>CM072776.1:87415000-89915000 GCA_036936925.1 Cenchrus fungigraminus | reverse complement strand
CGGAGTGGAGCTGCGGAAGCTCCTCGAGGCCGGATTCATCAAGGAAGTTTTCCACCCTGCGTGGCTAGCTAATCCAGTACTAGTTAAGAAAAAGAATGGGAAGTGGATGATGTGTGTGGATTACACCGGTTTAAATAAAGCATGTCCCAAAGTTCCTTTTCCTTTGCCACGAATCGATCAAATTGTAGATTCTACTGCGGGGTGTGAACTCTTATGTTTCCTTGATGCCTATTCGGGTTACCACCAAATAAAGATGAAGGAGTCCGATCAACTCGCGACCTCTTTCATCACACCGTTCGGCATGTTTTGCTACGTAACAATGCCATTTGACCTCCGAAACGCGGGCGCTACATACCAGCGATGTATGCAGCACGTTTTCGGGGACCACATCGGGCGAACCGTAGAGGCATATGTAGATGACATTGTCGTCAAAACCAGGAAGGCAGACGACCTGGTTACCGATTTGCGCGTTGCGTTCGATTGCCTGCGGGCAAACGGGGTTAAACTCAACCCCGAGAAGTACGTCTTCGGGGTGCCGCGTGGCATGCTGTTGGGATACATTGTTTCTCAATGGGGCATCGAGCCCAACCCCGAGAAGGTCTCCGCCCTCGACTGAATGGGCCCGATTCGAGACCTAAAAGGGGTGCAGAAGGTGTTGGGCTGCCTGGCCGCCTTGAGCCGTTTCATCTCACGGCTCGGCGAGAAGGGACTGCCCCTCTACCGACTCCTGAAGAAGCACGAACGTTTCTCCTGGACCGTCGAGGCCCAGGAGGCACTCGACAAGCTCAAGGCGACGCTCGCACATGCACCAATCCTCACGCCGCCTCGAGGCGGCGAGCCTCTGTACCTCTACGTCACGGCAACCACCCAGGTGGTCAGCGCGGTCATCGTCGTGGAGCGAGCAGAGGAAGGGCACGCCCTACCAGTTCAAAGGCCGGTGTACTATATCAGCGAAGTGCTGTCCGAGACCAAGGCGCGATATCCCCAGATCCAGAAGCTGCTCTACGCAGTGGTGCTTGCGCGGCGCAAGCTGCGGCACTACTTCGAGGCCCATCCGGTCACGGTGGTCTCATCATTCCCGTTGGGAGAGATCATCCGTAACCCGGACGCTGCGGTCAGGATCGCAAAATGGTCCGTAGAGCTTATGGGCGAGACGCTCACCTACGCGCCGTGCAAGGCAATCAAGTCTCAGATCCTCGCGGATTTCGTCGCCGAGTGGACGGACACACAGCTGCCCCCGTTGCAGATCCAGGCCGAATGCTGGACCCTCTATTTCGATGGGTCGGTGATGAAAACCGAAGCGGGCGCGGGCCTGCTCTTCATCTCGCCCCTCGGGGAACACATGAGGTACGCAGTGCGCTTGCACTTCCCCGCATCGAACAACATGGCGGAATACGAGGCCCTCCTCTGCGGCCTCCAAATCGCCATCGAGACCGGCATCAAGCGCCTCGACATCAGGGGAGACTCGCAGCTCGTAATCGATCAGGTCATGAAGAATGCGAGCTGCCACGACGAGAAGATGGAAGCTAATTGCAACGCCGTACGCGCCCTCGAGGACAAGTTCTACGGCATCGAGCTCAATCACATCCCCCGCAAGTACAACGAAGAGGCGGACGAACTCGCGAAGATCGCGTCGGGGCGAATCACCGTTCCCCCGAACGTTTTCGCGCGAGACGTCGCCAAACCATCCGTCGACCTCAGTCCAGCCCCCTCGAATCAGGAGGAACCCTCGGGGGCTCCCTCGAGTCCAGCGGGTGCGGAACCCATGGACGAGGACCCCTCGAACGAGGCGTTCGTGCTCTCCCTACTCGAGGGGTACGGCGCGGACGAAGCCAAGGCCATGGAAATCGAGCCGACCCCCCGCGCGGAAGATTGGCGGGCCAAGTACCTCGCCTGGATCGATCGAGGGGAACTCCCCACAGATCGGACTGAGGCTAGGCGCATCGCCAGGAAAGCCAAGTCATTCGCCGTGATTGACGGCGAGCTGTACAAGCGCGCCGTGTCCGGCGTCCTGCAGCGGTGCATTCCCATTCCCCACGGCCGGGAACTCATCCGTGACATCCACGCAGGCGTGTGCGGCCATCACGCGGCACCGCGCACCCTCGTGGGCAACGCGTTCCGCCAGGGCTTCTACTGGCCCACAGCGGTTGCCGACGCCAGCGAGGTTGTGCGCACCTGCGAGGGGTGCCAGTTCTACGCGCGTAGGACCCTTCTCCCAGCTCACGCCCTACAGACCATACCCGTCACATGGCCCTTCGCCGTGTGGGGATTAGACATTGTCGGGCCCTTGCGAAAGGTGCCCGGGGGCTACACCCACCTGCTGGTTGCCGTGGACAAGTTCTCCAAATGGATCGAGGCACGCCCAATCACTAACCTCAGAGTGGAGCAGGCCGTAACATTCTTCACTGACATCATCCACAGGTTCGGAGTGCCGAACTCCATCATCACCGACAACGGCTCCCAATTCACCGGCAGGAAATTCCTGGAGTTTTGCGACAACCACCACATCCGCGTGGACTGGGCGGCTGTCGCACACCCACAGACTAACGGTCAAGTGGAACGTGCCAATGGCATGATTTTACAAGGCCTCAAGCCCAGGATCTTCGACAGACTGAACAAGTCCGGCCGGAAATGGCTTCAGGAGCTCCCAGCGGTCATTTGGAGCCTCAGGACCACTCCGAGCAGAGCCACGGGATTCACGCCGTTTTTCCTAGTCTATGGTGCAGAAGCCGTTCTCCCCACGGACTTGGAATACGGATCGCCCAAGATTAAGGGCTACGATGAAGGTTCGAACCAGCGAGCTCGCGAAGATTCGCTGGATCAAATAGACGAAGCCCGTGACGTGGCCATGATGCAATCGGCAAGATACCAGCAGGCGCTAAGGCGGTATCAAGCTCAGAAAATCCGGCGCCGAGACCTCAACGAGGGCGACCTAGTGTTAAGGCTGCGTCAGGACAACCGAGGCCGCCACAAGCTGTCGCCACCATGGGAAGGGCCCTACGTCGTCGCCAAGGTGCTCAAGCCCGGCACGTACAAGCTGGCGAACGAGCAAGGCGAAGTCTTCACCAACGCTTGGAACATCCAACAGCTACGTCGCTTCTACCCTTAGAAAGGATTTCCAAGTCTTTTTGCACATATCCGACGTCCCAGTCAGCTGTACAAATGTGAAGTTTTCTTTTCGATAAAGTCAAGGGCGACTCGGCTTTCTTCCCGAAAACCAAGTCCCCCTCGGGGGCTACTGCGGGGGGCACCCCCCCTAAAACGGTCCAATTTTTTCACAATTTTCGCAAAAAATCTTTACTTCAAAAGCGCCAAGTACGTCTCGACCCGGGAGTTTGAGCGAAATGACGCAGGACGCGGATGGCCAACGGGCGAAGACGGGTGAGTCGGGGATAGCCTACGCCTCGCGGTAGGATACGGCCCTTCCCCCTCACCACTTTGCCTAAGCGCTACTCGTGAAAACGAACGATTCCAGCTGAAATTCGCCTAAACGACAGGGAGAGACGGAACGGCGCAATCACAAAAAACGAAATGACACTTAAGCTTACAAGTACTTTAAGCAGACTGTGTTTATTACATAAAGCCACGAGGCTCGATTCCTAACTACAATCTAAGGGCCTGAGTGCCCAGCTGCTTTCAGGGCTCGAGGGGCCCGGCGGGGGGAGCTTCCGGGAAGAGGATCTGTGCGAAGTCGTCGGCGAGGATGTCGGCGGCAGAAGCAGCAAGCGCGTCCAGGCGGCTCGCCTCGGCCTCAGCACCATCATCGTCGAGGTCGTCAGCGACAATGTAGCCCGTAGCCAGCGCCGCAAGGTTAACCCGGTAGTGCGACTGCACCACGCCAAGGGTCTTCTGGATCCCCAGGCGGAGCGCACCTCGCATACGTCGGGCGACGTGGCCGCCTAAGGCTCGGAGGCGACTCGCCACAGTGCTCCCGGCCTGCCCATTGCCCTCGTCGATGCTCTGGCACGCCTCGTGGGCTGCCTCCTGCAGGACCCCCAACTCCTGCTGGGAGGAATTGTAGGCCGCCTGAAGCACCTTCGCCTGTGTCGTTGACGTCCCGAGAGCAGCCCGCAAACCTGAAAAACGGAAGACGAATAAAAGTTGAGAGCGGATCTCGACGAACCCAAGCAACAAACAAAGAATCCGAGAGAGGCGACTTACCCTCGACCTGCTTCTTCTCTGTCTCAAGGGCCGCGCGCGCGGTCTCGGCCGCCTGCCGCAGCTCGAGGATAGCGGCGTCCTTCTCCTCGGTAGCCTGCCGCAGCTCCTCGAACGACACGGCTTCCTGGACCAACTCCCCTTTGAGCCGCGTGACCTCTGAGTCCCGGAGCTGGAGCGCGGCTTGAACCTCCCCCAGCGTGGTGCGCTCTCGCTGGAGCTGGCCTTGCGCTTCCTCCCGAGCCGAGCGCTCACGCTGGAGGGCGGCCTGAGCCTCCGTGAGGGCGGACCGCTCTTGCTGGAGCTGGCTCTCTGCCTGCTGACGCGCGCTCCGCTCTTGGCGAAGCTGATCCTCCACCGCGGCGAGCGACGTGACCTTCTCCTGCAGATCAGCGCTCAGCTTCTCGGCCTCCTGGGCCTTCTGCTCGGCCTGAGCCTGCCAGGACCTCGCCCCCTCGAGGGTGGTGCGGTCTTGCTGGAGCTGGGTCTGCGCCGCGACGAGGGCAGTCTCTTTCTGCGCTAGCAAGGTTTGCGCCTCGGTCAGGGCAGCGCGCGCCTTCTGCAGCTCGCCGTTCGCTGCCGTCAGCACCCCCTCCTTCTCTAAGAGCACGGCCTTCACTCTGTCGACCGCGGTGGCGCCCTCCGCGGTCAGAGCACGCTGGTCCAGGAGCGCGTCCTGCACGGCCATTAACCGGTACTCCAGCCAGCCGTTGTCCGTCTGCAGGGCCTCCACCAGGGCGTCTAAGGCTTCGTACTGCCCCCGGTACCAGTCGAGGCTCGAGCTCAACTGGGAGAGGCGGTTGTACTTCTCGCGCGCCTGGCCCTGCAGCTCCTGCGAGCATCAACCGAAGGGTAGAGAGAGGAATCGGAACGTGAAACACTCGAGCGAGAAACAAACGAGAAAATGAACTCCAACCAAGCAAAGACGCTCACCTCGAAGAGCTGGAACGACCGGCCTTCGTGGAGTCGGAGCGCCTCGGCCAGCGCAGTGTTGAGGGAGGCGCCGTGCTCGCGGAACTCCTGCCACAGCGCCTGCTCAGCCTGGGCCTCGTCGATCAAGGTACGCGGCACCCCGGGGGGACGCAACCCCCGTTCCGACTGCGACGCGGCGGCGTTAGATGCTGGCGGCGTGGCACGGGACGTCGACGCCCCGGCGTCGTGCGCCGGCCGCTGCGACATCACGCAGCCGTCAGCCCGCATCACCAGCACCTCGGTCGTAGGCCCGGGGGCTGGCCCGGACGACCTCCTCGACCGGCCCCTCGTGGGGGCACCACCAGCAGGGGCCCCGGCCGTCTCGCGGCCCCTGATGGACCGGCTCTCCGAATGAGCCAGCCCGCGCCCTTGGTGAGGGTCGCGGAGCACCAGCGCCTGCTGCGGCATCGCGGCCGCCACCGCCACCTCCTGCTGCGACCCCGCGGCCGCGGTCGGGGTGCGTGATGGCTCGCCCGCCGCTGCCATGCTCACCGCCGCCCGTGGCACCCTCTCCGAGCGCCGCCCAGTCGTCAAAGACGTCCTCAACTTGAGCGCCTTGGCAGGCGCAAGATCGGGGACGGCCGGCGACGCCCTGACAACGAAATAAAAAGAGGGGATGAGCGGCTGTTTCTCGAAATCGAGGGCGTGTGGGAAACGATGCTACTTACCTCAAACTGGAGAAGCCCCGCTTCCTCTTCTTCGAGGACTGGGGGGCACCTCTACTGCGCCCACCGGCGCCTCCGTGGTGCTCGCTGGCACCTCCACCGACGACCCGGTGACGGGCGGCACCGTGCCCGCCTCAAGGGTCAATTCCGCGGCCGCCCCCTCGACCCGCGGGGACGGGGGCGCCGCGGGTTCCCACCTCCCAGAGATGGTCCGCTCCCCGTCGCTCTCCTCCTCGTCCGAGGACGAGTTCTCCAGCACTGGTGGGGGAGAGAGACCTTGCTGCTCACGCAGCCGCTACTCCTCGTTGTACTGATCAAGGCGCTCCTGCCGCCTGATCCTTCTCTCCTTCGCAAGGGCCGCCCGGTCTCGGTCCCGCTCCCGCTGCTGCGCGGCGCGACCGGCGGCCTGAGACTGAGGCGTTGGCGGGTCCGATCGGGCGGCATTGACAGTCACCAGCTGTGGGCAGGGATTGTCAGGACGAAGAAAAAAATGCGAAACAAGAATCAAAGAAGAAAAAACGGTGCTCACCGGCTCGGCGTCGGGGAGCATCGCGAACGACCAAAGGTCGTCGTCGGTATGCGGCACCACCTTGAGGTTGATCGCGCGCCTCGCCCGCGTGGTCACATACCACTTGGGGAGAGGCTCCTGCAGCAGCCGTGAGCGCGCCAGCGACGTGGGGTTGGCCGTATCACTCATCTCGAAGATGCAGAGCTCCCTCTCCATGAGGGGAATGACCCGCCGGTGGTGGAAGTTGGCGATGATCGAAGCCACCCCCAGCCCGGTGTCCGCCAGCTGGCGCAGGGCGGAGGTGAGGGACTCCAACCTTCGTTGTCGCGACGGGGGCGACACGCCGTGAAACCAGGCGTCGGACTTCCCCATCAGCACCTTCCCGGTGTACGGCGGAAGGCCAACGCCGTCTTTGCGAAGGTAGAACCACCCCTTCTCCCAGTCCGCGTTGTTGGAGGTCATGGTGCACAGCGGGTACAGCTCCTTGCGCGCGTCCCGCAGTGCGAGCGTAAGGCCGCCGGCGCGAACCGCCCGGCGCGTCCCCTTCTCGGCTGTGGCGAGGGTGTGAAGCTCGCCGCGAAAGAGATGGACCCAGAGGTCCCAGTTCGCCGGGATCCCCAGAAATCCCTCGCAGACGGCGACGAAGGCAGCCGCCTGCGAGATGGCGTTGGGGGCGAAGTTGTGCAGCTCCACCCCGTAGTGGTGACACAGCCCCCTCATAAACCGGCTCGCTGGGGCGGCGAAGCCGCGCTCGTGGAGACGGGCGAAGCTGACGACGTAGCCGTGCGGAGGGTTGGGCTCCCTGTCCGACGCCGGCGGGACCATCCACGCCGGGTATGGGCCGTCGCCGGTCGGCATCAACTGCCCACCGTTCACCAGCTCGTTCAGCGCTAGCGGCGTCACCGTCGATTGGGGCCACGGGAAAGGCTCCACCACTCGAACCGGAGGGGCCATGGAGGACGAGAGCGAGAAGCAAGGATGGCGGCGGAAGCGCAAAGAACGCGAGCAGATCCGAAGCGGCGGAGCGCACGGCCGAGAGGAAGACGAGCTGCGTGCGGGGATGGATGCGAATGGCAAGGTAAGGGACCTCGCCCCTGCCTCCCCCCGCGATTTATAAGATCTAGGGGAGCAACGCCCCCGAAAACTCCGCACACAGCGCCGATTAACGCGACGGGCGCCCCGCGTCGCTGACGAGCGGGGCCCGCCGCGCCGAAACGGTCGTACGCGCGCGCACGCGCTATCATTACGACGCAAAAATCGAAGGGGCGCGGCGTCCCGTCCCGTCCGCCCCCCACGTCGCCCACGACGCCTGCGGTGCGCCGCCTGAAAAGGCGCGCCCGCCTCGCACGATCGGCGTCCACGATCTGCACCCATTAAATGGCTGGGTTCCTTCCTGAGTAAGGATGACCCCCTCACGAAACTAGAGCAAATCGCTCGAGAACCGACCCCTCGTGGGTGCGATCGATGCCCCGATCTAAAACGGGCGGAGCCGTGGCTCACCAAACGAACTCGAGGGCCGGGCCCCTCGAACGCTGGATTTACTGATCAGCGGTTCCAAGACCTGCCCGTCGAGGGTAGGCGTCGCAGATGCCCCTCGAGCGGGGATTTACTGATCAGCGGTTCCAAGACCTGCCCGTCGAGGGTAGGCGCCGCAGATGCCCCTCGAGAGGGAATTTACAGATCAGTGGCTCAAGGGTCGGCTCGACTACAGCCCAGCGGGCTCCACAGATCAAGCCAAGACGGGGGCACGTTAGTGCCACCCCGCAAAGGCCCTACTAATCAGAGGTTCGAAACCTGACCCTCGAAGGGTTCGAACAGCCGCCTCAGATTGACAGAGTCAGGGACGACCAGGGCGCGCGCATTCGAGCCTGACCCCGAGCTCGCAAGCTCGGGGGCACCCCATAGTTCGTGTTCAAGGCCAACGGGGGCAGCTAGTCGAGGGATCCCACCGAGGGAGAGCTTCCGCGCCCTCGGTCCCAATCGAACGGGACCGAGCCCTGCCTAGCACACCCGCGTAAGTGCTCTTATGGACGTGTCTCCGGACCACGAGCCGACCCTTATCGAACGGGGCACGGACGTCCACTTGAACCACCCGCTAACAGCTCGACGAGGAACCCATGATTTGCGACCCGTTCGATGGGAGTCATGAGCACCTCACCCCTCCGCCCCGCGAAGGGGCGGCGAAGGGGCGCACAGACGAGTCGGAGAGCTCGCCCCGATCGCTTTGAGTGGGCCCAGGCTCGGGGGCTCGACGCACGGCTACACCTCCTGGACGTACCCGAACGAAAGCAAATACCGGTACGCGCGCATGGCACCGCCGAGGCCGGCTGAAATAACGCCGAGGCCAGCTGAAATAAACACCTCGCGCGCCGGCCGCACGCTGCGAAAAAATCTTGCAGGAATGCACACACTCCTCCAAGGCTTCGGGTGCTACACCCGCGGGTGCGCTAGCGCGCCCCCACAGAACGCCACAACGCCCAGGCGGGAAGAAAGTCCCATCAGAAAGCACCAGCCTTTGCAAGTTCCTACGGATACTATTGCAAAGGCTCGGGGGCTACTGTCGGGGACAGCCACAAGGGTCCCCTAACAACAGGGGAAATCACCCCTTTTCCGAAAAATAACGAAAGCAAACAAGCAAACCACACCACGCACGACAGCGGCCCAGGGCAGGGCCCACGGCCCAAAAAGCCCCAGCGGCCCATCAAAATAGCCAGCCTCGGCACTTCTCGGGCGGACCCCCGCCTCGCTCGAGGGCCGGGCGCTGTGCCGCGAATCTTCCGCCTCGCTCGAGGGCTTGACGCCCCCTCGGGCGAGTGTCCGCCTCGCTCGAGGGCTTGACGCCCCTCGAGCGAGTTTCCGCCTCGCTCGAGATCTCCTCCGATCCGCGACACCACCCCTGCTCCCACGACCGGAGCATTAAAAGCTCTGGCGCGTCGCGGGCACCCGGGTCAAAGGCGAATCCACGCCACGCCGGCCCTCTGACACCGCCTGGGAATCAGATCCCGGCGCTGTTCGACCAACCCGCACTGTGCAGCCATCCTCGGCGCTGTGCGGGTGCTGTGCGGCATGGCCGGTGTCATTCCGTGACACTGTGCCGCCTACTCCCGTACCTCCTCCACGCCGCGCCCCTCGAAAGGGGACGGCGGCACCCTCGAACGGAGTACGGCCACCAATTCCCCGCCCGCCTGGGACGACGCCGTGACGCAAGGCCGGCGGGGCGCGTCACCTCCATCACCTCCGGGCGCTGTGCAGCCATCCCCGGTGCGGTGCGGCCATCCCCAGCGCTGTGGAGTCATCCCCGGTGCTGTGGAGCCCTGTCACGATGGGACGCCACCACGCCGGCCCCTGTACGGCATGGGCGCTCCCGCCATCGAGGCCCACGAAAGAGCATGGATCATCTTCGAAGGGTGCACACGCGGCGACCTGGCGCGCACACTGACCGGCGCCGCCGTACGAGCGACGTGCGCCGTGTCCCCTCCTCTAGCTCCGGCGCCGTCCGGCCATCCCGGGCGCTGTGCGACTGGCCCAGGGTCCGTGCGATCATCACCGGCGCTGTGCGGACATCCCTAGCCATGTGGCACCATCCCGGGCGCTATGCTGCCATCCCCGGTGCTGTGCGGCCATGCTCCAATGGGACGCCGCCACGCCGGGCCCTGTACAGCACCGGGTGCCCTCGTCAGCAAGACCCTCAAACGGGTGCATGGACGGCGGTCAGACGTGTACGCCGATCGAGCTACCCTCGAAGCTATTCCCCGACCAGCATATAGCCACCACGACACCGGCAAGTGTTGAGACGCCAGGACACCATCAAATCGCAAACGCTGTGTACCAGTACCACGATACTGTGTAAAACCCCGTGCGGCACATTTGTGAGCCGCCTCCCCTTGGTCTATAAAAGGAGGAGGCGGTCGCCCGGCCGCCGGGGGGACGAGATCATCACTACACACCTACACTCATTCTCATTCGCATACTCGCTCCCTGATATTGGCACTTTGCCTCAATCACTCAGCAAGGACTTGGAGGCCTCTCCTCCTCTCCCGCCTTGCTTGTAACCCCCCTCTACAGGCACCACCGGTGCAAATTAATACAGCGCGCACGCGCAAATCTGCTGGACGTACGACCCCGCGGTCGGAACCAGGATAAACCCGCGTCCCTGTGTTGTCATTCGCACCGACCATCGAGAAGCTGATCACAGCGTAACTTACTAGTTAGTGTCGGGACTAATCCTAACACCGACAGAAGTAACAGTGGGTAGCAATGCTGGTCGCACAAGCTCTCGAACTAACTGCCTCCGCGCACGCAGCCCATACAGCGACCCTTGCCTTCCAGCCCGGCCAGAGTGTTTAACGTAATGCCTACTGCTAACTGATCCCCTCCAACATAAGCAAGCCCGGCCGCCGGGGAAACGCCGCCCCACCTCGACACGGTGATGTATCAACCTCAACCAAGGCAGGCAATAAGGTGCGCATGCGCTGCGCGTGACCAACACACACCGATCAATGATCGATCGATCTCACACGCGCCCGCGCGCACATCAGAACGTCGACGTCTCACTTTCCGTTCTCTCCAATCACAATACCATGCACCGCACGACACACGGTCACGTACCCAAAACATGCGCACGCACGTACACATCACGTTTGGTTCACCCGGGCAGGCCAGGAGGAGAGGAAGCCAGGAAGAAGGGGGCTCGAAACCAAAAGTCCGTGAGGAGGAAAACGATGGCGAGAGGGGCGAAAACTCAGGACGGCGCACCTGCACGTCTGCCACCTAATGTTTGGACAGCAGGAGGAGGTGGTGGCCAATTATTGGGTCGGGTGAGACATCGCACGCACCGCGAGTGCTGCGTCGCAGCGGATGCCGCGCCTGCGCGCCTTCACGGGGGCGGCCGGGCGGCAGCAGCTAGCGCTAGCGGTGGCACGGCGCGAAAAGCTGATGAGTCGCGTGCCACACTTCGTCTCGGTCGGCAGCCGCCTGCGTGACCCACCTCGATCGGTAGGTTGTTAGATCATGTTAATGGAGTTTTATATGATGACGTGGTGAAAGGAGAGAATGTGAGAGTTTCATGAGATGTAAGGAGAGTTTCGTCATCATGAAAATTCACTTACACTTATCTAGTTTTTAGTCTAGGTAATTGTGCCTATGAAACTTGCACTGAGACTGGTCTAACAAAGCATTGCTTCTGAGGTAAATTAAAAACCTTTCTTCGTTCTGTGATTTTTTTAGATGGTGACATCACACGCGCGCCACTGGTCCATGAATTTCTTTTAAAAGCTTCCACGAGGTTTTGTATTCTCTGGAATTTGCTTTCATTCTGTTGGGATATAAAAAAGCTATGTGGGGATATCAAGAAATCAGACCGTGTTCACTCAGTCACAGGAGGTGGAGAACCTTACCGAAGTGTCTCTGCCTCCTAAAGCTATATGAACTGGCTGAGCTGGAAATTCCTCCTTGTAACGGCAGCATGATTAGTACTTGAATTGTACGTCAATAAACATACTTAGGACCTGAATTCCGGAAACCACCACTACAAAAATAATTCCTGTATCCTAATGTCGCACTAGTGCATAACAGATGATCTGGCACTAAAATCCATGTTAGGTTTGAATGTTTGATCCAGCAAGGAAAGTTGTGCTGGCAAAACAACAAATACTACTAGTAATACATAACTGTCACCTGATTGCTAAACCAAAATTTTACCACTACGCAAAACACAGAGCAGGAAGCAGATGGATACAAATGCGAGAGAAAGAAAACAGAATGCTGATTAATAGTAGCATGGTAGAAAGTTGGTCAAATCAAAACATACCAGAAGTTCAGAAGCATAAAGCAACAGAAATGCACTTCCTGTAGTCGTTCTTCCAGCTATTTATTGCTATCTTGCCGATTTCTTCAACTGATTCATTGATAGGAAGTGATGTCCGAAGTGATTGACATGGGCACAAAACCACCACTTGATTCAACCCCCCCCCCCCCCCCCTGCGTTTCTAGCGGTCGGTTTCAACAAGGATCATAAATTTTGATAGCGACGTTAATTCAGGCTTCCATTATTTTTCCTAGTATACAGAAAGTAGGCGTCCAAATCAGAAAAACATACCATTTCTTGTCGTTGCTGCACTCATAAAATCTTTTAGTGCGGTATATATCGCGTGAAAAGCGGGTTGGGAATTTTGTCCAATGATCCAAAAGGCTATGATGCGCTCAATAAGCAAATAAAACGAAGCAGCTACTTACAAAAGCGACTAATGTGTGTGCCCCCTTAGTGGCTACTACATAGAACAAGGACAAGTGGGGGGTGACAAGGAAGTAGTATCATGCTTCCCTGATATTATTAAATAATAAAACTAAAAGTCATCTTGATCTCATAATTTCATTTGGGTAAAAGTTGTGGTTGTTTGAAATTTAGCTCAAAAATTGGAATACTTCACACTTATTCCTATCTTTCCTCAAAAGCTTACAATAATACGCTGGAATATCATAATACCAACATGATGATAGATGTGTCCTTTCAAAGAGAAGGATCCAATTGCTTACATGCCCTTTCTTTATTTTAAACCACGTGTTGTAACGTATCCTAAGAAAGCTAGATTCAAGAGCTTGGCCAGCAGTTGCATCACAATCCCAACTCAGATTCCTTTTTCAGTTCAAGAGCTTAACCAATAACCACTGCATGGACCTTGTCCTGAAAATAAAGTAGGGAGGGAGTTCAGAAGCGCATGCCTTGGATTTCTGCAGCAGACATGTGCATGATATCTTCTGTTCTTCCTTCCCTAGAACTGGTGCCTTCCATTACTATCTAATTGGATGCATTATTGCTATAGAGAACTGCTTGGGAATCTCAATGGGCAGAGTCCTGTAAGATTTGTTGCAGCTTCGAACTACAGAGCATTGTTAAGCAGTATGATCTAATATCTCTCCATGCCTCCGGAAAAAAACTCTGTTTCCACTGGTTCTCATTCAGACATTCAGTTGGAAGATGGTAGTGTGCAAATATAATCAAGAGCAGACATGTGCTGATAAGTTAATTCTTGGGTTCACCCATATGTAGAAAAGCTGGAAGCTGATACTTGCTCAGCTCACTAGTATTTATGGTACAAAATAGAACACATGGATCAAAAATTTGCAAATGAAACGGCAAGTTTGTATACTCTTGCATCTTGTGGTGCTTCAGTAGTGGTAGATACCTCCTGAGCTATGATGCGATGCAGTGCGAGCCGTTCCTTGAGATGTGTAGGCTCCTCGTCGTCGTCATGACGTCCGGGGTACGACTGTCGAGATAAAAACGGATCTCGTGCATGGGAAAATCTTGGCGGAATCCCAATGACCCAATCAAGGGGCATTCAATTGGAGGTTCCTGTTCATTGTCCATGACGACAAGGGAGAGCTTTCGCTGCTGGCTGCTGCTCCGGCCTAGCAATCTCCCCGTCGGCAACCTCTTTCGAGTCGCTCTGGAGCTGCGGGCGAGAGGGATTGATTTGGCAGAGATGGAGAAAGCCGGCCGTGTCCTGATCCGACGGGCAGGCAGGGGAAGAAAGAGGCGGCGTCAGTTTCGGTTTGTTTGGAGAAGCTGAGTTGATTGTGTACCGAATTCAAATTCAAAAAATTTCATTGCATACGCTGACGGTCATCATATCTGACAAGAGTAGTCATTCTTATTTGGACTTCTCATGCGATGAAAGGAAGAGTGCGTTTCCAGTTGGATGCAATGCAAGTCATACCTTGATCTGCTTTGATCGCTATAGAGCTGCCAAACAGGCCTGCGCTTCTGCATACAACGCATCATGCAAAGCAAGCACAAGCTTGTCCTGTAGTCGATGATTGTCTCAGCAAGACCACAACAGGATTGCTGCATCAGAGTACACGATCAATATCCCTGGTCTGAGATGGTCCATTTAGACTATACATTATAGAACAAACAGAAAATGCCATTTTCACTAGTTCAAATACTGCGCTACTTCTGCAGTTTGGTAGTTCATGGCACTTCTGCAGTTATACTGGCTGTGCAATAAACATTGGAGACATTGTAGAACATTTATGATGAAACAAAAGGTATCAACATTCAACACTGATGGTCTGGTTTAGACATATCCTACTGAGGTATCTACATGTGAGTCATCTGATCTGGTTGCTGGCAGTTGCAGCCTTATAAGTAAAGATCAAACGAGGTATGTTAGAACCCAGGGGAATCATGAGTAGTTCACAAATTCGTGCATACCTTCAGGAGGGAATCAAACCAATTTCATCTGCAATAGACAGCTTTTTCACATAATCATAATGGATCATCAGTTTAGGAACCTGAAAGTACATTTAGCTTTGACATTAATGCCAATTTGGACATGCATTAAAAGATAAACCATATACTGTCTCAAAAGGAAACAGAAGAAAATATCATTTTTTAATGGCCTCAATGCAACAAGTAAGCTTTATCTCCTGGAACCTATTGTCTGCAAAAAAATCACATGAATGCGACGGTGGATATTCCAGTTAGACTTGGGACCTCAGACAAACCAAGCTTACCTTCTGTTCAATGTGAGCTGTGTAATCATACTGGAGAAAATCAAGCAAGGTTGTTGACTGCATCTGTCGGAGCCACAAGTGCTAAGTGGAGGTCAGCCGGAGAGGTTTCCACTGTTTAGGTGTTGGCAGGGATGTTAGTGCTTGAGATCCACCCATTATACGCATCTGCTTCACAAAAAATGAATAATAATTGAAAGCTGATAACTGATTTACGTAGTTCTGTTTAGTCTTTCAGATAGATTACTTTTTCAAATGCTCACGCCTAGATAGGCTTTTATTTTCTTTTGACTCTGCTAAAACCCAGATGCTGCAATTCCGTGACAGATTCTATCCAGATAGCTATCATCCTTTCAATCCAATCAGGCACAAGTTGAAGACAGGTGAATTGAGGCATTCTGCTTGATAGCAAAGATCGTTTCTCTTCAACAGTCACACTTGACTCAACAGCCAGTGGATATGATAATCCTAAATCATTTACCAGTAATCCCCACACGAGCAAGCTCCTTGTACTATATGGTGGATCCTATTGGTGTCTTTGAGGATAATCTCCCTACTGGTGATTGTTGAGATCAGCTTTGCAGCAAGATGGCAATCACCACATGTTCTGAGATTCATAGTTACCCTGATAGGTGTCACTGGACTAGAGTTTATTAGGAGAAACGCAATAGCCAATTTCTCACTGTGAACTGAAAGATGACCCTCCTTGTCTTCTTCTTCAACATCATGAAGTGTGGCCTCCACCTCTGGGTTATAACCCATTCCCCTGATTCTTCTCAATAGCTCATCCAATTTCTGATAGATCATTTCAGATTGTGGGTGATATCTATCGCCAATATGAAATGTGTGAACCCGATCCCCTAGCTCAACAATGCTAGCACCAGGCAACTTCTTGATACCCATGTTTGCCATGACACTTCTCACTGAGGTAACATCAGCCCACCTCCCAGCCCTAGCATACATATTAGATAATAGCACATAATATCCTGTTTGTTCAGGTACCAGTCTGAATAAACTGTCTGCAGCCACAACCCCAATGTCCATATTAGAGTGAATTCGACAAGCTTGTAATAAGGCTCCCCAGACTCTTTCATTCGGCTCAATAGCCATTTTCGTGATGAAATCATACGCCTCACTTATACATCCAGCACGGCCAAGAAGGTCCACCATGCAAGTATAGTGCTCTGCTTTAGGAATTATGTTATACCTGGAAGTCATGGAACCGAAGTAGCGCTTTCCAACATCCAAAAGACCAGCATGGCTGCATGCTGCGAGAATAGCAACGAAGGCAATAGAGTCTGGTTCCAGACCCTGTCCTAGCATCTTCTCAAAAAGATCAACAGCCTCTCTTCCATGACCATGCTTGCCATAAGCAGATATGATTGAAGTCCATGATATCACATCCTGTGCACTCATGGAATCAAAGACCTCCCTAGCATCCTTCAAACATCCACAGTTAGCATACATGTCCAAGAGAGCATTTTCAAGCAACAAGTTAGGGAGCATCATTTTCCTCTTGATATTCTCATGGATCCGTTTTCCCACCGAAAATGCTGAGAGCTCCCCACATGGTGGAAGAACTGTCGCCAGAGTCACTGAATCAGGTTCGACCCCGTCCTTTTCCATCCTCAAGAAAAGTTCAACAGCCTCAACATGGTACCCACTGTTAGCATATATAGAAAGCATTGCATTCCAAGAAATAAGTTCTTTAAACTGCATCTCGTCAAACACTTTCCTGACGAATAATATGTCCTCTGCCTTGGCGTTCCCCAGAGCTGGCAAAATGCTTGCCATTGTACCGGCATCGGGGATTGAACATTGCAGTGCGACAAACTCCTTGAAAACCTCCACGGCACGTTCGAACAAACCCGCGTGCACGAACCCAGAGATCATGACGTTCCAGGAGACGACGTCCCGGTGCAGCATTCCGTCGAACACCCTGTACGCGTCCTCCGGGCGGCCGCAGCGCGCGTACATGCTGATCGCCGAGTGCGCCACGTAGAGGTTCGCGTCGAGGCCGAGCTTGGCGACTGCGGAGTGGATCTGGAGGCCGAGGAGGAGTTCCTTCGACGCCGCGCACGACTTGAGCGCGAGCGGGTAGGTGTAGTGGTCGGGGGAGCAGGCGGGGCCCCGCGGCCGCATGGAGGCGAAGAGGCGGAGCGCGTCGCGGTGGAGCGAGGCGGCGGTGAGCGCGCGGATGAGGACGTTGAAGCAGACGGTGGCGGCGGCGGCGGTGGTGCCGCCGCGATCGAGGGAGCAGGAAGAGTCGAGCACGGCGTGGGCCGCGGGGAGCGCGGAGCAGGCGGCGTAGGCCTGGGTGAGCTTGACGCGGGCGGGCGCCGCGGAGGGGTGGGAAGGGTGGAGCAGCAGGAGGAGGCGCGCGTGCGCGGCGCGCAGGGGCGGGAGGTGAGCGGGCGCGCGGCAGGCGGCCACGAGGCGGAGGAGGGCGTTGACGTCGCCAGTCGCGGGCAGGGGGCTCCGCGACGCGCGCATTCGATCGGATCGTCTCTTGCGCGGGCAGCAGCAATTTTTGTTGTGGCTGCGGTTGCGCCTACATGAAGTGCAGGTCAACGCATTGGCGTCCGACGCTCCCCATCCGGAATTTGGCGCTTGGCTGTGAGGCCGAGCTCCCACGGCCGAGCGTCTCCTAGCTTGCAGCAGCTGCGCCTTCCTCCGCACTCGGCGTGCTGCGGCGCCCTGCGTGTTGCTCCAGCCTCGCCCGCGCTGGTGGAGAGTGGAGACCTCCTGAGGGCCCGAGCAGGTGGAGCACCACAACCAGGACAAGGCTGCAAAGCTCAAACTTGAACATGCAGTGTGTTCTGTTATCTTGCTTGACTGATGTTATGTAAATTGTGCGTGTGGTAGCAAACTGCACAAATTTTGATTGTATAGGAAGCAGCAATAACTCTGCAAAACTTAGCGGAGCCAAGTTTGGAGCTCAACTCAGAGTATCAACGATTCTACTCAAAAATCACAAGGAGAAAGTTTGAGGTTACTGCGCAGTAGCTGAAAAATTCAGATTTTTGCTGTGTGAAACAGTTGCAGTTAGTTGGGTTTGAAATTCTTTTCTAAGAAATCTTGAATATAAGAGTTGGACTTTAACATGCAAAATGAAATCCCTGGCATATAGTTAACAATTCTCAGTAGTTTTTGGACAAGAAAAATATGATTTGGATATTTAAAGTGGATCTCAAAGATTGAACTTGACACTGTTTTCGGTTTGATGTTCAACTGACAAGCAGTTTTAGAAGCTTCAGATAGAGGTCAAGAAAATATCTCAAGTTCAGAAATTTCATCTCCGAGATCGTTGATCCTTGGAACAAATCTCCTATGTATGACTTGTAGATCATTGAACCGTCTACAACTTTGATTAAAGTCTTAAGGTGAATTGGTATGTGTTTTGGATCAGAATCGCAAGGAAGGGGTCGAGTTTTTCTGCACTTCGGAAGTTCGGAGCAGCAACCGGCCCGGCAACAGCAGTAGTAGGCCAGCGTCACGGTACCGTCGTCCACCTTGCCTGGCCTGCAGGAGGCAAGAGCTGGCCGAGTGGATCACAGTGAAGTTTTGGAAGGCTACAGAACCGGCCGTCTCATCTTCTTTTCCTCCTCGGCTTCCCACCCGTGCGGCCACTGGAACTCGCCGTCGCTTCCGCCGCCGTCGAGGAACTTCCGGTCGTTCCCTCCCGTCCACAACGCCGTGACAACCTCCGGAGCAGCCACAACAGCTTCCCGTCCGACGAGATGGGCCGTGGGCTCAGATGGGCCGCTCTAAGTGGCTGCTGCGCTGCTCGCGAGAGGAGTTTTACTAGCTGTCTGTTGGATCGCAGCGGGACGGTGCAGATGGAGCTACTGCAGAAAGCAGTCCTTCCGGCCTTCCCCCCCGACAACGAAGACGACACCGCAGCCTTTCTCCAGCCTTTCCAGCCTCGCAGGCGGAGGAGCTCCGGCGTCGGGTGCCCGTTTCCTCTTCTTCTTCCCCCGTTTCCTCTTCGTCTTCCCCTGTTCCTTCTTCTTCCTCTACGTCGGCGGGAGGTGGGCGGAGCGGTGGAGGCGGGCGGCCTTATTGTTTTGGGTTTGGGGGGCTGGGTTTAGGGTTCGGGGTTTGCTAGGGTTGGAATTTCAATGCTTGCCGGACCTACAAGAGGAGGGGGTGGGGGCGAGGTGGGGTGGGGAAGAAGGCAAGAGAAGATTGGGGAAGAAGATGACGGGGTGGAGAAGAAAAACGACCGGCTGTAATGTAGGCTATTAGCAGTGATTAATTACAAAACTAATTACAATGAAGGACTCAAATCCATTAAGTCTAATTAATCCGTCATTAGAGATGGGTTATATGTCTAATCATGACATAATTATGCTCGTTAGATTGGTCTCGAAAATTAAGGTAGGGGCTGTGGAATGAGTTTTGTCATTAATATACATTTATAATACTCCTATTTACTGTCCGAAGATTGATGTGACAGATAGTTGGTGAAATTTTTTATAGGAAATAAATATAAACATGGCCTAAACTACAGCTGGTTGTTATTTAGCCAAGTCCTTGTATATATCTTCGGATCCTTCCACCGAATATTTCATCTCACAACCCAATCACAAGCCGCTATTTTCAAATATGATATCCCTGTGTTTGTCTGGAATTATGCAGGCACCGAATCGATCTTAACCTGCTCCTCCCATCGACACCTTGGACACTGTCAAAGCTCTGCAATTGCTAAACAAAGCTTGCAGTTTGGCAAAGCGGTGACATCAGTATGGGGTTTAAAGAAATGCGATCACTGAGGTCAGACGATGGATGCGGTCGCCATCGGGGATCCGCGTCGTGTGCCGGCAGCAGAATCCGTCGCCGGGGGCCTGTGCCGCCAGGTGCGGCTTGCCGCAATGGACAACAGCTATGGGGCTATAAGCACAGCCTGCAAAGATTGCAAGGTACAGCTTGTGTAGAATAAGTACTTGTTTTAGGTTCTTTCTGTAGAATACTTGCTCTATGATGGTAGCTGATGCTGACATGCCACCTAATCTGTTTTTCTTTTTGAGAAATGAAATGACCAGAGATGTATCTGGACAGTCGAGATATCTTGGTTGATTGTCCTGGTCAAACCTCATGAAGTCTTTGTTTCTCTAAATGGAAATTCAATAGGGAAGAGTAGAGTCATTGTCAGTGAAAATCGTATGCACATCTGTGTGAATTAATCTATGCTCCCGCAGCAGTCGATTCAAGGGATATAGAAAGCACAGCTTCTGCTGTTACCTGATAGCAGTAAAATGGTCCTTTCACTCAAGCATCTAAACAGCATGTGAACTTTTTTATTTGTCTCTTTTTGGTTCCTCCAAAATTTGCAGATAAAGATTCACAGGTCTGTGTTTCAGTTACAGAAGGAAATTAACTGGAGCAGTGTCAGCATCAGCATATGCTTCCAAAGCAATGCTTTTTTTGCCCTTGAAATATCGACAATTAATCATGACGCGAGGAATCAGTTTACCTGACCAGTAAGAAGAAATGATCTGGTTAGAAGTTCATGTCAGGGAGGCTCCAAACTGGCGCTTTTGAGCCTTACGTCAGTATTATCATTCAATTATGTCGCTGTAATGCCGTGTAGGCCTCTGAGTACTTAGAGTGTTCGACTGGCCATGCACTTCCTCCAATTGCTGCATTATATAATGTTAACATGCATATAATTGATGCTATCACCATCTTAGACCAAGCTGCCACAAATTAATCCTTGGACTAGAACTCTCAAAGTGTAAAATAAAAAAAGAGATACAAATAGTTCAAACCTTTCATATTTCAGACTAAGTATAGAACATCACAGGTGAAATCTGAGCAGCTGCAGAAAGATTTGTCTGATCTTCAACTTGTGTTGCATTTTTTCAGATCAAGTACAGAAGCTGTCAGCATATCAATACGATTTCAAGCAATGCACGGCTCCTCTGCTCATACATGCCTGGTATAGACCATATTCATTAATTGGTGCAAAAGCAGCCAAATTCTTCATAGGCCAAATTTTCCACTGATGAGACAAAATTAGGACAATGGAATCTTTGCCTCCACTGAAGAGGAAGATACCTGCCACCAGCTTTGTTTACTTCCCGCTAGTGCAACACTCAACTATTACATGTCTTCTGTGATTGAACTCTTCTGCCAAGTTCCATTTTATTAGTTTTATAAGTTCTTTAGGTGGGATTCTACTTTATATTATCTCATTTGTTTCTTACTTATGTTGCTTGAATTTCAAGTGATCACCCTTAGTGACCCTACAAGCGCTGTGCTACTAAAGACAGCTTTTCGGGACTCCTATTATTAATCTGGTCAAGTGTTTCATCAGGAGAGGGGAGGTTGAACTGAGAGGGAGTTCATGGAGATGGAGGGCAGGGGCCTCTCTGACTTGTTCAGGAACACCAGCGAGGAGATCTTCCTCAAGGCGATGATGGAGAACTCTATGGGTGTGGCAGCAGCGCCAAGTATGGAGATGTTGGGGTTCAGGAACATGTCACAAAGTTTCAGAGAAGACAGCGAGGAGTTGTTCAACAGCTGGCTTACGAATGGAGAGGCAAGAATTTTGAAACTTACCTGCCATTCTTTTCTGTGCTTCAAAGGTGAAATAGTTCATGTTTCAGAAGATAGGGTCCCTTTTGCTGGGGATCACTCACTTCTTCCACTATCTCTGAAAGTACATAACAAATATATTCATAAGCTATATGAACATGAATAGTGGAGTACTACTTACTACACTTGCTAATCTTTCACTTGAAATCTATCACCTAAAATTGCTGAATGCTTATTTGCAGATCCCAGGATTTGGTTCCGTTAACAATCGCCCTCGACAGCCCTCTAGGTAATATACTAGAATCAACACACGGCTTTGCCGTGCTGGTCTTTTGCTAGGCCAGTGTTAATACCCAGAGGTGTATATCTATTTGTTGTGAAGTATATTTGTCGTCATTGCTAAAGAGCGAATATGTGATAAGTAACTATTAAGCTCCTGCTTATTATAAGTGAGGATGCCTCTGGCAGATAAATCTACTTAGGTGTTTCAAGTGCCTATATGTCACCATAATACTGCTTTAGATATATCATGATCTCAAGGATCGATTCTACTGTATATAAGTAAGGAAGCACTTGTACATACCAAGCTGCCAAGATGTAACTATAATAGGTATTGCTTTAGGTGTATCAACATCATTACTTGTTCTGAAATTAAGCCTACAGCTATTTCATAACATTATGGCACGTGCCAGTAATTTTAATTCATAAACAATCTGCAAGTACATTGTGCTCTAAAAAGAAAGTCATATCTACTTTTTGTATCCAAATGTGCCCTGTATCTTGACTAAGTGAAACTTTTAACAATGCCCAGAGCTTAGCTTGTCGTTCTTGTTGAGAAATTCCAATCGATCCATCAATGGCTTTATCTACAATGGTGATAAAAATTTAAAAATATATCTTGTACGGTAAAAAGATGCATAACCAGAAGCTCAGCACAAAGTGAGCACTTCTACAATTTCCATTGCCCTTTTATCAAATGTCAAGAAGTAACATGTGAATGAAACTTGATGTGAAGACAAGTATTGTGATTTACATAGACCTGCATATAGATGTATATTATTGGATTAGAAAAGCCAACCAAAAAGTTGGTTACCAATTGAATACCTTATTTGTGTACGTCGTTCTGTGTCACTTTGATACATCCCGCTTTTCATTTCCCCTACAGAGATATAAAGAAAATTTAACTGCAATGACAAAGATTTGTTGTTGCAGTGTAACAAAGAAGAATTGGATTTCTCAAAAGAAGAGGTTGCTGTTTTTCTGGTCAACAATTGAATATCTCATGTGCAGTAAAGGACTAAAGCGTGTTTGTAATAATATGTGCACCATAAATCAGAGGAAACACCAAGAACAGATATAAACACTACTGTGAATAGACATTGAAAAAAAGGTTCTGATTGGAGAAAGAACTTTTTTCAGAAAAAAATTGATAGTTGTGCTAAATAAAACAAATACATGCACTTAAAAGTATTGCAGAATATGGTAAAGAGCCAAATAATTACTGAAGTATTGCAACTTTTAGAATCAATATCTATTCATACTCACATAACTAAATATGTTAGTGTGCATTGTCTTTAGGCTTTAATCCCAGCCCCTGCCTTTTCTTTTTAACCATTTATCTGCTGTCGTGACCTTTTTTTTTTGAAGGGCCAACTGTGGGGAAAGTTTCCCACAAAACTTCAGTTTTTATTTATAGAGTTAGGCGGGATACTTACTTACAAGGAGGTAGAAGGGAAGAGAGAGGGGCAGAGGTACTAAATTACGTTGCAGAGTTTAGCCGTTGAATGAAAAATTATTTACTGTCCTCCTTAAAATGAACTAAATGAAGGACTTTGGTCTTTGAATCTCACGACGCAAAATGACAGGTTAGCCCTGGAATTGCTGAAAATTACAGCATTAGTACAAATTGTGGTTAGAAGCTCTATGTCCATAATGATTGTTTGACTTGTTTGTGCTTTGGTTGACTAAAACATCAGCAAGTTTCCGCAGATTATGCAAATCTCCAACAAATGCATATCTAGACAGGTTCCATTAGTTAGAGATTACAGTTTCAATCTTAAGCTTTTACATCTGTTAAATTGAAAAGCACAACTTCTAACAGAGGTAAGATAGTGACTGTGTTTAAATTAGGATGTGACAAGTTTAATTTCTATAACCGCCGGTCGGTTACCTTTGATATCTTGTTGCTCCCCTTGTATATCCACTGCTGGTGGTGGTGTGTTGGAGGCTTCGAGCTACCTGTTTATCTCCCTCCATATTTGGCTCAAACCTGATAGTGATAGGTATTGACCTGTGCTACCAAGATTGCAAGTTCAGATACAGAGCTAATTCCTGAACAATTCAGAAAGTAACCAAGCTGATAGTCCAAGTGCCTAATTAATACCTCAATTGCTACAGATAAGATTTAGTTAATTTTGGTAGAATATTCTGACAGTTATACTTTAATCTCATATATTTTGTCAAGAAAGCAGTTAGGCAACTTGTAGATAAGATCTTATTCTGACAAATCTATAATAGATAAGCACATCAATCAATAATGCATAGAGGAATATTGTTGTAATCTAATAGATAAGCACATTAATCAATAATATCTCGGGGGAGCATATACCTCGTTAAATCATCTTGAGATTATTAGTTCTGGAGACGTTCACACACTCGCAGGGCAGATCGTGCTTTGGTCAAGGTGATTCCTTTCCTCCTCACACTTGCATGTCAGAGCCAGATCGAGGATTGCTTGGGTGATGGAAAAAAGACGGAAGGATTATTGTTTCTGTGATGCTGCTACAGCATCGGCGACGGTGCTCGCTGCTGGATTTGTGGAGGGAGAAAAGCTGGCACGGCGGAGGTGAGGCAGATTGGGAACCTGGGCAGTCGGCGGCAGGTAGCGCGCTGCGTTGCCCAGGATAACCAGCGGCCATAGCGGCGAGGTAGAAGACGAGCCGCATGCGGGGAAGGAGCAGGCCAGCGGAAGCCGGGCGGTACGGCAGCAGGCCGCAGGCGGAGGTCGGAACCTCGGAGGGGAAGAAGCCGCGGGTTCCTGACGATTCGCGAGCTATCCGGTTTGCATGTTAACGGGCGTGAGACCAGAACCGATCCAGCGGCTGTTTATTGCGAGCTGTGGAGATCCGACGGCTATAGGGTTAACAGGCGACGTGGACCCGCTGTCCGCATGCGGAATGAACCCAGGTTTCGTATTGTAAAGATTGGTAAATGATGCAAAATTAATTAAATTCGTTTGATCTTGTAAATATGAACTGTTTAATGAATACTTGGATGGATTCAGCACCTTAAAAGATCAGTGATTGAATCGAAACTAATATCAGAAAAGGCTATCTGAACTTCATATGCTTCAGGATACCAAATAGATCATATATTATGCATCTGAAGGTCGGAAATCATGAACTAGCAACTCCTAGTGTAATCACACATTTCCCGGAAATTTCTTTTCTGTGCTGAATCTATAATTTATTGACTGTGTAGATGGTGTTGAGCATTTTCTTTCGAGGAAATGGTACTGAACTTTTACACTGCTAAATGAAGTTAACACAGAAATTTTCTTAAACTTGAGATATTATCATGGATGCTATATTTTATGGTTAATTGCAAGTAATAACTCAGAAGGTGTTATGTAAAACTATGCAGGTTGTCATCAGAAGCTGCAGGTCTTTTGAATCAACAGCATGACCTTACCCAACAAACTTTTCTCACTGACAACTTGGTTCAACAGAATTCAGCAATTCCTCCTGTTGAATATCCAAATAATCACAACCAGCAATCCCTCAAGTACATACTTTGCACACCAGCATCATCATACTAATAAGATGTATGCAGTTCATGTAATGTTAATCTTGTCATTTTCCATACAACAGGAATGCTGCCGAGAAAGGAATGCAGGCTAGTGACATACTTCTGGCAAAGGTTAGCCAATATCACTATCCGTATTCAAATAAATAATAATAATTTCCAATTACTTCTACCTAGACAAGATTATCAAGCAAGTAAAGGATCTTTTATTTCTCATTTTCCTAATTTGTTCATGTGTAGGCCTGGTTCCATAGCACTCAACCAATGACTAGAAGCCGTTCTTCAGAACTAAGGCAGGAGTTTCAGATTTTGTATGTGCTACTAGCTTCTCAGATGATATATATGGTGCTTGATTTCGTTATTTTGCAGGAGGAGATATGCTGCAATGCAAACTCATGTGGCACCAATAACTGCGGGATGCATTGAACCAACTAACCAATTAAAACAAGATTTTACAAACACAACAAACAGTACTCTGGTGAGCAACACACCTGTTCAGACTCCAAAATTTGTATCTCCTTCAAGTTCATCAACATCCCCTCTGGATCATATGGTCGCACAAGATGCTGTTACCTCAGTGGTGAGTATGCTCAAGGACACGCTGGAGCGCAAGAAGCTTGGTACCCATGCTATCAAAGATGCCTCAGTAGGCAATTCTTTTGGATTCTATGACGCTCGCCAGTTTCAGCAAAACATTCATGGAGGAACAGATATATTTTCCCTAGTGACGACTGCACAAGTTCAGGATTCCCCAATGCTTCCCAAAGCTGAGAGGCCCATGGAACCAAATAATGGTAACCTCGTTGCTCCTGCAAACCAGGTTTGGTTCAGTGCAGCATCTCGAGAGCCTTCGAATAGCGGCTCATCTACTGCTATGACTGTTCATTCAGCTGGCTTTGAAGTGTGTGATGAGCTACTTTCTATTGGGCAAGCAATGTCTGTTTGTGAGAGCACTAGAAAAAATGTTGCAAATGGAACAACTGACTGCAGATCAAAAGGCAAAGGTATACTTGTACTCCCTCCATACTCATAAAACATGTCGTTTAGGACAGCGACACGGTCTCCAAAGTATAACTTTGACTTCTTATTTTTATAAAAATAATTGTTAAAAACTAACAAATGTATACTTTTATAAAAGTGTTTTGCAAGACAAATATATTCATGTAGTTTTCACATTTTCAAACTCAACAACTTAAAAGTTATTCATGATTTATATTCCCAATGTTTGACTGGAATCTTGTCCAAAACGACATGTTTTATGAGTATGGAGGGAGTATTGATACATTTATCCCATTGCTTAGCTTCATGCCAACACCGATTAGTTGATACAGCATGGATGTGAGAATGTTTGATCTGTCCACTTATACTGATGTCATTTTTAGCATGCCATGGGAGAGTAATATAGTTTTGTTTTCCTGTTTAAATGCACAGAATACAGGGAGAGGGTACTAAAGGATAATGTGAAGGATGGCAAAAAGGTAACCTATGATTATTACTTCCAGAGAATTCAAAGATTTGTCTGGTAGAATATTCTAATATGATCATTTTATACATTGGCAGAAAGCAGCATTAACTCGAATGGGATCTATTTCGTCAGAAAAAGCAGGTATCTCCAGAAGTCAGTTTTTTATATAGGCACCAAATATATATACTGCGCTAAATGAGAACACTCGACTAAAAAGAAGTGGCATATGCTTCGACTTGTATACTGTTTTCTTAATCACTAAACGACCTAATTAGTGAGCTTGTGCAGCTGATAATGGAGATCCTACCAAGAAGCGCAGGGTTGAGCGCTCACGCAAGTATGTGATGCCCCTCTTAGAAAAATGGTCTTGAACAATATTTCCAATTGGCATGCAGCGTATGATGTTGGATTACATTTTTCTGGTTCAGAATGGCAGAAGCAAAGGAAAGAAGTTCCACACCAGTAATTCCATCTGACATGCAAGCTGTACTAAAGCGTTGTGAAACCCTAGAGAAGGAAGTCCGATCGCTGAAGCTTAACCTATCCTTCATGAACAGGTGAGTCCACTGCCTCAAGGACACATGCTTCTAAGGAAAACTCTTGTCCAGTAATCATAGGACTTTTTTCTGAAGATATTCACTCAAATATTTCAATCAATTACAGGAAAGATTCAGAACAGACCAAACAGATCGAGGAGCTTCAAAAGCAAAATGAGGAGTTGACAGAAGAGAAGGAGCGACTACTAGAGGAGATTGAAAGAATCGTCTGACTCCAACACATGATCACCCAATCCTTTTTGACCCGTTTCTTTGTACTAATATAATTAGACTTGAAAAAGTCCTAGATACAAATAGATGCAAAATCCAGAAGGGCAGGCAGAATTACAGTACAGCCCTAAATGTACCATTCTTTCTACATTGTTACCTCAAGTTTACCATATGAGTAGTCGAGTACCAACAACCAAACGGATCAGGGAATACATTTTACTTCCTATGGCATGTTCATGAAACTAATTATAGCATGAAACTGAACAAAAAAAAAAAACAGCATGCTCCAACACATCAGAACAGGAATTGCATTGTTTCAACTTTATCTCAGAGACAAGCATAGCCATATGATGCCTCTGACTAGCCAAATGAGGGGGACATTTTCCTTAGATTTTATAGCGTATGCGACAGTCATTTGATGATACATACAGAAGACAGCACCACACAAAACCCTTCAATGCCAACATGTTCAGACATCAGCTAGCATCAACGTCTTCCAATGCTACTTTAGAAACAAAAGCACTACATTTCATCGTAGCTTTAACAAATGAAAAGATGGTAAATCATTTCCATTATCTCAAGATGTGATAATCATCATAGCTTATGGTCAGAAATCAAGACAGAATATGTTGTTACAGGGTTAATCCAGAGATAATCATCCATTCAATTTCATCATCAATCCAATATCCAACACTAACCACACAATCACACATTACATTTCCAAGACCACCATCCCACACAATCCGGAAAAAAAAAGACCTAACAGATCAGGAACTACATAGCATTACTTCCTTTTTTTTGTGAACACATAACATTACTTCCTATGGCATGTGCATTAAACTAAATTACAGCATCAAACTAAACAGCAAAAGAACTGATGACATTCTACGTCATCAGAACAGAAACTTTATTTTTTCAAAGCTATTCCAGACATAAACAGAAACTTTATTTTTTTCAAAGCTACTTCGGACATAAGCATGCCCATGTGATTTCTCCGATTGGTCAGATGATTGGGATCCAGTGTTCAGATAGCAAGAACGACTTCCATTTATCATAGCTTTGAAAAATAGGAAGACAGTAAATCATTGCCATTTTCTTAAGATGCGACAAGTTCAGATCGTACTACAAAAATGAGACCACATTAAGCAGAGCCCAAAAATGCAACATGTTGGTTGTTGGGGAATCAAGACAAAGACTATGTATTCCAGGGTTAATCCAGAGATAATCATCCATTCCATTTCATCATTCCAAATTTCCAACAACCAAAGCCTTTTGAATAAGGAATTGCTTTCCAATATCCAAATTCAACACTAGCCACACAATCACACATTGCATTTCGAAGATTACCAACCTACATGATCGACGAGACCTAACAGATCAGGAACCAGAGTAGCACATACAGCGACCGCCGCTCAGTCAGTGCTTGTTCCTCGGCGAGGTCCTCCTTGCCCCAGCCATCGGTGCGGACGTGGCAGCCTTCCTCCTTGGCGCCCCGCCAGCTGGTGCGGAAGCTTGCCTCTTCGGCGACGTCCTCGCCGGCGCCTTTGTCGCTGGTGCGGAAGCCTGCCGCCTCGGTGACGTCCTCGCCGGCGCCACGGCCGACGCATTCTGCTTCTTCTCCAGCTGCTGCAGCACGGCGATGCGGTCGAACTCGTCGCTAAGCTTCCTGGCGCGCTTCTTGGCAGCCGTGGCGATGCTCGCGAGGGGCTGGTCGTCGCCCTCCTCATCCTCCGACTGGTCGGACCCGTCGGAGTCCTCGTCGTCGTCGACGACCTCCCGCTTCAGGATCCGCTCCTGCGCCGCCGCCTCCTCCTCGTCAGAGTCCCCGTCGCTGGCATCGTCGTCGGAGCCGAGCGCGGCGAGCGACGCGGGCTTGTGGCCGGCGGCGCGGGCCTTGGCCCTGGCGTCGCGGCGCACGCGGCGGCGGAGCTTGTCGATGGAGCCCTCGATCCGGCCCTGCAGGCGGAGGCGCCTGACGCCCAGGCCGCCCATGGACCAGTGCGCCTCCTGCGCCCAGGCGAGGAGCGGCTCGGTGACGGACGCCGGCGGGTCGACGCGGTCGCCGGGGAAGAAGCGCGGCCGCGGGAGGCTGCTGCCGTAGAACTGGCCGGGTCCCAGCGCAACCACCATGGTGATCGGTGATCTCCCTCTTGCGCTCTCTTCCTCTCTTTAGATCTGTCGGTCTCACTAGATCTCTGCAAGAGTGTCGCGGTGTGGGGGAAGACGAATTTGGGGGGAGTTTATAGGAGGGGGGAGCGCGTGGCGGGAAAGGCGAGGCGAGTTTGGCGCCAAGAAAATGGCGGTAAAAGGATGGGGCGGGTTTTCCGCTGGCGGAGGCGAAGAACCTCCGCTACGTCGTCCGTCCCCACCGCGTCGAGCTCGTCGGACTCGAGCGGATCTGCGACGCGCCCGCCATGGAGGCGGTGCTCCTGAAGAAGATCCTCGAGGAGACCGGGTGAGAGGTGCGGGGGATGGAGCAGCTGCACCGCGCCTCCAACCTCGACGAGCGCATCCGCGTCATCCGCCAGGAGATCCTCCCCGCGTTGCTCTGCAACCCCGACGACGACTCCGCCCTCTCTCCGGCCAGGCGCAAGCGATCCGCCGTGTCGCCAAGGTCTGACCGGTCTGGGTGACCGGTCTGACCTGTCGGTCTGCACCGGTCAGACATGTGTACCTCTCCGGACTCCGGTATGACATGTGTCTCAAGCACAGAGAGCCCCTGTCGGGCGCGTGTGCGCTGCTACTGTTAGAGCAACTCCAAAAGACTAACTATCTTGGCTTAACTAGCTAAAAAATAGAAAATTTGTTCAAAAATTCAATCCAACAGACTAGCTAAACTTACCCTTGCTATCCTCCGCTAGCTAAACGGGAGGCTTCGCTAGCCATCTTTGACTAGCCAGTCCCGCTAGCTATTTCAGTGAGTCTGTTGGATTTCATCAACTTTTTGCTAGCTATTTCATTTTACATACTAGCCAAATCAGGATTTTAGTTAGTGATTTTTGGAGAGACTCTTGGAGTTGCTCTTAGCAGCGAACAGTCACCCATAGTAAGTAGGAGCGCGGGTGGTGTGTAGTGTCTCATGTGGTCCCACTTTCTTTCTTTTCTCTTTTCTCTCTTCCCACTTCCCACTAAACTCGTGAATAGCTGTTCTCCGGCTTATTTTTTTCTCCTTCGGGATAGCGGGTGTGTAGGTAAGTAAATGGACGGGGGATTGTTTCACATACATATGAATGTAGAAGCTGCTGTTTTAAATAATTTTTTATGAGTTTTTAGTTTAATCGTTTACTACCATTTGTGTCTTGGAAAAAAGCTTGTTTGGCTTTGAACAGGAATAAAAACCGCGTGATAAAAAACAGTAAGGACGTCCATGCAAAACTCCTTTATAGTAAAATTGAATATCATAAAGATAAAGTGTTAGAAAATAAAAAGAAAAAGAAAAGTATCGTCATGTTAAACATAAGGACAAGCTGCTTGTTCATTTTTGTATGAAACACGAGCATAATTTCAGAACGTACAGAGGAACTTCATTCCTTAATGATATTCTGCAAAAAATACAAGAAGATGGAAGTGTGACTCAATGTTAAAATTTTCAAAAGAATTGGTATTTCAAGAACTTCATATTTGAACTTTATCTACCCATACTCTTAATCTGAACATTATACACATCTAAAATTTTGACCTGCAGATCAAGAACTTCCTATTTGATCTTTTAAAACTTTAAAATCATGTGTGCACTAAAAACTTTCAATCTGAATTAACAAAACTTTCTAATTGGTGTGTACAAACTTTTACTCAACCTATATATATCCTTTGTATATCGAACATCTTTGATATCCATTATGTGGATTAAATAACCTTCTGTCATCTCATATTCGAAAAATTGTATTATCAGCTACAAAATTGTATTCCAGTATGTCATAAATTATGCATTCTCATATCCTAAACTTTGTAATTGGAAACTTTGCACTCCAAAAAAATTAGAAATCTATAATGTCACATTTCTAACTTTGTCATCTCATATCTTGTACTTTGAATTCTATATTCAATACTTCATACTCTTATATTCGAAACGGGAATTAAAAATCTAGGTATAAAGATTTTGATGTTGGATTAGATGTGTAAACAATGAATATGAGATATAAACTATTGCTCGCAAATGGAATAATGTTTGTTCATGCTGCTAACATTGTGGATATATGCATGTTTGCACTTGTAGTGTAGCTGTGGAGCTATGTTGTTTAAAAAATTCCAATTCACAAATAATAAAAAGTTTCGTATATCCTTTACTTTCAAACTCGTAAGTTACATATCCAAAACTTTGTAACTCCTAACTTTCAATTCATATATTCGAAACTTCATAAATAGATATCAGAAACTTACAAACTCCATATACTCAAATTTCTACATCCATAGCTGTCAATTTACATATTTAGAACTCCATACTCAAATTTTAAAAACTTTCAAATCATATAAACGATTCTTTCTACATCCATTCTATAAACTAACATATAGAAAACTACTAATTCAAATTTCAAAGGTCAAAATTCACAGTTCTTTCTACATCCCATTAACTGCACATTCAAGCATTATACTTCTAGATTCAAAACTTTACACTCTGAATATGAGAGCTTTCTAGTAGCACAATATAAACTTTGAACTTTAGATCCCAAACCTAGTAATTATAAACTTTGAAGTGCAAATTTAGGAATTTTGTACTAACACATTTTGAAGTTTGTAGCAACAAATCTAATGCTTTGTACTCACATATTTAATACTTTATACTATTAGATCTAATACTTTATGAAAGCTTTGTAATTCTCTAACTTTCAAGTGACAGATAGGAAAATATTGTGTTGCAAATAAAGAAACTTTTTGTCATCTAAAGCTTTCAACATGCTATGAGAAAACTTCCAAGTAAATATAAAACACCTTTTGATTTATAACCTCAAATTATTTAAGAAAAAACTAATGACATGATTTGGAAAATATTTTAAGGTGACTAAAAACTATGAAACTCCATGCCAAATGCTTTAAACATATGAACTTGAGTATTTGATACTTTAAACATATGAACTTTCAACAACATAATATTCTCATGAACTTTCAATGTGATTTATGAAAACTTTGAATTATGTGCCAAAACAGTAAGCTTGTAGGTCAAAACACTATTATAAAAAGATTAGCTTCTAAACTCCGAATATAGAATTTTCTACCATCACATTTTAACTTTGCACTCCTATCTCCAAAACATTGCAGTTTTGAACTTCACTTAGAAATCTGGAACTTTTTACTAACATATTTTAAACTTCAAACACCCAAATTCAATACTTTGTAATCATATACAATACTTTGTACTAGATAAACACCATGCAAAAAAGATTGTACACACCTAAGTTTCAAGTGATGGGAAGGAAGAATTTTACTACAAATACAAAACTCCATTCATCTCTAGCCTTCAAGTTACACACTAAAATCTTTGCACTTAGAATTCAACAACTTTCAAATTATACATCTAAAACTTTCTATATCTTAACTTTCAAGTCACATATCAGAACCTTTGCACCCAGAGTAAAAAAACTTTCATATATCTCGTTCAAAACTTTTAATATAGAAAACATTATATGACCTAATGAATTTATAATTCAAGTTGTACAATTGATGAACTTTGAACAATATCATTATAAAATTTGTACTACAAACTCAAAAACTTTGTAATTATAAAAAGATTAGCTTCTAAACATAAGAAATTTGTACCGACACGTTTCAAAAAAACTTTTGCTGGCACATTTAAAAACTCTACACTCACATAAACCCCGGAAAATCTTGAAATTAAAAATGCACTCTTTGAATTTTTAGGAACCTTGAACTATAATGTTCTAAACTATATACTACCATATCAAAATCTTAATGCTTCTAAAAATACATTGTTCTCATAATTTATTGACTTTATACTAACACATCTAGAATAAAATAAATTTGAAATCACATATTTAAGGATCTTCTAGATCTTTACCTTCGAAATGATATAGACAGTTTTTGGATCTACAACATCCAGAACCAGAAAGGAAGAAAAAAAATTGCAATTAGGAGACCATTCTGTATCTAATGGTTTAGATTTTTCACATTATTGGTATCAAACATGAAGTATGCAGCAGCAAACCACCAAGAATTACCTATAAAAGAAAGATGTGATGTGCACACCTTGGTTGCAGCAATGATAAAAAGAAGCGATATTGCTCCTACGTGATGTTCTGAATCTCAAAAATGATCTGCACAATTAACAGGCAATGACAAATTAAGATTAGTTGAACAAGGAAAATCCTACCAAACATAAAATCATGTGGTGTCAAACCTCAACTACCCATTAGGAAAATAACAACATTAACATGCATCATGGATGGGTCTAGAAATATTTTCTCTTAGAAAACATTTTTTGACGGGAATCAGCAGGGGAGTCCCCTACCTCTATTTTTTTATATATATATAAGAATATGTACAATTACAAGGCTACAAGCCCAAAGGAAAAGAAAGGGAAGCATCAAAGCAGATTACATAAAAATAAGTTCAGCTTGTCCCTGACACGCGGTTTAGCCCGAAGGGCAACCGCCTTTAGTTCCTTCACAAAGAACCTCTTCCAAAGCATGAAAGAGAGTGACGCACCATCAAAAATAATATCATTACGATGACACCAAATGGCCCAACACCCAATAATGAAAACCTCTCTGAAAATAATCGAGTTGAACTGTAACCTCGCATTGAGAACCATGTGTTGGAAGTCCAGATTCAGATTCCAATCCACCCCTAAGTAAGTCCAGCAGGCATCACTGAAAGGGCAATCGAAGAACAGATGCTTCACATCCTCTTCAACATGTTGCACACAGAGAACACAAGAGTAAGACGGCAGAAACATGTGCTTCCTGTGGAGTAAATTCCTTGTATTGATCCTGTCTCGAAGAAAAAGCCAGAAGAAAAACTTATGCTTGTGCTGAGCTTTGGAAACCCACATCCACTTAAAGATAGGTGAAGCAGGGTGAGAACCCTGTAGAGTGATATAAGCCCGGTGGCTTGAGAAATCTGATCCCCAAGTGTAGGTCCAAACATCATGACCTGTTGAGGGTAGCTGAAGTGCTAGGAGTGACTCCTTCAAAGCACAAAGTTGATCAAAAGCAATCTGAGATAGAGGCAGAAAGAAAGATCTACTCTCATCCCAGGACAAGAATTGCATCATTGAACAAGATTTGTTGCGAGTGAAATAGAACAACTGTGGATAAATGTCTTTAAGAATCCCTAAATCCCAAGGGTCCTGCCAAAAAGAGACAGAAATACCAGACTTCACTGAGCATTTAGTCATCTGAATAAACTTTGGAACCAGGGACATGATGTCACGCCACCAGAAGGAACCAACATTCTTCCTTTCATGAGGAGGTTTACCATTCCTGTAGAAATGACTCCAAGTGAAATCAACCCAAGGCAGATTAGCTCTGTTATAGATTTTATGCAGAAATTTCATCAACAAGGCAGCGTTATGTGCCCTTAAATCAATAATCCCCAGGCCACCATCAGCTTTACTGCGACAAGCATGTTTCCAAGCCACCAGATAACCACCCTTCTTATTGACATCCCCCCCATGCCACAAGACATGCTTCCTATATTTATCAATCTGGTCCAACAAATCAAGAGGCAGCTTCAAAGTGCACATGTAAAAGGTTGGCAAAGCTGAATAAATTGAATTCACCAAGACTAATCTTCCAGCATGAGACAAGAACCTTGTGATCCCCATAAGATGTTTTTCCATCCTTGTTAAGATGGGGGTGAACTCTTGGAAAGAGGGCCTGGTGGTACCCAAAGGGAGCCCTAAATAAGTGAAAGGTAATTTGCCAAGTTGACAACCTAGAGCATCAATTAAGGACTGCCAATTACTTTCATCCACATTGATAGGGACCAAAAAGGATTTTTCAAAATTCACCTTGAGACCTGTGGAACTAGCAAAGATATGGAGCACCTCCTTCAAATGTGAGAGTTGGGTAGGGTCAGCCGGCAAAATCACCAAGGTTTCATCAGCATATTGAATTATGGGGTAGTCACCAGAAAAGTCACAACCAAGAGGGTGAGTCAAGTTACCAAGAAGTGCTTCAGCATTGACCACCGATTGCAAGAGATCAGCTCCCAGAACAAAAAGAAGAGGGGGAAGAGGATCCCCTTGCCGAACCCCTCTCCTGCACTTAAACTCCTTACCAGGGACCCCATATAGGAGAACTGAAGAGGCACCAGAGGACAAAATAGCCTTAATCCAAGAGATCCACTTATCAGAGAAGCCTTTATGCTTTAGGACTTCTAAAATAACAGCATGCTCAATTTTATCAAAAGCCTTCTCGAAATCCAACTTAAGAAGAACAATCTCTCTTTTTGATTTGTGGCACATGTGAAGAAACTGGAAAGCCCAAGCTAAACAATCTTGAATAGTTCTGCCTTTGATGAATCCATATTGATTAGTATGAACCACTTTCAGAATAACTGCTTGCAGCCTGTTGGCTAGGAGCTTTGTCAGGAACTTCAGAGAGTAATTTAAAAGAGAAATCGGCCTAAAATCATTCACAGTCCTGGGGTTGTCCTTTTTAGGAATGAGAGTGATCAAAGAACCATTGATGCTTTCTAGATTCAGATTTCCATCAGCAAAGTCCTTGCACAGTCTGAGAATGTCATTCTTAATTATTGGCCAGCATCTTTTGAAAAAAGCACCATTGAAGCCATCTGGACCCGGAGCATGATCTGAGGGCAAGTCCTTAAGCACAGCATTAATCTCCTCCATGGAGAAAGGACCATCCAAAACAGGCAAGTCAGCTAAGGGAATAAGCTCAGAAAGCTCAAAGAGAAACCCAGAAAATTCTGAAACCCCTAGCCTGTCCCTATAAGCAGACCAGAGAACTCCAGCTTTTTGCTCATGCTCAAAAACCTCGGAACCATCTTCCAAAGTGAGTGAAGAGATGAAATTTCTTCTCATAGAGTAGGTGGCCATAGTGTGAAACAGCCTTGTATTTTCATCACCAAAAAGCACCCACCTGGCAGTGTTTCTCTGTTTCCAGTACAGCCTTTTAGCCTCTAGAAGTTTAGCAAGATACTGTTTAACTAATCTTCTGAAACTACTTTCAAGGGGGCTTAGAAGCCTTTGCTCTTCCAGACCATCCAAGATAGCCAAAACAAAATGAGAGTTATTGATTAGCTTCCCCAATTTGGAAAGCTCCTTGCTCCAATGTTTAAGGCCTGCTCTTACTTGTCTGAATTTGGCAGTGACAGTTTTCGCTGCATTGGCAAAAAAGGGGGCAGTGTCCCAGTGCAATTGTACAACCGACATGAAGTCTCGGAAATCCATCCAATAATTCTCAAAACGAAATAACTTGGCTTTGGGTACACGAGTGCCAATGGATACCATGAAAGGCGAGTGATCTGAAACCGGCCTGCTCAACACTTTAACAGAAGTGTCAGGGTATGAGGTAGCCCAGGAAGAGGAAGTGAAAACCCAATCCAATTTTTCGAGGAGGGGGTCCTGCTGCATGTTACTCCAAGTAAAATCTTTGCCTCTAAACTCAATTTCAGCCAAATCAAGATGCTGGATAAGATCATTAAAGAGTAGCATATCCTGCTGATTACCACCCTCTTTGTTTCTGTTAGCTGGAGACCGAATGAGATTAAAATCACCAGCAAGCAGCCAGTCATCAAACTCTGAAGTATCAAAATTGTATAACCAAGTAATGAATGCAGCTCTTTCAGAAGCAGCAGCAGGACCATAAATGTTCGACAAACAAAAGGAGCTTCCATTAAGAGCACAGGTGAGTTTGACCGTAATAGAATAAGCATTAGCTGACACTAGTAAACCATCAAAAAGAGCAGGATTCCAAATAGTAATCAAGCCACCAGAAGCACCATCAGAGGGAAAAAATTCAAACTTAGATAAATGCCTTGGGCAGAAATTCCTCAGATAGGATGGATCAAACAGGCCTCTCTTTGTTTCTTGCAAGCAAACCACCGAGGCTGAGGTCTCTGCAATCTTATCATGGATAGCATCCCATTTACCCTGGGAATTGATACCACGAACATTCCACACCAGCAAATTAAAGGCCCTTGATTGATTCATTAATGAAACTAGAAGTATCACAGAAGGAAACCACAGTGCAAAGCACCATGGCATAGAGCCAGATGTAAGCCCACAAAAGGCAACCAACAACCATCACCAGATCCAGAGCTTGACACAACTGTTCAGAAGCAAAACAGGCTAAAAGAGTAGCAAAAGAGGAGCCTGAAGACCAGAGGACTACTAGATGAAAGCTAGTCCTATTACAAAGAAGATTAGACTTCATCATTTTCATCAAGTTCCAGGAGAGCAGCTGCAGACACCGCCTCAGGAGGCATCTTTAGGAACTCCGTCGCCATTCCCTGAATGACGGAGAGAGACAGAGATGGAGCAGCAGGAGAAGTCGCGTCTGCTGGCGCAGCAACGTACGGTGGAGAGGCCGAAACAGGAACAAGAGCATCAGCACGGACAGGCGAAACCGGAGGAGCGTCGATGGAGGCCGCACGAGCTTTTGAAGAAAAGCGGTAGCCGCCCAAGTCCGGGTTCAGACGCTTGCTTCGGCGCAGGAAGGAGGCCTCAAGAGGTTCTTTCAGCTTGCGGGCACGACGCTTCCTGGAGGGAGTGACCGGACCCTGGACCTCAACCACGTCATCATCATCATCATCAGAGTCAGCATATGGCACCAGCGGCAAGCCCATGGGTGGAAGGAGTGGACCAACAAAGGATGAACAAGCCCGATCATTCTGTTCCAAGACAATGGAAGCGAGATAAAGAAGAACATCATCATCAGAGATGTAAGGGGGAACTAGGGTATCAAGATTAATCTCAAAAACTGAGAGATTGCGGAAAGGGAAGGAGAAAAGAGAATGGTACAAAAAAGAAGCCGGCAAGAAGAGGGTCACCTGATCAACTTGAACGGCGAAGGCACCCGGTGCAGAAGGAAGAACGCTTAAGGCAACCAGTGCCTTGGCAGCATCAGACGACACATGGTCATCCACAGCAACAGGGTCAACAGGCAAATCTGCAGGAACAGGGGCTTCTACGATCTCAACAGCAGCAGGTGCTAAGGGCTGGTCCACAACAACTCCCTGAAACTCAACTCCTTCCTGATCCATGCCCCCACCTCCAACCGAAGCATCCCCATCATTCATGGCAACATCAGCTTCAGACGCAGCAACTAGATTTTGCATCACCGACGATGGCTCAGCAGGATTGGGACCCATCCAGCGAGGGGGACCAACAGGGAGAGGATGCAGCAAACCATCTGCCGGGACTTCATCTTCATCAGCCAACAGGGTGACATTCTTGCGCTTCAAAGCAAAGACAGGGCAAGTCCAGGACTTCATGAGAGGCGGCATTCCAACAGAAACGGTAACATCATGAGGAATTTCAGCATCTTCTTTGAGAATCACTCGCACCACAATTCTGGCCATGTAGTTGGTGTCATGCCAGTACCTCAACAGCCCGAACCCAGCAACAGACTTGGCAACCAAAGCATTGGTCTTAGCATCTAAAGGGTAGTTCATTAGCATAACCCAGGCCTCTCTATCAGCAGCACGAGCACGAGCATTGATACCTTCATCATGCTTAACAAAATGCATCTGGTACTCAGGGGAGAGCTGATAAATACCACCAAGAAACCGCTCCCGCTCTAGCGAACTAGCAAATTTGATGTAAGCATCGCCTATCGCACAGGGCTGTACCTCCATCAAGCGAACACGATGCTGGTGGATGAAGTAGTCCTTGATTGCTTGCGCCATTGGAGTGAAGTCCTCCTTCGCCACCGCCGGGACCAACATGGCAATGGCGACATCATCATTGATGGCATCAATGTAGCCGCCTAGATACACCGAGAGACGGCGCGGCGGCTCCTCCGAGTTGTGCGGGATCACCTCGAAGCCACGAGGGGCATGCGGGTGAGGATCAATCGCGAAGTTGGCCATGGGAGCAGGGCCAATGGGCAGAGGAGGAAGCGGCGAAGCCGCCGAGGCTGGGGTTTTCTCCTGTAGATTGGGTGAAGACGAAGCGGCAGCGTGTAAGGAGCTAGATGCCGGCGCAGTATTTATGGCAGGAGACTGCGGTGACTCACCCAGGGGTGAGATTTTTGGGCTTGCCGCTTTTGGCTGATACACAAATGGGCTGGGCTTTCTGGTTAAGCACGAGCGTGCAACATGCCCAAAGGAAAAACAAGAACGGCACCTGACCTGGCTAGTGCACGTTCGAGCCAGGTGACCCGGGGTTAGGCACCTGAAACAGCGAGAATCAAGCGATCCATTTGAATTTGGAAAGGATTGGCGCGGAGAAATCGGAGGACGATTAACTTCAGAGGTGTATCCCGAAGAGAACGCCTTGTTCGTCGCTCTTTCACCACCAGGGCGAAGGTTAGCATCAGGCACTTTAGAGAAATCCAATCTGGTGAAAACCGAACGTGTGGAAGATCGAGGAAGGGTAGATTTAACCGCTTCCACAAAAGATTTCTTGCGTGATTTGCCAGAGACATGAGTCCAGGACGCCTCTTGTTCCGAAAGCCACAAGCGGTGTTCTCTCAACCAGTTCGGGCCACCATTGCCCCAAAGATCAAAGAAAACCGCGAATTTGGAACACTTGTAGAACTTAAGACGATAGATCAGGAAGCCCACATCTTTGGAGAAGAGCGAGAAACGGAAACTCATGTTCGAGAGAAAACGAACGTTGAATTCCTTAGCCGAACCCCCAATACACGATTGCAAGATGAGAGAAACGGAATCTTCATTGAGACGGATGGAAGAACGACCAAACGTAGCGACCAGGAAGAACTCACGAGAGAGAGGAGAGGTGTGAAAACTGACCGGCGAGGAGAAACGATCCTTCACAATGCGCTGAATCTCTAGACCTGGAGAGAGATCAAGGTCCGAGAGACCAGCCATGGCAGGAAGGTGGGGAGCAACGGCAAGGAGATCAAGATCGCCATGGCGTCACCACGGTCGCCGCAGTCGCCACGGTCGCCATTTGTTTAATTCCTACTATTTTTTCCGTTAGTACCCCCCCTCTCTTAGAAAACATTCATCAACAATACGAACGCATCATTCTCTGAACATGGATCCCACAACATTGAAAGGAATAGAACTGGGAGATAATGCACAAATCGTTAGAAAAAAATCATGAAAGGACCACGTCAAACAAATCTCACTCAAAAGTTTGGAGTCCAAAAAAATTGATGAATGTTGCACACTGTTGTACATTTCTAACTTTGCACTCACAGCTTCTAAACTTTATACTCGTTGATTTAAAACCTTTAACTGAAAATTTTCTGCCAATGGACAAAAAACTTCATACAGAAGTAGTAAACTTTACTACATCTAGAAACTTTCAACATATTGTTCTCAAAGTTTACTTCATAGCAAATAGATTAAAAACTTCATACAAAAACTCATTGATTTTCTTACTGAAGTTCTAAACTTTACTACATCTCACTTTCAATATATTGTTCTCAAACTTTGAAGTGTAGATCTAGAAATTTTGCGCATCCCACTTCCAAGCCACTAGGTTTTAACTTTCAAGTCACTTCCAAGCCAAAATAGATCAAATCTAGGCTACAAATTCGTGTAGGCTTAGCAAGGTGTAACCAAAATAAGCATCTAGCATATAGAGTACACACGTCAATATCCATTAACCTAAAAATTGCTGCTAGCAGGGAGCACAACGGTAGGCTTCGCTGCCCATGGATTGACCTCACAAATAAAACAGTAGGTCATACGCCGTAATTTAGGGAGAGGGGTAGATTGGGGGAGGATGTAGCTCACCAGAATAAAAAATCCCGAAATGGTGACTGTACACGATGTTGACGATGAGATACGAAGGATCAAGCCCTCTCGTAGTTTGCGTCCAGAGCAATGAGGAACTTGAGCATCGGATCCCCTTCCAACTCGTTGTCAAAATTGACAATTCTTTCTACATCCTGTTATCTGCACATTCAAACATTTTACTTCTAGATCAAAACTTTACACTTTGAATATGGGAACTTTCTAGTAGCATATTATAAACTTTGTACTTCACATCCTAAACTTTATTAATTTCCATTTTTTAACAATAAAATTTAGGAACTTTGAACTAACACATTTTAAACTTTTTTCCAACAGATCTAATACTTTGTACTCACATAATTAATTTGTGTACTATTAGATCTAATTATGAGAAACCTGAAATTCTCTAACTTTCAACTTTCAAGTGATAGATATGAAACATGTGTTGCAAATATAGAAACTTTTAGGATATATACCAAAAACTTAGGGTCTATGCTAAAAAAACTTATAACAAAGACACTTAAAACTTTTAAATTGCATACAAAATATTTCTTGGTTTATTTAAATGTTTCAGGTATTTATAAAATAGGAAGGGTACCTAGCAAGAATTTCCATTTACCAAAAGTACTTTTCTATGAACTAGAGATGACTAAAATGACCACTGCAATTGTGCTTTAATTATGTGTTTCATAAGTTCAAAGCACAAAATGACACTCAACCAATATTTTATCCAATATTTATGCACAAACAAATTTTATCTAACCATTTAGAGGTGTCAGCAATGCACAAAAATAACAATAAGCTCGAAACCGTATCTAGAGTACCTCTTGCTCTATGAACAAAAATAAAGTATGTACGTCTCTAACTTTCGAGTGCTAAATAGGAAAGGTTCTACCGCGAATAGAAAAATGTACTAGAAACTTTTAGCTTGCATGTCAAAATATTGTTGCTTAGATATTGAAAACTTTTAACTTTACAACACTCACGGTGGTTAACTTACTCGCACATCTAGAAGAACTTTGCATTGTAGTTTTTGAAACTTTATTCAATATGATTAGGGGCTTCCTATGCTCGTTAACTTTTGAGTAATATATGAAACACTTTGAACTGCATGATTAAAAAATGTGTCCCCTTAACTTTCAAGTTCTACAGGTGACACTTTACAATAGGATATGAAAAACTATTGTGTACCTTTGAATATGCATATTCACAACCAGCATTATTTGTATGCATCGCTTTGTATGGGGCAAAAGAACTGTGTACTGCCATACAAGATTTTCTTATGCTTAACTATAAGCTTTCAACTACAAAACTATATCTACTCATGAAAATCAAAACTTTGAAAATAAGAACTTTGCACTTCGACTCTAGTAAATTTTACGATCATATTACTACAAACTTTTGTATCACAGTTCTAAAAATTTTGCCCTCAGTAAATACTAGGACTTTGCACTAGCACTTTTGAATACTTATATACTCAAGACTATAGCTTTGTAGTCGCATATCAAAAACTTTGTATAGGCTTATAACTTAATAATTAGGGAATAGGAAAACTTTGATATGTGAATTGTTAAGAATTTAGGACTGAGATTATAGGGGTCTATTTTCTAAGTCGCTAGAGGCAACATCACTTTGCTAGCTCGATGAACCTAAGATTAAAAAAAGGTAGGATGCTGCATCCATACCAAAAATTTCCTTTTACAAATTTTATCTAACAGACTAGCACAACCTTGACATGAAAAAATCATTGGCCACCATAACCATGCCATTGACATGCCGAAAAGCTAGACAACTTCCTAAATATAAGACAAGACTGAAGGATGCTAATTGAAGATTCTGAATACTATCCTTGGATTTCTTTTAGTTGGATCTCAACACAACACCAATGGCAAAGTTCTGAATAGCATCCTAATTTTTGAAACAGGGCATGTAATTTGCTATCAGTCAACATGCCAAACAATATTAATTTCTCATCTAAATGCAAATGAATTTCATGTGGGCTATTAGCTGCTTATGCGAATGTTACAGAGCCACTGAAAGATCTGCTACACCAATTTTTTTAGGAAGCAGCACTACACGCATGAACATGGAACGGGGAGAAAATGAATCTCACTTCAGCGTGGATTTTGCTTATGCTCCGAAACCACACGGCTTGACATTAATTCTCTGCCCGCAGCTCCCAGGAAAAAATGTCTTGGAAAGAAACCTGCTAGGCATGGAATAGCTCGTCAAAATGACATAAAAAAATCACGTGAGGGAACAACAAAATAATAGGGTCATCTCCGATTTCGATGCGCTCGTGAATGACCCCTCGGAGCTCGATCCCCCTCCTTTCTCCTCTTGGTTGGACCCCGACCTAGAGGGATGAACGGGGAGAGCTCGCCGAAATTCCTAGGTCGCCGAAAGCCATAACCTCCAATTTTGACGTCACACTGATGGCACCAAACCCTAATGATTCTAATCTCACCCCTTCTCGATCTGATGCGTTTGCAGCACCTAGACTGCAGGTGAGTATCAGTGCTATCGAATTCATTTTTGGTGAGAGGGGGGGACGCAGAGGGAGGGGAGGAGGGATCTCGGCGCTACCTGGATCTGGATCGGGGGAGGGTGGTTTCGACGGACGGAGCTGAGGGCGGCAGCGCCACGGCGGTGATGGTGGAGGAGCGGTCGCGACGGGGATGGGGAAGGTGAAGGATTTGGAGGAGGCAGAGAAGGGAGAGAGAATGGGAGAAGAGAAAGGGGAACAGATAAGGTCGGGCCCAGCTCTCTAGAGTCTAAACACATGAAGCGCCACGCGTCCGTTCGCTGCAACGTGCTCCCGGCGAACGCGCGCCAAATAAGAATTTTGCTCAAGCACAGGAAGAGTAACAGGTTCCTGACTTGATGTAGAAAAATTCTATTGCCCCTAGTAACTTCTGGGATTTTGATAAGTTCATCATCCTCGATAATTACTTGATCTCTCAAGTCATGTACGATGCCTTTCTTATCAGTTGGGAGCTTTGAATCTTCCTCTTTGGCAATTAAATCCAGATTTTTGGATAAACCGGCTGATACTAACCAATTTAATGACCCTTTGCCATCAAAACCAATTGTAGTCAACTAGTCATCCTCTCGTGTTTCAGCAAACCTTAATCGTCCAATATCAATGGCCGATTGTATGAATTGACGAAAAATATTGCAATAACTAGTATTATGATTAAAAGAATTATGTCACTTGTAATATTTTCGATCTTCTAACTCAAGAGGTGATGGACTAACTTTATGATCAAAGAGTTTAATAAAATTATTCTCAAGCAAGATATCAAATAAATTATCACACAAAGTTAAATCAAAGGTGTACTTTATTTTCTCCAACAGATCTTTTTTAGAGAAGGCTTTAAGGCTAAGCAAACAAACGGTTCAGATTTCTCATTGACCCATTCGGCTCTACCTCTCCTTGCACTTCTCATACCCGACGCTTTAGAGTTGATCACTGTATTAGCGTCGGACTTCAATATGGCTCTCGGTTTTTGTTTCTTGCTTTTGAATCCAGAATATCCATAAGTACACCATGAAGATTGAAGAGAAAATCTTTGACAATGACGATGTAGAAAATTTGAATGTCAAAGTATTTTTATGGTCAGCCTTTTTAATTTTAACAATGCATTGGCCGGTAGAATCTAAAGGCATGCTATCACTAACAAGTAAATCATCCTCAGTCGATCTCTTAAAATTATCCATGATAGAATCACTAATAAATGAATTAACAGAAAATATAGGATCTGATTGGGAATTATTTGTAAAGAATACCTTATCAAATACATTGGAGAGGCGAGGAACCTTGATGTGGATGATGTCGTATTTCTCCAGATGGCAGCCAACAATCACACTCTGTTCAGGCCGGTCAGACCGGGTCATAGGGCCGGTTAAATCGGGTCTTCCAGGTTTGCTGGAAATCACCTCGTGTCGACATGCTAATGTTTTCTTCTCGCCTCCTTTGTCTTGGTTTTCAACAATTTGATTTTCTGATTTTTTTCTTAGCCTGAACTTGACGTCCAATGATGTGATAATCACTAGAAAAGTACACGACACCTTCGACTTTAGAAAAATCAAGTATTGTTGTTTTGTTATGCTTAACATGCTCTTGTGCAACAAGACTTGACTCTTTTGACGTAACAAATTCAGATTGTACATTGATCAAATTTGAATTGTTTTCATCTTCTTCTTTCATTCTTAGTTCATGTGCCATAGCCCTTACAAGCACACTAGCAAGCGAATGAAACTCTATGCCTTTCAAACTATCTCTAAGGGATGATTTTAAACCTCTAAAAGTAAGATTAGCTAGATCTGAATCAGAAATAGACAAATTAAAATATTGACTCTTTATTTCTTTGAATCGTTCTAAATAATTAAAAATTGATTCATCTCTACCTTGCTGAATATTATAGAGATTAATGGCATATGAAGTTCGAGAATAGCTGGTCGGATGGCTAGAATTAGAATAACCAACTTTCTCATTCACCGGCAAGTTGTGTGGCATAATCACATACATTGAATTTCCAGCCCATGAATGCATAGATGAAACACCTTGCTGAATATTAGTAAAATTACTAGTATGCGGTGTTCCATAATAATTGGCCGAACTCACCATGTTAGTTTGTCCTTGATACATGTTAACCGACTTTTGAACTTGTTGCATAGTCGGTGTGTGCGTGTGTTGGGGAATTGGGCAAAAACCTTACACCCTCGAAACGTCGGATTTGCCGAATTCGTGAATAAATTCGTGAGTCACCTTCAGAGTGGAAGGTTCTGTTTCGTGAGAAGGAAACATTCATGAAGAAATCCTGATGAATCTCATGTGTTTTCCTGACCTTCGAATAATACGCGAAAATAATAGCCGAATTTGGCTCCTGTTCGCGAATCTGCTGTCTATTTCAGGATGGTTGGAAACTGGCGAAGTTGAGGGTGTCAGGAATCTGCGAAGTTCGGGAATCTGATGAAGTCTCAGGAACCGCGGTGAGCGGTGATTTTCATGAATAAGAACTTCGGGAGTCAGGAAGAAGCCAAGTCAAAGACGTCGCTTCAAAAGTCCGGGTTTAGAGTGTGAACTAGTGGCAGGCTTGTAAATGTATGAAATTAGCCCCGCAAATTACAGGATGTAAAAGACATTCTTGTACGTGTTCACATTGGGAATATTCCTTGGATTCGAGGGTAATCTCGAAATGTAAAAGTCCCTTCGTCTCCCTATAAAAGGGGGCGCGAGGGCACGTGTAAAGGGATTCACAACTTTTGAGGTGTGCACAGGCTTTCGGAGATTCTTTGTCTCCTCACCTTTCGCGACTCGTGTACACTTGCTTGCGCTCCTGTCTCGTAACCCTTGTGTTCGGGGATTCCAGCCGATTTTCGGATCCCCTAACATTGGCGCCCACCGTGGTTTCAGCCGAAAAACAGCTCACGATGCCACCACAAAAGAAGTCCAAGAAGAATGCTCCCACTGAGATCGACCAAGAAGAGCACCGCCATGACGAAGACAACGGAATCTCTCTCACTCCAGAACCTTCACACATCACAGATCAAGAACGAAGGGCAAGACTCGAGGCTCTCCAGAAAGCAAGAGCTGAGAAGACAGCACATGCTCTAGAACCATTCACAGAAGAAGATGTTCATGAAGATGATGATCAGGCTGTCGACAGAGAACTAGAGATAGTACAACAGAAGATACAGCAACTTCAGAAAGAGAAAGAAAGATTCACGAACCAGCTAGAAGCAAAAAGAAAAGCTTCAGAAAAGCTAGAAAAACTGAATCAAGCAAAAGAACAAATTGAAAGAATGCAAAGAGAAATCGAAGAAATGAAAGAGCAAGAAAACAGCTCATTGTGGCAAGACTCACCACACCAGAATTTTGGTCAAAACAGAAGAACCCCGAAAGAAAATTTCTTCGCGGGTAATGGAATTTCGCAATTCGTGGATCCAGAATCACCACTCTCCATAGGGTTGCAAACTGCACCATGGCCACCAAAGTTCAAGCCAGTCTCTCTCCCGAAATATAATGGCTTCGGAAACTCCAGACAGTTCCTCATGAGGTATGAATCAGCTGTGAATTCAGCAGGAGGAGATGATGTCGCGCTGGCCAAATCCTTCATTATTGCCTACGAAGGTACAGTTCTGAATTGGTATTCTCTGCTACAACCACACTCTGTCTGCAGCTGGGTCGATCTCAAGACAAAGTTCATTCAAGGATTCCAGATATTTCATGAAACAACGACCGAGTCATCAGATCTGTACAACTGCAAACAGAAAGACAGAGAGCCACTGCGGAACTTCGTGAGAAGGTTCATGCAGCAAAGATCCCAGATTCCAGAAGCGGATGATAAAACAACAATACAAGCACTGATTAAGGGTCTAACTCCAGGACCGACAGCTTCGCATCTGACGCGAAAGAAACCCAAAACAATTGATGAACTTTTTCGTGAACTTGAAGAATACATCATGTCTGATGAAGATCACCGCAGAAGGGTGGCCGAACGAAATAAAGCAAAACAAGGCGAAATGGAAAGGATGGACAAAATCGTGGATGATGCTGCCAACAGCGAAATGCTCTCACTCCTGGATATGTTCTCAGGATATCACCAAATAAGAGTGCGAAGAGAAGACGAAGAGAAAACAAGTTTTATCACTCCTTTCAGAACATTTTGCTTCGTAAGGATGCCAGAAAGACTGAAGAATGCAGGGTGTACATTTTTGAGAATGACAGCAATAGTTCTTCACCCTCAACTTCGGAGGAACATTCTAGCATATGTGGATGACATAGTAGTCAAGAGTGTCCAAAGAAGAGATCACATTGGTGATTTGGCTGAAACTTTCGCGAACCTCAGAGCAGCGAATCTCAAATTGAATCCGGAGAAATGTATCTTCGGCATTCACAAGGGAAAAGTTCTTGGATGTCTAGTTTCAACAAAAGGCATAGAGGCAAATCCCGACAAAATCAAGGCGCTGATTGAAATGCAAGATCCAGTTTCAGTGAAAGATGTGCAAAAGTTGACAGGAAGAGTTGCTGCTCTCAACAGGTTCATTCCTAGGGCTGCAGAAAGAAGCTTGCCATTCTTCCAAGTACTCCGAAGTTCCAAGAACTTTCAGTGGTCCGAAGCTCAGAAACAAGCTTTCCAAGAACTCAAAGACTATCTGTCAAACATGACCAAGCTGTGCCCTCCTGAACCAAAATCGCTACTTCTGTTATACTTGTCTGCCTCAAATTCGGCTATAAGTGCTGTGCTAGTACAAGAGAAAGAAGAAGAAGGAAAACTCAAGCAAATCCCAGTATACTTTGCTTCAGAAGCTCTCTGAGGATCCAAACTTTTCTATTCTGAGTTAGAGAAGATAGCATATGCAGTTGTAATGGCTGCACGAAAATTAAGGCACTACTTCGAGGGACACAGGATAAGAGTTATCACGAATCAACCGCTGAATGACTTGTTCGCGAACAAGGAAGCATCTACACGAATCATCAAGTGGGGTGCTGTCGGGGTTCTCTACCGCTGGCAGTAAATTTGTATCGATCGTGCGTCGGGCTCGGATGGTTAGCACAGGAGACAACGGGGTTTAGACTGGTTCGGGCCTCCGAGGAGTAATACCCTACGTCCAGTATGGTGCTGCCGTGTTCCCGAGCTAGGAGTGCTTGTAGTAGGGGTTACAAGCTGGTCAGGAGAGGGTGTCGAGCCCAAGTCCCTTGAGGTGGTGTTTCGTTTTTCGAAGGTCTAACCCTTGTAACCGTTGCCCTCCTCTCCCTTTTATAGTCACAAGGGGAGGGGCACAAGGGGGAAGTAAAAAAGGTACAGTGCTTGGTTGCTGGTACGTCCCGTCGTACGTCGCCGTCCGTCAGGACGCATTGAAGCCGAGTTGTGACGCTTAGTCGTGGGAGCCACCGCGTGGCCGGGCATGACTGTTCATTCCGGGACGCTTGGCTTCTTCTCCGAGTAGTTTGTGCTTGCCTTAGCCTGCCCGAGTACCTGCCTAGCTTGCCACGCCCGAGCCTAAGTCTAGGCCCATGCGCGTCGTAGAGGGTGCTTGAGTGCCTCGGGCTGAGCTTACGTGTGGCAGAGTGGGAGATGATGGCGATGTGACGGCCGCGCAGCCTGGTCAGGCCAGCATTAAGGCTCTTGTCGGGGTGAGCTGCCTGCATGGCCGCCAGCTGTTGTACTTGCATGACGTGGGGAATCGTTCCTCCACGCGCGTCGGTGGTGGTGCTCGCGCCGTGAGCTTTCGCTGCGCGTCCGGGCCCACGCGCCAGTCGGAGCCGATCTTGTCGTGCGAGGCGGAGACTTCTCGTGCGAGGCGGAGACTTGTCGTGCGAGGCGGAGACTTGTCGTGCGAGGCGGAGACTTGTCGTGCGAGGTCCCTCTAGTGGGGAACTGGTCGGAGATGCAGCCAACTGGCCGAAGACTGGACGTCTTGCCAGTGTGGGTCTTGACCAGGGTCCTTACTCTTCCTTGTCCTGAATCTTTGCCTTGACGTTGTCAATCTTGGCCTTCACGTTGTCATTGGTGTTGGATTGTCCTGTGTTTAAGGGAGATAATCTTGCCGTCGAAGGGGGCCCTAATCCAGGCCCTCGTCAGTAGCCCCCGAGCCTGAGAGGGAGTCAAGGAGTCGCGCTCAGGCTCAGCTGGACGATCTTAGTGTTGATGGTGTTCTTCACGTTCTCGGTGGGTGCGCGCGAGCGCATCCGCCGGATGTAGCCCCCGAGCTCGTGGGTGAGTTGGAGACTTGCTCGCGAGCTTTTATTCGTGATTGTAGCCGTTGTAGCTTGGGGACGTTTCGTCGGGGCAGTTATGGCCGTCGTGGTGAATGCGGGCGCAGTTATGGGCGCGGGCATCTCGACCGACGTGACGGACGTGACCGTTCCATCATAACCGCGCGCAGACGTTGCAGGCCCGTATTCTGCGGGAACCGAGGCGTCGCGTGAGTGGGCGGCTGTTTCGCCGGGGCGCGCGCGCGTGTGGGCGAAGGTCCCGCAGACACGGCGGGCCCGGCGTTGAAGGTGAGGGGCCGCGCTTGCCCCTTTAAAACCGCGCGTCGGGCGCAGGTTCGGGACTTTGCTTTCCCATCGTCTTCTTCCTCTCATGCTCCTTGCTCTCTGAGTTCTTCCGCATCCACAGCACCAACGTTTCTTGCGCTTCCAGCCCGCCCGGGACTCTGCTGCCGCGATGTCGAACTGGACACGCTCCAACGTTTCCCGCGAGCAGCTCCTCCATCTCGTCGAGGCGGGCCAGCTTCCTCCGCTCACCGCCGCCGTCGAGTGGAAGGTTCCTGGCGACGAGTCCGTGCCGCGCCCCCCCCAAGGGGTTCGTGGTGTCGTTCGTGGCCTTCCACGAGCGCGGCTTCTCCGTCCCCGCCGGGCGGTTCATCCGCGGGGTGCTGTTCGGGTACGGGCTTCAACTCCAGCACCTCAACCCGAACAGCATCCAGCAGATGGCGGCTTTCGAAGCGATGTGCGATGTCCAACCCCGGCCGTCGCAGAGGCCGGAGGGTCAGGCCCCGAGCGGGCGGGGGAGGGTGGTGCCGCCGTCGAGGCGGCGGTCCGGAGCGGAGCAGCCCCCGAGTCGGCGGGCTCGAAGCGCGCAGCCCCCGAGCAGGGCTCGAAGCGTGCAGCCCCTGAGCAGGGCTCGTCGGGCCGCCCAGCGAAGAAGCCCCGGGTGCGCTCCAAGATGTAAGTTCTCGACTTCGGATCTTCTATTGCAGATTCTCCGACTTTGCTTTGCTTATTAACGCTGCTTCTGTCTTCTCGTAGGTACGCCGACACCGGCGTGCTCAGCCTTGCGCCCCTGAAGCGCTTGGCCCTGAGCGCACGGGTGGTGCCTTCCGAGCCCCGTTCCCAGCTCCCGCGCGCCGAGCCGCTGCCGGCGCAGGCTGAAGAGAGGCCGGCCGTGGTCGCCGCGGTGGAGGAGCCGAGCGCGCCGCCCCCGCCAGTGGCCGTCGCCGCTGTTGAGGAGGGACGGACGGCTGTGGAGACGGCCGCCTCCCAAGCGGCTTCGGAGCCGCTGGCCGGGGCTGGCCCGGGCGGTGCAGATGTGGTCGTCGTGCCCTCGGATGAGGACTCGGCGCTTCCCCCGCCGCCGGGGGATCTTGATGTCGCGATGACTTCAGTGCCGGAGCCTTCTCCGGTGGCGAAGGTGCCAGAGTCTTCTCCGGCGACGGAGGTGCCAGAGCCTTCTCCGGCCGCGGGAGCGGCGGAGACTTCCTCAGCCGCGGTCGCCCTGACCGTCGAAGAGGTGATGGATCTGGCGACGGGCCGGTATATAGACTTCCCCAGCGTCGGGATCGTCGATCTTGACGCCCCTGAGCTCCCGAGCAACGACCGGGAGATGCTGGAGGTGGTGACGGAACGGATGTTCGCTGAGCCGTCAATTCTGGAGACGATTGCGTCAGTTTCGCGGGCGCTGCACCAGTACGAGCGTGCTGGCGGCTTTGCTCCCCCCGCCGCGTCGGAGGCGGCGGAAGCGATTCCTGAGGAGTCCGCGGCCGGCACGGAGTCGGTCGCGGTTGTGTCCGCGCCGCCGCCTACCAGTGAGGGCCAAGAGGCGTCCCTCCCCCAGCCAGCAGGGGCAGCCGACTCCACAGCCGCTGCCGCAGCGGTCGGTGCGACGGAGGGCGTCGTCGGAGAGGCGGGGTCATCGTCGCCCCGCTCGGTCGTCACCGGCGCCGATGAGGTCCCTGTGCCGGATGAGCCCGCCGCGGCCCTTCAGGAGCGCGTTGCTCCCGAGGACACGGCAAGAGCCGCCTCCCCGGAGATCGAAGAGGCCGAGGGGGGCGCGGGCGGAGCCTTGCTGCAGGGTGTGGCGGGCGGTGAAGCCCAGACCCTCGAGCTCGCCTGCACCTCGTGGGCGGCCGCTTCCGAGTTCGGCGACGACGCCGAGGATGACGAGAAGGTTGCGGCGCGCAACACCCTAGAGCGCGGGCTGAATTAGGCACACCGCGCCTTCGATGAGCTGATCCTCCCCGCGACCTTGGTAAGCCTTCTAGTTTGAAACTTGTCTCTTCAGTTCTCTGGTCTTTCCGAGAAGTGCCACTTATCTTTGTTTCGCTCGGGGCAGACCCTCGCATCATCAGGTCAGAGGCGAGCCCGCGCAGTACGCGAGCTTCGTGCGGAACGGGCCCAGCTGGAGATGCAGCTTGTCGTAGCCCGGGTGGCGGCGGCCGATGCCGTGGCGAGCGAGACGTCTGCACAAACGTCCCTTGAAGCCGCCCGCCAGTCGGCGGAGGATCGCGCCACCACCGCCCAGACCGCCGCCGCAGCAGCATCCACCGAGCGGGACTCGCTGGCGTCGAGGCTAGCGCTCACCAAGGCCGAGGTCGAGAAGCTTCGCACGGCCACGGCGTCTGCTGAGGAGGCCGCCGAGAGGGCCAAGACTGCTGCGGCCGCCACTGAGACCGCCGCCCGGGATGCCGCCCAGGCCGCCACTCGCGAGAAGGCGGCGCTCGAGGCGAGGGTGTTGGAGCTGGAGCGTGATCTGGGCACGGCCACGACGGACTTGGCGACCGCGAGTCGCCAGTTCTCCCAGGTTACAAACCAACTCCAAGTGGTCACCGAGGAAGCGGCGCAGCTGCGGGACAACAACGCCAAGTTGTCACAGGATCTTGAGGGTGAGTCGCGTGGTCACTTTTCCTTCTTCGTTTGGCTCGTTGCTTGCTCCTCGTCGCATCCTGATCTGTTGGCCGTGGTCGCAGGAGCGCGCATGATCCGCGCTGGGATGGTTACGAAGCTGGCGGAGGCGAAGCAGGAGCGGAACGCCGCCCTCCTCAAGGTCATTGAGAAGGAAGGCGCCCTCGGTCGCTTGTCGGAGCAGCTTCAGAGTGAGTGTCGGGTCTTGACTCCATCTTCCCCTTTTCCGCGAATCGACCATAACTTCTCGTTCTCGTTCGCTTTTCAGAAACCAAGACCGAGCTGGAGCAGTCGCAGGTGTTCCGGGAGCAGGACGCAGCCGCCTTGAGCCAAGCCCGAGACGCCCAGCGCATGTCGGAGGTCATCAGCCAGAAGGTCATTGAAGACATAGCCAAGCTCGGAAGGGTGATGAGCTCGGCTATGGCCGGGCTTGGCGTGACGCTCGGGCCGATGACGCCTGAGACGCTGATCGAAGAGGTCGGGCGCCTCCCCGGCGTGGTGCGGGAGCTTGAGTTGTCGACGGCCCGTCGTGCGGTGCACCGGGTTCTCACCATGTTCGAGTCGCACTACCAAGGGCTGGATCACATGGCGCTAAGCGGCGGCTGGGCCCCTGGCATCTCCGACGATCAGTGCGACGAGCTGGAGGAAGACTGCGCCGCCTTCGCCCGCGACATGGCCGACGCCGCCCTGAAAGACCTGGAGCTGCTGCCACGAGATGAATCAGAGGACCCAGAAGTCCCCGGGCCCTCAAATTAATTGTACCATAAATTGTGTTATGTAATAACTCGAACAAGTTGTAGGGCTACCAGACGTGTAGCTAAATACTTTATTCGAATTGCGTTACTCCCCGATTACTTCCGAGTGCTCGAGGACAACTGCAGCAACGCGCAGTCGGGCTTAGAGAACCAAAGTGACCAAGCCACACTCTGGAGCCACGGAGGCGTAGGAGTCGGAAGGCCTGGCCTCTTCAATCCGCTAAGTGCAACCATCCGTTCGCAGCCCTCGAGAACTCGGAAGGTTCGGGAGGTAACTTGCCGAGATTTTGCTCGTGAAATCATTTTTTCGGACCAGAGTCCCGGCGGTCACTCGAGTACTTTTGAAAAGGCATCGGATGAAGACCTGGGAACTCGAGGAGTACTCGCAAGTCTTCGTGCCGTAGCCGCGGGGGCGTAAGCACTAGGAGCTTTGAACGAGTAGCAAACCGTTATTCCACGTAGGCCGTCATCTTTACTTTTCGCGAGGTTGAGCTTCCGTCAAAAAACCTTTCGCGCGTGCGATCGGTCTCGACACAGTTGTCGGGATTTTTTTGAAAAATTTCGTAAAAACGAGGAGGGCATCGTGCCCTGTGTAGCCCCCGAGCAGGGAGCGTCTTTGCACTGGTGCAAAGACGCTCGCTGCTCAGCCCCAAGCGTTGTCGCGAACATGTGAACACAGCCAACGATAAGTTCGGAACTTAGAGACATGTGAACAAGGCATGCAGCATCTATTTATTGATGTACGAGGTTTGAACATTTACTCAAGGATAAAACGGGCGCAGGTGTTCGATGTTCCACGCGTTGGAGACGACCTCCCGTCCTCGTACTGGATCTTGTATGTCCCTGGTCGGAGCACCTCGTGGATGATGAACGGCCCCTCCCAAGGTGGCGATAGCTTGTGCCTGTCCTTGCTGCCTTGAACTCGTCGGAGAACGAGATCCCCGACGTGGAACTCGTGGGGGCGCACGTTGCGCTCGTGGTAGTGCCGTAGGGCCTGCTGGTACTTGGCACTTCACAGCAGTGCTACGTCGCGCGCCTCGTCGAGTTGATCGATCGCGTCCTCGAGCGCGACTTGATTTCCTTCCTCGGTGTAGGCCCGTACTCGCGGGCTGCCGTAGTCGATGTCCGTGGGCAAGAATGCCTCGGATCCATGCACAATGAAGAAAGGTGTGAACCCCGTGGCTCGGCATGGAGTGGTGCGCAGACTCCACAACACGGACGGCAGCTCGGCTACCCATCTTGCTCGAAACTTGTCGAGGCGCTTGAAGATTCTTGGCTTCAAACCTTGTAGGATCATCCCGTTTGCTCTCTCGACTTGCCTGTTCGTCTTCGGGTGAGCAACAGCGGACCAGTCCACACGGATGTGGTTGTCGTCGCAGAAGTTAAGGAATTTCTTCCCCGTGAACTGGGTGCCATTGTCGGTGATGATCGTGTTGGGTATGCCGAAGCGATAGATGATGTCGGTGAAGAACGACACCGCCTCCTCGGAGCGGACGTTGATGATGGGTCGAGCCTCGATCCACTTCGAGAACTTGTCGACTGCTACGAGAAGGTGGGTGAAGCCCCCGGGCGCTTGTCGGAGTGGCTCCACCATGTCGAGGTGCCAAACGGCGAAAGGCCACGTGATGGGGATGGTCTGTAGCGCCTGCGCCAGGAGATGAATTTGTCGAGCGTAGAACTGGCATCCTTCACAGCGCCGCACGATATCCTTTGAGTCAGCGACCGCCGTGGGCCAGTAGAATCCTTGTCGGAAAGCCTTCCCGACAAGTGTTCTCGGACCAGCGTGGTGACCGCAGGTGCCAGCATGTATCTCTTGCAACAGCTCGTGGCCTTGGTCCCCGAGGATGCACCGCATGAGTATGCCGGCAGCCCCACGTTTGTAGAGTTCGCCGTCGATGAGGACGAATGCTTTCTCTCGGCGGGCGATGCGCCGTGCCTCCGTCTGGTCGGAGGGGAGCTTCCCCTCGGCTAGCCATTCGAGGATTGGGAACCGCCAGTCGGGATCCTCGAGGTTCACCTCTGGTGGCTGATCAATTGCCATGACCTCAGGTTCCGACTCCTCGGGTGGCTTCTCGCCTTCTGCTCGTACGGATGGCGCATGCTGACCGCTCGCGAAGACCCGTGAGGAACCAGGCTTCGACTGGATGCAGTCTTCGCGAGTACGTCGGTTGCCTTGTTGTAGTCGCGCAGCACGTGGTGCAGCTCAAGGCCGTGGAATTTGCCCTCCAGATCTCGTACGGCTTGACAGTACGCCACCATCTTCGGGTCGACGCAGTTCTTGTCCTTCATGACTTGATCCACGACTAGCTCCGAGTCGCCCCTGATCTCGAGGCGTTTGATCCCGAGCTCGACAGCGATCCGGAGACCGTTGATCAGGGCTTCGTACTCGGCGGCGTTGTTTGATGCCGGGAAATGTAGTCGTACCATGTACTCCATGCGTACGCCAAGAGGCGAGATGAAGACAAGGCCTACACTGGCTCCCTCCTTCATGACCGATCCGTCGAAATACATGGTCCAAGTTTCGTGCTCGATCGACGCTGGGGGAGTTTGAATCTCCGTCCACTCGGCCACGAAGTCCGCGAGTACTTGGGACTTGATGGCGTTGCGCGGTGCGTACGTGATGTTCTGTCCCATGAGCTCGAGTGCCCACTTGGCGATCCTTCCTTCTGCCTCGGGGTTCTGGATGACCTCCCCGAGCGGATACTTGGACACCACGGTGATGGGATGCGCGTCGAAGTAATGCCGGAGCTTGCGCTTGGTCATCAAGATCGCGTACACAAGCTTTTGCATTTGGGAGTAGCGTGTCTTGGAGTCGGAGAGTACCTCGCTGACGAAGTACACTGGCCGTTGCACCTTCTGAGACCTCCCGGGTTCTTCTCGCTCGACCACCAATGCTGCACTGACCACTTGGGTTGTCGCTGAGATGTACAGGAGCATTGGCTCTTCAGGGGTCGGAGCAGTCAGTATCGGAGGACTTTTGAGCATATTCTTGAGAGAATCAAGTGCCTCTTGCGCCTCGGAAGTCCACGTGAAGTGGTTGGATTTCTTCATCAGCTTGTATAGTGGCAGGCTGCGCTCTCCGAGTCGTGCTATGAAGCGACTTAAAGCCGCGAGACAGCCCGTGACACGCTGCACGCCCTTCAGATTCTTGATCGGCCCCATGTCCAAGATGGCCGAGATCTTCTCGGGATTAGCTTCGATGTCGCGTTCCGACACGACAAAGCTGAGGAGCATGCCCCTCGGAACCCCGAAAACGCATTTCTCGGGGTTCAGCTTTACCCCGTGTTGTCGTAGCTTCGCGAAAACCTCAGTGAGGTCGGGGACTAGGTCCCCCGTCTTCTTCGACTTGACTACGATGTCGTCGACGTACACTTCTATGATGCAGCCTATCAACTCCCCAAAGACACGTCGCATGCATCGTTGGAAGGTAGCACCCGCATTTTTGAGCCCAAAGGGCATCGTCTGGTAGCAGTACGCGCCGAACGGAGTGATGAACGAGGTTGCGAGTTGGTCCGCTATGCACATCGCTATCTGGTGGTACCCGGAGTACGCATCGAGAAAACAGAGGGTTTCACACCCTGCCGTTGAATCGACTACCTGATCTATGCGAGGCAAAGGAAACGGATCCTTGGGACATGCCTTGTTAAGGCTCGTGTAGTCAACACACATCCTCCATTTCTTATTCTTCTTCTTTACAAGTACAGGGTTTGCTAGCCACTCGGGGTGGAAGACTTCACGGATGAACCCTGCACTAAGGAGCTTCATGACCTCCTCGCCAATCGCCTTGCACTTCTCGTCGTTGAAGCGGCAAAGGCGCTGTTTCACCGGTTTCGATCCCGGCTTGATGTTCAACTTGTGCTCGGCAACCTCTCTCGGGATCCCCTTCATGTCGGAGGGTTTCCATGCGAACACATCGAGGTTCGCTTTGAGGAAGTCGACGAGCGTGCTTTCCTATTTAGGATCGAGCGCTGTCCCGATACGGAGCGTACGGCCGTCGTCGGAGATGACCACATCCTTGACGTCCTTGGCGGGCTCGAAAGAGCAGGCCGCACGCTTGGACGACTCGGGGACATCTTGGTCCTCGGAACGAGGCTCGGCGCGGAGCCTCTCAGACCGGATGATTGCCTCAGCGAACTGAAAGCATTCAGCGTCGCACTCGAATGCGCGCTGATACATTGGCCCTACTGTGATGATCTCCTTTGGTCCGGGAATCTTCAGCTTCAGGTACGTATAATTGGGCACGGCCATAAACTTCGCGTATGCCGGCCTCCCGAGGATCGCATGGTACGTCCCCGAGAACCCCACCACTTCGAAGGTGAGGCTTTCAGTGCGGAAGTTCCGCACATCCCCGAACGTGATGGGCAGATCGATCTGCCCGAGGGGGAGCGCCTCGATTCTGGGTATGACCCCGTGGAATGGCGCAGTCGACGGCCTCAGTGCGGACCGCGGGATGCCCATCTCGTCAAGTGTTGACGCGTAGAGCACGTTGATCCCGCTTCCCCCATCCATCAGGACCTTGTGGATCCTTCTGGATTTGAATAGGGGAGCTACCACTAGTGGGTAGGATCCAGGCTGAGGCACGTGGTCGGGATGGTCCTTGCAGTCGAAGGTTATCGGAACCTCCGACCACTTTAGATAGGATGGCTTCGCGACGTCGGCGTTGAGGACTTCTCGCCGGATGAGCTTCTCGCGCTGTCTTGAGGGTCTTGCCGGAGATCCCCCAAAAATCATGTGCATCGCGCCATCTTCACCAGGGAACGCAGCCCCCGCGCCGTCGTCGTTGTCGGGGGAGGGGCCTTCCTTCTCGGGTTGGTCCGCCGCTCTTGGCTTGAGGGTGCCCTTGACGTAGTTCTTCATGAGTCGGCACTCCTTGAGTGTGTGCTTGACGGGGACCTCGTGGTGCGGGCACGACGCGTCCAAGAGCCTCTCGAAGTGGTCCCTGGACGGTGCGGGCTTGGTCGGGTTGCCCTTGGGGCGCGACGTCTTGCGCTCCACCGCCGCGACAAAGTTGTCGTCACGACGGCGCTTGTCGTTCTTCTTCTTCTTCTTGAAGCGCGAGGACGTCCCCTCGCCGTGGTCCACGACTTGCTTCCCCTTGCCCTGAGGGGTGTTAAGCGTCGCGGCGACCGCTTCCTCGCCGTCGGCGTGGTTGCTCGCGATGTCGAGGAGTTCGCGAGTAGTGCGGCGCCCGAGCCGGTGGATGAGGGACGTGCACGTCGTGCCGTTCTGGAATGCCGAGATGGCGTCGTTGTCGGTCGTGCCGGGGAGCTCGGTGCAGCACTAGGACAAGCGCCGTATGTACTCGCGGAGACTTTCCCCCGGCTGCTGCTTGCAGTTACGCAGCTCCCATTGCTTGCCGGGGCGCGTGTAGGTGCCCTGAAAGTTGCCGACAAAGACCCGACGCAGGTCGGTCCAGTCGTTGATCTTGTCCCGCGGCAGGTGCTCGAGCCATGTACGCGCGGAGTCGCCGAGGTAGAGCGGCAGGTTCTTGATGACGAAGAGGTCGTCGGTCGCTCCCCCGGCGTGGCATGCGAGCCGGTAGTCCTCGAGCCATACGCTGGGGTTGGTTTCCCCATCGTATCTTGGTACATTGGTCGGAGCCCGGAAGTGCGAAGGAAATTTCGCGTCGCGGATGCTCTGGCCAAAGGCCCGTGGACCTCGCTGGTTCGGTGACCAGCTACGGTCGCGGTCGTCGTCGCTGTCGTGGCGTCGCCCGTGCCCACGGTCGTCGTGGTGGCGCGTGCAGTTGTCGCGGTAGTTGTCGACACTCTCGGCCCGCCGTCGGGCCTCGATGGTGTTCCGAGCGTCGCGGTTGGGCCCGAGACGGCTCTTGACCGCCGATGCCGCGGCTCCGGCTCCCTCCCCGCGCTCTCGATGCTGGGAAGGAGGCGGATTCGGGCCGTGGGTGGATGGTGCTCCAGCCCGCCCGCGCTCCGAGCGCTGGCGCGAGGCGGAGCTCTCCGCTTGTTGCGCCACCGCAGCCACGAGTAGCGCCTTTAGCTGTTGGCGCACTCATCGCTCCTCGGAGGTCGCAGGCTCCGGGCAGCCGTGCAGCAACATGGCTGCAGCGGTGAGGTTCTGGGACGCCTGCCGTAAGAGTGGTGGGGCGTCAGCGTCGGCGTTCGCGCCCTCGTTGGCACGTCGGTTGTCATCGCGTGGCGGCCCGCGCGCCGGCGGCATAGGTGCGCGGCCGTGCGGCTGATCGGCAGCCGGACGGTGCTCGCACCGGTCGTCGTTCCCCTCGCGGGGCTGCTCCTGCACAGGGACGATCTGCGCAGGTCGTCGGTCGCGGGGCTCGGCATCCATGCCAAGCTCTTGATGTAGATTGGCCAGCTCCTCGTCGAGCTGGCGTCTCGCCTCCGCGAGTTCGTCGAGCCGAGCCCGCCACTGGGCGTCGGCGTCGCGGTGGCACGGAGCTGGCTCCGGTTCGGAGCTACTCGATGAGGAGGCCACGCAAACGTTGCACTCCCGCATGGGGTCGTGTCGTCGCGTGGTCCGTGCCCTCCGAGTCGTCGTAGACCCAGGGGCGGCGCCGGTCGCACAAAGGTTGTTGACGTAGGTCGTCACCGGATCGTCCGGGAGGCCGGGCTGTCCACGAGGGTACATCGCGGTGTACCGCTCCATGAACTCCCCCCAGCCCAGTGGTTCGTCTCCGCTGGCCTGGAAGGCGAGGTCGGTGAGGTAGTAGGCGGCGAGCCTAAAACGCTCCTGCGTCGGGTTTGGCCCCAACATGCCGATGACGACGTCGTCCGAGAAACCTCGGACGAAAGCCTCGCGTCTCACAGCCCCCGTGAGGACATTGGGATGAGGCGGCCGGGTGAAGGTGCGCCCGGCGACGGACTCCGCCGGCCCAGTGTAGATGAAGCCGAGGGAGCCGAAACGCAGCGTGGTCCCAGGAGTCAGCGTGATCCTGCGACCGTCCATCCGATCCACTGGAGTTCGTCAAGACACACGATGTGCCCCTACCTGGCGCGCCAACTGTCGGGGTTCTCTACCACCGGCAGTAAATTTGTATCAATCGTGCGTCGGGCTCGGATGGTTAGCACAGGAGACAACGGGGTTTAGACTGGTTCGGGCCTCCGAGGAGTAATACCCTACGTCTAGTATGGTGCTGCCGTGTTCCCGAGCTAGGAGTGCTTGTAGTAGGGGTTACAAGCTGGTCGGGAGAGGGTGTCGAGCCCAAGTCCCTTGAGGTGGTGTTTGGTTTTTCGAAGGTCTAACCCTTGTAACCGTTGCCCTCCTCTCCCTTTTATAGTCACAAGGGGAGGGGCACAAGGGGGAAGTAAAAAAGGTACAGTGCTTGGTTGCTGGTACGTCCCGTCGTACATCGCCGTCCGTCAGGATGCATTGAAGCCGAGTTGTGACGCTTAGTCGTGGGAGCCGCCGCGTGGCCGGGCATGACTGTTCATTCCGGAACGCTTGGCTTCTTCTCCGAGTAGTTTGTGCTTGCCTTAGCCTGCCCGAGTACCTACCTAGCTTGCCACGCCCGAGCCTAAGTCTAGGCCCATGCGCGTCGTAGAGGGTGCTTGAGTGCCTCGGGCTGAGCTTGCGTGTGGCAGAGTGGGAGATGATGGCGATGTGACGACCGCGCAGCCTGGTCAGGCCAGCATTAAGGCTCTTGTCGGGGTGAGCTGCCTGCATGGCCGCCAGCTGTTGTACTTGCATGACGTGGGGAATCGTTCCTCCACGCGCGTCGGTGGTGGTGCTCGCGCCGTGAGCTTTCACTGCGCGTCCGGGCCCACGCGCCAGTCGGAGCCGATCTTGTCGTGCGAGGCGGAGACTTGTCGTGCGAGGCGGAGACTTCTCGTGCGAGGCGGAGACTTGTCGTGCGAGGTAGAGACTTGTCGTGCGAGGCGGAGACTTGTCGTGCGAGGTCCCTCTAGTGGGGAACTGGTCGGAGATGCAGCCAACTGGCCGAAGACTAGACGTCTTGCCAGTGTGGGTCTTGACCAGGGTCCTTACTCTTCCTTGTCCTGAATCTTTGCCTTGACATTGTCAATCTTGGCCTTCACGTTGTCATTGGTGTTGGATTGTCCTGTGTTTAAGGGAGATAATCTTGCCGTCGAAGGGGGCCCTAATCCAGGCCCTCGTCAGGTGCTGAACTGTCAGAATACACTGTAGATTTCGAGAGAAGAAGCGCAATTAAATCGCAAGTCTTGGCAGATTTTGTCGTAGACTGGACTTCACCAACTCGCAATCCTGGTGAAGAAATGCTGACACCTTGGGTAGTGCAGTGTGATGGAGCTTGGTGCCATAAGGGGGTTGGAATTTCAGCAGTTGTAACATCCCCAACAGGAATCGTAATAAGATATGCAGCTCGGCTCATATTCGCGAATGATGAGCATTCCACGAACAATACAACCGAGTATGAAGCTGTACTTCTGGCATTAAGGAAGATGAAAGCTCTGGGTCAGCAAACCTTCATCATCAAGACAGACTCCAAAGTTATTCAGGAACATATCGAAAAAGAGAGCGAAGCAAGAAATCCTGTTTTGATGAAGTACCTTGAGAAAGTCAGGGAAATGGAAAGGCATTTCAAGGGCTATTCAGTGCAACACATACCAAGAGACGACAATAATGAAGCAGACAAGTTGGCCAAAGCAGCAGCTAGAAATCAAGCAATGCCTCCGGACGTGTTCTTCGAAATCATCAAAGAACCATCCATCAAGGAAATAAAGCCGAAAATCGTGAATATTGTGGAAACTCCCGATTGGAGAGCCGAAATCATGGCATACTTGAGGGGTCACAACGAACCACAAGATGAATTGGAGGAGAAAAGATTGAAGCAAAGGGCGAGGGGCTATGCGGTAATCAATGGAGAGTTGTACAAGTCAGGAGTTACCGAACCTTGGCTAAGATGCATTACCTCCGAAAAAGGTGTTGAACTTCTCAAGGAAATTCACAGTGGATTCTGCGGTGCGCATATAGGCACAAGGGCTCTAGCAGGCAAAGCAATAAAGCAGGGATTCTACTGGCCTACCATAAACATTGATGCGAAGAAACTAGTTCGGGAATGTGAAGCATGTCAAAAAACAGCGAATCAGCAAAACTTACCATCCATGCCAGTTCACTTAATTCCACCATCATGGCCCTTGCAAAGGTGGGGAATGGATCTAGTTGGACCGCTGCCAACAGCTCAAGGAAACTGAAAATTCGCAGCTGTGGCCGTGGATTACTTCACCAAATGGGTGGAAGCAAAAGCACTGGCGAACATCACGGCACCAACGATTCAGAAATTCTTCTGGCAAAACATAGTCTGCAGATTCGGGGTTCCGAGAGAACTGACCGTTGATAATGGGAAACAATTCGACTGTTATTCCTTCAAAGAATACTGCAAGACTTTGGGCACTCACGCGAAGTTTTCGTCAGTATATCATCCGCAGTCTAATGGGGCTGTCGAAAGGGCGAATGGGCTCATATTCTCAGGAATCAAGAAGTGCTTGTTCGACCAGAAAAAGGGCAAGTGGACCGATGAATTGCCGAAAGTAATCTGGTCTCATAACACCACAATATCAAGAGCGACAGGTTTCACACCTTTTCGCTTACTCTTTGGCACTGAAGCAATGACACCAGAAGAAATCAAAAATGAAAGCATAAGAGTGCTAAAGGCAAAAGAAATCGAAGAAGTCGACAAAAAAGTAGAGAAAGACATGATCGAACTAACAATTCTCGAAGCTGCTGAAAACATCAAGAAGTACCAGAAAGAAACTAAGACATGGAAGGATAGAAAAGTGGTTAGAAAAGACATCAAGACTGGCGATTTAGTCCTGAAAAGAAAGAAGAATTGGGAGAACCCTGGAAAACTCCAGGAATCATGGGAAGGGTCATACATAGCAAAGGAAACAAGCACGCCAGGGGCTTTTCGTTTGTTAAGCCAAACTGGTGAAGAGTTGCCGTATTCGTGGAATGCCGATACCTTGAAGAGGTATTACCCTTGAGAATCTCGAAGTTAGTTAGATTTATTTTTCAGTATTTCTTTTCGTAAATTTACATTCTGTAAAAATGCAAAAAACCTGAACCACGAGTCTATAAGTGGTTTCGGGAACAAAAACATTTACTTCTTTCGCAATTACCTTAGAATAAGGAGGACCGTACTCTTTTCCTTGCAAAGGGGGCTCTAAATCAAGAGGCAAGGTTTTTAACGAGGCGGATCCTATGTAAATACTCTTTGTGATATATATGAAAAGAGTCTTCCCCCAAATCATGTGTCTTGTGAAAGTCCATCATGTGAAAGAAAAATTCGTGAGAAGGCTCCCTGATAGCCGAAATTCCATCGTGTGAAAGAAAAATTCGTGAAAGGGCTCTGTGATAGCCGAAATTCCATCGTGTGAAAGAAAAATTCGTTAAAAGGCTCCCTGATAGCCGAAATTCCATCGTGTGAAAGAAAAATTCGTGAAGGGGCTCTATGATAGCCGAAGGCTCCGTAAAAGCCATAAATCCCACCGTTGAAGGGATTCCCACCGAAAGGCCCGAGACAACAACAAGTCGTGGCCTAAATCCCACCGTTGAAGGGATTCCCACCGAAAGGCCCGAGACAACAAGTTGTGGCCTAAATCCCACCATTGAAGGGATTCCCACCGAAAGGCCAGAGACAACAACAAGTTGTGGCCTAAATCCCATCGTGAAGGGATATTCTACCAAAAGTACGAAAATAATTGAGGATCATGACTAACAAGCTATATATGTTTCTGTTAAGAATTTTTATGCGAAAAAAAGGTGACAAGTGAAAGTCACGAGTCATACTTGCGATTATTTATTCCAACACCGTCAAGAGGCTAAGGGGCTCGATCGCCCCTGAAAAGCTAGTGTTCGTAAGATAGAATGGTTGAAGCAACTGAAGGTTGCGATATCAACCAGGGCAAGTATGCCAAGCGAGTAAAGTCCACAAAATTCGTGAAACAAATTTTGTCGACTTACACTAGAATCTTCGTGATCTCAGGATTCGTGAAGCAATCCGCAGCAAATTCGCAAAACAAAAACAACAACGAAGAGCTCTCAATCATCAGGCGACCACGAAATTTTGCGTGCAAAACGGCAAGGTGGGGGAGGGTGACGTTTTTTCTCAAGAAAAACGTCTTTATTGCCTTAGTTACACACAAAATTTCATACACAAGTTCACTGCATATTATAAGCGAAATCAGTATGAAAGTTTGACAATGTGTCCGGGTTCGCGGCCATTGTTTTCAACAATATCACCAGCATAGGCGAAATCGTAATCGCCAGTTTTGGGGCTAGGGGGCTCCGTCTTCACAAAACTCTGAGAACTCGAAGCCGCAGCAGAAGAAGTATAGCCGTCACGAAGGAGAAAAAACGAGGACAGATCAAAGCTACATATCAAAAAATTCAGAGAAACTTCAAGCCAGAAATCGGAAAAGTCACGCTCAGGATAAGCTTCTTTGAACAACCGCCAAGCTTCGCCACTAACCACCTGGTTTCCGCGATGAATTCGCAAAGGTATCACGTCCTACGTAGGCCCACCTTGCAGGACCTGCGCAGGTTAAGATTTACAACACAATTGTTCAGAGAGGGGATCGCAACCCATGAATTTACAAGTTTTTTACAACGGCATCACAAAAGAAGTTCAAGTATTTCAGCCGGTGATGTCAACCTTCGGGGAAGAGTCATCATGTTCAGAACTAGCTTCCGCTCCATCATCATCCCCATCATCACCGCTGCTGCTGCCATCACCGCTGTCTTCACCAGAATCTTCTTCTCCGTCATCGGCGTCTTCGTCATCCTCAGCTTCGGAAGAAGATTCCGGAGCTTCGATACTCTTCCCACGCATCTCTTCTTGAATCAACTGAAAAAGAACAAACGGAAAGACTTAAGAAAACCAAAGAAGGAAAATTCGCGAGTTTTCAAAAAACCAGCGACGTCTTCGAGAAACTAACCTGGTCCAGTTTAGCGCAAGCGATCGTCTTTGCAACCTCCTTGCCACTAGCAAACCAGAATTCCCTTGCGTACTTAACCTTGATAGCCAAGACGTCTTCGTTGGGGCGAATTATTGAAGTACTTAAAGCGTCGGGAAAGTGTGTAAGTTTCTCACGAAACTTCGCAAGGTCGGCAAAGTCAAAGTCGTGAAGAAGCTTCAGGATACTCTCCACCGAGAAAGCAGCGGCAAAATCACTTGCACCTGATATGACCCCCGGAAGCGCCTTGAACTCTGTATCGATCCAGCCCATAAAATCAGAGATTTCTGCGCTGACAGGAAGCGGAGCAGGGCGAACGCCAAATTCTTTCAGGGCTTTCCTATACTCCTCGAACAAGAGTTTCAGCTTATTCTTAATCTCTGTAACCTCTTGTCCCGAAGCATCGTCTCGCTCAGCTAAAGCCCTCTCAAGATCTTGAATTTTCTGCTCTTTAGCACTCAGAGTCTTCGCAAGATCGGCATTATTGACTCGAAGATCTTCAGCAGCTTTAGAAGACTTGTCATGATCCTTGCGAAGATTTTCAATTAATTTCAAGTCTTCGTCATGAGTATTTTGTAACTTTTCTAAGTCTTTCTTAGAGTTCTCGAGGGCATCTTGGGCAGCCTTCTTTTCATCTTCAGCGACCTTCTTTTCATCTTGGCATTTCTTCAAGGCCTCAGCAAGTTCAGCAACTTTCTTTTCTAGATCCAGATTTGCAGCTTGAGCTAAGTTGAATTCGCGCTTAAGTTTCTTGGATTCTTTGGACATCTTCTTAACAGCTTCCTCTTGCTCCACCAAGCGTTCGGAAGCAACTTTTCCGAGAAGCGAAGCTTTCAGGGCATAAGTTTTCTGATAATATTCAATCTTAGAGGCCGGGTATGTCCGAAGAAGTGCTTCGAAATCTGGAAAATTCGCAACAATAAATAATATCAAAGAGTCACGGAAAGTCAGAAGTTACAAGAAAAAAGCTAAGACTGGAGCTAAGTAGCAGAAATAATTCACAAACCTTTTTTTGCTAAGGGTCTCGATAGCAACTTGGCCAGCACGTCCTGAACTCGTGGAGGTTTTCTTCAAGGAAGTTGAGGGTTGTTTTCCCGAATCACGAGCAGTCTTGCTGAGCGGTTGAGGCGCCTGTTCTGAAGCTCCCTCTCCTGTTTCATCCATGAATTCAGACGAGTTCCATAACGTTAAAAGCTTAGACGCACCATCTCCCGCAGCTGCCATTTCGCAACCAACACTTAGCAGTTCACCTCGGCATGACGTACCAAAGCTTTTGTTGAAGGCAACAATCGAGGGAGAAGGATCCTGGCCTTCAGGAAGATCTTCGCGTGTCTCGACCAAAGGGACATTTTGCACAGGATTTTCTCCCCTATGAACAGTCATCTCCAGCTCCCTGGTAAATTCGGGAGAAGCTTCATCTTGGGGACCAGAAGGCTGAGGGACAGCAACTCCAACATCAGCAGCAACAGGCGCCGTAACCTCCGTCTGAACTTCAGCAACATCATCTGAAAAAGTTTCAACATCCACGAATTCATTTTCAGAACCTGGAGTACAACGTCTACGAACATCGAATCTCAAGTCAGGCCATAGGCAAGAGAAAAAACCTTTCCGGCTAGGTTCGACAATTATGTCATCGTCAAAAGCAGAAGGAACACGCCGAACTTCGGCAACAGCAACCTTCTTCACAGCTGTTTTAATCTTCTTCCGGCCCAGTTGAGCGATGCTGGAAGCTGCCTGAAGTTCGACGTCTGAAACAGCTTCAGACGATTTGCGCTTCCGTTTGCTAGATTCAAGAGATTTCGTCTTCTCAGGACGAACCGCTGAAGAAGAAGTTTCATCTGTGCTTCCCTTTCCTTTCTTCGAAGATTTTCCTCTGGGGGCCTTGAGAGGCGCGGCTGAGCAACTGGCCACAGCAACAGCTGGAGCTTTCTTCTCGATGCCTGGGCGACGAGAGCGGAAGGAGTTTTCGCCACAAACTTCTGAGAACACTCGATTGATCCTCCTCTTGTGTTTCACCAAGTTCTTGTAAGCTTTATACTCGTTCATTATGGATTCGCCAATCATGGCATTCACCTTCTTCTCTATTTCGACCATGAATTCTTCGGCACTTTGGCCTTCCTTCAGCTGAAGACCAAATCGGGGGAAGGGCACTTCTTGTGTCGCCCAGTTCACATTGAAAGTGACGATTTCGGTAGGAGCCCAGCCATGAGAAATCGGCCAAGTCTCTGCAGTGACGAATTCCTCAATAACATCACGGCCACCAAGAATTGTGCTGGCTAAGTGGAATGCACTCTCACAATTCCTGAAACCAACTGCCCGATGATTATAAGGAGCAGTGCAAGTGGCAGTCACCGCCTCTATGGGGGAGTAGAGAGGATAAGCTGGTCCGGTGTAGCCAGGAATCTTAGACATGTCAACCTTCACATAAAACCAAAAAGAACTCCAATCTTCGGAGAAATTGGTCTTGCAGCAGGGCGCGATCTGAATTCGGGTCAGACCTTTTCGTGAATTCTGCCTACGCGTGTTGAAGGTACAGCACGCGTAGTGCGCCTCGTAGTACTGGCCATCGTCGAGTTTGATGATGTCCTTCTCAATGACCAATTCAAACAAACGCGCGAAAACATCAGCGCCGAAGTTGCATCTGAAAGTCTTCATGATCCAGAAGAACTTGGACAACTCCAGAAATGAGTTCGGCGATAATTGGTGAATCTTCACAGAAAATTTATCCAGAATTGCAGGGAGAATCGGATCACAAGGGAATCTGAGTCCACAAGTAAAGAAGTCGCGAAACACGACAACTTCATTGGCTTCGAGGGTAGGGATTTGCTCATCAAGAGGAGCGCGACCATCGCCAGCAGGAAAAAACCCGGCTGCCTCATATTCCCTAATTAGATTCGCAGTAACTTTAGACTCTCCGAATACGAAGGACGGAGGGTATGACCTCGAGCTCTTCGCTGCAACAAGTTCCCTGGGGTCAGCATCCACGTCTACAAGATCTTCTTCGGCACCAGATATATCTTCGGATCTGATCTCCCCATCTTCACAATTCCCAGAATCAGGGACAATGTCAGGAACTGGGTTATCCTCTCGAGATTGAATGTTCTCAGACTCGTGAATCTCTTCCCCGGTGGACGAAACACCAGCAGCGGCCAGTTCTTCGGAAGTCATGGGTCTAGCTGTACTTTTGACATGAGCCACCTAGTTAAGAATAATGCGAATGCAAATCGTAAGGTAATTCACATGAAACAGAACTTATGAAATCAGATGTCCAAAATCGAAAGAACATAATAAAAAAGCAAAGAAAACAATACCTTTGAAAACCGAGGAAGTCTCAAAACCTCAGACTCCTTGTCACGAAGAGCTTTTCCGCGAAAATGCTTGGAAACTTTCGGAGAAAGCGGTGAAACGGTGAAAAAAACTTACGGCATAAGCTCTCTATTTATAGGGGTAAGGGGGGTAGTTTCAAGAAACTGCCTCAATATGACCGTTGCGAATTTTCCGGAGGACGCGTGTCCACTCCGACGTTCCGAGGGTGACGTTTTTTACCAGAATTCGAGAGTTTTCGTGGAATCGGATCGTCGGAGTCAACCCGCTTCCCCGAGGGGCTAGTGTTGGGGAATTAGGCAAAAACCTTACACCCTCGAAACGTCGGATTTGCCGAATTCGTGAATAAATTCGTGAGTCACCTTCAGAGTGGAAGGTTCTGTTTCGTGAGAAGGAAACATTCATGAAGAAATCCTGATGAATCTCATGTGTTTTCCTGACCTTCGAATAATACGCGAAAATAATAGCCGAATTTGGCTCCTGTTCGCGAATCTGCCGTCTATTTCAGGATGGTTGGAAACTGGCGAAGTTGAGGGTGTCAGGAATCTGCGAAGTTCGGGAATCTGATGAAGTCTCAGGAACTGCGGTGAGCGGTGATTTTCATGAATAAGAACTTCGGGAGTCAGGAAGAAGCCAAGTCAAAGACGTCGCTTCAAAAGTTCGGGTTTAGAGTGTGAACTAGTGGCAGGCTTGTAAATGTATGAAATTAGCCCCGCAAATTACGGGATGTAAAAGACATTCTTGTACGTGTTCACATTGGGAATATTCCTTGGATTCGAGGGTAATCTCGGAATGTAAAAGTCCCTTCGTCTCCCTATAAAAGGGGGCGCGAGGGCACGTGTAAAGGGATTCACAACTTTTGAGGCGTGCACAGGCTTTCGGAGATTCTTTGTCTCCTCACCTTTCGCGACTCGTGTACACTTGCTTGCGCTCCTGTCTCGTAACCCTTGTGTTCGGGGATTCCAGCCGATTTTCGGATCCCCCAACAGCGTGTAATGTTGTATGTTGCTAGTACCATTAAAATTCAAAGTATGCATATTATTTGACAATGGCTTTTGGATATAAAATTCAGAATTATAATTTGTATAATTAACACCATCTGAATAATTACTAGTCGATGCAACATGCTACAAGTATCATATCTAGCAACATCAACATAAGGATTCATGGTACTTGCAAAAATAATTATTAACATTAGACATAGGTAATGTATTTGCAAATTGTACCTTGGGCTCGTTGCAGTTGAATTGATGCGAAGTATATGGATATCCTGCCAAAGTCTCGCTTCTCTTCCAATCTTCAATATGTAGCAGCAAGCAAGACACAATGCAAACGGTTTGAGCAGCCTGATGCAACGTCACAAGTGTAGATGCAATCGGTCCCAAAAGACTAGATTGAACTACAATGGCGAATCAAAGTAATAGTTCAAAAAGGCTAGGGATCGATAGAACGTTTGAGCAACCTGATCTTTCTTCCCCAGCGGAGTCGCCAATTTGTTGACACCTTTTAGGGTCAACACTCGAGAGCACTAGAGCGTGCGGGTCATGAACGAACAAAAAAGGTAAAGATGCTGCCCAGTGAGGTTAGACCACCCTGGCAAGGAGGTTAGACCGCCCTGGCTCAAGATGGTCGTTTGAGGAGATAAATTTCACACTAACGTGATGGAGAACGGCTAGGTTTACGAGCAAACCGGCAAAGGATAACCAACGCACTTACGTGACGAAGAACGACTAGTTTACGAGCAAACTAGCAATGGTCGTTGAAGTTCTCGTCCGGGAGGGACCCCGTCAGGGTGTGGACATCGCCGGCATGCCCTAGGTCGACAAGCGAGCCTTAGGACGCCATCTATGGTCGTGGAGATCAGTAGAAGGACAACATGGAGGTTGGAAGAGAGGTTTAGGGTTTGAAAGGTAAAAGGTAATTGTTTGATTCGATTGTGTTCCCCTCATTCGGTCGTGACCTTTCATAAATATAGGGTGGGGAGGTCTTGCCCCAGTAGGAGTCGAAACCTATACAAATTTTGTGTCGAAATACAACTTCTAACTAGGATTTGGCAGGGTAGGCCGGTCAAACCGCCCCTGGACCTGGTTAAACCGCGTGGCCCGACATGTAGGTCTTCTTGAAGCCATATCTCTCTCATCTGGAGTCCGAATTGGATATTCCATATATAATCTTGACCGTCTTGACGAGAGCTATCCAATGGTGGTGTCCATTGCCTTTTGAGCAATTTGCCCAGACCGGTCTAACCGCGTGGCCACGGCGGTCTAACCGGTCCTCCCAGACATGTCAAATTCGGGTGTCAACAATAATTAAGCTCATTAGATCCGTCTGAAAATTAAGATATTGATTGTGAAATGAGTTTTGTCATTAATCTATATTTAATATTTCTAATTAATGTTCAAAATTTGATGTGATGGATAGTTGGTGAAATTGGCCGCTGTGGCCCTCGCTTGCCAGTTCCCTGCGCGGGCACGGGCGTAGATAGATCCTATCCGCAAAGTAAAATGAGTGCATGTGAGCAGTAGTGTGACTTTATTCACTGTAGCGGGTATACAGTGCCGATTTTACTGTTCGCTGGAACACGTTTCGTTGCTGCGCGCTGTAGGAGGAGATATGATCCATCCATCTAGGAACGAACGGTCAGCAAGTCATGAGAAGTCACCGCTACAGTGTTTTGGTGACTTGCCTGTGCAGTGAGAATCCACAACGCCCCAAGCCCCAACACAACACAGGCGATAGCTGCTCCAACGTGCTCCCTCACTTCCAGAGTTGAGCTGCTCCCGTCCTCACCTCCGCCCCCAAGCCTTCTCCATCTTCAACACCCCTCCAGATCAGTGGTAGAGCTGGTGATTTTTCAAGCCTAAGGCCACTATCTACATAAACACACAGATTTTTTTAAATTTTTATCTGTCTTAATGAATTATTCTTATCCATCTCTCGGTACAACTTGTAATGTCAAATACATTTACATTGATGTTTACTTTATTTCAATTAAATAATTTAATTAAGAATAAACATTTGAAACATCTAATATATGACACTACATCATAATATATATTTATTTCATTTAAAATATAATTATTCCATCAATCATATACTATTGATCCTATTCAGCTTGAATTAACCTATATGTCTCTCTATTACTGGACACTATCGATCACTCATATAAATTTAGTTCATAACATCCATCCATCCATTTATGCATGCACAATATAGCACGATATACTTCAAAGAACACACTGTTTCTAACCTATACATCTTTAACTCACTAGCATATACGTATTTTACGGTGAATACCAAAATTAGATGGTGTATGGTGTGATTGAGAATCTTCTTCACTTAATCAAACTATGTTGAATGGATGTTTCGACTATTATTACACAATCCCAATTTATAGTGTCATACTATCATGGTTTCGAACTTAAAAGATTTCATATTATATGAAGATATAATGATAGAACAATCTACAATGTAGTCTTATTATAATTTTAAAATATCTAGGCTTCTTTAATTTTTTAAATTGAAAAAATGTCCAAGTGAATTTATTTCACAGTTGCAAGCTTTCCTAAGCGAGAGATTAAAAATATATAGCTTCCGTTGAAATTATATATTTCAAAATATGTAGCACTTGGATTTCCACATGTTAGTAAAATGAGACCTTTAAACTTTCTATCGTGTTTATGCCAAATTTCATGGCATTCAAAGTTTAAATACTATTTTATTAAGACACTCTCAAATTTATAACCATTTAATAAGAACCCTAAGTGCGATATAGGGATAATACGTAGCTTATTTTGGCTGACCTACCGCACCGGTGCATGTGGCGCGACAACGTTTTTGCCGCGCGTGGGCCGGCGTGGCCAAAAGGGTCATATGTGTAAATAATGTTTTGGTGGTGTTATTTTTAAAATATTTTTTAAAAAAAGTTAAAATTAAAAAAGTCCTAAACACACCCATATAGTAGGGTGGGATAAGCTACTAACTGCTGGGTTGACCCATGCCGCATGCCCACATAGGCCTATATGCATGTTCTACTAAATCAATGGTGTTGTCCCGGCATCATAAGAAATTATGTATTTCCATTATTTTAAATGGTGAACATTTTCTATTGTTAAGCATAGACGTATATACTTTCTCCGATGTAACTAGTTAACAATATAAGGGTGGTTTCATAACATTGATGTATTGAAATCAATAATCAAGAAATATAAAATGAAGAATCAGTTCCTCATTTTATTATTTTGTATTGAGAGTGCGGTAGGAAAAACTATTACCAATTTGTACTGAGCTTAAAATGCTTCCACCATGTCGATTCCTAATTTCATATGAAGTTGGAGCTGATCTATTAATACTCATTACTTAACCATATTTCATTTATACATAGAAAAATTAGCGGTACTGTTAAGCGAAAATAAGTAAAAAAAGTTGGGGAAATACACTGCAGTAAAAGCTGGTGTGTTGCTGACCTTTTGTGTGCCTGTGCTCCCAACACTGCCCTTCGCAACTCACATGCGTGAACAAACAAGGAGAGGACTTTTCTTCAGAACTTTGCTGCTGTGTTGGGCCACTTAAGTCTTAGGATCAGAATGTGGACAACTACCTGGGTCTTGGATATAAAGAGGGTTTTGGACCACGCCTAGGGCCATGGCCCTAGTGACCCTAGGCCCAAATCCGCCCCTGCCTCAGGCCATCTGCGTACTCTGGGCGTCTGGCGGCAGTTCGTGTTCCATTATGCCTTGACAACCGTAGTTAATCTGCTTGTTGTTTGTAGTATAAGATGCGTACATCTGTGAACATGTCTGTTGCTATTGTGAAATGTTGAAATGAAAAGCTGTTGATCTCTCTAGAAGCTTGTCTTGTCATCTGAATCTACATGATCACTTTGTGTTATGCCTAATTTAAATTCCCCTGCTCTTGTTTCTGTTTTTTTCCAAGTGCATTTGAATCTATCTTTTAATCTGCCTCAAGGATTTGAATCTACGAGGGATAATTGATTTAGGATTTAAATTCTGACTCTGTCTGGTTTGAATAGCATTTGAATCTATCTTTTAATCTGCCTCAAGTCTGTCAGTGCTAGTGAGGTTTCAACATGCCAAGTAGCATCTGTTTGGTTCGTGATCTTCTCTTGTTGCATATGTTTCCGATTCTCTGTTCTATCAATACCAGACTAGTACCACCTTGAACTCTGGGGCTAGAAACTAGAAGTGGATTTGAAAAAGATGTGCTGCTCTGCCATTTGACAGCATGGTAGCTTGAATCAGTATATGTGCACCAGTTTCCATCTGCTTTGTCTTTGCATTGACCTCCAATTTTAGATCTGTTTAGTTCGCGGAATGAAACTTTTGGGTCCCCTTTCAGGGTCTATTAGGTGTATTGAACGTAGATTATTTACAAAAATAATTACACGAATGGACCGGAAATTGCGAGACGAATCCACTAAGTCTAATTAATCCGTCATTAGAGATTGGTTACTGTAGCACGACGTTGTCTAATCATAACATAATTAGGCTCGTTAGATTCGTCTCGAAAATTAATGTAGGGGTCGTGGTATGGGTTTTGTCATTAATCTACATTTAATACTCCGAATTGGTGGAAAGAAGATTGATGTGACGGGTAGTTAGTGAATATTTGGGAACTATAGCTAATCAAGTTGAAAAATCACCGACGCAAATCTTTTCTGAATTATCATTTATCAATCCACTACCACTGGTCATTGCATGTGCTGCATTGTCGTATTAGCTAGGGTGAATATAAAAAGTAGAGGTTAATTAGATTCGTGTCATTATAATTGTCACGATTTTGAAACACGTCATTACTATTCGACTTACTACGCCAGTGCCATTATAATTTTGCTGTTGTTTGAGATATGCCATTATGTACCCCCGACGTCGTTTTCCCACTTGCAGGCGTATTCGAGTGAAGAAGTGAGGAGAAATGTCTTCTTTGCCCTCATCTTTAACTTTCGTCCGTCTGTTGCCGGCGTGGAGCTCGTGGCCTGGGTGGCGCGCGTGGAGCTCCACCCGCCCTCGAGAATGTCCGACGAGGCCAGGCGTCAGCATGGCCAAGGCTCCCGCCGATTTCGATGACCGAGGAGACCGCCGCCGCGAGGAAGGGGAGCTCTGTGTCTGACGCCGAAGGGGATGGCGGGGAGGTCGATTTCGAAGGGCACCAGCGCCGGTGGCCACGGGAACTGCAGTGGCGCCTGGAGCAGGCTCGTGAAGCCCTGCATGAGGCGGTCCACAAGGTCCTAGCCGTGATGTTGCGCCCTACCATGCCTCGAACGAGAACTCCATGCCGGCGTCGAGCAGTCCACCACGGAGCCGGGCCCAATCAACCTTCCTTCCCACCCTAGGGTTTCGCAGTTCACCACGGAGCCGACGAAGATTTGGAGGCCTCCTCCGAGGACCGCAAGTCGGTGGGCGCGGGGTCCCCACCGCCACCGGCCGCGACGGCGGCGCACAAAATCTAGCTCAAGAGCGGCGCGGTGAGCACGGGGACGAGGTCCGACGGCACGGGGAGGTCGGCAGTCGTGGTAGGGGCGGCGCTCCTCCCCACGGCCAACCGGCCAGGGATGCTCCCGCCGTTGCACGCTGCTCCCTGCACCGCACGCATCTCCTGCAGTGACGGCTGGAGGTTGAAGAAGCCACTGACATGTGGGTCCGACATGTAAGTGAAATGAGAGAGAGGGAAAGAGAAAGCTGGGCAGGTTAATCTTGTCCAAGCAGACATAATGACGTATCTCAAACATATGCAAAATTGTAATGATAGTGGCATAGTTGCTTGAATAGTAATGATGTGGTTAAAAAACAGCAAAGTTATGATGACACAGATCCAATTAACCCAAAAGGTAGTGGCTAACCTCCTCCTGAATTGGTCAGGTCGAGTGGGTGAAACTGAATTTTTAGATTAGACCGACCTATGTCAATGGATTTTTTATATTTTAACCAGTTTTAAACTAAAATTTAAAAAATAACTCACCTCAACCTATATGTTCAAGAAATAGCTCTTTTGGTCGTGCCAAGATCCGTGACGTAATAGTTGAGTCACCTACATGAAGTAACGCGACCAATGCACATGGTGGCATTAGAAAAAGTCACAGCTCACATGGCAGATCAAGTTGCGCTAGGCGACCTGACGTGACTCATGGTGTGACTACTTACTCACTTAGGTCAAACTGGGAGTTCCAGCTATCATTTAGTCGTGTTTCATTCATCATTTTAATTAGCAAATGAACTCCTAAATTTGTGAAATTCGAGGTGTATGATCTATAGAGTGTATACGTTCCATTTTGACTATTTGCACTCCAAATCATGGTGGATAAAATGAGAAATCTATTTTCGAAATAGGCTAAGTGTAATTGGATCAATGCATCAAATTCATTAGATTTATCGCACAAAATTGCACTCATATGTGAAAAGTTTTTGCAAATAGTATTCATTTGGTACTTCATGCATGCAAGATTCCCTAGAATGAAATGTTTTCCCTCCCCTGCCAAAAATGTTTAAAGTCTTAGTGCAAAATTTCTCAAAAAAAGTAGGTCTAAATTTGACTAGTTGGCTCATTTTTCAGACTCTAGGCCTCTAAGCGGATTTTGGTGAATTGAATGACAAAGAGATTAAAAGTCTAATGTATTTGTCTAAGATTGTGAGCAGGTTTTATTGAGTTATTAATGGACCATGTATTAGTGAATGGATATTATATGGCTCACATTGGAAAAGACAAACATATGGATGATCCTAAGGCGTAATGACAATTATCAAGTAATAAAAGAAGATAAATATTAAAGATAATTTTAGAAGGTCAATTCATGGTCTCTGATACAAGACATAGCTTTATTAAATTACAAGGATCATAAAAAGAGAAGATGGTAATTCTCTAGACCAAGTGCAAGGCTTCATCTGGTAATTGAAAGAAGACACAAGGATGAGTGTAAAACATTATGATTCTTATTTGGAAGCTTGCATATTCGTTGTCAATCAAGATCAAGTATTTGAAGCGGGATTCAAATGAAGCTCAATTATGGATGAAGCAAACTGGAACTCAATGTGGATTGGATAAGTGATGAAGAGATCAATTGAGATGACTAGGGTGAGGGACTAAGCAATCTTTGGGGCCGTAGCTAAGCCGCCATTAGTGTTTTGCTAAGGTGAAGTTTTAGTATTCGTGGGGTCTCGAAGTATCGTATCCAAGCCTTAACCAAGGGAAGCAATGCAAATCATCTAAATGTTGTGATTGGCAATATGGAGTGACTTATGGATTCAAGTGTGCATTCTTATGATAGAAGGAAAGATCTGAAGTTACTAGCTCAAGTATGGACGTGCTCAAGACATAGGCTAAGTTGAAAGCCCTCAAGTGGATATTGCTCAAGTATGGCAAGATTGAAGACATTCAAGCTCAAGAGGTTGACAAGTTGTTTTCATTTAATCTTGAGTATAGGTATGTCGTACTATCAAGAGGGATGCAACATTAGCGAGTTGACCAAAGTCAAAGTGCTCATTGGTTGACCTAATGAGATCTAGCCTTGAGAGCCTTAGAGTGTGCTAACAAACCCTCCTAACCTAACCTGAGTCACTTCATCTCTTTGGTGAAGTGTTAGAATCATAGAAAGGTTTTTGGGGGTGACTCGGGTCTGACCGTTCTGATCGGTCAGGGGCACCGGTCTGACCGGTGCCGCTAGCCCCAACGGCTAGTTTTTCAAACACCGGTCTCTGACCGGTGCCACTAGCCCCAACGACTAGTTTTTCAAACACCGGTCTAACCGGTGCCGCCCGACAACTAACAACTGGTGTTCTCCTTTGAGGGGTATAAATACCCCAAGCCTTCTTCAGCGGAGAGCTGCTGTTCTTAAATTGGTTGTGCTGAGTTCCTAAGCCATTTTCTTGCAAGCCCTAAGCCTTAGTGGCTCTCCCCAACCTCTCTTTGTGAGATTTGTGGATTCAAGTCATATCCTTTGTGTTGGGTTGAGAGAGTGAGCTCAAGAGCGTCTTTGTGAGCTAACAAGAGCATTCTCATAGCTTGAGCACTTCGATTTCGCGTCTACAAGCTTTGAAGCATTTGTTACTCTTGGAGGTTTGCCTCCTAGACAGCTAGGCGTCGCCGACTAGCTCCCAAGGTTGTGGTGAGCAACGGGAAGTTTGTGAGGACTGTTGACGAGACCCAAAATTATGGGTACCCAAAGACAACGATTACGAGCAACTATCACAGCCACAATGACCCCCGGGTATTTTTGGTGGTTTCCAGGATTTATTTCCATGAAGGAAAACTGCCACAAAATCAAATGGTATTCCAGGGTTATTTTCGTAAAGGAAAACGGCCATAAATCAAGACCATGGCATCACGTGCCCTCCAGCCATGTGACTTCCGACAAGTTGGTGTCCCTCCCGAGTAATTTTGGGCACCCCTCTAACCATGCATGCATCAGGTATCATAGGAATTCAATGGCCGAGCTGCACGCATGAGGCATGACACCAGGACCTGACATGAGCAACCATGCAGCCAGGTTCCCCCGTACACCTGTTGTGCATGCACACTCCCCACCTCTCTCTTTCTCTCTTCACTCATGTAACCTGCTTCCCTTGTCTTATAAAAGGGAGTGCAGGGGTCCACGGGAGATGAGGGGACTTCTTTTTTGACTCCTTACTTCTCCTCACGGGAGAACCAGACTCTCACTTTCTTCTTCAACCTCCAGCCAGCCATGGCTCCTACGAACTACAGAGACTTGGGAACTTGTCCCTCTCTCGCCCATTTGTAACCCCTACTACAAATCAGCGCAAATAATACAGCAACATGAACTGGACGTAGGGTGTTACTCTCCGGAGGCCCGAACCAGTATAAATGCTGCGTACCCCCATTTGCGCAACCGTCCGAGGCCCGGCACGCAATCCGAGAAATTTACTGCCGGCGGTTAGAGAACCCCGACAACTGTGATCTTGCCTCTTCGTGAAAAAGATCGTCTTGGAAAAGAGAAAAGTGATTGAAAGAGACCTGACTTGTTGTGGGAATTCTCCCTTACAAGCTCCTCAACGGAGACGTAACCGTTTCTTAGTGGGCGGTGAACTTCGGGAAACAAATCATTGCATCTCTTTGTGGTTTGCCTCTCTAAGTTGTTTTCTAGCATATTTGATTTGCTTCCGCTTCGATCTACTTGGGTGTGCTACTTGTGTGTGCAGGGGTCATTACCTTGTGCTCATCTACTAGGGCCACTCACCAAATTTGGTCCGTGCTAGAAGTCAAGAGGAGCTTGAAACTGTTTTCCAGGTTCTCTGTGGCTCACCGGTCTGACCGGTGAAGGGCATCGGTCTGACCGGTGCCACATGCTGAGCAAGGCCAGGGACCGGTCTAACCGTTCAGCCTCACCAGTCTGACCGGTGTCGTCTGGCAGTTCAAGTTTTCAGGGACAAAAAGTTTAAGTTGGTTGTCTCGACTATTCACCCCCCTAGGCGACATCAAGGTCCTTACAATCTCGCGATTTTACCCGGGGTTGTAAAGGTAATTTTGAAAACTGAATTTATTTAATACCCTTAATTAGTCATCGAAGCGAGTGGAAATTTTTTTCTCTCCAAACAAACACTGCCATACGACACCTATTTTATTTGCAATACCTCGACATACGGTCAGACGAAACTTCACGAGTCCCGAGTCCAGATGAACAATCCGGATTGATTCGCCATACAACATTTCGCCAAATCTTATCCTGTTGTGCAGCCAATCATGAGCTAAGCAGAATAAGTTTACTTTTGCCACCTAATCAAACACGACCAAATTACATTGTGTAAGCAAATTACATTGTATTACACAGACTTGTGCAAATTGCGTTGTATTACACAAACTTAAGTTAGCACAACCAAGCCCCCGCCCCCAAGAGCATCAGACAGACAGGCAAGTGAAGTTTCAGACCACTGTACAACAAAACGAACCCAATCAGAAACGCAGAGGTTATAAGAGATCAAAATCATTACGACAACTGTCACAAACAACTCACAAGAGATCAAAATCATTACGACAAGACAACTGTCACAAAACCAGAAATGGAACAATAACAGTTGGTACGTTACAGACACAACGGAACCGTCAGACAGACAGCTGAGCTCATTTCTTTTGTCTGGCAATTGATTCTTTGGCCACAGCGTGCGCTGCTTGGCTGACGATCGATGATTTCTTCATATTGCCCTTGGGGTCAAGTGCTTTCCTAATCTTAAACACAGCCCACGCTGCTCCCAGAGCATTTCCTGTAGCATGTAGGTAATTGTGTGTGGCCTCCCCTGCTTGCTCACCGTATCTGCACCAGGTCAAAACATTAGCAAATATTTTAGAGAACGTGCCAAGCATGTTTTCATTAAGATGATGAAGTAACACAACAGTTAACCGTTCCCAAAACGACCCAGGAAGAGAACAACCACCGCGAAGCAGCGGCACAGAAACAGAAACAAAGACTACAAAGAAGAAAAGCAGTTCCACATCGCTACACCTGAAAAACATTAGCAATGTTCTAGTGTCAACAATGTAGCTGCATCTAAAAGTATGATCTTGGTCAAATAACTGCCATGTAACAGTATAACACCCTGGAAACAAATATTTCCAGGTAGCAGCTACTGCAGATCTGTGTTCTGAAAACAAAAGTAAAATATACAGAAGGTACATTTCCTTTTGCCGAATACATTCTCGTAGGAGTGGTGCTTTCAAATTCATTGCTCCCATACTATTTTTCTTAAAATATCTTTCATTTGCTCATTTTGTAGTTCCAGACTTCCAGTGTATGCTAATAGTTGAGACATTTCTATTTGAATTTGATCTTTTTAAAAGAATGACTTTAAACCATATGGAACTTGCAGGTGAAGTGCTTTGTTTCTTATTTTTCAAAAAGAATATGATGCGTCGTATGGAACTTTCTGCTGAAGTGCTAATTTTGGTAGAACATGGGTTGGAAAGTTTGCTAACATAAAAGGGTTGGCAGGTTGCAGTTATACAGTCTGAGAAAAAAGGGACTGCTCTCAATAAAAAACTGCAGAGCGCTAAAAAGTTATGCGACTGCATTTGTTACCTGTGTGTTACAACAGAAGTTGTGACAACTGATGATGTCTGCATCACATTCTTGCCCGACACCTCAACTGCATCCCATACTTTACCTGAACCATCAAATAAGAAGTAAATTAACCAATCATAACATGCAATGCATCAAAAACTGAACAATGTGAAGTGGTGTCAATTGCAAATCCCTATATGAGATCAATCCTATCTGCTGGTTTTATAAACTAATCACAGATTCAATCCCTCCAGAAGCATACAGACTAGCACGAAAGATGAAGCAAATCTTTAAGAAAGGTAAAGCAGACATACCAAATCCATCAAGTGAAGCAAGAATGACTTCACCAGGCATCAACTTGAAGAACTTCTGTGCTGGTTTGGAGCTCATCACAGTGCTTGTGACAAAGCCTGTGACCTTCAGAACGCCAGACAGGATTGAATTTGCCACCCTGTTGGACATCTTTGTAACCCTCCTAGCCCTGAGAAAGAAGATAGAATTATAAGCAACAGGAGGCGGAACACAGAATTAGTTACCATAGTGAGTTAATAGGAACAGACACCAACGAACTGAAAGGGATATGGCAATAACAATTGCTGCTGTATAACTTCTACATATGCATGTTGATAACAAGTGAAATGCTTGACTGAACACTGTCAGGCTAGCATACTAGTTAGATGCTCCGATAAGAAACCTGGTTTGCATATCGCTCACAAGCATTTGCTGCCATTTTTCAAATACCATCATAGCGTGTAACATCAGGCAGGACAATATCAGTGGTCGTTGTCAAGAAATGCTAGGTGCCTTCACATATGAAATATGATGCAAATATGTAAATGATAGATGCTGAATGGCGAACATATAGAAGGCAATGGCTAAGTTCAGGGTTGATTTCCCACCAACTAACAAATGGGGATAGATGGCAACCCTCTGAAGAAACAATTGACATTTACTTGAGATTGGGAAAAAGAAAAAAAAAAGTGAGCGGAGTTTCATCTAAGAAGCGCTTACTGTGTGAAAGCTATTTGTAAGTTGTCTGATCCTACAAGCTACCACAAATACAAGATTAACAGTAAGGTGATTTAAATCCTATCTAAGATAACTCATGTACTCTAAAATGCTGCAATCTTGAAGAACAGTCACGTTCTAAATGGATAATCTACTTCAATAAACAGATTCCATATTTGTAAGTCTTCCCCTTCAAGTACAAATGAAATTCACATTTAGCTGTGATAAATGCAATCGGTAGTAAAGATTGATCAACATCCTACCTCTTCATCCTCCTGAGAGTGCTGGGCTTCACCTGCGTCGGCTTCGCGCTGGGCCCCACGCTCTTCTTCACCACACCTTCGCCAAGCCGCAGGCCCTCCGCCGTGATGTCGCCGCACCAGATGATGCCCCTCACTAGCTGACCCGAGCCTCGCGCAATCAGCCTCGCCACCGACGAGCTGTAGTCGTCCACGTTCGGCGCGATCGTCGTCCAGAACGCCGCTGCCTTCTCCTCGACAACCTCCTTCTTATCCCCGACAGCCTCCTCAGGCGTGATCTCGGTCAGCGCCCTCGAGTCCATCACCTCCGACTTCTCCTTCGCCGCCGGCTCCACCTGCTTCACCGAGAAGGTGGTGTACTCCTCCAGGGCCCTGTCCAGCTCCTCCAACACCTTCTCCTGCCCCTTTCCAGCGATGGTGAGGCCGTAGCTCAGCGCCGCCTCCGCCTCGTCCGCGCCGCCCTCGTCGGCGTCCTCCCTATCGTCCGGGTGGTCCGTGTGCGGGACATGGAGCGAGAAGAAGTAGTGCGCGGCGTCGAGCTTGACCGCCGCGACGTCGCGGGTGAGCGGCCACTGGACGGGCTCGTGCTCGGCGCCATCGCCGGCGGCGGACCGCCCGCTGCTGAACAGGCGGAAGAGGCCGCGGCGGTGGTGGGGCTTCTCGGGGGTCAGGCGCGCGAGGACCGCGACGGAGTGGTCCCCCTGGCGGAGGCGCACGACGGAGAGCGTGCCGGCGCCGAGGTCGAGGCTGCGGTCGGGGTCGACGAGGTGGAGCTGCGCGCCCGGGACGGCGACGACGGTGTCCTCGGTGGTGGGCGGCGGCGGCGCGGCTTCCTCTTCGGCCGTATCCGGGAAGAGGTTCTCGGCGAGCTCGTTGGGGTCGACGGTGGGGTAGAGTGAACTGCCGGTGGAGGTGGTGGGCGCGGAGTAGAAGGGGGTGTTGAGATCAGGGTGGGACTGGTTGACCTCGGGGTAGAGGCTCTGCTTGGCATTCGAGGAGGCGGAAGCCATGGCGGATTCGCTTGCTCTGCTGGTGGTCGGTTGCGCCTAGCTTGCTGAATCGAATCGAGAGAAAGAAGTGGGGAGACGGAAATGGGAGGGGTGGGATTTTAATACCGGGAGGGAGGGAACGAGCTGGTGAAGGCGACGGTTGATTCGCTGTGTCGTGGCGCTCAGGGACGCTGCTCGTCGGCTGGATGGATGGTGCCGCGAACCTGCGACGGTTGTCCGCCCAAACCGAAGCGCACGCCGCACGCGGCTCGGTTGCTGCCGCGGGCACAGGCCGGGGTGCGGAGATGGTGGAGGTATTGGATCCGCCAAAGCCGAGATAAGACGAGAAGACTTTGGAAGAAAGGAACCGAGGGAACGACGCGTAGACGTCGCGGCGAAAGCCGTGGCCCGTGGGGGACAACTCACCGGACACGGAGGCGCGAGCTAAAAACGAGCAGGAGCTGGAGACGAAGCAAAGACGAGCTGGCTACCAGTCCGTTGGGACCGTGACAACCTGTCCGCAATCCGGGTACCAGGTGCCCGCCGCCAGTTGGAGCAAAAGTACCTGCCGTTGCCTCTCCCTGTTCCGTCCGCGCCGCCGCGTCGCCGACAGCAAACGGCTCTCGACTCTCGAGAGGTTCGTTTGGGGCGTCCAGGGCTGGTCGACCGGGGGATGGCTCGTGGGAGTGGTTGACTCGAACCGAGAAATGACGGTGCGGTGATTGTCCGTGTCACGTGGGAACACGAGATGACGCAGTTGTCAATCCCGGGCAGCATACTAGGACCTTGTTTAGTTTGCTAAAGTTAACGTTTTCTCCACTCTCTCCATCACATCACATTAAATACGCCAAAAGACATATGTTCGGAGTATTAACTATAGATTAAAAAAATAATTAATTACACAGTTTTGATGTACTTCGCAACACGAATCTTTTGAGCCTAGTTAGGTCATGGTAGGATAATATTTACCACAAACAAACGAAACGTGCTACATGAGTTCGAAACGTTGAAAAAGCAAATTTTTCCACCAACTAAACAAGGCCTAGCTGTATTTGCCGCTCTCGCTAAGCAAAGCACGACAACAGGAATCAGCACTTGGCCATGGATGTCCGAGCAGAACAATGGATGTCCGAGCAGAACACGGAGCGAGTGATGAATGGAGCAAAAGTAGGTGGTACAAATTTGTGGGAAATTTGGACTTGTATACCATTCAAAAATTATAACTTTAGATATATACTATTACTTAGAAATTTATATTTAGGTAGTGTCATATATCACTTGAATTGGTTATCTTCTCAACAATTTGTTCTAAAGATGTCACGTACCACTTGAATTCATTCCACCACTCATTCATTGACACTAGGACCAAAATTCATCTACTATATGGGACGGACCTACTCCCTCCGTCCCAATTTTATGGTCGCTGGAGTCTAAGACCGGGAACCAATACGATTGCCAAAAGACTCTGATAACCCTATAAAGCAATTATGAGGCTACCAGTCAGAGGATTGCTGCGGTGTGCAAAGCTTAGAGGAGTAGGTCCTGTTACTATGGAACGATGTGCAAAGCCTAGAGTAGTAGGTGCTGGTGCTATGGAACGACAATCAAAGAGGGACATCAATCTGTAGCTTCAGCGACCATGAAAGAGGGACAGAGGGAGTACAATATGAAACAATTGAGTGACAGTTTTGTTTGTTTGACTTTTCAGCACCGGTCAACAATACTTTTTCTCTTCCAATAAATCAGCATAAGCCTCTTAGCACCTATTGATCAACAATATTTTCTCTCACAATAAATTAGTATTAGTCACCAGACAGCATTGAGGCCTATGCTGTCTCCTTCTATGCTTGGTCCATCCCAATCTACTATTGGTAAACGAGGAAGGATAGACGAACTTATTGGACAAGTGAATTTTCATTTGGAAAATATTTATAAAGTATAAAACTTTATTAGGACTCATTATATAAACTACAGTATTAGTACTCCATAAAGTGAGAAGAAATGGATTGTGAAAACAGAAGGACTGTGTACGTAATTCATTCGGGATCTCATCCGCCAGCCGCAGAGGATCCGCTCTCCTCGCCGCTCCGACGCTCGCAAAGTCTGCATTCCCCCCAGTTTCCTTCCCCGCCTGGCCGCCTAGACCCCGCCCAAAACCCCCAACTTCGCGTGCGGATCCCCCGTTTCTATCCCTAGGGTCCTTTGAAATCGACACGGCCTCCCGCCGCCGCCACCAATGGGGAAGCGGCCGCAGGTCGTCGTCCTCTCGTCTTCCTCCGGCGAAGATGACGGCGGGGGCCGCCGCGGCGCTTCGGCGCGGAGGTCGAGGACGCCTGCGTCGGCGCCCGCGCGGGCGCAGTCTCAGGCAGCGAGCGGCTCCAGGAAAAAGCCGCGCCGCGAGAGCAGCGCGGGGAGGGGACGCCGCCGCGCCTCGGGACCCGCGCCGTCGGACTCCTTGAAGGTGATAATCACGACCTAGAGTTTGGTTGAGCGATTTTACGGTTGCAGAAGCTGTGTGCCGTGCGTAGTAGTGTGGTGTTCCGTTTGTTGTTAGGCCAATGAAATGCTATCTTCTATTTCGACTCGTGAATTCGGATGCTGAACTCGTAAATGGTTCTAAGTTCTATTGTGTATTACCCATAGTTAAGCTTACGAATTCTTGGCGTCTGCTTTCATATGATGCATATCGATTGGTCAGTCTAGGCTGTCATTAAACATTAAGACACGGAATCTGTACGAATGTATGTATGGAATATCCTCAAGCATTTTGGCTCAAAGCCTGGCATCAGTCAAGAGGAAAACACTGATTCTTACATGATGCCTGTCCTGATTCGATCATCATTTCTCCTTTTATTTTCCATTGAAATAGCAAATGCAACAGTGGTTATATTTATACATCTTATAGTTTCTGTACCGATTTTTGTTAGGATAAAATATTATTAAGGAATGAGCTTTTCTGTTTTGTTTTTCAACCTGTAAGTAATTTTGCTGTCTGTTGTGTGACTATTATTGATATGAGTCACAAGTTGATTCCAGCTTGTCTGCTACTGGAAGTGAAATGCTAGTTTAGCACAAACAAGGATAACACATCCATTTAAATGAATTTCATGCCTTACCTTGTTCTTACTGTTATATGCCCTTCCTGTCTATTATCATCTATTCATCTAGTCTTTTCTAACTTGAGCTGGTCCCTTTGTGTAAGTGATCACTGATATTTTCTTACCTTGTCTGAAAAGGCTGAATTTGATATGCTCTCAGAAGATTTTTCAGAATGTTTTGATGACTTGGGTATGTCAGGTATATTTACTTCACCTCTATTCCTGTATAATTGTATTTTATTTCTTTAAAGTGGATTTTGAATTTGATATAACAGAACAAAATTATGAACATAGAGTTTCTTTTGAAGAACTTTCCAAATAGTGTCTACCCAATAAACATAATGTGTGTTGCTGCTTGAGTCTGCTGCTGTTGGACACATTACTGTTTCTTTGTTTGCATGGTCTGCAACTCTACATTGCACAATGTTCAAGCTACTCCATTCACCGTGTCGCCGTACTTTTATTGCACAGTTAAATCTTGTATACTGCTGATAAACCAAGCAAAGTAGACTATGAGATATGAATCACAAAACAGAACCCAACGCCTAATTTGATATTTGCACCTGATTTAGTACCGTGTACTATACTGCTGTGGTTATACTTAGGCATAAATGTAGCTCATAATTGCTACATAATAAACAGCTTCCTTAACAACTCTTGGAGATAAGATGGTATCTAGTAGTCTATGTTGTGGACTTCTGGTGATCCCTTTGGCTTGGATAATGTCTTCTTGATTTGATCTGGTGATGTTCTGATGTCCACAGACCCTTGTGAATGTAAGGTGTCACTGTTTCAATATCTTCTGCTGATTAGCCTATTTCTAGGCAGGATCCATACGGAAAACGAAAGAGCTTTGGGTTGACAAGTACAAACCCCACTCGTTAGCAGAGCTGGCTGTTCATAAAAAGAAGGTCAGTTCTTCTGTTATGAACTTAACAAGTTACACCATATGTTATGCTGTACACCTTTAGTATCCTTTAAATTAGCTCATCCTTTGATAGCATATAGCCGCATACTCAATCTATTATATTTCTTATTTTATGCTTCTTTCTTAATCCACAGTTTCTTCTCTCCAAATGCCAATATATCAGAGTGTTGATGGATTATTTCAGTCTTTTCATAGTTTGTCACCATGCATGACCAGTGAATAGGAATGAACTTCACATAACATTTTGCATAATCTATTCGTATAGGTCGAAGATGTAAATAAATGGTTTGAAGAGAAGCTGACGGCACCAAAGGTGATCTTGCTTTGAATTGAAACAAATCCAGTTGTGAGTTAGCTTAGTGGAATATACTTGGATCATACACAGATTCGCTGAGGTCGTGTATCTAAGTGTATAATCTTTTTTTTTTCTGAAATAGTGGAATGTTTAGGTTATCAGCAAATTTGTTGCCACAAGCCAGATAGAGCTATAGTGTTTTGTTATTTATTCCCTTGTGGTTATATGATAGTTCAAAATGCATTGGATGGGGACTTGGTCCGTGTGAAGAATTCCTCTGCTAGAGTAGAGGAGAAGCCATGCTATTGTGGTTGCAATCTGGTATCACCTCATGAGAGTATCTCATGAAAGCACATGATGAGTAATCAGGAACCTTTTTCTTAACATGTGAATGTTTAAATTGTTAGGGATCAAGTAGAGCTCTTGAGCGTTCCTTCAGTGACATCTGACATAAGAAGTGTGCATTGATAGAACTAGATAAATTTTGAATCACAAAATTATTGATCAATCTTTATTACTGCTGTATGCAGTTCAAAATCACCAAATATCAACTCTGCTAAGCTACTTTTTATCTGTTTCTGTTATATATATATTTCATCTTTGGTACATATACTAATAGTGCAAAGACAATTTTGCAGCAAACAGTCGGAGAATGGACTCTTGTCCTAACTGGGCAAACTGGTGTTGGAAAATCAGTATGTCCTTCCCTCACACTTCTGTCTCTGAAATTTTTGTAAGCAAATGATGAAATCGAGTTTGGGCTCATTGTCATTAAGTTCAGTAGTTAGTTAAGTTGACTACACTTGTTTGATCCCTACTTGGCCAGATGTGTTTTGGTGCATAACGAACCCCAGACAGCGTGACTTAGCATGTTTCTAAATTATTCACCTTGTCATAGACTCATAGGCAAGAATTTGATTAAGTTAAGGCTGGGTTTTTTATTAGAAAATAATGGCAGAGCTCAATTTATAACAATATCCTAGTTACTAGTATCTCAAAATTAAATTACTGCTATGATCTTTCTTCTAGAGGGCATGGTTGATTTATGTGTTAAGTATGTTATGCTTGTGGAGAACTTCGTTCTGTTGCTCTGGAACTGTATTTAGCTAGTTCATTTTATCGCAGGCAACTGTGAAAGCGATCGCTAAAGACCTTGGAGCGGACTTATGTGAGTGGACAACTCCAGTGCCAACACTGTGGGCTGAACATGTTCATGCTAATTCAGGTAGTCTTGTTGTTGTCTTATTATTTCTTTATTTATTGCAATTTTGGAGAAGTGATGGAAGTATGGATGAACTCCACATCCACACTTCTGTCATGCTCATGAATTATAATCCCTGGTACCCTGGCATATTGTCAAAGCATTCCGATTGCCAAAAATTTTCTCTTAAATATTTTGTTATTTTTGTTCAATGATCACTTGAAGGATTACGCTATATATCCAAGCTGGAAGAATTTGAGAACTTTGTGGAGAAGATAAGGAAATACGCAATGCTTCGTCCAACCAGCATCACATCCCAAAGAGAGCTTAATATTATTCTGATCGATGACATCCCTGTTACAAGTGGAAATGCTGCTTTTGTAAGACTAGGAAAATGCTTAACTGGTTTGATTCATAGCACACAAGTACCAACTGTCATTTCACTTACTCACTATCACAAAAGTGAGAGTAACGATACTGCAATGTGGAACTCTGAGGACCTTGAGTCCTTGCTTCTAGATGCTGGTGCTCATAAGGTAAAAAGATAATATGTTGACAGATTTTATGACGGCTAAGTTTTTTTTTTTTAAAATATTGCTTGTTTCTCATAAGGCACAACCATTTTCTTGTAGATTGCTTTCAATCCAGTAACCACAAATTCGATCAAGAAAATTCTTATGCGAATATGCAAAGAAGAAATATATGATGCATCTGAAGAACTACTGCATCAAATAGCAATATCCAGTGGAGGTGACATCAGACATGCAATAATGTCTCTTCAATACTATTGCCTTGATCCTAGAAGGCATAGTTCTGCACTGGCAACAAATGGTGCTCGTGCTGGTTCAAAGAGTCGTCATTCTCTGGTTCCACGGCAGGAGAGCTATGGCCTCAGCAATGCGCTATCTTCTCCATGTGGAAGAGATGAGACACTTACACTATTTCATGCATTGGGGAAATTTTTGCACAATAAGAGGGAAATAAATGGTGATGTTGATATCGGTATGTAAGAACTAAGCACTGTCTCAGTATCTCACCCTATCAACAATTCACTTCAGAAAGTACTTAATTTTGCAAGCAAATATTTCTTGTGTCTTTATGTTGTGGTACTGCTATGCACACTTTCATTCAAATCTATAATTCTGAGGGTAATGTTGTGTAAATATATTCTGGGACCCTTTTTTTGTTGACTTGTTGTGTATTGAGTTGTAATTTTGAACTGTTCGCACATTTTTGCCCACTATTTTTAATTTTATTCATTATCAATTGTTTATTGATCAATGGCTGGACATATAGATTCCCAATTAGAGGTTATAACCTGGTTGGAAACTTGGAATGTAAGAATTTCATGAGAAATAAATTTGATTCTGGCGAGACTAGGGAGTGCACTTCTGCCCCTGTTTAGGATTTACATTGGGTTTGTTTACTATGATACCGTCATTTAGTAATCCAACAATTTACTTCTTAAATTCAAGTGTAGTGAAATTAGTGTTTTCTTTAAATTCATTTACTTCTTAAATTCAATTGACTTGCTGTATTTTCAGTTAGTGCCCTGTGAACTGTGATTGCACGACACTACAATTGTATGCCTTGCCTCCTTTATGGACTCTACTTGTTTGTTATTAGACTAATAATGATTGCAATACTGTATTTCAGAACATCCTTAGGAGGTTTCTTTTTCCTTCATCATTTATGTTTATACTTTTGTCTTCTCCTCTGAAATTTATTTCATCCCAGACCTGGATCCATTCCCTCTTAAAGAAGAGCTAAGAAGAAATTCACTCAAAATGGATGTTCCTGAAAAGATTCTTTCACAAGCACACGGAAAAGTACGGACAGTCGCAGATTTTCTTTATGAAAATGGTGAGTAACTGTTGATCGTAAAGGAGTACAGAATACCCATATACTTTACCTGTGTTTGCCTCCCATGATGTAGTTCTTTCATGCGTGTTGATGGGACTTAATGTACGTTGTGGACAGCATTATTTCTTTCTTTCTTAAGTTTTCCGTTGCTTTTCTGATTTGCAAAACAGTTGTTCTTGAGCTTCCAATATTATTATTGCAGATGAAGTGGATTATTTGAAAATTATTACTGCTTTAATCAAGCATTATTTTATTTTTTGCTTATTTAATGCATCATGACCGCAATTATCACATTAGAATGTTATTCTCAATCTTAGCTGGGGCAGTGTTGTCATGATCACACGGATTAAATGAATGGATCATTTCACACTATTCAGCCTCTGTCAAACTGGCAACTATGATATTCATGCTGCTTTGTATGTCTTGGTTTTTGGGCGGAAATTTATCACTTTTTCACCTTGTTTAGCTTTTGTTAGCATTTTGTTCTGACGAGCTACTCAGTTGGACCGATGAGCATTGATAGAACTAACAAACTACTGAACTAACAAAGTGTATATGAGCATTCCTTTAACATTTCTACAGCAGATTAACCTACTCCTGGTGGCCCTGGAATTCTTCACGCGCTACTAGTGCCTGCTACTACTGATGTTGGCCTGTTACTGGCTCCTACTGTTGCCCCTGCTTTCCAGAGTGGGCTATCCAAAAGTCTTGGATTTGTGACTTTTGCTTCCTTGATATTTTGGGTCTTCCTGTAGTTTCTTAGGATCAAACTAGGTGGGTAGTTGAAAGGACGGATGGTCTTTTAATTGAATACAAAATAACTGCACATGGATTCACAGGCTAACAAACTACTGAACTGTATGTTGCATAAAGTAGGTGTACTCACCTTAGATATAGTTAAGGCTTCTTTTCTTTAATGTGCTTTTATTTAGCAGAAGTAGCAAATGGGCAGAACAATTTGCAGTAAATTGTGATGATAAGCATCTCTTGGGGCTACTGTATTCAAAATGGGCAGCTCATTTGTTTTCTGCCATTGTTTTTATCGATTAATACTTGTCCTTTTTTTTGAATTGTTAATTTGCTTTGTCATATTTGAACCAGGGGTAAGTATGCTTTTTGAAGCTGATGCTTTCCCAAGGAAAATATGCACTCAACAACCAATTGTTCACTCATTATTTAAATGAATTAACTAATAGTTGACATCTGATGTTGTGCAGTTCTTGACTTCATTGATAATGAAGCTGTTGATGATGCATGGGCTGTTGTATCATATTTGAGTGAGGCAGATTGTCTTCTTGCTGGTAGTCCAATCACATCATACAACTCAGAAAACATGGCACAACTCATTGCTGCATCTGTTGCAGCACGAGGGGTTCTTTTTGGAAATGCTCATGTTGCTTCCTCGAGGTAATTTTCACTGTCAACATAATTTGATATGGCAGAGCTAGGGATGTTTGTTTTTTTACTATGATTTGTCATAAGCAGGTGGCATACTATCCGGAGCCCAAAGCTTTGGCAAACTGAGCAGTTATTTCGATCTAATAAGGTAAATTCAATAACTAAACCATACAGTGTTTTATGCAATTACCTAAATGATGTACAGAATGCGTATTCAGTTATTCTCACCCAAATCCGTTTACCATACACAAACCTTTTCGTGGTACTCAGAACTCTGTTCATACATTCTTCTCGTTAGCGAAGTACAATGTTATTAAACTCTGCAGTCCATGGACATTCCTAATTGTTCTGCTTTTAGATCCTAGTCAATGGAATCACTGCGGTGATTATATTCATTATCCTTATGAACCAGCTGGTATATTATTTTTTCAATTTGTTATGAAAAATGCAGGGCCAGATTTTGAATGAAAGATTTGATTGTTCAAGATCCTGTGGTTCCTGCAACTTCTCTGACATAGTCACAGAATTCAGACCCTTGGAGAGATGGATTGGTCCTCGCAACAATGGGCCTATAAGCAGCACATTGCATCATGGTGTAGGTGGCTCGCTCATCGGTAAACTCGATGCTGATGGAAGTAACTACGAAGAGGAAGATGATGACGTGATAGAAGAATGCTAACAGTTAGATCATGCACAGTGCGTTATCCTATGAGACGCCGACATGTCGTTGATGGATGCTGCATAGCTGATTTTGTAGTGGTTCAGTTTAAGACTAAAGCAGGTAATGTAGTAGGATAGCTCTCACCAAATTCAGAGCAGGCGCAAATGATTAATGTTCAAATTTGGCTAGCTGATTTACCATGTTCATAGCTACAAATGATGGCTGACCCCACAAAATCATTTATTCTAACATGTAAATCATCTGAACCGGTTTCTGTTCGCCTTCCACATCAGATTGTCTTTGCTTATGTGTCCTTTTACATCGTTCGCATATTTTGTCGTGCAAAAATGATCACGCTTTCATGTTCTGTGTTACGCACAAGATTGTGCTGCCGAACCTAACCGCCCTGCGCGTTTGGCCGCATTGCAACAAATCGAGTTAAATCTTTCCCTTTTTGTTGTTGAAAAAATCGAGTATTGTTGAGCGATCTGACGAGCACAAAATCTTAGTTGACTAATTTTGGACACATCATGTGCGCACGATCTAAGCGCGCATATTTTATTGCCAGTCAATCGTACTCGAAAAGTGCAGCGGTAACCTTAAAACGAAAGAAAAACAGTCGGAGATTCACGTCTCTCGCCCGCCAGTCACCACCCCGTCGCGGTCATTCACGGGCTCACGGCCTCCGTTGTCGGTGGTCGGACCTCGGACCCTCTCCTCGCCTGAGAGAGCCATCCCGTCCCTTCGTTCCCGGAATCCCGCCTCCTCCGGCCCGGTGCGTCGAATTGCGCCGGTGCGGGTGGGTCTCGTCGGGGCGCTTCGTCGGTGCCGTCGGGTTCGGACTGCGGGCGGCGTCGGCGGCGGCGATGTTTTGGAAGGATAGCGGCAGCCGGAGCAGCAGCGCCAGCGGCCGTGATCAGAGCGGCGTGGGGCCCTTCGGCCAAGTGCGCGTCCTCGTCGTCGGTGATTCAGGTGCGCCTTTTGCAACTTGTCCTGGAAAGCTAGAACATGATGCTTGGCGAGAGTTACGACTTACGAGAATCTGGGAACACGATTGTGCATTGTCCATTTGAGTGCGCTGTCAGAAAATTCAGAATGTTATATACCTTCAAAAGTTTCAGAATGGTAGAGCTCTGCTTGGAGATGTGGCTGATTCTGTTAACCTTTTTGCTAGCTTTTTTTGCTAGCTTTGGGGTAGAGAATAGGACGGGAATAGGTACGGTACTATCAGTAAAGAGCATGTGATCAGTAAATCGAAACCATAATAAGGATCATTCATTTGTTTGTTTTGTGGGGATAGGGATTTTCTGAACTTTAGAAAGGAACCATCGTCTTACGAAATCACTGAATGTCTGAATTCATAGAGTCAGAACTTCGAATCCCTGGCTTGTTCATCACCTAACCTAAAGAGATTTAAGTATCCTCTCAATAACTGGAAGCCAACCGACCAGATTCTAGTAATCTGAAACCTGGTCGGAAATTTATTCCGGGAGTTCAGTGATTCAATTATTCATGTGTTGCACACCTTCACCTGTGGTGTAATGCTGAAAGTCTGAGATTGAAACCTTCTTGGAGCTAGTTTGTGCCTGGTAGATGATCCCTGTGAACCTTTTGTACGAATACCTGCAACATTGACTCCTTTAATTTCTCATAAGCTTCTTGCACCTTTAAAATAGCTGTAACATCTCTCTGCAGATTGGGTTGCCTATCATGCTCCCCAACATATTATGAACTTAAAAGTTTGAAATAACATAGAGCAAACTGAGCTTTGTTAAAATTTCATTTGTTTAAAGAACGTTCAGAGCACACGTTTTATTTAGAAGAATTAAGAAAATCCAAGTAAGAACTAGTTAAGTGGTAGGCTGTTAGTAGCCTGAATTGGTAAGTATGAGGTCCTAGGATCTAAAACTAGACCCAGCAAGTACAACACCCAGCAAGTACAACAGTTAGTAGGAAAGGAAAAAAAAAGTGGTTTCTATTAAACACTGAGTGGATGAAAAACCATTTTATTTTATGAAAACAACAACACAGATACCATTCAGTGTTTGCAAAGGTATTACCTGGCACCAGTTTAAACTTGACAGCTTCATTGGCAATTTTGTAAGTTTTTTAATTGTGCATGTATACTAAGAATTGACAATTGAACCTCCACAATACAATTGCATGTTTTTTTAGTCTACACAGCTGGCTGTAGAGATTCTGTTGTATTCTTTGTCCTTAATTTTCCCCTTCTCAGGCGTTGGGAAATCTTCACTGGTGCATCTGATTTTAAATGGTTCTGCTGTTGCTCGACCAGCACAGACAGTAGGATGCACAGTAGGCATTAAAGTAAGTATGTTTTCTGTGCTTTCCTGACTTGTAGGTTCTGGATTTTGCGCCTACTTACATTTTTGCACTCTTTGCCATTTCAGCATGTTACTTATGGAAGTGCAGGCGGTTCATCCAATAACGTCAGTGACGCTGAAAGAAACTTTTTTGTCGAGCTTTGGGATGTCTCAGGACATGAGCGGTACAAAACATGCCGGTCAACACAAATCAACGGTACATGCCATGTCTCGTCTTATTACCAATATAAGTCCTGCATCTTTGTAAGCATCAAGGCTTGATTTTGGGAATCCTTTCCTACATGAGCATTTGATAAATCCAATTGATGTATGACTCTAGAAAACTGTTGATAGTGTTAGTATAAGTCTAGTAGCTTAGGTGTCTTTTGTAGTTTTTTATTTCTATTTTACCCCCTATGATTATCCAACCATGTTACCCCTTGGTGGCACTCTATATATGTAACCCAAGACCCCTTTGGAAGGGTGTGGTGAATGGAAAAGATCCTTTTGGGCTAACAGATAGTAGGGATGTTTATGGTATTCTTATAGCAGTTCTTGATCTTAACACTTTGGCATTTCTATTATGTCAGCGATCCGCTTTATTCCTACTTTGGTTCTAGCTTCAATCTGCCAGCTATCAGAACTTCTTATTTATATGAAGCACAATAACTAAAGAGGGCAGATGTTGCTATAAATAATAGGTTCATTTCAACAAAAAAAAACTCTTATTTATAGAAACCTCTGCCCTCTTTAGTTATTGTGCTTCATATCAATCAATACTGTAAGCATTTGAATTCACTGTTTCTGAATTTGTCCATCAGGGGTCATATTTGTTTATGACCTCTCTCAGAGGAAGTCCAAGACAAACTTGAGTAAATGGGCAGTTGAAGTTGCTGAAGCGGGCACCTTCTTAGCTCCACTCGGATCTGGTGGACCGGGAGGACTTCCAGTGCCTTATCTGGTAATCGCTAATAAAGTTGATATCGTGCCAAGGGATGGTACAAAAGCAAGCAGCGGGAATCTTGTTGATCTTGCTCGCCAGTGGGCTGAGAAGCAGGGCCTTCTTCGATGTAGTGAAGAACTCCCTCTCACAGAGAGCTTTCCTGGGAACTCCGGTCTCCTGTCGGTTAGATCTCTTACTGTCCTACTCCCATCTCACGCTACTGTGCTTATCTAACATGATGCAGTACTATGTATTTATTGATTCCAGGCTGCCAAACAAGCAAGATATGACAAAGAAGCTCTGATCAAGTTTTTCCGCATGGTTTGTTTAGACGAGTTTCATTGGTTTCTTTTCTCTGCTCAATGAATTTCACCTTTAGTGATGTTGAACCGCATCTTTCAGTTGATCAGGAGAAGATACTTTTCAAATGAGCCTCCTGCCCCGAGTCCCTGGTCTCTTACTCCAAGAGAAGATACCATCCTTCCTGTAGAGACTCTTGGAGGTGGCACGGATAGCTTACAAAGGAAAAGGTGAGCATGCCTAACATGAAAGAGACCACCGTAAAAAAATAAAACCCAAATGAATCGAATAAATGATGAAGAGATGAAAAGTACTTGATTTGTCTGGAAACATTATTGTGGCGTAGATTGCAAAAATGCTGTACTTATCTATATCTTTTTGCAGCCTTAGCGGTGAGGGCTTTTTGTATAACGGAGTAGTCCCGCTACCAGCTCAGAGGAACCTCACACCGCCACCCACTCTGAATCCGCAGCAGCCCGTGTCGTCCCTGGATAACTACAGATATCACCGATTCTCCTCCTCGTCTCTTCCGGACGTGAGCAGCGGTAGAACAAGCCGAGAGGATATGAATGTATGATACAGCCTGGAGATCTCATATTCCGGTATACCTTCAAAAATGTGGTTACGCATATGGTGCCTAGGAATTGAATTCCTATCGGCATCTCGTGAGCTGCTTAATGCCTTGCTTGCGGCATTCGAATGCTGCCGAGGCGAGCTCGTACGTGTTTTGTTGTAACTGTCCTGTCATTTATCTGTGTGAAAATATGGTGGAACGAGATGCCTCTCCTGGCTATCTCGGTTGCATGTTAATAAGGCTAGGAAACGCCCCTAGCGTGGCTTGTACAGGAAGTAGATTACATGTACTTGTGTTACAAGTTTATCCAACTAACTACTCTAGATTACAACCACAACAGATTACATCACGGATACAAGATCCTAACAGACTCTATCTTCTAACACCCTTCCTCAATCTCAGCCACTCTGAAGGTTGAGATTGCTCCTGAAATACTGTAGCTTTGCGGCTGACAAAGGCTTGGTAAAACCATCGGCCACTTGATCTCCAGAATTTATGAATCTGATGTCTAACAGCTTTTGCGCTACCCTTTCACGAACAAAATGAAAATCTATTTCAATATGCTTTGTCCTCGCATGAAAAATGGGATTACCTGAGAGATATGTGGCACCTAGATTATCACACCATAATCGAGCCTGAGGAGGATGAGGAATCTTTAACTCAGTAAGCAACTTTTGTACCCATAAAACTTCAGCAGTAGCATTAGCCAAAGACTTGTACTCTGCTTCCGTGCTTGACCTCGAAACTGTTGCTTGCTTGCGTGCAGTCCATGATATCAAGTTGTCACCGAGATATACTGCAAAACCTCCTGTAGACCTCCTATCATCAATACAGCCAGCCCAATCCGCATCTGAGAAGGCACTGACTGTCATAGACTTAGACTTGCCAATTTTTAACCCAAGGTTCACCGTGCCACGTACATACCGCAGTATCCTCTTGACCGCACTCCAGTGCGTTGTGGTAGGAGCATGCAAAAATTGGCAGACCTTATTTACAACAAAGGATATATCTGGACGTGTCATGATTAGGTATTGAAGTGCACCAACAACACTTCTATACCTGGTTGAGTCACCCGGACCGAGCTTATCTCCAGACGCAATGCTCAACTTTTCCATACTCGACATTGGAGTACTTATCACCTTGCACTTGTCCATTCCCGATCTCTTCAGCACATCAAGAGCATATCTTTCCTGTGACATGAGTAGCCCATCTTTTCCACGCTTTACCTCAATTCCCAAGAAATAATGTAAGTCACCCAAATCTTTTAATGCAAACGCTTGCTGAAGATCAGCCAATAGCGCATTTATTGCTTCCTGGGATGAACTAGCCACTATAATGTCATCAACATATACTAAAACAAATATTGTATGTTTCCCTTTGTTGTAGTAAAATAATGAGGTGTCAGCTCTAGAAGGAACAAAACCAAGTGCTTGTAATTTGTTACACAACCTTGCGTACCAGGCACGGGGAGCTTGCTTCAAGCCGTAGAGTGCCTTATCCAGCTTGCAAACATAGTCAGGATGTGCACTATCAATATAACCAGGTGGCTGTTCCATGTACACCTCTTTTTCAAGTAACCCATGGAGAAATGCATTTTATACATCAAGTTGTCGGAGACACCAATCCTTGGATACTGCAAGTGAAAGAATGAGACGAATAGTTGCAGCCTTGACTACAGGACTGAAAGTATCCTCATAATCAATACCATATCTCTGCTTATAACCCTTTGCCACCAAGCGAGCTTTATACCTGTCAATTGTCCCGTCCTTTCTTTTAACCTTATACACCCATTTACAACCAATAATATTTTTACCTTTAGGTCTTGGGACCAAGTGCCAGGTTTGATTTTTTAGTAGAGCTTGATGTTCTGAATTCATCGCTGCGACCCATCTAGAATCACTGAGTGGTTGATCTACACTGGTTGGTTCATCTGAAATAGCACCAGTACACATCCCCCAGCGAACAGTCCCATCAGTGAACATTTTTGGCTTAGAAATACCTCTCTGGAGCCGTGTTACTGGCCCTTGCTGCGAAGGAGGTGCTAGTGGCACAGCTGGAGCAGCAACGACGGCTCCACAGCGGATGGTGGCGGTGCCGCAGCAGATCCCTGCAGATCAGGTGGAGCAGCGCTGGGATCCTGATCCGCAGCCGCACGGTGCAGGTCGATGGCGGCGCCGCCCGGCACGTCCGCAGAAGATCCCGCCTGGTCAGCTCCTGTCGGCGGGCGGTACCGAGCGGCGTGGAGCGCGACCCCGAGGTGGATTCGCCGCCAGGGGAACGTCCCGCCACCGCAGGTGAAGCAACTTCGGACCCCCGCGCTGCCTCCTGATGGGGAGCACATCAAATTACTCCCGGTATTCTCCTGATTTGAGCCAAATGAGCCCAAATTTTCACCTGCATTCATCAGATCTCGAGCAGAATTTTGTGAATCATCAGCTGGCAATGAAGAATCAACACACTGATCAGGCACATACGAGCCCCCCAAGCTAGATGATGGATTTTGCAATGAATTTGGAAGAAGGGCTATCTCAGCCCGGAGCTGTGCGCCTGCATTCGGATGCAGGGAAGCGAAGGGAAAAAGGTTCTCATCAAAGATGACATCCCTAGAAATATACACACACCCTGTAGCAGGTTCTAGGCACTTGTACCCTTTATGTTGGTGACTATAGCCTAAGAAGACACACTTCTTGGACCTGAATTCTAACTTCTTATCATTGTATGGTCTCATATTCGGCCAACAAGCACACCCGAAGGTTTTAAGAAAATTATAATCTGGGTGTGTGCCATATAGGCGAAAAAAGGGAGTCTCTTGATTAATAACTTTGGAGGGCAAGCGATTGATCAAAAACACAGCCGTGATAAAAGCTTCATCCCAGAATTTTAAGGGCATGCTGGCATGGGCGAGTAGGGTAAGTCCTACTTCAACTATGTGGCGATGTTTACGCTCGGCTGAGCCATTTTGTTGGTGCGCATGAGGGCATGAGAGATGATGTGAAATTCCCATGCGTGTGAAAAAGGAACTCAAGGCACGATACTCCCCTCCCCAATCTGTTTGAACAGACCTAATTTTACGAACAAATTGGCGTTCAACAAGGGATTGAAAATCACGAAAGCATGCAAACACTTCAGATTTTTGACGAAGCAAATAGACCCACGTGAATTTACTATGATCATCAATGAAACTAACATAGTATTTATTTCTACCAACTGAGCTAGGAGCAGGGCCCCATACATCCGAGAAAATGAGATCTAAAACACCAGTGGATACGCTGGTGGACTGCGGGTATGGGAGCTGATGACTTTTGCCCCTTTGGCATGCATCACACACGCCATCTTTATTAGACTCTTTGGTGAAGGGAAGCTTGTGGTGATTGAGCAGATGCTGGACGACAGTCGATGCAGGGTGCCCTAACCGATGATGCCACAAGGAAGTAGAAGGCTTGGTTACTCCAAGCACCCTTTTATTCGATGACTTCACGGGGTATAGGCCATTTTTACATGGCCCGGTGAGAAGAACCCTCCTCGTCTCCTGGTCCTTAACACAAAAATGTTTGGGATGAAATTCAAAGAAAACATTATTGTCATTGGCAATGCGATGGACAGAAAGGAGATCTTTGTTTGCAGAAGGAACATGTAGAATGTTGTTGAGATGCAAATTTCTAGTAGGGGAACGTAAGGTACCATGACTAATATGTTGGATCTCCATACCTGATCCACTCGCAGTGTGGACTTGATCGCCTCCATGATACTTCTCACGTGTAGTGAGCTTCTCAAGCTCACCCGTGATGTGGTCCGTTGCACCGGTATCCATATACCAGTTTGTGTCCACGCTATAGCTGGTCATCGCCGCGGACGCTTGCTTCTGTGGAGGCCCGGTGTAGTTGTTGTCGTAGCGCTTGAAGCACCGGAAGGCTGGATGCCCTTCCTTGCCACAAAGCTGGCAGAACACCCCAGATTGGAAGGTGCTCCGCCCGCCGCCGCCGCCACGTCCAAAACCACCACGTCCGCCGCGGCCGCCGCCGTTGCGGCCACCGCCGCCACGACCACCACGAGACGAGTTGTTGACGTTGCGTTGCCCTTTTGTCGCTGAGTTCGCCGAGGACTGGTTGCCCCCGTTACGTAGCTCCAGGCGCTGTTCGTGACTGACAAGCTGGGTAAACAGCTCGGTCACGGAGATTGGCTCGACACGGGCCGCCACCACCGAGACGACCGGATCATAATCGAGGTCCAGGCCGGTCAGCACATAGGAGACCAACTCCTCATCTTCGAGACGCCGTCCAGCCGCCGCCATCTCATCTGCCAAACTTTTCATCTTGGCAAAGTACTCACTAATTGTAGATGTACCTTTGGATGCCGTCGCCAACGCCATCCTGGTGCTGATGATCTTGGCACGGAATTGAGACGCAAAGAGTGCCTCAATGGCCGCCCATGCCCCTCTTGCGGTGTCCTCAGTATTCACGTGGCCGAGGATCTCCTTGGAGAGATTGGTGAGGAGATAGCTCAGGACCATCTGGTCCTTTGCTATCCACGCCGCATACGATGGATTCGCCACCGGCGGCTCATTGTCATCATCAGGCTTCTTCTTGGGCATGAACTTCTCCGGAGGTGCATCATCTGCCTCCAGCCAAATGGCAAGCTGAGCTCCTCTCAGCGCCGACAGGACTTGCGCCTTCCAGGACTGGTGATTGGTGCGGTTGAGCTTCTCCGTCACGGGAAGAAAGGTGGTGAGGAAAGCGGCAGCAGAGAGCTCGGAGGAAGACGCAGCGAAAGCCATGGAGAATCTCATTGGAGAAGATGGCTCTGAATACCATGTGAAAATATGGTGGAACGAGATGCCTCTCCTGGCTATCTCGGTTGCATGTTAATAAGGCTAGGAAACGCCCCTAGCGTGGCTTGTACAGGAAGTAGATTACATGTACTTGTGTTACAAGTTTATCCAACTAACTACTCTAGATTACAACCACAACAGATTACATCACGGATACAAGATCCTAACAGACTCTATCTTCTAACAATCTGATCATCGCAAGGTGATGATTCCTTCTCCCCTTTTTTTTTCCTTCTTTACCCCTCTTCCAACTGTATTCATTCAGAAGAAATGTAACTGTTACGAGGACAATACTACGTGCCAATATATACTGAAGCAATAGAAGAATCCTTTCCTTCTTTGGGTCCCTTGATCTAGTCTCACCTACCAATAAGTTCAAACTTGTTTAGTGGTGTTAAGCAAACTCACAGCTAAGCTCATCAGAGCCCCAAGCCGTGTGAAGCACTTCTGCCCATGAGGGCGAGCCTCGACTCTTCAAGTCAAGTCCTAAAGTGATTAGATCGGCCTCTCTCGCACGCACGGTCACGCACTCACGCTCACACCATTTTGGACGTGGCCGCACGAACAGCCCGGCGTACGTTGGCCGCGGTCGCACCGGCGCACCGCCCAGAACGAATTCGATCGAGGACCGTGACCCCGTGATCGCTCCGGTAATTCTTCGTGGAGTGGCAACCGCCACGCCACGGAGCATCATCCAGTAAGAATGAAGAAATGGCTCTGCCTCTCGAGTCTCGATTGCAAGGTTTTCTTTTTCACCATCAAGGGTAAATGGGTAGATCCAACAATGATATACGGCCGATACATACGGCACTCGATAATGATTCTCAAGATTAATTGTTGTCATCTCCTCTTTCCATATGCAGTTGTATGTCGATCTACTCTGTTGTAAATTTTTTGAGATTTTTTTTGGACTGTTTTGTATGAAAAAAAAGCTAAGCATATAAGTTGCTGACAAAAAACTTACTCACAAAAATACGGAATGGGGCTCAAGGACCAACCTTTTTCCCACGTCAAGAGCTAATTCTGGTTCAGGCTTACAACTTTAATCCCTTGATGTAGGTAGGCCGTGCAGACAAATTTATTCATTGTAAATAAAGGGCTCATCAACCTAACACGAGGCTCGCGCAGTAATGGGTACGTACGTTCGCCATGGTCACTTCGTCAGCCAAGCACACTGTACTATACAAATCAATAAATTTAAAGGTTAATGAGTAATGTTCATCAATCACATACATCCATGTGTTTGTTATGTTCAACTCCCTCTGTTCTTTTTTACATGCATGTCACATTAATAAGTTTGTCTTAAGTCAAACTTGTTCAACTTTGATCAAGTTTATAGAAAAATATAACGACGTCTACAACATCAAATTTGTTTCATCGCATTCACCATGCATAGAATATATTTTGATAGTGGATATATTTGGTTCTATAGATGTTACTATAGTTCTCTATAAATATTGTCAAAGATCGATAAATGTGACTTAGTACAAACCTAAAGTGACATATAAAAAACCCGGAGGAAGGAGCTAGTATTTCCAAGTGTTGAATGCACATAATTAAAGCATTAGGAAGATTGAAGAAAACAGGTCGTGAGTGCTTTTTTAGATGAGATTGCAAAATAAAGGAGCATCAAGATCATTAATTTTCTCCACCCACAACAATGCTTAGGAATTATTTCTGCTTTCATGACACATTTGATACGGGTGGATTATTAGATCACAAGGAAACAATATTTCAACACTTCGATACTTTATCAATCACACATTTTTTTTGTATATGTATAAATAAAGTCACACACCTGCATACACCATATGTATGCAGTAATTAATCTCTTGATACAAGGTAATTCAAAAACCCATCACCCAATCAAGAAAGCAGAACTACGCACACAGTTACGAACTTACGTCGGTAGACATCACGTAAAACCCTAGATATCTACCACACGACGTCTCACTACACAAACTAATAAAACTTAGCTGACATCGTCTTCTTCCTCTCGCTTTTGCACCGCCAGAGAAGATAGCATCCATCCAACGCCAACATCACAGTCACACTACGGACAACTCGACCGACCATGGCTCGAGCATCACATCTTTTCTCCCAATATTTTTCTACCTTTATAGTACGCATTTAATTTTCCCAACCAAAAAAATATTATTGGAGGGAAAATATTATAGAATACCAAATACGGCGGGGGATCGAAGCCTGTATGCTCCCCTACAGGCGGAGGAGGCCGCGCATGCCGTCGGCGGCGGCGGCCTCCACGTTGCAGGACGGGGCGGTCGGCGCCGTCACCCTGGGGCTCGACGTGGCAGCGGAAGCTTTCGCGACGAGGGAGAACCTGGGCAGCGGCAGGCTGCTTGGCGGCGGCGCCAGCGCGTGCAGCAGGTCCTGGACGAAGTTCCTGGCCACCTCCTGCTCGAGGTCGTCCAGCGCCTCGGTCACCACCGGCGCCGGCGGCAGAGGCGTGGCGCGCTCCAGCGGCTTCTTCTTCTGCGCCTCCGCCGTTGACGGCGGCGGTGGCGGCCTTGCCGGCCTCCTCCTCCTGTCCCTCTCCCGCCGCGCAGGTGCAGTTGACGCTGCTGCTGGAACCGCCGTGGTTACCGCTGCGCCGCCCCAGCCCGCCGCACGTGACGCCGGCGGCGGTAGAGGCGGAGCTGCCGCCGGTAGGCAGGGGAAAGTGGCGTACTTGGTGGCGGTGGGTGGGAGCGGCAGCAGCGGCGGTTGGTTGGACGGAAGGAGAGGAAGAGATGGCGACGAGTAGATCGGAGGCCTCGCGTACGGAAGCGCCGGAGCGGGGGTCCACGCGCCACTGTATGGCGGCTGGCACGTGGGGAAGAGGCTGTACGCGCCGCCCGGCGCCGCCGGCCTCGCGCCGAGCCCGCGCCGGCTGCGGCCGAGGGACCTCTTCGGGAAGTCAAGGCTCCGAGACGATCGATCCAGGAGAACGTTTTCCATCTTGTTGATGGAGGAGGAAAGGTTTTTAGGTCTCTCTGCGCTATTTTGCTCAGGAAAGACGGGTTTTCGTTGGGATTGCTGAAGGGCAAAGGAAGTTAAAAGGAGAACTGCCGATGAGAAGGTTAAAAGTTGAAAGAAATTGTACTAGTTTTGAGTGAAATCTGCAAGAAGAAGCTACCAAGATCCTTGGGGAAGAAAAACAGCAAGGATGCTAGGATTGATCGATGGCGGCTTCAGAGATCAAGAAGAAACAAAGAAAAAGAAGAACGAAAAAGAAACAAGGAGGAAGAGGCTATATCTATCTATATTCTGGTGTGGAGAAGAAGTTTTATCTTGCTCCAGCTGGTGTCTATGGCAGTAGAGAGGGAATGGCCATGCACCAAGACCAAGCCCCTCCACCTCCGGGCTACAGCTGGGTGGCATGCGAAGGCCTCTCTTTATAGCAGAGAGATGAAGGTGGAGAGATGGGTTGGGTTAGGTGTCGCACCGTCTAACGTTGGGGGGGGAAATATGGGAGGGGTTTTTGACAATTGACCACAAACTACCGTCCTCGTTTTCTTCTCTACTGCTAATGGCAGGCTCGCACGTGTCAAATTATCTTCTAGGGTAATTACGTTAAAAAACTTTTGGTGATGCTCCCTGAGAGAATGGTATATATTTTGTTCCTTGCCAGTTGCAAGCATTGTTCTGAGAACAATGTCGCGCTAAGTACATATAATTTATTTGCATAACTCACTTACTTACACAGCAATATACACACACGTGCTTAAATGCACAGAGTACATTTATAAACTTCAAACTAATAAGGATGAGAAACTTGAGCCAAATTTAACTGCTCATATTTCATAACGTAAGCTAAATTATATCATAGTAACAGCAAGCACCTGGATTGTTTTAGACAAGGTATTATGTAAAAATTAAAATGCAAGTGGGGGTGGTTTTGCAAAACAAAAATGCCGACAGCCACAGTTAGACCAGCCTACTCAGCCAACCATATGCCAACCACAAAACAACGGTGCACAAAAACACTTCATGTTTCGCACAGAACCTGCAGTGTGTCGATGACAGTGGGCCCATGACGCCCATACTAACCGCCGGCCCCACAGCACAGGGAGCGTCGAGCACCCAGCGCCACAATTAACTTTTTTAATTAGGTTCTCACTGTAGCTTGCGCGAATCTGGAGGACAGGGACCGACTGCGGGTAGGCCGGCAACCGCCAAACCGACGCCGGCCGCCGGATGGGGATTTCGGCAGGTGCCGCTGGGCCGCATCGGGCCGTCCGTCGTCGGGCTCCGATCGCCGCCGCGCGAGAGGAGAGGACGCGCGGAAAGCGACGCCGCCTTGCTTTCCCCCCTCTCCCGGACTTTTGCCGGGGCCACCGGCCGGCGGCGACCCCAGGCCCCAGCGCAGCGCGCCTGCGCAGCACGCGGGTTTTTCTGTAGGCTTTTTCAAAGACTAGCGTCAAAGGGGAGGGGCTCCGGCTGGCTAGCCACTTTCTCTGCACGACAATGGCTGTAGCACGCCACCGCCAAAACCACAAGGGATTTTTCCGGTGATGATCAGGTGCACGAATGGGAGTTGAGCTGTTGCTGTTCGGGGCTAACCTAGTAGCTACCGTACCAAAGGGCTCGAGCGAGAAGACATGCATGTGGCATATACTCCAAGACACCCAAGAATCGGATCGACGGTGGTGCTGACGGATCAAGACATCAAGTCATCTTGGACTTGATCTTTCAAAGAAAAAAAAAGGTCATCTTGGACTTTCTTTCGGCAACCGGATTGGTGGTTTTATACTGAAACAACAAGGGTTATTTGGATTGAGGCCATTACAATTTCTCCGGTTTGGAGAAACGCCACTACTATTCACGTATTTTGAAATTTGCCATTACACGAAGTAGAAAACTACTTTAGACACAAATTTAAAAGATATCATGGCTTAAGAATGTAAAACGAATCGTTTTGTGTCAAAGGGTGGAGTTTCATGATTGAGGAGGTAAAAAATGTGTGCTTTTTATATACTCCCTCCGTAAAAAGAATGACATTTTGGATTTTTTTCAAACAGATTAGAGGTGAATGTAAAAAATACATGTACGTTTCGTTAGTTCAGTTTGCATATAAAAATGAAAAAAGGTATATTTTCATTTAGTTATGTATGCATGAGATCAACTCACCAAACTAATGCATGCATGTAACTTGAAAAGTAAAATGAGTAGTAATTTGAGATGGACTAGCTATCTATTATACCAACTTCTTTAGACTAGATGAAATGAATCTGCATGCAGTGGAAATAACCTCCTTTCTTATACAGTGGGATGGTAAACCTGCAGGTGCTTCGAACGGTAAATTTATAGACATGTGATAGGAGCATATAGGAGGGTGCAAAGAATATATGTGCATATCTCTCTGTGCATCTACCTCATCAACAACTGAAACCCCATTAAGCAAAGGAAAAGAACAAGTATGCATGATAGCGTAGGTATCTAAAATTAAGAAGAGATATATACCTGAATATCGTCGTAGCTATAGGCTATAAAGATGTGAACGCTTACCAGAAAGGAAAACTAGATGCATTGACACGGCCGTAAACTAGTACTTAGTACATGTATAACATGTAAAGAGATGGCTCCATCTATTCTTTACCACTAGTCGAAGCGATGAAGCCCAAGCATCTCCCTTACACCAGCTTGTTGATGGGGATTTTTTTTTTTTGCTAAAAAGTTGGATTTCTTTAGAGAAAGTGATGCGGTGATGACCCCTTTTTGGGTGCTGCTCCCCCAGGGGAAAGAGATCTACCGTGAGCATCGTGAAAACCACGTGGGCTCTCGATGAGGTGATGAATATCTCTTCTTTTACTTGAGGATAGACTCTTGAAGATTTGTTAAGCACCGACCATGTTGAAAAAAAGAGCTTTCAGTGTTATATTCCTACAGAGAAGTAAGTTAAAAACTAAGGAACTTGTAAAACAATCTATTCTTATACTATTAATTATTAAGGCTATCATGTCCAGGTGTTTAGGATGTAAAAAGCAAGAAGTAAAAGGGAGAATTCCATAAGCACTCCCCTAACTTTACATCTTGAGTGTTCTCGATCCGCCATTGTTTTTCTTATTGTCAAAAGTAGACTTAATTTGTTCGGTCATCCAAATTAAATTTCCCTGTCAAATTAAAGTAGACATGATGTACTACTACAGGAAATGCAAAACGACTATTTGGTACTAGTAGCATGTAGCCGTGTAGTTTCATGGATGCATATATTTTGTGGCAATTGAAGACTTCTTTTTTTTTAATTAACAACTGAAGATGTCATACAGTCATCTTATTTATTTGAGTAAGCTAGCACAACCTCGATACCATCGGTCGTTCTAGATCTTTTCTTAGTTTCCTCAAGTGGGCATATACAACCACATGTGCAGGTCAAACCACCTCCATGGGCGGCGCTCCTCGAATTTTCTTATGCCCAATTGCCCGTTCTTTTATCCCCATGACGAGATCAATCGAGCTAATTGACACTACTCTTCCCGATAAACAAACTGGCCATGATCATTAGCTCCAAGCCTTTCCAAACATAGTTATATCTCTGGAATCATCTCGAACCATAGCAGCGGCAACCACTCGTATATAGAAGTAGCACACCGTTCCCTCCCATGCATGGCGATAGATGTGTGTGCTCAGCTCAGCTCAGCAGCTGGAATGTCAGAGCGGATGGAACCCGTGAGAAGGATCGATAACAACCTTAATTAGTTATTCTGAGATGAAGCAAGAAGAGAGAGGGTCCCATTGGAGAGCTAATTCCGACAGCAACTTCTAGCTAATTCGGCAGAGCGAACCGGCATTTGCTGACGCTCAGCCACTCAGCCGTCATAAACCAATTCTCCATGCTCGATCGCGAAACACGATTGGCAATACAAAAATGTCCCCGTCTTTGGTAGATCGACGGCGGTTTGGCACGACGCACGAGGACGCGATCTCTGCGATAAATATCGGCCAGCCATTGGCTGCGTTCGATCGGCCGGTCACATTTCGCGGGCTGGCCGGCCGGCCGGCCGGGCAGAGACGCCGATGACGGACAGCCAGAAATCTTTGCCGTACGCGGGCGAGCTGCCCGGCCGGTTCTCCCTTTCAGAGAGGAGGGAAAGGTCGGCGCGCCACCCTCTCCGCGCGGGTCGCGCGCGCTGCGTCAGCGCGGCGCCGCCACCACTGCTGGCTCCGGGGGAAGAAAGCTGTGGTGGATTTGTCGGCTGATTTCTGTGAGGTGAGGACAGGTGGGTCGTGGTCGCTCGCCGTCCTGAGGGCTGAGGCCAGCGAGCAGGAAAAGGAAACGCATGTGCAAGGCATGCCGTGCTCGCTGCGCAGTAGTCACTAGTCAGCGTGCGCATAGCGTATCTTTCTCGGCGTGCGTGCGTGAGATGGTAGTACTGGTAGTAGCAGTAGTACAAGAAAAGTAGGTACTGGGCTGCTAATTAATGGCGGCAAATTAACAGGCTACGATCGCCTGGCCTGTCAATTAGTAGTATTAATCGAATTGGTTGCAGCACACAGTGTCTCCGTGCTTTGACTTGAGATGCCACTGGCCACGCACATTCTCACATCGGCACATCATGCACAACGCCTACTACAACTCCGTATAACGCACACCTACTGCTTTGCGTGCAAGTGTTTTTAGTTTTTGCAGTCAGCAATGCTGTTGGTGACATCTGGATTTCAACCTCGATTAGTTAGTTAGTGAGAGAGCTCGGTGGATCCGTGGTTTAGGCGGCGTGCCGTCGTCAGCTAACTCCCCATTTGACATTTCCTGTGTCACCAATTCCTTGGCGTTTACTAGATCAGTATGGGACAATAGAATAGTATGAGATAATCCGGGTGCTGGGATCGGCGTTCTGCTGATGGAGCGCCGACCATTGCATCACGTCCACAACATCCTCGGTCAAGTTGCGAGGTGAGCGGGCGGGCAGCGCCGCGCGCGGTTCACAAAGGGAAGGAAAAGGACCTCGCCGAGACCCATGGCGGCAGCTTTTTATGCCGCCCACCGCTCCGGCCTCTCGGCTCGGCTGGCTCGTACGTTCTCTGCCTCGTGGTGGAAGGCCTCGTGCCCCCGCCGTCCGACGAAATAGTGGTGCCCTGTCCTGTGCCCGTCCTCGGCGGTCGGCAGATTTTTAATTGGCAGGTGCAAGCTCGTCGCGTCACGGAATTTGCTGGCTGTTAAGATTTTTTTTTCGGTTTGGAGATTCATTCATTATCAATTACAATTATAAACTCCAACAGACTATGCTGGACGGAGCTCCAGAATGTCACTCCACCGTTTCAGCCATACAACTTCTGCTGAAAAAAAGGCCATACCGCTAGCCTGCCTGGCGATCTCATGAGCAATAAGTAATTACAGTCACCGTCACTGTTCATTTGGTTTATCAGCCACCAGTAATTTTCTCCCAGAATAAACTAGCCACCAGCAACTAGCTAGAAGTACTTTTTCTCTTCGAACAAATCAACACCAGCCACCAGCCAAACGAACAGACTGGTGTTCCCAACTCCCAGAGTTGCACCAGCTTCAAACATGTCGCTTCTCGCCTTGTGTCTGCAGAGAAGGCAGCATCCACGTTGCATTTTTTTAAATTAAAGGCAGGAGCACTGCCATATCATTTAAGAAGAAGCAGCAATTTTACATCACAAGTCGAAGCTAACACCACCACCACAAAAACAACGCACACATACAAACGCACCCAACAAAACTCTACACCACCACATCCTGGGAGAGGAGTCAAAAGAAAACCACCAAGCAATGCGCCGTTGTCACCAACGCTGTGCCGCGTCAAAAGTCGCGACCCGCTGCAAACCTCCTGAGTGACAACTCGAACTCCTCCGCCACGGGGCTGACCTCCTCAAGCCGCGCACACATAGTCGTCGAACCTTGACTCCAGCCTTGCATAAGAAGAAGCTCCCAACACAACTCCAGCGCAGTCGACATGAACGATCAAAGTGTAGGGGCCTCGTCACATCCACCTCCTCAAACTCAAGCTCTTCTCATACTCCTCAGAAACAACCACCTTGAAGTGTACGGGGACCTTGCCGCCCGTCACACTGGACACTGCTCCAAGGATCCTTGCCACTGAAACCACGTTGAGAGCACCACCTACACCAAGCCGAAGCCAAGAACACCACTGCACCATGCGCACCAGCCCAAGGCTGCCGACCTCCATGGCCCCTCCGCACCTCCCCGCCGACATGGACCTTGCGCTCCTCATCTGCCGCTGCGCACGAGCAACTCCACCGGCCAACCAACACCCCACTGCCACAGGTCGAGACGAGCTCCAGATGTGACGCCTCCAGGGAGGGCACGACGCCAAATGCGCCGCCGTCACACGTCCAGGAACGAACAGAGTTTTCACCCCGAGCTCCCGGTGCTGCAAGAGCTTGGTGCCCCGCAATGGTGCCCCCAGCGGAGAAAAACGACGCCCAGAGTACGCCGCCACCATCACCACCGACATCGTCAGTGAAAGCTTACGCCCGGACTACCACCAAACCAGCCGCAAGCACCCAACCATGGCAGTAGAACCCTCCCCTTCACTTCTGCGAAGCCTCTGCCGGAAGAGGTCCGGCACAGCCCGAGGTCCCACCACGGAACCACCGGCAAGCACATGCACAACCCTCCCAGCCCCACCACCAAGGCGGCGCCGGCGCAGCAACATCGTCGAGGAAGAGAAGGGGAGCACCACCCACCTCAGCTCCACACCTGTCACTCGCACGCAGCACGCCTCCGGCTCCCACCTCTCAAGGCCGCCATGGCCCAGAACGGCGAGATCCAGTGGCTGGCAGCCACGGCCACCGCCAGCCGCTAACCACGGCCAAAGCCAGGCAACAGCACAGACACCGGCCGCGACCCCTGCGCACATACCAGCCGACGCCGTCGCCGTCTTCAACTCGTCGGCGATGAACGCCGCCGGGCCGCCCGCGTCGAGCACAGCCACCGCCACCTCCGCGCAGCGACGGCCGCCGCCCCACCCACGCACAGGCGCGCGCCCCAGACGCGCGACCATCGGATCCGGTTGAGGCGTCGCCGGATCTGGGGGCCCCCGCCAGAACCGCCGCGGACGACCTCCACGCCGGCGGCGAGCCTCTCAGGCGAGCCGATAGCCGCGCCCGCCCAACTCAGCCGAGGAAGGGGAAGATGCCCCGTCGCTGCCTTCCCCACGAGCCGCACGGGCGTCCGGCGGCGCGGCGGTCGGCGGCGTGCGGTCGGCGGCGGCTAGGTTTTTTTTTAGGGGGAGCGCCCGAGTCGCCCCACGCGGGGAGCGCTCGAGCCGCTCGGGGGCGAAAAAATTGATTCGCACAACAGGTCTTGCATTTTGACCAGCCTAGTGCCGGTCTCTCCCAACATGGTCTGTATTTTTCAGGTCGAACCTTAAATGATGTGATAGATTGACAGCAGTGACGGAGTTAGGCCGAGTTGGGGGCCCTTCCCATTCCTCCAGCTCCTCCTTCTTCTTCCTCTCTTTTTTTCCTCTCTTCTCCCTCCTTCTTCCCTCTTCTTTTCAATAGAGCGCACGGCGGTAGGGGGCTCGAGCCCCCTCCTCCCCCGCGCGCCCCACCGGCTGCCTCCGTCCCTACTGACAGTGCTCCTGTCTTTAATTTCAAAAAACCAAGTCAGCTGAAGACAAATGGTGGCCAGACATACAAGGGTTCACAAACCAGAACGGGTCCGGTTTACCGTGGCCGAAAAATCAAACCGGTTAACCAGTAAAACCGACTAGTTAAATGGGATGAGGATTTTTTTAGGTTCAGTTTGAGGTCAGAAAACCGGTCGGTTTTGCTACCGGACTGCAAGACCGGTTATCGCGGTTAGCCGGTAGGTTCCCAACAGTTTTTAAAACCTTGAGACAGACACGAGAACCACTCAACCACCCACTACAGCTCATGGTCCGGGTAGTATTCGACATAAACACACGCGATTGAAAAAGAAAAGGCCCAATACCCAACATGCTAGATGGGCTGTCAGAAGCAGTGCAAATAGAACACAATATGTTCAGAAGCCCATATGCACCTTAGCGCCCACATTTGACATTACGTAGTAGTAGTCAAGCTTCCCGGGGTCACACTAACCTCCAGCTCCATCATAATCTTATCGGAAAATTGATGCTCCATAGTTGATCCTGCTAAAGATAAAGTACAAAAGAGAAAAGTCCAAACACTCCTTCCTTCGTAAGGAAGCGAAAGGCGACTCCGCTCCCTCAGCTCCCGTCTCGACCCCCTCCCGTCCGCCTCCGGCGAGCTCGCCGGAGCGCGCCGGGAGAAGGGCCGCCGCCTTCGTAGCCCTTAGTAGCAGTAGCTAGTAGTAGGTTTTTACCTTCCTGTGCCTCTGTGCTTCGCCTTCATGGCCTAGCCCTACCTCGTCGTCGCCTTCGTTGTCGGTGGAGTCGCCTTCGCGATTCTCGCCGCCGCCTCCGTCGATTGCTCGGTATGTGGTAATAAAATAAATACTCTCCTCCATCTCGCAAATCCCCCTTCCTTCGTCCCCGTCGCCGCTCCACCTCGCCGCCGCTGGGATCTGCTTCGCTTCGATCCAAAATCACCGCCCAACGCCACCCCCAACCAGCAGCCTATCAACTCGACGCACCCCTCTTCAATTGGGATCTTGCAGATCTGGTGCCGATTCAGCAGTTTCGCCATCCCTTGGGATCCTGGCGTGAGCTTCTTCTACCTCCAGCGTCTTCTCCAACAGCATCTTTCGACCGCCGGTGTGTGCTGCCCCTGCAAGCTCACGAGTCCCAGCTTCAACCGACGCTTTGCGCGGTCAGTCCACCCGGGTGTACGCGTCTCCGACGCCCCTGCGACCCTCCACCGGCGAAATCGTCTACTCCGACACCGGCGTCTCTGCTTCTTCCTCTTGTGGTTGAAGAAGGACTTCGTTGTAATTTGGTTCTCTTTTGAGGACCTATATGTATTTTGGCTGCTGTTTTAATATATTCAATGTTTCTTGCCAAAAAAAAGTACAAAAGAGAATTGAACTGGCAAGGTGAAAAAGTGGGAACACTCATCATACGCTGTAAACTCTGAAGTAAAGAGGCTATGATTATAAAGCAGGAAAAATGTTGCCTGCTGCACTACTTCCCTGTTGGACAACGGGAAAGGCTCGGGTTAAGGAAAGTGAGTGCGCTAGTGACTTGCCAACCCGCACGATTTTAGTGGAGAGTTCTTTAGTGGGCGCCACTGTCAAGACAGCACGACAACATTTTCAACCGTCAGGTCAGATACTTAGGCTCCGTTTACATTGGATAAATAGAGGGGCTAAAGATTAGCTCTAGATATGCTGATAGGTTAATATGGACTAATCAAGGTTATTGAACTCGAATCTCAAAGTAATCAACATCTATGAAATTATCTCATATTTTGACCTTTTTAGATTTTAGAAAGAAAAATATAGTCCTTGTACTCCTTCCGGTTTGGTAAAAGAAGTCATTTAGGACAGCGACACGGTCTCCAAAACACAACTTTGACTTCTTTTTTTTATAAAAATATTTATTGAAAAGTTGTATATGTATACTTTTATGAAAATTGTTTTCAAAACAAATTTATTGATATGATTTTCACATTTGTAAACTCAATAACTTAAAAGTTATTCATCATTTATATTCCCAATGTTTGACCCAAATCTTATCCAAAACGACTTCTTTTACCAAACCGGAGGGAGTATTTGACACCCAAACAAGAGAACATTGAATAAGCTCTCTAAACGGGCAAGAGATTGGCATTCAGGTACGTGTCCTGAATGCTAGATGCTCTGAAACCCTGCGGAAAAATTCAAACATCGCCTTGTTTAGATTGCTAGGAATCCTCCTTTTGACTCTCTCTCCACCACATTAAATACCCCAAAAGACATATGTTCGGAATACTAAATGTAGATGAAATCAAAAACTAATTACACGATTGTGATGGCCTTTGCGACACGAATCTTTTGAGTCTAGTTAGACCATAGTAGGACAATATTTACCACAAAAAGCCGAAATTTACCTTTTGCTACAGTACGTTAAAAAGTCAAATTTTTCTGACATCTAAACAAGACCCATTTTAGATGCTCCGAAATCCTGAATCGAATGCAGAGAATGAACTTTCTGCATAATGATGGAGTTTTCTTTATTCGAGCACCTCTGTCCTGCAAAGCTCGAGAAGGCATCAAACCATACGAGAGCCAATGAGCCATCCCTTGCTTTCGTCGTTGTCGCCGCTGCTGGGCAAAGCACTAGTGGAAAATGACCCAAAAGGCGCCGAATGACGAGCCGGACCCACCCATTTGTATACGAACATCCAACGAACTTTTTATGTCCACGAGGTCCTGTATATATATGCACCTGACCCGTGCCCATCCATCAAAATGCCCGACAACATGCAGCAAAACCTGCAGGTCCTGAGAAAAGATGACAAGATGCTCCACGAACAGACAAAGCTTCGACTAGGTTTTAAGCCGGAGAGAATGCGACTAGACAGTAAATTACTTCAGATAATCCACATAGAAATACCCGAGCTAATGGCACAAATATTTCGTAGCTGTCTTGTTCGTCGATCACTTTCCGTTGCCACTGTCCACCAGTGGCAGGCAACGAACAAGCAGGTAAAAACACCGTGCGAAAAATCACCCCGAGTCGATAGTTTGCACACACTACTGTCACTACTATACCCCCACACTGTTTACTGTGTTACAGCATGCACCCCACGGTTAATCACTCTCTGCAGTGCAGAGCGAGCCTGCAGTACTTTACCGGTCCCGACCGCACGACTTTACCGTTACTGGCCCCACTACGCCTTGACTCCTGCTGGCTGCTGCCACCTTATCGGCAGCTACGGAGCCCACTCCACGAGCCGTGGCGGCGTCCCCACCTGGCAGTCACATGGGCTGCAGCCACGTCACCACGATGGGGCTCCGCACGTCGTGCCCGCCGCCGTCCGACCAGACGAGGTACCCGTACACGGGCGCCGCGGTGGCCTGGGCGGGCGCCGCCGTCATCGTCACCGCGAAGCTCTGCTTCCTCGCGGCCGGCGAGAAGACGAGCTTCTCCGGCTTCACGGTCACTGACACGCCGCTGCCCGCCGCCATCTGCACGCGCGCCGTGTACGTCGCGGACGCCTGGGCGCCGACGTTGGTGACCGTTCGGGTCACCGTCCTGGACTGGTTCCCGCCGCGGAGCACCACGGAGATGGACGGGTAGTTGAGGTCGGAGCCCGAGGCGGCGTTGCCCGTCGCCGCGGGGCACGACACGGGCTTGTGCGTCACCACCTCGATCGCGTTCGGCTCGTACCCGATGCTGCACATGAACGCGACGTAGTCATCCTCGCCGGCGTCGTAGACCAGGCCGGGGTCCAGAGCCTTGCCGAGCGTGATGTGCCCCGCGCCGTAGTCGAACGGCGTCGCGGCGCGCCCGGGCTCGGCCTCGTCGCCCACGGGCCCGCCGCGGTTGTCGGTCACGACGGCCGTGGTCATCAGCGCGGACCGTATCGCCGCCGGCGACCACCCGGGGTGCGCGGACCGCAGCAGCGCCGCGGCCCCGCTCGCGTGCGGGCACGCCATGGACGTTCCCGACAGGATGTTGAACTCCGTGCGGCGGGTGTCGCCTTCCAGGCCGGTCGGGCCCGTGGCGCCCGTCCACGCCGCGAGGATGTTGACGCCGGGGGCGATGAAGTCCGGCTTGAGGATTTCCGGGACGAGTCCGTTTGGTCCACGCGCCGAGAACGACGCCACCACGGGCGCCGGTTTGACGCCGACGACCGTGCCACCGAAGCTAATTGTTGCAGCCGGTTTGGAGGCGTTTGCAGCATAGGCTTTGAGCGCGTCGCCCTCCTTCTCCCCCACCGCGCAAGCAGGGAGGACATGGGCGTCTCCAACCAGGCCTTCACCGTTGGCCTCTCCATTAGTCAGAACCATCGCCGCGCCACCGGCTTCCTTGACGACCATTCCCTTGGCCACGCGCGGGCTGCTGCCGCGGTCGCAGACGACGATCTTCCCTTTCACAAGTGACGGGTCGATGGAGTTCTCCATGCACAGCGACGCGGACAGCCCGCCTGTCCTGCCGGGGTAGTACAACGGCAACGAAGAATTGGTCAGAGGCTTGCCGGAGTACAGTGACACACCTGACAAGCGTCTGCCGTCTCCGAGGACGATTTCAGCGGGGAAGTTGCGGTCGATGGTGCCGGCGCCCACGGTGGCGAGCCACGGCGCGACGTTGGTCACGGACATGGAGGCCGGTCCCTCGTTTCCGGCGGAGGTGGCCACGAACACCCCCCGAGAGACGGCGCCGTACGCGCCGATGGCGATCGGGTCGAGGTAGAACGGCGCCGTGACGCCGCCGCCGCCTCCGATGGAGACGGAGATGACGTCGACGCCGTCGGCGACGGCGCGGTCGAAGCCGGCGAGGATGTCGGAGTCCATGCAGCCAGCGCCCTTCCAGCACACCTTGTACGCGGCGACCCTGGCCTTGGGCGCGACGCCCTTGGCGACCCCGGGCGCGTACCCCTGCATGCTCGCCTCGTACGCGACGCTCCCCGCGGCGGTGGTGGCCGTGTGCGTCCCGTGCCCGTCGGCGTCGCGCGGGGACATGAACTCCACGGACCCGTTGGACGCCACGGCCGCGGCGCCGTAGTGCGCGCCGTGGCCCTGCGAGAAGAACCGCGCGCCGACGAGCTTCCTGTTGCACGAGGACTTGGGGAACCCGGGCCCCGCGTCGCAGCCGCCGCGCCACCGCGAGGGGACGGGCGGCAGGTTCCTGTCGGACAGGCTGCGGCGCTCGGGCCACACGCCGGTGTCGAGCACCCCGACGACGACGTCCGAGCCGTAGTCCGCGAGGGACCAGAGACCGAGCCGCGCGCGGAGGCCCATGAACTGCGGCGACCGGGTGGTGTGGAGCGGGCGCACGCGGTCCTCGAACGCGGCGAGCACGGCCGGGTGGCGCCGCAGCTCCTCGGCGCGGGACGCCGGCACGTACGCGGAGAAGCCGTGGAAGACGGTGCCGTAGACGTGGAGCGGCTCGAGCGGGGCGGCCCCGGAACCGGACCCGGACGAGGCGAAGGCGGCGGAGGCGTACCAGTGCGCGTGGGTGGGGAACACGGACGGCTTGGCGCGGTGGTCCACGCGGAAGATGTACGTCTTCCTCGGCTCCCCGCCGCCGGCGTCGGCTGGCGGCAGCGCCGGCGCCGACAGCGCCAGAAGCGCGAGGAGGAGGAGGAAGTGGAACGGGCAGCGAGGAGCCGCCATGATTGTGAGTGAGCGAGCGAGAGAGTGTGAGAGTGATGGCACCGTGGGCGTGGCGATGTCGAGGACGAGCGGTGGAAGCGGCGGCGGCAGTAGTGCGGTGCCGGTGCGCGGGCCGGGGAGTAATTGCTGGGGTCGTGGGATGGGACGGTTTGGCCTTTTAGCGCTGCGGTGGCCGTCGACGTGGGCTTCGTACAGCAGCAGTAGTAATGTCCTTGGCCCCGCTGCCAACGTCCGTGGCATGGGTAAATGCCGCCCTGGGATTTCAGTCAGAGAGGACGGGGCGTCATGGGTGGGGAATGGTCGTGGGCTCGTGGTAGCTGCCGTCTGCGTCCGTGCGCATCGGCTACGGTTGAAGGCCTTGCATTGCAGTTGCAGGGGAGCGAGTGGGCGGAGCTGGACCGCGGTCCGCGGGCGTCTCGTGTAATCGAAATTGTGCTGATCTTTCTCAAACATCTGGGGCCGAATTTCCATATCAGCTCCACAGGATACAACTGCGTGATGTGTAGAAATTGGGCTGATCTTTCTCAAACATCTGGGGCCAAATTTGAAATTTCCATATCGGCTCCACAGGATACAGCTGCGTGATGCTTGAAATGTTGAGGACACTTTCGGGCTGTTGCTGAGATCCTGGGGCCGCCGGCGGCTCCATGACTCCATGAGAAACTGACAAGCATGTGAGGCTTTGCAAGAAACTCGGGAGGGGACCTCGTGTGATCTGGTCGCAAAAGGCGAATCGCGGATTAAGCACTCCTGCTGAAACGCTTCATTAATGTGGGCATCGATTCTAAACCGGATCGGGGGAGTGAGGATGGAGACGGGAGCGTGCTTTCGCGGTAAAGTGGTCTTTGGGGGTCTACCACGCTCGTTTTTTCAGTGGCATCTTGCAAAAGCCGGTAGCCCCGGTACCAAATGATGAGGTCCCTGCCTGCGGAAGCGGTGGCCTCTTCATTGACTCGTTTTGTTTGTTCTCTGGCGGGTAGCCGAGGCACTTTTGGCTAGAAAAATACTCCTGGATTGGTACGATGTTATGACCTCTACTTCGAATGCTACAGCCTAAGGTTATGCCTCATTTTTTTCGGCAGGAGTTATATCTGCGTGGTGCGCCTGAATGATGATTACTGAAGAATGGGAGCGTGCACGAGGATCAGGGACGGACTTATTTTATTAAGAGCATCTCCAATAGTATAGTTTGGTAAAAGAATAAAAATTGACATTCAACAATTTGGCAAACCAACTTGACAAAATAGAAATTTGGCAAAACTCACCTCCCCACGCGGAAATATACGCACGCGATCGCGGTTGGCATCGGTGTGGCCAAGCGAGGTGGGAGGGTGAAAAAGAAATAAAGAATAGAGAAGGATTCCTGATACAAGTTTTCAAGAGGTGGAAGGGCATAAATATAATTTCGTTTCTCTCTTAAGTTCCTGATGTAAGTTAGATCTGAATTTGTCAAGTGAATTATGTCAAACTGAACTCAATTTTTACTTGGCATATCTCTTTAGAAGTTAGGAAAACACAAGATTTGACAAGCAAAATTTGGCAAATTCTTGGAGATGCTCTAAGATCGCGCTTAATGTCTGTTTCAACTCAAAAGCAATAATAGCCAATAATGAAATGATGGAGGAGCATCATCATCCATCATCCATCGAGTAGCTTATGGCCCATATAAGAGAAGGTAACGTAGCTTGGGCCTCGACTTTCGAGATTATGACCCATGTTTAAGAAAATCCAATTCTCTCATGGGCCGGTAACAAGTAATCGCGCAGTTTTTTGGGCTAAATTCGACCGGTTTTCGGGGTCGAGGGGCCTAGTTTAATGGAGTCGACTGGGGGGCCTAGTTTTGTTTTGAAATCCTTCTTTTTTTCCCCAGCCGTCGAGGTAGGGCATTGTGGGGGTGATAGCTGTGCTTTCGGAGACGCCCTCTGGTTTTGCCATCTTCAATTATGATGGGGTGAAACTCTTTCGACCAAATGCCGTCGAGGTAACTCTGTTTTGTTCCACGTTTTATCCCACTCAAGGTTTGCTTCTCTCCTCTTTTTCACCGGGAGAGCCTAATTTTTCTCTGTTCTCTGGGCCATGCAGGATATATGGACCGAATTTGACAATGACAATATGGCAAAAACAGTTAGAACCCTCTTTCCTTCTGATTTCTGTTTTCTATGTTGCCTGTGTCAACTTATCCAGAGCAGCGATCTAGCAATATTCATGTTTGCCACGTTATAGTTACGTCAAATGAAGAAATGTGAATCTGAACTTATGATCAATAGCTGTTAACCTGTTAGCTTAATTTAACAGACTAGGAATGCAACAAATTCGCCTCAATAAATCTGTTTAGAAGCGTGTAGGGTTACTCTGGTGACTAAAATCTATTTTTAGCTTGGAAGGTCGTGATGTGCAAATTTCTGACTTGTACCTTGTACCTAGGGACAATTGAGGCCTGACATGGCAATGGTACTATTGATATAGTTTTGCTCAAGTGTAGTTGGAAAAGTGTTTTACTGTCAATGTTAATCACTTGAATTATCTTTTACAATTGAGACTTTTGTACCTACAGAATCTTTACAAGAATCTGTACCCACATCATCAAGAAAGAGAGAGCCGCCTGATCGCTCGTGGATGGCTCGGATCATTCACAGATACTATTTACGCGGGACCCACAATATGTTTAGGTGGGACCCACATGCGGGACCCTCGTGGATTCGTATGGGACCCACAATTCTATTGTGGGATTCATGATTAAAAATTTATGTTTTCTCATTTTGTAAGCGAAAAATACCTTAACAACGATTTTTAAAATTATGTATTCCTAATTTCATTTCTAAATTATATTATTCAATATTTTCCCTCAGATTTTGTTCAGTTACAAACGACTTCTCAAATTATATTATTCAATATTTTCCATCGAATTTGTGTTCTAACTTCTTCAAAAACAGTGCTCTCAAAACTATATATTTACATAAATTATATATAATATCTTACAAATTTCTTATTTATTTTATTTACATAAAATTATGATGTAAATCATTATGACCAGCGCGGTGTCACTTAGGTAATTTTACCAGGACCCCCTCGAACTTTGTGAAAATAGTATTTGATCAAACCACCTCTCAGGTTTTGTAGAAAGCACCTCGAGTTTCGAAGGAACTAGAAAGGCGCGCGGCCTTAACGCGCTGTGCCTGTATTCCGGCGTGTTTTTTAGTTGATGCAGGCCTTTGTAGTAATTGTGTCGTCCTTTTATTTTGGTATGGGTGTCATGGTCTGTAGGGCGTTGTCGGATGTGGTATGTCATGTACTGTCAATTGTCATGTGTAAATTATAATCATACGAAATGAGACTACATATTACATATAAATTTACAGAGGATGACAACCAGGCAGATGCAATGATTTGCAAAGACATTAGGAAGGAGTGAATTTTAATGTGTGATCTTGCAACGCATAATAGTAGTGCCACTGGGTACTAAAAATGGCAAAGTTTCTATTATAGAGCACACAGACAAAATCAATCTGAAACAATATACCGTGTGAGCATAAGAGCAATTAAGCTGAGACTGCAACAGCCATCAAAGACACAGTACTGTTCATTTTGCTTTCATACCGAGGCCGAAATCATCTAAGCCCACAAGTTTCAGTTCTAAACTACAGTGGAAAAACTAATTGATCAACCATATTTACATGTCAGTACATAAGAAGGAAAAGATTCTGCAAAAAAATATAAATAACTTGAATCAATGAAAAAATAACCTTTGTCGTAGAGTGTACTATGATTCATTACATATTTTCAATTTTGTTCAAAGCCACGAATTCCGTCTCAGTTTTGGTTAAGTCCTGAGAGCAGCCAATAGTTGAGACCAAAACACTTTTAATGAGTTGCTTTCCTGAGTGCATTTTGTTGGGTGCACTGAGAGAAGTTCATGACTGCCGAGGACATTTGTTGGGGTGGCTGTAGATTTATTTTAACTACTGTCTACTGGTAGAGATTATCGTCAGATGGCATCATTTCTTCAACGTGTTCACACCTTCCGGATCAAGTTGCTTCCCAACCTCATTCCCTCCCAGTCGATGAAACGACAGACATGAGATCAGGGTTTTTTTTTCCCAACAGGTAGAACCAAACCGCCGGGGTCCGCTTCCGGCTAACTGATCCGGTTTGACCAGAAAAAACCAGAGAAATTCAAATTCCAACCAAAAACAGCAGTGCAACATGGAACCAGTTTGAAACGGCTAACCAGTCGGTTCGACCGGTAAGCCGAACCAGTTTGAGCGGTAACCGATTGTTGAACAAAAAAAATCGAATCAGTGAAGAATTTGACGTGTTTTCAAATTTGAATTAAAAAATTAGAAAATAAAAAAAATTCTAAAAATATTTCAAGGTGCGTAGAATCTAATGTTGTGAAAATTTTCAACTATTAGTGCATTTAGTATTTTTTGCGGGCATCAGAAGTTCAACCGGCCAATTTTTTCTCTTTTTTCTTTTTTTGGTTGAACTTCTAATGGCTGCAAAGTATACTAAATGAACGAATATTTGAAAATTTTTGACACTATTAAATTCTACACACCTTGAAGTATTTTTGGGTTTTTTTTTAAAAAATTCATATTTGTAATTGAAATTTGCAAAATCTGAATTTGAGCTGTTGGGAACCGACCAGAACCGGTCCGACCGGTTTGACCAATTCCGGTTGGTTAGGTGAACCGTGCCTGAGATGCGGTAGGTCAGGCAACGGATTGTTTTTTTAATCGTTTATTTTCCCATCCGTCCAAAGCCGCGCTGACAGAAGCAGGAGACGACAACCCCACCACCTGCCTCCTGCGCTGCCGTCGTGCCCGCGCGCTATATAAGCCTGCCCATTTCCTCGTCACACGAACATCCTGTACGTGTCCTCTAAGCACCCAACTTGGTAGAGAGATAATATGGCTGGAGCTCTGAATGCAGTGACGTTCGAGGTTAGCAAGATGGAAGACACGAGAAGGGCTTTGATGATGGAGAAAACCAGCGGATCCCTCGGCTTCAAGCGCGCGAAGGCATCCGATGTTCGGCAGCACTGGATTAAAGCGCCAATGGTGGTGGTGGGTCCTGAAGAAGAACTCGCAAGTTTTCAGCTGAAAAACAAAGCTTCTAGAATCCCCATCAAGCATCATCATGTTTTACCCCGCGAGGTGTGTACGATCAAAGTCCCTTTCAATATATTCCATGTGTAACTGTTTCAGTTGGGAGAACTTGCAGGTATATATATCTGTATTAACGTTGAGCAGCTAGAACAATTCATTATTTCAATCCAAACTACGAAAGGCCGGATCTTTGACACCCACTTCGTCTGCAGGCTATAGGTATCAGAATATGATGTACGTGTTGACACGTTTTTTGCTTTTCTTTTCAACAGCTCGTGAAACAAATGCATTATCACCCCAAGAAGCTGCTCCAGGCTGCGATCTGGAAAGACGACGACGGTGAGATCGATGGAGTGAGGGGCCTCCACTGTGTGAGCGCATCCATTCCTGAGTTGTCATGGAATATCGCTCCATGGAAGCAGCAAAATCACGGTGAGACGACCACAAATCTCCAAGCAGCAGACTTTGCATCCTCGCTACGGTTCTACCTACCGTTTTCTCTACTTCTAATTGCAGGGAACGAAGGTAATATGGGCCCCGATGTAGACGAGACTGACGACGACGACGACGACGACGCCGTTGTCGTAGATGTCGGAGACACCGTCGACGAGGTAGCGCCGAGGCCTTTTTAGCAGTTTGAGCTCGCGTGCCGAGAGCCACCCCTTACGTAAGGACGAGTTGTTTCTGTAGATTACGGGGGCGCATTACGACGAGCCGGCGCGCGAGGAGGTGATGGCCCCGGCGCGCGCCATGACTGCACCGAGCTGGCGTTCGCGCTTCAAGAACTGGATCCGCGGTGTTGTTTGCTGCATCTGCATGTAGGTACGGAGTACTGTAGTACGTATAAATACTAGGGGAGCGTGTCATCCATTTGCCCATTATGAATTTTGTGTTGTGAAGAGATGACGGCCTGACGGGAACAGGGGGTAGATGAACGAAGGCGGCGCACGAGGAGAGGGTGATCGGATACTACGGGCGCGCGTCAACTTCCATCCACATCACGAGCCGCCCCGTCGTCTTCTTCATTCGATTCGCTGCTTGAGCACGTGTTGTGTTGTCTTTTAATAATAATGGTCCAATCGGGGGCGTTGTGTTGTCTTTTAATTTATGCAAAATTTGCCAGTTGCTTCTGTCAGAACCTTTTCGAGATGTTATGTACTAAATAAATAACTCTTCGTTTAAGAAAAATTGTTGTTATAAATTTATTATTGTTGAGAGGAAAAGGTGATTGGAATATAACAATGCTGTGCAAGCACTTGTACTGTTGTATGAAAGTAAAATCCCGGTTTCGATAGATCCACCACACGTCACCACCACCCAAGGCCGACCATTACACCGAAATTTGCGGCCCCACGTATGTATCAGACCAACGAACGAATCGAGGGGAATGACCGAATGAGATCGCGCATTCGCGCGCCATGGTCGGCGGCCAGGCTCGTTTGCGCCGCCTCCTGCAAACATTTGAGACGCGAGAGCACATGCCAAAAAGCACAAAAGCAACGGCAAAATGCTGGTACTCGAAGAAAGCCGTCTTCATCAGTTCCTCATTTTATTTATCGTTTACCAGTCAACGTCCGGTGCAATAGAGTACGTCATCTTGCACCAAAAATCGCTTTAGTTCGTCAGCACGCAAGCCACAGCCATCCAGCTGTCCCCTGCCTCACCAAACATCAAGTTCCTGAATATCTTTGCATGTTCTCTTCAGATACGTGCAAACCATTTGTCAAGCTAAATTATTCCGCACTTCCTGCGGAGAACGCAAGCAAATCTGAAGCACCATCTTAATTATTATTACCGCAGTGTTTTCTAAAAATCTGAAGCACCATCTTAATTACTATTACCGCAGTATTTTTTATAAGCCCCGTCACATAGAATGTATGAGGTTAATTAGCAGTATTAAATATAGATTAATGACAAAATAAATTTCATAACCCTTAGATTTTTTCGCGAGACAGATATTTTAATCCTAATTAGATCATGATTAGCCCATGTCATGCTACAACAATTATGTGCTAATCGTGTATTAATCAGGCTTATATTCGTCTCTGAAAAAACCTATGACTTATATAATTAGTTTTATAACTAAATTATGTTTAGCCTGCCTAAATGACATCAACATATCGGTCTGTGAGAACAATTTTGGACTCAATCCAACAACAAACGGGTCAAATCCGTTTTATGACGAAACAATTCATCACAATTGTCATGCCACATTGGATACCACATCAGATTTTGTCTAGTATGGCAAAGTTTTAGGAACCAAGTTATGCCGTTTTGTTTTGAAATTTGTACGCATCATCATCTTAGTAACGTGCCAAAATAAGGAACGTCACTAGTTGCGGTTTATGACACTCGATTGGCGACAGAGAGTTTTCATAACATTTTGGGTTCCTTGCTAGTCGGCATATTTTTGTTGTGTATGGTAACGTAATCAAATAGTATGTTTTTTCTGTTTTCTAATTACGAAGTGGAATGAGTGGTAAGAGGCTTGTATAGCATATGATAAAAGCGTAAACTAATTATGGATGGGTGAAAACAAACCGTTGTAATGTAATTGTTACCATTCATAATCCGATTACGTTACATTTTGTGGAACCAAACATCACTAGTTTCGAACTTCTTCCATGTCCTTGCTTCTAACTTGTTGTGTACTCATGCAACAACAAATCTTCACATTACTCGTCTAGTCGTCTACTTAGAAACTCTTGATGTCAGGTACGTCTTGCAATAAAACGGTCACCTGATGCTTGTTGATCCATGTCGTGTAGGAACCGAACTGAACCAATGTCGATCATGATCATAATAGACCTTGCATCACACCCACTAAACAAGCTCCACAAACCACCAAAGTACCGGCAACGTGTCGGAAGACGACACCTTGAGAAAGCATGTCATTTTTACTTAATTTGGCATGTGTGCATGGCATTTTTACTCCCATAAAACGGAGAAGGTTTTTTCTGTTTTTGCCAAAAAATTAACAATGACAACCTGGGATGCGGAACTGTTGGAGTTGCTCTAACCATTACGGGTTGACATTCAGTTTATGCTTGAAGGATAGACATTAAAAGAATGCAGTAATAGTTAAATTAAAGGCACTGAATCAGTGGAAGTAAGAGCTTTGCTAAGGTACTCCTAAAATAATTATGGACCGTCACCGTACATCTAATCACATATTACTCGGAAGGAGGTAGTATGTATATCCCTTGGATCTAATCAGATCCCCCCCCCCCCCCCCACACACACACACAGAGGTACCAACCGGTTAAAAAGCATGAGGAAGAACGCGACAGCTGCTGCAATTTTTTCTTTTTTCCTCTGTACGTGGTACTCCCTCCATTTCATAATACTTGTCGTTTTGAATTTTCTAGATACATTCCTTTTTGCTATGTATCTAGACATAAATATATATCTAGAATTCTAGATGGATAGGAAAAAGAATGTATCTAGAAAAGCTAAAACGACAAGTATTATGAAACAGATGGAGTAATAGACTCTCTCGTGTGACAGCTGCTGCATGGATGTGCTACGTTCTTATTAATCCTTGAGCTGTAACATTTTTTCCATAACCTATTCATTGTAGCGTAAACAAAGGTAAGTATTTAATTTGGGCATGATTTTTTCGAACACTTTCGCCATTTTCGTATGGCTTATCAGCCAACAGCCAACAATACTTTTCTCTCAGAATAAACCAGCCACCAGCAACCAGCCAACAGTACTTTTCTCTCAAAACAAATCAGCACCAGCCACCAGCCAAACGAACATGCTAATTGTTTGTTGGTTCTATTACATTGTGAAAATATGGGGATCCAAATATTGTATTGTACGTGACCAACTTGAAAACAATGATGTACGTTACTCTATTGTGACAAATGGAAAGATCATGTGAGGTCATGTGCCTGAGATTTATTTCTACATTTGCATCAAAATGTAATTAGAGCTATTTTGATGTGATGTGACTTTCTTTCGGTTGACACCTTTTTTTGCACATGTCAAGAGATAAGGTGAAAAGACGCAGCAAAACCCGCAGGAGGCTACGCTTGGAAAGAAAGACAAGGATCAGCCGATTGTCCAACACGCAGATCGGCCGATCGAGGGAAGAAGCGGCAAGCAAGAATACGCCATGTGGTGACATGGCGGGGGAGGGTTGATGTCCTGATCGACACCGGGTGCAAGTATTAGGAAAGAGTCCGACTCTTGTATGAGTATTTTAATTATAGCAGCTTAAATTTCTTTAGATGCAAGTAAACATTGTCGTAATCGACTAGGAGTCTAGCTTGTTCTAGGATATAAATAGTGAATTTGCTCGATCGGAAAAGTTGTACACACCATAGTCAATAAAATCTCTTAGCCTCCGGGCAACCTTTTACAATTTTTAGCATCTACTTCTGCGATTTACTTTTCGGCGACTTTGCCATTGCATTTTTCTTTTCTCCAACGTCGTCCTTCGAGTTCGTCGGACTGCATCGATCGACCTCCGGCTAGCTTGTCAGTACCGTTTTATCGAATAAACCCTAGGCTTTAACCTTCGGGCGCATCATTGTGGTTTCGTCTAGTTCTTTTATTCATAATTTATCGATATTAGTTAGATCTGCAAGTTTTTGTACTAATTCTTGTGGTTGTAGCTTTTATCACCAACTTATCCAACTCGATTCAGGTTTCGTCGGCTTTTACTGCTCTTGTTTGTCATTTTATCTGAACAACTGACCTAGATCTGTTTCGCGTGTTATCACATAGCAATTCGAGTAGGTTGCTTCTGGTAGCTCACGTATTGCTTACGTCATCGGAACAGTTGACACAGTCGATCTTTACTTGCACTTCGGCTGCTTTCAAGCCCGCTGATCTTGTTACGTCCCGTATCGGCCGATCGGCAGTTACGCGCGCTTCTGAAGACCCATCGGTTCTCTAGCCGATCTACTCATATTTAACTATTTTTCCTGTCTTCCTTGTCAATCAAAAGGTCAGATTGACTGGCACGTCTCACACCGTCCGGGGAGTCACGTGTGTCACCACACGATGGTCAAGTCCGATTTTCGCGTCAACACACTTTTGGCATGTCAAGTGAGACCCGAAGAAAAAGTCAACATGTCTAAGATTCCAAAGCCTGCTTACTTCAGTCAAGACAACATTTAACCAATCACTAAGGAGCACCTTAAGGTAGGAGACAGAGTTGAGTTTGATGCGTACATGAAACGGTACGAATAATTGTGCTTGGCTTCCTTTGGTCATACTAAGAGTGGAGTCATCAAGAAGAACCCTCTTTCAGGACCTCCACATGTCACTTTCACCTCTGATCCTGGGAGTCTCCAAGACATGGTAAATGAAGTTGTACACCAGAGTTTTATAGACCAGTTAGGACTTTTGAGAAATAACATTCATGATAGAAACTCTCAAGAAAGAAATAAAAGAAGGATATATGGGCCCTACGTATTATGAGCCTGGTCAATCTAAATTGATGTTTCCATTCAGAGCCGTGATGCGGGAGTTTATACTACGGAGCCAGCTTCTACTATGCCGACAGTACAAAGCCAAGCTACTGTGTTCCAGATAATACTTAATACACTGCGGAAAGAGACGTGAACAGAAAGCTTATAGCCTTATAGGATGGGGAATGCCTCAGGATCTCTTTGCATCGGACATCGGAAATGCTTCCATCCGGGCGTCCGACGCGTCCGGACGCCCGCACGTCGTTCACACGCTCCCACGCGCCTCACGCTCCTATCACGAGAAATTAAAAAAAAAGGAACCGCAGCCCCCACGCCCCATAACGAGCCGCGCGCCCCCTCCGCCTCTTCCTGGCCCCTCCGCCGCCGCCGCCACCGGATCTCCCTCCTCCGGTCACCTCCACCCGAACCGAGCCCTGATCTGCGATCCCCGCTGCTCCACCTTTCCATTCCCTCTGGTTTCGCCTCCTCCCGTGGTGTGTGCGCGGAGATCGGGCACCCGCCGCCGGCGCCGCTCGTCGTGGTCGGGGCGCTCCACCGCCTCCCCGCCGCCATGATGGTGATTCGCGAGCTCCTCGACGACGAGGACCCCCTCTCCGCTGGCTCGCCTCCCTGAGCCCGGCGCCGGCCCTGCGCCGACCGCCGCCGTCCTCCCGCGCCGGGGGCTCCCTGCGGCTGGAGGGCGGGTGAGCCCCCGCCGCCGCTCCCCGCGGCCGGGAGCGGGCGAGCCGTGCACCGGCCCTGCCTCGTCGCTCCCTCCGCCGGTCGAGCTCCCTGTGCGCGTCGGCGGGAGGTTCTCCCTTCACCTCTGCGCCATCCCCCTCCTTCTCGTCCTGGCGGTGAGGTGAGCTGCTGCGGCCCGCCACCGCCTCGGCTCCTTTGCTGCGGCGAGGAGGTCACGACAGCCAGGGGCCGAGCTCGCGGCAGCCCGGGGCGGAGCTCGGTGATGTTGCAATCGTTGTTCGGAGATGTTGCAATCGGTGTCTGCAAATGTTGCATGAATGTACTCGGTCATGTTGCAATTATTTTCTAGAGATGTTTCAATCATTGTCTACATATGTTTGCATCTGCGTTCGTGTTGCAGTACATGATATCGGTGTTCATGTTTGCAATCTTTTTTTAATGTCGCAATTGTTGTTCACAGATGTTGTATTAGTTGCATATCGATGTTGCATAGGTTTTATATCGATGTTTGCATGAGATGTAATCGTTTCTCGTTTATGTTGCAATCGTTGTGAACATGTTGCATCCGCGTCCTTGGCATGTTGCAAGTGTCTCATGCGAATGTTTCAAAATTAGATCTAAATATTTTTGATGTTGTAAACATCGATTTTCGATGTTGCGGATGTCGAGTCTCGATGTTGCAGACACGTGTTGTTGGGTGTTGCAAACATTAAATTTTAATGTTGCGGATGTTGAGTTTCGATGTTGCAGACATGTGATGTTGGGTTTGTGTCGAGGAGGAGGGGGAGAGGGCTCCTGATGTTGGATGTTGCGTGCAACACGGGTCGCAACATGGTCGCAACATGGTCGCAACATGGGGGGAGGAGGGAAGAAAGACTCCTGATGTTGGATGTTGCACGTAACCGCGTTCGCAACACGCTCGCAACATGTACTCGGTGGACTTTAAATCTAACGGCTGACGATTGAACATCTTAGGATCCGACGGCTACGGACCCGTCCGATGGCTAGCGTCCGGATCGGACGTCCGGGCGCTAGCAGTGCCGACATATCTCACTTCTTTGAGTCGTCACCTGAAGTAAGTTTAGAGACAGTTGATCAAGCAACGTTTGGAGATACCCCAGGACTGTGCACATGGACAAAGATGGAGTCCCATTTGTCTACTTTAATCAGAAAATCAAGGGGTTCGAAAGATTCAAGATATCTCCTATCCATGCACACATGGTTCATCCAATGCCAACGGAGAGAAAAGGGCTCCTATCCCGCAACAGACTTTGGCCCCTCGGCCAATTTCAACTCAGTCAGTTCAGAGTTCTCACATGCAGCAACGTTCGATTTCACCGTTCGATTCAGTTCTCTTTTAGGTAGTACTTACTTTATTGCCACCGTTCGATTTCACGAGATGGATGACTCTGTTTTTTTTCAAGAACTTACATTTCTCAAACTTTGAAATAGAGTATCACTTAGTGTTCACAGCTCTTGTGAACGAAGCTTTTTTTAGGAAAAAAAGTTGTGAACGAAAGCTGGATCACATGATTGTAAAAGAGTTACATGTATCTTTTTTTTATATGTATTTTGCCGCCGTGGAATGGTGTGGTGGACCTAGAAGTGTCTATTTTTTAAGAAAAAACAAGTGTGACCCTGTGCATTTACTAGTGTGAGGAAGTGATGAAAATTATTGCCTTTTATGCTAAAACACAATGCGCGGAGGTGCGATACAAAATGAAAAAGGTACGATATGCATTGACAAGTATAGTGTAATTACTAATTAAAAATAAATTATAACTAGATAAAGATAAGTACATATCTATATGACACTGGTAGGGAGAGGAGCTTTAGTCCCGGTTGGTAAAGGGAATATGTCTCTCATGTCCAACCGGGACTAATTATGAGAGACAAAAGGCCCCCTCTAGTCCCGGGTGAACAAACCGGGACTAAAGGGGTCCTTTAGTCCCGGTTGGTGGACTAAAGGGTTTTCCAAAAAACCAAAAACAAAGCACCTAGCTGCCTGCACCGGCGAGCTTGCTCCAAGCTCTGCCGCCGCCACTGCTAACAACAATTGCAGCAAGAACACAAACAAGAAGTTCGATTCGATCTCACAGTTCTCACACAATAATCATCACAACATTAAGTCATTCAATTTCACCACTAGCATAAACATCACGAGTTCGAATCGATTCACAACACATACACTAGCAAAAATACACAAGTTTCATCCGATTTCGATTCACAAATAAAAATCAAAGATAATTCACATAAATTACAGACCAACCCCGTCGCCGCACGCCCTCGCCGGTAGATGCAGCAGCGCCGGCCGCTGGGGCCTGGCCGTGCCGCGTCGGTCGCTGGGGCCTGGCCGCGCCGTGCCGGACGCTGGGGCCTGCCGCGCCGCGCCGGACGCCGGGTGCCGCGTGCACCGCGCGCCGCCCTCCATGCTCGCAGCCCCGCGCACGCCGGCGGCGGGCCTCCACGCCGCGGCCCGGAGGCGGCCGTCCATGCCCGCGGCCCCCGCGCGCCGGCCGCGGCCCCGCACGCCAGCGGCTGCCCTCCATGCCGCGGCCCCGCGCGCGCCGACAGCGGCCCTCCACGCCGCGGCCCGGCGGCTGCCCTCCAGCCCTGGGAAGAGAAGAGAGAAGAGATTAGATTTTTTAGGAAGAACTGAAGAAAGAGAGAAGAGATAGTCTGCGGTGGTGGGTGAATGAGATAAAAAGGAAAGAGATAAGGAAGAGAGAGAAGAGGAGGTTGGGAGGCGGCGGTGGGAGAGGCTTTAGTCACGGGTGGTGTTTCCACCCGCGACAAAAGGCTCCCCCTTGAGTCTCGGGTGGAAACACCACCCGGACTAAAGTCTAACGTCAATTATTACTTTTAAATAGCAGTTCGGCGCCCCCCTTTAGTCCCGGGTGGTAATTACCAACCGGTACTAAAGGGGGGTGGCTCTCACAGCCATTTAAGGTCACGTCGACGAAACCTCTTTAGTCCCGGCTCCAAAGTTGAACCGGGACTAAAGGGGCGTACCAAAAGCTCCAACTCTACCAGTGAGTACTTTTAAGTATGATAGATCAGAAGTAGTTATGGGTTATAATTATAATTTTTAAATAAATTTCAATACAAAGAAATATTAGGCTATGCGGTAGCACGAGTTGATGAAGTGGTATGGTATATATTCAGGAGCAATTGTTCAGTGGAATTCTACGTCGCAGATATGGACGTTTCATTAATCCGCTGCCACTCCCTCAGCTTCTTCGTCTACTCCATCCATATTACATCAGCACACTAGAGATCAAAAAGCAAACACACCATCAAACCTCTTAGATCACACACACCCAAACACACACGAACCCTCGTCACATGGCATCATCGACGCTACGGGAGCACACCAACGCCAATTAGTATCCGGCCGATCGATCAGATACACCGCGCAGCAGTGAGTGAGTCGTAGTGACAGGAGACGACGAGCACACGCATACACACACATAGGGCGAGAGCGCGAGAGTTGGAGCAGCCCTCCTCATTGCGCGCGGCCTCTGATGACGTCGAAGCCCATCTCGGAGGGGTCGGTGGCCTGCACCTCGTAGTGGACCCCGTCCAGCAGCCGCCGCAGGCCTTGCTTCGACGTCGCGTACAGGATCTTGGCCCTGATCCTCGACGCCGTCGGTGACCTGTGTGTGTGCCAAAAAGAAAAAAAGGCAACGGATCCATCAGGAACCAAACGCCAAAACCCACCCACTGAAAAATGCAGCGCACAACGCACAAGCAGCGGCCACCAGCAGGCAGCAGCGACAGTCGCCAACAGAATCATAGCGCTTTAACAAGTGCAAACCGGAGCAAGTAGACTCGTGCATGGTTTCCTTGTTACCCGACGCGGACAGGCCAAGAAAGACGTATATATAAATTATATATTAAATATAGCAAGGAGATTAAACTGTGGTAACTGTCGTGAGGCTGATAAAACTGACGGAATGGCTGGTGCCTATGGGTATTGGAGTGGGCGATGGGTGCTTTCGGTGAGGGATCAGGAGGGCTGACAGATCTAGACAACAGGTGGATTCAGGCTAGATCAGATCTGATAAAATAACCGGCGTCCTTGGCACTGGAGGTTTTGGAGAAAAATAATGCATTAATGCGTGTAGAGAGAGAACTCAAGACAACAGTGAGGCCTGGCCGGGGCTTATCAGGAAAGCTTTGGTCCCAGTCATGATCCCGACTAACCACAAGCAAACTTTTGTTCTGTGGGAAAACGAAAAAAATGCTTGGCGCACCTTCCTCCTTTGCGACATAAGGATGCGGCACTGATTGAACAGTCATTGGATCTGCAGATTTCTAGTCAATTGTGTGATGCCTTCCTGTACCTCTAAGGCTCCAAGATGACAGTTCTTTTTTTCCCTTCAGACAAGGGACGGGACATGTTCTAGACTGCAACTCTCGCCTTCCTTTCCTCGGAAGGATAGACACATACACATTCCGCCAATTTACGTCAATTTATTTACCGAACGACTTGGAGACTATGCTGACTTTCAGTTGGTAAGATGCCATTTCATTACTTGCATTCTTAATCGAACCAACAGCGTTTACCATGTTTTTTTACTGTTACGATCACCAAACAAATATTTTTCAACGGTGCTAATGACGCAAGAGGGATTTGGCTTCTTCCCTGCCGTAGTTTACGGTTCAGTTGCTCATCTTTTCCAGCCGCATGAATGGTTTCAGAGAAAAACTTGACAGATACAGTTTTGGACAGTTACGGCTATGAATGGTTGAGTGCAGGTCGGATTTATATTATGAACGCTAGTACGCTACCGTAGAAAGATTATTATGCTTGGTACATGAATGCTTAAAATTAGAAACCAGTGAATGGCCATGGACCGGATCGTCGAATCAATTGATTCTGCAGCGCAATTTACCAAGTTTTAGCAGTATTCGCCTTTCCTAAGAAAAATCATTTGTACGTACTGCTAGGCAAGATCGCCATGGCAGGGAAGGAACCGAGAGCTTTGGAGCGCGGTGATGAAAATTGGTTCGAGGGATCGAGCGAAACGAAATCGAGACAGAGAGCAGGCAGCGAGAGGATTATTACCAGGCGATGAAGAAGATCTTGCTCTTCTGGCAGTTGTCGACGGTGACGAAGTCGAAGTCGAAGACGGCGTAGCGGCAGTCGTCGCCTGGCAGCGCGGCGACGAGCTCCTCGTAGCCCTCGCCGGGGCCGCCCACCTTGTCCACCAGCACGGCGCGCGACCGTTCGTCGATCTTGAAGACCACGAAGCGGTGCACCTTCTTCCACTTCATCTCCATGAACCAGCGCTGGCACTCCTCCTTCACGTTCATCCCCTCCGTCGCCTGCAACGCACGCACACGGCACACACAGACAGAAACGTCGTCAGCCATGGCTGCTTCGACACGACAGAGGCGGCGGGCTCTGCTAACCGGGAAGCCGGGGCTTTACCATCTTGTAAGCCATCGCCATGGCTGCAGATCGTTGCGGATGGACGCCCCGGCGAGGGGGAACGGTGGTGGTGTGTTCTCTGCTTGGGTTTGGGTTCTTTCTCTCTTTCTTTCAGGACCCCTTTCTCTCTCACCCGGTTTCCTCCCCTGCTGCGGGTTCTTTTGACATTAGGTGAGGGTGGGTCGACTTTATAAAAAGAGTGGCAACCAGCCCAAAATTCCCTTCTCTCCTAGCTAAAACTGAAAAAAGGTAATAATGCAACGGGCACATATTGTTTGCCCCCACATGCTTTCCTTGTGTGTGTGTGTGTGTGTGTGTGTGTGTGTTTTTTTTTGCTTACAGGCAGCCTTACAGGTGAGCCCGGAATAAAGATTAGGTAGCAGAACATAATAATTTTTAGTTGAATTTTCCGAGAAATTTTTAGTGGTGATGAAAATGCATGATATAAAATATGGATGATCAGGATGAACACAATTTTGTTTGCCCCGTAGTATAGAATTTAAAACTAGATAGATCCAAAAATTAAATCCACGTAGGCAACGCACATTGCACGACCATCATCACCACCGTGACCCATATGCAAAGAGGCAACACGATCTCCCAAGATCTGGACCATTAACGTCCTCGACGGCCGTGGGGGGCACACAGCCGCGGACGCTATCCCACGCCCTCGCCTCGCCTAGACATCATCGATCACGGCTCCGGCCACCACCGCTACCTCACCGTGGCTCGTCATGACTCACGAGACGTGCCCGGCTCCATTGCAATGCAATCCATCCTTTGCTTGCACGGTAAGGGAGGAAGACGATGCCGCCCTCGCCGTTCGCCAATCGGAGCCGAGCGCACCAATGCAAGCCGCTCGCGAAAAAGAAGAGAAAGGGTGCACGCACGCCACGCCTCGGCGCCACCGCGCGCGGTGGGGGGGGCGCCGCGCGGGTGTCCGCCGTGGCCCTTTCCCCCCAACGGTCTATGCTCCGCACGTTAGTTTTCACCAGCGTGTCGGTGGAGCGGGGCCAGGTGCGCGCAGGCAGGCAGGCAGGCGGCAGTGCAGAGCAGATGGGGGGGATTCCGGGCTCTTTCCCGGCGGCTCTTTTCTGATTTTTCTCTCGTCGCGTCCGCGTGGATTTCTAATTTCTTGGTGCGACGAGGAGACTCGTCCGTGCGCGCGAGCGAGTTTGAGAGCAGCGGGCGGCCGGCATGACCAGCCGTCTCTTTTGATTCCTGCGCGCTGCTTGATTTCAACGCAGCGTCCGTTTTCTTCGCTAGCAGTTGATGGGGATGATGAGTGTGATGATGCTTGCTTGTTTCTCATGCAATGCAAGGCAACGAGACGTGTGCCGTACAGGGAGACACAGGTCGCAAGCGAAAGGGCGAACGGACGTGACCACTGACCGGATTATTCAATTTCAAGAGCTTTAATTTGTGCGACGTTGCGAATTGCAACACGCTGCTGGTGCGAAGAAAACAACGGATCATGGGGCGAGTAGGGTTGCGTAGCGGTGTGTGGGCGTGTGGCCCCTCGTCGAGATTTGGCAAGTATTTAGCGTCTGGAGATTGACGGAGAATATGCCTCTTCTTTTTTTCCTCTCAAGATAAGCACGAGATGAGTCATTAGTCAGGTACAGCGGGCACAAGATGAGCACAGGGGAAATAGCCTGAATTGCCCTAGGACTAGAGCATGCCCCGAGTGATCATTTTCCACCGTTGATAGATCATGAGCCCTCGGATATAGCCTCCCTCGAGTACCCCTGCTGATGTTACAGAATTGCTATGGTAAAAAGGCAAAAGGTGCAAGAGGAAAAGGCAGAACACTCGGCGCAGAGGCACACAAACACAATTATATAGTAGATAGGTGAAACACGGCACGATCGAAACATAAGGATAAACGGATCAGGTTGCAGCAAGCAGAAAGAACATAATCCTGCAAACATAATTGGCCAATTCCTTATATGTCATCGGAAATTATACTCATCCCTCATACGTCACTACTCTACATGTCATACACACAAAAAATAATGTCATCACATGCCATATAAGGGACGTGTTACAATTTTTAATGACATACAAAGAATTTACTCAACATAATTTGGCACAGCTTTTATGAGCCGGACAACCGGCACTCTTCTATCTATTTCTTCTCCCCCATTGTTAAGGGACGCGCTCCCTTCTCCCCTTTGGGATTTGCTGGCCTCAGCTTGGCAATGATTGAGCGACGATGTACCACGTACACTGCTTCGACGCCAACAGAGCGCCGCGTCCCTTCAACAGATCAAAGAGCTACAGCCTGCAAAACGGAGGTGGGCCCCTCCTACGCCCACGGACAGGAGGACGACGTAGACATCTGAGCAAAGGTACGTCAACAAGAACGTAGTGTGTCCCACTATTCTCCCCCGAAGAATTTCGTCGACAGCAGTGCACGGGCGACCACCACCAAAAACGCTCGATATTTGGCGACGACGAAGCCCCGCCAAACACGACAGCTGATCCCGACCTGTTCTCGGTACTGCGCCAAAGGATTTTTCTTTGAAAAAGATAGCAGGAGCACTGCTCCGTCATAGAAGAAGAAGCAATCGTACAAAGGGTTAGAAGAAGAAAAAAAGAATCTCGTTCACGAAAGAAAAGAAGAAGGATCTCAGCTTCGTGTCATGGGGCATGGGCGGCTTCATGGGGGCGGCGACACGCACACGCTCGTCTGCACGCGCGAGCCGACGCCGATCAGATCAGGGCGCCAGTGGATCGATCGGCACCGGAAAGCGATGGAAGGGGGAGGGGTTGCCTGACAAGGCACAGCACGTCGTCGCGTGGATCCGCGTTGGGGGAGGAGGAGAAGGCCATCTATCCTGACAAGGGATATGCGACAAGCCTCCCTGTCAGTGGTGTACCCGCTTGCTGCCCAAAGGCGGGGCACCGCCGCACCGGCTTGGTCCCAGCTTGATTGGCTGCGGAAGGTCTCCAGCGAACGTTGGGACGCTCATCACAAGGGAATCAAAGGACACTGAGGATGACCCGGGCAAGAAATGCGCCATCCTGGTGGCGTTGGCGTACTAGAGGCAGGTGTGTGTGGCTGCCATGGTTGTTGATAGCGACCTGATGTTTTAGTTGGAGCGGAGGCATCTTCCGCTTCCAATTTCCAAACACTATTCTTCACCGCCGGGAGATCAGCAGCCGCAGCCCGATAGCGCAGGCGCTTCGTCATTAGCTTCAGTGTCGCCACTCGCCGTCGCCAGTCGAGAACGGATCGCTGTCGGGGAACAGCTCCGCAGCCGTAACGAAGCAAGCAGGACCTGAGAGATTCTATTCTAAGAGTCCGCTGAGGATTATGTCTGGGTGGGTGTGTGTTTATTAACCTGCATAGCCGAGATGCCGTCACCATATCCACTCGGCCACCACAGCAGAGAGTAGTCCAATCAGTTGGAGAAACAAATCATGCAAACCAAAATCACTACCTAGTATGGACTCAGAATTGCTACCTGGCATCTAGCATCATCATGCAATTCCGGATCAGCACACGCAATTCCGGCACTAACGCTCCAAGAAAAAATATTTCTGGACAAATCGACAGTTTACCACAGAGAAATAAATACACGGCAGCCAAAGCTTCAAATATGGAATCACTGAAACATATACGGAGAGAAGTCTGTAGCAGTCATAATACAAATTCCCTCGGTAAGTAATGGTCAAAGCACAGTTCATGAGGATAAGGAAATTCCATGACCAACAGGACCAACACAGCTAATGCAGACAAATCTTCAACTGCTTTGTGCGCCTGCAAAGTTAGAGAGAGATGTTAAATTCCCTACGTAAAGAGAAGGACCTAGAGCAAAAGGTATGATAATCAGTGGTCCCACTACAAGTAAACGGTGCAATGAAGTTAGTATATTATTTGCCTCCACGCCCGAGCTTGCAGAGTAAAATGTGGAACTGTGCAGTGACCCAGAGTTAATATTGGATTGCCTAAATCATTTCTGCACCCAACAATATTTAAAACCCCACCAGCTCTATATTCGGGAAAAAACCACCAGCTCTACTATCTTAGCATAGCAGTAATATGAAAAATACTCTGTTCCGTCCCAAATTACTATTCGTTTTGGCTTTTCTAGATGTATAACTTTTACGACGCATCTTAACTTGCATAAATCTAAATCCATAGCAACAGTTGTATCTAGAAAAGCCAAAATGAATATTAATTTGGGACGGAGGGAGTATGTTTTAAGTGCTGAAGAAGCTATGCGGAGCATGCATTTCATTTTTCAACATTGGATATTATGAACTCTTACATGGAAGCAAGAGCATGGCTACATTAGTTCTTCCCATCTTCTGGTTTGTCTGACTGGTCTGATTTGTCTTCCTTCTTCTCCTGCCCAAAAAAGAAGAAAAATCTTCAGCTTTGCACATAAATTTCCAAGAGAACCTAGTCAACTGCTAAAAGCCTACAACTGTGCAGAGAAATTGTGTCCCAATGCGTCGTTTTATAAGATTTTCAGACAGATTATAGATTCTTATTTTAGTGAAGCTTAAGCTGATTATCAAAGAGGGAACAGGGATGTCATAGCATCATTGTGCTGGCAGGCTTTTAGTGAGAAAGAAGCCAAAAAAGAAAATACCTCTCCCTGGCCGTGCAATGATGCCAGCAAATCTTTAACAGATGGATCATTGGGATCAACACCAGGAAGCTGTTATTCCACACAGAAAATGACCAATAATAATAGTAAGTGACTGAAATGACGAAGCTAAAACTGTATCTGTATGTCTTCAAAAAGAACCTGCATGTCAATATAGTTTAAAAGGAACACGTACCGAGTTAAGGATAGAAGTAACAAATGATCTGTCTTCAAAGACCTTGCTCATATCAGAGTCACTGGACATGTTAGCATCCTGGACAGACATTTGAAGAGCTGCGTATAAACAATCAGAATACACATCAGAACATGTGGTCAATACAAGAAGAAACACACTTCTAAAAATATCTATAGAAAAAGGAAACATGGTAGTGAAGCAGAGAAAATCAATAAGATATGTGTTGAGTTATGTGAAACTATGGCATTGAATGAAACAAGATTTACTGAATATAACCGAGCCAGAACATATTACAAAGTACAGTTTTTTTCTAAATGAAGACACATACAGTATAGGAGGGTCTGTATTAGGACCAATTAAGTATTTAGGCTGCACATTTAGAACTTTAGAGGAATAGTTATGAAAATAGTTTGGTGCCATAAAAAAGGTAGATGCTGAGGGGGAAAACGCCTGGTATGAAGATGACGTCCGGGGACTGGAAACATATCAACAAATCCGCTAGATGGTTGCTTTTCTAGCTTGGTCATTTTGACTGACTCGACACTACCCAGAACAAAAATGCTCATGTTTAAGTTAATTTTGATAAATAGCTACCCAGGATTTCCTACTGGAGCAAAAAGCATAAACAGTCAAGTAGATACCATAGGAACTAGCATTGTACAGACTGCAAACAACATGAAAAGGTAGAGAAAAACACACCCAGTGCCAAGTCGGGATCAACTGCACCAGCTTCTGCCATAGCAGCATCAGCCACAGCTGAAGATCCTGAAGCACCACCCTCCATTGACATAGCAAGTGCCTGCTGTAAGAGATCATCATCCTCCTGTAATCACATCTATGTTAGCCATTGATGTCCATTGGAATAAAATTAACTATCTATATAAATAAATATCCAAACAATAGAAATGGAAGATCCAGAGTCAACCATTTTATTCAAAAAAAAGGTCCTTGATACTTGCAACCTTTAATATCAAACAATACTTGCAACCTTTAATATCAAACAATGATACAGTGGCCAAGCTATACAGCCTATAATCGAAGAAGTCAAACAACTTGTACAGATTAAGCAAAATATTTGATGGGAAAATTTACTAGTTCCAAAGTTAAGCAGGCAAGGGAGAAATTTTAGCAGAATCATCCACTTTCAACAACAAAGTGATGGTTGCTGACAGCTGATTCTATAGTTACCAAAGGATCAAAAAAGGTTTTGGGCAGTGGCTCATTTTATTTGGTAAGAAGGGAGTGGCAGGTCAGAATGTGTATGCAAAGTGAAGAAAAGATGCACCTCCAGGCTCCACACCCAGTACTTTCCATATTTTTCTTTGTCGAACTCAAAATTTGATTTATACTAATGCAACACTAGAATGTACAGGGCTGCCTATAAAGTTTCAACTTGCCCTGCTGCTGGGTGTGCCTTGGCAAACAATTACTGGTAAATTCATGAACTAAGTTTTAAATGCAATGCAATCTGGAACTTATGGAACCAAACACGCTATCAATTTCAAAATTCACAAAAAAAGTGCTTAAGTACATAGAACAATCAAAACTTGAAACATGAAATAAGACTTATAAAAAATAGCTCAGATATTAACAGTGTGTGTCAAGTCATTGTTAGTTTCTAACTGAGGGATAGTGATAATACCTTTGGCTGTTCTTTTTTGTCGCCAGCAGCAGAGGCAGGTTCTGCTTCAGCCATAACAGAATCGCTGTTTGAGCTTGAGGCATGGTCCTTATTTTCAGTATTAGAAGTATCCTCAGCAGCCTTTTTCGCAATAGCCTCCTGCCTTGCCCGTTCTTCTTCCATAGATAACCGCAGGGCAAGTGCCAATTCTGGATCTACATTTGGGTCCACACCAAATTCAAATCCAGTTGCTCCAGTAGCTGCAGCAGCAGCTGCTGAAGCAGCAAAACCGCTTCCACCTTCTTCACCCGTAAATATAGGAGTGCTGAGAAAGATAGAAAATTAAGGTCATCAACAGATGCAGCATTGAAAAACATAGATCACAGTAACATGGCACACAATTACCTTAGAAGGACATCAGAAAGGGCATTATCACCAGGAGGAACATGAACAATGTGACTGCTGTCACTGCTGTTGACAGCAGCAATCAATGCTTCCAGTTTCTCGGGCTTTTCATCATCAGATTCACCGAAGTCAACAATGTCGAGAGCAACATTGTTCTTTTTCAGCTTCTTTCCAATTGTCTCCAAAACTTTCTTGTCATATTTAACAGGACTGATAGATACAGCAAGCATCATTAGGCACGATCAAACAAATAGTAATAACTGCCGTACAAGTTATGCCACATTCGCATACCTTCCAATAAAAGCTATAATCCTCTGCTGCTGCCTCTTGTTCTGGCGATGCTTGAGCGCCAGCTGAGCAACCTGGATGGCTGCAGCCAAGTTTGCCTCAGCACCAACTTCCAACCCTACACCAGTAGGTTGTTATGCATCAAATTGTCAGAAAAGAGACAACTACATGTGCCATGATTTAAAAAATTATGAGACAGCTTAAGCAGTCACACTAAATCTCTAAACTAATTGTCACAATTCTCCTTTGGTACCACCAAAATACATACAGCAAAGTGATAAAGCAAAGGTTTTGGGATCGATAAGCTTACCGTGCATACAGGCGAGGATCTTCCCGAGGTCACTGGTGGGAGTGACAAGCACGCGGACGCCCTTACCGGCCATCGTCATGACGCCTACCGTGTTCTCCGGGTTCGACTGCAGCCACACAACACCCAGAAGCCATCAGATCCGGAATCCCAGAAACCCTAACCCACACGAAACTGAGAAAATCCGATCGATCGGATCGGGGGACGGGGCCAACGGGCGGTCGGTACCTGGGTCTTGGCGCCGCAGATGAGGTTGACCGCATCAGCCTGCGCCTGGAACCGCGACGGCGCGTAGTCGCCGTTCCGCATCCACTCCGAGTTATCTATGCAGATCATGGTCGCCTGCAGGGGAAAAAACAAGCCCAAGGGAGGAGATTAGTCGAAGATCGGAGTTCGCCGAGAGAGAGGAACGGCGGCGGGGAGCGCGGCGTACCTCGAGCACCATGGCGTCGCCGCTGGGGGTGTCGCCGCCGCAGTCACGGAAGGCCGGAAGGGTTTGGGCTGGTTTGGTTTGCGGAGCAAGATAGAAACGAGGAGAACTGGAGAAGGATCGGGTGTGTGCGTCGCTATTTGTGGGTCGGAGGCTACAGGGTGCAAACGGGTCCGACTCCGAACCAAACACTAGTCGAGCCCGACTGTGGTATGCGGTACTGCCGCGTACTGGTCATTGGATCGCGGACTTGAATTGCCTCCGACTCCGATCACAAATGACGTTTTTTTCTCAATATAATAGGTAATAGAATAGTGTTCGTGCGTTGCTACGGGCAAAACAAAATATTATCATGTTCCATATTGTCATGCACATAAATTGAAAAAAAAATCAGCATCTGTTAGGAGAGATGAAAGAAGATGAATTATTATAGTGACACTGAGATGAAGGACTAAATGGTTAAAGCGCCAAGAAGGATCTAAATGGCGATAAAATATTTCCATTAGCATGACTTCATATTGAAAAGGTCAAAACTCAAATGATCAAGCCAATGTATAAGTTCACACATATACAATACTTTGAACTGGTAAAATTGTATTTGAGCTCCAATTCACATGATTCCAACGTAGAAGTTATCAATATATGAGTTTTATTGTCAAATTAGTTTTCTAGCAAACTGATTTCTACAAGAACATCAAAAGTTACTTTTCTATTATTTTGATGTGGATGGATCACCAAGGAAGCGCCTCTCAAACGTACACAATCAGGTATCATCTGTGGTAAGAGTGATTTAATGCACGGCAAGAGAACAGTTATATGGAAAAAAAAGAAGTAATGCTTCAAGCTACAAGAGGAACAACAATCAACATTGTCCTCCTTGCACTGCGGCACTGTGATCGAACGCACATTTGCAATCAGCTAGTAATTAACATAATTACTTCACCCACCGAATGTGTCTATACCAAACAAAGAGATGCCATGAAGGCATGGCTCAGTCACCTTTTATTTTTAGATCAAAAGAAGAATTGCATTAAATCAAAGCTGAGTATATAATCATGTCACACACAACACTCTCCACAGTCGCTATTCAGGGAAACTACCTGGACGCATGCCAGCGCAGCCCGTGCTCGGTCGCAGGCACCACCCGTTGTGTGACTCAGTGACTGGAAGTCAATACCACTGGCTTCCGGTTGCTGATCTGCAACCAGCTGCTACCGTTTCTCAACACCATAATATTGGCGGACCACAGTGGAGCGCCTCAGTTCTCTGCAGATCGCAACCCGTGGATACTGATCAACGCATAGCCATCAAGGCATCAATAGGTTCAGAATCAACTTTAATAGACGAAGCAAAGTTGGAAAATACATATATCCCCAAAGTACAACTTTGTTTCGCCTGGTTTCAGCTGGAGTACAAGCCCGTTCAGCTTAGATTAGAAACAAAAAGGCTCAGTATCAGCTATGCCACTGTTACTAAAACTTCTTGCATGTCTCTGCTCCCAGGTCTTAGCTGTTCAGGATCTACCATATGTATACGGGGTGTCTTCCACCCCAAGCCTTGTACTCTCATATATACCGGCCGAGGTCTCAGTGCAATACATTCATCCAGTTATATCAATTCCACCTTTCTACACCAACTACTGTTCTACCAGAATTTACGAAGATTCATAATTTCTATTGAATAAAGACAGAGCCATGTAAATAGTGCACAATTTAGGTTATTTCTCTTGAATAAAGACTGAGCCATGTAAATAGTGCATAGTTTAGGTAAGTTCTCTTGAATAAAGACTGAGCCATGTAAAGAATTTTCATGCATTCAAATTTCAGAATAATCATCCCGAAATGAATCACCTAGACGGGGTAATAAAATTTTATACGATACATTAAATTAGCATTCAATTTCTGTGATGCACTTGCCTGGTCAATAAATCTGTACTTGTTTGTGGTATAATTAGCATTCAATTTCTGCGATGCACTTGCCTGGTCAATAAATCTTTACTTGTTTGTGGTATGGATCAAAAACTTGGCATCCTCCTTTGCCGGTATAATTCCATCCCAAAGGGAAACCTGTGACATAAATCAAATACAATCACTCACAATGCAGTTATAAGAGGAAAAACTGAAATATAATAGAATATCAGGCAAAAAATGAATGGATTGGGTACGAATGAACATCATACTGCTACAGGTCAGTAGGTCACTATAAAGTCATAAGATTGTATCACAGAAACATATAGTATAGGCTCATGCTGCTCATCCAATTTTCAGGAAAACAGTAGTAATCATGCATTTAACATCTGGTACACTGTCGATCTGGAATTAAAAGGCTAACTTGGGCCAATAGCCTATAACCCAAAAAATCCACTGTGCTGTGGCATTTAACATGTATTCTGAAAAGAGACCCATACTTTGGCAACCTAAAAGTCTCTCCAACTTGACACCATACTGCCATAGTTTGCAAATGGTTACCTGAATAAGAAAAACAATCAACCGGAATTGATGACCAGATTCAAGGAGTAAATCAATTTATGACGGAAAGGAAAACAAAGTGCTGTGTGGCGCAAAGTAAGTGCTCGTGATTTAAGTGGTTGAAGGATGGATATCTTTGATACTACAGAAATTTCACTCTGCAATATAGCATCATCAAGTGCCTGTGCGTGAAGGAAATCAGTACCTGCTCGTGGCCTCCGAGGAGAGTGACCTGCCTCCACAACATGGATTCCAGCACAACAAACAGTCGGCGAGCGCATTTAGATGACAATTGATGGTACCGGCGTAGCTCAGAGAGCGAGAGGAAGATAGGAACAGAAGGTTGTGCACTTGAGGCAGTAGATATTGCAGAGTAAATTCAAACTTTACTTTCTTGTTGGGCATGGTGGTAGACAGGCCAAAGTATGCTAGGTGGTCGATGGTGAGAAAGATCGAGCGGTGGGCAAACTGGTCTCTAAATGAAGTGTGTAATCTGCCAAATACCAAACACCAACAAGATTAGCAAAATTATACAGTGTAATTCCTAGTACAAGCTATCAGCTGACAAGTTGAAATTTAATAGAACAGATGTGTAATGTAATAGGAAAATTATTTGGCTATTCTTTTATCACAAAGGATTATTCCACACTATTCTGCACACATCCTCATTTCGATCTTAAATATTTCCTACGTTCATGATCCAATTTTAAACCAAGAGCTTCTTAGTATGGTACAACTGCAATATCAAATCCTCTAAAAACCAGCTTTGTGATGCAGGCCATCCTTTGGTTTGTAGTGACAACACAGCGCTCATGTTCTGGGGAAAATAAACATGGAAAATACACATCAATCGATTAGTATGCCAGCATCTCCACTGTGGTTGGATCATTGATATGTTTATGCATTAACAAATAACCCTAATTGCCTGAAGAAGGCAACTTGTCAGCACCCCACAAAGCCACCACCACCACCGTCACCGACATGGTTCCCCACTGAATTGAATGACGAGCACAATTTTTCTACAGAATACAGACAGACACCACATTATGTTGTAGCTCAAATGTATCATGCATACCAGGACGTCACATATTGCAATACACCCAGAAGCATTTCAACAAATAGCTAGTGTGCAGGTGTGGACAACCGCATACAACATTCAGAACAAAATAATCAATTTCAATTTTCACCGCAATGTACAGAAATAGTTGAGTAGAGATTTTGGAAGCCTTCAAAGACATTTCAATCGATCATTTAAAAATAGAAATAAGCAATGCAGGATCTCACCTGTACTCCAGCATAGCATGTGGGGGGGGGGCATGGAGCTCCCCTTTGATGTTCTTGTTGCCTTCAACACCAACCTGACAGAAGGGGAAAGAAATGCAAGATCGATATCGATTAGATTAGATTGGGGAGGGAGAACCCCATAATAATGGGGAGGCATTTGTAGACAAACTTTGATACTTAATAAATTGGATCTGCTATTTTAAATGGCCTGTACCTGGATGTTCATCGGCAGCGTCGGCGTGGCGATGGGAGGTAGACAGGGATGGAGAACGGAGAACCCTGGACGGCGGCGGTGGCAAAAGGAGGATATGAAACCCTAGACGGCGGCGGCGACGGAGTTGTGAAGGCGATGGAGGCAGGGGAAATCCTTGTGACGGCGGTCGTTGGCGTGGCGATGTGCCGATGTGGACGGAGGACGGGGGCAGAGGCGGCGGCGAACGGCGGACGGCGGGTGTGGGCGTTGTGGAAGCAATCTGGGGAGGAGGAAGATGGATCCGACAGCGGGCGGCCTATGCCGTATGTGCATCCGGACGCTGCGGCAAGGCCACAACCTTGCTCGACCACAAATCCGACCGCCGCAACAGGGCGACGACCTTGGTCGGCAACGAATCCAGCCAGCCGCCAGACGCAGGAGGCACGACCGGAGGAGGTGCCGCCTGGAGAAGAATGAGGGAGAGAGGATAGGGCTGCTTGGTGGGGGACGGCGGCGGCGCGGGAGGGAGCCGAGGGCGGCTTGGTGGGGAACGGCGGCGGCGCGGGATGGACGGCAGAGCGGCGGCGGGCGGAGGTGGCGCGGCAGATAGCGGGCGATGCACAGGCGGACGACGGAGGGCACGGGGAAAGGCGGCGCACCGTGGTCCCACGAAGGGCGCGACGCAGGCCGGACGACGGAGGGCGGCGCACGACGGCCGACAGAGGGCGGGGCGGTGCCGTGAGGAAGCGGAGACGTGAGGAGGCGGAGACGGGGAGATTGGGACCGGAGGCGTGGAAGGGAGGCGCGGGATTAGCTACGGAGCGGACGGACGTGGGACCAGAGAGAGGCGCGGGGCGAAGCGGATGTGCGGGCGGACGCACGAGAGAGCCAAAGAAAGTACTAACAGATTTTTTTCTCCACTTCATACTTTTTAGGAGTAAAAGATTTAAGACTTTATTAAGTAATGCTTCATCACTAGATAATTATCACAGGTATCGGCTTTTTCTTATAGAAACTCAATTACTGGACATATGAAAATGTGAGACTGTGATCTGTCATACTAGATCGATCACGATCATGATAAAGTATGACAAATATTCTTCTTTTTTCACGTGTGATTTGCACCATCTTTTTAATTTAAAATCAATCGTTTTCATATTTACCCCGCTGTATGATTGTTATTGATCGAGGAGCTTGCTTGTAAGATGTAGAAACCACATATAGGCCCACTATGATTCGGCCAACCCAATAAATCAAGCCCAACTAGAACTTCCCTATTGCTTTTCTATTTTTTCCGATTAATAACATATTATGAGTACATACATGACCCTTGGACTTGAAGTCCCTACGACTTATTTTTTCCCTGATAACTTATATAAAACAATAACATATGTGTTGCACCTCGTATCACCTTTATTTGACATCATTTTGTGTCATGTTTGCGAGACAAGGTTGTTTAATGGTAAAAATATGGTTGCACGGTTGCACCTATTTTCGCCGTATGATTTATCTTTCTTTTCTTGAGTAATAAAAAAGATAGAAATGTTATGGTCCTCTAACTAAGGGGAAATTCACCCTCTCAAAACGCAAACTACTCCTAAAACTTTCACGGGCTAAAAGGGGACAAAACGCACGAGAGGCCCAAGGCCTGCCACGGCCCAGCAACCGCTCGGGCCCATCACTCGAGGGCACTCGCCCACACGCCAAATCTCCGCCTCGCCCGAGGGTCCCAGCCACCCTCGAGCGGTCGAGCCTATCTCCGCCTCGCTCGAGAGACCAGCGCCCCTCGAGCGAATCTCCGCCTCGCTCGAGGCCGCCCCTCAACCAATGGTACCTCGCCCATTCCGGTCGACAAGGGCATTAAACGCTTTGCTCCACCGCAGGCGCCATAATCAAAAAATAAATCCCTTCCCACGCCGCGCCGCTGACACCGCTTGGGGCTCCGACCCCGTCACTGTGCGGCCGAACCTTGTCACTGTACAGCCATCCCGACACTATGCAGGTACCGTGCGGCCCTGTGCAGACAGGCCGGCGTCATTCCGTGGCGCTGTGATGCCAACTCACGTCCTCCTCCCACGGCGAGCCCCTTGAAAGGGCACGGGAGAACCCTCGAAGAGCGTACGGGCGACGACCAAGCGCACGCGCCGGGCGGCGCCACGGCACGGATTACGCGGAGCACGTCTTCTCCGCCATCCTCGACACTGTGTGGCCATCACCGGCGCTGTGCGGCCATCCCCGTCGCTGTGGCACCCTATGCTGACAAGACACCGCCACGCCGGCGCCTGTGCCGCCAGAGCTCTCCTCTGCGGCGAGACCCTCGAACGAGCATGGGCACACCCTCGACCGATGTACGGACGACGACCAAACACGGACGCCGGTCAAGCCACCCCTTGAAGTTGTTCCCTGACAAGTACAGGAGCCGCCACACCGCCCGCGGAAGCCGGAATTCGCCGTCAACCCACGTCGAGCACAAAGATTCCTAAGGACAACCGTCACACCCGGCGTATTGTATGCCAGTGCCCCGCCACAGTACATAATACCATGCAGCACACTTGTAGCTGCCTACACTTGGCCTATAAAAGGAGGAGGCAGACGCCCAGGTGCGGGCACGCGAACACACACTCATCCGCGCTCATTTACCCGCATATCGCACACCACGATATTGGCACTTGCCTCAATCATCCTAGCAGGGACTTGGAGGACTCGCCTCCTCTCCCGCCTTGCTTCTAGCCCCCCTCTACGAGCACCCCGGTGCGAATTAATACAGTGCGCACGCACACTCTGTTGGACGTACGGCCCCGCGTCCGGAACCGGGATAAACCCGTGTCTCTGTGTTAGCATTTGCACCAACCATCGAGAAGCTTATCACAGTACAATTCACTAGTTAGTGTCGCGACTAATCCTAACACCGACACATTGAGTCACAAAAACTTATGGGTATGCTAGCTAGAGACACAATTGATTGCAATTACGAAAGAATAATCTCACAAAAAATGGGTGATTTCAAAAAATCACACGATTACTTTTTCATCGTAGCGATGTTCTAGTATTCTATCACTGAAATTAAACACGCTGGAGTAAAACTTTAAGGAACTTATGACTCACGTCATATAAAATGCATATTTAAAAAGTGTGAAAAAATCAAGAAAAAACATAGATGGATGCAAAGCAATCATATACATTCATTCAAACACCAAACTTTTTTTATAAAAAAATTGTGCAAGGAGAAACAGAAGAAGAGAATTCAGTTCCATCATACACTAACATTAGTTCTAGGGTCTTGTATCGTCTAGAAAAGTTCAAAAATGCATTCCTTCAATATTTATCGAGCTCAAAATGATAATGGCATCGTAGTTGAAGACACTATGGGCGTGTTTGGCAGGGCTCCGGCTCCTCAAAAAACGGCTCCGACTCCGGCTCTTTTGGTGGAGTGGCTTCTCTGGTGGAGTTGGAGCCGTTTTGAAAAACGTTTGGCAAAACGGCTTCACCAGTTGGAATGAGATGGTAAAAAGTCGAAATTGCCCTTGCCTGCATTTTTTTCCTTTTTCTCCCCTCTTCTCCCTTTTCTCCTCCCCTTTTCTTTTTTCCTCCTCTCCTTTCTCCCCTCCTTTCTTTTTTTCCTTTCCTCTTTTCCTTTTTCTCCTTCCCTTTTCTTTTTTCCTCCTCTCCTCTTATCTGTTCACCCCGCGCGCCTCCTCGCGTGGTCTCCTCGCGCCGGTCACCGCTGCCGGCCGGTCCCTGCACCTGCGGCCTCGTCCTGTCGGAACCTCAGGCCGCCCGCGCCACCGCCCCGCCAGCTCCTCGGGCCGCCCGCGCCCGCGCCCCCGCCGGCTCCTCCGCCCCGCCACGCCGGCGCATCGGGCCGCCTCCGATTCGGTGGCTCCGGCAGCGGGCAGGAGTGTGCGGCTCCGGCGGCTACGGTTGTGCAGGTCAGGCCACACGCTCTCTCTCTCCTTCCCTCTATTGCCCCAATCCCGGCCGCAGCATCTCGCCGCCGGCGCCCGCCCGCCCGCCGATGCGCCTCCCTCCGCTGCTCCGTCCCACACCGCCGGCTGCCGTGGGCTCCACCCGAGGGCAAACCCTGCAAAAAAGTGGGCGGGTGAGGCGGAGCCGGATGGAGCCACGAAAACGTGGCTCCGCCTCCCCTTCGGAAGCCGCCTGGGGCTCCGGCACCAGCTCCACACCCGGAGCCGGTGCCATTTTCACCGTTTGGGAGGGCTCCGCCTGGAGCCACTCGTGGAGCCGGAGCCCTCCCAAACAAGCCCTATATATCTAGAAAAGTTTCCTCCATCATAAAACGTGCATTCCTTCATTGCCTTCGACCTCACCTCATTTATATTCCTATGCAAAATGTTTCTTCCTCTACACGTGGCAACCGGTTACTCACATGTCGTGCCCCCAATTGACACAAAAATGGAGGGGATATGATAAGGTAGTTGGAGGGAATGCAAGCTAGTGATTGTTGTATGGGGAAATGGATGTGTAGAGTTTTTTTTTAAGACGTGCATATCACATTTTTCATTAAGAAGAAGAGAGAATTAAAAAATAACTCTGAGAGTAGAGTTTATTCGTGCTTGTACGGTGATGATTGTGGTGGAGTGGCAAGGAGTCAGTCCTCCGTGCTAACTCAAAACCCCGAGGCCTTTTGTAGTGCTGCTAGACAGGCGTGCCGATGAGTACTCCCGCCGACAAGTGATCATGCACATGGCTCGAGAGGACAATGAAACATGTGTGTTGCTTCCTGTTCGCGGCACCATGCAAAGAATAGTAACATTGTCCCATATTCATATATATAAACAATTAAACGTCCTCCACTCCATGAACTGAACTTACCACGCAACTACTCCTGCTTGGACACAAATACACAGTAGAGTACAGCGCCCATTGACTAGCGCCGGAGACAACGACGGCATGCTTTTTTTCTTGGCAGTTGGCACTGAACTGTTGTTCTCAAATGACATTTTCTTCGTAAACAAGTTAGCATTGTCCAACAAGTACACTCAGCTATAGTAAACTCCGCGTACAAAGTACCTTGTGCAAGTGCAACCCAATGGTCGCGTCAGTGAGAAGCACAAGCCGAACCACCAGCAAACCATCCATCCAACCTCGGAAGTCGGAAGATCGTACGGCAGCCTCGAGACTCCGCGCTGCCCCCCCCCTTCCACCGAGCGGTCGCGCCGTCGCGGTGCCTCCATGTCTCCGTGTGCCTAGCTCGGGTGCTCGGTCCCGTAGCTTGTCCCTCCCACAAGGGCAGACGGTGGTGAGGTTTAGGAGGCATGGCATGGTGGATGGGGACGATGGTAAGGTCGAGAAGGTACGACGAGGGTGGTGGGTTGACAACGCGGTTGCGGGGATGACAAAAGAGATTGTTGTGTGGCGCAAGTATGATAACGAGCTCGGGGAGGCATGGATGATGGGAGCCTCAGACGACAGCTAGCGAGGTCAAGGTGGTGCGTTCGTGATGGCAACGAACAAGCGATCGAGGAAGACAAGGTCGGGCATACAACAGTGAGAGGCCATGGATGAAGACGACGGTGAGGTTCGAAAGGCGCAGATGATGGCAGGCGAGGTCAGGGTGGCGCGAGCACGACAGGGGCGCGCGGCAAGGGTGGAGGGCTTTCTCCCGTCGCAACGCACGGGCATAGGTGCTAGTCTTTCTCAAGTAATAAAAAAAGATAGAAATGTTATGAGCAGTAGAAAAATACATTGAGTCACAAAAATTATGGGTGTGCTAGCTAGATACACAATTGATTGTAGTTACGAAAAAATAATCTACAAAAATGTGTGATTTCAAAAATCACACGATTACTTTTCCATCGTCGCGATGTTCTAGTATTCTATTACTGAAATTAAACACACTGGAGTAAAACATAAAGGAACTTATGACTCACGTCATATAAAATGCATATTTAAAAAGTGTGAAAAAATTAAGAAAAACATAAATGGATGCAAAGCAATCATATATATTCATTCAAAAACCAAACTTTTTAATAAAAAATTGTGCAAGGAGAAACAGAAGAAGAGAAGTCAGTTCAATCTTACACTAACATTAGTTCTAGGGTCTTGTATTATCTAGAAAAATTCAAAAATGCATTCCTTCCTTATTTATCGAGCTCAAAATGATCATGGCATTGTAGTTGAAGACACTATTTATCTAGAAAAGTTTCCCCCATCATAAAACGTGCATTCCTTCATTGCCTTCGACCTTACCTCATTTATATTCCTATGCAAAATGTCTCTTAACTTCCTCTACACGTGGCACCCAATCACTCACATGTCGTGCACCCAATTGACACAAAAATGAGGGGATATGATAAGGTAGTTGGAGGCAATGCAAGCAACTAGTAGACAGTGATTGCTGCACGGGGGCGATTGTGGTGGACTGGCAAGGAGTCAGTCCTCCGTGCTAACTCCAAAACCCCGAGGCCATTTGTAGTGCCGCCAGACAGGCGTGCCGATGAGTACCCCCGCCGACAAGTGATTATGCACATGGCTCGATCCTCGAGAGGACAAAGAAACATGCGTGTTGCTTCCTTCCTGTTCGCGGCACCATGCCACGAATAGTAACCTTGTCCCATATTCATATAAACAATTAAACGTTCTCCACTCCATGAAGTGACCCCGTATAACTGAACTTATTATCACGCAATTACTTCGACACAAACACACAGCAGAGTACAGCGCCCATTGACTAACGACGGAGACAACGACGGCATGTTTTTTTTCTTGGCAGTTGGCACTGAACTGTTGCTCTCAGATGGCCTTTTCTTCGTAAACAAGTTAGCATTATTATCCAACAAGTACACTCAGCTATAGTAAACTCCGGCCGCGTCAGTGAGAAGCACAAGCCAAACCACCAGCAAACCATCCATCCGACCTCGGAAGATCGAACGGCAGCCTCGAGACTCCGCGCTGCCCCCTTCCACCGAGCGGTCGCGGTGCCTCCTCCACTCCATGTCTCCCTCCGTGTGCCTAGCTCGGCTGCTCGGCGGTCCCGTAGCTTGTCCCTCCCACAAGGGCAAGGGGGGGAGACGTGCCACACAGGGGGCACACGAAATCCCCTGACGCCTGACGGCGTCTCCTACTAGGCCCCCGTTTAGTTGGTTGAAATTTTGGTGAAATAAGTAAATTTTTTACATTAAGTTACGTGCACAGAGAGAAAAAATATACTGACACGGTCCTCTAGACAAAAAATTTTAGTGAGAATTTTGAGAACTAAACAGGATCTAGCAGTAGCAGCTCCAGGACGAAAAGACTTTTGCGGCGTCGCCCACCCCCCGACCCAATCCCCCACACCCGCGGCGGCCCTCGTGGCGATCGTATCCGTCCGAATATGCCTTGCTTTGGCGCCCCACCTCCTTTACTCCCCCACAACCACCGCTTCGATCCTCTCTTCCCCCCCTTCCGCTTTGCCTTTTCCCTTCCTCTCTCCCCTGTCCCCCTCCCCTCCTCCGGGCCAGCCGAGCGAGAAAGCAAAGGGGGCAAAAAAGGCCCGCGCCGGCTTCCGTTCCTTCCCACCACCACCACCACCACCACCGGGAGAGAGATAGATGGAGCTGTTCTACGAGCTGCTTCTCACGGCGGCGGTCACCCTCCTCGCCGCCTTCCTGCTCGCCACGCTCTTCGCCGCCAATGATCCGCCGCGCCGCGCGCCGGGGGCCGATCGCGCGGCCGCCGCGATCGCCGACCAGGTGGTGGACGAGGAGAGGATCATCGAGGTCGACGAGGTGAGGCGGAGCGAAGGGAGGGCGGCGGATGCGGTGGCGGTGGCGGTGGGGTGGATCGAGGCGGAGAAGGCGCCGGCGGTGGCCGTCGACGAGGAAGTGGAGCCGGAGTGCCTGCCCGACCCGGTCAAGGCCGCTAGGGAGGTGAGCGTTGGTGCTGGAGTGGAGGAGGAGGAGGGCGGTGACGTCGTGGAGCGGCGTGATTTGACCCCAGCGGCTGCTGTTACGGCGGCGGTTGCTGAGGTGACTGCGAGCCCGCTGGTGTCGGGCGCTGACGAGGCTGTTCTTAGGGAGGTTGTTGGTGTCTCGGGGTTGGAGGAAGGGAGTGTACAAGAAGTTGAAGTCGAGCAGCATGACCTGGGTGTTGAGGTTGCTCCCATTGAAGCAGGGTCCGAGAAGCAGAGAGTGGAAGTTGTTGAAGTCGCGGAAGTCTTTCCCTTGGGAACAGAGGCAGTTGAAGTGAAACAACACCATCTGGTTGCTGAAGTTGCTCCTGCTGAAGATGTTCTTGATGCAGGATCGGTGGGAATGAGTGTGCAAGCTATTGAAGTGAGACCGGATGAATTGGATTCTGAGACTGCTCCCAGAGAGATTCTTGACGAGGTACTAGAGAAGAAGGAAGCGCAAGTAGTTGAAGTGAAGGAGCACGAATTGCCTGTGGATGCTGCTCCACAACCAGTTCTCAATGTGCCATTGGCAGAGAAGGAAGAGCTTAAAGATGCTCAACCCGTTGAAGAAGCTGTCAACGTACATGAGGAAGTACAGATCAAGGAGGAAGCTAAATGTGAGGCCCATCCAGTTGATCAACAAGAAGAACTGGTTCCCCAAGAGGAGCAGGTGGCAAGGAAACCCGATCATGAGAATGTTAGCCATGAAGGCAGCTCCAGTGATAAAGTGATCACAGAATTGCCTCTGGATGCAGTGACATTACCAAACCTGCCAGAGGGAGATGCTGAACCAGACATGGACTTTGAGTGGGAAGGGATTGAGAGGAGTGAAGTGGAGAAGAGATTTGGTGCAGCTGCAGCATTTTCTGCTAGTGGGGCTGGGACGGCTGCCCTGTCGAAGCTCGATAGTGACGTGCAACTGCAGCTTCAAGGGCTCCTCAAGGTTGCCATTGACGGTCCCTGTTATGACTCTACTCAGCCACTTACACTGAGGCCGTCATCTCGCGCAAAGTGGTACATTCTTCTCCTGATATCCTACCTTTATTGTTGCTATGCTGTGGTAGGTTATAGCTCAAAGACAAGCAAAGCCCAGTCTGGATGTCATCAACTGGAACGCTGTTCCTCTGTTATATTTTTCTACCAAGGCAGAGCAAGTGCAGCTGCAGCATACTAGTGCTTTCCAATACAAAGAAATAGCAAAACAAATCCGTTGAAAACTAAATCGTTTGTTCTTCAAAGTTTCAAAATTGACAGAAGTTGTACTTGTACATAATGTAATCTGGCACATTTTAGGCACCTATCATAGCAGCAATCAAATTCTTCAATACTTGTAGGTATATTTGTCTAACAGGGAGATCGCTTGGAAGGACAAAAGACACCTTTTCACTAGCTTTAGCATTGTTTGTGGCTCATATGTGGAAGCAGGTTTTTCCATTTGAGTGATTTAGGTAAACCAATATGAAGTGCACGTCAGGCTCTGGCTTCTGCATATACGTCTAAAACTAGATGCTAAAGTTAGGGGCAAATATGTCCAAATCAAATTTGAAGCTACCTTTTTCTATAGTTATTAGTAGTAATGGATCTGTTTTCTTGCTGATAAATCATGTATATGAAAGTAAGGCTGAAGTGCAGAAATACACTGCCTTTTTGGTCTGAAGGACTTGTGCATTTTGGTCTGAGGTTCATGATATAGGAAAGACGCGATGTTATATAATTCAACATAATTAGGTTTACTCATCTCCTTTCAAAAGATATTAGGGTATCCAGTTGGAATAGGATTTATGACAACTCTGCACTAGTAGTCTTGTGCTTCCTCTTGTCCTCTTCTTAGTTCTATATTTGGATTTATGACAACTCTGCACTAGTAGTCTTGTGTTTCCTCTTCTCCTCTTCACAGAAGCATATAATTCCTTTCAAAAGAGCAAAAGAAGCATATACTGTAGGAGTCATATGCCTTGCCTCTTTGGTAGCAAAGAGAACATTGCACTTTCCTTCATGAGACAATTGTAATCCACACTTCTCAGATTTGATCAGGGATTCAGGGGTAGTAGCTTTTTCCTTTCAAAAAATATGTACTGATTTTGAGCAGGTGAATGTCTCAAAAAGATTAGTGTATGACACATGGCACACAGGATAGTGTTTCGAGTTTTTGAAATAAATTAAGAATGAAGGCATGATCATAAATAAAGCGCCAAAATGGAGGTCAAAATCGTAGTGGTGGATCTTGTGAAATGATTGAGTGAATTAACAATCCCGGATCAAGTAAATCTTTGTTTCTTGTTTAGTTTAGGCATAACTGATAGCAACTAGTCACTAACCATCCTCTTTTTCAGCAAGGATTGCCCCTATTAGTTAAAAAAAACTTTGTACCTATAATAGTTTGCATATAATTAGCCAAGGAAAGGCCTCCCATTTGGCAGCTACCCCTGCAGTCATCTCTTCAGGATGGCATCAACTTTTGAAGCTTAACATGCTTCTGTATATTGAGCTTGCAATGTATTGCTGATATGCATTCCATTTCAAGATATGTGGTTGTTTGATGCTGCCTTTGCTGCACCCTGTTCTAGTATTGCAAATACTTCTTGCCACCTGAATTTTGCGGCCACTGTACTGTGCCAATTCATTGTGCTAGCATCTTGGTCAAAGAAACTACCAACTGTTGGTTTACCTTCAGAGTTTGGAATGAGCTATTGTTGCAATGTGTCACCAAATGATTTTTTCTAGCAAAGTCTACTATGATCCACTGGACAGGAGCAACTAACACAGAAAGATGCATTGATATGTTTTGCACATGCACGCCATTACTGCTCTCCTCCTTTTGCCCATACTATTTTATGGATAAATTAAACGGGATACCAGCAACTAGTTGTATACATCTTACTGCCAAAGCTTTCCCTTGGAATGAGAAAAATAACATATATGCTATAAAATATGGACTGGTGGCCAGAAGTATTCAATAAAAACTTCAACATACATAACTGATCTACACTATTAAAAGGACAGATATCTTGTCCCCATTTCTGGTAGACTGATGTGTATCTCTTTACGCTAAGTCTTGGAAGCTGGTCAATGTTCCACCAATTATATTTTTGTACGCCTACAATTAAAGCTACAATTAACACGTTACTGGTGCATCATTTATAAGATGGTCATGTGTATGAATTTTTATTTCCAACAACTCCAGGGAATATGGAATACTAAGGAAAGACACATGAGGTCCAATAAGAGAGAAATTTTAGTAACTCTTCTTTCTTTTTGACATGTTTTGTCAGTTGTCACCTCTGTTAAGTGTCAGCATTAAAAGAAATGGTGAAATAGCAGACATTGTAGCTATCATCTGACAGGGATGGTCTATGTCTAGTTTCTTGTTCTGTGAAGTTATGCACAAAGTGTAGGAATTCATAATGATTACTACTAACAACCATATATTGTTCTCTCAGGGTTGCTTGGCGGAAATTAGGAAACATGCAACCTGAGATTGCTATGGAGAAATACATGACTCTTTTATCAGAAACAATTCCAGGGTGGACGGGGAATGAAACCTCGGTAATTTATTATTGTTACACATACTTTCTTGCTTCTTTGTTTACTGTAAATTGGAGAAGAGTGCTTAAAGGTTTGACAGTTTATGTATGTCATGCTCTAGGACGCAAAGAAACATGATGCTGAAAGTCTATCTGCAGAGGCTGTATTGGCCATGACTGCTACTACCGCTACTAGTGTTCAACAGAGCAATCAAGGGTAAGTTACTACTCCCTCCAATCAAAATACACACCCCCTTTAGAACATCTACACTTTCTACTAGATGAGGCTTTGACCACCAATTTCTCTTAAAATGTGGCATTTCGAAGAAAGTTAATTACATATTGTGAAAGTACTTATGTAGTAACATCTAACTTACATTGTAAGAACACTATCACCATAACAATGTTGTACATGGCACACTGACTGGTATGGATAGGTGCTGGTATGAATATATTCAAATGAAATTTTCAGCTCTGTCAGTACCAGTTTGTTTTGCTAGTAATATGTACCGGTCGCAAAGGGTAGCTGTGATGTAACCCAATATGATAACCTTTTTAGAACAAGAGCATATACAGAAGTTTGTGTATGACTTTCTGCTGCTGCTGAATTTCTTACAGGAATGAAGATAGTACTAGCATAGATGAAGGAACTTACCCTAACCCAGAGAAAGGTCTATATCTTCACACACTGGCATGGTTTTTTCTTGCTACCTGAAAAGGAAAACATGTTCTCAATTCATCTACTATAAGACGTACTGGATCAATGATTGGAACTATCACTGTTGGTTAATTTTTGTGCAACCTGTGTTTTCTATCTGCCGTAACTGGACTTTGATAGCTCTTCTGCCATTCATGCAGTATTTTCTAGCTTTATGATAATTTTGGTCGCATTGTGTTTCAGTTTATTTAAATTCATCATGGTCTATAAAAAATATCCTAATTCCTAAGTCAATGGATTTTGAAGTTGGGGATATTTCTTTGTTGGCTTTCCTGTTTGTCTGCTTCTTTACTATGTCAACACTGTAAATTTTCAGGCCAGAGCTCTGATATCCCTGCTGAATGAAGGCAACACTCAAAAAAATTCTTGCATCAATGAGTACTCCAGCCCATTGCTGAGATCTTTGATGCCTTCCTCATAAGATTAGATCTGTACAGTTGTGGTGGTTGTGCTAATACTAGCGCTATGATGATGTTGGTTCGTGTATATATATATATATGACTGTATATATCTGTAACTACTGCTGCTGCCGCCTGTATATTTGGCCAGTTGCAACAGGCTTGTCATCGGTTGTAGTCGATATTAACGTTACCCCTGGTAACTGGCAAGTGGTAATTATGTTTATTACCACGTACTAGTAGTTTGGAACGAAGAATTTAATCGGTTCAGGTAAGACTATCTCATTCAGAAATTGCTGAAATCTTCTGATTTGGAGGTGCATAGTTGTGCTGCTACTTTATCCATAACTTCTCAATCAGAATTGCTGAAATCCTCTGATTTGGAGGTGCATGTGCATAGTTGTGCCACTATTTCATCCATAACCTTTTGACGCTATCTTCATCTGAATGGTTGAGGAACGCTTCATTTTTCTTCGGGGGTGACACCGACACCTCGGCGCCGTGACAAATGATGACGCATGTTACGTGTCGCGGTCACCTCATTCTGCCATTTTCCGGAGCAGAGAATGGACTCGTGAGGCCAGCAGTGTCCCGTCCCGAGGCTTGGCTGGACGCCTGGATCAGGACACCGAAAGCCGCGCCCCCGCGCGCTTCTCTGATGGTGAGAGCTGGGCAAAAAAGTGCAAAGCACCGCTCACGTAGGCTCCGCTCCACCGATGAAATGCTTGGCACGGGTCATCCGATGCCACAAACGCAACCGGTGGCACATGCTCCGGGACAAAAAGGCCGATCACTTGGGCGTCGACCGCAGCAGCCTGTCTAGTAAAATCTCGGCCACGAACTGGGCGAATCACATGACTCACAAGAGCGCGGGCACGATAGCCGAGCTGTAGTTATCCAACGCAGGCCGCGGCTGCGAGTCCTGCCTGCAACAAGTGTCCTCCACCGCCCGCGCGCGCGGCCGCGTCCGCCGTCCGTGACCGTGCCGCCGAAGAAGCCCCCCGGCGCGCCCGGCACTATCCAGCGTCGTCTTTTCGGCGCCGCGAGTCAAACGCACCCCGTGGCCGGGCTCGCGCACCCGCCCGTGATCCCGCCGAGGCGTACCCCTCGCCTACCATGGCCGGCCGGCGCGGGGGCCGCGCCAAACCAAGCGGGCAGCGCCTCGGCTACAGCCAAAGCGTGAGCCATCCGTCGCGAGGCCGAGGCGGCATGGAAAGGCCGCTGCCGCCGGCTCGACGATGCGCTTTTCCCTGCGGTCGTGCTAGTGGTGGCGCCTACAAGTCTACAACGACTACGATGCTTTTGTGGACGTGGGATTCGCGCGCGCGCGCGTGCGAGCGGCCCACTCCGCGGATTTCGTGTAGCTTGCTCGTACACGGCTATAGTCGGCTACGGAGCAAAAGATACTCTGCAACCGCGAGTGCCTGGCGTTTTTGTGTACAGGATTTTTTTTTGGGACCAAAGGACTGAACATTCTAGCGATAGCAAGCACGCATTGCATGGCTCGGTTTCTGCAAAGGGAATCGATTCCTTTTTGGCCGGCCGGCGGAGTAGCTTTAGAAACCCACTTCCGAAAGGCAGGCAATAATTCCAACGTCCAGAGGAGGAACGAACGCTCGCAGGCCGGTTATGGTCGAATTCTAGTGTACCAACCGCTGCTGCCGGCGTGCGGTGCCTTTGGACCAATTTCCCAGTGCAAAGCAAGATAATTGGAAAAAAGCAGAGGAAGATGGGTTTAAACTCCCTCCTTTTTTTTCGTTTGGTGAGGAAAAGGAAGAGAGGGTGATAATTGGAAGATGGTAGGGTGACATTAGATTTATGGATACGCCAAAGGCGGTGGTAGGTTGTAGCTGCATAAGTACAAGGTTGTAAGTTTATTAAAGCGCCTCCTTTAGGAGGATTGCGGTGCTGCTTCTTATAGCAATGGCGTGAGTGGAAGCAAAGCAAAACCAAGTCATGCATGTGGTCTATACATTATGGTTTCACAAATCACAATGGGGTTGGCTGTGTAGCACAACCGCACTTGTTTATCCAACACTGCCGCTTACCAACAGATGTTGGGTGTATAGTATAGTACTGGTATATATATAGTATTTAGTTCACAAGTACAGTGTAGTTAATGAAAAGAGTAACCTCTCATGAGTCATGACATCACTGCTGGTCGAGACTCGAGAGCAACTTTGCAGTTCGCACCTGTTCAGTTCATCCATGGAATGTGATCTCTCCCTCTCCTGTCTCCTCAATCCTCATCATGATGAGCCTCAACTGAAACACAAAAAGGCACGGGCACTGTTACACCCGCGCGCGGCACTCAACTCTGCCGGACACTGCGCGGAGACACACGTGAACAGGCGTCGTGACCGACTGACCGTGGCATTAACGTAGTACACCGGCTGGCTGCCCGACCTGCCCACCGATTTCAATGCCGGAGCGGCCAGGGAGAAAACAACGGAGGAAATAAACTTCGAGGCCCCGCGGTACAATCCCCATGGCGCGACGCGCGCGGGGGACGGAGGCGACCCCATACGCGAACGCAGAATAAGCCGAGGAGGGGATCGTTCACGTACGGCGCCCTGATCCCTACCCGCCTCCTTGCCGGCTTTCGCTTCACCGTCCAACTCCTCCCTGGCCGATCACTCCTGTCCGTCGCACGCACCGCATGTGAACCTCCACTCCACCGGGCGAACAGGCGCTAGTGTTTGCCTGTGTTGGCTAGGCCCGGTGCATCAGGAGCTAGCACCACAAGACCACCGCACCAAACGGACAGCGCGCTTGCTTGCGGAGGCGGCAGGCCTGCGAGAGAGTCCCGATCGAGAGGACCAGGTGTAGGTGAGGGCGTGGTGGGCGCCCACGGCCGCGGCCCGTGACTCGGCGGCCAATGGCTGGTCGCCAGGTGCGAAAAGGGCGCGCGCCGCGGCCTCGCTGAACAAGTGCTGCGACGGATGGCGCCAAGTGAGACAAGGCTATATATAGCGATGCACAGCTCCTTGCTCTGATCACGACCCGTGTGTGTGTACTCTTCTTCTTCTTCGCTCTCCGGCCTTTCCACTGTTCTGTTCACTAGCTGCTGTGTGCTAGCTATAGCTTCCTCCTCCGTGCTCAGTGCTCTGCGGAGAGTGCGCGAGAGCAAAGCACCTTGAAGACTCGAGCAGAAGAAGAGTGGTAGAGCTCGTTCATCAGCTGCTGCGGCGATGAGGACGCCTCGCCAAGCTCTGCGTGCCGCGGGGTTCCTCGCGCTGTGGATGCTGCTGCTGCTGCTGCATTGCGGCAGCGAGCTCGTCGCGGCGGTGCCTCCTCGTAAGTGCCATCTGCCCATCATCCACACCTCCCTCTCAAACTCTCTCTCACGTTTACGAGAGTATGTGACATTGTTTGAGCTTCCTGGTGATATGCAGCTGGCTGGTACGACTACAGCGCCTACACTGACGTAAGTCTCCCTCTCTCTTCCAGAATTAGCAAGCTTTTTGCACGCCATGCTAGTAAGCATGAATAATAACAACAAGCTCGTTAACTGTTAACTATTCACTAAGACTGCATTGCACCTGGCGGTTCTAGCTTGCATCGTTATCAAAGACCATTCCGGTGACCACAAAATAACCAATGCCATAGAGAACTAGCTAGGCATCAGAAGATCATCCGGCTGGGGAAGATGGCGAAGCTCAAAGCCATTGTTGGACCACCGTATACCTCCAGATGCTTACTCCCCACAAGGCCACAATGCACATGATCCTCCCTCGGTTCCAGTTTCTGTTCCCATGCGTGCGCTGGGGACACCCCACAGCCCCACCAGTACCTACCATCTGCTAACGGCCAATAAACATTATCACACGGAACCAGTGACACATTATACTACACTTCTCTCGTTGTAATTAATATTATAAGCATCGACCATGATCAGACATTCAGTATTCGGTGCTCTTCTTGGAAGCCAAGCCCTGCAAGGCGCCAAGCGGCTCTGCACGCGGCTAACATGCATTTTTGGGCCGACCAAAATGGCCAACAACGTAACTAACGCGCAAGTGCTTGGGTACGGCGAATTAGTTGTACTCTTAGCTGCACTTTTTTGTGTGCGTCGCGTGTCATCTGTCCCTATCACGTCCATAATTTATAATTAAGCTCGAAAAAACAATCATGATTACTATCTGCTGATCTGCATGAGCATGACTGCATGAGGTTGCTAGAACGGTGTGAGTTGACTGGGAATTTGCATGGCGTGCCGCGTGCAGTGCAGAGGCCAGCCGGAGCCAGCGCTGTACAACGGGGGCATCCTCAAGTTCGGCAACAGCGACGACCCCGACGGCTACCGCACCACGGAGACCGGCGTCTTCTCCCCGGCGTTCGTGGTCTACAACCTCAACAAGACCACCATGTACACCTTCTCATGTGAGCTCCGCCGCCGCCCATGTCCTCCCGCTTTTCCAGTTCACATCGTCAATCAATCTAGCTAGCCTACGCGCCTGATGCATGCGCAGTCATGTGAGCTTCAATAATTCCCGGCATCGTGCAGGTTGGGTGAAGCTGGAAGGCGCCTCCGCGGCCCTGATCACTGCGAGGCTGGCGCCGGACAACTCCGGCGCGCGGTGCATCGCCACGGTTCTCGCCAGGAGCGACTGCTGGGCCTTCGTCAAGGGCGGCTTCGTCCTCGACTGGCCAACGCAGACCTCTGTCATCTTCTTCCAGGTACGTACACGTCGCGTGCTCGCATCTGCTTACAGATGCGAATCACAATGAAACAGAGAATCATTCTCGCTGATTTTCGTTTGCTCTGTTTGTCCAGAACGCTGACAAGACGCCCATGAAGATCACCGTCGCGAGCGGGTCGCTGCAGCCGTTCACGACGGACCAGTGGGCGATGCACCAGCAGGACACCATCCGGAAGGTAATCTCAATCTGATGATGTGCTTGATTCGAAAAAAAGAAAGAAAAAAAAATCTGATGATGTGGTTTGGGCCGGAGAGCAGAGGAGGAAGCGCGTGGCGACGATCCACGTCGCCGACCCGCAGGGCGCCCGCGTGGTGGGCGCGTCCGTGTCGGTGCAGCAGACCACCAAGGACTTCCCGATCGGGTCGGCGATCGCCTCCACCATCCTGGGCAACCAGGCGTACCAGCAGTGGTTCGTGGACCGGTTCAACGCGGCGGTGTTCGAGGACGAGCTCAAGTGGTACTCGACGGAGCCGGCGTCGGGGTACCTCCGGTTCGACGTCCCGGACCAGATGCTGGCGTTCGTTCGGTCCCACCGCGTGATGGTGCGCGGGCACAACATCTTCTGGGAGAACCAGGACGCGACGCCCCGGTGGGTGAAGAACCTGACGGCGGACGACCTCCGGTCCGCCGTGAACACCCGCATCCAGAGCCTCATGACCCGGTACCGCGGCGAGTTCGCGCACTGGGACGTGAACAACGAGATGCTCCACTACAACTTTTACGAGCAGCGGCTTGGGCCCAACGCGTCCATGGAGTTCTTCAGCGTGGCGCAGGACGCGGACCCGCTGGCGACGCTCTTCATGAACGAGTACAACGTGATCGAGACCTGCGACGACCCCTTCTCCACCGTGGACACGTACGTGGACAAGCTCAAGGAGCTCCGCGCCGGCGGCGCCATCCTGGAGGGGATCGGCCTGGAGGGGCACTTCTCCAAGCCCAACATCCCGCTGATGCGCGCCATCCTGGACAAGCTCGCCACGCTGGGGCTCCCCATCTGGTTCACCGAGATCGACATCAGCAGCAAGTTCGACGCGCAGACGCAGGCGGCGTACCTGGAGCAGGTGCTGCGGGAGGCCTACTCGCACCCGGCGGTGAGCGGGGTGATGCTGTGGACGGCGCTGCACCAGAGCGGGTGCTACCAGATGTGCCTCACGGACTGGAACCTCAACAACCTGCCCACGGGGGACGTCGTCGACCGCCTGCTCAACGAGTGGCGGACGCTGCAGGCCGGAGGGCTGACCGACGCGCACGGCGCCTACAGCTTCAGCGGCTTCCTCGGGGAGTACACCCTCACGGTGAGCTACAACAACAGGACGACGCAGTCCACCTTCTCGCTGTCGCCGGGAGACGAGACCAGGCACATCAACGTCCAGATGTAGACTGTCAGGCTGCTACTGCCTACCAGCTCTTGCTGTTATTTGCATTGGGCTCCTGACTCCTCGTCGCATACGGCTAGTGTATGTTACTGGCTTACTGCATACTACTAGTAGCTGATGTTAGTGATTGCAAGTGATTGTTGTGGAAGAAAATTGCAAGGGCAATGTGCCAATGTCTGTGTTTGCGATCTTGTCGCGTCTGCCAAGTTAACGATCCCTGGATTATTTTGACAAATTCCCAACAATCGACCCGAATAAGACATGATATGTCACGGGCCTCGGCGACGTCGGCAGTAAGCCCAACACCCCAATCGAATCAAACATATTAACCAAGCAAAAAATTAGGCCCATTGGAGCCCAAGAAACTTTACTTAGATTTGGTTGGGGTGCGCCGGCTAGGGCAGTAGTGCAAAGCCCAAGCGACGCTCGAGGGCCCCAGTGGCAAGCCACTGTGGTGGACCCTCCCCCACAAAAAATAAATTTAACATCGAAGTGGGCACATGGCCCACATATCAGATATTAAACTGATAAGAACAGATACTACACTTGATCTTAGCCAAAAGGCCGAGAAAGGTATGAGTTGATACGGGCGCCTGGGTCTCCTTTTATGCACGTCCTCCCGGCTCCGCTCGCTCAAACCCGCCGAGGTGGGACTAAACGGAAGCACCGAACAGGCAGGCGCACAGGGGCACAGCGCATCGCATATTGCCCCGTTCGATTACTTGGGCCGTGTGGGCTGCCATTGTTGCCTCGCACAAACTCCCATCCCGAGCCCGATCCACAGAAAGAAGGCGGCGCATCTCTTCTCTTCTCTCTCTCGTGTACGCATCTCGAGCTCCCATGGATTCTTCCTCGCCTCCCCCATCCTCGTCGCCGGCGCCGGCGCAGGCGCCCGCTCGATCCCATGGAGCCTCCAATGCCTCCCAGCGGTGGAGCATCCTTCGGCGCTCCCTTATTGCCCGTTCCTCCTCTTCGCGTGCCCTAGGTCTCGCCGATTCACTCCCCCCCTCTTCTCACCCATGTCAACATTGCGTCCGCTTCGTTTTAATGTAGCAGGAAAGTAACGCCACTAGCGTATAATTCGTTTCCCGTCGTTGAGCAATCCAAAAGGACGAGAAGACCTCCTGCCTAGATGATTGGGCAGAAGGCAGCTTACTCGTGCAAAGGCCAAACGATGTTGCCAAGTTAGTTATGTGTCGCCAGAGGATAGTTCTAGCGTGCGATTTGAGCTCTTGACCTGCTGCTACATACGCTGGTGATGTTTGGGGCTACTGATGGCAAGGGATCAGTAACCTTGTGTGCCCGACTGCTTATTTTTCAGAGGTTTGGCACAAGCATCCGTGGTGTTTCAGCTTTTAGCTTCTTGTGCTTGTACAATTCTGATAGAATGGTCATTAATGCACAAAGTTTGTGGCATGTCATGTTCAATGGTTACCCAGTTAAAGCCTTAAAGGAGTCAGTACAGTCTGATCTGTAGTTTTAAAAAACTTGCTTGAACGAGATGTATCTACATTTCTTGCTTCAATAGTATATACTTTGGGCAATCTTGGTGGTTTCTTAGCCTGTGAGTATACTGGCTACCACACTAGCCCTGTTTCAGCTTGCGCGTGAATGATATGTTTCGGGTCCTGCATTTCATGTAGCAGCACTGTTGAACCATTATATGTAATAAGGTGCTTTATTTTGTCATTTTAGTTTTTTTTACGGGCCTGAAAAGGCAATGGTAGTTTCCTCCTTAGTACTTCGGCAATTTGCATAATGTAATTGTGTATCTTTGTTAATGTTTCTTTTATTTTCAACATGGCAGCTTTAATCAGTTTGAATTCCACGTTTATACGCTTACACAGCTTATATTTGCTAATTGTTTTTATATACTGAGATATGTTAAATTGCTTTTTCGACTTTAATTTCCACGCAGAGGGAATTTCTAGTGACAAGCATATTAAAGCTGGTACCAACAACATTTCAAGAAAGGCTTCACGTGGCTTTAACCTGATCGAATGTCATTCACTGCCAATTTCACAGTTAGTGAAATCACTTGGGAATTCAATTAATGGAAATGAAAATGATCTGGGATGCCAAAAGGATGTTTATGTATACTATAAGCTGCCTTGTGGAGGTTCTTCTAAACTTAATCTAGTGTAAGTAGTCTTCTATTTGACCCTAAGCTACTGGCGTACTGAATATAATGTTTCCATATCTTCCTTTTCCCTGATATAATTGGGAATCATATTGTTTTCTCGCCAGTAAGCTCTGTGTGTGACTACCAATTTAGCCACCGTGAAGTGTTCAACCAGCTAGAAAGGCAGTGGCGGTCCTGAGATTTCGGGGGCCCGGGGCAAAATTACAAACAAGGCCCTAAGTACTGTAGCATCATCATAATAATAGAAATAGCAATGTTGCGAATAGCGAAAATAGTTTTAGTCGACATGTCTCTACAACCGTGTTGTACTGTATAGCGAGCTATAGGCTATAGCAGCTGAAAAGAGCTCACCGAGAAATGTTATAACCCGCTATTTGCAACACTGAACAATAGTAACTATTATCGTTATTATATCTATATACAAATTATTATCAATTCGCAATTGATATGCAATCAAATAATGTATTTATATCGTAATTACCTTAAAAGTTTTCATAGAATCATCAGCTTTTTTCCTCTTCTTTATTTTGTAACTGCCAGATGGATATTTTTTTCTAGATGACATAGTGCTACAACTCAAAAATAAATACAACACAATTAATCAATAATTCAAAACTGCCATCCAATCATAATCTAGGCTAAGCATTAATGAGTAGATTACCTTGAGAATGCGCTTGCAGACTGCAGCCCGCAGGACGTTGCGCTGTCCAAACGGCAACTAAATCGCCATAACCTGGACTGCCTGATCACTTGGAGCAGTGGAGGCGTCGCCTGGTCACCAAATCTGAACAGCTGATTGTAGACTACTAGAAAGGTTGGATGTTGGGATTGCAATTTGGAAGAGAAAAAAAGGCAGGGACGACACCGAGACTCCGAGAGGTCTCAAGATTCGCGGCGCACTTCCTTGTTCCTCGCAGTTTTTTTTCCGGTCGATTCGTACTCAGTATACTAGACTGGTTGGGGTGGGGCCCCTGCCAACAGGGGGCCCAGGGCGCCCGCCCCTCTCGCCCCCCCTCAGGGCCGGCACTGTAGAAAGGTTGGCGTACTATTTTTCAGTTGGTTATTAAAGTGCATGATTCCAGACAGTGGTGGAGGACCAACATGGCATACCTTGTTTTTCCATGTTAGCTTAATCCTCTGGCTCTTTCTGATACCTTGTTTTTCCATGTTAGCTTAATCCTCTGGCTCTTTCTGTTAATTTCTGCTATATGTAAAAGCTGCTACCGATGCATATTAAGCACTAATCTTATACCAAGAGGAGGGGTGAAGTTCTATGTACATTCAGACATTCCGCACTGCAAATAGAAGTTTGATTTGTTACAAGATCAATCAACTTCACCACACTTCAGTTTTCATCTGTCCTCTGCCATTGATTCCAGATACAGAAGAGAGGATTCCCTTGAACTTAATGACATGGAAGCTTCGAACAGATACAACATCGACACTACTGGACTAGTATGTAAGTTTTCTCCAAGCAAGTTTTTTTTTTCATTTCTGTTGCCATGCACAATGTGATTCTGTCTGTTTGCATCAATTCATGTGTATGGTCATGTTTATTGTGTTTTCCCAACTGTTGTCTGTTACTTCCAGCCAGTTTTTTTTTTTGTTTTGGTATTTTCTGTGAGAATAGGAAGGCACTTGCGTGGAAAAGAAAGAAATTTAAACAATATGCATATTGTAAACTTTGGCTTCTTGGCTACTTTCCAGAATGTGGCTACTGGCTACCTTCGTATATGCGTGACAATTTTTTCTTCTTTGACTACGAATTGTGTTCCTATACACATAATAAATTATTGGACTTAACTGGTACAAACTTTATTATACTTGCATCATAGACTATAATCTCCAGTCAATAAGCATCATATGGCTGACTTTAGAAGTGGGAATGCTATTGTTATGGGTTATAGGGCCCATCCAGGTCAGATGGGCCACAGGGGCCCAAAGCCGGTCCAAAGAGGTGCATGTGGTACTGTTCAGTACCTGCGGGTACTTGCCGTGTGTCTATCTAGGTTATGGATTAGGAAGAGTCCAAGAGATTTGCTTGTAAGTCAAGTCATCAGGATGACTTGTGAGTCAAGTCGGGTCCTTCCCGTAAATATGAGGGGAGAGTTGGAATTCAAGTAATAAAGAATTCAAGGGGTAAAACCCTAATGCTCTTGGCTCTCAGGCTTCGGCTCCTTCTCCCTCCCTCTCTCCCTCCCTGCGCGTCCACCATGGCCACTGGCCACCTCCTCCCTCTCCAGCAACCTAGGCCCAAGGGGTAGCCCAAATCCATTACAACTATAAAAAAACAATATGGAATCGAGAGACCAACAAAGAGTTGAATGTGCCGTACTATTCTAAATCTCTTCTTTGTTCTTCCATGTTTTCATATTATACCATTCTTATATTCAAGAGAATTCAAATTCAGTTCTAAGTTTACATGTGTTTCCCCCCCTGAAGGTTGTTGGCCATCAGAAGAGGTCCTTGCCTACTACTGTATTAACCACTCAGACATTTTCAGGTTTGTTGTGACTTATGAGATCACTACACGTGATACTCCTGCATTAGTTTGTTTCTTCTTCTTTTTTCAAAGCTAAAACATCATCGAAACTTTAGCTGGCTTGGTATAGCATGCTGGAAAGGCGATTTGTAGTTGAGTTAATTGCACGGGATCACAAATGCTCCACTTTAAGTCCATCAACTTAGGCACTCGACGTTGTTGGCTCTGAACCTTTATTAGGGATTCAAGGGCCTAAAATAGGCTAGTGAATTTCTGCTTATTCAACCAGCGTTGGGTTTTAGTACATAAATAAATTAGACCAACCTGTCTTCTATGTTGAACATATGATTGAGGCAATCTCAGATTTGGGGTATGGCCAAACAAATCATAGGGGGTACATTACCGTGTCACACTCTCAGAGCATATCTTAGTAGTGTGGCCTTCTAGGACCTTAAGTCACCCTTAAGAAAATGTACAACAATTGTATATAGGTCCTTGTGCATGAAAATATTTCAAAAGTTGTTAAATAAATTCATCAGAGGTTTGAGCTGTTACACTCCTGCCCTAGATTTTTGTCCATGCTATTTTTCATCATATATTTTTTTCTTGATGAGATCAAGAGCAGAAAATGAACACCTACTTGCAATAGCTCGTCTTTTGCAGCAGTGCACGGTTATTTTGTGTTGCAAAACTGTATTTCTATGAAGAATTGTATATACCTTTTATTTTACCATATTGGGCAACATTATAAAGGTAAAGCTTTTGCATAATAGTAGTCCATTGAAAGCTTTTTCCATAATAGTAGAGTAGTTTGTTGTTACTTTGACTAAGATATTTCTATTATATCCATAATTGAATGTTTTAATTAATTCTAGGGCCAAGAAAGTGCTTGAACTTGGTTCTGGTTATGGATTGGCTGGGCTTGTTATTGCAGCCTGTACAAATGCTGACGAGGTTGTAATTTCTGATGGAAATCCGCAAGTAGTTGAATGTATCCTTCTTAATTTCATGTATGCACAGTTGAGTTTATGCTAACTTTTGTAAATAGCACAGAAGGTCAGATCAGATTAGATTACTCCAACATTTACCCTTGGGCCTTTGTTTTATTTTTATTTTTTTAAAAACACACCCTGTGGCCTTTGTAAGCCATTAACCCGCAGATATTCAGAAGAACATATCCATCAATGCAGAAACTTTTGGTGAAACAAAGGTTAAATCTATGATACTCCACTGGGACAAAGAGCATGCTTCAGAAATATTGAATACTTTCGATATCATTGTTGCAAGTGACTGGTATGTTCAACCTACTTGATATTTTATTATTCTTGAATGCTGATTTTCTTTTCAATCATGTACCTGCCTGTTGTTTTTATCAATTTTCACGTGTCAGTGATATGCTCTGAGGCTGTTAATTTGGAATTAAGCAATGCATCTAACCAACTATTGTTCTTTATCTAGTAATATTGTTAGCTTGGAGCTCCTTCTTAGTACCTTCCTGTTAATGTTTCAGAAGCTATACCTTGTAGCTGTTAGTTGATTACATCTGTACTTTTATTGCAGCATGCATCTTTACTAGTAGTGAACAATTGCCAGGTTAATAGGTTCCATTTGAATTTTCTTATTCACATTTAGTTCGGTCCTGCAGCACATTTTTCAAGCAATTCCATCAGAGCCTTGCCCGGACAGTCAAATCCTTGCTGAAGCATTCGGCAACCTCACAGGCCATCTTCCTGAGCCCCCAAAGAGGTGATTCACTTGAAAAATTCCTGGGAATAGTTAAAGAGAATGGGCTCAATTGTGAGTTGATAGAGAATTATGATCCCACTGTCTGGGATCTGCACAAAAAATATGTGGCTGGTGATGACAGAGCCTGGCCAAATTATGACAAGGAGCATTGCTACCCTCTGCTGGTTAGAATTAGCTCATTTTGTGAGTGAGTAGTCATTTCAGGATAGTGTTGGTTCATTGGAATATCCATTTACAGTTCATTAGCTTTACCTGTTCTTTAATCTATCCCATCCAGCAGAATAGTGTAAACCTGGAGTTGGATATGCATTAGCTGGCAGTGGAATATATTTCATTGCCTTTGGTGTTTGGACAGCTATCTATGGTTCGTCGCTGCTTGTTTGTCTAATAAGATTACAGGTTGCAGGTTGAAAGTAGTGTTATTTGAAGCAGCTTTCTATGACTTTGCGACTGCTAAGCTGACGTCTTGCCTCACGATGATTGAGGACGTGTGTTATCTCTGAAGAATAGTAGATAGTGGTTGCTGCATCACAGCACCCATCTTGGCTCACTGTCTGATGTTGCTGCGTCTGTATGACTAGCCTCATCTCATTTTTCTTTTCAAATGCAATTGGCTCATATCTAATGCCTGATGCTAAAATCTTCATGGTTGCTGACTGGATGAATGTGGTCTTAAGATATGTCAGCAAGGGTTCGTGCATAGAAGCTGCTAATGCTCTTTTAACTTTAGTATATGCCAGCAAGTGCATGATCCACATATCCTTCCGCATCTGAGTTTATTAATGGGTGGATTCAGAATAGTTTTCATCTTGTTACCTATCTCATTTCGGAGAGCTATGCACATCATAGACGCCATGAACTCTCTTGTGCTCATCGGCAGCAACCAAAAGAATACAAAATACGGTGTGATAACTGACGAGTATCTTTGGTCTTTGTAAGGGTCGTCAAGACGTAGTCCTTTTGGCAATCCCCTCGGTGGCCCATTTTCCCACTGCTGCTATCGTTTTCACTTGCTTTAATCCGTTGCTTTATGAACCGCCTCATTTGGTGTGTTGTTCCTATCAATCGCCATCTATGAACTTTGCATAGGTACCCTAATATCAGTGGATATTTTCATGGCTAATGTTTATGTTTAATACGTAGGTTCCAATGATCCATGAACATGGTGACACTTCCCCAAAGCAGCAGCTCCTTTTTTTTTTGCATGTTCCATTGCTACACCATTTTTTTGCAATAAAAGTCTGCGACAAATCATCGTCGTCTTGTGTTGTTGACGCCATATGCGAGCTTATACGAGCGGTCGAAAGTACGATCGCCCCTCGATCCTTTTCATACACAATATATCAACGTGCTCAACCAACTTCTCCTAAATCGAAACTGAGAAGAATTGCTATTACCACCTCATAGTAGAATGTTCATGGAACTGCCGATGTTGTTGTAACAATGGATTCTTGTCGCCTTCTATAGATCGCTAGTATCTGAATTCTATCGAGAATATGAGCTCGTGTTAGGAATAAGTCTCTGTGTTGCTCCTAACCTATTACCTTTGTATCTAACTAAACTATCTATTGTAGCATAATCACGTCCATAAATAATCTAATCAAGAGCAAAGCAGTATGCTATTGCTAAGCACGTGGTACACCGACGCAGACAGAGCAGGACAGTCCTTGGCAATGGACCAATAGAAGGTGCTAACTAACTGTGGTCGGCATGCACCCCCGTTCCATTCCATTCCTTCTCGCCCTTCTCCCTTTACCTTTCCTCTTCATTACAAGCATCCTTGTCGTCCCCAAAAGCATCTTTATATCGCGGGATTGTTGTCAGTACACTCGACTTTTGACTCAAGATTCCTCCGGCCGGTTTAACAAACCTCAATCACAGCTAAACCTGTCCTACTTTCAGTTGTTGCTAAATAAGCGACTGTGAGTCAACGTAAAAGGAAGGGAACCCTTTCGTTCACGAGGATGCAAGTAGGCAACCACAATGCCGTCCCTGATGGTGATGGACAATCACGCACAGAAGCAATTGGATTCAGCAAAGAAAGGTGACAATGCTGGTGCCTTACAACTGATGCTGAATCACACAATTCACAAATTCATCAGAAAGCTCCTTTTTTTGGTGCAGGCAGTGCAGTGCCCTGGTGGCCTGGTGTATCTTTTGCACTAAACTGAGGCGCAGCATATATGCCTGTTTGCAGTAGCTGTGCTTGTATTCTGATCGGAGATTTGAGATTTCTGTATTCTGATGAGGATTGGTACTTCGGCAAGCACATCCCTAGTGAGCCGGAAAACTGAAAACGACCGGTCGGTGGCCGATCAGCGTCGCGGCCTGCACCGGACAGCCTCATGTGCCCGGCCCGGCATTACCTCATTTCATTTCGTTCCATCCCTGACTGAGTGACCGGTGCCTGAAAGTCGCATGCCGCATCGTGTCATCTCCATGCCAAATCTCCGGCAGTTTCGGTGAGCATGCCTGTCGCTGCTTTCACTGCTGTTTGGAGAAACTGTGACACTTTGGGTTGGAGAAAGAATGCTGAAGTGCTGATCTCTAAAGCTGAGGATGCCCGTCGGGCCGTCGCATCCTTTTCTTCTGCAGGCAACATGTACGTGCCTTGTCGCGTCGTTCTGATGGGAATTCTGGTAGTAGTGATGTTACTGAACGCGGGAGTAGGAGATCGCCAGATCGGAAACAACAACTCCGTATGAATTTGTGGCCCGGAGCTAGCTGCCTTTAACGAACTTGTTAAGCAAAGATCACGAGGCCGGCAGTTGGTGCGGTTTGATGTTCGGTAAAGATTCCGAATTCGCACAGAGCGGTACTACATGCTACACGGCTACACCTAATCAAAGCATTGCATTGACATTGACACAAATGGTTGAAATTTGTTCGCCATCGATCGTGTCTAGTTCCTGGTGTTGAACGCAATCCCATTTTAGTTCCTAGTCCGTGCCAGTAGCAGCACGATCGATCGTACTACTAATTTCCCCACTTGACAAGTCGTACTTTCTTCTCTTGGTGAGAAGCTGATCTTTTTTTTTTTTGAAAAATTTGCAGAGCACTGCCTTATCATTTAAGGAGGAGAAGAAGCAAGTTCATGAGTACAAAACGGATATTACAAAATAACTAAAAACATCACATGCTCTAAACTGATTAACATAAAAACTACTTAAAACACGCTTATGTGGCGGAGCCACCACAAGCAAGAAGCCTCAGCTGGACCTCCTCCTTAATTAAGGCCAACACTTGCGCTGGCGAAGCACTTTTCCTGTCAAAGACACGCCTATTCCGCTCCTTCCACAAGTTCCAAGCAGTGTAGATGAGAAAAGCTGTACCCTTGGTCCTTTTCTCCTTCGGCATAGATCTTGTAGAAGAGTTCCACCACTCTTCCAGCCCAACACCACGCATCGGCAAAGAAACCAAGTTCCCAGACCACTGCGCCACTAGCACCCACACCTCCCGCGAGAACACGCAATGCAGGCATAAATGAGAGGCATCCTCCTGTTCTTGATCACAAAGAGCACATACAGGGTCACACTGAATATTCCGAATCTGCAAGTTATCAGCGGTCAGAATTTTTTGCTGAACCAATAGCCAAGCAAAGAAGCAATGTTTGCCCTCAACTTTTGCCTTCCAGATGGCCTTTGAAAGACTATCTGGAAGGCAAAAGTTTTTTTTGAAAAGACAGTGTGTTGGGGAATTGGGTAAAAACCTTTCACCCTCGAAACTTCGGAGATATCACGATTCTTGCGAATTCGGAAAAGCAAGCGGGAAGGAGTCAAGCGAAGTGTTCATTTTCACGGTTCCTGAAAATTTCGCTAACCTGCTGTTTTTGGGCGAAAGTATCGCTGAAAAAGTATTGGTTCGCAAGATTGTTTGGCATTTCAGGGCGGTGGAAACTTCGGAGGTTATTGCGGATTCGGGAAACTTTACTTCGGCAATGGAAACTTCGGAGATCTTAGCAGATTCGGGAAACATCACTTCGGCGATGGCTTCGAGGATCTAAGGCGGGAATCTGTGCGCCGGATGGTTGTCTCGAAAGAAGGGGGAAAGCTGCGAATGGACCATGTCAAAGGCAACGCATCAAAAGTCCGGGTTCAAGGTGTGAACGAGTGGCCGGCCTGTAATTGTATGAAATTAGCTCTGCAAATTATGGGATGTAAAAGACATTCATGTACATGTTCACATTTGGAATATTCTTTAGATTCGAGGGTAATCTCGGAATGTAAAAGTCCCTTCGCCTCCCTATAAAAGGGGACTCGAGGGCACGTGTAGAGGGGTTCACAACTTTTGAAACGAGTACAGGCTTTCGGAGATTCTTTGTCTCCTCGTTCTTGAGATCCTTCACGTGTTTGTTCATGAATCTCTGCCACTTGTGTTTGGGGATTCCATCCGATTTTTAGACCCCCCAACATTGGCGCCCACCGTGGTCTAAGCCGACAAACAACTCACGATGCCTCCACAGAAAAAGTCTAAGAAGAACACACCTACCGAAGCAAACCAGGAAGATCACCATGTAGAAGAAGACAATGAAAACTCTCTTGCTATAGAACATCAGCAGATTTCAGACCAAGAATGGCAAGCAAAACTCGAAGCTTTACAGAAAGCACGAGCGGAAAAAACTGCACATGCTCTGGAAACATATACCGAAGAAGAAGCTGAAGAGGAAGATGATGATGCTGTGGACAAAAAATTGGAAGCAGTAAACAGGAAGGTGTTGATGCTTCAGAAAGAGAAGGAAAGATTCGCGAGTCAGCTGGAAGCAAAAAGAAAAGCTTCGGAGAAATTAAAGAAGCTCAACCAAGCAAAAGAGCAGTTGGAGCAAATGCAAAAGGAGATTGATGAATTGAAGGAGCAAGAAAATAGTTTACTCTGGTGCGATTCGCCACATCAGAGCTCTGGTCAGCGAAAAAGAACCCCGAAAGAGAATTTCTTCACGGGCAATGGAGTTTCACAGTTCGCAGATCCTGAATCGCCACTTTCTCTTGGGCTGCAAACTGCGTCGTGGCCCCCGAAGTATATTGCTCTCCCGAAGTACAATGGGTATGGAAACTCTAGGCAATTCCTCATGAGTTATGAAGCCGTTGTAAACTCAGCAGGAGGAGATGATGTCGCGCTGGCCAAATCTTTCATCATTGCTTGTGAAGGCTCAGTCCTCAATTGGTACTCCCTACTACCTCCACACTCAATCTGTAGTTGGATTGATCTCAAGACAAAGTTCATTCAAGATTTTCAAGTGTTCCATGAAACAGCTGCAAAGCTATCAGATCTCTATAATTGCAAGCAAAGAGACAGAGAACCATTGCAGAACTTCGTAAGAAGATTCATGCAACAAAAATCTCAAATTCCGGGAACGGATGACAAAACAACAATCCAAGCACTGATCAAAGGTCTGACTCCAGGACTGACAAGCTTCACACTTGACCAGAAAAGAACCCCAAAGCATTGAAGAACTCTTCGATGAACTGGAACAATACATCAAATCTGATGAAGATCACCGAAGAAGAGTAGCTGAACGGAACCAATCAAGACAAGGCAATAGAGAAACAGGATGGAGACCTCAATTCCAAACCCCACGAAACATCAATAATGTGGAAAATCCCTCATCACAATTCAATCAAGACAACATGCCAAGCACAAGAGGGGGTTTTCCTTCAAGAGGAAGAGGAAGAGGACCTCCGAAAATCCAAAATCATGATCCAAGAGATCCGTACTTTTACTGCAGATATCATGGGAGAGGCCATAGTACCGAAGCTTGCCCAGAAACTAAAAAGAATGTAGCAAGAATCCAGCAAGAGAAAACCATGATGTCCATTGCCTCCACAATGCCAAACCAGTTCCGTCAAAACTTCTGGCAACCACAGCTGATGGGCCCCCAGCCAAGCCCAATCCCAATTCAGCAATTTCAGTAGGCACGGTCATCATGGCAGCCTTCGCAACAGTTCTTTCCTCAGTCTCAGGCAATCCAAACATTCAACAGCCGCAACCAATTCAAGAAATGTTGCCACCACCACCAGCAAGTTCAGTGAAGCCAGAGTCAAATTCAAGAAGCAATAATCCGAAGGCATTGCCATCCTTCGGAACCATCATGCCTATCACTGGAGGCTCGGCCATGGAGTTTGAAACAAAGAGGCAAAGAAACAACTACTTCAGATCTGTGAACACAGTCATCAATGACGGTCCAGCAGCGCGACCAGAATGGGCCAAGGTGCCAATAACATTCACCGAACAAGACTTTAAGCTGAAATTTACAGACCACAACGATACCATGGTCATCGAAGTGAATATCGCTGGATGGGTAATCGGAAAAGTCCTAGTGGACAATGGAAGCTCTGCCGATATTTTATTCATGAAAACGTTCGAGAAAATGAGTTTGAGTCCGCACATGCTTCACCCACCAGAATACCCGCTTCTGTGATTCGGAGGAAAGCCAATCAAGCCAGCAGGAAAAATAGCTCTTCCAGTATCATTCGGAGATCTTGACAATGCTAGAACAGAGACTCTCACGTTTGATGTAGTTGACATGTGTCACCCATACCTCGCAATCTTCGGCAGAGGCTTCATCAATAAGTTCGATGCCGTGATACGGCAGCAGTTCCTGTGTATGAAAATCCTAGCACCCAAAGGAGTTATCACAGTATTCGGTGATCAACAAGAAGCTAGAAACATAAAGAAGGGCCATACACCGGGTCAGAGCAATGTGCACCACTTGAACTCTACCGAAGAAAAGAAAGAACCGTATGTCGAAGCCAAAAGAGACAAAGAGAAAGTAGAGATAAGCATTGATGGCGAAACGAAGAAAGTGTACTTAGACGACATGCCGGATAGAGCGGTGGTGATAGGGGCTCATCTTAGTCCCGAAGAAGAGAAAGAGCTCGTTGAATTCCTGAACAAGAACAAAGATGTCTTCGCTTGGTCAGCAAAAGATTTGCAAGGTGTTGACAGGGATATCATTGAACATGCCCTTGACACAGACGAGAAAATAACTCCAAAGAAGCAGAAACTTAGGAAAATGTCTGAAGAAAAGGCCAAAGCAGTAAAGGCCGAGGTGCAAAGGCTTCAGGATGCCAAAGTGATCAGGGAAGTCATATACCCTGTATGGCTAGCTAACACCGTACCAGTGAAGAAGAAAAATGGGAAGTGGAGAATGTGTGTGGACTTCACGGATCTGAACAAAGCCTGCAAAAAGGATGATTTTCCTCTGGAAAAAGTGGACAAGGTTGTTGATGACGTCGCAAACAGTGAAATGCTTTCACTTCTGGACATGTTCTCGGGATACCACCAAATCAGAGTTCGGAAAGAAGATGAAGAAAAGACAAGTTTCATCACGCCGTTCGGAACATATTGTTTCGTGAGAATGCCAGAAGGGCTAAAGAACGCAGGCTGCACCTTCTCAAGAATGATAGCAATAGTGCTACATCCTCAGCTTCGAAGATATATTCTTGCATATGTCGATGACATAATCGTCAAAAGTGTCCAAAGAAGCGACCACATTAGCAATTTGCAAGAAACTTTCGCGAATCTTAGAGCAGCAAACCTCAAGCTCAATCCTGAGAAGAGCGTATTCGGCATTCACAAAGGAAAGGTCCTGGGCTGTTTAGTTTCAACAAAGGGTATTGAGGCAAACCCAGACAAAATCAAAGCTCTAGTCGAGATGCAAGAACCTGTTTCGGTGAAAGACGTGCAAAAACTAACGGCAAGAGTGGCGGCCCTTAACAGATTCATACCCAGAGCTGCAGAAAGAAGCCTACCTTTCTTTCAAATTCTCCGAAGTTCCAAGAATTTTCAGTGGTCTGAATCTCAAAGACAAGCCTTTCACGAACTCAGAGATTATTTGTCGAACATGACAAAGCTATGTCCTCCAGAGCCAAAATCACCACTTCTGCTATATCTCTCGGCCTCAAATTCGGCTGTGAGCGCTGTACTAGTGCAAGAGAAAGAAGAAGAAGCGAAGCTAAAACAAATCCCAGTGTATTTTGCTTCGGAAGCTCTTTCAGGATCCAAACTTTTCTATTCCGAGCTAGAGAAGATAGCATACGCAGTGATCATGGTAGCAAGAAAGCTAAGACACTACTTCGAGGGACACAGAATAAGGGTAATCACAAACCAACCACTGAACGACCTGTTCACGAACAAAGAAGCATCAACCTGAATCGTCAAATGGGCAGCAGAGCTATCAGAATACACTGTGGACTTCGAAAGAAGAAGCGCAATCAAATCGCAGGTCCTAGCAGACTTTGTCGTAGACTGGACATCGCCAACCCAAGATTCTACCATAGAAATAACCACGCCATGGGTGGGGCCTGGTGTGACAGAAGAGTGGGAATATCGGCGATTGTGACATCTCCAACTGGGATTGTAATAAGATATGCTGCCCGACTTGACTTCGCCGATGATGTACTTTCCACCAATAACACAACAGAATATGAGGCCTTGCTTCTATCGCTAAGAAAAATGAAAGCCTTGGGTCAGCAAACTTTCATCATCAAAATTGATTCAAGAACATATCGAGAAAGAAAGCGAAGCAAGAAATCCGATACTGGTGAAGTATCTTGAGAAAGTTAGAGACATAGAAAAACACTTTAAGGGCTACACAGTCTAGCATATTTCAAGAAATGACAACAACGAGGCAGATAAGCTAGCGAAAGCGGCAGCTCAGAAGCAAGCAATGCCTCCGGATGTGTTCTTCGAATCATCAGAGAACCATCCATCAAAGACCCAGAGCCAAGAACTGTGAATAACATAAAAAGTCACGATTGGAGGGCCGAAATCATGGCTTACTTGAGGGGTCACTATGAACCGCAGGATGAGTTGGAGGAAAAAAGGCTAAAGCAAAGGGCAAGGGGCTATGCCGTAGTGGATGGAGAGCTATACAAATCTGGAGTTACTGAACCATGGCTAAGGTGCATAACATCCGAAAAAGGTGTAGAACTTCTCAAAGAAATTCACAGCGGATTCTGTGGTGCACACATAGGCACAAGAGCACTAGCGGGCAAGGCAATAAAGCAGGGATTCTTCTGGCCTTCCATAAACCTTGATGCAAAGAAGATGGTTCAGGAATGCGAAGCTTGCCAAAAGACAGCGAATCAGCGGAACTTACCATCCATGCCAGTTCATCTAATTCCACCGTCATGGCCTCTGCAGAGGTGGGGGATGGATTTGGTTGGGCCATTGCCGACAGCTCAAGGGAACTGCAAGTTCACGGTGGTTGCAGTTGATTACTTCACCAAATGGGTGGAAGCAAAAGCATTGACAAATATTACCGCACCAACAGTTCAGAAGTTCTTCTGGCAAAACATAATCTGCAGATTCAGAGTTCCAAGAGAGTTGACCGTGGACAACGGAAAACAGTTCGATTGCTATTCTTTCAAGGAATATTGCAAAACTCTGGGCACTCACGTGAAGTACTCCTCAGTTTACCATCCGCAGTCCAATGGGGCTGTAGAAAGGGCGAACTGGTTGATCTTTTCGGGAATCAAGAAGTGTCTGTATGATCAGAGAAAAGGCAAGTGGATAGATGAGTTGCCAAGGGTAATCTGGTCTCACAACACAACAGTGTCAAGTGCAACAGGCTTCACGCCTTTCCGCTTGCTATTTAGGACTGAGGCAATGACACCGGAAGAAATCAAGAATGAAAGCTTGAGAGTTCAGAAGGCAAAAGAAATTCAAGAAGTTGAAATGAAAATAGAGAAGGACATGATTGAGCTCACAATTCTCGAAGCCTCAGAAAACATTGAGAAATACCAAAGAGAGACCAAGGCATGGAAAGAAAAGAAGATAGTCAGGAAAGACATCAAGACCGGTGACTTAGTGCTAAAAAGAAAGAAGAATTGGGAGAATCCCGGGAAACTTCAGGAATCTTGGGAAGGACCCTACATAGCAAAAGAGACTAGTATGCCAGGAGCCTTTCACCTAGTAGATCAGACTGGCGAAGAATTGCCGCATTCGTGGAATGCAGATAATCTAAAAAGGTACTACCCTTGAAAGCCATGAAAGTAGTTACACTCAGTTTTCAGCATTTCCTTTTGTAGATTTAAATTCCATAAAAATTGTAAAAAACTGAACCACAGAGTTATAAGTGGCTTTAGGAACAAAAATATTTACTTTACGCATTTACCTTAGAATAAAAAGAATCGTACTATTTTCCTTGCAAAGGGGGCCCAAAATCGAGGGGTAAGGTTTTTAACGAGGCGGATCCTATGTAAATACTCTTTATGATATATATGAAAAGAGTTTCCCCCCAAATTTTGTGTCTTGTGAAGCTCCAGCATACCATGAAAAAAAAGTTTCGTGAAAAGGCTCCGTGATAGCCGAAATTCCATCGTGAAAAAGTAAAGTTCCATGAAAAGGCTCCTTGATAGCCGAAATTCCATCATGAGAAAGTGAAGTTCCATGAAAAGGCTCCTTGATAGCCGAAATTCCATCGTGAGAAAGTGAAGTTCCATGAAAGGGCTCCGTTATAGCCGAAGTTCCAAAGTGTGAAAGAAAAGTTTCATGAAAAGGCTCTGTGATGGCCGAAATCCCAAAGAGAAAGAAAAGTTTTGTGAAAAGGCTCCGTCATAGCCAAGATCCCAAAGAGAAAGAATGACTCCATGAAAAGGCTCCATGATAGCCGAGATCCCAAAGAGAAAGAATGATTCCATGAAAAGGCTCCGTGACAGCCGAAATCCCAAAGAAAAAGAAAACTTTCGTGAAAGGGCTCTGTGATAGCCGAAGTTCCAAAAATGAAGGAGAAGTTTCGTGAAAAGGCTCCTTGATAGCCGAGGGCTCCGTGAAAGCCAAAATCCCAGAGTAAAGGGATATCCTACGAAAAGGCCGGAGACAACAACAAGTTGTGGCCTAGATCCCAGAGTAAAGGGACATCCTACCAAAAGGCCTGAGACAACAACAAGTTGTGGCCTAAATCCCAGAGTAAAGGGATATCCTCCCAAAAGGCCGGAGACAACAGAAGGTTGTGGACCGGAAAGTTCAAATGTCTTGGCATAAGATTTTCGCGAAAAAGTGTACGAAGTAATACTTGATCCAAAATTTTTCAGTTGTAAGAATGAACTGACATAGTGGTAAAAATCCGCGAATAAATCTGTGAAGTAATGTCTACTCAGGAAAATGGTTGAGCTAAAGTTACTATTTTGCAGTATGTCAAGTAAAAGAACAGGTTGAAGCAACTGAAAGTTGCGATATCAACCTAAGCAAGTTTGCTACGTAGGCACAAGTCCACAAAACTCGCGAAGCAAGTTTTGTCGACTCGTACTCTGAAGTATAAGTTTATGTTTTAAGAAAAAATCAAGTACACGAAAAAGGAGCCGTGCATAAAATTTTGCATGAAAACGGCAAGGTGGGAAGGGTGACGTTTTTTCTTAAAAAACGAGTTTATTGCCTTAGTTTCATACAAAATTTTATAAGAGTTCGTTACATAGCTTCGATGAGCCAAGAATTCAGAAAGGTAATTCAACAACGTGGCCTGGCTTACGGCCTCTGTCTTCTGCAACATCACAAGCGTAGGCAAATCCACAATCATCGCTAATGGGGCTAGGGGGCTCCGTCTTCACGAACGTGCGCGAACTTGAAGCTTCAGTCGCAAGAGCACAGCCATCGCGATGAAGAAAAAACCAACCAAGTTGAAAGCTACGTATCGAAAAGTACTGACAGGAAAAAAGCCAGAAATCGGAGAATTTGCATCCAGGATGAGCTTCTTTATACAAGCGCCAAGCTTCACCACCAACTATCTGGTCCTGGCGATGAATGCGCAAAGGTATGACGTCCTGCACAGGCCCACCTTGCAGAACCTGCGCAGGTTAAAGTTTACAAGACAAAAGTTTAGAAAGGGTAGCGACCCATGAATATACAAGTTCACAACTTCTGAACATCAAAAGCAATGGTCCGGACAAGTTCTGTCTCATCCAACAACATCGACCTTCGGAGAACTAGTGCGCTGTTCGGAGCCTCCATCCTCTTCGTCGTTGTCTCCATCGCCGCTACTACTGCTTTCACTTCCTGAACCATCTTCAACTTCATCATCTTCACCAGCTCGACCGTCGGATTCAGAACTCATCTCGAGAGCATCACAAATTTCTTCACTTGTTTCTTTCCTTATCAGCTGAAAAAGATGAACGATGAAAAGCAATTAAAGAAAGAATTCAGCATGCGAAGTCAGTACAGAGCAAAAAGTGAAAAGGGTTTAGAGTTCAAAGAAATGGTTACTTCTTCAAGTTTTTCACGAGCAACTTTCTTCGCAAATTCTTTGCCACTGGCGACCCAGAACTCCTTCATAAATTTTATCTTCACGGCCCGAACATCTTTATGGCTCCGGATAAGAGAAGTGCTGCCAGCATCGGGAAATTTGTGTAGAGCGTTCTTGAACTTCTCAAAGTCTATACAATCACAGTTCTCTAGAAGTTTCAGTAAACTCTCCACGCTAAAGGAAGCGGCGAAGTCACTGGCGTTCGATATAACTTCAGGGAGAGCCTCGAATTCCGATAGCATGCATCCCATCACTTCTTCGGCACCATAAGATTCAGGAAAAGGTTGTGCACGAGCACCAAACTGACCCAGAGCTTCGCTATATTTTTCGAACAAAAGCCGAAAACACCTTTTTATTCCATCGGCCCCTCTGTTCAGTGCATCATCTCTTTCGTCGATCATTTTCTCAAGTTCGAGAATCCTTGTGTCCCTGGCACTGACTTGGCCAACAAGATCGAAGTTTTGTTTGAGAAGGTTCGCGTTTGTTCCGCGAAGTTCTGTAATAGCTGTGGTCCCTTCATCAACTGATTTACGAAGTTCTTCAATGACCTGGACATCATGGTTTCGAGCTTCTGTAAGCTTGTCATGTTCTTTCTTCAAGTTATAATGGGCGACATCCACAAGCTTCTTTTCATTCTGCAAAGACTTCAAAGCTTCTGTGAGATCTTTAACTTGAGTCGCCAATTCGCGACCTGAGGACTGAGCTTTCTCTAAGTCTTGCTTCAGGACATGAACTTGTTGATCACTCTCTTTAAACTTCCCCGATAGCAATCTACCAGCAACAGCTGATTTCAACCCTAAAATGGCATTGAATCGGGAGAGCTCTGAAGAAGAGAGATTCCGGATAGACGATTCGAAAGCTGAAGAAGAAAGCAGAGAAATAATAAGAATTCACGAAGAAGAAAACAAAGAGAGAGGAAAAGATAGAAGACAAACCTTCCGAATCAAAAGTCTTCAAAGATTTATCACCAGTGGTTTCAGTAATTTCCACAGATCTCTGACTGGAAGAAGAAGTATGTCCCTCATGAGTAACAACCGCCTTGTCAGTAAGAAGAGACATTCCCTTCGGAGCATCTCCTCCTGTTCCACTCACTAATTCAGTCATAAACTTAGGAGACCGCCACAGCACAGAAAAACTATGAACGCCACCAAATTCATCAACCACCAGACATTCAACACTCAAAAGCTCACCCCTGAAAGATGTACCAAAGCTCGCGTTGTACGCAGCAACTTCAAGAGAAGGATCGTGATTTTCGGGAATGTCTTCGTGATTTCCAATCAAAGGAGGATCTTCGAGAGATCTGCCGCTACGATCCACTGTATGCTCCAACTCTTCAGCAAATTTTTGCGACGCCTCACCAGTAGCAATAAGAATCTTGGCAGCTTCAGCCTCCGAAGAAGCAACGGTAATGGGATCTTCAGAAATGGTTCGAGCTTCGGGCAGTGCATCTGAAAAGGTTTCAATATCCACGAATTCAGTCTCTGAGCCAGGAGTGCAAACAGAACGAAGCCCCCACCTCAACATGCAGCAAAAACAAGGAAAATAACCTGATTGACGTGTCTCGTCTTCGGCTTCGCCATTAGAAAAAGCCGGAGCCACACGTTGAATAATCGCGACTTTCTTCACAGCCTTCTTAGATTTCTTCCTGCTCAGCGCTACAAGACTAGATGCCATTTGAACTTCAACATCGGAAACACCTTTAGAAGCTTTTCTTTTTCTCTTGCTGGACTCCAGAGATTTAGTTTTCGAAGGACACACAGCAGGAGAGGAAACGTTGCCAGCCTTGCCCTTGGACTTGTCTTTTTGTGAAGCCCTCTTCTTCCGATGTTTAGAGGGAACAACAGCAGCTGAAGAACCGGGTGCCCCAGGAGCCGAAGTTTTCTTGTCAAGGCCAGGCGGGCGAGGGCGAAGAGCGGTTTCAGCACCAAGTTCGGAAAAGACGCGGTTCACTCTTCTCTTGTGTTTCACGATATGCTTGTAGGCCTTGTATTCATTCAAAGTGAATTCACCAACCATATCGCTGACCTTTTCCTCAACTTCTAGAATAAAGTCATCCAAGATCTGGCCATCCTTAAGTCGCAGATGAAATCGCGGAAACGACACTTTCTGACAAGCCCAATCCACATCAAGAAAAATGATCTCTGAAGGCTTCCAGCCATATGACAAAGGCCAGACTTGTGCCGCAACAAATTCTTCAAGTACGTCGCGACCGCCAAGGATAATGCTGGCAAGAAAGAAGCCATGTTCACAGCTTTTGAAGCTAGAGGCCCTACGGTTGAATGTAGCAGTGCTGGCAGCGGTAACCGGGGCCATTGGCGAATAGAAAGGATATGCAGGACCACTATAATCAGGGACTTTAGACATGTCAACTTTCACGTAGAACCAGTACGATCGCCAATCTTCAGCCAAGTTGTTTTTAATGCAAGGAGCAAGTTGAATGCGAGTAAGGTTCTGGTTCACATTTTTTCTACGAGTGTTGAAGGTACAACATCCATAGTGAGCTTCGTAGAAATTCCCATCGTCAAGCTTAATGATATCTCTCTGAATAATGAGCTCGAAAAGTCGCGCGAAGATATCACTGTTGACGCTGCATTTGAAAGTTTTCATGACCCAGAAAAACTTTGACAGCTCCAAAAAAGAATTGGGGTCAACTGATGTATCTTCACAGAGAATTTCTCAAGTATAGAAGGAAGTTGGATATCACAAGGAAATCTGAGGCCGCAAGTGAAGAAGTCTCTGAAAACAACAACCTCGTCAGCTTCGGGAGCAGGGGTCTCTTCATCAGAAGGGAGACGACCGTCACCAGGAGGGACAATCCAGCTTCTTCATATTCCTTAATGAGTTCGGCGGTAACTTTAGATCTGCCGAAAACGAAAGCTGGGGGATGCGAAGACTTCGAAGAAATGAGCTCGTTTAGGTTGACTTCAACATTGGAGATGTCTTCACCATCGTCAGAATCGTTCCCGGACTTAATCTCCCCATCTTCACGACTGCCAGATTCTCAGATGGTTTCAGCAACTGGGTTACTTACACTCGGAAGAACATTCTCCGTTGACGGTGGGACACCAGCTGCAGCCAGTTCTTCGGTAGTCATCGGTCTAGCAGTACTTTTAGTGCGAGCCACCTTTTCAGAAAGAGAAATAACGAAGACATATTAACTTACAGGAAACGAAAAATCTACGAAAAAATAGATGATACTTGAAAATATAAGAGGTATAAATAGATTACCTTAGAAAAACGAAGAAGTTACAGAACTTCGGGAACCTTGAGACGGAAGGCCTTGAGCTGCGAATGCCACCAAAGTTCAGAAAAGATGGCGAAGCGGTGAAATAAAGTTACCGCGCGGAGGTCTTATTTATAGGGGAGAGGGGGTAGTTTCGAGAGATGTCTCGAGATGACCGTTGCGCAACTTAGGGGGGACGCGTGTACACTCCGACGTTCTGAGGGTGACGTTTTTTACCGAAATTCTAAGAGTTTTTCGTGGAAACGGATCATCGGAGTCAACCCGCTTCCCCGAGGGGCTAGTGTTGGGGAATTGGGTAAAAACCTTTCACCCTCGAAACTTCGGAGATATCACGATTCTTGCGAATTCGGAAAAGCAAACGGGAAGGAGTCAAGCGAAGTGTTCATTTTCACGGTTCCTGAAAATTTCGCTAACCTGCTGTTTTTGGGCGAAAGGATCACTGAAAAAGTATTGGTTTGCAAGATTGTTTGGCATTTCAGGGCGGTGGAAACTTCGGAGGTTATTGCGGATTCGGGAAACTTTACTTCGGCAATGGAAACTTCGGAGATCTTAGCAGATTCGGGAAACATCACTTCGGCGATGGCTTCGAGGATCTAAGGCGGGAATCTGTGCGCCGGATGGTTGTCTCGAAAGAAGGGGGAAAGCTGCGAATGGATCGAGTCAAAGGCAACGCATCAAAAGTCCGGGTTCAAGGTGTGAACGAGTGGCCGGCCTGTAATTGTATGAAATTAGCTCCGCAAATCACGGGATGTAAAAGATATTCATGTACGTGTTCACATTTGGAATATTCTTTAGATTCGAGGGTAATCTCGGAATGTAAAAGTCTCTTCGCCTCCCTATAAAAGGGGGCTCGAGAGCACGTGTAAAGGGGTTCACAACTTTTGAGACGAGTACGGGCTTTCGGAGATTCTTTGTCTCCTCGTTCTTGAGATCCTTCACGTGTTTGTTCGTGAATCTCTGCCACGTGTGTTTGGGGGTTCCATCCGATTTTCAGACCCCCCAACACAGTGCTGAGAAGCTGATCTTGATAAACCATTTTTTTGAAAGAAAATCTTGATAAACCATGAGCCAGTGAACCCAACAAGTTCAGGTTCAGATGTTATGGTCCCAGCTGCTGCTGCTGTGCAGTCACAGATCGCGAATCGCATCAAACAAACAGCAGAAAGGATGCCATTACGTTGGCACTGAAAGGCGATCGTCCTATGCTGATCGTAGGCGATCATGGGCAGGCAGGACCGGATCACACGAACGCCCCGGGCACCGATCCTTCCTTTGGCTTCACTCAGAAGCAGTGGGCTGGAGCGATCAGTGGCCATCACCACGCCCACGTCCACCTCCACCTCCACCCCACCAGGCACCAGGCCACCACCCCCGCGCCGCGCCGCAACCTGTAGCAAATAGCATCCATCTGATTGATCGGCACGCACGCACGCACGCACAGGTGGCACGTCTTCTCCCATGTGCCGGCCGCCGAGCTAGGCCGGCCTGCGTCAGCAGCGTACGCCACTTTAAAGTGGCTGCATCACTTACACAACTAACGCCAGTGTATTCTAGTGTTTCAGTCCATGCCGCGGCCACCTCGGCCATTAGCATGCCATTAGTCTTTCCTTTACCTGTTGATTGGGGCACGCGTTCAGGTAGAGCCTACCCTTCAAAAATCAACATCATCTCCTGCACGCCTGCCTCTGCAGTCTGCACCGTACATGAGAAAAATTGATTCAAATGTGCAGCGGGAAGAACGTTCGGTAGAGTGTCCGAGAGATAGTGCACCTGCTGCCACGTCTCTGAAAACGGCCGTTCGGTAACAGCAGCCACTGTTCGGCCGGACGGGGCAGTTTCAGCAAAGAGACATGCATGTAACGTAACACTCCGTAGCAGGTAAGTGTTCCGTCCGTTGAGAATTGTGTGAGCTAGTGAAAAGACTTTGCTAATGATGGGTTAGCCTGATGACCCGTCGTCGTGCGCAAGTGTTAGTTGGTTCGCCACTAGCGCCTGATGGCCGGAGTGTTGACAGTGCTGAGTGCGTGCGTAATCATTATTGCTCTCTATTCTTCCGTTTATATCTGCGAAACAATCTTCTTGTACATTTTCTTTGTTTCTTTTCCCCTGAACACAATGGCGGAAACCCAAAAAGAAGAAGAAGAAGTTGAAAAAGATGGCGGATTTTACAAATGGCGTGATGCGATCCTGGTCAAATCAAATCATATCATGTCATCCCCCACGCACCCACAAACCCGGCCCCCGGCCAGCCCCACCGCCGCACCGTGCATCGGCACGGCGGCAAGCCGGCTGGGCTGCCACCAAGCTTTGCTCCGGTGGCTGCCGGTGCGCGCGACGCCCGTTTCTTTTGACCAAAACGTTCGCCTCCTCACCTGTTGCGAGATGGGTTGGTTGGGTGGGCGCCGCGGGTGCTATAGCAGCCGGCCGCGGAGGAGGAGGAGCAGCAGCGCCGGCGCGAGGGGCAACGCCCGGAGCGAGGGCCTCGACGTCGGCGGCGCGGACGACACGTCGCCCGTGGCGAGGCTGGCGAGCCACGAGTTGTCGCCCAGCATCACGCCCTGCCCGTCCGGCCTCGGCGTGGCGCCCGTGCCCGCACCGGGGAGCGTCGGCGTCAGGCCGCCTGTCGGTGGCGCCGTCGACGTTCCAGGCCCGCCCGACGATTTCACGCTGCACGTTGTTGTCAAAAAAAGGGGCACGCAGTCAGTGAAAAGAACGCGCCTTGTAGTTGTAATCTTCTGAAAGTAACCTTTTGTGATTTGCTTTTTATCCTTTCCGCACAGTAAATATTCCCAATTGCCGTCGTGATCTCAGCTTGTCGGCTATGGTTTGTTTGCGTGATCTCAGCTTTTCTACCCCGACCTAGTGACCTCACGAGATAAGGAAAAACGACGGGCATGGCCTGGCCTGCCATGACGTTGAAAGGCAAACCGCCAGCAGTAAAAAGGGTCCACAAGCGAGTCAAACCTCTCGTGACAAGTTAAGCACCAACGGAAATGGCAAGATACAATGAATAAATCGACCTAATGAGAAATACTAACTCCGATCCAGGCCAATCATTTCATTTTGCAACTCATTGCAATCTTCCAAACCTCTCGCTCTCACTGTCCCATTCTACTCCCTTTCAGATTTTTTGGCATATTGCCACACTGCACCTGCACTGATTTTCTATGCATTTAAATAAGACAGATAAGGTGATGTGGCACGCTCAATGCTCCGTCACACACTCATCATCGTGCACCAACCGCTACCTGTACACGATGGCTAGGTGTAACAACACCCCATCCCGCCGTCACCAATTCATTGCCCCGGCCAAACTCTACATGCAAATCTCGGCAGCTTTTATGGCTAACCACACTCCAATCGAGACGTAATGCCAGATTAAACGGTCACTGGGGAAAGTTAATTAGTGCAGTGGCGTGTGAAGTGAAGTCAACTGTGATCATGTGAGGCGGGGGGAGGGAGAGAGGAGAGAGCGGCGGGCGGACAGACACAGACCTCGGGGTGGCGACGGGGCAGAAGGTGATGGTGTAGTCGCGGCCGCCGGCGCAGGTGAAGGTGCTGGTGGGGTCGTCGTAGGCGTAGCTGTAGGACTTGGGGCACGCCGACTTGAACACCTGCGAGTAGGCCGTGGGGCGGCAGGTGTTGGGGTTGGCGTACGCGCCGCTGCAGCAGTACTCGGGCTTGCCGAAGGCGTCGCACGCGCTGCGGCACCCGGCGCCGCCCTCGGTGCGGAGCTCCGCGGGGCACCGCGCGTTCAGGTCCGCCGTGCACCCGGCGGCCGCGCACGTCGTGGCGCCCGTGGCGGCGCCCGCGGGCTCGATCAGGATCGGCAGGTTGTAACCGTCCACGAGGCTCACGTCGTAGAAGTCGTCGCCGTTGCCGCCAGCGAGCGTGAACTCGGCCAGCGTGGCGGGAGTCGCCGCGTTCTGGCCGCCGCACTCCAGGGACCCCGAGCCGCAGTCGCCAGTGGCGCAGACCATCTTCCCGGTGGCGTCCTGCGCGCAGCCGGTGCGCGCCCAGACACGGCCGGACCAGCTCGACGGCGCGGGGACCGCGCGTGACGTGCCTGGCGGCAGCACGAAGCCCGTCGGGTCCAGCCTCGAGCTCCCGGCGTTCGACTGGATGCCCGGCCACACCGTCCCCGTGCACCGGTTCACGAACGTGAATGTCGCTGCTCTCCCCTCTGCAACCAAAAGACGTCGACCGATTCAGCTCACCATTACAAGAACTCAACCAATTACCAAAGCAACAACTACTCTTCAACGATCGAGTTACCTCTTACAAATATGCAAATCAGAGCAACAACGACGACGAACAGTCTTGCAACTCCCATGTTCTCGAAGCAATGCAGCTCAGCGGTGTGGTTGGCAATGGAAATCCGCACGAGCAAGAAGTGTATATAATGTCAGCGCAGTACAGCTACAAGCAATCAGTACAAGTAGAGGCAGTCCAGCTCCGGAGCTGCTAGTTTAGTACAGTGGTTAGAGAGGAGTGGGATAGGCGAGGAAGGTAGACAAGACTGGTTGAGACGGAAGAGCCACCACCCATAAACTATCAGAATTAGGAGACTGGTGGTGGAGCGGAGGAGAAGAAGGGGGAATCCGAGCACTCCCTCTTGGACTACACTTATAGCTCAAGGGAGGCAGTTTGCTAACACGCTTTCCGCCCTGTATAATCATGCTTTGTTCAGCAAAGTGAATACGGCTACGCCTGATTGGATTCAGATGCCCTTTTTGCCCTGCAATTTGCAGTGGGAAGCGTAGCTCTTCCTCTGCTATACGTAATCGCCCTGTGCAGTTTCCAGGATGGATGGGAATTGGGAAGGCACGGTAGCATGGTGCATTGGTGCTCGGAGGTGTCCGTATCTTTTAGCAGAAAGGCGTCTGATCGAGATGAGATTTAGTGGAAGGGTGACAGGTATGGCTGAACCAACATCCGTGGCCTGTGGGGGATTAGAGGATAACATAAAGGAAATGGAGGACGTTGTCTGAGCTGTTTCGCCAGTAATCATGGTGGGTAAACGCAGCAAAGCTTGACATCTTTGAAGTATCGGTGGTCTGATCAGGTTCTGCATTGCATGTGCAGACGATAACAACAAGGTAGTTGGTCTGTCTGATTTCTGAAGCGAGTACGTAGTAAAAGGTGCTGACAGAGAAATGGAAGCAGAAGAACCGAGGTGGCGAGTGATGCAATCAGCCTGGCTACCCAACGATTGTGTACTATTCCTGAAAATGATTTGATTGTGATATCTCAATTATTAATGCATACAGTCTGAAATGAGAAATTGAGAATACATGAGCAGCAATTCAGCAGCACAGATGAAATGGATGGCCCGCTGTTAAGCGTACACAGCGACCACATTTCGAAATGAAGATGCACAGGATGCTCCACAAGGACAGCCTGAAAGAAGGAAGAGTTTGACGGTTTTGACGGACTCCTGACTGAAGAGTTCAGTTTATAAATGGTCATAACTTTCTCGGCCGCATCCTTCAGCAGAGGAAATGGATGGCTCGCTGTTAAGCGTACACAGCAACCACATTTCGAAATGAAAGATGTACAGGAAGAGCTCCACAAGGACAGCCTGAAAGAAGGAAGAGGCTGACGGTTTTGACGCTTATTTGGAACTCCTAGTTAAAATTTTCAGTTTACAATTGGTCATAACCTTCTTCCGTATACGGCCACATCCTTCAACATCTCTAAAATAGGAGGACGGAAATGAAATGAAGTTATGAAGATACAGCTATAGAGGAGCAGCAATTCAGGAGCGCAGAGAGAATGGATGGCTCGCTGTTTAGGGTACAGAGCGACCACATTTCGAAGTGAAAGGTGCGCAGGAAGAAGCTCCACAACCTGAAAGAAGAGAGAGGATCAGAGGATGACGGTTTTGGCACTTATTCAGAACTCCTAGTAACAGGGTTCAGGTTCCAATTTGTCCGCATCCCTCCTCAGCCAAGTAAAACTCTTACAAGTTGCAGTTTGGTTTCTCCCGTATACGGCCGCATCCTTCGACATCTTTGGGTGAATTTGCAGGTCAACATCATGTCACCTGGGACCTGGGAGGCAGAAATTTTCCTTTTTTTACTGTAATAGATGAACCACAACTCGTGATGCTGAGCCGATAGTATGAGTACTCTCACACTTTGGACAAGTGAAGAACATGCCAATTCATTTATTTCTCATCCCCTGGATCTGCAGCATAAGCAGAAGTACGTACGTTGACCAATTTGTTGTGAGGGCCTGAAGGCTGAAGCCCACGACGCTGATTATCGAAAGCAGAGAATGCCGACTGAACCTTGCCATTAATTTGGTCATACCGAACACGACATGTTCACGCAAAGCAGGTCCGTCATCTCTTTGCATTTTTTTTAAACAGGTGCGGCAATTTGTTGCAACTGCCTCTGAGTCTCTGACTCCATTCCCAAGTTAGCAAATATAATAAAGAGAGAAACCTTTTCATTTCCTTCCTTGAGCTCCTACAAAACCTTGTGCAGATGAAGCTTCTCCTGATGTGGCAGCGGCAGTGGCAGCAATTAGGTATCATTCCACACACTTTGTGTTAAGAAACTCACATGATACAAGCTAGTGGTGGTGACTTATTAACATTTGCGTGTTCGACGAGCATTAGCGGGGGACGACCCTACGTGAATTGTTATGATTGTTGTCCACTACCTCGATCCCACATTTGCCTCGAGCACAACACCTGCCGCCGGAAAAATATGTGTTAAATACATTCCGGATGGCTATCCTGAATCTTGATCACGAGCAATGCTACCTCCAATATAGGTGCAAGTATCCTGAAGCACGTGTTATAGGAACGTCTTCTTTCCGCTCATATACCCCAAAACGTGTCTATATGTATGTACAACAAATTCAAAACCTGCCAGTTCTGTTTCAAACTTTTGACTCCTTCTATACTTCATTATTTAATGTACGTGGGTTTTTAAGCAAAGCCAAATAAATATGCCAATTAATTTATGAGGCTAAAATTTGCAGATTCATTTCAGGTACCAACTAGTTAATTAATCCTTGGAGCCGTGAACTAAAGAGGAAAGGTGACATCGTTTTATTTTATTTATTTTTTGGCAAAATGCAAATCTGATTTTCATTTGGTTGGAATGACTTTCTCTTGCAACAAGGACTCAGTTGCAATATTTTACGTGAAGAATAACATGGGCTAAAGTCTCGCTTATCCTTTTAGGTTCTTCATATGTTGATGCGGAGTAGGCGATTAGCCGGAAACAAAGCCGAGTTACAATTATACCATGGCATAAAAAATAAATAGTCGATAATGCTAATATTGTTATGTTTTAAAATAAAATTACAACACCCATATCCCATAATACTATAAAAGTGCATTCATGGAATGAACGGTTTTGAATACTTATTAAAATCTCCAATAATAATCATATAAAATGCTTGGTGCTTGGACTTCATCGTGAGTATCCTCAAAGAGATGAGATAAAATGCACATGGTCTCCTAGAAAGATGCATGCATAGAACAAATTGATTCTAATATCATTAAGAAATTATATAATACCAATGATAATTGTATAAACCATCCATACAAAGAAATAATTTCTAATGAATTTGCAATTTTCTTTTAAACAAATAATAATTGTAAAAAAGGGTTTGGTTCTAGAACTTCATTGCAAGACTCTTAAAAGAGAGATACACAAATGCAACCGCCTACAATCTATGAAAACTCACATTGATCTTGGAAGATGCATCCACAGAAGAAATATTTTCTAATACCACTGTATTTCTAAAAAAATGTATACAAATGATAATTATATAAAAAGACATCCATAGAAATAAATAGTTTCAAACATCATTATATGTTCAAACAAAAACAATAATAAATATACGAAAAAAGTTGGTACCCATCCATAGAAATAAATAGTTTCCAACATCATTATATGTTTAAACAGAAATAATAATAATTATACGAAAAAAGTGGGTGTCACTTATCTCACATTATCATACATGTATGATGATTTCATCTAGTGGTGGCCTCGATATCAAGACAATCATGGCTATGTTATCTCTGAACAGTGATAGAAAACTCACCCCACTTTAACATTGCTAAGGGACCTTGTCCGTTTCAAATACTTCAAACTCATATACCACAATTTGTTTGAATTTTTCAATTTTGAAATTTGACTTTGGTCAAGTTTCATCCAAATTTGTCCCTTAACTAATAAAACATTATTAAACTTCAAATTTGAGCTTAACGACTCTGGGTGTTATACGCGAGCATGAACTTGTCCTCTATAGTATGTGCACAGAGTGCCTCATCAATGTGTGTCATTTCCATAAATACATGGTGTGGTTTATTCTAATTATTACATCTCCTTTTCAACACTAACGTTGAGGTACATCTAAATGGAATTCGTGTGAACTGAAATCGAAATACATGTGGTAGCGCAATGAACATCAGTGAAGTAAGGTCTTTTAAATTCTATCAGTAGCCTTATAGTGTTTTAATATTCATATTTTGTTCCTAGATATATTTAATTTTAATTTATGTTTTTTCAAGCACATAAAGACTTTTTATACAAAAAATGTTATTAATTTATAAGGGATAATAATTATGTACTCATATGAGGACACAATCTCTATAACATAGAACACAAGCTTCATGTGATTTGCAAGTTGTGCAAGTTCATAGGCTTTTTAATTCCATTCTCTCTTTCACATGGTTAAATCACATTTCAACAAATGTCGTGTCAACTCTTATAATTTGGTGATGAAAAGTCGCTAGTTGGTTAACTTATGAAGATGTTAAGTAATCTATCACATTGTAATTCTTTTTAACAAAAAATTGACCAACTAGTGATTTCATAAGGCCATATTTTAAAATATAATATTACTTTATGTATTGATATTTAAAAATTATCTTAAATATCTTCAAAAATAGTGAGCTTTATATGATATCTATAATATTCTAGAAATGTTCTTATTTTGGATTTTAATAACACTCTAGAAAATCTTGTTAGGGATGAGGTGGGGGGTATACCGATTTTTTCGTTGTCAGGTAAATATGTTTACTGTGGAAATCATCATGCCATGTTAAGGTAGTGCTTTTGAAGAAATACAAAATAGTCTCATCATTTTCTTTAGTTGTGGAGGATTAATAATGAAGATGGATTTCACATTATCATATAAAAATGTGTTCCATCAAAACCTAATCAATTTTATATGCATGTAATGTATTGGTAGAATCATAATGTTATAATAATATTTATTTTTTTGGTTGTTCTTTTGATATATGCATAGCCACTTCAAAATTTTATGTATACTAAGACACTAGCTTATTCTATTGACCTAAGTACGACTGATGTTATATCTTGCAAAGGTTGGTGGAGTGGAGCTGCTAAGAGCAACTCCAGTAGAGGCCCAACTTGAGTCCCAACACAAAAAGTAGGGACCGAGAGCAAGAAAACGCACTCCAACAGACCCTCTACTCGGGCACCAACTCTAGGGGGCACTCAAATTCCCCCTCGAGCCCCAACTCCCACAGGTGGAGAGAGAAGTCCCCTATTCTACTGTTGGCCATTTTCACCCCCCTACATGCATAAGGAAGCTGTCCGGCGCCGCGATTCGAAGTTGTGAGTCGCCACCCAAGGTCTGCTCCCTGCGCCGCCTGGAACTCAGCCGCACTGAGTCCCCCGTCTTCGCAGAGCAGCCGCCTGGGGGTGCGGCTCGAGGCTCCCGCTGGCAGAGGCCCAGGCCATGGCCGAAGCCGGCTCGAAGTTGGGGGATCCCGCCGCCGGGAGGATGTGCTTGAGCGCCGCTGGATTTCCGCGCGAATCGATCTCTCCCCCCATTGACTCGCCGCCTGGAGGAGCTCTCCCTCATTGCCATTTTTCCTCCGCCGCCTGGAGGTTCGCCGCCCTTCTCAGCGCCCGCCTAGAGCTCGATTCACTCTGTCGAAGCTCGATTCGCCGGCTCTCTGAAAGTGCATATAGGCCCCTAAGTGGATTTTGGTGAATTGAGTGACAAAGCGATTAAAGGTCTAACTTGTTTGTCTAAGATTGTGAGCAGGTTTTTATTAATTATTCATGAGCTATAATTGTTGATTATTTAAATGGATATTATTTGGCTCACATTGATTGAAGACAAGCAAGTGTGTGATCCTTATGCAAATTGTTGAATGTCAAGCAATAAATAGCTTTATATATTAGGGATATTTTGCAAAGATAAATTTTATGTCTCCGAGGATTGTGATAGCTTGGATAAAAATAAAAGGGATCATAAAGAGAGAAATTGGTAATTCTCTCTAATTAAATGCAAGGCTTCATATGGTAATTGAAAGAGGACAGAAGGATGAGTATAGAATTTATGGTCCTTAATTGGAAGCTTGCATATTTGTTGTCGATCAAGAACAAACATTTGAAGCGGGATTTCAAATGAAGATTAATTATAGATGAAGCAAAGCCAAACTCAACGTGAATTGGGCAAGTGATGAAGAGATCAACCGAGATTACGAGGGCGAGGGACTAAGCAATCTTTGGGGTCCTGGCTAGGCCGCCATTAGTGTTTTGCTAAGGTGAAGTTCTGACATCCGTGGGGTCTCGAAGTATCATATCCAAGCCTTAACCGAGGGAAGCAATGCAACACATCTATAAGTTATGATTGGCAATATGGAGTGACTTAAGGATTAAAGTGAGAATTCTTATGCTAGAAGGAAAAATCCTAAGTCACTAGCTCAAGTATGAATTTGCTCAAGACATTGGCAATGTTGGAAGCCCTCGAGTTGGAATTGCAAAAGTATGGCAAGATTGAAGATCTACAAGATCAAGTGGTTGACTTAGTTTTATATTTATTCTTGAGTATAGGAATGTCATACTATCAAGAGAGATGCAACATTAGCTCTAAGGCAAAAGATCAAAAGTGCTCATTAGTTGACCTAAGTGAGAAATAGCCATGAGGGAGTCCCTGAGTGATCTAACAAACCTCTAACCCAACTTTAACCACTTCAACACGTCTTGAAGTGTTTGTGAGAAGAGAAAAGGATTTTGGGCTCTCTCTGCTAAGGGTGGTCTAATCGCCCCAGGGGGCGGTCTAACCGTCCCAGACAGCCAACGACTAGTTTTTCAAACTGGCCGGAGGCAGGCGGTCTAACGGCCCTGGCCAGAGTTCTAACGGCTAGTTTTTCTTGTGAGGGGTATAAGTACCCCCACGAGCTCCACTTGTTGGGGCTGCTCGTTCTAGGGTTGCTGAGGTCCTCCCCCTACTGTTTTTCATAAGCCAAAGCCAAAAAATACTTCTCAACCCTCTCTTTGTGAGATTTGAGATTCAAGCCATATCCTAGTGTTGGGTTGAGAGTTTAAGCCTTTGTGAGCTTGTGTGAGCTGAGCAAGAGCATCCCATAGCTTGAGCACTTGTGATTCGCGTCGGAAAGCCATTGAAGTATTTGTTACTCTTGGAGGTTCGCCTCCTAGACGGCTAGGCGTCGCCGACTAGCTCCCAAGGTTGTGGTGAGCAACGGCAAGTTTGTGAGGGCTGTGATCTTGCCTCTTTGTGGAAAAGATCGCCTTAGTGGAAAGGAGGAAAGCGGTTGAAAGAGACCCGGCTTGTTGTGGTAAAGTTCCCTTTCAAGCTCCTCAACGGAGATGTAGCCTTTCCTTAGTGGGAGGTGAACTTCGGGAAACAAATCCTCGTCTCTCCTTTGTGGTTTGCCTCACTTGTTTGATTTCTAGTATATTTACTTTACTTCCGCTCGATCTACTTCGGTGTGCTTGTCTTTGAGTGCAGGGATCATTGCCCTGCTTGTGATCATCTACTGAAGCCACTCAAGAACTTTGGTTCTTACTAGAAGTCAAGAGAAGCTTTGAGTTGTGTTTTGCAGGTTCACTGCGTGGAGGCGGTCTAACCGCCCCCAGACGCGGTCTAAATGCCCCCTTCTGAGATGAGTGCACCAGGGGCGGTCTAACCGCCTGGCAGGGGCAGTCTAACCGCCTGTGCCAGTGAAGCTCAAGTTTCGGGGGAAAAGTTTGATTTGGTCGTCTCACCTATTCACCCCCTCTAGGTGGCATCAAGGTACTTTCACTCTCGTGCTCGATTCGCACGGCCTTGCGCTTGCTCCGACTCGAGCGCGGGCTAGCCGGGTGGCTCGAGCGAGAGCTAGTTGCGCCCAGACCTTGCCCGCCCCACGCCCCGGCCGGAGCTCCATCTCCCTCGCGTGACGGTCGGAGCTCAAGCTCCCTCATGCCGCGCCTCAGTCGGTCTCGAGCTCCCCTATCCCCCGACAGATATCGCCTCGCCCGCAGCAGTGCCTCGGCCAGAGCTTGCCCACGCTCCTCGCATCGTCGCCGCTGCACCCGGCAGTCGAGCTCTCCAGCACCGTCATCGCCTCGCCCAGCCGGAGCCTACGCTCCTTCTCATCGCGCTCGCGTCTGGACCGGCAAGCACAAACAGAGAGGAGGAGTGTTGGTGGAGTCGTGGAGAGAACTAGACCAAAGGAGAAAAAGGAATTGTTGCACTGACCAGTTGGTCCCACGTGTCATGTGAGAGTAGGGGCTCAAGAGTTGGGGCTATTGCAGGAGTTGAACACAAAATTAGAGCCCCAAAAAGTTAGGGTCAGCCCCTATTGAACAAAGTATGGGCTCTAAATAGGGGCCATTGCTGGAGTTGCTCTAAGGAATTTTCAATTTATAGCTGTGAAAAAAGTAGCTTCTCCTAAATCTGTGAAGTGATTTTCCATCCTCATTTTAAGAATTTATGCTAGAGAATCACTTCTCTCGAAAAAATAGCTCAATGGAGAATTAGAATCAAAACCCTTTTAACCTTAAAATTTGAAAACTCCCATCTCTATGTGCCAAAACGTGCAGACAGTTTCCCAGCCCTTGTTGGGTCACATCACCCCTTCCCCCTATCATTAGATCGTATCTTAAATTCAATCAAATGATGCTAGTAAACTGTTGACGATCTGGCACCTCGAGCGTTGATCAGGGTGACAGATTGATCAACCCTGCACCCTGCTCTCATATGCTCGTAACTACGGAGGTCGTTGACACTCCCACTCGCTCCTCACAATTGCGGCTAGCGCAAGCTAGAAACTCGCGAGTTGACTTAGCTTGTTCGCAGCTTGACATGGCTCGGTGGATTTTTTTAACAAGTCGAGCATCTCATTTTGTTAATGAGCAGAACGAATCACGTATTGTTCAATGGTTAAAATATATTGTGCACATAACACCACAAAATTAAATGTATGGTGTGGATCATGTATTAAAGATGAACAATGGTAAAATATATTGTGCACGGAACACCACAAGATTAAATGTATGACATGGATCATTTATTAAAGATGAACACCACAAGATTTTAAAAGTACATTATCATTCAAGTTTTAGTTTTGAAATAGCACATGAAATGAGTACATGCTATGATTGAGTGCTCAACCACAATGAATTGATGCCTAATGAAGTAATGATCGTCATGGATCAGGTCATCACTCATTAGGACCCACAGGGTCAGGGAGCTTCTCCCTTTGCCTTTTCTTTCAATGGGATCAATAAGTGATAGTGATATTCTACATTTCTTAGTTACGTTCATTATTTTCTTAGGGTGTTAGATAAGATTGCAATGCATTAAACTTTTACTTCTGCTATGTACTTTCCTTCATAATTTGGGTCCTAAAATGTTGCCTAAAAGAATTTCTTGAATGTTCAGGAAAAGAAAAGGCATTAACCTCGGTAGTGTGCTTAATGATTTTGTATATAAATACATGAACTCTTGAAGGAGTTTTTTTTAGGGTAAAGTCCAATATTCACCCTCTAATTGTAGGATAAGTCTGATTTTTGATCTACAACTAAAAAACCGGATATGAAGGGCCAACGAACTGCCAAAATCGAGAAAATGTGACACGTTGGGTGGTTTCAAGAGTGCTTTTACATTTTCTAGAAAAACAAAGGTTTACCTTTAAAGAAAAAGTCGTGACTAATTCATTTAAAATAAAAATATCAAATTGGTGTAAAAATGTTCCAAAATTGTAACATATTGATATTCTGTTTGACATTATTTGTATTTTTGTTGTTCATGTTCTTTATGTTTCATTGTGAGCAATAAAATACTAGGAGCAGTAACAAATATGATGTAAACAACTCCAAATAGAATACCAATAAATACTAAATAGTCTACATCTTTTTAGAAAATTGTTGGTACCCACTTCATATTTTTTGGATTTGAAATGTACTAGTTATTACTCCCTCCGTCCCAAAATATAGGGTCCTGGAGGGTTCAAATTTTGTGTCAAAATATAAGGTCCTGGAAGGATAGGACAAAATTGAATGAGGTTGGTGAGTAGGTGGAGAGTTGATTGGTAGTGTAAAATGAAGGGTATAGAAGTCATTTCCTCTCACTGTTGTTTCTTGAGTTTGAACTCTCCAAGACCTTATATTTCGGGACGGAGGGAGTAGTTTTTTATCCAATCAAAATATTTAATTTCGAGAATACACAAAACCACCCAAAGGGTCATATTTTCCTAGTTTTGACAGTGAGACGGCCCTCCCTATCCAGTTTTATAGTTGGCTAGTTGCATGTTCAAAATCATACTTCTGCTACAATTGGAGGGTGAAATTGGAACAATTTCCTACTTTGAACTACTAAATCATTATTATTGACTGAGTTGTTGAAGCTTTTTAAGATAATCATACTAGTCTCAATTTACTACTTTCTTAGGATTTATTAAGTACAGCTCCATCTGATTCCAATTCTCTATGGAAGTTGATTCTCTGAGAGAAGTGATTCTATGATTGAATGTGATTTTCTACAATTCCCTAGCATAAGCCATAGAATGAAAAGTCAGATCGGTGAAGCTGCATAAACCATAGAACGAAACTGGTGAACCGATGAGGCCACTAGTTCAGTGGGTCAACCAATTCAACCATGGTTCAAATAGTCAGTATATTCTTTTTTTTGAACAACTAGGGGTGCGGGGAAGATCCCCACCTACCTGACGTCATAGTACAAGTCTGACTCCTGGCATACCAAGAGAAATTACATGAGTTCTCAACCACATGGCGAGAAGAAAAGAGAAGTTACATGAGAGGAATAGGAAAAAACTTTATATCAATCTAAAGAGTGGTACAAGTTGAACCCAACAAAGGTGCGTGATGAGCCGAATTGCATTCTACCAATCTTCCATGGGAGCCACCACCGAGCAACTTGCTTGCCAAATTCACCGGAGCCAAAATGCAACCACAACACCCCTCGTGGCTGCGCCGCACTGCGGCCACCCTCCAACGATTTGGGAGAGCTTGCCAACAGAATGAGGGCTAAGGGCGTAGGAAACACCTTGACCCAGATGTTGTCGGAAACGACGACCTCCCTTCAAGCTAAAGGCAACACTAATGAGGCATATGGATGCCACATACCGCTACCCAATGCCCTTCGAGGGGAGGAAGCCCCTAAGGAGGGAGGGCCAGCCGTGGGACGCCCAGCATTTGATTTGGTATGTCCATCAACAAGGAGTGCGGCGACGAAGTAGAGGCGCCAACGGTGGACACTTGCGGAGCCATAGTAGAATCCAAAGGAAGACCAACAACCTTCTAATATTGCTGCAATCACGAAGGGGGTGTCTGTGGCGCAATAGCATAGAGGAGAGGAGACCATTGGGTGACACCTCCAAGAAGGTAAACAACGTCGAGAGCGTCGTCATCAGCTTGCTAGGCGGGCAAAGGCTTTCGCCTAGGCTCCAATCCTCTGAGCACGGGGGTGGTACTGACCATGGAGAATTACTGAGAGGAGGAACTCCGGCGAGATAGCACACGAGTGTGAACTAGATCGAGCACCGTCGCTCCCTGAGCGGCGTCCCTCGAGTGGATCCACAAGGGAATCCACCTCTAAACCCATGGGAACGCTAGATCCAGGCCTGACCACGCTAGGGCTGACGGCCACTGCCGGCGTCCCCAGCAGCGTGCCCCCCGCCACAGGTTGCAGGTAGGGGACGGGAGGGAGGGAGTCACGCTGATGGAAACGTTGGATTTAGGCGTTGAGGTGCCGAATCAGATCCTGGCTGGACTAAGGCCGCGCCGCACATTAGTCCAGGACGCCGTTCCCCTAGCTGTTCGCGCCGACGAAGGTGGAGGTGAACTTCACGCCATCAATATATTCGCTATTCACAAGCAAAATCATCATTAGTTCGCCGGTGGAGGTGAACTTCACGCTCACGCTGCAGAACGGAGTTGGTTTTACGCATTGGGCTCTCTAATTGCTTTGTTGGGCCGGATGGTGGGTGGTTTTCATTAGCTCAAAACGTTGCGAATGCTGTTTAGGCGAAAAACCAGCAGAGCTCGACTGCTCGAGTGATCCGTGGTTAGCACTGCTGCTCTGCTCAGGAGTCCAGTGATCACTGCTGCAAGCATTGGCTAGAACTAAGAGACGGTCACCATGTTCCGCCAACTTTCCGTAAGAAATGGGCCCAATCCGGCAATCCCTAGGATAAAAACCCGAAGCCGCTCAACAGCCCGCTTACAAGTTGCATATCCATGTCCATGGATGGATAAAACTTCATTCTCTGTCCGTGTCACAAAAGGAACAAAAGCTTGTGTCACCACCCACTCGGCTTGGCAAGTCAGAACGGAGTGGTGGAGCTCATGCTCTGCCCCCCTGCACTGAGTGCTTGCTCCCCATGCCAGCGATCTGGTACGGTGCTCCCTTTTCTTGCAAAGGCAGCAGTCGGATTCGGACGGCGCCGTCGGAAGGAGACACGGGGTTGCTAGCTCCATACTTCCATTGCATACATATGAGTCATCGGTATTAGCTAAATATACTCTGCTCATCCACGTAAACATTCAGACTTGTGGTTGGAAAAGCAGTGTGCATCCCCTCTTGCTGATCTGTTCGCGAGGACTTCTGATGGAAATTGTCACGGGTAACAGGAGTTCGTCTCTGGAGACACGTATTCAGGCTCACCAAACCGTCTGGAAAAGACGTGGAGCCAGGCGGGCCTACAAGATGGTTTGAGTCAAAAACAGTCGCCGCTGTGACCTCCTTCTTCGTCATCGTTAAATGGAGCTGATGCTGATGGAGATCGATCGGTGCATGGATCATGGATGCGGCGCCCTTTGATCCGTCACCCCTTTGCCTAAGATCCTCTGAACCTTTTTTTTTTCCCATTCGGTGCAAACAAAACATGTGCGTGTTGTGCGTCGGATGTGCCAGTCTCCGCTGGAGCCACGCGGGCATCCCTTTTTTTTCTGGTGAGGAAATGACTACCGAACCTGCGTTACCAAACCGTGTAAGGGAGCTTGGAAATTAATAAAGTAGCAAACGATGCTCAAAAGTCGTAAAAACTGTCTACCCAAAGACTCCGAATACAGGGACCAACATCTGAATTGGACTCCGACATTTTTATCACATGCCTCTGTTAACCTAGATCACCTGCTTCGTGCAAATTGACGAGTCACGGTTCGGCAGGCGTCAAAACGCACTGCATCTGCTCATCTGCATGCATGCAACATGCATAAAATTTTCGGATAAGATGACACACTGCATGCGATGCAATGCAACAGCCAACACAGCATGTTAGTGGGCCCGTGCCCGTCGATCCGCCGAATTCCCTGGGCCAGCAGCCACACCACGATCGCCGGCTGCTCGGTTCGCCGCTTTCGGGAACGCCGGCGATCCTGTCTGCCTCGCTGCATGTTACGCTCTCGCTCGCGCGCATGTGGCCAGTGGTTGGCTGTCGCCGGCTCTACTAGCTTGGTTGTGCTGTGCTCTGCTGTCTGCTCCGCTCATTGTTCATGAGGTGATTCCGTGGTTGTGCTCGCTTTGCCACCAACGGATCCGCACAAATGTTTGCGTCGGCGTCGAGTACTGGAGGAGCTCTGGAGCTTGCCGCTGTCCTTGTCGAATCTGTTAACTAACCCAGGTCGCCCTGGATTTTATTCCAAGCGTGAATCTTTATATCAAACACATGCATGCATACCATAACCTGAAGGACGCCGTATTCCAAGTTTCCAACCCTGTTATTCCACGGAGATAACAGCCGTCTGCCGTGCCTTGCGGAGGCGGAGAAACGGCGCCGATGTGTTTTCGGTGTGATGAAATAAAGTAATATACTACTCCTATTTACGGTAGGAGGGATTTCCGTGGCGTATGCATGGAAAATGAGATATTCAGATCGGTGAAACGAGGAGTCCAGCGCGCACGTAACCAGAAACCGCACGGGCACAGCTTCTTCCCGCGGCAGAGCTTTCTTTTCCTGCTCGACTTCCCTTATTTCTTCCGGGGTCAAAAACCTCCGTCTCGCCCATCAACCCCCCTCCCGTACCCCTATAAAACTGGAGGACCTGACGAGGAGATCATACCAATCTCAGGTCGGTTTGCTCACCGGCGTCGAGATATTTTGTAGCATTCTCGCCGACCTCGCGGTGCCGAGCACGAAGATCGACGAGCCCCAAGGCGTGTGGGACTGGTATCACCTCACCCCCACGCGCGGACAAGCAAGGAAGTCGGCGAGAGGTGTCGGGGCCGCTGCCGACTTTGCAAGAGAGGCTGGCACCCTGGGCCCAGTTTTTGCCAGTGCACGTGCGTCGGACGGGTAGATACGGCTCCCCTTCCTTTCTTCTTGGCTCTCGTCGTCTCGGCTGGCTGTGCAGCCTGAGAGTTTATAAAATCGAGCGACCGTGCCCAGGCTGGTCGTCACCATCCCATCTTCTCCCGGCCCATTGCACAAAAAGAAGAGGCGGCAAGGAGCTAGCGAGCGCCGGAGAGCTTGGAGCTGAGACCTGTGCGCGCCAGACATTCGGCAAGTGAAGATCCAAATGGCGCGGAGATCAGCTGCTCGTGTCGCTCTCTGCTCGTTCGCTCTGCTCCTCATGCTTCCAGGTGAGTGCTCGATCGCTCTCTGATCTTCTGTTCGTTCGCATTGAGCATTTCGTGTTTGCTTTGTGATATGTGCTGAATTGAGCTCTAATTTCTCGATTCTTGCAGCTGCTTGGTCGGCGACGTTCACGATGACCAACAACTGCGGCTACACGGTGTGGCCGGGCCTGCTCTCGGGCGCCGGCACCGACCCGCTGCCCACGACAGGGTTCGCGCTGGCGCACGGCGCGTCGGCGACGGTGAACGCCCCGGCGAGCTGGTCGGGCCGCATGTGGGCGCGCACGGTCTGCGCCACTGACGCCACCACCGGCAAGTTCACCTGCGCCACGGGCGACTGCGGCTCCGGCAGCGTCCAGTGCAACGGCGCCGGCGCCACGCCTCCCGCCACGCTGGCCGAGTTCACCCTCGACGGCTCCGGCGGCCTGGACTTCTTCGACGTCAGCCTCGTCGACGGTTACAACGTCCCGATGCTCATCGTCCCGCAGGGGGGCGCGGGTGGCGCCGCCGCCGCCGGGAGCACCAACGGGTCCGGCGACTCCGGCAAGTGCATGGCAACCGGGTGCCTCGTCGACCTCAACGGCGCGTGCCCGGCCGATCTGAGGGTCATGGCCACCTCGGCGACCACGGGCGCCGGCTCCGGCGGGGCCGTGGCGTGCCGCAGCGCGTGCGAGGCGTTCGGGACGCCGCAGTACTGCTGCAGCGGCGCGTACGGGAACCCCAGCACGTGCAAGCCGTCGACCTACTCGCAGTTCTTCAAGACGGCGTGCCCGCGCGCCTACAGCTACGCCTACGACGACTCCACCTCCACCTTCACCTGCGCCACCGGCACAAGCTACGCCATCACCTTCTGCCCGAGCACCACCAGGTAAATTCTTGCCCCCAAACTGAACCCTCCTGCTTGAAACCTTCGCTATTGCTTAATTAACCTCTAACGGTCAACAATGAACCCAAATTGGCGCGAAATGCACGGTCGGGTAGTTCTTACCACCAAGAGGGCTTAATGGTGACGGTGCCCAAATCATCTACTCCTACTAGTCTAGTACAGTAGTACGTGAAAGTCTTCGTATTGTCATGCACGATACATGAAGTCTTCAATTTAAGTTTGACAAATACTCTCCTAGCTAGCAATCTTAACTTGCAATTGTTGGAATCGATTCCGTGTAGAATTCCCCAAGACGTTGGTTGGGGGTTTGGGCCGGACTGGTAGGAAATCAGCCTCATCCCATGACAGCATTTCTAATTCGGATGGGAAATCATATAGTGGTTTGGTGGAGGGCAGGCTGGAGCCTGGAGAGCTGAACGCCACACTTCACATGTCAGAGTCCACACGCCGCCGCACACGGTAGGAATGCGACGACCTCCTGGTGACCGATGGAGCACTTCTTTTTTTCCAACAGCTCCCCTCTGCAGTGCTGCTGTTGTATGTTCCTGTCAGAAAAGAAAAGCTTGTCCTGTCAAGCAGCCGTTGAGTGGTTCCCACGAGAGGCGGTAACGGACGATTCAACGGCTCGTAGCAGCGGCACTGTACCATCAACGGCTCTCAGGCTCTGGATCCCGTGGACCCATCACTATGCGAGCACAGGCCAACGGGCCGCTGACACGCAGCCACTGTCCTGTCTTGGGCCGCATTCTCTAGCCGTTTCGCCGTCGTACGGTCCCATGCCATTGATTTTGCCCTGTAGCCCCCAACTGCACCCCATGTTCAGATGCGTGCGACCCAAAATATCCATGTACAGTGCTCGCACTACGGCCAAAAGGATCTCGCGTGCTCGCGTACAACAGCATCGAACTTCAATTCTTGTACTGACACTGCCACGACGTTAAGATCTTCACTGTGGGCAGAAGAAGTTTATTACTACTCCTATATTGTTTCTACGTGACACTTGCATTTTTACAGCGGCAAATACTCCGGCGAGTACCCGCAGGCAGCGGGCGTGCAGCCCACGAACGGAAGCATGGTCTACCTCGGCGGCGAGCAGCTCGACACCGGCGCCGCTCACCACATCATCAGCGCCGCCCGTTCCTCCCTGCTCATCTTGACGGCCGCCACCCTCGCCGCCGTTGCCCTGCTCTGAGCTACCCAGCCGGGCGCCCGGGCAGGCGGTGCGTGTGAAAATGGCGGCGGCAGGAGTCGTCGTTGTACAGCAGAAGCCGCCAGATCGAAGCGAGCACGCTCGCTACCCGCCGGTGTGGTCCTGTCCTTTTCCGGCTGCGCCGCCGCTTCTGGCGTCACGGAGGCAAAGATAAGATTGGAGAAAGGGAAATGGGGGGTCGCCATCGCCCTGCCCATGACAGGCTGATGACACTGCTACTACGGCGGCTAATCACACCGGATCGCATCTGTGATCTATCGCAGCTTTAATTTCTATACTGATAGGTAGTAGTTAGCTTATGTCGTAGGGTTTAGGATAACTGGTAGTAGCATGTGATGACCTCTGCATTGTTATTCTCCTCCACGCTTCCTCAATTTGTTGGGCCGAGAGGCGATGTGTACCCGGTCGTTGTTTCTCACGCTACGATCATGATTTATTTACCTTTTAACTGTGGGGAAAAGACGAAAGCGTTGAAACGCTATCAGTGTTCCTTGAAAGTTACTCCTAGCTTGACTTCCTTGTCAACCTGTCGTCGCATGCCTCACGCTTACCGTGGTTTGTGAACCGATGACTTTGTCACTGTACCGTTCGTGCATCGATGTGCTAGAGCTAGCATGAGTGGTAGTACTCCGTAGCTTGCCCTATAGGTCTTCATGGGCAGATCCAGCGGTTGGTCTGTTGCTACCGACGTCGACGAAACTACTGCTTGCTCAGTCTCTTCATGACGACACTAGGAGATCTAGCCGAAAAAGCTTTCGAGATCGCTATGATTATGCTCTCAGCTTCGTGTCCGATCCTAATCTTGCGGTGAAGGACGGGAACGCTGTTCGGCTGCAGTCCGATCCGTGATCATCTTTCAACAGATCGATTGGTGGCATTGGTCCATGGCAATCAAGTAGGAGTACAGTGATCTGCTCCTAACATAGCATGTTCAAGCTTCGCTATCAGCCGCACGGTTCGTCCGTGTCCGGTGGGGCCTGCGCTAATCAACCTCACACGTAGACATGGGATAAATTGAGCCCGATTAAAGCCCATCACACTCGGGCACAGGTGCTTATGTTGGCCTTTTTATCAGACTCCAGATGACTGACAACCAGTAAGTCAAAGCCCACCTGACCTCCTTGGTTTTTTTTTTTTTGAAAGATTGAACTCCTTGGTTTTTCTCATCAACTTTGCTGGTAAAAAAGCCCAACTACTTTTGTAAGCCCAAGAGTACTATTGCGTATGGCCCGTTCTCTCCGTACACAAAAATAGTTAGACCCATGACTCCATGAGTTAAACAGGAACCCAATATAGTCCCATCCGAATCATATGTTTGAAATTAAATTTGCTTTCCTTAGATCAATTCGCATTCCTCTTGCTCATATAGCCTAGCTTTTGTCGGGTAATAATGTGACTATCTATAACCAAGAACTAGCACAAGTCTTGTGTCAGTCATATGGTTTCCATGTGTTCATAAAGAAAATGTACTGGCAGCTGCCAAACCTCGCAGAGAAACGACGATGGCGGTCTGGTCGATGCCGACGCAAACAAAACCCTACCTCTTATCTTATACATTCTCATCACCAAAGAAGTGAAGATTGCATGTAGGCAGAAGACAGCGACAGATACTAGAGAAAATCAGTCAGCACTCAATTTCCTTCTGAAGAACAAGAAGGCACCGTTTTATCAAGGACATGCTTTAATTCGGCTGCAACATTCAGCTGATCGCCCAGGACACAGCGTAAAAAGGAAAGAAAAACTGGTCGCAAGGAGCCAAGGACACAGCTTAAGCCTAACTGAAACAAACTACTAGCATGGGGGCGAGCGTGTCACATGCCCTGCTGATAATGCTGCCCTCCGATTCCATGGAACGCCATGATTAAAAAGGCACGAGGGCAAGAAGAGCCTGCCAAGACGTCAATGGATGTTGCTGGGTGCTGGCCTTTGTGCCGCTAAGATTCCTCCCTCCTCTAGCCCCCGAGCGGTAAAGCTCATCATCAGCCGTTGCATCACCATCTCACAGGGATCAGCGTACCACGCGGCGCACCGGGGCTAGCCTTTTGCCGCACGATTACGCGCGCGCGTCGGTTCGCGCATCCGACGGCTCCGGCCACTCCGGCGCCCCACGGCGGCGTGCGGGTTCGCAGCGGCCCCACGGTGATGTAAGTAGGGCGAGCTCGCAGCAGGTCAAATGAGCACACACGCCGGCGCTGCTGGTGAAAGAAAACGCCGCCCGTCTTTTCGGCACCTTTTCACTACTAGCAAGCACGAACGGGAGGGCGGCGCTTTGCGGATCCGGCCGCGGCCGGGGGCTTTGCGACGGCCACGCGGCCGCGGGGAAAGCGATGCTGCTTTGACTACGGCGCCGAGCGGTTGAACGAGGCGTGCTCGAAACCTTTGGTCCCAGACAGCGTCGCCTCCTAGCAAAATGCGAGGATTAAAGGCCTGCAAGTGCCTAAGGGCACTCCCAACCCTACATGTCAGCTAGTGTCTTAGCAATTAATTGGGTTGCCATCTAGGAGTAAGTAAAAATCTGATGTGGCAGGAAAGTAAATGAGGAGAGAGAAAAAAAACTGAGGAAATCGGGTCGCATGTACGACACCGGGTCGGCTCCTGTTCCGAGATGGAAAAAATATCTGGAGTCCGCGTTGGGCTTGATCGCTCGTTTCTTCTGCCCGCTTTTTCCTCGGCGTCGCGATCCCCTGCGCGGCTGCGCCCGCACCACTTCTCCTGCCTCCCCGCCGCCATGGCCACCGTCGCCAGGGCGCAATCGGGCACCTTGGGGCGTGTTTGCTCGGGTGGCTCATGGGCTCGGCTGCACCCCCGAGAGCGCATATTCGTGTTTGGCCTCACTTTGCTCTCCCTCAGCCCGGCCTCCCAGAGCCAAAAAGGGCCTCTCGGCCAGGCTCTACTCATACGTCAAATTTCACCGTAGCTGGAGAGCTCAGCTCCGTGGAGCGCAAAGCAAGCGATTTGAGAGCCGTTTTGAACTGCTGGCCCGGCTTCCAAGTGGAGAGCAAACACAATCTGAAGACGGGTCGGCTCAGTTGGGCCATTGCTCCAAACACAAGAGGGTGGCCTGATTTGGCCTGGCTTTGACTGGCCACAGCCTGGGCATTGGGCCGTGCCGGCCACGACCACCCTTCCAAACACACCCTTGGTCGCCTCGCAGATGCACACAGCTCAACTCTGGAAGCTGTCCACGCTCCGCTTTGCCGTTGCAGCCCAGTCATGGCCCCGCGCGACCGCACCTTCACCTCCGCTGCCCGCGTGAGCTCAGATGCAGCAATTGTTGCAACGGCTGACGGTGCCTGCGTCGGCTCCGACCGCAAGGATGGGCAGCAGATCAAGATGCCTTGTTACAGATTAAATCACCTTCTCTCTTTCTCTGCTTGAATCCATGCATCAAACAATCTTTGTGTAATAATATGTGCTAATGTGCTATGCTTGGTGCGGTGAAGAAACTAGGAGCTGACAGCAGCAGCGGCAACTTGTGGATGTTGGCCACAACTTCCTTCAAGTTGGAGAAGATGGGAGCGCTTGGCCTCCATGGATTGTTTCGTTCTGTAGATTTCTTTTGGAGGAGCTAGGAAGGCAAAAGAGCTGCTGCTGCTGCTAGGGTGGATTGACTGAGATTGAAATCAAATGGTGAAATTAGCTACTTGGTTTCTTGCTAGAACAGAGGAAGGGGTGAAAGTGAAATGTGACCATGGTTCACGGCGGCCACCCTGTGCTTTGTTGTTGCCGGAGCAGAGGCTCCGCAGAGGATCGGAGGGAGAGAAACAATGGTAGGATCACAAATTTATTATGGACCCAGACTAAGAAATGGTGGGTTGGGAAGAGTAGTTCCTGAGAAGATGTCTAGTTGACGTGGCACTTTGGATATCACCCAACAACATCTTGGGTTGGGACTGCCCTAACAGCGGTGTGCGACCCCGGCCCGCAGATACACGCCTGCCGTCGCGGCATCAGTAACCGGCTGGACGCCGTACACTGTCAAACAAAGACCACGCAAGCGTTAGCTTACTGGTCCGCGGCCACGGCCCACGTACAGGGGCAAGGCGACAACCGGGCACCGAGATCGATCACTGCAGGCTCAAGCAGAAGTGCAGAAAAGATTAGCAGGCTCCTCCTTGCGGTTGTTGTTTCTCGCCGCCGTCCGTCTCCACGCCACGCGTGCCGGATGGCAACGACGCGTCCCTGAATGAATGGTTTCTGTTGGGGGGAACGATGACGACGGCCGCTAATCATTTTGCTGCGGTGCGCCCAGCGAACCCGATCCTCCTGGTGGTGGTGGCTATACCTGAGCATTTTTGGCCCGGCCCGACCCGGCCCGTTGGCCCGGCCCGCGTCAGGCCCGCCCACGGACCTTACTGGACGGGCGTGGGCAGAGATCTTAAAGCCCGCGAAATTTTTTTTTTGCCTGAGCCCAGCCCGAAATGCTGTTTTTAATTACTTTACACTATAAAATGCGCGGGCGGCCCGCCCAAGCCCGAGCCCGGCCCGAAAACTGAGGCCCGACACGTCCTATGGGACGGTCATAGGCAGGATTTTCTCGGCCCGAAAAACCCGGATTTTTTTCGGCCCGGCCAGAACCCGGTCCGACCCGTGGAATGCTCAGGTCTAGTGGTGGCACGAGCAGACAGGCGTACGTAGACGCTGGGCCAAAGCTTTGCGCGCGTTGCTGCCCGGGTGTGGCCTTTGTGCTCGGAGCCATGCCTGCGCCGAGGCAGCAAGCTAGGGACCATGATTGAGCCCAAATGCCCAATGCGCGCGCGCGCCCTACCAGCTACCGCTACGGGTCCGAGTCGCAGCAAAAGGAGAGCGCCCGCCCGCCGTGGAGCCATCACAGGCTCGTGCCCTCAAGGCTATTCATTGCCTTCAGGCTCGCGCGGGCGCGGCCGGCCTGGCTGGCGGTGGTGCGTGCCGAGCAAAAGGCACAGGCCCTTTGCTCTGGTGTGCCGGCTCGGGGGCCAAACCCATCATTCCATCATGCCGAGGCGCAAATCCAATCAAACACGAAGTCTCAGGATGCTGTGAACGATGGGATGCTTCCATGAAGATCAAGGTAAGAGATGAGAATCTCGGTCAAAGGAAATTGACAAAGTGGACGGTATAATCTCGCCATCCTTGCTAGGTCTGCTGGCTGCAATGAGCACAATCTCTCGCGGGACACGATCGCAAAGATGGGAAAGCTTCAGCATGCCTAATAAGTACACCAAGAACGCCTACTTCTGTTGATTGGAATAAAAACCTTAAAAAGATTTACGTAGAGTGGTAGAGTACTCACCCTTGAATTCCTAATCATGGCAACATGTAGCCGCAGCGAGGCTTCATATGCTTTCATGCTTCCAATTAGCAGGCGCATATCGGCTCCAGCAGTATGTGATGACCACTTGAGTGAACAGTGGAATCGCATGATGAGTTCATCTAGACAGAAAAACACAGGGGGCAAAAACTTCCTACCAGTCATTGGCGGCAGTAGCTCGTCCGATTAAAGTGTGAGCTGCTACGGCTGCTAGCTGCGTGCACATCGAATCCTTTGGTGCTAAGCTACCTGCGTGTGATCAATGGCCATCGGCAGCTTTGTTGTGCCATCCGATACACTCATCAGGCATTCAGGCAGGCGACGGCAGCAGGCATTGTTTCGTTGTGTAATCCCAAGGGGCGGGCGGGTTTATTCAGGCCGTATGTAAAGGTGTGCAGGTGCACTGATTAAAAACAACGCTTGCAGCCTTATCATGCCATTGATTCCAGGACTTTCTTCAGACAAACGTGGCTTCAGGCCGTCTAATGATACGAGCTTTGCCAGGGAGAAACCCACTGAATCAGGAACATTATGCCAGGCAAGTCTCATGGGCTGCTGCAGCCGCTTGCCCAGGGTTATTGGCCATTTGGCCTTCAGATTACACTCCAGTATTTTCTGTGGTATTTGCTTCAGCATAGAGGTACCGTGTGTACTCTCTACTCATAGCGAATTATAGGCTCCATGGCTGAGGGAATCTATTCACGGCAGAGCCAGCTCGTACATGGGAACAAAATTGGGGTCTCAATCGATTGCAGCTCCAGCTCGTGACAACCTTTTTATGTACAAGAGACGATGCACATCTTTGTTTTTTTTTCTTTTTGGACGTGAAGAGACGATGCTCCTCGGAAAAGTGGGCAAAAAGAAAGTGGCTTTCTCAAGTGAGAATGAGTTGCGCCACTTGCTTTTGAGTTTTTCGTCAGAACTTGCCAGCTCGGCATTTACACCTGAAGAGATTAAGAATGTACATTCCCTTGTGCGTAATTTACACCTTTACAGTTGGGGGAGATCCTGACCTGTTCCAAGATTTGGGGCTTAATCAGGCATCATGGAGCTAGTCCCGTTGGTTGTTAAGTTTCATTATGGCCTCTCATGCATGATCCTGGTCTTTCTGATGCCGATCCTTCTGACTTTCTCTTCAGACGAGAGCTGGGAGAAAAAGGAAATGACAGATCTCCGGTTATGATGCCGTGTCATCATACGCTGATGCAGACGATTCTGGTTGTTCAACTTTTCTCGTGTTGTGGCTTATCTGTTACTGCGGCATCGTTTCTTTGTGTTACCTGATGGCTACAACCAGCTTTGCACTGCCTTTTTCTCATTGGCTACCCATTCGTTCCCCCACCAAATAATTTATCAATCGAGTAGCATTTCGGCAGGTGCCCTAGCTTGGTCAGTTAGATTAAGAAGAAAAAAAGGTTAGTTAAGAGGAAAGATTGTGCAAATAGCCAAAATATAAGCAACCCGCAAACGGTCAGTTTTAAGGCTTAGGAACACTGTTTAGTTAACTGTAACTATGAGAACTGTTCTTCAGTGTCCACACATCAGTGATGTAGGTGCAAATGAGATGCTAGGTAAGTACACACCGTGCACATTTCGATTTGTGATGAATAGCCAGAAATCGAACCCCAACTTTGCCAAAAATTTGCAGCTGAGCTGTCAATGATACCTCCCATACTGAAAAGACAGCAGAGGAAATTGAATGTGCACTTGAGCAGCCTTTGCTTTTTCACGTCGCCAAAGTTTGGAGCTGGCAACACCGCATCGAATTGAGCAGATTCTGAACCTCACAACAAGAGCTGAATCCAAGCGGAATTGTACGCTCGCTTTGGAGTTTGGATGCATGCTGCTGTAGCTTTTCCTCCCCAACTTTGCAGAGATATCCTGACAGCTGCCACGATAGCAGGCATATGCTGCTTCCCCCTAGCTGATCGCTTAATTACAGCGCCAAATCAGACCTTTTTTTAGTTAAGGTTACACGAGCTTACGAAGATCGAAACGGCCAACCCATAGTGAAGGGTTTTTTACTACTAATTTCATTTTAGATTTTATACCCGGAGCGGACGTGCGCCGTACTCGGAGAACTAACCACATCGAGTGGCATGTTTATCTTACTCCTCGGAGTACTTGATCAATGATCATCTAAGATCGTGCTCGATCGGTGCCTCGGTGATGGAACGCCGCCGCCGGCGAACTGGCGAAGTCGCCACTACACCGAACACACGGAGCTCTTGCTCCCCGGACAACATTTCGGGGATGCGTGGGAGTCCGTTTGGCCAATGAGGACTGCGAACACGTCCATCCATGACCGATGATTATCTTTGCTCGCCCCCATGCTTTGTTCACGAATTGCGCGTTCAGTTCTCAAGGACGAGATGGGCCTGGGACCGTGGTTAGTATATTCCATCTGCATTTTTGCCTGCAATCTGCTGCAGCCTCTCTGTGACGAACGAGGGCGGGCGGAGTAGGCGCAGGGCTACAGGATGGGCGAGACGGCGGAGTAGCCACGGAGGGCGATGGGAGGTGGAGTTGTTTACCAGGGCGCCTCGGCCCTCGTGGGCGTGGGGCGCGCGCGCGAGAACCGGTGCCTAGAAAGGCTCCAAAGAGCGTCGCCAAAGCGGGGGACATGGCACCGGGCTAAAAGGACGGAATGTCCCCGGACCAGGTGGCCGAGGCGCACCTCCTCCCTGCCGCATGGGGGCCTCCTCTTGCCTTGCCAGCGTGATCGCGGAAGCATTCGCGTGCTCCGGTGCTCGATCGGAGCCGGCGAGGGTGGTGGAAGTGCCGCGCGTGTTTTGTGGAGTGGGGGACGGTGCGGTGCCCGCGCGCGGGGTTTGTGGTCTGGACGCAGGGCGCTGGTGGTGCTCCGGTCTCTGAGGAGGCCGGCGAGCGGCGGCCGGCGGGGAATGTCCTCCGATCCATATGTGGTCAAGCAAAGTGCCTTTTCTAGCTCGGTGCAGGATTGCAGGAACAGCGCAGCGGCGGCGCGCGGCGGCGTGGGAATGGAAAGGGAGCTAAAAGGGCACACATAGGCAACCAAATTATACATGCGCTGCATGCACAGGTCTCTTCGGTAAGCTAACCCTACGATCTGCGCCATGCCCATGTCTAATGGTAACGGCAACCATTCGTTTCAGTTTCAGCACAGTTTCAACCACGATCCAGCTAGCGGCGCCGAGCTGTCGTCGCGGTGGGGTTGGGACAACCACGGCTGCACGAAGAGTACATGTGTTTTTTTAGCACATTATTTTCGGGAACGTGCAGGCCGGGGTTTTAGTTCAATCAAAGGCTCGCAAAAAATGTCTAAAAAATGTGTTTTTTCTAGCACACGAGCCCTCTAGTTACCACTGTTGCATTGTATACTTAAGGTCCTCTAGCTCATTCATTAAGAGGGCCGAGTAGCATCTCTCTCTAGGTTCTGAGTTCGATTCAACTTTTCATGGAAGCGAATTTTAAACTAAAGTAAAAAAATCTTCTTTTTTCCGGGGGAAAGCGAGATTATTATTACTCGGGTATTGAATTGCAATCACAAGCAATGATTTGCTCAACATGCATCGGGGCAACCAAGCATTTAACTACGGTGTTTCGTTCGCGTTGCTAATTGTGCGAGCTCATGTGCCATCGGATCAGCTCAATCTTTTGTACTGATTAGGACACTATTATTAATGATCAAGCTATATTAAATCTAAGGGGATGTACCTACTATTATGGGTGTATGAATTTGAGTTGTGATAAATTCAATCTAAATTACTAGTTCTACACTTAGCATGGGTACTGGGTAAATATATGCACCCCTCCCCTGCATCTTATATATCTTTGCCCTTATAATTCACTAACGACAGCCTAGTCACATTCTTCAGACCCAATGATATGGAGGCATTTCATTTCAAAAATGATGGTGTAACTTTAGAACAAATTTAGAAGGGTGTTTTTATTTTATTTTTATAATGATTCTGGGTTACTATAGTTTTTTTTAATGACATATGTGGGTAATTGAGATATAATTTTCAGGGTTTACTTTAGAATATTTGTATAATGGTAATAGTGAGTAATTATTTTAGGAAACATAATAGGTCAATGGATATGATTATTAGTTTCTAATTTTTTGTGAGAATTTCTTGGATGTATTTTTTCCTAGAACATACTGTGAGAATTCATGTGGACTCTCCAATCGAAAACAATAAAGACACATAGCTAACAATCAAAACTTTACATTGAATTCTCTCTCATTTGTGAAATATTCTAACATGTTACCAATATATACACCTATATTTATTATCTTTGTTCAATTTTGATATTGTTTGGTCAAGAAAGTTAGACTTAATTTTTTGTGAGAATTTCTTGGATGTATTTTTTCCTAGAACATACTGTGAGAATCAGTTTCAGCACAGGTGCTAACTGTGCGCGCGCGGTACGCCTTACGCGACGATCCAGCTAGCGGCGACGAGCCGTCGTTGCGGTGGAGTTGGGACAACCACGGCTGCACGTAGAGTACATGTGTTTTTTTAAGCACATTCTTTCGGGAACGTGGAGGCCGGGTTTTTAATTCAATGTCTTGAAAAATGTGTTTTTTTAGCACACGAGCCCTCTAGTTACCATTGTTGCATCGTATACTTAAGGTCCTCTAGCTCATTTTGTAAGAGGGCAGAGTAGCCCCTCTCTAGGTTCAAAGTTTGATTTGACTTCTCGTGAAAGCGAATTTTAAGCTTAAGTAAAAAAATCTTCTTTTTCAGAGGGGAAAGCGAGATTAGTATTACTTGGGTATTGAGTTACAATCACAAGCAATGATTTGCTCAACATGCACCGGGGTAACCAAGCATCTAACTACGGTATTTCGTTCGCTTTGCTAATTGTGCAAGCTCATGTGCCATCGGATTGGCACAATCTGTTGTACTGATTCTGACACTGTTATTAATGATCAAGCTATATTAAATCTAAGGGGATGTACGTACTATTATGGGTGTATGAATTTGAGCTGTGATAAATTCAATCTAAATTACTAGTTTTACACTTAGCATGGGTACTCGGTAAATATATGCACCCCTCCCCTGCGTCTTATATATTTCACCCTTATAATTCACTAACGACAGCCTAGTCACCAACTTCAGAGTTCATACCCAACGATATGGAGGCACTTCATTTTTAAAATGATGGGTAACTTTAGAAAAAATGTAGAACGGTATTTTTAATTTATTTTTATAATGATGCACTTGGATAATTTAGATGATGATTCTGGGTTACTATAGTTTTTTTATAAGGACATATGTGGGTAATTGAGATATAATTTTCAGGGTTTACTTTAGAATATTTGTATAATGGTAATAGTGAGTAATTATTTTAGGAAACATAATAGGTCAATGGATATGATTATTATTTTCATAGATTGCTTCTAATTTTTGTTAGAATTTCTTGGATGTATTATTTTCCTAGCACATACTGTGAGAATTAATGTGGACTCTCCAATTGAAAACAATAAGGACACATAGCTAACAATCAAATCTTTACCTTGAATTCTCACTCATTTGTGAAATATCCTAACATGTTACCAATATATATACATATATTTATTATCTTTGTTCAATTTTGATTGCTCTAAAACATTTCTTATCCACATTTATAATCTTTCTTTTTCTCTTGAATCGTGGATATGTATTTGATTTTTTTAATGAACCTTAAGTTTGAGCTATTTTTTAATATGGAAATCTATATTCTCATCATTTACTTCATATATTACCAATGGTGAACACAATATACATATATACCTTAATTATTTTTTATAATATCAAAAGTGTAAATCATAGATAACTTATAATCATATATTGGTGTACTTTGGGTATATTTTTAATGAAAGTCATTACCTCATATTAAAATAATGACATATATGGGTAATTTGGATAAAAACAAGGAGTTATTTTTTATAAGATAGCGGTGCACAACTTTAGATGCAATTATGCGAACTTAGAGGGTTACTTTAAAATTAATGTTGAAATAGCAAGAGTGGACTTAGATGAATATTAAAAGTTACTTTAATTAATTTTATATATTGGCATGTGTGAGTTCCACTTACATCTTAGTATTACTAATTGGAGGGGTTTTTTAGTCAGGAATCCTAGATAAATGTTGTATAAAAAGAGAGAAATCTAAAATCCTTTAAAAAATAAAAACATTTTGTCAATAATGGGTAGGATCAAATCATCATAGTCATTGGATGTATTATGTTTTCTAAAAATTACTCAAGTATGCATTATGAAAGTAGCCTAAAATAACCCTCTAAATCTATGTTCAAATTACCCACCTATACCATTATATAAATTACATATTGTAACCCCTAATTTTCATCTAAATTACCCAGTTATGCTATTAAAAAACTAAAATAAATATCTTTAAAAGAACTAAAACAGGGGAGATTTTTGTCTCCCCGTTGCGCCACGTCATCAAGAAAAGGTGAACCGTCGGATCGCGCATTGATGACTCGGATCATCCACAGACCACAGATACTTTTCATGCGGGACTCACAGTATGTTTAGGTGGGACCCACGTGGATTCACGAGATATTCGTGTGGGACCCACACATTTTGGTTTGTGGGGCCCACAATTATATTGATTGGGATTTCTTTAACAAACCTAAAGCGTGGGGGATTTTTGCCCCCCCCCTTGCGCCACATCTGCAGCAAATCTCAGGCGTCAGATCGTGCGTGCATGGTTCAGATCCATCCAGGAGGCTCAGCGTTTTTTTTAAAAACTCGCACTTTATCAAAATTAATATGTAGTCCAACCCACACTCAGGATAATTGAGGGAAACCCCCTCGAACTTTACAGAAATAGCTTGCCCAAGTCACCTCTCAGGTAGTTTTATGGAAACCACCTTAAGCTTTTAAGGAATGCCAAGAGGGCTGCCAATTTTATAAAATCCCCCTCAAATTTTATGGACATTGATATGTAGTCCAACTCACACACATATAATTTTACGGAAACCCCCTTAAACTTTCCTGAAATATAAGTTTATTTCAGGCACCTCTCACGCTGTTTTATGAAACCCCCCTCGAGCTTTGAAGGAATCCTAGGAGGGTGCCAATATTACAACACCCCCAACTTTATCAAAAATAAATTTATGCCCAACCACTGCTCCGACAATTTAATGAAGCCCCATCAAACTTTACATAACTACCATTTATTTAAGCCAGTTCTCAAGCAATTTGACGACATCTCCCTCGATCGAGCCACCTCTCACGTAATTTTATGATAATCAACCCGCGATCCATGCATCTTCCACAAACCTGAGCTTTACAGAAATTGACACATGGTCCACAAATTTTACAAAAAAGACCCTAAACTTTCTATAAATCTTCCCACAGTCTGACATTTGCGAGAAAGTCCCCCAAGCTTATCAAAATCAATCCACGGTCCCTGCATTTTAACTAAGAAATACCCTAAAGTTTTAATAAATTAATTCATAGCGTACAATACTGCAAAAGTATGCCCGACCATTCTACCAATCACTAGGCTGCAAAAACGCCACGCCAGTCTTTCTAGTAAGTATGGATCTAAATTTTTCATGGGTAACATTATAAAGAATAACTTAAACTAGCCCCCTTAAATTTACATCAAAATTACATGCGATGCCATTACTAACAATTATATATGTATTTTGTTTGTTCGTGATGCGCTCTTTTTTTTAAAATTGGAGACTGCACATTAATTTTTACAAGACTTTCTAGGAAAAAAGATAAATACTATAAATTTACACAAAACATCATCTAGACATCAATCCTGTATAATATAATAATCATAGGCATTGATTTATTATACTTTTCTAAAAGAATTACCAACCACTATCTATCATTATAAAAATATAGTAAAGTAAACCCTAAACCGGTGTCTGAATTAACCACCTTTGCATATTGAGGATATGTACCAAAACAAAATACTGATTTTCTTGTTAAACATGTGTTGTAAAGTGAAAAAAAATGGATATGGATAAAAAAAGGGTGTGTAGAGAGTTACTAATTAATTGTTAATCACTGTATTATCATGTTAGAATGTTAAATAAATAGGAGTCATGGATACATATTTTTAATTATTAGTTATGGATCTAATTTTCTAATACAACAATTTAAAAATTTATCAGTTAATGTACGATGAACTAATATACTGTTGAACGGAAAATATGATACTATACACGTACGTTGGCATGTCTTGCACTTATCACTCTGGGCCGTCCCTTCCGGTCCCTTTTGCCACTGATGCAGCGACACTTTGCCCGAGGAACACATGGTTCATCAGAGAAAGAAAAACTCCGGAGGACTCACTTTATTTCATTCGTCTGTTTTTCTTTTCCTGCTCTCTATTCATTACTGGCATCCAAAAGAGCTCCCTGGAAAGAAACAGAGAGATTAGGAGAAAGACGGGTTTCTTTATCCTCACCTGTCGGACGTGCTGCAGTCTTGCTTCGCGCGGCCGGCACCTCCCACTCTCCCCTCCCCTGCATATATATCACCCCCTCCGGTCTCCACCCCTTCTCGAGTTGAACACGGGCACGACACCGAGTGTTAGGCATCTAGCTGAGAGCGCGCGCGAGAGAGAGAGGTCATGGACTCGTCGGAGGTCAATGGGAGCCTCGCCAACGAGAAGGCGCCGGAGACGGTCGGCGTCGGCCGGTACGTGGAGATGGAGCAGGACGGAGACACCAGCACCGTCAAGTCGCGCCTCTCCGGGCTGCTCTGGCACGGCGGCTCGGCCTACGACGCCTGGTTCAGCTGCGCCTCCAACCAGGTGACGACCTTGCCGTTGTTGTTATTTCCTTGCCCCTGCAGCAGAGAGGCCAGTGAGAGCTCGTATGGATGAAACTTGTTCGTGTGATTGTTCAGGTGGCTCAGGTGCTCCTGACCCTGCCCTACTCCTTCTCGCAACTGGGGATGCTGAGCGGCATCCTGTTCCAGCTCTTCTACGGCCTGATGGGCAGCTGGACGGCGTACCTCATCAGCATCCTGTACGTGGAGTACCGGACCCGGAAGGAGAGGGAGAAGGCCGACTTCAGGAACCATGTCATCCAGGTGAGAAGAAACTTTGATGCATTTGCTAGCCAGTCGTCTTGCATACTACTAGTATGCATTATATTGGCCGTCGTCTGAAGTTTTGTTCTGAACTGAACCACGCATATATCTGCAGTGGTTCGAGGTGCTGGACGGGCTGCTCGGGAGGCACTGGAGGAACGTCGGCCTGGCCTTCAACTGCACGTTCCTGCTCTTCGGCTCTGTCATCCAGCTCATCGCTTGCGCAAGGTACCACCACGCATGCCTACAGGCTACAGCAGGCTAAACTGTTGTTTCGCCCAGTGCTAGCTCGGTCCGTCGTGCTTTCTGCTTTGGGCCTCTGGCTATGTCGAAGGGTGTTTAATTTGATTCTTACACTGTGATGTCATATATGCATGCCTGCTGCAGCAACATCTACTACATCAACGACAAGCTGGACAAGCGGACGTGGACCTACATCTTCGGCGCCTGCTGCGCCACCACGGTGTTCATCCCGTCGTTCCACAACTACCGGATCTGGTCCTTCCTGGGCCTCGTCATGACCACCTACACCGCGTGGTACCTCGCCGTCGCCTCCATCCTCCACGGCCAGGTAGCACGCTAGCTAGCCCTTTGATGCCATTGATATGAGTAGCTAGTGTTGTCGAAGCATTTCGATTCGTCGAATGGGCGATGATGCTGTATACACTTTGCAGGTTGATGGCGTGAAGCACTCCGGGCCGACCAAGATGGTGCTCTACTTCACCGGGGCCACCAACATCCTCTACACCTTCGGCGGGCACGCTGTTACTGTGTAAGGAGACAAGCACCCTTTTTATGTCGTGTCACTGTGTGAGCAAAAGCTAATAGACACTAGCAATGTTGTGGACGTTCCTGCCGAAAACAAAGAATAGAATGAGTAGGTTTCCTAAAAGATACACGCGCCGGTCACATGCGTCGTGCCATGGGGAGGTGGTAGGGATTTGAGCACGCACTGGATAGGGGACCACATCACCTGATCGCCGATGAAACTTATATGTGCTGTGCTGTGGTGGTCTGATCGAGCCGTGCCATACATTTCGCCGTCAGGTCACGCCACACGCTTCAGACATCTACGCACAAGTTTACACGGTAGCTACTACTTTTGCCTCTCTCTCTTCTCGTTGGAGAAGAATGCAAGGCCGAGCAGTGCTCTTGCTCCATTTCGGTCTTTGCGCGGCTGATGAGGTAGAAGTAGAACTGTTGCAAATGGAGACACTGCACCGAGTCATGGAGTCTTGTAAAACGTGACATGCAGACGGAGACGCCTACAGTTTACAGATGCACGCGGCATGCTGTGCCATCTACCGGCCGGCTGGCAAACGCACAGGAGAGGGAGTCTCTCTGCACAACGTGCACTGTTCCATCGATATGCATCTTGGCACCACCGGACCCGTGTTACACACTGACACAAGTATCTCTGCATCGTGCGCCTTCACAAACCTTAGAGGGCACGGCAGGGGAGGCCCATCTCTTCTGACTCAATGCATGCATTGCTTGTACAGTCAAAGGAGCCACTCCACCCTGAGGAGCGTGCACTTGCTGGTTGCTGCTTTACCCCAGCAGCGCGCAGGGCTCCTGCTGCTTTTGCACTTGCAACCACGGAGCCCTGACTCCCTGAGTCCTGATGGATGCCGATACGATACCCCTTCCGCAGATGCCAACAACACGGAAAACTTGCACTACCATGGCACGGGTGTCCAGGTTTCTGCGTGCACGAAAAAGGGAACGCAAAATTTCAAAAGAAACGGCTGTGAATGCCATGTCCAGTCTAGAGTCTACTAGACGTCTAGTCTCCTGTCGACAACCGATCGCATCTGACCATCGTTGCGTTGGAAAGGTGACTGATGAACGATGCTCGGCGTCATCCATGCACATGCAGGGAGGTCATGCACGCGATGTGGCGGCCCCAGAAGTTCAAGGCGATCTACCTGCTGGCGACGCTATACGTGCTGACGCTGACGCTGCCGTCGGCGGCGAGCGTGTACTGGGCGTTCGGCGACCAGCTGCTGACCCACTCCAACGCGCTCGCCCTGCTCCCGCGCACGGCGTTCCGCGACGCCGCCGTCGTGCTCATGCTCGTCCACCAGTTCATCACCTTCGGCTTCGCATGCACGCCGCTCTACTTCGTGTGGGAGAAGCTCATCGGCCTGCACGACTGCCGCAGCCTCTGCAAGCGCGCCGCCGCGCGGCTCCCCGTCGTCGTGCCCATCTGGTTCCTCGCCATCGTCTTCCCCTTCTTCGGGCCCATCAACTCCGCCGTCGGATCCCTCCTCGTCAGCTTCACCGTCTACATCATCCCGGCGCTGGCGCACATGATCACCTTCCGCTCCGCGAGCGCCCGTGAGGTATAATGTACACTTCTTCTTGCATTATTAATTTTTCACCATAATATTAATTTTAGCAGAGTTTAGCATACGCAGCCAATAATATTGTTGCTTTCTTTTTACCTTGCATGTTTTCTTTACGTTTTACCCGATGGTTCTACTTTTATCGTGCATATAGGAATTTGGTAGCTTGTCGTCGCACGCAGCACCGCCGCACGCCTATGTTCTTTGGGCATTTCATAGCTGATAGCTTGCTCGCTTTGCTCTGCTAGCTCCTGGCTCCTGGCTCCTGCACGCGTGGATGCCACTTTGCACAGCAGCCTCAGTAGTCATTCAATTGGGCCCCACCTTCTACAAGGCAAAATGTTGCTAGTACAAAAGCTCTAGTAGTACTAATGATTAGTGCTGAAATCATTAGGGGGTTCTAATGAACGCTGCCTCTGCTAGGCTGTCCGTAGTTCGTACACCACTGGTTACTGAAAGTCTGAAACATAAGACAAAACAACAACAGCGTCAAACTGTCTTTTTACGAAGTGGCCAAGTGGGTAGTCCGTTCCGTACTAGCAAGAAAGAAGAGAAAGCATGGCGCCAACCTTAGCGACAAACCAGAAAAAAAAGATGCTTTATCTCGGTAGAAAGAAGGAAGAAAAGAATAGAAACCTTGTAGGCTTGCAGCACTGAGTTCCATGCGAATGATGACCCAATCCTGGCTACTTAATTTTCGATGTTGTAAAACGATAGTATAATGCTTCAATTTGTCGATCGAAAACCACCATATACTGTACATGCATGCATGCTCTGAATAACTAATGGTAAGCTCTGGTGCAGAACGCGGTGGAGCCGCCGCCGCGGCTGGTGGGGCGGTGGACGGGCACGTACATGATCAACGCGTTCGTGGTGGCGTGGGTGCTGGTGGTCGGCTTCGGCTTCGGCGGCTGGGCCAGCATGACCAACTTCGTGCACCAGATCGACACCTTCGGCCTCTTCACCAAGTGCTACCAGTGCCCGCCGCCGCCCCTCCCGCCGGCCGCGCCGCTGCCGTTCCCGGGCGGCTTCGGCAACATCACGACGACGCCGTTCGCCGGCGGGCTCCCGCCGGCCGCGGCTCCTTCGCCGGCGCACTCCATCCACCACCACCGGCACCACACCCATGGGCTCTGAAGGGACGGACGGACGATCAGCCGGCTTGTTGCCGCCGGTGCATGACCCTGCTTTAGTTCCTGCTAATCCAGTAGTTAGTCTAGCTTAATTTAGCACCAGCACCACCATCTCTGGCTTGTGTTGTCGGTTGCTTTGCTGCTTGGACTTCAGAAAAGGCTGGTGAGGGTATCGATCGCTGTATCAGTAGCATGGAGTGTCTTGTGTTCTGAGCTGTGTCCTGGCGTGGAGCTCAAAAAAGAGGAATATTTCTACGGCCGCAGATGCCAAGTCTAGCTGCCGCTTTCTCTCATCCTCATGCAGTCATGCACAGCACATAGCATAGCTCGTCGTCACCTTTGCAGCAGTCTGGCGGTATTCCACCATTCAGTGCTGTATCATTGGCAGTACTTGGGCGCTGGTAATCTCACGAGTCATGCCTGCCATGGCTACCTCAGTAGCTCAGGAGTCAGGATCTCTTTGCCCCATTCCTCGGCTGTCGTAAGCTTTACTGTCAACCCATGCAAAACAAGTGCTCGTACTCGTCGCCTAGACTCCTACTACTCGGTATGGAGAGTTGGAGACTGAAAATGCTGCAACTGCAACTGCAAGAGCAAGAAAATGGCCGGATGAACAGCCAATTTTCTTCCTTTCTTTCCCTGAAAAAACCTGTTTCTTAGTCTTAGAAAAAAAATGAATGGCTGGGTGATTTTTGACAATCGGCGGAGGACGACCAGTGTCCGAAACGGCCCAGTAATCGCTGCATGTGCGCCCGTATGTTGTGTGTAGGTGAGGTGTAACCAAGGCCGTGTCCAATTTCCCTTCCGGTGGGCCGGCATCAATATTCGCAACACGCGGCAGGCCCAGTCAGCTGGCAGATCTGCAAATAAAGGCCTTTTTCCCTTTCTAGACGGGCAAAAGGCTTACCATTACTCCATCACATATTCTCTCACATAAAGTATTACTAGGTGATAGCCCGTTGCGAGAATTTTTATAAAAAATGAAGATGAAATTCAGAAATAGAAACATCAAAGTGATTGCATCGAAATATTCTTTAGCAAACAAAATTATTCATGAAAGCATGTTTATTAATTTGAGAGGATAGTGACTTGGAAAATTTATAGCATGATATTCGCTAAAATTAACACATCACATGCATTGATGTTATTAACAACATAAAATCAGTAGAAGATATAAATCGATAATTGTAGTGGATAGTGACGTAGACAACTTGCATGTTAAGGGAATATATTTAGTAAGAGCAAATTCAATAGTTTGACAAACCAACTTGGCATCCATTTAATTTTGGCAAAATAAGCAAAATTGGCCTCCAACAGTTTGGCAAACAAACTTGGCAGAAATAGAAACTTGACAAAACTCATTTCCCCACACGCATATATGCACGCGCCGATCGTGGTTGCCATCGGCGTTTCCCAGTAGGTGGGAGGGTGAAAAAATAAATAAATAATAGAGAAAGATTCCTGATGTAAGTTTTCAAGACGTGGAATGACATAAACATAATTTTGTTCCTCTCAAGATTCCAGATGTAAGTTAGATTTGGGTTTGGCAAGTGAATTATGCCAAATTGTTGGAGATGAACTCTTTTTTTACTTGGCATATCTTTTTAGAAGTTGACAAAACACAAGATTTGCGAAGTAAAATTTGGCAAACTCTTAGAGATGCTCTAAGAATCATCTATATAGGTTATATAGATTCCAACGCTATTTAAACATTGTTCATATGCGTAAATTTAGCTGACTAAACAATCGCTAAGTGGTTACTTTTTCCCCCTTCCGAGATGTCAAAGAAGTCACGCAAAATATTCTAGCGTCATAAACACTGACTATTGCTCATAAATGGGCCACAAACACTGACTATGCAACCACAACCCCCGGAATCAGGCGTTTCTCGCGCATGAAAAAGGGCCACGTCGCCTCGTTTTCACTACATCTTGATCGCCGTTGCCGCCGCCGCCGCCTCCTCCTTCGCCCGTCGCCACCTGCTCCCTTGTCGCTGCAGTGTCGCCCACCAGCGTCAGGGCAAGTACCACAGTGTAGACGGCTGTTGTCTATTTGACGGAAACAGACAACTAAATAGACAGCTTGTACAATGACTTGTCTATATTTGTCTGTTTACAAGACATTTAATTCAATCTTTGACACATATATCATGGTGATCATGTACACATTTGATCTTTGTAGTCATTTTGATGCTCAATTTAGAGGATGCCTGACGAGGGCCCAGATTACGCCCCTCTTTGACGGCGAGATAATTACTCTTGAGGTGGAGTCTTCTGACACCATTGATAATGTGAAGGTCAAGATTCAAGATAAGGAGGACTGAGAACCCCTGTCAAGACTATCACTGGCAAGACGTCTTGTTTCCGACTAGTTGGAACCTTCCTCGACAAGTCTCCCACTAGAGAAAGCTTCTCCGACAAGTCTCCGCCTCGCACGAGGAGTCCTCACCTCCGACAACCTGCTCGTTCGCATGAGCAGTTTCCGTCTCCGACCAAGACGCGGTCCACGCAACGTGGCGCCATCCCGACGCACGGACTCCCCCGCCACGACGCGTGGGGCGCCAGTTCCCCATGCCATGCAAGCACACCAGCTGGCGGCACGCGCGGACGGTCGGCTCTGACGAGAGCCTTAATGCAGCACTGTTCGGCCGCACAGCCATCAACGCGCCATCCCATCCGACCCTGCAGCACGCCAACTCCGACCGAGGCACTCAAGTGCTCCCTACGATTAGCGCTGGCCTACGATTAGACCCTAACGTGGCGAGCTCATCCCGTACTCAGACGGGTTGAGTCAGCACCAAAGTGCTCGGAGGAGGCGCTAGGTGACCAAAATGAACAGCCCCGCCCTGACACGCGGCGGCTTTGACGACAACATAGCTCAGCCGCCTTCAATACTCCCTGACGGACAGCGACGTGCGAGAAGACGTCCCAGCGGCTGGCACTGTAGCTTTTACTTTGTTTCCCTTTTTTGCCCCTCTCCCTTGCGTCTATAAAAGGAAGAGGAGGGCAACCGTCACACGGGCTGACGGATTGAACACTCACACTCCAGGGACTTGGGCTCGACACCCTCTCCCGACAAGTTTGTAACCCCTACTACGAACAACCCTAGCACGAGAACACGACAGCTCGATACTGGACGTAGGGTATTACTCCTCGGAGGCCCGAACCAGTCTAATCCCGGTGTCTCTTGTGCTAACCATCCGGGTCGGACACACGATCGATACAAATTTACTGTCCGGCGGTAGAGAACCCCGACAGTTGGCGCGCCAGGTAGTGGCCACATCGTGTGTCTCGCCGAACTTCACCAACGACTCGGATGGAGGGCCGCGGAGTTTCGCTAACTCCCGGGGCCACCATGCGTTTCAGCTCCCTCGGCTTCATCTACACCGGGCAGGCGGAGTCCGTTGTCGGGCGTACCTTCGCCCGGCCAGCTCGCCCCAACGCCTTGACGGGGGCGGCAGGGCGCGCGGCGTTCGTCCGGGGTTTCTCGGACGAGACGATCATGGCCATGTTGGGGCCTAACCCGACACAGAAGCGTTTTAGGCTCGCTGCCTACTACCTCACCGACCTCACCTTCCAGGCCAGCGGAGCCGAGCCGCTTGCCTGGGGGGAATTCATGGAGCGGTACACCGCCATGTACCCTCGTGGACAGCAAGGCCTCCCGGACGATCTGGTGATGGCCTACATGGACGAGCTGCGAGCGTCCTACACCGCCCCCGGCTCCGCGACAGCCCGGAGGGCACCTCCGACACCCGCGCGCGACCCCGCGCGTGAGTGTTTCGTCTGTGTGGCGTCAGCCTCGAGCAGCTCCAACGACATGGAGCCGGCACAGCGCCATCGCGCCACCGACGCCCAGCGCAGGGCACGCCTCGACGAACTTGCCGAGGCCAGGCGCTAGCTTGACGAAGAGCTGGCCAACCTCCACCGAGAGCTCGGGGAGGACCGACCCCGCAACCCGCAGCCAGACCCGCAGCAGGTCCCGGTGCGGGAGCAACACCGCGAAGGAGACGGCGAGCGGCAGGACCGTCGCCCTGCCGCCGAGCAGTCCAGAGCCCGCGCCCTGATGCCGCCGGCTCGAGGACATGCACGCGACAACAACCGACGCGCCAACAAGGGTGCGAACGTTGACGCCAACGCCGACGGTGACGCCCCGCCGCTCTTCAGGCGGGCGTCGCAGAACCTAGCCGCTGCGGCCATGCTGCTGCGCGGCTGCCCGGAGGCGGCGACCTCCGAGGAGAGACGAGTGCGCCAGCAGCTCAAGGCGCTACTCGAGGCGGCGGCGGCACAGCAGGCGGAGAGTTCTGCCTCCCGCCAGCGGTCGGCGCGCGACCGGGGGGCGGCACCCTCCGCGCATCGCCAAAACCCGTCACCCTCGCGGCATCAGGGCCGCGGGGATGGGGGCGGGGCCGCAAGGTCGGTGGTCAAGGAACGTCTCGGGCCCAACCGCGACGCCCGGGGCACCATCGAGGCTCGCCGACGGGCCGCCAGCGTCGACAACTACGGCAACAGCGACAACCGCGACCGCCGCGACGAGCACCGCTCGCGCCGACACGACGACCGGGGACGCGGACGACGCTACGACAGCGACGATGACCGCGACCGTAGCTAGTCGCCGAATCAGAGGGGTCCGCGGGCTTTCGGACAGGGCGTGCGGGGCGCGACTTTCCCCTCACGCTTCCGAGCTCCGACTAACGTCCCCAGATACGACGGGGACACTAACCACAGTGTATGGCAAGAGGACTACCGGCTCGCGTGCCACGCGGGCGGAGCGACAGATGACCTCTTCATCATCAAGAATCTGCCGCTCTACCTCGGCGACTCCGCGCGGACATGGCTCGAGCACTTGCCCCGCGGCAAGATCAACGACTGGACGGACCTGCGCCGAGTCTTCGTCGGCAACTTCCAGGGCACGTACGCCCGCCCCGGCAAGCAATGGGAGCTGCGCAACTGCAAGCAGCAGCCGGGGGAAAGCCTGCGCGACTACATCCGGCGCTTCTCCAAGCGTTGCACCGAGCTCCCCGGCGCGACGGACAACGACGCCATCTCGGTGTTCCAGAACGGCACGACCTGCACCTCCCTCATCCATCGACTAGGGCGCTGCACGCCCCGAACTACTCGGGAGCTCCTCGACATCGCGAGCAACCATGCGGACGGCGAGGAGGCGGTCGCGGCGACACTTAACACCCCTCAGGGCAAGGGGAAACAAGTCATGGACCACGGTGAGGGGCCATCCTCGCACCACAAGAAGAAGAAGAAGAATGACAAGCGTCGTCGTGACGACAACTTGGTTGCGGCGGTCGAGCATAAGGCTTCACACCCCAAGAGCAACCCGACCAAGGCCGGTCCCCCGAAGGACCACTTCGAGAAGCTCCTGGAGGCGCCGTGCACCCACCACGAGGTCCCAGTCAAGCACGCGCTCAAGGACTGCCGCCTGATGAAGAACTACGTCAACGGCACGCTCAAGCCTAAGGCGGCTGATCCGCAGAAGGAGGCCGCGCCCGTCCTCGACAACGACGACGATGACTTGGGAGCTCAGTACCCGGGCGAGGACGACGCAGTCCATATGATCTTCGGCGGGTCCCCGGCACGACCCTCAAGGTGTCGGGAGAAACTGATCCGACGTGACGTCTTCAACGCCGAGTCCTTGACGACGTCCTACCTGAAGTGGTCGGAGGTTCCGATAACCTTCGACCGCAAGGACCATCCCAACCACGTACCACAGCCGGGAGCCTACCCACTAGTGGTAGCTCCCCTGTTCAGGTCCAAGCGGATCCACAAGGTCCTGATGGACAGGGGAAGTGGCATCATCGTGTTCTACGCGTCAACGCTCGACGACATGGGCATCCCCCGGTCCAAGTTGCGGCCGTCAACCGTGCCGTTCCATGGGGTCGTCCCTGGAATGGAAGCACTCCCAATCGGGCAGATCGATCTGCCCGTCACGTTTGGGACCCTGCAAAACTTTCGCACAGAAACCCTCACCTTCGAAGTGGTGGGGTTCTTGGGGATGTACCACGCCATCCTCGGGAGGCCAGCTTATGCGAAGTTCATGGCCGTGTCCAACTATACGTACCTCAAGCTGAAGATTCCCAGTCCGAGGGGGATCATCACAGTGGGGACTGCGTTCCAGCGCGCATTCGAGTGCGACGCAGAGTGCTTCCAATTTGCAGAGGCACTGATCCGGTCCGAGAGGCTCCACGCCGGGCCTCCCTCCGAGGACCAGGAAATCCCCGAGTCGTCCAAGCGAGCGGCCTGCTCTTTCGAGCCCGCCAAAGATGTCAAGGATGCGGTCGTCTCCGACGATGGCCGTACGCTCCGTATCGGGACGGCGCTCAATCCTAAATAGGAAAGCGCGCTCGTCGACTTCCTCAAAGCGAACCTCGATGTGTTCGCATGGAAACCCTCCGACATGAAGGGAATCCCGAGAGAGGTTGCCGAGCACAAACTGAACATCAAGCCGGGATCGAAACCGGTGAAACAACATCTCTGCCGCTTCAACGACGAGAAGTGCAAGGCGATTGGCGAGGAGATCAAGAAGCTCCTTAGTTCAGGGTTCATCCGAGAAGTATTCCACCCCGAGTGGCTTGCTAACCCTGTACTTGTAAAGAAGAAAAATAAGAAATGGAGGATGTGTGTTGACTACACGGGCCTTAACAAGGCATGTCCTAAGGATCCGTTTCCTTTGCCTCGCATAGATCAGGTAGTCGATTCGACAGCTGGGTGCGAAACCCTCTGTTTTCTCGATGCATACTCCGGGTACCACCAGATAGCGATGTGCATAGCGGACCAACTCGCGACTTCATTCATCACTCCGTTCGGCGCCTACTGCTACAAAACGATGCCCTTCGGGCTCAAAAACGTGGGCGCTACGTTCCAGAGATACATGCGATGCGTCTTCGGAGATCTCATAGGACGCATCATCGAGGCGTACGTCGACAATATCGTGGTCAAGTCAAAAAAGACCGGACAGGGTGTTTGCGAAGCTGAGAGAGCACAGGGTGAAGCTTAACCCTGAGAAGTGCGTTTTCGTGGTTCCGAGGGGCATGCTCCTCGGCTTTGTCGTGTCGGAACGCGGTATTGAAGCTAACCCCGAGAAGATCTCAGCCATCACGAACATGGGGCCGATCCAAAACTTGAAGGGCATACAGCGCGTCACGGGCTGCCTCGCAGCTCTTAGCCGTTTCATAGCGCGACTCGGAGAGCGCAGCCTGCCGTTGTACCGCCTAATGAAGAAGTCCGACCACTTTGCGTGGATGCCCGAAGCTCAAGAAGCGCTCGACTCCCTTAAGAACCTGCTAAAGAGTCCGCCGATCCTCACAGCTCCGGCGCCTGAAGAGCCGATGCTCCTATACATCGCTGCGACAACCCAAGTGGTCAGCGCTGCGCTGGTGGTCGAGCGAGAAGAGACCGGTAGATCACTCAAGGTGCAGCGTCCGGTCTACGTCGTGAGCGAGGTACTTTCCGACTCGAGGACTCGCTACTCACAAATGCAAAAGCTTGTGTATGCTGTCTTGATGACCAAGCGCAAGCTCCGCCACTACTTCGACGCACACCCCATCACGGTGGTGTCCAAATACCCGCTCGGAGAGGTGATCCAGAACCCCAAGGCCGAAGGAAGGATAGCCAAGTGGGCGCTCGAGCTGATGGGGCAGAACATCTCGTATGCGCCTCGCAGTGCCATCAAGTCACAAGTGCTGGCGGACTTTGTCGCTGAGTGGACGGAGATCCAAACTCCGCCGGCACCCATCGAGCACGAGACATGGACAATGTACTTCAACGGCTCGGTCATGAAGGAAGGAGCGGGAGTAGGCCTTGTCTTCATCTCGCCTCTAGGCGTGCGTATGGAGTACATGGTTCGACTACATTTTCCAGCCTCCAATAACGTCGCCGAGTACGAGGCGCTCATCAACGGCCTCCGAATCGCAGTTGAGCTCGGGATCCGCCGTCTCGAGATCAGAGGAGACTCAGAGCTTGTCGTGGATCAAGTCATAAAAGAGAAAAATTGTGTTGATCCGAAGATGACGGCGTACTGCCAGGCCGTACGCGAGCTGGAAGGCAAGTTCCACGGGCTCGAACTTCATCACGTGCTTTGCGACTACAACAAAGCTGCAGACATCCTCGCCAAGACTGCATCGAGCCGCAAGCCGGTACCACACAGAGTCTTCGCGAGCGACCAGCACGCACCCTCTGCACGCGTTGAAGGGGAGAAGCCACCAGAACCCGAAGGTCCGGAAGTCATGGAGATCGACCAGCCGCCCGAGCCGAACCTCGAGGACCCGGATTGGTGTTTCCCCATTCTCGAGTGGCTTGTCGAAGGGAAGCTACCCTTCGACCAGACGGAGGCACACCGCATCGCGTGACGGGCTAAAGCGTTCGTCCTCATCGAGGGCGAGCTCTACAAGCGAGGCGCGGCAGGCATCCTCATGCGGTGCATCCTCGGAGATCAAGGCAGGGAACTACTTCGCGAGATCCATGCCGGCACGTGCGGGCATCACGCCGGTCCGAGGACTCTTGTCAAGAAAGCTTTCCGACAAGGGTTCTACTGGCCCACAGTGGTGGCAGACTCCAAAGACATCGTGCGTCGTTGCGAGGGGTGCCAGTTCTACGCTCGACAAACTCACCTCCCGGCGCAAGCGCTTCAAACCATCCCCATCACATGGCCCTTTGCTGTGTGGCACCTCGACATGGTGGGGCCACTCCGACAAGCGCCCGGGGGCTTCACGCATCTCCTCGTAGCGGTCGACAAGTTCTCCAAGTGGATCGAGGCTTGACCCATCGTGAACGTTCGCTCCGAGGAGGCTGTAGCGTTCTTCACCGACATCATCTATCGCTTCGGCATACCCAACACGATCATCACCGACAATGGCAGCCAGTTCACGGGGAAGAAATTCCTAAACTTCTGCGATGACAACAACATTCGCGTGGACTGGTCGGCCGTGGCGCACCCGAAGATGAACAGGCTGGTCGAAAGGGCGAACGGCATGCTATTCCAAGGCTTGAAGCCTCGCATCTTCAAGCGCATCGAGAAGTGTTAACGCTCCTTAGCCTCACTACTAGGTTTGCACTCACGGCTACGGCACCAGGAATGCTTGAGGCACTTGCAAGCGTCGCTACCGGGTTTACACCCCTAGTAACGGGGCTAAGGAACATCTTTGGTAAAACAAACGATCACAGAAAGGTCCGCAAGCGCACGGATTACCGTTGTAGCACTTCACCCGGTGATATTCGGGTTATCGTATTTATATTTTCCCAAGGGAGGCACTACGGCAAAGATGATCGAATAAACGGTGGAGAGTAACAAGACTCGGTAAAGAGCTATAGTGGGGGTAACGAATAAAGATATTCGGGGATAACTTGACACACACAAGGAGATCTTGATAAAGGGTTAGAGAGGATCTAGTGAGCTGGGAGGACAACGAGACAAGGATCCTAACACAATCTATCTATTCTTGTCAACTCTAGGCAAAGAGCTAAGGCAAAGGATAACCAAGGTAAGCTAAACTCGACAAGCTCTTCTAGTGCTGCAGGGGCATGCAAAGCCGCGCTCTCGGACTAGGATGAGAAGGGAGAACGACAACGCGCTGAATCCTACCGACCCGAACTAACGTGGTGGACTACAAAGCCCGTCCGGAGCTGTCACCTCCTTAGGGTACCACAACTATTCTGTTGAACGGGACACCAATCTAAGACTAAGGTAAGCTCTGAGCACCGCGCTCACAACGAACCAAAGAACCTTTCCCCGGATATCACGAAGGAAGGTCTCTCTCTACCGTGAAACACCGTAGATCAAGCGAAGAACGACCACAACACTATAGGGTTCAAGAGAGCTATGCTAACCAAGATTAAACTAACTTTAGTCTAAACCAAGAATAAAGCTTCTAGAGCAAAGTAAAAGCTGAATGTAATTGACTCGAAAGGTAAGATAGAAAGATAACTTGAATTGTACTTGAGTCTAAAAAAAGAAAGGATACAAGAGTAGTACCGGAACCCTGAAGAAGACTCCTCCGGAACCCCGAGACTAGCTCGACTTGACTCTAACTCCCAAACTATACTAATCCTACTCTAAGTGAACAAAAGAGAGAAATGGAGATGCTCCTGCGTTGTGTGTCTGATCCAGCGAGTGGGAGGTGGCTTTTATAGGCAAGGAAGGTCGGTGGAGTGCAAGGGGCCACATGCCAGGTGCGGCCGGCTCACTAGGTGCGGCCGGCCCTGGGATGTGCCGCCTCTCGCCTTGGACGCCCCTGATCACTGCTCCTGAGGCGGTTGTAGGTTGGCTCCTTGGGTCGGTTTTGCCCGGCACGCGAGTTGATAGGTGCGGCCGGCCCACCCCCGTGCCGTGTGATGCACCGACCATGCTCGGGGACACCTAGGATTGCCTCTGGATGACGGTTGTGGCAGTTGAGCAATCGGATAAGTGGACCCATTGATACAAGTGATCCTAGCCTTCACCATTTGATCAAACTGACGTTTCTTCAGTGAATCGCGCTCGTCCAAGTTGTGCTCGAGGGAGAGGGGGTACTCCGGACCAGAGACACACCACGGGGCAGGGCCGGCCGCACCTGCCAGGCCGGCCGCACCTACAGGGTCGGTCGTGCCTGGTGGTTCGGCCGTGCCTTGCATGTGTGGTGTGTTGGTCCCAAATTCTCCCAAAATATGTACCTGCCTATGAAAATTACAACACAACTCGTGAGACTTTATTAGTACTAAAAATGTGCATGAAACTTGCCATATACTCCTCTCGAACCTGAGGTTTTGACGGTCAAATTTTTGTTGTAAGGACCGTCAACAAGAAGTTCCGAGAGAGATGGGTGGCCGAGCTACCATCCGTCCTCTAGAGTCTGCGCACCACGCCTTGTCGAGCAACTGGCTTCACACCGTTCTTCATGGTGCACGGGTCATAAGTAGTTCTACCCACAGACATCGACTACGGCAGTCCCAGAGTACGAGCTTATACCGAGGAAGGCAATCAGGTAGCGCTCGAGGACGCGATCGACCTACTCGACGAGGCGCGTGACGTGGCACTGCTACACTCCGCCAAGTACCAACAAGCCTTGCGGCGCTACCACGAGTGCAACGTACGCGCCCGCGAGTTCCAGGTCGGGGCGAGTTCAAGGTAGCAAGGATCGACACAAGCTCTCACCCCCGTGGGAGGAGGCGTTCATTGTCGATCAAGTACTCCGGCCTAGAACGTTCAAGATCCGATACGAGGACGGTCGAGTCGTCTCCAACGTGTGGAACATCGAGCATTTGCGGCCATTTTACCCTTGAGTAAATGTTTATATCTTATGAATCAGTGAATAAATGCCGCATGCTTTGTTCATATATCTATAAGTTCGTAAACTTCTCGGTTGCCATGCTTCGATATGTTGCAACTTCTCTTAGATGCACTCCTTTCGTTTTTCTACATTTTTTCAAAACAAAAATCGACAACTATGTCGCGACCAATCGCACGTGCGAGAGGTTTTTTGGCGGAAGGCTCAACCTTGCGAGAAGTAAAGATGGCGGCCTGCGCGGGGCTTGGCGCTACTGCTCGTTCAACGCTCCTAGCACCTACGCCTCCGTGGCTACGGTGCGAAGGCTTGCGAGCACAGTCCAAGTCCACAGGTTTCCATCCAACCTCTTTTCAAAAGCGCTCGAGCAACCGCCCAGACTCCGGTCTAAAACGATTTTGACGACAAATCTCGCGAGTTACTTTTCGAGTTTCCCCAAGTGCTCGGGGGCTGCGAACGCGTGGCGCCCCTTAGCGGTTTGGGATGGCTGGGCTCTTCAACTCTTACGCCCCCGCGGCTACGGAGTGGAGCTTAGTCATCTCATAATTCCTAAATTCTGCTACGTGTTGCTGTAGTCGTCCCTGGGTGCTTGGGAATGTTCGAGCCGTAACTTCTTTGAACAAGTTCTCGATAACATAAAGCCGTTCATGATGTTACACTTGTGAACTGTTCTTAGTTACCTACACCTAAATATGATACATCTAAGGTGAAGGCCTGGAGCTCTCTTGGTCTTCTGGTGGGTCTCTTGGTATCTGTTGACACCTTTTTTTGGAAAAACAGATCAAAAGGGGTAAGGAAGAAGCAGCCGATGAGAACAGAGTGCAATCGGCCGATTGAGGAAAGAGAAAGATGGTCAACAGGACTCGCCGATGATCAAAGGTCTGTCGATGGGCCAGCGGGTCAAACCTATCGGCCGATGGTCAAGCAGAGGATCGGCCGATGGAGAGGAAGGCGGCAATCGGGAGGATACGCCAAAAGGGAAGTACGGCGGAGGCGGGTCAATCCACGATTGGCAACGGGTCAAGAGTCAGTTTTTAGAAGGTTTTTTGACTCCTGCGAGAGTCCTTTTCTATTTTTAGTAGTTTTTCGTCTTTCTTTAGATGCAAGTAAACAGTGCCGTGATCGGCTAGGAGTCGGGTTGTCCTCAGGACATAAATAGCGACCCTGCGTGGTCGGAAAAAAGTGTACACACCAATATCAAACAAACCACCTCCGGGCAAACCCTTTACTTTACTGCATCTACTTTACAGCATCTACCTTTACAGCATCTACTTTTCGGCGACTTCGCCATTGCGATTTTCTCTTTTCTACAACGTCGTGCTTCGAGTTCGTCGGGCTGCATCAACTGACCTCCGGCAAGCTTGTGAGTACCGTTTTACCGAATAACCCTAGGCTTTAACCTCCGGGCGCATCGCTGAGGTTTCGTCTAGTTCTTTATTCACCCCTTACCGATATTAGCTAGATCTGCAAGTTTTCGTACCAATTCTTGTGGTTTTAGCTATTATCACCCTTATCCCACTCGATCTAGATCCTATCGGCTTCTAACACCACAGCCGATTCCGACCTACTCGAGTGCTGACGTCACGATCGGCCGATCCAGCCGATCTGTCTACTCGCACACCCGCGCTTCGGTCGCTTTCGAGCCGGCCGATCCCGCCTTACCTGTATCGGCCGATTGGCTGGTACACGTGTCGCCGCAAGGCCATCGGTTCTCTAGCCGATCCTTAATATTTTCCATTGTCAATCAACAGGTCAGATTGGCTGGCACGCCTCGCTACAGACCGGGGAGTCACGTGTGCTGCGCGCGAAGGTGACGTCCTATTTTCGCGTCAACAGTATCAGGTCCAGGTCCTTCATGGTGGTGTCGGCCATGTCACGGGCGAAGGAGGCGCAGTCTTCCTCGAGTTGGTCGTAGTACGTGTCAGAGCTACCATGGTCCCAGCCGCCGCTCAGCGCCATGCGGTCCAACCCTTGATAGTGCGAGTCGAACATGGCGAGCGCTCGGTGCACCACCCTCCAAGCAGTCGACAGCTCCCGCTCCTTGATCACCTCCGGGAGGCGCCCGACCTCTTCTAGAAGCCCGTCGGGGAGCATCGGCCCGAAGGGAACGCTGAGCCCGACAAGACCCCGCCAATAGCTCTTCCAAGCTTGGCGTGCTCCAAGATGCTCGCCTTGCGGGACGTCTCCGACTCGCGCCGGGCGTTCTTGGTTTGCTCGAGCTCGGCCGCGACCTGCTCCCGGGCCATCTGGGATTGCTCGAGCTTGGCCTTGGTCTCTGAAAAAGGTCGACAGGTTGCAGTGAACGAACATGGTGCCGCCCAATCGAGAGAGGAGCGAGGCAGGATCGAGGAAACTTACTCTCAAGCTGCTCCGACAGCCACTTGATCGAGCCGTCCTTCTCGAGGATCTTGAGCTCAGCTGCGTTCACCTCTTGCGTTTTTTCCGTGAGCTTCACGGTCATTGCAGCGTGGTACGTGCGCATCCCTGAGACCACGAGAAGACAAATCAACATCGACAAAAACCAACGAAAAGAAAGAAGCTCGCAACTGGAAGCGTTCGAGGCCCACTCACCGTCAACATCCTACGCCAACTTGGAGTTGGCGTCCCGGAGCCGGGTCACCTCGTCGGTGACCTCCTGGAGCTTGTTGGTCACCTCGGAGAATTGTTTGTTGGCCGTCCTGAGGTCCGCTCCGGCGGTGACCAAGTCTTGCTCCAGCTCCGCCACCTTCGACTCAAGCGTCACCTTCTCCTAGGCGGCAGCCTGGGCGGTGTTCTGGGCGGCGGTCTCGGCGGCGGAAGCGGCGGCTGCGGCCTTCTCGGCGGCATCATTGGCGGTCATCGCGGCGGCCCACAACTCTTCGATCTTTGCCTCCGCCTGGGCCAACCTCGCCTCAAGAGACTCCCGCTCCGTCGCAGCGATGGCAGCCGCAGCTTGTGTGGTCGTGGTGCGGTCTTCCGCGGACTTCATGGCGGCCTCGAGCGTGGCCCTCGACGACGCCTCACTCGCCACCGCCCCGACGGCGGCCACACGAGCGACCACCAGCTGCATCTCCAGCTGGGTCCTCTCCGCTCGGAGCTCATCGATGGTACGTGCTCTCCTTCTGCCGGACTCCACGAGCGCCTGTTCCGGGCAAGAGGACATCGATCATAAGATTTGCAAGAATAGAAAAGACAAGATTGAGCTCCCGGTTCGAAGGGACTCACCGTCGTCGCGGGAAGGATGAGCTCGTCGAACGCACGATGCGCCCACCCGAGACCCCGATCGAGGCTATGGCAGGCCGCGGTCTCCTCGTCTTTGTCGTCAGACACGTCCGCCTCGTAAGCGGCCGCCCACGTGGAGCGGACGAGGTCGGTGATCCGCACGTCGTCCTCCTCGCGCTCTGGCAGCAGACCTGCACCTGAGCCCTCCCCGGCCTCCTGGATCTCTAGGGAGGCGACTCCCACAGCGCTCCCGGGAACATCGTGTTCCTGTGGGGCTGGGCGGGTCGGGCTCGCAGTGGGCCCCGTTTCGGTGGCAGGGGCGGCAGGCCGGGGTGACGATGACTCTGGCGCGCTTGCTGCAGTCGATCTCGCGACTGCGGCGGGGGACGAGGACGCGGTGCGAGTCATCTCTGCGCCGGCCGCAGGTTCTCCGAGGACCTCCTCGGTCGCCTCCAACGTGGCTGGGGTTTCGGGAGCCCTGGAAGCTCCGACCAGGCTCAGATCCGACTGCTCCGTCGCGGCCGCGTCGAGCGCGGGCTCCTTGTCGACGGGCTCCGCTGCTCCAGCCGTGGTCGCGGCCTCGGGCGCGGCAGACTCGGAGGCCTCGACCCCCGACTCCTCCGGCTCCGACAGCAACCGCTCCAGCGCGACCTCGAAGATTGCCGTGTCGTTGCCCAAGAGGTCGGGCAGCCGCGGTGTCTGCAGCTGGCGCCTCCACCGCGTCCCCGCCCGCCTGCGACGCCGCAGGCGCCAGAGCTTCTACCGCCGCCGGCACCTCGACCTCGTGCTCACCGGCCGGTGGTGGTGGGGGCACGATCTTCTCGGGAGACGCCGCCCCGACATCACCACCTCCTGCGGTGGCCTCAACCGACGGCTTGGTCGCCGCCTGGATGACGTCCGCTCCAAGGGCCACCAGCCCCTCGGCCAAGATGTCGGCGTCCGACGCCAGTGGCGGTGCCGCTGACTCGACGACCTCGGCCGCCACGACCAGCCCGCTCCCGGCCTGCTCCGCCAACAGTTCGGCATAGGGAGGCAACGGGCGGGGCACGGGCTGTGGGTCGTGCGCACCCAGCACTACGTGTTTCAGCGGTGCAAGGCTGAGCACGCTGGTGTCGGCGCGGCTGAGGAAGATACGAATTAAAGACAGGAAGCAAAGCGAGGACAAAAAATAGTAAAGCGGCAAAGAATGGCGAACGAGAACTTACATGGAGGACCAGACGCGTACCCGCTTCGCAGGCCTATCCAATGGGCCCGACTCGAGGGCTGGCCTCTTGGCCTCCGCCAGCTCGGAAGCTGGTTCCCGACGCTCCGCTGGCGCAGGAACTATTTTGTCACCCCCCGACGACTTGGGGCGGCGCTTCGATCCCCCGATGGCTGGGGGGTAGCGCTTCGATCCCTCGATGGCTCGGGGGTTGTCCTCTCGGCCTACGCCGCGCCGGAGGCCGGCCCTCAACTCCCACCAGTGGAGAGGGGAATTTGCTCGGCCAGGGCGCCGCCGCCGTGGATGACGAGAGATTGGAGGCGCCGCTAGGGGGTGCTCGTGTCCCCTTCCTGCGGCGCGGCCGGTACAGATGCCGGCGGGGTCGACCTCGCCTTGGATGACGAATGCCTCCTCATGGAGTCCGAGTCCGGATGGTCGGAGCGTCGAAGAGATGGCGGGGGGAAGTTTCTCACTCCGCCGGCCGCTTGGGCGGATCGTCCCGGCGTGGGGGATCTCTCCGCCCCTCGGAGGCGCGTGAACCACCAGGGGCCGCCTGCGAGCGGGTCACCCTTTGATCTTCTCGGGCGGGGCGGGCCCCCGGCTGCGAGCTGGAACCCGCACCCTTCTCACGGGCGCCCAGCTCTGACCGCCTCGACGAGCTCACCTCCGCCGCCCGGCGTGGCGAAGGAAGGGGCGACCCGGATATGCCGCTCCAATCGACCTCCACGCTCGGCTCGTCCCCACTCCACGGTGGCGACAGCGACGGATCTTCATTGGAGGAGACGTTGCGCTCCCCCGCCTTGCGGCACTTGATGCGGTTGTCGTTCCGATCGCACTTGGCGATTTCCTTCTCCTTATGCCGCTCCTTGCACTCGACCCTCCGCCTGTCCGCGGCCGCCTGGTTGCGCTTGAAGATCACCTCCTCCGGGAGAGGCGCCTTCGCGGGCACGAGATGGGAGCTCCTCAGCTGGAAGAGAACGGAGCAAAGGGAGTCAGCGACCATCAAGAAATTTCCGAGAAGATCCAAATCAAATGAAGACACCGAACTAGTCAGAAACCTTATCGAAGGAAGAAACCACTTACGAGCCTTTCAGTCCCCCCGTTGGGGAGCATCGGCAGGAGCCGCGACGGCGGCCACACGTAGGTCGTCTTCCCGATGGCCACCGACACGCGGCGCTGGATCTCATCTAGTGACGGCGGCTCGGGCGCGGTCACGGTCCCTATCCAAGGGGCCCTCTTGGCCGTCATCTCACAAAGACGAAGAGGCCGCCTCCGGAGCGAGATGACCCCCCGGGCGTGGTACTTGCCAATGACGGCAGCTAGGCCGACTCCGGCCTCGCGAAGGCGGGCCAGCGCCGCCCAGTGCTCCTTGAGCAACTTCTCCTGCTTCGCCTTCGAAGGTCCGTCGGTCCAGTTTCTCGGCGCCTGGGCGATGGAACTTCCGGTGAACTCCGGCAGCGCATGCTCGGGGTCGTTCTTAAGATAGAACTACCCCTTGTGCCAGCCGCTGTTGGAGCTGGTCAGCGAGAAGGGAACGTACTTGCTGCCCCGACCTTGCTTCATCCGAAGGTTGGCGCAGCCGATGGTCACCGCGAGGGGGCCGTCCTTCAAGCATGCGAACATGAAGAAGTACTTGAAGAAGTGCCAGTGGGCACCGATCCCCAAGTACCCCTCGCACAGCGCCTCGAACGCCGCCATCTGTTGGACGCTGTTCGGGTTGAGGTGCTGGAGCTGGAGCCCGTACTCGTAGAGGACCGCTCGGATGAACCGCCCGGCGGGGATAGAGAAGCCGCGCTCATGGAACGCCACGAATGAGACGACGTACCCTCTCGGTGGGTGCGGCATGGACTCATCCTCGAGCACCTTCCACTCTACGGCATCGGTGAGCGGAGGGAGCTGCCCGGCGGCGACGAGACGATGCAGCATTGAGGGGGACACGTTGGAGCGTGACCAATTCGACATGGCGACAGCGAGCTCTCGCGTATGGCTCCGGCGAAAGGGGCGGCGACACTGTGGACGTGAGGGGCGAAGGAAGCAGACGGCGATGGCAGTGGAAAAGGCGAGAGGTAAAAGTTCCAAACCCTCAGACGGCGCGCGGTTAAAAAGGATGGGGCGCGGCCACCGGCCTTAAATGCTGGGCCCGCCACGCCGAAAAGACGCCTGCTTACGCGCACGCACCCCGGCGTAACTGACGCTCGCTTCCACGACGCCTCGATCCTCGCTGGGCCCAGGTATCCGAACCGCCCCACTCCGTCTTTTCAAACCATCTCATCCGCCACGTCGGCCACGACTTCCACGACTCCCACAACTCCCACGACGCCCACGACCGCCACGACTACTTCAACAAAAGATACCAGAACAACGACAATGCCACTGAAGATCAAAACCCCACAAGCGAGTCTACAACTCACTCGTGGGCTCGGGGGCTACATCCGGCGGATGCGCTCGCGTGCACCCACCGAGAAGATCAAGAGCAAAGATCGACGCGACGCCTTTCGTCTGAGCCTGCGTGCGACTCCCTCTCAGGCTCGGGGGCTACTGATGAGGGCCCAGATTAGGGCCCCCTTTGACGGCGAAATAATTACTCTTGAGGTGGAGTCTTCTGACACCATTGACAATGTGAAGGCCAAGATTCAAGATAAGGAGGACTGAGAACCCCTGTCAAGACCATCACTAGTAAGATGTCTTGTTTCCGACTAGTTGGAAGCTTCCTCGACAAGTCTCCCACTAGAGAAAGCTTCTCCGACAAGTCTTCGTCTCGCACGAGGAGTCCTCACCTCCGACAACCTGCTCGTTCGCACAAGCAGTTTCCGTCTCCGACCAAGACGTGGTCCACGCAACGTGGCGCCATCCCGACGCACGGACTCCCCCGCCACAACACGTGGGGCGCTAGTTCCACATGCCATGCAAGCACACCAGCTGGCGGCACGCGCGGACGGTCGGCTCTGACGAGAGCCTTAATGCAGCACTGTTCGGCCGCACAGCCATCAACGCGCCGTCCCATCCGACCCTGCAGCACGCCAACTCCGACCGAGGCACTCAAGTGCTCCCTACGATTAGCGCTGGCCTACGATTAGGCCCTAACGTGGCGAGCTCATCCCGTACTCAGACGGGTTGAGTCAGCACCAAAGTGCTCAGAGGAGGCGCCAGGTGACCAAAATGAACAGCCCCACCCCGACACGCGGCGGCTTCGACGACAACATAGCTCAGCCGCCTTCAATACTCCCTGACGGACAGTGACGTGCGAGAAGACGTCCCAGCGGCTGGCACTGTAACTTTTACTTTGTTTCCTTTTTTTGCCCCTCTCCCTTGCGTCTATAAAAGGAAGAGGAGGGCAACCGTCACAAGGGCTGACGGATTGAACACTCACACTCCAGGGACTTGGGCTCGACACCCTCTCCCGACAAGTTTGTAACCCCTACTACGAACAACCCTAGCACGGGAACACGGCAGCTCGATACTGGACGTAGGGTATTACTCCTCGAAGGCCCGAACCAGTCTAAATCCCGGTGTCTCTTGTGCTAACCATTCGGGTCGGACACACGATCAATACAAATTTACTGTCCGGCGGTAGAGAACCCCGACAATGCCCTTCCTACTTGCTTAAAGATTGAAGTATAATTTTGCATTTTATTCCCTACCCTTCTTACTTGCTTAAAGGATTTTCTTTTGCAAAGTATATTTTACAAGGACGATAGTGCAAAAATAGCAAGGTCCAAATCACAAAAGGCCAGCACTTCTACAATCTTCGGTGGCTCCTGTCGTCTTCCTCCTGTTTGTGGATGCCTCCCTTATCCGCACCGCAACGCAAGCTGGCCTGCTGGGGCGCACACCGCGGGAGGGGGTGCAGGCATGCTGCACGGCAGCCGATGGCCGGAGCAGCGCGCCTCCTTCGTCCCCTCCGGCCAACGCGTCTCCTCCTCCCTCCCCACCAGCCAGCGCGCCTTCCTCCCCTCCGGTCAACCCCTACCTATCTTTTGGTTTCCTCTGCTAGCGGCGGCGACCGGAGCAAGCCTCCCAGCTCTATGGCGTGGCGAAGATTGATTCCAAGTGTGAAGGCGCCCTCCCTCCGCCGGCAGAGGGGCGAAGCTCGACGCATGGGTGGATCCGGAGCGCGGCCCCTCACCTGCTCCTCCTCTGCCGGTGAGCCGTGAGAGCGCGCGACTCCTCTGCTGCTCCTCCACCGGCGAGCGGCCCTGCATCCCTCTTCGGAGCTGCAGCGGCCCGAGCTTGGGCTCTCGCCACGGCATGGAGGTCACGGCCGCTGCTCTCTCGCGCTTGGATCGATTTTTGGCGCCATATTTCCCGCGGACGCGCCAAAGCTCCAGCGCCGCACGGGATCGACCTTCGCCGTCGACCAAGTGTACAACAGTGCTGGGCTCGGCGATAAAGCCTGGGAGCACGAGCCCCCGTCGTCCTTTCGCGAGACGACGGCGGCGGCGTCGCTAGCGTGAGGCGGGGGGTTTTCTGTAAGAAGGTCGGCTCGCAGACGGCTTACAGCCGCGTGTTGTACGTGCCCTCAGAGCGGCGCGAGGCCAAGCTGCGGTTTGTGGGCACGAGCGCAACGACCGGCCTTTCCCTCTGGCTTTTGTGGTGGGCCAGCTCGACAAACTCTTTTTTATTAATAATCGGCCAGAGTACTGCCATGTTATTTAAGAAGGAAAATCATGTGATCGTTTACATGGTTGTGATTAAAAAAACTTGAAAACTCGACTCAACAAAGCGACTAAAATTTTAAAAACCAATCTAACTCTAGGCCCCGACAGGCATCCCTTCTCAGCTTCATCTCTTCCTTGATTAGTTGAAAGATTCTTGCATGCAAAGCAGCTATTCCTTCAAAGATCCTCCTATTTCTCTCGTTCCAGATGTTCCACACGGTGTTGATGAGAACAGCGGCCACACAACGTTGATCCCTTCATGCAAGTCCTTGCAGCAAAGAATTCCACCAAAGCTCAACAGAAACATCCTGGTCAGGTGCTCTGATCCTGCCTCCTGACCACCGATACACCAGGTCCCAAACCTCCCTGGCAAACACGCATCTCAAGCAAAAGGTGCACAATTGTCTCATGCATTTGATCACAAAGTACACAGGCTGGATTGCAGAGCTAGTTCCTAAGCAACTAATCTGTCTGCTGTGAGCATTTTGCTCTGGACGAAAAGCCAAGCAAAGACGCAATGCTTTCCTTCGGTTTGCGCCCTCTAGATAGCTTTGGAGTTGAAAGTGCAGAAGGCTCTCTTAAATTGAACTGCATCAGCTGATTTTGCCTTGTACGAAGTGATAGAATCAGCCACATCAGTCAACTGCACATCATGGACTAGACCCCACTGATTGATGAATTCAGCCATCTCCTCTACCGACGACATTAGCCAAAGCCTACACAGCCATTTCTGATTTGCAATATCCTCTGCCACAGTATTATTCTTCCTCCATGCAAGCTTGTACAAATTTGGCGCCAAATCTTTAGGTGCTTGTCCTACCAGCCAAGGAGATTACCAGGACAAAGCTGTACACCCATCTCCAACAGTAACCCTAGTACTCGCCCGGAAAAATTGGTTGCCGGTTTCATTACAAGGCACATCAGTACCCACCCAAGGACGATCCGGATCAGACCACTGAAACCACAACCATCGTAGTCTGAGAGCTCTGCTGAAATGTTCCAAGTCCATGACACCCAGCCCGCCTAGCTCCTTCGGCTTTTGAACATTTGTCCATCGAACTAGCCAATGTCCTCCACTGGCCGATTCAGAACCCTTCTAGAGGAAGCCCCTCCTAATTCTGGTCACCTTCTTCAGAAGCCATTTAGCTGGTGCGAACATAGTTAGGATAAGTCGGTATAGAGGAGAGCACTGAATTGAGGAGCTTTAGTCGACCGGCTCGATTTAAAAATTTCCCTTGCCGAGTCGGTAGCCTGTTCACCATATTGTTGATCAGCGACTGAAAATCAACACGGCGCAGTTGCTTGAAGTGCAGAGGCAGACCCAAATAGTTGCAAGGAAAGGACTGAATAGAACATTGGAAGCCTTCCATCACAACTGATATATCAATGGTGTTGCAGTGGATTTGGTGCACTACACACTTTGATCTGTTTGTTAGCAAGCCTGACGCATGCGCGAACACCTCCAAAATGTGTGCCACCATTTGAACATCTTCCTTGATGGGCGCCAGAAAAACCCTGCATCGTCAGCATACAAACTGGCACGAAGAGAGGTTGTTCTGCAGTTTAAAGATGAAAGCATGGTTGAAGCACATGCAACATGCAGCAGTCATTGCAATGGCTTCATCGCCAGGATGAATAGCATCGGCGACCATAGCCCTATGTGAATACTCATTTGCAACCACCGGTGTAACGTAGTGTGGTAAATGTTATATTGATGATCATGTAAATGATTGGTCTCCAGTCAAGTACTTGTAAATTCATATCACTAGTTGTAGTTCAAAGCTCCATAACAGGTTGTTTTATTCGATTAAATTGGAATGATCTATGTTGTCTTGGTTATTTGTCTTACCTTTTTTTACTTTCAGCACTCACTTATGATTACCCTTGTTATTTATAGTATTCTAGCTCCTACTAATATGCATAATTGGACGTTTATCATAGAAATAATGCTTATAAAAGCATGTTAGGGACAAATACTGTCATCTGCAACACTATCATCACTATTAAACTTGTGCCTTCACTCTTTACTACAAATCTGCATAATGACATGATTGATATTTATAAGATAAATAAATACTCCTTCCATATAGTATTTAGATGATGTTTAGGACATGATTGCGCATACCAAGATGTCATTAATTAGAGGTTAGTTTTCCCTGTTTGCCCTTATTAAATAGCATTGCGGGTGCACTATGGACACTTAAAGATTTCGTCTCGATTGGTTAGCGCAGCAGCTCCTGAGGTGGCTGAGGCTGGAGGTCCCCAGCTCGAGACCTCGTTAGTGCTTTTTTTCTTTATTTTGCTTCGTGCGCTCTGAAGAGCAGAGAAGGGTCGTAGCGATTAATACCACCATTGCGGGCTGCAGGGTGGAGGGTAATGCAGTTTTTCTTTATTTTGCTTCGTGCGCTCTGAAGAGCAGAGAAGGGTCGTAGCGATTAATACCACCATTGCGGGCCGCAGGGTGGAGGGTAATGCAGTTTTTCTTTATTTTGCTTCGTGCGCGGTGAACAACAGAGGCAGAGGAAGGGTCGTAGCGATCAATGCCACCATTGCGGGCCACAGGATGGAGGGTAATGCATTCCGTTTTTTTTGTCAAGAGAAGAAATGACATCTAATTTATGGTTCAGGTGGAAGGCTCTGCACCATGGTCAGCAAGAAAAGTTGTGCATATCAGTCGAAGAGGTTTACTAAATGAAGTATGCACGAGTCTGAAGATCCATCCACATTTGTATACTTCAAGATCAGCATCACCAATCTGAAGATCGATCCACCTCTGTATACTTCAAGACCAACATTTGGTGGCATTTACTTTGGATCGGTTCTCATGCACATTTACAAGACTGAAAGGGCTGATGGGGCGCAATCTTTTAGATTGACCTCAAAGTCTTAAAGAACTTTGGAAGATGCACCGGAGGTTGCGGCTGATCTTGCTATTCAACACTTGCATTGTAACCTTAACATTGAAATAGATGATTCAAGCTACAAAATGAAGAAAATTCTAGACAAGAGGAAAAAAAATTTTAAGACATAAATATCAAGACTTAATGCAAGATCGGCTGAGCTGATAGAGTCTAGCGGATCCACAATAAATATATGTGCAACTACACTTGACGAGATGAAAGATGTTGTTTTGTGTGCCAGTGGTTGCATTGTGCATCACCAAGCGGGTTTGCATATGACCTTGGAATCGTCTAGGTGGAGGCGTTTGATGGTTTCTACTTTTTGATCAAAAGTCTGCACATATCAAAGTGGTAGTGTAACATCCCGGATTTTCCCGAAATGTTAATGTTTGCAAAAATGTGGATTTCAAAAAAAAAAATTCATGCTCGATGTGTTTGCTCATAATCATAAGACTGTCTTCTTGTGCCCTTTTCAAGATTCCTAGTAATAAAATTAATTAAATTGCTTTGTGTGCTAAGGATAAATTCCATGTTAGTGTGATTTGGTCCTTAATTGGATTTTTCTTGAATCTTTGAGTGTGGTTTATATTTGAAATCTAATTTCAAATATAAATCAAAAGTTAATTGAACTAACTATCCTCTCTAACCTTCTGTACCCACCTAAGCCACCTGGAGCTCTTTAATCTCCCAGTCGACTTTCTAATCTTTCCCAGCCTAATCTTTTCCAAAGTGCTCTGGAATTTCATAAATGAATTATTGTATTATTTTTCGACTCTTCGAATTGATTCTTTGCGATTGATTTGATTTCGGTTAATAAACTATAATTCAGTGGAGTAAATTCCCGATAGCTCATTTGAATTATGACAGTGATTTCCGGCTTCTCGGGTTAATACTTTGTTATTTAATTTGTTCCCGGAAAAATAGTCTAATTCATGTGTTCCAGTTCCGCGAAAAAAACTGCTATCAATTTATTTCACTGAATTAATATGTTTCGGCCCAAATCGACGAGCCCATCTTCTAACCCTAACCTCTTCCCTTAAATACCCTCACTCTCACTTCTCTCCACTCTTCCCTTCGCTTCCTCCGCCGCCACTCATCTCCTTTCTCTGTTCTTTCTTTTTTCCAACCGAAGTAAGCATCACCAACACCTGTTCTTCCATCGCGCAGCAAGCCAGCAGTAGCCTTGATTATTTCTTTGCCCCACCGAACAGCACCACCCTTTCCTTTTTTTCTCCAATCGAGTAAGCAACGCTGCAAGCTGCTCTTCCACAAATCGAGTAGCAAATCCACCAAAGCCAGCTAGCTGCAGCACCGAGACCTCACCCTCTGTTTTCCAATAGCAAGAATAAGAGCTCATTTCTTTTGTTGCTGATGAAGCATCACGCACAGCTAGGGCACCCTGCCGCCCCATTCTCTGTTTCCACCATCGGAGCTAAGCACAGCACCTTCCCTCCTTTTACAAATCCTCCACCAATCAGCAACCGCAGCCCTCTCCATCCTCCAAGCCAATGCCGCTTGCCCCATCTTATATGCTACTTTCTTTTGTTGCTGATGAAGCATCTCCTACTAATATGCACAATTGAATATTTATCATACAAATAGTCCTTATAATAGTATGTAGGGACAACTACATGTGGTTGGTCATCTGCAACACTGCCTTCACTATTAAGGTTGTTAATAATCAGCATAAGGACATGATTAATATTCATAATAGGAATAAAATTGTTGCCAATGGCTTTTATACTGTTTTCTAATCTTCTTTGGCTTATGTTACTAAACATGCAGGAGGTTGGGAAATTTGATGATTTTTCTATCTCTGATCGTCATTTATTTCTCTATTGCAAGATCACGGGGTCAGTTATAGGTCACTGATGCTGAGTTTCACTTATTGGTGTTTCCACACAAAAGACCAAGGTTCAGCAGTCATTGATCTCAACATGCTTCTATACTTGTATCTGAGTATTTATCAAAAGGAAACTCTTACTAATCCCGCATATATCTTCCTACTTGTTCCCAGCTGAAAAAGAAGCGAGTGCCAGGTTAATGGCGCGCCAGGTCTCTAGTTTCTTCCCGTAACTCTACATCATTCAGTATCCAGTCAGAAAATGTGTGTTCTATTGTCCGAAAAAATCTCAAAATATCTTTTTTTGCGACTATCCCAAAAATATCTAAGAAAAGTCGTTGTCAGAGAACTACCGGAAAAGTGACTGCTGAATATCAAGCCACATGCCTTTTGTTTTCCCCTCCTGTTCTAGAACATGTTTTGCACAAAATCGAGATCAAGAAATTACCTGCAACATCGCGACAAGAACTTAGTAAGGTTTACGTATTCAAGGGCTTAAAGTCAAAAGTTACTGCATGAGTCTTCGGAGTTCATTAGTAGCACCATTCTGACATTTTTCTCGAGTTCAATGTTAAACAACAGTCTAATAAACTATTACACGCCGCAAGGTCTTCATTGACCGAGAGCTCGTCGACAAATGCTATCCTGGTGAAGGGTCATTGTCTCATGCAGATATAGTTGCCCCAAAGAAAAACATAGTACCATCAGTTGTCCATTCTTTAGATGCATGCCAATTCCGACTTGGGTGCCCCTGTCTAAGACTAAACATTTCAAATGAATGATGAGCTTACTGGGGCGGGGCCGCGGGGGCATCTATTGCAAGATTTTGATCAACCTCAATTTCCTTGAGATTGATTGGCAGCAGACAAGTACATTTGTACGAAATTTCTCAAGAAGTTCAAGTTCACAAACGTATGCTTAAAGACATGTCCTGTCAAATTGTTTCAAGAACCCTCACCAAGAACGTTTCCAGAAGTCCAAACATGGATACAATAGTTTTGACTGAAACTCCAACAGTACTTCTGCTACCTCAAGGAGGACATATAGTCGTGGAAAGTGATCAAGCAGAAATCAACTCATATTTCGACCACAAAACTTTTTTTTCTTTTTTTTAAAACACAATACCGACAAAAGAAAGAAGATTAATAATAAACACAATAAGCATGATGTGTCCCAAATGATCTACTTCAATTCCACCACATCAATTTACAAATCAATAAAAAAAGAGGCGACTCATGCTTCATTAGGAGTCAAGTCAACCTACCATTATGTCTGAATATACACATAACTACAAAATATTGCTACCAAGTACCAAACCAACTGTATGAACAGAACCTTTCTTTTCATTTCGACTTTACACTTGCATAATGATCAACATGAATTCCTCAAGAATGAGACATTCAACTCAATCGACATTTCCTTTGACAATAAGAACTGTGATATGTATACTCTAACAATAGTGTAGTTGGAACTTAAAAGTACAAAGAACAATAGACACAAATTCTGTAAAGCAAGATGAACCAACTCCATCGGTTTGATTGCTCCTGCAACCATCACCTGGATGCCCTGGACTGGAAGAGGTCCAGCCGACCCTTGGCGTTCGGCAGCAGTGCCTCAACGCGCAGGTCCTGCACCATGTGTGCCTGCTTGGACGCCCACAGGAGCACGGCGAGCACCCCAGCCTGCGCGAGCTCTTCGCTCTCCGGGACGTGCAGCGCAATGTAGCAGAGCAGGATGAGCGCCTCGATCTGCAGCTGGTCTCCGAGGTACACAAGCTGGACAAGGTGCCGCGCACCACCGGCGTCCACGATGGCCTTGCAATGGTTCACGTGCAGGTGGTTCTCGGTGCAGGCGAACTTGGAGAGCGCCACCACGGCCTCCTTCATGATCGGGATCTCCCGGTCGTCGAGCAGCTGCACCAGCGGGCCGATCACGCGTGTCTCGCTCGCGGTGAACGTGCGGGACAAGCAGCCCAGGGCGGTGACGCACGGGCGCAGCAGTTCGTCGTCGTCTCCCTTGCGTACGATGCGGAGGAGCTGCTCCACGACGGCCTTGGCCGCCTGCGAGCTGGGCTTGAACGCGGACTGCCGGAGCGCGAGGTTGTGTTCGGCGACACGGGTGATCTCCATGATCGCCATCGCGGAGTAGAACTGCAGGTGCGTGCCCGCGCCGCCGTCGCCGTTCTCAAGGATCCTTGCGAAGCAGAGGAGCGCGCGAGACTCGGTAATGTTGGTGCAGACTCCGACATGGCCACGCGCGAGCTTCCACAGAGCCTTCGCCGCCATAGCCTTCATGTGCGCCTTGGTAGCCGGGTCCTCGGCCTCGCGCGATCCGCGGCCGCTCGAACCGTTCGAACTCAGCTGTGGCCTGCTCGGTGGAGGCGCGGCTACGTTTGTCTTGGCCGCTATCGCGGATTTGACGATTGATTGCATCTGGTTCGATCTTCCTCGCTGCTGGCCGCCATTCGAGGCTTCTGACTGGTTCGGCGGCTCGTTTGTTGAGGAACCAGACCCGCCTTGGCGCACGCTGCGCGACTTGGCAAGCACAACGGAGTGAAGCTTGTCGAGCGAGGACATGGCCGCCGCCGGAGAAGGGGTGTTCCTGGAGCCGTTCCCACCGATAGAGTACCTGCTGTGCTCCTGGATGGTTCCGGAGGCGAGGTGGCCGACGAGGTGGCGGACGGCGTAGTTCTGGGCGAAGAGGTCCTGGCATTTCTGGCTGTGGTTCGCGAGCGACGCGATGGCGTCCGCGACGGCCGCCTGCACGCGCATCGGCGGCTCCTTGAGCGCGGCGGCGAAGACGGAGCACACCCCGGTGTGAAGGAGCTTCTCCACGCTCTCCTCGTCGCGGAAGAGAAGGCCGAGCGCCTTGGCGGCAGCCTCCTGGCCGTCGTCGGTGCCTTCCTTGAGCAGCTTGACGAGGGGCGGGACGCCATCCTCCTCGATGATGTACTTGGCGTAGTGGGGGTTGTCGTGGGCGAGGGAGGCGAGCGTGGCGGCGGAGTCGGCCCGCGCTGCGAGCCCGCCGGTGTGGAGGCGCGCGATGTTGTCCCAGATCATGCCGAGCACGGGCTCGTTCTGCGCGATGTTGGGGAGGCCCCGGAGGTCGCCGTCGTCGTCGGCTTGCGGGGACGAGATTCGGATGAGCCAGTCGATGTCCTCGAGCGCGGTGTCGAGCATGGCGAGGGTGCGCGGGAGGCCCGACACCGGGTTGAGCGTGAAGAAGCGGCGGAGGCGGGAGTGGCTCTGGAAGCAGCGGGCGGCCATGCTGGCGGCCTTGGCGAGCGCCCGCTCGGTGTCCGCCATGACGCGCGCGGCCGGGCGCTCGTACAGGTCGGCCCGCGCCGCCTGCCGCAGGAGCTCGGCGAGCTTCTTGGCGCGGGCACGCAGCTCCGTGCAGTCCGTCCGGAGGCACTGGTACCCCGCCTGCTGCGCCACCTGGTCCGCGAGCTGGATCGGCTTCGCCAGCATCGCCTTCGCCCCCTCCCCCATCCTCGGCGCACCACGCGGTGAGAGAGATCAAAAGGCGGCGAGATTTCGGACGAGCGGCGGCGAAGCGATCGGGACGCCGCGATGCCTCGCCCCCCCACGGATTGAGCGTAAATCAGGGGATGCTTTCCGCTGCTGGCCGGTGTCGGCGGCACGCCGCCGAGAAGCCGGGATATACCAAACTACAAAGACGGCGGGCGGACAATGGAAGGAAAATCCCGGCAGTAACGAACCGCCGCGCGCCCAGCAGGATAAGAGCTGGGAGGCGCCGCCGGTGCGTGGGTTCCTAAGCTGCTCGCTTGGCTCTGGTGTGGCGTTGCCGTCTTCGATTTCGTCCCTTGGAAAGCACGGGTTGGGTCGGGATGAGGACGAGGATTGAAGAGCAGGAGCGAGCGGGGGAGGCGGGTTTTAGCAAACCAGCCACAACCAAAACCAGCCAGCAAGTCAGTCGTGAGGCCGCCGGGTTGGTGGACCGGTCGCGGTGGGCCTCCCCGGCCTGGCTGGCGGCCTGCCGCTGGACCCTCACGGCGAGAGGGATACCGCGGCCGCGCGGCGCCGATGGTCGTTGCCGTTGGTCCGGCGCAGCGTTCAGCAGCTCAGCGCGGCGGTGTGCTCCGCAGCTTCGGCCCTCGGCCGCCGGGCACCAGTAATTCGTCTCACTCTCTTGCGGTCGTAATTTCTCGCAGAAGCTACAATCTTTCAGGTTTCAGCGATGCTCCGCTACGACTGCTACCAGTCTGGTTTCTCCGTTCCTGCGGTTTTCCTGTCAGGCTGTGATGACCAAACCTGGTTTCTGCTCCACGGGTCCGAGCTCCGGCCTGAGGGTATGTTTGGTTTGCATAAGTAGGGTGATTTAAAGTGAAAAAGTGCAAAATAAGTCACCTGTGAAATCAAACAGTCATGACTTAAAGTGGTGTGACTTATAAGTCCCATAAGTAGCTCCACCCTACTTAAAGTGACTTATTTCCACTTTTTCCCACTAGTACCCTATGTGGAGCCCACTGACTTATAAGTCACTGCAACCAAACAGGACTGACTTAAAGTGGTCTGACTTATAAGTCGGGTGACTTATAAGTCACCCTACTTATGAAAACCAAACATGCCCTGATACCGTGCCGAACTACGCCACGATCTGATGACCCACCCCTCTTTGGATGGGTGGTCTTCACCACACAGCTACCGGTCATAACATAAGTACATAACACGAGGTGCTCTGTCAGTCCAACTAAGACGCGACTGACCCGGTCCAACGGTTAGTTTCCCACGCCCTTGCGACGTTCCCATCAGCGGACGGACAGCAACGAAAGTCGCCCTGTTCGCTTGGCTTATCAGCCACCAGCCAGCAGTACTTTTCTCTCAGAACAAACCAGCCACCAGCAACCAGCCAGCAGTACTTTTCTCTCAGAACAAATCAGCACCAGCCACCAGCCAAACGAACAGGCTGAGTGACCACGAGAGGGCAGGTGCTGACTGATGGGCACATCGCCTCTGGCGCTACGTGCGTAACGCCACTGATGACTGACCAAATCGCCCAAGCGGAACCGACCTTCACTTTCAAGGGCATGCAAGAGGCTGTTCGGCTGGCGGACGCTGGCTTATCTCGACTTGTTTTGACTTATTTCCTCTCACATAATACTATTCATTCTACCAGTTAAGTACTATTCATTCTACCAGCCGAACAGCCTCTAAGTGAGGTGACACCGTGACAGGGACAAAACAAGCGGACGTGAGCTGTAGAAATTGAGGTCCAACCGTAATGCATTAGTTGGGATCTGCTAAAAATTCTACAATCCAGCAAAAACAATCATAGTCTAGTCTAAATAGTTGGGGATTAAGGAATACTTTTCAGCAATGCTAACCTATAAAAATCTATCATCCCCTTTCACTTAGCTTCTAGGAAATTGTAGGATGAGAAACAGTGACATCGCTGCCTTCATAAATAAGGGCATCGTAGTAAACATGTGGCCTTCACAATCGGCCCACTGTTTAATCCAATCCAGATTCTCTTAATCCATAGGTGTTTCAAACGCGGAGCCTACGTGTTGCAACAAGCCAGCAAGAAATGCATGCACTGTAGATATTTGTCTATCAAGAATTACCTGGAATGTACAAATGTGTATGGTGTCAGCATATTAATGCTAATTGAGTTAAAAACTTCAGGCTAGCCTACGTGCCTAGCTTCTTGTAAAAGTGTCTTGCACTTCCATAATGCAAATTGAATCATCAGAATTCTTGTCTTTTTGCAATGCAATCGGACGTGGGTATTTTTACACTTGAACTCCAAAACAAAATGCACTGTATATATACTTTTTATCTCCTTGGTTACATATTTACATAGCTGTTCCTATCCATAGGGAGTACGTACGGTGTACGGTTCTTCGTGATATTGTTTAGTACTGCGAGTTTTGTAGTCAAGTCAAACTGCATTCGGTTTAAACTATGCCAGCACCCATCGAGGCTAGCTTCACGGTGACACTAACTAAACAATACAAGTGGAAATCAAATGGCTAGGCAACTCGCACATCGATTCTAGATCAAGCTGCATCAGGGGGAACTATGGCTTCTTGTACAGAAAAAAAATCTGTAATTCATTTTTGAGAAATACTAACAGCCAAGCCCATTTCTAGATTGAGCGATGTATTGTACAGAGGGAGACGGACTAGGCCCTATCCCAGATTACCAAATATGATGGGACTATAATTAAATGATATGCAATGATGAACGCGCACGCAGCGATCTATATCAATATCACCAGTACCAAATTAATATTCTCCCAAGCATTTGCTGTCTGATTGCTCCTGCAGTACGTGGCACGAGCCTATGCGACGAAAAAAATCCCTACATCTCGAACCCGGCCTTATTTTAGAGAGACATTCCTATCAGCCGCTAAAGCAAAATCTTGGTTGTCCGAATAAAATACAGCAGCGGCGTCTAACCAACATCTAGTCGCTAATCGCGGCCCATGCTAATCTGTTTGACGAGCTAATTTGGACGAATAATGCAGTCCAAATCCAAATAATCGCCTGCTCAAAACAAACTTCTCTCTCAGTCAAGAGGCTACCGACTGAGCTCCGGCAATCAGTAGAGGCGTGTGTCTCGATCTTTTTTCGCTCAGCAACCATGCCGTGTGTCTAGTGTCCTCGTGCAACTAATGGCTATAGTGGTTTGTGCGGTTTGTCGGATCAGCTCACTGCTCACCCGGCAAATGAACGCAAAGCTCCAGCGACGGAACGGCACACACAGACACAGTAGCTGACAATAAACAAGGACGACAAGATTCACGCGGCGGGCCAGGGACCCCAGGAGATCACACGACAACAGACTGAACTTTTCCGCTCGATCCACGTTGCCGTCTGACAGGAGGGAGTTAACAATGGTTGGCAAACACGCGATCCTAATCCTGGGGGAGCGATTACGATCTCCGTGAGCTATGACAGGCTGATGATAGACCCCTGGGATCTCCTAGGTGCAAATCTATACGGGTAGAACCTTACACTGTTGAAACATGTGTGTGTTCACGAGAGAGAGAGGAGACAGAGAGAAGGAGTGGAGAACAGTACCATCCCCGGTAATGGCCGGAGTAGAGGAGCTTGTGGCCATCGCAGGTTCTGTTGATGAAGTTCTGCGCTAGGCAGCGACGTGCAGTGCCGGGTCTGCTCTGTGGCAGCGACGTGCAGTGCAGTGGCGGCGGCGGTGGTGCTTCCGGTTGCTCCCTACGCTCCCTGTAGATCGGCTAGGGATGTGGGTGGGGTGTGTTGGCGGCGGCGAACCTCGTGCCTTGTGCCTGCGGCCTCCACCTCCTCTTTATAGCGCAGTGCAACAGGGGCCCACCAACCATTAGGGTTTGGACGCCCCCGATCAGGGCGCGGGATTAAGGGCCTGATGGGCCGTTGGGCCCATCAGGGAGGAGATCAATCTAACATTCTCCCCCTTGATCTCATCACATACTTTTAACTTTATCATTTACACTTTATTCGTTCCATCACAGATTAGTACATAGAGCATGTTTCATCGTCACGACTCGATTGTCGATAGACAAAAACAGCTACAACATACTTCTCCATTTTGGAATAAATTCTTTTCCTTTTGGGCTACAACATAATCCAGGAATTATAGGTTTTCCCTTAAACCCATGCCGGTTAAGTGTTCTCTAAACACATTGGGTGGTAAGCCTTTCGTGAGCGGATCCGCAACCATATCCTTTGTCCCTATATGCTCGAGACTTATGGTCTTATCCCGGATTCTATCCTTCACAACATAAAACTTTACCTCAATTGGTTTGGAAGCATTACTCGACTTGTTGTTGTGAGCATAGTACACTGCGGGCTGGTTGTCGCAGTACATCTTTAGTGGTTTATGAATACAATCTACCACTTTCAAGTCGGGTACAAATTTCTTTAACCATATCGCCTGTCCAATAGCATCATGACATGCAATAAACTCTGCATGCATCGTCGATGATGCAACCAACTTTTGTTTGGAGCTTCTCCATGAGATAGCTCCCCCAGCGAGAGTGAATATATATCCAGACGTGGATTTTCTATCATCTCTATCTCCCGCATAGTCTGCATCTGAATACCCTTTTATCTCTAGGCTATCAGACTTCCTGTATGTCAGCATGAAATGCTTTGTGCCTTGCGCATAACGCAATGCTTTCTTTACCATCTTCCAGTGCTCCATGCCTGGATTATCTTGATATCTACCGAGTACTCCGGTGATAAACGCTAGGTCAGGGCGAGTGCACACTTGTGCATACTGTAACCTTCCAACAGCTGAAGCATATGGTACCGCTATCATTTGATCGAGCTCATATTTATTCTTGGGACATTGAAATTCTCCAAAACTATCGCCCTTTACTATAGGAGCAGGTGATGCTTTACTCGCATGCATACTGTACTTCTTTAAAATCTTTTCCAGATATGCATTTTGCGATAATCCTAAAACCCCATTCTTTCTATCTCGGTGAATTTCTATGCCTAAAACATATGAGGCTTCACCAAGATCTTTCATGTCAAAGTTTGAGGACAGAAACTTCTTTGTTTCCCATAGTAGACAAACATCATTGCTAGCAAGCAAGATATCATCCACATACAAGATTAGAAAAATATATTTCCCATTCTTAAACTTTGCATAAACACAGTTGTCCTCTACATTAGGTTCAAACCCAAATCTTTTAATTGTATCATCAAACTTTAGGTTCCACTGTCTGGATGCTTGCTTTAATCCATAAATGGATTTCTTTAGGCGGCATCCTAAATGTTCTTTTCCTTCCATGACAAAACATTTCGGTTGTTTCATGTAGACATTTTCTTCTAAATCACCATTTAGAAAAGCCGTCTTTACATCCATCTGATGCAACTCTAAATCAAAATATGCTACTAATGCCATTATTATTCTGAAGGAATCTTTACATGAGACTGGAGAAAATGTCTCATTGTAATCTACTCCTCTCTGGGTATAACCTTTTGCCACAAGTCGTGGTTTATACTTTTCTATGTTCCCTCTAGAGTCACGTTTAATCTTATAGACCCATTTACAGCCTACTGTTTTGGCTCCTTCGAGAATTTCCACTAAGTCCCAAACATCGTTGGAACTCATCGATTTTATCTCATCTTCCATGACCTCCAACCACTTTGATGAGTCAGCACTCCTCATGGCCTCTTCATATGAAGCGGGATCTCCCTCCATATGAGCAACTTTTGTATTATAGACTTTATAATCACTAGAAATTGCCGACCTTTTAACTCTTTGAGACCTCCGAGGGGTCTCTTCTGTTTGCACACTCGGTGCCTCGACATCTGTCGGCACATCATCATGAGGTGGCTGCTGCATCTCTTCCTCATGTGCAACAGTGGGCTCAGTCGAATCCTGAAGGATAGGCTCCGGATCTTCGCTCAATGTTGTCATAGGTTGAGTTACAACAGGTGCTTGCACCACAGCCTCAGGGACTGTCGGTGCAGGAACAACCGGTAGTGAGAAATATGGCTCTTGGATCATCAGATTGGGTGCGTACACCCGCTTCTCCTCAAGATCAATTTTCCGCACTGCCATGCTCCCCCTCATCATTTCGTCCTCTAAGAAAACAGCATGTCTCGTTTCTACAAACTTTGTATATCTATCTGGACAGTAGAAACGAAAACCTTTTGACTTTTCTGGATACCCAATGAAGTAGCAACTGACTGTTTTGGAATCTAACTTTCCAATATTTGGGTTAAACACTTTGGCCTCAGCTGGGCTCCCCCAGACACGCAAGTGGTGTAGAGAGGGTACTCTTCCTGTCCACAGCTCGTACAGTGTTTTGGGCACCGATTTGCTTGGTACTCTATTGAGAATGTGAATAGCGGTTTTTAACGCCTCCATCCACAATCCCAATGGCAAGGTGGAGTAACTCATCATACTGCGCACCATATCCATCAGTGTACGGTTATGCCTCTCAGCTACTCCATTTTGCTGAGGTTCACCCGGCATTGAATACTGGGCCACTATGCTATTTTCCTGTAGGAACTTTGCAAACGGTCCAGGAACTTGGCCAAATGGGGTGTGCCGACCGTAGCACTCCCCTCCACGATCAGATCTTACTATTTTAATTCTTTTATCAAGTTGATTTTCAACTTCAACTTTGAATATCTTAAATTTATCCAGCGCTTCCAATCTCTCTTTTATTGGATAAATATAACCATAACGGGAGTAATCATTTGTGAATGTTATGAACGAGTCATAGCCATCCACACTTTTCACAGGAAACGGTCCACAAATATCAGTGTGGATTATCTCTAAAGTTCCTGTGCTACGTTTTGCACCTTTTTTAATTTGCTTTACATACTTTCCTTTAGCGCAATCTACGCATTGCTCTAAATCAGAGAACTCTAACGAAGGAAGAATTTCATTTTTAACGAGGCTCTCTATTCTCTCCCTCGAAATATGGCCTAAACGACAGTGCCATAATTTCGACGAAATATCATGAGTTCTCTTTCTTTTCTTTTGAACGTTCTCTGACCCGGAAACATTCACATCATTCACATTCATATCACATAATGAATTAACTTTTTCACGTAAGGATAACAAATAAAGCTCATCATGAAGGTAAGCAATACCAACACAAGCATTATTACACCAAATGGCACAACGGTCATGTCCAAATAAACATTCAAAACCATCTTTGTCCAAACGTGAAATACTAATCAAGTTTCTGTTTAATGAAGGAACATAAAGAACATCCCTAAGCAAAAGTGTAAAACCATCAACTAGCTCAAGAGAGACATCGCCAACAGCTTCAACTTCTGCTTGGACTCCATTTGCAACTTCAATGCATCTTTCTTTTCTTTTCGTGCTCCGGGTCGAATGGAACCCCTGTAATGAATTTGCAACATGAATAGTTGCACCCGAGTCAATCCACCAAGTAGATTTAGAAAACTGTGTATACAAGGATTCATTTACAAAAGAAACAACGTTCTTACCGTTCCTTGCCATGATGGACTTTAGAAAATCAGGATATTCTTTCTTGAAATGTCCCTTCTTCTTGCAGTAGAGACACTGATCCCTCTCTACTGGAAGAAAGGCCTTCTGAGGCTGACGATGCTGTTGCATGGGACCTTTACCATGTGGCTTTGAAAAAGAGCCTTGATGGAAGTTCTTTTTCTTCACAAGGTTCAAAGAACCTCCATTGTTGGACTTAATCCTTTCCTCTTCCTGCACGCACATGGCTATAGTCTTTTCCAGATCCCACTGCTCTGGATGAATGTTGTAGTTGACAACAAAAGTGTCAAACTCCTTTGGCAGAGAAGCCATAACCAGATGAACAAGGAGCTTGGGTTTAATTTCCAGATCCGCATCCAGTGGCTTTAGCTTCGATGCCTGGTTGCTCATCCTAAGGATGTGCTCCCTTATACCTTTTTCATTGCCTGTATACTTTTCATTCACCAGCTGCCTCAGCATCATGGTGGCATATGTCTTTGAAGAGCCAGTAAACTGACTCTTTATCCTGTCAAGTAACTCTGTGGCAGAGCTACAACCATCAACTGAGCTCAAAAGAGAGGGCTCAATTGTGTTCTCTATGAAAGCCATGCACTTTTTGTTTGCTGAGGTCCACTTTTTGTTGTTGATGGACCACGGAAACTCTAAAGAGGAATAATCCTCTTTTTTCTTTTTCCATGCAGCATCATCATCTTTATCATCTCTCTATGGCTTTGGTGGCTGAGCTGGCTGTGGTTCCTTCAGCACCCAGTCAACCTCAGCACAAACAAAAGCCAGATTCACTTTTCTGCTCCATTCCTTGTGATTCTCAGCATTGAGGACAGGAACAGAGCCGATGGAGTTCATCAAGTTGAACCCTCCTGAAAACCATGATCATAATGACAATTGCATGCATTAATCCAACGTTGGTCAAAATTAAAACATAACTCTGTCTATGCAATTAAATCTATATCACCGTTGGGCAGAAAATAGAAATAAATGCACATAAACAACCTTTTAATCATGATGATATTATTAACAACATTGGTCAGTAAATAACAGCACCATAATTACCAGAAAAATTACTTTAACATGCTCCTTTTAAATTTAATTTTCCCGTTGGTTCCAATTAAATTTAAACAATAAGCATTTCTTTAAACAATTCGCAGCGAAAACATGAATAAAATTCATGAAAAACTTTCTATTCAGAAGCAATATTACTATTTACTTTACTTTTATCTAAACGAATTATCCCGTTGGTTCAAAATTTGAATAGATAAAACAAACTATATAAAATTTATCACATAATTGCTTCTGAAAAAGATCAAATATAATGAAAAAACACCACTGTTGGCGCTGTTCATGCGGCCTGCTGAAGAAAACCAGGCCCACAGCCTGTTCCCCGCTCCCGCCTGGGCCCTAGGCCCAAAAACCGACGGGCGGGCCGCCGAAGCAGCCCGCGCGCGTCGCCCGCATGGGCCAAAAGTGGCCCGTCATCTATCGATCTTTGAGAGCCGTCCATCTCCGTGGATGCCGATCCGACGGCTGGGCGGGCTTGTCGCAGGAACAAAACTGCCCCCGCCTGTGCTGCCCCCGAAACCCTAGCCCTACACCATTCTTTCTCCCGCCTCTCACGACACCAAGACCGCGGCGGTGGGGTGGCTCTGCCAGTGGCCGGTGCAGCCGCTGGCGATGGCGAGGGCGCGCTCCGCCGCCGGCCCAAGACCGCGACGGGCTCCCTCTCTCCCCTTCCTCTTCCCTCCCCCCATCTCTAGCGCCGTAGCAATCAGAGCAAGAGATGTCTGGCCATGGCGGCCGTGGGAGGAAGGTGGCCAGCGCCGCCGCCGGCCCCCTCGTCGGCGCGCGCGTTCACCCTAGGGTGAGCGCGCCGCCGTCGAGCGGCTCGGTGACGGTGCGCAGGGCCCTGTCCCTCTCATCAGTGAAGACGGAGGTCCCGCGAGCTCGGCTCGCATTTATCTGTCCGCTCGGCGCTCAGCCAAAGATGATGCCGACGGCGGTGGTGGGTGGCGATGAGGTAAGGTTCCGGGCAGGTTCCTCTCCCCCTTGCCCTTTGCTTTTTCCCGATCTAGGGTTAGGGTTTCTGTGGATTTGCATTTTCGATTCGAAATCGAGTTCGCTCTTTTCTTCTTCTACCCGATCCAGATCTACAACCTAGGGAGGCGACTGATACCATCGATAGACCCCTGGGATCTCCTAGGTGCAAATCTATACGGGTAGAACCTTACACTGTTGAAACATGTGTGTGTGTTCACGAGAGAGAGAGGAGACAGAGAGGAGAAGTGGAGAACAGTACCATCCCCGGTAATGGCCGGAGTAGAGGAGCTTGTGGCCATCGCAGGTTCTGTTGATGAAGTTCTGCGCTAGGCAGCGACGCGCAGTGCCGGGTCTGCTCTGTGGCAGCGACGCGCAGTGCAGTGGCGGCGGCGGTGGTGCTTCCCGTTGCTCCCTGCGCTCCCTGTAGATCGGATAGGGATGTGGGTGGGGTGTGTTGGCGGCGGCGAACCTCGTGCCTTGTGCCTGCGGCCCCCACCTCCTCTTTATAGCGCAGTGCAACAGGGGCCCACCAACCATTAGGGTTTGGACGCCCCCGATCAGGGCGCGGGATTAAGGGCCTGATGGGCCGAGATCAATCTAACAGCTGAAAGGCCGCCGCCTCCCAGCTGGGGGAGGCGCTCGTCCAGGCCCCAGGGAATTTCCCTCGCCCACTACTTTACAGGCACCTGACGCTGACGGACGGAAAGCCCGCACGGTTGGACGGGCGCCAGATGACGCCGCCGCCGCCGCCGCTTTTGGTTGGATCAGTGAGTGGATCGCGATCGGGTCCTCGTGACGACGACGCGACGGCTGCTGCCGCCTGCTCCTGCACCGCCGTCTCGAAAAGTTTTGCGGCCACCGGGCACACGGTCAGAATGAGCCGCAGGCCGGCAAGGCAAGGCAGGCACAGAGTTGAGGCGCCGCCCGCCGCGTCATATTTCTGGTCCGGCAAGCGGGAAGCCGGAAGAAACAGCAGGAATGAAGCGAAGCAACCGACGCGCTGTTTTACGGAACAGAACGGCAACGGCCCATTAAGAGCCCACTAATGAAACTACAAATGGGCTGTAGTTAGGCCCAGTGTTAGCATGAAATCCCTCCTCGTCAGTATAAAATGGGCTAGGATATTTGTAATGGTCTGTTTTTTTTGTCGGGCCCTCTTTGTTGATGTGGATTATCATAGGTTATCACCTTTCCCCTTAAAACGAAGCAAAAAAAAAAAATGAAAAAGAAGAGAATAGTTCGAAGATCGCCTTCAAACGTTCGAAGATCCAGATCTACAGTTAATCGCCTCAAAGACGAATTGTTCAAACGTTTGATTCATAGAAAGAACTAGTTGAATTCCCCGTGCGGAAATTTGAGAATATAATTTAGATGATAGTTTGAAGTTATAGTTTAGGTAAATTAATTAAAGATCGACAGAGAATAGATATGAATGAGATATTTCTAATTCCTAAATATATACATTTGTTATAACAGTTTAATTTGTATAGATTACTATGGATTACTAGGAACAAATTAGCTATAGAGGGGGTGCTGCCAAAATCTCCGTCTGACTTGTTCTACAAAATTCATTCCTTTTTGCAGAGGTGGCGTGTGCTATTAGGGGGCGTTGACCAACAAAAAATGGACGAATTAATTTCGCAAGTGCAAGGATGGGTGTCAAGCTTTCAGGAAGAGGTCAAAGCCAGACTGCCGCTAGAAGATCTCTTTTGAGCCGTGACCTCAAAAGCCTGGAGAGAAGCATCCCTTTTTTTCAGTATCTTTTGTGTCCTCAATGTGCCTAGTAATGGCCTCTTTTGTTATTTTTTTTCTGGACCGTATGTAAGCTGGCAACCCCAGCATGGTTTGGCGTCTGTACCGAAACTTAATTTGCTTTCAATAAAAAGCAGGGTGATCCTTTGTCAAAAAAAATGTATAGATTAATTTGTGAATGATAGGAGATCAAATTCAATTCATCTTAATGGACATATGTATAATGTGTGAGCTTTGAAATGCAGGTGGCTTTAGTAAAAAAAGCAAAAAAGATTCTCTATCCTATAGTACGACACTTAAATTTTATCACAAAGATAACACTTAGCACAACATATAGGCCCCTGACCCAATTTACCATGAGCTAATACCTTGCTGTGATTCAAATCACTGGCCCAAAGAGTTGATTATAAAAAAGAAAAAATGTATGGATGTCCAGATGGACTCCACTGCTAGGAATCTACCGAAGGACAACATCCACACAGCTTGAGTTAATTAAAAAAACTACCTTGGGTACAAGCACGGGACAGTCGACACGGATGTGGAGCAACCAAGCAGAGTGACTGGCACCACGGAGATGAACAGGACCAGGCCCAGTCGCGGATGCAGACCCAACAGGTGCTGATGCGAAGGTAGCGAGAGGCTGCACGGAGGTGGTGTGGCCAGCGCGAAGAGGGCCATGGCCATGGCAGTAGAGGTCTGCTCTTTTCTATTATCGACATCGAAGGTAGCATGTTGGAGGAGGTAAGAAAGGGAATAGGCAAGCTATTTAAACACGAAGGCAAGCTATTCATGATGTGTTTGCAGTGATATGGCTGAGCAGTGGCGAAGCTAGCAGCAGCGCCTAGGAGGCTCTTGCTACCTTCTTCTTCCTCCAACCCACCTTTCCCTCTTCATCTTCTACCTGCAGCCTAGGGGGGCTCTGGGGGGCTCCATGGGTGCGCCGGCGGTTGGGGGGCTCCAGCCCCACCCGCCCCGCCGGTGGCTCCGCCACTGTGGCTGAGGAATCAATGTGGGATAAATGCATGTGATGTGTTGTTCATGTTGGTTGTTGGGGAGTCAAAGAGATGAAACAGTTAGCGAGGGAGAGGAAGGGCCAGCGTTGTGCAAGCCTGTACACTTTAATCTCAAAAGCACATAGGACAGCGAGAGTCAGCGAGCTGTTTCGAATTGAAACATGGTTGATGGTTGTTAGTCTCCTGCTAGCCTTTGCGTTAGTGGTATGGGGGCCGTTTATTTGCGTGAGTCGGTAAGGTGTCTCTCAGTCAGTTTGGAGGTTCATCTGTTGCCATTAGTGAGTCTTTTGAGCTGTTGTGTAAAGTAAAAACAAGTGAAGAGATTAAATGACAGATGACTGAAGCACATGACGTGGTGCGCTGAGGGTTGAGAGATAACGCTGAGGGCTGAGTCTTTTGAAGCTAGTGGGCAACAACCACCGATAACGCTCCTTGATTTGTCAAAATTATTTGTGGAAGTGAAACGTTCCATGTTGCGGCTTGCGCCAACAAGTGCAGGCGCCGTGAAACGGAGAAGTTGATGAGCATGTGTTAGGTGGACCCGCCCACGAATTCCATGATGGATAGCACTGTATCCACTAGATCACCGAAGAGCCAAAGACATCTAGAAAAGTATCTGCTCGATCATTTGTCATCAGCCAAGTCATTGGCCAATATTTGCCCAAAAAGGTCGCATCTGATATTTGCTGTTTTTGGATTGGATCCATAATCTTTTTTTAATGGATGGATCATGGATGCAGACTCTGTGCCTCCATGGGACCAACTAGCTATCGCACAAAATTAGATCTATAGTCCCTCTTGTGCTTCTGAAAGTGAGGTGAGATGGTGACAGCTGAACTGCTCGCTGATAATCATCTTCACCTAACGGTTGTACTCCCTCCGTCCTTAAATATAAGCATTCTTCGATTTTCGTGACGCACGTTTGACCACTCGTCTTATTCAAAAAATTTATGAAAATGTAAAAATAATTATGATATACTTAAAATATATACGATGATAAAACATATTATAACAAAATAAACAATATTTTCATAATTTTTTTGAATAAGACGAATGGTCAAACGTGATCCGTAAAAGTCAACAAATGCTTATATATAGGGACAGAGGGAGTACAACGCATCTACTCTTATTTTTCTTTCATAACAATCTCATACAAATCTGCCGAATGAAGTCTTATTTTTGTGCCGTTGTGCTGCAGCATCAGCAGCAGTGGTAACGGATTAGCCCGTATAAAGAAACCAGCCAGAGTGCAAACAAAGGCCTCAACAACTGTCAGTGTCTACTGATCATAGTCAGTTTTTTACGAACAACAGCACGCATCATACACGCAACACTGACAGGCGGCTCGATTCAGAGTACATGGAGACGCAAACGAGCAAGGGGATCGAATAAATATTTTTGATGAGGTTTTATACAATTGTGTCGCTCGCGGGGCGACTTTGGAACATGGATCCCGACCCTTTCTGTCGAGAAAAAACAAGCAATTCTGTCACTGGAAGCATTCAGAATCCACAAACTGCGCAACACGTCTGCATTCACCGCGCGAGAAGAGTATGCAAAGACATTGACGGATTGCTCATTTTCCCAGGCGTCAACAAATCACCCAAGAAGAAGAGTATGCAATCGGCTGAATGCAGACAGAACAGTCGCTTTCTTCTCAAACCTGGTCTGCATTATTGTTGTGGCCATCATCAGGCCTTATCTCCAGTGTAGATTAATAAGTTAACCTAGTATAATCCTATCGCAATATTACATCGCCAAGACAAGTCTTACACACACACATCCACGATCCAAAACAGGGGACGTCACACACACCATACGATTTCATAATTTTTACAGGTCGCCGGTGAAGCGTGCGAGGTTATACTACTGTTCTTCTTCTAGAAGCGTGGCGCCCAGCCACAGCCACAATTGAGCCCAGTGGTTGCGGGGGATGCCCCTCTGCGTTCTCGTCGAAATGATGGAACTTGAATCGGAAGATTCGGCGGCCCGACGGAGACAGCGAGGGGCCGTTCCAGCCGCACGCGCGGCGAGATCTTTACGCTATCACCAACACTGGTCAGTCTCCCAGGTGCGGCGGGAGCGGCGCGCAGGGAACGTGGGCGAGCGGCCGAGCGTCACCGGCTGCGCGCGGCGGCGCCCGGCGGAGAGGAGGAGGCGGCGGTCGTAGTCGGCGCGTTTGTCGGGGTCGGAGAGCGTGGAATAGGCGGCGTGGACGCGGATGAAGTCCTCGGCGGTGGAGGAGGCGGCGGGGTGCGGGGCGGCGGCGTCCGGGTGCACGGCGAGCGCCAGGCGGCGGTACGCGGCCTTGATCTCCCGCGCGCTGGCGCCAGGGCGGAGGCCGAGGACGTCGTAGAAGGAGGAGCTGACTGTGGGGTGATCCGGCGCGGCGACGGCCGCGGAGGCGGAGAAGGACGCGGAGAGGGGCGGCGGCGCGTGGAGGCGCGGGGAGGGCGGCGGCGACGCGGCCGGGGAGCTGGGACGGAAGGCGAGGAAGCTGGGGGACAGCGCGGGGCGCGGGGAGATCATGCTGGCGCCTGGCGGTGGACGGGTGGAGCGGGCGAGCGGCGGGACAGGAAGGGAGGGAGGATCCGGGATCGGCCGAGCCTTGTGAGAATGAAGATTCTGAGAGGCGGGTTGGCTCCCTGCAGGCCCCTCCCGCCCTTTTATTTGCTCGCGTTCGCTTTCCGCAGTGGCCTGGGGCCTGTGGGCGCCGCAAGTCAACGTTCTCTGTGGGCTGCCCGTATTGGCTGCTGCGTCACACCCGTTGACTTTGTTGGAAGCCGAGATCGAGGGACGGACGGGAATCTCAACCGTCGGTGTACTCCACTGACGATGGCCGCCGTATGGGGTAGGATCGTGGGAGCCTGGAGGGACGGCCGTCCGACTCATTGATTGTTCGGCTCTTCCGCGGTTTTTTTTTAAGATGAATGATAGAAATGTTATTTTAACATTTTTTTTTGCTAGCATCATCGTTTCATTCGGCATTCTTCTTTGGATCATCGTCACGCGATGGTTGATTAGTAATCTCCGCACCACACAACGGCCAGCTTGCCCCTAGAAAGATAGGCTGCATTGACTTGGCAAAACTCTAACGGTATGAGACGGTATTGGTTACATCACATAGATCATAACTTGAACGTCTAACACACATAACTATATGGTAGTATGAATGATAGCCTTGTAATTAGCCCAATTTACAATCTACGAGCTATGTTAAAAGTCTGGCGGCACGTATCTTTTAATCAAACCATGTCTCTTATTCAAAAAAAAATAAATAAATCAAACCATGTGATAGTATCTTTGTTCCAATCTTATATTGGGTAGTATATTGCACTATTGTCACACCTGGTTTTGTAAAAGCAAACCAAGTGCATACCTATATGTATGCCAGGATCAAGTTTCATACATATAGTAGACATAAGTGAATAACAATAACAGTATCACGTAAAATAATATAAACAAACTTACAAATCTATCAGAGTTATACAGCTCAATCCTGGAAACGGAGGCGCCAACTCCACAAGCAATCGACTGGGGGCGGCGTACGCCTAGCATCAACACCATCTTCAACAGATTCACACCTTTTTCTTCTGAGCAGCAGTAAGCAAGGATGAGTACACTTATGGTTGGTACTCAGCAAGGCCACAAGAACTAACCAGAAACGATTTAAAGTCCATCTTTAAGTTTAATTAATCATGTGAGGGTCCAGGCCGCTCTTGACCGTGAGCACGGCTAATCGATTAGTTTTACACTCTGCAGAGGTTGTACATCTTTACCCACAAGTCGCGTAAAAGTTCTAGGAACTTTAAACCCAACCATGCGGTGCTAGCTAGGCACCATACCACACTACCGAGGTGTGATTGCATAGGGACGCTACGAGGCCTTTACAAAGATTCCCTAATGTAGGCTGCTCGCTAGGTTACATGACAGCGCAATGCATAAACCTCTCTCGAGACTGCGAAGCTACCATAGAGCAGATCAGTCTGAGGGCCGGGCTATACACCAACTACCGGCACCCCCTAACCCCTTTCAGGTAAAGCATACCAAACACTAAGGTTTCTAATTAATTGGCCAAGACAGAGCCATATGTCTTGTGGTTGCACTGTTTTCCTGGGTGGTTCTCCATGTTCCAATTAATGCAAAAGTATTCTTGTAAATAAGCATAGGTAGAAGGTGGTTAGGGACACTTGCCTTTCTCCAACGAAAAGCTACTCTTACTTCTCTTTCTTCAGCTCGCTTTCTTGAAACTCTTCATCTTCAAAGCAACGAACAACGTTCCTTCTACTCGAAGCAATCACCGGGCACAACATACAAAGCAACAAGTACAACTAAGAAAAATGCACCAATCAAAAGAAAAATTTTAAAAGAGCGCACTAAAGGATAGGCTTAGTTACGCAACGACGAAAGAACGTTGAAAACAAAACTAAGGTCGAAGCTATCGAAAGATTATTATCAAACAACAAGAAGAGACTACGTGTTTGACATATTTTAATAAGAAACCATATGAAAAGAATATTTCAGAGAAATACTCTATATTAAGCAAAGTTATATTTAATTATAGAAAACACGATACACCTAATCATATTTTATTTGGAGAAATTTAAGTACAAGTTATATCAAATTAACAATTAATACTAAAAGACAAAGCATGTGAAAGAATCTAATCGAATAACTTTATATTGCGTGTTCAACTAAACATATTAACATTGAAAAGGCATTTATATTATCATTAAGCACATTAACTTTATTATGAAAACCGATATGTAACACTAAGCATCTTTTTATTTATAAAAGCTAGTTATAAATGAGAATTAACCAATTAAGTCTTAACTCAAGAAATCCGTGTATAATCTAATCACTTTTATTTGAAAAACCAATTAAATAAGAATTAGTCAAGATTAACATGCAACTTTAATATTAAAACAAGTAACAAGTGATACACATGCTAACGCACAAGTTATGGTGAAACGAACTATACAACGGCACAAACGTACTATAACGGTACAAAACTAGTTAGGAGGAACATGTCAGTGAAAGAATTACTGAGATCGGAATTGAATAGAATAAGATATGAATTTTAATAACAATAAAAAGATAATTGATTGAATATGACATAAAGAGGATGTCACCATGAGAAATAATCAAGAAAAGAATTTAAATGATTGATAGATTGGCTGACTAGCAAGGATTTTACAAATGAATAAATAATTATTTCATAGATCAAATATTTGTGAGGCCTAATGATCAATGAAGTTTCACATTACCGAAAAGAAGTGTAGGAAAAGTGCTGATTATTTGGTAAAGGAAAAGTCATAGTTACCACATAAGCATGATGTCACCGTGATGTCATCACCGGCAAGAGCAAGTTTGAACGAGGATGCATGGCTTGGTTGCTTCTGTACAAGAACGTAACCCTCTTTCTTGGACTTCATGGCTGGTGATTAGCTCCTGATGGCTTGCGCTATCTGCTGTAGAGACAGGGAAGGCGGTTCAGCAGATGTAGCTAGGGCAGCAGGGACCATGGAACACGGGCATGGCCATATGCAGCAAAGAGTTGCAGGTAGCATAGATTAGAGACAAAAGATAGACGGAGGAGTGCATCTGTCAGTGGATGATTATAAGCACAAGTTTCTGATCCTAACATGCATACGAGAGAGATAAATAAATAGAGAAACTCAGGAAGGTTGGGATGTGTGGTTTGTGACCTGCAGCAAAGAGGACGACGACCGGGCGAACATCAAACAGGAATAGACGGCTGCAGTTCGACCAGACGTGTGCTCCGGCCGGCAGCAGATCGACGGGGATGACTTGCTTCGCGCAGCCGGCAGGGCTCCTGATGACCTGACGTGGTAAGGGCTTTGAGACCGTGCGTCGGGTCGGGGCTCCATCTTGACGAGAGGAAGCTCGTGGTGGTGTAGACAGGGGCCGGCGTGGCTCGATCGGATCTCTGCGGCGGTGGTGCTTCAGACCATGGGAGAAGGATAAGATGCAAAAGGAAACGAGAAGGAGATTGGCAACGTGATGGTGTTCTCACCAATAAAAAGATGAACGACGGCTTGAGATCAAACTCGACGAGGACGGTTGTTGTTCGGGTTGACGATATTCTTCCACGAACAACTCGACAACGTACGGTGGCCTCGGGATGGCCTTTGTGACGGCCTTCCTGCAGCGATGGTTTGGAGCTTAGGCATCACGCAGGGCGTACGGCGTCTCCGAGCGCTGCGGCGGCGCTTCGGTTGCCCAAGGATGATGAGGTGCAGCGGCGGCTGTTAGATGAGCTTGACGGCGGCGAGGAGCTAGGGCACATGAGGAATAACAACAGATGGAAAAGAAAGCCTATGAGGATATATATTGATGGAAATTAAAGATAGCCCATGAAGATATATATTGCTGGCTATGGGACATCAACATGTACGCTATAGATAAAATATATTCGGCCCAGTTCTGGTACAGTTGGAAACAAACTAAACTCGGTCAAGCTCGACTCATGCTAGTTGCAGCTTGACGGACTAGCTTGACACCATAACAAAGATGGAATTGGAACGACAAAAGATGAAAGAGAATATAGTACGTATGCCTTCATGTTGGTCCAGGAAGGAACTGCGACGATAGATGATAATAAAGAGAAAAAAGTAGTAAGGGAAAACAAAAGATAATACAAGACGATTTGGATTACTATGGATGTTGTATAGAATCTTGAAAAGATAAGAAGACATGTTGAGATGACAGAAACTAAGATGATGACTTTGCAGGCAAAAACTCATAGAGATAGTTTAGACCACGAGTAGCTCAAATAAAATACTTCGAGCTTAAGAAAAAGATTTTGGACTTTATGGAAGATAGATGTAGCTCTAGGAAGAAGGAGAATAAATGCTAGGAAAAGCTGGAAGATTTTTGGAGGAACCTAAATATTGTCTAAACTCATTTTTTAAATATTTTTGCACTCAAGAAATATTAGGATGCATCGGCATGAATGCAACACTCATTGAACCAATTTATTTAATTCAGAAAATCAAACAATGACTTTTTCTTATACTATATTTCCTGTAAAGAAAATAAATGTTGAATTTTTTTTAAAATTATGAGAAAATTGTTATTTTATTATTCTCTCTATTCACATCCTGAAATTGAAAATTTCAGAGTGTGACAACTATCTAAATATCGTAAGTACAAATTGGGACTTTTGGGAGCAAAACAAAAGGATAGGTATAATAAAAATCAGAGTCTAACTTAGAAACAAAATTAAATTGAATTATAGTTTGGACTTTGGAATAGAATGAACACATATCATTATTTACATAATGGTGGAATAGCCAAATACGTCCTCAAACTATCGTCCAAAGCTCAGTTTCGTCCCTCAACTACGAAAACGACTATTCTCGTCCTCAAACTTTCGCCACCAGCTCAATTTCGTCCCTGGTCCAATGTGGAGTGCCACGCTAGCTGCCTCGTCATCGTCCATATCAGAGAGAGAGGGAGACAGAGGGAAAGGAGAGGAGAGAGAGAGGGGGGGGCAATCTACCTCCGCCGGAGGGCCCGGAGCACCCCACCCTCACGGCGGCGTGCGCGGAGGCCGGAGGAGGACGCGTTGAGGCGGACTGCGTCGTCAAGGCTTGTGCCGGCTGGAGCAGGGGAGGCCCCAGGCGGCGGCGGCGGCGGCGGAGCTCCCTTCGTCGGGACGTCGGCGCCTCGTCCACTTTCCTAGCTCCCACTCCACCCACCACCGGCTGGAGAGTAGGAGATGCCTCAGGCTGCCCCTTGCGTGCGGCCGGTGGGTGCCGTGTCTGCAACGTGATGGACTCCACGGCGGCCCCGTGATGTCGCCCGGCAGACGGGAATGTCGAAGACGAAGACGAGGTGGTGAAGGAGGCGGCGACGTCATGCGCGGTGCTCCAGGCGGCAGCGGCGGAGCTCCCTCCCTCCTCCTCCGCTCGTGCCGAGCTCGCAGCCGAGCACCTCCTTGGCCTCGAGCTCAGACGGAGGCCGGCGTGGCGGCAGCGGCGACCCTTGCGGCGAGCAGAGGTCAGCGCGGAGGCAGATGGGACGGCCTGCAGCTCCCCTCCTCCTCCCTGCGCCCCCTCTTCCCCGGTCTCTCTCTATCTCTCGAGATCTCCGCCGGCAGAGCTCCCTGCGCGTCCGGGGCCTAGGCGTAGCGGCGCGTCCGGCGGACCTCCCCACAGTGATGCCGTGGTCCCCGTCCTCTCTCTTCCGCTAGCGGAGCTCCCCGCTCGTCCTTGGCTCGCCGGTGGAGATGGATTGGGTCCATGGTGCCCCCCTCTCTCTCCTCTCATTCATCTCTCTTTCCTCTCCTCCCCCCTCTCTCTGATCTGGACGATGACGAGGCATCCAGCGTGGCACTCCACGTCGGACCAGGGACGAAATTGAGTCGCCGGCGAAAGTTTGAGGACAAGAACGGCCGTTTTCGTAGTTGAGGGACGAAACTGAGCTTTAGACAATAATTCATGGACGTATTTGGCTATTCCGACTTACATAATTGCTCATCCGCGCAATAAGGGAATGGAGAGATACTCTTGCTCTCCACACTGCAGACCTCATAAGAAATTCTGATGGGTGTCATGTGAGACTCATATAGGGTTATGCGTTAAATTTGAAATTTATAGGTGTAGTCATATTATACCAAAAAATAGTCAAAGTTGGCAAAAAAAAAAACCATACACATGGGAAACGCTTTGACAAACATCTCAAACATTTGCTTTTTTTTTTTGAGATACATCTCAAACATTTGCTTAAAAAAACAAAACATCTCCAACAGTGTGCTAAACATCGGCCCAACGGCCCATCAAGGACCCTCTTAGCCAGTCCAAGCCAGAATCCGGCTGCACTCGAGTGAGATAAACCATCTGTGATCTGTCAGTTGGTCCGGCTCCGGCATATCCGGTACGCCGTGCTCGAAACCATCCGCCGCCGGCCGCCGGAGTTCGAAAAATGCTGTCGGTACGGCCACCCCACACCACCTTCTCGCGTCCCTTGATCTGGCCGAGACGGAGCTGCCTCGGTGTAGCCGCCACGCCGCGCCGTGCTAGCGCGGTGGCGACGGCGTCCGCTCAAGATACAGCCGCGCCGCCAGGGAGCGTCTCCTTCCCGATTCTGGTACGCATCTCGCTGGTCGTCTCTGATGTGCCGCTAGCTTGTTCGATGAGATGCTGCGCCTGAACTCATTGCCTCTGCCATCTCGCATAATGGTTCTCACCTATGTCCCACGTCCTACGTGTTCGATGTAATGCTACTTCCGAGAGAATCATAGGGCTGAAATCATTCAGGTTTGGATTCAGACGCGGCTTTTGCGCTCCAGGATCTTTGGAAGATAAATCCGTGTAAAACCTAATGTTTGACCAAATGTGCTCATAACTCGCGAGGTCTTCATTTTTCTAGGATAATAATGCCAGCCATACATATAATGGAGCAACAATACCCTCATTATTAATGTAAAATATATTTCATCATGGGTTGTCATTCAGCCAATTCAGCACTTTTTTTGACATGTTCTGATACTCTTCCGGGGGAGTGAGCATAACCGAGGAAACACACCACCATATACATACCTAGCGCACACATCACCAAAAGTTGGAAATAAAAGGCACAATTATAGCTAATCAACCATGCCATATGTAATTTAGTATTTTACATTGGTAGTCTGTATTCACTTTTCTTTAGTGAAAGATGCAAGAACTTAATACTTTACAAGAGAAGCACTATATAGCTTCATATTATAACAGTTTTATTATAAAAAAGCAATGCTTCTCCACTTATAATACAATTTTAAGTGGATGCTCAATGTCAATGTTTTATTTGTGCAATTGGATGCATTTTTGTACTAGGATAGCTGTTCAAACTTCCTCTTCCATTATATAGGTGAATGGCTGCACCGGCAAGATGGGATTATCTGTTGCTGACGCTGCTGCTCTTAGGGGCCTTCACCTAGTCCCTGTTTCATTCAGTAGTAGGGAGAAGGTTGATAGAACAATACAAGTTGGACAAACAGACATTCGGATATATGGTCCTTCTGCAAGAGAAGATGTTCTTTCATCTGTCATTGACGAATTCCCAGATGTCATTGTTGTGGACTACACGGCACCTGATTCTGTGAACTGTAAACAGTTTATCCTTTTTATTTTTCCAATATGCTATACAAAGTTCTTAGTGCGATCATGAGATTGTAGTTTAAGATATTCTTTCAAGTATTCTTGCTAAACATTATGGTGTTCATATAATACAGTATCTCTTTGCTGCTATGTTCACATCAAAATGTACGACTAGAAAATTTTCTACCAATTTTTTGTTAAGTCTTCGTTAATGATTACATTTCGATTATGTGGCAGGATAACAGCAAGTAAAGAGCAATTCATTTTTATGCTCGACAAACTTCTCGTAGAATATCTAAACTAATAAATTGAGTTCTACCTGAAAGCCTTCACCTCTTTTGAAACATAAAAATACTCTTGCATTATGCAGCTAACGCTGATCTCTATTGCAAACTTGGTTTGCCATTTGTGATGGGCACAACTGGAGGGGACAAGCAGCTACTGTACAAGTCAGTACAAGATTCAAAAAACTATGCACTAATATCTCCACAGATGGGCAAACAGGTATACTAGAAAAGGGTTATCTACTCAGTTGAGTTTAGTACTTATAGTTTGACCTTATTGTACTTATGTTGAAAACATGGACGACTTGTGTGACTTTCTTTCTTTCATGATCAGGTTGTTGCATTCATTGCTATAATGAAAATAATGGCCGAGCAATTTCCAGGGTCTTTTTCAGGATATCATTTAGAGGTACAGTTCTGCCTTGAATATTTCCTTAGGAGTTAGGAGTTAAAGATTGATTATATTTAAATATTTAGTCTTCTACTAAAACAAACATTTAAGCTTCTTTGCAGGTTCTTCAGTTAGTTGTCTGTTCTGAGATTTGTTTTTAGATCTTCAGGCTAAAGACGTGTATAGTGGCTTAAATTATGATCTTTGGTCACACCATCAATCAGATTTGTAACTGTGACTGACATGCATTTCTTTTCCAGGTTTTGGAATCCCATCAAGCTGGCAAGCTGGACACATCTGGTACAGCTAAAGATATGATTGCTTCTTTTGAGGAAATGGGCATATCATATGACATGAACCGAGTATGCTTTATATTTATGGTTTAAAATTTACATAAATATTCATCTTATTGAGATAACAGCTGTTTGTACCCCCGAAAAACACATCAAGGCAGTCAAACTACCACACTACATCCATGGATCAAAATGTTTTACTTGCAATTTTTGTCAGTGCTCTCATGAACTCTGGGCTATTCAAGTGTTAAAAGTCCAGATATCCAAATGGTAACTATAAATAATAAGTGCATCTGTGGTAGGATTCTGTTGACATGATTGTATGTGCATAATTGATTGAGCACTTATGTGGATCTCTGTCATGGGCAGAGCTTGGAGTATAAGTGAATTGCCCGACTTTCCTCATCGGCTTAAGCTTTTGGGTTGAACTGGTTGGTGCATGTCACTCAATATGGTATTAAGGCCAGAGGTCTCGAGTTCGAGTCCTGGCGGGCGTGTTAATTAAAATAATTACAGTCCACTCCAATATCCACGTATGAGGCCTGGGGGAGCCTGCACGTGAGGGAGAGTGTCGGAGTATAAGTGAATTGCCCACCTTTCCTCATCAACTTAAGCTTTTGGGTTGAACTGGTTGGTGCATTCAACTCAATAGTTTACATGGTCCTGAACCCAAGAAGCACGACCACAAGGAACCCATGCTTGTATGTCTGGTAGTTGTGGGTAGGTATATAGGGAGAAAGGAACTTTTGATCTATTTCTTGCTAATGGAAAGAGATACAGTCCCATCCTTATATAGATGGGTTGACTCGAAACCTAAGAAACCAATCTTGTAGAATTAAGGAACCAACTCAATCTGATCTTATCGCTAAATAAGAAATCTAATCCTGGGGCAAGCATGACCTGGAGCTGGCTGCTCCGTCTCATGGTCCCTAATGGGTGGCTGCTCATCAGCTCATGAAAATTTCCATTCAAAAATAGTTCCACCATTTTACAGTGTTTAATACTGTTTACTGATATTTTCCCCCTGTTTTGTTACAACACCATGGATGTTGCTAATTGTTGTTAGCAACAGTATTTGTCCAAATTTTGAAAGCTATAGTTTAAGCTTCAGTTACATGCTGTTATTCTCTTACCTCCTGGACTGGCAGATGGTTAAGATTAGGGATCCTGAGCAACAGCTTGAGATGGTGGGTGTCCCTGAAGAGCACATTGAAGGGCATGCGTTCCATTTATACCATCTCACATCTCCTGATGACAGGTGACAGCATTGTCCTGCAAATTGATCATACTGACAATAAAGCATACCCAATAATTGCTGATTTTATTGGTAAGCATGTTATTTACATCTTTGTGTTTATACTGTGCTCTCCTTTCAGTGTTTCATTTGAGTACCAGCACAATGTTTGTGGCCGTTCAATCTACGCAGAAGGGACTATTGATGCTGCCATCTTCCTACATAGGAAGGTTGGTTGATGTGTTACTTGGGCTATTCTTTAATGGCACCCAGATACAGATACTTCTGATTTCTTACTCATTTTTTTTATATAGGTACAATCAAAAGATTCGAAGAGGATATATGATATGTATGATGTCCTAAGAGAAGGTTGCACGCAATGAAGTTGAGTGATTAGCTGTTCATAAATATAATGCAACACCACACTGTTTTTTTAGTCTGTAGGGAATCAGTAGAGGTTCAGATTCAGAATTAGGTAAACACATACCAAGTTTCCAGAGAACACATTAGAACTCAATACTGTTGGCAGTTTCATCAACGAATGCACGTTGTTGGGATGAAACTGTTGTTCAGGGTACATTGTCAGGATGTCAACATTGCGCCCTGCAATCCTATTGTGAGATCAACTTGAAGGTCAAAGGGGTGCATTTTCTGTCAGATTAGTGTATAAGGAGAATGATCTGAATGTACACCAGGTAGAGGTGATTCTGCCTGAAAATAGAAGGCCCCGCACAATGGAATTGGATCTGAAAGCACATGAACATCCTCTTGCCACCACTAAAATCTAGTTGGAGCAAACATCCCTAACGAGAGGTAAAAGCGCAAACACACATACTCCTATATAGGAAGCTTACGAAGTAAAGCTCCACTCAACACCACATAGATTTAAGTTCTATCTGATGAAATTAATAATAGAGAAATAACTTGTGTAAAACTTAAAGCACTAGACAGCGATTACATGGTAAACATACTTTAGTTCAGCCTTCTAGTTTCTTTTCCATTTTTTACAAGACCTGAACGAGCCCTTCTCCTTCCAGGACGAGGCACCCGAGCTTGATTTCCTTCGTCGATGTAGACCTCACACTCAACGTAGCCTTTCTCCTCGTACTGTTTCCGAATCATCTCCTTATCCTCCAAGAGTTCCTTCTCGAACATCGCGATCTTGGCATCAATCTCAGCAAAACGCTCCGCCATCGCGATATCGGGCACTGGATCAAGTGGCTCCGGGTTGTAGGACAGGAATAGATCGATCTGCGACTGGGACATCCTCACCATCTTCGTCTTCCTATGCTTCTCTTTAACAGCCGTACACCAGCGGGAGAAGAATCCACAGCTGCCGGCTTGTCCTTCCCTTTACCGTTCGCCGTTTTCTTCTCACCAGTCGTCCTTTTCTTCTCTTCAAAAGGCACCGTCGCCGTGGAGAGAGATTGCACGGCCGCGGCGCGGACGATGAACTCGCCATAATCCCTTCCGGTGATTTCCTCTCTGCTAGATCTAGGGTCTTCTTTTCTTTTTTCCTCTCAAGAGAGCACAGCACGGACTCGTGGCTTCTCCAGCGGCGAGCCTCCTGCCCTCGTGGGTACGGAGTATATATCAATTATCAAAAAGTTACGTGTGCGCACGGGCCTCCGAGTTCCAAGTCGAGTTCCAACAGAATTGAGAACGGCTCAGTTTCTTTTACGACTCGGAATTGAGAGCGGTTCAGTTTCCTTTCCTGGTAGGGCTCCATTTGCAGTCAACCACTGAACTAGTACATCGTACTCTCCCTACTCTTTCTACTCAGGGTCTCTCCAATGTGCAGATAAAGGTAGTCCTATGTAATAAATGTGTCTATGGGACTTGATTCTTTACACTGTGAAGCCGTTCCTATCAAGGACCCGTTCCCATGTTACTGACACAACATAGTGCACAACTTGATTCACTCGATTGGATTGGGGAGATTTTTTTTAATCATACAAGCCCACCAATGGATGCGGGGTGCTGGTCCTCAGCACTTCAGCTCTCGTGCTAGTTGACGTCGCATCAAACGTGGGCCCAACCTAAGGTTCGGGGGCGCATCCATACACTGCTAATGCCCTCATACCTCTAAGGGCATCTCCAATGGTAGCTCTAAGCACTCTAAAAGATAAATCTTCCAATAATCTATCTCTTAGCATATAGCTCATAATATAAATAATCTCACACTTATCCTCACATGAACATCGAAGTGCGTGCATAAGATTATCTTGGACAAGAGATAGCTCTTCACTCTATACGAGTTAGCCATGAGCTAACTATTGGAGAAGCCCTTAAAAAAAGATATGCCATTACAACTTTCGTCGTTTAGAGATATGTCATTACAATTCGTCTATTTGAAAATATGCCATTACAATTTGATGTTTGCTTGAGATGTGCCATTTGTACGTATTTGATACTCTTGGAGCTCGGGGGGAGGGGGGGGGCGTTCACCCGGAGCACCCTTGATAGCTCGATTGAGATTTGAAAGAAGTGGCAGGGAGATGAGAGGAGAGAGAGGGGTTGAAGATAACCCTGATATGTGGGCCCCATATGTCAGTGGTCGAAAAGAGAGAGAGGAGGACAGCTGATAGGATACGGAGGGGCATTTTTGTCTTTTCACATTGCAAAGGAATCAAAGACGGATCTAAGAGTATCAAATACATACAAAATGACACATCTCAAGCAAAATATCGAAGTGTAATAACATATTTCCGAATAGACGAATTATAATGGCATATTTCCAAACGGCAAAAGTTGTAATGACATATCTCCGGTTAACAAAAAAAATCCTACTGCTACTCATACAGTATCTCATGTACTATTTCCGTCCCCAAAAGCTTCTTGTCGAGATTAATTGAGTTGTGCTTGGTTGATAACCAACGAAGTAGTAGTTTAGCGGTTGCAAGTTTGAATCATGTTTGATTTGAAGGCAACGCCGAGTCCCCACCAATCGAATATTTCAATGCCTATCGGAAGATCAGGCCTTGCCTACATCACTTGAAGCCTTGAAGGATTACTATTCATGATTTGTAGATTTTTTTATTGTCACACGCTCTTCTTGTAATATTACTTGTGGCAAAATGCTTATGTTGTATGCAAATACCCTATGTTGAATGTAGAAACCCTAAACCCTATTTGTGGATTATATGTATTATGTCTTATGTAAACATCAATATTTGTAATTTTTAATTAATTTTTTGTTTATTTTTTTGTTTAAAAACATGCTGATTAAGCTAATTTTGATGTGCGCTTAATAGCTTCAAATGTTTATTTGCAAGTTCAAATTATAGTTGGTCTCCCCATCCTGTCAACACCACCGCTTTCCTCGTCCTCCCCCCCCCCACACAACGCAAGCCCCTCCGTGATCCTTTGTCGCTGCAGCTAGGGATGACAACGGGCCCGTCAGGGAATGGCCTCCCATCCCTGCCCCCGCAGGGAGGTGGATTCCCCGCCCCCGCCAATGTTCGCGGGGAGCTTTTTCTCCCCATCCCCATCCCCGAGGAGGAATTTCGAAATTTGACCCTAAGTTTGCACGCCTCACGCCATATAACCCTCGGTTCGCAAGCCTTTCGAAATATAACCCTACGCACACGAACTCCTTCGACCTGGGGGGTTTCGACTCCTTTACTGAATTTCAGAATTTTCTTTCTTCTTTTCCCTCTCCAAACCACGTGAATGGACGATTTTGCCCCTGCCATTATCCTCTCCATCCACCACTGATGTGTGGGATCCCCATTTGGTCATCTTCAACCTCTGGAGTCCGAATTACTCCTCACCAATGGTCGCGCCCCTCCCGGTGGCCGCGCGGCCGTACCATGGGGCCGGCGGCGCCCCTCCATGGGGCTGGTGGCGTCCCTCCCGGGGCCGGCTGCGCTCCTCCCGGTGGCTGGGTCATGGGACCGACGGCGCCCCTCCTGGCGGTCGCGACATGGGACCGACGGCGGTCGATCTGCTCACCCCTCCTGCACGCCTCTACTCGCCTCGCCTCATGAAAGTGCATCTTGGCCCCTAATTGTTTTAATTGGTGATAATGACAAACATAATTTGTGGTATTTAATGGATAATTGAGATGTGTGCAGGACAAAAGCAAAAGAAAATAAGGCTTTAACCAAAGGAAGACCCCTCAACTCCAATTCGGTGTTGAAATTCGATTCAAGGCTTAAATTCATTTTATTTTCGAAACTGAGTATAGGAAACACCGTACTATAAAGGGGGATGCGAATTGACCGTCTTTAGATGCTAAAAGTGCTTAGAGAGATGACCTAGGAAAGTGTGAGAGACAACAAGCCAACACGTGCACATTTGCTTTCTTTCCTCAAAATTCCAGGTTTTGTCAGTAGTATCGGCCCTAGGTCGGTAGTATCAATATGGGTTCACTGGCTAAGTTTTCCCAGACCCTCGGTAGTTCCGACCCCAGGCCGGTACTACCGATATAGCCTCACTGTTTCAATTCCTGACACCCCTCGGTAGTATCGACCTGGGGTCGGTAGTATCGATAATAACTGTGTGTGCACAGTAACGGCTAGTTTTGAGGATGGGGTATTTATACCCCCCTTCTCCCCCTTCCTTTGCTGCTGACCAACCACGGGACAAACACACCCAAGAGCATTCACTCCTCTCCTCCTCTCCCTTCTAGAGCTAAGACTTGATTCCTTTGAGCTAGGGCTTGAGTGAGGAAGTGATTCAAGGTGTGAGATTGAGTGGTTTTGAGTGCCCCTTCCATCTCCTTCATCTCAAGAGCACTTGAAGCATCTCCGGACATCGATTCGCGTTTGTTACTCTTGAAGCTTGCTTCTAGACGGTTAGGTGTCGCCCGTTGAGTGCCCTCTTTGTGTGGAGCACCCGAGATCGTTTGTATTTCCCATCTCCTTTATGGAGAATCTTAGTGAGCACCAATCTTCCTTTGTGGGGATTGGGTGAGGCAAGAGGCTCTTGGTGATAGCCCTCCCTTTGTGGGATCCTCAACGGAGACGTAGCTTCCTTAGTGGGAGTGAACTTCAGATTAAATCTCTTGTCTCTTGCTTGTTTGAGTTCTTTGCAAATTGCTAACCCTAGAAGCTTGTTTGTGCCCGATCTACATATTTGTTGTGTCCCTATCTATATCTTTGGTTGCAGGAGGTTCCTAGCATCTAAACTCAACTTTTGATTCAAATAGAATTGCTAGAATCGCATTGCATATCAAATTTCGTCTTAGTGTTCTCTGACAGGTCGGTAGTACCGCCCCAGTGCTGGAAGTACCGACCCCTCGGTAGTTCCGACACTACGTCGGTAGTACCGACCATTTATTTAACCACTGCAATTATTTCAGAAATTTGAAGTGGTCCTATTCACCCCCATCTAGGCATCACAAGGTCCTTTCACCTCGCCGTGTAGCACCACCACCAGTCGTCCCCTGCACCGAGCCCTTCCACAGCGGCAGCGCACCACACATACATTCTCGGCGGGTGCGACCTCGGAGCCTGAAAGAATGAAGGAAGAAGCGCGGTGGTGGTGGCAGCGGTGTAGACGGAGAGCGGCACGACGATGGCATCGTGGCAGTCACCTACCCTGTGACAACCTCCGTCCTTACTCTCTCGCGATGTCGTTGCCTCCACCCATAGATCCGGAGGTGGCGGCATGAGCTCTAGTGGAGCTATGTGTGGGAGGGGCTGCGACGGCGTGCGGGGAAGGGGAAGGTCGCGCAACGTAGGCGACGACCGTGGCGCGACGTGGTGCAGTCGCGACTCGCGCGGGGTGTGTGGTACGACCGTGCGGGTGGGTGTGTGGTACAGCCGTGCGGGTGGGTGTGGGCCCGATGCGGGTACAGGTGTGTGGGTAAGGAGAGGTCGGGTGACAAAAGCATTACGATTTTGGCAAAATCACTCTCCAAATTGCAATTTCTATTGGCCTTCCACCCTATGCACTTCTTGTCGGGGTTTGATACCGCCGGCAAGTAATTTTTGGTATGATTCGTGCGTCTGATCTGAGTAGTTGGGCTTAGAGACACCGGGATTATACTGGTTCAGGCACCGAGGGGGTGCCCTACGTCTAGTTCGGGAAGATGTTCTATATGCCCACAGGGGCTTGTAGTAGGGGGTACAAGCTTAGGTCGAGAGAGGGAAGAAGTCCCAAGTCTCTGTGCGTGGTTGTGAGCAGCAGGTGCCCGATTGGTGGGTGTGGTGTGTGTGCGGATGGTCTTGAGCGATGAGCTCTGTGAACTCGTCCTGTTCTATTGTTGCCATCGTTTTTTCGTCCTTGTTTACGGTGCCAACCTCCCCTTTTATAGATCAAGGAGGGCCGGTGTACAAGGGCTAAGATGGTAAAATAACGTCCTGCTACAGTGCTGCAACAGTGCCGGAATAGTGTCACGCCGTGGGCTTCGTCTCCCGTTGGCGTCGTATATTGCACTGGTCGTGGTAGCCTTCGTAGGGCGGCGTAGCTTCGGCCTCCGTCCCGAGGCGGCTTCTCCTGACCCAGGAGCACGCTAGTCACGTTAGGTCGGGGCTTCCCTTGCAAGCCTCGACCTTCTCTCTGATACCTGCTGGGTCGGGTCTCGCTGTTCGATGTCTTACAGGCGAAGGATTCGCGTGTCCTTGGCCACTGTTCAGTATCCAGGTGATGGGACGCCGGGGCAGTCCGCCTTCCACGACGGGGAAAATCTCATCATTGCCTGACACTCTGACAGGGCAGATCCGCGTGCCCTGCTACAGCTGCACGTCCCGCGCGGCGTGGGGCAGCTTCCGCCACGTTGCAGCCCACCCCCAGGGGGCCCGACCGACGGATTACGGCGGAAGGAGCCTTAGGTCGTGCGAGGCGGAGCCGCCTGTCGAGGTAGTCGGGGTGGCTGCCTGAGTCGGAGGGAGGCTGGACCGCTGTCCCTAAGGAAAGGGAGCTGGGCCTGGCCTTGCTGGTGGTCGGTTTTGGGCCTTTGCTGATGGGGGCCATCGTTAGCCTTCCTGATTTTGGGGTTTTAGGGGTTAAGATGATTACCCCCGGTTTCTCCCCTCTTCACTTCTCAATTATATGACGGGTGGATACGATGTGAGGGGTAAGGTGGCCTCGATTTGGGTGAGAAACATTTTCAATTGTACCCTATTATGAACATAATTAGATTGAACAGGAAGGATCTTGATCATTAACTTTTACAGATTTAAGAATGGCCCCAATACTTTTAACATCAAAACAATTAACTCCAAACGGGGATGGAAAGTTTCCATAGAGCACAATATCATTTCTGATCTTTTCCATTTTAACAAAACATAAAGGTTATCATTTTCAACTATTTTCACCACATGTTTTTATCTTTTTATTTTTTAATCATGGCATGAATATATAGCCACTTGCCAATATGACTTCTGATCGATTTTTTTAAAAAATAGTTTTCCTTCTTTTTTCAAAAATAAATGTCCAAATCAAAAAAATTCAAAACTAGCCCCCTCCTCTCTCCTTCTTTGATTGCGATCTGCTATGCACTTCAAGTCAAGTATTATTTTACACTCTTTTTTAGATTAGAAGTAGTTTAGAAATATTAGAAAATAGTTCAGAAAATTTTAGAAAATAGTTTAGACTATAGTTTAGGAATAGCTTAGAAATATTAGAAAATAGATTTAGAAATTCTATATTTTTTTTTGAAATTACGGTTTATAGTTTAGAAATTCTAGATTTGGTTTACAAATTTTGGAAAATATGTTAGAAATTCTATATTTGGTAGAAATTGTGGAAAATATGTTACAAATTCTAGTTTTTTAGAAATTCTGAAAAATAGATTAGAATTTCTAGATTTTTTTCAAAAATTGAGGAAATTATGTTAGAAATTCTAGTTTGTAAGAAATTATGGAAAATAGTCTAGAAATTCTAGATTTGGTTTAGAAATTGTGAAAATATGTTAGAAATTCTAGTTTTTTTAGAAATTCTAGAAAATTGTACATTTGGTTTAGAAATTCTGAAAAATATGTAAAAATTCTATATTTGGTTTAGAAATTATGGAAAATACGATAAAATTCCAGATTTTTTAGAAATTTTGGAAAATGTGTTAGAAATTCTACATTTGGTTTAGAAATTCTGGAAAATATGTGAGAAATTCTAGAATTTTTAGAAATTCTAGAAAATAGGCTAGAAATTCTAGTTTTATTTAGAAATTCTGAAGATATGTTAGAAATTCTAGATTTGGTATAGAAATTGTGTAAAATATGTTAGAAATTGTAGTTTTTTAGAAATTATAGAAAATAGTTTAGAAATTCTAGATTTGGTTTAGAAATTGTGGAAAATATTTTAGAAATTTTAGTTTTTTAGAAATTCTTGAAAACACTAGACTCGGTTTAGAAATTCTGGAAAATATGTTAGAAATTCTACATTTGGTTTAGAAATTGTGGAAAATATGTTAGAAATTCTAGTTTTTGAGAAATTCTGGAAATAGGTTAGAAATTCTAGATTTGGTTTAGAAATTGTGGAAAATATGTTAGAAATTCTAGTTTTTTTAGAAAATTTGGAAAATATTAGATTTGGTTTAGAAATCCGGGAAAATATGTTAGAAATTCTATATTTGTTTTATAAATTGTGAAAAATAAGTGAGAAATTCCAGATTTTTTATAGAAATTCTACATTTGATTTAGAAATTTTGGCAAATAGGTAGACACTAGGGGTGCGCGACATCCCCGAGTCGTGGCGTTAGGATCTGCTTGACAGGTTCGCGCCAGTCGTCCGCAACACCGCCGAGCCGGTGTTGCCCTCTTCCCCCCGCTAGGCTCAAGGACCGACAGCTGCTTGGTTGCGGCCGTACAGCGTATGTATCTCGATATTTTTATTTAATATGTTTTTGTTAACGTGCAACCAATTAAAAAAATTCTCATTTTGTGCAGGCCGACTACATTAGAGCTGACGCTGACGACACGACTGTCGCCAGGCACTTGGAGGCGTGCCTGATGTGGTTGTTTGGGTACGTGATGTTCTACGAATCCCTAGGGAGACGCGTTGTCTAGGTTCCTAACCCCCCATGCTCGGGCGATCGCGGACGCTCCTTTGGACGCGGTCCCCCGGTCAGCTGGGGTCTGCGTGCTAGCGTGGCCGAGGGCAGGTCCAGCAAGGGGATTTTCCTCGGATGTCCCCTGCTACCGCACCTCTGGTCATACGAGTGCCTTCTGGTGGGTAGGACTCGGACGCATGTTACGTTCGTGTCACCTGAGCTTCCGCACGAGTCAGAGCTTGAGGCTGCCGCCTCGTAGGGGTACCCCGTCCGACGGGATCAGACCTCGGGCACCGTGGTAAGTTTCAAACTACAAATCATCATTCTTTGATTACGTTCGCTCAAACTAATCCATGTTCTATTTGGCAGCACGATTGTCTTGTCAAGGTGTTTGGCATGTTGGCACAAGCGTGTGTGGAAGCGGTTCAGATGTGGATCCCGCAGCACGAGCAGGTGTACGACAGGTCTATGGACGCCATCAAGAGGTATTGACGCCAGGTGAACTTCCACAGCCACGATGCTACTCTGCCTCCACATATCCCCTCATCCTCCTCCAGCTCTTCCTCCACTGCTTGTTCGGCACAAGCGTCGTTGTCCTCCTCACGGCCACCGTACTCGATCCCTCAGTCAGCTCCTCTGTCGGCTTCGACGTACGGCTCGGCTCCGAACTACGTGCCGCGACCGTCTATTTTCTACAGCGTAGGTACATCTTTTTGTTTTTTCTAGTTTGCACGACATGTTGTGTTGTTATGTGTTGATGCATGACATCTAATATTATAGGGAGACGACCACCGACGAGACCGGGACCTTTGTCTTGGGCAGCCCCTTCACCGCAACATTCTTCACCACTGGTTTTCCACGCGGCTTTTCGACCACCAGTTCAGCGGCCCACCATATGTGACAACCCTCATTCTTTATCTCGAACCTGATACACTTTTCAAAACAAATGTGCTTACCAAATTCTATCTATTATCTTTATACTTGAGTGTTAAAAGAAGCCACCACGTTCGTCGAGAGGGTCTAGAAATTCTCACGTTAATCCAAAAAAGAGAAGAATATAGACCGTTGGATTTTATGAAGATCTAACGGTCTCAATTAATAATAAAATACTCCATATCAAAGTCACAACATAACTAATAAAATACATTACGTGGAGTTAAGGTTTCCTGTAACATATATGGAGTCCACATGAGAACCAATGCTAAAAAAAGTCCACATGAGAGCCCATGTTTCCATAAGAGGTTTACCACACACACGTACATGTCCGAACTTGGGAAAAAAGATCAACGCAATAAATAAGGTCTCAGCGCAATAAATAGATAGGTGCCCGATTAGCAAATTTTAAACAATAAACAATAGTTTATACTCCGTATTTGGGTATATACATAGGATTTGGCCACCAAGAAAAAGATAGATCTCGATCATCATATAATATAGATTTAAGAAGTCTCTGCCACCAGTTGTCGCCATTCTTATTCTCATTAGCTGACTAGGCCCGTAAATATTAGCCTAGAAGATCATGTACAAACTGTTTTTTACTATAATATAATGAAAAGGCAAAGCACCTGCCCGAGCTTGCTCGATTAATTCAAAGAAACTACATTAAAGAAAAGGACAAATTCAAAATTAAAAGGAAAACCAAGACTCTAATATGCAGATGGAGTACCCTGAGTAAGGATGAAAGTGGTGTGGGTAATTTCCGCATCTGATCCGATCTGAATCCAAATGATGCGAATATAGAGAAGAGTTTTTGATATCCAAGCAGATGTGGATAATCTGAATCCGATTGTGCGGATGCGGATTAGGATATGGTGTTAGTGATATCCGACGGATATGGGTTATCCGATAATTGAATGCGGATAATCTGAGGCCTATAATAGGATATCCGACTACTATGACAGCCCAATACAGCCCATACACTATGACCTTTTAAGTTTTACCTATACACAATTTTTTAACTCACAAAATTTTAGCCATATATATAGTGTGTGCACGTGCATAAAAAAACCTTAGCCGCAATCCTGCGCAAAGCATCATTTGTCACCATTTGAAACTGAATACAAGCATGTATTATCCGACTATATTAATCCACATCCGCTCCGACACCGATTCGACTCCGCACCATATCCGACATCCGTGTAATATCCGCTCCGCTCCACATCTGACAAAAAAATATGGATGTGGATGTCGTAAAGATATTATCCGATCTGATCCATTTTCATCCCTAACCCTGAGTTAAAAAAAATCCATCTCACCCTCCCATGGTGGAATAAAAATTTGGAACTAAAGATGGAAAGATATATACAATTCTAATATACGAAATATAGTACATTGAGTTTAAACATTAAAATTCCTTATAATATACTTCTCGACCTTATTGGAAGTTATTTTACAATATGGTAGGGATGTTAGGATTAAGGGCACGCTTGGTACGCTTGCCGGCGGCTCTCCTTGCCTCACCTGTTTGCCCGACAAGCTTGCCCGACTCGGTAAGAAAACTCTTCCTGGTGCAGGAGATTGTCGAATCAACACCGCAACTACCGAAATGAGCTCTGCCGTCGTCAAATCCAGACACACCAGAACAAAATTAAGCTCTACCATCGAGGAATCAAACTCTTTAGCCACTTAATCAACCTCTGCTGTCAATTCGACCTCCGTTATTGTCCCGTCAAACTCCACCGCAGCCGGATCGACCTTCGTTGGTGCCGAATCGAGCTACGATGTGCTAGATCGAGTTATAAAATCCTTGTGATGTAGTAGACTATTGAATCGATACTGCATATGTCGAAACAAGATTTGTTGTCATAAAATCTAGGTGCATGAGAACCAAATCAAGCTCTACTGACGTGGAATCAAACTCTTCAGCCACTAAATCGACCTTCGCTGGCCGACGTCGTCAATTTGACCTTCGATGTCGTCGATTCAACCTCCAATGCTACTGAATTAACCTCCACCATGGTCGAATGGACCTCCACAACTATCGATCGAGCATCTATGACACTGCTGGATCGAACTACAAGGCTAGCAACGGCAAGGAAAGCAAGCGCTCCCATGGGAGCCACCTTGCTTTGCCTGGCAACACGAGGCAACAGACAAGGCGAGCAAGCGGCAACAAGCATACCAAGCATGCCGTAAATCTCTTAAATATTTTGGAGATAGGCAGTGAAAGATACAACATGGGCAGAAGGCTAGGGAGAGTAAATGCTTGATTCTAGAACATACAAACCTACGACTGTGATAGAGACAAAAAAATCAGATGTTAGAAGAGATGATAAGATAAGAAAGATTTGATGAGCAATGCATGTAGGTTTGTATAGCAGTAATTTGACAAAGATAATGTAGGTTTGTATAGCAGTAATTTGACAAAGATGATGTTAAGTATGGTTCGGCATCGATCATATGGGGTTTGGAGACAATGACAACGCAAAAGCAAGACAATGGCTTTCCAGATAGTGACCAACCAACGTGATACGACCACTTTGATCAGAGAAGAACTGAGGTAGCAGACAACAATGATGGACAAAGCAGGTAGTCATAAATGGTTACAACAAATTGGCAATATGCTCGAAAAACAGGAAGGTGCAACAGAAAGCGAGGATAACAAAAGAAAACAGAGGCATTATGATATGGACAAATATTGTGATACAACCGAGAAGCTAGCATGATGTGCTGAGAAATCTAAGCTGCCCAATGCAAATATCTATCTTGCACAATATACATGAGGAACATAAATTGAATGATCAACATGATGTCACCATTTAGGATAAGCCTCCTCTGTTGTAGAGGGACTTTGTGTCTCTAGAACATGGGTTTTCTTGCGAATATGCCACCTGTTAGTGACATAAGGTCCTTGGCAATAACTAAAGAGAAACAATTTCCCAACCGCATATATCTATAAGCATAGTAAGATTTCAAACAAGAATGGAAGTGATGAGATCAAGTTGGTTTGTTGTATATTTTCTAGAGGTCCTCTGCTGTAACTAAAGAGGAACAAATTCCCGACCGCACATATCTATAAACATAGTAAGATTGCAAACAAGAATGAAAGTGATGAGATCAAGTTGGTTTGTCGTATATTTTCTAATCTTTTGAAAATAGTTGGAATTAGATAGGTATGTGATACATGAAGAACCAAATAGCACAATGAACACGATGATGAACACATGCATGCGCACAATGAATAATGGCACCTATATTGAAGTTCAGTAATTATCAAGGAAACTATAAAGGTATTGTCAAACATAATTGTTTCATTTTAGAAGGCATAAGGTATATTCAACAACGATCAAGGAGATATTATTTCAAGCAATAAATAATTGTTCTAGGAGACATGATATAGTATGTATATATAATAAACATCATATGTATTTATCGAGATCGCAAGTTAGGATAGAGAGAGCCGACCACCATGCACCATCAACGAAGAAGGGGCCATGAGAGCAGAAAGAATAAAAAGAAAGGGGCGTCGGCCGTCATTCGTGAGGCGAACGGGAGGAAGAAGATGCCATTGGATAGGAAGAAGAAGGGTAGTGCACCAAGATAAAAAGAGAGGGGACTTGCGCTGTCGTTGCTTGAACTCACCCTAGACCGAGGAAGCTTCAAGATCGCCTACACCGACAACTAGCACTACCACCAAGTACGATGAGCTGGCCGGAGGAGTTGGATCTGCGCATCGTGAAGTGGAGCACCCAGACTCTGCGTGAGGTCAACACTTGAGCCAAACTCAGGAGCCGCGGAATCAACGAGGTAGAATTCGATCATCGAGAGTGGGGGAGCGAGAGGATCTGTCAGTTGAGGTGGGGACTAAGTGACGAGAGGGTGAACAACAATTTCATTCCAATACGGAGCTATAGAGCTTGGAACTATATGCAGGTCTGCTGCGGAGCATCGGATGACATTCATTGTTGGGTCAATTTCCATCCACCAATTAAAACACCCACCAAATAACAGAATTCAAGTGTACCAATACGAGTTCCGAATTTCGAGCTCCAATATCTATAGCGGTGTTAGTGAATTCTAAAGGATGAATAATGAATTAAGAGAGATAAAGAACTATACAATACTAATATAGTATTTTTAAAAAATATAGTTTATCAAATCTAACCGCGCTATTAGCGCGGGTCAACTTGCTAGTTCAATGCAGTTTACGGTGCTGGGGACACACCTGACTCCGCCGCAGTAGAGCAGAACTTGTTGACGCGGCGAGGGGCAGCGCTCTACCCTCTGCTGCGTGTGGTACGGCCAGGGGTCCCTGTGGCGGCGGACGGCGCATCTGAGAACCCGCTCCCTCAACTGCGTGCGGAACGACTGGGCTGTGGGTTGATTTTTGGAAAGATGAGGGGATGTTTTGTAAAATGACCAACACTGCTCCAATCAGGTCCGTCCGCTGGTCCGATCCGGCGGCCAGGAGCTGCGTGCGACGTGGCCATGCTCCCCAACCTCGGTATTAGCCACGTATCGTAGGTAAAAGAAAGATACCAGAGTTACATAAATGAAAACAGTTAAGATAAAATTACACAAGAGATCTAATTATTTCCAATACATAGCACTAGCACACACAATCCAAATTAACGCAACCTCATGCTGAAGTGCTGAACTAATCAACCTCACAACCTTTATTCCGAGGACTCTCTGCATAACCTGCAAAAGCCAAGAAACCACTGACCAAGCTTGCTAGTGCGCTGCAGGACGAAAGACAGGGAAGTTCTTGAAGAACGGGAGCAGCTTCAAGAGCTACGGGTCAGCGACAGCGTTGCGCTGCGCCGGCGGGTGATAGATGGGGGTTGGCGTCGACGGGGGCTTTTGATCCGGAACCGGCACCGGCGTGGACGGTGGCGTGTACACCGGCGTCGACGGAGGCGCGCTGTGCTCAGGCACGGGCACCGGCGGCTTGTGCTCAGGCATGTCCACCGGGGGCTTGGTGACAGGCGGCAGGGAGTGGCCGTCGTGGCCGTCGCCATGGCCGTGGTCAGGCTCGTGAGGGATAACCACAGGTTTGTGGGTCCCGACATGGTGATGCTTGTGGTGGAGGAAAGGGTAGCAAAGGAACGCCGAAGCGCACTCGGGCGATGAGCGGTGCACCTCGCCGCCGAGCGCGACGAACGTCTTGTCGCTGCCGCCGTGGTCGGCCGACGCCGCGACGATCTTGGAGGGCTCCTGGCCGGTGCACGGCTCGCTCGACGCGCTGTGGAGCTGCGCGAAGCATTCCCGCCTCAGCTCGCCGTCATCGGCGACGAGGTCGGCGGCCAGGGGGACGCTAAAGGCGCCGGACTTGTCCAACGGCCCCACGGCCGTGCTCTCGTACTCGCCCTTGCTGTTCCTGCACTTGACGGCCACCTGAAGACCTGGGACAAGTATAAACGACAAATAATTGATCAGCCACCCAAACTGTTTATTGTTATCGCGTCGATGCATGGCAGTTTTGTGCTTGTGTCCACTACCTTTGAAAGCTGCCTCGGCGTTCATGTTCTTTCTCGTGCAATCCGAGCACTTGGCCAAGCCGACAACGACCGGCGGCGCTGCCTCTCCTTGCACGGCATTGGAGCCGAAACCCATCGCCATCACAATGGCGCAAACGCCCAGCAGTCGCTGCCCTGCTAGGATCTCCATCTCTTTCACTTGTTCGGAGTGGTTGAGGAAGGAGAAGATGCTGATGAGCAAGGAGTGGCAGCGACAGGTGTTTATATAGGCGCCGAGGACTGACGACGCAGCTCGATCGACCGCGATTAAGTTAAACGATTGAAGGCAATCATGACGCATCTAAATTGAGCGCCGCTTTTCTAGCTAGATCGCCAGTTAAGATGGCCGCGCGCAATGTGATCAGGCGTTCCCTTCAAGTCTACTCCTCCAGCTATTCTCGTACTCACTGTTAATTCTGCACATGGACTGTTTCTCGTCACTGCTCACCATTTTATGGCATTTCTTGAAATTCATGCAAAATTCTCGAAAGCCAGAGATACATGTTGTCACACCTGTTTTTCCAAAGAAAACTAAGTGCATAACTATATGTATGTCAAGATCTATTTTCATACATATAGTGACATATAAGTGAATACAGAAACAGTATCACGTAAGAAAAAGAAAGATTATCAGAGATTTACGCTTAATCCTGAAACGATAATGCTACACTCAGGACGTCCGACGCCAACGAAAATATCGGACACGCCGAGTCCCTCATCTGCATCAGTGGCAGCACATGGTGGACCCCAGGCAACAAACCTTATCACCAGACATCTCTTTTCCTCCATCCATTTTCTTTTTTCATTTCCTCTACTCTCTCCTGAGACGGAGCACCCAAGGTGACGGCAGAAGCTCCCTCGGTCATGGCAGCGCGAGGATGCTGAAGCAGCAAGCAGCACCCTGACAGCTCGCGACAGAGCAGCTCCAGGGACGGCGCAGGCACGACGACTATGGGAGAAGCTCCAACCCCAAGCTGTCCCTCGCAGGTGCGTGGCGTCCTGCAGCTCAGTAGAGCGATGCGAGGGGAAGCGCCAGTACACAACGACGAGGGCCCCCTCCCGGTGCAGGAGCCCTGCTGGCCACGGAGCTCGCCGTCGATGCGAGCTGCTCCTCCCTGCGGCCAGGGGCGACGCGACCGAGGGGGCTGTAAAGCTCACCGACGGCGTAGGGAGAGGGGGTCGTGAACTGCTCCCCCACGGTCTGGGACGAGCTACGCCGGCTGCCAGGGCGTCACCGAGCGCAGAAGAGGACGCGCGGGCTGCATGTCGCCGAGCGCGGAGGAGGGGGTGCTGGGGCGCGGCCGGGGGTGAGCTGTGCAGGCCGCGCGCTCCCCAGCGGCTGTGGGGGCGAGCAGCGCCGCACCGCAACCTGCTCTGAAGTGAGGATGCCAGGTTTAACGCCTATGTTGCAAGCGAATGTCTGACGTGTTTCAGTTGTTTCGAAAAAATGTTGCAAGTATTTCATGATGATGTTACAAAAGTAGATCTTGATGTTGCGATGTTGCATATGTGCCTCGCGTGCGTTGCAAGTGTGTCATCTGAATGTTGGATTTTTCATAGAGACATTAGCTCGCCAGCAGTGGGCTGCCGCTCCCCCCATGGCCAAGGCCGCAGTCGGGTGCGAGGCATCTGAGCTCGCCGGCCGGCCACCACTTCCCCACGCTGGCCGCGAAGAACCTGCCTCCTCCTGTTTTTTTGGATTTTTTTGATGTTGCAATCGTTATATACCGGTGTCGTAATAATGTTTTTGGCATGTTGCAATCGTTCGCCTTCATAATGCAATCGGTTCTCGTTTATGTCGCAAATCGTTGTGCATAAGTTGCATCCGTGCTCTCGACATGTTGCGAGTGTTCCATGTGAATGTTTCAAAATTATATCTAAATTTTTCGATGTTGCAACCATTAATTTTCGATGCTGCAGATGCTGAGTCTCGATGTTGCAGACACGTGTTGTTGGGTGTTGCAAACATTAAATTTTAATGTTGCGGATGTTGAGTTTCGATGTTGCAGACATGTGATGTTGGGTTTTGTGTCGAGAAGGACGGGAGGAGGGCTCCTGATGTTGGATGTTGCACGCAACACGGTCGCAACATGGTCGCAATATAGTCGCAACATGGTCGCAACATGGGGGGAGGAGGGAGAAAGACTCATGATGCTGGATGTTGCACGCAACGTGCTCGCAACATGAACGCAACGTGCTCGCAACATGCTCGCAACATTTACTCGCTGGACTTTAGATCTAACGGCTGACGTTTGAGCATCTTTGGATCCGACGGCCGCGGACCCGTCCGATGGCTAGCGCCCGGAACGGACGTCCGGGCGCTAGCAGTGCCGATCCTGGAAACGAAGGCACCAAACTCCACAAGCAATCGACTGGAGGCTGCGTACGCTTAGCTCCAGCAACATCTTCATAACAGCTTCCACTTTCTGAGCAACATTATTTATAGCAAGGGTGAGCACTTGTCGTACTCAGCAAGTGTGGGGAAAGGATGAATGCAAAGGCTTAACAAGGAAAGGCTGACAGGTTGACTGCATTAAGCACTTTTAGTTGGTCACATTTTATTAGCACCTGATTACTAATAAAGTATAAGTATATACCAACCCACATTTATCATGTGAGGGTCCAGGCCGTTCTTGACCTTGAGCACGGCTAATCGATTAGTTTTACACTCTGCAGAGGTTGTACACTTTCACCACAAGTCGTGTAAAAGTCCCGAAGAACTTTGGACCCAACCACGCGATGCCGGCCAATCATCATACCACACTACCGAGGTGTGATTGCATAGGGACGCTACGAGGCCTTTACAAAGATTCCCTAATGTGTAGCAACCCACTAGATTTCAGGACGAAGCAGGGCATAAAGCTCCCTAGCAGGTCAATACCCCGCCATAATAGAACAAACCCAACTCCCCGCTAGAGCAGGTCTATACCCTGTCAACGCCTCCCCATTGGCCCCTTTCGGGTAAGATCACTACAACACCAAGGTTTCTAATTATTTGGCCAAGACAGAGTCATATGTCTTGTGGTTGTACGGTTTTCCTGGGTGGTCGCTTCATGTTCTGATTAAACATTATGATCTTGTATTAAACAACCAAAGATATAACATAAAGGTGAAGCATATTTCATCATTATTGTTCATTAAAACCACCATAACCCAAGGTATAGCAACTAAGCATAGCTACCCAACAAAAAGGTAAACCCAGGTTGACAAGGAATAATATTAATAAAGACTAGGATAAACCTTAATAGGACCCATCAAATTAAATGCAAAGCATATGCAATGGTGATTAATAAAGTTATTAGGACAAAAAGCACAATGACACACTTGCCTTTAACCACAGAGTAGTTGCTCAGAATTCTTCAACTTCTTGCTCTTCAAAGTTCTTGAACCACGTTCACTCTACTCGCATCATTCATCGGCACAAGCATACAAAGCAAACAGACAAGCAAACTAAGAACAATGCACCACTCAAAAGAAAAACTTTAAAAGAACGCACTAAAGGAAGGACTTGATTCTATGGATCACTAAAGCACAAAAACCGTGCTTGGAAGGGAAAGGCTTGGTTAGCTGCACATGGTTTGAGTTTGAGCTAACACTAGAAAGATTTAGAGCTTCAGATAGACTTGATCAAAAGAGATAAAGAACGTCTAACGACCGATTTCATTTATGAACACAAAAGACTATAAGCTTAGACTCATTTTATTTAGCAAAACATGTGCAAAGGACATTTCATAAAAAAATACACTTAAGGTGGAATTAATGCACATTAAACTTTATTTGTAAAAACCGATGTGAAGAACTAGTTAACTTTTATGTATAAATATTCATGTATAAATTATACCCATTAAACTTTTAACTTAGAAAAAGATAAAATATATAAATAATCTAAATGTGACTTTATGATTCAAGTAGATCATATTATTATTGAAAACATCATTGCATTGGTATTAATCAAATTAACATTTATTTATAAAGCCGGAGTAAAAGCCTAATCAACTTTTACTTAAAAAAGATTAATTAACTATTAAACAAATTAATATTTGTTTAAGAAAAACCGAGATAAAAATCTAATTAGATTTTATTTTAAAAAACCTGTAAAATAAATATTAATCAAATTAATATTGATATTTGAAAAACGGTATACAACACTACATAGCTTTTATTTAGAAAAGACATAATTAACTAGGCATTAAACAAATTAATTATAAAATTAATTTTCAGAAAAAAAACATGATGGAAACTCACCACTAACGTGTACTTTACATCATTATGAACCTAACGCAACTTGAACGGATTGAAACGGATTTAAAACATGAAAGATATGGCCTATCAAAGATCTAGGGACTTGTTGGCAAATATTCGAAACTTTCAGGGGTTTTACTGCGAGAAACCAAGGGCATACACATAATTATGTATACAAACCTGAGGGCTTTCATGCAAAGACTTCAGATTGGACTGGATCTAAAGAATCTATTAGATCCAAGGGGTTTTCTGGAAAAGGGGCAAGACACAAGAAACAGATATACTGATTGCCAGATTCCTTAGGGGGCAAACTGCAAAACTGAGGGGTCTTCTTCCTCCTCTGGTCAGGAACGAACAGAGGGGGGCGGCGGGTCTGTCCAGCCAAGTCGCCGGCGCTCCGGCGCCCTAGTGGCTCGGGTGAGGTGCGGAAGAGGAAGAGGAGATCGAGGGGATCGCGTGGGGATGCTCACCACCGGCGGAGAATGACGGGAGGCGTCGGATTTCGAAGAGGGGCGGAGCTCGACGACGGCCGGCTCGGGTTCGTCACGGGCGGCGGCGTTCCAGCGCTCCTCCGGCGACGGGAAGCGGCGGAAGGGGTTCAGCTCGGCGTCCTAAAGCTCCTGGTGACCGCGGCTCGCTCCGGGAGGACTCCTAGTCGGCGAATCGGGAGCGAACCGGCGGCGCTGCGCACAGGGGAGCTAGGGCGGCGGACGGCTAGGGCACGCGGGGCTCGAAGCCTCGGCTATAAAGGGGCAGGGCACGGGAGCCTGGCCGTGGCGCGCACGCCAAGGAAGGCGGCAGCGGCGGCGTGCCCGGCCTGGACACCGGCGCGGCAGCTTGGCTGCTGGGCTCGGTCGGGCTCCAGCGGGCTCGCGGCTGGGCCGGAGCGGGTCGGTTGGGTTCTGGGCCGGAAGGACGTCATGAGAGGGAAGGAGGAGGAGTCTGGGGAGCATTACAAGACTTCCCGCGTTGGGCCTCAAAGGGAGATGGGCTGCTTGTACCTGCGGCCAGATGGGCTGAGAAAAGGCGATGCAGGCGAAGCAAGGGGAGATAAGGGAACATAACCGGACTTCGGTTGCTGGGCCGAAAGGATAGTATTATGTTCCTCTATTATTTTTCCGAAAATATTTTAAGTGCGAAAACAATTTCAGAAAATTCTAGAAAATGTGTTAAAGTACGAAAAATACTCAGAAAATTCCCAAAAATTCCGGGAAAACTCCCAGAGACACATTGGGACACGAACAATCCAAATAAAATATTTGGAGCTTATACAAAAGATTTTAGAGCCTTCTAATAAATAGAAAAGCTCAGGGAAAATGAGAATAAATTCCAGAAAAAGTCCGGAAAATTTTCGGAAGGGTTTGGTCAGCACCTAGGCGCATTTTTGAAATGTTTTGCACACAAGAAGCACCAAGATGTATCGGCATGAATGCAACGCACACACTTATTTTATTTAATTCAGAAAATCAAACAAAGGTTTTTCCTATACTATATTTCCTGTAAAGAAATTAAATGTTTGGAAATTTTTAAAAATTATGAGAAAATTGTTATTTTATTATTCTCTCTATTCACATCCTGAAATTAGAAATTTCAGGGTGTGACACATGTTTTTTTCCTCTCCTTCTAATAAAAATTCAGCAAAGCTCTTGCCGTCAGTTCGAAAAAAAACATGTAGATTCTAAATTTCATTTTAGTTCCTTTTTTTCGAAAGACCCGAAAAGATTCTCGACATTAATTAATAAGAAGAGAAGCAGTTCATTTTAGTTCTTTTACATTGAACTCGGTGAGATTCACATTGCTAGTGAGTACTAGTGACAAACTTACAGTGATACTCAGTGGAGGTCTCTGCTGTTTTGCCACTGACACTGTGGTTCATCAAGTCGTGGAAAATCGTGGTCTCGATCTGTGTTCCAGTTCCAACTCCACCTAGCCCGTGGGTGGTTGTTACAAACTTACAGATTGGTGCTAAACAAACTCAAGAGGAGGCTTGACGATTGCCAGAACCACCAGGTCCATGTGGCGTGATCGCCAGGAGCTGCAGCGTGCCGTCGAATGCCACCGTACAGTCGTACAAGACACCAGGTGGCAGTCGACAATTCGGCTGGCAGGACCGCGGTAACGGGCGGCCCGAGATTGCGCCCATTTTATTTCGACCTCTGCGCGATCCGATCCGACGATCTGGATCCGGTGCATATAGTGTTCAACTAACCGTGCGCTGTCGATTTGGAGAAGAAGGTGATGGGAATGAAGAACAATGTCAGAGTTGGAGCTCTTCCAGTAGCTGTTATGGCAGTACTCCTGAGCATTTCATCTTCAGTATGCAAATCCAAAAAACCCATCACCATTGATCCCAAAACCCAAAGGATGACCTTTTACTTTAGAAATCACTATCTTTATTTCTCAAATCACAATCAAGCAACTTGCACTGAAACCGCCAACTAATCGCACCACAACATACGGCACGAGCGAACACGAACATCACTGAGAATCTCTGAAACACGCCATCATCTTAGCGCTTTGCTGCTTTCCTGCGTGCACGCGTGCGCGCCCTAGTTCAATTTCTTGGGGAGCTTCTCCTGCCCGGCTGCCGCGGGTCGGGTGGTGTCGTCGTCGACGAGCGGCGGGCATGGCTTCTTCTTGTGCATGAACTTCATCTTCGGCTTCTTCTTGAAGAACGGTTCGGGCTCCTCCGGCGCCGGGGGCCTGGGCTCCGGGACGGGCGTGGGCGTCGGTGTCGGGGGGCCGTACGACGGCGTCGGGGTCGGCGTTGGGGTTGGCCTGGGCGGCGGCGGCGGCGGGCCGAACATGAAGTGCTTCTTCTTCTTGCCGCAGGCACACGCGACGGGGGAGAACACGGTGTCGGCCGCGGCGGCGAGGTAGGTGGCGCTGGTGGTGGCGACGGCGGTGCCGTCCTGTGTGGGCGCGATCCTTGGCGGCGCCTGGCCGACGCACGGCGTGTCGGGCGCGGTGTGGAGTTGGGCGTAGCAGTCACGGTCCAGGTTCCCGTCGTCGCGCAGGAGCTCGGCGGCGAGAGGGATGCGGAAGACGCCGGCGTCGTCGAGGGGGCCGACCGCCTTCGTCTCGTAGTCGTTGGTCTCGGCGGCGCCGGAATTGCACTTGATTGCTACCTGCAGGCCTGCAACGCACCATGTGAACAAAATTTTAGTGTTCGGGTCAATACGACGGGCCTCAAAGCGCGGTCAGCCTACTTGGGCTTGATTCGTACAGAATTGTGCCCAGTCCACTATATGTGCTATAGTTTGTAGAGGGACATTGCAGAAAAAAAATGTGTGTAGTAAAAAAAAGTAATTCGCAACAAAAGCATTTGCAACAGAAGTGTTTAATATTTTGCCGGTAAACAATTTTAAACTGCTCTAGTTTGCTTAAGATCACAAGATATTAGTTTTCTGCTGTACCTCTATATTAAGATTATAATAGATCGTTCGAGTCATTTAGGAAGAACTTGCCAGTTGAATTTTTCTTGACACAGTGCAGAGTTTTCATTTGTCTTAGAATTTGTAAAATGTACCTTTGAAGGCATCTTCGGCATTGATGTCGTTGGGGAAGCAGTCCAGGCACTTGATCGAGCCAACCACGACCGGCGGCGGCGCTGCAGCCACGGCCTTCCAAGCCGCCGCGCCGAAGCTGACGGCTAAGAGCGCAGCGAAAAGAGCCGCGGCTTGAGGAAGACGAGCCCCCATGACGAAGCCCTGCTGCTTCTTCAGGTGGAGAGGATATCTGAGGAAGAAATGGTTTGTGAGTTTGGATGGCGAGATGGAGCCTGGGTGCATGCGTATTTATAGGGAGCGGAGAGTGACCCTGTGTGACACTGGCGGTCTGCCGGTCTGGCCGGCCGGCTCGGCGATTGAAGCCTGGGAGGGACAGGTACTGGCCGGTGTCCATGAGACCAGCTCGAGGGGGCTAAAAAGTTTCAGCAATAATTCCAAGGACTTCTGCAGATTTCCAATGGAGTCTCAGTACTGATTTCGTCATTCCGTCCGTGGTTTCTAGTACCCTTTTTCTAACCACCAGCCTGTATTGCAATTACGCTCAACTTTGCATTGCTGCCGCTACCGCAAAAGAGTTTGAGCCGCGTGCAGACGAAAAGGATTCAGGTATACCATTGCTTGTTTTTCCAATTTCCATAGGATGCTAGAAGAATACCGCGGGAAACGGCTACATTGTGCGCACGGTATACCGATAATACCAATTGTTTCTTTTTCCCGGTAGAAGGCTAAGCTTCGAAATTACTCGTACTAGTTTTCATGCCTTTTTTTTTTCTCGGACACTACTAGTTTTCATGCCTCTTGGTCCTTTTCTTTGGCGTTTGAAAATTCGAAGTCGATGGCCAACGGTACAGTTCCTCAGCAATGCGGTGTGCTTCATCCGTCAGGGTGGCTCATAAACCTCGCACGGCCGGGGCATGGATTGTGCGTGATGGGAGAGGAACAGGAGAGGGTGGGTTGCAGGCTTGCAGCGACCATGTGCGTGCCACCACCGATCGATCGAGCACGCAAACCATACCGGCCGGCGTGCAGTACGCGTACGTTGCTCGGGGTCGGTGGGAAACGAGCGGCGACAGCGTTGAAGACTTGCAGTAGTGGCCTGCTAGTGCTAGTGGGCAAGTAAGCGATCAAAGCGAACATGTTAGCTAGGCACGTAATCGTAATGGACGCTTAACAACTTTGGTTCGTGGTCGTAGATGCTGCAAGGTGAGAGCTATGAATGGCCGGTGTACGCTCGCATCGTCCCTCGACCCTCGGCGTCCATGAACGTGTTTGGTCCCTCGAGTGAAAAAATTTTCACCTAGCGTGTCGTCAAGTAAGTACCGCAGAAAAAAGTATCAAAAAAGAGAAAGTACCGCAGAAACCGGCCGCCGCGGTGAAAGAAAAAACTCGACTTTGAGGGTGCATGGAGAAGAATGATAAACAGGGCAAAGAGGGGCTAAAAAAACATTTCTGTCTGGCCTGGAAGCATAAATACAATGGGCTGGGCTGGCGGATGGAGGCCGAATACGACGGCTTAATGAATATAACGTGGGTGTAAGTGTTCCCTTTTCAGGTCTTGGGCTTCACGTTTTTCAGGTTTATTGGTTGGTGGCTGTGGAATTAATAACTAATTCAAAACTTAAACGGAAATTCACAAACGAATTGATCGTTTCCAATCTATTTGAATCATGCTGTTTGGACTTTGGAATAGATGCAACTAGCAATCCACAATTAAGCTATCCGGCATGTCGCCTTCCTCCTCCGTGAGAAGAGTTGAACTTGAAGCATGGGATAACATCTTCCTAAGATCACATGAGTTGTATGTGATGGAAAAGTTAAACCTACTATGTGATATGAGAAATTGTTAGATTTAGTCTTACACATCAGAAATTGATAGTAAGGGAGCACAATATAAAAGTGGGGCGACACTCATGATGGTGGCAGGCTGACAACGGTGGCTCAGCCTCAACCAGCGCCTGCCGTGTCGGAAAAAAGGGAATTGGATTTTGTCGGGCTAGGCGGGGGAACAGGAAAAAAGGACAGCCCAAATAATGTAGGAGTATGATGGAAATCATATATATCTTCCGGAAGATAGTATAGGATCAAACTTCTAATGTTTGAGATTTGTGTAATCACTCATATCCACTCATCTTCCACTTCCAAACTCTACAGCCCCAGCCCCCATTCCTTCTGTGACGCATGCCACCCACCCGTCGTTGCTGCCCTGCTGGCCTCTCCGCACCCGCGCCGCCATGCATGGCCAACCTCCCCGCCGGGCTCGCGCCGCCGTGGAACCCCGTGGGGGCTCGCCGACCGTTGCATGCCACCTGCGTGTGAGCTCGCCGGCCGTCGTGCCTTCTGCGTCGGTGTGATGCTTGCCGGTTGGTGCACTGCTGACCATCGGGGAAGACGAAGAAGCAAAACAAAAAAATGTTAATATTTTTTTCAATAAATGTCGAAATATTTTCAAAAGATGTTTTAAAATGTTGGTGAAAACGTTTTGAAAAAATATTGGATCTAACGTTTTCTCTAAACAAATGTTGGTGCCACTCTTTCCAAAAAATGTTGGATCAACTTTTTATGAAAAATGGCAGTTCAACTTTTTGTTTGAAAAATGTTGTAACATTTTTTAAAAATGGTGCAACATTTTTTAAGAGGTGGGAGGGTTGGAAAATAATAACCAGCAATTTTAAATGGGCTTTGGTGGATTAAAAGTTTCAACTCCTATCCACCTTCCGGTAGTCATATAGGAGCCCCCTACAGTAGGGAGCGCTGGATGTCGTTTCTCTCCTACATTTCTTTCGGACAACATATACTCCCTTAGTTCAAAAAACATATCATTTTAGAATTTTTCTAAGTTAAATTTTTAAATTTCTACCGAGATTATAGAAAGAACTGCATATATCTACGGTATGAAATAAGTATCATTATCATAACACCTATTTGATATCATAAATATCGATACTTTTCTTTATAGATTTGGTCAAAGTTCTCAAAGATTGACTTAAACCAAACCTAAAATGACATGTTTTTTAAGACAACGGAGGAAGAGCGTCTACTTCTCTAGGTTTTGCAATGTTAAAGGGTACTTTCCTAGAATAGACGATTTTCTAACAAAAGAAGCACATTCATATTCATCACTTAAGATTCAATTTTCATATATACCAGACGATGTCATGTGGTGTCTAAGCTTTTTATTGCTTGAGTTGTCCACGTTTACTGTACCGATCCAACAACAGATATGCCACTGCACTCTACATGCTGAGTGGATTGCACCCGCACTATAATATACTTACTACCTCCGTCCTTAAATATATGATGTTTAGGATAAGAAAATTAGATCAAAATCTAAACAGAGGGAATACATTTTTATCATCCCTTTCTGTAAAAGGGTTAACCCGAGATTACAATGCCTCCTAAAGTTGGCAATCCTATTACCCACTTCCAATTAGGGACTAAACTCCTAGAACTATCATCCCACTTGGCCACTTGCATACATATCCCTTCAAAATGTTTGTGTTTTAGCGAATTTTTTTTAGAACAATGCATAGCCGAACTCTATTACAATTTGCAATTTCATATGTGTAGAACAACAGCCAACCCACACACATCAGCAAACACCACCACCCCAAACACAACGAATACATCTCCCGGCTTCTTTTGCCGGAAACAACAAGAATTTAGTAAACCACAACCACTCTCACGCGCGCATGTCTCGAATTCAGAGAGCCAAACCCATGGCGACGGCGACACTAAAACCCACAGCAACTGAGATCCCGACGAGGCTGCATCCACGCTTCAACGCCCCACTGTCGTACGGGCTGTTGTCCACCAGCGGCTGGTTGCCGAACCCGAACGCTTCCCCTGCGCCCGCTCCGGCCTGGCCTTGCGCCTCCGCGGCGGCCGCGGCGGCGCCGCCGAACTCGTCCGCTTCTTGCGGCAACGGCGCCAGTGACAGCTCGGGCTGCGGCAAAGGCGTTGCCAGAGGCGCTTCGGGCTGCGCCACCCCGCCAACCCCAACGCCGCCTGATCCCTGTCCGAATCCGAACGGCAGGTCGCTGCTGCCGTGCCCGATCGGCTCGGCGAACGGGGGCAGCGCGGAGGCGAGGCCGGGCGATCCGGGCATCCCGCAGTGCTGCGCGGCGCGGGGCTCGTCGCTGGCCTTCCACGCCAGCTCCCCGCCCTTGTCGAGGATGCGCATGTCGCCCTGGTCCACGAGCTGCAGCGTCTCGAGGAAGTTCTGGTCGTCGGACTCGGCGTCGTGGGTGTGCCACACCGAGTTGCTCCCGTCGAACACCTCCAGCCCTTTCCACGAGAACACGAGCGCGCACGTGTTCACCGTGCTCACGGCCAGGCACTCCGACTCCCACACGCTCCGGCCCTCGGCGCCCGGCTCCGTCGTGTCGAGCACCTCCACGTAGCAGAAGTCGGCGCCGAGGCCGCCGGCACCCGGGGTGGTCTGGCTGCGCATAAAGTAGGCCGCGTACTTGCCCGACGGCGACGTCAGGAACAGCACGGGGTTCTCGTCCCAGTGCGGCGGGATGCTCGCCAGGATCTGCTGCTTGGTCACGCGCTGTATCGTGCCGGGCGGCGCTGCCGTCGCCGCGTCGTGAGACGGGAGGAGGAGAAAGGCTAGCGCGAGGCACATGGCAACGTGGGGAAGAAACCTGAGCTGCATGGCTGCTGGTTCGGGGTTTGGCCACTCGTGCGCTGGTCTCAGGTAGACAATGGAAGTGATCGATCTGTGTGTGTTTGTTGCTGTTGTGGTTGTGCATGGGCTGGCGTGTCTTTTATAGGGAGAGATGGCGATGGAGTGGTACAGGATGGTGACGGTGTAAAGGCAACGTTGAGTTGTTGACGTTACCAGCTCCAATGTTTCAGTGGGAGATTAGGAAAGACAACGAGCAAAAGACTTTCCTAGAAGATTTGTTTATGATCTGCAGTTGACTCGTCGTGAGGTGCATCAGATCAGGAAGCCATTCAGCCGGTTGGTGCTCATCGAGGATTATTCTTAGTTGGACAATTGAGAATGTAGCATACGTATCAAGGTTAAGGGTAGGACTGAAAATTACTTAACTCCCAGTTTGACGAAGGTGTTCATTTCAACATTGTATCAGGTTGTAGGAAACTATATTTTATTATCTCTATCACTATTTTCCTCCTAGATAGTGGATACAACACGGACTATATCGATGGTCAACATCATTTGAAATTTTCTTATAAGATTCCACTTAACCACTCCATCGATAGTCTAATACGATCATCAGAATTGTTTTATCAGTAATGCTTAGGAACATGCGTATAGACGGTGGAGAAAAAATGGGACGCCCTCTCCAGACGCTCACGTGGCACATCCCCCTCCACATTTCCTCCTGTCCTTATCCTTTCAACCATTTGTTCTCCACCCACCCTCCTCTCTCTCTTCCTGCACAAGGCATTTCACTGCGCAGGTCATGGATGAGGCAGGGAGCTCTGATCCAGCGCGCTAGGGGAGCAGGCCTCGTGGACGGGCACAAGCCGTCGGGGAGGGGCGGGACCGAGCGCCGCCAGGTGTAGCTGGGGTCGCCGACGGAGCTCTGCTCCGGGTGCGGGGGCGCAGCCATGGCGGGGGAACTTCAGCTTCGGGGCTGCACGCCATCGTCGTGGGCCTCCCACCGCTCGCGCACCCATCCCGCGTCCTCACCACCGCCGATGCCGCCCAGGAGGCCCGCCTCGCGTCATCCGTCGCCGCGGCGCTCGACCGCCGAGACGTCCCCGACGGGGACACCGCACTCCACCTCGCGGTCCGGCTCCGGCTGCCCTCCCTCGTCTCCGCGCTCGCCGCCGCGGGGGGCGGACCCCCACTGCAGAACCACGCCGGGCGAACACACTCCAGGAGGCGCTGTAGGTCACTCGCGGTCCGGCTCCGGTTGCCCTCCCTCGTCTCCACGCTCACCGCCGCGGGGGGGGGGGAGGGGGGCCCACTGCAGAACCACGCCGGGCGGACCCCACTCCAGGAGGCATTGTGCCTGGGGTGCAGGGACATCGTCGGCTGCTGCTCTCCCGCGGCGAGGAGGGGCGGGCGAGTGTAGCCAGCTCCGGCTCCCCGCGGCGAGGAGGGGAGGTCGAGCCGCGCGCGACCGATTCCCCGTTGGAGATGTTCCTTTTTACTCTCTTCGCTGCTTTTTATTTTCGATGTTGCAATCATTGTTCGGAGATGTTGCAATCGGTGTCTACAAATGTTGCATGAATGTACTTGATCATGTTGCAATCGTTTTCTAGAGATGTTTCAATCATTGTCTACATATGTTTGCATCTGCGTTTGTGTTGCAGTACATGATATCGGTGTTCATGTTTGCAATCATTTTTTAATGTCGCAATTGTTGTTCACACACAGATGTTGTATTAGTTGCATATCGATGTTGAATAGGTTTTATATCGATGTTGCATGAGATGTAATCGTTTCTCGTTTATGTTGCAAATCGTTGCGCACATGTTGCATACGTGTTCTTGACATGTTGCAAGTGTCCCATGCGAATGTTTCAAAATTAGGTCTAAATTTTTCGATGTTGCAAATATTAATTTTCGATGCCGCAGATGTTGAGTATCGATGTTATAAACACGTGTTTTTGGGTGTTGTAAACATTAAATTTTAATGTTGCGGATGTTGAGTTTCGATGTTGCAGACATGTGATGTTAGGATTTGTGTTGAGGAGGAGGGGAGGAGAGCTCCTGATGTTGAATGTTGCATGTAACACGGGTCGCAACATGGTTGCAACATGGGTCGCTTGGGTGTTGTGCCAGGGGGAGGAGGGAGGAGGCCCGTTGATGTTTGGATGTTGCACGCAACATGCTCGCAACATGGCTAGCAATGACTCGCAACATTTGCTCCATAGATCGCAACATGCTCGCAACATTTGCTCCCTGGATCGCAACATGCTCGCAACATTTGCTCCCTGGACTTTGAATTGAACGGCTGACGGCTGACTCGCTCCCCATCTGACGGTCACGAAGGTGTCCGATGCTAGCACCCGGAACGGACGTCCGGGCGCTAGCAATTCTGTTGTTTTATTTCTCCAACTTCCGTAAAGCACACGTGATCTAGTGTAGTGTAGTCTAAGAAAGCATGTGCGGTTGTTCTAGAAAATAGATTGAGCCATCCATCCTCGCAATTTTTTAATATATATTTTTCATGATTTTCAAAAATAAATGACGGACTAAAATTTTTAAAAAGTAGTCTCCAACCGCCGTTTAAAAGGGTGGTTGGGGCACTGTAGCACCCAAACGCCACCGGAAACGGCAGTTGGGGAGCTACAGTGCTCAACCGCCTTGTAGCTACTAGGGTTGTAGTTTATGGGTATTTTTACTTGTGACTTGTGTCGGAATGAAATATAGATGTGATATTTCAAGATAAGTTCCAAACTTGTGTTTGCTGGCAATCAAGCAATTTGTTGTCTTAATCCACTATTATACATGTAAACAATTGGTAAGAATATGTGTAAATTAGTTTAGTGGGATGAGATGATTCGCGTTGCCTTCCCTACTCATTGGATTCATTTATATTGGTTTAAACTGTTTTTGCCACGTAAAGAGGGAAACACATACATACCAACATAAAGCTGAAGGAGCTAAGACATGAAAACACATCAAGATTGCCTCTCCAATCGAAGGGAAATAGGAATGAGCTAAGATATGACAATACATTAGCATTAGGGAAATATGAAGGAGCTAAGACATGACAATCAAAGGGAAATAATTAAGCATCAAGCAATCAAAAGTACTTACCTTCACTTTCTTCATACAAGCATCTAATTTTTTTCTATAGATATATCCCTTTCTTTATGCAGCCAAAAATTATAACTAAACTCCAAAATAAGGTTAGTATTGGTTACTTTGCACCATACTTTACTACTACTTAAATTGTTTGCATTTTTATTATATTTTTTCAAGTCCCTAATGCAGACATCAGAAAGTTTAGATCAAGGTGCATAATTAAAAGATATATCATCAAATTTACAAATTAGAAATCTTTCAATCAAGGTTAATTTTCTCATGCTATTATGTCAGATCTGCGTGTTGCAATTATTATTACTTATTTATCTTGGTTCAACGTAAATCAGTTTGACCAAAGCTTTTTGTTGAGGTCTTTTGGTCAGTTTGGACCGATTACATCTCTGAAAATCTTTTATCCCAAGACGATGATTCAGCAAAGCAGACAAGTCAACCGAGCAAATGTAGCGTTTGTGAACGGAGATGATGCTAAAGTAGCAAAGTTTGCAATGCAAGATTAGTGTCCATTACTCTATCCTATATAGTATGAAAATGTGTTTATTCTTACATTTTGTGTATTCAAATATAATATATTAGGTGGTGCTATATATGAGCATAAATTATAGATTGAGTGGGCTGTGAAAGTGCATCTAGGCCCCTAAGTGGATTTTGGTGAATTGGGTGACAAAGCGATTAAAAAACTTGTTTGTCTAAGAATGTGAGCAGATTTTAATTTAAATATTCATGACTTTATGTTGTCATGTATTTGAGAATGAATATTGGTTGGCTCACATTAAAGAAGGCAAGCAAGTGTGTGATCCTATAATGAAAATTGAGAAATGTCAAGCATCAAATGAAGATAAATATTGGGGATATTTTGCAAAGATTAATTCCATGTTTTCGATAATTGTAGTAGCTTTTTTATTAAAAATCAAATGGGTCATAAAAGAGAAATTGGTAATTTTCTCTAAAATAAATGCAAGGCTTCCTGTGGTAATTGCAAAAGGATATGAGGATGAGTATATATTTGATGATTCTCAATTGGAAGCTTGCATATTCATTATCAATCAAGAACAAGCATTTCAAGCGGTATTTTAAATGAATATTAATTGTTGATGAAGCAAAGCCAAACTCAACGTGGCTTGGGTAAGTGATGAAGAGATCAACTGAGATGACTAGGGCGAGGTACTAAGCATCTGAGGTGTTTTCTAAGGTGAAGTAACTAGTATCCATGGGGTCTCGAAGAATCATACTCATGCCTTAACCGAGGGAAATGATGCAACTCATCTATGTGTTATGGTTGGCAATATGGAGTGACTTAAGGATTCAAGTGTGCATTCTTATGCTAAATTGAAGAATCCTAAGTCACTATCTCAAGTATGGATGTGCTCAAGACAATGGCAATGTTGGAAGCCCTCAAGTTAAAATTGTTCAAGTATGGCGAGATTGAAGATCTACAAGCTCAAGAGGTTGACTCAGTTTTATATTTATTCTTGAGTATAGGAATGTTGTACTATCAAGAGGGATGCAACATTAGTTTTATGATAAACATCAAAAGTGCTCATTAGTTAACCTATGTGAGAAATAGCCTCGAGAGAGTCCCTGAGTGATATGATCTAACAAACCTTTAACCCAACCTTAGCCACTTCATCTCTTTGGTGAAGTGTTTGGTGAGAAGAGAGAAGGGTTAGTGGGTTCTCTGCCTAGGGTGGTCTAACCGCCCGAGGCAGTCAACAACTAGATTTTCAAATTGGCCGGTGGCAGGCGGTCTAACCGCCTTGTAACGGTTTTCTAACGGCTTGTTATCGTTGAGTGTGGTGTAAATACCCCACAAGCTCCACTAGTTGGGGTTGTTGGTTCTAGGGTTGTTAAGGTGCTTCCCATGCTGTTTGGCTAAGCCAAAGCCAAAGAAACTCTCCTCAACCCTCTCTTTGTGAGATTTGTGTTTCAAGCCGTATCTTTGTATTGGGTTGAGACAGTGAGCCTTTGTGAGCTGAGCAAGAGCATCTTATAGCTTAAGCACCATTGATTCGCATCTAAAAGCCCTTGAAGCATTTGTTACTCTTGGAGATTTGCCTCCTAGACGGTTAGGCGTCGTCGGCTAGCTCCCAAGGTGTGGTGAGCAGCGGCAAATTTGTGAGAGTTGTGGTCTTGCCTCTTCGTGGAAAAGATCGCCTTGGTGGAATTGAGGAAAGTGGTTGAAAGAGACCCAACTTGTTGTGGGAGAGAGTTTGTGGAAAACTCGAATCTCTTCCAAGCTCCTCAACGGAGATGTAGCTTTCCTTCGTGGGAGTGAATTTCGGGAAACAAATCTTCGTGTCTCCTTTGTAGTTTGCCTCACTAGTTGATTTCTAGCATATTTATTTTGCTTCCGCTTCGATCTACTTGGGTTGTGTGCAGGGATCATTACCCTGCTTGTGGACCTCCACTGAAGTCACTCAAGAACTTTGGTTCATGCTAGAAGTCAAGAGAAGCTTGAGTTGTGTTTTTGCAGGTTCACTACGTGTAGCCAGTCTAACCGCCCTTGGATGCGGTCTAACTGCCCTCCTCTGCTCAGGGCAGCAGGGGTGGTCTAACCACATGGTGTAGGCGGTCTGACCGTGTGTGGTAGAGATGCTCAAGTTTCGTGTGAAAAGTTTGATTTGGTCGTCTCGCCTATTCACCATCCCTCTAGGCGACATCAAGGTCCTTTTAGGCTGAACCAACCAAACAAAAGGAAGCAGTTTTACCAAATGATAAGACTCCAGCACCGGCAATGCTTGTCCCCCTTCTTAGGCCTATGGCTGTGAGAGCAAAGGTTTGTTTCCTTTTTTTGTCTTCCTGTGTACATGTTGTACTAAGCTACTGGGCCTTAACACCCTATTAGATGCACAAAGTAGCAGCTTAGATCAATTTTGGTACTAAACACTTTTTTTAACTATTTAGCCCCTGATGCATTTAGTTGCACGCTCCATCACTTCTCTATAACCATGGCTTTATATTGTTATAGGATGGTGTTGCTATCATTCCTAGTGTGACAACCTTTAAAGTGCTTGCTACTCCAGTAATGGAACTGGTACTAGATTCCTAGTATTGTATTGTTATTTTTGTCTAATTTTATATATAATTACTAGACATATGTATAAACTTGTGTGCAGTGCTGAGAATGGACAAGTCTCATATGGAAGAAACTTTACAATTCTATTTGGATCATCAATATTATGCTAGTCAGGTAACGTTTAGAAAATTTAACTCTCATTATTTTGGATAACACATGAAGTACAAAATCTCGGAGTTATGACTCACTTTTCAGAATTTTGAAACTGATCAATTTTGACAATAATGATGTCAAGCATCAACCCTTGTTTTTGAGATTATTTAGCTCTAAACCTATTGAATGAATTAGCAATCCCCCGTTAGAAAGACTTGCACTTGCACACCTTCAATTTAATTTCCAAGTGAATTTTGTGATATGAGTAAAAGCAGAGCTGGATAAGGTAGGGGCACTCAATGGCAATGCGATAATTTTGCCCCTCAGCAAGAAAACTTTTCACTTGAAAATTTTATTGAATATGATCATAGAGGATGTATTTTGACAAGTTCATTAAATATGATCATAGAGGATGTATTTTGACTTATATATGTTTCCATTCCCTTTTACATGTCTCTAGAAATTAGTTTGAATTTTGAGTTTTGTTTGGTAACTTGGAAATATTGAAATCTGTCAGTTCCTGCTGCAAGCTAGTTGCAAGATTTTCTAGGAATAAAATGTCCACTAAAATTCTGAAAGGTAGCATACAACACATTCCTTTCAATTTTGTCAAAATTCATGAATAGAAAATTCATGAAATAGTCATTTGTGCGAATTAGACGAAATTTGTACGGCCAACACCATTTGTTATTTAAATATCTAAGGATTTTTGCGCAATTTTGAACCACAAATGACTCAATGATTTTTTTATTAAAGTTGATCGACATGCATTGTGTTACACAAAAATGTGTTTGTGGAGATTTTTATTTACCTCTTGTTGCTTATGGGCCTTTTCAGATTGAAGATGTTTTGGTCACATCTTTGACAAAGAAAGACGTTGCGATCCGGTTGAAGTTGCCTAGGCTCGCATTACTATCAAACATTTTAATGTCAAGAGTTGATGCATATAGTTCAAAATTTGAAGCCCATCTTCCTTCCATCTTCATTCATCTCAAGGATTTTTGTGGTGAATTTGAAACAACACCCACTATCTGCAACATCATTAAGGTAATTTTCAGAGTTCAGATCTTGACTTCAAATCTGTTCAATCCATACATGACAATGTGCATTGATTGCTCTGCTAGAACAAGTTTTGGAATCTATAGATTCTTGGAGAAGTTGTGGTTTGTCTACTGATGCATATCTGAATAACCTTAGAAATACTTTCATAGGAGATGATGAGCCATGGGATGACCAAAGCCACTATCCAGAATAAGCTTTTAGGGATTGCCAACAAGAAGCGAGACAGGTGGGATTGCCAGAATTCAAATAGTTGGATGATGATTTTCTGTCAAATATTCGAATCATTGCTCTTACTCTAACACGAATGTTGCGTCAGATGAATCAAGTGTTTTTTTTCAATCTTCAAATCTGTACAATTGGAAGTTAATTTGTTCTTTGTGCTTCCTCACAGTGTATTGCTTGCTTTCCAAGTCTTTGTCATTAACTGATCTTGTGGAATAAGTAGCTAACCTGTGTGCCGAAGATCTTGACCTGTGGCCTTGACAATATTTATATACGAAAATTAGTAGAGAAAACATGGACTGTCCTTTAATTTAGAATGTGCTTGGAAGTGATATTCAAGCAAAATGACAATGAACAAATTGTGTTTTGGAAGTGAGATCTTAAAGCAGAATGACACCAAATTTTTTTATAATGTTTGTTAGTTACTCCCTCCGTGCCAAATTATAATTCATTTGATTTTTGAGAGTCATGTGTGGTTCGAGGACCGGTGGATGGTCGCTTCCTGGTGTGATGAGTGATTGACAACGTGGTGTGGACTGATTCTTGGCTAAGTATTGCAGGTGCAGGTTGCGGCTTGACTGGTGTTGTTGCAGGTGAAGAACAAGCGCGAAAGGTCGTTGCCGGTGAGGCCTCCAGGTGTGGAGAAGACAAGTAGGCTTGGTTCGAGGGACCCGGTGGCCAGCGGGGTCAAGTGCGGGCCGCATGGTGGCAAGAACAGCAAGATGAAGTCGTGGACGGTTCCTTGGTTGAGCCACAAAGCCAAGGTCGAGCCGGGACTACGTGGGAGCCGAGTCATGAGTGGTGATTGGCGGAGGCTACACCGAGTTCGCGGGGTTTCCGGTGGTTCACCAGAAAACCACTGGGTTCCTTGGTTGATCCACAAAGCCAAGACCGAAGAACCGAAGACGGAGGTGCAGCAACATCGGACCGGTTCTATCGGAAGATGAAGGTGATCGGCGCAAGAACAAGAAGTCATCCAAGAACTTGAGTGGGCTGAGCTGCTACACGAGAGATGGCTTCTGTGGCATGGCTCGTAGCTCCGGCAGCAAGAAGAGTCACCAGAGCGACTCGGACTCCGATTCCGAGGATGAGGTACGTGACGAGCTTCCCTTCTTGCGTGAGGAGAACGAGCGTCTTGGCAAGTCGCTAGATAACCGTGATGACATGCTTAGAGAGGCCAAGAAGATGAGAAAAGAGCTTAGGGCCTCACTAAAAGATGCTAGGAACCGAGTAGCTGAGCTAGAAACCCAGAACCTAGATGCTAAGCTTGAGATTGATTCGCTTAAGGCTTCTCCTGTGGTTTCTAATGAGATTGATTGTGTTGATTGCTCTGTGTACCTAGATGATCTTACTAGTCTCAAGGATAAGCATGCTTCTACTTGTGATGAACTAGATGTGCTTAGGGTTGAAGTGGCTGAGCTTAAGTCTAGACCTGCTTTGCTAGGTGCTTGCACTTCTTGCCCTGTTTTGCATGGAAAGATTGATGAGATGCATGCTTACACTGTTTCGCTTGAGGCTAAGCTGAAAGAACCTATTCCCACTTCTTGCTCTACTTGTGAATTGCATGCGGTTAAGAATTTGGAGCTTGCACATTATGTTGATCGCTTGCAGGATGAGAATGATGAGCTGAGGAAGTGTACGAGTTGGTTGTTGGGTCAGGAGCCTCAGCTTGGTATCATGATAGCGGCTTTCAAACGCTATGATGGTCAGGCACTTGGGGCTGACAAGCTTGGAGAGAACAGTGGTGAGGAGGTTGAGAGAGTTGGAGAAATCCCTATCCCACCACCAAACAGACACAAGAACAAGTTTGAGCCCAAGCCTAATCATCTCAGAAACAAACTTGACACTACTCCAGATCCACCCATATTCCCTCACCCAACAAATGATTTCCAAAAACCGGTGAAGTTTGTGAGCCCAAAGGGAGGTGAGGAAGGAGAGAAGAAGGGTGAGAAGCCGAGTGAGCAGCCCCAACCCAAGCCTAAGCCTAAGCCACAGCCCATGAAGTTCCATTGTGGGTATTGTGGTAGAGATGGTCACAAGGATGAGTTTTGCTTCAAGAGGAAGCGTGAGGAGAGAATGGCTAAGGAGTGGGCTAACAAGGACAGGTACCACCCCTCTAATGGTGTACCTGAGCCTCGTATGCAGATGCCCTGGGCCAAGGCGATTGTGAGGACGGTTCCGGCTTGGGGAGATCGGAAGGTGGCAGGTGGTGCTGCTGGCCGAGCACCACCGGTCAGACCGGTGTACTCCACCGGTCAGACCGGTGCTGGTCTAGACAGACAGCGATTTGGTTTCCGTGCTCGTGCGGATGCTCGGTTCGGTTCTGGTGGTCGTGGTTCTGGTGGTTGGCATGGAGAGTTTGCAGGTGGTCAATTTGCTAGACGTTCTCCACATCGTGCTCAATATGAGGGAGGGAGGAAGTCGTGGGTTTGAGATGGAGAGGAGGAACGGTCCACGGTCGGTTTTCGTTCTCCTCCAGCGAGGCAGGGGTGGTTCCCTAGTGGTGGTACTCGTGGTGGTAGCTTTGGTAGGTGTGATGCTTTGGATTGTGCTAACCCCACTTTGGAGCAAATGGCTCGGCACTGGTTTTACTCTTTTGGTACTAACCCCAGTGCTGAGTTGTTTGTTCACTCACGTGCTCGCTATTGATTTTCAGGTGGGAGACTTGAGGAACGTTTGGTTGATTGACTCCGGTTGCTCGAGGCATATGACCGGAGACAAGGGGTGGTTCTCAAGTCTCGTCCCGGTGGTGTTCAGGACATACATCACTTTCGGGGACAATGGGCGAGGGCGTGTGCTTTCAGAAGGTGAGATCAAGGTAAGTGACAAGGTCACTCTCAGGCGTGTTGCTCTTGTTCAATCGCTGGGGTTCAATTTGCTTTCTATGTCCCAGTTGTTGGATGAGGGCTTTGAGGTGTTGTTTCAGCCTAGTGGTTCTCGGATTTTAGATTCTCGATGGGACCTAGTTTGCATGGTCGTTCCCGAGGGTCAAGTGTTCCGAGCTGATTTCTCTCAGTCTTCTGGTGTGGAGCGTTGCTTTTTGGCTGGTTCTTCGAGTGAGTCGTGGAAGTAGCATAGGAAGTTGGGTCACTTGAGTTTTGACCTTTTGTCTCGCTTGAGTAAACTCAATTTGGTCCGAGGATTACCACGGTTGAGGTTTGAGAAAGAGTTGGTTTGTGCGCCGTGTAGGCATGCCAAGATGGTAGCCTCTTCTCACCCGCCCCTCACCGATGTGATGACGGAGCGTTCATGCGAGCTACTCCATATGGACCTTGTTGGCCCAGCTCGTGTGCGATCTACGGGTGGGAAGTGTACGTCCTAGTTGTGGTGGACGACTACTCTCGGTATGCGTGGGTTTTCTTCTTGGAGGAGAAGGGGGAGACGTTTGGTTTTGTTTGAGATCTTGTCTTGAGGTTGAAGAACGAGAGGCACGGAGATGCCATACGAGCGATCCGCGGTGACAATGGCTCGGAATTCAAAAACTCTCGTTTCGAAACCTTTTGCCATGACTTGGGTCTTGAACACCAGTTTTCGAGTCCGTATACGCCTCCCCAGAATGGCGTGGTGGAAAGGAAAAATAGAACCTTGTGTGAGATGGCTCGGACGATGCTCGATGAGCATAGGACTCCGAGAAGGTTCTGGGCTGAGGCGGTCAATACCGCGTGCTATGTGTCGAACAGGATCTACCTCAGGGTTCACAAGAAGAAAACATGCTATGAGTTGATGCACGGCAGAACTCCCAAGGTGAGTCACTTTCATGTGTTTGGGTGCAAATGCTTTATCCTCAAGAAAGGGAAGAAGTAGGACAAGTTCGAGGCTAGGTCTGTCGATGGCATTTTCTTTGGTTATGCATCTCATTCTAGAGTGTTTCGCGTGCTCAATCTTGAAACTAACCAAATCGTGGAGACTTGCGAGGTAACCTTCGACGAGACACAGCCACGTAGTCAGCTTGTTTTTGAGTGTGCAAGTGGCGATGAACTTGGCGAGGAGATCTTTCAGGAAGAGGAGCATGAACATGGAGATGATGAAGATGGCGGTGTGGCGCCCACGGCTGAGCATGTACCTACTACTTCAACGACGATCGAGAACGGGCCCTCTCCCACACCTACAACGACAAACCCAGATCAAGGCGAAGCTGCTGTTGAGGGGGAGGTAGCATCAAGGCGAGAACCTCCCCGGTGAGTGCAAGTGGATCACCCAGCTTCGAGGATCATCGGCGACATGAATGAACGCACTACACGGTCGAGGGTTCGAAACAATTCTCACTTTGCTCATGCTGCTTTTGTTGCAACCTTTAAGCCCAAAGACATTGGACACGCGCTATCTGATCATAATTGGGTTAATTCGATGCATGAGGAGTTGGAGAACTTTGAGAGAAACCAAGTTTGGGAGTTGGTTGACCCTCCCCCGGGGTGTAAGCCAATTGGGACAAAATGGGTGTGGAAGAACAAAGAGGGAGAGAAAGGAGAAGTGGTAAGAAACAAGTCGAGGTTGGTGGCGCAAGGGTGTAGTCAGAAAGAGGGGATCGACTACGAGGAGACCTTTGCTCCCGTAGCTCGTTTGGAGGCGATTAGGATCCTTCTAGCCTTTTCTGTGGCTAAAGGGTTCAAATTACACCAAATGGATGTGAAGAGTGCTTTCCTGAACGGTGTGTTGGAGGAAGAAGTGTATGTGAGGCAACCACCGGGGTTTGAGAGTGAGAAGTACCCCCACCGGGTGTACAAGTTAAGGAAGGTGTTGTATGGGTTGAAGCAGGCGTCTAGAGCTTGGTATGGTAGGTTGAGGGGGTTCCTGTTTGAGAGAGGGTTTGAGATGGGGAAGGTCGATCAGACCTTGTTTCTTCTCAGGCAGGGCAAAGATATCCTGATTGTGCAGGTATACGTGGATGATATTGTCTTTGGTGGCTCGTCTAACTCTTTGGTTGCAAGGTTTGCAGAAGACATGAGCAGGGAATTTGAGATGAGCATGATGGGCGAGTTGCAGTTCTTCCTCGGCCTCCAGATCAAGCAGTCGAAGGAAGGAACGTTTGTGCACCAAGCTAAGTACACCAAGGACATTGTGAGGAAGTTCAAGATGGAGGACTCCAAGGCTATGACGACGCCTATGAGTACGACTACAGCTCTTGATGCGGACGAGGAAGGTGAACACGTGGACCAGAAGGAGTACCGGAGCATGATCGGGTCACTCCTGTACTTGACGGCGACGAGGCCGGACATCCAATTCTCGGTATGTCTGTGCGCTCGTTTTCAAGCGTCTCCGAGGACTTCGCATCGGCAAGCAGTCAAGCGCATTTTCAGGTATTTGCGTCATACTCCCGACTTCAGCCTTTGGTACTCCGCGTCCTCTTCTTTGGCTCTTCATGGTTTTTCGGATGCGGATTTTGCCGGGTGTCGGTTGGATAGGAAGTCCACTTCTGGGACTTGCCAGTTTTTGGGCTCCTCTTTGGTGTCTTGGTCTTCCCGTAAACAGTCGAGTGTTGGTCAATCCACTACCGAGGCAGAGTATGTGGCCGCAGCTAGTTGTTGCTCTCAGCTCCTTTGGATCACATACACCATGAGTGACTTTGGTGAGGAGTATACTCATGTCCCACTTCAATGTGATAGCACCAGTGCCATAAGCGTTGCAAAGAACCCAGTGCTCCATTCTAAAACCAAGCACATAGAAGTGAGGTATCATTTCCTGAGAGACAACGTAGAGAAAGGGAAGATAGCTTTGATCCATGTACCCACACATGACCAGCTAGCCGATATTTTCACCAAACCTCTAGATCAAGCAACTTTCACTCGTTTGCGGGGTGAGCTTGGTGTTTGTTTGATTTCTTGAGTTGGTGTGTGGGAGCTCCTTTGTAGCATATGTATAGCTTTCCTTTGTGCATTTCTTGCATTTGGCATGGCATATGTAGCATGATGTATAGGCATCTTTGTATCTTAGGTTGCATGCATTTTGTATCATATGCATTTTGTAGGAAAGGCTTCTCCTATATACATTGTTCACCATGATGTGCTATATATGATCTTGTGAGCTAGGTTGGTATGCTATGGTTAGTTTGGCTTAGCTCTTGATGATCTTGATTTATATCCATGGTTGATGGCTATGTTTTTCAAAAAGGTCTCATATATGCTCTCTTATGGGTAAATGCCTTTATATGATCTTGACATGTTTTAGTGGCTTGGCTATGCTTAATTTGTGGTTGGATAGCTTATTTTGATCATATGGGGCCAAAGGCTCATTTGCCATCATGAATGTTTAGCCCACATGCTTGATCTTGTGGAGGGGCATAAGTTCCTTTTTGTCGCAAAGACATTTCATGTACCAAATAAGAATCTGAAAATGAAATGTAAATTGCTTGGAAAATGTGCTCCCATGTCATATGTGCTTAATTTATTTTGCTTTGGGTGCTAAACCGTTGCATGATGCCTACCAATGAGAAGTCTCATATATAGAAGTAGGCACATGGCTCGGTGGCGTTGACATGACATGAGGTGCTTGTGGGTGTTTATGATGGTCTTATGCTTAGAATGGTTGTCCTAGCATGAAGTTTGTGTGGCTTTGCCATTTTGACATGTTTTGCTCATGTTTAGGACTTTGCTCATGAGAGGGTGATTTTTCGCAAAATTGCTCAATTCTATCTTAGCTTCGTCCAATGGTTATGAAACTTGGTGATCATGTAGTTGATGTCATTACGAAGGTGTCTAACTTGCTCATTTGGACATGTGTAGCATCTTGTGATGAATTTTGTCTATTTGAGAAGCTCTAGGTTGCATTTTTTTTTTTGCATTTTTGGCTTGATTCATGCATTGTCAACAAGGGGGAGAAGTTTGAGCATGTTTTGGCTTGCTGCATGCATTTAGAAGGTTTCCGAGTGGTTTCGAGCTAGTTTTGAGCTCGTGCAGTTCCCAGTTTTTCCAGGGGGTCATCGGCCTGATCGGTGAGGCGCACCGGTCTGACCGGTGTGAGTTGCCAGGTGCTGGGCGATCTAGCCCACCGGTCTGACCGGTGAGGTTGACCGGTCTGACCGGTCAGAGCAAAGCTGAAGCAGCTGCTCTGTTGTGCGTTGTGGTTCGCATGCATTCATCCAGGGGGAGTTTGCATTAGTTCAGGGGGAGCTTGCATGTGTGCAGGGGAGCTCTTTGTGGTTTTCGAGTTTTGGATTGGTGGTTTGTGCTCTTTGCTTGAGCTTGGTTTTGTCTCGGATGTGTCGAGCCGTTGCCCTTGCCTAAGGGGTCCGAGACTTGTCTTTTTCAAGTGATCTTGCTCTTTGCCTTTCCTTTGGCTTTCGATCACTTGTTGAGGTTCCTTTTAGTCGTTTCTTTTCTTTTTCTTTTCTCTTTCGTTACCAAAACGTGTGTGTTGTCAATACACTCATCAAGAGGGAGATTGAGAGCCATGTGTGGTTCGAGGACCGGTGGATGGTCGCTTCCTGGTGTGATGAGTGATTGACAACGTGGTGTGGACTGATTCTTGGCTAAGTATTGCAGGTGCAGGTTGCGGCTTGACTGGTGTTGGTGCAGGTGAAGAACAAGCGCGAAAGGTCGTTGCCGGTGAGGCCTCCAGGTGTGGAGAAGATAAGTAGGCTTGGTTCGAGGGACCCGGTGGCCAGCTGGGTCAAGTGCGGGCCGCATGGTGGCAAGAACAGTAAGATGAAGTCGTGGACGGTTCCTTGGTTGAGCCACAAAGCCAAGGTCGAGCCGGGACTACGTGGGAGCCGAGTTATGAGTGGTGATTGGCGGAGGCTACACCGAGTTCGCGGGGTTTCCGGTGGTTCACCAGAAAACCACTGGGTTCCTTGGTTGATCCACAAAGCCAAGACCGAAGAACCGAAGACGGAGGTGCAGCAGCATCGGACCGATCTGACCGGTGGGTCTGACTGGTCTGACCTGTGGGTACCGGTCTGACCAGTGAGGAGCACCGGTCTGACCGGTGTGCGATGACGCAATCTGGAGACTTCGAAGCGGAGGACACGCGTCGGGATCGCAAGGCTTGCGTCGAGACTAAGCAAGTTTGCGGTCGCTGGGCATCCGTCCGATGGTTCGACGATGAAGATTCCCAAAGTGCCCCTCGGGGGTGTGTATCCTAGTATTAGGCCTTAGGGGTATTTTAGTCTTTCGGCTAGCCTCCATATAACCCAAGTGGTGAGAGGATGGCAGCCATCTCTTGGAATCCTAGCTCATTTTGTTTTGCTATTTTCCTCTTCCTTTTTTCCTTTGGAATTTCTAGGACTAGCTTGAGAGCTTCATGGTGAGATCTTGTGAGAGGGAAGGATGACCGGGCGGCAAGCTAGACCTTGTATGAACCTCTTTGGTATGTATAGATGATTCGGCGTGGTTCCTCAAGGCTTGGATGTGTCTTTCCCGTTTCTCCTCTTTGGTGATTTTCGGAGCCCTTTCTTGGCGATTTTCTTGTGGTGGATTTGAGGCCTTTCTCTTTGGGATTTGGTGGGAGGTGTATGCTTGAACCCTTCGTGGTTCTTTTCCCTTTGATTCCCCTCCCAAATCCATGAGCAATGGGGCTCGATTTTGGGGTTTTCTTGGCTCTAGGGTTAGAGGAGTTCTTGGTAGGATTTCTTCGATTCCTCTCGTTTTAGCAAGTTTTGGTGGACCAAATCTTGGCTATGGAGTGCCCATGAGGTGTTCCTACTATCCCCAAAGTCTTGTGCAAAACCGTGGAGCGATTCGGGAGATCGGGAGTTGGTTTTGGGGGAGTTGACCCGCGGGCGCTGTTCATCCCGAGCTGCCCAGCCTGACCGGTGCAGAGGCCTTGTGGGATTTGCCTCGGGTGAACGTCGTGGTGAGTTCCCTGTTGTCTTGTGTTGCCGCTGTTTCGAGTTTGGTTCGTTTTGGAGCTCGGAAGGTTTGTTTGGTGGATTTAAGATTTCCTGGCTTGGACCGGTCTGACCGGCGAGCTACACCGGCCTGACCGGTGTAGAGGCCTTCTGTGGAAGTTCTCAGGTTTCACTAGGCTGCTCACCGGTCTGACCGGTGTAGCCCAGTAGCACTTGAGTTGGTTGTTCCGCTGCGTTCTCGAGTAGGGGTAGGTGGTTGTTGGTTCCTAGGACCAGTGGCTACGTGGTCTTGGCCAACTTGGGTAGTTGAGTCGGAGACGTGTTTTGGAAGCCGTGTTCGTCTTGTTGGAGTTCTCATCTCCTTCGAGAAGAATTTTTATCGGCTCTCATTCACTCCCCCCCTCTCTGGTCGCCAGTTTCGGTCCTTCAATTTTTTTATTCCAAAATTGACCTCTCATCTTGCTCAAAAAAATTATACAAATATAGTCATGCAGTCAAAGATTAAAAAAATCAAACAAATTATTATTTGAAACTGAGAGTACCAACCTAAACCTAACAAAAAATATCAATTATAAGTTTATATTGTTGTAGGCGTTATGGAGGTAGATGTTGCGTGTATACGGTGAGATGCTATTTGAAATCAGATGACAGTGTCAGACCGAGTTCTATCGGACGAGATCAATCACAAGCTCACTTTGTGTTTGGTTTGAGGTGTCTAAAATTGTAATGTCTAAAGTTGTCTAATACACTTTGCTAGAGGTGCCAATGAGTTTTAGACACTTTTTAGACATGAAGTTTGGTTTTTTAGACATTATAAACTGACACTTCGCTTTAGAACTTGGAAACATACACCCCCTTACGCACATCAGTTTTGCTATTTCATGGTGCATCACAATTTTTTTGGTCGCATTCTTTCTACTTTATTATTTAGTGGCACTACCGCAATAATAATATCCCCATATCCATATGAAAAACAATAGTCATGAGGCATCATGGAAGTGCTAATCTCCATAAGGACCGTCTCCCCATAAAGTTTAACAGAAGTGACGGTCTCCATAAGAACCGTTTCCACAAAATTGATAAGTGGTAGTCTCCATACATAGTCTTTTTAAAGGACTCGCGCCACCTAAAGTTTCAAATTAACATTGATAACGACCTCGGTTGCATCACTTTTCACAAGGACACATTCCAGATAATTCGTTACACAAAGGCAACATTACTAAAAAATCAGAAAGAATTAGCTCAACATTTGATTAAATGACACAGACACCAGGTTTATCCTTTTTTCACAAGAACCGTCTCCACAAAGTTGATAAGTGGTATTCTCCATGTAGAGTCTTTTTGAAGGACTAGCACCACCTAAAGTTTCAAATTAACATTGACAACTACCTCGGTAGCATCACTTTTCACAAGGACACATTCCAGATAATTCGTTACACAAAGGCATCATTACTGAAAAAATTAGAAAGAATTAGCTCAACATTTGATTAAATGACACAGACACCAGATTTATCCTTTTTTCACAAGCTAATACAATACATGGAACAATGTTAAACCGATCAATAACTAAGCAGTTAATATACTTATTGCCGTATAGAACTATATAAATGAAAACATCTTGTATCACACATGCAGATGCAACTGACATTTAAATTAAGAGTGAAAATTATACAGTATTTTTCGGTGCTTTGGGCCTAGATAACACATCTTAACAGTTTTTTTTCAAAGTTCATAAACACACATGGCACTCCATGACAAGTTTAAGGACCACTTATGCATTTCATTCTAAATAATAATAATTAATGGGACCTCCGTAACACATGTATATTTATCAAGTTTGGTATTAGCTGTGGAAAAACCATTCGTAATGAAGATCCAGAATATCATGATTCCAACTAATGATTAATGTTGATTTTAAAACAATAAATGATGATTTTAAGGTGATATGTTTCTAAGATTGAACATGCATATGAGCTATTTTGTACAATGCCAAGGTCTTTAAAACATGAAATTCAACCTAGTAATTTCTATCATCTATCATGTTCTAAAAGATTCACAATAGCAAATCATTAATTAATTATGTTCATTAGATTCGTCACACAAAGTTACATTCATCTATAAAAAGGTTTTGCGAATAGACTTATTTAGTACTCCACGTTCTTTTTGTGACATTTTTTTTCACGACTACCAAACACGACCACTAGGAGCTGAGACTATCCGCACCGGCGCTGCTATCCATCTCCTGGCGGAGACGGATAGCATTTTTGCGCCCGCAGCAGGGGGCGAGATCACCGACGCCATTTTCTCGTCGCCTCTTGTTTCCTCTGGATCCAGAGGAATCGCAGAGCTCCTCCATCGGCAGGCGCGGGCCCCTCCCACTCCACCCCCTCTCTCGCGCCCGCGCTCAGAAGGGACGGAGGGAGCTCCGGGGAGGGAGGCTGGTTGCGCCCGCGCCGGTGGACGCTGATAGGTGCAGGCCCAATCTTCCGAGAGGTAGGGGGTAAACTCGATTACGGAGATCTCGATGTTGACGATCCGGCTTCGAATCAACACAATTCAGAGCCTGCAACCACTACACTACTGCTCCGCTGGTTATCAACCAAGCACAACTTAATTGACCTCGTCGATAAGGCTTTCCCTGCAAGCGAATTGAGAACACAAGTAAGAGAACGGTAAACACACAATCGAAAATTGTAGATGTGAATGAAGCAAATATCTGAAGCGTCCAGTGGGACGGTCATGAGCAGGATTTTCTCAGCCCGAAATAACCGGGTTTTTTCGGCCCAACCCGAACCTGGCCCAGCTCGAAAAATGCTCAGGTATAGAACAGACCACCATCCCCACTGTAGGACGAATAGATTGTGTATAATCTGTGGACTGCGTATTGCATTGAGACCTTTGTCTGGTGCATATAAACTACATAGAGTACAAAGACTTGGGGATGAAGGCTCACAAGTAAGAGAACGGTAAACACACAATCGAAAATTGTAGATGTGAATGAAGCAAATATCTGAAGCGTCCAGTGGGACGGTCATGAACAGGATTTTCTCAGCCCGAAATAACTGGGTTTTTTTCGGCCCAACCCGAACCTGGCCCAGCTCGAAAAATGCTCAGGTATAGAACAGACCACCATCCCCACTGTAGGACGAATAGATTGTGTATAATCTGTGGACTGCGTATTGCATTGAGACCTTTGTCTGGTGCATATAAACTACATAGAGTACAAAGACTTGGGGATGAAGGCTCCTCGATACTTATATCTGTAAGTACTACGTCATCGACCTCAGGGTGGTGGCCCGTGCCCTGCGGCGGAGGCTGGGCGTCTCGAGTACTATGTTTGTGTCAGCGGCCACCTCCACGGCGAAGGACGACGAGAACGATGGCGGCAGTGACGACAACTCGAGGATGACGACGTGTCCACGGAAGGCGACAACAACGATGGTCGTGCCCGTCTAGCTCGCACGACATTCGTCGGCGCTGCGCCGGAGCCGGTCTCGGAGAAACGGCCGGGACACCCCGTGGAGCTGAGTGGTCCGGGACGGACGCCGACGCCACTTGCAGGCCGGAGTAGAGGAGGGAGAACCAGAGAGCTCTCTCGTGCGCTCACCCGCAGGCCGTGGCAGCGCGCCTGCGGCGGCCGGAGCAGAGCTCGCGAGCGGTGGCGTGTGTTGGTATTTCTTAGCGTTGCTGGCTGGACCGCGGGTGAATACCCTTTCCTCTTTTTCCCTCAATTAGTTTTTTAACATTTTCCCTTTTTTGAGTTTTTCAGTCATGCACCCAGATTACACGTGCCACATGGTGACACGGGCGGTAATTTTGTGATAAAAAACTTATGGTAATTTTGTTATAGAGCTTCCGGTGCTCGAACAATGTTTGAACGTAATCTTGAGTACGATGCAAGGCGCGCGGGTGGGGCCAAGGCCAACGTTGACCCCAAGGCAAGGGGATGGCACAGGCCGGCTGCTAGCCGTCTCGATCTCCATCAGGGCCTTGTTTAGTTTGGTAAAGTTTCTAACGTTTTCTCCACTCTCTCTCCATCACATCACATTAAATACGTCAAAAGATATATGTTTAGAGTATTAAATATAGGTAAAAAAATAATTAATTACACAGTTTTGATGTACTTCGCGACACGAATCTTTTGAGCCTAGTTAGACCATGGTAGGATAATATTTACCACAAACAAACGAAACGTACTACAGTGTGCTACAGGAGTTCGAAATGTTAAAAAGACAAATTTTTCCACCAACTAAACAAGGCACAGGTAACAGCAATCGGCTGATCGTCACACGAAACTGCACGCCCAATCAATGCCGCGGTCAGATATCTCCAGGCCATCATCTGGTGCCGGGGCGCGCTCAGGGATTAATGGGCGCGACTCGGCCGGACTCCGGGTCCAACTTGACGGACAAAGGGAAGGCAACGTCGGCTGCTGTTGATCGGGCAGCCAGCGCTTAACCTCCCCTCGCCTTTTGATTCTGTCACACGCAACGCAGGCGGATGGTTTGTGGTTGGGCGTTGAGAGTGGTTTGGCCACAGGCCACTTGACCTTCCTGGCCATGTTCAGGTTCAGTTCACTGGTTTCTTATTCAAGTGGAGCTGTGAAGGGTTCTTTTTATATTCTTGGGCTATTTCAGGAGTGAAGTTTTGTGGAAGATTTCCCATCATGCATGCTATTGAATCGGACCTGCTAATGTTTTGTGGCAGATTTTGGTGGACTTTTGCTGTCATGACACAACGCTTAATGCTCATTGAAGCAGATCCTTATAAAAAAAATTGGACATTGATCCTTATATACATTATAAAGGCTGTAATTTTCAGAGTAGGCTGTTCCGGCCTCACAACGGGCATCCGCTCCGCTCATCGCGCTTGTATTCGTACACCAGCTTGTCATGATACATGGCCACCACTGCACGGCATGTGTCCTAATCATGACAGAATACACATCGAAGCTAGATCTGCTCAGTAACATCACAGCTGACCCGTGGTACGGTGCACATACAGCTTGTCGGATAAAAGTCTCAGGACAAAACTCCTTACTCTAATCATTGCATTAAGGTTTAGTAACATCTAGCAATGAATCCATTTTTATGCATGGTAATTGTAAAGCTGAGCAAGGTACTTAGAGCAGCAATGGCTCTCCATTTTTTAAGGCCGAAAGCAATGGCTGATCACCAAATCATCAGCTGAACGCTGCTACCCGGATCGCATTATTGGCTGAGTTTGATCAGGTCAAAACTGCACTGCACATCTTGATGGCAGAGATCGTTTGGTGCTCCTCTGGGCAGCCTTGTGCTAAGGTGGTCATGCAGAAAGTCCGATGAGCGTTGGACAGTAGTCACCCGATGCATACAGATAGACACCCCCGCATTTAGTCTGAGAAAACGACGTGGAACCACATGGATCCGCTTAGTCAAATCCAACACCGAGCTACCATACCAAAGTCCTCACATAACCCAGCGTGCCTCCAACTAGATACGTTCCCTTTATTACGTGTACTAGCGCGGATTGAAACTGGAAACAGAAAACTTTCGTCAGGGATCTGCCATGCACAATCATCATTGGTTAACATTTCTACTATGCTTTTTTTATGAACATTTCTACTACTGTGCTTGATGATTCAGTGAACCACCAGCAAGGCAACGGAGCAAAAACTGTGTGGATCGGAACCTCAAAAAACACATGTGATTCAACACTTGAGAACAGAATATGTACTATACTTGATGATTCAGTAATTCACACTTGATCGATGAATCTCTAGTCATGTGAACTGCACAAAGGTGTCCGTCCGTCAACTCTTCCCCGGCGTCTAGAAAGACAAGGAAGACAAAGGACAGCGTAGTCTGAGAAAGAATGGCACTGCTCGCTTTTGGAATTCATTTTTACACCACATGAATCTCTGAATTCCAAAACCCAGCAGTGTCTACGCACGGCAACCTACTTGAACAAACACACAACGAAATAAATTACAGACAGAAAAAAGAAAAGAAAATGAAAAAGATATATAGTATAATTTCCTCCTCTCGCACGCCCTTCTTCCTTGGTCGCGAGGAAAATCGAATATTGAATCATACAATTGTTGTGTAATGAGGCCACGTGACGTGGGCCATCAGACGTACGCCTTGGGAGGGTACTTGTCCACGTCCTCCGCCCACGGGTTGCAGCAGCTCTTCCTATCCGTCCCCGCGGCGGCGGCGCCGGGGGACGGCAGCGCCGGCACGTCCCTGAGCGCGCGCCACACGGCGCTGTTGCACTTGAACCCGGACCCGAAGCCGATCTGCCACACGCGGTGGCCGCGGCGCACCCGGCCCTTGGCCTCCGCGTACGCGAGCTCGTACCACAGCGAGCTGCTGCTGGTGTTGCCGAAGCGGTGGAGGGCGCACTTGCTGGGCTCCATGTCCGTGTCCCGCAGGCTCAGGCTGCGCTGCACCTCCTCCAGCACGGCGCGGCCGCCGGCGTGCACGCAGAAGTGCTCGAACGCGCGGCGGAAGTCGGGGATGTAGGGGCGCACGCCCTTGACGCGGAACACGCGGCGCATCATCAGTGACTTGAGGAACTTGAGCTGCTCCGAGAGGGGCAGGACGAGGGGCCCCAGCGTGGTGATGTTGGTCTTGAGCGAGTCGCCGGCCACCGCCATGAGCTCCCGCGCCAGGGACACGCCGACCTTGCCGACCCCGTCCTCGCGCTGGTACACGCAGTTGAAGCACTCGTCGGTGGCGCCCTTGTGGGTGCGCACCGTGTGGAGCAGCCGGTACTTGGCGCGCCCGGCGTCGGCGCGCTTGTTGGACAGCAGCGCCGCCGCGCCGCCCATGCGGAAGATGCAGTTGGAGAGGAGCATGGAGCGGTCGTTGCCGAAGTACCAGTTGAGGGTGATGTTCTCGGTGCTGAGGACGACGGCGTACGAGTTGGGGTTCGCCTGGAGCATGTCCTTGGCGAGGTCGATGGCGATCAGGCCGGCGCTGCAGCCCATGCCGCCGAGGTTGAACGACTTGACGTCCTCCCTCATCTTGTAGTGGTTGATGATCATGGACGCCAGCGACGGCGTCGGGTTGAAGAGGCTGCAGTTGACGATGAGGATGCGCACGTCGCGGCGCGGGTCGATCCCCGTGGACTTGAAGAGCGCGTCCAGGCACCCGAACATGACCGCCTCGGCCTCCATGCGCGCCTCCGCCATGTTGAGCCTCGGCGGCCGCGCCTGGACGCCGGGGGGCAGGTAGGTCTCGTCGCCGAGCGCGGAGCGGTTGGTGATCTTGGTCTGGAAGTCGAGGGCGGCCTCATTGAAGCACCCGGTGCTGTCGGTCATCTCGAGGAAGGCCGCCTTGGAGATCTTGTGCTGGTCGTCGGGCTTGTAGCACGCGAACTCGACGAGGTACACCGGGCGGGGCCGCTTGAAGTAGTAGATGGTGAGGAGCAGCAGCGCGGTGCCGAGCCAGGCGACGCAGGTGAGCAGGTCGATGGAGTAGTAGATGACGTCGATGCGGACGAACGAGTAGGCGGCGGCGGCGAGCGCCGGCACGCAGAGCATCGGCAGCACCGACGTGGGGCTGCCGCCGTGGCGGATCCCGAGCTTGACGTACTTGAGCTTGATGTTCCGCGCGAAGTCCGGGAGCCGGCGGCGGATCTTGATGACGATGCTGGGCGCCGGCTCGCCGCCGCCGTCGCCCCGGGCCTCGTCGGGGCCGCGGAAGGCCATCTCGGCCGTGAGGCGCTCCCGCTCCATGACCGCCGTTGGAGCGGGCGGAGACTCCATGTTGGTCGATCGATCGGAAGCGAGCGAGCTGGCTGGCTACTGCAACTCGACCGAAGCGTGTCGGGCGGCGGAACGCGACGTGGCCTTTGGCGTGAGTTGGAAGCGGGCGGCGGAGCCGGATGCTTGTGGTTTGGTCACGCGGGCAACTTCCCCAATATATAGGGGGCGCGCGCACGACGGGACCTGCCGCGCAACTTGTGGTGGTGCAGTGTCCAGCTGCCGGGGCAGTCAAATTTATGGGCGCGCGAGGCAACTACCTGCCTCGTCTTTCTCCGACTCGTATGCCAAAGCCTTCCTACACCGAATCGTAACGTGCGTACGCACTCCTGGACCAAAACAGCAACGTATTCCGACTGCGTGTACACCGTAGTATACGGCTATGCACCTGATACCACTGTTTGACTGTTGCCGAGCTGGATTCCGACACCGTAGGAACACGAAAAAGCCTAGTGAAACTTTTGGGTTCTATTAGGAGTATTGAACGTAGATTATTTACAAAAATAATTATACGAATGGACTGGAAATTGCGAGACGAATCCATTAAGTCTAATTAATCCGTCGTTAAAGATTGGTTACTGTAGCACGATGTTGTCTAATCATGTCATAATTAGGCTCGTTAGATTAGTCTCGAAAATTAAGATAGAGGTCGTGGAATGAGTTTTGTCATTAATCTACATTTAATACTGCGAATTAGTGAAAAGAATATTGATGTGAAGAGGCGGGGAGGGTGGCCTATTAATTATTAATGATGGTGGTTACCAGTGGACGCTCAACCACTTGGAATTTAAGGAGGCACAGGTCGACGCGTACAGGATCCTCCTGGCGTGGCCGCCGCGGCCGGCGGGCGCTGGCCTGCCGGCCTGCCGCCGGTGGTGTGGCCGGGAAGCAAGCAAGCCAGCCAGAGCCATGCAGTAGGCAAGGCAACGGCGCCCGCGCTGCGTGCTGCGATTTCGCTTCCTCATTTGCTTGTCCAATCGGAATCGTCAACAAACTTATTATTTGACCAAGCGTTTGTATTTTTCTCTCGATTTCAAACGATAAGAACCGTGCACGCCGCACGCGCGCGCCACGGTTGGGTGGGGGGCGGCGTTGACAGGTTTCTTCCCGCGCTTCTGCAGGCCCCTATCATTTCGCCACGAGTACTACGTACTCTCTCTTTCATTCTCCGCAGAAAAAAAAATTCATTTTCGCGTCAGTTCAGATTAATTGCGGCGTGGCAACGTTTTCCTGGCAGTTGGATACTTGGATCAGGCGGATCAGGCGGCACGGTTGGGTGGGGGGCGGCGTTGACAGGTTGCTTCCCGCGCTTGCAGGCCACATGAATGCGTTCCAACAGAAAATCGTAGCCTAACAGTGTGTCGTGTTCGAATACGTGTGCAAATACCTTCCCTCGAAATGATATGTATTTCGGTTTGGGGGGAAATAAATTGAAAGGATCGATTTTCGCTGCTTGGAGGAGACTTTTATTGGTTAGGCAGGCTGGATCAGCTTGACAGGAAATCGACGCAAATGAAACGAGCTACTAGGGACATAGTAGGACCTCAGTGCCCGAAGCACGCAAACCACGTGAGATCAAACTCCCTGCAGCGCTGAGATAGTAGCTAGCTACAAAAGGCAGCTAGCGCCACCGATGTGGAAGCGGAAAATCTGTAAAATCTGTATTGGGCCTTGTTTAGTTTGCGTTTTCTCTACTCTCTCCATCACATCACATTAAATACATCAAAAGACATATGTTCGGAGTATTAAATATAGGTAAAAAATAACTGATTACACAGTTTTGATGTACTTCGCGACACGAATCTTTTGAGCCTAGTTAGGCCATGGTAGGATAATATTTACCACAAACAAACGAAACGTGCTACAGTGTGCTACAGGAGTTCGAAACGTTGAAAAGTCAAATTTTTCCACCAACTAAACAAGGCCTTGATTTGGCACTAATCTGCATCAGCGAGCTAGATGCCACTGCCCGAAATGACGAGGCACGTCCCTGGCCTCACTCAGGTTCGGAAGCTTCCTGCACGTACTAGTGATCAGCAGTTCAACACGAGTTGCAAGAGAGGTTTGCAGCTGCAAATCTCCAATCTGTCTATGTGTTTCGCGTGGCTCTTGGCTCCAAATTAGCGCAGCATTTCCGTTGAGCAAAACCGATCCGAATAAAACACTCGGGCACGTAATGGAATCAGGTGAGGGATTCAGATCGACGAGGCATGGCAGTTGTTGCGTCGATCCGTTTGGCAGCGATGATGGGCCAGAAGGAGAAACGGCGTGGGCGGTGCTGCCACCATGCGCTGTTCCGTCCGCTGGTGAGCACGCGGTATCTGTTCCGCTGAGGCGCTGACTTTTTTCCTTCTCAAATGCTACTTAGCCGCCGCCGCTTTTAAGTGCCGCCGTGACCAGAGCTTGCTAACTGTACGAAGTTGACTTGTTCAAGCAATGCACGAGAGTCAATGCGCCGCGCTTCTTCTTCGCTGGCAGAGCTGCTGCCCCACTACGTACGATCTCCTCCGCCCTGCACGCAGCTCCCGCACTGACCCATTCCAATCCGGCCATCGACGCCCCGGGCCGCTGCATGCAATCGACGATCTACTCCTGCTTGAAGAAGTAGCAGCTTCGTCCTCGGCTTGAAGAAGTCTGTCTTTGCAACGACTTCATCGAAAGCATGCTAAGACCGTCTCCAGCAGATGCTGCATCTGCATTTTGCGCGCGCCCGCCGCACTGTAGTGGCTCCAGCAACATCTGCAAAGCTTGCTGCATTTTGCAGCGATGCCCCCAGCTCGCGCATCCCTGGGGATGCTGCATCCTAACCGCTGCCTGCCCCCGCCCCACTCTCTCTCTCCCCCTCTTCCTCTCCCTCTCCCCTTCCCCGACTTCACCAGCAGCTCCCCCGCCCGGCGGATCCAGAGGCGGCGTGCTCCCCGCCGTCTTCTTCCCCAGCGGATGGGCCCGCAGCGCGCTGTCCGACCCCGCCCGCGAAATCTGGGCGGGCGGAGCGGAGCTCCCTGGCCGGAGCGGAGATCCCGGGCCGCAGCCGAGATCCCGGTGCTGGCCGTCCTCCACGGCGGAGCAAGGGGAAGGGGAGGCGTCGGAGCAGGAGGGAAGGCGCCCTTTCCCTCCCCAAGCCCGGATCCGGCGGTGCGAGGCGGATCCAGGGCCGGCGGCGAGGCGGATCCAGTAGGGGGCGGCCTTCCTCCTCCTCCTCCAGAATGCGGCCGGGGAAGCTCCCCGTGCGCGCCCGTGGTGGCAGGGGCGGAGCTCAGTCGCCCGCGCGCGCCCACGGTGGTCCCTTGCAGCTCCTCTGCCGCCTCGGCGCCGCGGCCGCTGCCTGCCGCGAGGCGGCGCCCCACCGCGGGACCACCCCGGCCTCGGCGTCCCAGAGCGTGGGCCTGCCGCCGGACGCCGACGGAGGGAGCGACGAGCAGGGGCGCCGAACTTCTCGAGGCGCTGCGCGATCTTCCTCGGCGACGCCCACCTGCTTCCCCGGCCTCCGACCGCACGCGGGAGCCAACTACCGTAGGCGATGCGCGAGGGGGAGCGCTCCACCGCTGGAGGCCGTGTTCCTTTGCGCGAGGGGAGCTTCTGCATACCGCCCTTATTTGCAGATGTGCGACGATGAGCTGCTGGAGACAGTCTAAGGCCTCGTTCGTTTCCTTAGGAACAGTTCTCGCTCAGAACATATACAGGGTGAGGATCGAGTGGATCCTGTTCCTCCACTCAATCCTGTTCTGGCTCTAATCCTCTTCCAAAATCATTCCACTCATCAAAAAAATTGTGTTCGGATGAACAGGAACCATTCCTGAATCTTAACACGTTGCCATAGTCCAGAGCAATTGAGGCCATACAAATAAAGGTAGTAACATTTTATTGCACAGAAATGACCTACAGCTACAAAAAGTGTCTCAAAGCATTTTTTTTTTCCAAATTGCACAAACAACAAAATCCTCTTCTTAGAGTTTAATTTAGCACAATATACCATCAGCAATCATTAACTTCTGAAACTGAAAAGGCAGTTCAAGCACTTCAATTCAGTAGAACCTATCAAACCTACTAGCAAAACCAGGAGTTCCTGAGTTCTCTGAAGTAATCAGTTTCAGGACAAAGAAGTATGGCCAATTCTCTTATTGTATCCAGAGCAACGATACATTCAGTTTCTGAAGAGATGAACCGCGGGTGTTGTCAGAAGTCACGCTCTCATATATTCCTCTATGCATCAACATCTTGGTACACTAGCTCCTGACCCTGGGCAGCTGAATTTACAAGGGAACAAGGAAAAACAGTGACACAGTTAGGCGCAACATGCATTGTGTTGAAAATGTTGCAACAACTGAAAATAAGCGATTCAGTAACAAGATCAACAAATTATAGGCACAACTTATTTTTCTGAATTGACATGGTTCTATATGATTTCTCTTAAACACAAGTCAAAACAAAAACCGAAGTACATCATACTACCTCAAACACTACATAATCGGAACTTATATTCTTAAAAAAACTACATTCAATGCTACATAGGTCTCTGAACATCTGAACTACAGAAATTAACCTGAATTTCATAAACACAGCAAGCACCATGCTAACCAACCTACAAATGCAATTAACTTGAATTTTATGAACACAACAAACCCTGAAGTCAGCTGATTCTGCTAGGCAAACAAGCAATGCACTCCTATCGTTTTAGACAAGCAAGCAATGCACTCCGATTGCATGGTCTCAAAATTTACCAATAGAAACCAGAAAGTGCTGCTGCTACAAATACAAGAGAATAAAACTCAAACATCTAGCACCGATATAAACCGATACTGATATGCTTACCTGCATGCAGTCGAAACTCAAACAGGGTTGCATGTCAGTGTCAGTTAGCTATTCTTCCATGTGGCAATGACCATGATCAGATAATGATCTCACAAGTAGAGGGTACATACTAGTATAGTGAAACTTGACTCTATGACTGCAAAAGGAAACTGATACTCAACAAATGATATCAATGGCCGTGTTTGGAGAAATAGCCTAGAGCTATTTTGAAAGCTAAAGTTTAACCTAAGAAAATATCCCTCCAATGAAATAGCCCTTGAGTTGTTTGGATCTAAAGGCTATTTGAGCTATTTTACCTTTAATTCAAACATACATGCTAATAGCTACCAGGGATGGGCCAACAAAATAGCTCAATTAGCACCTCTTGGTGTGATAATTTTTTTAGGTGGGTTAGTTGCAAATAGCTCTGAAATAGCCCACCTGTTTGGCTTCTTTTGGGGCTATTTGAGCTAAAAAGAGGTGGGCTAAAAAATAGCCTATGGATTCAAACACCCCCAATATCAGGGAAATTTTAATACTAACAACTGGTATCAAGACAGGACCTTGGATAAGAAATAATGATACAACAGGAGGTGTCATATACATCTTTAGCTATTTCAGGTAAGTGAAATGTTCCATTTTCCATCTACTTATATTCACTAATGTTGGTTGGTTCAATTTTCATGGAGATAAAAAGCACTATCATCTTCAGCTTTCGAGTTCACAAAGCAGATATAAGGGATGCAAAGGGAGTATGGAAGGTAAGTGCAATTTTCAAACAGGAGGAAGAATACCTGATTATCCCTACTTAACTAATAAACTTGGCAGTGAATGCAGTAATATTAGACAATAATGGTTATTGAGGACCAGAGAATTTTATGAGGTTGTTCAGCGAGCTGCAGGCCGGCCGGACTGTACTACAATTGCAGGGACACATATATATACGCACATATCCAGCATGTGCATTTCAGTACATGGTGTATTCTATATATGAAAATAAAACATCAAGAAGAAGCTGATCCGCAAAGCTCTTGACATGATTAGGAAAATCGCTGAAGAAGATCCTGATGAGTACAGCAACAAAGACAAGACAGGTAATGAGTTTTGCTGTAATAAATGGCCATGTTGCATACTCTGTATTTTCTATTGTAGCACTCATAAAAATACTCTGTTATCAGATGAAGAGAAGAGTGAAATGGAGGAGAAGAAGGGCCAGTATGCCAAGTTCTGGAATGAGTTTGGCAAATCGATCAAGCTGGGCATCATCGAAGATGCAACTAACAGGAACCGCCTTGCCAAGCTTCTTAGATTTGAAAGGTTCATCATTCAGTGCTGTTTTCCATTCATTATGTATGAGTGATTATTTGTAGTAGGCAAAAAGAAAGCTGATATTGTTTTTGTTTGTTTGTTTCAGTACCAAGTCAGATGGCAAACTTGCCTCTCTTGACGAGTACATTGCAAGGATGAAGTCAGGGCAGAAAGACATCTTCTACATCACGGGAAGCAGCAAAGAACAGCTGGAAAAATCCCCGTTCCTTGAGAGGCTAACCAAGAAGAACTATGAGGTATATTGCTAATCTGGATATAAAATGGTCATCCATTCGGAAGCACATGCTTTGTCACTTTTAGCTTGCTTTATAACTCAACTTTAGTTTGGGAATTAACACTGCACCTGTATTTGTTTCACAGGTTATCTACTTCACTGACCCAGTGGATGAGTACCTGATGCAATACCTGATGGACTACGAGGACAAGAAGTTCCAGAATGTGTCCAAAGAACCAGCAAATCCCAACCACGAACAGCACCGGAATAACAAACTAGTAATCCTCTAGGAAATTTTCAAGTCAATTTTAAGTTTTTGGACGAACTTGATGCGCCAGTTCGTTATCCTAGGAAATCAAGAAGAGCCGGACTACGCGAATACAGTCCATGGGTGAAGGCAAATCAAGAACCCTAGCCCATGGGGATTGGAGATGAACGAATCCTAGTACTCACTGGGGAGAAGGCAGCAGAGTAGGTGGAGGCCGGAAGGGAGGCGTTCGCCGTCGAGGAAGCGTCGCGCCGCCAAGCCGTGACCTCGCGCCGCCACGCCGCCACTTCGCGTCGCCGCTTCGTCGCCAGCTCCGCGTCTCGATCTCCTTCGGCGAGAAAGGCTGCGGAGGCGTGGATGTCGAACGGGATGCCGTCGTCGTCGTCGTCGAGGTAGTGGTTGTGCCGCGCCGCCGCGCCGACGCCTCCCGCCTTCTGCCGCCGCCTCCTCCTCGCGGCTCGCGCTAGGGTTGGGGACGCGTTGACGCCGCCTCCTCGGCTGGAATGGATGAGTTCCACAGGTCCGGACGTGTGGCTTCTATTCCAGGCGTTCGAGGCAAGGAATGGACTGTTCCTGGGCTGCTTCGTTCCCGGACCAGTTGTAAACGAACGACACTTTTTCGTGAGTTGATTCCAATCCGACCGAAAAATAAAACCAAGTGGAACGGGCCATTTCAGGCCTTGTTCCGGGGAAACCGAACGGGCCCTAATGCCGGATCGGAGGCGATCGAGAAGGCTGCTCGTGTGGTGTCGCAACCTGACGGAGACTACAACAATCAACAGTACGTACCACAGCGACATCAGAAGACCTGGGTCTGACTGACCGATCCTTCATCCGGCGGATTATAGCAATTAAAAACGTTTTGTACTACTAGTAGACAGCTAGATAGTAGTCATTGGCAGTTTAATGTGCCTGAGGCTAAGTCCAACAACGAGAGGCAAATCCATTTTTGACTCTCGACGAGCTGCTGTGCCTCAGGAAACAGCCTCCAACAACAACAGGCAAAAGGGAATGCATTTTGCATCGGAGGAGAGAGGCGAGCCAAAATTGCATACCCTCTCTCCTCCGATGCATCTCCTCAACAGTGCTAGGCCCCACCCTGCAGCAGGCCGGCGGCGGCTGGTAGAGTCGGCGGTGGGGTTGGGGACGGGGAGGCCGGTGACGGGGATGCGAAGAACCTGGCGGCGCGGCGCGGTCGACGGGGTGCGGTGCTGGTGCTGGTGCGGGAGCGGGAGGCGCCGCCGCCGCCGGGCAGGGGAGCAGCAGCTCCATGACGGGCTGGAGGAGCCGGCGGCGCGGCGCGGTCGACGAAGTGCGGGTCGAAGGGGATCAGCAGCGTCTGGATCTCGCCCCCGGCGGCGGGGAGCTCCTGCGACGGAGGCGAGCGACGGCCACCTCCGCGCCGCCCACCTCTTCCCTCACGAGCTCCTCCACCTCCTCCCTCACCTCCGGCTGCGCATCGAAGGGGATCGAGGAGGAGCCGCGCGTGGGCGAGCGCGCCGAGGGGCCCGCGTCGTCGCCGCTGCACGAGCTCCTCCACCTCCTCCCTCACCTCCGGCTTCGCATCGAAGGGGATCGAGAAGGGGGCGCGCGTGGGTGAGCTCGTCGGCTTCGACGCCGGCGGCGCCAGCGGCGGGGGGAGAGGGTGGGACCGGGAGGGGATGAATGCGTTTGCGTCCGCGCTGTTGGAGACCGGCTATTTTGCTTTGCGAACGGAGCTACTGTGTGCCAGGCAAAACTCCCGAATGCCTCTTTTTTTTCCTTCTCTTGTTGGACTCAGCCTGAGAGTTACATGCGCTAAAAACGTCAAATCTATCGACTCTGCTACAGTATTGAAACGAACCTGGATCCGTTCGGCTGCACTTGTTGCACAGTATTTCCGGCTTTTTTTCCTCTTACAATCAATCTGCCGACTTCTTCTTACGCATTATTTTTTCTAAAAAAATCTGCCGACTTCTACCCAATAGAGCTGCCGACTTCTACCCTATTTGCTGGCGGGCGGGCGGAAAGGTGGTCGCAACTTAACATAGTATACAGTACTCGTTAAATATGAAAAAGAAAAGTAAAATAAAGTGACGGTCCCCGAACTTGTCATGGAGTGTCATCTAGATCCCTAAACTCTGAAAATGCATTTTCAGATCTATGAACTTATTGTCTCAAGATGTCATCTAGATCTCTAAACTCTTAAAACACATTTTTAGATCCCCTAACTTATCATAGGGTGTCATGCAAGTCCTAAAGTCTCAAACAGAATTTTAAGATCCCCAATCAAGCAACAATAAACACATGCGTGATCACTAGCATATGGTGGTTGTGACGGCGACAAGCGAGAAGCAAGCATTGCCATGAACGATATGTGACAAATTTTATGATTTGAAAATGTGTTTTCAGGATTTAGGGATCCGAATGAAGCCCGATGACAAGTTTGGGGGCCTAACTATGCACTTTGAGAGTTTATGGACCCAGATGACACCTTAGACAAGTTTGGGGATATAAAAATGCATTTTGAGAGTTTAGGGACCCAAATGACACCATAAGACAAGTTCAGAGACCAGCGGTGTATTTTACTAAAAAAACAGAGAGGCTGATGATATTCAGCGTCCCCGCTTCCCATTGCTCTCCGGGGCGCCACACATCGCATCGTCGAAGGGCAGAGAACCCTGGAAGGGAGAGAAAAATAAAGAAAGAGCGCAAGATGCTTACTGGTGGCCACTCTCTTGGGGCCACATCGAGCGGAGATCAACGTGGAGCGCTGCGCCGCGAGCTCCCCGGTGTCCCAGCTTCCCGTTGCACTCTGGGGCGTCGCGCAGCTGGTTGCCTATCCTCGCATCGCCGAGGGGAAGGAAACCATGGAAGGGAGAGAAAAATAAGAAAGAGACGAATTGAGGCTAGTGTGAACGGGTCATGGGTGAGAAAAACAGCATGTGGGAACACACGCGGTGCGGTCCAGGAGTCCAGAGCCGGTCCGCATCAATCGCTGGTTCAAAAAATAGTGGCAAGTCCGTTCCAGGTGCTAGCGTCGGACGGTTGCCAGTGAAAAAGCCCACTGCAACATGGTCTCATGTTGCACGCAACATATAAAATAAAATTCATTTTGCCTGAAACATCTCATAATAACTTATGCAACATCAGATATTATCTAATGTAACATCTCAATTTTACGGTTGAAACCTCCAAAACCATAAACAAAATCACCATCAGATGTGCAACATAATAATATCATTGTTGCAACATTTTGAGTTAAGTATCGTAACATAAAAAAGTCAAGAAATAGAATTACAACATCTCAAAATAGAGCTTGCAACATCAGCAAACCCTACATAAAACATCTCAAAACACACATTGCATCATCTTTGAATACATTCTTCTCTACCTCTAGTCTCTAGTTTTCTCAGACCTGCACGCGAGCACCCATGGGGCAAAGTTGGGGACTCTGCCCCACGGAGGAGATGAAGTTTGGGGAGCGGGTTTTTTTCCGCTTTCCTTCCGCGGAATCGCTCTAGAGAGCGCAATTTGCGCTGGCTTTTTTGTAGAGCTATTTTACAAGCCCCTTTGGCACAACTTCTTGGAAAACAACTCCGGGAGCAGCTCACAGAGTTGTGCCAAACGGATCCTAATTAGTTCGCATGCATGGCTTTGCTTAATCATAGCCACCATAGATGCTTAATCCTTCTGGCTTGTTATAATTTTCTCTACGCGCTAGCTTTTGCATCTTGTAGTAGTACTAAACGGGTCGGCGCATGCGCTTAACTTGATGCGTTAGATTAGGATGAAGGAAAAATTATGCATTTGATGACATGGATGCATGAATGACAAGAGCAATATATACATCTTGGTCACATCAGGATGTAGGAAAAACAAATCTGAAACCATAATTTTTACTCATGCATATGGTTAAAGAAAATGAGGGAAATCAATTTGACATGCATCTTGGTCATGTATGTTGTATGAGTATCAGCATTCAGCTACCAGGTGGAGCGAGAAGAAGGGGAGCTCGCTCCAAAAGTGGTCCGACTAACTAGGGAGCGCGCGCTAGCAGCAAACCTAGTGATCGATTCCGACAACGAGCTGGCAGCTGGTTCACGTTTCATTTGCCTCGCACAGTCGCACCCAGCGCGGTTTCCTCTAGAGGCATTGGTGTTGGTGGCCCCCGCATGTATGATGTACAGTACCTTGCAGCCCCGCACAACTGCTGACTCGCCACTCGCCTCCATGGCTCCACCACGTTGGAACTCAGGTCCATTAAAAAAAGTTAAGAAATTAACTATACAAGTTTTGCATAAGGAAAATTTTAAAATGCAAAATTTACGCATACAATTTCTGCAAATTAAAAGATATGTATATAACTTATACAATTTTCGAAATATCATAACTTATACACACAATTTTGATGTATAACTTCACGATATAAGTTATGAGACATAACTTTTTAGTACAACTTTAGCACAATACAATTTTATGCGCATAATTTTGATACATAATTTTTCTGTGAATAATTTATGTGTATAATTTTTTCTATAATAATTTGTGTGCATAACTTGTTTCCTAAAAGAAAATTTATGTGCATAACTTTTTTCTCTAATGACGAGTTATGCATATAATTTTTTCCTAATAACGAGTTATGCGCAAAACTTTCTCCCTGTCGACAAGTTATGCGGATAACTTTTTTGGCATAACTTTTTTCCTGACGACGAGTTATGTGGATAACTTTTCCCCGAAAACAAGTTATGCGGATAACTTTATCTTGAATAACGAGTTATGCGCATAACTTTTTTCTGACAATGAGTTATGCAGATAACTTTTCCCCGGCGACAAGTTATGCGGATAACTTTTCTCTGATGACGAGTTATATGGGTAACTTTCCTAATAACGAGTTATGCGGATAACTTTTTTTCAAAATAATTTATGTGCATAACTTTTTTTCTAACAAGTTATGTCCATGCCTTATACTACACTTATGATTGGTATAGAAAAAAGAAACTCAACCAGCATATAACTTATGTGTACAATTTTTATGATATGTGCGTAACATTTTTCTCATAACTTTTGGAGGTATGCTGTTATAGTGTTATGTACATATAGTATTTAATTTAAAAAAAAGAAAAAACAAGTTAGCATGCACACAGATGTCCACTTGCCGTGCGAATTGAATTTTTTTAGAGTCGACAGGCAAAACGCCCTGCCCCATTCCATTAACAAGGCAAAACATATGTTTTTAAGCATCTTACAGCACTTTTTAAACAAGACAAGCAGCAAGGTGAGGCCCTCCTGGGGAACCTACAGGACCTCAAAGGAAACAGCACCTCTGCATTACAGTTCAGTTCAAATGACTTTCAAACACCTAAAAAACAGCCATTACATAGAGAACGCTAAGCTTTTAAATAAGCTCTTCACCACCCGAGCAGAGAAATGCACCCAGCAATCACATGGTCCTCCACGCTGCACCAAGTCTGAACATATTCAGGGTGCCTCTACCGCCAAGGGGGTCTTGAGGGCTTCCTCCAAGAAGTTGCACCATCGGTTTATGCCATCCAGCTGCATCCCTTGGAACATCGGCTTCCATGCCATCATACATTTCCACACTCTCTGAAGCACCACTTTTATATCCTGCCAGACCTGCCCACGAAAAACCATGTCATTCCTTGTTAGCCAGACTGCCCAACATACTCCAGCAGAGATGTTGAGCAGTTCATGCTTTGTTTCACACAACCATTTCCCAGCCATACCAAAGTAGTTATTAATTGTACCACCATTGAAAGATTTCACATATCCCCAACAGGATCTGGCAACAACACAGTCAAAGAAAAGGTGGTGTATAGACTCCTTCTCATCACAAAATTGGCACTTAAGAGGTTTAATAATGTTCCTTTGCAAGAGATTGTCAGTTGTCATAAGTTTATTATGTGACATTAGCCAAAGGAAGACTTGCACCCTAGGAGGCGTGCTCACCTTCCAGATAGCTGGAACATAAACAGGTTTCACCCCTCTGAAATTTATCACTGAATATAGAGATTGGGAAGAATAAACCCCCCTACTTTCATACTGCCATACTAAGGCATCTTCACCCCCTTCAAATCTAATCCCCATCACTATCTCTTCCAGCTCATACCATTTTTGCATCAGGTATTCCGAGAAATTCCTCCTAAAAGTGAGCTTAACCTCTATTTCATCCCAAACTTCGGCAACGGTCACACCTATTTGATTGCAGATTGTGAAAAGCTCCCAAAAATGCACTGCCATAGGTGCCGTGCCAAACCAAGTATCCTCCCAGAATCTAACTTTAGTTCCATCCCCTATTTTCCATCTATAACCAAATTTCAAAGCTTGGGCAGCCCACATCACACCCCTCCAGAAAGGTGATGCTTGGGAATGAGGGAGGTGGAAAATATTAGTTGCATTTCTAACATATTTTTGGCTAATTATACTATGCCAATTTTTTCCTTCTCCAGCAATGTATCTTTTTATCCATGACCCATCTTTCTTACTTATGTTAAGATGCAACGTGTGAACCCCCAGCCCCCCATCTTTATTCAATTTGCCGTGCGAATTGAATAAACTGAGCAGCAACGTGTGGGTGCAGGGCACTGTGGGCGGTGGCCCCTGCCGGCCGTGCCTCGCGTGACAGCTACGAATGTACTAGTACGTACGTCGGCATGTGAATGGAAAGTAGACACACTGTCTAATCGATCGCTTGGGACACGCGAGTGTCCAATTGGTTTTACGCTCCAAAAGGGAGGACATATGCTAGAGGAGGAGGAAAAAAAAAGGAAAAAAATGGCCGCATCTGGGCCTTGGGAACAATTGATGGGCCAAAATGCCGTGGGCTTCACCGCCTGGCGGCCTGGCCTTGCCCGGTGGCCGCTTTGCTTACGCTCTGCGCTGGTCCTTCAATTCCTTGCTCTCTCGCGTCACCACCTGAAGTAGAAAAGCTGGAAAATCGTCGCACATGCAAACCGGATTTGTTTTGATGAGTAGCAGCACCGCAAAACGGCAGCAGGAAGCCACAGGAAAAGCCGACATTCATATAGGTCTTTGGGCACCCATGGGAAAAGCTATCGTCTCCTTGCGAATTGGACCGCACGTTTCTTTTTGGTGTTATTACATGATGAACGGCAAACCAAAGTTTAAGATTTATTTATTTGTATATTATAATGAACTCTTCAGAAAAATAATGGATTTTTCTCTGGCCCCTTTGTTGTCCACGTGGAGAATTGGAGAGGGGTTTTCATCAGGGATAGTTTAGCTGATTCTAGTCGCGTGGAATTTGGTCGGCGTTGCGCATAAAGGCCTCCATCATCACGTAGAAAGCCAGGCCCAGACACACATGATCAATGACTAACAAACATCCCGCAGAATGAACATATGAAGGTTGGTTGATACAAATACAGCTAGATCATGCATCACAGAGCTGCACACACTTGACATGATTTATTTAGTAGCCAGTATTCATGTCAACACACTTACACACTGAAGTGCCTGCTATTCTTTATCTTGACCGCGTCTTCCATGGAGACATTGTACGCAGCGGCGATGACACCCACCGGCAGGCCTCGCAGGACAGACCCGGGTCCTGCGATGTGGTTGACCATAGGGTCTGCGTTGGTCTTGAACGCGATGTAGTCGAACCCATCTTCCCCTGCTTCTGATAGGAGGGCGTATTCCTTCGGTGTGACCAGCACCTGCCCCTCACGAAACTTACCGAAAAACACTGCGACCCCAAGGTCGTCAACAGTCTGCAACCGGGCGCTTCCGTGGGTCACGTACCCGATGGTGTGAGTATCGATACTGTAGACCGGTGAAACACGAGCTTTCTGCATGCAATGCAATCAAATGGGATCGATCACAAAAAAAGATATGACTATGATGATATGCAGTATCATTGCAGTATGATCAAGAGGTGGTTGTATGTACCGGTTTTAGAAACCCTCTCTCAATGCTCAATCCCAGGGAGTTGAGGATGGGAAAGTCGTGGCCAGTCAGATGTGTAGTGATGTTCGTCTGAGAATGAGGGTCTTCCAAGTTCATTACCACCTTCACGCTGCACATCGGGTTGTCGTTATTGTTGTTGTTATTGTTATCTGGAGAAGAATGATGCCTCTCCCCATCACGTTGGTAGGACTGTCTGATAATGTTTTGTTGTTGCTGCTGCTGCCCAGCTGCTTCATGTTCCCCATCATGTATTTGCATCATGCCGGGCGTCGTTGTGGTAGTACTCGGATTCAGCTGAAGCCCATTCGGCACCAGAACTATGGTGCCGGTGTCGTATGTTCCATGACCCTGAAGTTTTAAGGCTAGCGCTTGGCTGATACCAAGGGTCCGACTCAACGACCTGAAGGTGAACCCGTCGAAAATGTTACTGCTTCCGGCGCTGTTGGAACCAGCTAAAGTGAAATCCTGCGTGAGGCACAATGTCACGCGCGTACGACGTACTGAGCAAAACTAGTACTCATCCGTTTCAAAACTAGCACTCCATCCGTTTCAATATCTAGATCGTTTTAGTTTTCTAGATTCATAGAATTAATTATGACTAGATTTATATTATGTCTAAATACATAGCTAAATCTATAAACTTAGGAAAGTCAAAGTGAACTGCATTTTAGGACGGGGAATAATAATAAGCTAGCTAACCAAGTCATTTATTATCTATCTATTATTATATACATACTGGGAGTAATTTGTTATTCTCTCTTATAAACCAAATTACCTTGTGTCGTCGTTCAATCGAGTTAGAGTTTCTGCTTATGTCGTGATACATGACGAACTCAAGCGGTGCATTACTGTCATCGTTGTCATTGTAAAACCAATATGGTACACCAGGGCTTAGTGCAACGACATCACCTTTTCTAAAGCTCTGGTGCCTCTCTGGGCATGCAGGATGTGTCCACCCCACTATCCCTTCCCCTGAAAGGAATAATGAGCCCTATAATATTTCCACATATATTAAGTAATTAATACAATATGAAAGAACATGAAGCTGGGAAAAGTGGAAAGGGTCTCAAAAGTTCTGTTTTTCAAACCCTGGTGAAGAAAACATCTTACACCTTTTTTATTGAATTGACATTTAGCTAGAACCGGTTGGAAAATTATATATATATTGCCTTGGCCCTTGGGTATCAAAGGCACGCCTACTGGTGTTTGGTTACTACATGAGACAACAGTTGTGTTCTACTGATACGAGAAATAGTGTTCGGCCGGTAGATTGAATAGTGTTGTGTGAGAGGAGATAAGTCGAGATAAACCTAACAGGCTGCAAGTTTAGCCCTGTCACATCGACTATTTTCATACTAAGGAGTATTAAACGTAGACTAATAATAAAACTAATTGCATAATCTGAAGGCAATGCACGAGACGAATCTATTAAGCCTACTTAATCCATCATTCCTAAAAGTTTATTATAGCATAACATTGTCAAATCATGGATTAATTAGGCTTAGTAGGTTCGCCTCGCGATTTACACTCCATCTGTGTAATTAGTTTTGAATTAGTCTATGTTTAATACCTTTAATTAGTATAAACTAGTCTATCAACCCATGGCCAAGTTATATTGTTTTGAATTAAAAAATGTGAACAACCTAAAATCTTATATTAACAAAATAAAAATTCAGGAGACTTGGTTTCGGACTTGCGGTTCTACAGACAAAAGATAGATCAAAGGAAGGACACCGTGAAGACATGCCTTACATACTTTTGGAGAAAGACGAACTATGCATATACTTTTTTTTTTTTTGAAAGTAACACCGGCAGAGATATTAACGTAACCTTACCTTGCACGGCAAATGCTAGGATAGCACCATTGGAGTAGCGAGGCAGCATGAGGCCCCGGTAGTCAATGACAACACGAAGAAGATAGGCACCCACACAGAGGAGCTGTTGCTCCGCCTCGTCGAAATAGTCGATAGTCCCCGCTTCAGATTTTAGTGTCCGGATCGGGTCGATAGGTTTCAGAATATCGGACGCGAGATCACAGCCGCCGCTGGAAGCTGCTGCTGCTGCTGCTGCTTGTCCAAGCCGAGAGCTTTGCCGCAGCTTGTTTACCCTCTCTGGCTGCAGCTCGGCCATGGATCCATGACCGAGGAGGAGGAGGAGGCAGATGCACAAGGAAAAGCAAGTGGTGGGAGCCATGGACCATAAAGTAGCTGGTTCGCTGATACAATGAGTAGGCCGCACTATGCCTTCTGATTTATAGCAGCAGGGAATAATTTTGAACATTGTCATCAAGTTTTTACAGTGTTTGAACAGTTTTTTTATGGCCCTACGCTCGTTCTTACTCTTGACCTTTTTCGCTGTCCTCCTCCCAACTTTCTTCTCTGTATTGAGTGCAAAGATGGCAGCGCGAATCTTGCCTGCACGGCCGGACCCAGTACTGTATCGGGTAAACACCCATGGGGTAATATGGGCATTTTTATGCTCTAGAGTAAAATCAATACGGTAAAATTTTGTGTACCGGATGTATCCAGGAGAACTCTTTACCTATATATGTACACATATACAAAATGATACATGTTTAATGGAGGGTATATTAGACATTTCACTAGTCTCATTCTGTATGAAAAAGGCTAAACAAGACTTAACGTAACTATATTATGGAATAGAGGGAGTAACATACAGCTTTGATTTAGTGATGTTATTATTAACTCATAAGGTTAGATCATGTCACTATAATAGTTCGAGAGACGAATTCATGAATTTCCGCGCCTCAGAATCGATCGTCCTATTCGTTTGGCTTATCAGCCATCAGACAGCAGTACTTTTCTCTTCGAGCAAAACAGCCACCAGCAAACAGTACTTTTCTCTCAGAACAAATCAGCACTAGCCATTGTTAGATAGATAACTTGAGATGTACATGCGCACAAGGTATGTGGATCGGCTGCTAGTCAATGTTGGTTGTTGTAGCTACCTGTTGTAATCTAGGAGTAGTTGTATCTATCTGTAAATCTCAACAAACCAGCAGCCGGTACACAGCTTGTCCGCCAAGATGTAATCCACGCCTAGGGGAGTTTCCAGGCACTATAAATCAACACGCAGCCGCCGGCCAAGAAGGTCACGGCGTTCCCATCTATTAGCTTCCGAACCTCTGATATCTTTCATGGTAATCAGAGCCACAGATTAAACAGCAACCACCCTCCATCAACCTTGCGCCATGGGGACTTCTGGTGCTGCCATGATCAACGCCGCTATCCTCAATCCGTTGATGGGGATTACCATCACGGAGAAGCTGGGCAAGTCCAACCACGCCATGTGGAAGGCGCAGATCCTCGCTGCTGTGCGTGGGTCTCGTATGGTGGGGCATCTCACCGGCGACACTCCTGCCCCTGACGAACAGATTCCTGGCAAGGGTAGCGACGGCAAGGAAACCCTTGTCTCCAACCCGGCCTTTGAAGAATGGTTCTTCCAGGACCAGCAAGTCCTGAGCTTCGTCTTGGGATCTCTCGGGCGTGAAGTCCTCGCCCAGGTCGCTGCACAAGATACCGCAGCAAAGTTGTGGGCGGCGATCGAAGGGATGTACGCGTCGCAGAACCGGGCAAGAGTCGTGAACACACGCCTTGCGCTCGCCACGGCTCAAACGGGCGGCCAAACCATCACTGAGTACGTCGGCAAGATGCGCACGCTCGGGGATGAGATGGCGGCCGCCGGGAAGCCGGTCGAAGATGATGAGCTCCTGACGTACATCCTCACCGGCCTCGACCTGGAATTCAACCCGGTCGTCACCTCTCTTCTGGCAAGGAAGGAAACGGTCACTGTAAGTGAAACATACTCTCAACTTCTTGCCTTTGAAACCCGTATGGAAATTATGGGCAGCGGCAGCAACACTGGATCTTCGGTCAATGCCGCCAACCGAGGAGGTCGTGGAGGCTCTCGTCGTGGCCGTGGCAATTTTGGTCGTGGCCGTGGCCAGGGAGGAGGACGCGGACGCAACACCGGGGGCTTCACCAACAACTACAACCAGCGCAATGGTGCTGGTCGTGGAAATCAGGGCCGCGGCAACTCCAACAACTCCAGGCTGGTGTGTCAAGTCTGCCTCAAGACCGGCCATACTGCTGATTGAAAGGACCTTGTGATGCCTAGAGGGGGGGTGAATAGGATCACCTCAAATTTCTGAAACAATTGCAGCGGTTAAAACTCCTGTCGGTACTACCGACGCTGTGCCGGAACTACCGAGGGGTCGGTACTTCCGGTACAGGGTCGGTACTACCGATAGTTCAGAGAAACTTAGGACGAAATTTGAAATGTAAACTGATTCTAGCAATTCTACTTGAATCAAGAGTTTAGTTTAGAAGCTAAGAACCTCCTGCAACCAAAGATATGAGTTGGAACACAACCAATAGATAGATCGGGCACAAATAAGTTCTAGGGTTAGAGAAAGACAAAGAATTCAAGCAAGCAAAGGAGACACAAGATTTAATCCGAAGTTCACTCCCACAAAGGAAGCTACGTCTCCGTTGAGGATCCCACAAAGGGAGGGCTATCACCAAGAGCCTCTTATCCTCACCCAATCCCCACAAAGGAAGATTGGTGCTCACTAAGAATTCTCCACCAAGGAGAGGGTAATACAAACGATCCTGGGTGCTCCACACCAAGAGGGCACTCAACGGGAGACACCTAACCGTTTAGAAGCAAGCTTCAAGAGTAACAAACGCGAATCGATGCCCGGAGATGCTTCAAGTGCTCTTGAGATGAGGGGATTCGAAGGGGCTCTCAAAGCTTCTCTAACTCTCACTAGGAATCACTTCTCTACCCAAACCCTAGCTCAAAGGAATCAAGTCTTGGCTCTAGGAGGGAGGGGAGAAGTGGAGTGAATGCTCAAGAGAGTGTTTGTCCCATGGTTGGTCAGCAAAAAGTGAGGAGGAAAAAAGGAGGGTATATATACTAAGCCCTGAAAACTAGCCGTTACTGTGCACTCACGGCACTTATCGGTACTTCCGACACGGGGTCGGAACTACCGATGGGTGCCGGAGAAACCCAACAGTGAAGCCATATCGGTATTACCGACCCGGGGTCGGTACTACCGAGGCCCTGGCTAAAACTCGCCAGTGAGGCCTTATCGGTACTACCGACCCAGGGTCGGTACTACCGACAAAGGCTGAGAATTGAGGGAAAAAGGAGCAAATGTGTACGTGTCAACTCGGGTTTCTTCTCACTCACTTAGGTCACCTCCTTAAGCACTTTTAGCATCTCTTGGCGGTCAATTCACATCCCCCTTTATAGTACGGTGTTTCCTATACTCAAATTCAAAATCAAAAATAAATTAAGCCTTGACTTGAGTTGAGAACGCCGAATTGAAGTTGGGGGCCTTCTTTTGGTCAAAATCATGATTTTCAATAAAGTAAATCCTGCACACATCTTATTCAATGATTAAATACAACAAATTGTGTTTGTCAAGATTCAATAACCGTGATTTGCATACACAAGTGCATAAGTGTGATTCAATAACCGTGATGCATATGACAAGATATACAAATCAACAAAGTGAGAAATAACAACCATCATTTCACACAAAGCATCACAAATATATAAACGAGGTTCCACACTAGCACGATTAAGTCTTACAAATTTAAAAAGGTTCTAGGTTCACCACATCACCATCCATCACACCACACAAATAGTTCATACATGTCCACAACCTAAGATAGATAGATAGATAGATAAGCGCATGGATAATTGTGAGCTCACTCCCCCTTTGGCATCAAGTGCCAAAAAGAGGAGGCCCTTCAATCATCGCTGCCATGTGGAGAGTGAATGTCCGGAGGAGAGTCTTCATCGTCGGTCTCACCTCCACCAAAGTCCTCATCGTCAATGTCGGCCGGGGGTGCTCCATACATCATAGACGTGTCGCCGTACACCTCCCAAGGGTTGTAGAAGACGGGTGGAGAAGGGAAGTCCATGGGCTCGCGAATGAGAGAGTGCTCGATGTTGTGCTGTGCGAGATGGCCTTCTGACGGGTCTCCAACTTAAGGAGCTGCTCATCCACGTGCTGCCTGTGAGCGCGGATCTCCTGAGCATTATGCTTCCCAACATTGAAGCAAGCGAAGAGGCCCTGAGAAAGGAAGTTGAAGATGCTCTTCTTCTTGCCGGGGGGAACGGTGCCTCTAGATGATGATGGTCCACGAGAGGATGAGGGAGCCTCATAGGAGGAAGGACCACCTGAAGAAGGTCCAGCCTCATAGGTGGGAGCTCTAGGAGGGGCATGCTTGCCCAACTTGAGAAGACGCTCAATGTTTCCCTTGTTTGGTTTGTACCATGTGTGAGTCTTGTTGGTGAGAATGTTAACCTCGGCAACCTCACATATCATCCTGAAAATCCAAGGGGCATACTGGCAGCTCTTATTTGCGGACACGGAGCACACAATGATTTCCTCCCAAATGAAGTCAAACACACTAAATTTCTCTCGACCCGGTCCCATCCTCACAAGAATGTCCTTGGCAATGTTGGAGATGTTGTAGTTGTCGCCTATCTTAGGAGTAAGAGTGTATCAGAAAAGTTGGTTCAACATCCTATAGACGGGCTTCATACCATGAGTAGTGCCAAACTCAACCTTGCCATAAGCGGCGTCATACATGAAAGCCATCTCACTGTCAAGTGGGATCTCTCCTTCATGAAGCTTCTCACGACCAAGATCCTCCTCACCAAATCTAAGAATTTGAGCAAACCTCTCATAAGAGACCGAGAGAGGCTTTCCTTGCAAGAGCCAATGAAAAGTCTTGGTTGCACGCCAGACATGGAGATTGGCATAGAATTGGGCAACCACTTCCTCATTCCAATTACAATTCATAGCCATGATGGAGGTCATCCCTTTTGCATGACAAATATCTATAGCCTCATTGACGGCCGGGATGTTGAATGACCTCAAAGCTTCCCAATTGATGTACTTCATGTCAATGGTCATGTGCTCCTTGCATAAGATAACCGATTCATACCAATCGACATTGAACTTGAGCCAAAAGCGGATGTCATCGTCAAACTCCTTTTGCCATTGAGACGGATCGGAGTACCTTTGCTTGTACACGTCATGTGTCCCGCTCTTGTAGTCAACCATCTTCAACACACCCAACATGGTGGCTGGGCGAGAAGGCCTAGACGGCCTTAGCACAAACTGAGAGAGTGAGTCCAGAGAGATGTCTTCATAGTCATCATAGTGGTCATCCGGTTCATGGGCTTGCTTGGTGCGTGCACGGTGACCTTGACTTGTAGAGCGACGAGGAGCAGCTGGAGGGTTGGTGCGGCCACGACCACGTGGGCGTTGAGCACTTGTGCCCACCTTCCTCTTCCTTTGAGCGAGAGGGACGTCATCCTCATCGGAACCCTCTTGGATCACTTGCTTGCCGGCACGACCCATCTTGAACATTCCCGCGTGAATTGAGGAACTCCCGGCGAGGATCGGATGTTCCAAGGGGTGGAGAATCCAATGGAGTGCCTAGCTTGAAGTTCCCACAGTCGATTTTGGAGATCCCCTCGAGGATTTGAGAGAGGGGTGAAGAGAGGGGCGGCAACAGTTAAGTGGAGGAACCCTAGAAGCTGTCTGGTTCGAAGGGTATTTATAGCCCTGCGGGTTTTATCGGTAGTACCGATGGGGGGTCGGTACTACCGGGATCCAGATAAATTCAACCCGTGAGTCCATATCGGTATTACCGAGCCCGCGTCGGTACTACCGAGGGTCCCACCAGTAGTACTGATGGGGTGTCGGTACTACCGCGGATTTGCAGAAATCCAACAGTAGAGGCATATCGGTACTTCCGACCTTGTGTCGGTAGTACCGTGACTTCTCGAAATTCCAACAGTGGAGGCGTATTAGTACTTCCGGCCTTGTGTCGGTAGTACCGTGGATCTTAAGATTTTTGAAGATTAGATTGGAAGATCAGCAGAATGGGATAGAGAAAAATAGCTATGGACATGTAGAACAACCACAACATTTGGTGATTAGACACAATCAATCATGCAAAGTAATAATCACCAAACATTATTGGAAGAACCAAGTTTTGTAAGACACACACAAAGGGTAGAAAATAAAGCATTTTTCTCTCTATCTAAGCATCAAACAATTTGTGTGCAACAAGTCAAGCCAAGTTATGAGAATCCAAGATGTTTAGCTCACTTCTCAAAGCACAAAACCTTTACTTATCTAGAGGCTTAGTGAAGATATCGGCAAGTTGCCTCTCGGTGCTCACATGACGTAGAGCAATATCTCCCTTAGCCTCATGATCCCTTAAGAAATGATGTCGAATATCTATGTGCTTTGTTCTAGAGTGTTGGACCGGATTGTTTGCTAGCTTGATGGCACTCTCATTGTCACACAAGAGTGGAATCTTACTAAACTCACAACCGTAATCACTCAACGTTTGCTTCATCCACAAGAGTTGTGCACAACAAGCACCGGCCGCCACATACTCGGCTTCGGCTGTGGACAAAGCAACCGAATTTTGCTTCTTTGAGCTCCACGATACCAAAGACCTACCAAGAAATTGGCAAGTCCCGGTTGTGCTCTTTCGATCTACTTTGCAACCGGCATAGTCCGAATCGGAATAGCCAAGTAAATCAAAAGTGGAGCCCTTGGGATACCACAAGCCAAGGTTAGGAGTGTGTACCAAATATCTAAAGATTCTCTTAACGGCCATTAAATGACACTCCTTAGGATTAGCTTGAAATCTTGCACACATGCACACACTAAGCATTATATCGGGCCTAGATGCACAAAGGTAAAGGAGGGAGCCAATCATGGAGCGAAATACCTTTTGGTCGACCGACTTCCCTTCTTCATTGAGATCAAGATGTCCATTTAGTTCCATGGGAGTCTTGATGGGCTTAGAATCGGCCATGTCAAACCTCTTGAGCATATCTTTCACATACTTGGTTTGACATAAGAAAGTCCCTTCCTTCAATTGCTTGATTTGAAACCCAAGGAAGAACATTAATTCACCCATCAAAGACATCTCGAATCTCTTGGTCATGATCCTACTAAACTCTTCACAAAATTTATCATTAGTAGACCCAAAGATAATGTCATCAACATAAATTTGGCATACAAAGATATCATTTCCATTTCTTTGAATGAAGAGAGTAGAATCGGCTTTGCCTATCTCAAAACCGTTCTTGAGAAGAAAATCCTTAAGGCATTCATACCATGCTCTAGGAGCTTGCTTGAGCCCATAGAGCGCCTTATGGAGCTTGTACACATGGTTGGGGAAGTTTGAATCTTCGAAGCCCGGTGGTTGATCAACATATGCTTCTTCTTGGAGAGGTCTATTCAAGAATGCACTCTTGACGTTCATTTGATGAAGCTTGAAGTCATGATGAGTAGCATAGGCCAAAAGGATACGAATTGATTCAAACCTTGCTACCGGTGCATAGGTCTCTCCAAAGTCCAAGCCTTCAACTTGAGTGTACCCTTTGCCAACGAGCCTTGCCTTGTTCTTCGTGACGACACCAAATTCATCTTGCTTGTTCCTAAAGACCCATTTGGTGCCGATCACATTTTACTTTGGTCTTGGCACTAACTCCCAAACTTCATTTCTCTTGAAGTTGTTCAACTCTTCCTCCATGGCAATAATCCAATCCGGGTCCTCAAGAGCTTGTTCCACACTAAGAGGTTCCAAAGAAGAGACAAATGAGTAAAACGCACAAAAATTTGACAATCTTGAGCGAGTTGTTACCCCTCTTTGGATACTCCCAAGTATGTTGTCAATGAGATGATCCCGTTGAACCATTTGATGTACTCTTGGGTGTGGTGCTTGAGATTGACGTTCAATGGGTCCATCATCATCTTCATCTTGTGGAGCTTCTTCTTGAGCTTCACCACCTTGTTCTCCCCCTTGATCAAAGCCCCGTCCATGATCGTCACCATGAACTTGACTTTCATCTTGATGAACTTGAGAACTTGGTGGTTCCACTCTTGTTGATGATGATGGATCTTGATTGCTTGTGTCACCCGGAGCTTGAACTTGAGCCTCACGAGGCATCACTTCACCGGTCCCCATTCTAAAGATTGACACACTTGGGAGTTCTTCATCATCTACAAGGTTTTCACTAACTTGCTCTCGTTGAGAGCCATTGGATTCATCAAATTTCACGTCTACCGTGGTCTCAACACAACCGGTGGTTTTGTTGAAAACACGATAGGCATGTTCGTTAGTTCCATAACTAATGAGAAAACCCTCATCAACCTTGGATGCAAACTTTGAGGCCTTGGGTTTCTTGTTAAGTATGAAACACTTACACCCAAAGACCCTAAAGTAGTGCACACTAGGCTTCTTACCGGTGATGATTTCGTAGGGGGTCTTGTTCAAGTACTTGTGGAGGTAGAGGCGGTTGGCGGCATGGCATGTGGTGTTGATGGCTTCCGCCCAAAATGAGTCCGGAGTCTTGTACTCATCAAGCATTGTCCTTGCCACTTCAATCAACGTACGGTTCTTCCTCTCAACGATGCCATTTTGTTGAGGTGTATATGGAGCGGAAAGTTCATGCTTGATGCCTTCTTCATCGAGGAACTCTTCAACTTGAGTGTTCCTAAACTCCGAGCCGTTGTCACTTCTTATGTTCTTGACCTTGAGCTCGAACTCATTTTGAACTCTTCTAATAAACTTCTTGACCACTCCCTTTGCTTCACTTTTATCTTGCAAAAAGAATACCCAAGTGAAACGGGAAAAGTCATCAATAATTACTAAACCATATTTGTTACCACCGATGCTTATGTAGGCGATTGGTCCAAACAAGTCCATGTGTAGTAGCTTCAACGGTCTTGATGAAGATAGGATGTTCTTGGCGGGATGATGCGCTCCAACTTGCTTCCCGGCTTGACAAGCACTACACAACCTATCTTTCTCAAAAACAACATTTGTTAGTCCTAGGATGTGCTCGTCTTTTTGAAGTTTGGCCAAGTTCCTCATGCCAACATAGGCTAGTCGGCGATGCCATAGCCAACCCAAGTCGGATTTTGCCACTAAGCAAGCCTTAGGGTCCACCTTCACTTTTGTGAAATCCACATAGTAAAGCTTTCCCCGTAGATGACCCGCAAAGACAATAGAGGAATCCTCCCTTCTAGAGACGGTCACACCCTCATGGGTAAAGAGACAATTGTAGCCTTTCTCACAAAGTTGTGAAACCGACAACAAGTTGTATCCTAACCCTTGAACATGATAAACATCTTCAATTAAATTTGATGTTGAGATAACAACTTTACCTAGACCGACCATATCTCCTTGACCATTGTCTCCATAGATGATAGTTTCCGTAGGGTTGTCATAATGATCAAGGGATGCAAATAAGCCTTCATCTCCGGTCATATGATTAGTGGCACCACTATCAATCAACCACGCGCTTCCACCGGAGGAGTAGGCCTACAAAATAAGTTTAAGCTTTTGGTTTAGGTACCCAAAAGGATTTGGGTCCTTGGAGGTTAGAAGCATAAACTTTTGGAACCCACACACTCTTCCTCATAGCCTTCTTTGTGTAGGCCCCAACATACTTGACCACCATTTTACCATTGTGGTCCAAGGTCACAACATAGTCACAAGTGTAGTTGGGAGAGGGCTTGTGTTCCACCACATTCTTCGATGCCTTAGGTGGAGAATTAACCCCACCATTTCCTCTTGTGGTGTTCACAACCTTTGGCTTGTCCTTGTTGTGGTAGAGATGGTGACTCCATGGGCAATATCCATGATGGTGTTGAGGTAGCCTCCCTTGTTCCACAAGGGGATCTCATGCCCTTTCACAACCACTCTACCATTGACCTTGTTGTTCTTGTAGTGCCCAAGTCCTTGTTTGTCAACCACCTTAGGAATGGACTTGGCACCGTTCTTGCCTTGAGTGATCAACATGTTCAACCGGGCTATCTCTTTGTCTTTGCTCTTTAATGTCTCCTCAAGCCTTGCATGGTTAGTCTTGAGAGCATTTATATCAATATTAGAGCAAATAGAACAATCTTTGCTAGTGGAGGCACTAGAGTCAAGTGTTGCCTTAGGATTGGCTTTGGTGCTTTCCTAAAGGGTACTATAGTTTGCTTCAAGAATTTTATGTTTCTCCGTCAAGCATGAAAAGCTTGATTGAAGCTCACTATGAGTAGCCTTTAGGGAAGCTAGAGATTCATTTGCCAAGGTGTAATCCTTTGACATCCTCTTGTTGGAGTCATTGGCCAAGGACAAGTCTGTGGTCAACTTCTCCACCTTAGCCGCCTCTTCGGCAAGGTGTCTCTCTAGAGCAAGGTTTCTTTCCTTCTCAAGGATAAGCAAGTCTTCTTGCTCATGGAGAGACACTTTCTTTTTCTCTAATTTCTCCAAAAGCCTTTTTATTTCTTTATAGCCCTTTTTACTAAATTGCTTTATCATGTTGGCCTCAATTTATTTTTCATCATCTAGATCATCTATGTCACTAGGTGTGGGTGAAGAAGAGGTGAGAGAGGATGAGGTGGTTGTTTCTTGTACCTTGCTCCCCCTTGCCATGAGGCAAAAGTGAGAGTGGTCCTCATCGTCGGAGAAGTTGTTGAAGAAGCGTGGTGAAGATGACCCTTGTGCCATGGCGATAGTTGTCATGCCTTGCTTCTTTGGTTCTTCATCTTCGTCACTTGAGTCCCATTGTTGACCCACGTGAGCACGCCCTTGGTACTTGTTCTTGTATTCTTTGCTCTTGTCCTTATATTTCTTCTCTTCCTCATTCTTGTTCTTGTTCTTGGGACACTCGGCAATAAAATGTCCATACTCTCCACACTCATAGCACTTCCGTTGAGACTTCTTCTTCCTTTCGTCACCGCCTTTCCTTGATGCTCTTGACTTCAAAAATTTCTTGTACTTTCTTATGACAAATGCGGTTTCTTCATCCGTGCTTTCTTCATCACTAGTGTCTTCCTTCTTGGTCTTGGAAGTCTTTGGCTTCACTTCCACCACTTCACTAGAGCTAGCATTGAGGGCTAGGCTCTTGTTCATCTTCAAGCTTAGAGACGTCTCCACATCTTGGTCAACTAACTCTTGATGCAAGATCTCTCCAAGGAGTTGATTGGGGGTCATCTTGTAGTAATTTGGATCCCTTCTTATCATGGCCGCTAAGTTCTTGTCCTTTGGGGCAAAAGCTCTTAGCAACTTCTTTGTGACCTTTGAGTCTTCCCAATCTTCACTTCCAAGAGCCCTAATGTCCGAGACAAGGAGCATAAGCCTATCATACATTTCTCTCACGGTCTCTCCGTCCTTCATGAAGAATAGCTCAAGCTCTCCGTTGATCAAGTCCATCTTCCCTTGCCTCACATGTTCGGTCCCCTCATGTGCTTCCTTGAGTGTGTCCCAAATCACCTTGGCAATTTGGATGTTCCGAACCTTGTTGAATTCTTAAGCACACAAGGATCCCGTGATAACTCTTGTTGCTTGCACGTTGCGGTGGAGGTCTTGTTCATGCTCAAGTGTGAGGGCTTCTCCTTCGGCGGGAATTGTTACACCTACAACCACAATCTTCCAAAGAGAAGGGTGAAGCCCGTAAATGTGCATTTGCATATCATAAGTCCATTTGGGATAGTCCTTCCCATCGAAATGAAGAGGCTTTCCCAAATGCACGGAATAGAATTTTTCGTTAGGATGATTGCCCGGAAATTATGCGTAGTTGTGGGGCACTTCATGGAAGCCGGAGTGAGTGTACTTGGCTTGCTCCTTCTTGATCATCTTCTTGAGGAGCTTCTTGGCCATCTTCTTGGCCTTCTTCTTCTTTTTAGCCTTTCTTCTCTTCTTCGCCGCCTTCCTTGCCGCATCATCACCATCCTTGACGTCTTCATCACTTGAGTCAGAGTCCGAGTCGGAGTCGGATGAAGAGTCATCGGAGCTCTCTCCGTTGGAACGGCTTGGGGCCTTCCCGGTGACGTCTTGGGCTGCCTTAAGCTCTTTCTCTTGAGCTTCCTTGGCGGCGATTTCTTTGGCGGATTGGTTGTCTCCGCTCCCCGACATCTTGATCCCTTAGCGGTTAAGCCTAAATCAAGGGATTAGGCTCTGATACCAAATGAAAGGACCTTGTGATGCCTAGAGGGGGGTGAATAGGATCACTTCAAATTTCTGAAACAATTGCAGCGGTTAAAACTCCTGTCGGTACTACCGACGCTGTGCCGGAACTACCGAGGGGTCGGTACTTCCGGTACAGGGTCGGTACTACCGACAGTTCAGAGAAACTTAGGACGAAATTTGAAATGTAAACCGATTCTAGCAATTCTACTTGAATCAAGAGTTTAGTTTAGAAGCTAAGAACCTCCTGCAACCAAAGATATGAGTTGGAACACAACTAATAGATAGATCAGGCACAAACAAGTTCTAGGGTTAGAGAAAGACAAAGAATTCAAGCAAGCAAAGGAGACACAAGATTTAATCCGAAGTTCACCCCCACAAAGGAAGCTATGTCTCCGTTGAGGATCCCACAAAGGGAGGGCTATCACCAAGAGCCTCTTTTCCTCACCCAATCCCCACAAAGGAAGATTGGTGCTCACTAAGAATTCTCCACCAAGGAGAGGGTAATACAAACGATCTCGGGTGCTCCACACCAAGAGGGCACTCAACGGGAGACGCCTAACCGTCTAGAAGCAAGCTTCAAGAGTAACAAACGCGAATCGATGCCCGGAGATGCTTCAAGTGCTCTTGAGATGAGGGATTCGAAGGGGCTCTCAAAGCTTCTCTAACTCTCACTAGGAATCACTCCTCTACCCAAGCCCTAGCCCAAAGGAATCAAGTCTTGGCTCTAGGAGTGAGGGGAGAAGTGGAGTGAATGCTCAAGAGAGTGTTTGTCCCGTGGTTGGTCAGCAAAAAGTGAGGAGGAAAAAAGGGGGGTATATATACTAAGCCCTGAAAACTAGCCGTTACTGTGCACTCACGGCACTTATCGGTACTTCCGACACGGGGTCGGAACTACCGATGGGTGCCGGAGAAACCCAACAGTGAAGCCATATCGGTATTACCGACCCGGGGTCGGTACTACCGAGGCCCTGGCTAAAACTCGCCAGTGAGGCCTTATCGGTACTACCGACCCAGGGTCGGTACTACCGACAAAGGCTGAGAATTGAGGGAAAAAGGAGCAAATGTGTACGTGTCAACTCGGGTTTCTTCTCACTCACTTAGGTCACCTCCTTAAGCACTTTTAGCATCTCTTGGCGGTCAATTCGCATCCCCTTTATAGTACGGTGTTTCCTATACTCAAATTCAAAATCAAAAATAAATTAAGCCTTGACTTGAGTTGAGAACGCCGAATTGGAGTTGGGGGCCTTCTTTTGGTCAAAACCATGATTTTCAATAAAGTAAATCCTGCACACATCTTATTCAACGATTAAATACAACAAATTGTGTTTGTCACCATCACCAAAACAATTAGGTGTCAAGATGCACTTTCACTGATAGGTGTTAGCATAGGTTTGAGGAGGACTACGTCCCTGAGGAGAAGCCCGCCGGCGCAGCCATGAACTCCTACACCGTCGACAACAATTGGTACACCGATACTGGTGCCACCGATCACATTACTGGAGAACTTGAGAAGCTTGCCGTTCGGGAGAAGTACAACGGCGCTGATCAGGTTCACACTGCGAATGGTGCAGGTATGGACATTAGACACATTGGTCAATCTACTATTCGTACCCCAGATAAAAATCTTGAACTTCGAAATATCTTGCATGTTCCATCCACAAAGAAGAATCTAGTTTCAGTCTATCGCCTTGCATCTGATAATAATGTATATCTTGAATTTCATCCTGATTTCTTTCTTATTAAGAATCGGGACACGAGGAGCACTCTTCTTAGAGGGCCATGTCGACGAGGGATGTATCTACTTCCCTCTACACCGGCATCATCCAAGCAAGCTTGTGGAGTCAATAAAGTGCCACTTGATAGATGGCATCATCGTTTAGGACATCCTTCTTTTCGCATTGTTGAGAGAGTTTTGAGAGATTATAAACTTCCTTGTTCTTTTGATTCAAATAAAGATGCTGTGTGTGATGCGTGTCAAAAGGGCAAGAGTCATCAACTTCCCTATCCAATATCAACTAGTGTTTCATCACATCCTCTTGAACTTGTTTTCTCTGATGTTTGGGGAGCTGCTCCCGAATCAGCCGGTAGATTCAAATATTATGTGAGTTTTATAGATGACTATAGCAAGTTCACTTGGGTGTATCTTTTGAAATACAAATCTCAAGTCTTTGAGAAATTTCGAGATTTTCAGAATCTAGTAGAGAGAGCCTTTGATCGCAAGATTATTGCGGTACAAACAGATTGGGGAGGAGAGTATGAAAAATTAAACCCTTTCTTTACCAAGATAGGTATCTCACACTTAGTGTCTTGCCCTCATGCACACCAACAAAATGGGGCGGCTGAACGCAAACATAGGCACATTGTTGAGGTAGGCCTTTCCTTGTTGGCGCATGCACATATGCCCCTAAAATTCTGGGATGAAGCTTTCCTTGCTGCTACCTATCTTATAAATAGAACACCTAGCAAGGTCATCAATTTTGAGACACCTCTTGAGCGATTGTACCAGGTTAAACCAGATTTCCCATCTCTAAGAGTCTTTGGTTGTGCATGCTAGCCAAACCTTAGACCCTATAATAAACATAAACTCTCTTTTCGATCCAAAGAATGTGTCTTTCTTGGCTATAGTAATCTCCACAAAGGCTTCAAATGTCTAGATATTCCCACTGGTCGAGTTTATATTTCCCGGGATGTCACGTTTGATGAAACGTGTTTCCTTTCTCAAAATTGCATGATAATGCAAGAGCTCGGCTTAAGGCTGAGATTCTTCTCCTACCTCCATCCTTGCGAAATTCTACATCAGGGGACGAACTAGTAGATGATCATGTGTCTAATGGTGATTGCACTAATATTTTTTGTGAAGAAACAGGAAATTCACAAGCAGAAGCATCAAATACTACCGCTGGCACAAGTTTTGGAGCAAATCTACATCTCATTCCGGGCCAATCTGCCCCGGGATCGCAGCCAGCAGGCGCTGACACTGCCGTGCCGGGCGAATCGCCCTCGGTGCCCGCGGCGTCGACTCCGCTCCAACCAGAAGACGGCACGCGGCAGCCTCCTGCGACCAGCCTGCGGTCTTCCTCCCCGCGCCAATCACCGCACGCCACCTCGCCGAGTCCGTCGGCGCCCGGGGGGACAATGCCAGGAGGAGCCTCGGAATCAGCCGCGGCGGCGGATCCAGCTGCTAGATCCTCTGCGTCAGGGGCACCAGGGGCTAATCCTCCTGGATCTTCTGCACCAGGGGCTTCTGTACCAGATTCAGCGGCTACTCCAGCTCCAGCATCAACTCCAGTACCTGTACGACCTCGTACTCGGCTTCAGGATGGCATTCGCAAGCCAAAGGTATATAGTGATGGTACTGTTCGTTATGGTCTTTCAACATTTACTGGAGAACCACGTAGTGTAGAAGAAGCTCTCACTAGTAAACATTGGAAAAAGGCTATGGATCTCGAGTATGATGCTTTGATGAAAAATAAAACATGGCACTTGGTTCCACCTAGAAAGGGGATAAATGTCATAGATTGCAAGTGGGTTTTCAAGATTAAATACAAAGCTGATGGGTCCTTGGATAAATATAAAGGTCGGCTAGTAGCCAAGGGTTTTAAGCAAAGATACAGGATTGATTATGAAGATACTTTCAGTCTTGTTATTAAGATGTCTACAATCAGAATTATTTTGTCTATTGTTGTCTTGAAGGGATGGAGTATGAGGCAACTTGATGTACAAAATGCCTTCCTTCATGGTATTCTTGATGAGGAGGTGTACATGAGACAACCTCCAGGATATGTAGACAAGACTAGACCAAATTATGTGTGCAAACTTGATAAGGCTTTGTATGGATTAAAACAGGCTCCAAGAGCATGGTATGCCAGGCTTAGTGCAAAGTTGATTGCACTCGGTTTTCATGCATCCAAGGCAGACACCTCTTTGTTTTACTTTAATAAGGGGTCAGTAACAGTGTTTGTGTTGGTTTATGTTGATGATATTATAGTTGTCAGCTCGACCTCAGAGGCAACTTCAGGCTTGTTACATGAGTTGAAGAAGGACTTTGCTCTTAAAGACCTTGGTGAGCTCCACTATTTTCTTGGTATGGAAGTGACTAAGGTACGTGATGGTATAATTTTATCACAAGACAAGTATGCCTCAGATTTACTAAAAAAGGTTAATATGCCAAGCTGCAAACCTGTGTCTACCCCTATTTCTACTAGTGAGAAGTTGTCTGCTTTTGTGGGAACCTCTCTGGGTCCTAATGATGCAACAAATTATAGGAGTGTTGTGGGTGCTCTTCAATATTTAACTCTTACAAGACCAGATATATCATTTACTGTTAACAAAGTATGTCGGTTTCTTCATGCTCCTACTAAAGTGCATTGGTCAGCAGTTAAAAGAATATTGAGATATGTCAGATCAAATACAAGGATAGGATTGAAAATAAGCCGATGTAAATCCTTGTTAGTCAGTGGTTTTTCAGATGCTGATTGGGCTGGCTCTCTTGATGATAGAAGATCAACAGGGGGTTTTGCAATATTTCTTGGATCAAATTTAGTCTCTTGGAGTGCAAGGAAGCAAGCCGCTGTATCCATATCAAGTACAGAGGCAGAATACAAGGCGGTTGCAAATGCTACTGCAGAAATCATGTGGATTCAGATTTTGTTGAAGGAGATTGGAATACAAGCACCTAAGGCTGGTAAGATATGGTGTGATAATCTAGGTGTGAAGTATTTGTCTTCTAATCCAGTATTTCATGCAAGGACCAAACATATTGAAGTTGATTACCACTTTGTCAGAGAACGGGTCATGAGGAATTTGTTGCAGATAGACTTTGTTCCTACTGGTGATCAAATAGCAGATGGTTTTACTAAACCAATTACTGTAAGACAGCTGGAGAATTTCAAACACAATCTCAACCTTAGACAGGTGTGATTGAGGAGGAGTGTTAGATAGATAACTTGAGATGTACATGCGCACAAGGTATGTGGATCGGCTGCTAGTCAATGTTGGTTGTTGTAGCTATCTGTTGTAATCTAGGAGTAGTTGTATCTATCTGTAAATCTCAACAAACCAGCAGCCGGTACACAGCTTGTCCGCCAAGATGTAATCCACGCCTAGGGGAGTTTCCAGGCACTATAAATCAACACGCAGCCGCCGGCCAAGAAGGTCACGGCGTTCCCATCTATTAGCTTCCGAACCTCTGATATCTTTCAGCCATGAGCCAAACGAACATGCTGAATGTTAGCACTTTAGCAGAACAATACTGCGGCCAGAAGCGTGGAACGGTATATGCTTTGATCACCGGTGCGCAAAACAATATCGCCATCTACGACTCAATAGATGATCTACTTATTTTAAATTTGATGGTTTGCTTATGAGGGATTTAAAATTCAGATGACTCCCGTAATTGATAATCCCGGTCAATTCTGGATTCTCGATTATCGATTATGGGAGAAATTCGACTTTCGCATCTCTCATAAGTGGGTAATCAAAATTGGAAATAAGCTGAATCAAACAGGTCCAGAATCTGCACATAGAACGTTTCACCATCCAAAACAATCATCAAAATTGCCTCTGTGTTTATAAGTGGAATACTAATTTCTAACTTTGACCGCTAATTAGGGTATTAAATAAAGTCAAATTTTAAAACTATCTTCACAATCCCGGGCAAAATCGCGAAACAAATCTAATGAGGTCTTTGACAGCAGCATTAGAAGATATTTCTTGCAACATTACTGTAGCAAATTATGAATTAATTATGCTTATGAAATTCGCCACGTAAAGTTACGCTCATTTATAAAAAAAAGTTTTGCAAATAGACTTTATTTCGTATTTATGCATACAAGATTCTCGGGTAAAAGAGATTTCACACTCCTACCAAACACGGGTTTGTATAAATGTCCGTACATTATGATTGCACAACCTGATAGAGTGATATTGTGATAGTAGTCCTTATTCAGGCCCGCAGCAGGCAGGACATGTGAGAGGCTGTACTTTACTGCTATCCTCTTCACTTTTCAGCCCTTGATGCAGGAGCAGGAGCCGACCATACACGAGTGGGGTGAGATATGTTACACATGTGTGGTCAATGGAAAAATTTGGGCACCATCGTAATGTTACTGGCAAGTAAGAGCAATTCCAACTGTTCCTCATCTCAAGTTGTTATTGTTATTTTTTTGGCAAAAACAGAAAAAACTTTCTCCAACAGTTCCCCATCTCAGGTTGCCATTTATCCCAAGTTGGGAAAAACCGACTCCGCGCGCGCATATATGCGCCCAACGATCCGCGGCGCATCCTCCCGTATTAGAAGAGGTGGAAGGGTATAAAAATAATTTTGTTTTTTCTCAGGATTCATTTAAGTTTTCAAGAGGTGGAAGGGTAGAAACATAATTTTGTTTCTCTCTCAGGGTTCCTGATGTAAGTTAGATCTGGATTTGGTAAGTGGATTATACCAAACTGTTGGAGATGGACTCTTTTTTTACTTGGCATATCTTTCTACAAGTTGGCAAAATACAAGATTTGCCAAGTAAAATTTGGGAAACTCTTCGAGTTGCTCTAAGAATAGTCATATCTGACTCTCCATATCTATAAAATACACTTGAGCAGACTAGTCAAATCTCACGCTTCATTTCCTATTAATCTACATTGTGTTATTATCCTATTTAACACGAACAAAATAAAGTTTAAATAACTTGTAAAAAAGTTAAACATTGGAGAATTTTAATTTAATAAGGTCCGTTTGGATCCTTTGAATTGAATTCATCTTGAGAATCATAATTTAGACGCATATTAATTAATCTAATATAGTTGTATATGGATTAAATTTGTATATTATTCTTGGTTATAGAAGAGAGATACCTATGTGTTGCATTTCCACCATAGGACTATAGGAGAGCGAGTTGAGAGAGTGTTATAAATTACAAAGTAGAAATATAGCATGGTGATGTGTGGAATTCATTTCCATCCTCTCACCCTATGAATTTGAGATAAGCTAATATATAAACTTTGGAAAGTGATGGAATGTCAAATTTCACTTCAAATAGTTTAATTTATCAAGTAGATTACAATTCCTCCAAATTCCAAGGATCCAAATGGCCCCTGAGAGATTTTAAATCAGATCAAGTTAAAATGGGTTCTTTGTTATTTATTTTATCAACATAAAAAATAGGTGTGATTTTATGAGCTATATAATGTATTATTGAATGTATAAGATGGGAGAAAAGAAAAAAGTTTTCAAGCAAAACTTGACGACACACAGCACTACTCACTGGTAGACTCACGAAGCAAGGATGGCGAGGCAGGCCAACCCTCCACGGCTATATGTCGCCGAAGCGACAATTTCGCTTCGTGTCGCACCGCTTGAGAGAGAGAGAGGGTGAGATAGAGGTTGCTTTCCATATGTTCATACGAATCACTCTGATGCATATGCATGCAGGTGAGACAAAAATAGATGATCTCATCCTCATGCAAAGTTATTTGAGATTGAAAAAAGCTATAAATATTAAACTGAGCGTCAAAATTAAAATCCGATTGCGATCTTGGCAACAAGATCTCACTTAACTATATTTCGACAAACTTTTTTAATTCATATTTTTTAGTGAATGTTATCTTTTCTATACCACATGTACATCCGCAACAAATTCTACGAACGTACAGAACAAAACAATCTTACGTACTGAACAAATTGTATGAACTGACGGAACAAATATTTTTCTGTTTTTTTTTCCTCTTTTCTTTTTTTATCCCGAGTTTTCTTTTCCTTTTCCTTTTCCTTTTTCTTTATTTTATTTTATTTTTGTTTTTCTTTTTTTGTCTCCTTATTTTAGTTTTCACTCTTTATTTTTTCTCCTTTCACTTTTTCGTGAACACATTCCATCTTAGTGAAGTTAGTTCCACATGTTTGTTTTTGCATTCACTTAGCGTTTTCATTTGTCTTAGTGAATGTTTGTTCCACATATTTGTCTTCATAAATTCCCGTTCCACTGTTTTTCTTAGTGGATATTTTTTTAGCGAGCAAATAGCTTCATGATTTATTTTCTTTTACATATTTGTTGTCCTCTTTAAATATTTATTTCCTTCTCCTCTGTAAATATTTGTTCCTCATCTATAATTTGCACCGCCAATTCATATAATTTGTTTTGTATGTACAAATATTTTGTTTTGTGAGTTTATAGAATTTGTTCCACAATTATACATATTTGTTCTGTGGGTTTATATAATCTGTTCGTACGTATAAATTTTTTTGTTCTGGTAGTTTATAGAATTTGTTCTTCTAGGTATACATATTTGTTCCGTCAGTTCATATAATTTGTTCGTATGAAAAAATTTTGTGCGATAGTTATAGAATTTATTCCACGTGTATACATATTTGTTCTGTCGGTTTAATTTCTTCATATGCATACTTTTTGTTCCGGTAGTTTGTGAGATTTGTTCCTCATGTTTATATATTTGTTTCGTTAGTTCATATAATTTGTTCGTATGTACAAATTTTTTATTCCAATAGTTTATAGAATTTGTTCCATAGGTATACACGTCGGTTCATATAACTTGTTCGTAGCTTACAAATTTTTTGTTTTGATAGTTTGTAGAATTTGTTCTCCGGTTATATATTGTATAGTATATATAATTTTATTAAAAATATAAATAAAAAAGTTCATCAAAATATAGTTAAGTGGGATCTTGTTTCGAAGTTATTATTGTTAGAAATCCAATGATGCCATCAAATTTTAATTTTGATGCTCGGTTTATGGTGCAATCAAAATTTAATTTTCTTGTTTGATTTGATTTAATGATGTGTGATTCATCTTTCTTTACATATTTATTGTTTTCTTTAAATATTTATTTCCCCCCTCCGTAAATATTTGTTCCTCCTCTATAATTTGTTGCATTAGTTCACATAATTTGTTTGAAACGTACAATTTTCTTGTTTCAGCAGTTTGTAGAATTTGTTCGACACATATACATATTTGTTTCGGTAGTTAATATAATTTGTTCAGTACATACAAATGTTTTGTTCTGATAGTTTGTATAATTTATTCGGGACGTATACATATTTTTCTGGCAGTTCATATAATTTGTTCGGTATGTACAAATATTTTGTTCTGCTAGTTTGTAAATTTTGTTCTACGGTTATGTATTGCATGTAATATATTTATGAACCAATTCTATCAGTTCCTGCTATGGCTTTGGTTTCCTTCCTGCTATCGATGAACCAGAACACTAGTTAGATATTTATTCTATGAGGTTTTTTACAATTAGATCTTAAATTACGACATGATAGTCTAAATTGTGCATTTTAAGTACTTATATCATTATTTGAACTATAGATATTACATTTATCGTCATTATATGGACACTGAGATTGAGTAGTTTAAGCTCTTATTAAGTGGCTCTAAGCGTCAAAATCCACCAGCTCTGCCACACCTTCATCACATGCGAAGACTGGCTGTCGGCTCGACGTCGCAGATCTTGGTGTCGAGGTCGGTGTCGTGGATCTCGACGTTGAGTTTTCTGCCACGGTGGATCCACGTCTGATATTCGGGTGCCACCTCAATGTAGATTGGGCGTCAAGATTCATGGCGTCGAGACATGTTACCGTGACACCATTGACTACAACGTCGAGCTCGAGGTCCATTTTTTAAATATTCCGACCAAGGGCTATGTGAAAATCTTTCGTGAAAAAGTAAAAAAAAAAGTCAGGCCGACAAGGCTTACGGGACGTCGGGGATAAGAACGGGATCGAGAAGGTTCCCGCCAATAGGAGACGACAACTATAGGATGGAACTGGGGTTGGATTTCTTAGTAACGTGAGGTTTTAAACGCAACATATCCGTGCCAAATGTTGCATGTGGAGCCATCGCGATCTGACGGATGGCAACGTTTTCGCTGACGTGGCCATGCTGGGAGGGCAGGAGGCCACCCTCCCCACGAATCATAAGGGAGAAGGTGATGATAGAAGTGAATTGGTAAGTTGAATTGGCAAAGCCCAATTTATCAGCCCAACAATGGATTAGACCTTCCCATTTAAAGCCCTTTGTAATTCTCCGCCTTGGAGGAAGGCCCACGAAACTCTACTGCCACGCAGAATCCAGACATCCATGACATCATCTCGAAGCGGCTCGGAGAGCACGAGAATGTTCAAGAGAAGCCGACAAGAGTGTCGAAGCCCCCACCGCCGTCGCGAAGCTCTCCCGTCCCATTCCCCAGTGTACCAGCAGCGGCGCTGGCTGTCCCGAAGCTTCAACGCTTTTCCCCACCCTTCCACCGCTCTCCTGGGGCGAGCTATAAAACGCGCCGAGACCGCGGTCTCCCACCAGGAAAGCAACGCGCTTCGCAAGCACAGAGGAATCAGCAGCCAGCAGTCTCCGACGATCTCAAACGCCCTCAGCGTTTCAGTTCGCAGAAATCCCGTAGCCGTCTGTAGAGCAATGGCAGCTGCACCGTTCGCGATTGCTAGCCGCCTCTCCCCGGCCGCGCGCCTCCCGGTCCGCGCCTGGAGGGCGTCGAGGCCGGTGCCCGGGTTCGCGCCGTCCGGGAGAGCCCGCTCCCTCGCCGTGGCGTCCGCGGCGCAGGAGAACAGGGACAACAACGCCGTCGACGTACAGATCAGCCAGAACAACGGCGGCAACCGGCAGCAGGGCAACGCTGTCCAGCGCCGCCCGCGCCGCGCGGCGCCGCTCGACATCTCCCCGTTCGGTAAGTCCTCAGTTGCATGATCGGTTCTCTTTCCGCAAGCAGAGGATGTGCTACGATCGGAGAGCAGAGGAGGCTAAACATCACGTCACATGGTTACGGATGCTAGGTTAGTTGATCCGATGTCGCCAATGCGGACGATGCGGCAGATGCTGGACACGATGGACAGGCTGTTCGACGATGCCGTGGGGTTCCCCACGGCGACGCGGAGGTCCCCAGCGGCGACCGGCGAGATGCGAGTGCCGTGGGACATCATGGAGGACGAGAAGGAGGTTAAGATGCGGTTCGACATGCCGGGGCTGGAGCGGGACGAGGTGAAGGTGATGGTGGAGGACGACACGCTGGTGATCCGCGGGGAGCACAAGAAGGAAGCCGGCGCCGAGGGCACCGAAGGCAGCGGCGACGGGTGGTGGAAGGAGCGCAGCGTGAGCTCGTACGACATGCGCCTGGCGCTGCCGGATGAGTGCGACAAGAGCAAGGTGCGCGCCGAGCTCAAGAACGGCGTGCTCCTCGTCACCGTGCCCAAGACCGAGGTGGAGCGCAAGGTCATCGACGTGCACGTCCAGTAGAAGGATTGAAGTCTCCGATATGGACGAGACTGCTTTTCTGTAGCTGTAGCGTGTGCGTTTCACTCTTCCAGCTTCTCTGCGCGCGTGCGCAGATTGTGGGTGTAATCAAGGGAGGGGAAGAATAATGTGAATATACTCTTCTATTCGGTCTCTCTTGTGTCCTTCAATTTTCTGTAAGTGTAGCGCCTTGCATTTTATTTCAAGAAGGAACTACGAATACTGCATATGCCTTCTTGGTCTTCCACCGATGATTCAGGGTTTTAGCATTGGAAGAAGTTAAGTATAACCAAAGTTTGAATAACCCCTTAAAGTATTTTTTTTCACTTTACACTCTGGTTCAATTTATCCCTTAAGACAATTTATCTTTTTTTTCTCCACACACAAGTGGAATTTTAAGTTCAAATTTAAATTTTGCAAGTTTATAGCGCACAACATAAGTAATGTGAAAATTTATTCTTAAGATACAAAATTATATAAAAACTAATGACGAAAAATTCTTCAAATATATTTTCAGTATATATTATGATGTCCACTACCACTCTACAAATTCTCAAATTAAAATTCAACTTAAAGTCTCAAATTAAAATTCAACTTGTGTATGGAGAAACAAAAATGACAAATTACACTACGGGGTAAGTTGAACCAAATAACATAGTTTAGAAGGTAAAGTGAACCAAAACATACTTTAGGAGTTATCTGGACTTTCTTTATACTTGATGCGAGACTTTTTCCTTCAGGATTTGAAGGATTTTCTCGGTCTTCGACTGAGCGCCCCTAATATAGGGTGTTAGAATTTCCTGTGCCCCGATAGAGGGTTTTAGGATTTTCCATGGTTTTAGTTATGTGCTTCATTTCTCAGTTATATAGAGTAAACTTGTAATTTTTGTCTTTGTTCAACACTGTTTGTTTGTGTTCAGATTGTTTCAGAAAGCACACTATACCGGCATGGTGTTCTGCTGTCCATGTACAGTAATGTGCATCGGTACGCAAATGTAGTCGGATCCTCATTGGAGTAACCGATGATGCAGCAAAAACGGGGCCAGTATTCTATTGGTACATTGGTCAAGGTCTCCAGTGACAATTCAGCAGTTTAGTTGCTTGTTTTTTTGGTTAAAAATAAAATAAATGCACCAATTTGATTTGCACCAAAATGACAATCCAATTGCTTGTTTCCCTTAAAAATATACACAAATTTGATTTGTACGAAATGAAATATGGCAATCCAATGAAATATATGAGGCCATCTCGTAAGTACTCATGGAGAAAATAACTCACATAGTGGAATATCCACGGAGATTAGTCTGGAATATCCACGGCGATTAGTCTGGTTGGCAAAGTAACGAAGCTCAGATAGGGAAAAAACTAATGGGCTAAGGTAACGAAACTGAGAGCTAATGATGTTGTGTGAGAGAAAATAAATCAAAATAAACCGAGCGTCGAGATAAGAGTATAAGACGAACAATCTCTGAATCTACTAGCGACTGCACAGTTCCGGCCTCACGCTCGATAGCGTGATAGCGTTTTTTTAGAAGGGAGATGCATTCATCTTATCGCATTACACCGATCCTTTTACAAACAGGATCCCAAAGAAAAGCAAAATTACAAAGAAGTCTAAAACTCATGTTCATCTTCCTCGAAGCCTTCAGAGATCCGTTCGTCACCGCCGCCGAATCCGCTTCCCAATCGTCGCTGGGCACCAGAGCCAATCTCCACAAGGTGGAAGCCACAGAGGAGGGCTTACTTCTAGGCGAATCAGCCGAGTACACTGACTCTCAGGCACATCGGCCAACTCCGGTACCCATGACGCATCCTTCGATTCCACCGCCGGCAACCCGAGCAAAACTCAGATTTTCACCAAAGATCATCTTCCTCGAGATTAACAGGGTCAACAACATCATCACCTGAAGAAGACGACGATGCGTCGGCCCTCGACTCCTGGACAGGTCTCCCTAACCTCTCCGTTGACGTCGGAGTAGATCGCCATCGGAGAACAGAAGAAGTTGGGAGAAATTATTCCTCTGCAACGTCGTCGCTTCCGCATCGCCGACGCCGCCAGGAAAATCAAGCCGCAGAGAAGCCACGCTCCACCGGCAAAATCTGACTCCACCGCCGAGCATCGGCGGCGAGCAAACCCTAAACCTAGACGGACTCGATTGGGACTCGATCTACTAAAAGAATGGACCCCGCTCCCTTACCACCGGCTAGGAGGCCGGGGACGAGGGAGAGACGGGGCCAGGATTATGGCGGCGGCGGCGAGAGCACCCGCGGGCGGTTCCGCCCGTGCCGCCTAGAGGCGACGCGGGGGACGAAGCCTTTTTTTTCCCGATACACCGCCTAGAGGCTTTTTCCGTTCCAACTTCCACAACAACGCATAGCGTGATAGCGTTGACCAGCAAATAGTGGAACCACTTGTTTTTTTTCTTTTCTTGTTTGTTTTTCTTTTTTCCGGTTCCATCCCTTTCTCGGGCTCGATTGGTTGGGTGACAAAACTTTGGCATGCTAAGTTTTTTTGTCAACGTAAAAGTTGTCAATTCTTTGACCATCATTTGATTTGTTCAAAAGATGCCTACATTTTACATTTGTCTTGCCAAAGTTTTGACATGTCAAAGTTTTCTACTCCGTCCATCCCACAAAGACCATTCGTTTAGAAAATTTCAGATATGTTAGTAGTTGTGACAAATGACTTTATTTCTCCTAATTAATTATGCATTGGAATCTGTAAAGGGACATCAAATAAGCATTTCATTGGTTTTATGTGCTTCTCAATACAATATTTCCTTGGTACTTGGTGTTAGTTTAATGCGAAAAGTATTTAATACAAACTAAAAGACACTCTTTGTGAGACAAAATTTAAAAGCTAAATGAACAGTCTTTGTGGCACGGAGGGAGGGAGTACTTAATTTTTGACTTAAGACTTTTGCATGTCAAATTTTGAGTACTCAACTAATCACGCCCCTTCTTTCTACCACTCATTCTCCAATCAAAACCTTGCTTGGGGCGCGGCGGAGCTTGGCACGTCCAGTCCTAGCCAACAGTGATGGTGAGCTCTGGAGGAAGGGAGAGCGATGAAAGCCTTGGTGAGCACCGCGGAGGGGCTGTTGATGATCATCGGGGTCAAAAGCAGCCTTGGTCCTGTCTCCTGTGGCGTGATGTGGTCAGCGTTCACATTACCGATCCGAGACTGGATACCGCCGGCCACCGGTTACGATTAACCGGACCGGTAGGAACGGTTACCGATAAAAATCGGTCGAATTCAAATTTTCAAATTTAAACGCTAGTTCACTCGGTAGCCACCGGTTGACCGGTTGTTAAGACCAGTTAACCGACCGGTAATAGCGGTTAGCCAGTCGGTTGCGAATCAAAAATGTAGTTCAATCGGTAGCCACCGGCTGAAGCGATTAGCCGGTCGGTTTCGAATAAAAAAATGGCATGTTTTCGATAAAAATTGAAAAATAAAAGAAATATTCCTAAAAATACTTCAAGGTGTGTAGAATCTAGGAGGTCCTCCTCGGCATCCCCGCCGCTGTGGTACTCAACTTCAACATGGCATTCGCAAGCCAAAAGTCTACACAGACGACACAGTAAGGTATGGGTGCCTGACTACTGCTGGTGAGCCTGTTAATTTAGAAGAAGCTTTGTCTAATAAAAATTGGAAGAATGCAATAGATGTTGAATATATGGCATTAATACAGAATAAAACATGACACCTTGTTCCTCCTGAGAAAGGGAAAATATTAATTGATAGTAAATGGGTATGGAAAATTAAAAGAAATGCAGATCGCACCATTGATCGTTACAAAGGAAGATTAGTTGCTAAAGGATATAAGAAAGGTATGGCATTGATTATGAAGATACCTTTAGTCCTGTTGTAAAATCTGCCACCATTAGATTGGTTTTGTTAGTTGCGGTTTCGAGAGGATGGACTATCAGACACCTGGATGTGCAGAACGTGTTTCTTCACGGTGTTCTTGAGGAAGATGTCTACATGAAGCAACCTCCTGGGTATGAAGATATTACTTATCCTCATTATGTTTGCAAACTTGACAAAGCTCTATATGGATTAAAACAAGCTCCTCGAGCTTGGTATGCTCGCCTTAGTGAGAAACTAGTATCACTTGGTTTTCATGCATCCAAGGCAGACACACCTTTATTTTTCTATATGAAGGGATCTATTACTATATATCTTTTGGTATATGTTGATGATATAATTGCCGTTACCTCTTCTTCGAAGGCAGTTGAAGCGCTTCTTGGAGACCTAAAATGAGATTTTTGCTCTCAAGGATTTGGGGGAGCTAAGCTATTTTCTTGGTATTGAGGTTAAAAGAGTAAATGATGGTATTCTTCTCTCACAAGGTAAATATACTAATGATCTTCTGAAAAGAGTTGGTATGGAACATTGTAAACCGGTAGCTACACCTTTGTCAGTCAGTGAAAAATTGTCACATATGTTGGTGATCCACTTGGACCAGAAGATGCGACAAAGTACAGAAGTATAGTAGGGGGCTTGTAGTATTTGACGCTAACCAGACTTGATATCTCATTCTCAGTTAACAAAGTGTGTCAATATTTGCATGCTCCAACTACTCAGCATTGGACAGCGGTTAAGAGAATTCTTAGATATGTGAAGTATACATTTAATTTGGGTCTACATATTCGCAAGTCATTTTCCTTGTTGGTGAGTGCTTCCTCTGATGCAGATTGGGCTGGGTGTTCTGACGACAGGGAATCTACAGGAGGGTTTGTTGTTTTCTTAGGTTCTAATTTGATATCTTGGAGTGCCAGAAAACAAGCAACGGTATCTCGGTTCAGCACAGAGGCAGAATACAAAGCAATGGCAAATGCAACAGCGGAGGTAATGTGGATTCAGATTTTAATGGATGAATTGAAAATACCATGCCCAAGGGCTGCTCGGTTATGGTGTGATAATATGGGAGCCAAATATTTGTCTTCCAATCCTGTCTTCCATGCGCGTACAAAACATGTGGAAGTTGATTTTCATTTTGTGAGAGACAGAGTGTTACAAAGAAGATTAGATGTTCGTTATATCTCAATAAGAGATCAAGTGGCAGATGGTTTTACAAAAACTTTGACTCAACAGAAGCTTGAAGAATTCAAAGGCAATCTCAACTTACGAAAGTTGTGATTGAGGGTGGTTGTTAGAGATATTTGATTTGTATCATCTTATGTATTGCGCAGCAAGTTAATCTAGGCCGGTTGGAGATATTGTTTGTTGTAAACTAGGATAGAGATAGAAGTTTGTTGTAATCTATCTCCAACCGGCCCTGAATGGTTGCTTGCGCTAGGATGTAAATCTTTGCACCATTGGTGCCCATATAAACACGGAGCCGTGGATGCCAGGAGGTAAACCACGTTACAACCAAATCTTTCACCAAGAACCGTGTGAAAAAATGCAAGGCAGCTCACTAATCACTAGGTCGCCAATGGATTAAGGTTGCTCTACCGAAGCAGGCGCAACCACCAGTGTGCAAGGAACGTATTCTAACACACCATTGGCGAAAACGAAGCAGCACTGTTTTTCTTTTTAGGACTTTTACCGGAGTACCACCACCAACTTGGATAGGAGGCAGACAAACTCCAAACCGGGAATTGATCCAATGCTGCTTGATGCTTTAGCTGCAACCAAAAGCATTAGTTCACCCACAAACAGATCGGTCTCAGAACCACAACAAACGAGCAGCACAAGATCAGCTCGTCATCGCCAATGCCGCTGCCCCACGGCGGAAGGTCGGCAGCGGCAGTTCCATCTCCACCCCATCCTGAATTCCTGATCCTGCATCAATCTACCTACCACTGACGACTCTGCCATTCCATCAAGGCAATGAGAGCGGCACCACACTGTGATCTCACGCTGCCACCATCATCAGCACGGCTGCTGCGCCAGCCACTGCCGCCTGCGCCCACATGCGCCAGCGGCCCTGTCGACCAAAGCCAGAAACAGACAAGGAGAACCTCATTAGGAAAATAGGCAGGAGCAAAATTCGTCAAGAAAGCAACAAGCACATCAGTCTTGGAAAAAAAAGTACAGTAATTGGCAACACTCGTAGTCGTAGCGCCCATTTCTAAAGGAAAAATCATCAAGCGTTGGACCGCATCTGCGGTCCTGGTGCGAGAGCTGAGCTGTGTTGTGCACTAGTGCAGGTGCACGGTTAGCCCACTGCAGAGAACCTTCTAGATATGGCGTTGGTTTTTGCAGTTACCTAAACGCCCTTACCTTAAACAAGATTCGGCATCATTCAGGAATTTAAACAAAGGCACTATGTACAATGATGCTGAAACATAATCGTGCATTCGTGCTGCTGATGGTGATTTAAGTGTCCACATCTGAACTTTTAAGTCTGATGAAACCACCCTATCCACTTTGCCGATTCGCAGGATGAACACGCTGATGCGGCAATAAATAATTGGTGCTGATCGTGCGGCAGCGGCAGATTTCGTAGTCGCGTCAACTAATTTCTGTGCAGAGCATGGTCAACCTACGACATGTACTCGGATGATGGCCATCGCCCGACATTCTCGAGTGCTAAAGCCTGATGCCATCACCTAAAGTACCTTTCATTCTTTACAGAAACACAGCAGCAGCTAAATCATGATCGCTACAAGCAAGAACAATTGGTAGAGCAGGGTGCAACCAGAGCTCACCAGAGGATCACGCGTCGCAGCCGAGATGTCGTAGTAGCCGTTGCTGTTTCCGCCGCCGCTAATGTACCCGCTGTTGCCATTGCCGTTACCTCCGAAACTGCCGCCACCGCCGCCGTGGCCAAAGGTGGAGTTGTCGCGCGGCAGCTTGAAGGAGAGCTGGTACGCCGGCGTGCCGTCGGGCTTGAACAGGCCGTAGTTGCGCTCGGACGCCAGGCCGGGCTTGAGGTTCTCGTTGAAGAGCGCGAACACGTAGGCGCGCAGCGGCACCCCGGGCTTGAGCGGCGTGCCCCTGCCCTCCGCCACCAGCCGCATCGCGTTGCTGTTGTACCGCGCCGCGTTCTGCGGCGTCGCGCCGGTCTCGTTGGCCGCCCCCGCGGAGGGCCACCCGGTCTCCGAGACCCGCACCTCCACCACCCGCGACGCCGCGGCGTTGGCCGCCGCGATGGCGTGGTACACGGCGTCCACCTGCGCCACGAGGAGGTTGGGGTAGTGCAGCCGGGAGTTGGGGTCGGGGACGCCCGGGTAGCCCGGCTCGAGCAGAGCGTAGTCCAGCGGCACGCCCTTGGGGTCGCCGGAGTAGGCGAAATAGGGGTACGCGTTCACGAGGAACGGCGAGCCGGTTCGGGCGTGGTAGTCGAGGATGGGGCAGAGGTACGGGAGGAGGTCCTTGCGGAACGCCCCCGCCGACGGCGGGTACGACGTGCCGAGCACGCCTACGTTGTGCGCCGTGGTGACGGTGATCTGCTTGTCGAGGCCGAGCGCGCCCACGGCGCCGTGCAGGGACTGCATCGCCGGGAGCAGGACGCGCGAGAGCGAGGAGCTGCTGCTGCCAGTGAGCACCTCGTTGCCGACGGTGAGCACGGCGATCTTGGTGTCCGGCAGGAAGGGCACGATGTTCTCCTTGAGCCACCGCGCGGCGCCGGTCGGGTCGGCGACGGCGGCCAGGCACTCGTCGGGCACTCCGACGACGAGCTCGACCCCGGTGCGGTCGAACGCGCGCAGCACGGCGGGGTCGGCGTCGTACATCCGCACGCGGCCAATGCCGAGGCCCTCGAGCAGCGGCAGCACGGACTGCGGCGGCGGGAGGTTGTTCCCGACGCGGCCGTAGTTGATGCCCAGGAGCGACGCCGACGTGGCGTCCGCGGCGGGCGCGACCGCCAGCGCGACGACCACAGCCGCGCACAGCGCCGCGGCAAGGCGGGAGGCGCACGGGCGTTGGAGCCGCCAGCCGACTGGGAGCAAGCGGCACGGCGCCATTCCTGCAGCGCAGTCCTGACCGTGACAGAGAGATTGGAAGATGGAATGGGGTGAGGTGACGAATTGGGTGGAGTTACCTCCTCCTGCAGCGGTCAGCGGTGTAGTACCTCGAGAAGAAAAGGATGCTCTGATGACTGATGGGTGATGACACCGACCACCGAGAACGTATCCTGATGGCACAGGGGGCAGAGGGTTGTGGCGTGTGAGGCTCTGAGCCCAAAATGGTGAATTCTAGCGGCACGACACGTTGGTTGTGCCAGCAATGGGTCCCGAAATCAGCGAATGGTGTTAGTTTGTTGTGGCCTCAGTTACTAGTCTTGGGACGGCCGGAGTGGAATCCAATGGAGGACAGTCCTCACTCGGCTGGGCTGCAACGGCTGTATTTTTTGGGACGCTCCCCGCGCATGGAAAACGCTCACTTGGTGCGTGGATACATGGTGAGAGAACCAAAGGAAGCGGCGGCGAAGGATGGAACCAAAACATCCGAATTGTGTAATAAATTGATTTTTTTATATCACAATAAAATAAATTTGGTGCTAATTTTTTATGCATTATAACCAGCTAATTACTGGAAAAAATAAAAAAAATTAGGTACAATTTTTTTATGGATTATTTGCTTTCGATAGAGAAAATGGTGAAAAAACATCCGTATCCGAATCCGAATTTCTTTTCATCATTTGATCAAAATATAGCACACATTTGGGGTTTATTTTGTATGAATCTTAACAAGCACAATGCCAAGAACAAGAATATAAATTTTTAGATACAAAATATTATACTTAATTTAGCTAAAATCAAAAAAGAACGGCTAAAAAATGCTATCCGAATTGGTATCCGGTTCCATCCCTAGCGGCGGCGATAGGTGGAAGAAGAAGTGGACTCCGAGCCCAACAAATTTTTTTTATTTTTTATATTTATTTTTTCACGGTTTTTCAAAAAAAAATAGTGGATTCGAAAATTTGCAAAAGTTGCTTCGAACAGCCGTGGTAAATGGCGGCACGGACCTACCGCCACCGAGAACGGTGGTAGGGGCGCTACAGTGCCCCTACCGCTACTTCAATTAGCGGTTGCTACAGTAACTTTTTGGTATGAACTTGGGTGAGGATAAAATTTATATGAAAGTTGTAGCTTTCGACGAGATCTACAACTTTGTAGTTCAAACTTTTTTCATTTGAAGTCATCTCAGGACTAAAAAATCGATATACTATCCAGATCTGGATAGTATATCGATTTTTTAGTCCTGAGATGACTTCAAATGAAAAAAGTTTGAACTACAAAGTTGTAGATCTCGTCGAAAGCTACAATTTTCTCATAAATTTTATCCTCGTCCGAGTTCATATCAAAAAGTTATGATTTTTTGAAGGGAAGTTGCCCCTGCCAAAACGGGGAACGGCGGCAGGAACCCGCTACCGCACCCGCGGTGGGTTACTGTAGCAACCGCCAATTGAAATGGTGATAGGAGTGCTACAGTACCCCCTACCGCCGTTACCGGTGGCGGTAGGTCCTACCGCCATTTACCACGGCGGTTGGAGGCTATTTTTGCAAAAAAAATTATCCGCTATTTATTTTTGGAAAATTATGAAAAAATAAATATAAAAAATAAAAAAATTCGAGCCAACCAACACGGTAGACTACGACGAGCCCAACCCAACACGGGTTGACTACGACGAGCCCAACCAACACGGGTTGAATCAAAATGGGCCACAGAAAAAATAGGTCCGATCAAATTGACGCATCTGCCCCTGAAGACCATTTAAGTTAGGCCTACCTCCATCAATGTTGGGGCACCGACATTCTTCTAAGGAAAAGTTCATTCCACAACCCTTATCTATAAGCGGTGTCTGAGTTTCAACCCCCCAACCACAAAATCAGGTATTGGACACCCACGAACTATCTAAACCGTCCAATTTACCCCCCTCGGCGGTTTCTGAGGTGGTTTGCGCGTGCGTGGCGCCACATCAAACATCCTTGCTGTCACCTACTTAGTGGGGCCCACATGTCATTGAGCCGGGACCTTCTTCTTCCTTTAAAGCCATGCCGACCAAATCCAGCCACACGCACAGTGGGGAGGAGGCGCGCCTGCGCCTCGAGAAGGCCGTCGAGCTCGGCGCCTGCGTGCACGACAAGCTGGAGCGCGCCCGCGGCCACCTGCGCACTGCCGCACTCCTGGCGGTCCTGGACGGGGTCGGTAGTGGCGGCGCCGCCACGCGGGAGAGCGCCGGCGTGGGGGCGAGGAGGGCGCAGAGGTGGGGCGCATGGAGGATGGATGCGGTGTGGCTACCGGCATCGGGGAGGAGGAGAAGCAGCAGGTCCCGCGCCTCACTGCTCCAACGCGGGATCCCACACTCGCCGGTGCGGCGACCTACCTGTGCGGGATCCCGGACTCCCGATGCAGTGGCCTCCCTGCGATGGGCGCGACAGGTCTCGTGCCTCATTTGCCTCCTCTTCACGACGCGCTGGGTCCGCGCCTCCTCCGCACGGCGCGGCGGCCTCGTCTTCCCCGCGACCGGCGTGACGAGGCTCGATCCGCGGCCAAATCGAGGGGCGGCGGCACAGAACGTGGAGCTTGAGGCGCACTGTGCCTCCTCCGCCGGCGTACGTAGGCGGTTAGGCCTAGAGTCGTGCCCCCTCCCTTCAGTTTCCCCTACGCGGGCGTGTGGCGTCCAGCAGCCCGGCGGCCTGCTCCTTGTCCTCCCCGCCGGCGTGCATGTGGCGGTTGCCGTGCGTGTGGCTGGATTTGCTCGGCATGGCTTTAAAGGAAGAAGGTCCCGGCTCAATGACATGTGGGCCCCACTAAGTAGGTGACAGCAAGGATGTTTGATGTGGCGCCACGCACGCACAAACCACCTCAGAAACCGCCGAGGGGGGTAAATTGGACAGTTTAGATAGTTCGTGGGTGTCCAATACCTGGTTTTGTGGTTGGGGGTTGAAACTCAGACACCGCTTATAGATGAGGGTTGTGGAATGGACTTTTCCTTCTTCTAAATGGCTGGACTGGGCTGGTCTTTTGTTGAATACAACAAGGCCGTAAACGGCGGTATCAAAATTCGGCCCATAGTAAAGCGGCTAAGGCCCGAAACTGCTGACAAGATAGTAGGGCTCATAATATTCCTCTAAAAAAAGGTAGGCTCATAAAAAAGGAATCGGGTCTATGATCTTCCAAAAAAAATATATTACTGGGTCTATTTGTTGCAAATTATTACCCTATTTACATGTGTCCTGAATATGTTTCAAGTAATTTCATCCACCAAAAATTATAACATAATTAAGCACATGTTGAGCAAAAACTGATTAAGATGCTCAATCACTTCGTTATATCTTAATGAAATCTATATGGATGGCTTGGTTACAATATTAAAGAAGCTAATATAAAGCCATTATGAAGCAATTACAATGGCATTAAATATATTGGTGAAGGCCGCTGTCCAGGTCAATCATCAATCTTCCTCGCAGCAGTAGTGACAGTTTTCGCTGTTGATTTCTCTCCGACACGAGCGAACAATTTCTGACATGAAATTCAGTGCCATGTCCATCGCCGTGCAGCCATCGAGCGACAGTCAGGTCAGGTCCTGCAGCCGAATGGCACAAAATCCAAGATGCACAGCTGCGACTGTGGGGGCACAGTTCGTTCAATCAGACATTAGTACTGTGGGAGTACTCGACAGTTATTTTCAGGCTACCGACGGGTGAGGCCGTGGCCTTTGGTTTAAAACAAAGTTTACTACTGCTTGTGTGATTAGAAAGCAAGCAGCTCTCATGATCCAAGAACGACCCTACTGGTTATCGGTTTCAATTTCAACACGTGACTTAGCTTATTAGATTCTGACAGATCGATTTCTCGTCCCTAAACGAACCACCAATTTATCCTTACAGTTCTTTCGGATCAGGTGTCATCTTAAGCTTGCGGTTTGGAGAAGTCGTACATCAATACATCTGTCTGGAACTTGACTCTCTGTACTGTATTATATTCTGTTCATACTGATGTTGCCAGCAGCCCAGCACCGGTATGTACAGCCGCAGCTGCAGAACTTGACGACCACAATTTTGTTCAGTGCAGTGATCGAGTCTTTAAGAAAAGCTTTAATCTGTTGGAACAGGCCCATCAACCGATCAGCAGCCTTTCGTTGTGCCGGGCATTAGTTGGAGAGTTCCAATCTCGAAAGCACTGGATTGCGCCGCTAGAGCCATTATCTAGGCATGTAGAACGAGACAGCAAGCTTTGTTATTTACTCCTAAGCAGGTTTATGCCTGATAGCAGTTCATCCAACAACCGAAAGATTCGCACTTCGTCCCCTTGCCGTTTAAGAACAGAATTTTCCGATTAAACTTGAAGACATCCGATGATTGACTCCGGGTTGTGGCACTGGCATGCCGATCCTCTTGGTTACCTCTTGTCCGTCGTCGTTTTCCCGAGTGGAAAAACTGTGGAAGTCAGCGTGTGGATTTCAGACCCAGCGTAGCAATAACCACATTGTCAGGGAGCACAGACACGCACACTGTGAGTCTGTGACGCACGCCGTTGATTGACACGGGCTAGAAATCCGGGTGCGGCTGCGACGCCGACGGGCGAGCGCTCGTCGTCGTCGCGCCACGCTTGTTCGCCTGGCCCATGTGTTCGCGAGCTGAGCCGGGGAACGCACAGCGCGTCACAGTGTTGCCGTCCTGGTGCAGCGTGACGCTGGCAGAGGCAGTACGCATGCCGGGCCGTTCGGATGGAGGAGAAACCGGAGAGCGAAGAGCCGGAGATGGCGAGACCGGTTGGCTGCGCCGAAGGGAGGTGCTCGACCGATCCAACGACATCGCGGAGCACCGACACATCCCGCAATCAACTTGCGATCGAGAGAAAACGCCGACACGAAGGCCGGCCGGTAGAAAGAGGACGATGCACGGAGACTACTGCACAAAATATACCTACCCCACCTGCGGTGTCCTGTGCAGGCTGTGCTTTGGCGTACGCTCCCGTGCATCACGTAGCACCACATGGGTTAACCGTTTGCATTTCCAAGTTTCGTAACCTAATCCTCTCAGCAAAGCACGTTTTCCTGCAACAAGTTCCACTGTTCAAGATAGCGCAGTTGGCAGCTGCGATGACGAACTGACGATAGAAAAGTAAGGCGTGTGATAACTAGTGCCCTGGAAGCTTTATTGCGATCCCTCCTCGCATCAGACCGACGATGGCCGACGTCCCGACAGAAGAGCCCGGTGGCGTCCAGTATCCGTTCCATCTGGGCACCCGCACCGTGTGTGTCACTCGCGCGCGGTGCGGCTAGAGGCCCCCCGTCGTCGCCGCGGCGGCGACACCCGGCGGGCGGCGCGCGCGCGGCGGCCGGACACGAGGCGGGACGTTGCTGTCAGAGAGATGATTGTCCCGTTTCACATCGCTGTCGCACGCTCGGCATCGATCTCTGACGCGACATTTACTCGCGAACAGACTGCGAGCGGTGGGGCGTCACGCCCGTGGAAGGGAGGCTACTGTGCATCGTACGTACCGCTGCCCCCTCCACGATCTGATTGTGCTAGCTGTCGGCACACGAGGAGGAGGGGCTTTGGAGGTCGGAGCACACGAAGGCCGACGGCCGTGCATGGGCATCGCTTGTCGCGCGGCGTGTTGTACATGGCCGGCCGAGCCTTGCACAGCTGCATGCATGAGAGGTCATTCGTAAGCACCAGGAGTCAAACAGTTTCTCCCGAGACTGTCACTTGCGTTCCACTCGAGTTCTCTGAAGACGAAGTCTTTCCACACCAGTGTCGTTTTAGATGTTGACTTTTGCAGGCCAAGCAGGTTCGCGTGGCTGTCATGAATTGGATCTTGCGTCGAGCTCGAAGCAGATCTGGAGAGGTTCTTTGTTCATGTCCACAGTGGCATCTGAAATGTGGTCTAATGTCACGTATTAGATATGCTTGAAGTAACATACTCCTATATAGAAGATGGAAGCAGTTTCTTTCTCAAGACGAAGGGTTTATCAGATTGACCGTTGCATACCTGCATGATATAACGGACCCAACAGACAGACCACGTTCCATCTTACCCCAAATTAAAACTTGCCAACCATCGAGTTAGTTACAGACTACCTCATTTCTAGCTCCAAAGGTGAGCTGGTTACCTCTCTCTCGGCTACCCTTTCAGCATGACTAAACAACTCGCATCGAGGGCATCGAAGCAGCCGTCACGATGTGTTTGCTTTGGGTCCAGTCGAAGCAGTGGTGCTCCGTGCAGCTCAGAACACGTACAGTTCTGTGACGGCACTTGCGAGCCGAAGATTGTGCACCTTGAAGGACTCTACTCGATCGCGTCGTGTTCACTGAAAGAAACTGCCGCTTTTCCCATCAGAAGTGCTACCACCGATGCTCAGATGCAGCTATAGATGTTCAGATGGGCAAGGCCCGATGGGCCGGCACGGGCACGGTCCTAAAAAGCACGGCTCTAACACGACACGGCACGAAGGGGATAGTGCCTCGGGCTGGCCCGGCACGATGGTCGGACCGGGCCTGGGCCGCACCCTAGGCACGGTAGCCCGGCACGGGCACGGCCCGAAAAACACCCAGCCCGACTCAGGCCCGATACTTAAATCACCCTCTCATATAAATAGATGAAACCCTAGCCTCTCCTCATTTCACCCCTCCTCCACCCTGCAGCCGCCGCCTCCTCTCCTATCCGCCTCCACCCCTGCTCCTCCCCTCCCTCTCGGCTCTCGCGATTCATCTCCATCGCGTCCCTCCGGCCCTCCCTCCCCTACATGCCGGCCGTCGCGACCTACACGCCGGCCGTCGCGCCTGCGAGGGGCGCAGCCAGGCGCCGTGTGAGGGCGGCGAGATCTGCTCCGCCAGGTGGCGCCTCTCGGCTCTGGCAGGCGAGGAGCAGCCGGCGCCCGACGCTGCCGTGGGGGCGCGCCGGCGCGGCCAGGAGTGCGTTCGCCGTCGCCCCTACAGAGAGTCCGACCAAGAATTTGATGTGTGACGAATTTGATGTGTGAATATTTCTGTGATGGATTGATTTCAGTGATTCATATGATGAATTTCTTTATCTGTGCATTTTGCTTCCATTTTTCTCTTCCGTTTCTCTGATTTCGTGCTTGGCCCGACCCTGGCCCCTCATTGGCTCGCCGTACCTCGGGCCAGTCCAGCACGGCCCGAAGGGCATTAGGGCCGGGCCTGGGCTGCCACTTCGGCACGGTGGTCCGACACGACACGGCACGGAAGACCATCGTGCCTGCATAGTGCCGGGCCTGGTCGGGCCGGGCCAAATCGGGCTAGGGCCGGGCGGCCCGTTTGGCCATCTATGGATGCAGCTCTCCGGCCGCTCGACCTGCGACGACGGGCCGGCGGGAACCAGCCCCGGGGCACGGAGGAAGGTCGGAGGTCGCCAAACACGCGTCCCGGAAATTTATGGCACACAGCGCGGTCTCTGTGCTCCTCTTTTTGGATGAGTTTCTTCGTGTTCTCGCACGCGCGCCGGCAGCGGCGGGCGAAGCACGAGTACCGGGCCCCCCGCGTGCGGTGAGCTCCCTCTCCTTGATCCCGTGCTCGACGCCATACAGCTTTTGTTGCCAATCTGACACTGACAACACTACAACCGACGCGAGCCGCCGTGGACACACACGATAGACGGCAGTGTCCGTGTGTATGGAGGGCCATGGCCCATGGACGCTTGCGTGTCAATGTTTAGCCCCGCTGCCGTGCCACCATGCGAGCAACCGCAGTACGATTACTGTGTAGGAGGAGGGTCTCGAGCAAAGGTAGTAGCGGCGCGACTACTGTAGTGTTTCTGGAGTGCAGCAGTTGCTCTATCAGTACCTTCCGGCGACGACGGTGGTTCAGCCCGTCAGCTATAACTTCTCTAGGTAGTGCGCGCGGCGCCAAACAATTTGTCGTGTCACTTCTCTATCAAAACCGAAGCGTCATTTCATTTCCCGTCATGCCTGAATCATACCATTATCATACAAGGCGCATTCGGTGTACTGTATCAACTAACTTCGTCACTCGTAGCTGTTGATAGATATATATCGACGAATGATTGATCTTTTTGGATGAAGGGATGATTCATCTATCTCGTCTCTGGTTGCTAGCTGCTGGTTGTTGCAGTCCATCGGTTGTTGATGTCTAAAGAAGTGTGTGTAATCCGGTTCGGGGCGCAAGGAAATTGAGCGGAATCAGTTGAACACAATCATTGACAGGGCCGGATTCTGGCCCGTCTCCACCCGGTCGTAGTAGACCAGGGTCCGGCTTTCGGCGACGTTTTTGTCCATTTGGCAACGCGCAACAGCTGCGCGGCACTTTCACCACAAATAGTGCATCCACAGTCATACAGGCTACAGCAGTAGTGGTCGAAGGAAATCAGATGAAGTTGAGGAAATCAGACGAAGTTGACTGGTAATTATCATGACTGTAAGAGCATCTACAACAGTTTCCCATGTCAGTTTGTCGTTCTTTTTTTTAAAAAAAAAGAGTCTCCAACAATTCTCTATAGTTGCCATTTATCTCAAGTTCGGAAAAAAAAGTCTTCACGCGCTATATGCAACGAAGAGATGGAAGGATATAAAAATAATTTGTTTATGTCTCAGGGTTCCTGATTGTAAGGAATCGGATGCTCGTAGCCTAAAAGAGGGAGAGGGTGAATTAGGCTTCTTAAAACCTTAACCTATGGCTTCACTACTTTTACACAAAGTAAAACTAGAACATACTACCTAGATGTGCAACTATGGTTGTTCTAGTGTGAAACTCCCATCCCAAAACAAGTTTTGCAACCTACAGCCAATCCTAGTATGATACTACTCTAGGAAAGTAAAGGCAAGCAAAGATTGCAATAGAGTAATACGGAAACGTAAAGAGGGATGAGAGGAAGCAAACTCTTGACACGCGATTTATCCCGTGGTATCGGTACGCACTAAGCCACCCCTAGTCCACGTTGTTGAAGCACTCACACAAGAGTATTGCTTCCCGGTCACCAAGTCTCTCCCAAGAGCACCACTAGACTCGCCACTAAGGCTCGCCACTTAGGCACTCGCCAAGCTCCCTTGGTCACCTTGATGCCGCTTCCACTAAGGAGCTTCTCCACTTAGGAAGAGGGTCTCCACGTCCCCGCACAAAGTGTCCTCGCCACTCCACACCAAGCCGGAGGGGCGAAGACGATTGCCGGTCAGCTATTTAGGCCCCAAGGCTTCTGGCGCACCTTGTACAACTTGATTCACTCAAGAATCGCCTCACAAGGTTGGCAAAACCTTGCATTCACTCAGCTCTAAGCTAAGCCTAGCACTAAGCACACACACAAAGTGTGTACAAGTCTATGGATGAGCAATTTAGCACTTGGATGGATTGAATATGATCTTCTAGGTGTCTTGCACTCCTCTGCACTTCCACACAATCCAACACCCTCAAATGGGTGAGTGGAGGGGGTATAAATAGCCCAAGGCACTCAGCTAGCCGTTGGCTAACGGCTCACTGAAAAGTTGACCGTCGGATGAACCGATGCCTACTTTTCAGGAGCATCGGTTCATCCGGTGCCCCTCCCACGTCACTTAGCCGTTGAGGTTCTCTGACAGAACTGCTCCGACGCTATACGTCGACGGTGCGTCGGATCATCCGGTGCTGAAGGACTTCACGCCAAACCGTCTCTGTTGGTTTCTTCGAGACCGTCGGATAGAGCGACGCTTCCTCTGACCCAAGGCGTCGGTTCATCCGGTGCTAAAGAGTCTGTCTTGACGCGTCCCTGTCTTGATTCAAACCAAACATCGGATAGACCGACGTTGTCCCCACTTAGACCGTCGGATCATCCGGTGCTACTGACTTCGCTGCTTCTCCTCTGCAATTCATCCGGCGCATCTGGAAACTGGACCGTCGGGTCATCCGACGGTGCCTGTTGACTTCAGACTTCTCGCAGTGTACCAAGTACACCGACGCTTCTTCCTATGTACCGTCGGTTCATCCGACGGTACCATTTTTCTTCTTTTTCTTCCACGGTTTTGACCCTTGAAAAATAAACTATCTTCTCATTTTGGCATGTGGTATTTTTGCATCCATGGGACCTAGTAATGTCTACAAAGACATGCTAAACAATATGGTTAGTCCCATTGATCATATTGTCATTAATCACCAAAATCATACTCGAACTAATGGCATATGAGGCCATGTTCGCTACACTGATATAAGTTTTTGAGAGTTGGAAGTGCATAAACATAATTTCGTTTCTCTCAGGGTTTCTAATTTAAGTAAAATATAGGTTTGACGAGTGAATTTAGGTTTCTAGCTTAAAATTGTACTTTTTTATGGGACGGAGGGAGTAATAAATTGTTGGAGATGAACTATTTTTTTCTTAACATATTTTTTTAGAAGTTGTCAAAATAAAAAACTAAGTAAAATTAGGCAAACTACTAAAGATGCTCTAATTAGATATTGTTGGCAAGCCGGACCTGTACCTCCCTCGCCGAGTCGTTGTGCATGGTCCAAAACCGAACGGGCACCGCTACCCCGATGTTGAGTTTACCAGCAACCGTGAGTTTTCAACCACACGGTCGATTTCACAGCTACCACAGTACCACCCACTTCCACTTGCACATGGTGGGCCCCGCACCTTATCTCTTCCTCCCTCATTCTCTTTCACCTTTCCCTTTCCTCTGGCAATAGCACACCACAGACTTGCAGAGGAGAAACCGGCGGGCAGCTAGTGACGCCACGGGCAAGCTCCCTGGCGGGAGGGCCGGCCGCAGGAGCGCCGGCGTGGGTGAGCTCCCCGGCGGGCGGGCCATCCGCGGGACCGGCGGCGCAGGTCAGCTTCCCGGCGCAACGGCCGGTCGCGGGAGCGGCGTGCCCAGGCGAGCTCCCCGGCGGGTGAGCTCCCCGACGAGCGGACGCTCGCGGGAGCACCAGCGCAGCGCCGCAGCCCAGCTCCTCGGCCGATCCAGTCCAGGAGAGCTCCTCGTCGATTTTTTTTTCTTTTTTGGATATTTTTTTTCTGAATTTCATTTCCTTTAAATTTTTTGAAAAATCTTTTACATAGTTTTTTCCCACAAAAATTTCTCCAAAATCTTTTCCACAAAGTTTTTTCTTAATTGTTTTGCACAAAAAATTCTCCAAAATCTTTTCCACAAAGATTTTTCTTAATTTTTTCACAAAATTACTTCAAAATCTTTTCCACAATTTTTTTCTTAATTTCTTCCACAAAATTTTCTTCAAAATCTTTTGCACAAAGTTTTTTTCTTATTTTTTTCCAAAAACAATTCTCCAAAATCTTATTTCCACAGTTTCTGAAATGTTATTATATATTTTTTATGTAAAATGATTTGATTCAGAATTTTTTTCCAAAATTTTTGTAGATCTTTCATAAATGTTTTGTTTTCAATTTTTATAAAATCTTTTGTCCTGATTTTTCCTTTTCTAATATGTTTCTCTAATTTATTTTGTTTTTGTGCGGGGCCAAGCGCGCCACCTGTGTGCGGGTGCACGGGGTGCATGCCTCTGCGCGGGACCACCCGCACGTGGTCGACCGCACCGTAACTCCCGTGCGGGCGCCCGCAGATTTGAGTCCCCCCGCTGCTACGAGCAGTAGCATCCAATGCGTGGCTCCTGGCTTCTTCGCTTCTGCCCACGTACTGTAAAGAAACAGAGGCGCAAGCCTACCACTGCCTCGTCCTCCTGCGTAGGTGGCCGTCCTCTACAGGACGGGGACACGCATACAGGTGGTGTCGTGTCCACGGGCGGGAACCCAGAAACAAACCCAACCACTACTGCTCGGTCGACGACGGCCCCATCACCGATGCAGTGCTAAACTCCAGCCTTGCCGTTCGTCGCTATCTCCGGCTGGAGACAAGGCACGTATCTCCAGGCACGCCGGGCGTTGATCGCAGCTCAATCTCGCATCGGGGGTTCCGCTGAGGGTGGGGGAATGCCCGGGGACCCCGTCACAGTAGGCATACTACAGTGCCCGTGACCGGACCGGGTCAATGCGTCGTTACGCTTTTGACATCGCGATTAGAGTGGCGTAGTATCAGTACGAGTACGTGCCAAGGTACCGCCGTACTCTCCCCGCGTATTACAAGCGTCAAACGGTACAGTACCGGTGCAAAGCGTGCAGCCACACGTCATCAACGTGCCAGAAAAAGATGTGCAGCTACCACCACCTGCTAGCTTTTCTAGAATCTGGATGGCTAGATATAGGTTCTATTATTAGCACTCCGTACCAACTTTGTTACGTGCCTACTACTAATGCCCCATCCCATCCCATTGACCGCTTCTAATCTGTGTACTGTATGCGCCTTTGTGATTTTGTCCACGCACGCGCTCCACTTGAACCTTTCTTTTGTCGCAAGGAAGCACGCACGTCACTCACGACACCCGAATTCCAACGCTGGAATAATGGAACATACCAAAGCTTCAGTGTTTGCTTCTCTAGGCACGCTACACGCTTCAGTACACCAAAGCTCAACACACACAGCTGGACGTGATCCCAAAAACTTCTTTGTTGGCACTCGAAATTAAACGAGGAGGAGGTGGCGTCCTTTAATTTTGTCAACGCAGTTGGCGTGTGTTCTAACGACGACGAAACATATCCTAAGCTCCTAATAATGCTAACTAGTGTTATTGTTAGCTGCCCCTGCATATATACGACGACGAACGCCACGTCCTTATCGCGCACCGCGCGCGGTGCACCGGCGCGCGCAGCTAGTCATGATGGGGAGCGTCCGAAAATACTGGCCGTGCATTTACATGCACGCGTACGTGAGCTGTTGGCTGCGTGAGACGGACCAACAGTGCAGAAATCGACGCACGCACACGCACACACACGTACATAAAATCGGAGTACGCCTACATCACATCATAAATCTCGAAATGATAGCTGTCGTATGCACGGGTGTCGGGCTACTGCACGCATCATGCCACTTTTCTCGCCAGGGGCATCCAGGACCACGACGCGTCATGAGTACTACCAGCTCGCGCGCGTCGTCCCACACATGCGTACACAGCTTCTTCGTTCGTCCTAGTACGGCGTAAATGCACGGCGCCGGGCTACGTACAAGAGCCCGCGCGAGAGAGCCACAGACACGAACTGTCCGTCCAACTGTCCAGATGCCACGTCCATTCCTCTCCTCCGCTCGACGAGACCATGCAATGCAACTAACCGACCGACCGATCGATCGATCCCCGGCCGGCCCGGCGGTGCACCGCGCGCGGCGCGAGGAGACCGCGATCGATCGATCGCCGAATCAAGCAGAGCGTCGGTCGAGCGATACGACCGGATCGCCAGCCATTGCACCCGTCACGTCCCCATACAGACGCGAGACATATCGCCCGTTGCACTCGCACCTGTGTCTGTCTGCGTATGTCTGGACCGTGCATGCGCGCGCGTGGTCCAGGCACCACGACGAGCACGTATCTGTATGTTAGTGCGCGGCGGTCGGCGTCGATCGACGCCGAAGGGGGGAAGAGATCGACAGGGAGGGGTACGGAGAACAACCCGCAACCTAACGGCGGCGCGCGCGCGGGGCACGGGTGGAAGGGAACGGCGGCCGAGCCCCGCCGGTCGGGAACGCGCACCGCACGCGGGAGGAGGAGGTGGTGGTGGACTGGTGGTACGGTGTGACAAGTTAACAACGCGAGCGAGGGGTGGTAAAGGTAGCGGGGGAGGGCGACGCCGCAACCGACTCGGCACGATGGCTTGGGTTACTTTCGTTTTCCTGTGCCAAGGCCGTGCGTGGTGCTGCGTCGCGGCGGAATCCGAAAAAGGGAAAGGGACGCGGCCGGCGCCGGGGGTGCGGGGGCCCGCGGCCCCGCGCGCTCGTCTCCTTCGGCTCGTTCCGCACACGCAGGCACGCGATGCTCCCGGCTTTGGGTGATGGGCGTGAACGAACGGAAAAAGGGCTGATCGGCCGGGTAGCCGCGTAGGTTCATTAGAGCACCAGTAGAGAGCAGCTTGTTAACTTTCCTAGCTACTATGCGGCTAGAGCAAAATGAGCCATACACATTTTGGCGTAAACTAAAGAGAAAGATGGATCAACGTACACGCTGGGCCGAAATGAAAGCAGAGAGCCAAGCCAAAGCGATAATGCGCGGTAGACCTCAGTTGGCAAGCTGTTACATCCGGGAGCCATGCCTGATTCTATTCTAAGACCAACATCGACTACAGCGTTATACGCGCAGGCGCAGCGTACCTGCGAGAAATAGTAGTACCACCAATCACGGGGAGGCCAAGGGCATCATCATGCAGAGAGTACACAGTTTTGGTGACGCATCATTCAGTCGAGCAATTCAGCTTCGTGTCCTTCCTCTAGGGTGAGTGCGCGAGTCAAGTCGGCTTCTTTTCTTTCGACATATTTGCAGTAGTTTTCTCTTAAAACAAACCCTGCAAATGAAGTCAACACACAATACTTTTCTCTCAGAAACACTTATCGTACAAATCAGGAGAAGATCTGTGCAGTTTAAGTTAGACCAAGAATTCAAGCTCTACGCGCGGCTACGCTTGACCAGCGAAGACGTTCGTTCGTCAGTTTCAGTTCGTGCCGTCGTTGTCTACTCGCTAGTTCATGTTAGCAGATAGGCAGAGGAGGTCCGTAGACTGTTTACTTCAGCTAGACCAAGAATTCAAGCTCTACGCAGCTACGCTTGACCAGCGAAGACGTTCGTCAGTTCGTGCTGTCGCTGTCTACTCGCTAGTTCATGTTAGCAGAGGCAGAGGTCCTGTAGACTGTTTACGCATACTCTTTTGCTGCTTACACAGTGTTCTACGCTGGGGACTCACCTGTTGCGCTCACTCATCAGCCCTCCGTCCGCGTGTTGAGAGAAAACTACGCAAAGCAACTGCCTACTGCCTCGGTTAACTGTTCAGTCTCATTGTTGTAAATAAAAAATAAAAAAAAACTGTTCAGTCTCACTCCTCGATGTGTAGTGAAGCCGGCTAAAAAAAGCGCTACCTTGCTTCATCGAGTGTATGATTGAGCTATAGCTAAATGGCCACCCACCCAAATATCTCTCGTGATATTATATTAGCAACTCTAAAAAGCTCCTTTATTTCTTTTTCCATCGGTAAACTATAAAAAAAACAAGAAAACTACCGTTCTAACAACCTCGCAATACCTCTCCTCCGCAATCTCCCTCGCCATTCCGTCGCCTCCGCTCGTGTTCTTTGGCGATACCCCCTCCCCGCGCCAGGTCCACCACCCGCACGCCCAACTCCTCATCATGCGCGCACAGATCCTCCTCTCGCGTGGCGCTGGAGGCGGCGGAGCCAAATCATCGCGACAGCGGCACGGGAGGCAATGCTGCAATTGGCGTGGGGAGCCTAGCCTGGGCTATAGGCGGAAGCGGAACAGGTCGCCGAGGAGCTCTCGCACCTCCACAGCTCGAGGCAGCAGCGTGGTAGAGCTCCATGGGCAGCTGCGGAAGGGGCGGATGGACCTCACCGGGAAGACCTGCACGGTGAGCGAGAGTGGTGGGTAAGTTGCAAAACAGATGTGTGATGTCGCATAGAAGCTCCGCCTGCGAGGAATTGAGACGAAACTCACCGATGGCGATGAATCGAGCCGAGGCACCGCCCTTGGCCGTCGTCGTGCTGTGGTGGCGCTCTGCAGGCCCCCGTACACCTCGTTCACACCATGGGTCGTCAGCCTCGTCCGGCCGGGGAGGGAGCGAGGGAGGGGGTGGCCGAAAGAGGGAGAGTCACCGGGGAGCAAAGAGGAGAGATCAGGAGGGACAGGGCGGAGCAAAGAGGTTGCAGCCGAACAGAGGTGAAAGAAGGGAAGGGGATGACGATGGGACACTTTAAAAAGATAGAAATTCTAAAAATTCTAGAGAAAATCAACTTTGTTTCTAAAATTACCCACCTATACCATTATGAAGAATTAAAATTGACCCCTATATTTATGTCTAAATTACCCAAATATGCCTCTATAAAAAATAAATCTAAACGATCCACCAATCACATCATACATAATAAATATCTTTATTTCAAATAAAATAAAAAAATCATCTAACTATCCCGAAGTGCCGGTGTGTACGCAACTTATCTTTTGCCTTTAATCTCTTTCCAATATTTAAATCATAAAAAGGATCTATCGTTATAGGATCTTTAGTTGATGCTCATAACTATATCGGTCTCACCACCATATCATAACAACCAATGCTCATTAATGTATTATACACTATTTTTTAGAAATATTATTGATTGTTCTCACTAATCTAAATAATAATATTTATCATATATCATCTAAAAGCACTAGGTTGTGCAGATGCACAGGTTGATGGACTAGTAGCAGAAGTCGGAATGGAAAGAAATTGTCCTGGCCTCACATTCGAATTTCGAAATGATACATGCACTTTACCTTTTCTTTACGGATTCGGCACTTCGCTTTCATTGTCTAATATAAAACATTTCGTCCTTTTTCTAGAGAAAAATCAATCTCTTGACTATTGTTTTCTAGCCGCCATGCTATTTTAGTTAAGTCGGACTTATTTGAGACTCCAACATAATTATTGTGGAAAGTGCTAATGATGTAGTACCGCTATGAATGCATATCAGTATATCATGAAATAAAAAAAATATAACAATATAATAATTTGAAAACTACTACTAGAGATCCATGGTATTACGTGCCAATAGTTTCTTTTTGCATGCTAGTCGTCAAAGTTGAGAAATATATGAGACTAAATTAGTTTTTTGCATGGTCTTATAAAGTTGTTTTTGCAAAAAGCAAAATTAGTGTGGACTAAAACAATAGTCACGAGATTACACAGTATTAACAAACATAGTAGGTGGATCAGGATTTTAAAACAATCTTCCTATTTTTTTTAAAAAAAACTATGTTATTTTGTCCTTGAAATATTTTTATACGGTGTTTATTTTGTATTATATTTTGTAAAAATCGATGCTCAAAGTAGTATACATCTAAGACATTTTTCAATCCCTATACTACTCCAGTTAATTCAAGCTGCATGTACAGCATGCATTAAAAATAGTAGTGCCAAAGTATACGCCGCGTATAAAAATCAGCAGACATTCATTCACGTCCGTTTGAAAACAATACCGCGATGCAGCTGTGCACTGCTGCACATTCTGCCGCTTGTCTCCCCATTAAAAAAGCTGTAGTAAAAACTCTCGTCCCGGCCCTGCAGTCCAAGCCTGTCCTCGGCAGTTCTTCTAATCACTTGGTTTAATGAAGCTGACTACCAAGCTCTTTACAGCTAAGCTTGAAGGCTTTGAGGCACTGGCCTGTCAGCAGTGGCGGTGCGAAACTATATTTCTTGGGACCTTCTGCAATCTTCTTTCTAGGGACGCAGACGCACAGGAAAAAAACGAAATATTCCGGATGTAGGATGACAGCCCGTGCAACAGCGAAGATGCCGTGCACAAGGAGGTTAACTGACCGTGATATAGTAGTGGTCAGTACGATGCAGAGAACGGAGCCAGGTGATCAAGGAGCCCACATGGCAGGAGCAGACAGGATTACAGGATAACATCACATTCCCATCGAGCACACCAGTAGGCACTCCATTGGATCTGGCCTTGGCCAGGCTCTAGAAAGGCGCAACACTTGGTGCCACCCCCGCGGTTTCAGCCCAATCAGCGCCAAATCTTTCGGCCGTAACCCCACACATGCACGCCCCAAGCCATGATTACGCGGGGGGATGATGGCCGTGGGCGTGGACACGGCCATGGAGTAGGAGTGCATCGCATTCGGCAGCTCTGGTGGACGGCCGGGCCAGCGAGCAGATATTGGCAATTTTGCCATGCTTTTGAGGCAGAATTCGTTACCGCTCCGCATCGGGGCGAGAGGGGGGGGGGGGGGGGGGGCTCCGTGTCACTAGCGCTCGTATTAAATTAAATCCTCTTCGCCGCCTCATTGTTAGCGCTCGCTCACTCACTTGGTAGCTCAAGTGGCGTTGTAGCCGGTGGTAATACGTGCCACCTACTGCGAGCTAACCTTGTTCGCTTGCGCTTGGACGTTTCGCGGGTTTGCCCGAGCTCGGCTAATCATCGTAGCCGTAGCCGTTCGTTTCGACCGCTAGTTCCTGGCTTTCCCCATCTGATCCGATTAGATGAGCGCCGATAATACTCGCCCCGAGTATTTTATGCGGCGTGGCGGTGACATGCCAGATGCCACTGCCCACTGACTCGCTGCTTGACACGCCTCGAGGGCAGCGGCATACGCGGTCATAGTAAAATGTCATGGCCACATGCGCAGGCCTAGAAGGCTAGTTGAACAGGCTTTGGTCCGGACTACTGCCGCTGCTGCCGCTGCTGCCGCCACTGGTAATTGGTACTCCTATCTTTGGATCCCCTCCTCTTTTCGGCGCTAGGAGTATGATCTGAACGTGCTCGAGCTTTCCACGGCAGCGGCATCCCCACCTACCTACCACTGCTCACCTTGTTTACCTTCACACATGCGAAACAACTAAAAAAATAAACGAATTGAGACTCGTCTATTTATTCCGGCAGTCAATGTAGGAATTGCTCAGCGGCGTTGTGGGTGGCGTCAAGTTGGAACCAACCAATGACATGCATGTCTGATTGAGGTGTTAGCGTTGCTTAAGAGAAAGATCTTCGCCGCCTGTCATGGTTTCTTCAGAACAGAGAAATGACTTAGAGGTGTTTAGGAGACTGAATTTTGCCGGTCGGTCACTGTTCCATGAAAACGGCCTTGGGTGCGCCTAGTAGAACTCCTCATTTTCTAAAGCTTCTTTTCCCCTCATATCCTTTTCGATGTACGCACCCTAGGGGCCTTTTCTGTTTACGACCATAGGTATCACTAGGTGGTGAGCTGTTGCGAGTTCTCCCGATCAGATTTGTACTGATCCATTTTTTTAACCAGCGGCAGCGACCAGCTAGAGTTTTTTTCCTTTTCTTTTTGCTCCCAACGAGAGCAAGGCGTCCGAGACACGAATGGTATGGCCTATAACAATCTTTTCCTTTTGAGATGGATATAAACAACTTGGCCTGGTGCTGGTGGTACCGGCTGATTGGAAATTTCCCAGGATCGGACGGAAGCGACAACAATGCATCAATTCGGCTTTCAGTTGAGTTCCGTGCATCATCCAATGCACTTTCAAAAGCTGCTGCCTGAATGAGCCTTTGGAGGCTAGCGATGTTCCAACGGACCGCCCTTCTTGGTTACACTCGCCTTGATTAATGCCAATGCCCGTGTCAAGTTTTATAAGAGAAAAGATGGTGGGCTGTTAGTAGCATATAGGAATGAATGATATGGATGTGTTGATCAGGGACAAGTGTCATAGAGTAAACCTGCATATGTGTATATCTCACCTACCGATTCGATCCGAGCTGCTGTCTGCTACTACTTCGTATTAGTGATCATTTTTTAAAATTAATTTTGCAGAACTCTCTGTCTACTCTGATGCATATGCCGGACATCGGATATGACCAGATGCTGGGGAGGCGGCGTAACCGTGTGAGAACGAAGCAGGCGGCGCGCCTTCTGGGCGGCAGTTTGCTCGCATGATTTGCGTGGGCAATGTGGCGTTGCTCCTCCCCGGCCGCATCTCGGTTGTTGTAGACGCGGCGGTTTTGGTGCCGGGCTCCAGGCCTCCAGTCCCATCAGATCAGCAAAACCTACTCGCAAATTAAAAGCAGCCGATCACACATGCTTGCAATAAGCACCACTGATAACAATACTAACAGTTCCTTCATTTCTCATCTTTCATGTTGTTTCCCCCCTATCATTCTATCCTGGATCTCAAAACCGCAAAAGCGCAACCGTTTCCAATGCGGCTGATGTTGAAAACAGCAAAATGGAGTACGTGTTAATACAGAGCATACGTAGCAAAGTCGCAGTACAGCACACTACTAGTACAGCTCATGTTAGCAGTAGCAGACAGCCCAAGTGGCGACGTGTGACCATTTTAGTACTAGCGGTAGAGTACCGGTATGACTTTCAGTAGGCAAAATGATTCCGAACTACCCCGGTGCACTGGTGCCGTCACATGATGCCACCTATTGTCGAAGTTGAGTCGGATAGAATTGTTCAATCCTCGAGCAAGAAATTGCGATTCTTTTGAGAGAAAAAACCCCCCAAATCGTGAGCTTGTTTCAAATGGTATATCTCAAAAGCAGAAGCCTTGCAAAGTTAGTATTAATTAATTCTAATTTTATCATTGTTCCAAGATGGTATTATGGTCGCTGTCAATTCTCTCTCCTCTGAGGTGATGTGTAATTCTCCCTCTCCTTTCTCTTTGGCATTTCTCTTTCTCATCAGAGCAGCTAGCAGAGCTCCCCTCCCAACTTTTCCCCACTCCCCCCACTTTCTTCCCTCCTCCAGTCCTCCCCTGCCAGCCATCGTCCCCGCACCAGTGCCCCCATAACAAAAAGCACCCGCACCTCCATTCCCCCACCTCTCGCTCGCTCCCTCCCTCCTCTCACCCCTTCAAACCAAAACCCAAACACCACCGCCTCCGCCACTCGTCCGTCCTGCAGGCTGCAGCAGAGAGCCGAGAGGAGAGCCGCATTGCCAAACCAGGCGAAGCCGCACGCGCCCGCCCCACACCGCGCACGCGACAGCCGGGAGGCGCCACCGCCGCCAGCTACCCCAGCCTACGCGCTTTGGCTTGGTGCTAGTTGCGGGCTAGCAGCGGGGGCCGAGATTCCAAAGGGAAAAGGCCCCGGGAGGGAGCAAAAGGGGAGGCGAGGTGCGGAGGAGGGGAAAAGCGGTGGGAGAGTGGGCAGTGGGGGGAAGGGAGTCCAGTCCAATCCAATCCAGCCCGACACCGGCCGACGCGGCTGCGCAGGCAGCGGTGACTGGCTGGCTGGAAGGGAAGTGTGCTCGGCAAGCGACGCACGCCACCGACACCGGCACCGACACCCCCGCGCCGATCGGAGCCGCGCGCCAGATCCAACGCCCCCGCCGGAATCGCGGCGGATTCCGGCGACCGCAGCGACGCCCCGGATCTGCATTCCGCGCAGAGCCCCCTCCTGACCGCCTCGCGGCCTCGCCTCCCCCAGTAAGCGCCCACTTCCTTTCGCCTTCTGCTTGCTCGATATCTTTTCTGTGTTTTCCGTTCGTTGCTATGATGGCGGTTGCTTCTCCTGTTCCCTTCTGCAATGTGTGTATCAATTTTTAGGGATAGGTTCATGCTCGGGATATTTTTTTTTTGTTTCATCTTGTGTTTCGACAGCGGAGCCTGGATGCCAAGTTCCTCTGTTTTATGTCGCCCTCTCTGAAATTTTACTGTGCAGTTTAAACCCAAAATTTTCTGAACATCGTTTGCCGTTCGCTTGGTTTGTTGGTTCCACCGTCCGGCCTTTCCGCTTCGTGTTTCCTTGTCCTTTCTGTGCTGAACTCTTAACTAAGTTGCAGCGAGGATCACTCACGCTGCGTCCGTTGCACACGAATAGTTGAGCTCGGGCGAGAAGAATCGCCATGCTCTTGCTCCCTGTCTGCTTCATCTTTCCCCTTCTCACGCTCGCCCGCGGTCTGCTTCTGATGAATTCACCCTCTCCTCTGAAATGGAACATTCCTATCCATACTTCACGTGTAGTACTCATGCTCTTCGTTTTGTTGTCGATGAACTTTCTAGATTAGTATAAGATATGGAGATGAAGAGAGGACGAGCACCACAAGAACACGCAAGGACAATGATGCAACGAGGCATCTGGTTAAAAGCCAAATCCACCGAGCGGAGACCGCCATCAATGTCCGTAACGAGTTGGAGTTACTGTAGCTCCCAGCTTTTAAGCCGGGTCACGCGCGCCTTCTTTTCACCGGAACGCAGACTTGCTAGAACTGGATGCTGCAGCAGTGTAACCATTGATTTTTGATTCGTCGTCACCTGTGCACGGGGGAGCAGTAGCGTCTGGTCAGGTCATCTCCGCCGTATAAACATGTGCTGCCCCCACGCCGGCAATTACGTCCGCGGGCGTCTTTGGTGCCCGTCTTAACTGCGGTTCTTGCCGGGCGGGGGCCTGCCTAACTGCCCCGCCCCGTTGCCGTTCGCGCTACAACAGCCTGTGAGCTTCTGCAACCCAACGCGTCAATTGAGCTCATCAGTTTGGTGAGCACACATGACTGAGAGTAGGACAATAAGCTTGCCTCGCGTCAATGCCCTGGCCTAGTTCTGGCATGACGGTGATCGGATCGGGTGCACTGTGCTGTGCTCGCAACTTGCCTCGCGTGGGGGCCGCCCGCAACGACGTGTGCTGATTGTACCGGGCCTTCTTGCTTGAAGGATTGGTTTCCTGCAGGGATTTGATTCTTTTGGCCTGCCTGACCTTGACCGTGCCATGTCCTATAGCTGTGGCTGCACTGTGGCAGAAGCTTCTGCTTTTTGATAATTGGATGTGTACGCGGCCTGCCAATGGAATGTTATGATACTTAGCTGGTGAGGTACGTTCGGGGTTATGAACCCTACACGGCCACACTGTTGACTGATTGGAGGAGTTGATTGTATTGTTGGTATTATTTTATAGCCATATATGGTGGAATGATTGTGGACTGATTGGCTGTGCTAATTGTACAGAGCAGCTCATTTGTCAAATGGCTGTAGCCATACATTGGTTTCCTGTCTGAATTCTTCATACCTTGTGCTGCTACTTTGAGTATAGTTTTTTTTTTGTTGAATTAACTGTCTGTGGAAACTAGTATGCATGTCTCAACTAAAACCATGTAGTAGTTCATTTTCTAGATTGTGCTTTGTTCTCATGAAATCTCAGTCTTTTATTTGCTACTATTGTTGGCAAAGTTAGTTACAAAATAATTCAAATTCAGTTAGTTTTGAGCTTCTTTCCTACTGGAGGCATGCATGCTCCATTTACGAAGAAAATATAGAAAGGCAAATCTATCACATTTGTTGTTGATTGCAAATATACACCATTTTTCTTATTAGATACTCTGCAACTAATGGATCGACGCAGCTGGCCTTGGAAGAAGAAATCATCTGATAAATCATCAAATGCAGATGCGTTGCAGAATTCCAATCAAGAACAGGTTTGCCAAGCTTTCTTGTGTACTATTGTTTTAAATTGGTCTAAGTAGCAGTATTTTAAGATAATAATAACCTTTCCTTTTTTTCTCTGCTTGACGCTCCAGAAGAAATATTTGATAAGTCCAATACCACAGGGACTGTTCTGAGTTACTAGATGTCACAATCCTTGGTTACTGATCCATGCAGCCATGTCCCCTTTAGTTGATTTTTCACCCTTTAGCAATAGGGTCACATACCGTTTAACAAAGCAATGGTCAGCACTAGTCGCTTATTTTTGTTTTATTTTGAACCTCAAAGCTGGTTAGGCAGTAACTTTATCATTAATATATAAACCTAATTTTTAAGTTTTAACTCATTTAAACTATATTTCTGCTGAAATAAAATTTCCTTCTTTGCAGGAAGATAAGACTCCAAAATTTGTGCAAATTTCACCTGAAACATATGCACATCTTACTGAGTCAGAGGAAAAAGTAAAAGGTTTAGAAGAAAATGTGAAGGTCTTTAATGAACAACTCTCTGCAGCACAATCTGAGATCACAACTAAAGATGCCCTAGTGAAACAGCATGCAAAGGTTGCCGAAGAAGCAGTATCAGGTGTGCATAAGATTTACTTTACTTTTCTTTTGAAACATATATAAATTGATTTCTTGTTTAGGTTGAATAATTGGTAAATGTAGTAGTTGATCTGTTATTGGGGTATGACTCATGAAAGTAGGCTGGCTTCTCTATACATTTTTTCTCTGGATAACACTTCTATTTTTACAAGATATAACCTAGTTTATGAATCACTATTACTAAACGAATTGGTAACATGGTTTATGTTTTACTGTGCTAGGTTGGGAGAAAGCCGAAGCAGAGGCCTCTGCACTGAAGGTTCAACTAGAAACTGTTACACTGTCTAAGCTAGCAGCTGAAGAAAGAGCTGCCCATCTGGATGGTGCTTTGAAAGAATGCATGAAGCAAGTAAGAACTGTTAAGGAAGAAGGTGAGCAGAAGCTGCACGATGTAGTCTTTGCAAAAACCAAACAGTGGGAGAAGATAAAGGCCGAGTTCGAAGCAAAACTACTTGAATTCGAACAGGAACTTATAAGGGCTGGGGCTGAGAATGATGCACTCACAAGATCACTCCAAGAACGGGCAGAATTGTTGATGAAAATTGATGAAGAAAAAGCTCAAGCAGAAGCTGAGATTGAAGTCTTGAAAAGCACAATCCAGTCAGGGGAAAGGGAGATAAATTCCCTAAAATATGAACTGCATGTTGTCTCCAAAGAGCTTGAAATCCGCAATGAAGAAAAGAACATGAGTGTGCGCTCAGCTGATGTAGCAACTAAACAGCACCAGGAAGATGTCAAGAAAATATCAAAACTTGAAGCTGAATGCCAAAGATTGCGTGGCCTTGTTCGGAAGAAGTTGCCTGGTCCAGCTGCACTAGCTCAAATGAAAATGGAGGTGGAAAGCTTGGGCAGAGAGTATGGAGACCACAGAGTACGACGATCCCCTGCAAAGAATTCTAGTTTCCATCGTCCCATGTCTCCTATGTCTCCTGTTCCTGATTATGCCATAGAGAACTTACATCACATGCAGAGAGAGAATGAGTTTCTAACTGCTCGTCTATTAACAATGGAAGAAGAAACCAAGATGCTAAAAGAGGCATTGACAAAGCGAAACAGTGAGCTGCAGTCGTCAAGAAGCATGTATGCTAAAATAGCTGGCAAACTCCGAAGCTTGGAGGTTCAAATGTTGACTGGAAACCAACATAAGAGTCCAACTCCAAACATGGATATTCACTTTGATGGTGCACTGAGCCAAAATGGAAGCAACCCACCTAGCATGACTTCAATGTCTGAAGATGGTGTTGATGATGAAGGAAGTTGCACGGAATCTTGGGCCAATGCTCTAGTATCTGAACTCTCTCACTTCAAGAAAGAGAAAGTGGCCAAGAGCAGTGTGACAGAAGGCTCCAATAGGTTGGAACTCATGGATGACTTCTTAGAGATGGAGAGATTAGCGTGTTTGACTTCTGAGGCTGATGGCAATGAAAGTACTATTGACAAAATGAAGATAGATGAAGTTGGGGCTACTTTGTCTGGTGTTACTGAAAGAGACGGTGTTAAAGATTTGCAGTCAACTTCACCAATGTCAGAGACTCCATCTAGTAAACAGCAGCTATCTGAGAAATCTTCACTTTTGAAATTACAGTCAAGAATATCTTCTTTACTGGATTCTGAATCACCAGAGAACAAACCGGGAAAGATGCTTGATAGTATTAGAAATATCCTGAAGGATATTGAAGATGAGGCAGATTCAATGAATACAAATGGTAATCATCACTTGGATGGGACCTTAAATTCAGGGAGCAAATGCACCATGGATCAAGAACTAAAGAGTGCCATATTGAAGATTCAAGACTTTGTCAAGTTACTGGATCAAGAACTCTCCAAGTTTCAAGGCCAATCATCTGACTATGATGGGCTGTGTGAGAAAACACAACACTTCTCTGCAATAATTGACAAAGCTCTGTCAAATGATAACGGCCTAAATGACCTTGTCATGGCATTGTCCGTGATCTTATCAGAAACTGGTCAGATTAAATTCACAATGTCGAGAGACAACAGCAACGAAGCAGAAAGTAATAATTTAGATTGTGTTGATAAAGTGACTCTACTCGAAAATAAGGTTCAGACTGATCCAGTAAAGGGTAATGTTTCAGGTCTCTGCCCACCACTGCCTCGTTCATCTTCTGATCCGGAGTTTGAGGGGCCTGCTGATGCTGGATTTGATGCTAAGACTGCAGTGAAGATATGCTCACCAGAGGAATATGAACAACTTAAATCTGAGAAGATTAATTTGGAGGGAGAATTAGCGAAGTGCAATGAAATAATAGAAGAAACAAAGTTTAGATTAAGTGATATGGAGAAAAGCATGGAAGAACTGACAGCCAAGTTGGCTGACAGTGAGAAATCAAATAGCTTGAGTGAGACACAGTTGAAATGTATGGCTGAATCCTACAAGTCACTTGAAACAAGAAAAGTTGAATTAGAGAATGAGATAGAAGTATTGCGGTCGAAAATAGATACTTTGACAGCTGAACTCACCGATGAAAGACAAAGTCATCAGGAGGACTTAGCCAAATACAAAGATCTCGAGGAGAAGATGGAAAGGTGAAAATCAAATCCTTTGGCTTGTAAAATTACCATCTGCTTGATTTCTATTCTGACTTGGTTTTGTGATATGAAGGTATGAGTTGGAGAGGAGTTCAATGCTTGCGGATGAGGATCCAGATACCAATTCAAAGCAGGTACGATAGTTCAAAAACATCTAGTTTCTAAAGTTTTTCACATTGCTATTGACTACCTTCTATTCATTTGTAGCTTCTTTATGAAAACTACTGGCAGCACACCTGATTTGTGAATAAAGGTTCCAAATCATTAAGCATTGCAGCATGAAATTACATAATATATGCAAGGGCTAAATCCTTTTGAACATTTTTTAAGATTACTCTAAACTGTAGATTTTTTTATGCTGAACTATTGAATGTTTCTTGATATGGAATACTTACATCTAACTTTTGTGTTTAAATGATGATAGGAGAAAGAAATAGCAGCAGCAGCAGAGAAGCTGGCAGAGTGCCAGGAGACAATACTTATTCTCGGCCGTCAGCTGCAAGCTATGCGTCCTCCAGCCGAATCTTTAGGTTCTTCACCCAACCGGCAGCGTATGGAGGACTTTCTGCAGGATGCTGTAGGAACAACGCCAGGAGAGTTTTCCCAGAAGCCGGAAGGCCAACCTGATGCGGACCAGGAAATGCTAGGGGCAGGAAATGAGTCTCCGGTCAATGGATTCAAGATGCACATGGCCCCGTCTGACATGGACGGAAGCCCTTTTCCTTCCCCGAACAGCTCCAAGCGTCCCAAGCATCGATCGAGATCTTCTTCATCTTCATCTTTCGCTAACCAACAATTGGCGGAGAAACAAAGCCGGGGATTTAGTCGGTTCTTCACAAAGGGCAAAGAGTGAAAAATTCTCCTGGCTGCAGCATCAGGTTTGTTAGTTATTGGCGCCAAATGGGTGGGGGATGGTGGAGACCATGAATTTCTGTAGAGCTAGTGGGGCAAGCCTGCTTGTGTATTCTCTCAGGTGATGCCTTGGGTTGCTGCAATAATACTCAGTTTGCGGTCAAGCAGGTTGTGGCGAGAGTGTGTGGGAATGTAGGCCATCGGTATCTTCTGCTAGAGCTTCTCCGGGTTGCTGTGTGTTCGAAACCTCACTAAAACCTCACTGTACATGTGCTTACTTGATTGAAGAAGAGCTGGTTGTTGGTTTGTGTTGAATCCTTTTGTGAAGTAGCCTGTATATCGGCACTGGACTGATTTGCTGTACAGTTAACCTGGTTTAATTACTCAGTTTGAAGGGTATCGATGTATGTTTGTTGACCAGTCTAAAATCCTGAAGACTCTGTATCATGCTAGAATTTGTGCGCTGTGTATACCATGCGGGCCTGCGGCGCCGCGTTAGACACGGCTACATGAGATCCCGAGGCACAGTTGCCACTGCTGCTCACAGGCATTCCGTCATCACCTGAAAGGCTGAAACGTGTTGCTCAAATTTCAATCACGCGTAGGCTAGGTGTGGTTTAATAATTACAATAAGAAAATGAAATGAAGAATAAATGGGCTACCTTGGGCTATGTAGGTCACTTGGGCCGAATAGCAGCAGCTCTGACGTGTTTGCTTCATCTAATCATTTGTATGATCCGTTTTGCATTCTCTGATACTCTCTCTCTATATATCTTCCGCTAATTGTCGGCGCTGCTAAACGCTCGGACATTTCATCAGAGGATCCGAGAATATTAAAACTCACCTAGTACACCATTAGCGATCACTATTTCCGATATAAACACTATGTTGTATATATCGTAAAATATGCATAAACAATAGTTGCAACATTTTATGCTTGACCATTGCAACATGTATAAGGGTTTCGTTGTTTAAGATTTCGGGTATCTGTTCTGTGACGTTACCATCTAATTATTTCATGATCCGTTTTGCATTATCTGCTTCTGTCTGTCTTTGTTGTTGCACTGTAGGAGTGTCTTCTGCTGTTTCGCTGATCTCCTTGTACTCGCACTCGCCGCCGTGTTCTGCTTTCTGACTGTCCTCCGAGTCCGAGTATCTCAAAGCTCGCTGCTCACTGCTACTTGTCGAGATGGACAGATGGTTTGCTAACAACTGCGTGGCTTTTCTGACGCGTTGGGTTCTACCAATTGAGTAATCCACAAGGACCAATTCGTAAAAAGAACACAAAAGATATTTCCATCCCCCCCAAAGTAGTCGCAACCCCTAATCTCTCGGCCCGCCAGGGTTTAAGGGCCGAAAAGGGCAGCGCAGCCACGAGCAGAAATGGCCGCTCGTTGGTAGGGTTTTGGCCCCGCCTCCGCCAATCTCCGCCGTCTTCCACCCTACACCCGCCGCGCACCATTCCCGCCGCGCTAATTCGCCGAGCGGCCTGCCGTCTCCACCGCCACGTCCTCCCCCCGCTTCCCCGCCGCGCATGGTGCCCGCCTGCTGAACACCCCCTGCGCCGCCGCCGCCGCCGCCATGCCTCCCGCGCAGGTACGTGAGTTCAGAGCGCGCACTTCGCTGATCCAGCGCTGGGCTCTCGGCGATTGGACCGGTTTCTGTTGGAATCGGGGTTTGATTCGAGGGATTTGACCCGCGGGGATATGTGGGGGCATGATCAGCGAGCGGATGGATGGGGGCTGTGCTGTGAGGGCTGAATGTTCAAATTTTGGTTTAATTGGTTGATTTGCAAGCTTGTGTTTGCGCTTGTGTAGCGATGGCCTGAGCGCGTTAGTTGTAGTGATCATGGTTTTGGGATGTATAGAGGGGGTGCTCCCTTGTTTTGCCGCCGCCTCTTTCTCAGTGCAATTTGTGGTCGTATTTTCTGCTTCAAGTGTCTCTATTCGCTTGTACCAAATAGAAAAAAACAGTGCGACTTTGTTTTAAGCTATGGTTGCTGCAACTGGGGATGATTATAGATGTGATCTAGCTGGGTTTGATTTTGTCATTTCTGCTGGGAAAGGGTAAAAACCAGTAGAACTAATCAAACCATATAGGTGTACTATGTTGATATTGGTCAGTGAGCGTGTGAGTTTGCTTGATCCACTCATTTTTCAAAAGGAATTTTTCATTGAGAGTCATAAATTTGTTAGCAGTGTTTGTTCTAGAATACTTGTAGTACTTGCGGATCCGTTGTTACCAGTTTGTATTGGCACTGTCAGCATTTGAGCTCATATATGAGTTACAGAGTTGTTCTTTTCTGGAGGTGGGGTTCTGGGTAGTATTTCTATTTCTTATCTTGTCAAGTATGCTAATTGTAGCTTTGTTCAGATGGTGATCAATGGCCTTGGGGCAAAAAGGGTGAATGCAGGGACAAAAAAATCCCCCCAGCAAATTCAGATGCTGGAGAAATTTTACTCAGGTAATTGTATGCTAATGTAACTAATGATGATTGTAAGTCTTTTCCTTTGACTGTGCTAGACATTTCATTTTTTTTTGTCCAGACGTACAGTATCCAAAGCCAGAGGAAATGGAGCAGTATGCGACCTGTGTTGGTTTGACCTACAGTCAGGTCCGTATATGGTTCAAAGAGCGGAGGAGGAAAGAGAGGAGGGAGATGGAAACCATTGGGTCTCACATGGAAAGGCAACTTAGTGGACGATCAAGTGGGCCTAGATCCAGCAGCAGTTCTTCCTCTTGTAACGAAGCTCCCATGTATGGTATTTCGTGTTCACGACCAGACTTTGACAGCAGTACCAGCATTGTAGGAGAGGAAAATACACTTCAATCACAAATTCTGTTCCCCAAGGATTATATCCTGAGAAAAATCTTTCGCAAAGATGGTCCACCTCTTGGAAGTGAATTTGATCCCCTCCCCAAAAGTGAATGTGGTCGTATCAGAGGTATGCCTGTAGCAAATTAAGATTATTGTATGTTACTTAGATAGTTATAGATTGCTTCCACCAATGGGCAGACGTGGCCAGTTCTTCTAACAGTTATGATCTTTTCTTATTTTGCTCGGGATAATAAATATGTTTTCTTATATGTGCTCATGTCCACCTCAATGACTGTACTGTTCACTCTGAATTGTCATTGTTGGTGAGCTGTTGACTCTCTGCACTTATTTCATTTACTCACTCTGCTATTGTGTCAGATGTTAACAGTCAGTCCTGTACTTCTGTGCTTGATTTCATTTGTTATTGTCACAAACGCTGCAAATTTGCAGTTGCTCTGGTGATTATTAGGTTAACTATAAACTGATCTGCGAGTTACTTTCTTCTGGTTTGCAGTTACATGTTTTCTAATGTTTGTCTTTCATTTGTGGATGCATTTAATATCCTAATGCAGTAATGCTTCTGTGTGCAACTGATGTAAATGCTCCTTTTGTTGCATGTATTTACAGATACTACATGCCACCAATCCTCTCAAAACCAAAGAGCTGTGAAGAAGAGAAAGGTATGATTAGTAGATACAATTTGGCTACTCACTTTCATTACATTGACATGTTCTCAATTCAAATTGAACTACTTGTTCAAATTTAAATATTTCATTGTTAGTAATTCCAGACCCGTGTTTCTTTTTTTTTTTAAGTTTTTGGTAGCAGTGAGTGAAAGGCCTTGATGTTGGTAGCAGTTAGAGGTATGCTATTATATATAAGTTCTGGGCTGTGAAATCAAGTGTCAGAACAGTTTGTTCACTCAGCACAGTATAGGAAATCCTATTTACGATGTCGATGTCTTTGTAAACATCAAGGAGTTATTAAGCTCTACCTTTTTTCGTTCAAATGTAAGATTAATCTCTACTATATCCTCTCTAAAACTCATTATTTCTCTTTACTTAAATTTTTGCTTAAAAGTTTCATATGTTTGGTGTGAGCTGAAAACATGTGCTACCACCTTTCATATTTTATATATTATCCCTGTTTTGTTTCTCCCGGAAGTTCTTTATTGTCTCCCATCACTACAAATCTCAGTTAGTTTTCATTTTTCAATTTTCAAATTGATATTTCTAACATGGCACCATTTGTGTACTCAATTGCTCATCTGTAGATAATTGAGTCTACCAGTCAGAGGTCCCATGTGCCATATGAGGATACTGTTCCTGTGAGGAAACACGGAATTGGCAAAGGTCTGATGACAGTGTGGCATGCAATGTATTCCCAATCCCATAATGTGGAATGCCAAAGCGGCCCAAATTTCATCGATGAAACTGGTTGCTTGAGGTCCCTGAGACCGTTTGATGATTGTGATGGGTTAGAAGATAATGGAAAGACTACTCAAGTAAAGTTTCAGTTATTTGGTCTGATTTTAATGATGACTATGTTAATCTTCATATAAAATTACCCATTCATGAATCTTCCCTGGCTCCTCTCTGTATGCAGCATCAAAGTATGACACAGAAGAAGGTAGACAAAAGGAGTAAACCTCCATCGAACAAAAGAAAGGTATTTTTTTTCTTGCTTAGCATGAGAGAATAAAAAACTTCATCTACTAAGTTGGTCATTTGGGGAAGCAAAACTGTCCAATCTTGACAGTTTTCTTTCTGGTTTGAATAGTTGATTATGAATCTTTTTTGAAGTTGAACAAGAACAATGATGATGATTTATCTTCGTAGGTGTCATGTAAGAGAGTTGCAGATCCAGAGGAGCATCCTCCGATGGATTGCCATCTTTCAATCAATAAATCAGAATCTTCAGAACTACTGACTGAGCAGGCGACTTTAGTGGATGATGAGGAGCTTGAGCTCAGTGAATTACAAGCAGGCCCTAATCCATTAAGATGTTCAGTTCATCTTTCTTCAAGTGGTAGACATGGCTGCCCCCTTTGTAAAGGTTTGAATTGTCACCTCATAACTTGCTATACTCACATTATGTAGACAATTGTTATTTATGCATGTAACACCTTTATCGTGCAGATTTACTTGCCAAGTTTCCTCCGCAGAGTGTCAAGATGAAACAACCATTCTCTGCAAAACCTTGGGATTCATCACCAGAAATGGTGAAAAAGCTTTTTCAGGTCATATGAAATGCTACTGTTTCTGCATCATCATTGTTAATTCACAGTGGTTACATTATAAATGCCGTTATGCAGTTGTATTTCCTCTATCTTAGTTTCATTGTCTAATAATTGGTACACATATTGATTGGAGAATTACTGTTGACAGGTAGTCTGGTTTGTATACGCTCATTTTGGCAGTATTGATGTTCACCCTTTCACATTTGATGAGTTTGCACAAGCATTCCATGACAAGGTGCAAACTTCTAATCAATTTTCTCTAGGATTTAGCATGATTTCTTGTATTACTTTCTCATAACCCTAATGTAATTTGCAGGACTCTGTGTTGCTGGGGGAAGTACATACTGGTCTTCTAAAGTTGTTGCTGTTAAGCGCTGTAACGGGCAGTGATGGTGTGTTTGCTCTGCGATCTTCGAAAGACTGCCGATTTCTTAATTTCCTCAACTTTGTAAGTTTTTAAAGACTTGATCATTTTGCTGAGAGGCCATAAGGACAGAGTCTAATGGATTAAATCTGCAGATTTTGGGAGGAAATTGATATCATCCAGTAGTGTAATTTTTTTAACAAAATACTTTGCAAGAAGCACAGCATAACATTTTTTGTGTCGATATGATCAGTTTTACCCCCCTGGGACCTGGTGAAACTATTATATTAAATGGTACAAAGTATCGCTAATTTATTTTGTGTAGTATCACAGTTTCATGCAACATTATGAAGCCAAACTTCTATTTAAATGAAGTATTTGTTCATCATCTGAAAGAATGCCAGACTAGTGATGATTTTTTTGGGAGTTACCTTCATATTTATAATTTTCCTCTAATTCTTTTCCTTGGGAGATTCTAGGTAGTTCAACTATTTATTTGAAGATCGCCTCAGTTGGTTCTCTGTTCAGATAAAAGATAACATGAGAATTGCAAAAAATTCTTTGAAACACCTGCAAAGCTTGCAGCTGGCAAAAAAAAGAGAGAATATTTTTACTTTTCAAAAAGCATATTGAAATAATAGAATAGTTAAAAACACTATAATTGAAATTTCATTCTTTTAAAGTATGTGTTTTCCTTGCTCGATGCAATTTTTTTATCTGAAGATGGTTCCTTCCAGGTTAGGGAGCAAGAATTCGATGTTAATTTCTGGATCAGATCACTGAATTCTCTTACTTGGGTTGAAATACTACGACAAGTCCTTGTTGCTTCGGGCTTTGGGTCCAAACAGCATATGCTGAATCGGGATTTCTTTAACAAGGTATTGTGGGTACCTCAACATTTCTTTTCAATGTATGTTGCAACTGTAGATTTGCCACTCCAGTAGTTATTCAAGTATGTTTAGAAGTCAAACTCATCACTGTATCATTTTTCCAGGAGAAAAATCAAATGGTCAAATATGGCTTACGTCCTCGCACACTGAAAGGTGAATTGTTTGCACTATTGTCTAAGGCAGGAAGTGGTGGACTAAAGGTTTCAGTACTAGCCAAATCATCTGAGGTATTTAACTTGTTAAAATTAATATTTGGGAATAAATCGTTTGTACTGATAACAACTGATGTTCTCTTTGTATATTTAACCCAGTTTATCTACAACACTTACCTGATTTTTCTCTCTTTCAGATTGTTGATCTTAATGTCTCGGGCACATTAGAACTAGAGCAATTTATATGTTTAACTCTCTCTAGTGACATCACATTATTTGAGAAGATTGCACCTTTTGCATATCGTCTTCGTGTTGACCCCCAAATTAAAGGGAAGGAAGATGCTAGATCAGATAGTGAGGATTCTGGAAGTGTTGATGATGATGATGCTAGCAGTAGTGATGATGAATTTAGTGGTTCACAAAAAATGAACTTACCTGAGCATGATAAAAGAATTGCTCGAAGGAAGGAGCGAAAAAATGCACATGGAAGTCCAAATAAATGTAGTGAAATTGACGAAAGTTATACAGGTGAACGTTGGCTTCTGGGATTAATGGAAGGCGAGTATTCAGATCTAAGCATTGATGAGAAGTTGGATTGCTTGGCTGCGTTAATAGATATTGTTTCTGGTGCTGGTTCTGTTCCAAGACTTGAGGTAATCTTCGCTAACTATTCCAGTACGTCTCAGTTACACCGTGCCATCGTTGTTCTTGATAAAGTTGCTTTAATCTTCCGAATTAACCTGAAACTTCTAAATACTAGGGGATTAGTTCTAGGCTAATGTAGTTACATATACTGATTGTATCTTAATGTATTCTGTTTGCATACCATATATGCGATTTTCTTTTCAGGTGAATGGGTGATGGGTCATTTCACTCTAGAATTCTTGTACTTGAGACTGCTCTAGAAATCCCAAAGTTCTTTGTCACTATTGATATGTTTCAAGTTTTAACTCAACTGTATTGTTTACTTTATGTGTATGCTCAGAGCTGCATTTTGAAAACATCTTCATTTGTAACCCTATTGAATAATTGAGAAGCTTATGCTGTTATTTTTTGCTTTTAGGAACCACAAAGAATATTGCCTAACATGCCAAGAGCGCAGTCACACCAATCCGGTGGGAAAATAAAGAAATCAACTAAAAATCTTTATCAATCCAGTAATGAGTCCTTAAATGGACCAGGAAACTCCTACAATTTGGATTGTTCTCGGCAAGGCCGATCAGCAAGCCGAAGAAATCAGGACTACATCACAGACTCTGGAAGGAACGATCTGTCTGGAGTTGCACATGAACCACAGGTTGTTCTCTTAGGATCAGACCGCAGGTATAATAGTTATTGGCTCTTCCTTGGCCCTTGTAAGGCAGATGATCCAGGGCATCGTAGGGTCTACTTTGAGTCCTCTGAGGATGGCCACTGGGAAGTGGTTGATTCACCACAGGTCGCCCACCTCCTAACTCCGCTCGGATTCTACCCTCTTTTTTTTTTGGATGTCTATAGATTTATCTTGCTATTTATTTGCTGAATGCAGGAATTACTTTCCTTGCTCTCTGTCCTAGACAGCAGGGGCACTAGGGAAGCCCATCTCCTTGCATCGATGGAAAAGAGACAAGCTTGCCTCTTTGAAGCCATGAAAAAACATGTGGAAGGAGGGAATGCAGTCGGGCTCCCAGCCTCATCTGAATCATTTCGCTCCGAGACAAGTACTGGTGATGGAGCTTCACCCAAGACGAGTATTGTATCTGGAGCTTCACCTGTATCAGATGTTGAGAATGCTTCTGTTCCTATAGATCTTGAAGATAGTATCTTGGATTCATCATCTGCAATAGTTATTGAAAATGGCAGGAGAGGTGATGAAAGAATATTGATGTGGGATAGGATGCAAGCATTTGATAAGTGGATCTGGACTTCTTTCTATTCTGTCCTTACTGCTGTTAGATGTGGCAAGAAGTCATTTAAAGAGTCACTGGTTCGTTGTGAAAGTTGCCATGATCTGTATTGGAGAGATGAGAAACATTGCAGAATATGCCATTCAACTTTTGAGGTTGGTTTCGATCTCGAAGAAAGATATGCTGTACATGCGGCAACATGCAGGGTACCTGAGGATGCGCATGAGGTGCCGAATCACAAAGTTCTGCCTTCACAGCTACAGGCACTTAAAGCAGCCATTCATGCTATTGAGGTGAGTATTTCAAAACATGCAACTCCTACGCAGTTTGATCATCAGGATCTACTTGTTGGAACATGCAGTGTATGCTGAAGGGAACTTAAATTGTACCCCTCCATTCCAAATTGTAGGTCGTTTTGGCAAATCTATGTTCATAGTTGTTATTATGCTATACATAAGTCTATATCTAGATGCAAAATAAAAATTGTAAACCTTGAAATGACAAACGACCTACAATTTGGAACGGGGGACATAGCTATGTAGAATTATGACATGTTTATACGATGTCTTAACAAACACTATTTCATACCATGGTTAATTCTTGCGTGTAGGCATCGATGCCTGAGGTAGCTTTTACTGGTTCTTGGATGAAGTCTGCTCACAAGCTGTGGGTTAAGCGGCTTCGACGAACATCATCATTGCCAGAGCTTTTGCAGGTCAGCAGAAGATTTTCAGATCTTTTAATTTATATGCTAATATCTGAACTTTCTCTTCATTTTAAGTATATTTTGTTTCTACTCTGCCTTTTCTTATACAATGGCAACGACCCCTGCAGGTTCTTGTCGACTTTGTTGGGGCAATGGATGAGGATTGGTTGTACAAGAGTTCATCATCTGTAAGTTTTAGCTCGTATTTGGATGACATCATTGTCTATTTTCAGACAATGCCACAAACAACATCAGCAGTTGCACTTTGGGTTGTCAAATTGGATGCGCTCATCGCACCTTATTTGGATAAACCTGGTACCTCCAGAGCATTGGCCATGAAAGAACCAGTACAGACAAGTAAGTATTTCTTTACAATCACAATAGTGAATGCTTTTGAAGTCTGGATATATTGTATATTCATCGTCATTGTATTCTCTACAGTTAATGCATCTGGTATTTCTTGCAATCTTGTATTTGGAAAATAACTTGTTTAGAAATGCTTCTGAGGTGCAGAACTTGCTTTATATTTTTCTTTTCTTGGTGTTTTATCAACCACAGTTAGAGGCTTAGAGCTCCGTAGCTTCACACTTGATATACATACCACTTAACAGATATTCGTGACTCATCTTCCTTGAGCAACCTTGATTATATATGTCTGTGTATTATTAGTACTAGTTTTTGTGAAAAAGCAATTTGATCATTAGAATTTTAAATTTTGACTTTTGTGGTAGGTTGTGCCTTTTCAGTTGCTCAATTATTTCATCTTTCCTTTCCTCTTATTATTTCGTCAATTTTATGAAACAGGATCGCAGACTTGCGCAAGGTAGCCAGGAAGATGCTCCAGCAAGCACCCAGCTGACTTCTTTTTCTGGTATTATTTGCAAGTTTTTGCTTGATGTTCAAGCTTTTCCTCTAGGCAAGACATCATGATGTTCGTTTTGAGCATGAGACTAGGTTGTGCACCTCTGCTGTACCTCCCAGCGGAACATTGTGCACCTATGTACAATAGTAGGCAGTAGGAAAGTTTTTGTTAATAATCATTGCTTCGGATTTGTGAAAGTTTTTGGCTTTCCTTGTAGCGATGGGTGGCGGGACACACAACTGAGATATAGCCATTTCTGGAACAATTTGGTAGTTGCTGTACCTGGCTATTAGCTGCGCCCCTTCCTTTTTTAATGAAATAAGGGGGGATTATACAATTATTTTCGTAGCTCAGTATGCTTTGTTGCTTGTTTGCTTCCAGCAGATTTGGTGAACAAGTTAAATTTGTTCTCACTGGTTTACCGCAGTGTACTATCTGTACTTGTAAACTACGTCCTCGTATATTCAACAGCAGTGCCTATGTTCTTTCAGAACTATTAATTTATGACATGCCTTTCTGCTGTGTTTAATACTCGGTACAAGGCTTCTTGAGCTCAATTTGTAAGACCCGAATATCAGTATTTCACTGTCCAATTAACCAATGATGCGAAACTGTTATGTTATAGGATCTTTATGATATTTTTGTGGGTGGTTTCTGTATGGCAGTAATATGGTATTTGAGTCAGGAGGGTGCTGTCGCTACATAACTTGTGGAACTACGAAAGGTGTGTGCTTGGGGAGTTGGGGCGTCTGCTTGTCCAAACCATAGGTAGTGGTGTCTGGTTGCCCAAACGATTTTCAGAGGTGCATGTGCATTGTATATCACGGATGAGAAAACAGCCAGAGGTAGGGAGGTGCAGTTTTTTTGTTTTGTTTTTTTTTTTACATAACTCAGGGGATGTCTGTTTGGTTGGTCCTTGGTTGTATAGATGCAAGCTGACCTGAGATTGTGATTTGGCTGGCCTAAACTAAAGCTGAATTGGTTGGTGCAACATGCTGAGAAGGCGGTTGAACTGCTATGGGTTAGCCGTTTGGTAGTGTACATTTTCTTACAAATTTTGGTACCTTGAAAATTTTGATTCAGGATAAAAAATCTAAAACGACATTAATTTGAAACAAATGGCATACTATGGAATTAGCTATACACCTTTCACACAAAAATTCACTAGAACGTTACTAGGGCTTTTCCCAACTTAGACCATCTTCAAGTGACGCCCTATGTGATTTGCTAAGTCAAATTTTAGCGAGTGAATGCAAAATTTGTGGTCCAACATAAACCCTATCCCACTTGCCAAATTCCTCTCGTTACCCAACTTGGCAACCGAACCTACCTTCGCATCTGCAATGCCAAGGGTGGGCCCATATCACAATACGGAAAACGAATCGGTGGGGTCGGGAATTTCCCAAATCAACTTTTATGTTTTACAAAATTTGGAAATGATATCGTAATACGGAAAACGATATCCGACGGTTGGGAATTTCCCATTCCTGCTTTCATCCCTAGGGGGCAGGCAGCGCCTGGGGGCGAGAGAATAGGTGAGGGAGAAGAGAGACTAGGGCGAGAGGATAAAGGAAGAGAAAAATAGAAAAAAAGAAAAAAGAGGATTGAAGAGTATTAAAAAGGCAAAAATATATAGAAAGAAAAATAAAAGAGTCGATAAATAGACGGAAAAGAAAGGTGACGCGTAGGACATACATGTCAGAGTGTGGAGAGTTGAATGTAACTGGATAGCATGTTGTGAGCAACTCAGTGGAGAGTCAAACAAGTCAAACAGAGAATTAAAAATGAAGAGGAAAATACTCTTATGTAGGTACATATTCCCGAACAACTTTTGCCTGAGATGGATCTTAGATCCTAACGCTAGCCAAAACCAAGTCAGAGGGCATGGTTGTGCGACTACGATGATTAGTCAAAGATTGGGACCGAGCCTAGCTCGGTTGGTGCGGACTCGAGGAGGCGAGCGCACCCACCCGGGCTCGAACCCGGGTGCCGCACCGCGCTTGGCCTCGAAGAGGCCGGGGAGTAGCGCCCCTTTCTCTATAAAAAATGTAAAACAAAACAAAATAACCCGGGCATTGTTGCCTGTGCACGTCCTGTTTTTCGAAGTCATTTTCACGGTCCCAAAGTACAAATTTTAATTCATAATGATGTAACTAAATCGTAAGATTGCGTACAAGTGGTACAAATTATAAAAAAAGGCAGCCTAGTGCAAGTGGTAGTGCTTGCCACCTGTGAACCGAGAGGTCACAGGTTCGAGTGGTGGCCTCTACACATTGCACGATGTGTGGGAAAGACCTCCCACTAATAACCTCCCCCAGACCCCGCACAGTGCGAGAGCCTACGGCACTGGGTACGTCCTTTTTAATGATGTAACTAAATCGTAAGATTGCGTATAAAATGTCTTCTTCGGCACCACGAGCAAGTTAGTGGGTAATAATACTCAATAAAAAAATGAAAGAATGAAAAACATATCTAAAGAAACTATTGAACTCAGTACCTTGCGGACAGGATAGGCACAATTTTAGCTAAACTACCATACATGATTCAGTCCTCTATAGCAACATACACTCATCCCGGGACAAACAAGAAAGAATGTAAAGGAAAATGATCTGCAAGATCAGTTCAGAGCGACAATAAACTCCCCCCAGCAACTAAATGATTAACAGAGAAAAATGGGGGAAGGAGGAACACAATGGGATTCCAAGAAACAAAGAATAACTTACATGTGGATGTATACTACTATGTATCGCATGGTTTTCACTGCTCAGCATCAGCAAGACTGGAGCACGAGCGGTCCAACCCAAGTGCCGAACATGTCACTCAAGGCCACCTGCACTTCGCTCGACCCATGCTCGCAGCTTATGAGGCCAGCGAGGAGGGGGAAGAACTGGCCAAGGTTCTTCTCAAATGAAGAGTCACCCAGACCGCTGATAGCTTGCAGGGTTGCAACAACAAGGGGTGCTCGAGCCGCAAGCTCTCTCCGCTTAGATGAACCAACAGGAATAAGCCAGTGGCCAAGAGGCTGTGTGCCACTTGAAAGCTGGGCAGGTCTCGCTGTGGTCAGGTATACCTCAAGAACCTCCTTGCACAAGCCAACAAGGTGACTCTCCACCACCTCTGTGTTTCCATGGTCAGGGGTGCTGTCCAGGAATATGTTCTGGAGGATAGTGAGGCACAGCTGGTATGACTCGTTCTCAAGGCGCAACAACGGCGGGTCCTGCATTTGGGTCATGGAGCCTAATTCTTGCAACTTGGACCGCAGGTCATTATCACTGTTTATTTTGTGGGCATGGGTAGCAACAGTGTGCAAGGCCTCGAAGAGGATTACTGTGTTCTGTGCTGACAACTGTGCTCTGTACATGTTATATACCTCCATCACAGCCTACACAAAGAAAATGCATTTAAGTACCACAGGCGTCATATAGAAATTGCCAACTTTGAGAAGTTAAGGCAGATATTGTGTATAAATTACAATTACAATTGATGAAGCTAGATAATAGACTTTTGCATGAGCAAATAAGTACTGGCTGACAAAGGCTCTACAGTTGTAGGTACAGTCTAGATAAATTTAACCTAGTACAGTCAGTTTGTCTATATAATAGTATTATGCAAATAAGAAAATCATCAGCATCCCCAAAAATCTATTTCACCATAGAAGACGATGCAGAAAATTTAAACTGTATTTCTGTCTCTACTGTATAAATAATTTCATATACAACCCTTGATTTACTCAATCAAACTCTACCCAGATATGATGTGGGCACCAGATTCAAAGAATTCAAGAAAATCAGAAGTCTGGAAAAACAATATGCTTCCAGGCAGAATAGCAAATAAAAGAAAATACTACATACCTGGATCAATAGGAGTTGGACTGCAGCTCTACACTTGGCATCACCGATAGCAAAATATAGGTTCCTTGATCTAGACGACTGTTCGTTGTCATCCTCTAATGGTTGAGATTCATCTTCTCTCTGTTCAGAAGAACCTCCATTTTCTGTTGGCACATTTTCAAGGTAAGCTCCAGATGAAATATAAGTGAAATCAGGAAGCGTCTCAGTGGCAGCTTCTTTCAAGGACAATACAACCTCTAGCCACTTTTCATCCACAAACATAGATCCAGCACTGCTCATCAAACGGACAAATGCAGCAATACCTATACCAGCAAGACTCTGATGAGGACGCTTTATGAAACTAGTCAAGAGCGAGAGAACCTTCTTCAGGAGTGGATTAACTGTGTCATAGAACCTAACAAAGAGATCTACAACCAGCTGAAGTGCCAAAGTACATGTCTCGTACAACCAAGCATCTTGATCAAGTTCTGCAGGATCGTTTTCCACACTTTGTCCTTGCGCAGAACTACCAGATGGATCAATAGCATGGCGTACATAATCAAATATTGGGAAAAGCACTGAATCAAACACCTTCTCCCATAAAGGCAGAGAGAAAAGATGGCCATGATTTCTTAACGTATCAAATAACACCTGCAAAGCACTTTTTCTGATTTCTGGTCTTAAGTCAAAGGTAAGTTCAGACAACCCTGCAATGTTAAAAAAAAAGATTAATCAAGATGCAAATATAACAATGCCAACTGAAAGTAGAAGAATCATCAGAATCAAAAAGAAGAAATGCAATCACCTGCTAGTAAAGGAAACCAAAAGTGTATATGATCATCCTTATCGGCAAGAACTGTGCCTTCCTGCTTTCCATCACTGGCTAAATGAGGTGAGGGTGGGTTACCACTCGAAGCAGGATTGTCCTTCAACCTTGAGGATCCAATATCACCTTCGGCCAACTTTGCCGCACAGAATCGAAGAAAACCAATTGCATTAAGGCTTATATCCTTGTTAAACCTACTGTTAGTAAATGCAATGAGACAGTTCACACAGTCATTGAAAGTTGTTGACTCAGTCTCGGTGATGTAGGGGAAGTACTCCCGCAAAATCTTTTCTATAATTTCAAAGGCTAATAGTACAATGTTTTTGTGATCATCATATGAAGCTGTTGCGAATACCTGCAACCAGAAATCAATATTCAGGAGCAAGTACAAGAATATTCCAGACTTTCTTCAGATAAAGTTAAGATGCATGAGTGCAAGTAGAGGTGCCGTACCATAAACATGCTCTTCCACCCTGACTTCACATGATTAACACGGGCTAATACCATTTGAGAGACACACCTAATGATAAGTTCTCTGATCTCAACAGCTCGGCTTTTCCTCATTACAACAACAAAAGGCTTCATAAATTCGTTTTGGAAATTGTAGTTAGCAAGCTCTTCTCGCTCCAGGAACTTCATAGACAACTGCCGCAAGGAGTCCATAGCAAATATTGCAATTGAAAGATTTTCTGAGCAGCCAATAGTGACAAAAAAATCAGACAAGACATGCCATATGCTTGACCAGACAAGCCTGATGCGGTTCATGTTGTAGTGCCTACAATCAGGGGAAAGTAATCACACACGGTCTACAAGACAGAATATAATGTAAAGAAACATATCGCCATGTAGTGGTACAAAGCCAAAGATTCCTTACGCTATCTCAACTATCTTTGTCAGACTAAAGACTCTTGGATCGGATGCAGACCGTAATTCCTCCATTGAAACCTTACACAGAGCCTTCACGAAGTCGATTATACCCTCACTGTTGAGCTTCTGACTTCTTACAAATACACGGTTCATTTCAGCCATTCCAACTTGCTCCAAGAGGCTTGTCACCTCATTATTCATTTGATCGACACCAGAAGCTTTACCACCCACACCAGCACTATCATAGGAACCTCTTTTAGAAGTGGAAGAAGCATTAGGGGCCTTCTTTTTCAGAACGGGAAGAATAGATGACTTGGCCTGTTTTGATTTATCAAGGTCTGGCTGCTGCAGCGCAAAGAATGTGGCATCTGGAGGCGCTCCTTCTCCAACAAGATGTAGATTTTCAAAACGAGAAACACAAGTCAATATATGCTCCCACGCCTCTTGCAAATAATTTCCATCTTCATCTGCAATTAACAGAATTGCCTGTGCGGCAATCCAGCATGACAACAAAAAGCATGATAAAATGATTATCATGATTCACATACTAAGGTATGGCAAACTGCAACTAGCACCACGACATATGACATGCATATCAAAAAATGCACAATAGGCACGAGTTCAAAGAGATGAAGGATAGTATGCAGGCAGTAAACTTGGACATTTGCTCCACCATTAGAGGTCAAGAATATCCAACATGACAACAGCATGCTACCAAATTTCCAGATCATCCTATTATCAGAACAAGCAGCCCTAACTAACAACAAGCTCCAGTCTCATCCCTATGCCACTAAATTGAACTATCAAAAAAGGACAATTTCGAAATTTAGCACGAACCCATTGTGCATCAAAGTATAAATCGGTTAAGTTCAACGCTTCTGTAGTCATCAAAACAAAACAAACCTCCAACTTCATGGTTTCAATTTTCAAAAAAAAAAAACTAGGAAGAGGGGTAATGCTCCAACCCAGTATAATAGCAGCCGATTTAACATTTATATCTCAATATACAGAACAGACCTTAATAGCTTCAACATTCTTCTGCCTGATATCGGCAGCAGAGTGAAGTGATGTAAACTTGGCGAGTGAAGTGATAAATGCATCCCTTTGGGTCTTCATTGACATTGCTGCAGTAACATGAATCGCAGAGCGAAACCCTTCAAGGCACTGGGATATGACAATCTCGTCATCACTCTGGTCAAGTGGAACACTGAAGGCAGCAAGCATAGGAGCCCAGCAAACCTCAACCATGAACTTCAAAACAACTACGTCTGTGGCTGGATAAAATACTGACCTGATTATTCAAAAAATCCTAGATAAGTGATTTATATGATAAATAAACTAAACCACAAAAACAAAACAAAAGGGTAGCAAAATAGAAAAATAAAATCAACCAAAACAAGCATCTTACTGCAAATGAGCTGATACAACTATCCATCTAAACATCTAATATAACTTACTCAGACATGCGGGCCTTTTCTTTAAATTGCTCCTGCATATGCTTAATGAGGTCATCACTCGTCTCCATAGATGAACCTCGCTTGCGTACAACAATGTTAAGAATGTTATCCAACCCAAGAATTTTGTTAGAACTTGTTGATTGTTGCTGCTGAGGAACAAATTCATCTTCTTTCATCTTAATCTCCTTTTTCCAGATCCTTCCATACAAGGACCTCATAAATTCTTCAGGCAGGTCTTTCCCATCATCAATACCACGATTGTTTCTAATGAAATCTTCTGGTGACATCTGCATCAATTTTCACATTATAAAATTGCGTAACATAGAACTCAAGAAAGAACCTTCAACACGAGAAAGTACCTTATTTTTGACCATTGGGTTATGTGCATCAGTGTTAAGCATTATGACTGAATAAGCAAGGACGTAGGCTGTATCTGCACTGGAAAAGGCCTTTGGGTTACATTTGCAATAACGCTCTGCAAACTTTTCCATAATCCTATCAATCTTTTGAGCCTCTCCAGGCAACCTGAAGCCTTGAAGGAAAGCTCTAATCGCTTCGTCAAACTCCATTCCTTGAAAATCAAATGAGTCCACATATGCATGCATGACTTTGAGAGATAAATCTTCCCTTTCCCCTAAATAATCACCAATCATAGTCTTGTTCAGGCCAGAAGCACTTTTTAGGAAAGCAGCTATTTCCTCTGGTGACTCCCCCACCTTGCTCGCGTTTACTAGGAACTCGATCCCCTTCTTCGGCTTCCGATTAAACAAAGAGATACCCTCCTGTTATTCAGACATGAATCAATCAGACACATAAGAACAAGGAATGAATATGCAGTGGAGAACTGGAGATGCAACAAGTTGTATAGTCAAGAACAGCTACAAGCACATTTCCACCAAGCAGTACAAGTGAAATAACTTAAACTGCAGTATTATCCACCTGAAGTTCCATCTTGTAAGCTCGACGTTGCTCCAAAGATGCAGCCTCTGAAATTCCATTTGATAGTTCAGAATGTGAATCGGATGCTTCACTTGACTCATCTCCATTGTTATCCGTCGGAGAAAGCTCATTGCCGCCATCATTGTCATTTTTCTCTGATTCTACATTAGGAGAAGCAGGATCTGGAATGCGTAGCTGCTTGTTCATCCAATCTCCCATGGATCTGAGGATAGCAACTAAGCATTTCATTGCTTCACTTTTCATTGTGGTATCCTGAGGCGGTACCAATGTGGTAGCGACACCAGCAGGAGGCCCTTGAGCCGTCTTTAGTAGTCCATTCACCATCCTATTGGCCAATCCAGAAAATATCACAACAAAAAATAGTAATACAATTAATGCTAAACTAGAGTAATAAGAAACTGAACGATATAGTACCTCTCGAATATGTTTGATGAGTGGACATCACAATCGTAATTGAGGAAAATGTCAACTAAGATTTGAGAATCACCACAGAGCTTCTCCAAGAAGCGAAGAACAATCATCTTGGCCTGATAATTTGGCTGTGCAATATTCTCCAAAACTCTCAAAATGATCATGGGAAAGAAGACACCAATCTCTGCCTTCAATCCTGGTCTGAATCTTGACACTAGGCTAATAAAAATTGAACAAGATAGCTGAAAAACAATCATATGTGATGAGGCACAGTTCTTCAAAAGCGATAGGCAAAGATACTGCTTGATAGCACCGAGAAACCTGGACGTGTTGAGAAAAAAAAGTTGATCAATCTGGAATCTTTGGAGAAACATACAAAGCAATCATTGGCTTACATCTCTATTGTTGCTTTGGCAGTGGAAACACAAGTATGGTACAAGAAATTCAATTACCAATTATGTCAAGTACATGACGTACATGACACAAAACTGGAAAAGATGCTGGTGTACACCAAATACTGAATAGGAATTAAAGATACCAACATAGACAAAGGCAACTAATAATCAATGACACAGTCACATGGTTTGCTCATCAAGGAGGTTATTGTGATTACTAAGATGCCGACTTCGCTGCTGTAGATATTACAATTCACAGGAATACATCACGATTGTACCATTTCTATTCTGATGAAATCTAACCAGTCCATGAGAAGAAATAATCACACATTTGCACAAGGTAAGCTAAAGTGTGTCCCCTATCAACAACAACATTCTACTAGCTACAGATCATCCCCCCTCAAATAATTTGAAGTCTACTTTCAGTGCTAATTCTTTTATTACAAACATATTGCAATAAACTAAGGTCGATTCCAAATTGAAGTTCATTTTTAGTTTTGTCTAAATTTGACCAAGTTTAAATATTAACATTTATAAGATCATGGTCTATTAAGTGAAACTAAGTTGAGGTGGTAGATACTTGTACATTTCTGTGTATCTTGATCAAAGCTTGAGAAGTATGACTTCGGAGAAAACTAAAATAATTCACCATTTGGAACGGAGGGAGTAATAGAATTAATAACTCCATTCAATTCCATCTGCACTACATAAACAGATGGTGCGGATATAACCTATGGAAACAAAGTGGACACCATATAGTCCATGCTAGCAGGTATGAGATCTAAATAATAAATACAGTAATCCACAATGAAATCCATGTTTATAGTGCTAAGGTTGTACCTTCCAAAAAAAATTCATAATGTCACACACTTAGTTAAGACTGTCGAAACCCTTTCTTAGCTCCATTTCAACTGACAAAGTGACAATCACAAATGTTACGACATATAGTTGTAACCTGAAATCTATAGTTTGGTTTGATGCTTATATTCTTGCCTCACACTGTCACACATACTGCTTTACAAAACAATGGACAAGAATCGGTGGTATTGAATATAACTAGGTGAAATATTTCCAGGGCGCCAGATAAAGTTAATAGGTTTCTACATCTAAGCAATAGAAACCTTATCTTTGTATGAATAATACAACAGTATCACCATATCAATTCAATGCCTAAATCTTTTAGGTGAACACATACACCCCACCTTGCCATGATTATGCCACCTTTTCAGTTTTCATGAACTAAAGTGGTACATTAACTATCATTAAAAACTGCTAACAACTTCTGAAAAAATTCTAAAGTGGCACTATGCACTGTCAATCAAAAGTTTTAGTAAAGGCATATGTACCTCTCACTGGTCCGGAACACAGCACCGGCATTTTCAAGCAAGATTTTGAGAAGCTCAAGAGCAAGGATCTTTCCCCGCATCACTATGGGATCCGCTGGTGCATCCTTGGGTGGTGTCTTCATGGAAAGCTTGCACAAAGCACGGAAAACTAAGAAAGCATCCCTCCGCAGTTTATTTCCAATCCTCACATCAGCATCATCATCCAAGGTGCCCACCACTGCCCCCTCCACACCAAGCTCATCCTTACGACCCTCAATAGCTGTTTTATACATGCTGATCTCCCAGTACTTGGCATCAAGCATGTCCTTATCTGTCGAATCAAGCAAATCTGCTGGATTCGCCCCTTCCTCTGCTGCTGCTGTTGTTTCAAATGCACCATCATGGGCCACGGTAGCCCCTCCCCCTGCCCCTGCTGATGAGGTTGTCCGTGCCAGAGGATCAAAGTCCCCAATGATCTTCGAAATGAATCCCTGTACAACATTGGGGTCAGCTGTTGGGGAAGTGCCAGAACCATCATCAGGCAGCTCAATCATATCAGCCACGACGATGGGCTGCACGGGCACCGTCGACGAGTCAGCCTCCATGCGGCGGAACACGATCACCAGCATCTGCACAAGGGACGCCTTGGCAGTGGCCTGGTTAACGGCACTGCGGCTTCCAAGGTACATATCGTAGCACGCACGCACGGCGCGCAGCAGGCAATCACCGTGTAGGCGCACGGACGTGGAGGTGACAGCCGAGAGGAGCGTCTTGAGGAGGAGGAGCTCAATGTGCTCGTCGTCGAGGCCCAGTGCGTTGCAGGCAGCGTCGAGGAGCGAGGCGACGAGCTGCGCCGAGGGGTCGGCGGACGGGTCGGCCTCCCCATGGATGTATGAGTGCGCGATCAGCCTGTGGAGGAGCTCGAGCGCGGCCTCAGCGAGCTTGGCGCTACCCGAGCCGAGCGCGGAGGTCACAGGCGCGAGGAGCAGCTCCGAGTCCGCGAGCGACAGGCTACGCAGCGGGCCAGGCTGCGCGGACGAGGAGGTCGGCGTGGAGGGGGCGGAGGTCGGCGTGGACGGCGCCTGCGCCTCGGCTGCGGGCGGCGGCGGGGGCCTCTGGAGGCGGTCGAGGATGGACTTGGCAGTGTGCGAGAGCTTGGAGTGCGCCTTGTTACGCCACGAGGCGTTTTTGATGAGCTTCTCGAGGAAGGGCGTGAACACCTCGACGAGGCGCGGGTCGGCCTCCGGCGGGGTCGGCGGCGGCGCCGCGGCCGCGGAGGCCATTAATCCTCGGCGGGATCCGGTGGCCGCGGCCGCGCCGCGCCGGGTGGATCTGGATCTGGGCGGGGCGTGGGCGTGGCGGGGGTTTGAGGTGGTTTGGATCGGGGAGTGGGGCGTCCGGGGAGAAAGGCACAGGGGGGAGGTGCTGGTCGTGCGCGTCGTAGATTTGCGAGGGGAGCTTCCAAGTGAGGGATCTGTCAGCAGTGCATGACAGGTGGGGAAAAGCTTGCGTGGGGCCGACGTGTCGGTGAGTTATCAGTGGGGATGGCCGCTGCCCTGCCCGCTGGGAACTTCGCATCCTGCTTGCAACTGCGCAAGCGATCGACGGGCGAAGACGATGCAAGTGACAGGACTGGAAGAAGGACAGGTGAACCGGGTGATGAGCAGGCGGGAGTTAAATGGGCCGGCTATTGGGTCACGCACGAAGCTCGTGAAATGGGCCACATTTGCTAGGTGTGAGTAAGGTAGGAGGGGACGAGTATGTTCAATTGGGTCGTTCAATTGGAAGAGTATGTTCACGTTGCAGTAATGTCGCTATTTATTGCTCAAAAAAAAAGTAATGCAGCTACTTCAAAGGAGTCTCTCTGATTCAGTTGCCCTCTAAAAAAAATTATATCATTTACCATTCCGACTACCAGGAAGCATTCTACATTCCTACAGTTTTCCTTAAAATCTATGACCTTTTGAACTTAGGGAGTTTTGAATGCTCAAATTAAGAAGTTAGTTCCGTTTCTCTTCAGTTCAGTAAATATATAGGAGCAAGTTTTTAATAGCATATCCATAAATTCATCACCATAGCGCCAGAGATAAAAGCATCCTTCATAACTCCATATCATCACCCCATAACACTTTCTATGTCATTTTTACACACTTCATATTCTTTTATTTTATTTTATTTTTTTAGAAACTTTGAATTCTCTTACATTGAAAACATTAACGGATTCACGTGATATAATTGGGTATGGTGGTGGGAGGTAGGATCAAAAGTAGCAGTGGGTAATATGTTGCTAGTCATGAATGGCAGATGGTGATTGATAGGTTATTCGAGCTCGACTGGAGAGGATTCATCCTCGACTAGAGGAGAATTAGACTCGACAGATGACAAAAGCATATCACATGGCCATGAAACACAAAAGTGTGCACAAGGGGGCAGATGAGAGATGACGTACGTCAACAATAACTTTCAATTGATCAGACATAAAACAGGGAACAAAATTTTTTGAGCAAGCGTAGTGCTCGGCGCTCGCAAAGCAACATGCACAAGAAAACCCACATATGTTTTGCGTGAAAGTCTTAAAGGGTTTTACTTGAGTTATCGTGCCATGTCATGGTTTGTTGCATAGGCGCCAATAATATTAGTTCGACCTAGTTGATCACAATAAATTTTAGAAAAATATGGCGGAACGGCTGGCACAGCTACTAGGTGTCAATATATAGAAGAAAATGAGTTACACTTTTTTTATCAAGGGCATGCATGCGTTACACTTTATATATAGTTAGTGCATAATGATCGCGTGCAGTATACGTGAGCAAATTAAGAATTAAATTGTGAACACGTAGCTCATTGTAGAGTACTACTACACGCTATTGTTAGCCGTTGTATGTAATCAAATCTTAATTTGTTTTTTCTAGCAGTAATAGTCCAGAGTGGTTAGTAATTAAAAGTAATCATTCATTTGGTTTTAGTACTGCATGGGGCCTGGCTTGTATAAGTTACAATATATAAGCTGCATACTGCTCTGTTGGCTGAGGTAGCATTAGCCTTTCCCGTATATACATTGCACCAAGACTTTAATTATTTTTAGTAGGTGCAATAATAATTTTAAAATAAACACAGATAACTAAATGCACATGCATAAGAACGAGAATTGCACATGAAATCATACACGGTTTATTTGTTAGATATGCAGAATTAACATAATAAGATTTTTTTTTTCTTTCGGAACTGAAAGCTTGAATCAGAAAACGAAGTGTACGTGTTTGAGTTTTAAGAGTCGTGGCACGACTTCTACTTTTCAACGACATGGTGGAAACCGGCCCCAGGAAACAGGGGCAAACGTAGGTGTAGAAGCAACATCAACTGCAATAGTAACATGTAAACTATTGTCCAGTCAAAGAAATGCTTGACCGACTGACCAAACCATCCGCCTTTTACATCTCATCAGCTCAAACCGAGGAGCCAGTCATTTGGCCACATGCATGCATGGACCCTTCTAGAGAGGATTGGAGCTACAAAGGGAACCTTTCATATATATGCAGTACAGCACCATATATGTAGCACTGCCAATCATCTGCCAAGTCTTAAATTAGTTCTGCTATTTGAATTTGTAAGTTGCCTACTAATTTGTAAGTAGCAAACTCACAAGAAATTTCTTAACACATTTTCATCTTTAGCATGAAAAGGCTGAAGTCTTAATTAACTAGTTTCAATCATAATGTACAATAATCACTAGCTGGTGGTTAAAATGCTGCTACTTGAGAAAAAAGGATTATGCTGAATCAGGTGGTGTTGATGCATTTAGATTGGGAAAACAGGAAAACAAGATTATATTAAATTAGTAGGTTTTGAACAATTAGTATAGAAGAACCATATAAGGCTTTCATAAAATCTTGCAATAAATGGAACGGTGACAAAGGTAATACTGTTCCCTACTACATGTCAATTCTAGTACTACGACTCCCGATCCCCAGCAACTCTTTGTCTTGGAGCAAATCCAAACCGGAGCATATATCAAGCAAGTGGGGCGCCATTGCTCCCCAGCTTGTTAACAACAAGATGGATACGCGAAAACCGGCCAATGCTGCTTACCTACTCCCTTTTCTCGCCATCGCCACCGTAACCGACCCCAATCTCCCTCGTTATTGCCGCGCGCCAACTCTCTCCAAGTCCTCCATGCACTCAACTTGATCTCCGCAATACCTTGATCGATCCGATCCCTCTCCATCCAGCTCATCTCGAGTGCGGCGGGGGCGGCGGCGTATGCTCGAGCTTCACGCCGCCGGACCGGTGGCGGTCCAGGAGCTCCCTCGCGAGCGCCTGCAGGTCTCCGCCGCCGCCCGAGCTCTCTGCCACGCCGGGGCCGCCCCTGACGGGCGCGCCGTACGGCGTCGGCTGCCGAAGCTGGTGCTGCTGTTGGTGTTGTTGCTGCTGATGGTGGTGGTGGTGCTGCTGCTGGTGTACCGCCCACTGCGGCGGATCGAAGAGCGCCGACAGGTCGACGGTGGTTGGGACGTTGGTCGACGACGGCAGGTCCGAGATGGAGAAGGCCCCCGGCATCGGCATCTGCGGCGGGGCCGGCAGCGGCGGCGGGGACGGCAGCTCCAGCGTGGCGAGGTGGGCTTGCAGGTAGGTCAGCTCCGCCTGGAGATTCACCACCTGGGGAATGATCACCGGACGTGACATTCATGCACCAGCAGTAAATTGTTACGTGCAAACTTCAAACCACACAAGCATCATATATGTACAGAAGACGCGTATATAGTAATGCAAAAGGACGCGTCACACGCAAATGCAAAAAAAATGCAATGAACTGGAAGGTGTCAAAGATTGGCAAAAAAGAATGCAGGTTTGGATCTTCTAGGAGGACTACTAGAGATTGGCGCTGGAAGCTATTCTTTTCAGGGCCTGGGTTCGATCAGATCGAAAACCAAGCGCGTGGTTGCTAGCTAGCTAGTGTACCACTAGTAGTATGTTGTATATATGCAGCAGTGTACTTCTTGGTTTGTGCAGGGGCCCAAGATACACGCACGCATGCGGTGTATACGTGGCTTGGACGGATGGGGACGCGGGAATCGGACGGCCCGGATGCAACGGACGGATGAGACGTGCATATCATTCATCGCCCCGGGTGCAGGCAGGCCTCCCGGATTAGCGCTTGGCGTGCTTCTTTTTGCACTGCCGTTGCTTGGCTTGGCAGTGTTGATTTCCTCATGAAAGGGGACTTGCCTTCCTCGAGAAAGAAACACGGCCGGACCCTCCCGGAGCGGAATTCAGAAAAACGCCCAGATCCACACGCAAATAATACGAAGGAAATAATCATGCGAATACTGATAGCGCGTGGTAGGCCATCCATGACCGAGATCATGCATGCGAGGTTTATCTCCAAACTGGCGATCGATCGATCGAGCCGACGGATGGATGGATGATAGATCGATCCGATAGCTATACCTGCTGCTGGAGCGCGAAGATGTGGGCGACGCATCCGTAGACGGGGTCGCGGAGGCGCGCCTGTGCCTCGTAGCAGATGGTGACGACGGCGTCGAGGCGCTTGTGCGCCGGGATCTGGAGCAGCAGCTTGGAGACGTTGCTGGCGCCGAACACCTTGTGCACCGCCGCGAAGTGCGCCGCGCCCTGCTCCGAGTCGAAGTAGGGCGCGAAGATGCACCCGCTCACGCACTTGCGCCGGAGGAACTTGCACGCGCCGCAGGGACCGCCGCCGCCGCCTCCAATTCCTCCGGGGCCTCCGCTGCAGCCTCCGGCGCCGCCGCCGCCGCCGCTCGGGCCCCCGCCGCCAAGCGTGCTGGTGCCGCCTCCCGCGCTCATTGCGCGCGCCCTCAGGTATAGTACCCTGCCTGCCCTCGATCGAGACCCCTTTTATCTATCTGCCTGCCTGCTCCACTGGCCGGGGGATCGGGGCTTACTAGTTATAGGGATAAAACAATGGCTGGCGAGGGCAGGGAGAGGGAGGGAGGGGGGAGTCAGAGAGAGAGAGGAGGGAGAATGGGGGGAGGGCTGGCAATATAGGAGCGGGGGGAGGGGCATATGTGTAAATAGACGTGGGAAAAAGTCTCTCTTCTCTTCCCTTTTGGTGTTTTGTCCTATTGGTGGAAGGTCACAGGGGGTCACAGCTCCATTTCCATTCTGTTTCGTTTTTATTTCCGTTCTATTAACTCCCCGTTCCATATAAGCATATTTTCTTCTCGAAGTAGCTCTACGAGCTCGTGTATGTGCCGCTTTGTTTCCGTGGTATTGATGAGACTTTAAAGCCACGGCATGGAAGAAGCCTAGCGGCAGCTGCTGGTACCACCCCCGGGCCCGGCCGGCCCTCTCTTGCGAGATGATCGATCCCCCCTCCTTTCCCTCCCTACACACTTCCCTTTCTGCATCTTTCGCTCTCTTAAGGGCTAGAAGGTTGCGTGAAGCAAACATGTATATGCACCTCCGGCCGGCCATCTCGATCCCTCCCTATTTGCACCACCATCTCTCTCTCGCGCGCACACAGAATAGATCGGAGAGAGAGAGAGGACGAAGAAGCTACAAGCTAGCAAGTGCTAATTGTTTTCTCTCTCTAGAAAAACATTCACTGGTGCCTGGGCTCGATCTCTCGCAGTCTTGGGTCCGGCCGGACGGAGAGCTCCTGCCGAGGGGTCTCCCTCACCCACATTCCGCTGCAACAGTGGCCTAGACCCCCCACGTGATCCTAACATGACATCCCCTCCACCACTCCACACGCCATAGGTGTGCGGCTTTTATTGCGGCCAGCCGAGAGCTCGCCGCTGCCGCTGCCTGCCGCTCGATCGCTGCTGATTTCACTTGCCTACTCTGCTAGGTGCTAGCAGTGTAGTAGCAAGCGGCAGCTACAACAGCCGGCCGGCCGGCCGCCCGGGCGCTTGACGTCTCAGTCAAAGGCTTTGCCCTTGCCCGCCGGCCGGCACGCACGCAGCGGGGCACTGTGCGCTCGTTCCGACCCACGTAGGGGGTGATCTGATCGCTCGATCGGCGATGCCGCGTCGCATACGGAGGCTAAGCTAGCTAGTACGTGGCGACGACGTGTATACGTCCGCCACGTCCCAACTGTACTGTCAGTCCCAAGCTAGATTTCTTTTTTTTCCTTTCTATTTTTATTTTCTTTCTGAAGTAATGGATGTAATTTACAGCTTGATCGAACACGGCGCTAATAATATGTGATGCCGATGGGAGATTAGATTGGGATCGGTTGACTTGCAAGCCCCGCTATCGAGCTATTTGGCAATGCTCATGTACAGGATATTTTTGCGGATTGATCAGTACAAAGATATCTCAGCAGGTAATTAAGCATATACTACGTGCGTACGTACTGGAGCTTAAGATTTTTTTTCGCCCCTCCTAGTGACGTTTTCGTGCAAACAAAAAGGAATGTGGCGGCCACGCGCTCCGATCCGCCGATCGCCCGTTTCTTCCTTTTTCTCCGCTGCAAAGCCATAGATCCCGACCGAAAAATGCTACTGCTAGCTAGCGGCTTTAACCTAAGCGACGACGACCATCGCGCGCCGGCGATCGACCGATGCAACCCGCGCCGCGCGCATCACGCGTGCCATGCATCATGCGGCGGAAACTGAAGCGCGCGTCGGCACTTCGGTTCTGCAGCTACCTAGCGACCCCAAACATCTTGACCACGTTAATGCTGGAGACAGGGCACGGAACAGAGCTTGCTTCTTCGATCCACCTTGGAAAGCACGGCAGCTTTACGCGCCGCGCCCCCAAAGACTTGGGAAGATGAGTGAACTGTAGGTGCCAGCCGAAACGGAAAACAACTGTTCGCCGCGTACATTTTTCTCGAGCTGCTCTGGAGCTACTGTGCCGAGGAAGAAACCGCGTCGATCGACCTTCCCTACGCGTACGGCATGGGGCTGATCGATCGGGCAACAAGCTCATCTCAGACGCGTGGAAGCGAGCGAGCTGAGCTAGATCGATCATGGCACACTCAAACGTAACACTCTTGTTGACTAATCACACAATTGAAAACTGATGGTGAAATCATCGTCGATCGATCGGCCTCGAGCCAGCTGCTGACCGCTGATGAGCGGTTACTGACTGAAGCTTTTGGTCGCGGATCATGGGGAAACTGCAGGGGCGACGACGACGGACGGAGCAGCCTCCATGAAAACATGGGGCGAGGAAGCTCGCAAAGCTGCCTTTGTAACGTTGCTCACGTTGGGGTGCAGGCGGCCTCGACAATCCATGTGATGTCAGGTACGTAGCTAGCTAGAACAGGTACCTGCCAAAACATGTGCGGAGAGCCAGAGCAAGTTTTCACCAGCAAAAAACAAGTTTCAGATTATTAGATACCTGCTCGTTCCGTTACAAGTTGCGGGTCGTTTTATTAATTTTTTAGGTTTATTGAAATTATTATGAATCTAGCTAGACATAGACTATATATCTATATGCATAGCGAAAATTATAAACGCCTAAAAACACAAAATGACCTACAGTTTGGGACAGGTGTGTATAATTACAAATGATCAAGTCGTCATTATTTCCATTTGCACAAAGGATTACTCACAAGTTACCACATTATTTTCCATTTGCCTGCATGCATGGAGGTACCTATTCAAGCCACCACAAGGGAAGTAAGAGCTGACACGTCAATTTGATTTCGTGACATGGCGAGGTACCTAGGCACCTAGGGACCATGACCGCGGTGGGGGCAAGTCAAGTCAATAAAATTCCCAACTGCGAGGACTGAGGAGGCCACCTGAGTTTTATACTTCTTCAATGTGAAAACACTTCTGCAAGTCTAACTCTACCACTATTTAGGTATTTCAAGATTAAAGTTGTCTAACTACAATTAAACAGCAGAAAACCCCTAGTTTCCCGAGCAAAAGAAATACTCCTAGTACTTCCAACTTCCAATACCCTATGTTCAATGCAAATGTGTGCATATAATCTCATCAATAAGGGTGTTTGAATTTTTTGTTGCGAATCACACAGTATAGACGCATACATGATCAAGCACCACATGTCCACATCATATAGGAATAGTGATTGGGCAATCATGCCCCATGAATTTGATGTGATTATCACTATTTCTCGTTTTTTTTATAACTGACACCTGCTAGTATGTACGAAGTGGTGATGACTACCAATCCCATTTCTTAAATGAGACATGATTGAATATAAATCATCTATTAATTAGGACATCAATTCGATCTCCAGTATAATAGTACTTCAATAGATATATATAGAAAAACTATATTCCATTAAATAAAAAACTACACATTACGAAAGTATTATTTCCTTTACAAATATTATGAATGTAATCTTCGATTTTTTTAAAAAAATTGGTATAGAAAAAATCTAATCGGTCGAACTTGTATATGTTATTGGAGACAAAGTAGGATCCAATGGTCCTCAGCGAAACACATCGCCATGCATTGTACCAATTATAAGTAGCAATTACAAGTAGTTTTGGACATACATGCAAGCTTTTGAAGCGTCATCTACACATCATTCCAGTATATATGTAAGCTTTCTCAAAAAAATACTTTCACAGTATTTTTAATTGTTGTTGTCTTAATTAATATTTTTAAATATACAACAACAGAAGTTAGGTAGCCTGCTAGATTGTTTTTTTAGAGATATGACAATAGCTACCCGAAAAAGTGACGACATATACTTACACATGTCATTTGAAAGAACAATGCAATGAAAGAAAAAGGAGGCGCTGGCGAGTCAGCATTTACATGGCACGGAATTAACAGATCTACCTAGGGGAAATGTGGCGTTGGTAGGAGTAAAGCACAATTGTTTTAGTTGTTCCTTTCCATTCGTGTGGTCAGCGCATAGAAATCATCAAAGCTTAGCTGCTGAGGTCTGAGGCGTGCGGGCGCGCCTGTCATCTCCCGCTATTTCTCTATTGCTTTCAGTGAGCTGGGAGTACCTCCCCTCCTGAAATCCTGCGGGAGGTAATGGGTTTCAGTGACAAGATGTCAGCTCCGAACGCAGCAGGGTGACCATCTGATTTGCCGACAGCTATCGCAGAAAAGAGGAGCCGCATCAGCTCTAGGTAGTACTCCCTCCGTTACTTTATATAAGCATTTCAAGCATTCAAACTCAAGAAACAATCGTGAAAGAAAATGACATCTATACCCTTCATTTTACACTACCCACCAACTCTCCACCCACCCACCCACCCACCCACCCACCCACCAACCCTATTTACTTTTGTCTTATCCCTAGGAATGCTTATATTTTGACAAAATTTTTGAACCCTACAAATGCTTATATAAAGGAACAGAAGGAGTAGTAGTTAGCCTAGGGGTATGCTCCGGCCCCAGCATACACGAACAAATATACAAGCTGCTACTGGCATGTACTTCCAGTTTGGATAACAGAAATGTCTTGACCTGATAATTCTATCGCACACATGTCCCTCTTCGTCCATGTTTTCATGAGCTTGTCGCGATTTCGAGCACATAGTGACCTGTGTTTGTGCTTATGTCTCTTTCTTCCAAAGCTGAAGTGTGACTATAGGGAAGAATAGCAACAAGACATTGCAAATATCACATTCATGATATTCTCGTTGAAAAAATATGGACAAAGCTGCGTCTATGCCAAGCCAAAAACGCTTGCACAGTACTGTGGCACAGTAGAGTCAGTAACCACATCATCAATGCTGAGGCGACTGAGACACCTGAATGATTGGACGAAGAGTGCATGCAGGCATGCAGCAGGACTGCAGGAGCCGGTACACCTGGAGGACACCTCACACCTCCCCCTCGGTTCGATCCATTGGCAGTAGGCAGTGGCAGTGGCGTGGGAACTTCAATCAATGTGGGAAACCAGAAGAAAACCTACCCAAGTTTTCGAGCACCCCATATATTGGGGTCTTGTTTAGATGGCTAAAAAGTAGTAAAATTAACTGTTTCAACTCCTGTAGCACTCATGTAGCACGTTTCGTTTGTTTGTGGTAAATATTATCCTACTATGGGGTAATTAGGCTCAAAAAATTCCTCTCGTGATGTACAACAGAACTGTGTGATTAGTAATTTTTTTACCTACATTTACTGCCGAACATATGTCTTTGGTGTATTTAATGTGATGTGATGGAGAGAGAGTTGAAAAGGTAGCAAATTTTTGACAAAAAATTTGCCAACTAAACCAGGCCCGGATCCTCTAGTTTTCCACCAGAGTACAGTACACCCACCACCCCTAGAGCTAGAAGACCCGACCCAATATATGGCACGTGAGAGACTGAAGAAGCAAAAGTAAGCACGTGCACTGCCCATCCTGTGCAGTCCTATTAGTCAAACCATTTTAGCAGCTAGAGGAAGGGTATGGTCTTCTTTACACTTGAGCTATGAAATCTAGAGGTCTGCAGTGCTCATGGATTCATCATTCGTGCATGCTTGTGGGAGTGGCAGAGAAGCTAGAGATTTGACAGGGATTAGTTTAATGTGTGGAGGAGACTTGGGATGTTCACTGGCCACTGCTCCTGCTCCCAAAGAGATCTGAATTAGGACCCAAGGGAACTCCAACCAAGGAATAAACAAACCGGGGTACTACATGCTTTTTGATGCAAACATTCTAAGGAACTGAAGAAAAGAGACGCCGAGAGAAGAATAGTGTACATGCTTGGAGAAGTGAAACTCTCCTGTTGTTTATAGCCTTCCACACGCTTGAACATGCTGCATGGCAGTGAAAGAGTCAAAAGTCAACACTGAGTTGCACATCAATTCTTGCTTGCTAATCTGTTAATGCTCATTAAACTCGGAGGTTTGTTTAATCCCAGCTAGCAGTACTACGCACGAGGCTTCAAGTTTACATCTCCCCTGCATCAGCACAAACAGCTGCATACCCTGCTCATTGCTTGTCAGCAGCTTGGAAGGTGGACTCTGAACATGGTTTGACAAAATACAGATCCCAGAAAGCTGAAATGACAACAGTTTTGGTTCAGAGTGTCAGTGCGGTTGCTGACACGCAAGAATGACGAGCCATTAATCCTGTTGCTTCCCTTGCTAACCCAAACGTGGAAGAATCAAATCGCGCACGTGCTGTCCGTTCCATCCATCTCCCCGAGTTCCTACCCAATAGGAAGGGGATGTTCTTTCGATGGCAGATGGAATTGATGCCTGATGGAGACTTCGCAGCCGAAACCTAAGCGCCGGACTGCGCCAAGCCACCGGCATGGCGTCGGCTTCCAGTCTGTGCATGCGTCGTGTCAGGGCATGACGCCTCTCCATCTGTCCACCAACGCAATGTGTAACCCTGCCGATACAGTCTCTGTCAGGCGATTAGCATTGTGCAAATAAGCAGAGATCTGAATCCGATGCACAGGGCAGGGTGAACAATGACAATAAACAATGTAAAAAGATACTAGAGGTATAGATGTTCTTGCAATCAAAGCATAGCGCAAAGACGCCAAGTACCAACCTCGTGCAGATTTGGTGTAAAGTGCGTGAAGCTTCCCATGGTAGAAAGTATACTTCTTTTTTGCCAAATGGCAAACAATAATTCGCTTTTAAAAGACTTCCATATGGTATGTCATTTGCATGTAATGAAAATGCCCCATATCTTCCTTCAACATTTGGAGACAGAGACTATCAATCACTTTCGGCGAAATGCTTATATCTGGTCAGGTTTCGCTGATTCAGGATGTAAGGCGAACAAAAACTCTTAAGGAAGCATCGTGCTTAATCTGGACCCTAAAAGGTCATTTACTACAAAGTTCACAAATCCAGCTACGCAGGAAAAGTTCAAAGAACCCGTGATGTTTTTGCAGGCATCAGCAAATAGTGAGTACAAATATCGGATTTGACCTCACAGTTCACAAATCCAGCTGAGCAAGGAGCAGAAACAATCGTGCAAAGAGAAATCGCAATGTTTTTACAGGCATCAGCGACAGTGACTCAGAGAGTCAAATATCAGATTCAACCTAACACATCTCATGCCCCAAATGCAGAAGCAACCTCCAGGTAACTAATGAGCGCCCATGGTACTCGAGGTTCGAGGCGCCAGCAAGTGCGCTGAGGTTGCCAGGTGCACATCACCAACCCTCAGAGAACTAGAACAACTAGGTCCTCGCTTTGCTATCTAGGGCTCATTGCAGCCTCTTCATCGGCCTGCAAACGGTAAATAGCCGATTTGAGAAACCACAAAACGATTCATCGTGAAGTATCTACCTTTGCACAGAGGACAGAGTATTACCGTTTGGGTGAGTAGTCTGGCTTTCTCATCATCAAAACCAAGCGAAGCCAGAATTTTATGGCCAGCTGACTCCTTATCTGACCATATCCCCAGCAGCAAATGGTTGGCAGTTACTTCTCCATCCTCACCTAGTTGCACAAAAATAGGGATCAGAAACTAGATAGACACATGGAAGAAAAATGAAATACATCACGATAAAAATTCAAAATGAAATAGTCCCTGTCCCAAATTGTAGGTCGTTTTGGCATTTCTAAGTTCAGAGAGTTTGCTACCCATCTAGATGTACACTTTGTCTAGATACATAGTGAAAGTTATGAATCTAAATCTAAATATGCTAAAATGACCTACAATTTGGGACGGAGGGAGCACATCACAAGGATCATATACTAGATATGCTAAATGAAGGAAGGGTCATAAAAATCCATGCTCTTGAATTGTAGAAACCCCCAGTCAAAACTAACCAGTGGGACTGTCTAATAAAGTGGGGGCCCATGGGCCATTGGTCTTGAAAATTGACCAGCAGGTCTATAATCTTATAGACTAGTCACTAGGCCAAAAATATAGCAACTTAGCAAGAGACCTACTCAAATAACAACAAACACCATCTAGGATGCACTGCAGCTACAGTTGGATATTGATATTGTCCGTTTCGTGCACGTTTTCTTAATAATTTAAAACTACTGATGGCAGTGACGCCTACCAAACTTTGCAATACCAAGAGCGTGTGACTTAAATTCCAGGCCCTACTCCTAGGTATATAACAAAAATGGCATCAGGTCAGAATATGTGCTCTAAGTGCGTAAAGCCAAGCAGCCTTCTCCAAGCCCTTCAAAATTCTCATGTCAGATTCAATCAAATATCATCTTTTAGTTCACCATCTATTGCACTTTCAAACTTAATAGATAAATTATAACTCATCAGAACAGAACAAAGTGGAGATGAGCCTTCAGTTCAGCGTGCCTGAAGTCCTATGGTCCTACCAACCCAAGAACTATATTCTTGGTACTATGGGCCGGTTTCACTCATCCAAATGTGATACATGGAATAAACATACAACAACAACAACAACAACAACTTAGCCTTTTGTCCCAATCAAGTTGGGGTAGGCTAGAGATGAAACCCACAAGAAACAAGGGTAGGAGAAGCACAAAGCACAAGAACACAAAAGAACAAAAGAAAAAGATCATGTTTCAGGCACATTGATTGCAAGTCTCCAAGCACTTCTATCCATAACTAACTCCTTAGGGATGTCCCACTCCTTAAGGTCTCTCTTGACCGACTCATCCCAAGTTAGTTTAGGTCGACCTCTACCCCTCCTTACACTACCGACCCGGTTTAGCACCCCACTACGCACCGGTGCCTCGGGAGGCCTCCTCTGGACATGACCAAACCATCTCAACCGGTGTTGGACCAATTTTTCCTCAATTGGTGCCACCCCAACTTTATCCCGAATGTCTTCGTTTCGGACTCTATCTCTTCTTGTATGCCCACAAATCCAACGCAACATACGCATCTCAGCGACACTCAGTTGCTGGACATGCGTCTCTTTGTAGGCCAACATTCAGCACCGTATGACATCGCCGGGCAAATCGCCATTCTATAGAACTTACCTTTTAGCTTTTGGGGCACCTTCTTGTCACAGAGGACGCCGGAAGCTTGGCGCCATTTCAGCCAACCGGCTGAAATCCTATGCCTAACATCCTCATCAATGTCGCCATCCTTCTGTAGCATCGATCCCAAATACCTAAAAGTCTCTTTCATGGCCACCACTTGAAAGAATGGAATAAACATAGTCCCACAAAAAACTGAACCAGGTCTGTTCATCCAAATGCAGCAATGGAAAAAAAACATGGACCTGGCATAAGTTTAATGGGCACTCTCTTGCAATATATCATCAAATAGTGCTACGCTGAGACGAAAGACAATAAAAGGTAGTCTCAGTCTGTATTGCATACAAAATCACAGTACCATCAGTTCTAATCCATCTAGCCACAACTAGTGTCCAATGAATGGTGGTGGCATGCACAGCAGTAGGTTCCCATGAAAGTTCCAGAAGGGTTTCAATTCGCTAGCTATTCTGGTTGCATGGCACAATGACTGCATGTTCAAGGAAAGATCGTGAAATGTCCAGGTTACCATACGCAACATTAAAAATGCGGCTAGATTGTGGTGTGTGGCAGGTGCAAAAGGGTTTAGTGCTTTCTTGCCCTAGGTTTTCTTCACGGAAGTGGTCGCTTTTTTTGTGTGTGTGCACGCCTACGGATGGGCATGTAATGTAACGGCTACGTGTTTTTCTCCTCCTCAATTTAATGACACGTAGTTCTCCTGTGTGTTTGAGAAAGAACCAACCTATACCCACAACTATATCTGCTGAACAAGACTACGATATAGCTTTACCAAACCATTGCAATCATGTAGTTGGTAAATTTTCAGTTCAGGGGAAATTAAGGTTTTAGCGCCACTGGTCGGAACATGGTAAGGTCTGATGTTTGGTCGGAACAGCATTATCAATGTCGTTTTTGTTTCATGCCAATATTTGCACAATTGAGAATAAATTCCTCTGAGCAAGATGAGTTCAGAATGACCAGAAACTAGTTCCAACAAGATATATCTCAGAGCCAACATCATACATCCAGATGAAGTATTCGAAACAACGTTTCTTTCAGAACACAACTCAGTTGCCTCTGGTGTGGAATAAATCTAGCTCTAGAAAAATTGTGACAAAACAAGAAATAAATAAAGTGAAACCCTGCTGCACGAACAAGCCTAACCAGTAAATCAGATAGCAAACAATGTAGTTAGCAGGGTGTATTGGTAGTGTATAGGAAGAAATTATGTGCTGCAAAGCATTTTATATTTAATCCATGGTATATGAAAGCGACAAAAATGTAGAATCTACAGTAACTAGGAACCCTTAATGCTGGGGAAAAGGCACTCCTAAACCATGAGTGGAGAATCCTTATTGCAGTCTCCTGTAAAAGGCATATTGCGAAGAGGTGGTGGGCACTTGAAGTGACACTGGAACACATGTGTGTGCCTTGAAACTAATAAGCTGTTGCAAAGGTTAGTTGACAAAGATACCTTCTGTAAAGAAGAGAGCCAAAGTGCCAAACAGCATACTTCTAGATAATCAGGGAATTGGGAGGCAAAATAGACTATACAACGTCGTGGAATGACTTTTGGATTGGGAAAGATTTAAGTCATTCTTGCAATATCTAGGGGTTACAAACATACATCTCTATACATACTGGAATAGTGGAATACTATAAGCAATTTTTTTGTGCAATCAGGAGGTGGCGCTACATACAAGCAAGTTTAATTTCTCGACAAAAATGAGTGATGGACGACAATGGAAGGTCGTATGTTGAACAAAAATTACCTGACTTCAGTTTCTCACTGGCAGCCCAATCAAGGGCTCGCTGTGCAGCTTCTGTCAATGGTGGATGCATAGGACTAAAGTAAAACATTTCTGATTTCCCAAGCACATTTGCTGCCTCCTCACGCACCTTGAGAAGGTTGATTCCATTAGCACGCAAAAGTTTCGCTGCACCGCTAGTTCCTGTATACAATGGACTAGTGGCTCAAGCAATGCAATATGCATCACAAATGTGGCAAGTTTGTTGAGAATAACAAATGCTAACTCAAAGTTGATGCTGTCATGGTAAAACTAGCATATTCCCCACACTATGTATCAGGTTCCTAGGATAATGTTTACATGCCAATCAAAACATGTGGACTGATTATAGCTTTAGAACTTAGGTGTCAATTCTAAAGATAAAAAGAGAAATATCATCAACAATATCACAAGCCAGCCAGAACTGCTGATGTAAGATCTATGAGGTTCCTTATAAGCATGTGAATGATACTATTGAGCATGCAGTAGGTTTTCACAAAACAAACCATGTCTGACCTCCTCATTACCAAACAAAGGTCTGGGTTAGGACTGCAGGGCTCATTAGAACTATAAGTATACATCGGCATCGGGGGTCAAAAAGTCAAATGTCTCCTGCATCTTGAACTAGGGTTTCACACGATGAGGCCAGTGCGCAGCAATATCATGGATTTTTTGTTATAACTGCATCTATACTTATACATATGCTATAAGCTCCAGGCAACTAAATTAGTCAGCCAATAAACGATCCAGTATACAGAGCAGTTCATCGCACCGGTCTTAATGCTCCTGTACTACTTTTTCAGTATCCACTAGATTCAAGTCACTGGCACATGGATGTAGTGCACAGTTGCTATGTTTTTATCATTTCATAGAAATAGATTTTAGCCGCATACACAAAATGCATCATCTTCGAAACCACAATAGTTCCTATGCTCATATGTAGTTGATCATGCATTTGGGTGTCTTACTACCCTTAAAGCTGTCACAACAACCTAGAGCCTAGTACCATCCTGAACCCCCCCCCCCCCCCGGTCCATTTGTAGCTCAAAGACCATCTCTACTTGTTTCAGCTCTTCTGTTCCATACACACTCACATCCCTTGCCTCACCTTCAACAAGAATGCCCATGAGGAGCCCCTCTGTGCCTGTGGTAGGATACCTCATCTTCCGTGCCTCCAGTTCCGCCATCGCAAATGACCGCACAGCCCTTGAAGACCATCTGGGAGGAATCATGTCAGCTACATGCATACAATTAGACACTAATTGTCCCTGAGGAAGTAACCACCGAATGGTTAGCTCACCTGATCTTCTTGTCCCCAGAAGCTACCTCTGGATGCCTAAAATTTATGTAATTCCAGGATCAATACCATCAAATCATACAACAATAATACCAAAATAAATCACAAGCAAACTAGCGTATCGATGTGCTAACTTCCAGTAGATTTAAGAAAGGCTAAGAAAAAAACAGCTCGAGATGGATGATTAACGCAGGTGACAGGATGGACTATCAGCATTTCTTCTTACGTAGTGGGGAGCTGGGCGACGACGGCGCCGACGCGGCGGCCCCGGAGGTGGAAGGGGAGACGTGGGCCACCCGTGGCAGCGGCCTGGAGGGAAACGCGTAGGATAGGAGTTGCCCCAAGGGAAACAGAGGAGGAGGGAGCGGTGTGGTGGGTGGGGGAGGAGGAGAGGAACGAAAGGAAGGCCGCGGCGGCGGCGGCGGCATGGGCGGCGGTAGCCATGGCAGGGGCTCGGGGCTTTCCGTGGGTTTTCTGGCTTGGATAGGGGAACGAGATAGAGCGGGGACTGTGAGAATGGGCAGGGAGAAGGAGAACAGCCGGCCCGGTCGGCAAAGGCGAAGAATACACAGCGTTTTGCAAAGGCGAGTACTTAATTTTCGTGTTTGATTTTTTTTTAATAATTTGCAGGAGCGCTACCTTGTCATTTAAGGAGAGGGGAGAGGAGAAACAAGTTTTAGGGGTACAAAAGAGATATTATAAGATAACTAAACATAACCTGAAGCTCTAACAACCTAGATAACATAAAAAACCTAAGTGGCTGGGCCACCACAAGCAACACGCCTAATTTGGACCTCCTCCTTAATGAAAGCCAACACCTGCGTCGTGGAGGAGCAAACATTATCAAACACCCGACGGTTTCGTTCATTCCAAAGGTTCCAGGCTGTGTAGATGAGTAGCGATGATCCTTGACGTTTCTTATCCTTTGGCAAAGCTTGCGTAGACGAATTCCACCAGCCCTCCAAGTCCACACCAGATGACGGCACCGATACCAAGTTCGCAGACCACCCGGCCACCAACATCCAGACTTCTCTTGCAAACACGCAGTGCAGCATAGATGGGCAGCATCTTCTTGCTCTTGGTCACATAATGAACAGACGGTATCGCACTGAATATTCCGGATGATGAGGTTGTCCGCAGTCAAGATCCTTTGCTGAACCAATAACCAGGCGAAAAAACGGTGCTTACCCTCCACCTGTGCTTTCCAAATGGCTTTAGAGTTGAAGGAGCAGAAGGAACCCCGAAACTGCACATCATACGCAGATTTCGCCGAGTACTGACCATTTGAAGTCCACCGCCACCGAATTCCATCCTCTCTATCCACTAACTGCACTTCTTGTACTTTAGACCACAAGTTCACAAACTCTGCCATTTCTGTAGCACTTGTCATCCTCCACAGCCCTCTAGTCCACTTATCTTGCTGTAACTCTTCATGCAAAGACAAATTCTTACGCCAAGCAAGTTTGTATAGGTTTGGAGCTAAATCACGCGGCGCCTGACCATCACACCAAGAAGATTCCCAGAATCGTGCTTTGAACCCATTCCCGACTGTAACAGTGGTGCTTGCACGAAACAGTTGTCGATCAGACTCAGAGCAGGGCACTTCCATGCCGACCCAAGGGCGATCAGGCTCAACCCACTGTTACCATAGCCACCTCAATCTCAGGGCTGTACTGAACAATTCCAAATCAAGCACACCCAAGCCCTCAAGAACCTTCGGCCGCTTCACCCGTGGCCATTGCACCAAAGAGCTCCCACCATTTGCATCCGCAGACCCTTTCCAAAGAAAACTCCTCCTGATTTTGTCTATCTTCTTAATCAACCACTTCTTAGGTGCAAAAGCCGTCAGCATATAAGTTGGTATAGAGGAAAGTACAGAATTGAGCAGCTTCAACCGGCCAGACTTATTCAGAAAATGACCCTTCCAGGTAGGCAAGCGATTGGCCACCTTATCAACTAGGGGCTGAAAATCAACTCTCCTCGGCTGCCTGAAATGCAGTGGCATGCCCAAATAATTACATGGAAAATCAAGAACAGGACACTAAAACCCTGACATGATATCCTCCAGATCAACCCCCTGGCACTGTATTGGGTAAACTGCACACTTATTACGATTGGTGATCAGCCCTGAGACACTTCCAAACAAAATCAGTACATCTGCCACCACCTGGACCTCTTCCTTGACAGGGTTTAAGAAAATTGCAGCGTCGTCAGCAAACAGGCTAGTTCTGAGGGAAGCATGCCTGACAGGCAGAGGAGAGAGCAAGCCATCATCAGCAGCCACTTGGTGTTTGACTTTCACATGGCTGATTTTGCTTTAAATTTATCAAATCGCATTGTTTGACTCTCGATGGGCTGATATTCATCATACTGCAACGTACATCAAATTCTGGTAATTTTTTTTCCGAAAACAACTGTGGAGCGATTAGAAAAAAAGTTTTTCCTAGTGTTTATTTTTTATATATGTGGGACCTTAGTATGAATTTAGTTCAATCATATTCTATTATTTTATACTTATTTCACCTAGAACTGTAGATCGTTTTAAGAAAACTATACACCTTGTCTAATAATCTCTAGGAACTTAAAAAATTTAAAACAATCTACAATTTGAAACGTCTATCTCCGTGATATCCACAACATCAAGGATGGTGGTGCCAAGCCGCTTACAAGCGCATCTGGTTTGAGCCTATCCCACCCCGCTACCCCCGCAAGCTAGAGTCCAACTCGGTCATATGTTGCAGTAAGTGATTTTTTATGATACGATACATGCTATTTATATTATGTGATACATATTACTTATATTGCAGTGTGAACTTGAGGTGAATATGCTTCGGGTGGATTTGGTGTACATGTGAATTAAAATGTCGCAAAAGATTATTTGGGATGTTGTAAGAGGTGATTTATGTTGTTGCAACAGATGATTTGGTCAAGAATTCCCCCCCCCTAATGTTGCATCATAGCCATTTTAAAATGTTGCAATATAAGTTCCGGATGTTGCATGAAGTGGTTTAATATGTTTCAATGAGCTAGTGTCAATGGACGATGCGTGAAATATGATCCAATGTTGTGGCGGAAATTTTATAAGATTGGCGAAAGTCACCATAATGCAAATTTTATATGTTGCAAGGGTTAAGCTATGATATTATGGTACTTAATTTTCAATGCTGCAAAGGCTTTCCGTTAAACAAATTATTTTAGAAGCTAATTTTTAAAAAATGTTAGAGGAAGGGTGTGTTTTTACTCTCACTACTTTTAAGGATGGTCCAAAATATTGTTTGTTCGAGCTAATATTTGGTATTATCAGAGTTAGAATCATTTTTGAAAATAAAAAATAAATTAACATTCCTACTTTACTATGGAGGTGCCGACTTAACATGTACATGGAGTAGCATAATTTACGTGGACAATTTTGAACCTCAAGGGCATTTAATTTTGACTCAATTTTGGTTACCGACTAGGTGATACCCCGCGCGTTGTTGCGGGAATTTCAACAAATTTAAAGATAAAATTCGAAAGTAGAAACTAAAGTGATTGCTTCGCAATATTCTACTGCAAACAACATATTGCATACATGGATGCTATTAGCCGTAGAAAATCGATAGAAGAAACAAATTGATGATTTTAGTGGATATTGATGTGGACATCTTGCATGTTGAGAGAAGACACAATGGATGGTGACGTGGCGCGTTGAGGGTTGAGAGAACTCCTTAGTGGGGAGCACTTATATAGTTTTGTATGATGTCCTTGAGGTTCAATAAAAATTAAAAAAATGAGTGAATACTTACAATACATTGACATCCTCCACTCCTTACTCAAAAGCTCATCGAATTACCTAAAAAAATATTATCTATATTTTTTATGATAAAATTTTTAGAGTGTTTGTTATTAACATGAGTCATCTATCTAATGAAATCTAATGGTGATAGTATCAAGTAGTACTAAGAAGTATCATTAGATAATTACCAGTTTGGTGGCCCCAACAACTAATTTTAGACCTTGTTTAGTTGGGTAAATAAACTCGTCAAAAATGTTATATCGAGTTTACCGATGCTAATTAGAAGGATTAAACATGGTCCAGTTATAAAACTAATTACACCAAAAGACTGAAAATCACGAGACAAATCACAAGGCATATCTATTAAGCATAATCAAACCACCATTAGAAGGTGTTTACTGTAGCACCACATTATCTAATCACGGTTTAATGAGGCTCAATGGATTTGTCTTGCGAATTTACCCGAAGTTATGAAATTAGTTTTGTCATTAATCATCATTTAACACTCCTAATTAGAATGAGAACATCCGATGTGATGGATGAATAGTAGAAACTTGTCGATCTAAGCAAGGTTTTTATTTATTTATTATTAAATTAATTGGTGGGAAATCTTAACACAAGATACTGTCTAAATACCGTAACAAAAGTTGAACCAACATGTCTTCAGAAAAAAAGTTAAACAAATATTTATTTGAAAAAGTTGACTAACATTTCCTAAAAAGTTGATACTACATTTTTTTTAGAAAAAAGATGCACCAACATTTTTTTTGGAAAAAAGTTAACTCAACAAACATTTCTTCTTCGAGGCAGGCTGCGCGATGGTGGCGGGGTCAGAGGCAAGCGCCAGGGTCAAGGGTGCCACCGCACAGGGACGACAACGTGCAAGAGGTGCGTGAAAGGGAATGGAGGAGGCGTGAAGTTAGGATGAGGTAGGTAGGGTTGTGGGATGCAATGGTGTTTTTTAAATCACACAATCACCACACTGGCGCCTCGTCTACCACTGAAAGAATAGCGTTGATTGAACTCTGGTAGATTAGTTCCACTACAAGTCTTGCCGACTGAACTACACTCAGTTTGCAATGTCATTGTTGTTTTTTTTTTGAAAATGCAGCAGGAGCACTGCTAATTCATATAAAAAGGGGAAGCAAGCAAAGTCTTACAAGTTGTGGTTAAAAAAGTAACTAGTAAACACAGCACTCTTGGGAACCTAACATTAAGAAACAAACACTCGTCACCCCCACACGCCAGGCGTCTTCGCCTGACTTCTTCCTTAATTAGCGTGAGCACACGTGACGGTAAAGCCGTAACACCGTCGAAAATCCTTCTGTTTCGCTCTTTTCATGCCGTGTAAATCATTAGGGACGCCAGCTGCTGTTTCGATTTCTTTGGAAGACCAGCCAGGGAACGATTCTACCACTCAGCCATGGCCGCATCGTGAGTTGGTTCGTAGGAAACTCAAACAATATACTTAAAGAAAAACTTTCCGGAGATGTTGGGCTTCTCTCCTGGCCCTGGCCGTCAGTTCACAACGGCCCATCGCGTCTTGTACCGGAGTTGGGCCCCGTAGAACATGGATTAACCACTTGTGGCAAAGAACAACCATGATTTCTGACAGGTAGGCTGGCCTTCACTACTCTGCCCTTCTCCGATTGCTGTGCAGCAGTGTCTCCTCCTCCACTACTTGCCCGTCGGGTCACGCCGTCCGGCCGCGTTCTGTCACCATCCGCTTTCGCCAGGCGAGAGGGAAAGCAGCAGCCGCAGGCGCGGCAGGAGAGATGGATCGGCCCGGCACCCAAACACGCCCAGTTTACTTCCCAAAATTTTCACCAACAATCCGCTACATCAATTTTCTTTCTACTAATTCGGAGTATTAAATGTAGATTAATGACAAAATCCATTCCACGACCCCTACCTTAATTTTCGAGACGAATCTAACGAGCCTAATTATGTCATGATTAGACAATATCGTGCTACAGTAAATAATCTCTAATGACGAATTAATTAGACTTAATGGATTCGTCTCGCAATTTCCGGTCTATTCATGTAATTATTTTTGTAAATAATCTACCTTAAATACTCCTTAATAGACCTTGAAAGGGGACCCAAAATTTTCAACTCGCGAACCAAACCGACTGACAAAACGGGCCCATCAGTTACGTCACCCGTCTGACCCCACCTTGCAGTGACACGAGCGCGACGCGGCCGGCCTCAGTCCCCACAGCCCGAGAGCGTCGGAGCAGAGGCGATAGATAAAGCTCGAGGAAGACGACCGGCGAGCGGCGACCAGAGGCGATATATAGCTGCGCGCACTGGGCACAGTGACATCGAAGGAGGAAAAAAATTCCTCAAAAAATCAAAATAAAATCCGGCGATGCCGAAGACCACTTCGTCGCCGTCCCCCACCATCTCCGCCATGAATCCCCTCCTCCCCTCCTCCACCTTCCCCAAACCGCCCCACCCGCCGGACCCAAACCCTAGCTCCCCGAATCCTAGCCCCTGCAGCTACCTCCTCCACGCCGACGCCGACGACGAGGCGCTGATCCAAATCCCCGGCCGGAACCCTAGCCTGGTGGGCGCCTCCCCGCCCTTCGCGCTGCTGCCGGCCATCGACCCGGTGCCGCACATCTCCTCGCAGTTCTACACCTTCAGCGCCGCCTCGTACGGGCTCATGCTGCGCTGCATCCTCGCCGGCCGCCCCGCTTCCTCCGACGAGGTCCGCGCCGCCACGTCGCTCTCCGTACTCGCCTCGTGGCGGGCCGTCTGGAAGGACCGCAACGAGGACACCGCCTACCTCACCGCGTGGAAGCGCATCCAGGACAAGCTCGCCCCGTCGGCCAACGGGCGGCACCTCCACTTCAAGACCAACGCCGCGCAGCGCGTCTCCCACGTCGGCATGTGGAGGGACATAGTCTCGGAGGCGCACGCCGACCCCGACCTGCTCCGCCACCTCGCGTTCAAGGACACCGTCGACCGCATCAAGCAGTCCTGGACTGTGGGGGCCAAATTCTACGGTATTCCGGAATCATTTATCCGCGTATGTGTTGCTGCATGCCCCGTTTGTAAGGCTGCACCTGCTGGCCAACCTGATTCTACCATTTCATCGCCTGGGCGCGGGAAGCGGCGGCGCAGGTTTGAATATACAGAGACACTTGATGTGCCAGCTCGAGATGTGCCACGCAGGTTACAGCAATTGGCTGCCAAGCACAAGGTTGTCCTTTGTATCAGGCAGAAGTATATAAGGTATAAGCCATTCATGGCTGAGGTGAAGGATTATGCATGCCACCGTGCTGGAGTGCCGACTTCAAGTGCTGGGAGTGCTGCTTCCTCCTCAGCCAGTAATTCTGAGGGTAAGAAGGTTCGGGTTCTAAAGCGAGAGCCGTACCAATCAAAGAGGTGTGGTTGTGGGTTTCGTATTCGGGCAATCGTACCAATAGCCAATTATAATGAAAAAGACAAGACTTTTGTGTACTTGGAGGAGGGTACTGCAGTGTTCAAGCTTTACGCGGTGCACTCGGGGCATGAGCCAGGTCCACTTGATGGCAATGCACGAATTGTTCACAGGTTGGTTGGTCATAAGGGGGCTCTTGAGTTCGATCCAGATATTTATGGTGTCAGTGAGGAAGGGGATCCCACCTTTTCATCAAAGGGGGATGAAGATGTTGATATTGATGATTCGCATCAGGCGGTCTTGCAGCAAGTGCGGGATCTTAGATCAGAAGTTCAATTGCTAGAAGGGAAAGTGGCTAAGATGCACCCAGAACTGTTGGGGTCTCTGTCCACCGAGTTGTCTGAGGTTCTGCACAGGATTAGGAAGTTCAACTTGGAAGGTAATCTCTACCAGCCGGAGGAGAGACTGATGGTAGGCAATGAAGAAGTCGGGGGATGGGGGCCAGGGGATGCACCCCGCCATTTAGACCAGCATGACGGAGCATTCTGCAAGGATGATGAAATGCTTGATGATGATGATACTGATTTCGGCTCAAGCCTTGGACCTATTGTTTCCTGGGATAGGATGGCAGCGGAGTGTGAAGATAGAAAGATGCTCCTGGGTGATAGCCCAAAGTGTGACAAGTGGATGCTAAAGGATGATGTGGGTGACTTTGATGCAAAGAGTATTCTTAACTGTGGGGATGATGACTGCGTGGAGGATTCCAAGATCATCAAACCATTGATGCATGATGATAACATGGTAACTGACCCAAGTTTGGTAGGTATTCATGTAGAAGGATTTTACACTGGATCAAAATGGTATGATTCACCAGTATGTTTGGATTCCGGTGTTGACGCAGGGGATAGCAGTTTTAGGCATGGTGGAATTGTGTGAGAGTTGTGATAACCTGATACCTGAAGGGTCTTGTAAATTCTGTATACTAGCTGTATTTAGCTCACACCAATTTGATGTAGTGCCTGTAGGTGGAGCTTCAGTCAAAGTAACCTGTCGGCCCTGATATATACAGGCTGCATTTATCAAATCAACTTTTCGTTAACTTGTATATAATCCCTGTATTGGTTACTAGCTTGCTTCAAGATAATAAAGCTATGGTTCTGTTCTTGATCGTTTGTGTTGCTTAATAATTTGTTGAACTACTCTGGGTGTGTTTGTGCCTGCACATGAGCTTATCAACATGGACACATTTATGTCGGTTGTCTCATTGTTCTCACTTTGTTGCATCTACTATATTAATTATTAACTGCTAATGTTTATGCTTAGTTGTTCATTTCCTTGTCCTGGACATATCTTTGATGCAATAATTCTTTATTCCCCTCTACTCCTGAATGGCTGAATTTTAAAATTATGTATAAGCGAATGATTTTTTTTTTGTTATGCATCTATTGAATGAACGCTGTAGCTTTTCTTTTCATGGAATCGATATTGCTTCCTTCTGTGTCAATGTTGTTGACTGGTTGGTTTTACCTGGTTGGTTTTACCATAACACGTGAAGCCTCCCATGTTGGGGCAATATGAAATTTGATTTCTTAAAAGGGCCAATCTTGATTTGAATACATTTAAGCCTCCATGCCCCTTTCCCCAATATTCAGGACTTGACCATGTCATTTATTTATTTGTGTATTTTCTGTCAGATTTAAGTGGGATTTTCTGTTCTATTTGAACTTAATGCATTGTAAGTTAGAATTGTGACCAACAGCTTCGAAATTGTGTATCTGCAACCGCATCCTCCAATTCTTTTACATAATTTGCTATTTAAAACGTGATAGTATAGTAATAGCTAGATATGTAAATGTTGGATTCAGAACCTTGGAGAACTAACAATACAGCAATTGCACGATGAACTTTCATGTTCTAACTCTACAAATTTGATCCCATTCTTCAAGGAATGGCAATCTACGTAGCTTGTGTATCTTATATGTAAAGGTTATTCATTCTGCTTCTCTGCCCTAGCAGAAGTTTTGTCTTGGCCAGTGACATAGTAGATTTTCAAGGGATGACTTTAGTTCCTTAGGGTGACTGCATTGCACCATTGCCTTTGCTGTACACCTGGTGAATTTACCTGTACTATTCATAAACTATGTCAAGTGATCAAGTCACTAACCATTTGTTCTTGACCTTCAGCATTTAGTCACCAGCAGTGTTTGAGCTGTGCGTCCTATCAGCTTGGGAATTTCTTCAGCTTATTGTCAACCACTCGCATCAGACGGCATGCCATCAGTTTGAGGTTAGGAGAATCTACATTCACTCTTATTTATTTCCCATTTCATGGCACAACATTATTTTAAGGGCTATATGTTGTTAGTAGGTATAATTAGTGTTATGATTTGGGCCCAATTGCAGCTAAAATGGCAGGGAAACCAATGCTAACAGTGGGACTAGTGTGGTCTGGTTAAACAGTTGGGCATAATATAGAGTATTGATCAGGTTTTTTAACTCCTATATGATTCAACTAGACCCATGATTTTAAGGGAGGAAACCAGGAAATTGATAGCCATACTTCACATTCATTCCTGGATTAACCGAAGCATCCTGTTGAGCCATACTTCACATTCATTCCTAACAGTGATTTCGAGGAACTTTCATACAGCCTAACGATGGATTTGCCTTGCAATTTAACAATATGGTGATGAAATTGGTTCCATCCTTGAAGCCATTTTGAAATGTGGATTCTAGAGACATTCCTCCTTCAGCAGTACTTATGGAATCACTATTTAGTATTTACAGCCTGATATCAAGGTATCACTAATTGACTAGTGTATGCAAGGTGGAGTTTCCTGCATGTGTAAATATATCTGAAATAAGGTAAGAAGTGGCTATAGTTTTTTTCTGCACCCTCTACTGAGAATACAAGGCATTATGCAAGATTCTGCAACGAGCTTGTTGTATGGACTTCTGATCCTAGCTAAGCCTTCTGGTTGTATTCAAGGTGGAGTTCCTGCATGAATTGATATACCTGACATGAGGTAAAAAATGAACTACAGTTTTTTCCTCCACTTTTGGGAATCTAAGGCCTTTCCAAGGTTCTACAATAAACCCTATTTATGATACTTTTGATGGAAATAAACCCTTCTAAATAAGGCATAAGTTTCACATAGTGAGGATTTTGTCGGTTAAATATATAGTTTTATCAAATATAAGCACATTGATTAAAAACGGCCCAATCATGGATCGTGACTGCATTCTACCATTAGCTGCTTACACAGGAAACCTTGTTTTGGCTGTGAGATTGTTGCCATCCATTGGCTAGCCTGATCAGTTCTAGTTGCTCACGTTTAGTTTGAGGAATGGATTAATCCTCTGAAACATATTTCTCGGCTTCTTGGTTGCTCTCAGGAATTATGGGAAGAGCCAAGCTAGTTCACCCTCAGGCCATTCCTCATGGTCATGGCATGAATGATATTTACAAATATCATTCCACAAAAATCATGTATGGTACATCAGAACTGCAGAACAGGGGTAATCACAACAGTGAAATATTTGGCTTATTCCATGGAATAGCAGGTAATTACTGCCAAGTGAGGGATGTCTAATATGTTATGTGGGGTTGTGAACATCTGAACACCTGTACTGAAGCAGTTTCTTCTGCTTGCCAGCAGTGGAGATATGGTGATTTTGGTCACTGATGTTTGCTGTCAGTATAAGGACCTTGTAAAGCTGAAATGATGTGAGGAATTGACAGGCCTCTGTTTCTTTTGCTTCCAAGTTAATTATTGATTGCTATTTTAAATCATTGCATTACATCGCCCATTTTTTCCTGTTAGGGCTAGGCAGTTGGAATTTATGTCTCCACATTGGCTAACAATTCAAATGTGCATGAGGGTTGAACTTATCATATGTCGGCAGACTAGGTTCGGTTTATTTAACCCTGGGCAGTTGTGACCATTCATTCAACAGTTTTTTTTCCAACTCTCAGTGCATAAGCTCAGAAAGCACATGGTAACCTGCATACCAGTTGACCCTGACACCAACCGCGCAAATAGCGTCTGAAGATATCCTTACTCAATGCAACCTCAAGCACTAAAATCAATGTGCTGATCTCTATGTTGTTCCACAACTCCACAAGTGTGCTATATAGGATACTAGTTGTGATCTGAGGGGCAGCTAAAATTTAATAAGTAACCCCATGTTAGCCATTGCCAACTGCTGTAGAGTATGGACCAGTTCCTCTATTATCTATATATATGGCTGGAGGGTCTCCCCAAGTATAGCTCTTCAGTGGGGATCAGGTCCTACTGAATGCAAAAGAGGCTTTTCTGAAGAGTCAGGCAACTGCTGCTGCCACCATGACGGCCAAATCAAGAGTAGTTGCCGTCGTCTTCCGGGTCATGTGTGTTGTCTCTGCAGTTGCTAGTGTCAGCGAGAAGAAGCCTGGGAATGCTGCTGGTGTAGGCTTTGATTGCTATACTATGTGCACAGCGCTGAGGATGCCCGAAAACAGTGGACCTGAGTTTGGCTTTGATCTCAGATGGGTTTCCTTCATCTCTTCACAGAGTTGATGATAACTTTATATGAGTGGATCTGAGTCTTTGCTAGTTGCCACTATGTTCGTGCACTGATACATTGACGTATATCAGAAAAAAGTGTTAAAGGTCTGTAGCAGACTAAGATGTGCTGTGGTTGCCTGTTTCATCGATAATTCGATGGTCTCTGTGATATTTCTTGTTTTCAAAGTTAAGAGCCTGTTAATTTTTGCTTGCTGAAGTCATGACGTGTCGTCATATGCCCACAATATGAACATAACTGTGAACATGGTGATACCACAAACTCATTAGAACTGCAACAAGGGTAAACTCCGTAAGGCAACAGATGAAATTCAAGGTATGGTTCTTGAAATGTCAGGCAATTAATGTTGAGTGAAATATGTCTAGTATGTTCCGCGGTATTTTGAACGTCTGAATAACTATAATTTTGTTGCAAAGTATCAGAATAACCATGCATAAGTAATTTTCTCTGTTTTCCAACAGTGGAAATATGGTGATTCGGTCAATCATGCTTGCTGTTCATGGAAGGGCCTTGCAAAGTTGAACAGGTGAAAGGGATAGGCAGGCTGCTGTTTCTTTTGCTTCAAGCAAATGATTGATGGTAATGTTAAACAGTCGAATTTCATTGCCCAATTTTTCCTGTTCTGATTGGTCACTGACTTGAATACTTCAATGTCTCCCAATTGGTTAACAAGTTACATTTGGATGAGGGTCGAGCTTATCATTTACCTGCAGCTCGTGTTAGGTTTACTGAACTCTGCCAATTGTGACCATTCATTTAATCACCTTCACTTTTCAGATTAACAAATGGGTGCACTTGGTGCGATGGTAACAGTAACATGCACACCAGTTGCACATGTATGTACAGCAACTCTGCAAGTAGGTGGCTGCACGCGAGTCCGTGCAGCGGTCTACACAAAAAGCGGCTACAAATGCGATGGACATTTCCTGTGGCCACGACGGTAAAATTATCAAGAACGTCCAGGACCAGGGCTATACTATACAGTACTACCTACATTACCAGTTGTTATTGAGCATGGTCCCGTTTAGCATATATGGCTGGGGATCTCCCCAAAGTTAACGCTGTAGTGACAGACGGATAAGAGTGAAAGCAACGAGCTGAAGCGATTCGAATTGCCACCATGATCGCCGAATCATGGGTCACTGCAGTCGTGTTCTTGGCCATGTGCCGTGCCGACTTGCCTCTGCAGCTGATGGCGACGGCGATGAGAAGCTTGCAGTGGTTTGAGAATGCAGGAACGGTCGGCTACTGTCGCTCGAAAGGTTACTAATCGGCTTTGCCGGCAGCAATTCTCTGATGTTACCCGGGAAGTAAGTAGTGCATGGAGCCGGCTCCATCAGAAGGAGAGTCCGTCCAGGTCTAGATGTGTGTTCAGATAACGTTGTGCCTGGATCCGGCTCCATCAGCAGCAGGATCTCTACCATGTGTACAGCCAAATGAAAGGGAGCAAGGTCTGCACCGGTATAAGGTGCTCTGTTGACTGTGAGTTGTCATCGGTCGTTACTTTCCTCTGCCATATTCCTTGTATTTTTTTGAAGTGACGAGCCTGTTCCGTTTTGAGTTGCGGTGTGACAGTATTACAGTCTCCAATCCAAACAGAAACCTCCCAAATTTTGAAATCCCAATTTCTTAAAAGTTTGCTTGAGCCGAGCAGCGAAACTTGTGTCCGAAGAGCGAAGATGCAAGAGAGAAGCGTACACCCATGGACATGGACCATGGCAACCCGAAGACCATCTTACCGAGCATCTCCAAGGACATGGCGCTTGAAGCGGCTGTTGGCGCCGACGAGCCCCGCCTTCGGGATCTGATGAATACCACTACCACGGGCCGACGGGCGTCCGCATGAGCTGCATGGGATGCGGCGTCCGCTGCGTCTCTTTCGGGGACCCGCAGGAGCTGCCATGTGGGTCGGTTCCTTTGCCGTTCAGCTTCTACCATCACTGTCATGTACTCAACGGCGGTGGGCTTATAAGACAGTGACTCAACGGCAGAAGAGCCAACTACAACTACAGATAACCTCGTTACCGGAGCTGTGCCGTGCGCTCTCGTGCAATGGCCAATGGTGGATATGATCCAGGTGCCTGCTGTCACAGTCTCACCTGGCGTACTGTACGGAGTAGGTCTAGCGGTAGTATGTTCAAGCACTGTTTGATCTTGTTTCGAATTGACGCGCTCGTTCTGTTTCTGTTGGAATTTGTGTGGGGTTCCACGTCTGATGCGCCGGTGTAACTATGAACTGTTTGTGCTGGATAAGCATAAGCCCCCGGTAACCTGTTTCTGACAACAGACAAGGAGGCTGGACTGCAGAGCTAATGCGACCCCCGACTGTAACTTTTTGCCTGCCGTTGTGGAATGCCGATACATCGTCATTGGTTTGAGTTGCAGTTACTGACGGAAGCAACACAACATCGAGATGTACTGTAGAGCCTGCTGAAGAACAGATAGCTCATGCATCCATCAGCGTCACTCCGGTGCCTGCTGCCGATCTTTACATGCATCGAACTTGCATCGATCCCATCCATCGATTCTGATCTCATTTACATCGTGACAAAGCTGAAAAGATCCATCGTTCCATCAGGGTCGCCGTGACGCCGTCCCAGCTGTGATGCATGACGACGAATTGAAGACGCACAAAGAGGCTCACTCAGGCCAGGGAGCACCTGGGCAGAGAGAGTTCGCAGGAAGCTGCATCTTCCGAGGAAGAATATAATCGAAGCGGTAGGCATATATTCCCCTGGTGCATCGGCTGATCGGCAAGTGGCCAAAGCATCTCGAAGAAAAACGTGCATCAGGCCCTAGCCATCGTGTTCTTCACTCCTCGCCCGCAACAACGCTCCGCACCCTTTGCTCGAATTCGCATCGCGTGAAAACGCGAATCTAACCGCCAGAGAATTTGTTCGACAAAAGTTCCCTTTCCCCCTGAATCTAGCTGCAGTTGCAGTGCGGACGACGACGCCCACCTGAATTGTACCACGTCGTCCCGCCACTAGTTTATAGCAGCAGGTAGTAGCTAGGAAGACGACGCTTACGTACCCTCGCGGCATGGCGTGTTCGTCAGCACGCACGCTCGCCACGCCAAGCAACGATATCTCCGAATTTCCAAGATGCGTGTGCGAGAGCGGGCACGAGAAGCAGGCCATGCACGAGAATGAGACGGTGGCAATGGCAACAGGCACACGCGCAAAGCGACAGAGAGTGTCACGGAGAGACGACGACGGGTTGGTGAACGAACAGGCAACCAACCAACTTCCTCGCCGCCGCCTGGTGTGCAACAGGCAGGCAGGTAAGTAGGTACGCGGTGACCTGGATCCTCTGACCGCGACGCCGGGGTGAAAAGGGGTTGCTCGTCCAGCTGAGCGACATCACCGGCGCAACAACCGAAAGTAGGCGCGCGAATCCGACCTCGTGCTAAACCGCAATCAAGGCTTTTGCTTAAACAAAAGCAAGCGCCGGATCGACGAAGGGCGTCGCTGTCCTCCAAGATCGTGGGTGATCGGTCCTGTATTATTAAGCTTTACATAAGAATCATTAGCAACCCGGCACGCATCTGGTTCCTTAACCAGAATACTAATTCTCGTGCCATCACTATCCTTTTCTCAGCTTCTCCAGATGATCTGCGTCTATCAGAAAAAAAGAAAGAGTGTGTTCTGCTTGCTTTTCTCGACTTATTTCCTCGCACACGATACTATTCAATCTATCAACCTAATACTATTCTTCGTATAACCCGAACCGCCTCAGCCTCCAGACGGATGATGTGCGGGGAGACGAATCAGCAGCAAGCGGAGTGAACGCACGGCGATGCTCGCGCCGATGCCACGGACGCGATCCGGTGGAACAACGCACATGGGGGGAGAAAAAAAGGAAGAATCGACACGGCCATGGGATACCATAGCTAGGGGCTTCTCTTTTGGCGCGAGGTGAGGGCGGACACACGCCGCGGCGGAGGGAGGCACATGCGGCGGCACGACGACAGCCGCCCACCGTTCGGCCGTGGTTCCCCCCTTTCCCTCGCCGTGCGATCTCGTCGGTTTCGAGGGCGATTCAGGCGGGGCCGGGCGAAGCCGTCGTGCCCCCACGGCGCGCTTGCTCCCGGCCGGCGCGCGTCGCACGCGGGTTGGGTTCGGACCCCGAGTCCCCCCGTTCCCCGACCCGACCGCCACCACATGGCCCCCTGCCGCGACGCGGCGTCGCTGGCGCCCGGTCACATGCCGCGGCACTGGCGCCCCCGCCTCACGTGAGCGCGTGGGGCGTCGTCGACACACGATGACACGACACGTCCGCGCGCGCTCGCTCGCTCGCTCAGTCCTTTTTCCTCCGGGGGAGAGCCGCGCATGTGCGCGCGCTTGCTTGCCCCACTCGCCGGTCCGTACCCGGAGCCCGAGGCCGCCCCACGTCGCCCCCGGGGCGCCAACCCGGTGGCGCCACGCACGGCCCTGCGCCACCTCAGCCGATCCCGTGGAGTGCTATGGTAGGAGCACATTGTTCCCTGGGTTTCCAGGACCAGGCGACCGTTAGTTGTGTACGTGGCGCACCGGCATACGAGATACGACCTGGGTCCCTGGGTTTGGGGGCTGCGACACGACTAGCTAGGGGTCCAGACTCCAAAGCAGATCTGCCCGAGAGTTCCCGGCCACAGTTCGAGACGACGGAGCTCAATTGGAGGACAGGAGACGTGATGCGATCACCCGCCCGCTCTCGATCGGTGCCCGCACGATGAAAAGGATTTAAAGGATCCAAGTTCGTTTCGTGCCGGCGAACGCAACACGACGAGCGATCCTCGTGCGGGCCGCGCCGGCCGCCCACATGGTCGTTTCTCGTGTGCCGCCGCCGGGATTTGTACGTGCCCACGCGGTCCCCAAGCTGAGCTCTAGCCGTACCCCAGCCTATGTAGTGGCTAACGCTACTAGTGATGAGCAATGCAATTTGGATTACACAGAGTATAAAGCTAGGACGTAGAGGAGGGGGTCTATCTATCGATACGGGATCACATCACGTGCGTGCTGATCCAGTAGCCTTAGCAGCCATGATGGTGTACGGGTCACATTCTTATCTGCCTCACTAGCTCCGTCACTCGTATATGTCATTGGGCCAATAAATAACGCTCGGTGCGGCACCACAACTGCACTAGCTACATAGACGATGGCGTGCTTTCCGTCTCCCTCCGGCGATCTTATCAGCTTTGCAACCGTGTCCAGTTTGGGCGAGAGAAAAAAAACTTCACTCCCTACCCTAGCTACTAGTCCCTACTACAACATCGATCTCAATCCGGAGAGAGCAAAAATCAAGCAAGAGCTGTAAACCACGCCATTAATTCGCCCACCAATACACCATCCGTATCATCATCACAGATAAAGAAATTGAAAGTGACTCAAAAGGATCCATCTCATGATCCGTCCGTGCCGATGATCTGGTGCAGGTTGCAGGACAAACGATGGGCATCGATCGACGACGGACCCCTACGAGATGTGTGTGTAACTTGGAAGGAAGATCACGTGTGATGTCCCTCATCATGAGCCAAAAAGTCGTTACATTGCCGAACTAACCTGAAAGGATCTGCAGGACCGGACGCGAGAATTGTGCGCGCGAGAGAAAAAAAAAAGAGCATGTGCGGAAAGGACAGCATCATTACCATAATACCATGGATCTTTAGGGTCATACCACTCGAATGGCTTCATTATGTGATCTCACCGGATTTCTCCTACCTGCTGCGATGACAAACGTGTGCTTCACTCGCAAGCAAATCCAGCCGCGCGCCCAGGAAATCTAGCAAGAGTCCGACTGGCGATCGAGAGGAGCACAGCGTGTCGATGGAAACCGGGGTGGCGGACGAGTCAGCATGATCGTGCTGGCTACGTGGCTTAGCTTTCGGTCCGCAGGTTTGTCGGAACAGAACAAGCAAACTACTACTGTTGCTGGATGGATTTGGCACCATGCAACTAACCTCGATAGATTAATTAATTGATGATTGGTGATAGATGATACATCGTCATCCTTTTCCAGTGAAAAGAACCTCTGGGAAAGTTCTCGGGTCCTTTGAATTCTTCGGTGACCACGAGCTAAAAGTCTCCTTATCCTTGGAAATCATGAGCTGATTACTCTACATTAGTCTTTTCTGATGCGCTAACACCCTGGCGGGTTTTTTTTTCTCTCTGAGACCGCGTGAATTCCTGCTCCGGCCTGGCCGTCTTTCTTTGGTGAGTTGACAGATCCAAGAAAAAAAAAGGAACTTCTCCTGCATCTTCCGCCTTCCAGATAGGAGAAACAGTTAGCTTGGATGGCAAGCAACTGGGAGACGACGTGCAGCAGGCGGTGGCGCTGAGCCGTCATCAGCCAGCCACTGACCCGTGTGAACAGAGGCGGATGCCCGGGCCCCGGGGTCCACGGTTCGGTGTGGGAGCGGCCCGGCCGCGCATCGTGCGGCTGCGCACGCGTGTGCGTGCCAGCGTGCGTGCTCAGCGTGGCAGGTGCGGACGAGGATCCAGCTCCGCGTGCGGTGGATGATGGTGTTCTCTCCTCTCCGAGTGCGGTGGCGGTAGTTGACCCGGGTCGGCGCTATCAAGGCCGGCTCGCCGACGGGCCCGGCTTTCCCCCTCCCTCCACTGCCGTTTCCGGCCGGAGTGAAAATACCGCACGTATAAGCGACCGCGGAGCTTATCGAAATAATCTTACATGTCGCACTTAGAAGTTTTCAATTTTTTTGAAACTTTGCACACCAATAGTGCCAAACTGTGCATTTTCCCAAAAGTTGAGATTCAAACAACTTTTGTAAAAATTTTAGTAGTCTTCTTTGTTTGAAAAATGCGCAGTGGAAAGGGATGCAATAAATCAGATCAAGAGTGATTCCTCATCTATCCTGTCAGGGGCCAAGTCGAAGGCTCGAGTATAGATTCCCTATGCTCATGTGAACGGCCGGCCCGTAGATCTAAAAGGATCCTCCATAGGCCTGACCGGAAAGTATGTTTGAAAAATCAATTCGTTCATGAGACCTCGAATTCCCGCGTTCCCGCCTGCATTATGCCAGCTGGTCCCACCCCCTCTTGAGTCACCCTTATCTAAAATAAAAAGTTTTGAACCTCAACTTTTGGGAAAATGCACATCTAGTTTGACACTATTGTTGTGCAAAGTTTCGAAAAATTTGAAAACTCCTAAGTGCGACACGCAAAACTATTTTGATAAGCTCAGCGGTCGCTTGTACGTGGGGCAATGCATTTCTGCGTTTCCGGCAAAGAGGCAGAGGCCTCGCTTACAGCTGATCTCTGGTCCCGTGGATCACACACCGACCGAGCCACGTTTGTCGAGCACCCGGGATCACGCCGACGGCCGAACCATGGTTTTCCTGAGGTGTGAACGCCCGCCGCACAGGCATATCCATCCATCAGGTGTTCAGACGTTCCGTTCTCCGTTCTCTCGAGTCTCGACAACTCGGCATGCCCGTACGTACTCCCACCCATCCAACCCAACTGCGAGCACGACGACGAACGGGGAGTGGCGCTTGCTAAAACCAGTATGCACAGACACAGCGAGCGGGGTGGATGGAGACTGACCGGTGCCGGCGGAGTGCTGGTGGAGCCGTCGTCCGTCGATCGAGCGAGCAGGCAGGCTCGCACTGTGCCCGTGCGTCTGGACGCACGAAAGAATCTGGAAAAGATAGGCGCGTGGGCGTGGCGCCAGGCTGCCAGGTGCCTTGGTGGCAACCGCGCCGCGCGCGCGTGGGCCACCACACGGGCCGCGATCCCCGCCCTCCCTCCCCACGACAACGCCAGTGAGTGAGTGAGTCATCACTTTCCCTTTCTCATGTGTAGAGTACCCGGTACTGGTAGTGGCAATTTTTTTTTAAAAAAAAAAACTCCCAACGCGACCCGTTCGGTCCAACTCCAACCGCATACCATTCCATTCCGTTTGCCCGGTCCTCGCCCGCGACCGCCGTTTGACTCCGGAGCCCGCCTCGCGGCGGCCGAACACCCGCGGTCCAATCCGCGCCCGGGATGGCGTCGCGTCGCGTGAGATCGCCGGGTCTCGTCCCCCATTTTAGACGGGCGCTGACCGAGACAACCCCGGCCACACCACACAGGCAGGCCACAGCGAGGTAGCCCGCAGCCAGGAGCCAGCACGGACGCAGAGCCGAGCGAAATCCCACCGTTCCCGCACCCAATTTTGAACCAGCGCGGACGCTCTCCGTGCCCCCCAATCCCAACCAAATTTACGATTCCCCCCGACCGAACCGAAATCTCCGCCTGCCCTGCCCTGAAAGAAACGCACACCCCCGACGCGGCAAAGGGAACCGTCGTCGCGAGCGAGAGCCCCGGAAACTGAAGCGGGGAGCCGCGGAGGAGAGGCTCAGGGGAGGGAGGAGGGTTCCGGCGATGGAGCGGTGCCATCCCTCCGAGGTGTACGAGCTCTTCGTGCGCCACATGAACACGCCGAGGTAAGCGGAGGGTGGGGGGAATTTCCTTTCTTTTTTTCCCTGCGGTTCTTGTTCTTGGGTCCTTACCTTATGGGTGGTGATCGGTCGGCGGCGCGCAGGGTGGTGGTGGACAACGGTGTGTGCGCGACGGCGACGCTGGTGCAGGTGCACAGCGCGCGCAAGCACGGCGTCCTGCTGGAGGCGGTGGCGGCGCTGTCGGACCACGGCGTCTGCGTCCGCAAGGGCTACATCTCCTCCGACGACGGGCGGTGGTTCATGGACGTCTTCCACGTCACCGACGCCGCGGGACGCAAGGTGGCCGACGCCGACGCCCTGCTGGCGCGCCTCGAGTCCTCGCTCTCCGCCGACGCATTGCCGCCGCGCACGCCGCCAGCCGCCGCCGCACACGCCGCGGCGGCCGCGGGGGCGCACACCCTGCTCGAGCTCGTCGGCGCCGACCGCCCCGGCCTCCTCTCCGAGGTCTTCGCCGTGCTGCACGACCTCCGCTACGACATCGTCGACGCCAGGGCGTGGACGCACGGCGGCCGCGTCGCCGCGCTCGTGTTCGTGCGCGACGAGGAGACGGGCGCGCCGATCGACGACGCGGCGCGGGTCAGGCGGGTCGAGTCCAGGCTCAGGCACGTCCTCCGCGGCGGCGCGCGCGGCGCCAGGACGGTCCTCGCCGACGCCGCGGCCGTCAACATGGACCGGCGGCTCCACCAGCTGCTCAACGAGGATGGGGAGGCCGGGAGCCGCGCCGACCAGGCGGAGGCGCCCACGACGACGGCGGTCGCCGTGCAGGATTGGGGGGAGAGGGGGTACTCGGTGGTCACCGTGAGCTGCCGCGACCGGCCCAAGCTGCTCTTCGACGTCGTCTGCACCTTGACGGACCTGGATTACGTGGTGTACCACGGCACGTTCGACACGGACGGCGATCACGCGCAGCAGGTGAGGCTTCCAGCCATTTCTTTCTCGATTGATCCGCCAAATTATTTCATTGGGTGAAACAGGCCGGGCTCTACACATTTGGAGCTCTTGATTTTTATCCCCGAAATTTCTTGCGCTGATTTAGGGCCGCTATTACCAAATTCCCCATCATCTTGAGTTCTTGGGTTGGAGTTCCTGTCATGAATCTCGACGTTTCCATGGGTGACAGATTGCGTTAGGCGTATGGCCTCCCTGTCGAATTTCCTTCCCCCCTCAGTTTTACCTTTTGTTTGCTTTTACCTTCCTGTCGAGTGATTCTTGTGAGCTGAAGTTAACCAGGTTAAATAAAATTTTGATGGATCCTGTCCATGAAAATTTCCTTTTGCTGATTTTTTCGTCAGGTCAAATAAAATGGAGGGAGCAGTAGCAGTCCCATTTACTGTAAATTGTTTCACACTGTTGGCCTCAATTGTATCCCTTGGACATCATAATGAACCCTTTCCTGCAAAACTAACCGAAATGCTGCAGCCAATTGAATTCACACAGTATCAATCGTACACGCCTGTTAAATTCATTCATTATCGTTTCTGAACCTCGTTTGAGTCGGTGTGGTTTAACCCTGTTGCTTGGCTTGGCGGCAGGAGTTCTACATCAGGCGGTTGGACGGGCGGCCAATCTGCTCGGCGGCTGAGAGGCGGCGCGTGATCCAATGCTTGCAGGCGGCCATCGAGAGGCGCGCATCCGAGGTGCGTGATCGCTGAATATCTCCCTTCCTTTCCCTCCATGCCACGCCACCCACCGCAGCAAAAGCACACGATTCCGGGATTTCACACCCCCAAGCGCAAAGTCTCTTTTGTCGTGCCCAACTTTCCACTTCACCCGCCATGTGTTCGGCCGAAAGCCCAGCCGCGGCATTCTAACGCCAGTGCGGAAATCCTCTTTGTCTCTGTGGCAGGGCGTGAGGCTGGAGCTGCGCATCACCGACCGCCGCGGACTGCTCGCCTACGTCACGCGCGTGTTCCGGGAGAACAGCCTCTCCGTCACGCACGCCGAGATCGCCACCAGGGGAGACATGGCCATGAACGTGTTCCACGTCACCGACGTGGCCGGCCGGCCCGCAGACCCCAAGACCATCGACGACGTGATCCAGAAGATCGGCACGGAGAGCCTCCGGGTGGACGAGGAGCGGTGGCCGCGCCTATGCTCCACGGAGGGTGACGCCGGCCGCGGCGGCGGCGCGGGGATCTTCTCGTTGGGAAGCCTCGTGAAGAAGAACCTGGTCAGCCTTGGCCTCATAAGATCCTGCTCGTGAGGACGTGATCGACGGCGACGTGTGCCCCGGCGGGATCCTTGTGTAAATATGGGATGGTGCATGGATTAGTTTGTAAATGAGTAGGAGTTTATTTTGCCGTTTCTAGCTTTTTAGTCGCCACGTGTACATAGTAGTAAGTGGAAACAAAAGGCTTTAAAAGTTGCTGGTCGGCAACAGCTTGGAGCTTTGGTGGGGCATGAGCATGACATGTATCTATCTTCCTTTTACATGAAAATAGACAAATCGATGGAGATTATAGTTCCCTCTTGATGGTAACTAAATGTTTGACTTGCATTTTCACCAGGCGTATGCATCCAGTGTCAATTTTCCAGATCTCTTTCATTTGCCCTTGTGGTATGCTGTAGTATATGCGAAATTAGTATGTTTCACTTCCAAGGCCAGCAACCGAATAATTCTAGTATGGCCTAGTAGAAAACAAATGCTGTGGTGCTATTTCTGTTCTCAGATCTTTAAGTATTGTTATCTATGACTGGATGTATTGTGATCTACTGAAAATATAAATTAAGCAGAGCTGGTCATTAGAAAATGATGAAAGCACCCCCTGTTAGTCAGCACCCTGAATCTTTGTTTTGCCGTTATGCAATGAAAAACAGAGCATACGGGTTAGAATATCCTGGTTTGGAAGGGAATTACTATCAACCATAAACCCGTCGTAGTGAATCTGAATGTTATTTCGCAAGACCAAAAAAGATCTCTTGTGAACCTGTCAGCTCGATTCACCAAATTGTCAAGGTGCTGCCATATGTCCAGACAAGAATAATCGGGAACCTTTAAGATTCAAATCAAAAGGTCAAAAATTCGAGGTCACGCGACAGGATAATCAACGGAACATGACGGTTGAATTTGACAAATTTCATTTGAACTTTCAACAAGAAACCGCTGTCGTCAAAAGCTCTGCAATATAAGAACCACAACTGGTCAACAAATAAAACCATCAACTCGGTTACAATCTTCCTTCGGGTGCTATTGTCAACATATAGTTACCGACATCGCTTCGCTGTCAATCCCCAAGCAAAAACCATTTGACTTTCCACAAACTTGCATTGAAAATTTTTGTTCGAGCAGACCAATGATCCCTGAGCCGCCCCCCACGCAGTGACATATGCGCTCACGGGCTCGCGGCTCTTCCTGTCCCCTCAATAAGAAACCAGGAAAAGGATACGCATGCGGCAGCACGTAGCACGCTGGCCGGCGGCATCGCTCTCACGGGAATTTTCGCCGCCGGCCTCTCCGTTCTCGAAGGCGCCACCGGGACCTGCCCAGTGCCCACCCGGGAACACGGTGACGCGGGCCGTGTGGGGTGTGGTGTCCCTGTGACGATCGAGTGATCGGCGCCGACGCTTAGTTTAACCAATTAACCGGGTCATGCGTGCGGGAGCGGAGCCGATGCCGATCCAAGCGTTGGCGGCAAGAAACGAGAAGAGAGCTGAGCCCCCGCTCCCAACCACCGCCGACCTACCGCCCCCAACTGCCGCGGATCGGACCAAACCCCCTGGTACGAGAACGAGACGGGCGGCGCGGAGATCGCCGAGTTGCTTTCGCGGGCAGGGGTAGCTGCGGGTAGGGAAAATAACCCCCCAACCTTTTCCTAATTCCTCTAACGACCCACCACGGGGTCCTCTCTCCTTCCGAGCGCGAGAGAGAACAGAGGCAGGAGGAGTGAGCAATGGCTTAATGCTGCTGCATCGGTGTTGGGTTGGGCTGAGCCGTTGCGTTCGTTGCCGGTTTGGATCCGCGAAAACGACGGGTGGTTGCGGGGATCGCCGGATCGGAGCGAAACGTGCGGGAAATCATCCTGTGTTTGGTCCGGTGTGCTCGTGCCGAGCGGCTACGACCGCCATCACAATTAATCAACGCCAAGTTGACAACTGGGGGGAGAGGACGCTACGGAATGCACCTTGGCAACCACTAGCCGGCGCAACCAGCGGTACTGAACTGAAGTGGGAGGATCTCCAGCCTTCTGCCTGTTCTTCATGAGCTGGATCTTGCAGTGAACAGGTTTTAGACCTGTGCTGATGCTGCCTCTAACCCAAAAGGAGTTCCTGTTGCTCTCCCTCCGGTCATGTTTACATGACGTTAGGATAAAGAACATGATGGAAACAAGTTGTTTAGAGTCTTTTCGATAGATATTCTGCTGATTTCTATGGCTGATTTGTTTTTTATAGAAAAATACTGCACGATGATTTCTTTGAGCGAAACATACTGGTTCATCAAAACCGTAAAAACAGATGTCTACAAATTTTTCTGGACTCCTTGTTTGGAGATATACTAAAGTGTGGTAGTTTGGAGCTTGGACCATGAACAGTTAACAACGTGGTTAGCAATTCCCAGATCAGGTCCCCATCGTTGTTGTCGCCGGCCTGCCCCGCAAGTCCAGAGCCTTACTGGTCCATGCTGTCTGTTTCTATAGAGTTTGGTATCGAATGTAGCGTGGGTACGAAACCTACCTCCTCGCCGATCAAAACGCCTCCTTTTGTAAGGACAACGACCTTGATGGCTTCGAGTTCGAGCTCGACAAGAAAGCTAAAGCTGGCACCTCCTTGTTTGGCTTCTTGCAGTGCCTTGAAATGAAAACTTCATGGCAACAGAAAACTCGGATTAAAGCACCGGATCCGCAGCTGCTCGGCTCAGGCGTCCGTGTCTGCGTAGCTGTACATCCACGATGTAGAAGCTATTCAAGTTCCATATTTCAATTATGCAACTTGAACGAGCTACTGAACTACCAAGTGACGAAGGATCACAAGATAACAGCACCTGTGCTGCAGATTCCAAGCACGCGTTGCGATTTGTAAAAGAATGTTTCCATCATCCCCACCCTTAAAAGAGGGGGGCGAGACTATATACACTGAGGTTACTGACCTGTACAAAAGAATCTGTGGCAGTTTTGCCGGTTTATGAGACGTGCTCCTTTTTTTGGTCATATGTTGTGATTCACACAACTAATTGCAAGTGCACACAAAGCATTAACTAATCCTGTGAGTTTAGCCATCTTACACAGGGTCACTGCTTCTAGGTATTATTCTTACATGAAGGCCACCTGGCATGGGATCCTGATGATCGGCAACCAGGTGCCTATCATCTTCATCTTTATGACGGGCATCAGCAAAGTGCAGGCTCAGGCCTTCCTCGATGTCAGAGTCGTCCATGTACCTTGTCTTGGACAAGGCTTGGGGGCTCCTCCAGCCACTGCTGCTTCTGCTATTGCTCTGCTCCAAATCCTCGGTGCTCCCTTCTGATATACCGCCACTATGCCTACTGGAACGAGGGTCTGTCATGTATCGATTTCCAAATTCTGGAGGCTCAAGGAAACTGCCTTGTGAACCACCAGAGTATGCAGGGAGATGAACCCGCCAAGAGATATTAGAGTTATCTTCTATATCATGGTGCTTCACTGGAGTGTTCTGGAACAGAGCACTTGAGGTTGATGCCCCCAAGTGACTTTGAACTCTTTCATACAACTCGTAGTCCCAGTTTCCAACTTCTTCAATTTCAGAAGTTTCTCTAGCTGGTGGACTTGTGGTCACACCAGTCTCAGGGAATGCTTGCTCAAATTGGGGAGCCTCAACTGTCTCTGAATGTGGTGGATGACACATGTAATACCAGTCCAGGATATACGGATGAGTTCTTTGGTCCGTGTCAAGTAATCCCAAGGGACCAGTGTTATAAACAGGAGGCAGGGTGGTACTTTGGAAGGTATCATCCATTTGACCTCTAGTGCTTACCACAAAGCCTGAAGCCTCCATTGCTTGATATTGTGCAAGAGCTTGTTGACGTATTTGCCTTTCCTTAAATTTTTGGAGATTGGATAAGAATTGCTTACCATCAGCATTTGGCTCCCATGATGGATAGACACTCTGAAAACTGAATGCAACCATGTGTTACAGTTAGAAATTCATATGATGCTCCAGGTTTTGCAGTGCCTACACAAAATCTGGTTTGAACAGCTGAGCACAGGTAAACTATTCTGACTCCAACCCCCCAACAATGTCATTCTCCAAAGAATAGGGGAAAAAAATATAAATGTGCATTTCGGGCCTGTTTGGCAGCAGCCAAACCCAGGACATCATTGAAGTGTGCAGGTGCGGAATGGAGTAGATAGAATGGTGCTTGATTTATGTATTAATCAGTGCTTATATTCCATTGCATCTACATAACACAGAACAGGCTAAACAGAATGGTGCTTCTTTCTTGGAATATCATCTGATCGGTACTAAAAAATTGTCAGTGCTACATCTTTAGTGTCAACAAGTCATTGCTCTTGGCCATACTTAGGATTAAGGCGCTATATTACATACAAGTGGCTCCAATTAAAGTTGAAAATACCGGATCTTTTATTTTTCATAGGCAATATTTTCTACCAAATCCCCCTATACTAAGGACTTTTTCGAAGAGGTGGAACGTAACAGGAGTTTGCAGGATTAAGTTCACATTTCAACTAAAACAAGGATTTACTTCATAAAGCCCCTTTGCCAATATGTTGATTGGTGCATTTTAGATGGTAGGCATTTTACAGGGACAATCTAAGCAACCAAGACACTAATTCATCACCACATTCAACTGCACAACATAAAAAAGACAGGAACTTCAGAGCAAGCATTGAAGTACTCCAAGCCATCTAATCAACCCTTACAGAACACATGATGCATTTGTGGTAAACAACACTACATGCTTAGTAAAAAAATAGAAACAATGTTTGAAGATGCATTTACCTTAAGAATGATTTCTCCATTTTCCCTTGGGAGCTCCTGAGACTTTTAGGAGCATTGAATGGTGACCCGTAGTTTCTATTTCCATGTCTTTTGAAGTCGAACAAGCTTAGGCTATTAAAATATATGGAGAGAACAATGTTAAGAACAAAGGCCCAAGAAAAAACAAGCGCTAAGAAACTAACAAAAGAAATGGCAGCAGAACCTGCACACTTCTCCAACTCCGTCTACATAAATTGTGAAGTCTGAGATGAAGCGCAGAATGTCATCAACTCTCTGTGGATAATAAGGATTCACAACTGTCAATAAGGTTGGTTTACATGAAAATCATTGCTGAGTTAGTTCAGGACATTACCTTGGGTACCTCGAAAATGAGCAAGTAAGGAGTGATGAAAATGGAGGCCATCTCCTCAAGTAGCATAACTATAGTATACTGCATGCACAAATTGTTGAGTCAATTCTTAGTGCCATACAATTGAAGCAAACCTCATAACCGATATGCTTATACCCATCATTTAAGACATGCCGTGTAAGTAGAACCAACCAATATCTTAATACAAGATACAAATTTCTAACTATGAAGCAAAGCATTTTACCTGCATCCTGGGAATCAGCATAACTATCTAAAATAGTTTCCAGCACAGATCCAAACTGATTTCCCCCCATTAGAAGTAGTACTCCAATAATAAAAATATAGAATGTACTCGGTTTTTATAAGGCATATTTTGATTTGGGGAAATCTTAATAAGCATAATTTGACCACCAAATCAATATACCATTAAAAGTACTTTGAACTACAAATCTAGATTTATGTACACTGAACTTGCATATAATTAGGTTAACATTGGTCAAAAGTTAGGAAGTGTAACCAATCAAAATACACTTTATAAAATTGAACAGAGGTAATAGAAAAAAAAATTGAGATTCCTCTTCTTGTATTGCAGTGGCATGTGGAATTTAAGGGACGATGGATACAAACAAATGGATGGATTGGATCATTCACATTTTAAAGTCAGATGGTATGGCACACAATAATTTTATATACCTTGGCCTGTGGTAAAATATGGTGCATGAGCGATTCTAAGCCAGCTACAGGAAATGAAATACTAGAGCTCAATTAGTTACCTGAAATAATGTTTCATATTCTCTCCGCACAAGTTCGCTGCTCTCTTTACCACGCCACCGCTTTGGCATGTGATGTGTTTGGTGAACAGTGAGGCACATGGCCCCTTCTGGGTCAATCACTTGAAGCTCATCAGCCACTACTTTTCGACTTATAGCTGCTATTGTTCCAAAAACAATAGTATACCAGAGCAGATTTCTTCCAAAAATCTGCAAAAATAACACATTATTAGATTTTACAGGACAATAAGATTACTACCCAAATCCAAAGGAAAAATAAAGTACCAGCACAAGTCACATCAAGATGCAGATATCACACCCTATAAGTGATGTCAAGTTGCAAATACACCCCTACAAGTAAATAGTTGCATTTAACGCCATGTGTTCCGTGCATGTTGGCAGCATAGCAAGGTGGGAATGAGGAAGATTATAACTGTGACCTCAAATCCACTAGATCAAAAAGTGCTACCTAATATTAAGTGAGACCCTCCCACACCTTCTCCTTTGCCTTTGCATTTTATTATACTTAGGTAGGTGATAAACACAGTTATTTTACTTGCAGGGAGGTATTTGCACTTGAAGTGACTTAAGATGGGTATTTACAACTTAGCCTAAGGAACAATTCAAAACATAAACTTAGCAGCTTACATGTCCCTCGAGAATAGATTCACCCACAAATCCAATGATTATTAAAGCACCAGCCAAGCCACCAGAAACAAAAGATACGAATTTCGCCATGATGGAAACCAGTGGGGTTGGAAATTGCTTCAAGTAATTTAAAGAATGCACAGCACTGTTGTTCATTCTGTGTCTGAAGAAATGATCAACCTGCAATGTTTGTAGTCACTTGAGTTTTAGATCACAGAAAAATTGTGCACAGATACTATTAGATTGAACGACAGGAACCTAAAGGGGAGCTGGAGAGATCAATTTAGATCATTTGTTGCAACTACAATTACAAAAAAAAAAAGTTCTGAGAAGGCACCTCATTATATTCCCTGAAGATCCACCTCGATAAGTTTGACCATCGTCTAGACGATGCTGTACTGGGGTGATTATAAATTTCTTCAGCATGTCTTAGAATGACATACACCAATGGAAATACCATGAGGCAGGGTGACAGAATAAGCATTGCAAGGCCAACAAATATAAGTCGTTTTTTCAACACATCTGGGCTTGTCAAAAACTCTTTTCTTATGCAAAATTTACTGCAAAAGGAGAATGGATGTTCAGTAAAAACATTACAATGAGAAGGGGCCAAACCCTAGCGAAATATAACAATTTATTAAGCTACTCCCTCCGTTCCAAATTGTAGGTTTTTTTTGGCTTTTATAGGTGCATAGTTTTTGCTATGCACTTAGATATAGTGTATGAGATGTGTAATAATATCTATGAGGGAGCACATGATTTAAACCATCCCAAAACAATATTTGAAAGCTCCGTAGATAGACACATGGATGGTATACAGTATGCGCATTGAAGCTGAGGAAGTCTAGGTGCTAACATGTAAACCCTAGGCTGCGCTTATAGGGGGGTATTCAGACTTTTGTGATTATAAGCATTGCTCTCACCCTTTAAGCTATGTGGTAAACCCTGGGTTAAGCTTAAAAGGGGATGTAAGGCAGATTCATTACCCCTCATTGATTTCTTTATGGCTTGACTATTTAACTAACGAAGAATATAATGAAACTTATCTGCTAACCTAGAAAATGTAATAGTACAGATTGTGTTAAAATTTAGCAATACACACTGGAGTAGTATGTGCTACATCGCTAGTTCTATTTTATACAAAGTGGCTCCAGTATTAACTAAAAAAGGTAAAATAATAAGGATTGCATAAACAGTTAACTGATTTTATGACAGCTTTCTGATGCAGCTATGTGCTGAAGCAGCATCTTAACAGCTTATCCTGCATTCCAGCTTACTGCTAAATTTCTAGTTGCTGCCCCCCTTCCTTTCCATAAAAAGTCTAATTGCTCTGTGTTGAGCTCATATCCAAAGAAAGAGCAGCATAAAAAACAAACACATAGTTGGGCATGTAGTGTAGAGACTAAGTATTTTAGCCAATTGTAGTTAAAAAAAAGATCCAATGGTAGTACATAGTTACAGATGAGATCTACAGAATTCCTTACCTATCAAACATACTTTGGAAGATGCACCAATTTAAGGTCCATTCAAGAGCCTTTGGAAGTATTAAACGGTTTCTCCTGCCATGCTCATGTGATCTGACAGTTGGGCCAGCACCAGGCACCCAAGAACGAATTGGAAATGAAAGAATGCCTTTATTGATCATCCCAATCAAATAATTTTCTTTTCTCATGATTCTCATGATAATATCATGCTCTGAGAGATCCCTCACAACACAAAGTTTCTGAGATTTCTGGAGCAGGACAACCTTCTCGATTATTCTAGGCCATGATATGGTCTGGATCTCAAGATCATCAACCTTAAGGCTGCAAGAAGGTAAACATAGTACGGATAGAGTCATTGCTCTGAGCTAAAAGTAGACAAGAAACTTAAGCATGAAATATACTGAAAAGTTACCTATCATAGTAGAATTGACGCACATTGAGTGTACTTCTTAACTGTACAAAGAACTTGAGGAAGTTGGTAAGTCCATAGCTCGTTAATATGACCATAGAACCAACAGTTATCATTTTGGGCAATGTGAACGGAACTAATGGGTCATGCTTAATGACATTCATCAGGTCACATGGTTTCTTCCCAGATTCAAGTGCCTCGACACCGCATTTCAAATGAATAAGGGTATCCCAATCAACAAATAAAAAGAAGAACCCAATACAGCATACCATGAAAAGTACATTAAGGATCTCTATTATCCATTTTGTAATAATACACCTGAGCCCTTTTGCACAGAAATATTCGTAAAGCCTTTCAAAGAAAATGTCCAAGTCAGGAATAGGTTCATCTTTGAAGCCTTCACCATGGAGAAGTCCAGACGGGCTCTCACTTCCAGAACCAGGCAAACGTCGGTAGTCTGACAACTCTATTTCAGGTGGAACATCAACGAGCAGCTGAGCTGATAATGGAGATTGACTTCTCCATGGCCAGTTAAATCTTGTTTGTGCATGTGTGTCCTTCGCAAGGAAGGACATCATTCATGAAAACAGAAGGCAGGGCAAGTTGTTAACTCCCTTGCCATGCCAGACGCATGCACCTACACGCAAAAACAAATTATTCGCATTTTGCATACCACCATTTCCTATGAAGTAGAAATACAATAAATTCAATATTCCTTCGGAACTCACAGATACAACAAAATCGCTTAACTGAACAACCATGCAAAATGTTAAAGGCGTTACTATTGGATCAGAAGACAGCCAAAGCTAGGTCCTGAATGAGCAAAAGCAACTACAGTTGAAAAGCATTAGAACCTAATTGACAAAACTACTGGTAGACATCATTTATGAGCAGGTGCGTTTTTCCTAAATTGTTAACACTAGTACTAGCTTATCCTCTGTAACTGCAAGCAGCAACAGTTGCAGACCAAGCTAAACAATCATCAAGTTCCTTTGTATTGATATATTGATCAATCACTCCCCACTGACACAAATATCCCAAGAGTAATTGCACGACACCGATCTCACCTCACACCCCCACGTCATTCATATCCACCGGAAGCAACTCGTTGCCCTCGCACCACAAAGTCCGGCAGCTAGCGAAGTCTCTAGTACTCTCTAACCCAACCCACCCAGCGTCCAAACCACCACACACCACAAGACCGATTCAACCACCACAGCTCTCCGCCAAACTCGGGGACCAAATCTAACTAGTTCAGCCAATCTATCCACCCAATCGCCTCAAAAAATAGAATACGCGAAGAGGGAGAGAGAAGCTGCACCGACCTGGGGAGCGCCGGCGATCGCCGGGCGCGAGCGCGATGGTCGCCGGGTTAGGGGGGAAGAGCGCGGGGCCGGCGGGGGGCTGGAGGCTTCGCGTGAGGAGGTGACTCGCGGTGGACTGCGGCGCCGGCGCTTGGGTGGGGAATCGCACGAGGTGGGGAGGGAGACGCGGAGGGAGAGAGACGGCAGGGAAGGAAGGCAAAGCAAAGCAGAGCAGGGGCGGAGGAGGGCGTGCGTTTCAGGAGACGTGACGGGATCGGGAAGGGGAATCGTTGCGGAGGGGGATCGTTTTGTTCCTTCCGTTTATCCGCGGGTTTCGTCTCGTCTCGTCTGGGGTGTTGCGTTAATCGCCAAGGAATTGGGAATCGCAATGGCTTGCGCAACAGGGCCCCGCCGGATTACTAGTTTATTTACTCACTGTTACTAGTATGTTAATAAAATGTTAATCACTGTCCTTTGTGGACCCAGGCCACAGGGCTTTTATCTTGTTTTGGAAAGAGAAACTGCGAGGAGGTACGGATTGCACGTCAACACCTCGCGAGAAAAAAGAATGGTATACGTCAACGTTCCCCTTTTTTTACGAAAGAGATTTCAAAAGAGAAACGGACTGCGAGGAGGGCTTTTATCATTTGATGGACAGGCTAACGATGCACAGGACAGTTTTGACATTGCGAGTAGCGTGGTGGGTTATCAATACACTCCTACTCATATTGCGAATATTAACGGAGTATACTAGCTAGGCATGGTGAGCTACCGTGGTTTTTTTTCCGAGGGGAACGGTGAGCTAGCTTGTTACTACACATGCGTATAACGGGTCTTTCATTTTTTACTAAGAAATTTAAGGATTGAGTCCTATAAAAATCAGATCATAATTTTATTTAATTTTAAATAAAAAATAAAAGGGTTTAGTTGAATTGTGAATGATGCATTAGGGTCAAGGCCTTTACCACTCTACACGTGCGTGCGCGCCTGCCAGCCAATACGGGTAGACGTGTCCTTGCGCGCTGCTTCCGGGCCAGCCATTATCAACCCCCGAAAAGGCTAGACGATTTGCACCTGTCTGCTCGTGTGGCCGCCAGCCCCGCCACCGCCGCCCACCGGCGACGGCGAGCGCGCGCCATGCGCTGCGCCCGCTCGTTCGCTGCTGCTGCTGCTGCAGCGCGGGCGGGAGGTGGGTTGGTGGCCGCCACCTGACTACCTGAGACGAGCCAGGCAGAGCTTATCGGTAGCAGTGGGCTGTCGGGCTCTAGAGCCCAACCAATGCAGATAACCTATGGGCTATGGGCCGATTATTGGGGCCGTCTGAAACGAAACTTTTTTACGCCTCAAATAATCCGAAGTCCCCCATTACCAACCAAAACAATGATTGGTCTGAATGCGTCTAGATTGCATATTTGCATCAAGCACAGCGCCGTCTCATCGCACGGATCACACTCATTAAGAAAAGATAAATATGTTGTTCGGTTTGAGCAAGAAGCCCTAGCCACAGGGCAGCAGACTCGAGAACTTGTACAAACAGTTATATGCAGGTTCCCTCCGTGTCCAGTAAACAGACACCAGGGAACGTTGCCACTGAATCGCTGATGGTTAGCCATTGGTCCATCTCATTATTAAGCACACACACACCACAGTCCAATGTTTGCAAATCAACAGCACGCCTCAGCTAGCGTACGTTCAGGATCGGAGTGGTCGTCGTACTACTGCTGCAACGGCGCCGCTTTGCTCCTGACGGCTTTCTTCAGTTCGTCACAGAACTCGGGGCACTTCTTGCTGGTTGCTGCCTCACTTCTCTACCAAAGCAAAATATAATACGACGTTATCCTGGAGCGAATGATGGTTCATTTAAATGGAGCATGAAGGAAAAACAAAAAGGGTCATTCTGTGGGGGGAGAGTGTGCGGTCAGAAACACTTAAATGGCAGGTCGAAATACGAAAGCCTCAACATTTGTACAGGCTCTGCCGAAGCGCTCTGTTCAGCCACCGGTCAGTACTTTTCTTTCAGAACAAACCAACCACCAGAGAGCGGTATTTTTCTCTTAGAACAAATCAGCACCAGCAATCAGCCACCAGCCAAACGAATAGGGCTCGAAAGACATATATGCAGGAAAATTGATATGGTACACCCATGTAATAAGATTTTTAAGACCAAACCAAATTTCTTATCAAGATATCAAATAGCCAGAAAAAATAGGTCGAATATTGTATGATTATGTATCTCAGCTCGTATAATGTCATCTGTCTTAGCATTATGCAAGTTTTGTATTTTCATCTTGTAAGTATTTTTCCACTGCAGATTTTTGTGGTTTGTCTCTGTTCTACCATTATGCAAATTCTAAATTTAATGAAGGACCGATTGTATAATTTACACAAAAAATACATGCAATCCAATTTGTTAGAAAAAAGGGAAATGACGTGCTTGTATTTGTGTTTTCCATAAAAAGAAAGAAATGGAGATTGGGTGCAACTTTAATCACATGCAAGGCATCTCACATCAGCAAAATCTTAGGTTAAGGAGAGAGGAAAAAAGAAAAGGCTTTCACCATGGTGGGGCATAGGGATGTCTAATTTCTTCAGCAAATGATCATGTGGAGACGACTTGAGAGACCACTTTTTGGTTCTAGAAAACTTAAGAGGTAACATTTATTATCAAGTATAATCTCACATAGCATTGACATGTGCAATTCAATGCATCTACATGTTAGACTAAATTCTCAAATCAATTGTATTGTTTGGGTAAAATTCACAAAGTTACACCACCTTATTCAAATTATCACCAATCCATTTTAAAGAAATAATTTCATACAAAATTTTCATCTTTCATTACATTTTTTGGAATTATAAATATTTAAGCACTATTGTTATTTCGAACTGCCTAACAAGATATGCCTGCATGGCAGGCTCATAAAGCATATCATGTTTCTACTTCTTCTCTGAATGTAAGAGTAGCAAGTCCATGTGATTACATGGTGAAATCATGATTATGTGTTATTTGCTCTTTATAAAAGGTGAATAAACAAGAAAATAGGTCAACAACAAAGGTCAAAAGTCATGGAGAATCTCATATTGGGAAGCATCAAATCATTTACGTGTTTGAAAGCAAGAGGGACTTGTGATCTAGAAATGGATTTCACCTATGTAAGTTGAATATTGGTTCAAGTCGCTTGCTCAAGGTTAAAGTGCTCAAAATAAGCGATAAAGTTGGATGAAAAATCCTCATAATGATATATTGATCAAGTATGGGTTGTATGGCATGAATCAAAGTGATGAAGTTCAAGTGGGTGAAAGTAGATATATTTTTTTATCTTGAGTGTAGGTATGCCATAATATCAGGAAGGATGCGTCAGGTGGTCATTTGAGGAAGTCCCAGAGCTCAAGTATCCTGTGTGAATTGACGAGAGACATACTAGGCTTCACAAAAAAAAAAACTAGAATTGTTTTAGGTAAGACAAAACCCAAGGTTCTAGTTTTGGGTGTTGTGTATCTCTAACGGTTAGTTGGTTTGAAAACCGAAAGTTTCGGTGTTGGAAATTTGGAGATTCTTATTTTTGAGTGCTAGTTTGTGTGCGGTTGAGTATTTGTACTCCACCTCCACTCCTGCAGTTGGTTGTTGTTCATAACGTTGCTAGTGTGCTTCCTTCCTGTTCTAAGCTAATCTAAAATCAAGATAGCTCTCTCCAACCCATCTTGTGAGGGTATGTGATCATATTAAGATCTAGTGTGTTGGTAGTAGAGATAAGTTGGCCATCTGTGAGCATTAATTTTCTTGGTGAATCTGAACTTCGATGAAACAAATCCTTGTGTCTCCTCATTAGTTTCTGTGCACTAACACATTTATTGTTTTATTTGTGATTTGGTTGATATGTATGGTTATTTGTGTTTGTTGTGTAGAGATTTCATTAACGTGTTGGTTAACTGAAAGAGCATCTATAGGTCCCTAAGTGGTTCCAATGACTTGTGACAAAATAATTATAGGACTAACTTGTTTAACTATGATTGTGAGCAGATATTTATTCTCCTATTCACAATGTTATACTGTCTCATATGAGAGTATGTGTTATATGGCTCAAAATAAAGATAGCAAGCAAGTGTGTGATCCCATAATACAAATAAATGACCAATGATGAGCAAAACTGAAAGTAAAATTGGGAATAAGTCAGCATGATTGATTTATGAGTCTCCAAACTATGTGATAGCTTGTTTGTCAAGTGAAGGGTCACTGAATAAAGTACAAGAACTTCACAAATGATTATTGCAAGACTTCGAGTTTATGATAAATATACATGAGCGTACGTGGTACACATTGGTCTCAGTATTAGAAGCTTGCAATAACTCATATGATATTCCTTATCAGTCAAGAACACACATTTGATGTTTTTCAAATGGGATTTCTTTGTTGATGTAAAAAACAAAGCTAAACTCAATGTGGCATAGATAAGTGAAGAAGAAATCAAGTGAGCTACTAGAGCGAGGGACTAAGCAAGCTTTGGTGTGCATTTAGCTAGCTTTATTGGGAAAGCAATGCAAGGCTTCAAGTCCATTATGGTTGATGAAATGGAGTGACTTAAGGATTCCAGTACATGTTATCATGAAAATGGAAAATCCTAACACTAACTCAAGTTGGATGTGCAGAAGATGATAGTAATGTAGAGAGACCTCAAGTTGACAATGAAGTATGTCATGAATGATGAATTGCAAGCTCAAGTAGATGACACTATGTTTATATTTATTCTTGATTATAGGTATAATGTACTATAAAGAGAAATTCAACATTAGCTTAAAACATCAAAAGTGCTCTTAGTTGACCTATGTGAGAATAGCCTTGAGAAATTCCTTGATTGTGCCAACTGTCCCAACTCAACTAACTTAGGGTGGTTCAAATAGTTGGTGAACAGGGAGAGTGTTTGAGAGGATCGATTTGGGGATTGGTATGGGGGTTAATGGTTAGTTTTTTGAACAAATCATCTAGAGACTAAAAAAAATCTCTCCCAACATCTCGTTGTTTGACTTTAGTGATTATTGAGAAATCTTTGAGTTGAGTTGAGAGAGTGATCTTGTGCGAGCACTTAAGAGTTGAGTAGAGCAATCCATAGCTTGAGCACTTGTGATTCGTGTCAAGAAAGCCTTTGAAGCATTTGTTTCTCTTAGAGGTGTCACTAGCTAGCTCCTAAGGTAATGAGCAACGCCAAGTTTGTGAGAGTTGTGATCTTAGATCCGCAAAAAATAATTAATGGATGATCATTGTGGAGACGAGGAAAGTGATTGAAATAGACCCGACTTGTTGGATGAGAGTTGAAAAGGACTAGTATTCCAATAGACTCTTCAACGAAGATGTAGGATAAACAGCGGTGAATCTGAACTTTAGAGAAATAAATCCCCGTGTATTCATTTGGTTTGCTTCACTTGTTGATTTCTAGCAATTTACTCGTGTTTTCGCATTGATCTACTTGGGTGTGCTTGTCTTGTGCGCGGGGAGGGGGGGAGGGGAGGGGGGCTACTTTACCCTGCTAGAAATCATCTTCAAGAACCACTCTCCAAGTACAGTTGGTGTTAGAAGTCAAAGAGGAGCTCAAGTGATACTTGGTGTGTGCCCTTCCTTGGACCGGTCTTATCGGACATAGCAACTAGTCTGACTAGTTATTGGCCCAGGCGTCTGCAAGAAGAGTTGAAGTTTAAAGAATCGGTCAACTCGCCTAGGTGTAATCAAGGTACTTTCATTAACACCTCTAAAACCCACTCTTTAAAGTTTAGTTTGATCTTGAGTTCATGTGCTACATTGATTTGGGTATCGCTTTGGCAGAGGTTGTTGTATTCCATTGCTTTGAGTGATAAATTTAAGGTCATACCTATTCACCCCACCTCTACACGATATTGAGGCCCTTTCAAATGTATTTCTAGATATTAATAATACTATCTAATATAATTATAAGTCGTCAATGTTCTAATAGGATTATATACATGATCAATGGAAAGTAGGTTAAGAACATTGCCTACTGTTCTAATATTATATCACAAAGTTATATGAGGTTAGCTAATATGTGTCATATTCCTTCTTAAACTTAAAAAGTAGACTTCCAACTCATGAAATGTGCGATTAAGAACATCTTGGATAACAGAGTTGGAGATCCTAAATCTATGCCTTTTTAAATTTGGAGTAAATGATATATTCATAAAGAAATAATATATTTTCCCAAATGTCCATTTTGTGACATGTATATGGGAAAACAATAATCTAATGATGCTTAACCATAAATATGAACCACCACGAGCAATTTGACCTCTATGCTATTACATTATTTGATTTCTAACTAATGCACGCATGCAATAAAATTGATTTGTAACACTATTTCATGAAATTATAGTAGGTTTAATTCGTCTAAATCTATGTTTGGATCTCTCCTCGAACACCATATTGTAATTTTTTCATGCATATTTTTTTAGCCTAATTTGAGCTTTCGCGTGCTTGTAATGTTTTTCATATGTGTCCTTTTTTTCATCATGTTAATATGGATACCATTATAATAACATTATCCAAAGATCTTGCACGACTGGTTTAAAATTAAGATCGAATAAACATCAATCGAGCTAGGACGGTACCATCTGGGGAAGTAGTCATGTACCTGAAGATGGAGGCTATAAAATGTCCTGTCCTCAGTGGGGCAGAAAGTGGATGAACTGATCAGGAGAAGGCCCTCGTTTTCCAGTACTTCTATACACACGGAGAAAGGAAGAGTTGCTTCTGCCGAGTTGCCCAAAAAGCTGACCTGAACCATGATTTCCATCTCGTTGAGGCAGTTAACAGAAACAATGGGAGCTATGCTCCCGCTCGGGTTCAGCGCTCCTTGCTTGCAGTTGGCACTCGTCAGCTTCTTCTTCCTCGCCTCTAGATTCTCAACCTGCTTCTGCAGCTCGGGGATGTACTTGAGGACTCGAGCCACCGTGACGGCAATGCTGGGCTTCTTCTGTGTGACGATCAAGCAAGAAAAAAAAACACTTGTTAGAATGATTCCAGAGAAGCTTCTTGTGAATCTGTGACTGCCCTTGCGTGTGAGCAGATGTGTATATGAAGACGTGCGTTGGTTTACTGTGTCATCGGCGTCAGGCGGGAGGAGTGAGTAGAGCGAGGAGTAGAGCTCGTTGAGATGCTTCCGGCGGTCGCGCTCGTACGCGTTGTGGTCGAGCTTCCTCTGGGAGCTGGAGCCGCCCGAGGAGGTCTCGTTCGCGGCCGGCTTGGAGAGCTCGCAAGGGACGCCGTCGTCGAAATCAAAATCCGGCCATGGCAGCTGGCCGGATTCCGGCGCCGGCGGCGAGATGCTCCGCACGAACGGGTCGCCGTCAAACACCTGCTGGTCCATGGTGCGTGTTGCTAGTTGCTACTACCCGCTACCGCGCCGCCTAGCTAGCTAGCTAGCTGTTCCGTTGGGTTTGGTAGGTGGTGGCGATGGCCGGAGAGGAAGCTGGAACTGGAAGCTGGCTCTATGGATGACATCATTATTATTCTTTATTCTGAAACCGGAGAAGGTAAAAGAGGTGACGCCAGTCCAACTTTTGTAGGGATGACACTAGCACTAAATTAACTAACAATTCCTGATGCTGATGGAGAGCTTAATACGATGGTGTTGGCTTATTATTGGCTCCAAAGAGATAACCTCCCATTCTGTCAGTCGTCTATGGCACTGCACAGTACACGTACAGGTGGCGCCGGCGAGATGGTGACTGTCATCAGTGTCACATAAGTTATGAAGTACTCTAATGAATCAATACCAACTCTAATGAATGCGTATAATAAAAAAATCGACATAGGAGTAGTGAAGGTGTTATATTTCTAGAAAAATACGAGCGAGGAAAGAGATCCTGATGCGCGAAAAAGAAAACTGTACGTTCTTGTAACTAGCTAGTTAGATTTCCAGATGAAAAGAATGCATCTGGCTGCTATGCTTATTGAGTTATTGTACCACCCAGTAAACACTGTAGCTGTGACGAAGCGAGATGGGAAACTGTATATCTTACGTGATATATACCTGATGGCTCCTTAAAAAAAAACTCATGACAACGAACAATCAGTAGTACACTCTTTCGCCCTTGGTTCTTGTTGTACTACGATTCCACGAAACGAATGTGTGCATCCGCTCTTACTACTGTACTACGGCTACTATATGTGCTTTTGCACGTACAGTACATTGTACTGTGATTGTGTACTGCAATCGATCAACATTAACTTAGGCACAAATCAAACTAGAAAATTTGCGAAGAACAAACTACAAAGATATCATAGTAATGATCTCATAGTTTACCCTTTATATTGGTGATCATCAACATCAGCCTCTTCTAGCACTACAGGATTTTCACCCAAGCATCCCATAAAATGTAGAACCATTATTGGCCATATATAGGAGTGACAAAAATGGGTAATGAATCCTAAAATAACATATACTAGGTGATTTCTCGCGCGTTGGTGCAGAATTTGAGTGTTTCTGTCCTAAAACAAAGTAGTGATAGTATTGTACACTATTATGAATACAGCTTCTAAACACCTACCGGTAGAGGTGGATGACTGCTCTTTTATGTGTGCATCACACATTCACACAGTTTGTCCTTCATGTGCAACTAGCACAATCCCACCTTGCACCATCTTCGCTCCTTGCATCTTGAAGATCTCTTTTCTCTCCTCCTCCCTACCTTTTGCTTACCCTCTTGATGGTTATTAGAGAACTACTCCCATGTTTATACTGTCATTGCTTTGTTGAAATTATTTTCAGGTTAGTCAAGTACCTTCATCGCTCATATGCACATATATTTATACACACCCACGACACGCTCAAATGTCATAGCTCACAAGCTGACGCATGGCTTTTCATCAGCTTTGTTCGAGCGGAGAAATAAGCCACTGTCAAGTCATTAGTTTAAGCAACGCATGCATAATCCTTAGTACTACTATGTTGCTTTATTGAGCTACCAAAGTATGCATGATATGAGCATTGAACGGATGGATTTCAAGGGACACCGACGGTAATGAAAAACTAAGCCGGTGGGGTTAATACCGTCCCACGGTTTTAAGAGAAGGGAACCTAATCCTGGCTTAGAAAATCTTCGAACCCCGGCCGGCTCCACGACGAGGGAATTTTTTTAACACAGTCCCGTAAATTCGCTCCAACGATGAATCTAACTCAGGTCTCTTGTTTGCGACCATACCTCAACCTCCTCTAACCAAGTAGACTAGATGACGTTTAATTTGGTATCTATCAGTAATGAAAATAGAAGTGATGTGGCTTAACGCGATCACAGAGAAACCAGAGTAAATAAACCTTAGTGGGGTGCATCTATATAGATTATATTGATATAGATATGAGATGTCTCATTCAGCGTTCGAGCCTCGGCTCAACATTGGTGCCGCACTGGGAATTTAATTCCCGTGTGGGTGGATCTGAGTTGGGCAGCTTAATTAGAGTGGAGCTTGGCAATTCAGTTTCGACTTCCGTTGGATGCATCTTCGCTAGAGTAGAAGATGGTCCGGCCAGGGCTTGAACTCCGGTACCTGGCGTCCAGGTGACGCAGGGGGCTACTCTAGTCGTTGGCCCCTAAAAAAAGCCATTATTAATAGGCAGTGTCCTCTTGAGGAGTAATAAACGCATGAAAAAAAATCTTTGTATGTCTTCTTTTTTGAGGTTTTTTACGGTACACAATACCACCATGTACCACCGGTTGAAAAGGACTCGTATGTAATAAAAAAGAACCTATATGTAAGGATCCAACGGTTGAGATTAATTCTATACCACCGGTTTTTTTAGTGTGGTATGAGTGGTATTCATTGGTGGTAGTAGTATATGGGTATTATCAGAAATATACAAAATAATATTGTTGTAATATATGAAATCAAGTCTTTTTATGTAACCTTGGCAGCGGGGAAATTTTTTCCAAATAATATACATCGAGCAAATTACCATTTTACCCATAGTACAAAACTAAAAAAACCGATAATACCACCGTACTACCGTTGGGTGGTATTGTGTACCGTAAAAGACCTCTCTTTTTTCTCAACATAATTTTGTATTTGCCTTCCAAACGACTAGAATAATGTTTTAGTATATTTTCAATATCTGAAGGGTATCATGACTATTTTCTCATCTTATCATTAGGGTTGTTCAGGTAGTGAAATCATCCCTCTAGGGAAGAAGTTTAGCTCATTTTCACATCATAGCATTACCATTCTAGACGGAGAAGTTTAACTGTTTTTAGGAACCTCCTCCTGCTAATTCTGCAACTGTATAGAAGCTTTGAAATTTTAAGTACACACACAATGACACAATGCTCCAGGGTTTAGGGTATTTGAGTATTCCATAGTACGGATTGGGGGACTATAGCGATTGGCCTACACAAGTACGAATTGTATTATTTTCAGCTCTCGAGATGTACGGCTTAATATACCCTTACTATCTCAATTGCAGTCATGTATTTTTTAAAACGGTGCGACGTGAAATCTGATTACTCTAATGGGCCCGTGTCAAAGTGTAGCGTTATGATGTCGACATGGAGATGCCATGAGCTGTAAGCGTGGATGAAACGGAAAGAAGCGTGCCAGCACGTGGCCAGGGCACCCTCAAGACCTCAACGCGGGCGACGTCGCAGCTGACTCGGATCTCTTCCGCCGACGCCGAGGAGAGAGAGAGAGAGAGCGCTCCCTAGCCCTAGCTTCTTTCGGATCCCACGAATTTCCACAATCTGCATCCACGTTTCAGTTCCAATATATCTGCATGACTGCATCCACGTTTCAGTTCAGATAACTTAAAAGGGCACCTTTTACGATCAAGAGTTTTCTCTAACTTCTACCCGCTTTTGGCTTTTCTTTTTAGCATCATTGAGCTTTCATTAAGTAAGAAGTTAAGAAGTTGTAGGAGGACAATTAGCAGCCGCTAATCCTATAAGCCACTTCGGAATAGCGTCTAACCAGAAGTTTGAACACTTAATGGATGACACCACACTCAACACCGGATTTTGGGAAAATGTAGAATCATATATTGTATATATTTTTAATTAAGGTGAATTGGTTAGAATTAGGGTTACACCTTGTTGTCTTAAATAATGACTTATGTGAGTAATATAGATGCAAATTTAATAAAAGTTGCTTTAAGTTATTTTTTAAGTATTAGTGGTGTATAATTTAGTTGCAAATTTAGGAGCTTATTTAAATTCCTTTTTATAATGATATAAGTGGGCAATTTTGACTAACATTAGAGGGTTCCTTTAATTTATTTTGCATAGTGGTAGACGTGGCTAATTTAGATATAAATCCAAGGCATTATTTTATAATATTTTGATAATCGCATAGCTGTGTTTTTAAAAAACTGAATAGATCCAACAACTATGAGGATTCAAGTCTACCGACTGATGGCAATATGTTTTTGATCTTTTATATATATATTTTTAAAATTCTTGAGTATCCATATAAATGTGGTTTTACATGGAGGCTTTAAAAAATCTTCAATCAGTAACAATAAGATAATGCGTGCGTGGTAATAAAACTCAAATTGGCTTACCTATAGCCTGGAGTGGCGTAGCGCCAACCCCAGGATCATCCCAAAATTCTCCGACATGTTCACCCCGTTCTTCCCAGCATCCGCAGGAAGCCTCCACTCGAACCCGTGCAACAAGGGGGGTGTTTGGATGAAGGGGTAAATGAGGTAAATAGGGCAAATTTACCCCTAATTTAGGCTGAGTCCAACAATAAGAGGCAAAATGGAGAAGCAAATGGAGGTTTGCCTCGCGTCTATAGTAGTCAGGGAGCCATCCATTTTTTGCTCTCTCCAAGAAGGCAAGGCAGAGCCAAACGCAAATCCCGCCGACCGCTCCTCCCCTCCATCTCCGCCGGCTGCTCCTCCCCTCCATCTCGTCGCCTCCCTCCTCCGCCAGCTCGGGCTGCTCTCTTCCGTCGCCACCCCTTCCCTCCCCTCCTCTTCCGCCGCCACCCTTTCCCTCCCCCCATCTGCCGCCGGCGCCGCCCCCTCCTCCCGCCGGATCGAGCTGCTCCGCCGCCGATTGGAGCTGCTCCACGCCGGATCGAGCTGCTCCGTGCCGGCGCCGCCCCCTCCCCTCCTCGTCGCCGCCGGGCTCGGCTCCCGCCGGCGCTCCTCTGCCGTGCTCCTTCGCCGCCCAGCTCGCCGGCGAGATCAAGGTATGCTCCTTCACCGCGCTCACCTCCCGCCGGCACTCCTCCGCCGTGCTCTCCGCCGCCCAGCTCCGCCGCGCCCCTCTGCCACGCGTCGCTCGCCCTGCTCCCTCGCCATTTGCCTTTGAGGAGAGAGGGAGTGGATTTTTAGCTCACCTCTCTCCTCCGAGGCAAAATGCATGGTGTGTATGCCTGCTCCGTTGGAAGCCGATTTGGTGAGGCACAGTGCAGTAGAAGAGGCATAAATGGCTTTGCATGCTGTTGTTGGACTCAGTCTTACCCCTAAGGTGCCAAACATGTGGGACAAATGTGGTGAGGCAAATGTTTTGCCCCCCTAATTCCATTTAACCCTAAAAGGTAGCAAATTGGAGCAAAATTGTGGTGGAGCATTAGAGGCAAATGGAAGGGGTAAAACATTTGCTTTGAGGTAAACATTTACCCCTTGCATCCAAACAGGCCCAAGATGCACCATACGATCAGCCAGCGGCATCCCGGGGCACATCCTCTGTCCGGACCCAAACGGCAGCATCTCGAAATCCTTGCTGCGGAAGTCCATTTCTTTCTCCAAGAACCTCTCCGGCATGAACTTCTCCGGCTCGGACCACAACTCAGGGTCACGCCCAATCGCCCACACATTCACCAAGACGCGCGCACCCCTGGGCACCGTGTAGCCTCTGATCTCTGTCGCCGTCTCGGCCTGGCGGGGCAGCAGGAGTGGCGCTGCAGGGTGCAGGCGGAATGTCTCCTTCACGACGGCCTGGAGGTACTTGAGCTACCCGATGTCGGATTCCTCGATCTCTTGCTTGGAGCCGACCAATTCTGTAGAGAACATGGCCCCGTAAGCCATTTGTTCGAGTTTGATTTGGTGATTAATGACAACATGATCGATGGGACTAACCAAATTATTGAGCATGTCCTTGTAGTCATTCATAGGTGAAAGGACCTTGATGTCGCCTAGAGGGGGGTGAATAGGCGAGACGACCGATTTAAACTTTTCTTCCCCGGAAACTTGAGTTGACAGTGTCCACCGGTCAAACCGGTGGTGGTGACCGGTCAGACCGGTAGCTCACTGGGCTTCACAGGAGGCACCGGTCAGACCGGTGCGTGTCACCGGTCAGACCGGTGTAGCACAGAGCACCTGCAAAAACAACTTCAAGCTTCTCTTGACTTCTAGCACGAACCAAACTTGGTGAGTGGCCTTTGTAGATGATCACAAGCAGGGTAATGAGCCCTGCACACACAAGTAGCACACCCGAGTAGATCGAAGCGGAAGCAAATCAAATGCTAGAAAAACAACTTAGAGAGGCAAACCACACGAAGAAGCAAGGATTTGTTTCCCGAAGTTCACCGCCCACTAAGGAACGGCTACGTCTCCGTTGAGGAGCTTGTAAGGGATAATTCCCACAACAAGCCGGGTCTCTTTCAACCACTTTCCTCCTTTCCACTAAGGGGATCTTTTCTACGAAGAGGCAAGATCACAGCCCTCACAAACTTCCCACTGCTCACCACAACCTTGGGAGCTAGCCGGCGACGCCTAGCCGTCTAGGAGGCAAACCTCCAAGAGTAACAAACGCTTCAAAACTTGTAGACGCGAAACCAAAGTGCTCAAGCTATGGAAAGCTCTTGTTAGCTCACAAAGGCGCTCTTGAGCTCACTCTCTCAACCCAACACAAAGGATATGGCTTGGATCCACAAATCTCACAAAGAGAGGGTTGGGGAGAGCCACTAAGGCTTAGGGCTTGCAAGAAATGGCTTAGGACCTCAGCAACACCATAAGAAACAGCAACCTTCAACTAAAGAAGGCTTGGGGTATTTATACCCCACAAAGGAGAAAACTAGCCGTTAGCCCTCGGGAGGCACCGGTCAGACCGGGGCCTCACACCGGTCAGACCGGTGTTTGAAAAACTAGCCGTTGGGGCTAGCGGCACCGGTCAGACCGGTGCCCCTTACCGGTCAGACCGGTCAGGCCCGAGACACCCCCAAAACCCTTTCTATGATACTAACACTTCACCAAAGAGATGAAGTGGCTCAGGTTAGGTTAGGAGGGTTTGTTAGCACACTCTAAGGCTCTCAAGGCTAGATCTCACTTAGGTCAACTAATGAGCACTTTGACTTGGTCAACTCGCTAAAGTTGCATCCCTCTTGATAGTACGGCATACCTATACTCAAGAATAAATAAAAACACCTTGTTGATCTCTTGAGCTTGAATGTCTTCAATCTTGCCATACTTGAGCAATATCCGCTTAAGGGCTTTCAACATAGCTTTTGACTTGAGCACGTCCATACTTGAGCTAATGACCTAGGATCCTTCCATCTAGCATAGGAATGCACACTTGGATCCATAAGTCACTCCATATTGCCAATCATAGCATGTTGATGACTTGCATTGCTTCCCTCGGTTAAGATTTGGATATGATACTTGGAGACCCCACGGATGCTAGAACTTCACCTTAGCAAAACACTAATGGCGACTTAGCTACGGCCCCAAAGATTGCTTAGTCCCTCGCCCTAAACATCTCGGTTGATCTCTTCATCACTTATCTAATCCACTTTTGAGTTCCACTTTGCTTCATACATAATTAACCTTCATTTGAAAACCCACTTCAAATGCTTGATCTTGATTGACAACGAATGTGCAAGCTTCCAAATAAGAACCATAATGTTTACACTCATCCTTATGTCCTCTTTCAATTATCACATGAAGCCTTGCACTTGACTTAAAGAATTACCATCTTCTCTTTTATGATCCTTGTAATTTTAATCAAGCCATGTCTAGTATGGGAGGCAATGAATTGACCTTCTCAAATTATCCCAATATTTATCTTCATTTATTGCTTGACATTTGACACAAATGCATTAGGATCATCCATATATTTGTCTTCTCCAAGGTGAGCCATATAATATTCAACCATAAATAAATTCTCCATTAATTGCTCATGAATATTGAAATAAAACCTGCTCACAATCTTAGACAAATACATTAGTCCTTTAATCGCTTTGTCATTCAATTCACCAAAATCCACTTAGGGGCCTAGATGCACTTTCAATAGGTCCCATGGATATTACCACAAGTTAACATACCATACGCAAGCTAACAAGTTATATATTTTGAGGCTATAAGTGATGGTATGGTAAGAAATAGTATGTTAAGTGATGGTATGTTAAGTTCAAGTGATGGCAAGTGGAAGAAGCAAAGAAATAAGTCAAAGACGCAAAGAAAACAGCAAAAGACACTGTCGGATGGTCCGACGGTCCAATTTCTACATGCATCGGATGAATGGAAAAGACGGAGCAGCAGAAGACAGTAGCACCGGATGAACCGACGATCTGGTTGGTTCGACCGTCAGTCTATCCGATGATCAGTTTGAACAAGACAGAGACGCGCCAAGACTGGAGCAGTAGCACCGAATGAACCGACGGTGGTAGCAGCGGTTCATCGACGGTCATTGAGTTCAAGACAGAGAGCAGTTGGTTCAGAAGACAATAGCACCGGATGAACCGATGGTGCAGCAGCGGTTCATCCGACGGCCTCGAGGAAGCTAACAGTAAGGTTTTGACCGCGAAGTCTTCAGCATCGGATGAACCGACGGTGCATCGGTTGAAGCGTCAGATGAATTGTGTCAACAGTCATGTGCAGTGGAGGGCAACGACTAGTAGCACCGGATGAACGACGCCCGGAAAAGCATAGTGTCGGATCATCTGATGGTACTACTTTCTGCAGCTTTTAGCCAACAGCTCTTTGGACGCCTTGGGCTATTTATACACCATCCACTCACTCATTTGAGGTTGCTGGATTGTGTGGAAGTGCACAGGAGTGCAAGACACCTAGAAGATCATATCCAAGCCATCCAAGTGCAAAATTGCTCATCCATAGACTTGCACATGCTTTGTGTGTGCTTTAGTGCTAGGCTTAGCTTAGAGCTGAGTGAGTGCAAGGTTGTGCCAACCTTGTGAGGTGATTCTTGAGTGAATCAAGTTGTACAAGGTGCGTCGGAAGCCTTGGGGCCTAAGTGGCTCACCGGCAATCGTCTTCGACCCTCCGGCTTGGTGTGGCGTGGCGAGGACACTTTGTGCGGGGGACGTGGAGACCCCCTTCCTCAGTGGAGAAGCTCCTTAGTGGAGGCGGCATCAACGTGACCAAGGGAGCTTCTTGTGGCGAGTCAAGTGGGGCTCTTGGGAGAGACTTGGTGACCAGGAAGCAATACTCTTGTGTGAGTGCTTCAACAACGTGGACTAGGGGTGACTTAGTGCCAACCGATACCACAGGATAAATCGCGTGTCAAGAGTTTGCTTCCTCTCATCCCTCTTTACGTTTCCGCATTACCCTCTTGCAATTTTTGCTTGCCTTTACTTTACTATAGTAGTATCATGCTAGGATTGACTATAGGTTGCAAAACTTGTTTTAGGATGAGGGTTTCACACTAGATCAACCTTAGATTGCACATCAAGATATATTTGATCTAGTTTACTTTATGCAAAATAGTGAAGTCATAGGTTAAGGTAATTAAGTTGTCTAATTCACCCCCTCCCCCTCTTAGGCTACGAGCATCTGATTCCTTACAAATTCTGTGAGCTCTTTCCAACCCTCGCCATTGACGAGGGGCAGGGCCGTCCCTGGGCATGTGCAAGTGGTGCAGCCGTACAGGGCCTCCAAATGGAAGGGGCCTCAAATTTTGATAGTTCAGTCTAGTGCGTGGTGCTTAGGGACATGGTGGTAAAAGAAATTAGTTAGTCTCTCATGAAATCTTTGTGGATCTTTTAACTTCTGTGAATGAAATCTCTCTCCTTTTGCTTTCTCATGAAGTGTATTCCTTTCTTCCTGATACTAATTTGAGATCATGAAGCACCTTGGCTTCATCAATTTGGTCATTATATCTTTTTTCATGGAATCTCGAATCCTGCGAGTTTGCACGGATGGGCAAGTTGGCCCATGTTTCTACCTAGCAATAAAACGTTGTGCCAAATTAGGCTATTTTGTTGCTATTCATAGCTGCAACATCTATATATTTATTCTTAAATTTCACATTCTTTGTGATAAACCTTTATTCTTTTAATGCAGATGTTTGTACATAGTGTTGTGTGTTGATGTTAATTAACCTGGATTATTCACCTATGCTCCCTCCATTCCTGTTTGTAGAAGATGATACAATTGTGTATTTTTCATAAATTTATCAGCTTGATGTATTTAGTCCAATTTCCTAGGATGCAAATGCAATGGCTTCCAAAAAGGGTTAATATTTTAGTTTAAATGATGCTAAAATGGTTTGTCAATTAGTCAACTATATTCTTGATATATCCGACTACTATGTTAATGTACTCCCTCCCTATCGTTTTACATGTCGTAGTCAGTTCAACTGAAAACGATTCAAAATACTTGACATCGCAGCTTTCGTCATATGTACCCTTCCTTTCTTACCCTTGTACTTTCTGCCTACCTCCCACACGCAACCTTCCCTTCGTTAGCCCATGGTTAGCGGGAGGAAAATTAACGAAGGGTAAAAAATACATTCCCTTCTTCCTTAATGTTTACAAACATGTACGGAACGATATTTAAAATGATATGGAGGGAGTAATATATTATAGTCTATATATTATTATTTTTTAATTTACTAGGCTTCATTTTGAAATTTTGAACAGAGCCTCAGATTTTTGCCAGGACGGCCCTGCGAGGGGTTCTGCAACAGCTCGGCCATCGCCCACTCTACCGTTGTTGCGCTTGTGTCACTGCCGGCGCTGAAGAAATCCTAAAGAACACACCAAGAATCAGGTGAGAAAGGTAATTCAAGATGTCGTGTCACTATTATGGAAAACAAATGTGTGCAACAGTTTTTTCGTATTTCGAAATAAAAGTTTATAATCTAACACTTCCTCGAAATATTGTGAAAAATTCTGAAGATGCTGCACGTTAATACACTACCGTAAGCAAATGAGAGGAGCGTTCGCCGACCGAAGCCCTGTCCATCCTCTGCGCGGTGGTAGTCAAACAGCAGGTCCAGGAAGTCGTTCTTGGTGGGCTCCCCGGCGGCGCACTCCTGGATGCGCCGCTCGATCTGCTCGTCGAATCTGGCGTGCAACCTGTCGAACACCCTCCCAAGCCGCATCCTCAGCCACTGCGGGTCCAGCGGCGCGAGCACGGGGAAGAAATCGGACACGTTCGGCACGCCGACTGTAATGAACCAATTTTTCCACCCCGGGTGACCCGGCCCTAGGTCCCGGATGACCCGGTGGTCCGTGTCGCCAGTACAGAACTTTATCACCACGTCACCCTGTGGACCCCACATGTCAGACCGTGTGTCCCAACCTGGCCAGACCCCTGGCTTCTCTCTCTCACTCCCATTCTTTCCAACTCTATCTCTCTCTTCCTCCCAAGAACCATGGAGGAGCCTCCAAGGTGATTCCTCCATTGGAGCCCTTTCTCCTCGCCGGAGTTCAATCTTGGTGAGTTGTACCATCTCTACCTCATCTACTTTCTTGGGTTTGAGTTTTGGAGCCTCTCTCATGGTGTTCCTTTTCCTTCTCCAAAAGCTCAAGTCAAGGAATCGAACTCGATCTACTCCGGCACCGCTCTCCATCAATTTGTGACTCCTCACCGGAGTTCAACCCATCACCAGTGAGCTATCTCCTCCCTCAATTTGTCCTTTATCCTCTTTTGATTTTGGGTCAAGCAAACCTAGGGTTCCAAACACCATAGATGAGTTCGAGCTCCTAAATCGTGTTTTCCCTCAAATCCATCGCTTGGAATCAACTCTATACACCTCTAGGGGCTTTCTAGAAGAAAAACTCCACCCAAAATCATCCCCAAAACCGCCGCCGGCGAGCTCAGTGCATTCCCGGATGACACGGAAGCAATTCCCGAATGACCCGGTATGCTTCTGGTGGCTCCCGGATGATCCGGCACCAATGTCCGGGTGAGCCTAGATCCTTTTTTTCAGCCCTACCTCCCATCTTGCAAAATTCATATAAAATTGCATATAGCTCAGAAAAATGTGAAACAAATTTTGTTGGTTTTCTAATGATGTCAAGAACCTGTTAAAAATAAGTTTTCTCACAAAATAAATAATTAATTGTCTGATTTAATTATATGAGTTTCTATCTTGTTAATTGCATAGTTAATTCTCTTCTAGTCCAAAAAATTATGAAAACAATTTTGTTAGATCATGTTTGAGCATATCTTCTCTCGTGTCATTGCACTCATTCATGGTATGTTTATTTATTATGTATCATTGCACTCGTGTAGAGACCGAAGCGCCGGAGCAAGAGGTCGGCGAGTCCCAGCAAGACCCCATCGCTGCCGACGCCCCCGTTGACACCCCAGGCAGTGCAGGCACCTAAGCATCCTTTGAGCCCTATTTTGGATCAAAATTGTATATGTGTCTTGTATGTGCATAAGCCAATAACTATGTATATGATTGCTCAGCTCCTATCTTTATGCATTATACTTCCTTGATCTAGAATAACCTCTCCTAGATGAGTATGCTTGTTTTAGGTGTCACGTTTATAATTGCTTATTCATGCTTAGCTTCGGTAGAAGTCGAGAGGTGGCAAGGTCACCACCACTCGCGAGTTATAGATTATGCTTGATTTAATTTACTTGGATAGCTTGAATGGTTTAAAAATATGAGCAAGTATGAACATGGATGCGAGACTTAAACAAGTGTGCTAGGCCAAGTTGAGACTGGAGCTCTCTTGGTTAGACTTGTTGAGTTGATTAAGGACTAACTTTGTAGCTGGGCTCTTGAGCACTTTTTCGTACAGACCACATGCTAATTTTTGGGTAAGGTAAGCCAAGTAGCATAAGTCGCACTCAGCCTTGACCGGATTAAGCGCGGGGTGGGATGAGGTGTGATCAGGCTGCGTCCGGTGCACCTATACATTTCCGGCTCTTCATTCATAGCTGGGTGCGGGTATGTGAAAGGTTGGGGGCATGAATCAACACTTATCCTAGGTATTAGGGTATGGTCATTGATCTTGCCTTTCGTGTGGGAAAAGTTGTACACCCCTGCAGGGTTATAATCTATTGCAATAGCCTCGCTCCAGGTCACGGAGTGAAGCGTCCCTTCATCAGAGGTGACTAAATGTGATACAAATACCAGTCCCAGGAGGCTGGCAACACATTTATTACAACAGGTGGTTCAGTCCCTTACATTACGGCGGCATAGTGGGCACGGGAGCGCCACTGCCACGAGAAACAACACAAAAGCTAAAGACCAAACTACAACAGCAAAGGCTTCTAAGGCCTCATCAGAGTACCACGCCATGGAAGCTCTCTGTGGCGACCCTGAGTCCACAGGCACGGTTGGGTGTAGGGCAACGACCTACTCGACGTCTTCGGGAACGAAGTCGGGATCCTCCTCTGAAAAACAGTTAATCAAGCAAGGATGAGTACATACGTACTCAACAAGTTCAACCCCACCCACGGAGGGGCTTATAAGCAGATCATGCACAGGAGATGTCAAGGATCAGGTCAAGGTTTATTTTGCAAACACATTTACTCATGCTGGGGTTCATTTTCGAAAAGGTTTTCGCAAACAATTTTTATAACCCAAGTAACTCAGTTGTTTTGAGAAAACCAATTAGGGACTACCGGACTCCCCGTCCGCAGTAGCCCGGGCACACAGCCACACACTTTTCCAGAAAACAACTCACGCCATGAAAACATCCCAAACCCAAGCACTAGTTTTGTGACCCCACCGTGACTCGTCCAATACCGTGGACACGGCTATTCGAATAGGTTTTACACTCTGCAGAGGTTGTACATCTTTACCCACAAGTAGGGTACCGCCACACGAACACCTTAGTGCCGGCGCGGATCCTATCAAAGCCATTACCCACCTTAGCTAACCCTACGCGCCACCACGGGAGCAACCAAGGGGTTATCTCACGTAACCAGGGCGTACCTCACACAGATCGTACCCCTACTCCTTGATCTCCCGCTGCTCACCCGCACTCCTGATGGCAAGTAGATTAACTAGGGGGATTTATGCTAAGCCGTTGCCTCATACAACGGTCGAGTGGTAGTACGATAATTGGGTCAGGTGAGATGTCACGCAACCTGGTCCTTAACGACAAGATGGACATCTCCAACACGCTCAACCACAAAGGTACGAGCTCACCCATACTCCTGACGCACGCGTCCATCCCGTCTACCCAGTTCTTTACTCACTTTCCAAAATATCCCATTCCCATTTTTAAAGCACTCACACATTTTAAAGAAATCATTTAGGGCAATCAAAGATCAATCATAGCAATCAAAGGTGGCTATCCTACCGGGTTTTAACAGTAAAACAATATGCAATTTATAAAACGGGTCATAGGGTTGTATTTATAGAACTGGGATTAAAGCATGCTTCGAAGGATGAGATTGAACTTGCCGTCTTCGAAGTCCTCGGGGAGTTCCTGCTCGTGGTTCGGGACTCCGGTCTCCTGCTCGTAGTACTCGGCTCTGGGCTCCGGCTCGCGGTACTCCTCCTCGTTTACTCCGTCGGCTATAGCGCACACATAAACAAGCATGCAATTAAAACAAGCACACAAGTTTTACCGGCTGAGCTCGAGGGGAAAAATAATTAAATAAATAGATGATGGGGAGTAAATATTATTTAGGGGTATATAGCTGGGCGGAAAAAAATAAGTGAAGGGCCGGGGCAAGAGCTGGGATCAATCGGGCGAAAAAATATGAACATGAAATGACGCGTTAGAGGCGTCATTAGGATTAAGGATCTAGTTGTAAATAGGTTTAATAAAAGAAGGACTTAATTATAATATGTAAATAAGGTGGGTTCAAACAAAAGGGCCTAAGGACCTATTTGTTATAGACTTTGGTATAGCAGGGGTTGGTTCGTGAATTAGGTTTATTGAATAGGGTTTGTTTGGAAGAAAGAGAGAGAGGGAATAAAGAAGGGGGGGGGTTCGGTGTAACAAGGAAAGAGACAGGGGGCTCTGGGCAAAATTGCCCTTTCTCCCCCCCCCTCCCCCGAGTCAAAGCAGAGGAGGGGCTGACCGGGCGGCCACTCCGGCCGGCGGCGGCGATTGCCGGCGGCCTGAGGCACGGCGGCGACTGGGGAATGGGGAAAAAATGGAGAGGGGGATGAGGGGGATCGATTCCCCTACCCACCTTGGGCTGTGGTGGCGCGCAGAGGCGGATCGGCGGTGGCGGGCGGAGAAGGGCGGTGTTGACTACGGGCGGCGGCGCCGGGAAGGTCAGGGGAGAAAGGAAAGCGGCTGGGGAGGTGTGGGGTGCGACGTGGAGCTGCGCAGGGCCCTTTATAGGCGCGGGAAGGCGGTGACCCGGCCGGGAACCGAGCACGCGCACCACGTGCGGCTGGCGGCAATGGTGGTTCAGCCGGCCGGAGTAAATGGTGCTGCCGGTGACGGGACACAAGCGGCAGCGGCGGATTTATGGTGGTCGCGACACGGTGGCGCTGTGGAGCCAAGGCGACGACTCGGGCAGCGGCGCCGGTGGTAGGGTGCGGCGCGCGCGGTGGCCTGCGGCTGGCTGGTGCAGGGCAGGCGGCGGTGCTGGTGCGTGGAGGCGACGAGGCGGGCAGGCGGAGTTAAGGCGGCCGCGGCGTCGAGCGGCAGCGCGCAGTCACATCGCGGGGCCGGTGGTGGGGGCATGGCAGTGGTGATTGAACGGCTCGGGCAGCAGTGCGGGGCCGGCGACGCGACGCGTCGGGCGGCGCGGCAGCAGCGTCCGCGGGACAGTGACCGGCGGTCCACGGCCGCAGGGCCGGTGATGCGACGGTAGCGGGCAGCGCAGGCGTGGGCGAGGTATGCGGCGGCCACGCGGTCTGCGGCGAGGGGCCGGCGCGGCAGTAGTGCGCCGGCGTCGCGACGCGTGCGTGCGGCGTGTGCGGCGGTGGCGTGCCGTGCCGCGGCGTGTCTAGGCCGGCCGGTGGCTTGGCGCGGCGTGCTTGGAAGCGAGCAGAGGAGGCTAGGGGGGCGCGGGCCCGAGGTTGAAGAAGGAGCCGGGCGTTCGGGTGAGGGAGCGGCGTACCGAGCAGAGGCGCGGGGCCGGAGCAGAGGCGCCGGGCCGAAGGAAGGAGGGAGGAGGAAAAGAAAGAAGGGAAAAAGAAAAGGGGAAGGAAAAAAAAGAAAAGGAAAAATGAGAAAAAGGGAAAATGGAAAAAGAAAGGAAGAGAAAAAAAATGGGAAAAAGAAAAAGGGGAAAGAAAAGGAAAAGAGAGGGAAAAGGGGAAAAGGAAAATTGGGGAAATTTTGGGAAAACAGGAAAATTAGGGAAAGGATTTTTGGAGGGATTTCCGGGTTTTCGGGTGCTGGCGCGATTTCCGGGACGGCGGTGATGGCGAGGCGGGCCGGCCGGCGGGACCGTGGCTGGCCCGGGATTCCCGGCGCGGTGGCCGACCGCGGTACGATGCGAGTGGTGGCGTGCGGGACTGGCGGTGCCGATGGGATTCACGTCGTGTGCACCGAGGAGAGGGAAAAGATGATCGGGGTTTTGAGGAGACAATCGAGCTCAGCGGAAAAGTTTTGAAAACACGTGTGATTTAGCGGGTGATTTATTAGGGCTAAAAACGCGGGCGTTACAAACCTACCCCACTTAAAATGAATCTCGTCCTCGAGATTCGGCTAGTTCTTAAACAAGTGGGGAAACTCTTTCTTCAGCGTGTCTTCTCGCTCCCACGTGGCTTCTTCCACTCCGTGTCTGCTCCATTGGACTCTGCACACCCGTACCTCTGATGTCCTTGTCCTTTTGACCACTGTGTCCAAAATCTTGACGGGCACCTCCTGGTACCTAAGATCTGGCTGTAAGTCAATTGTTTCCACCGGCACTCGTTTCTCTTCGATCACTCTCAAACACCTTCGCAGCTGAGAAACGTGGAACACAGGATGTATATCCGCCATTTCCTCTGGTAGCTTCAACCGGTATGCTACTGCTCCAACTCTCTTTAGCACTTTGTACGGTCCAATGTACCGAGGGGCTAATTTCCCGTGCACCTGAAATCTCCGAGTCCCTCGGATAGGTGAAACCTTGAGATAAGCAAAGTCTCCTGGACTGAAGCTTACTTCTCGCCTCTTCCTATCTGCATAGCTCTTTTGCCTGGATTGGGCAGCCTTCAATTTTTCTCGGATCTCAGCTACTCGTTCCTCGGCTTCTTTAATGAGTGCGGGTCCAACCAAGGCACGTTCCCCCACTTCTGACCACATCAATGGGGTTCTGCATTTTCTCCCATATAGGGCTTCAAATGGTGACATGCCTAGGCTGGCTTGATAACTGTTGTTGTACGAAAACTCTGCGTATGGTAGGCTCTGTTCCCAATCTTTGCCATAGGTGAGAACACACGCTCTCAACATGTCTTCCATAATCTGATTCACCCTCTCGGTCTGTCCATCCATCTGGGGGTGATAAGCTGAGCTAAAATCCAACTTGGTTCCCATGGATTTATGCAAACTTTCCCAAAACCTAGAGGTAAACTGAGTCCCTCTATCTGAAACTATCCTGCTGGGTACTCCATGCAGCTTCACTATGTTTGCTATATACAGCTTGGCCAACTTCTCTCCGTCATAATTATTACGTACGGGTATGAAGTGAGCGACTTTAGTGAGTCGGTCTACTATTACCCATATGGAATTATATCCTTTCTGTGTCTTGGGCAAGCCTACTACGAAGTCCATGCCTATCTCATCCCACTTTCATACTGGGATGGGTAAGGGTTGCAACAGTCCTGCGGGCTTTTGGTGTTCTGCTTTAATCCTCTGACAAGTATCACAGTGGGCGACGAACTGTGCAATGTCTGCTTTCATTCCATTCCACCAATACTTCTGTTTTAAATCCATATACATCTTAGTGGATCCCGGGTGGATAGAATATGCTGAGTTGTGTGCCTCATCCATGATGGTCTGCCGGAATTCTCCGTCTTCAGGTACGCATATCCTGTTCTTATACCATAGTGTACCGTGACTGTCCACCCTAAAGTCTGGGGGCTTATTCTCTCCCGTGTGCTTGCGGATCTTCATCAGCTCCTTATCGGATTCTTGGGCTTTTCTGATTTTGTCTTCCAGGGTGGGCTGGACACTTAGTTGGTGAACGTAGCCCTGTGGAACAATGTGCACGTTGAGTCGTGCCATTTCCTCTTGTAATTGGGCATTCTTAGGTACTGCTTTTCCATAAGACTTTCTGCTTAAGGCATCTGCTACTACGTTGGCTTTTCCCGGGTGGTAATGGATTTCCAGGTTATAGTCTTTGACTAATTCCAACCACCTTCTTTGCCTTAGGTTCAGGTCAGGCTGGGTGAAAATGTACTTCAAGCTCTTGTGGTCCGTGTAGATCTCGCACTTATTTCCAATCAGGTAATGTCTCCAAATCTTAAGGGCATGCACTACGGCTGCAAACTCCAAATCATGGGTGGGATAGTTCTGCTCGTGGGGCTTGAGTTGGCGGGAAGCATACGCCACTACTTTCCCATCTTGCATAAGGACACATCCTAGTCCTTGTCGGGATGCATCGCAATAGACGACAAAATCCCGTTGAATGTCTGGCAAGGTTAGCACTGGGGCGGTTGTCAGTCTTCTTTTTAACTCCTGAAAACTCTTCTCACACGACTCGGTCCAAACGAACTTCTTCTCCTTCTTGAGCAACTCTGTCATGGGTCGGGCAATCTTGGAGAATCCTTCAATAAACCTCCGGTAGTATCCCGCTAGACCAAGAAAGCTTCTGATTTCGCTCACATTGGTTGGTTGTTGCCAGTTGGAAACTGTTTCGACTTTCCCAGGGTCTACTGCTACTCCTTCTGCTGTCAGAATATGTCCAAGGAAAGATATTTTCTCCAACCAGAATTCACACTTGCTGAACTTAGCGTACAGCTTGTGCGCCCTCAGTTTTTCCAGTACTACTCGAAGGTGTTGCTCATGTTCCTCCACACTTTTGGAGTAAACAAGTATGTCGTCAATGAAAACTACGACAAACTTGTCTAGTTCCTCCATAAACACCTTATTCATGAGGTTCATAAAGTATGCCGGTGCGTTAGTGAGTCCAAAGGACATCACGGTGAACTCATATTGTCCATAACGGGTGACGAAGGCGGTCTTTGGGATGTCACTCTCCCTAATCTTGAGTTGATGATATCCTGACCTTAGATCGACCTTCGAGAAATATTTAGCTCCCTTCAGTTGGTCAAATAAGTCATCTATTCTGGGGAGAGGATACTTGTTCTTGATAGTGACTTCGTTTAGTGAGCGATAGTCCACACACATCCTTAGGCTTTTATCCTTCTTTTCGACGAAGAGCACTGGGGCTCCCCATGGTGACGAGCTTGGTCTGATGAACCCATTTCGCTGAAGTTCTCTCAGCTGTTTCTTTAACTCTGCCAACTCAGGGGCTGCCATCCTATAGGGTCTCTTGGCTATGGGAGAGGTTCCGGGGATGAGGTCGATGACAAACTCTATATCCCTATCTGGTGGCATTCCGGGGAGTTCTTCGGGAAATACATCTGGATATTCCCGTACTACTGGGATCTCTTCTAGGGACTTGGCCTCCATGCTAAAAACCATTATGTCTGGTCTGCTTCCTCGGGTACAGCAGGTTACTCGCACTCCGTCTGGGTTGGTTAGGTGTACTACCTTATCGGCACAACTTATAAGGCCGTGGTGAAGGCTTAACCAGTCCATCCCAAGAATCACATCTATCCCTCTGGTCTTCAGTACTACCAGGTCCGCTAGGAACTCTACCCCACTTAAAATGATTCTCACCCGGGAGCAACCCAGTTGACACTTGATGTCACCTCCGGGTGTTCGGGTTAATAGGGGTGCTTTTAGTAGTACTGTAGGTATATTATGCTTTTCCACAAAACTTGAAGATATGAACGAATGTGATGCTCCTGAATCAAATAATATAGTTGCCAAGACTGAGCTGACCAGGAACTCACCGAGCACTACGCCTTGTGCTTCTTGAGCCTCCTGTGCGTTGATGTGGTTGACGCGGGCTCGTCCATAAGACTGCTGGGGCTGCCTCATCTGCTGGTTGTTATTGCCGAAGTTGTTGTTGCTGCGAACTAGCACGCGGTTGGCTCCAGATACAACCGGTCTCGGCCCATGCACTGAGTTGGAGAAGGCTGAAGTTGCTGGCTTTTTGGCGTATGGGCAGTTGGCAATGAAGTGTCCGGTCTCACGGCAGTTGAAACATACTCGGGTGTTGCTGTTGTTGGCAGTGACCTGGCTTGTATTATTTTGTGGAGGCTTCATGGTGTTCTGGTTGTTGTACTGTTTAAACTGAGTTCTGGGGCCCTGAGAGCTCATGGCTTGTGACTGGGTTTTGTACTGCATGGGGGCATGGAACCTGGACATGGGGTGACCGAAGCTTCTCTGTCTCTGGGAACGTTCTTGCTGCTGAGCCTTGTTCTCCATGAATTTGCGCTTGTTTTCTTTCTTCTCTTCTGCCCTGGCTCTCTCTGTGAGGATAGCCATGTTCATAAGTGTATTGAAATCCGGGTAGATCTGGGGGGTAAGCAGAGTCCTCAGTTCCGGAGTCAAGCCCTTCTTGAACATCTCCTGCTTCTTGGAGTCCTTATCCACCTCCTCAGGGGCGTAACGAGCCAACTCTATGAACTGATAAGTGTATTCCTCCACGGACTTGTTGCCTTGGCGGAGTTCACGGAACTCATCCGCCTTGCGCTTCAGTGTGGCTTCTGGGATGTGGTAGCGACGAAACTCTTCCACGAACTCATCCCAAGTGATGGTGGAGGGATCTTTGGCCGCTGCGCAGTAGTTTTCCCACCAAGCCAAGGCTGTTCCAGTGAGCTGGTGGGTGGCCAAAAGAACTTTGTCTCGATCCTCGCAGTTGAATGGCTCTAGTTCTCTTAGGATGGCCCTTAGCCAGTCATCTGCATCCAAGGGGTTCACGGATCCGCCAAACGTGGGTGGCTTTGTCCAGAGGAATTCTATCAGCTTCTCATTCATGCCCAGCACACGGGGCTTTGGGCGGGTGATGGCATTGGCTATGGCTTCCAGCAACAGGGTCTGGTTAGCCAATACTTGCGCCAGGTCTACGGCAGGTGGTGGTGGTGGCGGAACCATATTTTCTCCTCCATCTTCGCCCTGATACACTTCTTGGTCGATAGGGCGCTCCCTTCGTTCTGCATGCGATCCTTCCGCATTTGGGTCCATACGACCGGAGCCTTGGAAGCTCCCGGCGGGACGCTTTGAAACCATCTGTAGGGAAGCGGGTTTCTATGAGATTTTATGTGATGTTTAAGTTGATTAAGACGGGCTTTTGAAAAGACAGGATCTGACTCCTGCCGTCAAGCACACAACAAGCACACATGACACACAAGCACAAACAACTTTATTTCAACCATGAGAGGAGGATACATCCCGAACTACTCGACCGGTACAACGCTGGTACACTCCACGACAAGGCACTACGACAAAAGCTAAGGGTGCGGCTCTAAGCTCGGACCAGCACGGCTTCATTCCTTGGCAAGGGTCTCTGGGGCATGCTACTCGCGGGGCGAGCCATCTTCTGGGGCGGAGTGTGCTTCCAGGGGAATGAGCAGCTCATCACCGTCATCATCCTGGGGGTTCCCGTTTTCTTGGGGCTGGGTGGAAGTTCCTTCTTCGACGGTTGATGTTGGTTGCTCAGCGGCTACAGACGGTGTTGGGGTCTCAGGAACTCCTCCCCATCCTATGAGGGGTGTCCCAATTAGGACTTGTGCTTCTCCCACAGCCGGGACGGGTGTTCCACTGTTGGTCCATTCCTGTATGCGCTGATCCTGAATCCGCCTGAGGCTCTCATGGGCAACAGCTTCACTGCTTATGGCGGCCGCGGTCCTTGCTTCAGCCTGGGCTACTCGAACTTGGTGCATCCTTACTGTGACTTCCGCTTGCTCAGCCCGACCAATTTGCTCTCTCAAGAACTTGGCCTGATCATCAAAGAGTTTATCCAGGGAGACGAGGTAGGCAACTACATGGTACAAAAGATCTTCTTGGTGACGGCGCCGTTCTAGGTTTCTCATGCGGGCCTGCCAGACTGGAGTCCGGATGGCGGGAGGATAAAGTCTCATCGGTGTGGAGACAAGGTGTTCCTCGTAGATCCTGCACAGGTAACGGAGAGTTTTCCGGAGGGCCAAGGGATAGGTATCCCGATGTCGAAAACCTGTGGCGGTCACGCGCCACAGCTCGACGTTGGGGTAGCGGGTGCTTCTGGCGATGGAGAGGACCACCCTACAGCGAAGAGTGCCGAGTTGCTCGTACTCTCTACTATAGTACCTTGGGCGCTCAGTGACACCGAGGCGCACCAGGGAGTTGATAAGAAGGCGAGCAAAACCAGGCTCCTCCTGGCACACGCCTTGGGTCCATCCATCTTCGGCCATCTGAAAACAAGGGTAGAGTTGAACAAGCTGTGCAAAGGGTAGGTTACAAAAGATAGACATTTTTATTTATCCACAAGGTTGGGTACACTCCTCAGGGGTACACTTTATTCTTATTATACCATAGCTCTCACCTAGGTACTCTACTCTCTTCTCACGGGGATTCTTCCTCATGCTGAATGCGACGCTTCTTCGGTGGGAGGTCTTGTTCCAACATTACATCCTCGGTCTGGGTTCCCTTATCCCAGTGGGTTTCTTCGGGTTCATCGTCCATCAACCCAGCTTCTTCTCTTCTCCTACGTTCCTTGTGGAGCTCATCCCATAGGTTCTTGTGGAATACTTCAGAGCGTTCCCTTTCTCTGGCGTAATCTCGCTGCAGGTTGGCTAGGGAAACCTTCGCCTCTCTCGTCTTTATCCTTTCTAATTCTATCCTTTGTTCTGCTCTTTCTGCCCTGTCGATTTGGTGCTTCAGCTGCTCGGCCTGTTCATGGAACAGGTGGTCTAAGCCATTGAGGTAGATGGACAGGTGAGAAATCGTATCTTCTAGGTCTTCTTCTTCTCTTCCAAGTCCCCTCATTCGGGCGATCCATGAGCGTCCTCTTCCTCTAGAGGGTGGGAAAAATCCCATCGGAGTCCGTCTAAGGTGTTGCCTATAGACCACTCGTAGGCGTCGCAGGGCTTTTCGGGCGGCTTTTGGGTATGTGTCGGTGAGGCGAAACCCAGTGGTGGAGATGAACCAAGGATCTATGTCGGGGTAGAGTGTGCTCCTTCCCACGAAGATCATCACTTTACACCGAAGGGTGCCAATGTGTTCGTACTCCCGATAGATGTACTCTGGTGGGTCCCTTACTCCGATGCGCTCTAGGCTGAGTAGCAGTAACTTAGGGAGGCCAGGCTCTGCGGGGCAGACGCCTCCACTCCATTCCAAGTTAGCCATCTGGAACCAGGCAAAGGTTAAGGTTAGAGATTTGTGGAAAGGTGAGCTAAGCAGGGAAAAGATTTAGGAGAAGGGCTTAGAAAAGGTCTCGGGTCCTAGGGGTCGCATCCTACGGCCAACCTACGGCTCTGATACCACCTGAAGCGTCCCCTCATCAGAGGTGACTAAATGTGATACAAATACCAGTCCCAGGAGGCTGGCAACACATTTATTACAACAGGTGGTTCAGTCCCTTACATTACGGCGGCATAGTGGGCACGGGAGCGCCACTGCCACGAGAAACAACACAAAAGCTAAAGACCAAACTACAACAGCAAAGGCTTCTAAGGCCTCATCAGAGTACCACGCCATGGAAGCTCTCTGTGGCGACCCTGAGTCCACAGGCACGGTTGGGTGTAGGGCAACGACCTACTCGACGTCTTCGGGAACGAAGTCGGGATCCTCCTCTGAAAAACAGTTAATCAAGCAAGGGTGAGTACATACGTACTCAACAAGTTCAACCCCACCCACGGAGGGGCTTATAAGCAGATCATGCACAGGAGATGTCAAGGATCAGGTCAAGGTTTATTTTGCAAACACATTTACTCATGCAGGGGTTCATTTTCGAAAAGGTTTTCGCAAACAATTTTTATAACCCAAGTAACTCAGTTGTTTTGAGAAAACCAATTAGGGACTACCGGACTCCCCGTCCGCAGTAGCCCGGGCACACAGCCACACACTTTTCCAGAAAACAACTCACGCCATGAAAACATCCCAAACCCAAGCACTAGTTTTGTGACCCCACCGTGACTCGTCCAATACCGTGGACACGGCTATTCGAATAGGTTTTACACTCTGCAGAGGTTGTACATCTTTACCCACAAGTAGGGTACCGCCACACGAACACCTTAGTGCCGGCGCGGATCCTATCAAAGCCATTACCCACCTTAGCTAACCCTACGCGCCACCACGGGAGCAACCAAGGGGTTATCTCACGTAACCAGGGCGTACCTCACACAGATCGTACCCCTACTCCTTGATCTCCCGCTGCTCACCCGCACTCCTGATGGCAAGTAGATTAACTAGGGGGATTTATGCTAAGCCGTTGCCTCATACAACGGTCGAGTGGTAGTACGATAATTGGGTCAGGTGAGATGTCACGCAACCCGGTCCTTAACGACAAGATGGACATCTCCAACACGCTCAACCACAAAGGTACGAGCTCACCCATACTCCTGACGCACGCGTCCATCCCGTCTACCCAGTTCTTTACTCACTTTCCAAAATATCCCATTCCCATTTTTAAAGCACTCACACATTTTAAAGAAATCATTTAGAGCAATCAAAGATCAATCATAGCAATCAAAGGTGGCTATCCTACCGGGTTTTAACAGTAAAACAATATGCAATTTATAAAACGGGTCATAGGGTTGTATTTATAGAACTGGGATTAAAGCATGCTTCGAAGGATGAGATTGAACTTGCCGTCTTCGAAGTCCTCGGGGAGTTCCTGCTCGTGGTTCGGGACTCCGGTCTCCTGCTCGTAGTACTCGGCTCTGGGCTCCGGCTCGCGGTACTCCTCCTCGTTTACTCCGTCGGCTATAGCGCACACATAAACAAGCATGCAATTAAAACAAGCACACAAGTTTTACCGGCTGAGCTCGAGGGGAAAAATAATTAAATAAATAGATGATGGGGAGTAAATATTATTTAGGGGTATATAGCTGGGCGGAAAAAAATAAGTGAAGGGCCGGGGCAAGAGCTGGGATCAATCGGGCGAAAAAATATGAACATGAAATGACGCGTTAGAGGCGTCATTAGGATTAAGGATCTAGTTGTAAATAGGTTTAATAAAAGAAGGACTTAATTATAATATGTAAATAAGGTGGGTTCAAACAAAAGGGCCTAAGGACCTATTTGTTATAGACTTTGGTATAGCAGGGGTTGGTTCGTGAATTAGGTTTATTGAATAGGGTTTGTTTGGAAGAAAGAGAGAGAGGGAATAAAGAAGGGGGGGGGTTCGGTGTAACAAGGAAAGAGACAGGGGGCTCTGGGCAAAATTGCCCTTTCTCCCCCCCCCCCTCCCCCGAGTCAAAGCAGAGGAGGGGCTGACCGGGCGGCCACTCCGGCCGGCGGCGGCGATTGCCGGCGGCCTGAGGCACGGCGGCGACTGGGGAATGGGGAAAAAATGGAGAGGGGGATGAGGGGGATCGATTCCCCTACCCACCTTGGGCTGTGGTGGCGCGCAGAGGCGGATCGGCGGTGGCGGGCGGAGAAGGGCGGTGTTGACTACGGGCGGCGGCGCCGGGAAGGTCAGGGGAGAAAGGAAAGCGGCTGGGGAGGTGTGGGGTGCGACGTGGAGCTGCGCAGGGCCCTTTATAGGCGCGGGAAGGCGGTGACCCGGCCGGGAACCGAGCACGCGCACCACGTGCGGCTGGCGGCAATGGTGGTTCAGCCGACCGGAGTAAATGGTGCTGCCGGTGACGGGACACAAGCGGCAGCGGCGGATTTATGGTGGTCGCGACACGGTGGCGCTGTGGAGCCAAGGCGACGACTCGGGCAGCGGCGCCGGTGGTAGGGTGCGGCGCGCGCGGTGGCCTGCGGCTGGCTGGTGCAGGGCAGGCGGCGGTGCTGGTGCGTGGAGGCGACGAGGCGGGCAGGCGGAGTTAAGGCGGCCGCGGCGTCGAGCGGCAGCACGCAGTCACATCGCGGGGCCGGTGGTGGGGGCATGGCAGTGGTGATTGAACGGCTCGGGCAGCAGTGCGGGGCCGGCGACGCGACGTGTCGGGCGGCGCGGCAGCAGCGTCCGCGGGACAGTGACCGGCGGTCCGCGGCCGCAGGGCCGGTGATGCGACGGTAGCGGGCAGCGCAGGCGTAGGCGAGGTACACGGCGGCCACGCGGTCTGCGGCGAGGGGCCGGCACGGCATCAGTGCGCCGGCGTCGCGGCGCGTGCGTGCGGCGTGTGCGGCGGTGGCGTGCCGTGCCGCGGCGTGTCTAGGCCGGCCGGTGGCTTGGCGCGGCGTGCTTGGAAGCGAGCAGAGGAGGCTAGGGGGGCGCGGGCCCGAGGTTGAAGAAGGAGCCGGGCGTTCGGGTGAGGGAGCGGCGTACCGAGCAGAGGCGCGGGGCCGGAGCAGAGGCGCCGGGCCGAAGGAAGGAGGGAGGAGGAAAAGAAAGAAGGGAAAAAGACAAGGGGGAAGGAAAAAAAAGAAAAGGAAAAATGAGAAAAAGGGAAAATGGAAAAAGAAAGGAAGAGAAAAAAAATGGGAAAAAGAAAAAGGGGAAAGAAAAGGAAAAGAGAGGGAAAAGGGGAAAAGGAAAATTGGGGAAATTTTGGGAAAAACAGGAAAATTAGGGAAAGGATTTTTGGAGGGATTTCCGGGTTTTCGGGTGCTGGCGCGATTTCCGGGACGGCGGTGATGGCGAGGCGGGCCGGCCGGCGGGACCGTGGCTGGCCCGGGATTCCCGGCGCGGTGGCCGACCGCGGTACGATGCGAGTGGTGGCGTGCGGGACTGGCGGTGCCGGCGGGATTCGCGTCGTGTGCACCGAGGAGAGGGAAAAGATGATCGGGGTTTTGAGGAGACAATCGAGCTCAGCGGAAAAGTTTTGAAAACACGTGTGATTTAGCGGGTGATTTATTAGGGCTAAAAACGCGGGCGTTACACGGAGCATGCTCTTGAGTTTGGAATCTCAAAGTAAAGTTATCGTTTTTGGAGTTCATGGAATATTGAACTCATATACTTTGATCACCTTTACTATATGTAATTGTTTGATGTTTGGCTTAGAGATCATAGCTTGCTAGGTCTATACTAGTTTCTATCACCATAAATTTGTTAGATGCTTTTATGCAAATGATTTACCTATTACCCTTCCTTGCTACCTAGCCAAGTGCATAACCCTTGAGAGTCGGGCAAGTATATACCCATATTGTTGGATAAGTCCTACTGAGTACCTTTTGTACTCACGGTGCTGCCGTTAAGTTGTTTGCAGGAGACCAGCAGCAGGAAGCCGTCTTTGGCTACTTCTTTCCCGCGGACGGAGGTGCGGGGAGGGAGTGATGGCCTAGCTTGGAGGATGGCACTATCTTCATATAGTGTCAACCTTCTTTTGTGGTGATCGTGAGTGCCATGTTAAAATATTTCCGCTGTAAACACTCTGAACTTGTTGTAATTTAACTTGAACCTATTTATGTAAGTGAATGGTTATGTTGGATTGCTATGTGGTTGTGGTGTAAATTGTTGTGCTTAGTGAGGTGTGTATAAATCCTGGGCATTGCTCATGACACATCTCAAGGACTACCGGGGTTAATCCCTTTTAATTGGGTTGATCAATGGTGATGACTCAATTAAATAGGATTAACTTGGGCAGTTCCTCACACCGACGGCCACTGTGAAGTCCTCGATCACGCCCTTGAACGCCCCCGACGAGCCGCGGTCGTCGAGGTCCGCGAGGTCAGCGGAGAAGGTAGCGCTGGAGAGCATGTTTAGCGCGATCGTGAAGGCCGCGCGGCCGACGTCGACAGCCGCGCCCTCTCGCGCCAGGCGTTCCACTTGGGACGCGAGCCGCCGCACCTTGTTGCGGCGAAGCGACCAGTGCGTGTCGAGGCGGCGCGGCGCGAAGAGCTCCGCGGAGCACACCTTGCGCAGGGCGCGCCACCGGGGGCTCCCGGGCGGGAGCCACCCCACGGAGTGCTCGTCGCGCGGGGGGGGGGGGCGTCCGGGACGGAGCGCGCCGAGAGGGCGGTGTCGTGGCGCTGGAGCACGTCGCGGGCGGCGTCCGCGGAGGAGGCAGCGACCGTGGAGACCGCACCGAGGCGGAGCGCCATTAGCGGGCTGTGGCACGCCACGAGGTGAGCGAGGGAGCGGTGCGGCTGGGCGCCGAGGTCCAGGAGGTTGCCGACGAGCGGCAGCGGGCGAGGTCCCGGGGCAGGTTGCGGTCAACGACGGCGAAGAGGTGCGGAGATACAGCGTGGGGACGGCGAAGATGGCGCACGTTGCGTAGACGAGAAGGAGATCCATGGCGATCGGCGTAGCACAAGAAGTGTGACGGTGTGGTCAGTGCATTAGCCGTGTCATAACGTTTTTCTTCTCGTGTTTGGATGTTTTCCGAGACTTTATTCTGGTCGGGGTTCACTGGTTGATTCTTTCCATCGCCGTCTTTGGATTGTTTTTTTTAGGCTTCAACGGGGGGTGGAGAACGCCCACCTGAACTTCGGCCGCAACCAGAAGGTCACGCCTGAGTTTTACAAGTCGGCCAAAGCCGAGATTACAAAGCACGAGACATCAGACTAGGGCTAAGACTGATAGAGCTAAAAGAGCAAACCACACCTCGCCTTAGGCATTACAACCAAACGACATACTTGCCGACTCCATCGAGACCAAAGTGGCACCCCCACCCCTCGTGGCTACACACACTCTGATGCCGCCCTCAACCTAACAGGGGGAGGAAGCCCTGGAGGAATAAGGAACCACACACCAGAGAGGGGACTAAGAGCGGGGGAAAACACTCTGGCCGCAACTTCGTTGAACACGCTGATCTCCCAGTAGAGCTAACAATGGCATCAAGGAGGCGCATCCGGGCCTTCACCTACCGCCATCCAACGCCCTTCAAGGGGAGGAATCCTCGAAGGAGGGAGGGTCGACTACTATGAACGCACCCGGCATTTGATATGAAGACACTGTCAAGGGAGGGCGACGACGAAGCAGAGGTGCCAGAAGCAAGCACCCAGACAGAGTACTGGCGGACCCAATCAGCCAAGCAGGGCGGAGCTAAAGCCGAAAGAGGAAGAGAGCAGACCGCGATGATGCTAAGGACAGCGAATCAAGCGAAGGTCAGAGACCCCCCCCCCCACGCACCGGGCGTGGCGCTTTCGCTGCAGGATCGCTGGCACCACAGGTCAAAGAATGCTCCAACGGCGGGTGATTGGCATGGACGACGAGCTGCCACCGCATCAACCATGACAAGAACCTTGGCCGTAGCAAAAGTGTCGCAGGAACACCGGACCGTGCGAGGTGAAGAAGCACCCCCTGCACAGCGAGCGCAGCACTTTCGTTGCACGGGAACCCGATGAGCAAGTTGCAATTCCGCTGGAGCTCCACACCGCCTGACAACAAGATGCAAAGGAGGAACGGCCACCATGAACGCACCTCCGTGCTCCTTGATGAAGAGCAGGTCGATTCACACAATCATAGTGCCAATCGTTAGGAGAGCCAGATGAAGGAGACGACGCGCACGCAGAAGAGGGGGGCCCGCCCAACAGGGGAGGCCTCACGTTGGGGGCCCGACCTCTGCGCCACTGCCCGCCGAGCAGGCCCCCGCACCGCCGCGCCGTGGGCGGCCGAGCGGAGGGACGCTGAGCACCGCCCACTCGCGTGGTGCACACGGCGGTTGGGGCGGAGCTCGCCGGCGACGGGGCAGGCAGCCGTCCGCGCAACCTGCGACCATGGAGCACGAGAGAGGTGGAGGAAGGGGAGGGAGGCTGGGGGGAAGGGTGAGGCCACCGGAGAGGAAGTCGGGGTCCCATGGGCGCCGCCCCCCAAGCCCGGTCGGGCGCGTCGCGAAGACCGCCGCGCCGGGCAGATCCAGCACCGGCGGCGTCGGATCTGGGCGGGGGCACGCCGGATCTGCCACCTCCGGCTCTGGACGGCGCCACCATGGCGGACGTCGCCGAGCGCACAGAGAGGAGGCGAGGAGGCGCGGGCCAGCCGAAGGAGTCCCGCCGTCGCCCTCCTCGCAGGGGAGGCCCGTTTTTTCCGGGGCCCTGCTCCGGTGACGGCAAGAGGGGGAGGGCGCCGGAGGGGGTTGGCGGAGGTCGGGGGGCGCCCGAGTTGCCTCTTGGGAGACGACGCGGGGGCTGCTCGGCTCCTTTTCCGTCTCCCGTCTTTGGATTGTTGCTAGCTGCATGATTCGAAACATCGAAACAGCAGCTACTTGTTTTACCGTTCACTACACGAGCCAATTTTCAAACTCCATCTTATGTTATGCGCCACAGAAAAGATTCCTGAAATTCGTCCGCGGATGGCAGGGCAAGTAAAAAAAAATCGATAGTTTCCTCTGCCTTTCCACCTCGTTCTGAACGCACAGGCAGAGCACTTGCAACACAGGCCAAGAGACAGCAGCAGCGCGTCAGCAGAGGCGCACGTTCTCTGTCCTCCAGGCTCGGTTCATCCTCTGGATGAACTCCTCGGCCCGCACCATGAGCTCATCCTCCACCGCATCGCCGGCGCGTCTCTCCTGCGACGCGCCAGCAGCGACGACGGACTCCCCCTCAGCTCCGCTCTTCTTTCCGCTAGCCCCCCACTGGACAGCAGCCGCGTCGACCTCGCCGGCGCGACCGCGGCTGTTGGCCATGTCCATGGCGGCGGCTGCATCCTCTTGTCCTCCATCGCTCTTCTAGTCTTCTTTCTACCCCCGTGCACTTGGACACCATGCAGGGGCTCAGCCTTGTCTGCTTCCGAAGTCCATTCTCCACGGGCGTCAGCATCCAGTTCCGACGCGCTGCCGCGGCCGCCGAGGAGGAGGACGGCGATGATGATGTGGGAGAAGCAGAATGCCAGCAGCGACGGACTGGACGACGCCCAGAGTGAGATCAGCTCCACAGTCGAGTTCAGCATTTTGTTTGATGCGATCCGCGATCGTTGTTCTTGGAAGCGGGCTGAGTCTCGGATTTGGTGGGTTGAGTGGTGACGATGTTGGCGCCTCGGGCCTTTATATATCCCTGGAGTTCGAAGCACCTGAATTGTGCAGGGGAAGATTCTGCCCCGTGCATCCCTCGGGTCGCGGACTCGCGGTCTTCCTACACAATTTCTTGACATCCAAGCTACTGAAGCGTGTCAACACTGCACTAGAGTAGTTGGTGAAGACGAGTGGAGGGCGCACATGGTTGGATGCGGAGAGCGGCGAGCCTTCCCGAGGAAGAAAGGCGTGGAGGGCAGTCATCGGGAAAATGGGTGTGGCGGCGCATGCCATGCCGCAGACCGCCGCTGATGTGCCGTTAGGGTACACAATTAATAATAAGTTTTTTAGATAAAACTCATCTCTTACTCATAAACTTTTTCTCTGTTAATTACATTGTCAAGTCAGCAAATTTGTTGATGTTCTGCTGATTCAGCAATTAGCCCAATTGGCAAATGTATGGCTTCTTTTAGCTTGACGTGGCTGTTGGGCCGAGTGAGTCCCGTTGCAATTTTTGGACACTTACGAATTTACGATGCGTAAAAAAGGTCCAATGAAAAAAAAAGCCTTAAGCTAACTGTTAGTTCTGCTAGATGTTAAACTGTGCATCGGCTAATTTATAAGTATCAGCTAACTTAGATCTAATGGATTCCAAAGATGGTCTAAATCCAATGCTCTACACAGCATGATGCTGGAAGAATATATATGCTCAAGTCATTTTAGTTTCTTCCTAAGTCTAACCATTTTTTTTCTGACAACATCCATTATATTAAAGCTTAAACAACCATTACATCAAGGTTCTCAAAGAAGACCAAAATATAACTAGGTCCTTGGACCAGATAGAGATTACAACATCTACTTGAGCGGTGGCGCCGGCGAGGGGCCGTAGGGGCGACGAGGTCGCATACACCCAGATGTAGGACCGCGTAAAGCGTAACTTAAAGTAGGGAAGACCGAGTGGAGGAGAAGGGAGGGGCCCGAGGGGCGGCGGCGGGAAACCCTAGCGGGAGGGAGAGGGTTCGAGAGAGACCTCGTCCGAAACCGGAACAAATCAAGTCTAATAACCATTTAAAGTTTGATCAAATTGAGACACCACATGAACAACTGAACGGCCTTTTTAGCCCCTCTGGCCCTGAAGCCCCGCATCCTTGTAAACCCTAGAAACGCTAGAGCGTGGAGGCGGCGCCTAATCGACGCGACGACGCGGCTGTCGAAGATCGAGGAGGGGGAGGCGGCGGCAAAGCGGGTGACATCTGACATGGATTCGAGATCGTTCTGGTCTCAGGTTCGAAGGGCCTTTCGCTCACGCGCCTGTTCCTCCTCGCCGGGGATCTTTGTCAAGGGGGCGGTGGCATCGGCGGAGCCGGCCGGCGGCGGCGTGGAGCAAAGCAGCTGCTCTACACGGCATGGTAACTTGCCTTTTCTCATCCCGGATCATCACAGTCACAGATCTATGCATCCTTCTGCACTCCCGGCTCAAGGCTCATAATTTCCTTGCGGCGCAGACCGCAGAGGAACGTCGTGCGGCGTTGGCCGGTTGGCCCGCTCCGCTTTTGACGGATCCCGGGGTCTACACAAGCAGCACGAGAAATTTCTAATCTAGCTCACTACGCGCGTGTTTCCTCGTTGCTCGCGTTTCTTTAGCGGCAGCAAAGACAGGACAGGTCTTCCGTGCCCGCAAGGGTTCGTCCGTGCCGCCGGTTCCACGTCTTATGCATTCGCGGCTCCTGTTGAGTGAATTTCATTGTCTCCGATGTATCGAAGCTTGGACACTCGCTGCTCCCGTGGTTCCTCGTGGTGCACGCAGAAGGGATGTCGTACGTCGAACATGCATGTCGATGCTGCTTTGTCAGCTGTTTTTTTTTCTGTGTTTAATTTGCTGGACTTTTAATTTGTATGTGTTCATAGATGCAGATGGCCGAGGTTTGAAACTACTTTGAAACTGTTTGTCTCTACTGCCTGTTGCATATAGCTGCCAACCGTTATTCATACTTTGCGTCATGTTAAATAGCCATCAGATTTCTTGTTGGCTTTCCTGTTTGTTGCATTGCCCTTGGCCCTCACAGATTCATACCTGCAGACGAAGCTCAGGAAGATGATAACCCATATCACCGTACACACCAGTTGATGGAAGAAATGGAACGTGAGAGCATGGCTTACGACACAAATATGCCTGATAAAAAGGCTGTGGTTCAGCAGTACATGGAGGAAGATGAAGCCATGAGGTCAAGGTTCGAAGAATGGATGAAGGAGTATGGCCGGACATACAACGATGAGGTGGAGAAGGCCAGGCGGTTTAAAATATTCAAGTCTGTTGCAAAGTGTGCTGATGTGGCAAACGTGGAGGCTGCCCAAGCCGGGCATTCAACCCGTTTTGGCACGAATCAGTTTGCAGACTGGAGCGAGGAAGAAATGTCTATGCTATGTGGTGCTGCACATGTTAATGAGGAAGTACCTTCGTCAAATGGTCAAGCCTTATCTGGGATAAGGTGTCCAAGGCCGTGAACCAGGTACTCCGTATATCACTATCTCTATCTAATATTAAAAGGGAAAAGTCTAATTTTCAACCTCCAACTATAACAGAAGTCTGATTTTCAACCTTCAACTACGAAACCGGACAATAAGGGTCATCGAACTGTTAAAACCGGGCAAATTTGGCCCTTAGGGTGATTTTGACGGTGGTTTTGCATTTTCTAGAAATTTCAGTTCTTTTTGATTTGGTCAAAATCCATAACTAATTCGTTTCAAATCTTAAAAAAAATGAAGCTGATACCAACAGTTTTCTGAAAATGTAGGCCATTTGTTGGTACTCTATTTAGTGTTATTTACATAATATTTGTTGCTATTCTAGTATTTTATTGCTTGTAATAAAATACAAGGAACACAGACAACTAAGTTTCAAATAATGCCAAATAGAATAGCAATAGATAGGTTACATTTTTAGAAAAAATTTGGCACTGATTTGATATTTTTCTGATTTGAAATGAAATAGTTATGAATTTTTGCATTAAATCTAGACTTTTAAAATTTTTATAAATGCAAAACCACTCTTCAAAACCACCCAAAGGGCCAAAATTGTCCGGTTTTGACAGTTCAATGGCCCTTTTTGTCCGGTTTTGTAGTTGCAGGTTGAAAATCAGACTTGTGCAATAGTTGGAGGTTGAAAAATAGACTTTTCCCATATTAAAACGAGTACGATTTTTGCCACAAACTTTCGTACATCAGTAGAGAAAACCGAATAAAAACTATCACCCTCTGTTAAACCGGCGCCAGGTGAAAAACATAGAAAAAAAAAGGACAGCAGTCTAAAAAAGTACAAGCGTGGGCAGTGGTTCGAACCCACAACCTGGATGTTCCCTGCCAACCTTGGTAATGGTGATCATGTCCTAAACGACTTGATTTAACGTACTGGAGGGAGTATTAATTGAAAGCATCTGGTGTTATATAAATGACAACGTTAGGATATGATCATACTTCGACTTGCAAAATAATGTGTGTGCATTCCACACATAATGTCATGTTTATTGTAGTTTCTTGCTATTTGTTTAATAATTAGCAAACATTAGGGATCATTAACAAAGAATAAAATCACATGCATGGAAGTGCAATACATCATGCACTAAGTTCTGTGCATTTTCTTAAAGCAAAGTTTTTCTAGGATGGTGAGATCTTACCGTAATTGTAAGATTTTACAAAGCCTCTTCCATTGAGGAATATTGTATATTGATACAACAACGGTACGAAGAATAATTTATATTAGCCTATGATTGGATCGATCCTAAATGCAACCTAAAATTGGGTGCAATGTAGAGTTTGAATCATTTTTTCTGGGATACAAAGATAACTCGTGGACTGCAATATTTGAACATAGTACACAAATTGATCTGCTTTTTCCTTGGTATGTGTATGTGCAGATAATTTTAGCTCCGTTGCCCCTTTGATGCTCATGTGTATTTTTCTTTCATCATCATATGTCTTTGATTCAAAGAGCTACATGCTGATTGATTTTGTCATACTTTAATTAACAGAGGGAGCAGCAAAAGTAGGTATCCGAAGATTGAGAAAGGTTGCAAGAGGCCAAATAAGCTACTCTTCGCGGAAAACCAGCCGAAACGTGTTTCAGTTAGTTTGAGCCTTCGTATCTGCATCTATATCTCAAATGTCATAGTGATGCTATGGCATCTATGTTACATTTCTGTACCCTCTTGTGCTACCTGTTTGAATAATATAATACCCTCTTATATGCTACATATTTGAAGAATATAATAGCAGCTAACTTAGAGCTAATGTCCTTGTCCAAAAAACTTAGACCTAATGGATTCAAATATGGTATAAGTCCAAATCTCTACAATGCATGATGTTGGAAGAATATATGCTCCAAAAAAGTAAAGCCATTTTAGTTTCTTTCTAAATTCTAACCAACTAAAGTTTGATCAATTTGATATAGCAATATTAATTTCTTCTTAATATAATGAAGTGTAGTTCTCTTGTGTCTATCGAGAAAAAATATAGCAATATTAACACTTATGCTACCAAACTGTATGCTTTAAAAGTAAAGCCATTTTAGTTTCTTTCTAAAATAAGTCTAACACTTTAAAGTCTGATCAAATCAATATAGAAACTATTAATTAACATTTATGATAACAAACAAGCACTCCCTCCGTTTGTGATTACACGCGATGACTTGGCATGGTCATTCTTTTATCATATATTATATTATTTTAATTGCAAACTTAAGGTCATTTTAGAGTTTATTTTATTATGAATCCAACCATATAAAATCTATATTATATACATTTGAACGGTGATAGTTAAATTATTGATTAAATATTTGAATTTGAACATTGATATGCTTGAACGCCTTACGGGGAGAGTACTATGCTAGAAAAAATATTTTATGGTGAATATAATTACACCGACTTGGTACATAACATTGAAAAAAGTTATAAAAATTTAGTTAACTTTTATATCATCGGATTTATAATAATACTGGGATGACTTTCTTTTGTCCACGAGTAGAATGATTTCCTTTGTAGCGCCGGTAACAGTGTAGGAAGAGGATCAGGAAACAGGGGACTCCGACCAAGATCAGCCCATCGATGAACTAAAAGTGCTGCATTATCTGTGCTGATGACAGTCTGCTAACGTGACAAACTGCACCCGGCACCGTGACGTGCCAGTTCTCCTACCATTCAGTTGACCTGATTATCTTTAGACGTCCATCCCAAAGGAGCCTGGTTTGCCGCAATCATTTCTGAGCACGGTCCATGTCGGCATCGCCAAAATGCTTTCAGTTTCAGAAGCGCAATCAGCAATCCCTTGGCCCTGCCCCTGTACTTCCAAAAGAGCAGGCAGGGGCCATCACACGTCCACCTTGAGCGACGCACTGTAGATCCGAGTCACGCGTCATGTGGTCGACTAGTGCGTTACTGTGTTGCACCTTTTTGCCCTGGCCCCTGCCGATGTCCCCATGTCCATGATGCAGCGACGAGGTTCACTTCTCCGCAACGGAATACTGCGGCTAATTTTGAAACATCTTCTATTCACTTGTACTGTTAATTTGTTGTGAAAAAAATATTATGCAAGAGGTAGAAATACTGCTGGAAAATTTTGAACGGAAAAGGTAGCTCGATTTCAGGACTGAGGACGACAGTCGACAGCGAAGAGGTGGCGGTTTGGACCGGCGCGAGGAAAAGCCAGCGCGCGCGCACAGGCGGCACCACTCGCCGGCAGCAGCGGCGGTCCGCTCTGCCGAGTCCACTACCTGCAGGCTAGTAGGCTACACGCAGGCCACTGTCACTGTCAGCGCCGCTGACAAATCGCACTAGTCCCCTGCTTCTCTCTGCGAGTCTGTGCGCACGCAAAGAGAACTGCCTGCATGCGCCGCATGCCGTGTCCGTGTGCCATGCTCCCTCGATGGCATATGGCCGCACCGCATGGGCCTTCACCATACAGACTTGAGATCGGAGCACGAGACCAGGCGGCGACGACCGATGTGGTGGACTGGTGGTGTGCATGCCTGTTCGCGCGCGGGGGCCGGGGCCGGCCGCCTGCCACGACGGTCGAGCGGTGGTGCCGGCGAGCCGTGGACCCGCGATCGACTGGCCACTGGTTGTGGTTGTCCACTTGTCCTATACCACGTCACGCACGAGCACAACCGGGGCGAGAAAGCTAAGCGAGAGGTCTCGGTTGCCTTGCGCTCGCGGTGCCTGGACCGTGGGCGCGGTGAATCATTAATCCATTCATCATCATTCCAGGTCCAGGGGACATGGGATGTAGCATGATCGTCGGCCCCTTTTGTGACCGATCTGCATCCGGCGATGGTGACACATCATCGATTGTAGAGTAAGGAGCAAGGACTACGTGCGCAAGCAGCAAAGGGCAGGGTTTAGCGGATTACGCTAATTCCTACTACTCGGAAACAGAAGGTACTAGTTGTTCTTTATCATCCCACAGTCAACACAACCAGAACCAGCCGACCATTAACCGCGCCGGTCGGTGGAGCGGCCAGGTCAGCCTCTGCACGACCATCAACCACGTACTGTACGTACTACGTACTGGTCTACCGCACACTACAGGATCGATTACTCCGGCATCGGGATTCAAATTTAATTTCAATCCGCATTGAGATCGACCCAAGGCTTCCTCAATGGTCATGGTCTCTTCGTCGGTGGCCGTTGATAGCAAATGGCAGCCACCAAGCTACACACACTAACTCCAGTAGTTGGGCTGACACGCCACACGCCTACCAGGACACGATCACACACCCCGTGCAACTTGTACGACGCGCGCACGGCCCACTGCTGGAGCGGATACGTACAGACGGTACAGTCCGGAGCGCAAAATTAAAGCTAGGCAGCTAGCCTGCCCTGTTTCGATCCATAAAAGTATCCGCACACTGTTCCTGTTAATGACTTGAATCCATGCATCATTGTCCGTCATGTAAACGGATCGGGGCACGCACGTAGATTTTTCCGATCTCCGTTCGTTGAAACGCACACGGCTCCGAATCGCGTTAGTCGATCTGACTGCTGCTGGTCCTCGATCAGGCAGGCATTCAGGCTGCCGCGGTTCCAGGTACTGTACACTTCCCTACGGGTATCAATGCGATCGATGCAACGACGTACAGGTTAGGTTAGGTTAGGTTAGGTGCCAGTTCGTCAGCACACACACATGTATATACACTCGTCTAGCTACCCCTAGCTGTACGTATCGGTGTTCCTCGCTACGTACATCTGCGCTCATCGACTTGATACCACTGCTAATTAAGCATGGGTCTCGACGAAACCTGCTAATCCTGCTAGAGTTTCCTCTGCCAGTTCTTCATGCATGGGTTCAGACTTCAGCGCTGACGACGGCCTTTGCTTTCCCTGCACGATAGAAGAGCGAAGCCAGCGAGAACTGAGCTGTGCTCGGTTGGTCAGCTGAGCGGTCGCTCAGGCTGCCCGCCCGGGTTCGAGTGCTGATACTCGCCCGGGTGCCTCACCTTGGGGATACTGTTCATTTGAACAGTAACTCCAGTGTCTAATCATGTCTCTCTCGCGTGGAGCCACAAAGGGACTGCGACGCGCCCGTCGCCTACGGAGTCGTGGATTCCGGTGATATCAAGAAGGACGCGGTTTAGGTATGTGTGTAGTTGTAGGTTTGTTTGTACACAGGTGGTGTGTGTGGCATGCGTGTGTAGAGTGAGTGTGCGTGTGTACGAGCAGATGCTACAGCTGTACTCAGAGATGAGAGGCACTAAAAAAAGAAGAGCGAAGCCAGCGGCTGGCTCATCGGCCTGGGCCTGGGCCACTTCGCATGCACGGTTCCGCGAGGTTCATCACAAAGCTGTTAGCGGTCTGCATCAACGAGTAAAGGTCAGGTGCGCTGTTCTGGCTGGAAGTGGTTCGTTCGCCCATGACCATGATGAGGGGGCCTTCAAATAGTTGGATTGACCTGCCGCCGGCCGGTCGCCGATTAGCGTGTGCCGGTGTACCGCTACCTACCTGATCATCTGCTGCGCGTGCGCGTGGCTGCACTGATTTTTGTCATGATGCAAGTCACGGCCGACGGATTCAGAACTGAAAATACTGGCTGCGGCATCTCCGCATCTGGACTAGAACAAGGATGTGAGCCCCTGTAAAAACACCCGCAGCCCCCGCGAGTCCGCGAGTCGCCCTCGCGGCTCGGCGACTTCCGCCGCCGCCTCCGTTGCGCCCCCCGTTCCCCTCGCCTCCTGCCTCCAGCCGGTGGTGACAAGGAGCGGGGGTCATCCCTCCGGCAGTTCGTCTGTTTTTTTAGTCTTTGTCGAGTTTTTTTAGTCTAGAGTTTGCTCGCCGCCAATGTTTGACGATGGAGTTAGGATTTGCCGGAGGAGTGTGGCTCCTCTGCGGCTTGCTTTCCTAGCGACGTCGGCGATGTGGAAGCGACGGCGGTGCAGAGGAATAATTTCTTCCAGCTTCTTCCATTCTCCGATGGTGATCTTCTCCGATGCCAACGGAGAGGCTGGGGAAACCTGTCCAGGAGTCTGGGGTCGACGCATCTTCGTCTTCTACAGGTGATGATGTTGCTGACCCTTTTAATCTCAAGGAAGATGATCTGTGGTGGAAATCCGAGCTGTGCTCGGGTTGCCGGCGGTGGAATCGAAGGCGGCGTCGTGGGTGCCGGAGTTGGCCGATGTGCCTGGGAGGCAGTGTACTCGGCGGATTTGCCTAGAAGTAAGCCCTCCTCTGCGGCCTCCATCTTGTGGAGTTTGGCTTTGACATCCGACAACGATTGGGAAGCGGTTTCGGCGGCGGTGACGAACGAAACCCTGAAGTCTTCGAGGAAGATGAACAGGAGTTTTAGACATCTTTGTAATTTTCCTTTTCTTTCAGTCCTGTTTTGTAATAGGGCCGGTGTAGTGTGCTAAATCAATACATTTTTCTTGTCAAAAAAAGACTAGAACAAGGATGTCAGGAACGGTGAGCTGAGAGCCTGCAGTGACCGTGTGTGCAACCAATTAACCTGGTAGATTCCGAAGAAGTAGATGTACGTCAACAATGATTTTTGTTTCTAAGCAATTAAACATGCATGTGAACGACAGGATGAGGCAAGGCGATATCGATCGATATAAGCACCAGTACCAATTGCTAAATTTCAGTTTCAGTTATCAGTTTCGTATCCTTCATACTGCAACGCTCCAGGATCCGGGAATCGCATGGGATTCGGAGTCGAGTAGTCGACGAGTGGAAGCCGGGTGCTCGGGACCATCACTTTGGCAGCAGTGCTTTACTCCGCTCAGTGTCGACGACACGCTGCATGACATGAATCGTGTACACGGGATAGGAGGCATACATCTGATTCTGATCTTTCTTTCATCTTTGTTTGTTTGTTTATTCCTTTCTTTCAAAAAGAGAGTGCCGACGGAGACGGTACAGCTGATCTTGGAGCACCCACTTGCGTATGACAGAATTTCCCTGTGGACGTGCTACGGCATGCATCAGTACGTACATCAGAGGTGCATCCTTTGCTTCCTCTTGCTGGTGCAGATGTACTGCGTTGAGTCATGAAACTCTCCACCATACCCATCCTTGTTTCGATCTCAAACCATCGATATTTCCACAGGGTTTTCTCAATAAGTGCCGAAGAAATTAAACATGACAGATTACAATCCACGACTCCTAAAGTGTCATGTACAAGTTTCGCGAAATTAAGGACCTTTCAATTCACACGGTGTCACTGCACCAGTACTAATTAAATGAAAATGACGGTGCTGGATCATTAACTTCACTCGCAGTCACAGGCCGGGACAGCACGCGCAGAAGTCGTCTGCTCATGCGTGGAACTTAAGGTTGCGTAACACGACATGCTACTAATTAATCCTAACGATTTTTTTTCATATTACAGTGGATGAAAAAACAAACAATTTCAGCTCAGTACCCTTGTTCTTGTGGAAACAGCGAATTTTGCCATTTCTTCTAGCCCCAGACCCCAGTTCGTGTTTCCGAGATCTCCCTCTGACCTCTGCTAGCTGCCGTGTGAACTGCATGCGTTTGACTTGGAAGTTGGGATCGCATTCTCGTAGCAATCAGCTTGCGCGATTCGTTTCGCAGACGTCGTCGTTGGCTCCTTGCGCGCTGCAAATCTGCCCGGGAGCTAGCGACGTCGGAGATCTCGGTCGGCGCCGTGCGGCTGGTACCGCCGTCGCGAGCACGGCAGGGGACAGATGGTGGCATTCACTTCATCGCACAGGCTACGGATCGTGTCTCTACTATACTCCCGAACCGAATTCGTTCGAGCAGGCCGGGCGAGCGAGGCGCCGATCCAGATCGAGCTCCGGCCGGCTCATGTTGCCCTACGCGACACGCCAACCGCTATTGAAGTGATCACTGATTGACTGACGAGTGTTTTTTTTGGTTTTTGAAGCAAACTGATGCTACGTACAAGTAGGATGCCTAAGTACTCGTGTTCCCGACAGATGCTTTGGTGTGACACTCTGCAACAGAGGGTACGAGGGAGCAGCCATGCTTTTGCCCATGGCTAGAGCCTTCCAAGAAGCCAGGAGCCGAGGGGCTCGGGATCACATCACAGGGGCAGAGGAAACAAAACCAGATTACTTCCTCTGAGAGAGGAGTCCTTTTGGCGAGCCAGAAGAGTTAAGAGTACTAATCAAGATTGAGAGAGAGGACGAGCGGAGAGGGGAGGACGGGGAGCAGCGCATTAACCACGCGCCACCGACCCGACCTGACCGGCATTCAAGTCACGCGCCGCGCCGCGCCCCATCCCCCTCACCTCACGTCCTCACCTCATCCCCGTGAGGCCGAAGCGAGCTGCCAAAAACGACGTCGCATGAGGGAGCACCACCCCGCACCAGATCGCCCCACAGCCCGGCAGCCCGCGGCACTATCTCGCGACGTCGCCACCAGCGTGCAGGGCACGGGGACGGGACGGGACGGGCACCAGCACCAGCACCGCCCATAGCCCCGGCCTCAACAAGGGTCGTCAGAACCCAAGAAAACCCCTAGTCAGATCCCAATCAGAAGAGGGGCATCGCAGCAGAGCTGTACGGTACGTATCACGCGGGCGACGCGCTCCATCCCCCGGTGGCCATGGTCTCGTCGCCTTCCCCTCCCCATCCCTTCCCAACCGTTGTAAGTGTGCGCCGCCTCCTTTCCCTCGCCTAGTCTTCGTCTCGTCTCGTCTGTCACGACGGTTTTGCCGTGCTCGAGTGGTTGAGCTGTTCGCTGCGCAATGCGCCGTCAGGCCTCCGAGCCGAAGCAGCAGCGGGGCGGCACGAAGGCGGCGCCGGAGAAGGTGGAGAAGAGGTTCGCGCACGTCCCGACGCCGCTCCACCACGGCCACGGCGGCGCCAGCAAGAAGACGACGCCCCACGGGGCCAAAGGCGGCGACGGCGCCGCCGACGCGGCGGCGTACGTCGCGGCGGTGTCCTGCTCCGACTGCCGATTCAAGCAGCGCGCCCTCGCGCCGGCGTCGCCCGGCGCGGTCATCCGCTCGCTGTTCGTCTCCCTCACGCGCCGCTCCACGCCGCGCTCGTCGCCGTCGCCGACGTCGGCCTCGGGCGGCACCGGCGACGCGGGGGACGGCGAGCAGTGGCGCCTCGCCGCGGCTGACCTCTCGCGGAGGCTCGCCGCGGCCACGCGCACGCGGGACGAGGCGCTGGAGGAGACCACACGCCTGAAGCACTCGCTCGCCGAGCTGGAGCACAAACTCGCGCGCCTCGAGGCCCGCGTGCTCCCGGCGGAGCCCACGGCCGCCTCCGCCTTCCCCGTCGACTCCTTCCTCCGCGCCGTCTCTACCGCGCGCGCCGCCGTGCGGAACCTCGCCCGCGCGCTGTCCACGCACCTCCGCAGCCCCGCGTGCCCCGGCCCGAGCCTCGAGAGCTTCCTCAACCGCGCGTTCCACGCCGACTTCGAGCTGGACACCGACGCCGACGTCCACACCCCGGACCCCGCGGGCCGGTGCGAGGCCAACCTCGCCGCGTACCACGCCGTCGCCGTGCTGACGTGGGAGGAGGTCCTGCTGCACGGCACCAAGCACTACAGCGAGGGGCTCAGCCGGTTCTGCGACGCCAAGATGAGCGAGGTGGTGTCCAACCTCGGCTGGGCCCGCGCGCGGGCGTGGCCGGAGCCGCTGCTGCAGGCGTTCTTCCTGGCCGCCAAGGGCGTGTGGGGCGTCCGGCTCCTGGCGCGGTCCGTCCACCCGCCGCTCCCCGTGGTGCGCGCGGACCGAGGGGCGCGCTTCGACCCGCGGTTCATGGAGGACGCCGCCGGCGGGCGGGCGGGGAGGCTGGAGCCGGCCAGCGTGAAGATGATGGTGGCGCCGGGGTTCCACGTGTACCTGGCCGGCGCGGGCGTCGTGAAGTGCAGGGTCGTGTGCTTCTACAGCAGCGGCCGCACCGGTGGCCACAGAGACGGCGGGAGCAGCACCAATGGCAGCGTGGGGTTGGGGAGTAGCTGTAGTGACATGAATGGGAGTGCTACAGACGTGGTGGATAGCTGTAAGAGCAGTAGGGTAGGGTAGTTGCATACTCCAGGTAAAGAGAACACGGGGATTTCATTTGTCTGGTAAAAAGCAAGATATGCATTTTGAAATTTTACGTGTTCTGTTTGTGTGAATATTGGTGAATTGATCATGAACAGTCCTCGCTTGCAGTTTTTTGAAGAGCAGAGTGCGCCCGTGTGAGGTCATGACCGTGACCACAACCTAGGTCCTAGGAGACGGGAAACCCTCCCATTAGCCATTACAAGGTCTATGGGAAAGTTATTTAAAAAAAAGGTCTATGGGAATTGATTGATTTGACACTCCAACGATGTTAACTGTCAGGCACGTGCTTTTTTCTCTTTCATCTCATCTTTGTCCATTTCTCTTCTTGTTAGAGGAAATTGAGCTCTGAAAATATAGAAGCGTACGAATTTATGAGGGAATGCCAACTTTGTTTTTGTATTAAGGAAGTGCAGTATTTTTCAAATGTTTACATGTCTATCACCTTCGTTCGCTAGATCTTATGCAGATTTGTTCTTAGAGAGAAGTTCTGCATGCTGATTTGTACGACAAATTTGTTCAGAGAAAAGTATTGTGCAAGAAGCCGAAATAAGACAAGCCGAATAGAGATAGAATCTAAACTCTTTTATTCCAAATGAAGAAGATTTCTGGCCAACTTAGCAAAAGTCCTCTAGATTGGACATTATCTTAAATTGTTAAGAGAGGTAGTGCTGATTTTGTTAAATGTTTCACCTAAATGGCCGTAATTTGTATTTATGGATAGTCAACTCTTTCATTCATGACCTAACCTCTTTTATCTACTCCCTCTGTCCCAAAATTTTAGTCGTTCACCTCCGAACATAGGTACCAATGCTCAAGGTAAAAGACGTTGCAGCCCCTTGGTTTGCTAGGCAACTTTTCTCCCAGGCTAGCGACCCGACGAAAAGCAGTAGGGTGCACTAGGATACAGTGGCTCTCGCATAGGCTGCAGGGGCTCTTAGCAGTAGGTTAGCAGCTACGGTCTCCTACAAACGGCAATGAATATGGAACAAGCCCCTGTAGCTTCTGCGACTATGATTGCGAGACGGAGGGAGTAGGTTGTATTCAGAGGAGATTATTGGCTATCAGTTTAGTTTTTGTTGCATTGTGAAGATACTAGGGGAATCACTCTGGGTGTAAAGAAAGCGTTGCAACTTGCAAGCCATTGCTTTGGATACTTTGTCAAGAACGGGTGAAGGAGCAACAATAAACTTCGTTTATGATTTTTCTTTAAAATTAGTTTACTTTTGCTTCTGTGTCCAAGATCAGCTTTGAACCTCAAAATTCCGGAAGGAGGTGTGTGTGTGTGTGCGTGTGTGTGTGTGTTAGCAAAAAGGGCACCAGATTGGGCTACATCTCAAACCGGCCCAGTTAGCAAAACAAAACGAGAACACAAAAAAAAGCCCATAGCATGAGGTCGCTGCCGAGTGCAGACTCTTCTTCCGCTTCCCCTTCACCGAATTTTTTTATATTTTTTTCTTTGATTTTCGAAAAATAAATGGACGAATCAAAAAATTTGAGAAATATACATCTGCCGCCGTACCCCACGGCGGCAGGAGTTCCTGCCGTGGGCACGGCGGTAGGGGTGCCGCCAACGGTCGGCTGACCTGCCAGGTGGGGGCAGCTTCCTACCGTCATACCCCACGGCGGCAGGCTCCTACCGTCCCGCCGTGGGGCACGGCGGTAGGAGCCTGCTGCCGTGGGGTACGGCGGCAACGTCACCCCTATATAAGGGGGCGACGGCTGCCGCCAACCCCTCATCCCTCCCTTATTCTCTCCTCCAAATCTTCAGCTTTCAACCCTTCGGAGTGCTTTTGACTAAGATATGTTTCTAAATTTAGTGTAGTTTAGTTAGTGTAATTAGTTAGTTTAGTTAACTTAGTTTAGAGTTAACTTAGTTTAGTTAGTTTGGTTAACTTAGTTTAGAAATTTCAAAAATGGTTATAATTCACAAAATTAGACTAAATTGATATAAAATTCGTAGAAAATAGTATTAACTCACATAAATTGTTTTAATTCATTTAAAAATCCTAAAAAATGGTTATAATTCACAAAATTAGATTAAATTGATATAAAATTCGTAGAAAATAGTATTAACTCACATAAACTGTTTTAATTCATTTAAAAATCCTAGAAAATAGTTATAATTCACATAATTAGATTAAATTGATATAAAATTTGTAGAAAATATTTTTAATTCACATAATTTGTTTTAATTCATTAAAAATTTCTAGAAAATGGTTATAATCGACATAATTAGATTAAATTGATATAAAATTCGTAGAAAATATATTTAATTCACATAATTTGTTTTAATTCATTAAAAATTCCTAGAAAATGGTTATAGTTGACATAATTAGATTAAATTGATATAAAATTCGTAGAAAATATATTTAATTCACATAATTTGTTTTAATTCATTAAAAATTCACATAATTAGATTAAATTAATGTAAAATTTTTAGAAAATATTTTTAATTAACATAATTCGTTTTTAATGGTATAATTCGACTAATTGATTAAATTTTGTTATTTTTTTTGCAGCTATGGCTGGACCGTTGGAGTACGTACGGCCGGAGTTGTTCGACGAGGCGGTGGACCGGCACCACCGCTCGTACGTGTCGGCTGTTCTTGGACGTTCGCCCGGCAGTATACGTTTCCGGACCACCCGCACGTTGATGCCGATACACCAGCGGTGGATTCCGAAGTACGTAATTCATTTTTATTATTTATTTCTGTTTCTTTACAATAGTAATTGCGTTAAGTAAATTAATTTTGTTTTTTTCCGGCTACGCGCTGCAGGACTACTCCCTTTTACGCGGTTGGTCGAGGGGGACAGGCTACGAGCTGAGGTTCCCCGGGCGGAGCGGTTGACGCGGTTCAGCTACGACTCCCCGCTGATCGCCGCGTTCATGGACCGGTGGCGACCAGAGACACACACCTTCCACTTCCCCATCGGCGAGATGACGTTCATTCTGGAGGACGCCGCGATGTTGGGAGGACTGCCGTGTGCTGGCGAGGCGATGGGGCCGATCGACATCCCCGCGACGTGGCACGCCGACTTTCTTGCTCGGTTCGCGAACGTTCCACGGAACGATCGCGCGCCTCAGCCGTACGTGCCCTTCGCCGACAACCACGGGCCCACCTGGACTTGGATCCAGCAGTTCAGCGTACGTGATTCTAACTCTTATTTTCAACGTTTGTATGCATTTTAAACGAATGTGACGATGGACCTTTGTGTGTGTGCAGGCTGACTACATGGCGGACGAGGCCGACGACCCGACGTCAGGACAGGTTTTTGGAGGTCTACCTGCTCTGGCTGTTCGGGTGGGTGCTGTTCTGCGAGTCAGCGGGGGACTCGGTGTCGAGGTACCTGCTCCCCTGGGCTCAGCGGATTGCCGACTCCCCCGTCGAGGAGATGCCCCAGATCAGCTGGGGCAACGCTGTTCTGGCCGCTACCTACAGGGGGCTGTGTTCAGCAGTGTCGAGGCCGGGGAATAAGGAGGGGATCCTCCTGGGGTGCCCTCTCCTGCTGCAGACGTGGATCCACGAGCGGTTCGACATCGGTCGGCCCAAGGCCGACCTCTCGGAGTATGTGCCGCTGCCAGAAGACACCGACCCAGCGGACCTCCCCACCATGGGTTCTCTGTGGTGCCTCCGGAAGGTAATGACCTCCCTTATCGTTTTATTCGCTTAATGAGTTCTTTAGTTTGATTCAATCAACTTTTCATGTTCTGTGCAGCACGTTTGGGCTGGGGAGCAGGCGAAGAAGGCGTACAAGGACTTCGTGGGTCAGATCGACCGGATGGTCGATGCCCAGGTCTGGTGGACGCCGTACGCTACTGCCATGGTCGCTGCCCGCACACCACAGGGCCTCTCGTCCCTGTGCTACCGAGACCAGGCGTACTGGATGACGCGGCAACGATTGGTCTTCGACGTCTACGTCGAGGAGTACGCGCGTCCACCGGGTGATGAGGCAGTTCGGCCTCTTCCAGGAGTCGCCAGTACCCGCTGCGCCACGTCTGCCCGCCCACAGCGCACATGTGAGCTACCATTTGTCAGTTATAATTATTTTACGTTACAAATAGTCAGTTGCAAATAATTTTCTGTTTCATCTATGCTATGTGGACGTGTAAGGGCGTGTCTGCGGCGACGTCGTTCGTCGACAAGCTGCAGCCGTACGTGGACGAGTGGGCGTCTGCGGCGGACGAGGAGAACGTCGTCACCGAGCACCGCCTTCACGACGGCGTGGCCTGGGTAGCGTACCTTCAGTGGTACCTCCCGAGGACGCGGACGCGGGTGACGTACGTGCCTGCTACCCCGCCACCGGTCCCGGACCACGACAGGATCCTGCCGGACACCACGTACCCGGTGCGCCGAGACCAGACTGCCGACACAGCGGTAAGCTACGATACTGCAAACATATTTCATTTATATGACTTTTCATTATAACATGTGTTACTAATTATGTGAGCAGCACGACATGCTTGCTAAGATCGTGCGGCTCGCAGCGTCCGCGTGGGAGCAGTGCTTTACCTGGGGTCTCAGCAGCACCAGAGCACGTACGACAAGATCGTCGATGCTGCCATGAGGTATTCCGCCGTCGTGAACTACGCCGGGACCGCAGAGATTCCTCTCCTTCCGCGCCACTCAGCGTCGTCCTCGAGCTCCGCCTCGACAGCGGCTTCGCAGCCGACGCCTTCCACCTTTGCCGGCGGCTTCTCGGCTCTGACGGCACAGCAGCAGCCATAGGCGCAGGGCCCGCACACCTACGTGCAGCGGCCGTTTGTTTCCCCCGGCGCAAGTACTTTCAGTGGACCTTATTTTCAACTAATGCACGGAATTGTTGTGTGTTTGTGTTATACTATATTCTAATCGTACAGGGCGACCGCCGCTCTTTCCGACAGCCGGGCCTCGACAGCCGGAGACGACGGCCCCTAGAGCGTCGATCTTTCCGCTAGGAGGTTTCAGACCGTCGGTCTTTCAGTTTGCGGCGGCAGATATTCCTTCCTCGTTCACTCCGTCTATGTTCCAGCCTGGTAACAACCTTAACTTTACAGTAAAATTCATTAAGTACGATACGTTTTGGAGAACTAATACTATTCGTTGCAGCCGGTTTCGATGCGACCACCGAGGAGCACCTGGGCTGGGATGAGTTTGGGTACGGCGACATTCTCGCGACCATGGATGCCCCGCAGACCGAGGAGGTTGGCCCGTCACAGTTCAGGTTGGCCCGTCACAGTTCACACAGGCACCGCCTGTTGGGACTCAGCCGACACAGCCAGTGGGCGGAGCGACCCCGGCGGCCGGCGGAGCGACACCGACTGGTGCAAGGTCGTCGTTGGCGGGCGGAGTGACACCGGCTGGCGGAGGGACACCAGATGCTGCAGGCTCGTCGCAGGCGGCCATGACGACACCGTCTCCCGACCAGCTCGGACCGCGGGTGGTCAGGGCACCTGACCCCTGGACGTGCGCCCGGGACCACACCTGGGCTGGCGCTAGAGCAGTTAGGCCGAAGAGGCACCGGCGTATTTAGATGTAGTAGTACTTTTACCATGATTTTGAATAAACTATTTGCATCTACTCGTTGATTATGATATGATCTTGATGCTTACACTTATCAGTTTGTTGTTTTTTTAAAAGGTTAAAAGTGTTTTAAAAATGAAAAATTAAAAAAACAATAAAAATGACCTTACCGCCATGTGGCATGGCGGTAGGGGTCTGCCGTCGGCGCACGACGGCAGGGGCCTGGCGCCGTGCCACGCGGCCCTGCCGCCAGAGGTGCTTTCCTGCCGCCGTACCCCACGGCGGCAGGGACTTAACGCCCCACGTACGGCGGCAGGGACTTAACGCCGTGGGGCACGGCGGTAGAGGTATATTTCTCGAAATTTTTGGTTCGTCTATTTATTTTTCGAAAATCAAAGAAATATATATATATAAAAAAATTCCCCTTCACCCGTTCGCCGTGCGGCCGTGCCCCCGCTAGTTCCGCCGCTCGCCTACCTCCACACGCTAGCCAATGGCGGCCGCCATGCGGAGTGGCAGCCTCCTACGTGTTGGCTTCCGCCAGGTCTCCTCCCTTCTGTTCCAGGTCCCCCCGTGCCCAGCCCCGAGCCTGGGTCTGAACCTGGCCGTTGGCCGTGCCGGGCTGGTCCGCCTCCGCTGCTTGGCGGCCGGAGCCGGCAACGACGGTGGGAAGAAGGTATCGGCGCGGCTGGCGCTGACGCAGCAGGTGTTGCGCGACGCCGAGGAGCGTGCCGCGTCGGCAGGCTCCGACCCCGCCCCCAAGATCACCCTGGGTAGCTAACTACAACTGTCCGAATCCCCAATGAGTCCCAAACCGGTGCCTCAACCGTTATTTACCTCTGAATATCAATGTCACACCCAAGCATCGGTCCTGGTGTTGTCTGTATACAGCTTACGCATCACTTAGAATCCGGGGCTAATATGTCGCGAGGTACTGTGTGGGCAAACTGTTAATGGTGTTTCACCGAATCTGCTGTAGAAATCCTACTTGCAGAGCAAAAATGAGCATTCGTGTTAAGTCCGTTTGACCGAAATGACTAGCCCCAGGAAAACTTTCTGCAGATGCACGCGTATCTGCTACTAATTAATCCATTCATGCTAATTTTTCACTTTGTGCCTACTAAATTGGCCTGTGACTTGGAATAAAATTGGGAAAGCATGCTTTTCCTTGGTAGAGGTTAGTAGTGTCAGAATCCAGTTTTTTCTTAGTCAAGTGTATTAAAATCACCTAGTAAAAATGTGGAAATTGTCGGGATGGTTGTGATATGATATTGAATTTTGGTAAGTGAATCGATCTATCAGTAGTTTGTGTTCATAGGAAATTGTCGGGATGGTTGTGATATGATATTGAAGTATTGGAAAGTGAATCGATCTATCAGTAGTTTGTGTTCATAAGTTAGTATCCAAATCAAGGAGGTGTTTGTATCAAACGCAATATGTGTAGATGGACTGGAAAAGAAAAGAACCTGAGAGCACTATAGTGCAAGTCGTGTAGATAAAACCTGCAGCAATTTTATCTTGTTATTATCTGCATGAGTTCAACATGCTTTATGTCTGTTTCATGCAATGAGCTGTGCATTGCGTCTATTGTGTCTATTTATTGTTTAAAATTGCCAAAACCTGTTCTAACTCTATTTTATATCTGCAGAACATGTTACTGTTAATTTTGCAAGAAGTGGTGGCCCTGGTGGTCAGAATGTTAACAAAGGTTTTTTTTATGCCCTGTTCTCATTTTTCTCTTTGCAACGTTTCACAATTTAATCCTCCACTTATTGGATGTGATGGTTAAGAGATTATCTATGGTAAAACTCTTCACAACTTATCAGCGGAATCCTTTTGGGATGAGTAGTTTATCAGCATATAAACCTCTGCTGTCAGTTCATTATGTTCTTTTGTTGCATTGTTTTTTCTTTACATTTGTATTTTCTATTCTTGCTCCTGCATTAAGAATTTAATGGGTTCCTGATTCATTCAGCATTCCTTAATCACTCTGTAGCATATACATATACATTTTTGTCATTCTTAATTATCAGATAATTGTTGTCTGTCCATGAGTACACATAGTTGAACTCTGAGCTTTCCAAATAATAATTACTTACATAAATTAGTGCCCTTTTACGTTTTTTCTCTTGTTCTAAATTGCTGTGCCATTTTACAGTCAATACAAAGGTTGACATGCGATTCAATGTTAAGGAAGCTCACTGGCTTGGAGAGAGAATAAAGGAAAGAATATTACAAGCGGTAAAAGAAATGTCCTTTGCTTCTAACACGTTTCAGGATCATGCTTATTATTTATGTTTTCAAATCAAGCCCCTATGTGTACTTTTTGAAAAAGAGTTAAATGCGTTATTAGATCATAAACTTGGCGAGTGGGTGCATTTAGGTACATCATCTCTCAAATTGTTTATTTGAGAACAACAACTTGGTAGGTGAGTGCAGATGGGTCACTGAGACGACATGTGGAAAAAACACAGACCATTTACGTGTTAGCGAATGTCCTTTTCAAAAAAGTCTTTGCTATTATGTGTTAGCTAATACTCGTATTTCAGCTACCAAGTTGGTTTCGCAAAATTAAAATTATTCTACTTGTTCTATCATGTTGATTACCAGGTTTTCAGGATCTTCTGTAGGATCACTGTGTCCTGCTTGCAAATTTTTATTCAAAGCTAGCACTATGTCATGACTGGTTAAGTTAAAAACTAGCGCCATGATTAAGTTGAAGAAGAGAACAGGTGGATGCCTTGATGGTGGATGCCTTGAGTGTAGTTGTGAGTCGAGGTCATTTGGCCATGCACGGGAGATATGTAGAACAGTGCTCTATTCTAAACCTACAAATGAATTTTGAGGCTAAAAGAAATTGTGGAAATTAAATCTGAAAATGAATACAACTCGAATAAATGGTAGGATTAGCAAGGACTTTTCTAAAAAAAAATTGCACGTTTGCTACGTACGTGACATTTTGTTTGCCCATTGTCGTTCTGGTGATCTATTCGCACCTACCTGGCAAGTTGTTGTCTCCAAATGAACAATTTGAGAGATGATGTACCTAAGCGCATCCACTTACCAAGTTCATGTACTAATGATGCATTTAACTCTTTGAAAATTTTATTTTCATGTCTTCTCTAATGCTTGGGACATTTTATTTACATTTTCTGCTCTCTTTATGCACAGGAAAAGAACAGGATTAATAAAGATGGGGAGCTTGTGATATCTTCTACAAAAACAAGAACACAAAAGTAACTATTATGTTGTTTTTCTTTTAGGCAATTTTTTGGATAGCAACTGACATGATTTATCGTTCTAGGGGCAACATTGAAGACGCTCTGCAGAAGATACAGGTATGCTTCATCCCTTTGAGGTGTTTTTTGTAGGACCAGTTCAGTGACTTACTCTTACTCTAAGATTTGAAATTGAGCAGGCAATCATTGATGCCGCATCATATGTTCCTCCGCCCCCTACTGAAGAGCAGAAGAAAAAGATTGAAAAAATGTAAGTTTTTTTAATTTCTTCGGTTTCTTTCTCCAAAATCACGTGCCAATCATTGGTTCTATATGGGATAGGTATAGACCATCCCAGATTGTTCAATAATTTCTCAGCAAGTGAATTAACAAAATACTGTATCTGTTTTTTCTTAAATTGTTCATATTTTATTAGTTCCTGGCAATTCTTCATTTCCATAACATGTTGACGACTGTTATTAAATGGTCTTACTAGTAAGCTGTGCTTTAATATTTCATTTTGTAAGGTAAAATTCATAAATGTCAATATTAGTTGCAGTTGAAGTTGACTCTTCAGTAGCTAATTTAAGCCCTTGTGTTGCTTCTTCTCAGGATATCGTAGAAACCTTCTGTTTCTGTCATATCTAAATCTTTGTTGTTTCACTCTTAACTCAAAATTCAATAGGATCATTCTCCATTGCAAAGACCTGACTATTCCGTTGTTTGTTGTGTTGGTCATTACAGTGCTGCAGTTGCTGAAAGGAAGAGGCTTCAGAATAAGAAAGTGCTTTCACATAAGAAGGAATTTAGGAGGAACAGAACTAGCTGGGATTGATGCAACTTGTGCAAAACGTTGTTCGGTTCCTGACATTCCCCAGTAAGGAGTAGTAGACGCTAACAACATCTCAGCGTGGTGCCTACCGGTGTTTTCATCGCAATATCACTTTCTTGCTGGTTTTAAAAAGTAACTGTGGTACCTTATGGATTCCAACAAGTGTGACAAACGTCATTTGCTCAGCTTGCTCTTTGAGGTAGAAAAGCCCAAAGCATTCAGTGGTGTGCATAAAACGACAAATAAAAACAAGGGTCAGACTTGCTGAAGGCATCTTGCCATCTTGTGAAGAAGACAGCTATGTTTCGTAGCCATTGCCAGTTTTTGTTTCGTCCATTGGGGACCGGCTCTCTGACGGGAAACACTGCTTTTTGGTAACGCACTGTAGTCACTGCTCCCTGAGCTCATCAGATAGATAACTGAGCACTCATCTGTAAAACTGTTTTCTTTCTTTCTTTCTTTGAATTTGGCGAATTTAAAGGTCAGCTAAGAGGGCTGCTGCCCTTCTCATGTATACCGCTTGGAATATCTGGAAGGAGCGGAATCGACGAGTTTTCGATGGCGTGGTGCTGGCAGCACCAAGCATCCTGTACCTGATCCAGGAGGAATTGAGGGTGAGGGAGTTGGCCTGCGGGGCTAGAGAGTTGCAGGTTCTTCCTTAATGATAGGACTTCTTGTGTTCAGTTTTGTGTTTTCTAGATTTATTTTGTAATCACAACCTTGTAATCTCCGGCTTGCTTCTCTTTCTTAAATGATGTGGTAGCGCTCCTACCGTTATTTAAAAAAAAAAAGGTCAGCGATGCGCCGATGCCCGTTGAAGAGCTCACTCCGTTCGTATGTGATGTTATAGTAGCTGATTTTTATTCTATTTTTATTGTTTTGCCGTTAGCGTCAGCGACGCCCGTCGTACAGTATCAATGACAATGAGCACGGGGCATGGCTGAATTGGGCCCTGTTTAGATGGTTAAAATTTAGCAAAAGTGATTTTTCAACTCCTGTAGCACTTTCGTTTGTTTGTGGTAAATATTGTCCAATTATGGACTAACTAGGTTCAAAAGATTCGTCTCGTGATGTACAACAGAACTGTGTGATTAGTTAATTTTTTTACATACATTTACTGCTCCGAACATATGTCTTTTTGTGTATTTAATGTGATGTGATGGAGAGAGAGTTGAAAAAGTAGCAAAATTTTGGTAAATTTCTAGCCAACTAAACAGGGCCCAGCTCTGTGTGTATTGAACATGTTACAGGTACCAGGCAATGGGCTGCAACGGTGCAGTAGTCACACACAACATGTCATCACTGCTCACAGGCTACGCCTGTACTGGATCACTGATCCACCGTTATTGCCAGTTCGAAAACTGCTATCACCAGAATCCACCGTGTATCGCCATTGCCTGTTCATCAATACAGTATACTGATACGCCATTGCCTGGATCAGCTGCAGGCGTAGGCCACCCGGGACCCGGCCATGAACCGAGATCAAACGCACTAGCCCTGCGAGTTGTGTCCCCTGGGCCCTGGCAGGCAGGAAGGCGTCATGCGGTCACAGTGACGCCTACTGCTACCGGTACACCGTGCACGCGGGTCAGACGCCCGGACGGACGCACGCCGGCATGCGCGCCAGAGCTCGCCAGCCGGCCCAGGCCCGACGACGACGACCTGGTCTGTTCGCGACCCCCGAGGCAGCACCTGCCATCGCCATTCCCTCGTCGTCCGCGCCGGCCGTGTCAGGCAGGGGGCGCCCGTCACGCTGCCACCACCACCGGTCGTGGGCTGGCTCCAGGCTTTGACTGCCGGGTCACGGCGGCGTGCTCGCACTGGCCAGCGACCACCGGCCAATTTAAACCGGGCGGTTGGACGTCTCGTCGACCGTCGTCGCTCCCTCTACCGGCAAGACGTGTAGAGGAGCGGAAAACCCGCGGGCGCCGGCCGCAGAGACAGCCGAGAACCGACCGCGCACGGCGTGCTGCCCTGCCACGGACGCGACGGGCGCATGTGGACTCGCACGGGCGCGTGCCGTGCCGTGTGCATTCGGACATCCGGTCCGGTGCAGTGCCGGTCCGCCCTCGTCGTCGTCGAGGGAGGGCCCGCCCGGGAGCGGCGGGGGCGTTGGGCTCGGCCGCCCACGCCCCACGGGCCGCAAGGACATTGCTGTCCTCCGCGCGACTACTGTTCCGCTTCTGCCGCCTGCTTTGGTCAGTGAAACTGGTGGCTGCTGGCTGGTGGTGGAGCCGTGGAGGTGCGCTGTCGTCGCCGAGCACAGCGCCCGTGCTGTATCTTTGCTCGTCGTCGCTGCCGCTCACGGCCGCTTAGGCAACAGTAAAATCTTTTAGCTGGGAGCCTGGGGCCGTGGGTATCTCGCACCTTTTTTCAAGCGTTTGTGTACGACGCGCAACTGTGCAAGCGTCGCCGTGCACAGCGGCACGGGGACGCCGCTCTTGCTCGTGAAAAAGGGCATTGAACCCAACGGTAGCCATTGAGGATTTGCGGTGACTGTACCTGTGCGTCTTTACCGAACATGAGGGCTATGTCGATTCGTCCCGTGACGAGATGAGGCTCCGTTGCTAAGTTGTCATGGCATGTCATCGAGATCGATAAACTCTCAAAATGTATTTCTTAAATTCTAAAAAATACGTTTTTCGGTTCCCCACTTGTCTCAGGGTGTTGTACAGAGTCTTGAAATTCTTAATTGTAAGGTGGCTGTAGGCAACCTGCGCCGACTTTTTTGCTTTTTGGCCCTTTTGGCGAAAGAAGTTCACAAATAGACCCCTGCCGGAAAGAATTCCAAAAATGGACCCTAAGGTCGGCGCCGTCATTCGTGGCGCCGAGGTAACGTGTCTCGGCGCCGTAGATCTTGGCGCCGAGGTGGGAGCCTGCGCTGCACGCGTGGCAAGCCGTGGCGGTCGACGTGGCGCGCGGCTCGGCGCCCTGATCTGTGGCGCCTACCTCGGCGCCCTGATCTGTGGCGCCGAGCTTAGCGCCGTGATCCGCGGCGCCGAGTTGGCAAGATTGCTGGCCACCAAGTTGGCAAGAACGCGCGCTCTCCTTTCTCTCCATCTGCATCTGCCCGCATCCAGCGCCGGACCGCCGGCACCGCATCTAGCGCGGCGCGGTCGGGGTCGAGGGCGCGGCGCGGTCGGGGGCCAGCGCGCGTCGCGGCGCGGCCGGGCCAGCGCGCGGCGCGGCCACGGGCCGGCGCGGCCGGGGAGAGCGCGCGGCGCGGTCGGGGTCGAGGGCGCGGCGCGGCCGGGGGCCAGCGCGCGGCGCGGCGCGGCCGGGCCAGCGCGCGTCGCGGCGCGGCCGGGGCGCGGCGCGGCCGGGGCCAGCGCGCGGCGCGGCGCGGCCGGGGCCAGCGCGCGACGCGGCGCGGCCTCCTGCGTGCCGAGGCTGTGGTCTTCCCTTCCTCTCCTCTGTTAGCAAAAGTAAGTCCATTTTTTTTAACTTAGATAATTGAATATAGGTGCATTATATAGAGAATTAGCTACTATATGTTATAGATAAACTACTTATAGATTTTTTAAACATAGTGACATATATATATATATTTAGGTACTTAGAGACTTAGATATATATTTATATTTAGAGACTTATAGCTATATGTATAGAGACTTAGAGATATCTATTTAGAGACTTGGAGAATATATATTTTCATTTAGAGATTAGGGGATTTCATAGAATTAGGCAATAAGGTAGGTAGTGTTTGTCATATATTGGAATTTAGAGACTTACAACTTACTTTTACTTGAATTTATGATTGCAATATAGATGGACAACTTAGTGACCATATATCATGGAGGTACTGTGGACAGAGATCGTTATGGAAATGTTGAGTTTGTAGAGATGCATTGTGTGCCTGTGCTATTCAATGATAGACCAAGTTTGAATGAGGTGATTGGAAGGGCTCGTGAGGAGTTACATTGTCCTGGTCCTGATGTTGACATTGTAGTGGAGGGTGTAATCAACATAGGTGCTCCACCTAACAATCTAAGGCGCATCATCTCAATTGGGTGTGAGAATCAATGGGATAATTATGTGAGATTGGCAATGAAGAGTCAGTTGCAATGTTTGGACGTGGTAGTGCGTCCATTGCTTCATGGTCGCAGCCATCAACCACATACTATCTCTCTTGTTGGGCACTTTGATATTGGTAATAACGCAGTGAGAAGTTTGGTTGATGCTCAATCAGCACCAAATGGGGTAGTTCCTCCTGAGGAGATGCCTTTGACACAGAATTATCCCAGTAAGTGTTGCATCCATAAAATTCGAGAATTTTAGGATTTCCTCTTCATTCATTCCTCTCACTCGGTACCTTCCATTCCACCCCATGAGAATGTTGAAGATAGTTTTCGTGCTTCCAATAGTGTCGAAGTTGAAGTTGAAGCTATGAATGCAGAGGAGCCTCCTGACATGAATGATGAGCCTTATTACAGGAATGAAGAGGAGCCTTATCACATTGCTAGAGCCATTGATTCTGATGATGACCGCCCAGTTGGAGAGCTTACAGAGAGTGATGTTGAGATGATGAAGCGTATTCTCCCTGGTGTTGACATTAGGGTGCATGAATTTAGAAATCTTGAACTATCAAGTCAGGCAGTTGCTGAAGGAAGGGATGATGAGCTACTAGATGCACCAGAGGCTAGTTCCAGCATGGTTATTGAGAAAGGTCGAGTTTTCAAAGACCTTCCTGCATTGAAGAGATGGTTGCAGCATTATGCAGTGATACGGAAGAGGCCATACAAGGTCTTACATTCTTATGCAGAGCGGCGGTACACAGTTGTGTGTGACAAGGCAGGTTGTAATTGGAGGGTTTGTGGAAGGAAACAAAAGCTCACCGCTCAGTGGAAGATCACAAAGGTTGTTGGCCCACACACTTGTGCAGAACATGAGCTAAGATTAAGGCACAGACAGTTGACCTCCACTTTAATTGCGAAGCGGTTGCTAGAAATTTTGAAGGGGCAACCCAATATGAAGGTGGCTTCAATTATCAGGACAGTAAAGGAGATTTATGATGGTTATCAGATTTCCTATGGCAAAGCTTGGAGGGCAAAACAGCGTGCATGGAAAATGATATATGGGGATTGGGAGACTGCTTATGAGAAGTTGCCAGAAGTTTTAAATGCAATCAAAGCGGTAAATCCTGGCATGCATTATGAGTATTTGCCAAATCCAAGGAAAACTAAGGATGGTCGACAAATATTTTTTCGTGCATTTTGGTGCTTCCCTCAGTGTGTCGAGGCATTTAAGTATTGTCGTCCCGTGTTCTCGATTGACGGCACATTTCTTATAGGCAAGTACCAAGGCACATTGCTTATAGCCATAGGATGTGATGCAAACAATATGTTGGTTCCTTTGGCTTTTGCTCTTGTTGAAAAGGAGAACAATGACAGTTGGGGATGGTTTCTGAGGCTTGTCCGGAGACATGTGGTTGGGCCTGGTAGGGAGGTGGGTGTCATATCTGATAGTCACGGTGGCATACTTAATGCAGTGCGTGAGCAGATAGAGGGGTATCCACCTTTGCACCATCGATGGTGTACTCGACACCTTGCAGAGAATCTTCTTCGGAAGGATAGTGTGAAGGATAATTTTGAGCGCTTTATGCTAGCATGTCGGCAACTTGAGGACAAATATTTTCGTGAGATTTTGGAAGATGTCAGAACAGCATCGAATGATGAGGGTAGGCAGTGGTTGTCAGGATTGATGAAAGATGTGGAGAAATGGACTAGGGCTCATGATGCGGGTGGTTGGAGGTATGAGTTTCAATGCAGCAACATGGCAGAGTCATTCAATAAATTGTTGTTGGGGATACGGGCTATGCCTGTGAATGCTATTGTGATCTTTAGCTTCTATAAGCTTAATGAGTTTTTCGTTGATAGACATGAAGCAGCATTGCAGTTGCAGCGTGCAGGACATAGATGGTCTTTGAATGCCCAGCAACATATGGACAAGGCAATAGAAAGAGCGTACACGCATGAAGTGACATGCTTCGACCATCAAACAGGTACCTATGAGGTGATACAAAGAGGTGGTACAACGTCAGATGGTGAGGTTAGAGAGTCGAGGCGACATGTTGTGGTCATCCAAGATTTTTCATGCACTTGTGGTGCACCAAGGCAATACCACTTTCCATGTTCGCATATGGTTCTTCCTCGTCGCCCCTGGTTCCCTAATGTCGACCCTCGACGTCGACCCACTGTTGCTTACTTTTGGGATCAGGTCAGCGTACCTCATGAAAGGAAACCTCGAGCTTACATTGAGTATTCCAATGAGATGGATTCGCTCACTGCTAGCAATGTACGTATTTGAACCTTATTTGTGCACCTTGTTTACGTAACAATTTTTTACCTTCTCTACTAACATTTGTCCCCCTTTTTGTAGGTTAATTGGGAGCCGTACGAGGGTGAGCAGGGTACTTCCTTCTCGTTGAGCACTGTGTGTATGATGGACGACGACCTATACAGGATGGTTTGCCCTCTCATATGTTTCTATGCTGTGGAGTACCATTTGCCCCAGAGAGTTGCACGCCAGTTTGGTATACGACAGCTTTGGCCAGTCCACTCGGTATCTACTTCGGTTGAGCTGCACAAGTAAGATTGTGTTTATTTCGCCACCACATTTCTTTTCTCAAATCTTTTCATTTCAACATCTGTAACCGGTCATCTCAAATTGAATGCAGGTTAGATCGTCAGAAGAAAAAGAAGATATTTGAGTGGGAAAGAGAACACAACACATATATAGAAGAATGGGACTTGCAGGGTGAGAATGTAGATGAGAACGAGGAGCCACACACCAATAGAGAGTTCAGGCATTACCAAGCTTGGTACCAGGAAGCTACAAGGTGCAGGTTGAAGACACAGTGGACACATGATGATTACGCTGACATAGAGTCCACTGATGATGAAGCAACGGCGTACGACGAAGCTACTCGTGCTGGAACCCAAGTGGAGTCAGGACCAATATTGGACCGAGTGGTAATTTAATTCATGTGACTGCTTAGTTCTTCTACTTTGCAATAAGTACATTACAACAATTACTAATGTTGAGTTGTTTTGCTTTTGTGTAGGGCAACACCCTCAGACGCTCCGTAGAGGACATTGAGAACTTCAGTACGGGAGTTAGCGACAAGAGGACACATTCCTTCCTACTCGTAAGCGCCTACGGCTTTTACACATGTTGAATCATCATATTATTATTTTTATGAACTAACTTGATTTTTTTTGTCCATAGAGATTGAAAAAGCGCCTACGGCTTGCGGCCGCCCGTTGTGGTTGTAGGCCTGCCACGATGGATGATGTTCATGAGACATCCACAAGTACAGGTCTCGGAGGGCACGACACGCCTTTGCAGGATGACAACGACCCCCTTCACGATGTGATTGGCTCTTCTCAGCTACAAGATGCGCCTTTCACACAGCCTTCACCACGTCGATCAACCCACCCGCCAAACCGGTACACTCCAGGCACCGATGCTCTAGGGAAGGGCAAGGGTAAGACTAAGAGGAGGACCTGAGTTCATGCTCGATGTATTGCATGTATCAACTATATATATTTGCTATGTATTATGGACTGTAATATGGACTGTATTATGGACTTTATGCCTTATTGATTGTAAGCCTTATGGACTATGTGTTGGTATTACAATGATATTCATCGTTTATCTATTGTCATGTTGGTTGGAATGTATATAATACAGGGGAGGTTCTGCCAATTTTTTTCATGCATTGCTCGATGCTCTTTTGGAATGACATGGAAATAAGAAGGAAATATGGATGCAAATTAGTCATTTTGAGGTAGGGTTATTTTGAGCCAAAGTTGACCGAGTCAACGTTTTGAATTTTAAATTTGGATAAATTTGACTGAAATATGGAATGTGAAGCTTGAGGCAATTGAAACTTGGTGGTGAAACTTGTGGAACCAAAGTTGAGACCTAGGTACCTCAATTAAATCTTGGAAGGAAAATAAGAGAAGTTACTATTGACGGTATGAAAACAGGAAATGGTTAAGTGAGGATTTTCAGAAATGATTAGCCATCTTTGCAAGCGATTTCAGCGAAATTTTCTTAAAAGATAGTGGCTCCTCGGTGGCAATATGGGTTGTTGGCATAATGGAGAGCTTATGTTTTCATTTGTTGGACTAGATATGAAGGATAAGTATTTTTTATGAAGCCTTAAACTTTGAATCTTTTTCTGTTAACAATAGCCAATTCCCAAGTCTTAAAATGGTGATTTTCAAGGAAATGTGAGACTGCTTTATAAATATTTTTATTTGGGAAATATTGAGCATAAGTGGTGAGAAATGAACTTTGAGATCCAAAGATTGATTTGGTCTACTGGTTCAAGAAAAAAAAGTTCATTCGATCATTTTAATCAGTGGTTGAAGTGGGCCAATAGCTCTATTTCGGTCTCAGATGCAAATCACCCTAAGTCCTGAAAACAGTGTGATTAGCTATGTTTGCAAACAGTTTCCGAAAATTTTTCAATATGCACTATGGAATTTTATGTGCAAATTGGAATCTTGACACTATGGAGAGCTTATGTTTTTATTTGTTGGACTAGATATGAAGGATAAGTATTTTTGATGGAGCCTTAAACTTTGAATCTTTTTCTGTTCACAATAGCAAATTTCCCATGTCTTAAAATGGTGATTTTCATTCGATCATTTTAATCAGTGCTTAATTCACTAATGCTCCAATCAATTAAAATTGTTCATGATACAATGTGGTTCCAAATAAAGTTTTGGAGTCATACAACCACTCTCCACGTCTACTACTATAGATCTACTGAGTACAACGGGGGTATTTCCCCTTCCTTATGGCCTCAGGTCCTGCTCCCTTAGCCCGACGAGCTCTCTCTCTCTTCTTCTCTCTATCTGCCTCACGGGCTTCAGCAGCTTCACGTTCTCTCATCTCTTGACGAATGCGAATTTCCTCCTCCTGCTCTTTCTTTTTTTCCGCTCTTTTTTCCGACTCAACCATGCGCCTCCACATCTCCCTTGCATCACGGCCCGAGCTCTCGACGTAGCGTTTGTCGAATTCAGATTGCTCCGTATCTAGCCACTGCATGAAATCACACAGACAAGGTGGAGTCTTTTTGGAAAGACATGTCAGCACATAATAAAACAACAATAATAAAACAATTATCAATAAATGTAGACAAACCTTACTTTGGGTCTATCATTGCGGTTCAATGGCTTGATCGGGTCGTGCGCATAGTTGGCGCACATGAAGAACCTCATCCCGTAAAAATCCCCGAGAACCATACACTTGACAACCTTGCAGTTGTCACCGCAGTAGCACATAGGAATGTGGATCCCCTTTGGCACATCAACTTTTTCCTTCCTTGTAGTGAGCAACTCCAACTGCAACTCTGGACCTGAGGAAGCCATTGTGATCTAAAAAAAAGATACTTAATTGTAAATAAACAATATGCTATTTCAAAATAATAACAATACCGTTTACTAACTTTAGGATTAACTAACTTACATTACCATTTAGGTATTTGAAAATAATAACAATATGCTATTTCATAATTCATACCTAGCAATTTCCATAATACAACTCATATACACCATGCTTATAATATTATAGCAATTGACATTTCTTATAATTCATACCGCTACCTACTAATTTCCATAATAAAACTCATATACATCATGCTTCAAATCCTAACTAGCAAAGTTTCTATAATACAACTCATATACACCACATTGCTTAAAATCCAAACTTATGCAACACATTGCTTCAAACTCAAACAAGCAAAATATCAACAATTTCCTTAATAGAACTTATATAAACAAAATCATAAGGTCAAAATTCATCAGGGAATAGAAAATACCTTGCCCTTGACGATCTACGGATCAAATACAACTTTCTACGGTAAAATCTTTCGAATCTAATTTGACCTACGTACTAGGAGAGAAGGAACCGAGAGAAGGGGGGAAAGAAATAACGTTCGGGAGAAGACGAAGGCGGCTGCGCGGCTTTTGAAGTACACCACGCTCGGCGCCGCAGATCAGGGCGCCGAGGTAGGCGCCGCAGATCAGGGCGCCGAGGTAGGCGCCACAGATCAGGGCGCCGAGCCGCGCGCCACGTCGACCGCCACGGCTTGCCACGCGTGCAACGCAGGCTCCCACCTCGGCGCCAAGATCTACGGCGCCGAGACACGTTACCTCGGCGCCACGAATGACGGCGCCGACCTTAGGGTCCATTTTTGGAATTCTTTCCGGCAGGGGTCTATTTGTGAACTTCTTTCGCCAAAAGGGCCAAAAAGCAAAAAAGTCGGCAACCAACGATGCTGAATTATTACCATCAGCGCACACATCATGTTTTGAGAATTGAAAATATAATTTGAGAGCTTATGTGGACTAGATAAAACCTGAGTAAGTTTGGGACTTAAATGTGCACTTTAAAAGTTAGAACCTACATAACATCTTGATGAATTTGTGATTTAAAAATACACTTTCAGAGTTTAAGAATCCGACTGACATAGCATCACATGTCCAAATTATATACGAGCAGTTTCCTAATGAGATTATTGCATATCAAAAACAGATTATTGCATATTAAAAACGACACAGCAGTGTTTTCTAGCTGCAAATGCACATAAATCTCAAGTTTGAACAGTTTATATTGATTTGTCGTCCGAGAAAAAAAATATTGTGCAAGAAATAAAAATACTGGACAAAGTTGAAAGGACAAAGGACTCTTTTTTTTAAGGGACTGGATGGAAGAGGCTAATACTTGTACCCTTCGTCAACTTGGGCCAAGGCGGCAAGGCGCCAAGCCACGCCCACGCGCAATACATTTCCCAACACACAGCGCCGTACGCACGGCACGGGCACGGTCCTCCAGCAGACCAGCACCACCGCTAAAACCCTTCCGAAAGAATCCCCAAATCTCGCACACCCTGAAGCCATCGAGGCCCGAAACCCTAGCACCTCGGCCTCCCCGCCGCCGCCCCCCATGGCTCCCGGACTCCAGCGCTTCGCCGACATTGCCGCCGACGGAGCGCCCCGCCTCGACGCCGGCGGCGGCGAGGAGCTGGTCCGCGTCGACCGCGCCGCCTCCGTCGCCCTCGGCTGCCGTTCGCCGGAGGCCCCGGGCACCCTGTTCGTCACCACCAGGTACTGAAGCTCAGCTTACACGGCAACTCCTCCCAACACCTCTTCTGATGCTTGATTTTTCGCTAACCGTTGGCTTGCTCACTTCGACTAGGAGGGTGATTTGGCTCAGCGAGGCGGAGAAGGGCAAGGGCTACGCCGTGGACTTCCTTCACATCACGCTGCACGCTGTGTCGCGCGACCTGGAGGCGTATCCCTCTCCATGCCTCTACACGCAGGTGATTGGACAAGCAAACTCTCTTTCTGCAGATACTGTAGTGCTCGCTGTAGAATTACAGAGACGTCCTTTTACTCCCTCTTGAGGTCCAATAGGATGAAAGATTGATCAGGTGCAGCTCCGATGTCCTAACAGTTGAGTGCTTGAAGTGTGGGGGTATACTCTACCTTGAAGTGTCTTGGACTATGGTCTAGGATGCAGTAGTGTTTTTAGCTGTAAGCTTATTGGTGCTAGAGGCCTAGTGGGGTAGGCTGTACATTCCACCGTGAGATGCTCTTACTGAGAGATCCCTTTGTTCTCGGAATTACAGAGACATTCTTCTTCCGTTTTGATTGATGTTTTGAGAATACCTTGTAGCTTCTAGAGAACAGTGAGTTTGGATTCACAGATGGGGGTATCGAGTGTAGGACTTTTGTCACATGGTGCACAGTTGTTCTTTTCCTGACTATCGCAGTTGAGCTTTGGTGAAAATTGCGTTGAAACAACTTTTGTCGTTTATAGCTTTGCATAGATTGGTGATTTGCTTGGTTTTCTTGCTCATTTGTGATAAATTGCCCACAGTGGATGCTCGAAACTGTTTATAGCTCATGCGTTTCCACGGATGGATAGAGTTTCTCACTAAGTATATGAGGGGTAGTTTTGTTTCATTTGGAGCTAGGTGGCATTACCTGTATTGTTTTTGTACTAGGTTTCTTCATTGCTACTCAACGATAAGTCACCAGTTACCAGATGTTGCTATAGCTTTCTTGAACAAAGCAAGCCCTCACTTGCATACGAATATACAGTACTGTTGCCGTGTTGGTTAAAATTTTGTGAATGGGAATCCTATTGGACTTATGTCATAGGTGCATATCCTGATCCTGACAAGACTGGATCCCATTTTGGTGTTTAATAGGTGTATCATGAATTAATATGTGCCTGTTTCTCTCTGTTGTTTTATTTTAAACATAATATTCTCTGGTATAAATGTCTGACATTTTGTCTATGTAATTTGAAGATTGAGACAGAACTTGGCACAGATGAAGAGGCTGGTGAATCAAATCCTGAAGCAAATGATGAATTAGAGCTATCAAGAGCCTCTGAAATGCGCATTATACTCTGGGACCCTGCTCAATGTATCCTTTTAAATTATCATGTCGTATTCAAATATTTCCTTGTTCGCTTGATATTGGAGTTCAAGTGCTTCCTGATTTAGTTATTATGACTTGTGATCTATTGAACTGATTCAACATGCTTTTAATTATATTATGTAAATAATCTTCCCAGTTAATCCTTGGACAATTAATTGGAAAACTGAAATTCGCAGACTGTTGTGTCCTTGACAGAGCTTCAGTGGATGCACTTTTTGATGTCTTCTGTCATTGTGCTGAACTGAATCCTGATCCTAATGCTGGTAAGATATCAAGTTACAGTTGATACTTAAATCGATTCTGTTGCAAACCTATGTAATCTTTTGAATTTCCAGAGCACCATGGGGAAGAGAATGGTTGGTTCAATGGTGAAGATATGACTGGTGCTGGCTGGGTTCATTGCGATGAAGACATGGTTGATGGTAAGTTTTTTCCTCAATATTTTTGCGCTAATGTGTGAGCAGCATTTTGATATCTCACCTTCCATTCAGAAAATGTTCCCCAGTTCTTCAATGTCAATCCGATAGGTCAAAATGGTGGATTCGACCTCAGTCATTCAGTATTTGAGGTAACACAACGAATTTGTTTATATGTACTCCCTCCATCCCAAAATAAGAGTTGTTTTGGGTTTTCGTGTCACAAGTAACTGGATTTGTAGAAAATACGTGCAACATTTATATTTTAAAATAAATTTGTTAAAAAACTAGAATCAAATATCTATCTAATGATATTAATTTTGCTCCATAAGTCAAAGTTGTTTCTCAGGAAATGAAAGCGACACTTATTTTGGGACGGAGGGAGTACACTATCATGACATTGCTTTTTCATGACTGCTGTAGAAGTCTGGTCTAGACTTGGTTTGTTTTTCAAGTATTCTATTGGTGTTGCACAATGGACAATAATGGAACACATATGAGTCTATAGTGCCCTGGCAATTATTTGTCAGGGTTACATGGTTATTAGATTTAGAAAAGTACACGAGTTTGATGCAATATTAACATTAAATTTACTGAGTTCCTGTGCTAAGTTAGTAAATTTTACTGAAGTGAATAAAAAATTTTCCACACAAAATTGGCATGGATTATCTGTGCCGCTGCATTTTTGTTTCAGAATTCTATGCTACATTTGTACATTTGTTGATGTTTTTTTTTTGTCACAGCTCCAAATCAACGACCAGCGTTTTGAGGATGCAGAGGAGGAACAGGAGAGCCATGAAGATGGACATTAGAAACAGGGATATGTTGCTCTAAGGCACCATGTGATTTGTACTTAGATCACTACCAATGCAGCTTGGTTGCCTACTGTTTCGTCTGCACTTCCTCCTCTTTCCTTCCTCGATGTTATAGGATTAACATCACTGAGCAACTTTCTGGAGTTGCATCGACGGTTACTTTTGGTGAGAAAAGGTCTTGCTGCTGGTCAAGAATGTAACTTTTTAGAGCATGATGGGAAATTGTGTGAAATTAATTCGGAACTTTTGATCTAACAAATAGAAGGTGGGATTGGGAAAAGAAATATATTATCTTTTCCCTTGTATATCATGGCACAACTATGTTGCGTCTGTTTAGAATTGCAGTTCTCAGTTAATTTGGGTGTCAATTGGAAATTTTTTTTCTGTCTGTTCGTCAAAGTTCAAAGTAGGTATGGCCAGGATTTTTTGAATCACTTGGAGTTGACTACTAACAGCTCTAAAAAATCTTGGAACTGCAACTACTCGAGCATTTAGTTGAATCATTCTGTTCATAATTCAGATTAAATACAGATATAAATTCTTTATCTTGGAGCTGGAGTTGTGCGAATCATGCCTCAATATCTGGATCTCGTTTCCACTTTAGTTCCAACAAATGAAACAGGATTTAGGGTATTTTTGAGGTAATCGAGCAAAATAATCGTGAATAAAGGTGAAATATCTTTTGAGTTTTTGTGACTCAATTTTCGAGCATCAATTGTACATGGTAATGGAACAACTCATTAATCTTTTAGGTGAATCCAGTGTAATTTTGCAACTACATGTGTTGCTGTGCTCCCGGCTCTGCCTTCGCATTGAAGTTTATTTGGCAAATTTGCTGTTCGATTTGCCAAACAAAAATTCTGAATTTTCTTATTGCCAAAGAAACGAGGAAAATTTCGCACTCTCCAAGTAGGGTTGAAATGAAGAAAATTCAGAAATTTTGTTTTTATTACCTTTGTGGGCGTGTTTTTTTATAGTAATCCTCCATTTTCCAAAATGTATGTCGCTTTAACTTTGTTAGATACACATATATTGCTATTCTGTATATTAAACAATGGTGTTGCAAGCGTCCGGCCGTCTCCGTTGTAACATCGAAATCTATATGTGCAAGTGCAACACGGGAAACATGGAAAAAAAAAGTTAAGTAGTTTGACTCTAGGTTAGAAAATTCTCATGCTCAACATTCGATGTAAAACATGCAGAAATAATAGCTGCAACATCAAATATCAACGATATGCCGGAGCATCTGATTTTTTTTTAATCTAAACATCCTACTCTTAGCATTAATGTATTAAAAAAATAAAATACCTTATGTTTTTGAACGGAGCCAGACATTATTATCGATCAGGGATAAACCTGAAAATTCTGGAGGACAAAAATTTTCTTCTCGTAAACCATCTGTTCTGGCTCTAAAACAGGCTCCTTTTATTTTTTAAGAAAAAATGTATTATTCATACCTCAAGTATTGCAACAGTGTGACATTCATATCTTATGTTTAACATTGGTTTACTATATATAATAGCGGTTTAGACCATACAATCATCTTGCTAATTACTACTTAGTCACATCTTATGTTAAGTCAATCTCATTATTTTTCATAAAGAATGAAGTATCCAATTTATATAATTTACTGAAACTTTTTGTAACTTTATACTATTGACTTAGCATATTGCATCCTTAGGCAGTGATTACTAATTACTCAAATGGTTGTGTGGCATAAACCATCAGTATTTCACTGAACCATTATCAAACTATAAGCTGAGATGATAAATTCACCAAATTAATCAGTTAAGAAATTGATTTACACCAAAAGAAATATGAATGATGAATATCACACTTTTTTTAAAAAACAATGAATATCACACTTTTACAATACTTTATTAGGGAATAAAATAACCTTTTTTCCTTATATTTTTATTTTTGAGAAGAGGAAGGACACTAGAGGACAAGCGCAAGGTAGTACTAGATGGGCCGTCTCAAGCCTGGTTCCATTTGGGCTGACCCGTCACTTCTCATATAAGTAGCCCCGAACCCACCCCCGTGCGAAAACCCTAGCTTGCAGCGCCGCCTACCCCGAGCAGCCGAGCTAGGAAGCGAAGACCCCCTTTCCCCGAGCGCAGGAGCACCATGGCGGCGGCGGCAGTTTACGGCGGCATCAAGGGGAAGCTTGGCGTCGAGGATGCCCCTGAGCTGCAGCTCAACCGCATCCGCATCACCCTGTCCTCCAAGAACGTCAAGAACTTGGAGAAAGGTATAACTGAATCTCAAGAATCCGGGCCCCTATTTCCTGATCTGGTGTTGTATATTCTTTTTGCTAGACTTTAATTGTATATAGCATAAGACGTGAGTATTCAAGCTTCTGTTTCCTGCTGATTCATATATAGTTTATATGATTATTATGCTTTAGATCTATCCGTCGAACTCGTGGCCTGCGGTATTAAAGTCTAATCGGAGTCTCGGGAACATGCCGAAATTTTAATTAAGTATTGTAATTTTCCGCTGCTCTTATACAATTTGCCGTTGGTTAGGATTGCTAGGTTCGTTTATCCATTTCATATTGTTTCAGTAAACAGGACTAAGCTCCAGCCTCCAGTGCCCAAGCGCTGCAGCCAATGTGCTGTATCTGTTTCTGTTTGATCCTATGTTGGAACATTTTCACAACTGATAGTGATTTATGCATCACTATTTATGCATCACTCCTATGTGAAGTCATTGCAGTCACTTGTTTGTCTCAACTACAATGGTTGGGGGTTTTTCTCGTGAGCTTCTAGATGCCTCGGAAGGTCTGCAAAATTTGGAGTTCATGGACCATCCCATTTAATGGGTCAATACCCACATCTTTGTCTAGTCTCTAGTCTCTTACACCTTGATGCAAGCCAAAGTTATCTTTCCTTGTCAATATTCCAGGAGCGACTGCTGCAATGACAAACCTTGTTATCTTCATCTCCCTGTGGGTCTTTGTATTCTGTGTTCTGATCAAGTATCCTGAAGTTTCCATCTAGACTAGTGTATTTTTGTCGCATTCTATGCTGCAAGATGCACCATTGTGACTGTAGAATCAGCTTGCTGAAGTTTACCAAACTGATGGTTATTGCGTTCTTCTGGTACATTTCAGTTTGCGCTGATTTGGTGAAGGGAGCCAAGGACAAGCATCTGAGAGTTAAGGGACCTGTCAGGATCCCTACCAAGGTTCTCCACATCACCACCCGCAAGTCCCCTTGTGGTGAAGGTAATGACTTGTTTCAAATCATCTGCTGTTAAACTGATGTAATGGCTTTGATTGATTTGACTGTGGTTTGAGCTATTTTTAAGTGCTTTGCTGGTAATATACATTCATGTGGTGTCTCCTAATCAGGGTTCACAAAACCGAAAAAACCGGTTGGTTACCGCGGTAACTGCTATTACCGGGCCGGTCCGGTAGGAAAAATCGCCGGTTAACCGGGGATTTACCGCATCTGACCGAACCTAAAAAAACCCTACCTCAGTTAACCGGTTGGTTTTGCCGGTTAACCGGTCCGGTTTTGGGGGTTTGAAATACTGCTTCAGTAGCGGTTTTGTGAACCCTGCTCCTAATTGATGAATTGACAATTATTTATTAGGTGATTGAATCGTTAGGTATCTGCTGCTGCTAGATTTATCTTTGATTTTGCTGCTGTTTTTTGTAAGTGGACCCATGAATTGGATGTTTTCTGAATTGGTATGCCTTGGTATGTATTTCCTGTTGTGATTAACTTGAGTAACTTTTGACTTCATTTTCTGTGTGCTCACACATGTGCCTGTTTGACCCTTTCCTAGTACCTTGTTGATACTGATAACTCTGAAACTATTTCGTGGCATATGCCCACTGATACTCTTTTGTTGTTTTTATGTCCTGAAATTGACCAACCGTATTATAATTTGTTGATCAGGAACAAACACATGGGATCGCTTTGAGTTCCGCATCCACAAGAGGGTGATTGATCTGATCAGCTCTCCTGATGTGGTGAAGCAGATCACTTCCATCACCATTGAGCCTGGTGTTGAGGTCGAGGTGACCATTGCTGATGTGTAATGACGTGCAGTTCAGCTGTCATAAACTATTTATATCTTGTGTTGCATTAGCTTTGTGCTCCCGTTGTGTGCTTGTAAGAGGACATCGAGTGATCGTTAGCTCCCAAGACCATATTTCCTCCGCCTAAAATCATATCATAGCTGTCTGTCTGATCTGCCGGACAACTTGAAATTTTGTTCATCTATCGTAGCTGTTTGTCTGATCCAAGGGATGTGCAACTTGAAATGTTGATTCAGTCATCTGTTTTCTCAGTGATTTGTTTCCCAATGTCACCCCCTTCATGTACCGTTCAATTTACTACATGATGCGATTTGTTCTTTTTCTCCGTACAGAAGTTGAATTTGTTTAATTTAAAACTTTGCAGTGTGATGATGACATTACAATCTATGATTAATAATTCTTTATAAAAATTTTATCATTATACTTGAGGTGAGTGTTATGGACGTTTCCCTTCTTTTTAAAGTCTGAGCATGCTAGTACTATATTTTTTACGTGTGCTGGATACGGGCTGTATACAGTAATGACCTGGCGTGCGTCTTCGTTTGGCTTATCAGCCACCAGTCAGCAGTACTTTTCTCTCAGAACAAATCAGCCATCAACAACCAGGCAGCAGTACTTTTCTCTCAGAACAAATCAGTACCAGCCAAACGAACAGGCTGGTGGTGTGCCCATTTCGCTTGTCCTTTGCCGCCATGGGCATGTCCTTGGGCCACTAGAGCGAATACCACATTACGACTTGCCTCCCGGCCGCTGCACGCCTTCTTCCGTTCTTCGTGCGTCCACCGCCATGGTGCCTTTGCCCCCTCCACGCCGCCGCCGCCGATGAAATCGACTAAGCTCGGCAGCATGCGGGCCATTGTCCATTTGCATGACATCCTCTGAATTACCGTGAGTCTGTGGCGTTTGTTACAGAGCATGAGGCTTGGAACCTTCGAGATGCGTGCCACCGTCACAGAGAAAAACAAAAGGAAATGACGACTTGACCACAAAATGTTCAGGGAAATCGTTGGACGTGTGATCAGAGGAGATCCGGTGTGGAACCGGGTGTTCAACTCTGTCACCGGCTCACCGCCACAAGCAACCCCAGTCTATTGGACCGACCGACGGACGACGCTTAACGGCTAAGGCATCCCCAATGCTAAACGCCTAAACCCCGTCACGTACTCAAGCGAAAAAGAAACAAAAACGATCCCGTCTCGTTCCTATTAGCATGAAAATTTTAGTTCACTTTAGTGTACAAAAAAATAGGTTCGCGTTGTCAACCGTCGACGGGAGCAGATCATACTAATCTCTTTTTTCCCTTAAAAAAGAGCCCATAAATCACACTGCCATTACGAGAGCTATTTACATCATCAACGGCAACACGATGTAGAGCGATTGATGCGGACGGACCGTAACAATCCGCATTCGCATCATGGAATGCAGAAGCGAAGAGAGACACGAATGGGCAACAGGGGAAACAAGTCCAAGATCCGGTTCCCGATCCTTATCCCCTTGATGATGAAGCGCGACCGACCCCACCAGGCAGGCAGCAGCAGGCTGGCCACTCGCTGCCCTTTGGGCCCGTGTAAAATGAAATCCATCCAAACGATAACGATAAACCAAAAGATTTTTGAGCAAGCAGCACCCCCCAACAACCGAAACCCCCGGCGGCACCTGGTCTACACGCTTGCTCCCGCCCCCACTGATTCTCAATCAATCAAAATCAAAAGGAAAAGGAGAGAAAATTTCTATGCAACAGCGTCTCCGCCTTTGCGATTTCGCAAGCATTTTAAAGCTTAAGATATGCCGAAAGTTTAAGGATTTTGTTAAATATATGCAGGTGATAGCTTTGAGGCTTTGGAATATGGACACGTACATGCGATTTGCGATCTCTTTTTCTCAAAGGACAACGTCGTATCCTCGTCAAGGGCACTGCTGTTTCTTTTTTTCCCACTACTGTTTCTTTTATACGGGCAGTCGGCAATCTGTACTGTTCGCTTATAAAGAAGAAACAAAATATAAATGAAGAAAATAATAAAAATTAAAAGGGGTCATTCGCGCTGACCCCACGAGCGCGCTCGTGGGAACTCGTGGTGCTCCTCAAAAATCTAAAACGAGAAAGTAAAATAAAAGTGAGATGCGAAAAATTCCCGGAATTTCTCCCCAGATGTAGCGCCCCTGCGAACCAAATCCGCGGAGGCAGGCAGGCCCCCTCGGAACCAAATCGAAACCATCCGCTCCTCGAAAAAACGGCGGCAGCAGCAGCCCAAGCGCAAGCGCCGCCGCCGCGGACCCAATCGCTCCCCAATCCCTCCCGAGCCGCGAGATCCAGCAGGGCCCAGCCGCATTGCAGCGGATCGAGGAGGGGATGGCGCCGCAGCTGACCGGCGCGCCGGGCTCGGCGGCCGCGGCGGGCGGCGCGGCGGCCGTCAAGCCGCAGTTCCACCACTACCACCACCACCGCCTGCCCCCGCGCCACCACCACCCGGCGCCGGCCTCGCTCCTCTCCAAGCTCGCCTTCTGGTCCGTCTGCTCCCTCTCGCTCCTCCTCGCCTTCCTCCTCCTCTCCCCCTCCTCGGCGCCCGCCCCGCGCGCCGCGACCGAGTCCCCGCGCCGCTCGCTCCACTCATCCCCCTCGCCCGCCGCATCCTGGGGCGGCGCCGCCTGGGAGAAGAAGGTGCGGGCGTCGGCGCGCGTCAGGCGGCCCCGGGGCTACTCCGTCCTCGTCACGGGTGCCGCCGGCTTCGTCGGCTGCCACGCGGCCGCAGCGCTGCGCCGCCGCGGGGACGGCGTGCTCGGCCTCGACAACTTCAACGACTACTACGACACGGCCCTCAAGCGAGGCCGCGCCGCGCTTCTCGCCCGCTCGGGAGTCTACATCGTCGACGGCGACATCGCCGACGCCGAGCTGCTGGCCAAGCTGTTCGACGTCGTCCCGTTCACGCATGTCCTCCACCTCGCCGCGCAGGCTGGCGTGCGCCACGCGCTCGTGGACCCCATGTCCTACGTGCGCGCCAACGTCGCTGGTCTCGTGGCGCTGCTAGAGGCGGCGCGCTCGGCGAACCCTCAGCCGGCGATCGTCTGGGCGTCGTCGTCTTCGGTGTACGGGCTCAACTCCCATGTGCCTTTCTCCGAGCATGACAGGACGGATCGACCAGCCTCACTCTATGCGGCCACCAAAAAAGCCGGCGAGGAGATCGCTCATGTCTACAACCACATCTATGGGCTCTCACTCACCGCTCTCCGATTCTTCACTGTCTACGGGCCTTGGGGGCGTCCAGACATGGCCTACTTCTTCTTCACCCGGGACATTCTTGCTGGTCGGCCGATCACGGTGTATGAGAGTGCAGGAGGCTCACACCAGACTACCATTTCCAGGGATTTCACCTACATTGATGACATTGTGAAGGGGTGTGTCGCGGCATTGGATACTGCTGGTCGGAGTACAGGCAGTGGAGGCAAGAAGCGAGGCCCGGCACCATTCAGGACATACAATTTGGGGAACACTTCTCCTGTGCCTGTTACACAGCTAGTGGATTTGCTGGAGAAGCTGCTCAAAGTGAAGGCTGTGAGGAAGGTTGTCAAGATGCCAAGAAATGGAGATGTGCCGTATACGCATGCTAATGTGAGCCTTGCGCAGAGGGAGCTCGGCTACCGACCGTCCACAGATCTCCAAACAGGGCTCAAGAAGTTTGTGCGGTGGTATCTTGAGTACTACCATCCTGACTTGGCTGAGAAGCAGAAGAAGTATGCCGGTAGCAAGGGCAAGGGTTCACGTGGTCGGAATGGCAGCTCGAGTAGTGCAAGATGACTGTCTATTCAGTGTCTTCGTGGCCTCTCCTGATGGTGTGTATCAGAATTCTACCTCCATTGCTTACTTCATCAGATTGAGAGGCTCATTTTGCTCAGCACATTCTGAAAGTGGAACAGAAGTTAAACACCCATTAGTTAGTCATAATTCAAAAGGCCTGTTGCTTCTCTTTGCTACCTTGTAGCTGGGCATTTAATTCCTAGGTCCATTCGTTGGTTCTTAGGATGACACTGTTTGGGAGATGTTTCTTGGGTTCTGGGGGAAGGTATTCTGTTGCAAAGACTACAGTAGATTTTTTTAGTAACATTTTGTACCACGGGAGAGAACTAAGTATATCATGACCTGCTCTTTGTTCAACTTAATTGGTGATGATCAATGATCTGCCTATGCTCCTTTTGGTGCTGTGCCATGCTCTTTATCTATATGGTGGTGCTGGTGTAGCTGAGCAGATAGGTTGTAAACTTATTTTCTCCATGATAATCTTTAATTCTACTAAATCCATTTTGGGTCTGAATCTTTTTGTCATGAACTGTGTTTTCAGGTCGTACAATTATAAACCATTCTGCCATTGAATTAATACCACTTGGTTTGTGTGGCCTTGTTAGTGTATTATTTTTTGGTTAGTTGTGATTGCCACTTTGTAATGGTGCTAGAAATTTTCCTATCTGTAGTTAACATTTATTGTGTTAACCAAGATCGTTAAAAAGAAATTGTGTGAATCAAACAATGCTATATGCATTTTAAATATGTATGGGCTGAATGTGACACTATGAATCTACAATTGGTTAGGGAAACACAAAATGACAATTGGAGGGGTTTGAAGGTATATGTTTGGGCCTTGTGGGAACTAAGGAGTACTAAAGTGATAATTATCTATGTTGGATACAGTAAATAAATTGCAGTATGTGTTTTGCATTTTTAAGATCTTATGCTACTAGCTCTACTGCATGATTATACATTGTAGGGCATTCATGCTAGCAGCCATCTGTGAGAGCTCTAGTGCTTGAATCTTGATGATACATTATACGTGCATTCATGCTATGCTAGCAGCCATTTGTGAGGGATGATGTGAAACAAAAAATCTATTTAACTGATCAATGCCTTGCAGAAGCACAGGTTGGAGCCATCGTTTGCTGCATCAGAAAATGTTAAAATTCCAGCCTAATGTTGAGTGCACTTGTAGTTGCTCACGTGGTGGTCAAGCTACTCCAGTTGACCATGTTGTATTGAATGTTGCATTTTTCTAGATAAAAAGCAATTGTCATGATGAAGCTTGCTGATGATTCTGCAATCACATATTTACATGATTGTTGTTGCTCTATGATTGAGGTGTTCATCGATCTACATAACTGTAGGCTTCAGTCTGTATGATTATATTGATGCTTTAAAGTGAAGCTAAACTCATTATGCTAAGGTGCGTGTGAGAGGAAGAACTTTTTTTTTTGGTCAGTACATCTTAGTTTTACTGGGGACTGTTGGGGTATTCGAGTATTAACGGATGGGTAGCAGCTTCTCTAAGGCTCTATCATTTGACCTCTTTGGGAAACATATCCAGTGGCCTTTTTATAAACATCGCTAATTAGATGCGTGTGCGGGAATGATGTATCTGGGTGGAACTGCAGATCTGAACGTCGTGCCCAATGCAAAGTTCCATCTTGAGTTCTTGACTGGTTGACCACCGGAACAGACTGCTTACTGAACTCGTCCATGCGCGGCCTCCTTTCCTGGATTGTGATTGACATGCATGTGCTCTCTTATCGCCGGCCACGAGTTGTGCATCCGCGATCCTCAGCCACGTCGTTGGAGTGGCAGCTCTGTTCCGGAACGCGAAATTTTCCCAGCTCCCGTGCTTATTGATCGTTCCCAAGATTGATCGTTCTATGACGTACGAAACAGCATAGTACTTCTTTGAGCTCCAGTGCTTATTGATGTTCGGTACCGTCGAATGTTTACCGCAGTTGGATTGGATAGCTACCAAACAGAATGGATGTCGGGTGTCGGCTGATCTAAGTTCGGCTTGTTTCACATTATTTCTTCTCGCATAATACTATTTAATCTATCAGTTGAGTACTATTTATTCTATCAGCCGAACAGACTTGTTGCTTGCTTGCACTTGTCCGAATCAAGTTGAAAAACGCTAACTGATTAGACTGTCTCCAGCAGCTACCCCATCCGTAGCTGCATCTTCAAAATTTGGGGAAAACGGGTACTGTTCATGCTCCAGCGGCTTTTGCAGCGGTCGCTGCATAATGCGCGTGCCGCTCCCCCAACGCGGATTCTCGGGGGCACTGCAGCCTTTCCCCATCCCAACTACCACCAACGCCTCCTCCCCTGTGCCTCTCTCCCTCCACCGTCGCCTCCACCCGCGGCCGCCTTCCTCCGTCGCCCGCCTTCACGACCGGCGACGCATCCTCTAGGCTGGCGCGACCGCCCGCCTCCTTCTCCACCCGCGGCCGACCGCATCCGCGACCGCCTCCGCCTCCCTCGACCCCACCCCCGCGGGCGCCCTCCTCCTCCCTTCCTCCGTCGCCCGCCTCCGCGACCGGCGACGCCTCCTCCAGGGCGGCGCGGTGGTTCACCTCTCCATCAACTGCCCCTTCTCCCTCCTGAGTCAGCGTGTATGTACCGTCCGGTAAATCTACACGTACACATGCATATGCATTAGGTTATGGTGAGGGTGGTTAATTAAAGATTAACTATGATGGTGACTGTGTACATATTTAAGCAAATTAAATTATTTAACTTCACAAAACAGCAAGGGGTGTGCATCAAGACCTGGACCAAAGTCCAGAAGAGCCCAAGGCTGTAGCTGAAGTCAGTGTTTTCCTAAACGGAATTAAACTCCGTTTAAACAGCGTCTAAACGCTAAACGGGTGACCACCATCTATGTCGTTTAACCTATTTAAATGTCGTTTATCTCGTTTAAATGCCATTTAACCCCGTTTAAACAGTCGTTTAAACATATTAAACGCTAAACGATGGTTGACCGACTGTCTACCATTTACGTCTAGGAAAATATTGGCTGAAGTAGAAGAAGGCAAGCACTGGAGTGCATATAACCTTTTCGGGATAACTCATATTGTACTTTCTTTCGTGTGGCTTTCGATCCCACACTCTGTTATAACCTTTTTGGGATAACTCATATAACCAAACGGGATAACAGGTTGTTGACGCTTTTCTGGTCAACACACACGAGCGCTAGATCGCGCGGAACGTCGAAACGCTGAACTCGCCGAGCTCCTGCCCGGACCGGTCTGACCGGTCAGGGACACCGGTCTGACCGGTAGCTGCAGAGGCGCGGTGAAGACCTAAGATCGCCGCCTCGGGAGGGACCCCGTCGGAGGTGGCGCACCTAGGGTTGCTCTGAGGTTGGCAAGGCCACTCAGAAAGTCCCTGATCGTCGTCGAGACAAACAAGGAAAGCACGAGGTTGGAAAAGCTAGGGTTTGAGAGATAAAAGTTGTAGAAAATAATGATCGATTGGGTGATCCCCCTCAAACGGCCGTGGCCCTTTATATTTGTAGGGTGGGGAGGTCTTGCCCCGCAAGGAATCCTTTTACAAGTCGAAATTCGCTAGGACTCCTCAATTCTACTCGGACTCGGGGTCCACCGGTCAGGCCCACCGGTCAGACCGGTGTGGCCGTTGCCGGATCGGCTACAGGACGCCCGACCGGTCAGACCGTCGAGGGACACCGGTCTGACCGGTGGCGTCAGCCTGATTGGCTTTGTGCCAATTTTGGGTGCGAACATATGCCCCCCTGTTTTTTAGTAAAGCTTGCTGTCTAAAAAATAATTCTAAGGTCGATGTGACACTTCACCGGTCATTTTTTACTCTAAGGGCGATTTTTGCTTTAAATCGGCCATATGCTATCAAGCGTCTTGCCAAACACTTGGATGAAATTTCTTCAAGTATCTCCCGTTGAGAGCCCTTGGAAGCCGCTGTCCTTGCAAAGTCTCCACCATGTAAGAATTCCCAGAACAAACCTTGACAACCTTGTACGGACCTTCCCAACTTGGAGACCACTTGCCGAATTTGTTACTCTTAGATCCAATAGGTAAAATCGTCTTTCAAACCAAGTCACCTACCTGAAAAGATTTGAGTTTTACCTTCTTGTTGCATGCTCTAGCAACTCTCCTCTTGTCCTTTTCAATTTCCTCCAAAGCCTTCATATGCTTGTCGGTCACTTCATCAATATTGTCCATCATCAAAGCATAATATGACTCAACATCAAGATTATTCTGCTTTGCAAGTCTATATGCGCCTAGATTCACCTCAACGGGCAAAACGGCCTCTTGACCATACACAAGCTCAAAAGGAGTAACTTTAGTAGCACCATGTCTAGAAATACGATGAGCCCATAAAGCTTCAGATAATACCTCATGCCATCTTCTAGGATTGTCTTCTATCTTCTTCTTGATGAGCTTTACCAAAGTTTTGTTGCTAGACTCGGCTTGACCATTGGCTTGAGCATAATATAGAGATGAATTGAGCAATTTAATACCATAGGAATCAACAAATTCACGCACCTCTTTGGATATGAACGAAGTCCCTTGATCCGTAGTCAAAGTCTGCGGAATGCCAAACCTATGTATGATGTGCCCAGTAATAAACTCAATCACCTCTCTATGTGTCACATTCTTCAAAGGAATAGCTTCAGTCCACTTGGTAAAATAATCAGTAGCCACGATCACAAAACAATGCCCCTTTGACGACGAAGGATGAATCTTGCCAATAAAATCCAAACCCCATCCTCTGAAGGGCCAAGGCTTGATAATCGGATGCATCAATGCAGCCGGCACCAACTGAACATCTCTATGCCTTTGACACTCTTCACAACCTTTGTAGTACCTAAAACAATCGGCTATCATGGTAGGCCAATAAAAACAAGCTCGCCTGAGGAGCCACTTCATCTTGGGAGCCGATTGATGAGTACCACAAACACCTTCATGAACCTCTGCCATAGCCAACCTAGCTTGATCAGGACCCAAATATTTTAAAAGCAAATCATCCGCGGTCCGACGATATAATTCACCATCATCAAGAACAAACTTAAGAGCCCATCGTCGAACTTTTCTATCAACTGAACTGCTAGGATTCTGCAAATAATCAACCAGAGGCTTTCTCCAATCCTCCACCTCATCTTTGTCACGAAAAACCGAGGAGGAACTTTTACCAGGGGACCGGTCAGACCGGTCATGAGCATCGGTCAGACCGGTGCCGTTAGCCGACCCAGAAACAGGGGACCGGTCAGACCGGTCGGTGACATCGGTCAGACCGGTGTCACCGGTTAGACCGGTCGGCTGCGTCGACATGACCGGTGCTTCCAGAGCAAAACACTCGGCTGTAAGTAACGGTTTGTGTTCTTGAAATTTTTTTTTCCGAACATTATAACCAGATGCTTGCTGAGCCAGAGCATTAGCTCTAGGATTTTCCTCTCGTGGCACATGATAGATAACAAATTCATCCATACAAGATATGATGTCTAAACACTTATCAAGATAAGCATTTAAAAAAACCATTTAGACATTGACATACCTTGGATACTTGCTGCACCACTAATAAAGAATCTCCATATGCTTCCACATGTTTTACTCCCATGTCATGCAAAATCTCCAATCCAAATAGAAGAGCCTCATATTCGGTTTGGTTGTTAGTACAATCATGATCCAATCGGTTAAGAGCTTCAAAAACAGCCCCACTTGGTGAAATAATGACAATTCCAACACCACAACCATCTTTGCAAACCGATCCATCAAAATGCAACTTCCATGGAGTAAAAGTAACATAACTGACATTCAAATCAAGTTGCTTATCTACTCTATGTCCAACAATAAAGTCGGCAACAATTTGACCTTTCATTGAACTTAATAGCTCATAATGCAAATCATACTCAACTAAAGCATAAGCCCATTTGCCGACTCTACCACTTAAAATTGGTTTATGCAACATGTATTTGATTATGTCGGTTTGACATGCTACTATGCAAGTACTAGGTAATAGATAATGCCTCAACTTGGTACAAGTATGATATAGTGATAAACACAACTTTTCAATAAAAGTGTACCTTGTTTCGGCGTCCAGCAATCTTCTACTCTCATATGCAACAATGTACTCCTTGCCTTCGGTTTCTTGAGTCAAAACACCTCTAATGACATCTTTCTCAGCCGCTACATACAACTTGAAAGGAATACCACTCTTGGGTGCTTGAAGAACGGGTGGCGAAGTCAAATAGCTCTTAATCTCATCAAATGCCTCTTGTTGCTTTGCCCCCCAAGTGAAGTCAACATCATTTTTCAACCGAAGTAAAGGAGTAAAAGCATTCACCTTCCCGGACAAGTTACAAATGAACCTCCTCAAGTAATTTACCTTGCCCAAGAACTTTTGCAAATCCTTTTTACAAGTAGGTGCTTTAACATTCCGGATTGTCTCAATCTTTTTAGGATCTATCTCTATGCCTTTCTCATGCACAATGAAGCATAAAAACTTCCCAGCCGATACACCAAAAACACATTTGAGTGGGTTCATTTTTAATTTATATCGACGCATTTTTTCAAATGCAAGTCTTAAATCAGCTAAATGAGAATCATCTCCAGCCGATTTGACAACAATATCATCGATATAAACCTCTACTATGATGCCAAGCAAATCATGAAAGATTAAATTCATAGCTCTTTGATAAGTAGCACCCGCATTTTTTAATCCAAAAGTCATAACAACCCACTCAAACAAGCCAACAAAACCCAGACATATGAAAGCCGTTTTGGATATATCCTCATCGGCCATAAAGATTTGATTGTAACCAGCATTACCATCAAGAAAGCTAAGAATTCTATGTCCGGATACAGCATTAACAAGAAAATCATCTATAGGCATAGGATATTCATCTTTAGGAGTAGCTCTATTAAGATCTCTAAAATCAATGCAAACACGAAGCTTTTTTGTTCCTTTCTTCTCAACAGGCACAATATTAGAGATCCAATCAGCATAACGACAAGGCCTAATAAACTTTGCATCAAGTAACCGATTGACTTCCTCTTTCACTCGGTCATAAATATCAGGATTAAAGTTTCTATGAGATTGTTTATAAGGTCTAAAACTAGGTTTAATAGGTAAACGATGTTCAACTAGATCACGACTTAAACCAGGCATTTCATTATAGTTCCATGCAAAGCAATCAACATACTCTTTTAACAGCTTTATTAAATCAAATTTAAACAAAGGATCAAGATTCTTGTTTACAAATGTCGGTTTAGGTATAGTGCCATCACCAATATCTACCTCCTCCAAAGGATCAGCCGACGTAAATCCTTGTCCTAACTTGCTCAAATCATCAAAGTCTTCAATGGCCTCACACATATCGTTCTTATGCGCCCGATAGTGCTCTCGCCTTTGTTGCAAGCACTCCAGATTTGCATCCATTAAATCAAAAGAGAGGTTCTAGCCTGATCAACGATCGGCTTCATGACAACAGTAGCAAAGCCATCTTTGGTAGAATCAATAATCCTTAAATTAGATAAATCTAAATCAGTTAAGCACTTAAGATTCTCATGATTATCCATAGTAGGACTATCGGCCACTGCAACACAAGCCGATGTATCACCATGAACAATCTCTACCTCGAAATTGATGCAAGGTAGAAGGCACACACTGATTTGCATGAATCCAATCACGACCAAGGATGAGACTTAAGTTACCTTGTGTCTCAGCGACGAAGAATGCCGTAGCCAACGTCTTGCTCCCAACGGTGAGCTCCATAGAGACGACGCCTTTAGCTCCCATCGGCTCGCCTCCTCCCACACCGCTGACGGTCATGTTGGTCTTGATCAGCTCATCATCTGAACCTCCCAGCTTCTTGAACAAAGAATACGGCATCAAGTTGACGATCGCTCCTCCGTCCACCAGCATGCGAGAGATAGGCTTCCCATTGATGTGTCCCTTCATGTACAAAGCCTTCAGATGATTTTCAGTATCTTTAGGCTTCTGGAAAATAGCTTCCTTTGGCCCAAAGTCGAGATGCGTGACGTCCTCCTCCGAGAGCAAATACCCATCCGTAGACATATGGATCACGTTGATGTCCAAATTCATGCGCTCGGGCGAAGAATTGTAGTCAACAAGTTCCTCATCGTCTTCTGGTGCAGGATCCGATGCGGACTTGTCATCACAAACCATGGGGACCGAAGAAGAGAAACCGGGCGGTGCCTCTGAGTCATCGGTCTGACCGTCGACATCCACCGGTTTGACCGGTGTGACCGGTCTGACCGACCCCTCCACCGGTCTGACCGGTGCTGACTGGGAGCTGGTCTTGACTCTCCACTCTTTCCCCTGAGATACCATGGGTCTGTACTGGTTGAAAGGTTCGTCCCTTTGCTTCTCTAGCTCCTTCTCCCTCTTTTCTTGAAACCTTAGGCGTTGAAGCTTCCTCCTTTGTGTGCGAGTCAAACCGGGAGGACACCACCTTGGCAAGAAGTACTTGGAGTTGGAACCACTTCCACTAGCCTCATGGTCATTAGCAGCAGCAAATACCCCTGGAGTTGATGTCATAACCTTATTGTTTGAAACAATTGGTCCTTTGCCATCTTCTCCAATGGGAACGTCCATTGATCCAATCTGAATAATATCTTGGCTTGTAGTCCTCTCTGGATCAACTTCCATCTTTTGCACCTCCTCCTTTTGCTTCGGCCTGTAGACTTGCTTTACTGGAGGTGGCGCAACCTACCTGGCCACACCGGTCTGACCGGTGGTAGCGACCGGTCTGACCGGTCGGGTCTGGTAACCCTGACCAGAACGGCGAGGAGCCAATCGGTCTTGGATAGACCTGGAGATCCTGTCGAAAGCTGATTTCTGTCCTCCCCATCCAAGATGAAAGTCTTGTTGATATGGCACCCACATCACTCCATTGTCATCATATATCGGGCGTGGTGCATTTGAACTTGATGATGCCCATGGTGGAGTAAAGCGTTGCCCTTGTTATGATGATTCACCCTTGAGTCTTGTAGCAGCCCTTGGAGGTGAAGATGACCCTCCTTGGTGTGTAGGTGACATCATCCTTTTTTTAATGGCTGATCACTTGTAACGACCTTTTGCTTGGAATACTTATCAAATAGCATGTCGAAAGTGACCTTTGGCTTAGGACCACTCCCCTGATTCTTTGCTACATTAAGCTTCCAGTTTCCAATCTCCGGACGGCTTGGCTTGATCATCCTCGGACGGCCTGGGGGTGCACCGGTCTAACCGGTCACCTCCACCGGTCTGACCGGTCTGGCCAGAGATGGCTCAGACGGTCGCTGATCGGCGGGTGTGGACGACCCTTGCCCCCCATGTCCAGAGGCACTCACTATAACCTTGAAGGTCTCTTTGCCATCAGGAGTCTTCTCATACTCAACTTTGCGAACCTGCTCCTTTCCTCTCAAATCGGGCTTAGCCTCCCCGATTACCACGTTCTTGCCTTTAGTTGCTTCAGCTTGATGTGGCCGAACCAGTACCTTAGGCTGCTGTAAATCCATGGTGTTGATTGGAAAAGGAGCTTTATCCACTTGCATCTCATGAAAAGTTAAACGACCTTCATTTATGGCTGATTGAACCTGTTGACGAAACACATTGCAATCATTAATAGCATGAGAAAATGAATTATGAAATTTGCAATATGCGCGTCTTTTCAACTCTTCAAGTGGAGGAATAGTATGAGTTAACTTGATATTTCCAGATTTAAGCAATTCATCAAATATGCGATCACATTTGGAAACATCAAAAGTAAATTTAATTTCTTCTTGCCGACCTTTACTAGCCGGCTTAAGAGATGAACAAGAATAAGTTTTTTCTTAAGAGGACCAAACAAATTCAGCAGCATAAATTTCTTTATCACTATCGTCCGAACTATCAGAATCATAATCAATAACATGAACATTAGAACGACGTGATTTAAAATTATCTTTCTCTTTATTCATTCGGTTTTCAACAATTAAAGCTCTTACTTGAACTTGTGCAGCCGAAAGAAAATCAGAGCCCTCTATCTTATCCCTAATGGATGACCTTAAACCTTTCAAACAAATGTCCGCAAGGTCCATATCAGTTATTGACAAATTAAAGCACCGGTTTTTAGTTTCTTTAAACCTTTTAATATAGGCAGAGACAGTCTCATCTCTTCCTTGCCTAACCGATGTTAAGTCTGTCAATTTTAATTGTATGCTCCCACTATAAAAGTGATCATGAAACTTATGTTCTAACATATCCCAAGATATAATAGAACCGAGAGCAAGCGAAGAAAACCAAGCAAAAGCGGTGCCAGTCAAAGATAGAGAAAATAAACGTACTTTCAAAACATTATAGACACCAACTTCACCTAGTTGTGCAGTGTATTGACTAATATGCTCCCATGTGGTCCGGTCATCATCACCACTAAATTTAATCAAGTCAGGCATACGCCAACCACGTGGGAGAGGAAATCTATCAAACTCGGGATCATATGGCTTTTGATACAAATCAGTATTACCAATGTCAACACCAAGTTTGGTTTTTACCACATTAGCCAAATCTTCCTTAGATCTATTAAATTCCGCCCAATTAGGATTATTTAGCTGTTGTGGTTGAGGATTCTCTAAATTTATCTTATTTAAATAAGGAGCTATCTTAGCTTGAGCTATCCTGTAACTTTCAAACACATCGTCCGGAATAATGTTTTTGGAGGCCGATGTATTCATTGTCGTACTATAATGAGGTCCAACATTACTGATTGTATTAGAAAAAGTAGGGACCATCTGATTTGGCACGACAGAAATTGGCAAAGGCTGGTCAGGCACCAACTCCATTGCACCGGTCTGACCGGTACCCTGCACCTGTTTAACCGGTGTGGCCATGTTTGGCCTGTGCGGTTGAAACTGAGGATACTGACCAGATGCTGGATTTGGTGTCAAACCATATGCATAATTACCATTATTTACAAGCAAAGGTGCTAAGTTAGGATGAGACCCCTGAGGATTAGCTTTAGGAGTACTACTATTAGTTTCATTATTAGCATAACCTAAAGTCCTATCCTTTTCAAGATCCTCTAAGCGTTCTAAATGAGCAATGTACGAAGCAAGTAATTCATCACTTTCCACTGTAGATTTCATAGGAGAAGTTTCAGGCGGGGGTTTCTTACTTACAGTGGGAATTACCTCAACGTTGTTGTCGTTTAGCTTGATCGCCGGCAGCTCGAACTCTTTCAATCTTGCCACCTTGCCGGATCGATCCTTCTTGACGCCAGCTAGGAATTGTACTTGCAAGTACTCTTGTAGCGCCTTGAACTTCTGCTGCTCCTCCGGAGAGAGATCTTCCAGCGACGCGGTGACAATATTGTTCATGTCAAGTTCACACCGAGCACCCATCGGGCTGAGGTCAGATTGAATGATTTTAGCAACCTGATCTTTCTTCCCCAACGGAGTCGCCAAAAGTATGTTGACGCTTTTCTGGTCAACACACACGAGCGCTAGATCGCGCGAAACGTCGAAACGCTGAACTCGCCGAGCTCCTGCCCGGACCGGTCTGACCGGTCAGGGACACCGGTCTGACCGGTGGCTACAGAGGCGCGGTAAAGACCTAAGATCGCCGCCTCGGGAGGGACCCCGTCGGAGATGGCGCGCCTAGGGTTGCTCTGAGGTCGGCAAGGCCACTTAGAACGTCCCTGATCGTCGTCGAGACAAACAAGGAAAGCACGAGGTTGGAAAAGCTAGGGTTTGAGAGATAAAGTTGTAGAAAATAATGATCGATTGGGTGATCCCCCTCAAACGGCCGTGGCCCTTTATATTTATAGGGTGGGGAGGTCTTGCCCCGCAAGGAATCCTTTTACAAGTCGAAATTCGCTAGGACTCCTCAATTCTACTCGGACTCGGGGTCCACCGGTCAGACTGGTCAGGCCCACCGGTCAGACCGGTGTGGTCGTTGCCGGATCGGCTACAGGACGCCCGACCGGTCAGACCGTCGAGGGACACCGGTCTTACCGGTGGCGTCAGCCTGATCGGCTTTGTGCCAATTTTGGGTGCGAACACAGGTATACCCCGCATTTGATTTTATTTGGCTTCTTGGGGTGTACTTTCTTCCGTGTGTTTGGGTTTGCCTTGCAAGGATTTAATTGATCGATCGTCGGTCTCTAGTCGTTACATGAGACTGCTTAACCACTGGCTACCCCATCTTGTACTATGGAACATATGAATTAATTTTGATGCTTGATTAATATTGTTTGCACAACTGCTTGATTAGTTTAGGTGCTTACCTAGAATGGATAAAAAACTAGAATATGAGCTAAAATTTGAAATTAAGGATCAACTCTTAGTCGCTTTTGGCAAAACAAACCCAACAGCCAAAAAGTGTTGCATGTTTAGTTGTCTTTGATTTTATTTTTGTCGGGTAAGTCTTGCTGAGTATTAGTATACTCAGCCTTGTTTATTTTGTGGTTTTCAGGTAATCTCATCTAGCCTGACTCTATTCCAGATGGTTGGGAACTTGAGTGGGAGGATGACGATGAGTGATACTCTATGGATGGCCTCCCATGTGTATCTTACGCTAGTTTTATTTCCGCTGTTTAAACTCTGAATCACCTTTACTTCTATGTATGGAAACCTGGTTTGTAATAATGTAACTTTGTGAACTTTTATGTAATGTTGAACTTGTACTCTGGTCCCGCCTTCGTGTGTGTTTTGCGCATATCAGTGATCCTGTTGTAAGTGATTCACTGGGCATGACCCGGCAGAGGCAACATAATAGTTCTTTATTATTGCTTAATGGCCACGTGGACAGGCTTAGGCGATAATACAGAATTATTTTGGGCGGTTCTGTCACAGCGCGGCGGAGCAGGGAGGCGGCGGATCCAGGGCCGGCGCGGTGGAGCAGGGAGGCGTCGGCTCCTCCGGGGCGGAGCGGAGGAGCTTCCCGGTGCACGCGGCCGTGCTCCTCCTCCCCAGCGCACGCAGCGGACCTCCTGCTGTGGACGCCGCGACTCTGTTGCTGCGCGATGGCCAGGGGCGTAGCCAGAATTTAGACATAGGAGGGGCCGAGCGATCAATAGCAATACCGACAATAATCCTACGTAATCACATATACATATATACATTTATTTATTTATTTATTTATTCACTTGTTCAGAGTATAAAAAATAATTCAACATCTGCTTTATGGTATAATAAAAAGAAAAACTAAAGCAGTTGACGACTAGCTAGTTTCAGAATGATTAAACGGATATACATGAATAAAGTAAAATAATATGTGTTTCTCAACACGCAACTATTATATCATCTCTATTAACTTGAATTTAACTCAAGTTGGTTGCCTTATAATTATGCTACCTGACATTCCATTTGGGACCTATCTTGATAAGAAAAATCAATAGGATAGTATTTTCCACCAGAGTTTAAATATTTGGCCTATTAAATTAATGTATGAAGTCAGCACAAAAGTACTACAATACATGCGAGCAGAGCACCGAGAGGAGAAAGCAAAGCTGCTGCAGTAGAGGAAGCATTAAGCTCTGGCTGACGATGGGCAAAGAAGTGCAACAGCACATGCTCATTCACATGCTAACTGGGACAGAGGATCGGATGGATAGTATCGTACTTGCTTAACATAGATTAGAATGATAATTAAGGAGAGAGATACTTGCTTAAAAGATCAAATGGAAAATTAAGGAGGGGACTCAGTAAAAATGGGCAGCGTCAGGGGGGCGCCCCCCTGTGGCTCCGCCCCTGGCGATGGCTGCTGGAGGCGCCCCTCCCCTCCTCTACGTGAATCCTCTCTCTCCTTTAGGCTGAGTCCAACAACGTCACGCAAAAGCAAAAATGCGTCGGCACAGTAGATTTTGGGAAGGCAAACACTCTCCAACAAATCAGGCAAACGGGACAGGCATTTTGCATACGAGGCCGACCGCGAGGCAAAAATGCTTCGTCTCTCTCCTCCGAAGCAAATCGCTGGCAGGCTCGCGGACGGCGACAGCTCCTGCTATCGAGCGGCCGAGCTCCTCGGAAGGAAGGCGAGGGGCGCGGACCGGCCACCGAGGAGGACGGGCGGCGCCGTCGGCCATGCGCGAAGGAGAGGCCTGCTCTGCATCTCGCGGCGAGCGAGCACGGAGGAGCGACTGCGGGCGGCCATTCGCCATGGATCCGCGCCTCTGCTCCGTCTTCTTCCCCTTCATCGCCATGGCCGAGGCCATCCTCTTCACCCTCACGGACGGCCTTGCCGACCTCTGCCCGGCTCCGACTCCTCAGCCTCGTGCGCCGGCCCGTCCTCCTCCAGCGCCATCTTCGCCATGCGCGCCCTGGATTGAGCAGCCCCGGCGTTGGAGCTCGCGTGGAGGGAGGAGCAGCCTTGGGCCTCGGCGGCATAGGGAGGAGCAGTCCAGGTGCGGAGGTCTCTCCCGCGCGCTCTTCCCCGGCGGCCCTCCTCCCGCTGCCTTCCTCCCTCTCCAAGCCGGCAGAGGAGCAGAGGCTCCGACGGGCGCGCGGGGCGAGCTGGGACGCCGACTCACGTCGTGGCGAGCGGGGACGCCGGCGCACGTGCAGACCTCCGCCTCCTCCTCGCACCGGAATTGGGGAAGAAAGAGGAAAAGGCAGCAGGCTCTGGCGGCGGGGCGGGGCGAGCACGATTTGCCTCGCCAAATTGCAATGTCTGTTGGAGACAACAACAATTGCCTATCCAATTCTACACTGTGCACGAGAGGCAAAACTCGATTTGCCTCTTCAAATTACAATCTCTTGTTGGACTCAGTCTTACCCAAGCGGCCATGCAGAAGGGGAACCGCTAGAGATAGTCAGCAAACGGGTATTTCATTCTGCAAATCTTGGAAGTATCAAGGATCGAGTCGCCGCCGCAGGTCCACAGCAGCTCAGTGCCTCAGTGGGTCCTCCATGCTATAACACACACTCATCATCGACGTTTTAGTGCACTGGTGGCGGTGAGCAGCCAGCCAGAATCGATCTATCCTTGGGCCAAGTACTGCATGGCCCGCTCAACCGGCGGCGGCCTGCTGCTAGCCGCGGCCATGAGCCCATGACCCGTCGTAGGCCGGTTAAACCTTAGCGGCCTCTGCTTTGCCTTCTTGATTCGTGGGACACGGACGCTGCGCCACGCCGCTTACGCACCCGGCCGCCTGCCTCTCTCTCCTCCAGACTCCAGTCTCGACACCACCACGGCACCACGCGCCCACACCACGGCCACACCAACACGCACGACGCCGGTTGGCCAGTGACCGGACTCCCGTAGTTCCGTTCCTCTCACAAATCACAGGCTACTCACTCGAATGGAACTTGCAAGCAGCGAGCCAGGAGGTGCCACTGAACGAAATAATCAAATTCAACTATCGACGCACGCCACCACAAAGTTGGTGCTGCACCTGGCAAGCTGCAAGCCATCCACGCCTACCTTTTTTGTTTCCTTCTGCTTCATCAATTGTTTAGCGGAAGTAATTTGAGTTAGGAAGATAGCGTCGGTGGCAAAGCGAGCGAGGAATCCTCACAGCTAACCGGAGAGCGTAACTTCGCACGCGGCTTCAGCGAACGGCATCTTCACAGCTAGCCGAGCGCAGCCCGGCAGGCTTTTCGCCTCCGGCCCCCGGTTCGGCGGCAGCAAAGGATTCGCGGGATTCGCGTGGGCGCCGTTGTGACGGGCGCAGCAACCAACCGCGCCGCGCGCACCCGCGGAGCGGAGGGGATGCGCGCTGCCCGGGCCTTCGGCGACCACTTCACTGTCTTTCCATTCCCAAGTCACCCTGCTCGGCTGCTCCCATGATTGCTGCCGCCGCGGACGCTGTCGTCGCCGTTAATTTCCGTGGGGCCGGCGGCCCCTCTGAATTAGGAACGTCAGCCGGTTCGTTTGGCTAGTGGCTGGTGGCTGGTGCTGATTTGTTCTGAGAGAAAAGTACTGCTGGCTGGTTGCTGGTGGCTGGTTTGTTCTGAGATAAAAATACTGCTGGCTGGTGGCTGGTAAGCCAAGCGAACAGGGCAGCCGGCCGCTTGGCGATCGCTGTTGTTCAGCGCTTCTGTGCCTTGCCGTTGCAGGCTCCTCTGCCGACGGACGGCGAGTTCGTGACGCGACGCCCGCAGGAAAACCGCGTCGCCGGCTCGCCGTCCACCGCCCGACGTCGACGGCCGGTGGGTGGTGACGCGGTGGTTCTTGGCGAGCCACAGAGGATGACTAGGCGCCGGTGGACACCGTGACTGATCGATGGGTTCCGACTTCCGAGCGCGACGGATGACCGCGGAAATTGAGTTCCGGAGAAGTGAAACTGAACAGAACGACCGGACAGTGGTGGGCACTGGTTTCAGTTTCAGGCCGCCAACGTTGCAATCCGCTGGAACCTGCATCTCTAGTTCTCTACTGCTGCTAGAGTGCTACAGTACGATCAGATCATAAAACAAAAAGGTGTCCAAATAAAAATTAAACTGGAATTCCAACATAGAAAGGTCCCCCCTCTTGACGGGCGACGGCTCAACCACCACTCCTTGTCTTCCTCCGTGTATTCATCAAAGTGCTGTCCGCTTCTTGAACACGAATACTACACGGTAGCTTTAAAAAAAACACACACACATACTACAAGAGGTGGACGACAACAGGACGAGGATGGGCCGAAAATGGAGACGCACGACTCTCAACAGCGGTCTGAAGTCTGAACCTTAATTAATCAACACATGCACAAGAACTAGCAGTAGATCTAGTCGGGTAGAGGCTTAACATAAACATATACAAGAGACACACTTAGATCTAAACCTTAGAACAATTACTTTAGCACATCTACACTACTGCATTAAGAAGACAGAGGAGGGTAGGGTCACAGACCATCCATGGAAGCCTGAGGAGCGCCTTCAGAGGCCATGAGTCGTCGGCGGTCGCTGGGGCGGCCGCTGGTTGATGCAGGTGAGGGAGTGTCGTCGCCGGCTCGGTGACGACGGCGGCGGAGTTCGTGTGACGGAGATGAGAGCGGTGGCACCGTGTACGCCGGATCCAGCCGGAGGTGGGCGGAGTCGATGAGCAGTCCCGCCGCTCCGGCGCTCCCTCAGTCGGTAGGGTTTAGGGGTGGGTGGCGGCGGCGCAGTCGAACCTCGTGTCAATCACCCGTGGCCCCCACCCCCTTAATATAGCGCTGTGCGTGCAGGGGCCCACCAACCATCGATTGGTTGGGCGCCCCCGACTAGGGCGCGAGACCGAGTCCGCAGCAGCCTTTGGGCCGTTGCGGGATGAGATCGAAATAACATTCTCCCTCTCGATCTCACTTAACACTTTCACTTAATCTCGAGTTCCTTAATTGACATCCTCTCCATCATGAATAGAACATATCGAGCATGGGTCATCTTGATCGTAATCACAACCAGATTAACCAGCCACAATACACTCATCCATTCTGATAGGATCTTAACTTGGGCTCAGTCCAGGAATCATAGGCTTTCCCTTAAACCCATACCGGTAACGTGTTCCTTAAACACATTGGGTGGTAAGCCTTTTGTAAGCGGATCCGCGATCATCTCTTTAGTACTTAAATGCTTCAGACTTATAGTTTCATCCCGGACTCTATCTTTCACCGCATAGAACTTTATTTCTATCGGTTTGGTAGCATTTGTCGACTTGTTGTTGTGAGTGTAAAATACTGCTGGAGCATTATCGCAGTACAACCTTAGTGGTCTGTGAATACAATCCACCACTCTCAAGTCAGGTATAAACTTCTTTAGCCACATCACCTGTCCCGTTGCCTCATAACAGGTTATAAACTCTGCATACATCGTAGATGTTGCAACCAGTTCTTGCTTAGAGCTTCTCCATGAGATAGCTCCCCCTGCTAGAGTGAAGACATATCCAGACGTGGATTTTCTATCATCTCTATCTCCGGCATAATCAGCGTCTGAATACCCTACTATCTTTAGGGAATCAGACCTTCTATATGTAAGCATCATTTCTTTCGTACCTTGGAGATATCGAAAAGCTTTCTTTACCATCATCCAATGCTCTTTGCTTGGATTAGACTGATATCTTCCAAGTACTCCCGTAACAAATGCCAAATCAGAGCGAGTGCTGTCGTATGGACCTCCCTGGGCCCACTACCTCGGTGGGTACCAGGACCGACTACTCGGTGGGCCCCTGGGACTACTCGACTTGCGCTGCACGGCACCTGATGGCGTGAAGCACAAGGGCTACAGAGGAGAAGTACCCGGATAGGAAGCTGTACATGTCCCGCACTGTATAGAGGACTCCTAGACGTACTCGACTAGTACTCTCTCCCTGAACCGACTTGTAACCCTGCCTCCCGGACTATATAAGGCGAGGCAGGGACCCCCCTCTCTCTCACGGCTTAAGATTGCATCATCTTGTAATCGTACCCAATCAATCCAGAGCCACGCAGCATACAGGACGTAGGGTATTACGCACCCCGCGGCCCGAACCTGTCTAAATTGTGTGCCACGTGTCTCTCCCTTCGAGTTACCGATCTCGGCGAGGCCACATTCATCTACTTCGGGTACTCCCCTTAGTAGGTTGCCGGTCTAAAACACCGACAGCTGGCGCGCCAGGTAGGGGCTCTCGCCGAAGATCTCATGGCGAACTCGACGGCTTCCGTCTACATCAAGCCAACCGTCGCCTTCAACCGCGGTGACACCTTCGTCTTCCGTGCCTGGGTCTGCACTGCTGACGGTGCCGGATCTTTCCAACGCCGCCTCACCATGCCGCCCAACCCGGAGACCGGCCTCGTGACACTTCCCGGAGTAGTCACAGGCGAACTCGCCGGCAAATTCGGCGAAATTTCGCTTTTCGACCAACACGCTGACTTCGAGCTTGGATCCGCCTCCAACTCGGGCTCGACGTCCCCATGGGCTATCGTATGCGAGCCGGCAACTCAGCCATCACATGTGGACTCCCCACCCCGCGAGCACTTCACGCGTGGCCCCCGCAACGTCAGCAGGGCCCACACGAAGGCTCCCACTACACGCCGGGCCGGCAAGGAGCCCGTACCCGAGTACGACTCGGACTCCGACACCGCTCCCGGCCACGCCTCGGACTCCAACCCCCTTTTCGGCTTCTACTCGGACTCCGCGTACGAGTTCGACTTCGGGTCGGACCCTGAGGATCCCGAGTCCGAGAACAACTCCACAGAGCAACCCCTGTCAGGACCCGCCGCCGGCTTGGTCATAACATCTACACCCGCCGGAAGATTTGTCTACTGGCCAGACCGCAAGCCCGCTGACCTGACGAACGGGAACTCACGCTACGTCGCCTACCTCGACTCGCTTCCCTTCCAGGAGGGAACGCCACTCGCTCGAGCTGAGGAGTACACCCCAACGGAGGTGGCGAGTTCTGACTCCAGTCTTGGCAACCCCGACCGCCAAGTCTTCATGGCTGCCGGCGACACGCCAGGACCCTCAGGGACAGCAAGCGACCGATACCTCGAAGACATCTCCGCAGACGAGCTGTCTGCCGACGCACCCGCGGATGAGACTGACGCCAACAGGGACGCTCGACGTGAGTGTAACAGAAAGCGGAACGAACGACGCCGGCGTCTTCGAGACAACCTCCCCATCCGCAACCTCGCAGAGGCTCTCGACCAAGTCGAGAGTAGGGTACACACTACCCCGGAGCAATGCCTCATGTCGATCACAGCGATCGCACGCCAAGCTCAGGGGATGCGTGCAGGAGAAGTCATCGCCAAGCTTGCAGAAGACGCTTACTTCATGCGAGCTGACAACAGGGTCGCTCAGCCGCCCCCCCGCCAGGAATCGCGATAACGAAGCCACAAGTCGCAGCGCGGACCTCGGTCGTAACCGTACTCGAGCTGAGCTGCCGGCCAATCCCAACCGTACTCGTGCAACGGCCGGCGGACCCTCTCAAGGTGGCAACAGCGCTGCAGCTGCTGGCGGCGATCGTGAGATCGTCCCTCATCGCGACCCTGGCGGCGGAGGCAGCGACGGCGGAAGCTCCAACCATGGGGCCAATAGAAGGGCCGGGGGCGGAGGCGACCGCGGCGGCCGATGCCACGCGAATAGCCACGCCTCCGGAGCCTCTCAGGGCGGCTTCGACGTCCGCCAGAAGATTGAAGAACTACGGCGCAAGAAGGCTTCCACGTCAGGTGACAACGACGGCTTCCCTGCCTTCTCTGCGCGACTTCGCAACCTCCTCCTCCCAGAGAAATTCAAGCCTCTGGGAATCACCAAGTACGACGCGAAGCAAGATCCTGTGCAGTGGCTCAGATGCTACGCCCTCTCCATCGAGAACGCTGGTGGCAACAACGACACCAAGTGCCTATATTTCCCCTTCTGTCTGGACCAGGCACCGCTTACATGGCTCGAGTCACTTGAGAAGTACTCGATCGACAAGTGGGACCAGCTGAAGGAGCAGTTCACCAGCAACTTCGCGGGCGCTATGGGCCGCTCGGGTACTCGCATGGACCTAGCTATGGTGAAGCAGGAACAAGGCGAGACCCTTCGCAAGTACATGCGGCGTTTCTTCGACAAGCGCGCCACAGTAGTCGATGTCTCTGACAAAGAAGTCATCGACCTCTTCCAAGACGGTCTCTACCACCGTCGCACTTTCGAAGACTTCGGCCGTCGCCGCCCAAGCTCCATCACCCACCTCAAGGACATGATCACGTCCTGGGCCGATGAAGAAGACAAGGCCAACGCCAAGTACGACGCCATCCGTGGCAAGAGCAAGCAGAACACGGGCGGCGGCAGCAGCAACAACGGGAACCAAGGCGGTCGCAACAACAACAACTACTCGGGTCCCAACCGCAAGCGCAAGCCAGACAACACTGTCGCGGCTATCCAGTGCCCTGCGAAGACCTCCGGCGGCTTCAAAGACTTGCTGAAGGAGAAGTGCCCGTGGCATCTGGACGGCAACCACACCACCGAGCAGTGCTACCAACTCAGGCGAGCACTCAAGGATACTCCGATGCCACGGCACCCTCATGACAAGAAAGGCAAGAAGAAGAATGACGAAGGCAATGGCGACTTCCAGGAACCCGACAAGACGGTGAACGTCCTCTTCGGCGGGCTACCCAGCAGACGGGTCCAAAAGGCTACCCGTCGAGAAGTCATGAGCATTGAACCAGCGGTCCCGACCCCCCTCAGGTGGTCGGAGGTACCCATTACCTTCTCCCGCGCGGATCAATGGACTAGCTTCTCCGAACCAGGGCGGTTCCCACTCGTCCTGAAGCCGGTGGTCGCGGGCTCCAAGCTCAACAAGGTCCTCATCGACGGTGGAAGCGGGCTTAACGTCCTTTTCACCAAGACCTTGAAGAAGATGAAGCTCGACATCACCCACATGCTCACCAAGAGCACCTCGCCCTTCTACGGCATCGTCCCCGGAAACGCGGCTATTCCACTGGGCTCAGTGGTCCTGCCAGTTACCTTCGGGGAATCTCGGGACAACTATCGTACCGAGTACATCAAGTTCGAAGTCGCGGACTTCGAGACGTCCTACCATGCCATCCTCGGCAGACCGGCCATCGCCAAGTTCATGGCGGTACCCCACTACACCTACCTAGTACTCAAGATGCCGAGTCCAGCAGGTGTACTCTCGCTGCAGGGGGACTTGAAGATATCGCACGACTGCGACACGGAAGCTGTGGAGATCGCCTCCACAAATCAAGTACCCAATGCAATGATGGAGATCTACGCTGCGTCGAAGAAGCTTGCCCCAAGCGAACTCGACATCCCAGAGAAGTCGGATAAAGCTAACAAGCCTCAGCCAGCCGAGGAGGTTCTGGTCAAGACAATTGACCTCGGGACAGGCGACAGCAGCAAGACCACCACCATCGGGGCGGGCCTCGACCCCAAATAGGAAGACGCGCTCATCAACTTCCTCCGGGCTAACCGCGACATCTTCGCGTGGAAACCAGCGGACATGCCAGGGGTGCCCAGGGAGTTGATTGAGCATTCACTCAACGTCGATCCTAAAGCTACCCCGAAGCGACAACACCTCCGCCGCTTCGTCGACGACAGACGGGACGCCATCAAGAAGGAACTCGCCAAACTACTCGCGGCTGGCTTCATCAGAGAAGTTTTCCATCCTGAGTGGCTCGCCAACCCCGTCCTCGTCCGTAAGAAGAACTCGAACGAGTGGAGGATGTGCGTTGACTACACCGACCTCAACAAGCATTGCCCCAAGGACCCCTTCGGGTTGCCGCGGATTGACCAAGTCATCGACTCCACGGCGGGCTGCGACCTGCTCTGCTTCCTCGACTGCTACTCCGGGTACCACCAGATCGCGATCAAGGAAGAAGACCAGGAGAAGACCGCGTTCATCACCCCGTTTGGCGCGTACTGCTACACGACCATGTCCTTCGGGTTGAAGAACGCCGGCGCTACATACCAACGAGCTATCCAGGCCTGCTTCAAGAGGCAACTCAACAAGAACGTCGAAGCCTACGTGGATGACGTGGTCGTCAAGACCAGAAACTCCAGCACGCTCATCGACGATCTTGAAGAGACTTTCGCATCCCTGCGCGAGTACCGCTGGAAGCTCAACCCGAACAAGTGCGTCTTCGGTGTGCCGTCGGGCAAACTACTCGGGTTCATCATCAGCCATCGCGGCATCGAAGCCAATCCCGAGAAGATCTCCGCCATCACCAGCATGAAAGCTCCCACGTGCATCAAAGACGTGCAGAAGCTGACCGGGTGCATGGCGGCCTTGAACAGATTCATCTCGAAGCTTGGAGAACGGGGGCTCCCCTTCTTCAAATTACTCAAACACCAAGAGAAGTTCGTGTGGAATCCAGAGGCGGACCAAGCCCTTGCCCAGCTCAAGGACTTCCTATCGAAGCCACCAGTCCTCACAGCTCCTCGTAAAGGCGAGCAGCTACTGCTCTACCTCGCTGCGACTACTCACGTGGTCAGTACTGCCATCATCGTCGAGCGGCAGGAAGACGGCCACGCCTATCCAGTCCAGCGTCCAGTCTACTTCGTCAGCAAGGTCCTATCAGAATCCAAGGCACGCTACCAGCCAGTACAGAAGCTTCTGTACGCAGTGCTCATCACCTCGCGGAAGCTACGACACTACTTCCAGGAGTACTTGATCTCCGTCGTCACCGACTACCCGCTCGGTGACATCTTGCGGAACCAAGATGCTACTGGAAGAATCTCCAAATGGGCAGTCGAACTCGGCGCCCTCAACATCGACTTCAAGCCACGCACAGCCATCAAGTCGCAGGCACTAGTCGACTTCATGGCAGAGTGGCGGGAGAATCAGCTACCTACTCCAACCAAGCGCCCAGAGCACTGGGTGATGTACTTCGACGGCTCACTCAACCTCGAGGGCGCAGGTGCAGGAGTACTCTTGATCTCTCCAACGGGCGAACAACTCAAGTACGTCCTGCAGATCTTCTGGAAGGTCTCAAACAACGAAGCCGAGTACGAAGCTCTGCTACACGGGCTCCGCCTCGCGGCTTCACTGGGCATCAAGCGGCTACTAGTCTACGGCGACTCCGCAGTGGTCATCAACCAAGTCAACAAGTCCTGGGACCGCAACAAGGAGAGCATGGACGCCTACTGCCTAGAAGTCCGCAAGCTCGAGAACAAGTTCTATGGTCTCGAGTTCCACCACGTCATCCGCAACAACAACGTTGCAGCGGACGTCCTGTCGAAGCTTGGTTCTACTCGCGCTCAAGTACCAGCGGGTGTCTTCGTCCACGAGCTTCACGCGCCATCCATCCCGGAGCCGGCGCCACCGACCATTGACCCAGCGCATCCCCCGGCTGGCCAGGAGGTCATGATGATCGACGTGGACTGGAGGCAGCCCTTCATCGACTACCTCAGCGAGCAGAAGGTTCCCTCGGACAAGAACTTGGCCGAGCAACTCATCCGCCGTGCCAAGTCCTACGTTCTCGTCGGAGACAAGCTCTACAGGCGGGGCGCATCTTCCGGAGTACTCATGAAGTGCGTTCCCAGACAAGAAGGCAAGGACATCTTGGAGGAGATCCATAAATGCGTCTGCGGCAACCATGCGTCCTCACGCACGCTGGTCAGCAAGGCCTTCCGACGGGCTTTCTATTGGCCCACAGCTCTGGGCGACGCCGAAGAACTCGTCAGAAGGTGCTAAGGGTGCCAATACTTCGCCAAGCAACAACACGTCCCGGCCTACAAGCTAGTCACCATACCGCCAACCTGGCCTTTCGCCTGCTGGGGGCTCGACATGATTGGGCCACTTCCAACTGCGCCAGGTGGATTCAACCGAGTATTGGTGGCCATCGACAAGTTCACCAAGTGGATCAAGGTCAAGCCGGTTACATGCCCCAAGGCCGACAGAGTACTCGACTTCCTGGATGAACTCGTGCATCGCTACGGACTACCCCACCGCATCATCACAGACCTGGGCTCCAACTTCAACAATCACCAGTTCTGGGAGTACTACGAGAACAGCGGGATCGACGTCCGATATGTCTCAGTTGCCCATCCTCGGGCCAATGGACAAGTCGAGCGCGCCAATGGGATGGTGCTCGACGCTCTCAAAAAGCGGCTACACGACGCTGCCAACTCCAAAGGAGGCAAGTGGATCAAGGAACTACCCAATGCTCTCTGGGGGCTGCGTACTCAACCTTCCAAGCCAACGGGACAATCCCCGTACTTCCTGGTCTACGGCTCCGAAGCAATCCTCCCTGCTGATGTCATGTGGGATTCACCAGCAGTGGAGCAATACGACGAAGGCATCTCTGAAGACAGCAGACGAGTTGACATCGACAGACTCGAAGAAGCTCGCTGTGCCGCCCTCGTCCAATCAGCAAGGTACCTAGAGGGTATCCGACGCTACCACGATCGCAACGTTAAGGAACACTCCTTCAACGTTGGTGATCTTGTCCTCCGCCGCATCCAGAACACGGAAGGACTACACAAGCTCAGCTCGCCCTGGGAAGGTCCCTTCACAATTGCAAAGGTGACCGGACCGGGCTCCTACCGCCTCCAGACGCTTGAAGGCGAAGACATCAACAACTCGTGGAACATCGACCAACTCTGTCGATTCTACGCCTAGTCTACACCGGGGGCTCCAGTCTATACGACTACTCAAAGACCCCTTCGCCGTAAGCGGCCTCCAGGTCCAGGCCCTAGTCTCCGGACTACTCCTCTCCAGGATCCAGCCCACGCGGCTACTAACGGATCTTGGGTTGCGACGAGCGACAAAGGACTCCAGCAGCGGTCTACTAAGAGACCAAGCACTCCTAGATCCAGCCCATGCGGCTACTAACGGATCTACTGCTGTAAGCGGTCATACGCCCTAGCACTACTTAGCCGTAGGCGGCCTCCGGGTCCTGGCGACTACTCTGTAACAACGGCCCTGGCCATCCAGGCGTACTTCTTCAGTAATAAAGTTTGATTACCTATCAACCGCTTTACTGTCCCTTTTCCTCAACGGGACCACTGGCGAGTATGATTACTCGCGACGACTCCATGATGGGACTCCGCACTCACAGATCGGGATAACGAGTACTCATTTATGGAAGTTTCCTTCATTCATACTTAAACAAGTTCATTACAACTTTGTTTATACACAACTACTGCTACGAGCTAACCCTACAGGACTACTGGAGGTTGAGCTTCTCGGCGACTTGTTCGGCAATGGGCGCCATCTGCTCCAGCAGCTCCGCGTACTGCTCGTCCGTGCAGTTGGCGGCTAGTCCGCCGGCGACTACGTCAACGGGAGGTTTTGGGAAGTACGACTTCATATACGCCAGGACCTGGTTGGGGATCGACTTCGCCAGGTGCTTCATGTACGTCGCCAGGCGGCTCGGGGCTTCCTTCAGCCGGTCCACCAATGGGGCTATCTTCGGTCCCCCGGGGTGAGGCACCAGTAGCCTCGCGATGGGAAGCGCGGCCTCCTCGAGTTCCTTCAGCTGGGCCCGCAGCTTCTCGCAGTCCTCGTTCAGCTTCTGCAAAGATTTGTAGCAGTTGACGAGGTCACGATCCGACGCAATGCGAAGCCCCATGTGCTTGTCGCACTCGTAAGCAAGCTGCTTATAATCATACTCCAGTACCTCGCGGGCCTCTTGCTCTCGGTAGAAGAGGTTCTTCAGGTCGGTCTCTGAAGCCTTCAGCTGGTCGACGCGGGTCTCAAGCTCTGCAATCAACAAGGCAAAGCGGGTCAGACTCCTCCAAGACACTACCAATGGGTACTCAGCATGGCAACGACGTACCTTTATTCTTGTTGCGGAGAGACTTGTTCTTCCGCACCAGCTCGTCGCTCTTCGCCTGCATATCTTGGATTTCGTTGTGATACTGGGCGAAGGCGGTGTCCAGCTTTGACTGCATCGCGGCGGCGTGCTTCCGGGCCTTCACGAGCTGTTCTTCTAAGGCCTCGGCCCGGAGCACCGTGTCGCCGTACCCTTGAAGCATGTCAGACTTCTGCCGAGACCGCTCCGCGACGTCCTGCCACAGACAACACATGTCAAATGGGTACTCAACACTAAAGGATTGACTACTCAAGGGTGTCGACTACTCACCTTCATCCATTGCTCGGCCTGGCGCATTGCCTCCATGTGCCGAGCTACCGTCGCTGGATCGACTAGGTCATCCGCCAGCAGCTCGATCCCGCCACGACTACTCGTCGTGGTTTCGGACATTGGCGCCGAGCGGATTGGCTCCGCGTCCTGGATCTCTGGCGAGCGAACGACTACTTCCAGAGCCGGTTCTGGATGCACGTCGTTGCGCCCCCTCCAGCTGTCGCGGTGGCTTCTTCAACCGCCACCTCCATTTGCTCGGGGGCTCCTTCGGCAGCTCCCTGGGTCTCTGGTACCAAATCTTCAACGGGCACCGCCGACGGGATAGCACTTCCCTCGGCTTCGGCACCTGTCAATAAAAGGACAACTGGATCAGTCATACATGGCGGTTACGACTACTCTTCGGGATTACTTGCACTTGAGCAAAGTACTCACCCTCTACGATGCTAGCCTCAGGCAAGGTAGCTTCCACGGCCGGCGCCCCGGATTCTGCCTGAGGGGCGGGAGCGGACTCCTCAGCGGGCGGCGCGGTTTCCTCTCCAACCACCGCTGTGGTGGGTTCATCTCCCTCCCAGGTCAAGTCCGTCGATTTCCTGCAGAGTGCACAAGCTGGTTGTCAACCCAGTACGACTACCAAATCTAATGTACTACTCGGGAAGGATCACCACTTACAAATTCGACCGGACTACCGTCACGGTTGGGGCGCCGAGGATGCTGGCAATATCTACCAGTCCAGCTTCGGTAGGCGTTTCCTCTTGCGCCTCAGTAGCCGCCGCTTCTTCAACAATAGCAGCGGCCGGTTCTGTGCTCCCCTCAGCAACTCGGGGCTGGCGCGACAACTGCGCCAAGAGCTCTTCTACGGTGGGGGCTGGGCTACGACTACCCCCAGCTGGCTCCTCCACCGTATCCCAGTTGCCTTCGTCCCCCTGCTCTACGGGGTCGGAAGGCGGCATCTCCTGCAAGCAAGGGAATTTCGTCGTCAATGTACAACATCGAGACATAAGTACTCGACTACCCTATTCAAGACGGCTTACCTCCTGGGACGTGGTCTCCATGACCTTCAACTTCTTGGCCACGCGCTTGCGGGCCAAGTTGCGCGGCCTCCTTGGCGGCGCGGGCAAACTAGCCTCCAGGCTAGTCGGCGGATCCTGAACGAGAGGAATATGAGGCAATCCAGGGCGGCTGAATCTCGACCGCAGCTGGAAGCGCTCCTGCAGCGTCTCCTCATCGTCGTCCTCTTCGGACGTGTCTTCGACGACTACTGTGTCGTCTCCCTCACCAACCTCGCGCCGCTCCTTGGCCTTGGCTTTCCCTTCCTCTGGGACCTCGATAAGTTGAGGAGGCGACGCCGGCTCAGAGACGAACTTCACCAAGTCATCCTGCAAGAAGCACAATACGTCAGCACGACTACTCTTACGTAATGAGTACTCGACAATGGGTACGGCTACCGACCTCATTTGGCGGGCGCGCGGCGGAGTACTCGGGCACAGGGCACGGCGTGTACGCCGGCATGTCTTTGAAGATCCTGCCCAGCCTATCAACGATGTCGTCGTCGTCGACTTCATCACCGGGCATCCGCGACGTGTCGTCGTCGCCGGTGTACTGGTACCCTAGGGTGTCGCGGGCCATCAGCGGCTGCACCCTTCGCTTCATGAAGCTGAAGGCCACATGTTCGGCCCTCAGCCCGGCTTCTCTCAAAGCCTTGATTTTCGCCAGCAGCTCGGGCAACTGGATACCTTCCTGCATTGTTGGCTCCGAGTTCCACCATGGCCGGTGCTTCGGCTGCTTCCCGCTTGGCTTCGGCAGCTCCGAGTGGTGGTTGGTGATGTAAAACCATTTCGACTTCCAATCTTGGTTGGAGTCGATAAGCTTGTACGAGAGGTACTGCTCCGCGGCGTCTTCTCGCATCTGGATGCCGGCTCCCCCCACTACTCGAGGATTATTGGCGCTGGGCTGGGGCTTGACTCGGAAGAATTTTCGGAAAAGGATCCAATGGGGCTTGATCCCCAAGAAAGCTTCACAGAAGTGTACGAAGACTGAGGTGTGGAAGATTCCGTTGGGGTTGAGGTTGAGGTACTCGATGCCGTAGTACCCCAGCAGCCCCTTGAAGAAGTCGCTGGCCGGGAGAGACAGCCCTCGCTCCGCGAACCGGGTGAACATAGGGATCTCGTCCGGGCTTTTCTCCATGGGGTACGGATCCCCTGCAGCGGCTCTCCACATGTCAACCTCCTTCTCCCGCAAGAATCCACTGTTGAGAAGCGCCAGCAGATCTTCGGTCTTGGCCTTGGATTTCTTCCATTCTTGATTCGGATTTGGTCGCGGCGGAGACACCGGCGGCGATGTCCCCGCGGCGGATCCGGCGGCCTCCTCGTGAGCCCTTTTCTTCCCACCGGCAGCCTTCGAGGTCTTCGATGGTGAGGGCTTCATTCTCCAAGTGCACGGTGTCTTCACTCACATTCGCTCGGGGGCTACGGCGGTGGCTTTCTACGGCGGCGCGTTCGGATCTACAATCCTCTCAACGGCGGCAGTGCGCACTGGCGGTGATTTCTGGCTCGATCTGCTAGGAATGGCTGCGAATGCGTGGGGTGAAAAACCCTAAGGGTTTCGGCTTCTATTTATAAGTCAACAGCGGCCCCTCCAACGGCCGGATGGATAAGTCTGTACACGGCTGACTCAGCGGCGGTGCTTGACTCTCCAACTTCTACTAGTCGACACGCCTCGTCTCGGGGGCTCGGCTACTTCTACTCAACTTCCTGGGTAGCGACAAGATTCAAGAGCAACTCAGGACACATTCTACAAGATGACCCTTCAATTCGAGAGGAAGTACTCGACTCAAGGCTCGGGGGCTCCGTGCCACGTGTCCTTCGGTTTTTTCTCTGGATTTCACGGGATATTCTTGCCAAAACTTCAGATGGACCCTCAGCCAGAGTCTGCAACTCAACCTAAGGCTCGGGGGCTACTCCATATGGAGTGCGATTTTGCAATCGCACTTCCATATCAGTTTCGGCTTCAAGACAACACGGGCATTGTTGAAGACCTTCAAGAGCAGCACTCGAGGACGCTTGGGACTACTCGAGAAGACTTCAGGATTGCTCAAATAACAGCTGGAGTACATTCCAGCCTCGGGATGCTTCGACTACTCTTGAGGACTTTTGACTTGTAGCGCTCAGGGACGCTTGAGGACTACTCGTTAAGGCCGTCAAGACTACTCGAAGCTATCCTTCTCGACTACAAAGTACTCGGGGGCTTGTCGTATGGACCTCCCTGGGCCCACTACCTCGGTGGGTACCAGGACCGACTACTCGGTGGGCCCCTGGGACTACTCGACTTGCGCTGCACGGCACCTGATGGCGTGAAGCACAAGGGCTACAGAGGAGAAGTACCCGGATAGGAAGCTGTACATGTCCCGCACTGTATAGAGGACTCCTAGACGTACTCGACTAGTACTCTCTCCCTGAACCGACTTGTAACCCTGCCTCCCAGACTATATAAGGCGAGGCAGGGACCCCCCTCTCTCTCACGGCTTAAGATTGCATCATCTTGTAATCGCACCCAATCAATCCAGAGCCACGCAGCATACAGGACGTAGGGTATTACGCACCCCGCGGCCCGAACCTGTCTAAATTGTGTGCCACGTGTCTCTCCCTTCGAGTTACCGATCTCGGCGAGGCCACATTCATCTACTTCGGGTACTCCCCTTAGTAGGTTGCCGGTCTAAAACACCGACAAGGGCACACTTGTGCATACTGTAGGCTACCAACTGCTGAAGCATATGGAACCATCTTCATTTGATCGATCTCATATTGGTTCCTTGGACATTGATAAAGTCCAAACTTATCGCCCTTTATTATGGGAGTAGGTGTGGCCTTACTCACATGCATATTATATTTCTTAAGTATCTTTTCCAAATATGCTTTTTGTGATAAACCTAAGACCCCATTCTTTCGGTCTCGATGAATCTCAATGCCTAAAACATATGAGGCTTCACCAAGATCTTTCATGTCAAAATTCGAGGACAAAAACTTTTTCGTTTCCTGCAGCAGTCTGACATCACTACTAGCAAGCAGGATATCATCCACATACAGTATTAGGAAAATAAATTTCCCATCCTTAAACTTTACGTAAACGCAGTTGTCCTCAACATTTGCTTTAAAACCAAACTTCGTAATGGTTTCATCAAACTTTAAGTTCCATTGTCTAGAGGCTTGCTTTAATCCATAAATGGACTTTCTTAAACGACATCCCAAATGTTCCTTTCCTTTCACAACAAAACCTTTGGGTTGAGTCATGTATACATCTTCATATAAATCTCCATCCAGGAATGCCGTCTTTACATCCATCTGATGTAATTCTAAATCAAAGTGAGCCACTAAAGCCTTTATGATCCTAAAAGAATCATTGCATGAGACTGGTGAAAACGTCTCATTATAATCTATCCCTTCTCTCTGTGTGTAACTCTTAGCCACAAACCGTCCCTTATACTTTTCAATATTTCCCTTGGAGTCATACTTAATTTTGTAAACCCATTTACAGCCTACTATCTTAGCTCCTTTAGGAATTTCTTCTAAGTCCCAAACTCTGTTGGTACTCATTGACTTCATTTCGTCTTCCATGGCTTCCAACCACTTGGATGCATCAGGACGACTCATAGCTTCTTCGAAAGAAGTAGGATCACCTTCTATGTGAATTTCTTCACATTTATAAACTTCATAGTCATCGGGGATAGCTGACTTTCTGACTCTTAGAGACCTCCTCGGGGCCTCTATAGCTGGCTCCTCCTGTACTTGGGGCTGTTGTGGTTCTTCCTGTGCATCAGTTGTTCTTGTAGGATCTTGATGAACAGTTTCCTCATTTTCTTCCACTGATGGCACAGGAGTACTAACAACAGGTTCCGGCACCACAGTGGGTTGCACTGTAGCTGTCGGAACAGTAGGCAGCTCAAAATACGGTTCTTCAACCATAGGAGTGGGTGCACACACCCGCTTTTCTTCAAGATCAATCTTTCGAACTGCCTTGCTCCCTCTGATCATTTCATTCTCTAGAAAGATAGCATGTCTCGTTTCCACAAACTTAGTATGTCTGTTAGGACAGTAGAAACGATAACCTTTAGACTTTTCTGTATAGCCAATGAAATGGCAACTTACTGTTTTGGGGTCTAACTTCCCAATATTTGGGTTGAATACTTTAGCCTCTGCTGGACAACCCCACACACGCATATATCTCATGGAGGGTTCCCTACCCGTCCACAACTCATACGGCGTTGTAGGTACTGACTTACTAGGTACTTTATTTAGAATGTGAGTGGCGGTTTTTAGCGCCTCCATCCACAGACTAACTGGTAAAGTTGAGTAGCTTAACATGCTCCTAACCATATCCATCAAGGTACGATTACTTCTTTCAGCTACTCCATTCTGTTGAGGTTCACCCGGTGTACTATACTGGGCAATTATGCCATTTTCCTGTAAGAACCTTGTAAAAGGTCCAGGAACTTGGCCATACAGGGTGTGTCGACCATAGTACTCCCCACCTCGGTCCGACCTCACCACCTTAATCTTTAGGTTGTGTTGATTTTCAACTTCAACCTTAAAAATCTTAAACTTATCTAGCGTTTCTGACTTCTCTTTGATTGGATAAATATACCCATATCGAGAATAATCATCTGTGAATGTAATGCATGAATCAAAACCATCCACAGATACCACAGGAAAAGGACCACAAATGTTCGTGTGGATTATCTCCAACACTCCTGTACTTCGCTTTGCGCCTTTCTTTATTTGCTTAACAAACTTGCCTTTAATGCAATCGACACATTGTTCTAAGTCATTAAACTCTAAAGGCGGAAGAATTGATTCCTTAACTAAGCGTTCCATCTTTCCCCTCGAAATATGGCATAAACGACAGTGCCATAATTTCGAAGATACGCTATCAATTCGCTTCCGCTTCTTACTTACATCTGTAGACGATGAAACATTCTCAATATCGCATACATTCTCAACACATTCAGTGGAAACATCATGACTAGCCAACATGTAAAGTTTGTCTTGTCGGATGGCAAGACCCACAGAAACATTATTTAACTTAATCAAACATTGTTGTGCACTGAACTGGCACTCAAATCCATAGTCTGCTAAACATGACACTGAAATTAAATTTCGACTTAAAGAAGGAACGTAAAGAACATCATGTAGGCGAAGTGTGAAGCCGTCCTTCAACTTAATGGGGAGATCACCAACCGCCTCCACTTCTGCCTCGACGCCGTTCGCAACTTTAATTCTTCTTTCTCCTGCATAGAATTAGCAACATGAGTAGTTGCTCCTGAATCAATCCACCAAGTAGATTTATCATAACTTAAGTACAGGGATTCATCTACAAACGTAATAATGTCCTCACCTTTAGACCACATGTGCTTTAGCCATTGAGGGCATTGCCTCCTCCAGTGCCCTGTCTGCTTGCACCAGTGACACTGGTTTGGAGCAAACTCTGTCTGGGGTGGAGCTTTCTGAGTTTTCTGAGACTGATCATTCTGTACTGGGGCTTTACCATGAGGCTTACTTGGTGCATTGGAAGGTCCACTCTCCGCTTGATTCTTAGGTTGGAAATTCTTACTCGGAAAGCTTCTCTTCTGTGGCTTCTTACCATGATTCACATAGTTGACAAGACCACCATTTTGAGCCTTCAGTCTCTCCTCCTCTTGGACAGACATAGCAATCAACTTATGCACGTCCCACTTATCTGGAATGGTGTTGTAGTTAACCTCAAAAGCTGAGAACTCAGGAGGCAGGGACTTAAAATCAAGTGAATGACAAACTCATTGGGAAGGACCATGCCCATCTCAGCAAGCTTGCCATTCATGTTGCTCATCTTAAGAATGTGGTCTCTTATACCACCACCAGTGTACTTCATTGCAACCAAACTGCCAATAGTGGTACTGGCATATGTCTTAGTATGGTGAGAGTGTTGTCTGTCCACTATCGTCAAATATTCGGCAGCAGTGTGTAAAACTCCGTCTTTATCCTTTTCAGGAATAGACGTCTTAATAGCCTCAGTCATCTTAGTTTGAGTAATTGCTAGACATCTTTTGTTGTCTAGATCCCACCTCGCCTTGGCGAGTTGATGCTCACTTTCCGCCTTAATGTGGACGTTTTCCCTTGCTTGCCAAGCATCGTCAGTCTCATTTGCACCTCTGACTGGTGCCTCAGGAGCTTCAGGACGCTTTGTGGTGATCACATACTCCATACCCAGCATCAAAAATGCCAGTTTCAGCAACTTGCGCCAAGCCGTGTAGTTGTTGCCAGTCAACTCAGGGATCTGACCAACATAACCAGCTTGTGCTGAAAAATAAAATTCAGAAAAGTGTGTGAACATTTAACAATAAATATTGCATGCATCAATTTAACTTTGGTCAAAATTAATACATACAACATACTTCTACATTAATTCTATATCACCTTTGAGCAGAAAAATAGAACTAATGCATAAAACTTTAGTGTAACAGTTCATAATATTGTGATTATCAGCTTTGGCCAGAAAAATAACAATATTATAAATTATTCATAATAAAAACTTCTTCTCTAATTAAATATCTCTTTGGTTCAATTTAACTAGAGAATGTAAACGCAGAGGAAAAACAGGACAAAAGACAGGAAAAACTTAATTTCAGAAGCATCTTACTCTCTGTAAAATTTCATCTAATTACACAAAATTTAACAGAGATATAAACATAATTAAAAACCAAACAAAGACCTAAAACACAATGCAAAAAAATGCTTCTGAAAATAAAAAAACTTAATTGAAAAAACCTTTACTGTGCGCGCCTACTTAAGCAGCCCACCGACACAATCGGCCCATGGCCTGCCAGCGCGCCCCCGCCTGGGCTTCAAGCCCGACAGCGGACGGCTGGGCCGGCGAAGCGGCCCAGCGCCTGAACCCACCTGGGCCTAATCTAGCCCAAGTGACCACCGGTTGCTCCGCAGCCGTCGATCGGCAGATCAACGTCCCAAAATCAATCCCGGCGAAACCATCTGGTATATAACTCCGAATCACCTGGAAACCCTAGATCAGGTCATTTCCCCTGCCCTGTCTCCGGCCCAGCCGCGGCAACGGCGAGCTGCGTCTTCCCCGCCTCCGGCGCTTCCGCCGGCGGCGGTGAGGAGCGGCGCCGCCCCGGTGAACACCGGCGGCCAGCACCCCCCTCTCGCTCTCTTCCCCTTCTAGCCCCTCCCTTCCTCCACATACGCACGAGATGCACGAGATTCAGAGAGAGGGACAGGGCATGGAACAAGGCGGCGCCGCCCCTGGCCCCCTCGCCGGCGCACGCGTGCACCCGCAGGGTGAACGCATCGCCGTCGAGCGGCTCACGGGTGGCGCCCGGTCTATCCCTGCACGGCGCCGAAGCATTCCCGCATGGCGGCGGGTCCAAACCCGCACGGCGGCGGTGATCTCCTTCAACAGGTGAGTACTTCATGGGGAAATCTTGATCTAGGGTTTGGAGATTTGTTTGTTTCGTTTCGATTCGACCCCTAACCCGGTGGAACTTGGGTTCGGGTTGCCACTTTGGTTTTCGATTCGACTTTACTTCCCCTAACCCGAGCACAATCTAGGGTTAGGGTTTGGAACTTTAGTTGATTCGCATCGAATCTGCTTGAATTTTGACATTTCTTCCCCTGAACCCGAACTGAATCTAGGGTTAGGGTTTCAACTTGAGTTCGAAAAGTTCTTGTCCAGTGCATCTTACCCCCTGGATCTGTTGATCCGGGATCATCTCCTTCTCATTTCTACACTGGCACTGACTTAACCCACGATCTAGAATCTACTAACTTGTCTGGCTAAACTGATACCATTGTTAGACTTAATTAATCAACACATGCACAAGAACTAGCAGTAGATCTAGTCGGGTAGAGGCTTAACATAAACATATACAAGAGACACACTTAGATCTAAACCTTAGAACAATTACTCTAGCACATCTACATTACTGCATTAAGAAGACACAGGAGGGTAGGGTCACAGACCATCCATGGAAGCCTGAGGAGCGCCTTCAGAGGCCATGGAGTCGTCGGCGGTCGCTGGGGCGGCCGCTGGTTGATGCAGGTGAGGGAGTGTCGTCGCCGGCTCGGTGACGACGGCGGCGGAGTTCGCGTGACGGAGATGAGGGCGGTGGCACCGTGTACGCCGGATCCAGCCGGAGGTGGGCGGAGTCGATGAGCAGTCCCGCCGCTCCAGCGCTCCCTCAGTCGGTAGGGTTTAGGGGTGGGTGGCGGCGGCGCAGTCGAACCTCGTGTCAAGTACCCGTGGCCCCCACCCCCCTTAATATAGCGCTGTGCGTGCAGGGGCCCACCAACCATCGATTGGTTGGGCGCCCCCGACTAGGGCGCGAGACCGAGTCCGCAGCGGCCTTTGGGCCGTTGCGGGATGAGATCGAACTAACATTCAGGCATGGCCAGATGGAACGATAGAGGAAGGGAGCAGGTGCCATGATTGAATTCCACAATCCACTCTTTGCGTGCATGTCTGTTTAGTCACTCTGACCTAATCCGAGTGAGTAGTGAACCTGTACTTGCACTGGTATACCTCTTGTATTGTAGTAGCACACCTGCACGTACTGTATGATTGCTCCCGCCAAGGCACCAACTGCCGTCACCAGTGGAAGCCAACAGGCCAGAAAAATGGAAAGAAACACGCAGAAAGTCCGGAGCAAAAGATAAACTTTGATCAATGGAAGGCCTAAAGCATACTAAACCATTCCAGGTGAGACCTGCTGGCTAAGCAAAGAATCCCTCACAGTTCACGAGTTTGGTGGAGATAGAGGAAAGAAAGCTGGAGACGGTTCCAGTCAATTCCATGACAGGGAAACAAAGCAAAAGAATCTTGAAAAGCAGCAAATTCCGAAACATAAACCAAACCAGAACTTTTGATTAACAAAAAAACAGAACCAGGAGGCTTACATACATGCAGCTAATCGAGTATCATCACCCTCTTCACACTCTATAATTTAGCAGGCCAGTTGCAGAATCCGTATTATATATGTACATGGATATATATGGATCATCAAGCAGTATATATACCAGAGAAAAGCACGGAATCGATCGAGCGCAGACCGAATTTATTCCGTGTTTATACATGGAGTACATATCAGGATCGACGAGGAATTCATCCAATCCATCATGGCCTCCACACGTCCCTGATGGTCTCGTGGAAGCTTGCGAGAACGAGGAGGAGCACGACGAGCATGGCGACGCCCCATGGCGAGCTGCCCTCGGAGGTCCCGCTGTCGTAGCCCGGCCTCCAGCGGCGCTCGCTGGGGTAGAAGCCGAAGAAGTAGCCGTCGAAGTTGTCGACGGAGGAGATCCAGCGGATGAGGAGCACGAGCAAGATGGGCACGGCCAGCAGCGCCCAGCTGAACTGCTCCGCCGCCTCCTCGATGAAGTCCTCGTAGGTGAAGAACCACGACACCCCCAGCAGGAGCATCACCATGAGCAGGATCAGGATCACCGGGTACGGCAGCGGCGACAGCGTGAACGCCTCCACGATCGACGACTCCGGCCGCCGGTCGCCGTAGTACGCCATGGCTAGCTGCCTTGGTTTGGTTTGGTCGTTCGGCTTCGGGACGGGACCCCCCTCCTCTCCTCTCTGGTGATTCTTGGCTTGTGGAGGTTGATGAGAAGGGGAAAGCGAGCGAGGGAGAAGGACGCGGACGGACGTGGTGGCGAAACCGGCGATGGGGGGATATGAAGGCGCGTGCAGCCAACAACGGATCGTGTCGTGTGCGCGGCGCGGGGATGGGTGCGTGTAACGGCCCAAAGGACTCCTGCTGACGTGTAGAGGGATCGTGGGGGGAGCGGCGGGCAGAGGAGGGTGCCTCGTCCCGCACCTGCTGACGAGTGATTTGACACTCGGAAGCTCACTCAAATGCTGTACTTTTCATGTGTGATTTGTGGAGGATTCGCACTAGAACGTCCGACCCCAGCTTTGCCTTTGCGTCTGGTCTGATACAAAGCGACGCAAGCAGATTCGGATTAGAGTGAGCAATCGACGAGGGAGTCGGCGCGCGCGTATGGCGTGGTGTACGCGTGGAGACCGGCAGCATGGCCGCGTGCCCTTTTTTTTCTTCTTTTTGTGTGGAAGAAATAGCGTGATGTTGCTGACGATTTCTCGGGGAGATACGTGCTGGTATGCTTCCTTGACAGTCAGATCGGTTTCGATGTGGATACCGCCGCGCTCTTACACAATTTCCATGGTAGTTGTGTCATGCAGGGATCGTGGTAGAATCGTGCTGTCGAATTCTGGTCCCCCAAACCAATTATGGCATGCTTAATTGGATTGCAAATTGTGATCTGGATTTAATTCAGAGCTGGTAAGGTTCTGGACTTTGGCCTTGAGGAGAGGGGAAGCTAGACCGAAGCGTCAGATCTTCTGCAGCCTACCTGAAGGAGAGGGAAATTTGCCTCGAAACTGCTTCTGCCTACTACTATATTTGTAGAGGCAAATTGGCTCCCCTAAATCATGGGAAAGCTACCATAGCTCCTTTTTCTTAAATTACACAGTACAACGCAGACGCTCACAACACGCACACACACTCACCCTTATGAATACACGTACGCAAACCCTACCCCTATGAGCACCTCCGAAGGACTGAGCACCGGCAGATCTGGAGATTCCCGAAGTCACCACTGGCGCCTCGTCGTCGACGGGAACGTCGCTTACCACTTAACGCATAACGTCGGTAAATCCTGGAAAATCCAAGAAAAGGTGCGAGCACCAGGATTTGAACCCAAGTGGGTAGCATCCCACTGGACCGTCCTAGATTTATCAGCTGCTTTGACATAGACAACAAAAATTTTTGGTATAGACATCCTATATTTCCTTTATAGGATCACATATTAAAGAGGAATATTCTTTTCTCTTCAAACTCCTACTTGATAACATTTTTCACCTTCTTCGACTCCTGCGGCCAGCGAGTCCCCACGAGGTACCGAGTGGCAGCGTGCATCATGCCAGGGTTCAGGGCAGCTGTTGGGGAACGATGACAAAAACCGTCGACCCTAAAGCGCGAGAGGAGACTAGAGACTCGCTCGAAGCTAAGGGTAGGTAGTGTAAACTGTTACAAGGATATAACGAGCCTCAAGTGGGAAATGAGCAAGTATCCAGAGAGTTATCAATTTTTTGGAGCAACAAACAAACTCCACTAGTTTTCTCCTGAACAATACCAAACTGCTACAAACTTTTCAACGTTACCCTACCCATAACATTCACAAGCAAGCTTTCAAATATCAATCATATATGAGAATAACAAGTCAGTGTTTACCACATGGAAACAAACACACCAAACTTACAACAGTACACATGTCCAGCTAAAAAAATATAGATATACCATGGGCAACATCTAAATATCTTCAAATTTGGCATCCATCAAAAACAATTCAAATAAACTGTAATATGTATTGAATGCTATGTTATTGTGTTTCCTATAGAAGCAGCCAACAGCTGATGTTTACCACGTAGGAACCAAACACACCAAACTTACAAGAGTACACATATCCAACTAAGAAAATATAGATATACCACAGGCAACATCTAAATATCTTCAAATTTAGCATTCATAAAAAACAATTCAAATAACATGTAACATGTACCGAAATGCTATGTTATTGTGTTTCCTATATAAGCAGCCAATAACTGATGTCATTACAAACTATGTTACTATGTTTCCTAGATAAACAACCAACAACTAATGTCTTCAAATATGCATCGAATTCAATTGTGTTTTTCTTAATAATAAAAATATGCATCCAAGTTGAAAAGATTATGAAGGAGAGTTTTATCAATACAAGACAGGCAGACATACCAGCATGGACTAAAGAAAGTTATATTAATTTGCATGGTGAAAGGCAGTGTAGAAAATAAAATTTCCATGATAATGGATATATCAAATATATCATGAAACACATTACCAAACATAATCATGAGCCAAAAAACATAAAGTTGTTGAGAAACACATTACCAAATCATAATGAGTCAACTAAGTTGACACGATTAAATCAAAATATCGTCTTCGAACCATAGGTCAGATGACGACGGCGGAGGAGAGTCGCTTGGGGAGTCGTCGAAGCTCATCTTCTCGCCGGGCAGATGCTCCTTCTCATCCGAAGACGGATCCGACCCTAGCGGAAGCTGCCAGGCATGGCAATGTGGTGCTAATGTTGCAAGTTCCTCGGTGAATTGGAAAAATGATGTGGCAGTACTTGTGGACGGAGTAAAGACATTTGCAAGGTAGAAGTGGTTTTATAGATAGATATTTGGGCGCCGTGTTTGAGGAGGTGAACCCAAAACGATCCATCTCCTTCTACAACATCACGTGTGATCCTTTGAATCCTTTACCTTTTTTCATTCACACTACCTTTTTTCATTTCACACTTCCATTCTTATGATAGACTATCATTTTAGTGTTCATATCAGAGTTTCAAATATTAATCGTTTTTTCATGTAAAAAAATATGCCATAACAGCAACAAAAGTAATACGTGTGTATATACTGAGATTCTAAAGTAATTGATCAAATCACAAATTGGTTTCGATGTGGATACCGCCGTGCTCTTATACACAATTTCCATGGTAGTTGTGTCATGCAGGGAAAGGGATCGCGGTAGAATCGTGTTGCCGAATTCTGGTCCCCCAAGCCAATTATGGCATGCCTAATTGGATCGCAAATTGTGATCTGGATTTAATTCAGAGCTTGTAAGTCCTGGATTTTGGCCTCAAGGAGAGGGAAAGCTAGACTGAAGCGTCGGATCTTCTGCATTACCTAAAAGAGAGGGAAATTTGCCACGAAACTGCTCGTGCCTACTACTATATTTGTAGAGGCAAATTGGCGGACAGTTGCTCCCCTGAATCGTGGGAAAGCCACCATAGCTCCTTTTGATGTTTAACAGGATTTATCAGCTGCTTCGACATAGACAACAAAATTTTTTGCTGTAGACACTGTATATTTCCTTTATAGGATCACATACTGAAGAGGAATATTCTTCTCTCTTCAAACTCCTACTTGATAACATTTTTCACCTTCTTCAGCTCCGGCGGCCAGCGAGTCGCCGAGTCCCCACGAGGTCCCGAGCGGCAGCATGCATCGTGCCAGGGGTCAGGGCAACTGTTGGGGATCGATGACAAAAACCGTCGACCCTAAAGCGCGAGAGGAGACTAGAGAATACAAATTCTCACAACTTTTTAACCACTCGATAGAAACTCGCTCGAAGCTAGGAGCAGATAGTGTAAACGGTTACAAGGACATGGCGAGCCTCAAGTGGGAAACGAGCAAGTATTCAGAGAGTTATCAAATTTTTAGAGCAACAAACAAAGTCTGAGTTCTCTAGTTCTATAAAAATTCTCGGTTATTTTTGTACTCGAAGCTCCTAGAAACCCATGTTTGTGTATTCCTCAACTTTTAGTGAGCCTCGGGTGGAAGAATGTTGGATCTTTTTATTGCGATCCTTAGGAGACTCCTCATTCATCAAAACTTTCGACTTGTGCGAACTCGAGTGTTGGGGATTCAGGGAGGGACCCCCCTCTACCCAGTTGGCCACCCCCGAGACGGACAAGGGGTGACGCCATCTACTGTCCCACCACAAGATAGAAAAGGGCGTCCGTCTTCTCCAGAAATATAACTAGTAGCTCATACAAATATGTGTTCCATATGTATCACATATATACTAAAACAAAGATCCATCCAAAACTCCACTAGTTTTCTCCAGAACAATACCAAACTGCTACAAACTCCTCAACATTACCCTAACCATAACATTCACAAGCAAGCTGTCAATCATATATGAGAATAACAAGTCAGGGTTTACCACATAGAAACAAACACACGAAACTTACAACAGTACACATGTCCAACTAAAAAAATATAGATATATCAAGGGCAACATCTAAATATCTTTGGCACTCATCAAAAATAATTCAAATAAACTGTAATATGTACCGAATGCTATGATATTGTGTTTCCTATATAAGCAGCCAACAGCTGATGCTTACCACATAGGAACCAAACACACCAAACTTACAAGAGTACACATATCTAGCTAAGAAAATATAAATATACCATAAGCAACATCTAAATATCTTCAAATTTAGCATTCATAAAAAAACAATTCAAATAACATGTACCGAAATGCTATGTTATTGTGTTTCCTATATAAGCAGCCAACAACTGACGTCATTACAAACTATGTTACTATGTTTCCCAGATAAACAACCAACAACTAATGTCTTCAAATTTGCATCGAATTCAATTGTGTTTTTCTTAATAATAAAAATATGCATCCATGTTGAAAAGATTACCAAGGAGAGTTTTATCAATACAAGACAGACATGCATACCAGCATGGACTAAAGAAAGTTATATTAATATGCATGGTGAAAGGCAATGTAGAAAATAGAATTTTTATGATAATGGATATATCAAATAATAATGAAACACATTAACAAACATAATCATGAGAAAAAAAACATGAAGTTGTTAGGAAACACATTATCAAATCATAATGAGTCAACTAACTTGACACGATCAAATCAAAATATCAATAAAGCCTTACTTGATTGTTGCTAATTGTGACCAATTTCAGAATCTAAATGCAAACAAAGCAAACAATGGAAGCGGCTAGCACATGGAGACAAAAACTTAAAGAACAACATATGTAATCAACTTAAGTTTACGTGAGCACTTACATTGGATTCTGAACATAATGACATTAAGAGTGTCCTTGGTGATCAGGATACAGCAACTCCAGCCCGAGTGAAGACAGATAAGTGCCTTTAGGGGATGGTAACACACCTTGATTTTGGACTTTCATGATTTTGATCTACACTCATCATGAAATAAGAAGCAATACATTGGTAAATAAGGATCATATGGCCAAGACAAACTATATAGATCATCAAACAAATCTTCCTTTTAATGTAGTAGGAGCTCGGTAGACCATCAATGTTGACTCATGAGCAAGGGGCATATCCAAATTACAAAGCTGGCCCTACTTTCAACAGAATGGTAAAGATTGTCCTCGGCCCACAGTTGAGAAGAAATGTATTAGCCTATGTAGACGATGTCGTCATACACAGTAAGAAGAAAGAACAACACATCGAAGATCTCAGAGAAACCTTCGCGAACTTAAGAAAGTATGGCCTCATGTTAAACCCAGAAAAATGTATCTTCAGGGTATCTAGAGGAAAGCTGTTAGGCTGCATGGTGTCAAAGTCAGGCATACAAGCGAATCCAGAGAAGATAGAGGCAATAAGAAACATGAGAACACCGCAAACAAAAAGAGACATCCAGAAGCTCACAGGTAGAATAGCAACATTGGGTCGCTTCATAGCGCGATCTGCAGAACGAAGCTTACCGTTCTTCAAGTTATTGTCTGCGAAGAACAAAATCAATTGGGATCCCGAAGAGGAGAAGGCGTTTGAGCAGTTTAAAGCTTAGAAAATCTAGCAATACTAACAAGTCTAGGAGACAAAGCGAAGCTATTGTTGTACATTGCAGCTTCAGCCAATGCAGTAAGCGCAGCTCTAGTGGAAGAGAAGCATGAAGAAGGGCAGCTTAAGCAAGTACCAGTATACTTCGTCTCTGAGGCTCTATCAGGAGCGTAGAAATTTTACTCTGAACTTGAGAAGATGACATATGCAGTTGTAATGGCAGCAAGAAAACTGAAGCACTATTTTCAAAGTTATTCAATCACAGTTCCTACATCATAACCTCTTCGAGAGATACTACAGAACAAGGAACCTTCAGCGAGGATAGGCAAATGGGCTACAGAGCTATCTCAGTACGCTGTTGAATTCACGGCGAGAACAACCATCAAGTCGCAAGTCCTAGCAGACTTCATTGCAAATTGGACCCCAGATCCGAACGAAGAGAAGAGAGAAGAAAAACCGGAAGTCCCATGGATAATGTATTGTGACGGAGCATATTGCGATGATAGTGCCGCATCTTCGGCAATCCTAATGTCCCCATCAGGCATAAAGATGAGATATGCTATGAGATTGGACTTCGAAGGCAAGACAAATAATGTGGCAGAATATGAAGGACTGTTATTGGGCCTTCGCAAAGCAAGGGCAATAGGGGTACGAAGGATGATCATAAACAGACTCAAAACTCATCACAAGGCAAATAGGCAAAACCTATAAAGCAAAACATGATGAAATGGCAAAATACTTGAAAACTGTACGAGCCATGGAAAAATACTTCTTCGGCTTCACCGTCAGGAAAATACCAAGAGACCAAAACAATGAGGCAGACATGCTAGCGAAGGCAGCAGCACAGAAAGATCCCTTACCACCAGATGTCTTCGATGAAGTCCTTAAATGCAAGACAATAGATTGTGATGAAGCACCAGTAAAGTACATAATTTCAATATCTAGTGAAGACTGGAGGTCTTCAATCATGGCATTTTTGAGGGGCCACTATGAGCCTCAGTCAAAGGAGGAAAGCAAAAGAATGGCCTTGAGAGCGAGGGTGTATGAAATAAGAGGAGACAAATTATACAAAAGCGGAGTTTGCGCACCATTGTTAAAATGCATCTCTACAGAAGAAGGGCGAGACCTATTGCAGTAGATCCATTCAGGAATGTGCTCATCTCACATTGGAACTAGAAGACTAGTGGCGAAGGCATTCCGCCAAGGATTCTATTGGCCTACGACAGTTCGTGACGCCGAAGATATAGTGCGAAGATGTGACAATTACCAAAAGCATTGCAACTATACAAAAACCTCACCTTACGAGATACAGTTGCTACCGCCCGTATGGCCCTTCGCAAGATGGGGAATAGATATAGTGGGGCAGCTACCAACAACACCAGGCAATTACAAGTATGCAATAGTAGCGGTGGAGTATTTTTCAAAGTGGATAGAAGCGAAGGCAGTGCACAGAATCACTTCGCAAGTAATACAAAAATTCTTCTGGCAAAATATCATGTGCAGGTTTGGAGTACCATACGAAATGACGGTAGACAATGGCAAGCAATTTGATAGCACAGATTTCAGGAGGTTTTGCTTCAACCTCGGAACAAAGCTATGCTTGGCTTCAGTATATCACCCAGAATCCAACGGAGCAGTGGAAAGAGCCAATGGTATTATCTTCACAGGAATCAAAAAGAATTTGACAGGAATGGCTAGGGGGAAGTGGGCCGAAGAGCTGCCAAGAGTCATATGGTCTCACAACACAACTACTTCTAGAGCCACAAATTTCACACCTTTCAGATTGTTGTACGAAGAAGAAGATGTGATACCCGAAGAGGTCTGTCGGTGTTTTAGACCGGCAACCTACCAAGGGGAGTACCCGAGGTAGATGAATGTGGCCTCGCCGAGATCGGTAACTCGAAGGAGAGACACGTGGCACACAATTTAGACAGGTTCGGGCCGCGAGGTGCGTAATACCCTACGTCCTGTACGCTGCGTAGCTCTGGATTGATTGTGTGTGTTTACAAGAAGATGCGGATGAAGAGATAGGGGTCCCTGCCTCGCCTTATATAGCCCGGGAGGCAGGGTTACAAGTCGGTTTGAGGGGGAGAGTACTAGTCGGGTACGGCTAGGAGTTCTTTACATGGATCCGGACATGTGTAGCTTCCTATCCGAGTACTATCCCTCTGTAATCCTTGCGCCTCACGCCAGCATGTGCCGTGTTGCCCAAGTTGAGTAGTCCCAGGGGCCCACCGAGTAGTCGGTCCTGGTACCCACCGGAGTAGTGGGCCCAGGGATGTCCATACGACAAGCCCCCGAGTACTTTGTAGTCGAGCAGGATGTCTTCGAGTAGTCTTGATGGCCTTGGCGAGTAGTCCTTGAGCGTCCCCGACTCTCACAAGCCGAAAGTCCTCAAGAGTGCTTGAATCATCCCGAGGCTGGAAGGTACTCCAGCTGATCTTTGAGTAGTCTTGAAGTCTTCTCGAGTAGTCCCCAAGCGTCCCCGAGTGCTTCTCTCGAAGGTCTTCAATAATACTTGTGATGTCTTGATGAAGAAACCATATGGAAAATGCGATTCGGAGAATCGCATTCCATATGGAATGTAGCCCCCGAGCCTTAGGTCGAATCGTAGATTCAAGCTGAGGGTTAATCTGAACTTTTGCCAATCTTATCCCGAAAAATCCAGAGAAAAAACCGAAGGTCACGTGGCACGGAGCCCCTGAGCCTTGAGTCGAGTACTTCCTCTCAAATTAAAGGGTCATCTTGACTGTAGAATGTGTCCTAAGTGGGTCTTGTATCTGGTTGTTACCCACGGAGGTCGTCTGAGGTAGTCGAGCCCCCGAGATGGAGAGCATCGAGTACTGGAAGGTGAAGAGTCATGCTGCTGCCGCTAGGTCACCCGTCTGGCGTCATATCTGAGAACCGAGCCGGCAGGGTCGGTTATAAATAACCGGTGAGTCCCTTAGGGTTTTCATTCCTAGCAGTTGCATTCCTCATATTAGATCTGAATCGCCGCCTCCTCTGCTCCTCTGCTGCCGCCGCCGTGCATAGACGTAGATCCAGTTGCTCGCGCCGCCGCAGTGCACCCGCCGCTGTAGCCCCCGAGCGAATGCGAGTGAAGACACCCGTCTCTTGGAGAATGAAGGGGTCTCCGGCGAAGGGCAAGAAAACCGGTGCGTCGAAGAAGAGAAGCCGCGATGAAGAGACCGGTGATGTCGGCCAGTCGTCGACGTCGCCACCTCCGTCCCCTCGCCCCAATCCGGCGAAGGAGTGGAAGAAAGCAAAACTGAAGACTGAGGACCTCCTCGCCTTGGTCAACAGTGGATTCCTTCGTGAGAAGGAGGTGGATCTATGGCGCACCGCCACCGGCGATCCATACCCGATGGAGAAGAACCCGGACGAAATCCCAATGCTCGCCCGGTTCGTAGAGCGCGGATTGGCGCTCCCCGCCAGTGATTTCTTCAAGGGTCTGCTCAGGTACTACGGCATTGAGTACCTTAATCTCAACCCCAATGGTATCTTCCACGTCTCCATCTTTGTACACTTCTGCGAAGCCTTTGTGGGGATCAAGCCCCACTGGATCTTGTTTCGGAAATTCTTCCGGTTGAAGCCGCAGCCGAGCACCAACGATACACGAGTAGTCGGAGGTGCTGGTATCCAGATGCGTGAAGACGCCACCGACCAGTACCTGCCGTACAAGTTGATAGACTCCAACCAGGACTGGAAGGCCAAGTGGTTCTACATCAGCAACCATCATCCTGAGCTGCCAAAGCCGAGCGGGTGTCAACCGAAGCACAAGCCGTGGTGGAACACAGAGCCCACCATGCAAGAGGGTATTCAGCTACCCGAGTTGCTGAAGAAGATCAAGGCCTTGCGAGAAGCCAGGCTGAGGGCCGAACACGTGGCCTTCAGCTTTATGAAGAGGAGGGTGCAGCCACTGATGGCACGAGACACCCTCGGGTACCAGTACACCGGCGACAAGGATACGTCTTGGTTGCCTGGCTTCGAACACGAGGACCATGTCATCGTGGAGAGGCTGGGCAAGATCTTCAAGGATATGCCCCCGTACACACCGTGCCCGGTGCCAGAGTATTCTGCGGCACGGCCGCCTAATCAGGTCAGTAGTCGTGACATAAGCCCCCGAGTACTGATTTGCTTGAAGTAGTCATACTCATATGTGCTACATGTTGTAGGATGACGTGGCGAAATACGTCTCAGTCCCGACTTCTCCTCCGCGACTTGTGGAGCAACCGGAGGAGAAGGGCAAGAAGAAGGAATGCCGCGTGGTCGGTGAAGGGGAAGACGCCGTTGTCATCGAGTCCGGCTCTGATGACGATGAAGATGAAGAAACTCTGCAGCAAAGGTTCCACCTGCGCTTCAGGTTCAGCCGAGCAGGGATGCCAAACGTCCCAGTCATCGAGAAGCCATTCAGCCTCGAGGCTAGTTTGCCGATGCTGCCGAGGAGGCCTCGCAACGTGGCGCGGAAATGCGCCGTCAAGAAGCTGAAGATCTCCGAGACGACCAGCCAAGAAGTAAACACCGCGACTAGAGTAGTCGAGCACAGCTGATGGGTAGTCGTGTGCTGATCAATTGTCTTGTAATGTTGCAGGATATCCCCTCCCCGGACCTCGTAGACCAGGGCGACGAGGGGGTCCTGGACACCGTGGGGGTGGTAGCTGAGAGGAGTATCAGCCCACCTCCATCAACTGAAGAAGTCGTGCCGACAGTGGCACTGCAGGAGACCGGCGCTGCGGAGCCGCAGCCGTCGGTTGAAGAAGGACGAAACCCTCCGTCGGCCGCGACTGTACAGCAACCGGAGGAGGCGCCTGTTGAGGCCGGAGCTGCTGCCGAGGCTGGCATAGTTGATATTGCCAGTATACTAGGTGCTCCGACCGTGACTGTGGTGCGGTCGACACTGTAAGTTCTTATGAACCTTCAAGTAGTCGTATAGACGGCAGACTTGTCTTGTTGACTTGATTGCTTCGTGATGCAGGAAATCCACGGACCTGTTGTGGGACGGTGAGGAGACCAGCACTCCAGCCGACGGAGAGGGCCGCTCGGCGGAGGAGCGCGAACCCACGCCGCCGCCACAGACTGAAGTCGCAGTGGAGTCGTCGTTGGAGGAAGCCACCTTGGTTGAAGGTATGTGTCCTGTCATCACTGATAGTCATTACGCATAATAGTCGTAGCCACTGAGATTGACTACGTGTACTCATTGTACTAGGAGCACAAGCTGAGGGAGCCTCGATTCCTGAAGCCGTGGCCATAGAGACGGCTGCTTTGGAGTCGGAGCCCTCGAGACCGATGGCCGGGACGGCGGAAGAAAAAGCCCCGAGTTGGGTGCGGAGGAGCAGGACGATCCGCTCCACGGGACGAGCACGGACGTAGTCGTCCGCTCGCCCATCATAGAGGAAGCTGCGCCGATCCGTTCGGCGGCTATGGCAGAGGAGGCATCTTCGAGCCGCGAGGGTCTTGAGCTGCTGGAAGACAATCTTGTCGATCCGGCCATTGTCGCTCTGAACATGGAGTCATGGTGGCGTACCCAGCTGTGGGTCAAGGTATGTTGCGAGTACCTCGAGTAGTCTTGTACGACAAAATACAAAGAACACGTTTGACTGTTCTGTCTTCACAGGATATTATTGAAAGATCCCGTGAGAAGTCCGAGCTGCTGAAGGGGTACGGCGACACAGTCCTTCGTGCCGAAGCCTTGGAGAAGGAGCTCGACAAGTCGAAGAAACATTCTGCGCTGCTCCAATCCAAACTTGACGGTGCCTTCGCCCAATATCATAACGAAGTGCAAGAGATGCAGGCGAAGAGGGACGACTTGATTCGAAAAAACACGTCGCTGCGCCAAAAGAATAAAGGTATGCTTCCCGCCAAAGCCTTTGAGTACTTATTAGGGTACCTTGGTGTAATCTGGCGATGTGATGAGTTGTCTGCAGAGCTTGAGGAAAGGGTCGACCAGCTGAAGGCGTCGGAGACGGACTTGAAGAACATCGTGTACCGTGAGACCGACAAAAGAGAGGTACTTGAGTATGAGTATGCTCAGTTGCGCCATGAGTGTATCAAGCACATGGAGCTTCGTGAAGCCTCAGACCGTGACCTTGTCAATTGCTATAAATCTCTGCAGAAGCTCAATGAAGATTGCGAGAAACTGCGGGGCCAACTGAAGGAACTTGAGGAAGCCACGCTGCCCATTGCAAGGCTACTGGTGCCACACCCGGGCGGGCCGAAGATTGCTCCACTGGTGGACCGGTTGAAGGAAGCCCCCGGGCGTCTGGCGACGTATGTCAAGCACTTGGCGAAGTCGATCCCGAACCAAGTCTTGGCATACATGAAGTCATATTTCCCCAAGGCTCCAGTGGACGTAGTCGCCGGTGGACTTGCGGCGAACTGTACTGACGATCAGTACAAGACCCTCCTGGAGGAGATGGCGCCCATTGCTGAACAAGTGGCGGAAAAGCTCAACCTTCAGTAAAAGTACCTGTAGGAGTAGCTTAAAGTAGTTGATGTAAAACAAACAGAGTTGTTAATAACTTGTTTGGATTATCAATGAAAGTTGACCACGATATATCTGTGAAATAAGTACTCGTAGCCGCCACTTGCAACGAAGTGTGCGGAGTACCAAACCGTGGTGGAGCTTGTGAGTAGTAGTACTCAGTAGGAGATGCCTGATTGGAAGGCACAGTAAATAAGTTGAATCAAACTTTATTACTGATGAATAAGTACACTTGAATGGTCAGAGCCGTTTACAAGTGTAGTCACCAGGACCCGGAGGCCGCCTACGACTAGGTAGCGCTAGGACCCTTAGGCCGCTTACAGCTAGAGATCCGTTAGTAGTCGTATAGACTAGATCTAGAGTACATGGTCTTACAGACCGCCGCTAGAGTCCTCAGCGCTCTAAGCAGCCCAAGATCCGTTAGTAGCTGTTGACGCTGGATCTTGGAGAAGAGTAGTCCGAAGACTAGTGCCAGGACCGAAAGGCCGCTTACAGCGAGGGGTTCGTGAGTAGTCGTGTAGACCTGGACCCGTAGAGTAGTCGAGCAACTACGCGTAGAAGCGACACAGCTGGTCGACATTCTACGAGTTGTTGATGTCGTCGCCTTCAAGTGTTTGGAGGCTGTAGGAGCCTGGTCCGGTCACCTTAGAGATTGAAAAGGGACCTTCCCATGGTGAGCTGAGCTTGTGTAGTCCGTCTGTGTTCTGGATACGACGGAGGACTAGATCGCCGACGTTGAAGGAGCGTTCCTTGACGTTGCGATCGTGGTAGCGTCGGATACCCTCGAGGTACCTTGCTGATTGGACGAGGGCGGCGCAGCGGGCTTCTTCGAGGCCGTCGATGTCAACCCGTCTACTGTCTTCCGAGATGCCTTCGTCGTATTGTTCTACTGCCGGGGATTCCCACATCACGTCGGCAGGTAGAATAGCTTCGGAGCCGTAGACCAGGAAGTAGGGCGACTGCCTCGTCGGCTTGGTAGGCTGAGTACGAAGCCCCCAGAGTGCGTTGGGTAGTTCCTTGATCCACTTGCCTCCTTTTGTGTTAGCTGCGTCGTGCAATTGCTTTTTGAGGGTGTCGAGTACCATCCCGTTGGTGCGCTCAACTTGACCGTTGGCGCGGGGGTGGGCGACTGAGACGTACCGGACGTCGATCCCGCTGTTCTCGCAGTATTCCCAGAACTGGTGGTTGTTGAAGTTGGAACCCAAGTCTGTGATGATGTGATGGGGCAACCCGTAGCGATGCACGAGTTCATCCAAGAAGTCGAGTACTCTGTCGGCCTTTGGGCAGGTGACCGGCTTGACTTCGATCCACTTGGTGAACTTGTCGATGGCCACCAAGACTCTGTTGAATCCTCCTGGCGCAGTTGGCAGAGGCCCAATCATGTCGAGCCCCCAGCAGGCAAAGGGCCAGGTTGGTGGTATGGTGACTAGCTTGTAGGCCGGGACGTGTTGTTGCTTGGTGAAGAATTGACATCCTTGGCACTTTCTGACGAGTTCTTCAGCGCCGGCTAGAGCTGTTGGCTAGTAGAAAGCTCGTCGGAAAGCCTTGCTCACCAGCGTTCAAGAAGACGCATGGTTGCCGCAGACACCTTTGTGGATCTCCTCCAAGATATCCTTGCCTTCTTCTCGAGGTATGCACTTCATGAGTACTCCAGAAGTGACACCTCGCCTGTAGAGCTTGTCTCCGACTAGGACGTAGGCCTTTGCTCGGCGGACGAGTTGTTCGGCCAAGTTCTTGTCGGATGAGACCTTCTGCTCGCGGATGTAGTCGATGAAGGGTTGTCTCCAGTCCACGTCAATCATCATGACCTCCTGGCCAGACTGTAATGGCGCAGGGTCAGTAGCCGTTGGCACCGACTCCGGGATGGATGGCGCGTGAAGCTCGTGGACGAAGACTCCAGCAGGAACTTGCGCGCGAGTAGAACCAAGCTTCGACAGGACGTCCGCGGCAACATTGTTGTCGTGGACGACGTGGTGGAACTCGAGATCGTAGAATTTGTTCTCGAGCTTGCGGACCTCCAGGCAATAGGCGTCCATGTTCTCCTTGTTGCGATCCCAAGACTTGTTGACTTGGTTGATGACCACTGCGGAGTCGCCGTAGACTAGTAGCCACTTGATGCCCAAAGAGATTACGAGGCGGAGCCCGTGAAGTAGGGCTTCGTACTCGGCTTCGTTGTTTGAGACCTTCCAGAAGATCTGCAGGACATACTTGAATTGTTCGCCCTTCGGAGAAATCAGTAGCACCCCTGCACCTGCCCCTTCGAGCTTGAGTGAGCCGTCGAAGTACACCACCCAGTGTTCTGGGCGCTCGGTTGGAGTTGGTAGCTGATTCTCCTGCCACTCTGCCATGAAGTCGACTAGTGCCGGGGACTTGATAGCAGTACGTGGCTTGAAGTCAATGTTGAGGGCGTCGAGTTCGACCGCCCACTTGGAGATTCTTCCAGTAGCATCCTGGTTGTGGAGTATGTCACCGAGCGGGTAGTCGGTGATAACAACAATCGAGTACTTCTGGAAGTAGTGTCGTAGCTTTCGCGAGGTGATGAGCACTGCGTAGAGTAGCTTCTGGACCGGCTGGTACCGTGTCTTGGATTCCGACAGAACCTCACTGACGAAGTAGACTGGTCGCTGGACTGGGTAGGCGTGGCCTTCTTCCTGCCGCTCGACGACGATGGTAGTACTGACCACGTGAGTAGTCGCGGCGAGGTAGAGCAGTAGCTGCTCTTTTTTGCGAGGAGTCGTGAGGACCGGTGGCTTAGACAGGAAGTCTTTGAGCTACGCCAGAGCTTGATCAGCTTCCGCGGTCCACGCGAACTTCTCTTGATGCTTGAGTAATTTGAAGAAGGGTAGTCCCCGTTCTCCAAGCTTCGAGATAAATCTGTTCAGGGTCGCCATGCACCCAGTCAGCTTCTGGACATCCTTGATGCAGGTTGGAGCTTTCATATTGGTGATGGCGGAGATCTTCTCGGGGTTGGCTTCGATGCCACGATGGCTGATGATGAAGCCGAGTAGTTTCCCGGATGGTACACCGAAGGCGCACTTGTTGGGATTGAGCTTCCATTGGTACTCTCGCAGGGATGCGAAAGTCTCTTCAAGATCAGCGATGAGCGTATCGGAGTTTCTGGTCTTGACGACCACGTCATCCACATAGGCTTCGACGTTCTTGTTGAGCTGCCTCTTGAAGCAGGCATGGATAGCTCATTGGTAGGTGGCGCCGGCGTTCTTCAACCCGAACGATATTGTCGTGTAGCAGTAGCCGCCGAACGGGGTGATGAATGCGGTCTTCTCCTGGTCTTCTTCCTTGATAGCGATCTGGTGGTACCCGGAGTAGCAGTCGAGGAAGTAGAGCAGGTCGCAACCTGTCGGGGACAGCCATAAGGGTCCCCTAAAAAACCGGGGGAAACCCATTCACTTTCGCAAAAACTAAAACACAAACGAATTCATAAACCTAAAACACACTCAAGATAGTCACGGCCCAGCGGCCGGGCCCACAGCCCTGGTGGCCCCAGCGGCCCACCAGAACAGTCGGCCCAGCCACCCTCGAGCGAAACTCCGCTTCGCTCGAGGGGCGCAGCGCCACGCTAACGAGACCCCGCCTCGCTCGAGGGTCGGCCCCCCCCTCGAGTGGGGCTCCGCCTCGCTCGAGAGTCGGTCGCCCCCTCGGATGGGATTCCGCCTCGCTCGAGGCCCTCACGGGCTCGCCGCCCCCGCACCTGCTCCCCCGACAGGAGCGTTTAATGTTCTAACACTTGCAGGCGCCCGGGTCAAAGACGAATCCGCGCCATGCCGTCCCTCTGACACGCCCGGGAATCATATCCCGGCGCTGTACTGCCAACTCTCCCGGTGAGGCCATCCCCACCACTGTGCGGCAAGGCCGGTGTCAGCTCCGCGACACTGCGCCACCCACTCTCGTACGGCCAACGCGCCACACCCTCGAAAGAGGACCGCAGAACCCTCGAAACGGGGATGGACGCCTGCTCCGCGCCACACCATGACGCCGGACCAGTGAGGTGCGTCACCTCCGTCACCGTCGGTCCTGCACGGCCATCCCCGCCATCACGACGCCATCCCGGGCACTGCAGCGCCATCCCTGACGCTGTGGGAGTGCGGGGCGACAAGACACCGCCACGACCGCGGCTGTGCCCCTTACGACCTCCCGTCAGCCGCACCCTCGAGTCAGCGTACGGACGACGACCACACGGGAAGTTCCTACGCCGCCACCCTCGAAGCCGCTCCTGGACGGATACAGGGCACGCCACGACGCTCCGCCAGAAGCAAGATTCGCCAGGACGGCCGTCCACTCCGTTGCACTGTCCGCCATGCCATCACACGTAGCTAGAACAGTGCGGCACGCCTGTAAACTGCCTCCTCCTTGGCCTATAAAAGGAGGGGCAGTTCCCTGGCCGCAGGGGGACGACGGGGAGAGCACTGGCCTACACACTTTCTGCCTTCACCACGATATTGGCACTCGCCTCAATCAAAACCTCAGGGACCTGGAGGCCCGGCCTCCTCTCCCGCCCCGCTTGTAGCTCCCCTCTGCAAGCACCACGGTGCAACGCAATACAGTGCCTCGAGCACACCACTGCTGGACGTACGGCCCCGGCCGGAACCAGGATAAACTTGTGTCCCCTGTGTTGTCATTGGCACCGACCATCGAGAGGCTGATCACAGCGTAACTTACTAGTTAGTGTCGGGACTACTTTCCGCACCGACAGTTGGCGCGCCAGGTAGGGGAACTCTCGCGCTGTGATCGACCCCTCACCAGCATTCTCGATGGTGATTCGTACCGAGATGACGTCCCAGAGGTACGCCATGGGCAGCTCGGACCCTCTCCCCGCTGGATTCGAAATCCGGTTTGGGAGCCTGAACTTTCAGGCCACAGGGAACGGCTACCTCATGCGCCTCACCAACTTCGACGAGCTCCACCCGTGGCGGTCGACTGGGCCGGGCCCAATGCCCGTCACGCCTGCTACTGACGCTCCGGCACCCACCCGGGTGGCTGCCGCGAGCGCCTCGACGCCCCGACGCCGCAAACGCCCCGGTCAGCGCTCGCGCCAGGCGCGCACGGAGCGACGCCGGGCAACACGCGAGGCGGCCCGGAACGACGCGCCCCCGCCAAGCGACATGGTGGCGCACCCTGCGGGGGAGCACGTGGCCGCGGGGCCGCAGTTTCCCCACGGGATGCGCAACCCTGCTGCGGCGTACGCTTCATCTGTCAGCACCGATATGGCCGCGTACGAGGATCTCCCGGGCCATCACTTGCTGTCAATCCGGAACCTCATCGCCACCACCAACGACGAGTCGTACCACGGCTCGCCCAGCGAACTGCCGCCCTCAACTTCGCATGGCTACGCAGAGTGGGACTTCTCCGGCGTACCGGACCCTGTGGTCTTCCGGCGATTCCTTGATGCCGCGGACTACTGGTTCGGTTGCTCCGACGACTCCAGCGAGGGGAGTTATGACCCCTCGCGCGAGTGCTTCGTTGTCGCCGCCAACGAGCAAGACGGCGCAAACGGAGCGGGCGACGGGAACGCGGCCCAGCATCCGGAGCCGAACCCGCCACCGGCCCCACCAGCGGGCAATGCGGACATCAATGCGCAGCTGGCCCAGGCACGCGAGCTCGAGGCGAAGCTCACGGAAGAGTACCGGCAGGTGCGGCTCCTGCGTGCAACTATCGCAGGGGAAGCCTCGGCGCGCGGCGAACGCGCCCGAGACGCCGGGAAGCAAGCCTGTGAGCGCATCAATGCCAACTTCAACGTGGACGACCCACACACGCCACTTCGTGCCAGCCAAAAACTCATCGCGGCGGCAACACTACTTCGGGCCATGCCCGAGCCATCGACACCCGAAGCACGTAACCTGCGCCGCGAGGCGCAGACTCTCATTGAGCAAGCGGCCGTGCAGCTGGCCGAGAGCTCCGCGTCCCGCATGCGCAACCAGTCTAGCGCGCGGGGCGACGGCGGCGCGAAGGACCACGGGGCATCCGTCCACGCGGACGGCGCGGCGGAGCAGCCGCCAAGCCGGGACAGGGCGCCTGCCAAGGAGCGGATCCTTGACACGCGCGGCGAGGCCCACGACGGAGACGCCCGCAACATCCTGAACGCCAAGCGAAAGGGCGACGCGGAGGCGTGAGTGGCGGCGGGCTACCACCCTCGACGAGGTGGTCGCTACGACAGCCGGGAGGACCGCTCGCCAACACCGGAACCCCGGGGAACCCGAGTGTTCAGTCGGGAAATCCGTGCGGCGAGTTTCCCCCAGCGTTTCCGCCAGCCCACCGCCATCGACAAGTACACGGGGGAGACGGACCCTCGTGTGTGGCTCAACGACTACCGTCTGGCTTGTCAGCTGGGCGGAGCCACCACCGATGCGGTGATCATCCGCAATCTGCCGCTGCACCTTGCGGACTCGGCCAGAACATGGCTCGAGCACCTACCGCCCAGCCAGATTCACAGCTGGGACGACTTAGTCCGCACGTTCGTGGGGAACTTCCAGAGCACATATGTGCGCCCTGGGAACTCCTGGGACCTACGAGCGTGCACCCAGAAGCCCGGCGAGTCGCTCCGGGACTTCATACGGCGCTTTTTAAAGCGCTGTACTGAGCTCCCGAGCGTTGCTCAGTCCGAGATCGTGCACGCCTTCCTTGAAGGCACGACCTGTCGGGACCTCGTGCGCGAGCTCGGGAGGAGCCCGCCGGTCGACTCCAACGAGCTGTTCGACATCGCCACCAGCTTCGCCTCCGGAGAGGAGGCAGTGGGTGCCATTTTCGACGGCAAGAAGGGCAAGCGCGTGGACGACGCGCCCGCGGAGGGTAGCAAGTCCAAGGAGCCCCAGCACAAACACAAGCGGGGCAAGAAGGGCAAGAAGCCGTGCCACGAGGCGCGCGTGCAGGGGCACGACAACGGCGGGGACGAGGCCCTCGCAGTTGACCCGGCTCCAAAGGGCCCTCGAGGAGCCCCTCAAGGCCCCGGCGTATTCGACGATATGTTGAAGAAGCCCTGCCCGTACCACAAGACCCCAGTCAACCACACACTTGAGCAGTGTGACATGCTCAAGAAGGACTACCGCTGCGTCGCCGCGAAGGAAGACGAGGCCAAGAAGGACAGGGGTGGCGGAGACGCTGATGGCTTCCCTGCGGTGGAGAACGTCTTCTTCATCTTCGGGGGACCGACGGTGGACATGTCCACCAACCGGCGCAAGCGAGAGCGGCACGAGGTCCTCGCCGCGGAGAGGGCACCTCCTTCCTTCCTCGATTGGTCGGAGGACGCCATCACCTTCAGCCGCGAGGACCACCCGAACCGCATCCCCAACCCGGGCCAGTACCCGTTGGTCGTCGATCCCATCATCGGCAACGCGCGGTTTTCCAAGGTGCTGATGGACGGCGGCAGCAGCCTCAACATCCTCTACGCCCACACCCTACGGCTGATGGGGATTGGGTTGGACCAGCTGCGGCCCAGCACGGCGCCGTTCCATGGCGTCGCGCCAGGCAAGCGCGTCCAGCCCCTCGGGCAGATCGACCTGCCGGTCTGGTTCGGCACACCGGACAACTTCCGCAAGGAGGTCCTCACCTTTGAGGTAGTGGGGTTCCGGGGCGCGTACCACGCCATCCTTGGCCGTCCGTGCTATGCCAAGTTTATGGCGGTCCCGAACTACACTTACCTCAAGATGAAGATGCCGGGGCCAAAAGGCGTAATCACCGTGGGCTCGTCGATCGAGCACGCATTCGACTGCGATGTCGAGTGCGTCGAGCACGCTGAGGCCCTGGCGCTCGACGAAACGTTTGCCGTGGACATGGAGAAGCTGGCCAACGAGGGCCCCGACTCCTCCGCCAAGCACGCGGGCAGTTTCGAGGCTGCCGAACAAACGAAGGAGGTGCCCCTCGACCCTGCAGCCCCCGAGGGCAAGGTGTTGAGGGTCAGTTCCACCCTCGACCCGAAATAGGAAGTAGTGCTCGTCGACTTTCTCCGCGCCAACGCCGATATCTTCGCGTGGAGCCCCTCGGATATGCCAGGCATCCCGAGGGAGGTCGCCGAGCACTCCCTTGATATCCTACCTCACTCCCGAGCCGTGCAACAACGGCTGCGCCGCTTTGACGAAGAGCGGCGCCGGGCGATCGGAGTAGAGCTGCGGAAGCTCCTCGAGGCCGGGTTCATCAAGGAAGTTTTTCACCCTACGTGGCTAGCTAATCCTGTACTAGTTAAGAAAAAGAATGGGAAGTGGCAGATGTGTGTAGATTACACTGGTTTGAATAAAGCATGTCCCAAAGTTCCTTTTCCTTTGCCACGAATCGATCAAATCGTTGACTCAACTGCAGGGTGTGAACTATTGTGTTTCCTCGATGCCTATTCCGGGTACCACCAAATAAAGATGAAGGAGTCCGACCAGCTTGCGACTTCGTTCATCACGCCGTTCGGAATGTTCTGCTACGTAACGATGCCGTTTGGCCTCCGAAACGCGGGCGCTACATACCAGCGATGTATGCAGCACATTTTCGGAGACCACATCGGGCGAACCGTTGAGGCTTACGTAGACGACATAGTCGTGAAAACCAGGAAGGCGGACGACCTGGTTAGCGACCTGCGCGTGGCATTCAATTGCCTGCGAGCCAACGGGATGAAGCTGAACCCCGAGAAGTTCGTCTTCGGAGTGCCGCGGGGCATGCTGTTGGGATACATAGTTTCCCAGCGGGGCATCGAGCCCAACCCCGAGAAGGTCGTGGCCCTCGAACGGATGGGCGCGATTCGAGACCTCAAGGGGGTCCAGAAGGTGTTAGGGTGCCTCGCCGCCTTGAGCCGCTTCATCTCGCGGCTAGGCGAGAAGGGATTACCCCTCTACCGACTCCTGAAGAAACACGAGCGCTTCTCCTGGACCGTCGAGGCCCAGGAGGCGCTTGACAAACTCAAGGCGACGCTCGCCCACGCGCCAATCTTAACGCCGCCCCAGGACGGCGAGCCTCTATACCTCTACGTCGCCGCGACCACTCAGGTGGTCAGCGCCGTCATCGTGGTGGAGCGTACAGAGGAGGGGCACGCCCTGCCAGTCCAGAGGCTCGTGTACTACATCAGCGAAGTGCTATCCGAGACCAAGGCACGGTACCCACAGATCCAGAAGCTGCTCTACGCAGTAGTGCTCGCGCGGCGCAAGCTCCGGCACTACTTCGAGGCCCACCCGGTCACGGTGGTCTCCTCGTTCCCATTGGGTGAGATCATCCGCAACCCGGACGCGGCGGGCAGAATCGCCAAGTGGTCTGTGGAATTGATGGGCGAGACGCTCGCCTATGCGCCGCGCAAGGCAATCAAGTCCCAAATCCTGGCGGATTTCATCGCCGAATGGACGGACACACAACTGCCGCCGCCGCAAATCCAGGACGAATGCTGGACCCTCTACTTCGATGGGTCAGTGATGAAAACAGGGGCAGGCGCGGGCCTGCTCTTCATCTCACCCCTCGGGGAGCACATGAGATACGCGGTACGCCTGCATTTCCCCGCATCGAACAACATGGCGGAGTACGAGGCCCTTCTTTGCGGCCTCCGAATCGCCATCGAGACAGGCATCAAACGTCTCGACGTCAGGGGGGACTCGCAGCTCGTGATTGACCAAGTTATGAAGAATGCGAGTTGTCACAACGACAAAATGGAGGCCTACTGCAACGCCGTACGAGCTCTCGACGACAAGTTCTACGGCCTCGAGCTTAACCACGTACCCCGCAGGTACAACGAGGAGGCGGACGAACTCGCAAAAATCGCGTCGGGGCGAATCACCGTCCCCCCGAACGTTTTTGCACGAGACGTCGCCAGGCCGTCCGTCAACCTCGAATCGACACCCTCGAGTCAAGAGGAACCCTCGGGGGCTCCCTCGAACCCAGCGGGCGCGGAGCCCATGGATGAAGACCCCTCGAACGAGGCGTTTGTGCTCTCCTTGCTCGAGGGCTACGGTGCGGCCGAGGCCATGGACACGGAGCCAGCCCCCCGCGCGGAGGACTGGCGGGCCAAGTACCTCGCCTGGATGGAGCAAGGGGAGCTTCCCTCGGGTCGGTCCGAGGCCAGACGCATCGCCAGGAAAGCCAAGTCGTTCACCCTCGTCGACGGCGAGCTGTACAAGCGCGCTGCGTCAGGCGTCCTGCAGCGGTGCATACCCATCCCCCAGGGGCGCGAGCTCCTCCGGGACATCCACGCGGGCGTGTGTGGCCACCACGCGGCGCCACGCACCCTCGTGGGCAACACGTTTCGCCAGGGCTTCTATTGGCCTACCGCGGTTGCTGATGCCAGCGAGATCGTGCGCACCTGCGAAGGGTGCCAGTTTTACGCCCGCAAGACCAATCTCCCGGCGCATGCCCTCCAGACGATCCCCATCACGTGGCCTTTTGCCGTGTGGGGGCTGGACATTGTCGGGCCCCTGCGAAGGGCGCCCGGGGGCTACACGCACCTGCTAGTCGCCATTGACAAGTTCTCCAAGTGGGTCGAAACGCGCCCAATCACGAATCTCAGGGCAGAGCAGGCCGTAATATTCTTCACCGACATCATCCACCGGTTTGGGGTGCCTAACTCCATCATCACCGACAACGGGCCCCAGTTCACCGGCAGGAAGTTCCTGGAATTCTGCGACAAGCACCACATCCGCGTGGACTGGGCGGCCGTCGCGCACCCACAGACCAATGGTCAAGTGGAGCCGGCCAATGGCATGATCCTACAAGGCCTCAAGCCCAGGATTTTCGACAGACTGAACAAGTCTGGCCGGAAATGGCTCCAGGAGCTGCCGGCGGTCGTATGGAGCCTCAGAACCACTCCGAGCAGGGCCACGGGATTCACCCCGTTCTTCCTCGTCTATGGCGCGGAGGCCGTCCTCCCCACGGATCTGGAATACGGGTCGCCCAGAGTCAAGAGCTACGACGAGGGCACCAACCAGCGAGCCCGCGAGGACTCACTAGATCAGTTGGACGAAGCCCGCACTGTGGCCCTGATGCATTCAGCAAGATACCAGCAGGCTCTGAGGCGGCACCAGGCCCGGAAGATACGACGCCGAGACTTCGACGAAGGGGACCTAGTCCTAAGGCTGCGCCAAGACAATCGAGGCCGCCACAAGCTATCGCCCCCATGGGAGGGACCCTACATCGTTGTCAAAGTGCTCAAGCCCGGCACCTACAAGCTGGCCAACGAGGACGGCGAGGAACTCACCAACGCTTGGAACATCCAACAGCTACGTCGCTTCTACCCTTAGAAAGGATTTCCAAGTTTTTCTTGTCATTACATACCCAACACCCCAGTTGGCGGTAATTTCCATCAAATTAATAAAGCTGAAGGGCGACTTGGTTTTCTCCCGAAAACCAAATCCCCCTCGGGGGCTACTGCGGGGGGCGTCCCCCCCAAAAAAATGGTCCCATTTTTTCACAAAATTCGCCGCAAATGTGCTAAGTATGCCTCGACCCAAACTTTGGGTGGACCCACGCGGGACGCGAGTGGCCAAAGGGCGAAGACGCGCGAGTCGGGGATAGCCCACGCCTCCGGCAGGATACGGCCCTTCCCCCTCGCCACTTTGCCTATAAGCTACTCGTGCGAACGAAAACCTTCCCAGCCAAGGTTCGCCTAAGAAAGCGGGGAGGCAGAACAACACAATTGCCGAAATAAACAACGAGTTTTTCAACTTACAAACATTGAAGTGTTTTAAACAGCGAATGTTTATTACAACAGCCGCGCGGCTCGAATTCTAACATCAAAAACATAAAGGGCACAAACGCCCAATGGTCTTCAGGCTTGGGGGCCGCCAACCGGGGGAGCGTCCGGGAAGAGGAAGTCCATGAAGTCCTCGGCGAGGATGTCGGCGGTAGGAGCAGCGAGCGCATCCACACGGTTCATCGCCACCTCATCGTCGACGCCGACGGGAACGACGTAGCCCGTGGAAACGGCCTCGAGGTCGACCTGGTAGTGGGAAGCCACCACGCCAAGAGCTTTCTGAACTCCCAGGTGAAGGGCGCGGCGCACGCGCTGGGTAACATGCCTGCCGAGGGCGCGGAGGCGACTCGCCATCGAGCTCCCAGCCTGCACTTCGCCCTCTTCGACCCCCTGGCACGCCTCGAGGGCGGCGGCCCGCAGCTCCTCCAGCTCCTGCTGTGAGGAGTTGTAGGCCGCCTGGAGGGACTCTGCCTGGGTCGTCGAGTTCCCAAGAGCGTTCCGCAGGCCTGAAACCCGTGAACGAAAAACAAAAATTGGGAGCGGATCCCAAGCGAACCAAATCGACAAGCAAAATGCGAAGAGAGGCGACTCACCTTCAACCTGTTTCTTCTCCGTATCGAGGGCCTTGCGCGCGACCTCGGCCTCCTGCTGCAGGCTAAGGACCGTAGCTTCCTGCTCCACGACAGCCTGGCGCAGATCCTCGTGGGAGACGCTGAGCTGGTTCAGCTCCCCGTCAAGCCGCGAGACTTCTTCGTCCCGTCGCTTGAGGGTTGCCTGCGCCCCCTCGAGTGCGGCGCGCTCCTGCTGAAGGAGACCCTGCGCCTCTTCTCGCGCCAGGCGCTCGCGCTCGAGGGCGGCCCGAGCCTCAACAAGGGCGTTTCGCTCCTGCTGGAGCTGAGCGTCCGCCTGTTGGCGCGCGTCCCGCTCCCGCTGAAGCTGCTCCCCCGTCGAGGCGAGGGAGGCGGCCTGGTCCGCCAGGCTGGCCCTCAGCTGCTCGGCCTCCTTGGCCCTTTCCTCGGCCTGGCTCTGCCAAGACCGTGCTCCCTCGAGGGTTGCACGGTCCTGTTCGAGCTGGGCGCGAATCGAGGCCACCTCCGTCTCCCACTCCGCCGCCACGGTCTGCATTGCGACTGCGTCCTCGCGCGCCTTCCGCAGCGCCTCGTCCCGCTCCAGGAGCGTTGTCCGCACCTTCGCGACTGCAGAGACACCTTCCGCAGCCTGGGCGTCCTGCTCCAGGAGCTCATCCTGCACTGCCTGGAGCCGGTACTCCAGCCACCCGTTGTCAGTCCGCAGGGCCTCGACAAGGGCGTCAAGAGCGTCGTATTGGTCCCGGTACCAGTTACGCTCGGAGCTCAGCCGGTCGAGGCGGCCGTACTTCTCCCGGGCTCGACCCTCCAATTCCTGCCACCGGCAGACAAGGCAGAAGAGAGTTTGAGTCGGAAAAAGCGCGAACGCGGGAGAGACGAGGGGGGAAGAAACTCCAAAATCCAACAAAAGGGACGCGTACGAGGAAAATCCGCCACGCAGGACCCCCGTGGATCCGCAGCGCCTCGTCCAGCGCGTTGTTGAGCGAGGCGCCGTGGTCGCGGAACTCTTGCCATAGCGCCTGCTCGGCCTGGGCTTCGATGCAGAGGGCTGACGGCGCGCTGGCTTGCTCCCGCTCCCGCTCCACACGCGTCACGGCGCCATCGGGGGCAGGAGGGCCGGCACGAGACGACGAGGCCTCGGCGCCATGCGCCGAGGGCTGCGGCATCACGCAGCCATCCTCCCGCATCATTAACACCCCCGCCGCGGGCTCGGGGGCTGGCGCGGGCCAGTTCTCCCATTGGCCCCATCCAGGCGGCGGTGCGTCGTCGTCATGGATCTCCACTACGGCCGCCTGACCACCCGCCGCCGGCACAGGCAGGGGTCGGACCGTCGGCGCGGCGGTTGCCGCTGTCGTAGCCGCCGCCGCGGCCGTCGCCTCCTGCTGCGGCTCCGTGGCCACGGCCGCGCTGCGCGGTGGCTCGCCCGTCATCGCCGCGCTCCCGGCCGCCCGTGGCGCCCTCGACGAGCGCCGCCTCGTGGGTACGGACGCATCCGACCTGAGCGCTTTAGCAGGCGCGAGGGCGGGAACGGTCGGCGCCACCCTGCGAACACGGAGACAAACAACTGAGCTCCAGCCCCTCGAAACCGGAACGTCTGGAGGAGGGACTGCTTACCTCAAGGTGGAGAAACCTCGCTTCCTCTTCCTCGAGGGTTCGGCAGGCGCCGCTGTGGCGCTCGTCGTCGCCACCATGGCGCTCCAGACGCTTCCACGGCATGCGCTGGCGCTTCCGCGACGCGCGCCGCCTCTTCCACGGACCGCCCGGCGGCGGGCGCTTCCGCGCCCCCCACGGGCGCCTGCTCCTCTGCCGCCTCCGCGGCTCTCGGTGAGGGGGTCGAGGGATTCCACCTCTCGGGGGGGGCCCCGCCCCCCGTCGCTTTCCTCTTCTTCCTCCTCTCCCGACGACGAGTTCCCCGGAGTCGCCGGGGAAGAGAGTCCCTGCTGCTCGCGCAGCCGATACTCCTCGTCCCGCTGCTCCCGACGCTCCCGCCGCCGGATTCTTTTCTCCTTCCTGCGCGCCGCCCGCTCCTGCTCCCGCCGCTGTGTGGCACGGGCAACCGCTCGAGCTCGGGGCGTGGGCGGGTCGGACCGCGAGGCATCCACGGTCACCCTCTGCTAAAAGGCGACTGTCAAAACCATGCTGGTACGTTGCAAGGGAACGAGAAAGGGAGGAAGGCCTACTCACCGCCGGGGCGTCGGGGAGCATAACGAACGACCAGAGGTCGTCATTGCTGTGTCGGCCGGCCTTGAGGCTGATGGCGCGCCTCGCCCTCGTGGCCGCGTATTCCCGAGCGAGGCGCTCATTCAAGAACCGCGAGCGCGCCAACGACGTAGGGTTGGCCGCCTCGCTCATCTCGTAAATACGGAGCTCCCTCTCCAGGAGGGGAACGATCCGCCGGTGGTGGAGGTTCGTGAGGACCGAAGCCGCCCCCAACCCGGCGTCTGCCAGGCTCTTCAACGCGGTTAGGAGCGAATCCAACCGCGCCTGGTGCGAGGAGGGGGACACGCCGTGGTGCCAGGAGTCGGCCTTCTCCTTCAGCACCTTGCCGGTGTAGGGGGGGAGGCCGGCCCCGTCGTTGCGGAGGTAGAACCACCCCCGCTCCCATTCCACGTTGTTGGATGTCATCGTGCAGGGGATGTATAACTCCTTGCGCGAATCCCGCAACGAGACCGACAGGCCGCCGGCGCGCACCGCCCGGCGCACCCGTGCCTCGGGCGTAGCGAGCGTGTGCAGCTCCGCGCGGAAGAGGTGGACCCAGAGATCCCAGTTCACTGGGATCCCCAGGAACCCCTCGCAGACGCCAACGAAGGTGGCCGCCTGCGAAATCGCATTGGGGGCGAAGTTGTGCAGCTCCACCCCGTAGTGGTGGCACAGTCCGCGCATGAAGCGGCTCGCCGGCGTGGCGAAGCCGCGCTCATGGTGCCGGATGAAGCTGACGACGTAGCCGTACGGCGGGTTGGGCTCCCGATCCGTCGCCGGCGGAACGATCCACGCCGGGGGCTGCCCCTCCACGTTCGGCGCCAGCTGGCCGCTGTTCACGAGCTCGCTCAGGGCGAGCTTCGTCACCGTCGAGCGGCTCCACGGCAGCGGATCCAGCACCGTGATCGGCTGGGGGGGAGCCATTGCGGTTGACAGCGGCGCACGAAGACGAAGCTAGCGGCGGGCGAAACGAAAGGGCGCGCAGCCGAGAAGCGAAGGCAAGGAGCCAAGGGCGGCGACGCTAAGTAACGAGGTAAGGAGCTTCCGCCTCCCTCTACTTGGATTTATAGATCTAAGGGAGCCACGCTCCCCAAACCGCGCGTCGCGCGCATTAACTGCAGGCGGCTGCATCTGCCACTGACAAGCGGGGCCCACCGCACCGAAACGGCCGGCCGCGTGCGCATGCGCGATCATTACGGCGCGGCAACCGAAGAGCCGCGGCGGCCCGTCACGTCCGCCCCCCACGTCGCCCACTACGCGCGCGGCCGCGACGCCTGAAAAGGCGCGCCCGCGACACACGACTGAAGCCACAACTGTGGGCATTTAAACGGCCTGGTCCCTTACTAAGTAAGCGTGACCCTCGCGCGGCCCGAGCCCAGTGCTCGAAAAACCAGACCCTCGAAGGGTGCGATTACTGACCAGTGGCCTCGAGACCCGCTCGGTGAAAGCGGGCGCCACAGGTGCCCTCGATTCTAGAGGACTACTGATCAGCAGCTCGGGGGTCGGCTCGACCACGAACCCACGAACCCTGCAGATGCAATCAAGACGGGGGCACTTAGCTGCCACCCCGCAACGGCCCTACTGATCAGGGGTTCGAAGCACTGACCCTCGAAGGGTTCGAACAGGCACCCCAGATCAACAGAGTCAGGGACGACGAGGGCGCGCACATTCGAGCCTGTCCTCGAGCTCACCAGCTCGAGGGCACCCCACATGTCGTATTCAAGAGCCAACGAGGGCAGCTAGTCGAGGGATCCCATCGAGGGAGAGCTTCCACGCCCTCGGTCCCCAGCGAACGGGACCGAGCCCTGCCTAGCAAACCCACGTAAGCGCTTTCATGGACGAGTCTCCGGACCACGAGCCAACCCTTATCGAACGGGGCATGGGCGTCCACTTGAATCACCCGATAACAGCTCGAAGAGGAACCCGCAATTCGCGACCCGCTCGATGGGAGTTGTGGACACCTCACCCCCCGTCCCGCGGAGGGACGGCAAGGGAACGTACAAACAAGTCGGAGAGCCCGCCCCGATCGCCTCGAACGGGCCCAGGCTCGGGGGCTCGACGCGTGGCTACACCTCCTGGATATGCACCGAACGCACGCGAACGTCGGCACATGCGTACGGCACCGCCAAGGCCGGCTGAAACACTGCCGAGGCCGGCTGAAATAAACGCCTCGCACAATGACGACGCTGCGAAAAAACCTTGAAGGAGTACACACACTCCTCCAAGGCTTCGGGGGCTAGACCCGCAGGTCCGCTAGCGCGCCCCCACGGGATAGCACAGCAATCAGGAGGGAAGAAGGTCCCATCAGCAAGCGTCAGCACCTGCGGGATCCTAACGGATACACCCGCAGATGCTCGGGGGCTACTGTCGGGGACAGCCATAAGGGTCCCCTAAAAAACCGGGGGAAACCCATTCACTTTCGCAAAAACTAAAACACAAACGAATTCATAAACCTAAAACACACTCAAGATAGTCACGGCCCAGCGGCCGGGCCCACAGCCCTGGTGGCCCCAGCGGCCCACCAGAACAGTCGGCCCAGCCACCCCCGGGCGAAACTCCGCTTCGCTCGAGGGGCGCAGCGCCACGCTAACGAGACCCCGCCTCGCTCGAGGGTCGGCCCCCCCTCGGGTGGGACTCCGCCTCGCTCGAGGGTCGGTCGCCCCCTCGGATGGGATTCCGCCTCGCTCGAGGCCCTCACGGGCTCGCCGCCCCCGCACCTGCTCCCCCGACAGGGGCGTTTAATGTTCTAACACTTGCAGGCGCCCGGGTCAAAGACGAATCCGCGCCATGCCGTCCCTCTGACACGCCCGGGAATCATATCCCGGCGCTGTACTGCCAACTCTCCCGGTGAGGCCATCCCCACCACTGTGCGGCAAGGCCGGTGTCAGCTCCGTGACACTGCGCCACCCACTCTCGTACGGCCAACGCGCCACACCCTCGAAAGAGGACCGCAGAACCCTCGAAACGGGGACGGACGCCTGCTCCGCGCCACACCATGACGCCGGACCAGTGAGGTGCGTCACCTCCGTCACCGTCGGTCCTGCGCGGCCATCCCCGCCATCACGATGCCATCCCGGGCACTGCAGCGCCATCCCTGACGCTGTGGGAGTGCGGGGCGACAAGACACCGCCACGACCGCGGCTGTGCCCCTTACGACCTCCCGTCAGCCGCACCCTCGAGTCAGCGTACGGACGACGACCACACGGGAAGTTCCTACGCCGCCACCCTCGAAGCCGCTCCTGGACGGATACAGGGCACGCCACGACGCTCCGCCAGAAGCAAGATTCGCCAGGACGGCCGTCCACTCCGTTGCACTGTCCGCCATGCCATCACACGTAGCTAGAACAGTGCGGCACGCCTGTAAACTGCCTCCTCCTTGGCCTATAAAAGGAGGGGCAGTCCCCTGGCCGCAGGGGGACGACAGGGAGAGCACTGGCCTACACGCTTTCTGCCTTCACCACGATATTGGCACTCGCCTCAATCAAAACCTCAGGGACCTGGAGGCCCGGCCTCCTCTCCCGCCCCGCTTGTAGCTCCCCTCTGCAAGCACCACGGTGCAACGCAATACAGTGCCTCGAGCACACCACTGCTGGACGTACGGCCCCGGCTGGAACCAGGATAAACTTGTGTCCCCTGTGTTGTCGTTGGCACCGACCATCGAGAGGCTGATCACAGCGTAACTTACTAGTTAGTGTCGGGACTACTTTCCGCACCGACACAACCCGCCGTGGAGTCGATGACTTGATCAATCCACGGCAACCCGAAGGGGTCTTTGGGGCAGTGCTTGTTGAGGTCGGTGTAGTCGACGCACATCCTCCACTCGTTGGTATTCTTCTTGCGGACGAGGACGGGGTTGGCGAGCCACTCAGGATGGAAGATTTCACGGATGAAGCCCACCGCGAGTAGTTTGGCGAGTTCCTTCTTGATGGCATCCCGTCGGTCGTCGGTGAAACGGCGAAGGTGTTGTCGTTTGGGGGTAGCTTTAGGATCGACGTTAAGTGAGTGCTCGATCAGCCTCCTGGGCACCCCTGGCATGTCCGCTGGCTTCCATGCGAAGATGTCTCGGTTAGCCCGGAGGAAGCTGACGAGCGTGTCTTCCTATTTCGGGTCAAGACCCGTCCCGATCATGGTAGTCTTGCTGTTGTCGCCCGTCCCAAGGTCGATGGCCTTCACTTGGACTTCCTCTGATGGCTGAGGCTTGTTTGCGGTGTCGGTCTTCTCGGGAATCTCGAGTTCGGTCGGGGCAAGCTTCTTGGATGCAGCAAAGATCTCTATCATTGCATTGGGTACTTGGTTGGTCGCTGCGAGTTCCACGGCTTCGGTGTCGCAGTCGAACGAAATCTTCAAGTCCCCTTGCAGTGTGAGTACTCCGGCAGGACTTGGCATCTTGAGTACCAAGTAGGTATAGTGTGGTACCGTCATGAACTTGGCGATAGCTGGTCTGCCGAGGATGGCATGGTAGGAGGTTTCGAAGTCCGCGACCTCGAACTTGATGTACTCGGTGCGGTAGTTCTCCCTTGTCTCCCCGAAGGTAACTGGCAGGACCACTGAGCCTAGTGGAATAGCCGCGTTACCGGGGACAATGCCGTAGAAGGGTGACGCGCTCTTGGTGAGCATGTCGGTGATGTCGAGCTTCATCTTCTTCAAGATCTTGGTGAAGAGGACATTGAGTCCGCTCCTGCCGTCGATGAGGACCTTGTTGAGTCTGGAGCCCGCGACTACAGGTTTCAGGACGAGTGGGAAATGTCCTGGTTCGGAGAAGCTTGTCCATTGATCCGTGTGGGAGAAGGTAATGGGTACCTCCGACCACCTCAGAGGTGTCGGCACCGCTGGTTCGATGTTCAAGACTTCCCGTCGGGTGGTCTTCTGAGACCGTCTGGTGGGTAGTCCACTGAAGAGGACATTCACCGTCTTGTCAGGTTCCTGGAAGTCGCTGTTGCCCTCGTCGACTTTTTTCTTGCCCTTCTTGTCGTGAGGAGGCCGTGGGTCGGGAGTATCCTTGAGTGCTCGCCGGAGCTGATAGCACTGTTCGGTGGTGTGATTACCATCCAGATGCCACGGGCACTTCTCTTTGAGCAAGTCTCTGAAGCCGTCTGAGGTCTTTTTCGAGTTGTCCTTTGCAGGGCGCTGTATAGCCGTGACTGTGTTGTCTGGCTTGCGCTTGCGGTTGGAGCTCGAGTAGTTGTTGTTGTGGCGACCCCCTTGATCTTTGTTGTTGTTGTTGTTGCCGCCCGTGTTGCTCTTGTTCTTGCCGCGAATGGAGTCATACTTGGCGTTCGCCTTGTCCTCTTCGTCGGCCCATGATGTGATCATGTCTTTGAGCTTGGTGATGGAGCTCGGGCGGCGGCGACCGAAGTCTTCGAAGGTGCGACGGTGATAAAGTCCGTCTTGAAAGAGGTCGATGACTTCTTTGTCAGTGACGTCGACTACGATCGCGCGCTTGTCGAAGAAGCACCGCATGTACTGGCGAAGCGTCTCGTCTTGTTCCTGTTTGACCATCGCCAGGTCCATGCGAGTACCCGAGCGCCCATGGCGCCCGCGAAGTTGCTGGTGAACTGAGCCTTCAGCTGGTCCCACTGGTCGATCGAGTTCTTTTCGAGTGACTCGAGCCATGTGAGTGGAGCCTGATCCAGACAGAAGGGGAAGAAGAGGCACTTTGTGTCGTTGCCACCAGCATTTTTGATGGCCAAGGCGTAGCTCTTGAGCCACTGAACTGGATCTTGCTTCGCGTCATACTTGGAGATCCCGAGAGGTTTGAATTTCTCGGGAAGAAGCAGGTTGCGAAGTCTTGCGGAGTATGCGGGGAAGCCGTCGCTGTCGCTTGCTTCAGTAGCCTTCTTGCGACGGATCTCGTCGATCTTGTGGCGGGCGTCGTAGCCACCACGTGCGTTGCCGGTGGCGTGACTAGTCGTGTGGCCTCGGCCGCTGCGATCGCCGCCGCCACCAGCTCTTTTGCCAGCGTCATGGGATGAGCTCCCGCCGCTGCTGCCACCGCCGCCGCGACTACCTCCGGTGCCACCCTGGCTGATGCCGCCCTACGAGGGTCCTCCACCCGAGGCCCTAGAGCGGTTGGGATTTGGCTGGTGTTCACCACGGACACGGTTGCGTCCGCCGTCTGTCGGGCTGTGGCTAGTGGCTTCGTTATTTCTGGCATCGTGAGTTCTGACGGGGGGTACTTGGGTAACCCTGTTGTCGACCCGCATGAAGTAGGCGTCTTCAGCGAGTTTGGCGATGACTTCGCCCGCGCGGATCCCCTGGGCTTGCCGTGCTATCGTGATGATAGACATGAGGCACTGCTCAGGAGTAGTGTGTACCCAGTTGGCGACTTGCTCCAGAGCCTCACTGAGGTTCCGGATGGGGAGAGTTTCCCGGAGACGTCTGCGTCGATCGTTCCGCTTCCTGTTACGGTCATGCCGAGCGTTCTTGTCTTCGGTGGTCTCGTTCGGAGGTGCGTTGGCAGATAACTCATCTTCCGAGATGTCGTCAAGGTACCGGTCGGGTCGAGTTTCCGAAGTCCCAACATCTGTGGCCGTCATGAAGACTTCGCGGTCGGGAGTGCAGAGACTGGAGTCAGTAGTCGCCACCTCGGTAGGGGTGTGCTCGTCGTTTAGAGCCAGCGGAGTCCCCTCCTGGAAGGGGAGTGAATCGAGGTAGGCGACACAGCATGAGTTATCGTCCGTCAGGTCTGCAGGCTTGCGGTCGGGCCAGTAGACGAATCTGCCGGTGGGAGTGGATGTAATGACCAGGCCAGAGGCAGGACCTGACAGCGGTTCCTCAGTGATGTTGAGCTCGGACTCGGATTCGATTGGGTCCGATCCGAAGTCGAACTCGTAGGAAGAGTCCGAGTAGTAGCCGGTTCCGGTGTTGGAGTCCGAGGAGTACTCGGAGGCGATCTCCTTGCCGGCCCGGCGTGCAGCGAGAGCTTCCACATGGGCCCTGCTAGCATTGCAGAGACCGTATGGGAAGTGCTCGTGGAGAGGGGTCACTTCACACGATGGCTCAGGAGCCGGCTCGCATGAGGCGATCCAGGGTGACGTCGAGTTCGAGTTGGAGGCGGATCCGAGCTCGAAATCAGCGACTTGGTTGTAGAGCGAAATTTCGCCGAATTTTTCGACGAGTGGGCCCGTGGCGACTTCTGGAAGCGTCATGAGCCCGGTCTCTGGGTCCGGGGTCATGGTGAGGTAGCGCTGGAACGATCTAGCGCCGTCAGCGGTGCAGACCCAGGAGCCAAAGACGAAGGTGTCGCCGTGGTTGAAGGCGACGGTTGGCTTGATAACGATTGAAGCCGTCGAGTTCGCCATGTGATCTTCGGCGAGATCCCCTACCTGGCGCGTCAGCTGTCGGTGTTTTAGACCGGCAACCTACCAAGGGGAGTACCCGAGGTAGATGAATGTGGCCTCGCCGAGATCGGTAACTCGAAGGAGAGACACGTGGCACACAATTTAGACAGGTTCGGGCCGCGAGGTGCGTAATACCCTACGTCCTGTACGCTGCGTAGCTCTGGATTGATTGGGTGTGTTTACAAGAAGATGCGGATGAAGAGATAGGGGTCCCTGCCTCGCCTTATATAGCCCGGGAGGCAGGGTTACAAGTCGGTTTGAGGGGGAGAGTACTAGTCGGGTATGGCTAGGAGTTCTTTACATGGATCCGGACATGTGTAGCTTCCTATCCGAGTACTATCCCTCTGTAATCCTTGCGCCCCACGCCAGCAGGTGCCGTGTTGCCCAAGTTGAGTAGTCCCAAGGGCCCACCGAGTAGTCGGTCCTGGTACCCACCGGAGTAGTGGGCCTAGGGATGTCCATACGACAAGGTCAAATTGGGATCAATGAGAACAGATCAAGATCCGCAATCCGAAGAAGACACCAATTTGGCAATTGATACAAGAGAAGAAGACAAGTTGCAAGCTCTGAGCAACACAGAAAAATACCAAGACGAAACAAGGAAATGGAGAAACAAGAAGGTTCGTGAGCAAAAGATATCTACTAGAGACATGGTTTTGAGAAGAAAAACAAGGGGTGTAGGAAAATTAGAAAATGGGAGGGTCCATTCTTAGTATCAGAAACAAGACAAGGGGCTTACAGATTGCAAACCTTAGAAGGAGAAGAGGCTCCTTACTCATGGAATCAACACAAACTGCAAAAGTACTGGCTTTAAGAATAAGTGTTGCAAGAGTAGCATTTACTAAGTTTCTTTGTTTTCTAGTTTCTTTTCGGTTTTGAATTTTTGTAATCTTCGTTTCAAGTTCTTTTGCACTTTCATCTTTTGTAAAAAATGTAGGCGAAGCCGTACTCTTTTCCTCGCGGGGAGAGTCTTCGGTGTTCTTACAACAGGAGCACCGAAGATGCGAGGTTTTTAACGAGGCGGACTTCTTGTGTAATATCCCCTTGAGAAATATAACAAGGGCTCCCCAAAAAGAAAATACCACCGTTATCTATCATCGATCCCGAAGTAACAATCACCCAAAGAAGATTGTTATTTTCGGGAAAAACATTGCAGAAATAAGTGAACACATGCGCCTAGCTCGGTGAAGACAAGTCGCATTTAGTTCACTTAAGGAAAATATATACAAGAGAGGGCGCATGTGAATATTATTCTGCAAAGGTCGCGAAGATGTTAAGGAACATGCAATAATCTGTCCCAAAGAGGAGTGCATGATTCGCTTAAAGACCTATCTTTTCGCGAACAAAAAGTCTTCGGTGGCCAATGTGTGAAGCCTCTCAGTAAACTGTTGTAGGGATAAGTCGACTCGTTAAACGGCGTAGTCACAAAATCATCCGCTTTATCACAAGCGTAGAAGCCTTCGGCGGTGAATGCGCGAAGCAAAAGGCAAGGGACTGGCTGACGAGCCGCCTTGGGATGCAATGTATCAAGAAGATTGAAACAAGAAACTGGGGGGAGGCGCTTTCAAGCGCAGTTCCCATGTCTCAATCTTTGGAAATAGGAAAAGGGCAAAGAACAAAAAATATGTTCGCAAAGAACAAGCAGGGTGAAATAGAGCGCACAGCGCGAAGAAGCGCATATATACATCAGCACACAAACTAATAATCATCTTCGCATAAAGATTCTTATAAAACCAAGATGCCCATACATCATCTTTGCATACATAGTTTACAAACACAGGGTGTCTTAATACATCAAGGAAGTGGCAGGGACTTCAAACAACGCAGGTTACAGGGAAACAATTCAAACAAATACAACAATTCAACGGGGACGCTTATACATATACTCGTAATCAGCATCTTCGGTGAGATCAGTTATTTCAACCTTAGGAACAACAAGGGGGCTCGAAGACGAAGGACCATCTTCGCGGACGGGTATAACAGAAGAAGATTCGGCTCCTCGGATTCGGCGACAATGAATACAATCATGAGAAAGACGGTTGCGAGTAAATTGCTCGAAGAAATTCTTTGCTTCGAGATTACGCTGTTCATACTTTTCTACTTTGCGAGACCAGAAAACATCAAAGGGAACATCAGGAAACTTAGAACGAAACTTGCGCCATATGGAACCGGACAGAAAATAATCACCACCGTTAATAGTTACAGGGCAAACATCTTCGGTAATATGCGCAGGATACACCTCCGGCACCTGTGCAGAATTGCAAAGTTTTCAGAACCATCCACAAAATATCCTAAGAGCCCACTCCTAAACATACACACTCTCACACCTCAGGGGCTTCCGAAGTAATGTCTGTAGGACAGGCTTCGTGCGAAGAGGCAGCCTGAGTGGACGGTGCAGCCGAAGATACAGCAGCCGAAGAAGGTTCGGCTCCACCTCCAGAAGATGCGGCTGCAGGCGAAGGAGCGGCTACAGAACCAGATGTCGCTTGAGAACCTTGAAACAAAAAGAAAAATTAAACATAGGAAAATTGAAACACAAATTCAATAAGAGGCAAAAACGAGAAGGAGCATCAAGAACCTTGCGAAGCACGCGTCGACCTTCGGCGACAATTAATCCATAACCAAATTTCTTGAAGAAAGTTTGCATGAAATTCTTCGCTATGTTCTTCGGCAGAGCAGGGATTTTATCAACAGACGTTTCCGTCGGCCAAGCAAAGTCAGCGTCACGAAGCTGGTGAAGATCAGTCTTTGTCACACTAGGCTCGCCATCTCCAGAAGTTTTCAATAAGGAGCATATTGAATGAGCAAGACTTCACGCGGCAACAGCGGCTCCAAGTTCTCTGAAGGATCGCCCAGCCGAAGCAAGAGAGCCCACGCCATTAGAAAGCCACTGAAACACTTGACCAATATACATGTTTTTGACATCATAAGGAGCAAGGGTGATTCCAAAGTCCACAAGAAGATCGTGAACTTTCTAGCAAACAAGCCCAACGTGACGCTCAACCTCATCACAAGAAAGCTCAGCACGTTTAGAATCGTATAAACTTTGAAGACCTTCGGCCTTCTTCTTCTCATCGTCAGCAGTAGAAGCCAAACGACGAAGTTCAGTAATTTGAAGTTCTAAGTCAGCATTCTTCTCGAGAAGATCATCCTTTTCCTTAGAGAGATCAAGGCACTTTGTCTTCTCTGATTCCAGTAATGAAGCAAGAGAAGTTTTCTCTGCTTGAAGGGTTTTCACAACCTCGATCTCCTTAGATAGAGCAGTAGCAGAAGTCTTCTCAGAAAGCTGGCGAGACCGAAGGTCAGCGCGGCACCGACGTTGAGCAGTACGACAAGCCAGGAAGGATTTCATGCTTAGATCTTGCGCCTGATATAAAATCTCTTCGGCACTTTCCTTGCTAAGCTCATCTTCCATGATGGGAAAGCCGAAGCTATCACCAGCTTCTTGAAGCAAGGTGCGCTCGCGATCATCGCTGCAGAATTGAAGCACCTTGCACATTGAATCACCGAAAATATGAGCATTAGGCTTCATACCAAGCTGTCGGGCAACCACGCTAGGAGATTCGTTGCTCACAAAAACACCGTCACTTTCGGTTTCAGACGAAGAGTCGTCACTTTGGTCAACGCGAGTCAAGACTCTTTGATGAACAACCGAAACAACCTTGCTACTGCCGGCAAGATCACCAGCGGAAGGCAGTACAACTGCACCAACAGGAGATTGAGGAACCGGAGCCTTGTCTTTCATGGACCTTGAACGAAGACCACAATCTTCATCACTCTCGGGCTCAGGCTCGCTATAGTCAATATCAAGAGGATCAGCAAGAGTAGCACCAGCAGCAGTACCATGAGAAAGAGAAGTAATATCCACCATCTCTTCGGTCTGGCCAACCGAAGGAGCATCAGCATTCGTGTCAGATCCAACGGCAACTTCGGTGGGATTTGTCCCAGTATTTTGATCATCACCCTGGACATCACCAGATTCCTCAAGGCTGGAACATACAACTTCGGAGGTGGTCGGGCGAGCAGTCCTCTGTCACTTCGCAACCTCGCGGCCAGTCCCGCGACCGTGGCGCTTCCTAATCGCCTTCCGGCGTGCGGGAGGAGCGGCAGCTTCAGAGTTTCCTTGATCACCCTTCTTAGCCGTGCGCTTAGCTTGCGCCGCGCGACGTCCAACGGTGACCACTCGATCACCAGCATGAATCTCAAAGAAGAAAAAGAGGTGATTGTCTCGAGTACCACCAAGACGATCTTGGATCTCAGCATCTTCTCTGGCCGAGATAGGGCCAAGAATTTCATTGGCCTTCGCCTCAATCTCAGCTACATTAATATCTGCATAGCAAAAGAAGGGCAAAAATTAAGAAAGGATAAAAATTGAAAATAACTAAGGAAAAAGCAAGATAGGGAAAAAGAGCAATGACCATACCTTTAGCTTTCAGACGAAAACTCCTGGCGAAGTCAGGTATCTTAATAGGAGACACGAAGTCATTCCAGGTAGCAACTGACCACCTGGCGCGCACAGGAAATACCTTCGCACCAACAAACTCTTCAACCAAGTCACGAGTCGCATAGGTCTTCGCGAGCTCTTGGAAACAAGAGTAGAACAAACGGTCTGTATCACCATCTTCATAAGCAGTACCAACACCCTTGGGTAAATTCTCAAGTTGAGTACAAACAAGAGGCAACTCAACATCTTCAACAGAATGGTAAAACCAGTAATGATTCCAGTTCTCGTCCTTTGTCCTTGTAACAGACAATAGGAACCTCGACATCACTGCGATACTTGAAGTTAAGCGAAGCAAACTGGGCTTCTTCGCGAACGAAGGCACCTTCCACAGGCCGCTCTATTTTTAGAGGTTGATGATGCACAGTATGAACCCTGACGAAGTTAGCAACGGCAGGGGCAACACCCATTGTCTTACAGCACCACATATATAGACTTAGTCGAAGAATAGCATTAGGAGTAAGATGGTGAATATACATTCCAAAGTTGCGAAGAATAGAAACAACATCACCATCAAGCGGGAAACGAAGTCCAGCAGTGAACAAGTCACGAAAGACAACCACTTCGTTGGGACGAGGTGTAGGAACAGTTTCAGAACCAGGGGCTCTACCCTTTCCCTCTTTAATGTAGCCGGAGGTCACAAACTCTGCAATTAGACCTTCGGAGACTTTACTACGGCCGAAGACAAAAGTAGCCGGAGATCTATCAGCTTTAGGAGCCATTGCATCGAAACAACAACGCAACCGAAGAAGAGAGAACTACATGAGTACAAAAAGCATAAGAAACTAAAATGAAGAAAAGAACAGAAGGAGAGAAGGAGAAGAAGATACCAAGGTCGCGAAGGAAGAACAAGAGGTTGTAGTACCCGCGAAGACAGGAGTCAAACAGCCAAATTTAACTGCGGTGAAAGAACCTCAGGCGGGGTCGAAACTTATATAGGCTGCCAAAGGAGGAAATCTCAAAGATCGTGTACCGCGGAGAACGTGGCGAAAATCCAGGAGCAGCAGGATGAGGTGGCGAAAATCACGGAGCTTCACGGATAAACATGCGAGAAATACAAATAAATAATAATAATAATAATAAATAAACAAATAACAAAATATAATAATAAAACTTTTTGACGAGCCGAAGAGGGGAAGCGCTTTGGAGCGAAACATTTTCACCCGTCACGAAGAAGTTCTGCTAGTTCGGCTCGTCCTTGGTTAAAACCCTCACTAGCAAAGGGCTGAATGTTGGGGTAAATATTTCGCAACTAACTCATCCCCTGTGTCTTCGGCCCGTCGGAGAAGAACGGGCATCGTATCTGTGCTTGCCTTGGTTGTTTCAGGGTGAAATCGAAGGTCGATAGACGAAGATCCGACGAAGCTCGAGATCTTCGCCCGAGAGGGTGAAGTCAACTCGCGAAGATGAGGGGAAGCAGTCGCCGTGAAGATGCATCGTGCCCGTGCGAAGATGGTACGTGAAGAAGCCCAGCCAAGAGAAGAAATGCGCGACTTTCGGAGGAACGACCCGCGAGGAGACTGAGGAGTTGCGCTTGGGGCGAAGTCCATGGAGAAGACACGGCAAGGCGAAGCGTTGAAGTGGTCCCCAAAGACAAGCGAAGATAAGCGCCCGAAGATGAAGCAGGAGAAGCCTGGGCAGAGAAGAAGGAAGGCGACCGAAGATCAGTATGCCACGGGAGCAGACATGTAGTCCGACAGGGTGTAAAGTAAACATCTGTAAAGTGTGTGAGTACGGGCCCTGAGAGGTTACCAAAATGCCCTCAAGATGCTTCGCACAATGTGAAAAAGCGATGTCATGGGATGTAAAGCGTAATTGTTACGGGCCTATAAAAAGGACCCGACGGGAATGGAAGAGGGGCGATTGGAAGGAGGCCGAATTACATTACACTGTCTGGTTTACGTTTCTTGTTCTTCGGTGTCTCTCGCTTTTCCTTTAGGATAGTTTACTCTAGCTGTTGGCCCCTCTTCGGGAAAGATTTTTATCCCAACAAAGTGATCCAAATTTATAACGAGGGAGGTTGGCTATGGAGTTTAAAGTTGTACTGTGTGATTCGGCAAATAATTTTTTGACCGAAGTCAGTAGAGGAAGCCCTTACCTATTTTTTATAAATTTTATTCCAAACCTATTTAATTCGCTCTCACAGAGAGTCGAACTCGGGCCTGTTGGGTGCTACTGAGGTGCTCTGGATTTGGCAAATAATTGTTCTTAATTTTTCAAAAACTAAATTTAATTGGAAACAAAGCATAAAGTGATCCAAATTTATAACAAGGGAGGTTGGCTATGGAGTTTAAAGTTGTACTGTGTGACTCGGCAAATAATTGTTCTTAATTTTTCTAAAAATAACCGAAAACAGAGCATAAAGTGACCGAAGTTCCTTTTTTAAAGAAAAAAGGTAAAAGAAAAGAAAAAAGTTGTTGCAAAACAAATCAAGCTATACTATAAAGGAGTAAAATCGGTGAACAAAGCATAAAGTGATCCAAATTTATAACGAGGGAAGTTGGCTATGGAGTTTAAAGTTGTACTGTATGATTCGGCAAATGATTTTTTGACCGAAATCAGCAGAGGAAGCTCTTACCTATTTTTTAATAAATTGTATTCTAGACCCATTTAATTCGCTCTGACAGAGAGTCGAACTCGGACATGCAGGGTGCTACTCAGGTGCTCTAGGTTTGGCAAATAGTTGTTCTTAGTTTTTCAAAAACTAAAATTAATCGACAACAAAGCATAAAGCGGTCCAAATTTATAACGAGGGAGGTTGACTATGGAGTTTAAAAAAGTTGGGGAAGGGGAACCACTATCAGGCTCAAAACGAACATACAAGACCAACAAACAATGGCTCGACAAACAAGTGACAAGTGATTTTTGTTGGGGCTAGGGAAGCTTCCTATTTAGACTGAGTCCAATAGCAAAGGCAAAAGCATTTATGCCTCTCCATCTGCTAATGTTCAGACGAGGCAACAGCCCCAACAGAGCAGGCAAACACGCAAGGCAATTTGCCTTCGAGGAGAGAGAAGATGCAAAGTTGCACTTCCTCTCTCCTCAAACGCATAATGACGCGGGGCGAGCGACATCCGGAGGACTGGTGGGCGGTGGCGGACATCACTTTGGGATGGAAAGACATAGGGGCTGTTTGCTTGCTGGCCATCGATTGCCACGCCAAGGTGTGGCGAGCCACAACCTGTGGTGGGCAAATCGGCCGCCACACACAGAATACTATTCTGTGGCAGGCGTTGGTGTGGCGTGGCGACCTGTGGCTGGAAGCCAAACAGCCCCATAGTACTGTGCATGTGAGGCAAATGTGAATTTCCCTCTCAAAAATGGCTCTCTTTGCGTTTCCTGTCTGCGGTCTGCTAGGCACCGAGGTGGCATTCAATGTGCGCGCCCTGCGGGGGGAAGCAGCCGCATCAGTGCCAATGGGCCGCATTTATTTGGGCCGTATCTCCAGCCCTACACAGCAGCCACACAATGAAAGCCGGTAGCTCGGTGGATATAATTCGAGGAGCCCACTCCTCCTTTGCCGTTTTGCGCGTCCAGCCCAACCCTAAAATTTCACCCGCGGCCCTCTCGTGCGGTGGTGCGCCTTCCCCCGCAACAGCAGCCGCGAAAACCCTCGCCGCGCGCGCCGCAGCGACCTAGCAATGGCCGGAGAGGACGCCGCCGGCGCCGGTACCGCAGCGGTAAAGAAGCCCCTGAAGGAGGAGGAGGAAGATGACGACGAGTTGGACAACGTTCCAATCGCACTTTCTAGGGCCAAAAAGACGGGCAATGCGAGTGCCTCCAAGGTCAAGGAGGAGGACGACGACGAGGAAGACAACCTTCCGATCTCGCATTCCCGAGCTAAGAAGGTTTGTTTGCCTTCGGTCCATCCAGATCTTTACTCTTCAGCCTGTTTGCGGGGCGGGTGGTATGAGCAAATCTGGATTTTCAGATATCTACTTGATTGTTTCCGCGGATAATGCGTTTGTTAGGTTGCCTTCAGTCAGCTCCTTTATATCATCTTAGTCTGTGAATATTGAGAATTTGTGAAACGCACGGGCTAAGCTTTGCCAGTGGTTGGATATGCACCCACGCTATGTTATCAATCGGTAATTCGATATAACCTGGAGCTTACCTGAATTGCAGGTTTTTTCATTGGAATTTTTCGTGGTTTAGTTCAAAAGGCTTGTTAGTTAATTATAATTGTGAACTGCGATTGTGTTTTATGCACAGTTGTTTTTGTTTTCAGTCTGAAAATTTGGTCTAGTGACATAATATGGCCCTTTTTAACTGAACTGTCTTAATCTTTCTTATGTCTTCTAGAAGCTAATATCCTTGTGTTGTCTAGGGAAAGAAGCAGAAAGGCACCATGAATAGCAAAACAAAAGCTTCTAAAGCTAAGAAACAAGAAGTCGAGTCTGACGAGGATGATTTCATGGTTGCAATATTAACGCCCCCTTTTATTTCCATCTATATTTTCCTTGGTTCTCATTTTGGGATTAACAATTATGCACCTTTCAGCCAATTTCGCAGAAGAAAAACAGTAATGCCAAGGCATCCAAGGTCAAGAAACTAAAAGATGAAGATTTGGATGATCTCAAGGTATGCTATCTCCTTGGTTTATACTGTGTTGTTGTTCATCTGCTTATTAGTTTGTTGACTTAAAGGAGGAAAAGAAAAGAAAGAAAAGAGTGGGTGTCAAAGAAGGGGCAAAGATGACCATTGTAAAGGGTGAGAAGGCGAAGAGAGAGAAGAAAGTGTATGACTTGCCAGGGCAGAAGCATGATCCTCCTGCAGAAGTATGACCTTTCTATTTTCTTCAATCTGGTATTCATTTGTAAAACAACTAATTTTGTTTTGCTGCAGAGGGATCCATTGAGGGTTTTCTATGAATCGCTCTACGAGCAGGTGCCCACTAGTGACATGGCTGCATCCTGGTGAGACACAACATGTACTGCTTGAAAGATTTGTGTTACAAGCAAACTAGGTGTTGAGTAGCCCATATCTTTTCTGGGATCACTACAGACCAATCTGATGCTCCACCAATGGTATAAAAAATCTATGCATACTCCTTCCATACCAAAAAAAATACATGTCAGTTTTAGGATTGTCCTAAGTTGAACTTTTTAAAGTTTGACCAAGATTATAGGCAAAACTACATATATTTATGGTATGAAATAAGTACCATTATCATGAGATCTGTTTTTATAATATACCTATTTGATGTCATAAACATTAATACTTTTCTCTATAAATTTGGTCAAAGTTGAGAAAGTTTGACTTAGGACAAACGACATGTTTTTTGGGACAGAGGGAGTATGTTGGATAAATTTTTGCCAAATCTTTCACGATTTTTGGAGAATAATCCTCCACAACGAAAATTGTCAAGCAGTTATGCCACACTTTGGCAAGAAAATCAGTGGTGATGCGTAGACTTCAACTGAGAGTTTACTCTTTTTTCATGGCAATTTTAACTCGATATAGACTTCTGTGTAAATCCTATCATGTAGGTGCACATCTTTATACCTGATAGTTGGCTGCAGCAGTTGTGGAGCTCTAAACTTTACAATATCTGAAGTTCTTTTATGCAAAGACCAATCTGAATGGCATTACCTCAAATTGGATGATCCTTTGTTGTCTAATATATGAGCCATGCCTTCTTTACATACTGGATTTGTTTTGTGGTTCTTAGTAAAACATCTTTAAATAACATGTAGCATTATGTTCTGTTTGATTTTTAAGATATACAAAATGTGGAAAGGCAAACTAGGATTGGTTGAAATTGCACCTTTGATTTGAAGCCATACCATCCTGATGTGAATTTTTTAAAGAAAGTTCGTGCACAGTGTAAAAATTAAAGCTCAAGGATTAATTTCTTGCACAGACAAATGCTTGCTTACTATAGGCTGGAGATCTTACTTGGTCTGAAATTTCAAAACTCAACCACTGTAGTTTACTATTTAGAGTTGTCTAGCATGAGTTACTTGGTCATGAAAATAATCCTCTGCCCCCACAGAAAAAAGTCTTTTTGTAGTTTGCTTCGACTTTGTTTCAGTTAGTTGCTGTTTCTGAATAGATCATTCCCTTGAAATAATGTTCCACTTCCACTTCCACCCATACTAATTTGCCAAGTGCACTGATAACTGGCGAAGTGGCCGCTTCTGAACCTGAATTGACATGCTTGTGTGAATCTTGTTGGTTCCGCAGTTTGTGTTAATTTATTTTTCATCCAGTCATTCAGTATCGAGAATTCAAGCATGCATCAATGCTCTTGTTAAAGCAACCTAATAGCTTTAATGATTCTTGCTAGGTTGATGGAATGGGGTTTGCTCCCATTGGATGTGGCTAGAAAAGTTTTTGAGAAGAAACAGGGCCAAAAGTTGAAGTCACCAGTTAAAACAACTGTTTCCAAGAGAAAGCCTACCTCTCCAACCAAGACACCGGCGTCATCTGCTATGAAGTCCGTTTCAGCTAAGAATAGTGCTGGAAAACTGACGTCTCAAAAGAAGAGGAAGGCAAGTAGCGAGTCAGACGAAGACGACGACGACGATTTCGTGGCTCCTAAGGCAAAAACCAAAAGGCAAAAGGCCTAGTCTTAGAATCTCATCCTTGGGAAATGATGAGAGCAGTGTTCCTTCCACCTAGTAATGCTATCAGGCATCCGGTGTGAAGTATGTCGATCCAGTCTCTAGAGTTACTAATTGTTGTTGAACTCAGTGCCTTCTCAGATCCAGAACAAAGGGGGCATGTTGCAACATGTTTGATACTTTGGTACCAATTCGCATGAGTATCTAACATCTGAATGCTCGCTCACATAGAAACCAACCATGTTCCTCCGAACTCTGCATGGTATAAACTGCAAAATAGCTGCATTTCCCATTGATCAATGTGTCTGGCTTGAACACCTTATTCCAAACGTATACATCAATCGGGTTAACAAACCTGACGACCTGCATCTTTGCACTTCGTCAGGTTGCAACCGAGCCAGCATAACATGCTGCTGCTGCTGCGGTGCCTGTGATCAGACAAAAAGCAACACCACAGGCACCAGCACAAATACTAACATTCTGTTCCCTCCATGTAACTGTCATGTATGTAACTTTATTCACTTGGCACCGGCTGCGGCGAGGAGAACAGGGCGGAGGATGCACTGGACAATGGCTCGTGCACGACGGTGTTGGTGGAGACGAAGACGGGATTGCTGTTCAGTTGCCGCATGACGGCACCAAGGATATCTGCGAGCAATTTCTTGAACTGGGCTTCGTCCGCCGCCTTTCCGTCTCCGGCGTTTGCCGTCTTGATGGCCTCGTCCACCACAGCATCCACCTGAGGGATGGTTGAAAGCATCAAGTCCAAGTTCACCTCAGCATTGGTACCAGTACCAAAGTTGAGATCTGCTGCAGGACTGAATGTAAAGGTGATGTGGAGATGTTACCTGTTCAACTGCACCATAATATGGCAGGCCTGCAGCATCGGCCATCTTATCAAGTGCAGCTACGAGGCACTCCTTTGATGCCTTGTTCTTATGTTCTGACGGCACGCCTCTCCAAACAGAATCCAACAGCTGGTGAACAGAACAATGATTATTTCACATAAAACGGCATTGCCGGCATTGGCATTGCATAACTAACAAACTGTCTGAAAAAACAACCAAGTTTGAAAAAGAAAGAGAGCAAGTTTTGATGTACCTTGTCCAGCTCGAATTTGTTGGCCAGCAGCCTATTGACGCCACTTCCGTCGTAGGTGTTCTCGGTGTGCGCGACGATCACGGGATGCTCCTGGAGCCGATCGGCGACGGCACCCAGCAGCATCTTGAGCTGCTGCAAGAAGTCGTCTCGGGAGGCCACCGGCTGTTCGAGCTGATCGGCAGGAAGCTGCTGCAGTGCTGGCTCCACGATGTTCTCGGCCACCCAGGCGTCAGAAGCCGGTGGCACTCCGTGGTCAACGCTCAGCTGCTGCAGTGCGGCCAGCAGGCACTGGCGCAGGGGCACGCCTTCGGAGCCGCCGATCTGTGGGAAAATGGCGGCGGCTGACGGCTCGTATCTGCTGCCGGCGACGAAGTCCCTGAGGTCCTCGCCGTCCATGCGCAGTATGACGAGGGGGTCCCTCTTGAGCCCGGCCGCCACGCCGAGGAGGATGTCAGACAGGGCCTCCTGGAACTCGGCCTTCCTCACCTCGCCCTGGGACGTGCCATGAGTCAGCTCGCTCATCACCTGCACGCCAGCCAGCAGCAGTCAGGGTTTTATGCAGTCTGCAGCGTGAGAGAGACAAACTCGCACCAGGCACCGGTCTTGATCGATTCGTGATTTCGTGCAGATGGAGAAAACAAGCGAGCCTGCAAAATAATCTTGAATTTTCTTCGTAAGCCAGTGGCCGGCAGCAGGTGTTTGCTGCCAGAGGATGATTCCAAGAGGCGTTGTGTTCGTAGCCATCACAAACACGGCCGTGTTGAGACGGATCGGAGAAGGAACCGTCTGTTTATCTCTCGATTGGCTTTTTCTATCCCGGTTGAGGGCTAGATTTGCCGACACAAATCGAGTGATGCGCTTTGAATTTCGCTGGAAAGATGCATCGGCAGTGCCTCAAATGTCAATGGCTCAGGATAAAGAGACGTTGAAGTGTGAACTGTGATGTGTTTCAGGTTCTGCTCCAATGGGATGCCCTCGGGGCAATGGCATCTAGACATGGACCCGCGGGCAAACCTGCATCCTGCATTGCGTTTTAGAATCTGCCTTTTGCTGCCGATTAGTAATTGGGAACTCATGATTAGGATTCCTATGGTTGATAATTCAGTTTAGCGAGGCGTGAAGCATGCGTTTGGCGTGTCAAGCTGGTAGAGCAGTAGACTAGTAGTGGAGCAGATCGGATAGCTAAATGGATCTCAGCTGGAGCAATCGTCATCTGATAAACACAAGGGCAAAAGTTTTCGTGTCCTTATTCTATTGTCCTATGTCCTATGCTAAAGTCACTATCATGTGATAAATGTATATGCTTGTTTTTGAATCCGGTGTAAAAGTACTGTATGATTCAAGTATTATGATCCAACAAGTTTTTGAAAACAATATTTGCTCATTAATATACATCTGAACATGTTATCAATTATTACTAAAAAATAGTAAAGGTATATGACATGAATCTGAATACACAACTTTTAGAAGCTAAGCATGCATCTAACATTTGTTAGTACCTATAAAGCTCATGATTGTTAGTACCTAAAAAATATTAAAGCTCGTTCGAAAAAAGCTTGATCATTTCAAATCTTAATACATCTCTCGTTACCAAAAAAAAAAAATCTTTACGTCCCAAAAGCAGATAATATGTATATACACAGATCGGTGGCAACTGGCAAGTACTCAATTCTGGTTCAGTTAATTAAGGTTTCAAACTGTACAAATTGAATAGACATGTCTTTGAGGCTGCGATTCGTTGATCTCAACTAAACAACATGTATAGATCCTCCAAAGAAACGGGGCAACCACGTGATACTTGAAGCCGACAGTGATCATCTCTTCACTTTGTCAACTACTACCATGGTGCTAGTAGCTATTAAGCTTTGTCTCGTGAAGTAACCACACATGATCAGCAAAACCAGCACGCTGCGAGCACGATTAACGGCGAACTAACTCGTACGTACCTCTGAGCAGATGTGGTCGGTGTTGGGCGAGGCCCCCTCCGCGGGCAGGCCGAGCGCGGCGCCGATGTCTGCCACGGCGGGCCGCAGCTCCTGCACGGAGAGCCTGCCGACCCCGTCGGCGTCGAGCTGCCGGAACTTGCTGTCCACGAGCATCCCGAACGCCTCCCGGTCCTCCACGAGCTCCCTGATCTCCGACCCGTCCACCACCACCTTGTGGTCGTCGTGGCCCTCCTCCTCCCCGGCGCCGGCGCCCTGCCCCCGCCCCTCCCGCGCCTTCCTCCTCCTCCACCACCCGAACCAGCTGCTGCTCCTCTCCATACCGCTCCGACCCTCCCCGCCTTTTATACACAAAGACTAGCACACAGCACGAGGACGCAGGCCGGCCAGGCCGCGTCGCGCGTATGGAAAAGTTGCACCGGTGAGGTGAGCTCGATCGGGCGGTGGACGTGCCTCTCGTGAGTGGTGACGCCTCTCGCTCGCTCGCCTTTCTCCCCTTTTCCACTAGCTAATAGCTAGCTGTAACCTTTAGCAGCATGGCCGCCTGGCCGGTGGCTTTGCTTGCGTCTCGAGCGCGCGTTCGATTTGTCCGCCGCGCGTGGAGAACAAAAAGCAGGAGGGGGGAAAGATCGGAGACGACGAGCCGGCCGGATAACGCCCGGGGCGGGAGACACGTGTGGGACGGCGCCCAACTTGGTCGCCCACATGTTGTTCCGGCCGCGCGGCGCCCACCCGAGTCATCTCGCTCGCACGACGGGGGATCCGCGCGGCGATCGTGGCGACGGCGACGAATCGGACGATGTGGATGAGCGGAGCGGTGGTGTCCGCGGGATCATCCCGCGGTGCCCGTCACGCAACTGGGCTGATCTGGACGTGAAAGCAGCTTGGCGTTTGGGGGTGTTTCGATCGATCGGTTTGCGTCTCCGGCGGGGCGCGGCGGGGCGGCGGGTGAAGGCATATATGTCATGGTCGGCGCCCGTCGCGCTCGCGATGATTGGCAGCTGGGCGGGTTGCCGGTCGGCAAAGCGACGGCGGGCCGGGGATGGCCCGGGCCGTGTCGTCGTCCTGGCACAGCTGCCGCCAGCAGCGACTGAAGCATTCTTGGATCGTGCAACACTGCAACTACTAGTATATGAAAGGATTTGACGAGGGACAGGCTAGGCTAAACAAGGAACAAAAGGAACATGTCTTCTCTGCAGATATTGAGATGCATCTTCTTAAAGAAACAGTAGAGTAGAAATGCCCAACTACTCAGCAGCAGCAGCAGCTGAGAAAATTTGTGTGAACACGGCTGGGTGTTGAAGTATTGGTATCTGACTGTGGATGCATCTTTTTTTGACACTGCCTGATGGTACCAATGACTACGGTGCAAGTGCACAGTTCAAACCCCACCCCATAAGTAAGCCACCCATCGATCATCAGGTCCCAAGTTTATTCTATTCCTGACCAATATTTTGCACAGGTACCTATACACGTGGACCATCCTGATGCCGGCCATCAGGTTCAGAAAAATACGAACTGCTTGACTAGTGAGCCCGTTTGTCTCTCTTCCTCTGTTCCTCATAATATGCTTCGCTTGCCCCAGAAGCATCCGAGTGTAGTTGGTGTCACAGATTTTTTGTCCTTTCATGTGTGGTGCCAAGGAGCAACCGGCTCAAAAGACACCAAAGACGTAGGGAACCCAGAGAAATAGTGCGGCACTACGCTGGGCTTCAGTTCAGCCACTCCGTGCTCTCCATCTGCACAAATCAACCGTAGGTAGTTCGTCAAGTTTGTGTGACCGAATAGTACTAGAATAGTGTATTGAGTGAAAAGTTGTAAAAAAATATACATGTTGGGACGTGTGCTGTAAGAGAAGGTGTGACTCTACTCGTTGTGATGAGTGAATGGTAAATTGAAGTTGTTTAACAGGAAAGGACACGCACAAGCAGATGGAACCACTGCGAAAAACCAACTGGGACATGAATGTTTGTGATCGTCCAATGCTTTTGCGGTAAAATTCGATGGTAAAACGTTTCTCTGCAAAACTGACCGGAACAAGTATCAGGGATTCAAACCAGTACTGGTAGATGGAACTTCTGCTCGTGTTTACCCCAGCAGATGGAAACTGCTAACGAGACATCTGAATGACCAGCAGATGGAAACTTGTTTGAAATATAGGCATTCCTTGCCCACGTCACCAATCTATATACACATGCCGGGAAACAGAGGCACAGAGCGCTATTTACAGCTTAGAACGCACATGAAAATCCACCAAAACAGCGCAGAAAAGATGATAATCAACTCTGGAACGGAATAACCAGGTGAACAACAGCACATTGTCACTCCACCAAAACAACAGGACAACCTAAACCTCATAAAGGACCAACATAACGTGCAAGGAGAACAATGCCTTGCAGCTAATTCCCAGCAGGGTCCTCAGGGGCGATGCGCCTCCTTAGCTTGGCGCGCGTAACACGGATCGTCTCCTCCATTAGCGTCTCATCGAGCGCAGGGTCGAGCTCTTCTGTGCCCTCTGCAGCGTCACCATCAACCTCATCGATGGCCATCTTGTCCACCTCTTCAGCTTCAGGGAGTGGTTTGGCACTAGGCTCGGATTTTGGTGAATCACCGCTTGTGGCTGGAGTTCGCACAGGCTCAGGTTTCGACTCGCTTTTCTTTGGACTACCACCAGATTTTGGTGTGGATGCAGCTGTGACAGGCTTTGTCAATGCCACTGAACTAGATTTCGCTGATGCTTGACGCTTGATCTTCGGGGAAGATGGAATGGGTTTGGTCTCCTGAGATTGCTGTGCCATTGCTGCTTGCCGAGCAGCGATTGATGCTGCTCTGCGCATAACAGGTGCTGGTTGTTTTTGTGGTTGTGGTTGTTGCTGCTGCTGCTGCTGCACTTGTGGTTGATTCTGTTGCGGTTCCTGAAGCAAATTAGAGCATCATTTCAACATGGGTACCATAATAATAACATAAGGATCAAATAGAGCTGAGTACACACACATTCCATGACTTTCTTAGACTGAAAAGTCGAGAATACACCAAAACTGCTAATACTAACTATGCACCATGTTGAATACTAACATACCTCTTTGTGCAGAATGCAAATTGAATGCCTACACGGAGCAAAATTTCTGAATTTGTCCTGAGTATATGGTATATTTGTATTCACTTCCCAAGGGATAAGAAATTATAGTAGTACCTCTCTCTCAAGTTTCAAATAAAAAAATAAAAGACTGGGCCACTAGTAATAAAAATTAAAGAGGAGGTCAATACGTCCATACTTATTTACCAGTTACCTGCTACCAATTTATTTTTGTTTAGGAATAATGGTCAGCTTCTGAGTACCATAATTACATAAAACTTCATGACACAGATAAAAAAACTTGAAATTTACTGACAGGGGCTCAAACGGAGACTTAACAGGTTCGCTATCGCTTGAGAAAATACTCATGCACTGTCACAGGTTATTGTGCATAGAATCGTTTTTTCAGTACACATTCATATGTCAAATGCTATATGCTCTTGCTCACTTGGGTAATGAGCATTGTAAGACAAACAAACAATCTCATAATACGCGTGTATGTTTTTGCAATCTTCTAAATACAAATCGCACTACTTCAAACTCACTGCTACAGTGCTACTGGTGCAAGAAGACAAGTGTCTTACAAATTTCTGAAATAAAACAAAACATGTTCCTAAACAAAACACTTTTTTTACGAGGACAAAACACTTGGGAAGCTAGCATTTTATTATCAACGGACAGAGACTAATATTTATATCAATTGTTAGAGAAAAGTTTAGTGCTAGAATAATTATGGTGATACACATAACTAACTGCTATTTTTATCAAGAAATTTGACAAAACAAAAGGGACAAGGCATGATAATTCCTAGAAATGTCCCTGTTTTCAAGATGGTGACAGATACCTACGGTCCAGGTTGCAGACTAGATTACTAAACAAGACACAAGTGGCTTTTCAGAGATGATATGCTTGCAACTTTGAGCAGGGCTGAGGTCCATTGTAGGAAGTTGGAGCTGATGCGTTGCTATTACAATGTGTCCTACGGAGGACTCCATTGTGTTACTTTCCAGACATAATGCCAGTATGCCACTGTGTGGGTGTTCACTGGTTGCCTTGAATCAACCGTGTGACTGGTTTTGGGTCCCGATTTCCCCAAACTGGTTCACTTCTTTCCTCCTATAGTTAGCAGCAGGAACTCCTTTGGCCTTGAGCCTTTTTTCAGTTGAACTAGAAAATGTATATGGTTCAAATATTCTTGGAAGGGATGTCCAGGAGCCAGAACTCAGAAAAGTTGTTGAGGTGTTCGGGAGCGAAGCCAGAGGAGAACGGTGTTGGAGTCAACACCACTGTAGGGTGGTGCTTTCTTCATCGTAGGCTATATCAAATCATTGATTTCTCACTGAAACTGAAAATTCCATTGGGGTCAGCTGACCCCTACGAAAGCACCTGGCTCCACCCCTGGATGTTCCATCTTTCATGACATCAAAGTTAGGATGAAGATGCAGAGCATACATCTTGCTTTAGTTTTTTCATTTACAGCAAGGTCAACTTTTGAAGCAGATATTTCAGGACCTAGTAAAAAGCTATTAAATATTGATTTATCTCTAGCAACTAACTGAAAACATCTGCACATATGATACTTAAACTATAATGTGTGGCAGTAGTGTTGAATGCATCTTGACACAATATAGCTAAGAAACTAGCATAACAACACTGTCAAATTTGCCTCAGAGAACATAAAAAAAATCTTTAGTGTCTGTGTAAATATTACGGTGTTTAACTGTTTATCATCCTTAGTCTGAGAAATATATATTGATTCAATGGCAAAATTTGACAGAAAAAGCATAATAGTGCATTTGATCCACACCTGGTGAGGGTGAGGGGTCTGCCTTGATTTCTGAGAAGGTGACTGGGCTGCAACATATTTCAAAATCTCAAAGAAAGTATTCTGTCCTTTAGAAGCCGCCTTCTGGAAATAAAGGACAACCGTATCGGTGGCTCGAGCTCTCAACTCAAGCAGATTGCGATCAATTTCATTCTCATGCTGAGAAATATATGGCTTAAAGAAAGTCCCATAAATGTATGTAGTTCCCTGCAATGAAAGAGTATATCAATCCTATGTACCAATGTAAGGTAGAAGGTGTGCATGGGACAAACTAAGTACCTTTGTCTTTGGGTACCACAAGTATACAAAGAACATCAGCTTTGCTTCTGAGTAAAATGGTAGCCTTCAACATGAGTGCAAACAAATGAAACAATGTTAGAGACTCATCAAAGAGCTGAAGGAAATCACAACCTTAAGCAGTCTCACCATGATATTGTAAAATCTCCGAATCTCTCAAGAACAGTCAACAGCGCAACTAAAATCCTACACAGAGGAAACAAAACTGAATTTTGCAGATTGCTTATGGAAGCCAATGTTGTGAACACAGAAATTATTGAACCACCTTACCAATACTGACACCAAAATATGAGCTGCTCAATCTCTGGTTTGTTCAGTTCAACAGTCTTGTAGCATTCATAGGCAGGATAGGCATAGCCAAATGCCAACCTACAGGACATTGGCATATCAAACACCAGAAGATAAATGAAATGTTAGTGCTATGTTTCTTCTGATCACCATAGAAAAAAATGGTTGCTGTTCTCCACCAATTTTTTAACATTTCAGTAAAAAATATTTATTCCACCTTTTCCCCTTTATTCCACAATAAACCACAAAAAGGAGCAATTGCCAGTTTAAAGATGCACTGATGTAGTATCTCAACATCATTCAAGAGAATAGAATTTTTGGATGCACTTACACCACAAACGTGGATAATTCGCCAACATACAAATGAACGGGATAAAATCCAAGGTAGTTTTTCTTTATGAAGCAGGTCAAAGAGCAGTTCATACAACAGTATTATGCGATCTTATGCATTTCAAGAAATGTGGTTACTAGACAACAACCTTAAAAAAGAATGAGCCGGACCGGAAGAATAAAAACGAACAGAACCTTGACCGTTGTGCAATGCATTGAAAATTTGCTCCCATGCTCCTCGAGAACGATAAAATGTTTTTGAATGGCTTGTGTGCTCTCAGCCCCATTTCCCGGCGAAGAAGGTGGACAGATCGACACAGAGGAGCGCATCTCCTAATTTTTTAAATCAAAACAATATACGTACTAAGGATGAAAAGTTGAAAACAAACCAAGAGAAAAAACTGAACTCCCCGGATGGGAATGGCCACCAACAAATTCTCATTTCATTTCAACAAATCAAATTTAATCCCAGACACGCACGCCCCTGAGAAATCTCCAAACTCAAAATGCCAATCTGCGAAGAACACATTTAAGATTCGGAGGAGCAAGAGAGCGCTTACAGAAAGACCCTGGAGAGGAACCCGCCCATCATCTTCTCCGGCCTTCCTGCGCACGACCAGATCCACCAAAGCGAACACAAATCAAAACACCATCACCGCGCCGACACATTTCGAAAAGCGAAACTACAGAAAACCGAGCATACCGCAGGGAAGTTTTGCAGGAGAGGGATCTGGACGGGGCGGCGACCGGGGCGGTGGCTAGATGGAACAGACGGAGGCCGCCCGTGAGGGGAGAGGAACGGCCAGGAGCTCCCGGTTTCCCCCCTCTCCACGCTACCTCCCCCTCTCCTGGCCGCGGCTAAAAATACTGCGGTGGAATGGAATGCGGATGGGAGGGAGAGCCGGAGGAGAGGCGAGCACGTCCGCCGTCAGCTCAAACTCGAACCACCCGACTGCCTTCAACCATGGGAGTGCCCGACAAGATTTCGTTTACCAATTATAAATGCACCTGTCCCTCTCTATGGACCTTGGGCAAGCAGGAAAAAAATACTTTATTCAACGCTCTATTTTTATACTGTGGCATACTATACACATTCTTCCCTTATCCAACTGTAGGCCGTCAGCCATGGAAATTGCTCTGCAAACTAGCTTTTTACCACCACCAGTTGGCTCTTCTTTCTTTTACTTAGTATGCTTTAGGATTTATTTATTAGTATGTCTTATGTTTTTAATATGTTTAGTATTATCAAAATTTAGTATATAAGAATTGTATTCAAATACTTTCTAAACAAGGGTGTAGAATAGTTTTTTGCGCTACCCAAAATATAGGGACTTAAAGATAGTAATTTTACTAAAACAATTATAAGAAACTAAATGATGGTACACGTTTGATTTAGGTTGTATTAAAGTAGTTTAATGAATTGCATATGTGTTCCTAATTCAGCACTCCTAGCTTTTATTTAATACTTTTGGTCGTTTTGCAATAGTTGTTCTCGATGTTCAACTGTAAAATCATCGATGTTATTTATATTAAGGCAAAATAGGCATCTTGGTCCCTGAACTTTGCATAAAGGCTCAACTTCGTCCCTCAACTTTCAAAATGACCAATTTAGTCCCTCAACTTTCATTTTTGGGCCAAACTCATCCTTATACTAATATATGTGGCTCTATATTGGTGTGAAACTAATACAAAAGGTCCATTTTACCCTTGGCTCTCTTCCCTGTTCAATTTTCACCTTTAGAATTTCAATAATGTACGATCGAAAATGAATATGAGGATACATATGTTTGCCTTCGAAGTATGAATACATACACGGAGTATGTATAACATACCACGAGTATGTGAGCACATGTTGATTTTAGAACACACACATTGAGTTGTAGTATACCAAAAAATTGTGAGTAAATATAATTGTTTGAGTACATATATTTTGCATATCAAATTTGTATAACATATGCATGACTTTAATTAGTATGGGCGGATACACTTTTTTAGAAACAAATATTTTTGTGTTGGTTTTAAAATATATTGTTACATGTATGTATTAATAGGCGTTTGACATAGATGAGCTAAGGGTAAAATGGACTTTTCGCATTAGTCTAGTGCTAATATAGAGCGCCACATCAACATAAGGACAAATTTGGCCCAAAAATGAAAATTGAGAGACTAAATTGACCACTTTGAGGGACGAAGTTGACCCTTCATGAAAAGTTGAGGGACCAAAGTGACTATTTTGCCTTATATTAATACATTTGTCTTTACAAGTAGAACCGTAGGAAAAAAAGTGTTCAATATCACACCTCTGTCCTCTGATAGCGCTGGACGTCAGCGATCAAATAAAAAAAGAGCAGAGATGGTACCCACATTTCTCCTCAATAATGATTAAGCTTGGTACCCACATTTTTCTTCAATAATGATTTAGGCTTTTCACTGAAAGGATGATGCACTAGGCTTACCTGAGCCAAGAGGCAATGAGTGTAACCCAGCCAAACACAAGCTTAACTAGTTGGCGTATATGAAACCTAATGGTATAGAAATCATGTTCCTGCATCCATTTTTAATGATTGTCATTTTTTGGATGCGACCCCAACATTACACCTCTATCTCTAGTTGAGATCTCAATGGTCATGGTATCTAACTTTCTCTAATTGCAATCATGTTACTCGATATTTGTGATTTTTCGCTTGGATTGCAGAGCTATAAAAGGTTATTATTGCTGCCTCTAACAACTTAATTAGGACTGCAATATATAGCATCCTTCTCACATATATTTCCCGGGTGCTTTTGCTCCGAGATCATCAACAAACCGTGAAGCTATATATAGCATGCTCAACTCGTACGCCGACGACACGACTGAGATCGAGGTGCATTTTCTGGTGGTCCGTGTAGCAGCTCACGGCTCGAAGTGGCAAAGTAGTTAAAGTGGGTAGGGTGGGAGACAGGATGTGTGGTACCTAGCTTTGGGAACGCACGGCTCAGATGTGGTCTGGGCACAACCCACTGCCGTAGGATCGATCCATCCATAGCATGGAGGACTGGAGCAGCGAGATATACTGATCGGACTAGAGGGATCGGAGGCGCGCAGAGGGGGTTGGTGGATGCGAGAGGAGCAAATGGACCCATGGGTGCGCTCTGATCGGATCTGAGCGTCCCGGCCTTTCCTTTCTCTGTCGCGCACGTAAAAAACTTTCTTTGGCCCGGCCGCGGCCGGGAGGGACGTGACCACTGACTGGCCCGCGTCCAAATCGTAAGGTGGCGGAGCCTATTTGGCCTAGCTGCTAGTGCTAGCTGCTCCCTGTGCATGCATGTGCACGACGTCGCACCAATAATAGCGGATCGGACCCGGCGCACAGCTGAAATTATACGTGCACGTACCACACACACTTGTACCGGCATTTGGTTTCCCCAAACTGTCATGGGATACACTGTACACGTGTTCATTCATGTACATCACGTATGGCGCGCTCTAGTCTGGAAGCTAAAGCCAAAGGATTATTTGGTGCAGATGGGCGTGCACGTGAGCACGCCTCAGCTTTTAAGCTGGTGTCACATGCATGATTGCCATGCATGGGTGGAGGGTACTCCTAGATTGATTCCTTCAAAGCTAAATCTAGCTTACCTTTGGGGGGCTCTTTTCGTCTGGTACCCTCGGGCTAATTATTCCCGGCAAACTAAAGTCACCACGATATATCTCAAGACTCAAGTTATGATCCAAGAAAGAGAGAGGGAGCTTGCAAGACCGCTGGTAGGTAATAGATAAAATAGATAAAAATGATCAACGCCTACAAATTTTCTTCTACTTAGTCTAGGTCTAATGATTTGTACAGCTGATTTGTTCTTACAGAAAAATATTATACGCTAATTTGTTCTAAGTGAAAAATATTGTGCGCTGATTTGTATGGCTGATTTGTTCTGATATAAGAACATTGTGCGTTGATTTGTATGACTGATTTATTTCTGAAAGAAAACTATTGCTCAAGAACTTAAAAAAAGGAAAAGGATATCAGGATGAGCATCCGCCTGTGTATCTGTCAGGAGATGGTAGCTAGGTACAACCATGTTCATGTTCCCCTGTACCTACACTACATGTGACATGCATCATATATGACCAGCATTACCACACGTACTCATGTCTTCCTTTTTGTCTCATGTATAATTCACGAGAGTTGCTGCCATAGAAGAATATGTGCGCCCGTGACATTCCTGATGGTCAGACCTAAGAGTACTGCACACTCCTTCGTACGGCATCATCTGCAATGCATTGGCATAAAACTAGGAATTCATGTGTGCTCTCTGTTCGTTTCTCTTGTTCTTTTCCCTGTCTCTCGACTCGTGTTGATGTTCATCGATCTGCTTGTTGACATGGGTCTTTGGGATCATAATTCCCTGGTAGGTGAGGGGGCAGGTGGTTTAGTGACCAGTCACTAACGTCGTGGAAAGCATCGCAATCGGTGTGTTTCATCAGCATTTAGATGCCTGGTCTGTTCTTATGTCACAGCAACCGAACCTACTAGCATCTCGACTATCATGACTGCCATTATTATATCTCCATCATGCAAACAAGCAACGACGATATTGTACCAGCTTTGAAGAATAATGCAGATGTACAGGATTATGCATCTTTATTTGTACCATCCAATCCCTCTTAAAAAAAAGTATCATCCAATCCCCTACTGTCAAGCTATATGTTGAGGTCTTCAGGGGAATACTGAAACCTGACAATCGGAAGAGCAGAATATACAATCAGGCCGATGAGAACTCCACCACTGCATCCTTTTCAATCCAAACACAAATAATCTTTGTGTTATGGAGTACTAGTATATATACAGTTGTTTGTCTGAGGTTATCTAAGTTATCATGTATGGTACCCGTTACGTATTCCAATCTTTGACCAAATCGGCGAAGATAGCATACTCTCCACCATCAACTGCAGTTCAGTTTAGGCTCTTCTCACCATCAGTTGCAGTTCAATTTAGGCTCTTCTTCATTCTTACCCACCAAAACATAGCATATTCCACCAAAAGATAGCCTAACGCACCAAAACATACACTCATCAGATATATACAAGCTGTGGATATGAATATGAACCTTTCTAAACAACTTAGAGTAGCGCCTTGATTTCGGGATGCAGGTTAGAACCTAGAACCAAGGTGATGTGCTCTGCTCACTAAAATCAACATGGGTGCGGGATTTCCGCTTCGATTAAATTCTACAAATTAAATTCAGTTCCCACCCCCACATTCAGACAGACACTGAATTGTGCAAGTTGCCTCACTATCAGATCAGCCGTAACCAGCCATCCACAGATATGCATGTTTTTTACGATGTTGAAATCTGTTGCCATGCGTCATGGCTTTGTTTTTTCAGACTATTAAATCCAAACTGAACCAACTCCACTGAGGCAGCAGAGTCTGGCCCATGCCACAAGCAACCAGTTTAAAGATGATGGGCTGATGACTGTGACTGAAGGGAGATCCTAAAAGAGACACGTTCAATTTCCTTTTTGCAAAGACAAAGTCGCCGCTTAAACTTTCCTTTTGGTGCAGATAAGACCCACATCTTATGGCTAGGTGTAGGGCACTTTACTGCACTCATGGATGCAATCAGCCTTGTGAGATGGGACCTCAAATCAGCCTTATGCGACGGTATATCTCAGATCATGCTGCAGTGTGATGATGTCCCACTTTAATCGCTTTGTTATCTTTTGGAGTAGAACGGATAGTGATGCTTTAGCCTGAATATTTATTTGAAAGCATTGGGGAGAAGCCACCTAACGATACCAACTTAACTGAGAGGATCATTATGAATCTGCTTAACGGTAATCTTAAGGTGTGTACTCCATGAGAGTATGTTTATGCCGGTCGATCCAAAGGAATGTTCTTGTGAATCTAAAAAAAGAATTTCTTGTGGACTATTTTTTTAAAAAAAATTACAGAGTACAACATAGACGCTCACAACACGCACGCATACTCACCCCCTATAAACACACGTACGCAAACCCTACCCCTATGAGCACCTTCGAAGGACCGAGCACCCGACATATTTGGAGATTCCTGAAGTCACCATTGACGCCTTGTCGTCGACGGGAACGTCACTTACCACTTAACGCACAACACCGGTAAATCCTAGGAAAAGATGCGAACATCAAAATATGAACTCTAGTGGATAGCGTCCCAATAGACCATTTTATTATTGGACTACAAGCTAATTCGCCTTGTGGTATCGTGGATTATTTCGAAAAAAGGGTACAGATAGTGTTTTTTAGTGGGGAAGGAACGATGTTGATACGTGCTTGAGTTGGGCTTGGAATAAGGAATCCAAGGGCTCAAACAAACTTGAGTGAGCCCATACATATGACAAGCCTAACAGCCAGCCAACAGCAAGCGAGGATTTCCATTGACGGTAATCATCAGCTAGGTGGGCCCGAGCGAGCATCAGCAACATCAACAGTTTGCTACGTACTCTCTCCGTCTCGTAAAAAAGTGCAATTCTAGTTTTTCTAAGACAGATTAGTGGTGACGCAAAAAGACTCTAGTACCCCTGTTTTTTAGCCAAATACAATAAGTTTTGGCATGTTGATCGGATCGCATTACTTAATTAGGTAGGTAATTAGATCTATTTTCTAATATTGCACTTTTTTGTGAGATTTTTTTCAAATGCTAGGATTGCATTCTTCTCGGGACGGAGGGAGTAGGTGTGGATGTGTTCAAGAGACAAGAGTATCTGAGTATATATATTTTTTTATTTTTTTAAGACGTCCATAGCACGTTTTTTATTAAGAAGAAAGAAGTTCAGAATAAGTTACAGCAGAAAAGGCTCGACCCGAGGCCCGAGCAAAGAAAAACAGCCGAAACCAAAAAAGCACAACGAGAAGCTACGGTGCCACAACCCGGCGGCGAAAGCGAAAGCCCAACAAGGCGGCTATCGACACGAAACCCGCTCGAGCCCAGAGACGTGTGTCCTCCATAATGGCCCGGCCACCGGCTGCAAGGCCGCCCGCTTGTGGACGCGACGGTTCCTCTCTTTTCAAAGCGACCAACCAGACAAGTGTATCAAAACCTTTACGGGAGGGCTTGGCGACCGCCTTCCGCGCCCGCAACCACCAGACCGCGATTGGCTCCTCCAGCAAGGGAGCCAAGTTCACCATGCCGAAGAACCGAAGCACGTGGAACCAAGTTTCCCAGCTGTGGACACAACCAAGGAGCAGATGATCTAAAGTCTCGACCCCCTGTGCACAGAGAGCGCAGACGTCTCTGTCACTCAACCCCTGACGTCGAAGTCCATCGGACGTCCAGCAGCGACCATGCAAGACAATCCAACCGAAGAAGCGCACCCTGCCAGGCGCTTGAGTCTTCCAGAGCTGCGAGGCTCCCCGGAGAGGCGACCTACCGAAGAAAAGCGCCCGATAGGCCGACGCCGAGAAGAATTCTCCCGATGCTGTCCACTTCCAAATGAAGCGATCCGGGGTATCGGTGAGAGCAAAGCCGAGTAGCAGGTCCCAGATCCTGATGTACTGAATGATCACCTGAACCGTCGTGGCTCTGGTGATGTCACGCACCCAGGCCTAGTCTAAGATACCATCCCTCACAGTGCGAGTACGTCGAACCCTCGGAGATACCGCCCCCCAAAGGTTGGGGTGATCGAACGGATGGAGGTGCCTTGAATCAACTTATCCGACTAGAACAGGGCTTCCATCCATCACCAACCGCAACCGAAATGGAAGCATCGAAAAAACTTTCCGTCTATGCCTCATTTTCAAACTTGAAACCGGACCAGGTTCTCTGTGGATCTGTTCTAGCGAACCAGAGCCAGCGCATTCGGAGCGCCATGCCCATCAGCTGAAGGTTGGGAATACCGAGGCCCCCCAACTTCTTGGGACAACACGTGTTAACCCAGACTACCGCACACTTTCCATCAGAAGTAATGTCCTGTTTTCCATGTTGGACTCGTTCGTTTTCATATTTATAAATTCAGTAACAGAACGGGAAGCGGTTGAGCTTTTTGTGGGATCCCGTTTTTAGCTAGAAGGAATCCGTTTTTGTCCCATGCTAGATAAATATGGGATGGACTTAATGATGAGGACATCTTCCTCCACTATTACCCGTTGGCAAAGACGCAACATAAATGGGCTATGTGGCCCAGTTGTAGTCGGACGGCGACCGTGTGAGCCTCATTATTCCACCTTGCTTAGCTTGGGAGGAGGAAGCCACCTTAAAGGGGAGAGCCACCCTTCCCCTAACAGACTAGTCTTTTGGGGCGATTGGGCCTTTCCCCGAGAGGTGCGCCGAAGTGCGGTGCTAAGGTTGCAGAGGAGTATGGTGCTAAGATTGCCGAGGCGCAGCAGGAGGCCCTAGTGGCGCTGTAGCCGGATTGGTGTGTCATGCTTCGGCCGGATCGGTGTGTCGTTATTTCGGCTGCCGGTGCTAAGGTTACGGGGGCCAGATTGTACGTATCTGAAGCTGGAATCTTGGGGGCCAGGTCGTGTGTACCTGAAGCCGGATTTGCGGGGGCCAGATCGTGCATATCTGAAGCTGGATCGGTGTGTCGGGCTTTCCATCCAACCTCGCCTGGGCTGGACTCATCATTTGGTATCAGAGCTGGGCCCATGTTAAGAAGGGGAGAATGATGAGGACATCTTCCTCCACTATTACCCGTTGGCAAAGACGCAACATAAATGGGCCATGTGGCTCAGTTGTAGTCGGACGGCGACCGTGTGAGCCTCATTATTCCACCTTGCTTAGCTTGGGAGGAGGAAGCCACCTTAAAGGGGAGAGCCACCCTTCCCCTAACAGACTAGTCTTTTGGGGCGATTGGGCCTTTCCCCGAGAGGTGCGCCGAAGTGCGGTGCTAAGGTTGCAGAGGAGTATGGTGCTAAGATTGCCGAGGCGCAGCAGGAGGCCCTAGTGGCGCTGTAGCCGGATTGGTGTGTCATACTTCGGTCGGATCGGTGTGTCGTTATTTCGGCTGCCGGTGCTAAGGTTACGGGGGCCAGATTGTACGTATCTGAAGCTGGAATCTTGGGGGCCAGGTCGTGTGTACCTGAAGCCGGATTTGCGGGGGCCAGATCGTGCATATCTGAAGCTGGACCGGTGTGTCGGGCTTTCCATCCAACCTCGCCTGGGCTGGACTCATCACTTAATATGTATTAGTGTGTATCTATAGCTTTTTAGACATGTGTTTTATGAAAGATCACAAGTCTAAGAGTCCTTAGAGCATTTCCAGTAGTGTTGCTAAACTTGGGGACCTAAAAATGATTTAGGTCTTGGAAAGCGAAAAATTTAGGTACCACAAAATGGACTTCTCCAGTAGTGTTGCTAAAACTGGAGACATATTCCATTTGGGGACTAATTTGCGAAGAAATCATTTTCTCAGGGTCCAATATGAAAATGGAAGCAACCTTATCCTCTTCCTCCATCTTCTTCCCCCACGAGCCGGGCCGCAGCTCGCCTCTCCGATTCGATTCAAGTCAACATTTCATCCAGACATCCACCATGAGCTCTCCGACATTTCCCTCCTCCAGCCGCTCCTCCTCTGGCGGTGGCGCGTGGTGCACCAAGCCTTCGACAGGAGCGCGTGGCAGAGCGCCGCGGCGGCCGGCTGGTGCTCGCGGAGCCTTCCCTCGCACAGCCTTCGACGGGCGTGACGGGGCAGGGGAGAGAGCGGCCGGCGGCGTCGGGTGCAGGGGAGAAGGCGGCCGACGACGTCGGGTGGCTGCCTCGCTTGGCCTCTCGAGGCGGCGCGATGAGCTGCTGCCTCGCCCGGCTTCCAGCGTCGGCGTGCCCTGGGAGCTCTCCCAGTCGGGCCACGAGGCGGAGGACGGTGGCCGGCGGAGCGCGGCCAGGGCTGCGGTGGTGGCTTCCTCCACACGCCTGGGTTGCGGCGGCGGCCTCCTCCACACGCCTGGGCTGCAGCGGGGGAAGGAAGGCCGGCGATGGCGCCTGTACACGGTAGGGAGATTTCCCCGGGCAGGCGGTTGGAGTTCCCGCCGCAAGCTGCGAGTTTTAGCAACTCAGATTTCGGTTGCTATGTTTTGGTCCTGGAGGGTGAGTTTTAGGTTCGGACCTAAAATAGCAACCCGTATAGGTCCTCTGCTGGAGCTTGTTTTTGACCTGTTTTTAGGTCCCATAGCAGTTTTTAGGTATAGCAACTCGATTTGGGTCCTCTGCTGGAGATGCTCTTAGAGGTTTCAAAACGTACTAGCAAAGCAACAAAAACTATCAATGTCACATGCATATATAAGTTCCCGTTTACGTAACTAACCCCGTCCGTTTTCGTAATTCCCGTTCCTGGCTATTCCGAAACCGCCAAGTTTCCGGTGATAAAACGTGGTAACGGTCCCGTCCGTTCCCTGTCAACTATTGATCGATTGCTTGGTGACTTGACTTGGCACATGAATAAGAATAACGTGCTTTTCAAGGCCAAACCCTGCGGTACTTTGATCGTACATATACGTGCATATATACCAGTTTTAGACTTCTAGTACCTAGCCAGTAGTTAGGAAGTTAGGCGTGCATTATCCTTTCGTACGTGCTTGAAAGTTGCTCTCCATTTTTAAAGGTGCAGAGACCTTCACGATATTTTTTTTTGTTGAAGCAAACACGTTCATACAGGAAAATAAGATGAGACATCAAAAGGAAACTTGTAGGCTTGTACTAGGTTGTAACTATCCATTGTGGCCTCTATGAGGTATAGTAGTCCATCAACCCTTGCTTCTGCATAGATTGATATTTAAAAAATACTGTATTTAAAAGTTATTGATGAGAAATTAAAATCATTGCTAATAAACGAAGTTGTTAACTACTACTCAATTTTTAATACTTCAACAAATACTCATATAGATATGTACTTATCTTTATCCAATTAATTATAGTTGATTTCTAATTAGTAATTACACCATATTTTTCAATCCATATTTACATTTTTTTAGTTTTGTATCACACCTAGATACATTGTGTTTAGCATAAAAATATATTTTTCATCACTTCTTCACATCCGTGTATAAATGGTTTAAATGGTAACAGACATCTTAGTGTTTCTATATTAACAATGGTATATAAATAGGTAATTTTAAAATAATATATTTATTTACTTTTGAACATTTATGTGTCATTCACATGCAGATAATTGGGTTAAGATTTAGGTGTCTATATTGGGTTATTCTTAATAACAAGAACATGCGTGACATTTTCAGTTAGTATGCACTACTGGAAACCACTTTTATCCTGTGTGCCCACCAATTTTTCTGTCGGGAACACATGGACACACAAGAAAATTGAATTTTTCTGTCGGTACGTCCCGACACACAGGAAAATTATAATAATTCTGTCGGTTCCCGGTGTCCCTCACAGAAAAATTGACCTCAGCGCCCAACTTTGCACTTTGCCGCCACGCCATTTTATTTAGACTCGGTTTCTGCCGCCATTTGGAACTGGCGGCAAATCTGGCGCCCTTTTTTTGCTCCTCGCTGAAAAGAAAGGAAAAAAACCAACACGCTCCGTCCCAGCCTGTCAAACCCCCCCCCACCATCCTTTTCCCCCGTGCTCCCTCCCCCGCGACTCTGCTGCGCCGCCGCCCGCCGATACAGAAGGGGCGACGAGGCCACCCTCCATCACGCGCCCCCACGGATGGCACCAGCACCCGTTGGCAGCCTCCGGCCACCTCCATCCCCCACCTCTCGCCTTCAGCTGCTGGCCGCTCCCATCCACCTCGTCTCCATCTAGGGTTTCAGGGGGCCACAACACCGAGCGTCGCCTCCGCAGCGTCGGCGCCCTCTGGAAGCCGCTGCCCCTCTACTCATCCCCTACCTCTCATCTTCCGCTGCCGGCCACCCCGTCTGCCGCCTCCACAGCGCCAGCTCCGAGGACGACGCCATCTCCAGTCGCCGCGTCCAGAGCGACGACACTGTAGGCTGCTGAATCCCCACGCCCAAGGTACATCACCACTCCCTTGCTCAACTCCCAGTCTATTTCATCGTTTCAGTCCAAGGATTGTTTTGTCTTGATATCATTATTTTGTGGTGCTAGGATTTTGCCAATTGTTGTGCAGTTCAGTCACCTCCGGCTCCCAACCCGCGAAGGCATTTACTAGATCTGCACATTATCTGACCAAAGGTTCCAGATTTTCAATCCTATATGTGTTGATGTCAATTTTGCAATCCTATACGTGTTGATGTCAATTTTGCAATCATTGAGGCAATGCATAAGTTTTTCCTCAATGTTGACAAAATTTGAAGTAAATAAATCTTCTGATGATATGTAAACTGCAATTAAACATTGTTGCCATTGTCTTGTCATTGACTTTTTTTTTGCAGTCGCCATTTATATTAATGTGAATGCAGTTCATATATATCCTAGCTAGATTTAAATGAATATACCTAGATTTTTCTCTCAACATGCAGTTCATATATATCCAGTTCCACATAATCATAGACTCATATTTTCACAGCATGTTGACTTGTGTGAAATTGCTATATTGTTGAGTTTCACTACAACTAAGAGTGAAATATTGGTGTGGTGCAGGTTAAATTGCTTTGAGGATTTCTGTTTCAGTGAACTAGCTGATTAAACAATAGGAGGGTTGAATTAGCCTTGTGTTTCAAGGTAAAGCTCTCCTTTTATGGTATACTTGTAGAAACCATCATGTTTTGTTATTTTGCTATGCATTTACCTTATGTAATGATGGGACAACCTTGGCTTTATGTTTGAAACACAGAATTAATTGAAATGTCACGAACATGGATGTATAGTGGTTGGCAACCTGGTAAACCTCCCTCTAATGAATGGATTGATCAAACAACTGAATTCTTGAATTTTGCATTCTCTTCATTGGGTCTGACTGAAAATGGTACCATTAAGTGTCCATGTGCCATGTGTCGGAACTACTTTAGACACAAAAGGCAAAATGTAGAGCTTCACTTGTGCAAATATGGTTTTAGAGAAGGTTATGAAACATGGACAGAGCATGGTAAGAATCAGGTTATTCATAGTGAATGGAGCCCTATAGCTAATGATGAGGGCTTGCATGAAGTTGATCATGTGGTTGATGAAGGTTTGCATGAAGTTGATCATATGGATCATATGCTAGCTGATTTGGCTGGTGAATGTCCACCAGAGCTATTAGATGACAAGCCATCATCCTCTACCCAAGCCTTTTATAGAATGGTTGCTAGTTCAGATGAAAAGGTGCATGAGCAAACAACCCACTCATCTCTTTCTGCTGTAGCTCGCTTAGTTGCGGTCAAGTCAATGTACAACATGTCGATTGCCCATTACGATGCTGTTGTAAACATAATTCACGAACTCCTTCCTCCAGATTCTAAGATGCCAAAGAACTTCTATCAATCAAGGAAAATGTTACAAGGTCTTCGTATGCCATACGTTAAAATTGATGTGTGCTATAACAATTGCATGCTTTTTTATGGAGATAATAAGAATAAAGAAAAATGTGACATTTGTCATGCTAATCGGTATGAGGAAGGTCGGAAGAAAATTCCACGCAAAGTTTTGCGGTACCTTCCTATAAAAGATAGACTCCAAAAGTTGTATGGACATGTGGAAACCGCCAAGCTAATGCGGTCGCATAATAGCTCCATGTCTGATATAATGAAGCACCCTTGTGATGGATTGGCTTGGGAACAATTTGACAAATACTTTCCAGACTTTGCAAAGGATCCAAGAAATGTGAGGCTTGCTGTTGCTGCTGATGGTTTTACACCATTCAGTTTGACTGCTGCTACATACTCTTGTTGGCCAGTCTTTGTTACTCCACTAAATCTACCCCCAGGCGCACTCCTAAGACCTGAATACATTTTCCTTGCCCTTGTTATCCTTGGTCCTGAGCACCCTGGTAAGAAATTGAATGTTCTAGTGCAGCCTTTAGTTGATGAACTTCATACATTGTGGGAGGGGGTTAAAACATGGGATGCTTCAGTCAAGCGCAACTTTCCAATGAAGGCTGTTTTCTTTTGGTCAGTGCATGATTTCCTTGCTTATGGGGACTTTGCTGGATGGAGCACCCATGGTAGATTGGCATGTCCATGTGGATATGGCTGCAAAGGATTTACACTTCGTCATGGTCATAAGGCTTGCTGGTTTGATTGTCATAGACGCTTTCTTCCAAAAGATCACCCATTTAGAAAACAAGCTAATGCATTTCGTAGGAACACACGGGTGCTTGAGGAGCAGCCTAGGTGCTTAACGGGGGAGGAAATGCAAGTCCAAGTGCACAATCTTGCTGCTGATGCAAACAACTTTGGTAATTAACTGTAATTAACACTTATTCGGTAATGAAAACTGGCATACGAAATGTGGATGAAAATGGACGAATTGCTCCGATGGTTAACCCCAAAGCGCAAAAGATTGTGGTATGTATGTTATAACTTGACTGCTACTGTTGTCCTTAAAAGTTGTTGCTAGCAATAATCTGTTTGTTATAACTACTACTGTTGTCCACATGGTTTAGAGGTAGCAAGCTTTTGTCACTACTAACTACCAATAATTTGCTACTTCTGTCCATACTGTCCACTGATTACTTTCTATTATTTTGATACTTGATGCAAAGAACTTGAAATATAACAACCTAATTAAGGATACCATATGTTTGTAGGATGACTATACTACAAAGTCTAATGCTGCACATCCAGAAAATTCTGGGCAGCAAGAGTTGAATGAAAAAGTACTATATGAAGTTTCTGGTGGAATGCGCCATGGACGTGTAGCAATTGCAAATGGTGTTGTTAAAAAGGCTAATATTCTGTCTGCTGCCAAGGAAAAAACTGTTGCGTCATCAAACTCAGCATCTTATCGATGCATGGCAAAAGAAAATCGACGATTGCGCCATGCAAATAGGGGTTTACATGAGCGTGTGGAGCAGTTGGGTGAACTAACCAATGACTTGATCCTGGTACACATCTAATTTCATTTGTGAACTTTTGTGATTATAACAGACATGTACTATTAGTATGCTTAACCATCATATTTTCTTGTTGTTAGAATCTTTACAGTGATTTAGGAAAGGAAGTTCCAGGAAGTCTAAAGGGTCGCCTTGCTGCACTGACAACAAATGTAAGTTCAATACTAACTTGGTACTTTACACATGAATCCATTGTTATTAATTTTTGTAAAGGGAGTCATATTTTTCCATCCAATTAAGTAGACAACTAATATGTTCAGATGTCAGAATGACAACACGAAGTGCAGCAGTGAGGAAGTGGACTCATGTTGATGGTTACTGTAGTTTGCAACTTTGCATCTTAGTTTAACTCTCATGGTAAGCTGTCAACTAGTTGTGTGAGAGATACTATTGCCATTAACAATTTTGAGTGCTTCATGTATGGTGCTGGTAGGAAGTAAGAATTCAGTTTTTGTTCCCATGATACTACCATTTTTTTGCAGTTACCTACTAGTCACATCTATCACAACTTTGCTCCCGCCAGGAGGGAACGCTTTTGGTAGATTCAACGGAAGTATCGATAGATTATACATTTATACACATATCCATTTCCGCATTAAGAGATTGATTTCACGTGATATGCGGCGTTCCGACAATGGCCACTACAACAAGCAAGTTGTGATACTGTAACCGATATGATCAGGATTATATCAAGCAGAGAATGAACAAACATCCTTTGATATATATGGTAGCAAAGCACATACACCACGCATGCTTCCAGTACATATGACATTTGAGCAGACAACATACACCAACAAACACAAATTGAATATGATGGTAAATAAATAAAACAGATCTCAACTCCAGAGACGACGCACAACAACAGAAATTACATGGGTAGGCTCACATGCATGGATCACCTTATAAGGCACCTTATTTATATAGGTATATTAGTATACGTAAACAACCCGCGCATATACTTAGAGAATGATACCGGCACCGACGCATCTGAGCTTGGGCCCCGAGCCGGAAGAGAGGTAGCTAGGATTATTGGTGCACACACACAATTGCACGCCTGGGTGCAGGAGACCTAACTTTGCGAGGGTGGAATCGAGCAGCACCATGAACTTAGGAACGAAGATCATCTCGATCTTGTCCACGAGCGCCCTAGCTGCCGTTTCGAAGTCCTGAATGTCGCTCAAGAAGTTAGGGCACAGAGATTGGGATGGCGCTGGTGCTGGAGTCGGCGTCGAGGCCGGGGGCAAGTCGTGAGCGCTAGAGACCACGAGCATGAGCCCCGTAGCGAGGAGCAGGAGCGCAGGGGATGCTATGGATTTGGAGGCCATTTTGCGAATGCGATGCTACTAGCTTCCTGTGGATGCGTTCTCGACTGTGTAGTACTGTAGTGTGTGTGGCTATGTGCCTTCAAAATGATCGAACATAGCAAGTATTTATAGACATGCAATCATCACCGCGGCTGCGAGATGCCCCATTTGTCAATGCTATTGCGAGTTTCTTTTTATCATTTTCTCGCATGTTTTAATTGCTATTGGTACTGTACCTTGCCATCCTGTTGACATGTATATAGATTCAGTTTAAATTTCCAAGAACGGAACGTGCCTTCGTGGACATTAGGTGCTAGCAGCATCGTACATGCACATGGTGACTTTGTTACGCACGACGCATATACATACTCTGGTTTCTGATTCCCAGCAGAGATATTCCCTAGAGATTTAATTTTTGTAGCAAGTGTGTAGACTTATACGCAATATAGAATATAATAACAGTTTAGGCTGCTATATCTTCGACGAAGTCACAAAGTTATTAGGCAACGTATCACGTGCAAATCAACCTCTCCATGAAAATCCGTGCAAACCACGGCAAAAGAGTCGTCTAAAATCACTAAAAAATCACATATGTAGATGGAATGATGATACACAATCTTGTAAAATATCTTGTCCATTTTATAAGGTTGTGTATCATTATATCATCAACACGTGTGATTTTTTTTTGGAATTTAGACGACTTTTTACCATGGTTTGCATAGGTTTTCACAGAGATTCGGTTTCCACCAGATATGTTCCCAAGTTATTAGACATGCGTTATGGTTACATACAATATTTGAAAGTTTTGATCTTTGTTTGAAAAGATGGAAAATTCATCCCTTCAAGTCTATTTTACTCCTCCCACCTTTTTTTTGACAACATCACATATATTATATTAAAACAGCAATCGGGTTACAAAGAAGTCCTCAAAAGAGGTCTTTTTTACAACTAGGTCCTGCAGCTTCTAGAGACCGGGGCAGCCTCGTCGGAGATGCTGGTGAAGGTTGAACCGCCGGCGAAATGGCGCAGGGGCATCGAAGCTTACGCCGGGGCGGAAGGACCGTGCAAAAAAGCGTCGGTTGTTGTAGGGGTCGTCGAGCCAGCAAGAACAACACACACCGGCGACCGAAGGATGGAGACGAAGTCGTCGCCGGAGATTGATGGAGTACGAGCCGGGATCCCAGGTGAAGGCGGCGAAACCGAACCAACACCAGGGAGGTAGCTGCGATTTGAAGAAGAAAAGCCGCAGTACGACCGCTGGGCGAACAGGGGAACGAGCGGCGGTGGATCGGGAGAGGAACGAAGCAGATCTCGCCAGCGGAAGTGGTTGGGGAAGGCGGAGGAAACGAGATCTGCGGGGGAGGGTGGTGGATTTATTTTACTGCCACTGACCTGGGGAACATCGGCGACGGCGACGACGAAGCAACCACCGAGGAAGACCGCGGCGGCGAAAGCACCGGCAACGAGGATGATGAATTCAAATAGGGAGGAAGCCATAAAGGCACTAGCACTAAAGCAATTGAAAAATAGTAAAAGGAAACAGGTAGAGGACTCGCGGATCTACAAATTGGGGGACCCTACCCCTCTCGCCTATTTAATTTGTCCACTTCACCCCTAAGCAAAATTTGGTCTCACTTTACTCACCCAAACTATTTTATTTGGTCCAATCTACCCTCTAGTTATATTTATCCTTTTTGTTTCTTTGATTACAAGTTGTGTTTTAATTTCAAATTTTACCAGTTGACTTGTAACACGATGCTCTATGTTATAAAAATATATAAGCAATTTTTTGTGATTACTTTTGTACAGTTTTGTAAAACTAAGATTAATTTTGTATTAAAATTTTCTAACCTATAAAAATAATTTTGAAACTTCTTAGTATAATTTCTTAATGTAAAGCCTCATGTTTTGTGTCTGCTCAGAAAATTTGAACTCAAAATTCAAGTCATACACGGAGAAACAAAAAAGACAAATCTAATTAGGGAGTAAATTGGACCAAATGAAATAGTTTAGAGGAGTAAACTGAGACTAAATTTTGTTCAACGGGTTAAGCGGACAAAGTGAATAGGCGAGGGGAGTAAAATAGCCTTTTCCATTGTTATTCTGCCAGTCCCTACACGCACGCCACACGTGTGACCTCTCCACCTATGTGCGGTTTATGCATCCACATTGCTTTCAAGTTCTATGTTCAATGATGTACATTGCCCGTAGGACGTAGCCAGATGTTGTTTGGTGTTCGCAGCGGTGAGGTTGGACGGAGGGACAAAGTGGAATGTGATAGGACGATATCCCACTTCGTCCCATGTTTGGTTTGGAGACAGGTGGGATGGAAATATCTCTAGAAGGGAATATGCCCTCTAGATGTGAGAGCTACAATCCCACCAAAACGAGCGGACGGAGGCATCCCCTCCGTCACGCTTGTCTCCCCTTCCCCCGACTGCAAGTTAGCAGCCTGACAGCATGGGCAGAGAGCTCTTGCTTCACCATGGAGCGGTGGCGGCAGAGGCCAGCTTGAAGGTAGCCAAGAGAGGTGGGCGACGCGGTGCGCAGGGCAAAGTCACCACCGGTAGAGCCGAGATGGTGGGAACCGCAACTTGGGGTAGAGCCGCCGGCAACGGAGCCCGTCCAGAGAAAGGGAGAGGATGGAGTGCAACATGTGGCACAAAGTCGCCGCCAGTGGCGGCCGACTGTCCAAGGGAGGGGAGAGGTTACTACGTGAAACCCGACGTTTGTTGACTGCCTAGGGCACTCGACAAAGGTTTTTGCCGAGTGTAACACTCGACAAACGTGAGCCGACAAACAACTCTTTGCCGAGTGTCTTTTGTCGAGCACTTGGCAAACCTTTGCCATGTGCCAGATCTCACCCTCACCCTCAGCAAAACACTATTTAGAAACAATCTCAAAACAAATTGGAAGTAAAATATTTGGGGTAGGAACCCCACCGGACCCACCCGCTCTGCCGAAGTCGCAAGTCGCGCACTTTTATTCAAGTTAAAACGTGTTCAACTACAAAGTTGTACAACTTTTGAAGATATACATCTTTTGTTTTGGTCATTTGTTCATCCGGCATAGAGGTAGTAACATTATTCACAAATATCATATATCTCTCTCATATAGTTTCATGAAACTATAAAAGAGATATAGATTTTGTGAATAACATCACTACCACTTTGTCAGATGAAGAGATGACCCAAATAAAAGTTGTACATCTTAAAACTTATACAATTTGAATTTTCTTTTTGCCGAGTGGTTTTTTCTCCGGCATTTGGCAAAGACCTTATTTGCCGAGTGCCAAAAAAAACACTCGACAAACAATTTTACTAAGTGCCAAAAAATACACTTGACAAACAAGCAAGTTTGTCGAGTGTTTTTCTTTGCCGTATGCCAGATGACTATTTGCCGATTGTTTTTTTTTTGGCACTCGACACAACCAATTTTTGTCAAGTGTACTATATTTTTCCCGAGTGTTTTTTTAGACACTATCGGCAAATTGGTCATTTGTCGAGTGCTTGAAAAAATACACTCGGCAAAGAGCTGGGCACTTGGCAAACAACCAATTTTCGGTAGTGGGCTGCGTGGGGGCGACGCTGCCATCCAGCTAGGAGGGATGTCCCATGGAGAAGATTCGGTCGAGGAAAAAAGAAACGAGGATCACAAGTGAATTCGTAGATGGCATATGTCCCATGGAGAAGATTTGGTTGAGGAAAAAAAGAAATGAGGATCACAAGTGAGTTCGTAGATGACATATGGGTCCCACTAATGACTGTAACTAAGAGCATCTCCAACCGTTCCCCATCTCAGATTGCCATTCTTATTTATTTATTTTTGGCAAAAACAGGAAAAACCTTCTTCAACAGTTTTCCATCCCAGATTGTCATTTATCCCATGTTCGAGAAAAGAGCCTATGCGCGCGCATATATGCACGCTCATATCCGCGGCACAACCGTCCGTATTAAAAGAGGTGGAATGGCATAAACATAATTTTTTTCTCTCTCAAGACTCCTGATTTAAGTTAGATTTAGGTTTGACAAGTGAATTATGTCAAATTATTGGAGATGTGCTCTTTTTTTACTTGGTATATCTTTTTAAGACTCGGCAAAACACAATATTTACCAAGTAAAATTTGGTAACCTCTTGAGATTTACCAAAGTCCATCCTTCTTTCTTAATCTCTACAACCAAACATGTTACCAAGCCGTCATCCCTCTTTCTCAATCTCTTCAACCAAACAAAAAATTGGACGCACTCATACCATTCATCCAAACACAAGATATATATATGATAACCCAACCTCAGAAAATAACCACCCCATCCCACGTTGTCTGTGAACCAAACACACAAGGTTTGGAGGACACATGACGCGCTGCTAACTGAAGCTGACCTATCTATCACACGGCAACATCCATTTTCTGATGTCTCAACTCATACATACATATGGTCACCGCGGTCAAACATTGTTGCCATGCTACGATGCTATATACATGTCTCATCTGAAATCCCAAAACTAAAGATTACCACTCTTACGGCTCATGTGAAGTCGACTTAAAAGTTTGGAGATCTCAATGCAAGCACTATACTACATACCAGCAGAGCCGGGAATAACTGGTTAGTAATATAATTAATAATTAAACTGCATGTTAATCTTTGATTAATCAGCACATCAGGTGCATGTACAAATTACTCACGTCGCACTTATTCGTTCTGTACGTAGCTCCATTCCCATGTTTGCACTTACACCGTGAGTCCGTGACACATTGAACGTTCGACATTCACTTGAAGCGCGCGTCTGCACATGTAGCTAAATTAACCAGCACGAAGGGGCGCAGCGTAGCAGATCACTCAGAGCTCGGAGGTGCAGGAGGAGGGAAGCTAGCGGCGCCGCCATGGCCTGCTGCCGCAAACCCTTGCCCTTCCTCGCCGTAGCTGGCGTTCTGATCGACATCCGGCGCCGCCCCTTGCTGCCAGGCGGGGTCCCAGGCCGGAACTTGCCAGGCCGGCATCATCGGCGCCGGCTGCCCCATCGGCGGGTAGTAGTACGGCATCCCGGCGGCGGGCGCCGCGCCTCCCCCGACGGCGCCAGGCCCTGCCGCCGCGAAGCCGAGCGCGCTGCCGGGCTCCTCCTTGGCCTCCTCGCGCGGCACGATGTCGACGAGGAAGTCGAAGACGTCGGTGCGCGCGATGGCGGCGGCGACGTCGTTGCGCTGCAGGGTGCGGCGCTTGTTCTCCTCGGCGTGCAGCCAGGAGCGGATGGTGAGCTCGAGGATGAAGAGCTCGCAGGCCTTGGCGAACAGCACCGGCGCCTCCGCGGAGATCATGCGCACGTCCTCGTCGGCCTTCATGATCTTCTTGATCCGGGCCAGCGGCAGCTGGTGGTTTTTGAAGTCCGACGCCGACGCGCGCTCCGCCTCCTGCCGCTGGTACCCCCAGAACGCCTGCAGCTGTGCCTGCTGCTGCTGGAGCAGGTGGTGGTGCGGCACCGGCGGCGGGCCGGCCGCGCCAGGGACGCCGGGCACCGGGGCCCCGCCGGTCGCCGGGGGCTGGCCGGTGGAGTAGGGCAGCGGTTGGTTGTCCATGGATTGAATTGCTTGCTAGTAGCTGCCTTCCTTCTCGCCTTCTCGGCGTTGCAGCTAGTAGCTAGGCTGCATGGACATGGATGTAGTAAAATTAGGTTACGTGTGGTGTTGCAAATGAATGATCCGAACGCGTTCCACGTATGCAACAAACGGCTAGCAGTTCGCAATACATGCAACGTGCAGCGTGTAAACATGGCTTGAGAGTTAACAGATGCGAAAGAAAGCAGTGCGTCTATCCGAATTCTGGTGGTAGGTCTCATCAGCAAGTGCAAACGGATCAGGAGATCAGGAGGGGAGACGCGCTATAGGTGGTGGAGTGCAGACATGGGGCCCCCTACTTATCTATATGTGCTAATTGCATCGATCGCGCATGCATGCTACATGTAATCTATTGTGAATTCATCCAACAAAATTTATTTAAGCATACAGATTATAGAAGGCTCAAGCACTACCCACCTGTCGATCTCTTGACTAAATTACATCGAATGTGTATGCGCATATATTCCCATGTAGCCTTAATTTCCCACTTTTTGTGGGTTATAGACGGTTTTCTTGTGCAATGGTCTGTTAGCCTTTAGTTTATTTTGTGCAAATAAGTAGAATGCCGATGAGTGTTCTCAAATTACAATATATAGTTTTTGGATCACATGTGATGTTCGGTGATTTGGATCGAGTTGGGACAAGATCGAACTCATGTTTCCTTTCAGAAGGAAAAAACTTCATGCATTGACCAATGACCATGAGGGGCATTCAAGAGCAGTAGTAACAAATCACAAAGAATGAACAAGGGGGAAAATGAACTTATGCTATACTGACCAAGTAGAAACAGAAACGATTTTGTTTTTAAAACAAGGAGAAAAATTAAACCAGATCTCCACTTAGGAAAGAGAGGCAAGAAAATAAACTATTTGTGCAGGCGCCTGCATAAGTTTGTCATATTTGTTCGTAAAACTTAAAAAGGAAAGAATCTTGTGCAGAGCAAATGACAGATCTCAGACAGAACACAGACGATCCATAATGCTTTGCAGCAGCAAATTAAAATCGAGCTTGAGCCTTCAACCTGAAGGCAAATCAGACTAACCTGACTCGTTGTAGCTGCCATCTTGTATCAAGCTTTCTTATTACAGGAGCAGTGAGCTCGTCTCAGCTCCTTCAGCACAGCAACCGCGCGCGCCACCCAGACGCTCTTCAGCATGGAGAATTGGAGATCGGAAGCAGGAGCAATGACCCTGTCAGTAGCTCTATCGGCCGGCCAGTCCCAGGCTCTCCCAGCTGCCGCTGCCAAAGCCTGAGCAAAATGGCAAGCTCCACTTTCTTATGAGCAGGGTTTGTTGGCCCCGTATGGCTGAAAAAATCGTGCAGGTAAGATGGAGACCTTGCATATCTGGAAAAAAAGCAGTCGTCATTTTCGGCTGCTTGGAGCCTAGCATTCACACATAATGGTTCTGTAAATGTGCATGGTTGCTGCTGCAGATGGCTAGTTAATTACCTTCAGAAATCCATTACATACAGTGTGATTAAGGTTTCTAATCCGTGGTTAAAAGGCTCCACGTGCGGAGAAAAAAAAAGAGGCTACTACTCATCCTTTAGCTAGAAAGGTAAATTAATGGTGAGTGGTGACCATGATTGCCGATTGCATTAAGCTAGCAGAGCATACACGCGGAGGATTAGCAGGGGGAGCAGTAGTTGAGCTTCTCTTTTGTCGCACTGACGCGAGCGCTTGTCCACGCTATCTGCTGTGAAAATGGTCGCTGATTTGGTTTTGGCCCGTACCAGCGGATAAGAGAAAGATGAAGAGGAGATCGAGAGAGCGGGCGTTCGTGGCCAGGCTTGGTCTTTTCGGATATGGTCATTATCCGTTCTCGAAGTTGCGCAGCCTCACAAATTCTGGGCAGGCTTGGTCTTTTGTTTTGTTTTTTTGCAAAACTCTTGCGAAAATTTCTGTATTCTTTGGGCCTGGGTCTATTTTTTCAGTTATATGCGAAGCAAAAGTCCAGGATTGTGTTGTGGTTTGAACCTGAAATTGGGCCGCATTTGGCGCTCCTCTATATGGGCTGCATATTAGCCCAGATGGGAAGGCTCCAGAATTTATGGCCCATCTCGCCTCGCCATCCTCAATTAATGCTGACCGGGGCCCACACGATACCTACTACCTGTCAAAGTTTGTTCGACACGTAAACCAACCCCTCGAGAACTAATTTCTCTCCTCCACGGCTACGATTGCATCCGACCCCACAAGTCAGCCAGCCCAGCGAAATCCACACTCTTCTCTTCGTCCCGAGGCAAACAAAAATCCCAGAGACCCGTCCCCAATCAAGAGCACCCAGATCCGAACTCTGGCACCTGGGGCCCAGCGGTCAGAGTCCCGATCGGTGCTCGGCCCCGCCACGTCTCCGCATAATACCACATGGTCCACGACCCCCCGGCTGTCTCTACCTCCTCCACCCTCGCCTTCCACCTCCTCACGACGCGAGGAACCGATCAGACCACCGCCACGCCCGCCGGAGGAGATCCGCTCCGCCCGATCCGAAACCCCTCGTCGGATCTTCAGCGATCTGACGGAGGCGCAGCGCACCGGCTGCTGACCCGGCGGGGCACGCGCGGACGCCGGCCATGGCGCGCGGTGGCGGGGGCGGGTGCTGCCCGCCGATGGATCTGATGCGGTCGGAGGCGATGCAGCTGGTGCAGGTCATCATACCCGCCGAGTCCGCGCACCTCACCGTCTCCTACCTTGGCGACCTGGGCTTCATCCAGTTCAAAGACGTAAGGCCGACTGCCCCTGCTCGTCGCTTCCATTGCGCTGTTCCGGGTTGAACAATTTGGAGTCTTCTTTTCTGTTGGGGGTGGGGGATCTCGTTGGTGCCCCTGCTGAATACTCACGTTTCGATCTAAGGTGGTGGATGGGTGATGGACTCTGTGATCGGGGTTCCCTGGGAGTAGGGATCCCTGTCGGCATTATGCAATTGGGGAATTTGCAGCCACAGCGCTTTTTTTTTTTTGCTTTTTAGTCTACATTGGAAGTTGTGGTATAATGGTTCGCATTGGCGTGATCGGTTGCAATCAGAGCTGGTAGTTTGTAATATGATTTTTTTTTCTGATTGGGAACTGTATATCACATATGCACTAGTTGCAGTCAATGAACTAACAGTTCCTTGCAAAAAGTTGCTGTTAATATGCAATTGAGCTTGATTACGAGTCGTGAAGGGTGTGTTTTTATGCTTCAAAACTACTTAGGTGCTGCTTTTCTGTGTCGCATTTTCTGTTAATCTGATTATTATTTTTTTCACCTCAGCTTAATGCAGAGAAGAGCCCATTTCAACGGACATATGCTGCCCAGGTATTTCTCCTTTTAACCTTGAACTAACTTTTTTCTCAATTTCACATTAGCGTTAACTTCAATTCTTCACCAATGTGCTAGTCCCTTCGCAGAATATCTCTTTTGCTAGTAATGATTTTTAGCTCGTTTCCACGATAGGTTAGGGTGTTACCTTGAGCAAGCAATAGTGCAATATATACTTTTCACTTTCCTAAATATTAGCTGATATCACATTAGTATTTGTTCACTATATATAGTGTGACCAGTATTATGTAACCAAGTGTTCTAATGTTGTGGTTTTCACGGTGTTGTTTTCTTGCTCTGATCTACTTGCTGCACAGATCAAAAGGTGTAGTGAAATGGCTCGCAAGTTGAGGTTTTTTAAGGAGCAGATGTCAAAAGCTGACATATCACCCTCTCCTACGCAACTAAATGAAGCTCATCTGGAATTTGACGACCTGGAGGTATTTTAGTCATTGGGGTACACAATTTATAAGTCTTGAGTTGCTCATTTAACACTGCCTAATAACAGATTAAGCTTGGAGAACTGGAAGCTGAGCTAACTGAAGTTAATGCAAACAATGAAAAGTTACAGCGGACCTACAATGAGCTGTTAGAGTACAATACCGTTCTCCAAAAGGTATACCTTTTTCTGAAATAATTCTATTGCATGGAATATACCTTTGGTGTGTATTGTGTGCTTGTGTCAAGTAAAGGAGCTAACAGTCAGGGCCATTAACTTTATTTCTTTCTGTTGTTAGTTTCTTTCCCTGCTGACAGAACACTCCACACTCTGCCATGTGTAGTATTACCTGTGGTCTGAATTACATTAATTTTGACTAGTAATACTTAATTTATTTTGTGTTTTCTTGGTAAACATTGACAGCTACACCTATTCCCTCAGCAAGCTTAATTTTGTTTCTAGTACAATAGTAACACGCCAATTTAATGAAGGAAGCATCCCTTACATTTCGCCATCATCACTCCTGCTTTGTGCTCTAGCATCTAAGCTCCAAATGTCTTTTCCAATGTGCAACACATTGGACACATAAGTTCATGACCAGAATCTTCTTTTGTCATTTGATTGTGTGCATGTTTTTTTTTGTTTATTTTATCCTAGTAAAGAACTACTTTAAAGCGAGAGCTAATGTAGTGGCCAAGCTACCCATACAATGTCTGCTACTAAGCTTCTGTTTAATTGTTTCCCCCCCAGGCTGGTGAATTTTTCTATTCAGCTCAAAGAAGCGCTGCTGCACAACAAAGGGAAATGGAGGCAAATCAATCTAGTCAAACTTCACTGGAGAGCCCCCTGTTAGAACAGGTACAATGATTGTTTTGATAAAGCAGCATCACCCTCCTTCCTTCTTATGTTATCTTTGTTTTATTGTCTGGTCTTTCTAATAATATATTTCCATATTGGTTGTATCCTTTTAGGAGATGTCAACAGATCCATCAAAACAAGTGAAGCTTGGCTCATTGAGTGGTCTTGTGCCAAAGGAAAAGGCAATGGCTTTTGAGCGGATCTTATTCCGTGCCACCAGGGGTAACATATTCCTTAGACAAGAGCCTATTGACGAGCCTGTCACAGATCCAGTTTCTGGGGAGAAGGTTGGCATATATATTTTTTGGAAATATATTTTGGCAATTCTTTGTAAAATTTGTATTCCTAGCCCTTTCAAAATGTTCTACTTTGATACTGTTTCCCGTTTATTTGCACAATTAAGAAAAAACAGAATGGTCACAGTGTAACTATTCCCTTTGCTAAAAAAGCTAGGCTTACTCGGACAACTCTGATTGCGCTAAAACTGATATTTTTTGGGGTATTTAAGTGCTTAATTCATGAGTGATGATGCTACACATGATAATATTTCCCGTTTACCAGCACATTGATTCTGGAATTGCTTTCTATAATCACTCTGAAAAATTGTTCTGTTCATCTTATTGTTTATCCTTTGCTTGGACTTTAGCTGTCAATTTTTTGTACGGTAATGCAGGTAGCGAAAAATGCATTTGTAATATTCTACTCTGGAGAGAGAGCAAAAGCCAAAATTTTGAAGATATGTGATGCCTTTAATGCAAATCGTTACCCATTTCCAGAAGATGTTACTAAACAACTTCATGCTGTTCAAGAGGTCAGCACTTGAAAGACATTGTTTGCTGATGTTCTTTATTTGATTTCCTTGTGTTATGTGATAACTTTTGATATTTATGAATTTAGATTCTCATGAGCTAGTTCAAGCTAGAAAACTCAACATATGAAGAAAATTGTTCTTTCGGACATACTCCATCCCAAAAAGAATGTCGTTTTAGGATTGTTCCAAGGAACTTTAACTTCGACCAAGATTATAGATATAGAAAAAATTACATTTATTTATGGTATGAAATGGATATCATTAGATTCATCACAAGATCTATCTTTATAATATATCTATTTGATGTCATATGATACATTTCTCTATAAATTTGGTCAAAGTTGAGAAAGTTTGACTTAGGACAATCCTGAAACGTCATTCTTTTTGGGACAGTGGGAGTATACATTCTTTGCATATGGTATGGGTGTGCAAAATTAGGTAACAATGATGCTTATTTCCAATCATAAAAGAAATCTGCCTTGGTTCCACGACTGCAATGATACCAATCTTTAGTGCTTGGTGAACATTTAATTCCCTAAGTGAAGATAACATCTAGACTTCATTCTGCTCGTCATCATTGATGGTGCTGTGGATTGCTGAAATTGATTTGTTGACTTCCAATAGTTCTGAATTAAGGCTGTGCACTGTTTAGGAGAAACCTTGAACATATATGTGTTCTGAATTTCTGAGGTGTTATAGGTATCTGCAAGAATCTCAGAGTTGAAGGCAACAATTGACATGGGCCTGGCTCATCGTGACAGTATACTCAAAAGTATTGCATCTGATTTTGAGCAGTGGAACCATCTGGTAAGCTTCTATTGTTTTTATTACTTTGTATTTAATGTAGTATGTTTCGTTTGTACCAGTTTCCTTACTGAATTGTAACATCAATGATACAGGCAAAGAGGGAAAAAGCAATTTACCACACTTTAAATATGTTTAGTGTTGATGTAACAAAGAAATGCCTAGTCGCTGAGGGCTGGAGTCCTGTTTTTGCAAGCGTTCAGGTAGTTAAAATCCATTGGTCTCTTGTAAAGTTTTCCTGGCTTCTTTCCTGATTACCCTTTTGATGTCGTAAACTGTCTGCATGATTTACAATGGATCTGTGCAGATTCAAGATGCTCTCCAGCGTGCTACTGTTGATAGCAAATCCCAAGTTGGCTCAATCTTTCAAGTTCTCAACACAAAAGAATCCCCTCCAACATATTTCCAGACAAACAAGTTTACATCAGCATTCCAGGAAATTGTTGATGCGTATGGGTATGTTCTCTACCTACCCTTGCAACCCTTATAATATCCCTTTTACGAGGACTATTCTATAGTGCAGTTGACTTTGGCTATGAATTAGTAGCTTGATTTTATGCTCTTTATTGTTGATTTTATGCTCTTTATTGTCCTTATATGTTACAAAAAAAGTGAAGATTTATTTTATGCTTCAAATCTCCCTCATTTATTTTAAGATACTATAATCTCGTCATTCCTGTTTGAAGCATGCTACCGTCTTTTTATTCACCAAGGATAGAAAAATGCACCCCCTCTATTACTAAGACACGTCTCAGACTGTGTTGGTGCTACATATACACAATATTTTTATTGACCGTCTTGGATATCTTCTCTTGTCCTTTGACTTAACCAAATCGGCCTCTCTCTATCCTACTTCCTGCAATACTTCCTGCAAGATAGCAAAACTATGACCGGAACACAACATGCCCTTAGTATAGTCATCAGGAGGCATAACTGCTGCCTAACTAATGCCAACAGTTCTCAAAAATGTATTTCCCGTCATTGTTCTTGAATGTTTTTTATTTGGACAACTGATAAAATTAGTGTCAATCACATAAATACAGAATTTTTCGTCCAATGTTTCAATCAACACAACCAGCTGTTTGGAAAATTCTTTCAACTATTCGTGTTTGGGTTTTTTTTGTCATTACTAAGTGCTAACGCTGTTCCCTTCTTATTTGCCAACAGGGTAGCCAGATATCAAGAAGCAAATCCTGGAGTATTCACCATTGTCACTTTCCCTTTCTTATTTGCTGTCATGTTTGGTGATTGGGGCCATGGAATTTGCATTTTTCTCGCGACACTATATCTGATAATCCGGGAGAAGAAACTAGCTTCACAGGTTTGTCCTCTAGTCTTGATTGCATTTTGCTTCACTTATCTATATGCTGAATGTTTCAAAGACCTATTTAGACTTATCTATTTAGTTCCCTAAGACCAAGATAACTATTTTCTTCACTGATCTTAGTATACAGATAACGTAGCTTCACTTGATAAAATTTTTCTCTTTAATATTTGTATAATCTGAGAAAACTATGTTTCGTTAATAATTCTGTGGTGTGCTTGACATCTGATTTTTATCACAGAAACTTGGAGACATGATGGAGATGATGTTTGGTGGGCGTTATGTAATTTTGATGATGTCCCTCTTTTCAATCTACACGGGATTAATATATAACGAATTTTTCTCTGTCCCATTTGAGCTTTTCGGTAAATCTGCCTATGCATGCCGTGATCCGTCTTGTAGGTAAGGAAATGACCTAACTAAAATCATAATCTTATAAACTGCATAAAATCTAGCTCACATTTTCCCCCACTTTCATTATAGAGATTCTACTACTGAAGGATTAATTAAGGTAAGGGGCACATACCCTTTTGGTGTGGACCCTGTCTGGCATGGTAGCCGTAGTGAGCTGCCATTTCTGAACTCACTGAAGATGAAGATGTCAATCCTTCTTGGAGTTGCACAAATGAACCTTGGAATTGTGATGAGCTACTTCAATGCAAAGTTCTTCAGGAACAGTATTAATGTGTGGTAAGTTTATTCGCCGCAGCAGACAATATGGCATTCTATTTTGAGATGTGGATCTATAACAATCATGAAGTAGTTTATCCGTTCATAATCTTTGGGTACAATCACTAGATTATGAACTTCATTTTGAAGGAATTGGAATGTACTGTATGGAGTAGGCTAATTATTTTGTAATTTGGCATTCCACAACTTTCGAAAATTTAGATATAAGCCTATCTTAAGTTCATGGGCGTGGGAGATGAAAATTGATTCTTTAGATCCTCATGTTATGTATCTAATGTGCAACTTATAGCGTTCTCTTCGACTTGCTTCCCTGTAGCAGAAGTGCAACACATAAGTATCTCTCCCATATAGGGATGCAAGTGGGTACCCAATGGTGTTTTTTGGGGTCAGCTGATTAATTACGATAGCATGCCACTCTAGTTCATTTCTTCTCCAAAATTAATTATGTAGAATGCCATTCTAGTTCATTTTATCAATTTTTGGGTCGACCAAATGACCCATTGCATTTAGAACTTGCATCCCTACTCCCATATGACCAACAATAATATACAAATATATCCCACATACAACTATATTAGCTTAATTAGTTTGTGTCTAAATTATGATTATTAGAATGGACTTCAATTCTAAGAATTCAAATGGGCCTAATTGTATTCTTTTGAAACAGGTACCAGTTCATTCCCCAGCTGATTTTCTTGAACAGCTTATTTGGTTATCTGTCCTTGCTTATCATTATTAAGTGGTGCATGGGGTCAAAAGCAGATCTGTACCATGTTATGATCTACATGTTTCTTAGCCCAACAGATGAGCTTGGGGAGAACCAATTATTTAGTGGCCAGAAGACAGTGCAGGTATATATATTTTCCTCATTGATAAGGCCCCTCCTTGATGCAAACCAGTTTGCATAAAAATTTTCCTTTTCCTTGTCCATAACAATTTTTCTTTTCCTATGCAGCTTGTTCTGCTTCTACTTGCTTTTGTGTCCGTGCCTTGGATGTTGATTCCAAAGCCATTTCTATTGAAGAAGCAACATGAGCGAGTATGTTTATATAGTATCCCACATTCTTTAATGTTGCTTTATGTCTGCAGTTTAATTTTACACTTGACTGTTTTTCTGTTTCTTCTCAATCAGAGGCACCAAGGCCACCAATACACTATGCTTCAGGGTACTGATGAATCAGTGGGAGCAGAGTTGGGTGAACATCATGATGAATCGCATGACCATGAGGAGTTCGAGTTTAGCGAAGTTTTCGTTCACCAACTGATCCACACAATCGAATTTGTTCTTGGTGCAGTCTCAAACACAGCTTCATACCTTCGTCTTTGGGCTCTGAGGTAATGCTATTTTAAGCTGTATCTTCAAACAAATCCTCACCTACTCACCATTCCATACTTATTCATTATTTGCCGCACTAGCTGCTAACTAGCAACTGATATCATCCCTGCAGTCTTGCACACTCGGAGTTGTCCACGGTATTCTATGATAAAGTTCTCATGTTGACGTGGAGGTAAGCGAAGAAATATCTGTCGAGTTCTTTAAAGAATTCTCGCCCTGAAATTTAAATGTTTGCTCTTGTAGGATGAACAGCATTATTGCTCTTATTTTTGGCGTCATCATCTTCATCTTTGCCACGATTGGTGTCTTGCTTCTTATGGAGACTCTGAGTGCATTCCTTCACGCGCTGAGGCTTCACTGGGTGGAGTTCCAGAACAAGTTTTACGAAGGTGATGGTTACAAGTTTGCACCATTCTCTTTCGCACTGATCCGTGAGGAGGAAGATTGAGCTCGTCGGACCATTTGTATTTATTGTAGCCGTTGTAAAGTCTTGGGGGTTCCCAGAACAATCATTTTTTCATCTGTTGTCTTGGAAGGATCATAAACCTCCTGTCCCTTGTTTAAGCGTGGGACGAAACTGCATCATTTTTCCCTTGTTTTAGCTACGAAGAAAGATTACAGGGGGATTTTTTTGGTTGGTTGGCAACACGTCTTGTATGATGCTAATAAGTAGTTGCCGATTGGGCGATGTGTATCTTGGATATAAATAAGCACTGTAACGAAGGTTAAACATTCCATTGTATCCATTGCCAATAAAAAGTGCTATTTACGTTGCGATTAATCTCCTGCAGTTATGTACTCAGTCATTTTTTATCTTCTGTTGGCTCTGTTTGCACCATTCTCTTTCGAGGCAATTTTGTACTAAGCATGTCGATACTTTGATCTGGTATCATTTGCACGCTTGGTTAATTAGCTCTATGCTTGCACAATCTAAACCCAAAGTACAAAGTACATCTTAGACGCTACATGCGTACTATGATAGAGTCGTACGACTGACGACTGCTGTTGGAGACCTGTAACATAATGAAATCAAAGGAAAGCCTAAGGTTTTGGAAATCTGACGACGAAACTAGCAGCCTAATCATCGACGTTGGGGACGCTGCTGGCACTGCGCGCCTAAGGTTTTGGAAATCTGACGACGAAACTAGCAGCCTAATCATCGACGTTGGGGACGCTGCTGGCACTGCGCCTGGCGCTGCTGAAAGGCCCTGTGACGGTCCGACCGACGAACTTGCTGGCCTTGCTGAGCCCGCTGCCGAACGCGCCGATTCCGGAGCCCACGGCGCCGATGCCCGTGCCCACCATCCCGACGCCCGAGCCGGCCGCGCTGATGCCCGATCCGGCCACGGTGCCCGCCGCCGCGACGCCCGTGCCAGCCACGTTGGTGACCGTGGACGCCACGCCGCTGGCCGCGTCCGCGGCGCCGCTGACGGCCGCCGTCTCGCCCCTCACCTTCCGCCGCTCCTCCACGGCCTGCTTCTCCAGCTCCAGGGCTGCCATCGCCTCCGCCTTGGTGAACTCGTGGTACACCACCTGCAACAGCAGCAACGTCAGATAACCGGGCGTGCGGCTAAGAGTTAAACACGAACTCGGCGACAATGGCAAGGAAATGGGATTCTTGCCTTGAGGGTGAGCACGCCTCTGTCCTTCTTGTCCTTGACCTTGGTTGTGTCCAGCGATGATAGCAGCTGCAAGTTCACCTCCTGCACGATCTCCATCCCCAGATCAATCAGGGGCAGCTTGGCGATGCCCAGCCTCTTGTCTTGCTTCATATTGTCCTCGTCGAACACCTTAAAGCACAAAGAAAATTCAGGCCACTGGCCACCTTCTCTACTTGCTTTCTATTTGGAAGGAAACAATTGAGGAACCTCTAGAATTAGAGACTGCGTCTCCTTGTCTTCGGCGATCAGTTCGAAAGTCTCGTTCCACTGAGGGTTGAGGTTGTCGTCGATGACGCGGGTCTTCTCTCTGAACATTGGGCGTATGAACAGGACCACGTAGGGGTCGGATTTGCCGATGAGTTCCTTGTTCTTGAGGGATTCCGCGCGCACCACAGTGACGGTGAGCTTCCCGTGTGGCTTCAGCTCAAGATCGCTGCACAAGAGAGCACGAGATTCGTCTGTCATCCCAACATGTTCTTTGAGTCGACAGATCAATGAACTTCTGTGACAGAGTTCGGTGGACAAGATTAGGAGTGCAGCAATAGCAGATTGTTTAACCTGACGTCCACGTCGACTCCACCCAGCGGAACAACAATTCTATGTGGCCATTGGAGCATGTCAGTGATCAATGACGCAACTGTATCCTACAGAAAATAACAAGCAAATGTGATTTTTTATAAGACTTTGTAGACAGATAGTATGAAACAAAGGGGAAAAAAGAAAGAAAAGATCACGTCATACGTCAATCATATCTGAAAGCCCAGGCATAGCGGTCAGGCTTCCTCCCACGGCTTTCAGAACGTAGTCGATTCTCGGTTTTGGCTGCAATTGCAGGGAAACAATGCATGTCAAAAACAAATATATTGCAAAGAAATAAAGGTAGTTCCTTGCTATTGAAACAAAAAAGTTTTTTTTCTCGTAGAAGGGTCTTCGAACTAGAATTTAAAAGTTAAGCCTGACTATGGAGTAGTCAAAAGAAACACACGTCTGCCAGAAGAGCAACAACAACAGCAGAGATGCATGGTATCTCGTCCGACAATTGGAAGACCACACGGACGATGGTGTACACTTGAAGGTTCTTAAACTGTATACATAGGCAAAAATAAAAGGAGTAAGTGTTAACTAGTTAGTATAAAATCTGAAACAAAAGCTGCAGTTTAAACATGACTTCCTGTTTTTATATAAGTGTAACATAAATTCTTGTACTGCAGGCAATTTTGTACCAGTGTCTAGGGAAAAAAGAATTTGGATGGCCTCTTTCTTTACTTGGTTTTCTTAAGATGGCACTATGAGTATCAGTCAACATGGTAAATTATTTTATGTGTGCCTTTCATGAAAATATTCAGCACCATTTTAAATAAAAAAATGTGGGAAATTAATGATAATCTCGCTTTTGGCCACGGGTTTGTGGCAAACAAACCTGAATGGGAAGTGAAGCAACAAGTGTTTCGACTGCAAGAATAATATTTGGATCCCCACCCCACCTGAAGTCCATGTCCATTGTAATCTGCCCTTCCTTAAGACTCTGAATTCGAATGCCTGAACACAGAATATGATATGTCATAGCTTGATTTTGTGAGAGCACATAGCTCTGAAATCGATAACATTTGTCTCAGCGACCTTCTATTTTCGGTGGGACGGCCCCAAGGGAGAGTCTGCTGAACTTCAGTGAAGATATCCCTGGCGGTCTATAATCATCAAGTATAGGTTCAACAGAATCCCTGATGACCATGGTTGCTGCCTGTAATTAGATGCGACTGCAAATCAGAACATTTCTTGACAACAAAATGGCCAAAGCAAAGTGTCTGTCTGTTTCTGAACATAGAAGTGTCTTCATCCCAATGAGGTATCTTACCTCTTCAATAAATGGCCAAAGCTTGCTCAATTGTTTGTTGAGCCATTTGACCTGAAAGAAAATTCCAAAAAAGGTACCAAGGTAAGCATGCAAGCAACAAATCAAAGAGGGCATAGCTCTAGCGGAAACAACTGCATGCTACGGAATAGTGTATGTTTCATTTTCCAGCTGTCTATCAATTACACCAATAAAAGTTCAGAGAACTTTTGCTGTATTCGTTGGGACTGGAAATGATCAATTTTACACTGTAGCAGGTACAGCAATGGCATTTTACAGTGCCATGATTTATAGCTACATCAAAACAACGTCAAGTAACATTTCACCTGTTCATATTCTGGAAATGATATCCACTGGGGGAGATTTTCTCCACATATTTTCTTCACGTCGTCACGGTTGAGAGATCCCAGTGAATAGATATCTGCAGCCTGTTTGAAAATGAATCACTGTGAAATTTATTGTAAACTAAGACGTACAAATTTAACCCCATAAACTAGGATGAAACAAAATTTACAGTGAAGAGACATCCGCTTTCAAGACAAATCTTCAACAACAAACACACAAGCGATGTTCTTGAGTCTGAAGTCCCATAATCTATGGGCTATGTCGATTCGGTCGTATTGCAGCAAATCAATCGGACATTTACAAAACTAAAGTCATACCTCCATTGGCAAATCGATCAGAGAGAAAATCGAGAACGGTTAACGGAAGGCGAGGATACGAAGAGAGAAACTTTTGCGTAGATCAAATCGGAATGATAGCCGTAGCACTTGCCTTCCTGCTGCGCTTGGTTGCGCGGCGAGCCATGGCGCGCGCCCAGCCGGCGATCAGGGCGACGCCCACGATCACCCCCATTATAACTCCCGATATGAACCCCATTCCGCCTCTCCGCTTCCTCTACGTGCCAGGAACAGGGGAGGAAGAAAAGGATCAAGTGAAAAATTGGCAATTGCGATTGAAATCGATGGCGATCCTCTCTCTCTCTCCCCAAATTGTTTTTACTGCTAACCCTCCATTTGGGGCCGATTTTTTCGCGTGCAATTAGTAACAATAAAAAAGTGTGGAGAGAGAGAGAGAGGGCGACATGCAATGGCGTGCGATCGGTGAAAGTTGCCACGGTGAAAGATCTGTGCAATGCCCTAGAGATTCGTGCTTGGTGAGCCTTCGATTCCACGGGTGCAAAGCCGGCCAATGCAGAGTACACTCGTCAATGTGTAACACCTGGGCTATGTGGCGAAAAATCGGAATTCGGTTGGAACGGAATCATCCGATGATGGAAAACACGGTGACGTAGTGCTGACGTTTGGGTCTCGGAGGGCATGGGCCCGCATTGTCAACGACTGGTATGCAGCTCGAAAAAAGTATGAAGGGTCAGGGTCTGCATACATACCGCCAATAGCTACTCAAAAAAAAAAAACGCCAATAGCAAGTTGACCAAAAAGAAGATAACAGAAAGAGGGCAGGGCATGAACAAAAAGAACCTTTGCTTTCATTGACGCTTTACACTTTGCTGGAAAAAAAAGGTAAAGGGCATTGCTTGGGCTGGAATCAGGAGAGAGCAAATTGCCACACTGATCCTACGAAGAGGACATGCTAGCCAGAAAAGAGTTCTCTACCTGTAAAGTGTGCTCTGCACACTACTGTATTGTATATTTGCATTACTCCTATGTGACTTCAAGATGGAGATTATTTAACTGCTTTTCATCCTTTATGTGTACTTAACTGTTTGCCATCCGTAAAAAAACCTATTTAACTTTTTGTCATCTCTAGGAATGTCACTTATTCGCTGGTTGTAGGATACACTTTGGTTCCATTAAAATTTTTTTTTATAGTTTCGTGTACGACATTCTGACCACAGAGGACTTGTTAAGTTCAGCAAATCATCTTCAAAGTGACGGGTGAATAGTGATAATTTGCTGACAACTTATTGTATTAAGTTTCGTGTAGTCGTGTATAAAGAAAAGGGCGGCATAGTGAAAGTGGTAGTGCTTACCGTCTGTGAACCGAGAGGTCACAGGTTCAAGCGGTGGCCTCTACACATTGCACGATGTGTGGGAAAGACTTCCTGCTAAATAACCTCCTCCAGACCTCACACAGTGCGGGAGCCTACAGCACTGGGTACGTTCTTTTTTTTAGTCGTGTATAAAGAAAACAATACACTTTGATATGACGGATGAATGATGACAATTCACCGAACATGTATCTCGTGGAGTCGTGGTTGTGGTTGTGGGAGATGTCATTCTTCCCAGCAGAAGCAGAAGCAGAAGGCAGAAGCACACCGTGGTCGCTCCTTGACCGCATCCCCTCCGGCCGGATCCGAATCTGCGTTGACCGACGATGTTGACCTCCGGGCCCGCACCCCCTTCATTAAAATCGTTCTTTACTCCTCCGGCGGCCTCCGTCCGCACTCCGCAGCCCGATCCTACTACTACATTCCCACCTACAAATGCACCAGCTGGCTCCGCCTCCCACCATCTCTTTCTGACTTTCTCCCTCTCCCTTCTCACCCACGCGGACGCGGCCACGCCACCCTCTCTCCTCGAGCGAGGCGCGGCGCGGATCGGTGAGGCTTCTACCCGTCCCACCGACCCATGGGCCACGGAATCGCTAGGGCCCACTGGTCAGAGACCCGGCATTGGATCCCCTCGCCCGCACGGTCTCGAACCCGAAGCCCCAGCCCCCCAGTGGAGTGAAGCGCGCTGCGCGCACGCATCTGGGGAGGAGATGGTGGAAAGCCAACACACTTTTCGCCCCAGTCCGCTGCCTCGCTTTGCGGTGCTCCACCCCGGCCCCCCTTGTCTTTTCCCCACCTCCTCCGGCGGCCTCCCCGGCCCGTAAACCCCCCACCGCCCACCCGGCGATGCCCTCGCGGCAGCCCCCGCTGCCCGCCCCGTCGCCGACCCCGGTCGCCGTCGCCGTCTCCGACCTCCGATCCCGCGGGGGGAGTCGCCGCCGCCGCCCCGATCCCGCCGCCGCGGGGGGCTCGGCCGCGGCCGCGGCCGCGCTGATCTTGGTGGTGGCCATCGCGCTGCTGCTGCTGTGGCGGAGGCGGAGGCGGCGGAAGCTGGCCTTGGCTGCCGGGGCGCAGCCGGCGGCCGAGCTGCGGAGGCTGTCGTACCAGCAGCTGCGGCGCGCCACGGGGGGATTCGCCGCGGCGAGCAAGCTGGGGCAGGGCGGGTTCGGCCCGGTCTTCCGCGGCGCGCTGCCCCGGTCGGGCCAGCCCGTGGCCGTCAAGGTCATGGACGCCGCGGGGTCCCTCCAGGGCGAGCGCGAGTTCCACAACGAGCTCTCCCTGGCCTCCCACCTCCTCGGATGCGCCGTCCCGGGGGCGCCGCCGTCCATCCTCCTCCCGTTCGCCTACTCGCTCTCCGCGCAGCCGCGCCGCCGGAGGATGATGCTCGTGTACGACCTCATGCCCAACGGCTCGCTGCAGGACGCGCTGATCGGGAAGAAGCGCCCCGAGCTGGTGGCCGAGTGGCCGCGCCGCCTCGCCGTCGCCCGCGACGTCGCCGCCGCGCTCCACTACCTGCATTCCGTCGTGCAGCCGCCCGTGATCCACGGGGACGTCAAGCCCAGCAACGTGTTGCTGGATGCGGACCTCCGCGCCCGCCTCTCAGATTTCGGCCTCGCGCAGATCAGGTCCGAAGAGGAGGGTGAGCTGGAGAGCGGTGCGATTGGGGCCGATGCGGATGGGAATGGCAATCCCGGCGGTGGATGTGACGAGGATGTGTCAGTGGCCGGCGAGAGCGTGACCACTATTGTGGTCAATGGGGAAGACAATGCTGCCAAGTCGCCGGAGGATGATGAGGTGTTCACCACAGCATCTCCTGCAGAGGCCGCGTCCACTTCTGGATGCGACAAGACTAGTGTTGGTAGCGGATTAAATGCCCGAAGCTGCAATGGTGGAGGAGCTGCAGGATCAGGAACTGGGAGTGATTGGTGGTGGCGTCAGGACAATGGTGGTAGTGGTGGCGGTGGCGGCGGCGGCGGTGGCGGCGTGAAGGATTATGTGATGGAATGGATTAGGTCTGAGATTAAGAAGGAGAGGCCGAAGAATGATTGGATTGCAGGATCATCTGCAATCACCCCTGTTACTTCAACAGAGAGGAAGAAACCAAAGCGTAGGGCGCGGGAATGGTGGCGTGAGGAGTATGCAGAGGAGCTCACTAAGAAGCAAAAACGGCGGGCACTTGCCAAGTCGAAGAGTGACGCTGGTGCCATGTCTGGTATGCAGTGGTGGGAGAGGGATTGCGATTTAGAGGAGAAGGGGCATTCAAGATGGAGGATGATGAAAAGTTGGAGCCGGAGGAGCAGCAATGGCAACGGCAAGGGCAATGGCAATAGCAATACCAGCATCAGTTGGTGGGTGGACGGTGTGAGAAGGAGCAGCAGGGATTGGGCCAGTGGGGAATTTGTGCCCAAGAGCGGTGGAGCAGTGAGCAGCACTCCGAGCATGCGAGGCACGGTCTGCTATGTGGCTCCCGAATACGGTGGCGGAGGGCCTCTATCAGAGAAATGTGACATTTACAGCTTCGGAGTGTTGTTGTTAGTTCTTATATCTGGACGCCGCCCGCTCCAAATGACAACCTCACCAATGTCAGAGTTCGAGAAGGCGAGTCTCATTTCGTGGGCAAGGCATCTTGCTCAAGTCGGCCGGTTGCTCGATCTTGTAGACCCTGCACTGCAGGATGTTGATCGGGACCAAGCACTGCTATGCATTACAGTTGCGCTCCTCTGCATCCAGCGGTCACCAGCTCGCCGCCCATCAAGTACAGAGGTGCTTGATATGCTTGCTGGTGAGGGTGAACCACCAGCTCTTCCGATAGAATTCTCACCTTCGCCTCCGGGCGGATTCCCCTTCAAGTCCCGAAGGAAAGGCCAGTGAATTTAGTTTGTTGGTTAGATGCAAAATGTAGTGTTAGTCTTCTGTCCGTATGCTTGTTTCTTCTTGTACACCACTTCTAATCCATCTGTTTGATTTATTGATGTGTAAAGATCTTTGTGGGACAAAACAGAGGCCAATTGGGTTCAGATTTGGCAAGAACTGTCGTGCCCTATTGATCAATTAGATAGTCATAGTTTGGTTTTCTTTTCGCAAACTCCTTTCCACCCAGTCAATCTCTTGATAGGAACAAGAACTGTGCTCTAGCACGACCATATACAAGTTTGGGAATCCCCCCTTCTCTTTTTGCTGGGCCTGGGAGATAAGGAAGCATGTTGCTTTTGGACATGCTTTGGATTTTTTTGGATGTATGCCCTGCCAGGCCCTCTGTGCCGATTCCTTGAGACAAACCATTTGCTTCTGATGCACACCCAGCTATGTATTGATGGTTTTAGCTTTCAAGCTTTTCTTGTTCAAAGTTCCCTTTCACCTTTCTCTTTCCATTGGAGATTGACTTTCCCTTAGCACTGAGATGGCAGTTCTCTCTTTCCATGGAGGTAGCAAGTATATTCTGCCTAGGTTCCAACAGCTTGGAAAACAAACATCAAGTAGACCAGTGTAGTACTGTACTGTACTTTCTGAAAAAAATCTTTTGTCAATCCTGCTAGTGCGGGCATGGTTAACTACAACAAAGCAATAGTTTATGCAGATGTGAGATTCGCTCTCTGAACTATGAACTCTGAAGCCTGAACCAGGAATTAGATTTAGGGTCTTGTTTTAAAGCAGCTACCGAAAAACCTCCTAGAACCCTCTTGCTTTGTGAAAATTTTATTGATAAATATATTTTGCAATGAATTCGTAGACAATCATTTACCTGTTGAAACTACATCACCTGGCATGTAACACCTTGCTAATTTGACACCCTTTTCTTTTGATGCACATTTATTTTGTCTTTGCACGTGGTCAGTTCGTTAAACGGAAAATAAATGTAAGCTCCAAACAATTATCATGCTAAGACCAAATATGAAGGATAAAACTTCATGCATGTGAAAAAAATGTCAGTAATCAGATAAGGGTTGACCATTTACTTAGAGCTACTTGACACAGTGATAATTGATCCAATCTTGGTCGATCTACATGAAACTTGTAACCAGTGTAATGTGTTTCTCAAAAGTATGATATTGTCATGATTTTCAACAAGCTATCAACTTTTCATATGGATGGTATAGAAACAACAGGTCTGATGAATGATGATGTCACATAGTACAAGTTGAAGTGTTGCCATGGGCAGGCATCTGTGCTTCTTTGGGCGAACTGGTCTTAATTTGGAAGATGCAATTTATTCCCAGCCCCTTGATTATGTAAAGATGTAACTAGATATGTTAACACTGTTGGCAACTGATGATAGTTGCACAATGATACAAGGAGGCCTAGCAGGTGGAATTTTCGTGCTTCTTATTGCTGGCTGACCATTTTGCAGTTCAGTTTATGCTGCTCTTGGGGCAACCCCAACCGAGATGATAAACAAAAGAGGGCAAATACCTTGAGGCAGTTAGCAGGTTTGATATGTGGATGTTTTCCTATATCGTGCTTTAACCTGTTTGGTCAATCAAAGCTGATTTTAGCAAGGTACTACTTCCACTGCAAAATGTTTGTGCCGATTACACTGTTTGTAATGCTCAATAGTTCTGACATCATTGTTAACAGGCTACTTCCATCAGAACAGTAGCATGCTCATTTGATCAACGTAAAAAAGGTGAACAGTTCGGTATGCTTTGATGACCCCACGCGTTGGGTTGCTAAGGAAAACATGCATTGAACGCAACCTTTATTTACATTTATCACCGTCTGACCATCAGTTATCATTCAATTACGAGCTACTTTGGAAGGTATCAATCTAACGAGAAAAGAGAATTTAGGCCTTGTTTAGATGGCTAAAAACTAGCAAAAGTAAATGTTTCAACTCCTGTAGCACTCTTGTAGCACGTTTCGTTTGTTTGTGGTAAATATTATCCTACCATGGGGTAATTAGTCTCAAAAGATTCCTCTCGGGATGTACAACAGAACTGTGTGATTAGTAATTTTTTTACCTACATTTACTGCTCCGAACATATGTCTTTTGGTGTATTTAATGTGATGTGATGGAGAGAGAGTTGAAAAAGTAGGCCTTAGCATGAAAATGCATATCAATAGGGGAAAACCCTTAGAGATGCCTCTTTGCTGAGAATCTTTTTTTTTTACAACAAACATAAGATTATATATTAGCAACAGGATGCTGCAAGCAGTCTAACAAACTGCAAGTGCACATCGATGAGTGCCTCCATGAGGGGGCACTGAACTAAGTGCTCAGCATGAGAGCATACATGAGAGAGGGGGTTGGAATCATAAGATCTAGCTCTGTGCGCCTGTCTAGCTAAAACATCAGCTGTAGTATTCATGGACCTGTTGATTTTGAAAATAGCTCCTTGCTGGTAATTCATAAAATTCCTAATGGCTTGAGTGAAAGGTTTGGCTCTCCAATCGGGAGGATCTTCAGCTCGAGGATCATTAATAAAATGGACCAAGAGTTGAGAATCCGAGAGGAAGGTAACACTGGATAGGTTAAGCCCCTGAATGATAGAGGTAGCCAAGGACAAAGCAGCCGCTTCCGCCATGAAGACCGAGTGGACTCCTTGTACCTGTGCTTTGATGAAGAACTTTGTGGGAGATGCAAGTTTTTTTTAAGACGTGCAAAGCACGTTTTCATTAAGAGAGGAGAAAGAGTTACAAAGAAGCGACTTTAGGTGGAACCTAAAGCACAACAACAACAGAGTACAAAGAAACGAAACCACAAAAAGAAGAGAGCACTTTCACACACCACCACCAAACAAAGCAAGAAGGAAAGAACAAAGGGGAGGGTCGCCTGTCAAACAAAGAGGTGCCAAGGACACACACCCCGTCACCGGGAGCCTAAAACCTAGAACCCCGAGAAGCCCGAGCGAGGATGCCAAGCAAGACGATGCCACCAAGAAGGGAATAACAAGGGCGCCGCCATCGTCCGTCTTCCACGAAGGGGCAGACCGGGTTTTCACCCTACAGGCCAAATGGACTTGAAACCACAACGACAACACCTCCCGCGAGGAAGACCATGTTAACAAACGCATCTGTTGTCGGCACTGATGGAGGTCGGGCAAGGCTTTCGCCAGGCTTCAAAACCAACTCCCAGCAGCAAATCTCGAGGCTTAGATCATCAACACGCCTCGGTGGAAAGAAACGGTCTGAGGCGCGAGAATAATGACGAACAGCAGCAGGCCACCAACCAGACTTCGACCCAAAGCATCCAGCAGCAGCGAGGACCGGCGACGAGCAGGGGAGAGCATCCATATCGGCACCAGCAGGAGGAGGGGTGCCGAGAACTGCAGGCCCCCCTTCTCCCAACAGGAGGAGCGCCTTCCGAGGGAGAGGAGGGCACATACGGGGAGGAGGGTCGCCCCACCAGTCGTGTCGTCTGCGCCGGAGCTGGCGCAGAGGCGAAGAAGGGGGCCGGTGGCCCGTGGATGGGCGAAGCGGCGAAGATGAAACCGACGGACGGTGATGCTGGCGACGAGGCGGAGGCATAGGGCCGACGATGAGGCAGAGGAGCTCGCAGTCGACGAGGGGGAAAGGAGACCGCGGAACCCAGCGCCGTCGCGGGGGCGCAGTAGCGGACAGAGAGAGGGGGAGCAGCTGCCGGCCTAGGTGTGTGCGTCGGCGGTGCCAGCAGCAGGAGGAGGGGACGCGGCCACCAGGAGCCAGCCGGGAGGAGGGGCGCCGTCGCTGTCGGGGAAGGAGCCGTCAAGGAGGAGAGCCGCTGGGGAGGATGGGCGCAGCCGGGGTGGAGCCCCGTCGACGCCGAGGGGGGAGGCGGTGCGCGCAAGGCGTAGGGGGGCCGGGCGCTACCGAAGGGCCCGATAGAGAGAGGCGGTGCCGGGCCCGGAGAGGAGCACCAGCTGACCGGGGAGAGGAGGAGCCGACCCCGCCCAACTCAGATCCGCCGCCGCCTGCGCCAGCTCCGCGAGGAAGGAGGTCAGATCTACACCGGGGGAGGCCGGAGCAGCCGCCGGTGCACGGGTCGCAAGCCCACCTCCGCCAAGTCGCGTGGATCCATATCTAGGGTTGGAAAAGCAGAAGCGGAGAGGGAAGAAGGGGGGAGAAGCGTGGCGGAGGAGACCGCCGGCGACGGCCGCACGTCGGCGAGGTCCGGGGCGGGGAAGACGGAGCAGGGCGAGCCCCAGGCGGTGGCTGGAGCCGGCAACCAAAAATCGACCTGGTGGTGTGGTGAGGGAGGGAGAGGAAAGAGGAGGGGAGAAGAGGAAGGAAGGGGGGCTGGGCCGCCGCCGCCCGTAGGCGCCGCTGACACCGAGCATGGCGGCGACGGCCGGAGGGAGCGCCGGGGATTGGTTCTGGGGTGGCGAGGTTCATCGCCCCCCGTGTTGCCCCAGGGAGACGACGCGGGGGTCCTTCGAGTACTGGTACTGTGGGGGGATGCAAGTTGAGTGTTAATGATCAAAACTCCAATGCCAGCATTTCTGGAGTGATTTACTTGTATGCCATTAAAGAAGATGGTAGTTACACACGTGCCAAAAAAAGTTTGCAGACACTGTGTGTCATGACCTCAACTTTTGTTTACGTGCATGCCATTCCGTCCATCATCTGTTGGACCTTAACGGTTCCACCAATATGGCAAGTGGGACCCACGTATGAAAATGACTATTTTGCCCCTTCCCATGTCCTGGGTCTTCTTCAACCTCTGCCCGTGTGCTGCTGCTCCGACCGCAAGCTCGCGAGGACGCCCGCCAGGGAGCCGGTCGGCCGCACTGTTGGGCATACACCCCGGGTAGCCATGCAAGGAAGGCCGCACTGTCGGGTTGCCCCGGGAAGGATGAAGACGGACTCCTACTAGAATTCACCTGTAATCCTATTAGGACTCGTTCTATGTAATCCTACTAGGACTCCTGCCTTGTAACCGACTAGGAACCCGCCCCCTGGACTATATAAAGGAGGATCGGGTACCTAGCCGGACAACTCAACCAACACCCAAGCGCAGGGCGCCATACTTGATCCCCAAACAAGACGTAGGGTCCGCTACTCTAGCGGCCCGAACCTGTATAAATTTGTGTCCCGCGTCTCTGCCTTCACCTTCGAGTTCCAGGTCTGGCGATCCCCACCACAATCGTCTACCTCGGTTAACCCTCTTGGTAGGTTACCAGGTTAAAACACCGACAGCTGACACGCCAAGTAGGGGTGATCGTCATTATCACCGGCGAATTTGAAGGACCTTCACCAGCCAAATCAATCTACTCAGCGACTCCGAGTTCAATGATGCGAACTCGCTGTTGCTGCGGAATCAATTTCCTCGCTCCCGTCGACACTCCAGGAGAACTCGTCGAGTTGTATTTTAAGAAGACGCCGCGAATTCAAACGCCAACTCGCCGTATTCAAGTTCTAAGGGGACGTGACGGCAATCCTATCCACTCCACGCCAACTCACCGGATCCGGTCCGAGGTCAGAGCGGTCAGCAAAAAATCTTGAAGCAAAAATTTTGTGGCTGGCGCACACGTCAAGATCAAAATCCTGAACGGAATCAACACTCTTTTCCGTCTCCGAATCCCAAGTCATGGAGTCGCGCACAAGAAGGGCACCGTTCTCAGCTTCCTGCCCGTGGCCTCGATACGAAGTCAAAGCTGCCATTACTTTGGTGTTGTGGTGCACACGTGAGCACCATGGAGTGCTTTGGGTCTTGTTTAGTTGGTTGAAAATTTTACCTTTTTAACTCCGGGAACTCCTGTAGCACACTGTAGCACGTTTCGTTTGTTTGTGGTAAATATTATCCTACCATGACCTAACTAGGCTCAAAAGATTCGTGTCGCAAAGAACATACAAACTGTGTAATTAGTTATTTTTTTTACCTATATTTAATACTCCGAACATATGTCTTTTAACGTATTTAATGTGATGTGATGGAGAGAGAGTGGAGAAAAGATTAGAAATTTTAGCCATCTAAACAAGGCCTTGGTTCTTCCCTACGAGCAAGGAGCCATGCACTAATCAACAAAGTGGCAGCACCTTGCTTCGGTGGAAAATCAATTTCCTGGAAACTGTTATACGCACACAAATGCTATACCAGGAAGTTTCAAGATCATCGTTTGGTGCACATTCAAATCGTACGCGAGAACAACTACGACGTGCGCCGCAAGTACTCGTCTCCCAGCCGCACGAGCTCTACCTCAACCTTGCCGTGTGCCGCGACTACTTACCTCCGGCCGCAGCGGCTCTACATCAACTACGTCGTGCGCCGCGAGTACTCATCTCCCGACCACAACGGCTTTACATCAACTACGTTATGCGGCTCGTCGTCGACTACATCACCTACGCCGCGCGTCCGGGTGCCTCGGCTCCTCGCGCGGCTCGTCGTCGATTACTTCGCCTACGCCGCGCGTCCGGGTGCCTCGGCTCCTCGTGCGGCTCGTCGTCGACTACTTCGCCTATGCCGTGCGATCGCGTGCCTCGGCTCCTCGCGCGGCTCGTTGTCGACTACTTCGCCTACGCCGCGTGTCCGAGTGCCTCGGCTCCTCGTGCGGCTCGTCGTCGACTACTTCGCCTACGCCGCGCGTCCGAGTGCCTCGGCTCCTTGTGCGGCTCGTTGTCGACTACTTCGCCTACGCCGCGCGTCCGAGTGCCTCGGCTCCTCGCGCGGCTCGTCGTCGATTACTTCGCCTACGCCGCGCGTCCGGGTGCCTCGGCTCCTCGTGCGGCTCGTCGTCGACTACTTCGCCTATGTCGTGCGATCGCGTGCCTCGGCTCCTCACGTGCCTCATTGTCGACTACTTCGCCTATGTCGCGCGTCCGGGTGCCTCGACTCCTCGTGCGGCTCGTCGTCGACTACTTCGCCTACGCCGCGCGTCCGGGTGCCTCGGCTCCTCGTGCGGCTCGTCGTCGACTACTTCGCATATGTCGTGCGATCGCGTGCCTCGGCTCCTCGCGTGCCTCATTGTCAACTACTTCGCCTACGTCGCGCGTCCGGGTGCCTCGGCTCCTCGTGCGGCTCGTCGTCGACTACTTCGCCTACGCCGCGCGTCCGGGTGCCTCGGCTTCTCGTGCGGCTCGTCGTCGACTACTTCGCCTATGCCGTGCGATCGCGTGCCTCGGCTCCTCGCGCGGCTCGTTGTCGACTACTTCGCCTACGCCATGCGTCTCGCACTGGCTTGACCTCGACTACTCGTCTCCCGGCCGCAGCGGCTCTACATCAACCACGCAGTGCGCCACGACTACTCGTCACCCGGTTGCACTGGCTCTACTGCGCCTATGCTGTGCATCCGGACGCGCCGTCTCGCCGCTCGACTTCTCGTCGGTCGGTCGCACTGGCTCTTGTCGTGTGCCCGGTCACTGCGTCTCGCGGCTCGACTACTCCGTGCGCTACTGCTCGACTTGTTGTCCGGTGACGCTGGCTCTACTCCAGCCACGCCGTGCGCCGTGACTACTTGTCTCACAGCAACACCGGCTCTACTTCGAGTACGCCGCGCGCCGCCGCGACATCGTCTTCCGGCCGCATCGCGTCGACTACTCATCTCGGCTAGTTTTCCAAACTAGTCGAGACCGGCTGTCACGCCTCCAACAACTAGTCGGGATCAACTCTGACTAGCCAACTTCAGCAACAACCGTCGCGGCTCCATCGCCGACCGCCACAGTTTCATCTACAAGACCGCCCTGGCGGCAACAGCTAAGTCATTTATTCAAATGATTGGTTTTTTCCTACTTTGGTTTGTTTTCTGTACGCAGGACAAACACGCCAAAGACTACTCATCTGTGCACGCTTATACACGGGAACTACCCTCCAGAGCTGCACAAGTCGACGTTAACGGTCGTAATCTCAAGTCCGCTACGACGTCACAAGTCGACGTCAACGGTCGCAATCTAAAGTCCGCCCCAGCGGCACAACTCGACTCCAATGGTCACATCAACAGTCTGCCCAGACAGCAACAGCTAAGTCATTTAATTTAAATGATTACTGTTTTCTTTCCTTGGTCTGTTCTCCTCATCATGCAGAGCAACATGCCGACTACTCATTCGTGTACGCTCATCGGTGGGTTTTCACGAGAGCTACACTCTGCCGACTACTCTTGGGGTATATCGACCAAACCGCCACGGGCTTACAACACTAAATCTCGGGGGCTCCGGCCACGAATTTGATATACTAAGTTTCGGAGGCTCCACTACGAGTTCGGTACATTACATCCCGGGGGTTCTCGCCACGGCTTTGGGTGTACCGAGTTTTCGGAGGTCACAATGGATGTATCCCAAGAAGGCAATCTCAAGCCCGCTCTAGCGGCAACCGTATCATGGGTCCAAGTACCCTAAGTACTCGCGCACCGTACCATGGGTCTAAGTACCCTAAGTACTCGCGCTCCGTACCATGGGTCAAAGTATCATAAGTACTCGTGCACCGTACCATGGGTCCAAGTACCCTAAGTACTCGCGCTCCGTACCATGGGTCCTAGTACACTAAGTACTCAAGTCGACTCCGGTCGCAACTTCAAGCCCCCGCTCCGGCGGCAACCGTACCTTGGGTCTGAAATTCATGGCTCAGGTACTCAAGTCCACTCCGGTGGCAAAAGTCGACGCTAACGGTCGCACCAAAGTCCACTCCGGTGGCACAAGTCGACGCTAACGGTCGCAACCAAATCCACTCTAGTGGCACAAGTCGACGCTAACGGTCGCACCAAAGCCCACTCCGGTGGCACAAGTCGACTTCAACGGTCGCAATCTTAAGCCCGCTCTGGCGGCAAAACTACTCGTTTTTCTCTGATTTTTCATTCGATTTTACCTTCCGGAAGTGCTTTTCGTTTTTTGCATCTTAAGTCCACCCCGCGTGGCACAAAGTCGACTTCTAAAGTCGCATATCAAAGTCCGCTCTGTGCGGCAACTAAAGTCGACTTCGGTCGCATCTCAAAGTCCGCTCCACGCGGCATCCTAAAGTCGACTTCGATTTTCAAGTCGCATCTCAAAGTTCGCTCCGCGCGGCACAAAGTCGGCTTCGGTTTTTAAGTCGCATTCTAAAGTCTGCTCTGCCGGCATCTAAAGTCGACTTTGGTCGCATCTAAAGTCCGCTCTGCCGGCACCGCTACTTCTCAAGCTACACGGCTCGACGCCAAATTACTACTCAGAAACTCTCGAGCTCGGGAGCTGCACTCAAATTACTACTCGAGGATAACTTCAGCAGGCTTTGCTCGCTCTCAAGCTCGGGGGCTCCGCACCAACAACTACTCGACGTGGCTCATACGGCTCTCTTATCTCGGGGGCTACACGCTGCAAGAGTACTCGGATGATGGCTTTCATGAACACTGAAGACCCTTGGATTGATTACCTAATCATTTTAAGGCTCGGGGGCTGCTATACTACACCCATCATTCAATTTTTTCAAGACAGAAGATTCGGAATCAAGATTGACCCTCAGTTAGAGTTCGCGACTCAACCTAAGGCTCGGGGACTACTCCATATGGAGTGCGATTTTGCAATCACACTTCCATATAATCTCGACTTCAAGACTGATGAGCTGGACCACCTTCCAGCCTCGTGGCAGTTCAAGTACTATTGAAGACTTCTCCAAATAGTACTCGAGGACGCTCAAGAACTACTCGAAGAGGCTTCAAGACTACTCAAACTACTACTCTCGACTCCAACGTGCTCGGGGGCTTGTCGGGCATACACCCCGGGTACCCATGCAAGGAAGGATGAAGACGGACTCCTACTAGAATTCCCCTGTAATCCTATTAGGCCTCGTTCTATGTAATCCTACTAGGACTCCTGCCTTGTAACCGACTAGGAACCCGCCCCCTGGACTATATAAAGGAGGGTCGGGTACCTAGCCGAATAACTCAACCAACACCCAAGCGCAGGGCGTCATACTTGATCCCCAACAGGACGTAGGGTCCGCTACTCTAGCGGCCCGAACCTGTATAAATCTGTGTCCTGCGTCTCTGCCTTCACCTTCGAGTTCCAGGTCTGGCGATCCCCACCACAATCGTCTACCTCGGGTAACCCCCTTGGTAGGTTGTCGGGCTAAAACACCGACACACACCTCCCGCCATCCATCGGAGCCGGCCGCACCTCCCGGTGGTCCTCGCCATGGCCAGCGGGCAGATCTGTGCGGCGGCATCACTTCCCGCCAGCACGTCCTGCACGGCCAAGCGAGCGCAAGGGCCGGCGCGCCCCGCGCGGCCAGGGCAAGTGCAAGGGCCAAGCGAGATGGCCTCCCGCAACGTCTTCTCGGAGGAGCACGATGGCGCCAGAGGGTCGCGGCGGTGGGGCGCACCAAGTAGCAGTGGACGACCTCGACGAGGGAGCTGCCGGAGTCGCCGCCGCCAGCACACCGCCATCTCACTCCACCCACTACTCTGCTCCTCTCGCTCCCGGCTCCCCCGATCCCGATGGACAACCATGCCCACCAGTCGTCGCCGGCCCCGTCCTCGTCGGAGACCCTGATGGTCGCGCTCCTCCACGTTCCAGCCGCGCACCTCCCCTTACTTGCGCGGTCGCTCGCTGGCTGCGATGACGCATCGCATTCCTGCTCCTCTCCCTGCCGCACTTCGCCCGCGTGGGCGCCGCCGCCGGCCAGATCCGGTCGGTCCCTCTCGCCGACGCACCTGCGGCCAGGGGCGAGTGCAAGGGCCGGCGCGCCCGAGGCTGAGCCCCAGCTGCCTCGTCTCCGAGCGCAGGGTGATGGAGGATGGAGCGCAGGGTGATGGCCGGCAGCGGGAGAAAGGAGAAGGGGAGGACGAAGAAGATGGGTGGGGCCCACAGGGGTAAAATGGTCATTTCGCCTGTCGGTTTGGCACCATTAGTTCAGAACATGGACGGGATGGCATACGGGTAAACGAAAGTTGAGCTCATGGCACATAGGTGTGTGGAAACTTTTCTGTGTTATGTGCGTAACCGACAACTTTTTTAATGACATGTAGGTAAATGACTTGCATTTCTGGGTGTCTGTTGAGTGTGATCCGGTGGTAAAGAAGTGTCGACATAACATCGTATTCCTTGTATGAGCACCGGGTTGGACAACAACCATCGATTATTGTTGGTAATCGGCTTTGTGGTTGCTGGAGCCCCAATTGTAGAGTGTTGGCCTGCAAGTCGTGTCAAAGAAAAATTCATACCTAGGCATTGTGAGGTTCTGTGGTTTGAGCAATTGGCCTCTGGGAATTGTTGTCGCCTTCCTGTAGAGGTTGTTGTGTATCATGTTGAGAAAGATCACAACATTTGCGGTATGCAGCGACAGCGTGAGGAACCTAGTTGGAATTCCAATTTTTGCCCCGAAAACGAAGTTCATTTCGAGCCTTCCAAATATACCACAAGATAATTAGAATTTTAGCAATAAATTGGTCACTGGCATTAGCGGGGATAATATGCTGAAGAATAATTTGTACACCACCAGGGTCATTAGGGAGGTTGTGCACCTTAAAGGATAGATTAGCAGAATGCCAGACAGCCATAGGAAGATTACAGTGGAAAAAAGGTGAGCATCAGTTTCTAATTGACCGCAGGTAGAGCAGTTGTGGTCATCAATATGGGTGGAGTACCTGGATGCCCTTTCGGCTGTAGCTAGAGCCCTTCTAATTATCCTCCAAGCAAAGGTTTTAATGAGTGGTGGCAAAATTTTCATCTTCCAAACTTTCTTGCGAAGTTGATTAGCATGATGAGATATACTTCCTGAGCAAGTAGTTGGAAGTATAATGGTTTGCTGTGAAGCGAGATGCCTGTAAATAGCTTTAGTGGAACAAATACCATTAGTGGCAGGCTTCCATCCTAGTATGTCCTGATGGTCATTTGGGACTGGATGCAGCTTGGTAATTTCCTGAACAACAGAGACATCAAAAATATTATTTAGAAGGTCATTGTCCCAATTTTTGGAGTTAGTATGCCAAAGATCCGAAACTTTAGAGGGCAAAGAATTAGTGGTGACAGGAAGAAGTAAATGATTATGGACATCCTCCCACATTGGAAACCATGGAGAAGACCAGATAGATGAGTTGCTTGCTTGGATTTGTAGAGTGACATTTTCAGATAGATCCTTCCTAACCTGCATGACAGATGACCAAAAAATAGATCTATAACCTGTGTTGTTAGCTGTCCAAAAAGATTTGAGTCGCCAATACAAGTTGAAGGGGAAGAATCTCACATGAGACGGCCGCCGCAAGCATGGTAGAGCTGCAAAGCAGCTTCGCGCAGTGCGTCGTGTGTGGGTTGGGGATGATGGCAGCTGGGCTGTGGCCGTGTGGGTGAGGAGCCGAGTTGTATTGGAAAATCACCCTGATACGTATCAACCCACATATCACCAGGTAGGAATGAGCACTCACAACGAGCACAAACAGTCGCGATGGGACGATGTGCACAAGGCACCGCAACAAGGATAGGCAGTACATGGTGGAGATGACATCAATGGATGGGAACAACGGTAGAGCGTGAGTCTCATTTTTCTAAAGTACTACCTTGACATAATATGATGTTTTACCTAAAAACTTTTTAGTTTGTGAATAATACTTTTAGAATATCATTTAAATAAAATAGATATATACATTTTCAAAATAAAATAAAATGACATAAAGATTTTTATTTTAATGATGATTCTAGATAAAAGATTTTTTAAATAAAAATATTGTCGCTACATAAAAAGAAAGTGAACATATTTCAATAAGATATTATAAAAGCACTAGTTATATTTTGTCATTTGGTCAGTGCAACTAAATTATGATTTATTAAATTTCAGGTGAAAATAATCAACCAACAATTTTTTTATCACTAAAGTTTGGGAGTTGTCGTGATATCTCCCAAAATATATGGTGAAGTTCAAAAATAACATAACTTGCAGAACATATGAAAATTATATTCTTATGTATATTTTGAATTTTTTATTTCAACAAGTTAAGAATTACGTAATATGATAATATATATTTAGGAACAAAATTTAAAATGTATAATCCTATGTCGTCATTGCTTCACGACTGGAGTGTCAGTGTTCAGATTTGCTACAAGCTTTAACTCTACTTTTTTTTGTTCGAACCATTAAATGTCCTGTAGAATATTAAAATTATCTCCCAGTCAGGCGTCTTCTCACTCGCAGTCTCTTTTTTCTTAATCTTGACAACCTTGTCGTCAGCCATGTTTGACCGAACTCAAGGACAGTGAAGAAGAATGTGAAGGCGGTCTTTTTTTTCTTAACCTTACAACCTCCGAACTCAAGGCCGACTCCAGGCCGGTGAAAAAGAAGGTGAAGGCATCCGATATTTACGTTATGTGACGACTTATCTAAAAAAATACTCTCGATAGAAAGTTTGAGGTCGTGAGTATTATACCTCAGTGTAACAACGGCAAGCTCAATCTTATGTGTTGTGTTGTATTAAGATGGATGTGGAGTGGTGATCTAAAATGCTGATTATCATTTAATATTAATTTTTTGTAGATGTCTTTATTGTCACATTAGTTATGATCCTTTTAATTAGATTTCAGATTCTAATTAGGAATATGCTCGTATTTCCACGGGGCAAAAAAAACTTTAAAAATATTGAAAAAAAGATACCAACACATGAGATACTAATATTATAAAAGAATAAATACAATAATATAAAAAAGAATAAATACAACATCAGATGCAACACATATATTACATCGCCAAAAAATTAAGCAATACACACAACATGAAGAAATATGATATTGAAAGTATCGAAGTGTGAATTAAATACTCTAGTGTAAAGAAATTTGAAACAACTTTTCATGGAACAATTATACTCGAAACATTTCAATTTCAGGCTTTGTTTAGATGTGCAGGAAAAATTTTCAACTGTCATATCAACATGTCCTCATTTAAAATTAAATTGCATGAAATTGAATAGCCAATTGTGTTTAGATTTGGCAAGAATTATCATACCCTATTAATTAATTAGATAGTCATAGTTTGGTTTTCTTTTCGCAAACTCCTTTCTATCTAGTCAGTCTCTTGATTGGAAATAAGTATGAATTTCATATCAAATTGTGAAGAACTCTGTGCTCCTATTAATGCAAAAAAAAAAAAAAAAGTGAACAGCACGGTATGCTTTGATGACTCGACGCGTTGCGTTCCTAAAGAAAACATGCATTGATCACAACCTTTATTTACATTTATCACCATCAATTATCATTCAGTTACGAGCAGCTCTGGAAGGTATCAATCAAACAAGCAAAGAGCAAAGAGAATTTAGCAATAGAATGCATATCAATAGTGTAAAAAACCCTCAAGCGATGCCTCTTGCTGAGCATCTTGAGTTACCAATACAGTCAACAGTTCCTAATCGGAGGAAAAAATGATCTATTTTGTTGCACTGAGCCACTGAGGCATAAACGGATCTGTTACACTGTTGCATTTTGCTTGTTCAAGAAGAATATATGGTAGATGGCTACGATGAAAGAATGGCACGGCACTATGTGTGGCCATATACAGTTTTCAGATGGCTACTACGAAAGAATGGCACGGCACTATGGCCATATACAGGTGGGGTAAGTTGTCTGTTCACTTGTGTTCCTGCCGAAGAACGATGTAGCTACGGCCGTTGTTCTTATACATGTGAGAAATTTTCTTCACAATGTTAAGAAATGCTTTCTTATCCTGCAGAAAGTGAATAAAAGGCATCAAGATCTTGGACATGTAATGGCAATAGATTGTGGAATGAAATGAATGGGTAGTGGTCACAAATTAATGTGACGAAACATAGAATGCACTGGAACACATTAAAAATGAAGCACATCATCAGAAAACTGAAGCAGCCTACCTCTTGAGTAGTAACACGAGATCTGAACCTCGACACCAAATCCTGTGATGTGACAGGTGCAATTGCACGAAGCACTGTCCTGACTTCCTCCTCTGTAACTGGTGATAATTCTGCCGTTCTTGCTGGAAGAGATGCTTCTGAAATTGGCTCCGAAGGAGTTTCGTCCTTGACAGATGCCGTTCTGATTTCCTATACAAACAATATGCAAATTTTAATGCAAAGAATATGGCATGGTGTATCACAGATGGTTGAAACTTAAATTTCACACGCGCGAAAGGGAGAAATTACATACAGGTTCTGTCTTTATCTTTTTGGAGGCTGCACCATTAGAAGTATTTGCATCACCACCCCCGGATCTCCTTTTTTGAGTGGATTTAGATGGAAGTGTAGGGTTCTGAGCTTGCGCTGATGGTGTTAATTTACTAGGGTTGCTATCCACTGGTTCACTTTTGGGTTCAACCAGTTGTTTTGGAGCACATTCTGATGATGGTGGCTCGTCTTCCTGTTGCATGAAACAACTACAAAGATGAATTCTATTCCAATAATTGCTTGTGTGAATGCAAAAAAAAAAACATGCAAGTTCTAAGAATAATTGTGATCATTACGGTTGTGTTTTTGTCATCAGTGTCAGACTCTTCCCCAGCAGCTCGGCGGAGCAGCTTTTTTAGCTCCTGACCAGACTTGCTCAAGTTGCTGCTACTGCTGCCACCTAATTCAGTCTCATTATCATCCTGTGAGTGTTATGATAGAAATCAGATATGGCATCTACCGGTGTGGTAGCTTTGGTTAAGGTAGCAGAATCTGCAGATCTATCTAGTAAATAGCATACTAGAAGCATATTGCAGCATGATCATCTCTGTTTACCTCCTTAATTTCAGGAGGAGCAGCCTCAGGATCAGCTAAGTCAGGTCTTTCCTCTATATCAATGTCCAGAGTCTCATCATCATCAGTGAAGGTCTCTTCGTGCTCCCAATGGTCACCTGATAGACGTAGGTTACAGAATAAGCCTAGAACATGGGTATGGAAATATGGTATATGGCCTTTTTATTCTTTCTGGTGTGAAAGTGTGAATGGTTCTCAGAAATAACAATAAAGCATGTGCTTATACTGTATAAAATGCAAACAGAAACTCAGAAATAACAAAAGATGGCATGTGACATGTATACCTTTCTCAATTTCATCATCCAAATCAAAGTCCTTGTCCTTCCCGCCTTCCTCGTCATCCTCGTCCACACCCTTCGTAGTGAGCCCATGACTGTTATTCCTTGCAGCTCTCCCTTCTTCGTTCTCCTCACTTTTGACAGATTGATTCCCATTCTCATTCTTATCTCCTTTCTTGGGGTGAACCCCATTTGTTGCCCCTTCTTCTTTCACATCCTCAAGCTTCTTCACACCTGAACTAAAGGCAGAAGCTCCATTTGCAGCTACCTTTATCAGCCTCTGTTCACACCCAGATGCGCTACTTCTCCTTTTATTCATTTTCTCTTCAGCTTCTTCCAAGGTCAGCTGTTTGTACTGTGCAACTTTACCGAAGTTGTACCTAAGAAATATGAAACTGTAAGGATGCTTTAACAAAAAATAAAAGTACCTCAGAAAACTATCAGGAACGAAATGTCACGTTACTGAAATGTCAAATTTTGAGGAAACCACTCTTGTGGCACTTGAATTTTTCTGGTAAATATGTTCAGATGATGGATGCTCGCAGTTTGTTTAAATACAAAGAAAATAAAGATGGAAGCCTAGAGAATACCAGGAACCAACTGGAACAGCAGTGATATCCTTGCCTTTCAGCGTCAGTGAGTAGTATGTAGCCTTTGGGTCCTCAGTTTGGCCTTGATACTGATGTTCACCTGTCTCATCCTCCAAAATCCATGGCCTCCTGCTGTAGTATTTCTCCTGCTTGTGTCAAATGTGTGCTCATTAACTGGGGAAACATCAGTTTATTTGTCCCTAAGTTGGCAAGCCCAGAAAAAAATGACTGCATTCTAGCATGTGCGATTGCCAACTGCATAATCTTAATGTTCTCCTGATACCAGATGTGATGTCTGACGCAGCAGAGTCACCTAATAGCAACTGCATTCTGATTCTAGTTCAATTATCATGACTTTTTTATACATAAATAACAGGAGGATACATGCTGTTTTTTTAGGAGTGAGGGAAATTAATCGAAAACATCATTATCAGGCAGTACCAAAACAAAACAGAACAATGGTGATGATGATCATCCACGATCAAAAACCAGTACCCGCATATTCCCGGTAAGCTGCCGTCCTTGCGGGACCTCCTCGCGAAGAGACCATCTGCTTCCCCCACTACTTCTCTTCGACAAGGGCGGCAAGCCGGTGTTGAACCTGCCGATGAAATTGGCCTTCTCCGCGGAGGTATCCAACCGAACATCGTACTCCTGCGCAGCGCGACAAGGGTGATTTCAGGAAATCCCCAAAGGTGAGGGGAACGAACGATACCCAGGTGAGCTGCATTGCTCGCACGGAGGGAAAAAAAATCTGTGCGTTCACGAGACGGCGCGGTAGGGTACCCGGATGAGCCTGGTGACGGGGGCGGCGCAGACGGCGCAGCGCCTGCGGGCGCGCGCCTCGGCCCTGCCGCAGTCGGTGCAGAGGGTGGTGTGCCGGCACGACGTGCCGTAGAGGTCCTTCGCGGCGCCGCAGCGCTCGCACGCCGCCTTCAGGACCAGGTCGGCGGAAGCGGCCGCGGCGCTCCCCAAGCCCATACCCACCATGCCGCCGCGCGCCGCCCGCACGCTCTCGCCCCGGTACGTAGGGTTTGGTTTGTGCTCGTTCGTTTGGGCCGTGGGAAGTCGACGTGGCGGCTTTAAGGGCTGGGGAAAACGGCAAGGACGCGAGTAGTTTTCGTCGGCCTCGCTTGCTTCCCCGGCCGGTCCCCGGTCGGGCGGGCTCTGGCGGTGTGGCCCTGGCCTGCCTGGTGGGGACGGACGGAACACGAGCCCGAAGCTGCAACGCGCGCGCGCACGACCCGCCGCCGCGCGCGCGGGCGGAGGGTGTGTCTGTCGTTGGGCCGGGCTAGGATGGGCTCTGCACCTCGGCCTAGAGGAAACGTGTCCCTTCCAAGGAAGGCAGAAAACGATTAATGATTTTTGGTGATTCCTCTACTTTGAAATGCAATTGCGCTTTACTCTCATTTTTCTAATTTTGTGATTTTATCCTCAGCTATTTACAAGTTATTGTAATTTTACTCCTGATCTTTGCATATTTACCACTGTTTTGACAGTTGACTAGGAACAAAATCGCATTGACTTGTAAATAGGACATTTTTTTATTTTTAACCCTTTTTAAACTAAAATTTTAAAAATAACTCACTCCAAACTATATTTCCAAGAACTAGCCTTTTTGGTCGCGTCAAGCACCGTGACGCGACTAATAGTTGACTCACGTCACATGAAATGACGCGATTAGTGTACACGGTGGCATTTGAAAAAGTCAGAGCTGACATGGCAGATCGAGTCACGCCATGTGGCGCGACTGGATCTGCCATATCAGCTATGACTTTTTAAATGCCACCGTGTACACTAGTCGCGCCACTTCATGTGACGTGACTCAACTATTAGTCGCGCCACGGAGCTTGGCGCGACCAAAAGGGCTAGTTCTTGAAAATATAGTTTGGGGTGGGTTATTTTAAAAATTTTAGTTTAAAAAGGGTTAAAAAATAAAAAAATTTCTTGTGAATAGTTGAGGGCAAAATCACAAAGTTGAAAAACGAGGGTAAAATCACAATTACACTTCAAAACAGGAGTTAGAACACAAATACCTCAAAGATTAATAAGAGAGTGAGTGTTTCAGATGATACAAGATCAACATTTCTCTCAGTCAAATCAGCATATAATAAACTGAGAGATGGTAGTACCGGACAAGAAGCATCATCATTAAGGAATGAAGCAAGTGATTCTGGGTCAGTTTAATTGGTCAAAAACATGCAACTAAAAGTTCCCAACAAAAGCTAAGATATCTACGTTGAGATTAGCTCATAATAGCCTACCAGTGAGGAGGAATGTGGCAGGGGCGGCGTGTGAAGCTAGACACAATATACCCCTATCTGTAAAAGGCTTGGTGAGAATTGTGGGCATATTTTCTTCAAGTGTAAGTAAGTTAAGAAATGTTGGCACTCCATGAATACGGAAGATGTAAGAATTTATCTGATGATGAAGAGAGTCAGTCGGGGGAGAATATTAGCAAGGTCTGGGAGCTAGAGGAGAGCAGACAATATAAGGTCAATGTGTTCTTCTGGAGGTGGTGTCGGTAAGGAACAAAGTGAATGATGGCTTAGGTTGCAGTGCACCGCGGAAAATACAAAGTTCAGTAAACTTTCTTCTTCTCGAAATTGGAAAATTGGAGACCGATGGGAACAGAGTTCAGTCCCCTATCATTCAATCATGGATACCTCCTCCTGAAAAAAATCTACTACAAGAGATCGTTGTACATAGCTAACCAAGTCGGGATCATAAATGTCAACATCTACAATCATCAGAACCTATCATAACCTATCATACCCTACCGAAAAGATCGTATCAACGCATCCATAAGTCGCTTTAATTGTTATTAGATATCGAAGCGTGTACTCACAAGTCACGTCTCGAGTGCGCTGTACATGCCAAGAAGAGTGCTTGCTTGATTTTTGAAAGGAACCAGACAAAAAAGTTGTCGATTATATTAAAAAGGAGATGAAATTCACATTGAGCGAAACAACAAATGAAGAAAAAACAATAACACACTGGCAGGTTGAATTGGGTCCTCAACACATGTTACACCACGCTCACGCACTCACATCAACTAAACAACACATCGGCCGATTGGATTGAAATACCAACACAGACCGAAACTCCAAAAATGTCAAAGAAACCACGACAGTTATCGATACCCCAGGTGCGGAGGGCAAGCCGAGCCTTCTCCCAGATCCCGCTCGGCCCACTCTCGTCTGCCTCCGGTGACCTCACCGGAGCGCATCAGGAAAGGGCCCCCGCCTCCTCTAGCATGTACATAGCTTTAGTAGTAGTAGTGCCTTTATGGCTTGTGCCCTTTGTGGTAAGTTCATCCTGGAAGGTTCCGTCGCTGTCGTCGTAGCTGTTCTTCTCGACTCCCTCGTCGTCGTCGACATTGCCGCGCCGGTGAGTTCCAATAAGATAAATCCGCTCCCCCATCTTCTCGCCCCCCCCTCTGCTGCTCAGATCTCCAGTCCCCTGCCTCCGGCCCTGCCAGATCTGAGCTCCTCCGTTTCGTCGCCATCGTAGCTCGCCTCCGCCTCCATCTCCACTATGTAGCCTCTGGTCCTGTGGAATCAGACTTCTACCACGCAGCTCCGCATCCGATGGTACCTCGACGACTTCGTCTCCGCCTAGGTCTCGACTTGGAGCTTCTTCTTCAATCTCCGTCGACGGCAATCAAACCACTTCTCGGTCACCCGGTGCGCGCCTCCTCCACGGCTCTGTCAACCCATCTTCAATCGTAGCTTTCCACGGTCCCTCCATCCAGGTGTATGCGCCATGGGCGCCTCTACGGCCCTCCGCTGGCGAGCTCGTCGTCGTTCTTGTCTCTGTTGTAGCTGTTGTTATTTTCCGGTCCAAGGACCAAGTTATAATTTGATCTTCTTTAGAGGATCTTATTGTAATCTGGCTGCTTAATACTCTTATTGTAATCTGTGCTAATCATGCATCAATTAGCCTATAGAGTTAGCGTTTGATTAATAAATATACATACATATTTCTAGAATATTTTTTGTTGAGGGGACTGTGGCCCCCACCGACCCCTCTAAGTTTTTCCACTAGTCCCCCACGTCACCCAGGATGGGCGGCTCGGGCGGAACCACCCCGCCACCGCACTCAGCGCTCCTCCTCCCTAACTTCGGCCTTGTTGTCGCTAGAGCACGCCATCGAAAGTTTCACCGGCCACAAGAATGGCAGTGGTAGGGCATCTCCACTTTGTTGGATCAGATCTTATGCTTACGATCCGGATCTCAATGGTGACCACCGATCTTGGGGCTTCCAGTGGCTGCTAGTGGCCTCAAAGCAGGACAACCTAGGGACAGTGTGTTGCAGAGGCACACGACTGGCGATTAAGAGTGACATGCCACGATAGCGGCTCGACGCCCATTACTGCGGAGCTTCTGGTGGCGACACCTGGTGGCCAACCCTATGGTGGTGTGGTTGTGTGCGATGACAACGCGACCGCACGCTCTACTCGTCCTCCCATCATCTTCCTTGACCCAAATCTGATGAGGACAACTTTCCTGTCGTCTTCTCTGGTCGAATTTGTCGGGAGTGGCCTTCCCATCATCTTCCCCGGCACGTACCTGCCAGTGATGCCTGGGAGGCTTTGGTCGTATGTTGCTATGCTTGCAGATTCAGCGAAATCTCGTGGGGTGGTTCATTGATGTCTCTTGCGGGGTTAAGCGTTGCCCAAGGTGAAAACCCTAGTCGGCGGCTGTCTGAGCCAACAACGGTGATATTCTGGGGCATCATTCTCTTCTTTGCAAGCATCGTCGATGTGCCTCTTTTTCAAGTGGTGTGCGTAAATCGAGGTACCGACGATTGACTATTGATAATGATGGTTGCAAACTTGCAATCGCAATCATGCTCAGCGCCATCAGCAATTCGGTGAGGCATATTCTTTTTCTGCTCAAGCGGTTGTTGGCATACCATGGTGGAGGTTGGGGCGAGAGCCTGGTCGCATGTGGGGTACAAACTTGACCATACTTTCTTCTTGGAGGTGATTTAGTTTACACTTTTTCGAATGTATGGTCAAGTTTTGATTCTCTGGGTAGAAATCAAACTCTCTACTCAAGCCGCCAATAATGGCGCGATTAGTGTCATGTTCTTCCTTCAGACATCGTCGTGGAGATCCATCTGGTGCTTCGACATTTCTTGTTCGTGCACGGCTGTTCGTGGGTAATTCTTACGTCACTTTGGAGGCTACTGTAAGATGAGGTTTTTTTATGCTCCTACATGAAAAAGAGGTTATGCACATCACGGTTACTAATGAGCACAGGCTAATATATATGGCCCAATTGATTTCAGCGGCATGTCGGATTTTGATGAGGCGCCGTAGTGGCTACCTGCATACTAATAATTTTGAATATTTATTTAAATGGAATTCATTATTTGGTTATGGGTTGATGGGAGAAAACAAGTTTGGAGGCCCAACCCATTGATGTGGAAGGTTTTTGTCATGCGGATCATGTGAACAATTACAATACGTATATATGCGTATGAATACGCAGAGTTAAGTTGCCAGTACGTCGACAATAATCCAGAAGCCTCCAGGGCAAAGTTCATGATCATCCGTCGTCACCGGCTACCACGCACAGCAAGGCAGACGATGCCGTTGCCCATGGATAGAAGAAATGAACTACACTTACATGCATGAGCGGGAGGCCATCTCACTTGTCAAATGGGACGTCTCCTAGCTGGGCCTTTGGTCAAGGATTAGCACGTCACATGTACGTGTACAGGTTGAACGGCAATCGGCAATTAGCGATTGGTTTTTTTTTTTGAATAAGCTAACACAGATACCGAAAGGAAGCAACGGCCTGCTCTTATCCCGGCCGGATGACTCGCTCGCCGAACGGCAATACGGCGGCGCGGCTCTCATCTTCCTGAGACTCGTCACTTGACCTATCCTCCCTCTATATATTGTCTTCTGCGCTGCAGCAGGAAAGGGGACTTTAGGGGGAGCTCCCCAGAAATCACACACGCGCACACACCTGCACACGTAGAGCACCGTCGCCATGAGGTGCCCTCTCAGAGGACGTCGCCGGCCGGCGGTAGCGAGTGCGCCTCTTCTATTGTGCGGCATGCATCATGGCCAGCACATCTTCTCCTCTTTTCTTGCAGGAACATTGCGGCTCGCCAGCGCAATCAATGCCCATCGCAAGGCCTACGTATTTCTTTGTTTGCAGGTTTCTAAGTTGAAGGTTGGAGTTCACGGAGAAACACATACAAATGTGCCGCACACACCCACCACACCACACTTCTTCATTCACCAGAAACACTGTCGCCTGCAGATTGGCCCCGCCGCCATGAGCGATCGAGCCGGGGCAGCATCTCGTCGTCTCGGAGACGTCGACTTCGCCGCCGTCGTCTGCGCTTCCGGCTCCACCGTGCTTATGGCGTCTTGTGGTGAGCGGTCGACATGGCCTTAGAGCCTGTCAATTTTTTTTCTCCTTCGCAGGAGTATGCCTTCAATGGCGAGGCCATGATATGAGTGCCTCGTACTTGCTACTGGCTTCTGGTAAATTGAGAGCCAGTATGTATTGGTGATGAAGAAATAAAATAGATGTGCCAGTGGCACTTGCGTTTTCTGCAGGTTTCAGGAGATGGTCTTTCCAATGCCCACCTATGCGTACTTCCTATTTGTTTCGCAGGTGCGAGGGGAGGACTGAGTAGATCACATCATCTCTCAACTGCGGCCTGTATATATGGAATAGATACATAAATTAGCACGTCACTAAGATGGTGGCGCTAGACATTTTGCAGGTTTATTTTGCAGTTACAGGAGCCTTCACATGGATAATAAAAATCGGTGCTATGCTTGCATGCACACATTACATGCTATGGCAGATTGATCTATACATTAGGTCATATGCCATGTTATTTCTATTAGTAGTTTTTTTTTGCTTGCAGGTATACAAAGAAAGAGGAAAGAAATACATTATACACATGATATTCCCTAACACTTTTGTTTAGCTAAAGATCACTTTTTTTTTTGTCATTCTTCCGTGACCGACGAGGCCGGAAATTGCTATTACGTCCCGACCGACGAGGTGGGACACAATCCGTTCGTGACCGACGAGGCCGAACACATTAACCTTGTGAACTTTTAGCTAAACACGAGATGTGACGGATAATGTCATGAAGTTGCTTTCCTTTCTTTATCTTTTTATTATTTTTATTATGCAGAACACGCCTATGGAGTACAAGAAAAAGAGGATCGATGATGACAACCATATGACACAGCTTAATCAGAGGTTTTCTGCAAGTGTCAATTGCAGATGTAATTAACTAGGGACCTCTCGAGACTCTAGGGATCATGAGCTACACGATCGTCTGAATATTATATGGATACATGTCAAAAAGGATTGGATTTGTAATATCTCGATGACAAGGCGGACACCACAATAGTTACATTTCACTTCATATATCTTTTGTAAATTGCACGGGATGAGTTGGTGACTCGTTGTAATCCCCTGCCATTGTAACTCATTTGATATAGTGAAATTTGCCTTCGGGCGACCGTGGTTTTTCACCCGCAAGGGTTTTCCACGTAAAATCGGTGTCTCTTGTTCTTGATATGCTTAACTGATTCTTACATTCTTGTATATGTTTATTTTGTATACAAATTGTATACTGGCACGCCCGCACTCTATTAAGCCATACGCAGAGAAAGTTTGAGTATTTTTCTCGCGAAAACAAAATGGCACGCCCAGTGGGACATGATTCCCCTCCAATCTTTGCTGCTAGTCGTCGATTGTTCGTCATCATCTCCTCTGTTAACCTCCTTATACACTATTGTATAGGTGTGTTGGTCAGTGTTGCCAATTCCATGGCTCTTTTAGTTAAATCGAGCCTTTCAGTTTGTTAAAAAGGCTTGGATCAGTTGATTTCAACTCTTCTGCAGCTGGATGTCTCATCAAACTTGTTCACTGCAACAGGTTGTTGTTTTGATTAGTAACTTCATGGCAATTACTGAGCATGGAACCCTTCTTGGCTGCAAACAAAAGGTGCTAAGTTGCTAGCTTGATATTGCAGGGGCAAGTGAGCAAGTGATGAGATTCGGGCATTGATACAATTAGACTCAGCCATGTAAAGGCCCTGTGATGAAAAGGCGAAAGGGTCTCCAAATTCTTTAGGAAGCAGCAAAATGGCAATATCTCACATTTTTACAATCTCCTGAGAAGCTGCTACTTGCATTTTGCAATGAACTCACACTCGGTTAATAGAATCATGCAATTCCTCTAAAGTGCAGCTCTTCTCAAGTTTATTTGGCAATTAATTGGAGTGCTCATCACAATTACTGCTGGATGAGGCATCAAATTGAATGAGCCAGATGTGTAGTACAGCCAAGGGCTCACAGTACTCAGAGCCTTGCACCATAAAAAGGTGTGAGGAGCAGGAAAAGAATGTGAGAATGAGATGCCTCAGTGTTATGACCCATCCTTTGCTATTGGAGCAACAAGAAAGACTGTGAGAGAGATCATCAAGCAACATATTATGATGGAGTCTAGATGCCTCCCATTGCAAAATGGGCTACACTTTCAAGGAACTTCATCTCCTCCTTTGTCCTTTTCATCCCTTATTAAAGAATATGCAGGGCATCGATTTATGAAGATCCTTTTGAGTCTCAGATTATTGCAAAAAAAAAGAAGAGTACAAAATGCCGGCTATAGGGGCATCAAAAGATCCCCAATGCTTCATACGCAAGGATCTGCAACACTACTTTACCATTAAGGCATTGGGTAGTTGTTGAAGGGCAACAAATTTTTTTTAAGTTGTTCCGAAGAGAAAAAAAAAGACTGTCTAGCAGGGGTAAACATCTCATAAGATGCTGCTCGAATTCACTTTTTAAATGATGGGACTGTACGTGTTATGTACATGATGACACGATGCTCATACATATGATGCCTTGCAACTAAAAGGCTTTGATATGCTTTAGCATGATTCTTTTTAGTAATATTTTCTCATATGTTCCCAGAACAGAGGGGTATACTACTTGAAAGAGTTACAGATTGATTTCCTCGACGAACCAAGGGACTTCAGTGGCAATAAGAATGAGTTTGCAGGATGCAGAGGCGGTTCTAGCATCAAAACCCAACCAGGGGCAAGTGACGAGAGCCACGGATCGATGTGTGATAGTTGACACCAACTTAGTACGGTAGCCTCGTTGAGAAAGAATAGAGTTCTTAAGGTGTCCCCAACAGGCTCCAAAAACATTCACCTCAGTTTGGTTTACAAGCTGTAATGAGTTTAAACCCTACAAGTGTTAAAAATGGGTGTCTTCCGAGATTCGGTTTTGTTTCTAAGATCAGTTTCCTCAATTATGTGCTATGCAACTACAGGCTTTGGCCACAATAGTAATAATGGCCAGCCCACATATGTATTGGCATGGGAGTTTTTTTTTTTGAGCCTGACATGATGACCATATCAATGAGCCTCATCCTTTCTTTAGGATATATATGGAGGCTCTTGTTCTCTGTTAAAATGGGAGGCTTTAATAACGCCGACAACTGAAGGAGCTCATGTTTTTATAGTGGGTTCTATCAAGCTTAACCTGAGAAGAGAATCTCATCTCATTTTTTTTCCTACCCTGCTTTCAAATGGTTGATAGATCAATCTATAAGGTGGATTATTCAGAATCGCAGGCTAAAATAAATCGCATATAGCCACAAGAGGAAGAAGTGGGCTCCGATAACTTGTGAAGTTGCATTCCTGTTATGGTGCAGTGAAGGTGTTAAAGTAACAAGATATTTTCTTTTAAGGAAAAGGAATGAAAGTCACTTCCATAAAGGCTAAATCTTGCTGAGATGTTCCTGAGATGGTTGTAAAATTCTAGCCTAAAAAAAAAGTTGCTCTCGTGGTTCCAGTTTCCAGAGTGAAGAGCTGTCATGCTTGAAGAACTAAATTGATCACCTCGCTAAGGGCCAACATGACGAGGATTTAGAAACACATGTTCCATAATGTTGTGGAAAAAATTAATCTATGGACTTTACAACAGCATGGTCAAACCTCTTGCAGATCAAGGTGTGGCTATGAAATTCGCAGCACAGAAAGGCACTGCAGAGTGCTCAACAAAGTTATATCGGATTACAGGCTGCATGCACAAAATTATTTCTTCCTCTCATGGTCATCTTACAGTGCCATTAAAAGGTATATATCCTTATGCTTGTTAGTTACGGCCTTCTACATACAGGACAGTCTGCTCCGATGTTCATAAACAAAAAACATGATAATAATGTATCACGCTGTGATATAAAGGCAGCATGGCTGGTTCTCCTTTTCTAGGTGTGTGACCAAAGACTAGTGTTCATGGTCGCTGGAATGGGCTGTAGCAAAATTAATGGGCTCATGTTGAGCCCAGGAGCTGCAACGAATTATACATATGCTTCCTAAAAAATAGGTTATTCATGTGCACGTCATTCTTCAGCTTAGAAGCAGCTACTCATGGATGAACAATAATAGGCATGAGGAACCACTATGAAAGCATATACATCCAGCTCAGTCTGAAGATCTTGCTATAGACATCTACTACCTTCGCACAGTGAGGCTGGGCCAGTTCATATGTTTACCATGCCTATGCAGGCTGTTAATAAATTTTTCCCTATCTGGAGGAAGTCATGTTCTATTTATATTACAGGATAATAAACTACGATACCAGATACCAAGTGGGGTTCTTCTTAGTTCTTACTGTATATAAAGAAATTCTCGACACCAAGAAGCATGATATACTACCCTGCAACGCCACAGTGAGAGCTACCAATACACCACGAGCAAGTCTTGATCGTGTTGGTGTCAACCCATGCCGAATCTTTTGTCGGATAATGGTCGATCTTAGGTTGAAATCTAATGAGTCTGTCGAATTTGCACTGATAATGGAATATCTTATGTCTAGTGTTATCCATCCACGCAACCTACTTGGTTTGCTTATTTATTTAGAGCTTGTAGCCACATCTTCGTTAGATGACATTCTGCTATTGAGACTATGATGCTGTATTGTTGTTTATTCATTCTTACAAGGATCCATTTAGAATCCTATGTGCCAGAGTTGAGGGTGTAAAAATCATTTATCCTTGCCACCACAGAAAAGGGTTTAGCTGGGGCAACACCGAGTTGTACAGTATGACCAATAGTCTAATACAACTTTTCAGGTCAAAAGGGGACTCCGAACATGCCTGCTACTGGATCAAAACATGTGAGGAAATCAGTCCAAATGTCAATTAACTCGGCAATGTAGTAGGGAACCCTATAGCAAACAGTGTGTCCTAACAAACTCCTCCTGGCAATGCATCATTTCCCTCAAGAGCAGATATGAAAATAAACAAAGAGGTGGAGAATTGGATCTCTCTCTCTATATATTTTAAAAAAAAGTAATATAGCCATATGAACCAAAGCATGATGAGGTGGCTTTTCAAATTTGTTGGCTCCGTCCGAAATCAACTTAGTGGTTGGTTGTATAGATGCAATGGAGTACAAAGAGATAAAGCTACTGTCTGCTTGTGCTGGCATGACGACCAAAGCATTCCATCCATCCATTCAACACCATTAATAGGGTCTATCCATTCACTGAAATGATGACTCTAGTTGGCTGGGAGTACAGTTCTTAATCAGCAGGATGATAAGGTAGAAATTCACCAAAATGATGAAAGAGTCTTTCTAATCAGCAGGATGATAAGGCAGAAATTCGGCTGCCATATATTTTTGTCTCACAGTTCAATGCACGATCTTGAAGAATTATTGTCCTTAAACAAGCATTCCTAACCTTCAAGAAAGAAAATGAGCAATTCTGGAGCAGAGTACAGCATCACAGACCGCACCAAAGCCCAAAGGATGTTGCCTACTCGCATATCTGCCAAATCTGCTGCAGAAAAGGTTGCGGCAATAACTCAGAGAGCGCCAAACTCCATGCACAAAAACATAATGAGATTTCAAGCCATCATATACATAGGAAAAGTAACGATCACTTCTATTATACATCTTCTGCAGTACGCTCAGAGTCCTCTAATATATGGCTGTAGCCTGCAGCCATGTTTGTAAAATTTCACAAGAGTGGCAACCTCCACAATGGAGCAGATCAATGTTGGTTATGCATTTTGGTGGCACGGAATTTGCTTTCAGTCCATGTATGTGCGGCGCAGATGGCTTGGAAGGTGCCTTGTTCGACAGTTTTTGTTTTCTCTCCAAATCTGCCACAGAGGATTTGTGTTCGCGGTTGGTAGCTTGATGCTGACAATCGACATGGCTACGACCACAGAATTAGATGGTAACTAGTGATGTAATGCCCGGCATGGCTCATGATGATTCTTATATAGCTGAGGAAAGGGGGCAAGCATATTTTGACACCTATGTGATATGACCAGCAGAAATTGGAGCACTGATATATATCATTACAAAAAAAGGGGCACCAACGAATCATACCAAATGTCCAGAAGTTTTTTTTTAGTATATGAGTTCCATTACATCTTGAGATCATTATAACAGAGAGCATTCTGAGCAATGTATGTTATCCCCACATATAAGCAACAAGGATCGGTGATAGCAATAAGCTAGTAATGGGCTATAAATACTTCAAAGTTGCTTTTAATTTAAAGCATATGGTTAGTATCTTAAACACAGATATATCATTGATACTCCACAATTGTATATGCCCATGTTGGGACAATGAGAGGTTCAACACAAGTACTGGGGCAAAGAATGCTTCTGTTCCACAGTCTGTTAAAAGAAGGGACCTTCTCCTTCTTTACTTCTACTTTAATGTCACCAAGATTCAAGGGTGTATATAGAGAACAAGCCCAATTGTTTTATTTTTTTTCACTATGCAAGTGTTTTTTTTAAGTATAGCTGGAACATTATTTGATGATAAAAAACAGATACATCTTAATGCCAAAGCAAATGTGTGTTCACGAATCCATCGTGCCCTATAAGTCCACATTTTACAAAGGTGCGTCAGGGGCATCCTTTTGTGATTAATTTTATAGTCCCCCGCGCCGTACATGTTGACAGTGGCACCACTAGACTCTAGGGTTTATCTGAATAATGCATGAGAATAAATTCTTCACTTCTTGGGTTCCATGGAAGTGAATAAGTGATAATAAGGTGATATCATGGCCTTCTGTTGGTGATGAAGATATGGATGAGCAGAGCAGCTAATGACAGTGTATCGGTTCAATGCTTTGTCCATGTTAGTTGATCTAAATGTCTCGGATCATGACTAAATATTTGGAAGTCCACCATACAGGTCCTTTGTTTCAAATATATGGTGATGTCAGGCATTAATTGTCAATTTCACTATAGCGCACTATCCCCACTTATATATACTGATTCATGGGGTTTTGTGTTTATTTTATTATATTGGTTCATTCAGCTGTGAAATATCTTTTCCTTTGGGAAGGATCGCGAGGTTTCATTAATGGGCCAGAGACACTCCTACTGAAGAAGGCAAAATATAGCTTCGCCACTTTGATGTTTCTCATTTCGATGGTCTAGCCTTCTAGTTACACAAGGTGACCAAATTTGTGGAACTAGTGCGCGGTAATGCAACCTGTGGAACAACATATATGTGATCTAGTGATTAAAACATTTGACAATCTCTACAGCTTGCCATGCAACATTGTTCCAATCCTCATGGTTCCCAGTGGTAGTAGTTTGTATGGAAAGCTTTTGTCCACTAGAGTGGGGCATATATAGCATGGACTATCCAACTCGGACAACTGAGCTTCAAATGCACTTTTTGTCCAATTATGTTGAGGACTGCCATGTTAGAGTCATAGACTTGCCAAGCAGAGCCTAAACCAAGCTATGGTATCCATCTCAGCACAAAAGACATCATATTATTCTAATACTTGCAAGGAGTTGAATATCTTGTTCACCCACTTCCCATTTAGCGTTATCCAATGCATCAACCTGCAGTTTGCAGAGTTTTTTTTCTCTTTCTTTCTTTCTTTCTTTCTTTCTTTCTTTTGTTTTTTTCAGCTTTCTATTCACCGAAATGGGACTACCAAGATCTCCTTCAACTCTTCTGGCTAGCACCATCATGGTTGCAGTAGAGTTGATAATGTATCTGAATGTTGTGGTATGGCCTTTCGCCACGACTAAGAAATATTGGGAGCAACGAAACATGCCAGTGCGGTACATGTGGAGTTGTGAAACCCTTCAACTACATTGGCAGGCACCTTTTGGTCGCAGTGGAGTTGATAAAATGGCTCTAGATGTGGTATGATCTTTCACTACATCTGAGAAATATATTGGGAGCAACGAAACATGCCTACATGTGGAGTTGTGAAACCCTTCAACTACATTGGCTGGCACCTCTTGGTCGCAGTGGAGTTGATAAAATGACTTTAGATGTGGTATGGTCTTTTACCACATTTAAGAAAGATATTAGGAGCAGCAAAACATGCCATTCGGCACATGTGAAGCTGTGAAACCCTTCAACTATACTGGCTGGCACCATTTTGGTCGCAGTGGAAGTTGATAAAATGACTCATTTGTGGTATGGTCTTTCACCACATTTAAGGAAACACATTGGGAGCAGCGAAACTCTCCCTACTTATAGACATGTGGAAAATTTCAACTATGTTGGCTGGCACCTTCCATGGTCATAATGTAATTGAAAACATGAGTTACACTGGCTGGTACCATCATGACTTGAGTTGTGATATGATCTTCCGTTGCAACTCAAGTGGTTAAGCGTTTGAAGGACATCATAGCAGCTCACCTATTGGCTGTGCTATTTCTATTGGTTGGCACCAGCATGGTAGAAATAGCAATAAAACTTTCTATACTAACGACATACATGACATGGTTCTTCGCTGTGACTGCGCTATAGTGATAGTTTGTCCTTCTCCAGCAGGGTAAGGAATGGCTTCTTCACAATGATCTTACCTTCTTCAGAGAAGAGTATAATGAGCATCTTATTATCGAGAGCAAGGTATAGTTGGTAAAGATGAATATGTTGAAGAAGAGTATTGCTGGTTACAAACAATTTGGTCCTGCTGATCATGTATTTGGTACAGTAGTTGGTCTCGAGAAGAACATGAAAGAAAGCACTTTGAATTGGTTGAGGGAAAGCAGAGCACTTTTATCCTTTGAAACTCAAGTCTAAAAAAAGAGAGAGAAAGAGAGACTACCAACAAACATATATTGTGACGTGTACTGATAACAGTCGTTGCAGTTGTGCTATGGCACTATTGGCTGAGCTACGAGGTAATAAAAAGCCCATGGCTCTTAGTTAGACATTGAATCAGTGAAAGTAAAGAGAAAAGAAATCAGATATACATGGGGATCAGTCTAATTTGCATAACGAGTGTAGAGCAAAATTGATATAATGGAAGAACAGCTCAAGGCAGCAGCGCAAGCTTGAGAGAATTGATATCATATTGTGGTACGATCAGGTATATGTAAGGAATTCCACAAATTTGTTGTGGGGCTTCATGGAGCTATGCTACACCTTTTCGCCAAGTCAAGCACGAATTGCTTTGCATTCGAACTCCACTTGGCGAGGGGCATTTGTAAGATGAGGTTTTTTTATGCTCCTACATGAAAAAGAGGTTATGCACATCACGGTTACTAATGAGCACAGGCTAATATATATGGCCCAATTGATTTCAGCGGCATGTCGGATTTTGATGAGGCGCCGTAGTGGCTACCTGCATACTAATAATTTTGAATATTTATTTAAATGGAATTCATTATTTGGTTATGGGTTGATGGGAGAAAACAAGTTTGGAGGCCCAACCCATTGATGTGGAAGGTTTTTGTCATGCGGATCATGTGAACAATTACAATACGTATATATGCGTATGAATACGCAAAGTTAAGTTGCCAGTACGTCGACAATAATCCAGAAGCCTCCAGGGCAAAGTTCATGATCATCCGTCGTCACCGGCTACCACGCACAGCAAGGCAGACGATGCCGTTGCCCATGGATAGAAGAAATGAACTACACTTACATGCATGAGCGGGAGGCCATCTCACTTGTCAAATGGGACCTCTCCTAGCTGGGCCTTTGGTCAAGGATTAGCACGTCACATGTACGTGTACAGGTTGAACGGCAATCGGCAATTAGCGATTGGTTTTTTTTTTTTGAATAAGCTAACACAGATACCGAAAGGAAGCAACGGCCTGCTCTTATCCCGGCCGGATGACTCGCTCGCCGAACGGCAATACGGCGGCGCGGCTCTCATCTTCCTGAGACTCGTCACTTGACCTATCCTCCCTCTATATATCGTCTTCTGCGCTGCAGCAGGAAAGGGGACTTTAGGGGGAGCTCCCCAGAAATCACACACGCGCACACACCTGCACACGTAGAGCACCGTCGCCATGAGGTGCCCTCTCGGAGGACGTCGCCGGCCGGCGGTAGCGAGTGCGCCTCTTCTATTGTGCGGCATGCATCATGGCCAGCACATCTTCTCCTCTTTTCTTGCAGGAACATTGCGGCTCGCCAGCGCAATCAATGCCCATCGCAAGGCCTACGTATTTCTTTGTTTGCAGGTTTCTAAGTTGAAGGTTGGAGTTCACGGAGAAACACATACAAATGTGCCGCACACACCCACCACACCACACTTCTTCATTCACCAGAAACACTGTCGCCTGCAGATTGGCCCCGCCGCCATGAGCGATCGAGCCGGGGCAGCATCTCGTCGTCTCGGAGACGTCGACTTCGCCGCCGTCGTCTGCGCTTCCGGCTCCACCGTGCTTATGGCGTCTTGTGGTGAGCAGTCGACATGGCCTTAGAGCCTGTCAATTTTTTTTCTCCTTCGCAGGAGTATGCCTTCAATGGCGAGGCCATGATATGAGTGCCTCGTACTTGCTACTGGCTTCTGGTAAATTGAGAGCCAGTATGTATTGGTGATGAAGAAATAAAATAGATGTGCCAGTGGCACTTGCGTTTTCTGCAGGTTTCAGGAGATGGTCTTTCCAATGCCCACCTATGCGTACTTCCTATTTGTTTCGCAGGTGCGAGGGGAGGACTGAGTAGATCACATCATCTCTCAACTGCGGCCTGTATATATGGAATAGATACATAAATTAGCACGTCACTAAGATGGTGGCGCTAGACATTTTGCAGGTTTATTTTGCAGTTACAGGAGCCTTCACATGGATAATAAAAATCGGTGCTATGCTTGCATGCACACATTACATGCTATGGCAGATTGATCTATACATTAGGTCATATGCCATGTTATTTCTATTAGTAGTTTTTTTTGCCTGCAGGTATACAAAGAAAGAGGAAAGAAATACATTATACACATGATATTCCCTAACACTTTTGTTTAGCTAAAGATCACTTTTTTTTTTGTCATTCTTCCGTGACCGACGAGGCCGGAAATTGCTATTACGTCCCGACCGACGAGGTGGGACACAATCCGTTCGTGACCGACGAGGCCGAACACATTAACCTTGTGAACTTTTAGCTAAACACGAGATGTGACGGATAATGTCATGAAGTTGCTTTCCTTTCTTTATCTTTTTATTATTTTTATTATGCAGCACACGCCTATGGAGTACAAGAAAAAGAGGATCGATGATGACAACCATATGACACAGCTTAATCAGAGGTTTTCTGCAAGTGTCAATTGCAGATGTAATTAACTAGGGACCTCTCGAGACTCTAGGGATCATGAGCTACACGATCGTCTGAATATTATATGGATACATGTCAAAAAGGATTGGATTTGTAATATCTCGATGACAAGGCGGACACCACAATAGTTACATTTCACTTCATATATCTTTTGTAAATTGCACGGGATGAGTTGGTGACTCGTTGTAATCCCCTGCCATTGTAACTCATTTGATATAGTGAAATTTGCCTTCGGGCGACCGTGGTTTTTCACCCGCAAGGGTTTTCCACGTAAAATCGGTGTCTCTTGTTCTTGATATGCTTAACTGATTCTTACATTCTTGTATATGTTTATTTTGTATACAAATTGTATACTGTGTCACACCTGATTTTCCGAAGAAAACCAAATGGATCTCATATGTGCGCCAGGATCAAGTTTACACACATATGATAGACGTCATGAGTGAAATATCCATAAACAGCAATAAAAACGTACAAGAGTTAAACCATTACATTATCTCTTTATTACACTCAGACGTTAGACTCGAAGGTCTTTACACGAACAACGATAACTATGAAGACGCAACTCCATCTTCATCTTCCACAGGCACATGACTGGGGGCACGCAAGCCTCAGAACTCGTCGTAGTCGCTGAAGTACTCTTCTCCAGTGTTCTCCTCTGAACAGCGGGTAAGCAAGGGTGAGCACACTTATGGTTGGAGCTCAGCAAGTGGGGGAAAATGCAAGGCTATCAAGGACAGACTAAGGTTTTGCAGCGGTTAGCATTTTAATGTTTGTCAAATTTTATTAGCAAGCACCTATTTACTAGGTGTAAGTTTATACCAACCCACTTAAGCATTTAGGAAAGCATCTCATCTCAGAACCATATGAAAACCACAATTTAATTCCATCTTTATGTTTGATTATCATGTGAGGGTCCAGGCCGCTCTTGACCGTGAGCACGGCTGATCGATCAGTTTTAACTCTGCAGAGGTTGTACGCTTTCACCACAGCTCGCGTAAAAGTTCCGAAGAACTTTGAACCCAACCACGCATGTGCTGATCAGGCACAATACCACACTTCCGTGGTGTGATTGCATAGGGACGCTACGAAGCCTTTACAAAGATATGCAAAAGCACCAACAACCCACGACAGTTACAGCTCAGGGCGGACCATAACCCTCCCTAGTGGACAACACCTTAGCAAAGGCTGCGGCCAAGAGGACCGGGCTATACCCCTGCAACCCCGAGCCCCCTGTGTTCCTTTCGGATAAGGTCATCAGTACAATCGCACACCTAATTAATTGGCTAAGCCAGAGCCATATGGACTGTGGTTGCACTGTTTTCCTGGGTGGTTCTCCATGTTCCGATTAAACCATATATGATCTTGTTATTAACCACACAAACATATATATATCACCAAAGTTATCATGATCAGCATTCATCATATAGCAAAAGATTCATTTGAACCAACCCAAAGTATAGCAACTAAGCATTTCTACCCAAAATATTTATTTAAAAGGGTTGTTCAAGGTATGGGGATAAAATTCTAGTCATGTCCTTAAAAAGGTGATTTCCCATCAAGTTTATGCAATACAACATTTAAAGGTAAATTTTAGTTATCATGCAAGTTGTGTGGGACAAAAATAGAATATGCAGGGGGAGAAGTCCACTTGCCTTCCTTGCTTAAACACTGGGATTCTTCTTCTTCAAACACTTGCTCTTGATCCACTTTAACTGGCAGCTCACTTGAAACTGGCACGATGTCTACGAGCACACAAGAGTACATACAATAAACAAAACAACACACCAAGCATGAAAAGCTTAAAGAGAGAACAAGGTTTGGCTCAAGGAACGCGAACACAAAAGCACTAGGAACTATCAGGAGATTTGGATGATCACATACAAGAGTAGCTATGTGCTTGGTATATTTTAATTAAGTAAAATCATGTGCATAGGTTATTTCAAAGAAATATCCTATTTAATAATTAAGGAAGTTATATTTGTATTTAAAAGACGATGTAAAACTAGTCCAATTTTATTTATAAATATTCAAGTATGATTTATGCAAATTAAACATTTAATTTAAAAGAAGCATGTAAAAGCATCTAAACGTATATCTTTATATTTCGAGTTAAACTAATCAAATTATAACTTAAAAACACATTTATATTCATATTAATCAAATTAACATTTAATTAAGAAAACTCGGGATAGACTTATGTTTCTTTTATTTGGAAAGCAGATTGAATATAGATTAATCAATTTGAGTTTGATTATGAAAACCAAGGTATACATCTAATTAGCTTTTAATTGAAAGAATTATTCAAATAGTATTAATCATATTAACTTTCTTATGAAAACACGTGTTAAACTCTAATTAGAAAAGCATGTGTATTAAGAATTTAATCATATATAATATTTAAATAAATTATAAAACAAAGAACATGTTCAACATTGGTCCTAACACGTAGTTTGAGTTGATATGAACCTAACGCAACTTGAAACAGTGGAAACGGAGCTAAAACGCAAAAGATACAGCCAAAACAAGATTGTAAAACTGACAGGCTTGAAAAGACGGTCGTGTGGACACCAAGAATGCTTAAAACGGATAAAAGACGAAAAAGATATGGCTAAAACAAGGTTCAGGGGCTTTTCTTTGAAGAAACAGGGCTTCCAGGGGCTTAACTGCAAGAAACCAGGGACTAAAACATAATTATACATATAAACAGAGGGGTTTATATGCAAAAAGGAATGAAAAGGACCTCTGATGAATGAATCTAAAGAATCAAGGGCTAAAACATAAAAACAGAGACTTATTTGCAAGGTTTCTTTGAGGTGGAAGGACCGGCTTGCAAAAAGGAAAAGAACAGGAGCCTAAGCGCAAAACTGCGGCTGACAGGCGGGGAGACGCTGACGCGGCGCTACGTGGCACGCTGTGACTGGCCGGGGCGGCTGACGCGGCCATGAACCGCGCCGTGGACCACGGTCCACGGGTCCACGGTAGACCGGCCGAAGGGGTTACACCCCGACTAATCTGGACCGCCCGCTGGTGATCGGATGGCCAGGGTGGCCCGCATGCGGGAGCGCGGCGGCGAGCGCGCCGGAGGCGGCGGCGCACGGCGGAAGGCTCGCCGGCGCGGCCCTAGATCGAGCTGTGGGGCCTTAAAACATGCATGCGCGGGTTCAAAACGTAGCTCGGGTGCTCGCGAACACATCAAGGCCAAAAAGACGGCAGCTCCGGCGACCGTGACGACCTACACCAAAAGGGGGCAGCGCGGGCCTCGCCGGCGTGCGGGCGCCAGAGCTATGCTACATGCACGAAACAAGGGATGACGGGAGGTATTGCTCACCACACGGAGACGGAGAGGAAGTGCTTGCTGGCGAAGAAGTGGCGGTGGTGGCGGAGATCAACTCGGGCGGCGCTCCGGGGAAGAACAGGGGCGCGGCTCGGTCGGCGGGGAAGAAGGGTGTCCGGGGCGTCGGGTCCCCGAGTGAGCAGCGCGTACGACGAGCGAGGACGAGGAGGACCCGAGGAGGTGCACACCGGCGACGAGGGGACGTTGGTGAGGAAGATCGAGAACGACGGCCGCAGCTTGAAGACGACGGCGGCGCTCCGGGTACGGCTCGGCCGGTGATGGGAGAAGACGCCCTGGGACCAGAGATGGCTCGAGTGAGCGATGTATGCGAAGAAGAGAGAGGGAGAGAGACAGGGGCAGTTCACCGGCGACGAGGGCTTGCACGGCCGGCAATGGCGGCGGCCGGAAATCGATCGGCGACGGCGCGTGCGCGAGGGAGGAGAGGTGCGGAGCGTGTACGAGTGCGGAAGGGGAAGGAAAGGGTGAGGCGGGGCTCGGCCGCGACTTTTAAAGGAGCAAGGGAGGGAGAGGGAGCGGCGACCGGCAATGGCCATCAATGGCCGTAGGGGCGCCAGCGGCTTATTGCCTTCAAGAGGGGAAGGGCGATTGATGGCGGAGGAGTAACCAAAGGAGAAGTAAAGGAGGGGAGGGGCGGCCGGTGTTCCACTGCGCAATAAAGAGGAGGATTGAAGGCGGGAGGGCGAAGGAGGAGGGGAAACTGGCCGGCGGCGGCGCAAGACGCGGAGCAGAGGAGGCGCTGGAGGTGGGAGAAGACCCTGACCAGCGGGCCCAGGTTGTCAGCCGCTGGGTGAGGAGGAGGGGGAAAAGAAACGAGCCGCCGGGTGGTTTGGGCCGGAAGAAGTGGAGCAGGCCGCGGGGGAGGCGAGCTGGGCCGCGAGGGAAAGAGGCCGGGCTGCTCGGGCTTAAAGGGGAGGGGTGAAGGGTTTAGGTTTTCCTTTTTTTTTCAAAGCTTTTCTTTTTAAACCTTTTCAACTTTTCAAATTCTTTTCAAACTTTAAACACTTTTCAAAACTCTTTCAAAATTTTCAAAACATTTTAAAAAACCTTTAAAACTTCACACAACACACATAAACACCATGCAACCAAAAAGATGATGCTCAAGCACTTGTTGCCTCTAAAATTATTCAGAATGATATTTAAACATTTTAGAGCCAATTTAATTGATAAATTATTTATTCCTTAGCAAACAAAAACTAAAACACCATGTTGATTACATTTATTTGGTGATGGAAATTAGGGTGTTACATACTGGCACGCCCGCACCCTATTAAGCCATACGCAGAGAAAGTTTGAGTATTTTTCTCGCGAAAACAGCTACCTTTTAGAAAATATATTCGTTGTGAATTATTAACGCAGCGTGAGGACACAAGAGGAACCGTCTATTCTTCTTAAGACGTGTAAAGCATATTTTTCATTGGAGAAGAGAGAATATCCGAACAAGGTAGCACATATTAAATACAAGCTGCCTCAACCTCAACCGAAGGAAGGAAGGGGCGTCAGAATAAAAAAAAACAAGAAGGTGAAACGCTCAATGGGTCCTAATGCCAAGAAGCAAAGCTAGGAGAAGGGAGCTGGAGCACTCCCATAGTCCAGCCTTGTGCGAGCACCACCGACATGAGTGTCTCACGATCATGGACATGCTTATTTCTCTCCTTCCAAAGCAATAGCCATACGAGTACATCAAACCATTTCCTTTGAAGTTTAGCGACTTGTCTGATTGCACACCACCACTCGACCTGGTCGACCTGGTCTGAAAGTGGGTAGAAACCACGTCTTGTAAGAGGAGAGGCCTCAGAATCCTAAGCCAAGTTTCATGACCGAAGACTCAACGAGTCGGCATGTGATTGAATGTTTCGACTTCTGCGCACAGAGCGCACACTCGTCTCTGTCGTGCACGATGTAACCAGTTAGAGCAACTCCAGCAGACCCCCTATTCCACCCCCTACTCGAAAAATAGGGGCCGAAATCAAAAAATCGCACTCCAGCAGAGCCCCTACTCCACCCTCTAACACTGTTCACGCCCCCAATTCCCCCCCTTCGGCCCCTTCTCCTGCGGGTGGAGAAGGGAACCCCTACTCGGGCGTTGCGGTAGTTTCCGCTCCCGCCCCCGCACGGAGTCGCGCCCCTTCCCCGCGCCGCGAGCGGCGGCGCCGCGCCTCGAGCACCTCGTCGCCACCTACCTGCTCCCATCTGTCGTCGTTGCTGCGGAATCCCGCCGCCCACCTCGAGCTATGGCCCTCCCGCGCCGTCGACCGCGGCACTGGCAGCAGAGGAGGGGCGGTCAGAGCAGATCCGGCGTCTGGACGGCGTCGGGGGCGTGGGTGTCGATGGAGTCGTCGTGGACGGCGGCTAGCGCGGCGTCCAGCGACGGCGTCTCGGGGAAGAGGGAGGGCGGCAGGATGGGGAGCTCGCCGCGAAAGATGAAGACGTGGTTGGGGGCGGATTCCGGGATCTCGAGCTCCTTCACTGCCGCCGTGTCGGAGCTCCTCCACCTCCACAGGCGCCGCCACCGCACCTCGGGCAAATCCCGCCGCGGCGCCCTGGGCAAATCCCGCCGCCGCGCCCCGGGCACCTCCCGCAGCCGCTCCCGGGCACCTCCCACCGCCGCGCCCCGGGCAAATCCCGCCGCCGCGGCCGGGCACCTCCCACCACCGCTCCTGGGGATGAGACGGAGGCCGCCGGAGCTGCGGAGCTGCGCCGCCGCGGCGGATCCGCCGGACCTCGAGCACGGGCGGCGCGGGAGCCGCACGGGCGGGCCGAGGCCGAGGCGGCTGCGGGGGCCGTGGGATTTCGACTCGGGGCGAGAAAAATCTTGGGAGAGAGGATGCGTGGGGGAGAAGGAGGAATAAGTCACTGATGAACCGGTCCCACCTGTCATACCAAAGTAGGGACTTTCAAATAGGTGTTCTTGCTGGAGTTGGATGCAAATAATAGGCCCCAAAAAAGTTGGGGGAGCCCCTATTCAGCAAGTAGGGGTCATGAAATAGAGGCTATTGCTGGAGATGCTGTTAAACGTCCAGCACCGATCTTGTAGAACCAACCAGGCGAAGACATTACACCTTACTGGCATTTGCACTTTCCACACGAGCCGAGCACTCAAGGTCTCCACCCGACCAATGAAGAGAGCGCTTTAAGATGAGGCTGCACCACTGCAGTGTAAAACTCTATCGTGTGACCACTTCTATTGGACGAGCAAAGCAATAAGAGCTTTAAACATTTCTTCCCAAAATGAATGGATAAGCAATATTAAACTTTGTTTATGATTCTTTTCTGGTCATGTGTATTTTTTTCTTTCTTTATATTTTTTTTATGATGAGCTTTTGAGTTGAAGATCTGATCTGATAAGAATTTGACTGTATGCATTTAAAGGATAGACTAGATATATTTCTATTTTTTTAAAAACAAGGATCATGCTCGTGCGTTGCTACGGGCAATACAAATACTCTCCACAAGCTGAGACACAAAATGATTCATATTTACAAGTATTGATAAGTATCAATCACGTCATTTATTTTTGCCTTAAGTACATCCAGATCATTGTCAACTAAAAGTTGTATCTTAGAGCTTTTAAAAGAATACTCACCACCGTATATAAGTGTCACTATATCCTGACACTCGTGACTTCTCAATACTCATGTCACAAGCCATGAAAAGGAATATACCAATCAACTGCAAGCGTGGCAAACCAAATCTGACTATTGAGTAGAGATGTGACTATCAAATTACAAACTAATTGATGAAGTATGCTCACAATTTTTCCATAACAGATTCGCCTTGTTTGCAGAGAAGGCTTGTGTTCTAGAGTGTCAAGCAGAATAAAGACTACACCATAAGTTCCTACATAAAAAAAGAGAGAATTTACAAAAGTTATGAAGAACACTAATTTTTAATAATATGCTTGACAAAGCTACTACTGGATGGAAATAATACAAGTAGGATAAATGAGACACAAGAATGAATTGTGTACAGATACAAGGTATCCTAACAATGTGATATAAGGACCCGTTTTAAGTCTGTCCTAACTACATTTGATTTCGGTTGTTTAGGCAAGTATCCTAGAACATGCAAAAGAGAAATCTAACAGGTGTAGAAAAATTCCAACTTTCATGAGTAAAACTAAACCAAGATAATTGAAATTCAGGATCCAAGAATTTTCAAAGTTGATCATTGAAAATAGTCTAATGTAGACAGCAATTTGTGTACTAAATTGTTTAGAGCAACTCACCAGTCACCACCATGAACTGAGTCATAGCTCTCTGTTACTGTCCACACATGATGCACAATAGCAATATTGGTCACCACAGACCTTAGTCACCGGTGTTCCCGGAACGACGGATTGAGGAACAACGAACCGGCAACGGGAACGACGTTTTAGATGCAATTTTTACACCATGGGAAAGATTTCGTTCCGTGTTCCCATCCCGAACAGTCTGACATGCAACTGTTCTGCAAATGACACACACATCCGATCTACCAAACAAGCAAAACACTGTACCATGATAAAAAAATATGCTTAGGTAGACAAAGAACAATGCACTACTTTGCTATCATGTCACCCTAACACTACCAAAAGGTAAGTATGGTGTTATATTATTATATGGAAATAGCCCAAGAAACGTTTTCCAGGATGAAGTTTAATGCTGCAGGAAATAGCCCAAGAAACGTTTTCCAGCAAACCACAATAAAAAGCAATTTAATGATATACAAGTTTCTCCACAATCTTGACTCCATCACCTGATGAAAACAACAAATATCACACTTCTGTTCCTAGTCCTACATGCTAAATAGCCGAAGTACTTGATCTGAATAAAAGCTCATCGATTCTTCCATTCCACAAACATTGTCAAATCAGATTTATAATTTAGTTGTACAAGCAAATAAATATGCAAGTCCTTTAAGATGTGAAGTACTTCAAGTCAATTGCAAAAATTAGATCAATAGCCATGAGTTAAGATTAGCAATTGGCAACTCGTTATCATGTTTTAGCCTGCGTGAAAATTAGTGTAAATGCAGATGGAATTGGTGATTCTCTAGCACTGTACCAGATCAAAACAGAGCTCAAACCTCATTGGAATTATAAAGGTGTCAACAAACACTGGAGAGCTGCAGTAATTATGAACAAAATGCTCAAACTGAAGGCTATGAACAAATATTCTAATCACACATGACAACAGTATATCCTAAAATTGGTCAGGGAAAGGCTTATACGTTCGAGAACAGAAATACACCTCACCCTGCTACTGCTTAATATCAGTGCAATCTTGTGGAGATTGTTTGCATATTAAAAATGCACTATAACTAAATTCAGTATGTGATTAGTATGCAATGTTGAAAAGAACTCGTGATTAAGCATATGATTGGACTAACCTGCTGCCAACGGAGTTCCAAACATCATTTGATGGGCTGTCATATGCACTACATACTACACAAATTAAAATAATTGAACAATCCTATGAGAAAATGAATCTTTAAATCATGATGAAACTGAATTAGGACAATCTGAAACCACACTATTTATTCATGTACATATCCCGAGCATGTTGCCACACTATTTAATGAGTAAAATGCATGAGAGGCTCTTTAACTTGTAGCGTTGTGTCAAATAGGTCCATCAACTCTGAAAACGCATTTTTGGGTCGTTAAACTTGTCTAGACGTGCACCGCAGATCCAAAACACCACGGGATGCCCTTTTTGCTGATGTGGCGTCGCTGACGTGGAATCCGTGCAGCTGTAGCACACGTGAGGGGGGCGGGCCGGTGTGGAAATATACATGTTACCCCCTGGCTTCCCATTTTCTTCACCCAACTCACCCGGTCCCCTCCTTGAGGTCTTCGACTGCTGGGCGGAGCCCGACGCTCTCCTTCGCCAGCCCCACCACCTTCCCTCACGCCATCCTCCTCTGCCGCGCAAGGGAACTTGTTCCTCCTCGTCGCGCGCGCGGACCACCTCAGACGACGATGGCGGCGGTGAGCTGAGGAGCTCTGCGGCGGCGTGTCCTCGTCGTCGAGCGCGCTGCCGCCGCCGCACCACCTTCACACCCTACCCCTAACATATGCCTGACCATTCTCCCCCACGCTCGTGTTGGCCGCCGCCCCTCACCTCCGCCTGCGTCGCACCCTGCAAAATTGCAAATGGGGAAGTTTTTATTTTCTGAGAGAAGAGTTGAGGTGGCGCCTGAAAGGTGGAGGCCGATCGGGGGCAGAGCGGTTTGTGGAGGCCAGCGGCGCAGGACGGCGACGATAGGGAGGAGGCGCATGAAGGAGGGCGGCGGCAGGCTGGGTAGTGCGCGAGGGTAGGATTGAGGTGGGGGTGGGGGGGAGGGGGCGGGGACGGAGAGGGCGCCGTGGAAAAAAAACGGCGAACCCGCCACGACATGCACAGACGCGCGGGGAGCGCGCGGCGCGCGACGTACCACGTCGAAGTTCTTCGCTTCGTTCTTTTTAGGAGTAGTAAAGAAAAACCATGACTCCACGGCCGCGGACCCGCGGCGGAACGTGCACACTGCACAGACTCAGAAGAAGTCGAACAATCAAGCGATGCTGCTGCCGAGGCCTCATGTGAGCAGGCTTCATTGCAGATCAGTGCGCGCGTCGCGTACGTGCGCCTCGCTCCCCTCCAACCACCACGCGAGTCCGACGAGGTTTTACTGTACATAAGCGTAGCTACCCACCTCCACGAGCGGTGGAGATGAGTCCACGTATCGCGACGAGGGGCGTCGGCCGGACGCAGTTATTAGCGTGCGTCACAGTAAAACACTGCAAATCGCGTGGAATGGGGGCTCGGGTTCACACCGGCGCCTAGCGGATTCAGTTTCCAGGGCGCCATCTTCTCCAGGAAGCCACGGATTTAAGCTCGCATCTTCCCGACGAAGCTACAGACCCGCATCCTCGAGGATTCATCTGCTCCACCTCGCATCCGCAACTCATCTTCCCGTCCCGTCGTCCGTGCTGCCGTCACCGCCGACCTGCATCCTCGACGCCGCCGCCCCGTCTTCCCAGAGAGACGTCCGCACCGCCGTCGCCGACGACGTGCAACCTCGACACCGCCGCCCTCGACTCCGCCCGTCAACTCGTCCGCACCGCGGTCGCCGCCGACCTGCATCCTCGGCCCCGCCACCCCCGACGCCGCCGCCCCATCTTCCCAGAGAGACGTCCGCACCGCCCTCGCCGACGACTTGCAACCTCGACCCCGCCGCCCTCGACTCCACCCATCAACTCGTCCGCACCGCCGTCGCCGCCGACCTGCATCCTCCACGCCGCCTCCCCCGACGCTGCCGCCCTCGACGCCGCCACACACCCTAGCGCGCAGTCTGAAGCCATGACCATCGATACCCACCTCGACGAACCTACAAATCCATTCACGCCACGCCGATTGACCTGTTGCTTGCTGCATCGCAACTGGTAGATGAAGCAAAGACCACATGCCCAGCTGCTCCTGCGGATACATCGTCCGTGCAGATCGGACAACTCTGCATCGCCACTGCGAAGAACCACCCTGGCTTCACCCCCTGCCCACCCATCCCAATCCCTCCGAACCATGTGAATCCTGCACAATCCAACCACGCCCAACAGATTCCGGGAACCAATGCCGGATCCCAAGTCGCACCGAACCGAATCGATGCATCTCCACCAATTCCAGCTTCAATTACCACAACCATGCAGACACTCTGCGTCGTGCCTGCTCAAGCTCCAGAAGGATGCGCAACTGCGACGCCCGGCGATTGGCGCCGCACCTCCTTCCTCGCGCACACCCATGATTCCAATGTTGCATTGAGCGGTACCACTAGGCTTGAAACCAATCAGCTGCCCTGCGGTGTGAGCCAAGCAGTTCAGACGCCACACATCCCTGATTCCAGTGTCACATTGGATGCTATAACTAGGCTTGTCAACAGAGGCAACCAATCTACAACTTCCTTGCGTCGATTGCCAATCCGGAGAAGGTGATCAATATACTCTTTTACTACCAAGTACTTGTCCTTTGGTATTTGTTAAGTCCTGATTAACCTAAGCTTTCATTCTCAAGTTACATTTAGTTCTTTTAGTCTAATTAACTGCACCATACTACATATTTGGTATGACTTGTACCATTCTGCTCTATGTAGTATACATGATCACTGCTTAGTACATTCATTTCGCATTGCTTTTTCACTATTTAATATGTCTGAATGTCATGTTCGCACTGCCAATGGTGTAGTCATCGCCACTGAACCATAAACATACTGTTTTACTACCAACTACTTGTTCTATTTTACCTGAACGGTATTTGCCTGTCATAGAGAAACAAACTGTATATTAAATAACTATACCAATGATGAGTTGGCCTGCCGTTACCATCACCATGCATAGTTCATTCTACATTTCAGTGACAAACATCGAGTTGTCTGTTCCATAGTATCAATATGTTTTTATGAATCAGTAACACCATCCCTTTACTCAATCTTTGCAATGCACGAAACAGGCAAGGGAAGGGCCAGATGCCAGATTAGCGCCGCACGAGGAATGCGCAATCACAAGGGCTTTGAGAACCGCTATACATCGACCGGGGCAACCAATTTTCTTCCCATACAGAGGATATTCAACAACTCTGTCGGCTGCTAAGAGCAACAATGTTGCTGGAGGTAATGGTGGCCCACAAGACAAGGCTAACACTGATGAGAAGGGGAACTCCGTGCCTCTCGGCTGCCCAGAGAGAACCTACAAGGCTAACACTGATGCCAAGGAGCACTGCGTGGTGCGTGCCTCTCGGCTGCCCAGAGAGAACCTACAAGGGAGGCCATCCCCAGGGGACAGGGCTGAACGCCTGGATGTCTAGGCAACGAAAAAATGAAAGGAAGAGTGAATGCACCAACATTCCCATTGAGTCGACCTGGCCGGACGAAGAGCAGGCTGGCCGATCTGTAGCACGTCCTGGCCGAATATCCAACTGTTTATGTAATATTAAACTCTTGACTGAACCTGTGTGACCATTAATGAACTCAGACAGCGATTTCACCTCCAACTATGCTTGCTTACTTGATATTCATATCGATCCTTACAATATTATGAGTACGAGACATAACACAACCATCGCGGCATTCCATGTGCAAAAGCAGTCCACAAGTGTCATCTCCAAACGGACGGGTTGAGGGAACTCATCGATATTAAACACGTCAAGGCAACACAAGAAGATAAGGAACAAGGGCAAGCACAACTGTTACATCCAAACCACCCGGCCGCATGGAGAGCATCCACCAAAAAAAAATAAACCTGAAAAAATGGCCCAGCTCTAGTCTACGCTGTCCATCGCTCAGTAATCTGGTAGGCTCAACACAAAACGAGAGTAGTAAAACAATGATTCGGCATCTATCTCAGAGTAAGAAATGAATCACACGTAACTTCAGCACTGAAACTCTATTTTAAACATGACAGGTAACATTCACGTAGGAGAACAAAACATTCTTATGTTACAGCACACTAGTGAGACCTACACAACATCAGATGCACACTGGTCCGTCAAAACTATGACATTTCAACTAACAATCCCCACCATCTATATGAGTCGCCATCCAGAGGTACATCATATTAACAAAATACAGCACTGCTTCAGTGTAATCTCTAGGTGGAAAGATATCAAACACCGGGCTGCTATATTGAAATTCATCGGTACCATCATCATGTATGCCTCCGATAATAAGATAACATAGTCTTCCTTAAATAATTGCAGCACAAACTCTATGGAACTAAGATAAACTAAACATCGTGTGGAGCATCAAAATCCATAACACTCCCAAATAAAAAGCATAATGACTTCCCAGCTGTAACAACCTACTTCCCACCCTACCAACCATCTGGCTCATGGTCTGACAAGTCATCATATTCATGCTCAATGTCCACACATCCATAGAATCCTGCATATATACCAACGATGGAATAAAGCATCAGAAATCAACAAATGCTGCCGCACACCAAAACCATAATCGATAATGGGGCCACAAGATCAGGTCATGTGCGCAATGCTACTTACCAACATAAGGGGGGTAAGATGAGTCAGCACATGACGCGCCTGCCGCCCGCATCGCAGCTTCCATCCGAAAAAAATCTACAACCACAAACACAAAATCAGGTGCCTACCTAGCCGATAGCCTCCTCGATAAAACCGTGGTTGGAAGATAGCTTCGATATTTCAAGCATCAGTGCTGCAAAAGCTTCTCTTGTTGGTACCTGCATACCGCAAAAAGCAAGGTCACTCGTTGCAACCACAGCAAAGCTCGAGAGGCTCCACTCAAACATTACTAAAAATGTAGATCACAATGACATTAAGCCTATTTTCATGTTTAATATCGGTAGGTACAAAGACTATAACTTCCAGTTGAAGCCAACACAAACAGATGGCTTTTTTTATGGTAGCTAGGAAGGTGAACAGAGCAAAAGTACTTCCAAATAAAAGTTGGAGAGCAGAAAAACAAGCAGGCAGCACGCTCGTTCCCATACACGTTTCCATCCGTCAGAAAAAATAATCTCAACCAATCTTCTACCTGTTGATCTATTACAGGTACCAACTACACTACCTCTATCCACTAAACAAGGCCTAAAAACAACTTACAATGAACCCTTTGATCCACATTGCCATCGAAGCTGAAGCAGAACTGTGCAGACAGCAGCCCGGTCCGATTAGTACTAGTGGGAATAAATCAACAAAACATGAGCATCAGGAAAAAAATAATTAAACCATCCGAAACACCAACTGGATGCAGAATTGATTATTTCCCATTACTAACCAGTTCTGAGTATCGCAGCACATCCTTGCCAATGACACCGACGCTCCTTTCCGGTCATGGTTCCATGAAGGGAAGAGTTTGCTTGCAACCTCATCCATGACACCCTAAACCCTCACGCAAAGGGAAACGGAATAATGTCGCACTTTCATGCCCACAAGAACACAAAGGTGATGCGGCATGATCTTTGGGCAACAACTTCAACTGATCGCCAATAGATGTGCATTCATGGCAACAAACATCATAAATACACGTAGCCAAGTCTTTACAACCTATAAATAAAAAAATCACAGCATCCCACTTTAGCATCAAGTTCAATTTTGCAAGTCTGAGGAAACAAATATATAACACACCATCCTAGCTGGGTCATATTAAATTCACTAAGATTAATCCTGTTGCTCCTTCATTTTTTTTCTTTTTCTTTGGCACAACAAACACAACAAACAGACAAGTTCAAAAATAACAAAAAAACTCACCAGCATAGTATCTGAATCCCTGTTTGAAATGTGACGCAATGTAAATGACTACTGACACTGCCTTCAAAACATAATATCTAAGGCTGAGCTTCTGATGATTGTAGCTGTCCCTCAGTGCAAAGAACAGAGGTCCAGCAGCCTAGTCACAAAGCACAATGCATAATATGTGCAGAAACGTCCTCAAAACCTGACCTTAGCACACCACAATGTGATGGCTGTATGATAATTACATAACATAAAGTTCAAAATATGATAAACTTGGGCCCATCAAAATACAAGCACAAGACCATGAACGACTACTTATAGCGAACTGGGACATTGAAACATCAACTGTTTCTTACCTCACATGGAACTGATAATTGTTCACAATATGAACTGGCTGAATCCCACATCAGACGATGTGTTCGACTCATTTGGCTATCAACGTGGCGCTGTGCTTGTGTTGCCCATGAATAGCACACTTCACCAACAGACCGAAACTGTTACAACATAAACAAATCAGCAGGTTTTTTTTAGTATCTTAACAATGTATATCAATACTTAATCTATATAGAAAACACTATGTTATGTACGACATGCGACAACACGTATAACGAATCTGCCACACACCTTGCTATTTCCAAAAGCACCTTCGGTAAAGTCATCAATCTCGGAAACGGTATCAGTTAAAATCATCGACCTCATTGTAGACTGGTCGAAATGCCGCACTCGAGGAAATGAGTTATGACCCATATTCAATACACCAGTATCAATACTGTCCAAATATAGAACCTGTCCATGCAGCAATTTATTCCACCGATCAGAAATAAATAAACAGAAACAAAACACAAAGAATGCTGAGCCAAACATTTAAGTCTGATGAATGCATATAATAAGTTCCAAGCAAAATCAGAGACAAGTTTTCTTGATGAATACCAAAGTTATAGCATTTGTTACCTGCAAGAACAAACTGCAGCCAGTATGCTGGCTGCCTTGTTGTTCCCCCTAAGATCGGACTTAACTTTCAACACGCCATCGATCAGTCATCGTATCACATAATCGGACCAGTCATACGAGCTGATCGCATCTGGATGACTGGATCAACTAATGCATCCCAGTAGTCAAATGATGTCTGATCATACTTAGGGCCTGGTGCCAACAGAGTAGATACGACGTATATAACAAAAGCTGCCTTGAATGCCCTCTCCTCCTCTATGGTCATCCCACCTTCGTACTCACGCTCAATGACTTCCTGCGCGGCCTTGATACTTCTGTGGTCTTTCATCTCCTTCCCAAGGTAACCATCCATTACTTTGCCGATAACCTCAGCTTGATTCACAGTTACCCGAGACACCTTCTTCCCGTCACAAGGTATACCAAATACCAGAGCCACATCTTCCTTGTCGAATTTCATTTTACGTGAAGCATCAACAACTAGAGTCCGCGTCCTGGGATCAACCCTGCTCATTATCCACAGCGCAAATTTCCTATTCATCTGACCAAGAGGGGGGAAATAAAGAAGACCACCAAACCCAGTTTCATTGACAAGGGCCTTCTTCTTCGCACAAAACTTTGAAATCACGTCATACACATGCTTGATTGTTCCTTTCGACGAAACACATCTGGAGCTGAAACTTCGCTTCCTATTCTGACTGCTCGAGCTGCTACTGCCTTTGCGACAGATAGTTGAATATACCTGCACAAAACAATAGCAGTACAAGCAAATCTACTCAGTCATTCTGCTATTCTAAAAATATGCTCATATACCATAATCTAGCAATATCTCATACTGCTGTCAAGTTATTAGCATTAGTCTATGCTGCTACAGTGAAACATAAATGCGTGAAATTGAAGGGCACTAACCTGGTTGTGACACCTAATATGTAACATGAGATTATCAAACAATTCAGATAAACCAATAAGTCAGGTTTCAAACTTGCAAGTTGAAATTGAAGGACTAATGGGGCCCAAATGCACTCAGCTTTTCAAGAGGAAATCTTCTCTGGAGCCCTCATTTAGTTTTTCTTTTTAGATCTCCAACTGCTTATTTTGAATATCAGTTGCTTAAAAGACAAAACTTCAGCAATAAAATGTAGAACAGTTAAAGCACGATCATAGTTAACATTCCGTGTCATGTGGTGCAGCCTTCCAACATCAGAGAAAAGAACCACCAACCGACTGAAGCTAGGGGATCAGACCAAACATTTGTGGAGATGGAAAAGGCACATACAAAACATAATCTATCAATCGATTTCTGCAATTTTAATTCACAGCACTTGTCGCAGAGGATGGGACATCGGCAAGCTTAGTATGTAGCGGAAAATCTCACCTCAAAGTCGCCGGACCCGTCGATCCGTCGACGGCGGCCGCTTCGCTTCGTCCTGCCCTGGTACTCCGCCATGAATCCGACACGGCCGCTCTGTCGCTTCAGCACACCGCACCTATTGCCGGAACCTTGACCCGCCCACCGAAACGGCGGTGATGCTGCTCTTGGATTGGAATCCCACCGGCTGCGGCGACCGCCGCCACGCAAACGCAGAAGCAAAGCCGCGCCGCCGCCACACGCTCCGCGAATCGATCCCGCAAACCCTGGGACGGCGGGTTCCAGATGGCCGACGACTCCTCAAACTCAATAGGACGGCTCGGTGAAGCTTCGTGTTTACTCCAGAGTCCAGACTCGCACCCAACCGACCCCTGGTGGACCCGTCCTGTCCACTACGACTACGAGTAAAGACCAGGTAAAAGTGTGAAACGGGTTCGGTCACCCGGCAGTCTGTACTTCCCGATTAAGCCTAACCACCCATCGTTAGAAAGGCGGGGTCACGCGGAGCCGCCTTCCACACGAATCTTGGAACCCCATCCGACGGTACCCGTCAGTATGGGTTGATACGCCTTAGGACAGAAGATCGTTCGGGCACGCGAGTCCACGCGTACGTGCACGCCCGCGCAGCAGCAGCAGCAGCAGAAGACAACCGAGCCGCGCCGATCGAGCGGCTCTCCACGCCGCCGACACGGGATCGGGTTACGGCAAGTGCTCCAAGCACCATGCCGTGTCGCGGATCTCGTGGGTGTCTTCTTCCTCCTCTGCGGAACGCCCATGCCCTCGTGCTTTGGTTGTAAAGATCCCAAGCCGGCAGTAACAAAGCAGAGGGCCCGAGCGCGGGGGCGAAACACGCGGCCACCGGTCCGCCGCTGCCCTCCGTTCTGCTGCCTTTTGCTGCTTTGTTTAAACGCCCATCATTGGCGATGTTACTGTCAGCGACCTACTGCGATTATCATCATTGTTTTAGGTTGGTGCGTCCCTCACTGATCTGAATGCCATGTCCCCCATTGCCTTAAATTATTTGGGCTGTGCCTGAGCACTGATGAGAGATGGGCCAGTGTGCTCAGCTGCTCATCAGTCACCACATCAGTCACGCACAGCCTTCATCATACAGCAGTGCAACACTTCTCGACTACCTGGTACTGGTATCATCTCCCACCGGCCACTGCAGGTGCTATTCTGCATTGATATTTTTGCAACGGTGCGAGCAGCCCAACAGTGCGAGAGCAAATTCCTCCTTTCGATCCTCTTGAATATTTATAGAGTAGATGTTTGTATGCATGCAGATAAGTAGATGTTTGTATGCATGTAGATATATGCTATATATATGTGGACGCAGATAGACATATATGGACCTAGAAAAGTTAAAACAATCTATAATTTGAGATCGAAAAAGTAGAAGAAAACATTGTTTTTACTGTAGCGAAGACTATAAATTTATTTATTTGTTTACCTATGTATATCTGTCAAAGCATAGGAGAATATGGTTGGGACGTTTCCTTTTTTCTTAAGTACGAAAACTTGGCAAAGGTTTATGGATCGAGAAAGCATGCTAGTTAAGGTTCAAAGTGCACAATCAGAGCATCACTTCGACTAGCCAATATTTGAGTTTTTGAGTTTAGACACGACATAAAATGATTTCAGTTACTCAGAAAAATGCGAAGCGATCTCTATCAGCTACGTACGCAAACATTATTATACATAAAATCATCTGCCTTGCACTGCAGGGCAGATGACTAGATGAGTAACAGACCTGGAGCCTCTTTCTCTCTTCGTGTACTTCTGGTGGTTCTAGCTGACCACACATTCATGCACGTCAAGATGGACTCCGCCGGTAAAAAGAAGAAAAAGAAAAGAAAAGGCGGCCAACTCGCGCACCTATCCGGAGCAGAGATGGAGATACCGAATCGACCTCTGCATTGTACTGACTGGTACTGGGTCTACCTGTCGGTTGGACGACGGCGAGCTCGAGCCAGTCGCCGCTCAGCATTGTAGCATGATGATGCCGATGTGATTGAGAAGGACCCGATTGAGAAATGCCCCCTAAACATCTCTGCAACTTGCACCAGAGTGCCGTGCAGTAACCTCCACTCCGGGACGATCGCTTTGACCGTCCGGTCACAGCTTGCTCATGCCAACAACCACGTCGCCGGTGCCGGAGCCGGAGCCGGCGGCGGAGTGGCGGCGGACGAAGTCGGACACCTGCGCGGTGAACTCGGCGGCGCAGTTGGCCTTGAAGAGCTCCATGGCGTGGTACCCCGCGCCGTCCAGGCTCGCCTCCACGGCCACTCCGGCCTTGCGCAGCGCGTTGACCAGCGTCCTCGTCCGGTCTCGCGGCGGGTCCTTGCGGCGGCCAAGCACGAGGCAGGGCGGGAGCCTCCGCAGGCGCGCGGCGCCGACGCGGGCCAGCATGGACTCCGGGTTGCAGTACTCGTGGTCCCGGTCGGCGCCCACGGGCAGCGCGAGCTCCCAGAGCAGGTCGTTGGCCGGCAGCGGCAGCACGCGGTCGTCCACCGACGCCGCCTCCGCGGGCGACCTCTCCGCGCCGCCGAGGTGGGGCTGGTTCAGGATGACCCCGCGCAGCTCCACGCCGGCGTCCACCGCGGCCAGCGCGGCGCGGAACGCGATGCTGGCCCCGTTGTGGCTGCCCATCACGAACACCGGCCTGCCGGCGGCGGCGTGCGGGCGCGCCCAGAGCACCGCGTCGGCGGCGTCCTCGAACGCCGCGGGCAGGCGGTGCTCGGGCGCCAGGCGGTAGTCGACGGACGCGACGACGGCCGGGGCCGCGGCGGCGAGCGCCGCGCAGGTGTTGTGGAACGGCTCGGAGGCCGCGCGGAAGAGCACGTACCCGCCGCCGTGGAAGTAGACGACGAGCGGGAGCCGGGCGTCGTCGACGACGGACGGTACGAAGAGGCGGAGGCCCGTGCCGGCGGCGTCGCTGAGCGGGACGTCGTTGGAGTGGACGACCACAATGCTGCGCGGCCCCTGCTCGGCGTCGTCGGCGACTTCCACGGGCTCCCCCGCCGGCGCCGCGGGGAGGAGCGGCGCCTCACCGTAGCGATACAGCGAGCCGTCCGGGTTGAACCGGATCTTGAGGTACTTGTACGGGTCCATCGCGTCCACCACTGTCACGGTGCGCAGCGCAAGCTGATCTAGCTCGGCGAGGCAGCAACGGCTGGCGTGTGGCGGGCGTTTACCGGCACAGTAGAAGCTGCTGGACTGACTACTCTCCGAAGCCGAAGTGCGCAGCTGAGGTAGAGCGCGCGGCCGGCGGTTATATATACCGCGTGGGCCGACCGGGGTTGGGAACAGCCGAACAGGGAGGGGCGCGCTGCACCGTCCTTGGTCTGAGGGCGACGGGGGGCGCGCGCGACGGGTAAGACGACCGAGAGCCGAGTCCCCCGAGTGGCGAGAGCGAGAGCCCAGCGCGGGCGCGCGCATATTGGAGTATCGGACCGGATGGCATCATGGCAGCGGGCCGCGGGAGGGTCCTGGACCTGGTTGGCTGGTTAGGTTCAGACGCGCGATGGGGACGGGACGAGGTGAGGAATAGCCGAATAGAATAGGGATCGCCGGCGTTCGGCTTGGCCCCGGCCCTCGGCCCCCAGGGATTGGTGACGGAAAGGGGCCCCGCAGACGTTTAGGCTGGTCGCACTGGGTGCGCTAGCCGGAATGGTACGCGACGTGCCGTATGTGTTTACCGCACCAAATCGCTGCACCGGCGTACTGGGAGCCGGACGGAACCATCCCGCACCGCCGCTCGTTCGCCAAATGCAGCGCTCGTAGCGCCGTGCGCCATCGCTCCACGTGGGACAACAGCCAACTACCTCACGCCTCCCGCCGCTGCTCCTTCGCGCCTCCTGCCGCTGCTCTTTCGCTCCGCCCCACAGCCGCCGCCAGCACTGGAGGCATGGCCGACGGATTTGGTCGGCGCTGCAGGCCAGTTGAACCCACGGCAGCCCGACCTCACCTTCGAGCTCATCGTCGTCCACCCCGCCGCCTCTGGACTGTCCTAAGCCACCCGCGCCGCCGTCGTCGGATCCCCGTCGGACCGAGCGCGCAAGCTTGGGGAGGGGAAGACGCGCCGTCGCCGGATCTCAAGAGCTGCAGCAGCAGGGGAGGGGGCGGCGCAGGAGCAAGGGAGGGGTCGGGAGGCGGCACGGCCGGCGAGGGACCGCCGAGCAGAGGAGGGAGCCCGGGGGAGGGAACCCGGCAGCGGTGTGTGCCAACGAGCACCGAGCGCGTGTGTGCCAGTACCACGGCACTATGCACCGCGGCCGCGCGAGTGGCCGCGGTGAGGCCACGGGGCCCGACCCGACCGTGCGGGTACACCGTACTACAGCGCAGATGGGATCAGGGCCGTTGCGCTTTGAGCTCTCCGCCCTGTCCTTTGGCGATCTGCTCATTAGCAAGTGTTTACTATGATATGATATTGTCAGATCATAAATTGATTAGGTTTACTTAAAATTTTCGTGTCGCAAAGTTGTAGCAATATGCACAATGAGTTATTTTTCGTCTGTATTTAATACTTCATATGTAAAATGAGATAAATCCTTTTTTGAAAGGAACTAAGCAGGGTTTAATTGTAAAATTTGCCTTTTGAAAACGTGCATAGAAGCTCCGTTTGCTGCTGCTTTCAACTTACCAACCGCCAATAATACCACCCTGCCCTTTTAGCTAACACAAAGTGTCACGATGTGAGTGGTGTCGGGGACAACCATTAGGTGTCTCCTAACTAAGGGGAAAAACACCCTCTTAAAACGCAAAAAAAAAAACACCTCCCAAACCAAACACGCGCACGGCCCATGGTCTGCCACGGCCCAGCAAGCCCCAACGGCCCGCTGGGCGAGAGCGCCAACCGCCTTCGAGCGGACCTCCGCCTCGCTCGAGGGTCAGACGCCCCTCGAGCAGGTCTCCGCTTCGCTCGAGGGTCAAACGTCCCTCGAGTGGGCTTCCGCCTCGCTCGAGGGTTCGGCTCCCTCTCGGGCGGACTTCCGCCTCGCTCGAGGCTCCCCCCACGGTCCAGAGCATTCCACCTACTCCTCCCGACTGGGGCATTAAATGCCCCGCCGCGCCAATTCTCTAACACCGCCCGGGAATCTGGCCCCGGCGCTGTGCGGCCATGACCGCACCTGTGCCACCATCCCGGGCACTGTACGAGCACTATGCGGGCACTGCTCGCTCGCTGTGCGGAGAGGGCGGGGTCATTCCCAGGCACTGTGCTACCTGCACACGTCCTCCCTCCACGCCGCGCCCCTCGAAAGGGTCCGGCGACACCCTCGAATGGCGTACGGCCGTCAACCTGGCGCTTGGTCAGGACAGCGCGGTGACGCAGGATAAGCGGAGCACGTCCCCTCCGTCACCTCCAGCCCTATGCGGCCATCCCCAGCTCTGTGCCACCATCCCGGGCGCTATGGAGCCATCCCCAGCGCCGTGGGGCCCTGTTTCGATGCGACGCCACCACGCCAGCCCCTGTACGGCACGGACGCTCTCGTCACCAAGACTCTCGAATCGGTACGGACGACGACCAGACGCGGGCACCGGCTGAGCCACCCTCGAAGCTACCCTCCGATAAGTACAAAGGTCTCCACGACGTCTGCGAGAGCCAAGATTCGCCAGGACATCCATCAAATCGCCAGCACCGCACGCTGGTACTACGATACTGTATAAAAAACTACGCGGCACGTCTGTAAGTCGCCTCCTCTTGGCCTATAAAAGGAGGGGGCGGCCACCCAGCCGCGGGGATCGCATCACTTTTCACCCGCAGTTTCACCCACACGTTCAGATATTGGTACCTCGCCTCAATCATCTAGCAGGGACTTAGAGGCTTTTCCTCCTCTCCCGCCGTGCTTGTAGCCCCCCTCTACAAGCACCCCCGGTGCAAAGCAATAAAGCGCATCCGCGCAATCTGTTGCCGGAACCAGGATAAACTCGTGTCTCAGCATTGCTTAGCACCGACCATCGAGAGGCTGATCACGGCGCATTTCACTAGTTAGTGTCGGGACTAATCCTAACACCGACAGTTGGCGCGTCAGGTAGGGGCTTTGCACTGTGATCGACTCCTCACCAGCAGTCTCGATGGTGATTCGCACCGAGATGACGTGTCAGAGGTACGCCTGGGGCAGCTCCGACCCTTTCCAAGCCGGATTCGAAATCCGGTTCTGGAGCCTGAACTTCCAGGCTACGGGCAACAGCTACCACATGCGCCTCACCAACCGGCACGAGCTCCACCCATGGCGTTCGACCGGGCCAGGCCCGGTGCCCACCGCACCGGTGCCAGAAGCTCCGGCGTCAGCCCCGGCGGCAGCAGCGGCCGCCTCGACATCCCGACGCCGCAGACGCTCGAGCCAGCGCTCGCCCCAGGCGCGAGTGGAACGGCGCCGAGCGGTGCGCGCTGCGGCGCGAAGAGACGCACCCCCACCAACTCCTGTGGGGGAAGACGCGGCCGCGGGGCCGTAGTTCCCTCGTGGGATGCGCAACGCAGCTGCAACGTACGCCTCATCGGTCAGCACGGACGTGGCCGCGTACGAGGACCTCCCGGGTCATCATCTGCTGTCGATCCGGAATCTCATCGCGACCACCAACGACGAGTCGTACCACGGCTCGGCCAGCACGCTACCACCCGCAACCTCGCATGGGTTTGCGGAGAGGGATTTCTCCGGTGTACCGGATCCAGTCGTGTTCCAGCGGTTCCTTGACGCCGCGGGCTATTGGTTCGGCTACTCCGACGGCTCCAGCGAGGGGAGCTACGACTCCACGCGCGAATGCTTCGTTGTGGCCATCAACGAGCACGCCGACGGAGCTGGAGGAGTAGGCGACGGAGATGCACCCGACGAGCCCGCGTCGAATCCACCACCGGCGCCGCCGCCGGCGGGCAACCAGGACATCACCGCACAGCTGGCTCAGGCCCGCAAGCTCGAGGCTAAGTTTGTGGAGGAGTACCGGCAGGTGCGGCTCTTGCGCGCTACCATCGCAGGAGAGGCTTCGGCGCGCGGCGAACGCGCCCGAGAAGCGGGACGACAAGCCCGCGAGCGCATCAACACCGACTTCAACGTCGACTACCCACACACGCCACCGCGAGCCAGCCAAAAGCTCATCGCGGCGGTAACGCTGCTCCGGGCCATGCCCGAACCATCAACACCGGAGGCACGCAACCTGCGCCTCGCAGGCCCTCATTGAGCAGGCCGCCGTACAGCAAGCTGAGAGCTCTGCGTCCCGCATGAGCAACCAGTCCAGCACGCGGGCTGGTGGCGGTGCGCAGGACCCAGAGGCGTCAGTTCACGCCCCGCAAGGAGGCGCGGCGGGCCAGCCGGCGAACCAGGGCAGGACGCCTGTCAGGGAGCGGATGCTCGACACACGCGGCCAGGCCCAAGACGGGGACGCCCGCAACATCCTGAACTCCAAAAGGAGGGAGGACGCGGAGGCACGGGCGGCGGCGGGCTACCACCGTCGACGTGGGGGCCGCTACGACAGCCAGGAGGATCGCTCTCCGACACCGGAACCCCCGGGGACCCGCGTGTTCAGCCAGGAGATCCGCACGGCGAACATCCCCCGCCGCTTCCGCCAGCCCACCACCATCACCAAATACTCGGGGGAAACGGACCCCCGGGTATGGCTCAACGACTACCGCCTGCCATGCCAGTTGGGCGGTGCCACCAATGACACGGTGATCATCCGCAACCTCCCACTACACCTTGCGGACTCCGCCCGGACATGGCTCGAGCATTTACCGGCCTGCCAGATCCACAGTTGGGACGACCTGGTCTGCACCTTCGTAGGGAACTTCCAGGGCACGTACGTACGCCTCGGGAACTCCTGGGACCTGCGAGGGTGCACCCAGAAACCCGGCGAGTCTCTCCGGGACTTCATACGGCGCTTCTCTAAGCGCTGTACCGAGCTTCCAAGCGTCGCCCAGTCCGAGATTGTGCACGCCTTCCTCGAGGGCACGACCTGCCGGGACCTTGTGCGTGAGCTTGGGAGGAGCCCGCCGGTCGACTCCAACGAGCTGTTCGACATCGCCACCAGCTTCACCTCTGGGGAAGAGGCAGTAGGGGCGATCTTCGACGGCAAGAAAGGCAAACGTGCGGAGGACGCGCCCGCGGAGGGCAGCAAGCCCAAGGACTCCGCCAAAAAACAGAAGCGGGGCAAGAAGGGCAAGAAGCCCCAGCGCGACGTGCGCGGGCAGGGACGCGGCGAGGACGACGACGAGGCCCTCGCAGTCGACCCTGCACGCAAGGGTCCTCGAGGCCCCCCTCGAGGCCCCGGCATGTTCGATGACATGCTGAAGAAGCCCTGCCCATACCACAAGACCCCGGTCAACCACACCCTCAAGCAATGCGACATGCTCAAGAAATACTACAGCCACGTCGCCGCGAAGGAGGACGAGGCCAAGAAGAACGGGGGTGACGGAGGTGCTGACGGCTTCCCCACCGTGGAGAACGTCTTCCTCATTTTTGGGGGGCCGACAGTGGACATGTCCACCAGCCAGTGCAAGCACGAACGACACGAGGTCCTTGCTGCGGAGAGGGCCCCGCCATCCTTCCTCGACTGGTCGGAGGAGACTATCACCTTCAGCCGCGAGGACCACCCGAACCGCATCCCCAATCCGGGCCAATACCCGCTAGTCGTCGATCCCGTCATCGGCAAGTCGCGGTTCTCCAAAGTATTGATGGACGGCGGCAGTAGCCTCAACATCCTATACGCCCACACCCTGCGGCTGATGGGGATCGGCCTGGACAGCTGCGGCCCAGCACGACGCCGTTCCACGGTGTCGCGCCGGGCAAGCGCGTTCAGCCTCTCGGGCAGATCGATCTGCCAGTTTGGTTCGGTACGCCGGACAACTTCCGCAAGGAGACCCTCACCTTCGAGGTAGTGGGGTTTCGGGGCGCGTAACACGCCATCCTCGGGCGTTCGTGCTACGCCAAATTCATGGCGGTCCCGAACTACACGTACCTCAAGATGAAGATGCCGGGGCCAAAAGGCGTCATCACGGTGGGCTCGTCGATCGAGCACACATTCGACTGCAACGTTGAGTGCGTCGAGCACGCGGAAGCGCTCGCGCTCGACGAATCACTGGTGGCGGATTTGGAGAAGCTGGCCAACGAGGGCCCCAATTCCCCCGCCAAGCACGCCGGTAGCTTCGAGGCTGCCGAGCAGATCAAGGAGGTGCCCCTCGACCCCGCCGCCCCCGAGGGCAAGGCGTTGAGGGTCAGTTCCACCCTTGACCCGAAATAGGAAGTGGTGCTCGTCGACTTTCTCCGCGCCAATGCAGACATTTTCGCGTGGAGCCCCTCGGATATGCCGGGCATTCCGAGGGAGGTCGCCGAGCACTCCCTTGATATCCTACCTCACTCCAGAGCTGTCCAACAGCGCCTGCGACGCTTTGACGAAGAGAAGCACCGGGCGATAGGAGCGGAGCTGCGGAAGCTCTTAGAGGCCGGGTTCATTAAGGAAGTGTTCCACCCCGAGTGGCTAGCCAATCCTGTGTTGGTTAAGAAAAAGAATGGGAAGTGGCGGATGTGCGTAGATTATACCGGGTTAAATAAAGTATGTCCTAAAGTTTCTTTTCCTTTGCCACGAATCGATCAAATCGTAGACTTTACCGCGGGGTGTGAGCTTTTATGTTTCCTTGATGCCTATTCCGGTTACCACCAAATAAAGATGAAAGAGTCCGACCAACTCGCGACTTCTTTCATCACACCATTCGGCATGTTTTGCTACGTAACGATGCCATTTGGTCTCCAAAATGCTGGAGCTACATACCAGCGGTGTATGCAACGCGTTTTCGGAGATCACATCGGGCGGACTGTGGAGGCATACATAGATGACATTGTGGTCAAGACCAGGAAGGCGGACGACCTGGTTAACGACCTGTGTGTAGGGTTCGATTGCCTGCGGGCGAATGGGGTCAAATTGAACCCCGAGAAATGCGTCTTCGGGGTGCCGCGTGGCATGCTGTTGGGTTTCATTGTCTCCCAGCGAGGCATTGAGCCCAACCCCGAGAAAGTCGCAGCCCTCGACCGTATGGGGCCAATCCGGGACCTAAAAGGGGTGCAGAAGGTATTGGGCTGCCTGGCGGCTTTGAGCCGCTTCATCTCGCGCCTCGGCGAGAAGGCCTTGCCCCTATACCGACTGCTGAAAAAGCACGAGCGCTTTTCCTGGACCGTCGAGGCCCAGGAAGCCCTCGACAAGCTGAAGGTGACGCTCGCGCACGCCCCGATCCTCACGCCACCCCAAGGCGGCGAGCCTCTATACCTCTACATCGCAGCCACCACCCAGGTGGTCAGCGCGGTCATCGTCGTGGAAAGAACAGAGGAGGGCCACGCCCTACCAGTCCAAAGACCGGTGTACTATATCAGCGAGGTACTGTCCGAGACCAAAGCATGGTACCCACAGATCCAAAAGTTGCTCTACACGGTGATGCTCGCGCGGCGCAAGCTGCGGCACTACTTCGAGGCCCATCCGGTTACCGTGGTCTCATCTTTCCCCCTGGGGGAGATAGTCCGCAACCCGGATGCCTCGGGTAGGATAGCGAAGTGGTCGGTGGAGCTCATGGGAGAAACCCTCACCTATGTGCCATGAAAGGCAATCAAGTCTCAAATCTTGGCGGACTTCGTCGCTGAGTGGACCGACACTCAGCTGCCCCCATTGCAAATCCAGGCTGAGTGTTGGACCCTCTACTTCGATGGGTCGGTGATGAAAACGGCGCAGGCGCGGGCCTGCTCTTCGTCTCGCCCCTCGGAGAACACATAAGGTACGTGGTACGCTTACATTTCCCCGCATCAAATAATATGGCGGAGTACGAGGCCCTCCTATGCAGCCTCCGCATCGCCGTCGAAATCGGCGTCAAGCGCCTCGACGTCAGGGGGGATTCACAGCTGGTGATCGACGAAGTCATGAAGAACGCAAGCTGCCACGACGAGAAGATGGAGGCATACTGCAATACCGTGCACGCGCTCGAGGACAAATTCTACGGCATCGAGCTCAACCACATCCCGCACAAGTACAACGAGGAGGCGGACGAGCTGGCGAAAATCGCGTCGGGGCGGATCACTGTCCCTCCAAACATCTTCGCCCGCGACGTCGCCAAACCTTCCGTCGACTTCAGCAAGGCGGCCCCGAACCCAGAAGAACCCATGGACGAGGACCCCTCGAACGAGGAATTCGTGCTCTCCCTCCTCGAGGGATACGGGGTTGACGAGGCTGAGGCTATGGAGATCGGCGAGGCCCTTCCCACGGATGACTAGCGGAGCAACTACCTCACCTGGATCGACCGAGGGGAGCTACCCTCAGACCGAACCGAGGCGAGGCGCATCGCCAGAAAGGCCAAGTCCTTCTCCATGATCGGTGGCGAACTGTATAAGCGTGGCGAACGGTGCATCCCCATCCCCGAGGGTCGCGAGCTAATCCGGGACATCCACGCGGGTGTATGCGGCCATCACGCGGCACCGCGCACCCTTGTGGGTAATGCGTTCCGCCAGGGCTTTTACTGGCCTACGGTGGTCGCCGACGCCAGCGAGATCGTGCGCACCTGTGAGGGGTGCCAGTTTTACGCCCGCAAGACGCATCTCCTGGCTCACGCCCTTCAAACCATCCCCATTACGTGGTCGTTCGCCGTGTGGGGGTTAGACCTTGTCGGGCCCCTGCAAAAGGCGTCTGGGGGCTACACTCACCTGTTGGTCGCGGTCGACAAGTTCTCAAAATGGATTGAAGCACGCCCTATCACCAACCTCAGATCCGAGCAGGCTGCGCTATTCTTCACCGACATCGTCCACAGGTTCGGGGTGCCGAACTCCATCATCACCGACAATAGCATCCAGTTCACTGGCAAGAAGTTCTTGGAATTCTGCGACAACTACCACATCCGCGTGGATTGGGCAGCCGTTGCACACCCACAGACCAACGGTCAGGTGGAGCGTGCCAACGGCATGATCCTGCAAGGCCTCAAGCCCAGGGTCTTCAACAAACTGAACAAGTTTGGCCGAAAATAGGTTAAAGAGCTACCATCGGTCATTTGGAGCCTCAGGACTACCCCGAGCAGAGCCACGGGGTTCACACCATTCTTCCTTGTCTATGGCGCAGAGGTCGTCCTCCCCACGGACTTGGAATACGAGTCCCCCAGGCTCAGAGCCTATCAGGAAGGCCTGAACCAGCGGGCTCGCGAAGACTCGCTGGACCAGGCAGACGAGGCCCGCGATGTGGCGATGCTGCACTCAGCAAGCTACCAGCAGTCACTCCGACGATACCAAGCCCAAAAGATCCGACGTCGGGACTTCAGCGAGGGCGACCTAGTGCTGAGGTTACGACAAGACAACCGAGGCCGACACAAGATGTCGCCGCCATGGGAAGGGCCCTACGTCGTCGTCGAGGTGCTCAAGCCCGGCACGTACAAGCTTGCAAACGAGAAGGGCGAGGTCCTCACCAACGCTTGGAACATACAACAGCTACGTCGCTTCTACCCTTAGATTTCTAAGCTTTCTTTGTACATCTCGCACTTGAATTCATAAATAAAAAGGGTGACTCGGTTTTTCCCCAGCTGGGGCCTCGATGCAAACCAAGTCCCCCTCGGGGGCTACGACGGGGGGTTCCCCCCGGAGTGTCCCAATTCTTTTTCGCAAAAATACTCTCTTTCCTTTTAAAAGCGTCAAAATGTTATGCCTCGAGCATTCGAGAGAACAGAGACCGAGCGCGAACTAGCTAAGCCTAGGGCCGGTCGGGTCGCGGGACCGCCGACGCCTCCGAGAGGATAGGCATCCCCCCCCCGCTATCCTACGACTAAGTTAGTTCGTGAACGCAAACTCCTTGGTCGAAGATCTCCCGAAAAGCGCGAAGAAAATGTGATAACGTACAAGACAAAATCTACAAATAAACTTGTGCATGGCATGACATATTGTTTGTACAACGATAAACACTTCGTCCAAAATTCTAACAAAATATTAACGGGCCTCGAGACCCGAAGTCCTCAGGGAGCGCGGGGGCTTGGAGCGACGGCAGCTTCACCCTCGACCGCATCGGGGAACAGATCCACCTCAAACATGTCGGCAAGGACCGCAACAGGTTCCGCCACGGATGCGTCGACCGCCCTGACGGCCTCGAGCTCAGCGTCTTCACCTACGACCCCTTCAGGAAGGACGTAGCCATCCCGCAGTAGGCCGAAGTCGAGGATGTAGTGGGTCAAGGTCAATCCCAAGGTCTTCTGGACGCCGAGACGAAGGGCGCCTCACAAGCGCTCAGTGACTCGGCCGCCCAGGGACCGCAGGCGGCTCGCCACTGAGCTACCCGAGGACTGACCCTCGGCCCCCTCGAGCTCGTGGCACACCTCGAGAGCGGCGGTCTCCAGGGCCTTGAGCTCGCCCTGGGCCTCGTCGTATGCAACCTGGAGAACCTGCACTTCCTCTGAAGAATCTGCCGAGCCCTTCTGAAGCTCTGCAGCACGAAACCAAGTATCAAGCCTCGAACGAACTTAACAGAAAACCGAGGTGGCTGAAGAACACAACTTACCTTCGGCCCGCCTCTTCTCGGTCTCAAGCGCGGCCCGCGCGGCGTCGACATCCTATTGGAGCTGAAGGATCGAGGTGTCCCGCTGTTGAAGCGCGTTCTTCGCCCCCTCAAGCTCTTCACGGACGAGCTGGAGCTGAGACTGCGCCTCCTGGAGAGCGGCGCCCGCCTGCCCAGCCTCCTGGATCTTCTGCGCAGCTTGGGAGAGCTGAGCTTGCGCTTCCTCGAGCGCCTTGCGCTCCCGCTCAACCTGAGCTTGAGCCTCAGCGAGGGTCGCGTCTCTCAGTGCGAGCTGAGATTGCGCCCCCTCACGAACGGTGCGCTCCTCTCAAAGTTGCCCCCCACCGCTGTCAGCGCGTCGCTCTTTTCCTTAAGGGCGTTGGCGAGCCCCTCAACCTCTTGAGCCTTTTGCTCAGCTTGAGCAAGGCACGCCTGTACCTCCTCCAACGACATGCGCTCACGCTCAGCGCGAGCCTGCGCTTCGACGAGGGCGGTGTCCCTCAGCGCAAGCTGGGACCTCGCCTCGCTAAGCGCCGCATGCTCTTGCTGGAGCTCCCCCTCCTTGCCCTGCAGCGCGGCGCTGAGCTGCTCGGCCTCCTTGGCCTTCTGTTCTGCCGCGGCCCGGTGGGTGTCGCGCTCCTCCTCTGCGCGGCGCAGGTCATTTTCCCTCAGGCTGAAGTTCGCGTTCACCTCATACAACTGGTCGCAGAGACAATTCACCGCCGGGCCCAGATGCTCATTTTCGCGGCACACCTCCTCTAGTCGAGTATACAGGTTGGCAATGAAGGAAATTTTGTCCCCCGCGTCGCCCCGCAGCCGCTGCCAAAACAAAAAGAGATGGAGAAGACTCAGACGGGACACAAGTGAGGGTAGGGAGAAGAGCAAAGAGGCGACGGGACGAACATACGTACCCGGAAGAGCGGCGCCGCCACGTCGCAATGAAGCCTCGAGGCCTGGCGGAGCAGGCCCTACACCTCAGACCCAACTCAGAAGAACTCCCGCCAGTCGTTGAACTCCGCATACGCGTAGTCCACCGTCTCCCATAGGACCTAGGGCCGTTCCAGCCCAGTGCACCAATCTCCGGGGAAGTCGTCGTAGTCGGGCTGGCGCGATGAGGACGCACCGGCCCCCTGCGGGCCCCTGGACCACTCCTGCGGTGCCCCAGGCACGAATTTAAGCGTGGCATCTTCCCACACCCTCTCGTCCGCCACCGAGGCCCCGTCCAGCGCGCCAGCCATGTCCGCCGCGGGCGGGACCTCCCCGCTCCGCTTGTTCGAGGGGCCTCACCCCTCGAACCGCCTCCCGTCCTGGATCCGGCCACGCGGGCCCGCTCCTCCTCCCGCAGGACACCCCGCGATGCCACCATTTGAAGGGACGGCGCCGTCGCCGTCGCCGACCGCGGCGTCCTCGCCGAGCGAGGCCGCGTCGTGCGGACCGCGTCACACGCCCCCACCCTCAGCGCCTTGGTCGGCGCCAGCTCGGGTGCGATGGGGGCACCAGCGCGGCTGGGAGGAAGGGAAAGGAGACATCAGCAAGTCGATTAAACGAAATCGGGCAAAACAAATTCGATGCGATGCTTACCGTCGGGTTGACACCTGACGCTTGCGCTTCCTCGAGGCTTGCGCGGGCGGAGCGCCCCCCACGCCGGGCGCACCCCCCGTCGTATCACCCTCACCAACCGAAGCCGCGCCCGCGCGGAGGCAGGTGCGGCGCGAGCCCGCGCCGCCGACGGCGCGGGTTGGACAACTTCGTTGCCTTTGGCCCCCGTAGCCAAAGGCACTTCGTCTTCCTCATCCTCCTCCAGAAGACTAGCAAGATTGGCAAGAATTCCTCACCAATTCGATGCACCCGTCGTCGGGGCGCATCCGGGGCGACCACAATACCTCATCGGGGTCACACACCATCTTCTTGGTGTCCACCGCACGCCTGGCCCTCTGCACCGCGTATGACGGGGCGAAGGGCTCCGCCAGCAGCCGCGACCGCGCCAGCGCGTCGGGGTCCGCGCCCTCCGCCATCTCGAAGATGGGGAGCGCCCTCTCCATGAGCAGAATCACCCACCGTCGGTGACACTGCGCGAGGACGGCCGCCGCGGTCAGTCCCGCCTCCGTCAAGGTCTTCAGGGCCTTCATGTAAGGCTCGAGCTTCGTCCGCCGCACGGAGTCTGACACTCCGAGCGTCCAGTGGAACAGGCGGCTGTCGAGGACCTTGCCGGTGTAGGGCGGAAGGCTACCGCCGTCGTTGTGGAGGTAGAACCACCCTCTGTCCCACTCCGCATTGTTGGTCGTCATGTTGCAGGGCAGGTATACGCCGCTCCCCCTCCCCCGCAACGCGAACATGAGCCCGCCGTGCGCGAACGGGCCGACGCCTCCCCTTGCCTCCGGCGGCCAGCGTGAAGAGCTCGCCCCGGAAGAGGTGGAGCCACAGATCCCACGAGACGGCGACGCCCAGGAACCCCTCGCAGACGCCTACGAAGGTCGCCGCCTGCGAGATGGCGTTGGGGGCGAAGTTGTGCAGCTCCACGCCGTAGTGGTAGCACAATCCTCGCATGAACCTGCCGGCGGGGGCGTTGAATCCCCGCTCGTGCAGGCGAACGAAGCTCACCACATACCCCTCCGGGGGTTGCGGCTCCTGATGCCGTGCCGGCGGAACGATCCACGCCGGCCTGTTCGGGTCGGTGTTGGCCATCAGCTGCCCGCCGGTGACGAGCCCTTGAAGGATGTGCGCGTCCACGTTGGACCGGCACCATGGTCCGACCTCAAGGTACTCAACCATGGTGGGGATGGAACTGGAAACGAGTGCAAAGGTGGGAAGAAGTGAGTGGGCGCGAGCTCAAGGGGGGAGAGGAGGAAGAAGGCCGGCGCTGCAGGAGCAAATGGCCAAGGTAAAAATCTCTCCCCTCCACTCCTTATATTATATAGGGTAAAAGAGGCAGGGCGATCGAACGACCGGGGCTGGGGCGGGCGGCCGTAGTTAATGCGATAGACGCCGCTCGGGCCCCACTATGCCTAAATCACTGCGTGCACACGCAGGCGCCATCATTACGGCGCGGTAAAAACGCGAACCGCCGTGCATCACCTCCACGCCGCCTAAAAAGGCATGCGCATCACTCCTGAGGAGCGCCACGCGGGCCGCAGCCACGAGCGGGCGGTCAATCCGAGACCACGGCCAAAACGAAAAGACGGGGGGATTCCTTCCAAGAGAAGGTGCCCCCGCAGGTCCCATCAAACAGGGGCTCGAGACCTGATCCCTCGAGGGGCCCTGCACAGGCACTTAAGGGGACCGAGGCGACCTCGAACGCGCTTGCTCGAGATGGCCCTCGAAAGCGTGGCTCGAAGGACGCCTGGCGCCCCGCTGCGAAACCTTTACTGATCACCGGTTCGAGGCCCAGCCCGCCGAGGGGTCGATGGGCGCCACAGATGCACCTCCTAACGAGGCCGCTACTGACCAGTGGTTCGAAGCCCGGCCTGATGAAGGCACGATGGGCGCCACGGGTCAACAAAAGACGGGGATGCATAGCGCTCCCCGCGAGGCCCCTACTGATCAGAAATTCGAGCCCTGGCCTGCGGAAGGTTCGAACAGGCGTTTCAGATCAACGGAGTCAGGGACGACCAGGGCGTGCGCGATCGAGTCGATCCCCGAACACGATGTTCGGGGGCGCCCCATAGTTCGTATTCAAGGCCAGGCAAGGGCAGCTAGTCGAGGGATCCCATCGAGGGAGAGCTTCCGCACCCTCGGTCCCCATCGAACGGGACCGAGCCCTGCCTAGCATGCCCATGTGAAGCGCTCTCATGGACGCGTCTCCGGACCACGAGCCGACCCTTATCAAATGGGGAACGGACGCCCACTTGAATCACCCGCTAACAGCTCAACGAGGAGTCCATGACTCGCGGCCCGCTCGATGGGAAGCATGGATCCCCTCACCCCTCCTCCCTGCGGAAGGGCGGTGAGGGTCGTATAAATAAGTCGAAGGGCTCACCCTGATCGCCCCCACCCGGGCCCGGGCTCGGGGGCTTATCGCGCGGCTACACCCTCTGGGTGTGTCGCACAATTCCGTAAAGGGTCATTCCCCCTCCGCGAAGAAGCAACGAGTAAAACTCTCTGGGACTCGCTCTAGACGTAGTTGACGGTGTTCCGCACGCGTAGATTGCCGAAGCCGGCTGGAATAACGCCGAGGCCGGCTGAAACAAACGCTTTGCGGACCTGTCGCTCAGCATAAAAACCATGCACGAGTGCGCGTACTCCTCCAAAGCTTCGGGGGCTACACCCGCGGGTGCGCCAGCGCGCCCCCACGGAACGTCGCACATGCTCAAGGAGAAGAAAGGTCCTACCAGAAGCTTCTAGCCTTTGCAAAACTTTCTCACCGTTTCGGCAAAGGCTCGGGGGCTACTGTCGGGGACAGCCATTAGAGGTCCCCTAACTAAGGGGAAAAAACACCCTCTTAAAACGCAAACCACAAAAAAAAACACCTCCCAAACCAAACACACGCACGGCACACGGCCTGCCACGGCCCAGCAAGCCCCAACGGCCCGCTGGGCGAGAGCGCCAACCGCCCTCGAGCGGACCTCCGCCTCGCTCGAGGGTCAGACGCCCCTCGAGCAGGTCTCCGCTTCGCTCGAGGGTCAAACGTCCCTCGAGTGGGCTTCCGCCTCGCTCGAGGGTTCGGCTCCCTCTTGGGCGGACTTCCGCCTCGCTCGAGGCTCCCCCCTCGGTCCAGAGCATTCCATCTACTCCTCCCGACCGGGGCATTAAATGCCCCGTTGCGCCGCAGGCGCCATGGTCAAAGGCCGGATCCCCGCCACGCCGATTCTCTGACACCGCCCGGGAATCTGTCCCCGGCGCTGTGCGGCCATGACCGCACCTGTGCCACCATCCCGGGCACTGTACGAGCACTATGCGGGCACTGCTCGCTCGCTGTGCGGAGAGGACGGGGTCATTCCCAGGCACTGTGCTACCTACTCCCGTCCTCCCTCCACGCCGCGCCCCTCGAAAGGGTCCAGCGACACCCTCGAAAGGCGTACGACCGTCAACCTGGCGCTTGGTCAGGACAGCGCGGTGACGCAGGATGAGCGGAGCACGTCCTCTCCGTCACCTCCAGCCCTATGCGGCCATCCCCAGCCCTGTGCCACCATCCCGGGCGCTGTGGAGCCATCCCCGGCGCCGTGGGGCCCTGTTTCGATGGGACGCCGCCACGCCGACCCCTGTACGGCACGGACGCTCCCGTCACCAAGACCCTCGAATCGGTATGGACGACGACCAGACGCGGGCACCGACTGAGCCACCCTCGAAGCTACCCTCCGATAAGTACAAAGGTCTCCACGACGTCTGCGAGAGCCAAGATTCGCCAGGACATCCATCAAATCGCCGGCATCGCACGCCGGTACTACGATACTGTATAAAAAACTATGCGGCACGTCTGTAAGTCGCCTCCCCTTGGCCTATAAAAGGAGGGGGCGGCCGCCCGGCCGCGGGGATCGCATCACTTTTCACCCGCATTTTCACCCACACATTCAGATATTGGCACCTCGCCTCAATCATCTAGCAGAGACTTGGAGGCTTTTCCTCCTCTCCCGCCGTGCTTGTAGCCCCCCTCTACAGGCACCCCCGGTGCAAAGCAATACATCGCATCCGCGCAATGTGTGGCCGGAACCAGGATAAACTCGTGTCTCAGCATTGCTTAGCACCGACCATCGAGAGGCTGATCACGACGCATTTCACTAGTTAGTGTCGGGACTAATCCTAACACCGACAAGTGGCGATCAAGGTTTCAGATATTTGCGCTGTCTCGATATTTCCCCCATCGTTCACAAAAAAAAAAGAGCTCTGGCAGCGCGAAAGCAACAACCAACTACACAAGTATGAAAGGAACTGGACCCCTGTGTGGCTGTCTGTGTGGCTAGGGTAGGAAAGATAATTTGTCCCGTAGGTAGAGCTGTCAAGTTTTCTTGATCGCTGGCTGGCCTGTCAACCCAACGGGAAACGGGTCATACGTGGTGGTCTCTATTTCTTCTCCGGGGACAATCATGCAAGCGACAGCACGATCTCTGTACTTGCACGGCGACGGCATTATCCCTCATCATCTCTTCTTCCTTTTCCCACCGCCGAGATGGAGAAAAGAGCCGGCCGGCCGCGGCCAGACGTCACCGCCGGCCATGCACCCGTCCGTGTGGGTGGAGTGTCGCCACTCGCCGCTCACCACTCACAGTCACAGGCCGGCTGCACGGGTCCGACCTGATCCGCGCGCGGAAGCAACGCCTGGCCGTCCCCATTTCTGGCATGTGGCCGCATCCTTTTTACAGGGAAGAAAAAAAGAGTACTAGGGGGCCCGTTATCCGCGGGCTCGCCGCGTCCACACCGCCACACCGGGCGGCGGTAGTCGCCGCTAGCGAGACCGGTTCCAGATCTCCCACCAGTCGTCGATCGGGGTGTGGTGCGCTTTACCCGCCGCCGGGAGCGGCGGCGGCCGCACCGCGCGCGCTGTGGACGCGCGGCGTGGAGGACGACCACCCCCGACCAAACTCGTGCGCCATAAGTTATCGACGAACTCGTGCGCCGTGCACGGTTGACGCAGCGCGGCTGGCCGGGGCGTTCTATCAGTGTTCGTTGCGTTCTCTCCTCTACGGCATGTGCATTTGTGGAACGAACGACGCCGCGTCGCTGTCTGAGGCACCACGCTGAACTGGCCGGAGCGGCCGAGAGTCCCCTCGGCCCGGATGCGAGATCCATTTTTGCCATGTGCGGCGTCGTAGTCGTAGCCTAGTAGAGTACTGTAGGCCACATGTGCTTGGGCATCCCACTACGATCGAAAGTCTACTCATTTTGTCCTTTCTTCCGAGTTGCCCCTCTCAGAAATTATTTATCCAAAATGGGGGGTTAAAGGCAAGGAATTTGTTTTATTGCCACATTTTTTTTGCATGGTTTTATTGCCACATTTGGGCTCTTAACATCTACGGAGGAATTATGACTGTGAAAAATGGTGGACAAATAATGCAAGATTTCACATGCACGTGATCTTTTTTGCTGTTAGTAGTATCATTTACATTGAGTAGCCGAGTAGGTGCCAAAATTGTTTCTTTTTTGCACCAGCGGGCAGCAGCAAATTAATAAAGAGAGGGAAAGTAACATCATCATGAAGATATAGCTTCAGCATGAAATCGAATAGTTGAAAGCTGCACATTAGCATTTGGATCGAGTTATTCAATACGAAACTTGTGTTGCGTCCATTGGCATAGGCATGACATCATACAACGAATAATTGACAAGGGAGCCTAAGAATCAAATTGTATATCTGACATGGTAATTTTGGAGAAGTAACACAATAATGGACATAATAGCATCGGGATACATCATCATACGAGGAATTGACTTGGGGCTCTAAGAAACAAACCCATGATACTATACATTTCGATAGTTGTATCAGCCTATGAGATGACATGGAATATTCAGAAAAAGCGACATGATTCGATGGAGTGTTTCGTTCACATCGTAAGATGCCATTCAATAAGTGCACGAGTGTCTAGTTCTTTTTTTTTTCTTTCTGAAATAGTCTTTTTATAAGACCTGGGGCAGCTTGGTTAATGAGAACAAAATATATAGTACATAGCATCACAGGAGAATGGAGTATTGCATATGTCTGGAAACGTAGGTCGTTGGTCAGTCAGATAGGCAAGATGAACAGTGAATACCTGAGCTTACAGGGAGAGGGGAAAATCATTACATACGGGAATCAGCAGGATGTACTGCACAAACGCACTATTCTTCAACACTGTTCTACAAAATTTTAAATTTTATTTTTGCAAGAAATGTGGGTATGAGCAACAACAAGATCAATTCATCACATGTAGAAATGTACAGGTTATGTACATTTACCAAACACACATGGCATAGAGTACACATCACGTACACATCACGTAGAAAGGGATCGGTTTCATCTTTCAAGGGAATCTGTCGTGGATCAAAAGTAGTGTGAAAGAACTGACGCGGAAACTCTCTTCAATGATGAGGAAAGTGTGGAGATGTCTGATTCAGTATGGCCAGCTGATACAAACAGGCGGATTCCAATTGGAAGTTTGCACCTATCAAGATTTGACTTCTTCGATGTCACAATGAAAACTGAATCTTCCTTCAGGGCCTGTTGGGGAAAGAATGTGTAAACAGGTGCTTGCCAAAAGTCATGTAAACTGCAGCTTCAAGTTTTATTCGAGTGGATCTGAACTTACCCTCTCAGCAATAGTTTCAAGAAGATCTAGGTCAGTGGTAGGAGAACCTGTCGATTTTTTCAGCTTAAGGAAGACAATAGGTGACAGAACATGACTGGAAATTTCAAGCCCTGGAGTATCCGATAGTTCTGCAGAGTGAATAAAAAGGGTGTCAAGATGATGGCCTTTGGGGAACCACATAATAGTTGGCAATCATATTGTGCATGAACAATAGTATTTAAGGCATGCCATATTATACTTTCTTAGCTCATAATGGATTGCATATATATGTTTCGCAATTTAATTATGTTTACCTGGTGAACCTAGAGATCACAGGGAAAAAGAACTTGCAAAGTAAACTCATGATGAATGGCGTATAGTTTATAGGATTACACTTAGGTAGCTCAAAAAGTGTTGTACTCGTATTTTTCCACATTAAACAAGGGAAAAAGAATATATAAATAGGACCATGTCAAGAAAATAGTTAGGTGACAATAAAACCATCTTTACCTTTATGCAAAAGAGCAATATTGCTCCTTAGGTTTGCAAGAACTGACGGGTTCTCCTCCAGGTAGTTGACAGCAGAAACAGCAGCACTGGCAAGATAAGGTGGCAGCGAGGCAGAGAAAACATACCCAGCGCTGCTTAGACGCTGCAAAATTAAATATCTTTCATTAAATAAAACACTTAAAAGCAAAAATATCTACATAAAAAAAATCAATGTTCCATCATTCTGGTATTGCACCTACCTGATGATCAACAACTCTGACACTTCCTGTACAGAAGCCACCATCAGTGGCTAATGCATTTCCCATTCCAGCAGTGATGATATCAATTTTTTCAATCTGTACAAGCATGAAAATTTCAGAAAAGGGAAGAATGTGCTGAAGTATCCAGTTTAAACTTTAAAGTACTATATCCATATCGCATGAATCAATTGGTGACTGCCCAGGAAGCTTTGGATTATATAATACTTGTTTCATCTTTTACACCATTTTAGTGTCACAGTGAAATATGTTAAAAAAGCCGATTAGCCGAAGCAGAACACTCACAGGAACTCCATAATGTTCAGCAAGGCCACGCCCAGACTTGCCAAGCACCCCAAAAGAATGACTCTCCTCCAGAATAACACGGAACCGATATTTCTCCTTCAACCTGACAATCTCATCCAAGGGGGCAATTTGGCCAGAATTCTGCATTCACAATATGGCAGTGAGAGAGATTTCATGAATAGAACATGCAAACTTACATAAGAACATGCAAAAATAGACATCACATTAACACAACAATAAAAAAGGCACCGCACCTGGTAAATGGATTCTACGACAATGTAGCGTCTAATCTTTTCAGCACGTTTATTTCCACGGGTAAGTTTTTCCAAAGTGCTTGCAAGTGAAACCATATCGTTGTGCTTGAAGTACACCACTGTACTTCTTGATAGGTGGAGACCATTTTGCACAGCCCAATGAACACCCTCGTCACTGCAATCACATTAAAGATTGGTGCAAATTCAGCAAGGGAAACAAGAGAAAGAAAGAAAAATAATGGAACAAAAACTAGCCAGGTAGAGAGAGGAGCAATAGCTATTCAGTAATGGAGAAGAAAAGGTACAACTTTGGTAAAGCTTATCAACTGTTGATAAACTCATCATACCTAAAAGGTCAAGCATGTGGTCATAAATACAACAAGCAAGTCTGTAAATTTCATAATTTTTATCAAAGAATAAGGTGAACTTACGCGACTATGATGTCTCCTTTCTTGCAAAAGGCAGGTATCACACTGAATATTGTAGAAATCCCATATGAGTACAGAATGGAGTCTGGAGTTCCCAGGAATTTAGCTATTTTTGCCTCACAGTCAAGGTGCACATCTGCAAGGGTACATTGAAAAGGTAAGTTCCTCCTCTATGTCTGCAACTGAGGTCATTGTCTGTGAAAGATGGTACAAACCAATTGTTCCATAAAAGCCACGTGGACCACAAGACCCAACACCATATTTCTCCAGGGAACCAACGCAAGAATCCTGAAAGTCAACCAATTCGTTTAGATATTCCAAAAAAGAAACGATTTGTTGAAACATTGTCCAGAAATAGACTTGTCTCTTACAATAATCTTCTCGTTGCCAATCAAACCGAGATAGTTTGCTGACGCAAAGTTGACAACTTCTTTACCATCAATAATTGTATGTGGTCCGGCAGCACTGTATAAAAGCAGAATAGAAGGGTTGATTCTGATGCTCAGAAGTTAAAATAATATATGATGTCCAACAACAACAAACATCTTGCAAACACAAGTTCAGAACTACTTCACATCATAAACATATTCCATGCTGCATTTATTTATTTTGATAACAGAAAACAAGACATCTCGAGGAAAATTTCTGTGAATTAGATAACATATATACAGATAGCTTAAACATATTACGGGGAGAAGTTCAATAGAAAGAATATTCCATGTACATGAGTGGCTTCGGATAGAGCACAGCTGTCATAAGGGATGCTCAATAGTTATTCCTCCAACCAAAATGTAAAATACAATTATAGGTGCAGCCAAGCAAGCTAGTAGAGTAGTAGGAGCTGCTGACTAAGAGAGCGTAGCATTGATGAAACTGCTATGATACTAGTGAAATGCAGTCACAGAAACAGCGTAATATTGGAAGCTACATGCAGTTACAAGCTTATATGGTGATGGCAAATAACCTCCTAAGAAATAATATTAGTAAGATACCATCCAGAAGCATACATTAGGTGCTCTGATGATTCTAGTGATATCAGAGAAGAGAGAATATGATCCACGAATCCTCTAGGCATTTGGGTAGCAAGGGAAAATGGTACTGTATTGCTGCATGTTCGTGAGTGCATGGTTTCATGTAGTATAAATGTATAATCTAGCGAGAAGGAATGTTCCAAATGAACATCAATCACTCACATAACACTATTAAGTGAAAAAAATGTAAGAAATGCACCTACAGTCCACAATTTGTGAATTTACTTAGAGAATGAAGCCACTAGAAAAAATTTCCACACTATTGGGTCAACTGCGGTTCTAATAATTAGTAATAATTATTGGAAAGCAAGCCACCGCACAAACCTTTCCAACATTGGAGTGTCAATTCTAGCCCCTTCCTTAATCGGAGGGCATAGCGGCTCTGGCTCCCATTCATCACATAGCTCATCAATCTCCTGCAGAGACAAATGCTAGCCGTCAGTTACATGCTTCATGAAGCAATGGCCAAACAAATACACTGTACCATTAACTGATCCTAGTAGTTAACAATGAAGAGTCCCACCTTTTCAGAGAGTGGCTTCTTTGGGGGTTTGTAGCTCTTCCTGGTGAGCTGAAACACTATGACTGCAATAAGAAGCCCTTCTACGACCAAGTGCCCTGACAAATCACATCGTCACCTAATGTCAGACACTAAGCCCAACCGAACCAACTTATTAACCCAAGGGGAAAAGGGATTACCATCAATATGGACCCCAAAGACGACGGCACGGGCAAGAGGGGCATTGAACGCAGCGGAGACCCGAGCGAGCACCGCCGCCGTGGCGTTCACAACGGGCAATGCCATGTCCATATCCCCCAGGAGCTTCTCGTATACACCTCCAGCACCTCCAATCTGCCAACCAAACAGTCAGATCGATCGCTGGTTCAGTTCAGCTGAACCCGTTTGGAATTCTCGGGAGATAAACCGCTGTTAACTGTCCCCTGCGCGCAGCAAGGGAATCCGCAGCAATTTGGACGGCTTGGAGCGCCCGCCCCAGCACGAGAGATTCGGATTTGATTGGCAGCAGCGGGAAGATCCAGCAGGCAATTCATCCAAGCGAAGCTAGGGCTTCCTTACCGAGAGAAAGGAGGAATCAACCCCAAGTCCGGGTCGGATCTCCGCCGCCAGCCGTGAGGACGACTACAATTCCTCCGAGGTGGCGCGCTTCGCTGCAGCGGAAGGGGGTTTGAAGGCCTCGGGGGCGCCGGCGACGGGTCGACGAATGGGCCCTGGAGCCAGGCGGGAGCGGGCGCCGGGTGAGTCGGATTCGAGCGGCGGATTCGAGGCGGTGGTCAGTGCAGTCGCGATGCGGTTGTAATATAAGGTGTGGGGCGGGGGAGAGGGAGGGAGACGACGACGCGGAGGAGGAAGAGGCGACGAGACGAGGTGGGTTTGAGTGGGCTTGCGCCCGGGCGGCGGGCGGTCGCCTTTGGCTGGCGGGCGCTGGCTGGGCTCGGCCTCGGCTGGTTCGGCTTCCGCCGCAGCGGAGGGAGGAGCTGGTCGTTGTCGTCTCCTCTCGACCGGGCCAGCCAGCGTTGAACCGGGTGGCAAACTGGCAATGGTCAATCCTGGCTGATACTTTTTTTTTACGAAAAATATGCTGCTGCTGCAAACTGCATCATCTGCTGGGCTTTTATCAGTGGCTAGTTAACCGCCTAGTACCAGTCTTATTCATGGCATGGCTCCCCTGATGGCTGATGGCCCCTCGAGACTGACTTCACTTCAGACCTACTCCCTTCGTCTTCAAACAAGTGTCATTTTCACTTCTCAAGAAATAATTTTAATCAAATATATGTACAAAATTAATATCATTGGAGATATTTAAATTTAGTTTTTTATCAAATTTATTTGGAGATAAAAATGTTGCACGTCTCACATTGAGAGCAGTTTGCAAACTAAACAAGATCGTGGTTGCAATGCCAATTCGTTATGCTTGGCGTGCAGGAGATGGGCGCGGGTGGACTGCTTCAACCAGAGTGGGCAAAGAGGAAAACGGCCTGGAATGATTGATCGGTCAATCTGTGCGCGAGGGCAGAGGCAGGAGACGTCAACTGATCTTTGTCAAAACTTGAAGGCGTTGTAAAAACGCAAATCGTACTAGAATATCATCAGAAAGAAAAACGATGGATACGCATCGTGACTTTTCACATCTGGTGCCCGTTTCGGCCTTCAAGTCCGAGGCTGACTCTGTTGTGTTGGCGAGTCGTGCAGTGTTGGCATTCGCTAATTTTGAAATGATGATAATTTCAATTCCTGCCTTTTCATTTTCTCTTCCTTTTCGGAAAAAATTCGACACGCTACTCCTCTTTTAGTAGAACGCAAATGGAACATAGGGAAATTTTATTACAAAGTGGCTAAATTTTATTATTACAGGAATTGAAAATAATTGTAAAATACAGTGGCCTTTCAAAGAAAAAATTGTAAAATGCAGTGAAGGTAATGGGCTGAATGGGATGGAAGATTCTATATATTGGCTGTGCCGATCCGTTTTCCAATCTGACCCTTTGCACTTTGTTCGATGGCCCAGTTAGCTTGAAATAAAGAGCATATACACTTACTATTATTATTTTTTTTGGATAACCACTTACTATTATTTTAGATTAGTGTTACGGCAGACCGATCATAAGATAAGATAAGAAAACAAAGTTACCAAACTATTTGCGCGAGGTGTGGCGCAATTTTATTGGACGGAGATGTGCAGGATATTGAATTATTTTAAATCTCAAATTTGAAATGCATTTTTCTCACAACACAATAGTCCATTTTTTATTCCGTTATATAAATGCAACATAATGAGATCAGTATGGGATTATTTTAATTATTTTGATTGTTTTAAAATTTTAAGTTCCAAATATACTACTTCAACATTCTAAGCAGTCTACAGACTACAGTCACTCGCCTAAATAAAACAATCACTTCTAGTTTGCTTAAATCAGATTTATTCAACATGAAGCAAACAGATATGTAGCATATGTGACTTATCTAGTGCAAACCAACCTCTCCGTGCAAACTTGCAAACCCCTCATCTGGGTCACATGATATTGATCCAAGAGGGTGCATGGGGGAGGTTTGCAAAAGTGTAAGATGCGCTCCTTTGGATCAAGATCATATGACTAGACTAGAAGTTTGCACGGTTGCACGGAGAGGATAGTTTGCATTTGATACGGTGCCCTTTGAATATTCCACTCAATTAAAAAATGTCCTGCTCAAGAAAAAACAATATTGTGCCCGTTGATATGATGGTTCAACTTCAATGTAGACTCAACGGTTAATAAAAAGTGATTGATAGATATAACCAAATTAATTTAAGTAATATTAGTGAGATAGACCAATTACTTCCTTTCAAACGAAGATATTTACCTCAGGTTAAGCTCACCACGACGCAAAAAGTGAATGCTGAGTTGCTGACATAGTCTCGGCAAAACCATTTCCTTTTACGTGGAAACAGCAAATCCTGCCGGTTGGTCTACTGGTGGGAGCTCATGAAAAGATTGCCCTGTCCAGCATATCTGGGTAATGGTGGAATATGCGAGCATAGCCTTCTCCTTTGTACTATTTCAGAACCTGTAGCTATTGCATAAGATGCAAATCTGGTGTCTCCACCGCAATAATGAAACTTGCTGAAATTCTGCTTTTCGTTAAAAGCACGCGAAATGCTTTTTCGGTGAAACAGATACTCCCACAGATGAAATCGATTCCGTAGAGAGATGTAGTGGATTCCAAACAAGACCGTAAAGGCAAATGTCTTGCAAGAACCATCAGCAGATAAGATTATTGTAGGAAATTAGTTGATTAATTATGAGCATCGAAGCGTTACAAGGGAAGATTAAGGGGCAAGCTTTACATGCACTGCAATATTAGATGATCGAAGCAATAGCATGCACGCCATTGCCATGCGTACGTGCTCCTCGATCGCATTCACACCACAACGCACTACTAAGCCACACAGAACAGACTTCTCCAAAACCCAACAGACACACCTGCGCACACTGGCATGTTTACACACACAACATATACATATATGTATATTTGTATATCTGCCATGACGAGAGCGATGGAGCTGCAGCCGCTGCGCGCGTTTCCGTCAAGTCTGCGGCCGGTTGGCTCTGCCCCTGCGCAAAACCGCAACCGCGTGTTTCAGAAGCTAGTCAGAAAAACCGAAGCGCGCGCGCGTGTGCTGGGATCGATGGGAGAGCGTGGCACCTGTTGTTATTCCTGTTGCCGTCGCGGGCGTCGCGGGCGTCGGCGGCGCGGCCGCGGGACTCGATGTCGCCGACGTCCTCCCGGAGACAGTCGAAGTGGCGCCTCGCGTCGTCGGCCGTCCTGCCGCCGCCCACCGCCGCCGCCACGCGCTCCCACGCGTTGATGCCGTAGGTGGCCAGCGCGCGCTCGAACCTCTCGTTCTCGCTGTCGCTCCACTCCATGATCCCTCCTTCTCTCCTCTTCTCTTCTCTTCTCACCTCGCTCGCTGCTTCCTACCAAACTTCTTCAAGCTGACCAACGTCTAGCTAGCTGCCACTCTCAGCTGCCGATGATGATCTGTGTTGCTTCGAACCAGGCAGTTCGATCGTGATATTTATAGAGGCACAAAGAGAGGCTCTGTCGTCACAACATGGACGATTGGTCTAAATTGAAACCTCCTGCATGCTACGCTGCAGCAGCAAGTCGATCTATGTGCACAACGGTAGCGATGCTGCTAATATTCTAAGAGGCGAGTTGCTAAGAAAGTTCGATGCAAGGGGGCGTGGGAAAGTGAAAGCAAGGTGCAAATTGTTGGAGGGGCTTGCGATGGCAGCAGAGGGCCGACGAGCGAACTGATTGGCGGGGGTTTTATTCGACAGACGTAAGAAAGTATCGGGGCTTTAGGCGATGTGGCATTATTTTAACCTCAGCTTGGCTTTCTGTTAAATGGGTGCCAGATCAGAGGGATCGATGCCCTCTCTCATGCTCATGCCTTAGCCTAGCACTAGCGCTTAGCTTGCTGGCTTCTACTGAAACTTTGTCATTTTTTCAGTTCAGTATTTTTTTTTTTGAAAGATCATCAGTTCAGTATTTGAAGCTTAGCTTGCTGGCTTCTACTAAAACTTTGTGTCATTTTTTCAGTTCAGTATTTCAAAAGGAAATGTCGATTCAGTTAATCCTTGAGCAGATGTTAGAGCAGGAAATTTTCAACCATTTCTTCAATGAGGCATCCATGTATTTCAACTTCAAATTTTATAACTTTTAACCATTGATTTTGCTGCATAAAATTGGAACCTTCAAAGCCATCTTAAAGTATTTCCATATATATTATCATATTTTCCTTACAATTTAGCAATTAAGTGTTTTCTTCAAGATCATATCAAGTCAAACCACACCATATATTTTGAAATGGAGGGAGGACAAAGTAATCATCTTCACAACGACAAAAACGAAAGTTCAGCCCATATCTTCATATTCCTGGTATAAAAAAAATGTCACTAAACGTCTAGTATTGTGGTTAGAGGGCCTGGAGTGATGTATTATTATTACTACTATATCTCATAATTTTCAGTGGTTGTGAAACCAAGACTTAAATTCGTTTTCTTCACCAAAATAGACATTAACCATATGAGGATATTTTGTTCTTTCCCAGAAGTAGCAGCTATGGTTTGTTCCAACAACATCTCAAATTATGGAAAATAAATGCTTTTGAAAAGTCTTCGTGAGGCCAAACAGGTAGTCGGCAGTAGCCAGTAGGTACGACATGAACGAGCGACGAGCGAACCAGATAATCTAGAATTTGGCATCACTATAAGCAAAAGTCCCAATGAGCTAGATTTGCATTCTGGATTGCTTGCCTTATATTGAAAAGAGGATAGGCCAATCATCTGACAAATTTGGCATGCTATGCATGACTAGCAGTTTAGCACATATACAATGGCGCCATCAGAGGAAAAGGAGTTGGGTCAAGTTGTGCACCTGACTTTATGCCCAAATTTGTATATGCACACTGGACCTGGCTTTAGGCTATCGGCCTGCTCGAGGATCATGAACAAAAAGCAAATGATAAGGAATAATTGCATTTGTTATATGTAACACAGAGCAAGTGCACTAAAGGCAGGGGACTTGGATTCCTCCAACAATAATATTATGCGCACATTAACAACTTCGCAGTGGGTTTGTTATTGCATAATTGCTTTGCACAGTGAGATGGATATAATTAACTTCACCTGAGATAATCTTGCACCAGGTTAGCAGCATCAAAGAATAGTCTCAGTTTGCAATATTTTGTGGCACTGAACTTGGACATATGGATCATAATCAGTCTCCTGCAACGTGTATTCACCCAATTAGTGCTCTAAAGATTAATATGTGCTGTTAGTCTTTGTTACCCTATTCAATCAAGGAATACCTAGTTGTTGACACATAGCATTATTGTAATATTAATTGTCACGGAAAGTTAGCTAACTATACCTTTTGTTTTAGGAAATATTCAAATATTGTAAAAATATCGATGATCAAAAGGTGAATATATATGTTGATGGCACATAGCCTAAGCAGTTCTATTTTTAGTTCTATTTGATGGCACATAACCTAAGCAGTTCTAATATCGATAAGCAGTAACTAGCAATGAGGCTATCAATTACGCGAGTGAAGCTTTGCATTTATTTCAAGGTGCTATGCTCTCAGTAAAACACTCCCCACCCGGAAAATGTGTTTATATGTGATTTTTTTTGCTTTTGACATCAGGTGGTCCGGCTTCTTGCATTAGCATTATGCTTTTTACATCCTTCCATTAACATGATTGCTCATTTTTACCTTTCAACCCTACTGAAAAATCGAAAAGGGGAAAATCAATGGGAAAAAGACAAGAAGTAGGACCTAGCTCCTTAGCTAGAAACAAAAATTTCCCCTTTGCACTATACTTGTTCGGTGAATCGTGACGTATCTTCTCTAGAGGTCAGAAGAATCAAGAAAAGAGAATCTACTCTGCTACTGGTTACAAAAGAATTATAGCACTGAAAAAAAGTGGCAGGCATGCGTTGGAAGCTCCTAGATTGAGAATTTCACTGCAGTTTACTGTCTGTATTATACCGTTTTGTGATCGCTCCACAACGATGAACTTTTTCCTTCTAATTTAATTGTGTGTGGGGTGCACATTGGAAGATTAGATGCTTCAACTTGTAAGATTTTGTCTATGGCATCACATATCGTTCACTAAATAAGAAGATGAGCACACACAAGTGTCTGGGAAGTTAAAAATTATCGGAGGCTCTAGCTTTGCTCCCCATGAGTATTGATATATTGCATCATTGCGTCACAACTGTATTAGATTATCTCTACCATGCATGGTTACTGGAGAGTTAAGGTATAAGTAGATATAGTGCATATGCATACTGCATAGTGTAGTGTTGTTTCTATTGCATATCCAATTCCCTTTAGAAAGAATCTTCCGCAAAACAAGTCTTCAGAAATAATCAAATGCATTGTCTCAACTGTCAACATATATGGACATGTATTATGTATACGAGTGTGGTGCGTTGCAGCTTTACTCCTACTTCCAAACTTGCCTGCTGAATCATTACATTTTCTTCCAAGCATGTCTTCCTTTCCCCTTTTATCCCTGATGACCAGATATGTTGTTGTGCTTGAAAATTACCAGATTATAGTAAGTCATAGTGTAGGTAAAGCATGATTTTATTTGGCAATTATAATAATGTCATGCACTAGCACTTCCCTTACGCTTCAGACATGGAAGTGCAAGGCTAAACTGGTACGGAAAACAACCAATTCACTTCAATACTCCCATGGATTTACAAAAAAAAAAAGGATCTCATAAATAAGAAACAATTCTTTCAACCAATCTATAGGAATCTTGCGTTCCCAAGAGGCCTTCACTCACCAGTTCCGTTGGATAAGGCCATGTGTACTCGACATTGATAAAAGTTTGAGACCAGCAAGGCAGCAGCTAACAAAGCTGTTGCCACTAGTGCTAGCTGATCAACATCCTCCACCAGCTCTGCAGCATACAATACCTCGGAAACAATATGATACTCCAGTCCGATCCATGGGTCAACTACGGAAGGCGGCGTGTGAGGCTACATTCGCTTCTTTTCCGTAAGGGCTTTCTCACGTTTTCTACACGCAAATACTCTCTGCCATATATTCCTCTTCTACGTAAGCAGATCTGCAGCCATTCGTTCAGCTAGCGAGGAGCCAGCAAAAGATTTGCACAGGATTTGTGCGTACGTGCATACAGAGATCGACACAGAGTTAGTTACGAGGGAATGAAAACGACCCCCTTTCGATTCATCTAATCAAAGTGCTCCGAATGTACTTAGCAGCATACCATACTTGTACCCACATGCCTATATCTTACGCTTGGTGAAGGTAGGCACAATGTTCCCCAACCAGCTGACGACTGGTTGGTTAGTGTGAGCTCCACTTTTCCCTCAGGGCGATCATATATATCCTTATTAGCTAGTAGCTACTGTCTCCTGAGTCCCAATGTTTATTCACCAAACGATCTCGACGCTTCCACCACTTTTGCTCTCCTCCTAATATAATGGTTGAACCATTGTTTACATGCGTGATCGGCATAGGTGGAGGCAAGTTGGCATTGTAGGCTTGCAGGTACCAATTCCACCACCTCTCATCACCACCATTGAGGTTCTTCACCGATCCTTTAGTTTCTTTTTCATAGAGATGTGAATGTGTGCATGTATATAAGTGCTTACGTCTGTACTTCGGGAAAAAAGAAGAAAAAATATCACAAAATGCCTTAAGAATTTCGCAGAACTATATATGCACCTTTTGATGCGCACGAATATAAATGGTTTGGAATTTTTGTGGTAACTGGGCCTACTTGTACAGCAATGGTGGTGCCATGTAGAATGTTGAATCTTGAGGACCACCGATTTATGCACCGAGAGCCAATAATAACAAAAGCCATTCTTATAACAAATTGAAGTTCCATTGATTGGTGAACGGCGAATACCTGCCATTCGCCGTGACCTTCAGCATTTCCCAAAAGCCAAAGCCAAGTTCAGACAGAGAGCCTACGAGCTGGGCCTCCTCGAACGCTAAGCTAGAAAAGCATATGGTCATAGTACATCTTCCACGATTGTGATCTCTGCGTTGCCTCACCGAAAGGCCAAAGCGAGACCTATCCCAGCTAGGGATAAGAACAAACATCCGACTTGCAAAACGGATTGCAACGGATCGTGACGGGCTATATTCTACTCCGTTTTCTACGGCGACAGTATGTTTTTTGAAGTCACTTAACCCTCATCAATACACTATGTGCCTGTTTCCAACTTGCTTGTTGCAAAATGAACGATAAACCATCTGGGAATGAAGTCGTTCGGTCGCTCCGGTGTTGAGCACTTGAACTGATCTCAAATAAAATCGTCAGTTTCTGCACTGGCCGGCGACGACGAGGGACCGGTACTGGGGCGGCTATCAGCGCGTTCCTTCGCCTGAAGGCCAAAGCACGTACAAGAACAAACATCAAACATCACATAAACCACAATCCTTTCAGACACCAAACATGCTAAATTCTCATCAAAACCATGGATGAGGGGTTACAAATAGACAGTCTACAGTATGAGTTTATTCAAATAGCTTGGCATTTCCTCACGTACATCCCATAGCTACATGCACTAATAATTCATGGATATCTCTAAAATTTCTTATTTTCTACCCTCATGGACAGAGTCCCTACAAATAATGTGCTATCTTGCTGCAAGGGCGGCGCTTATTTGGCACAATCGGGTGTTTCTAAATAAACGAGATAATGATGGTACACCGTGAACGGAATTTATACAGTATCAATGAATTTGAATGGTTGATACAGCAGCTGACACCTCCCTTGTTCTTGGGTCAGCATCTTCTAGTGAAACGCCCCGGTGGTCTTCCCGAACAAGAAGTGGCAGAACACCAGCTGAGCTCCATGCACTGGCTACAGCATTACTTGCATCGCCCAAAGTCAAAGAAAAAACTGCATCAAAGCCACCAGCTCCAGGGACTCCAGCTAGCAGAACACCCTCCATATTCATGGTGGCGTCTAGTAGTTGTGTTTGCGACTCTGGCTCAATCTGCAAAATAAGGCCAAAGATGACAAACAAGATTGAATAAGAATATTAGCACTATTATCTACACTAATATTGACAAACAAGTTTCCTAACACTTGCAGTTTCATAAAGGGAGTCTTACTGGAACACCGGCTGCTATGCCCATCTCGCGCATATGAAGCCTTATCTCAAGGAAAGCATCCCTTGCAGCCAGCAGTGATCTAACAATTGTTTCTTGATGTTGGTTAGTAGCCACCTCTGTCCACTGGTGAGAACAAAGAAAAGAATTTAGTAAGAAAGACATCCAGGATAACCTTTTGGTTTATTTTTTTCTCGCGGATTTCAGAGTAAAGTGATAGGTGCTGATTAAAAATGGGTTTGAAAGCAATGGAAAAAACAAAACAAAAGGCAAAGTATTATGGTTTATCTTTTTTTTTGCAGGTGATTATAGTTTATCCTAACACTGCCATTTCCCTGTTCATCAATCTATTACTCCAAACAAATAAGTTGTTCTCAGAAATTTGATAAGAGTAATCTAATAAATATAGATATAAGGATATACAAAAAATAATTGTAGTTACCTTCCCATATGCGAGACGACTACAGGACCGCACTACAGATTCATATGCCTCCTGATGATCTTCAGAAAGTTTTTTTAAGATTCTCAGTTGGTTCTCCAGCGCTGAATTGGCGATTCCCAGCTTACTCCATGTATCTTTGGATTTCTCAGGGTCAGATTTCTGCCAGCGTTTCACAGATCCAACCATTGATGGAGTAGATGTTCCTCCAGTTCCAGGTTCCCCAAGGAGCTAGCAGAAAAATTCCAACACTATGTTAGAATTCTACTAGAAGACATCTTTACAAATCTGTCAAAAACAACACCAAATAAAATGGCAGAAAATATTATTGGTTCATATTGCCCCCCTCGTTCTGGTAATGGTGAGAACATAAACAAACAGATTTTCAAATTTGCATGGGATCGATATTAGCATGGCAGGCATGTGAGATATATATGACATGAGGTTATAACAGAAGCCTCATCCTATATGATGTCACAATCAGCACAAGGCATTGCCTAATGGCTATAGCGTGTACCCATAATAGAATTGCATGTATTTAGTAAACAAACTGTAAATCCTTTACCACTGGTAGCAGACCATTATTAGTTATGGTGGCTGGTGACAACTGACAACCAGTAAAATGATTTCAATGACATTTCATGAAAGTTAAAATAAGGCCATAAACCATGTGGCTTGGTAACTTACAAGGGTCATCAGAGGAGGCAATGCAAATTGTGTATTCTCATGATCCCACCTTTGCGTAACAATATCTGATACTACATCTGGCAAGCAAGTCCCTCCTGTAGCCTGTAGATATTGCAGTACATCAATTTATCAAATGTAGTGAGATTCTACTGACAAAGTTGATGACCTACACATTATCTACCACTGAAGTTTCTGACCTGAGCTGAAGAGAGTATTTCTGGAGAAAACCTTATGTAGCGCTGACTCCCATAGACAGCAGCACTAACATCAAAACCACTTCCAATTTTCCCTTGTGCTATACAATGCGCACTTTGGGCAATAGCATGAACCAAGTCAAGATCTCGGCCAGTTGAACTATCACTTGAAGATTGTCCAGGACATGAAAGGTCAACAGCACCAAGATAGTGAAGAAGTGCTGCAACAACTGATGTGGTCATGGCAGCCGATGACCCAAGTCCAGTTTTTGCTACTTCAGGTTTACATTTTTCTCCAGTCATTGATCCATTAGCAACTTCTGAGTTAAATGTAATTGAAGAGAACGGAGGCAATGAAAGCAGTACCTCCGGAGTAAGAGGGAGACCACGTGCTTCAATCTGAAGAAACAATGGAAACCAACAAGCTAATTATTTCCAAAAGATTCAGTGTTTAGCAGTAAACATGAACTAGGTCAAACAAGGAAAATTGAAGTACTTCTGAATGTTTAACAAATTGCACCCAGCAGCCCAGTTCATCAATTTGACATTTTAGAGTTGGCCATTCCTTCAAATTTCATTAAATCATAAGGTTTACAATGCATGAAGCCTAAATAACAATAATAATAATAATCTACACAAAATTTATAAGAAAAAGAAAGCAAGCATTACAGGCACATCACATGTCATATAAATATTCCAACACATTTACTTTAAGTTCTGCATCTAATTTCCACCTTTATAGTAAGAAGCTTACTATGCCAATTTTGGTCACAATTAAAGTAATTTTTTTATCACAATGGTGTGATCATCATGGAGACGATACAGAACCACAGCCCATTACAAAACAGATAACACTTAAAAGTTTTAAATTAGACTCTGGCAACCATGCTATTGTTTTAGTGGAATGCGTAGAGATCAGAAAATATATATTCAAGACTAGACATTTCGTTTTTTACAGACTGTTCAAATTAGAAAGCTATAAAAGGAGCTACAAGGGTCATGTTAACATCAAATCTCCCTTTTCTTTCCCAATTGCATAGGATTTTGGGTGTAGTAGACTTGTGCAAAAAGTAAGCTTATACATACAAGAAGCTTTACCTGCTTTCTATAAGAATAGAAGTCATTGCAACCCAGAATCGTAATGCTCAGACCTGCAAGAACAAGTTGGAATATTTTTCAAAAATGAAACGGAAATATGCTCTAATATACATCAAACATGTGACCAAGAGAAGCTTGACAACCTTGCAACAGTAGCTTATCTAGTGCATCCCTCTTCTCTTTGTCAGTAATGGTCGCTTTAGCAGCTGCTACAGAGAACTGTATGGCCTGCTCCACGAAAGGGTTTGCAGATTCCCTGCAATGCAACACTACAACTATCAATGACACTACCACCAAACTCGAGTTTCAGCAACAATTCAACAAAACAACTCGAGTTTCAGCAACAATTCAACAAAACAAGAGCGCTTCGCCACGAGAATCATTTAATAATGATGAGGAACTCGCCTCGCAGACGTCAATTGCAGCGTCGATTTCTTCAGGGACAGCTTGTATGCAGCCTCTCGGGAGAGCTGAGGGGAAGCCACTTTGACATCCGTCCAAGCCTAGCACCAGTACAGGGCACACAGGGTAAGGAGCTGAAACCAACGGAATGGCAGAAGCGGGTTGCGGTGAAGGGGAGGAGCGCAGCTTAAGAGGGCTCACCCAGGCCCAGGAGTCGGCGGGGAGGCTGTCGCGGAGGGGGCGGACGACGGCGTAGAATCGGGCGGTGGTGCTGAGGACGAGGCCGGCGTTGGGGCGCTCCAGCACGAGGTAGCCACCCGCGACGAGCACCTTCCCGGGCGCCGACGCAACCCTGCGCCCAGATCGGAGCAGCCCGGAGGTTGGGAAACGCGAAATCTAGCGAAGTAGCGGGATGTTGTAAGATGACGGTGCTAGCGAGGACTCACACTTCCATGGTCTTCGAATTCTCGGCCGGCCGGGAGTTGATCGCCTCCGCTGGAGCTTGGCGGGGAGTGGAGAGGGGACGGGCTGAACAGCAGCGCGGTGGCAGTGGTACGCTCTCGCGATCGCGGCGACGGCTGGGCGTCCGGGTGCGGAGGAACCGAGGGGGGAGAAGGGGAGGAGTCGGCGGCGACGTGGCAGTGGGGCTGCCGCGCCGTCGCGCCGAGCCACCGAGAGTGACAAGCCCAGGTGGCCGTTCAATTGGACCAGGCTTCGCTCGTTGAATCGTGTGGGCTAACGAGGCCTGCGCGTCAGTTTGTTAGATGACGTGCTGGGCCGTGCGAGCTGACTTGAGCTGGACGACGCGGTCGGTAGGCTGTGCGAGACTTTATTGCGCATTGCGCAAATCTGCCTATCTGCTGCTGCTTCGAGGCTCAGCTTGTGGATTTTTTTTTTTTTGTGAACGGCTCAGCTTGTGGAGTTGAACAGTGGAAAAATACAAGGGGATTTGCACGTAATCAAGCATCGATGTTGCAGAAATCAGTCGACTCTTCTTCTGCTTAATAGAGTGCAACTGCAAACTGCAGAAGGGGGGAAAATGTGATGCGCTTTGTGCAATTCTGGCACATGTGAGTTGCGACTTCCGATTCGATTTTGATCTACTCTGTGACCAGGACTCCTCATCTGCAAGACCTGAAACACCTTTGTATTGTTGTGGAAGGCGGACAGGCCGCCTGACACTGACGAGCACGAGCCCTAATAGAGACAGATCCAAAGCAACTGCCCCGCGTCGGGTTATGATGCAGTTAGTTATAGAGCCTTTGGAGGAATCTCCCCATCTCCCTGCACGCGAACCACCAGCAGCGGAGGCCCCTCCTGCAATGCCACCATCCAATTCGGCAACTGGCCATCGGCGCTCTGCGCTCAGACCACGCCACGCCATGCCAGCATCTAATGCGCGGTCAGATCGATCGTTAGCTGCAAATCAAGCTCCCTGCCGCTCACTGATCCATTAAACAAAGTCTGGTCAATGGGGGGCCTCGCGGGCAGGCGAACGGCGAGCTCCCTCCGGGCTCTGGCTCTTCCGACAGGGACACGTTGTGGTCCATGGCCTCTCGAGCCTCAAGGGGACCCGGCGATCGATCCATGGATCCATCCATCGACGGATCGAGCTGCATTATGAGCTGCAACCTCCAGCAGGAGAGCAAGGCATCTGCTCTACCTGATGGATCCATCAGCTCAGCTGCCTCTCTCTGAAGAGAAAAAATATATGTATATATACAAGTATACAAGTGGCCTCCTGCTTCCGGCCTCCTCGAGTATTTGTTTGGACCGCCGATCACCTGATCCTCAGAAGGAGGGCTCTCATATGATATGATGATTGGGGACGTTGTCAATTCTTTTGGGCTTGGGCAGTGGGGGCGGGTGGAGTAAAATAGGAGGGGGATGACATGTGAGACAATGTGGCTTTGTTCCCTATTGAATTATCGCTCTAACAAATTGTATTCATTCATCAATGAGCTTTCTTAATTAATTGCGAGTCAACAGCTGGAGTTCTGAACTTTACGATGGTCTGTTGACGCTGCGATTAAACTGCTGGATTAACCGCCAATCCGTAGTTACTAAAAGACCTCTCAACAAGAGTAGGTGATGATGATAAACCGTGAAAGATTTCAGTGCTCGACCAGAAGAACTTTTCACAAATTGTTCAATTAGGATCTGTGTTCATTTACTGAAGTTGAATGACAGGGATTACTGCCATTGGCAATCGGAACTGATTGTTTTCTTTTCTGAATAGCTTTTGCAGGTCCTATGTGTGTAGCAGCATTACTGTATTAGTTGCTTTCCAGAATGGAAAGATCCGAGTAGAGAATGCATGTATGTATGGGCATGCAAAAGACGAGCTCCAGTCTCTCCAGACCGGGCCATGGCGCGCCGGAGCGAGGTTCATGAACCTAGCTTGACAATACAATGATTGGTTCGTTGGGCCGAGAAAGAGACGACCGGACAGTTGGCGCGGCCGGGATGAGAGCGATGAGCGAGGCGACGACGACGAATGATGGATGCCCGCAAGCTTTCGTCGATCGCCTCATCAAAGTTTGCGAAAGCGTTAAAGGATATCCCGGGGCCTCTTGAACTAACCCCCGCTTTTTTCAAATGCTCGCTTTTGTTGCCGCTAGACGAAGCAGATGAAAAGGAGCGCTCCTTGCTGCTGTCGTAAAGCGGGGAAGAAGAAGAGAAAAAGAAGTGCGCTGCACAACTGTAAATAATTAAACTAGAGCCAGCTCTCTCTGCGCTCGGTTAAGAGAGAGAGCGAGGCGTGTCTTGCCTACTCCACGACGCCACTCGAGTCTAGTGTCGTTTTTCTCCTTGAGGAAAGTCACTTGAAGCCATCATGGAACCATCTGCGAATGTGTGTGTGTGCGCGCCACTGACATGATGAGCAATGATACTACAAGATCTCTTTTCTACTGTACTAGGTTTACTAACAAATCGATGCATGCTCGATCTCTTGAGCCCGTGATTGCAGGCTTAATTTGTCAGTTAACCAAATCGCCCGGATCACGCAAAGCATCAAGCCGTCGATTAACCTGCGGAGAGGATTATTGGAGGTGGCGTGGCGAGAGCTCCCTGCAGGTTCACTCTTCTTTGTTCAGGCTTCGATTTTCTAAACGCGCACGAGCGAAGCCAAGCAACACGTTAATTCCTGTTGCTATCCTAGCTAGGCGGGCGGCCGCGGCCGGCCCGGTCACGTGCCCGGCCGTGCTGTCGTAGCGTAGCCGCCGCGTACGCGCATACTATCTACAGGGCGCGGCCGCGCGGGCCGGGGGAGCAGGCACACGCGGCGGCGCCCTGCGGAGGCGCGCCGCGGTCGCCGGCCGGCGCCGCGCGGCGGGACAGCCGTGCATGGCCGCGGGGCACGGTGTCGATCGACGCGGCCCGGGCGGCCGGCCGGCCAACGTGCACGTACATCTCGGCTCCGCTACCTTGCTATTGTGCTATAGGCTGTAGCCTGTAGCGCATGCATGTACACGCACTCGCCGAGCCGCTGGGCGCATACGTGCGCTACACGACGTCCGGAGGTCGTCGTCGTACGCGCGGCGCTGCGCGTCGCCGGTGATCGTACGCGTTCGACGCGGTTCAGAGCTAATGGCCTAGCGCCACGTACGTGCATCATCAGTGCATGCATGCATGTGTACGAGACACGCAAGGAAGCATCCTAGCTGGATGCCGGACGCAGCAGTGCTCTACTGCTACTGCTATGCTAGACTTGAGTGATCGAAGGAGACCGTGCACGGGCCTGCGCTGGTTCCGGCCTACAGACTACAGAGACCACACTTGGACTCATGACTAGTACCACACGTTTTCGCATCGCGGACAGATTGCTAGCTGCAGGGGCTGGACACGCCCATGCCCATCCTCCTATGGATCTACTGCCGTTGCTTGCAGTTGCAGTCTTGCAGACGCGACGGGGTGGTGAACACTGAACAGCGTACACTTCACCGACAAGCTAGAGGCTCCGGCGTGTGTACATTTGACTCGCGATGCTGCTGGCCAGCTCGTGTGTTTAGGACATCGATCAGGGCTGTGTTTAGTTGGTAGAAAAATTTGCCTTTTCAACACACTGTAGCAAAAGGTATGTTTCGGCTTTTTGTGGTAAATATTGTCCTACCATGGCCTAACTAGGCTCAAAAGATCCGTGTCGCAAAGTCCATCCAAACTGTGTAATTAGTTTTTGATTTCATCTACATTTAATACTCCGAACATATATCTTTTGGTGTATTTAATGTGGTGAGAGAGAGTGGAAAGGAGGAACTTTTGCCTAACTAAACACGGCCCAGATCGCGCGCGGCAGCTAGCGCTAGTGTGTTGCCTAGAGCTAATAAGAGGTTTTGCTTGGTTGTGCAGCTGCGATGACTTGTGCGTGGAGACGGAAGCAACTGGCTGTGGGCACTCCGGTGTGATCTCTGCACGGGGATCCGCGATGCCCAACACGGATTCGCCAACTCCAACATCCTGCACGCGTGGATGCGCCGATCGACACGAGCAAGCAAAGTCATCCACCACAGTCACATGTGTGAGTGTGTATGTGCGACGACCTCGTTCTTGTCTCCAACTAATCTCCTAGAAATCAGCAACCAGATTACTACTAGTACTACTACTCTAACTCTTGCTGGGTAAAATGCTTCAGTAACCTAGGTTTGAGCTGCCGCCTCTCTTGCATCATCCACATGTAACACCATTTCTTTATCCGTCGTTTCGGTTTTACCGGTATCACCCACGCACGCACACGTGATGGTTGTACAGCGGAAAAGATTCTATACGGTCTCACTGAGAACACGCAAAACAGTGGCCGGGATCAGTGGTTTTCATAGACACTGCGATGGGAGTTTTATGCTGAACCTTCATTAGGGCAGGGGGGGTCACCGATCGTGTGTGTGCGGTTTGAGGGGGACAATCCCATAGTGGAGGAGTTCGAGATGCTGCTCAACCTTGCAGTGGGCCGCAACTTTCGGTGTGGCACAACGTTGGTAACGACGGCGTAGTTCACGAGTGGCTTATTTTGGCTCCTCTCCCAGTTAGTAGTGGTGTAGTGTTTTGTTGTGTGCGTTGTTGTGGTGGTGTTCGCTTCGACGTGTTATATACAATTGTTGCTTCTTCTTATATGACTAGGTAATAGTCCGTACGTTGCTACGGGCTAACATCGTAACTAACGGCATATTTCGTTCGCCGCCACACTTTGCCACTGTACTGTGCTTCACGTCACAACTTTTCCTGCCAGCAAAACCAACCACCAGGAGATGCTCTGTGGCGTGGTTGCCTGTGGCGTGGAGCCAAACACACCCTAAATAAACATCATAATAAAAAATATTATACCAATACACAAATCAAATAGTTTAAATGGAGGAAACACGAGAGGCGTCTCCCCCGTCTCGACAGAGGCGGACGGGAGGCGGCCATCCGTTCTCCAAGCGACCGCTCACCTTGAGCGCTCCTCCGACTGTCACCGTTACTGTCACCATTGACTCTTCAATAAAAATAGTTTAAACGTCCTAACTTGCCATAATATTATCATGAATAAGTATTTTTATAGTTTATACGAACATGATTACTACTAATATATTATTTCAAATATTATGTAGTTAAAACAAAATTAGGTAGCTTAATTAGCACATGTTCATATACAATGTGAGTGCTCATGCATGTAATTTCTTAGCTCCAAAACTATATGGGTCAGTTTGGCAGGTCTTCGCTTCTTTCTTCTAAAAAGGGCTTTGGCTCCTTTGATGGAGGGACTTCCCTGATGTAGACGACTAGACGGAGCCGTTTATTGGGAAAAAGGTTTCTCCTGTATTTTTTAGAAGAGTGGAATATGTGAATTATTTTGAAGAGATAAATTGAATGTTTAACATTAGTTCATAAGTTGAGTTCATTTGTAATTAAAAGGATTATTGTTTGAAAGCAAAAATTGAATTTTTCACATTATTTTATAAATAGAATTATATGTTACTAATTAATTTCTCTTTTTAATCTTTTTATTCGTTTTTCTCTTTTACATTTTCTCGCTTTTTTTTATCCACCCGACAACCTCTCTTCGTTCTTATCCGCTCCCGATGCCCCGCGAGTGGAGTCTCCACCGTTGCCGTTCCCCCAAAAATCCCCAATCCAGGCATGAGCTCGGCCTTCCCTCCTCCCTGATCACTCCTCTCCCAAGCTGATCTCCTGCGCCATGGAGACTCTGGCTCCCTCATTCACACCGCCACCTACCCTCTTGGCCTTTCTCTCCCTGCACTCCTCTACTCTGCCCCTCTTTGCAGCGCATGAAGCTCGGCTCCATCCATGGCTACACCATCCTATCCACGAATCCATTTCCCAAGCAACGAGGCGAGCAAGACTCCAGGTTCCAGGCCTCCAGCGGATTCGGCAACTGCGAGCTCGAGGCCGGCTCGCGCGACCGCGCACGCAAGGGGAGCGCGGCGCTCCAGCTGTTTCCGACGGCCGCGTGTGAAGGCGAGTTGTGGCTCCAGCGGCCTCGCGTGCAGGGTCAGCTGCTGACTCCGACGGGTGGCGTGGCCGGCCGGGGTGTGGCTCCGGTGAATGGCGTGCGGCTTCAACTGCTGGCGCAACGGGGCAGGCAGCAAAGCAAGTTGCGCCTCCAGTTCCCGTGGTGGCCGAACCGCTGAATCGAGCTGAGGCGGCATCTGGCTGTGGAGCGGGTGTTGGCGGGACACGGCAGCGAGTGGGACAAGGGCCTGGTGTGGGAGCCGGGACTTGACGAGGTCGAGCGCGCGACGCCCTGGATAGGCGCGGTCGGAAGGTGGACCGGCGGGCTGGGCCGGCACCGCCGTTGTCGCTCCCACCGGCACCACCGCTCCATCGTCGAGCTTCTTCTTCCTCCGGTGGTGGAGGGGAGTGGCGGCGTCATCCCAGACGGCAGAGCTCCACCCCTCGGCCAACGACCAGATGGGGTAGGTGCGAGGGAGGGGAGGTGCGGCTCGGCACTGGGCCCATATGTCGGCACCGTTCGCAAGGAGACGCCCATGGTGGCTCCACTGGCAGAACCGTGGTTCTCCCTGGCGATGTTGCCCTAACGGTCTTTTTACGAGTAGAGATGTGAATACGTGGCAGTGCTCCTGCGGTCCTGCCTTTTATTAGAAAAAATCGATACGGCCTCCCAAGTCCATGTTAGGCTGGTAGCACTCGTCGTACTCTAAAAATCATCCCCTAAAAAGAATATTCTGCCTAGTCAGCAGGATTTTGCAGTACAGTACCCATTTCTTCGCACCCGTCATACTCTATATCTCATCCCCAACACCAACCACAAACGGTGGGTCCCACACTTTTTTTATCTCCACCCCTAGTCTCTTCTCTCCCTCCCACCTCAATCCTTCCGCCCACCCGAGGGGCTGCCTCCCAGAGCTCGCCGTTGCTCCTCCCCATCTCTCTCCTGGCGCCATGCCCTGCTCTCACTGCCCGCGCACCGCCCCCTCCCTGCTTCCTATGCTCGCGCGCGCGGCCGGGCCCTTCCTCTTCCCGGCCGGCGAGAAGAACCTGTGATAGCGGCGGTCGGGCACTTCCTCTCCCCGGCGGCTCGAGCTCGGCGGTGATGCTCCATGGCGGCGACAGAAGCACCCGACGGCGCGGCCCCGGGGGCGGAGCTCCCTCTCCAGCGAGCCCCCGACGACGTTCCCAGCGAGCCCCCGACGGCGTTCCGGTGCGTGGAGCTGGCGACCTCCGCCGGCGCCCGGAGGGGCGGCCCAATCGACGGCGGATCCGCCGGATTTGGGGCCGGATCGACCCGGCGGCGGCACGGATCCATGGCCGGATCGCCCGGAGGAGACGGCGGCGAGCCCGGGTGTCGCGGCGACCTCCTGCGCCGGCGTCCGGCGGCCCGGCCTGCAGGACGGCGGAACCGACCCTCGAGCGCCGACGCCCGCCGGCACGGCAGCCTCCAGCAGGGCCCCTCCCTCCCATTCTCGCGCGCGGGGCCTCCTCTTCCACCCGCCCCTCCCTCTCTCTCCATCCGGCACGGCGAGGGTAGGCAAGGCGCGCCCGGATCGAGCGGCCCTGGCGGCAGAGGAGCCCGAGGATGGCAGATCGAAGGGAGCAGTGGGGAGGAGCAGGAGCTAGGGGCGCCGTCGGCCGTTCTCTCTCCGGTCTCTCTCTCCTTCTCCGCCGCCCCTCTCTGCTCCCCGGCTGGCCGTGGCCCTGCTCTCCTCTCTGCCATGGCGCGCAGCAGCAACGACGACGCGAGGTGGGGCCGCTGTGGGCGTAGCGCACGCCTGGGAAACGCTGGATTTGGCATTCGCGGGGAGGGAACGCCACGACCAGTACGCTTTGGCGTCTGCCGGTGCGGGAGAAAAAACGGCAAATGGCATACGCCAGGGTCCACGGTGTCCCGTACCGGGCCTTTTACCGCACCCAGTGCCGGCAGCCTTATACAATAGACATGCGGGGCGGTTGATCTGGCGGCCTAGGTGCTGGTGCATCGGTAACCCCACACTACTGTTCAGCAGAATAGTGGGTGCAGGGCGGTCACTGCATACGTGAGTGAAAGCCAGAGAAGGAGAAGCACAGATCGCAATCAGCATTCAGAAAACAGCATGTACTATAGTCAATTGGCTGGGCTAGCTGTTGCACGCTGGTGTGGGTGGCCTAGATCGCAGAGATCGGGCTGCGGGTAATTTGACGGTGAAAAACTGTCTGGTCGGTGTTGCAACTTGCATGCAGCTGGCGGGTATAAGCATGTGGAACAGTCAGCAGCTGCTGGCTGCAGCCCCTGCTAGTTATCTTATATACATCGATCTCCCAGGTAAGATCCCAACTGTCATCTCAGGCGATCTCACTCACAGCAGATCAATTGAAGAATTAAGGTCAATCTGGCAGTGGATTCGTTGCGCTTGTTATCACCGCCAAAATCTGCAGCAGGTGCAAGCTGCGCTATACCCTAATCAGAGAACACAAAAGAATTGTGCAGACACGATCCGTTTCAGATATCGCGCGTCTGAAATCCGGCGGGCGTCGCCACTTGCCTGCGCTTCTTGCTTGGCGTCACTCGTTTGATGCTTTGTGTTTTTCAGCTAAGAGGCTAGGCAGACGCGGACAACCAAGTAACTAACACATACACACAACAGCTGCAACTGCAAGCCTCGACATTATCAGCCTGTTCGTTTGGCTGGTGGCTGGTGGTTTGTGCTGATTTGTTCTGAGAGAAAAGTACTGCTGGCTGGTTGCTGGTGGCTGGTTTGTTCTGAGAGAAAAGTACTGCTGGTTGGTGGCTGATAAGCCAAACGAACAGGGCGCTAGCGCTATAGCATCGCACGCAGGTGGTCGCTCGAGCCAGCCGCAAGGCTTCTGCCGATCGAGCGAAGCGAGCGAGCGCAGGCCTCGCCAATCATTTGGGCAATTGGGCGAAGGCGAGCGAGCGAAATCCCAGCATGTGGCGGCCGCCGTCCGGCCCCCGAACCCCCTGTACTTGCGCGAGTTTTCTTTCATTCACCGCCCCTCGGACGATGCGGAAGCGGAATAAGAAATTAAGAATCAGGGATCTTGCCGCGGAAACCCAGCAGGAAGCGATCGGAAACGAGCTGCGCGCGCGCGCGCCGGCACGAGACCGATGGGCTGGTTGATAATGCACGCAGATGCCGCGCGCGCAGCGTGGGGGAAGCGGGGATCGCAGAATCTCAACGGGGGTGGTGGACGGCGCCGGCGGAGATAGTAGATGCCATTGTTGCCAGAGTCATCAGAGATCGAGGCATCAACGCATGCATGTCCGAGAGCGTGGGCGGCTGAATATATTGAAGCCCTTTTTATTCGCAACTTGGGAGGAATTTATGTTCTTGCATTGGTTGTCGTCACAGGATCAGAACTAGAGTTTGTTACTTTGTTTCCTCTGAGTTTTTAACGTTCCGAACATATATAAACCTTAACCGGGAGGTAAATGTTAGCTACATACTCTCGCCAGTCACTACCTTTATTATGCTTAAAAAGACTTAATTGGATTGGTTAGGTTGGATGAGCCATCGTTCTGGTGGTGTGGCACGATTTGCGTTGGATCAACGAGTTGTTTTGTTTAATTAAACCTGGGCTTAAAGCTCTAGCTAGAGGCAGATGTAACAGCAGCTAGCTAATATAAGTTATAGTGAGGAGGGAGAGGGCAAGCGAACAAGTTCATCCATCAGCCAATTCGAAAGGTGTCGTGTTTGGTAGTAGAGACGGGGCGGGGGCATCATTCAGCACTAGAATTACGACCGGGAATTGGGGCTTTTTTTTACCTACTTATATTCCTCAAGCCTGGCGTACGTTGGGCGCATTTAGCTCCTTCTATTCTTCTCTGAGAAAAAAAAACAAGTTGTTCTCGGCACCTAATTAAGCGGATACAGTGAACTACGAACGACCGAGTGCCGCCTAACCTAACTCGGTTAGTTGCATCGTATATGTTCCACGTACTGGAAGTAGTTGACCTCGTTGCTCGATCGGAGAAGTTAGGAGCCACCGGAGAGATACGTGTTGTGAGTAGGGGTGGTACTCTGATTTAGCCTAGCAAATTTAATTATCAGACCATATGAGTGTCAGGTCATAATAATATGTTCTGTATAATTTTGAGTTCAAAAATAGTAGATCTTCATTGGATTGTGAAGAATGCAATAGGGTCATGACCTATGACCAGTTTACCACTCTAGTCCTGAGTGCGTTATCTATTCACACGCAGAGTGTGGCACACGCACACGTACGTACGCGGGCATGCATTACCATAGTATTGCAGACGAGGCAAAACCTGCCGGTTTACTACTGCATGCTGAGTAGATAGTGCTAACGATACCAGATGCTAGCTTGTAGTATATAGATAGTATATATATAGCTCCATAGGCAAATGCGTAGGCTGTATTTTGGAGCAGGTACTAACAGTGTCATTGCTCAGTTTAACAAGATATAGGGGTGTTTTATTTGCTTTGCACCCTGCAAACTTATGGTGGAGTTAGTCTGCTGATGCCACACCGTACCGTTAGCGCTGGGAGTCGTGTTCATCAGCAGTGGGGCGTGTAGACGCACTCTTCTCAGTTGAAACTCATGTGCTTCAAGTTAAACTAGTTTTTCTAAACACAGTGAGTGACGCTCACATCCATGCATGCACACTTATAAACACGTACGACCATATACATCACACACTTATATATATGAGCTAACTTTGAAAAACGGCCGGTGCATATTATTGTGAGGTTGACGAGGTCTCCATAAATTAAAGTACCGCTATCAGAAGGACACACGCCGCATACACTAAAAAGAATAATAGCATATTTTTAAAGTTAAAGAATATGATTGATAATAAGTCGATGATTTAACCTATCTTGATGAAGGGATTTCACGACAGGAGCATAAACATGTCGCGTAAACACGGAAAATGCAGAATTTGTGTCGAAGAGGCTACCGATGGTGGGACTGAATGACTGATAGGATTTATTAAAAGCCAGGGCTACATGCTTCGGATAGGATCTCAGTTTGTTCGGCGGTGCTCGGAAGCTCCCTCGAAAGGCGGATTGAGCTAGCAGTCTAGCAGCTACAGCTTATAGGTGGCCGATCATGTCGACGCCGATGCCGCTCTCGTGCACGGGCCGGGCGGCCGGGCCCCCGTGCGATCACGAACTGATGAATATGCGCGCCAACATGCTGCGCGTCAAAATCAATCATGCCGTGGGCGCGACCGATCTCGATCGACGATCTGTCCACCCGAACAAAACCCCATCCAGTCCAGCTCGTAAAGCTAGTACGAGTACATACGAGAGTCAGATCACCGATCGATCCATCGGCGTCCTGTCAGGCCGTCACCGATCATGCAGTGGCTTGTTCAGTTCAGTTCAGCGCAGCTAATAACGAACAGTTGATGCGGATCGGCCGCGCGCCACGGGAACAAAACAAACAAACCGTCGTCAGGACCTTTAAGAGGATCTTATCTTTTTCAGAGGTTTGGAGGAGCTAGCTCGGCAGTGCTCAACTGTGCATCGCATGGGCTCTCGTCACCCCCCGGCCGTTGGACGGATCGGATGCAGCGTGCAGAGATCGGACGTACGGGCTTGCGTGCAGAGAACAGTGGAGAAAGGGGTTCCTGTAATTTGCTTGCTCGTGGCGGAACTGTGGTCGAATCTGAGGACTGCTGTGATGAGGGTAACAGCCTAAACAGGTGATAGATCTAGAAGTGCTAGCTGTGTGCGTGGTTCAACGGTCAAAATGTCTGATGTGCTGGTCCATCTCTTCAGGGAACCTGGTTCGATCGGGCAACAGAGAAAAAGAGAACGTGCTTTGTTGCCGACCCTGGTAACTCAGGTGTCTCGATTACGTGGATTACCGCAAAGTACGTATCATCAAACCCATTTTTCAAGCAACATCGTCGAACTTTTAGACCGGCATAGTTTGAAATTCGCAACCTGAACTAGAACAAGCATCTGCCGCGAAGGAAAAAAAATAGAGAACAGTTCTCTGAACCGAGATTTTTACTTTTACGCGTACGGTTATTCGTCGGCGGAATAAAACACCGTGGCAATCTCGTCCGTCCAGAAGTTTGACCGAGCTGAGCATCTCGTGCCCGTTCACTCCCCCGGCAGTAAAACACCCTGACGGACACCGAGACCGTTTGGGACCGGACGACCCCCGGCGGCTCGGGGCGCTGCTGTGCTCGCTGCTCGCCCCCCGTCGTTCTCACCGACGCCGGCCTTTATAAGCACCCCACACCACCCGCGCTCCCACAGACTCGACTCGCACCCATTCCCCTCTCCTCTCCGACCCGGTCTCACTCGCCATGCACATGGAAGCGCCGCCGCCGCCAATGGACGCGCCCCACGACCCCGCGCCCTTCTCCCCGCTCTCCTCCGACGCCGCCCTCTCCCCGCACTTCCCGCCTGCGCTCGCGGACGCGGGCGCCGGCGCGCTGGACCTCTCCTTCACCTCCACGGCCTCCGCCTCCACCTCCTCCTCCACCACCGCCACCACCTTCAGCGCGCGGAGCTCGCTGTCGCTGCCCTCCTTCTCCTCCTCCACCTCGCTCTCCCCGCGCCCGCACTCCTCCGCCGCGTCCCCGCACTGGGCGCACCTCGCCGCCGCGCGCGCCGCCACGCCCGACGGCGTGCTCCGCCTCGCGCACCTCCACCTCGTCCGCGAGCTCGGCCACGGCCACCTCGCCCGCGTCTTCCTCTGCCGACTCAAGAGCTCCCCGCCGGCGTCCCCGCTCTTCGCGCTCAAGGTCGTCGACCTACGCGACGACGACCCGTCCAGGGTCTCCCACGTCCTCGCCGAGTCGCGCGTCCTCTCCTCGCTCGACCACCCTTTCGTGCCAACCCTCTACGCGCGCCTCGACGCCGGCAGATACGCGTGCTTCCTAATGGACTACTGCTCCGGTGGTGACCTCCACGCGGTGCTCCGGCGCCGCCCCGGCGGCCGCCTGCCCGTCGCCGCGGCGAGGTTCTACGCCGCCGAGGTGCTCCTCGCGCTCGAGTACCTCCACGCTCTCGGCTTCGTGTACCGTGATCTCAAGCCGGAGAACATCCTCCTCCGGGGCGACGGCCACGTCGTGCTCTCCGACTTCGACCTCGCGCTCCCGGCGACCGTGGAGCCCGCCGTCCGCCGCCGCCAGGTGCGGAAGCAGAACCGCCGCAGGAAGAGCTTCATGCTGCCATCGTGCTTCACTGGCGCCGCCAATGGCGGTGGCGGCGGCGGCGACGACGACGAGGCGGAGATCGACGCCAAGGAGCGGTTCGAGTTCGTGGCCGAGCCGACGTCGGCGAGCTCCAAGGACTGCGTGGGCACGCACGAGTACCTCGCGCCGGAGCTCGTGAGCGGGAGCGGCCACGGCAACGGCGTCGACTGGTGGGCCTTCGGCGTGTTCCTCTACGAGCTCGTCTACGGCCGGACGCCCTTCAAGGGCCACACCAAGGAGGTCACCCTCAAGAACATCCTCTCCAAGCAGGTCACCTACCCGCAGCTCGACGGCGAGGCCGACGCGGCGCAGCTCCGGGACCTCGTCGGCCGGCTCCTCGAGCGGGACCCGCGCCGCCGCATGGGCGCCGCGCGCGGCGCCGCCGAGATCAAGCGGCACCCGTTCTTCGCTGGCGTGGACTGGGCGCTGATACGGTGCGTGGCGCCGCCCGTGGTGCCGGACAAGGAGGCCGCCGCGTCCCCCGCCGCCGGCGGGGACAGGAAGGCGGCGAAGCTCGGGAGCTGGAGCAGCATGGGCAGCAACTGCAGCAGCAAGAAGCGGAAGAGCAGCGGCTTCAACGGGCGGAGGTCCAACTGCGAGGAGAGGCAGGGGGTCTTCCGCAAGCTCATGAGTTGGAGCCAGGAGAACCGACCCAAGACGACGGCGATGAACAAAGTGAAATGATGATGGTCTGATGCGCCTCTTTCCTCCGATCCCCGGCTTAATTTTGGTGTGATTTTGGGGGTAGGTCCTGGGTCTGGTTTAGAGCGTCCTTTATTTAGGTTAAATTACTGTTGTTACTCTAGTGAATGTATAGAGTGGTGTGGTTGATCGAGTTGTACAAAGAGCGAGGCGATGCATGTCACTGAGTTGATCAGCTGACAAGGTTTGGTCCATGCTCAGACGTGGAGAAACTTCATCCCTTGTTTAGTAGTAAAAAATGTTTAACTTCTTTTATCCTATCCGTGCCGATGTGGGAACTGGATACTAAAGTGAGATTCAGCTCCGAGGGGCTGACTGATTGCATCATGTTCAGTGTAATGGTGCAAAAGTTTCAGAATAGATGAGCCGTCTAATGATGTTACTGAATGAAGCGATCTCTGAACTCCCAGCACTGTAATGTTCTTCTTACACAAATCTGTGCAGTAGTTTCAGCCTTTCAGGATTCGGATCTATAGCAGATTGCTAGCAGTACGTACAAGTTATAGCTAGCTTCCATCCACAAGGAAACGAAAACTAAGGGGCGTCGTCGATTAGCACCAGCACTAGAAAGCTACAAATTCAATTCGAATCACACACAGACGCACACACTCCAATCCCTCGATCTGAGCCCGTTGCCATCTTCCCGCCACGGGATGTGCATCCATCTGGCTCACTGGCTGCCTCGTCCCAATCATTGGGTGGATGAACGCAACGCAGTGGGCGCGCGGGGCAGGGGGTCCTCCGGCCCTGTGCATTCATAAACATCCGAACATGCAGAGAGGGCAGCCACGCACGGCGGCGCCATTTCTCTGCACATCGTCGCGCCACGCCCTTTTTCTATCGGTTACTGGCGCCGCGACGCGATCTGCTCCAGCGAGTGCTGTAGGGGCGCCTGTAGCCCTGTAGCTGTAGCGTGGCCGGGGACGGACGGAGCTGTGGGCGCTGCAGCGCGTACGCGTCCCGCGCTGGACGCGCGCACGTCGCCGGCGCGGGAATCGCCGGCGGCGTCGGCACGGCGCTTGAATTTGGCGCGCGTCGTCCCCTGCCGATAACAAACGGATCGATCGACGCGGAAATTGGCGAGACGCGGACGACTGCGATGGGAATAAAAGTGGCGGAAAGTGGCCTTCTGCCGAAGGCGAGGAATGAGAGGAGGACGCCAACGGAACCGAAGCATGCGGCAGATAGGAGAAAAAGGCCGAAAAGAGAGGGGAATTCTGCTGCTGCCTTTGCTTGCGTAGCACTTTCCCTTTCGCCCATTTCTATGCGACGGAATGCATGCAAATGCAGTGCAACGCGACGCCCTGTGCTGTATCTATCTATCTATCGAGTATGTCATCTGCGTCTGCCTTTGTCTTTGCCTCGCGGCGGCTCTTTTCGGTCGCCGGCCTGAGCCCCCTGGGCTGAGCACGCTGCACGCGCGGCCTCAGTATTCATGTGTGCATGAGAGTCAGTGAGCGGATGTGTGCACCTTTTCGTTCCAGTGTTGTGACGACGACGGGTATATGACGCGACCAGGGAATCTGAGGCTCGAGAGGGTGCGGCCAAACCCAACAATCGTTGGGGAGTGATGCGTGCACCATCCTAGCATGCAGGACTAGCTACGGCTATTGTATTGGTGGGCACGATTTGGGGGGCGTACACCGTTTGGTCCTGTCCGAATTGAGAATTACCAGGCGTCAGACGACAGTTGAGTACACGTTCAACGAACATCGGCTGCCGCGGGAAGTTGGAATCTGAACGTACTACGAATATATACTTGAAAAACTTATCGGCATCAGCAATCTAGCATTTCGTCGCGGTGACAGATTAAAATCGGTCGTCACGAGTACACAGTTCGGATATTTACCCTCATCGATCTCTTAAAAAATACGAGCACTGCAGGCCCAGATCAAGCCTGTCGAGATCCCGGTGCATGCACACAGCATACTGCATACCCACGGACATGGACAGTCGGATGAGCTGCACTCACGAGCTGCAAGCGAGCTGTGCCCCCCACGACGCAATAATCGAGTGGGGGCGGATTCAACCGCCGGCTAGCATAGCAGCAGCAGCAGCAGCTTCGGACACTGGATCCATCGGCACGAGACACGGCCGGCGACGCGTCACATGCCAAGCTCCACGGCGCGCGCGCTAATCATATGGCGCTTTAGCTCCTCGTTGCCTGAAAACAATTTCCCTTTTCCTTTTTTTTCCCCTCTGCAGGACTGCATTCTGCAGCATCGAGCAAATAAAAAAAATCTCAGTTTTTTTTTTTGGCTAGTGTGGAAGAATCTCAATCTCGATTTATACTTATTCCCTTCCTCTCGCTGGCCAGCACCAGTAGATGCTTCGTGTGATCGCCTCTGCTTCGACGGGCGATCGAGGTTCTGCGTGCAGCCGCCCTGTTGCAGGCTTGCATGCAGCTGCAGCCTGCAGGCGCGCGCGTGATCCGTGAGCGGACGTGTTGCTTGGCTTGGCTGCGGCGAGGAGAGGCGCGTGTGAAGAACGTGAAGGTGCCGGCGACCAGGGGGGCGGACGGCCAAGCTAGCAGATCTCAGAAGCACGCCGGCGCCGGGCACGCGCTTGTTCTTCCATGACCACGACCTGGGCCGCCGGCCGGACGAACAAAGAGGAAACTAAAGGCCAGGGGAGGAGCGCCGCGGCACACCGCGCGCGCTTTATTCCGGTGGAGTGGAACCAACAAAAGGGCACCGCGCGTGACGCCGCTCCGTTTAACATCAGGAACGGCACGAAATGGACCTGCTCTGCTCCTCCCTTTACCACCCCTCTTTGTAGTGTAGCTGCTGCTTCCTTCGTTCTTGTTCGTCCCTTTTCTTCGTGAACCCCCGAATGTCGTCTTTGCCAGCAGCACATTCCCTTCACCTTTTTGGCCCAATGTAGGGCTTTATACCTTCATCTGTCATATCGATCCTGATGCTTCTTTGGTACGTACGTCATTGACACTTACAGATAACCTAAACTTTTCAGTCGTCACCAAGCAATTTTACCACTGTCAATAATCCGGTTGGCATATTTCTGGCAAACCACTAAGAGAACACATAGTAATTTGTTGTGAGCGGGATTAACAACTGAAAATACTTTACATGTAGTATATAGTAGGTAGTAATTTAGACTTTTTTTCTATATATAAAGAGAAAAATGGTCTTTGGGTCCTCCGGCTGTCTGGCATGGTTTGCCACATGAACTTACATGCTGTATCTGTATAATATTACATCATGGCATAGAATACTGCTGTTTCTGCATAGCCGATCACAAGAATTTAGAGAGCCGCCGTCCACAGCACGCAGCTGATCAGAGAGGCGAAACTAAAATAATAAGGAGCTCCCTAACGAATTATGTATCGTTAAGCACGAGGGAGCACCACGAGCCACTAATAATTCATTTAACAGAGCATCATGATAGGTAGATGACCGTACCACAGCTATCTATTTTATCTCCCACTCTGGGATGTGCTGCTACCTGCAAGCAAATGCCGCTGCTGCCAATAATCCGCCATTGGGCGCGCTGTGAGGGAGCTCGGGGAGGCACGGCGATCCGAGACGGGAGATTCCTCCTCCCCCCTAATTTGACATTCACCTAATCATTCATTTCTCATGGGACTGCGCCCAACTCGCTATTAAACATATCGGGCCCTGTCGTGGCCCGGAACAACACCGGGACGTGCTGGCTGTGTGCGTGGGGGAGAGAGAGTGTGTGTGTTGGTTGGGTGTTCCGGTTCGTAGCGATCGAGTAGTTTATTGGGGGATCGTTAGCTAGACTCGGATCGGCCAGGAGCAATGGAGCATGCATGCTACCTTAGCTTTGTCCTTGGATGTCCCCCCTACGCTGCTTCCATCGATTCCTTTGGTGAACGCGATTTGTGCATGCATGGTTGCTGCAAAACAAGTTTGGTGTCTGATCGTTTGCGATGTATAGCCTGAGATGATGTTAATTTCAGCCTCCTCTAGGACTAGGGATTGGTGCTGATGCTAAATGGTGCTACTACTTTCCTGTTGCTTGTTTCCTTCTGTAGTCATTAACAACCTGATTGCATTGGGGTCATTTTCCAACAACAACAAAGGGGAACAGTTTGAAAAAGTCGGGATCAATTGGCAGCTACTAACCGACCACCAACATTATGAGCTTGCCCTCTTAGACCAGAGCACATGATTAGCTCGCAACCGTAGGAATTATGCGGGGGCGCCAGGTATAATTGAAGTTGACATCCGTCCCTCATTCTCAACGCATGACGACACTCTAACAAACGATTATAATGTTGGATGGCAAGACTTGTGAGCACAGGACGGAGCAAAAAAATCAAAATGCAAAATGTGGTGAGTACCGCGCTAGCAGCTGCGAAGTCAAGCCAGCTAGAGAGGAACGTACGGCCCGGCAGCACCAGCTAAGTCACACAAAATGGGCCGTCGGTGTGCTAGCGCTTGCAGGTGTCCGCCCTTATCTGGGCCGTCGTTTTCTACAGGCCCAGAGGGTGGCCGGTCCGTGCGGCGGGTGCCCCGGGACAACAACGGAAAGATTCTTTCCGTGCGACCGTGCCGGACATCTTCAAAATAGACTGGTCTAGAGCGACTGAAATCAGGCTTCGTTCAATTTGCAATTCCATTAGATTTAATCTTACGTTTACGAACGGGTACGGAACACATCCATATTTGCAATTAGGTTTAATTAAAGGGCTTCTGCCATAGTTAGAACTAACAAACCGCGTTGCAGCATACAAACCAACATGCAGATTGTGAAACAAATGCAACAGCTACAACGACCACACTCATCGGAACAACCATTATAGATAGTCATCATTTGCAAAAAAGATAAAGGGACGAAAACATTTGAAGTCCCACCCTTTGCAAAAAGCAGGCTACCATGGAAAAAAAATTTCAGGCCATCGATGTGCCTATCATACATGTACATAGACATAGCCAGAACTGCAACGAAGATCTGCATTGTTTACATGCACAAGCTAGTATGAACCTGGATCTGTCTAAAACGAGATAGCAGAGGCACCAAGGAACTAGTTAAAAGGAAAATTCTGGAGGAATGTAACTTGTAAAGCAAACACATTTCAGATACAAACACAATCCACTTGAATAGTCAATAAACACCAAGTACCGGTAGAGAAGAAACTGAGATTTGATAGTAAGGGTCTTTCCTGTCCCAAGTTTCATTTTCCTTAATACAAAAAAGTAGAGATATCATATGTCATCTTTTGCAAAATCAAAAGCAACATATATCATGGAAGCATGGCATAGAGAGTTCACATACAATGTGGTATTGATGATTTGATGTTTGAATTCAATTATAGAGATGCATCTCTTTCCCCTTTCACCTTATGCCGCTGGCATGATATGAGCACCAACTGGACAAATTTCCACAGGAAGAACAAGAAGATAAGTGGAAATAAATGAGCAAACTTTCAGAAAGAAACCAAACATACAGATTTAGCTAATGCAACTAGCATAAAATAGTTAGCTTGGAGTTCCAGATTATTTTCAATAATACTCAAAGAACAATGTGTCTTGAGAATCTTAGATGCCGGGTTAAGCATACATTTTTCACTCTGTTTTGAAGTGTAATTGTGATTTTACTCTCGTTTTTTCAACTTTGTGATTTTGCCCTCAACTATTCACAAGTCAATGCGATTTTGCCCCTAGTCAACGGTCAAAACAGGGGTAATTATGCAAAGACCAGGGGTAAAATCACAATGACTTTTGAATAGTTGAGGGCAAAATCACAAAGTTAGAAAAATGAGGGTAAACGCACAATTGCACTTCAAAGTAGGGGCAAAATCATCAAAAATCCAAAATTTAATAGATCCTCAGAGATTGTGAGTTATGCCCACAAATAACATTCTCATGCCCATAGATTTTGAACCCTGAAGATCAAGTCATACGTAGCAAGTAGAAAATGAACTCATCTCTAATGCATAAAGAAAACTTCTGATGTTTGTTTGAAAGTATGGTCAATAATCTTACTTTGCAGGGATCAAAAGACAGTTTGACAGGCATTCTCTGCTCCAGCAAGAGGGGCCAAGGCAGAAGGTGAGAAGTCAGTTCAGATCCGCTGAAAGTTCACATTTTAAACAACTGAAACTTGAGAGCAATGTCAGGATGGCAATAGGTGTCGCTGAGTTGTATAGCTGTCAAATGTTAAGGTGCAGTAGTCAGTGAGTGAAGAGAACCCACGTATTAAGTCAAAGAAAATGGAACACACCCAAATAACACTTTTCTAGGCTTGCAGTCTAATAATTGATAGGTGATCAACATATACATGACTTCAATTTTAAATAGACAAAGAAGGAAAAACAGACGAGCATTATAAATTGTAAGTAAATACATCATGGTAAGGTGCATAAGAAGGTTAATAGTCCTACAATCTAAAAAAAGGCTAATGGCCAAGGCACATGAACAACAAATGTCATGGTTACTATTACGTATATGAGAATCGGCACAACAATAGCAGTTGAAATAGATGTCAGATAATTACTGTGTTTGTGATAATTTACACCCATCACTATGCAAAATAATTGTAGAGGCTATCTCAGAGGTACGACTCCAACCAAGCTACTAACAGAATACTGTAATCGTCCTAACAATGCCATCACAAACAACGCAAGCCAAGGTCGGCATTGGATGCCAATTAAGGACCCAAGAAATATTATATGCGAAGTTAATCTATATAACCTATATAGAAGCACCCCACTAACAATCATTAATTGTATATCTCTTAACATGCAAGCCATCCACATCATCATCCACAAAGGCCACCTATTGATGTCTTCTACTGATTTTCTGTGACTAAGTACTAAACACATAGATGATCAATCGTGTAATAGATGTTCTCTCTCAAATAATGAACATATTTTCATGTATAATATCGTTTGTACAAGTAATTACACAAGTACATTGGTTCATAGTTTATCCAAAAACTCTCTCAAATCCCGCAACATCACGCGGAGAATCACCTAGTATCTGTACACGTGGGCTACTAGAAAGCTGGCAATGGAAGTTCCAAACTAAAGTTGCAAGATGATATACCATGCAAGGACACAGGACATTCTACTCCCTGTCCAAAAATAAGTGCCATTCTAGCTTTGCTCAAGGTTGAACCATTTTAACCTTGACCAAGTTTATAGCAAAAAAAAACCCCTCCAATATTCATGGAGTATATTTTCATAGTGTACCTATGTGGTGTAATAAATGTTGATATTCTTCTATATAAACTTTGTCAAACAAAGTTGGACCGAGGACAAAGAATGACACTCTTTTCGGGAGAGGGAGTAATTGCGGCAGCATACCTGTTCCATAGGAGCGGCTTACCCCAAGCCTCTCTAACGCTAGAAAAGTGAAGCTAGGAGCATGATAATTTTCTTGCACAGTTTTTTTCATAGAACAGAATAAACCATGCCTATGAATAAAGTATCTAAAAGTTCTAACGGCAGTAAAGGGTTTATCAATAGAACTGTTTCTTCTCCTTAAAACAGCTCCCAGGACCATTCAAATTTTATATTAGTTGGAGTACCAACCATTATATATTTTTCGCTCCCTTTTACTGGATGCAGGCACGGTCCATGTATTCTAAATTTATATCTGTATATCTACCTCCCTATGCATATTCCAAAGACAACTCTTACATAGAATGATTCACAATAAAGAAAATTCCAGGTCACATAATGATACACACACATTAGACTATATACTCAAATTCACAAGTTCTAGGCATAACCAACAAAATCCCCAACATGAAAATAATAATAATAATAAAATCTAGGTGCATATGTGATGTTTTTTTAAATTACATTTGGCATGCATGTGGAAGCTGAATTGATCATAGTCTAAAAACCTTCACATAACAACAGGAAATTTCCCTCTTGAGCATAATGAAAAGTGAAATTAAGAAAAACATGCGACCAAAGGATCCGCACAGATTCAGAGAAAGCCCTCTTCAATCTGATAGCAACTCAAAACGATCATCGTGAAAGTGAAACAGAGAAAGAAATAACATAAGTAAGCTACTAGAACACGAAACTAACAGCTTTGTTCGTTGTTCACTATGAAATAACAGACTTTGACATTCAGAGACATTCACCATTTATTCAAAGAGCCCCAACTAATAGGACACCACCCAAATCATCAATTAGCACCGAGGGCTGACAATTAAGTAGCAGACACATGTACAAAATGCATACAAAACCACCAGTTTGTTCAAGATTTTACATCAAAGCAATACTGTTTATCATAAAAAAGGAACATACATTACCTAACACAATGGAATAACTCTGGGTAAGCAAATATCCGCTAAAAATAAATTAATCAGTAGCCAAGCAGCTCCGGATCTCCAGTATATTCTGCCATCTGGACATATCGAACACGTACAATATCTTTTGTATCTGCATCTTCCACCAATCCAATCTCCTCTTTGGAATTCTTCTCCACCAGGTGCCCATACATTCCCTTGTGCTTCCCATAAAGCACAAGCACTCGCCCGTTCGTTCGAGGAAGTACTGTTTCAAGCATATCCTGCTCCACCCCTTGCACCAGTTCAGACCCATCATCCATCATAACATCACATGTTGTTGGTCCAACAACATCGACAACCTTACCCTTCATCAAGTACAGCCTCTTGCTCAACTTCTCGCTAACAACACGAACCCTAATATGGCTCTGTAACCACCGGACCTTGCTATGAGAATCGCTGCCGTTGCTTGTGCCTTCTCGGCTCTCCCGAGCACTCCTCTCCTTTCCATGGGCCTCCCTCTCAGACCTTTGCTCACCTGATCTCTTCTTCCGGGAGCTTGAATCCCTCTCCTCCATCCTATCTCTACTGTCTCTATCTCTCTTCTTCACACTCCCATTCTCTGATGCCTTCTTCTCGCCAACAATCCAATCACCCGAGCGGGTCTTCCTAGGATCAGCCTCAGAGGGGTTATACCCTAACCCCTGTGTGCCAGCACGGCGGTCATACTCAACCACCTTGGTATCCCCAGTCTTATTGTTCCTACCAATACCCTTACCCTCTGTCCAGCCGTATCCAGCCAGGAGAGCCGCACCGAATCCATCCACAGGCATCTCGTTGAACTCGTCGATGCCTCGGTGGTCCGGAAGGCTAGCCATGTCCTCCTTGTACCGCCGCAGCATGAGGTCGCCGGCCGGAGCGGCATCAGCAGCGGTCGGAGGAGGTGGTGGCGGCGGCGCCTTCTCCGATTCCTTCACAGCGGCGGCCTCGGTGGCGCCATTGCGGACGGTGAGGCCGTAGGCGATATTGGAAGACGGATCGTCGGGGGCGTTGGAGGTGTCGAGCACGAACGAGGGCGCCCCGCCGCCGGATTCAGCTGCGAGGGCGGCCTCCTCCTCGGGGGTGGGGAGCGAGGACGGCTTGCGTGGGCGGTGGGTGAGGAAATTGCCCGAGTTGGGGAGCGGTGCGATGACGGCGCGCGGCGCGCCGGAGGCGGCTAGGGTTTGGGATGGGTCGAACTCTGTGACGAACTGCTGGGCCGGCGCGGAAGCGGAGCGGGGGCCAGCCTCATCGTCGTCCGCGGCGGCTGCTGCGGGGCGCGAGGGAGGCTTGGGCGGCCGCTGCTTTGAGGAGATGGAGAACGAGAGCTTCTTCTCTTTCTCCATCGCGGCGGCGGCGGCGGCGGCGGCGGCGAGCGATCCGGGCAAAATGCGCCTGTTCCTTTGGTGGAGGAACGCGGAAGCGCGTGGCGGGCCGTGGGTGTGCGGCGGTGCGGTGCCGTGCCGACGCAGTGCGATCTCTACTCCTAAAAAGTTCGGAAAGGAGAAAAAAACTCGTCCTCCCGGGTCCCTCCGCTCGCGCGGGTCTGCCGAGCCTCGACGCTATCCCTCCGCTCGCGTCATCCGATTTTCACCGTACGATCTCCATCTGCATCGCCACCGCGCACGGCGTACCTCGCCCTCCTCTACCGCGAGCCCCGTAAGCCCCCGCTCCCATTTTTTCTCGCGAAGCCCTATCAGCCGCCGCCGCCCCCGTCCCATCTCCGCTGCCCCCATCGCGCCGTCGTGATTCGGATTGGAGGTCTCCGCCTCCGAGCCCGCCGCCTCACGGTCACCCGCGCGGATTCCGGCGACAACGGCTTGCCCCCGGCGGAGGGGGACAAGGAGACGAAACCCCCGTCCTTCCCGGCGCTGTCGGAGATCCGGTGGGGGGAGCTGCTGTCCCCGCAGCCCGCCAACGCCGCGACCGTCGTGCTCTCGGGCGCGCTCGCATGGGCCGGCGCCTCCCTGCTGCTGCAACTCGTGCAGTCGTGCTCATCTTCGCGTCCATCTTCGCCGCCGCGGTCAAGTACTCCTTCGTCGCCGCGGTCCTGCTCTTCGTCCTCATCGCGCTCCTCTGACCGACCCGACACGCCCGCCCAGGTGCCCCCTCCGCCGTCCCCCATTTCTCCGCTGTACACTCGCGCAGCATAGTGTCGCTTGTTTGCGCGACGCGCCTTTGAGCCGTGTGGAAATCGCATTTTCGTTGGAGGAGTCGAGGGGCCAATTGATCACCTGTTTCTCTGTATTCCCTGTTACTGCCTCCCTGCTTCTTCCTAGAGGCCTTTTGATTTTCAACACCATCACGAAGTTGTAAATTCACATGAAGCATATCACTTTGTGATACAAGATCAAGGAGAGGGTACATCACATGTTTTTTAAAAAAAAACATAGTTATTTTTTTCTAAATGAAGCGGTAGAGTATATTTGAATGATGGATAGCAAGACTGCACGGTGCTATGCTAATACGGGGATACACAATGTCATGGGTTCATAAAACTTTTCTTCACTCTTAGATAATTAGACTGCAAAAGTAGTTCCAGCAAACAGGTGGGAACTGAGAACAACCACATACATGATACAGTACCCTTCAATGCATATGTGTTATTCAATACAGATTGCTGTCTGAAAACCGGATGATGAATAAACATGTCCTACAGACAAACACACCGAATAACAGGGACGGCGTTTGTTTCGGGAAGATTATATTGTAAATAAGCAACTCTCATTTGCATCATAATCCGTTGAATATGAAGATCCAGAAAAGAACGAGGGGTTGTTCATAAACTGATTCTGTTCGTTCACCTGGCGATAGGAAATGAAATAGTCAACAAGCTTTACAGTTAACATTTTGTACCTCTGTAATGAAACTGATCCTATATTTGCAATCGAATACAATCTAACTTCTCTATAAATGTATTTTTTGATTTTCTAAGTTTCTGGCTTGAGAAGTTTGGTGATTTACAAAAGCCTGAACTTAAGATCCAAATTTATTATTTACTCTTCCTCCTAATCGTGTTTTAAAATTTTCGTTTGATGTTCATGTTAAATATGTAAAAAAGTGCTAATATGTGAGCTAAGCAATCACCATTGTTACAAAGAAATGCTACAAATTGTCTGGCTATTGTTACCTTGTTTTGGAGAATTTCATTTGCTGCTTTCAGTATGCCTTCCTGCACATAAAAAATATTATTTAATTAAAAGCTCAGGATTTTACTGGAATACACACTTATGTGTGGGACCATGATATCTCATGAAAAGCATCCATGATTTCTGTGTGGGATTTTGTTTCTGTTGACAGTCCAATCTCTCCGTTGCCGTGTTAGGTCAGAACAGAATTTGGATCATATTGTTCAGACCGGGATTGCAGTTTCAGGGGTTGCCCCCCTTCCCATGGTTCCTCTTTTGCGTGTACAATATGTAATTTCGTTAATCTGCTAACTGGAATCTGAAAACTCAGCTAACAGCTTGCACACTGCATAATGGGGCATTGCTGCTTCGGATTATGAAGTTGTTTCTTCTTTCAGCAGGTGTGAAGATGTTTTGGTATTTCTGAGGACAGCTGCCTACACTACAGTAAGGCTTGTTATTGATCTGAATTTTGAATATTTTAAAGTTGTTCTCATCCTGTTGAAATTTATTAGCATCTTGAGCTTGCAAACTTAGGGCTAAATTTTAGTTGTACCTTTTGAGCTAGCTGACTTTACTCCGAAAATTGATGCTATTTAACATGGAGTATTTGTAATATTGAGCTATGCAGCGGTGAGCATTTATTTATTGATCCGGCTTTAAATATACTTCTTGCTGAAAGTTGAAACCTGTTAAAAATAATTTTCGACCTTTCACTTCCTGGTGGGTTATGTAGCACATGTGTGTTCCATGCTAATGATTTTGCGAACATTATGTGCCATTCTCATGTTGAGAACATAGTTTCTGCATGATTATAAAAGAGTTGCCTAACAGGTTCACTGCTGTAACCTCCCTCCTTTGTCGTTGATCCATATTATATTTTGGAAGTAACAAAATTGGATTGTTTTAACAGGGATAGTTTATGCCCACCGTAACGAGGACGTTGTGAACATGGGAACAAATGGAGGTAACAGCCGCCAGAGGGTGCCGCTTGGGGACATCACCAACACTAATGGCCAAGGTTAACCACTCATACCAGTTATCTTCTTCAATTCATTGATCAATGTGTGGCATCAATACATATGCACAAATCTCCTCTAATAATTTTTTTAACTAGAACCAGACGGGGTTGAACGTAAGAGGCAAAGAGAGAGAGAACGGTTTGCATTGATGTCAGCTGAGAAGAAAGATGAGAGGAACAGGAAAAAACGAGAGAGACGATTGATCAATAAACAGCGGGCCGGATCGAATTTATGTTCTAGTGCCGGTAATGTGCATGTTGAAGGTATTAATTCTTCTTATGCCCATATCCAGTTCATGAACATAGACAGTTCCTCATTGGCCTGGCTTTAATGTGTAGAAGAGGGAGATGAAAATACTAAGATGCAGCTATCGAGAGAGTTGAATGAACATGGTGAAGTTATTATTTCCTTATGTCAATAATATCCAGTTTTCATGATCAAGAGCAGTTGCTCAACATTAGTATCTTTATTATGTATTATGTAGAGGAGGATGCACACATGAATGTGGATGAAGATAGTCAATGGCTTCGTAGGGGAGAGTTAAATGAAAGGACCAAATACCCTGATGGGAATAATAGTGTTCCAGGTGCTTACCCACTCATCTTTTGTATTTTTTTGTGTGGACATTATGTCATGTTTTTTGTTGAGATGCTTGGTCAATTGAAGTGTGTAAGTTATTACTCAGATGGATCTGGCGTATTCTGTAACGATGAGGGAACGCCGTCAATAATGCATGGCATCGACCCTGTGAACGAAGGAGGTAACTATATTGACCGATATTTCCATTATTGATTGCTTAATATTGGAAAATTTGTGTTTTTAGATGCTTGGCCAATCGAAACATGTAGGTTGTCACTCTTTCAGTTAAAGTTTTAGTACTTTCCACAACTACTAAGTTTAGTATCATTCTGGTTGCCCATTTGCCATTATCTTGAATCTGGCAGCCTTGCTTTCTTAGAAAAATAGTATATATTCTATAAAATTTGGTCATATATGCTTATTACGGACCACATTAGTGTAAAAGAAATAGACCAATACAATTAATATTGGAAAACATGTCATCTCAGTTCTAAAAGTACTTTATTTTCCTATAATTAGATCAAAATGGGGCACCAAATGATAGTTTGGAAGCTCCTTTAGACACATACGTTCTGGACACTGAGGCAGGGTATTTGCCGCATCAAGATGAAGGTAATTCTGAGTTGATATGCGTTCATCCGATATTTGTTAGCTGTTATGGTTGCCATGACAAATCTTCACTCTAGCCGCTATGGTTTTGCCATAATTACTGGGATCGTTTTATCAGTAGATTATTTAGTAAACTTTACATTGATGTGGGAATAGATGCCTCATGTAAATTGTGTCTTGTATTTTTTTACTACTTGTTGCAAATAGATTTTTTAGTACTCTCCGCAAATAGATTCTTTTAGTGGCAGTACAAATTGGCATTTTTTTAACAATTAGTTGTTTAGGAAAAAATTATGTCTTGGGGAATAGATGCCTGGTGTTACACCTTGCGGTTATAGATGCATGAAAAATATTACCAGATATCACTCTGGCACTTAAAGTTTTAGTATGGTGCAAACATAAAGTTTACTACCATTTTGGTTGCCCATTTGCAATCATCTTGAATATGGCAGCTTTGTTTTCTTTTAAAATATTATAGGTTCTACAAAATTTGTTAGACATATACAAATTAATGTAAAAATAAACAGATCACTACAATTCAATTTAGGTGGTATAAATGAGTCAACCGCGTTGAACAATCACAATGAGTCTAAGTCTGATCGAAGGAAAAGGCTGGCTAGAGAACGTTATGCAGCGGTGTCTCCTGGCAAGAGGGCGATGATAAATAAGAGGAGGCGTGATGCGGCCGCCGCCAAGAGGATACTTAAGACGCCCGAAGAGATAAAGAAAAAGGCAAAACAAAGCAAGAGGGACTACAAAAAGAGGATGAAAGAGCATCGTGCAAACAACTTGCATCCTGACTCTATCGTCATGGCAAACCCTCAATGAAAACCAGAACTTATATCCCCTCCTGGCGCTAAGCCTTCCTCGAGAGTATCGGAAGAGATGGTGATCCCCGATTTCGGTGGCAGTCCTGTCTATGTCGAGGTAGAAGTACGGGAACCTCCACAGCAAGATGAAACCCCGGAGACATTTCTATCCAACACTATCCATACAGCCCACCTAACTCCAGGATTACGAGAATCTCGACGAAAGCGTCGTAATCAAGAGTTTGAATCAACCATTGGAAGAAACACATTTGGGACCACTATTGAAAATGAGAACATTGCGAGTCAGCCAACACAGTCGTGTGTTGTTGACAATGGTAAACTACTTGCCAACCTATATATTATTATTATAACTGATAAGTTAATACATTACTTGCGTCGGGTCGGTCGGCACTATTTCTGTGTCTCACCCACCATCCAATCTCTACAGGTACTTCCGGACATTCACCTTGTAATGAAGGGTGTACTCAGACACAACCATCTGTGGTTGATGAGCTTGATTCTATACCACCATGCGATTTGCACAGATACCCTTATCAAGATATGTGTTCATGACGCGCATGCTCTTCCTGTTCACATTGTGCATATTCACCTATGTTTGTCTCACCACTCACGTCACATGTGGTTGCTCAGATGATGATGAGAACATCGTATTCGATGAGGACGAGGAAAAGGATGAAGGGTTTCTTTTCGCGGGACAAGGTATACTAAGCTGCAATTATCTCACATTAAGATTTCATTAAAACCAACATATAGCACCCTTGACCTATGCTAAACATTAACAGAGGATGATGATTCTGTCATGAATGAAGACCTCACGAGGGGCGATGAAGATACGCTTGAACCGGATGCACCGGATCCATTCTGTGGGGTTTACGCCAATGTCCCAAAAGAGGGTCACGCGCTGAAGCCAGTAGATAATTGCGAGTTCTGCAACGCCAAGAAGTTTGAGTATGAACCGCCGGGATTCTGCTGCCGTAGTGGAGCCATTCATCTATCCACCCCCGAGACGCCCCCGGATGAACTCGTGCGATTGTGGACGGCCTCTGACTTTGATGCCAGGCATTTTCGTGACCACATCAGATATTTTAATGGGCACTTCTCCTTCACTTCTCTACACTGTAATCTTGATGGTGCGACCACCGACACTCGGAAGTGTCCCATATACACCTTCCGTGCGCATGGCGCCCTTTACCATAATCTTAAAAACTTTGGCAAAGAAAATAAGTATGAACCTAATCACCTCGAGCTTTATTTCTACGACGACGATCCTGATCTTGATTATAGGCTCAGCAAGTGTCGTGAGAAGACTGAACAGAAAGACAGAGAGGTTATTCGTACGTTGGTAAACATCTTCAATAGTGGTGTTAATCCCTACTCGGATCAACTTCGCACTATGGGAGAGGTAGAGGATTTTTCCGATTACCATATCGAGTTCAACCTTGATCAACGTTTAGACCAGAGAACATACAACAAGCCTTTAACGTCAGAGGTTGCCGCCGTTTGGATTGAGGGGAGCGAGCATCGGGGTTAGTTTGAAAATAGTGTCGTCCTCCACGGGAAGGATAGGTCATGGAAAGACATCCGGTCGTATCATGGCTGCTACGACCCCCTCTCGTACCCGCTTTTCTTTCCAAGGGGAGAGTTCGGGTGGCACAACTGCATTCCCAAAGTTGGTGTGACTGAGGCGCAGGTTAACAGAGCCCGAGCGATCCGCAAGCAACGTGCTCAGGGGGGTGGCGATGATGAAGCGAGTAATTGCATATTTCCTCTTAACAAATATGACCCGATTACCGTGCATCATGTACTAACCGATAGCTTTCCTGTGTGTAGGGTCTGCTGGTAATAAATGTGTTTCAGTTCGTGATTACTATTCGTACAGGTTGCAGATGCGGCCTGGCATTTTCAACCTGATACTATACGGCAAGCGTCTGTTCCAGCAGTTTGCTGTCGACACCTACGTGAAGATTGAAAGCTCGCGTCTTGACTTCATCAGAAACAATCAGGATACTGTGAGGGCTGACCTGTACCAGGGTTTGGTTGACAGCTATCGTACGGGGGTGGAAGAAGCGAATGAGGTTGGGAAGCGTACCGTGCTATCACCGACGTTCATCGGTGGCCCCCGTGATATGAGGCGCCGGTATATGGACGCGATGGCCCTGGTGCGGAAGTATGGCAAACCGGACATCTTTCTCACCATGACGTGCAATCCGAATTGGGATGAGATTAAAAATGAGCTATATCCAGGACAGTGCGCGCAGGACCGTCCAGATCTCGTGGCTCGAGTGTTCAGAGCCAAGTTGGAGGAGTTGAGGCGACGTTTGTTGTACAAGGACATACTTGGGAAGGTAAAAGCCTACGTATATGTCGTTGAGTTTCAGAAGAGGGGCTTGCCGCATGCACACTGGCTGCTGATAATGCAGAGAAAGTACAAGATCACTTGCCCTGAGCAGTACGACGCGATTATCACTGCAGAGCTACCTGACAAAAATGACCCTGAGCTCTACAAGATGGTCACCAAGCATATGATGCACGGACCATGCGGGGTGCTTAATCCAAATTGCCCGTGCACAAAGGATCGTACTTCGTGCAAGAACTATTACCCGCGACCATTCTGCGATTCAACATCGCAAGGCAAGGATTCGTACCCAGTGTACAGGCGGCGCGATGATGGTCGTAAGGAGATGGTTCGAGGTCACATGCTGGTCAATCGATGGGTTGTCCCGTACAACCCGTATCTCATACGTACTTTCAATTGCCACATTAATGTTGAGGCGTGCAGTAGCATTAAGTCCGTGAAATATCTGTTCAAGTATATCTACAAGGGCCATGACAGAGCATCTGTGGCTGTTAGGGAGAATGGGAAAAAAGATGCCAACGGGAACGTTGATGAGATCACGGACTACAAAGAGGCCCGGTGGGTGGGACCTCCGGAAGCAATGTGGAGGATATACGGCTTTGACTTACACCAGTGTCACCCACCGGTGCTGGCGCTGCAATGTCGTCTCCCCGGCCAGCATATGGTTTCATTTCATGCACGAGACAAGGTTGAACGAGTTTTAAAAAAGCCACGTATCGAGGACTCGATGCTCACGGAATGGTTTACCTACAACCAACATCATCCGGAAGCTCGAGGGATCTTGTACCGTGACTTTCCAAAGTACTTTACCTGGAACGTGAAAGATAAATGTTGGCAACCAAGGAAAAACTCAGCATACCAGGTCGGGAGACTCGTGTCTGCGAATCCGGTAGAGGGCGAACGTTATTTTCTTCGGGTACTTCTAAACCATGTTCCGGGAGCGACGTCATGGAGGCATCTTAGGACTGTGAATGGTGTGCATTATCATTCGTTCCGTGATGCTGCTTGTGCTGCAGGTCTGATCGAAGATGACAACACGCTCGATGATTGTCTCACTGAGAGTGCTATGTTTCGGATGCCATCCTCATTGCGTAGGCTGTTCGCTACAATACTGGTGTTCTGTGAGCCGAAGAATGTCGCCGGTTTGTGGACAAAACACTTTGACGCAATGGCAGAAGACTTCAAGCATAAGAATCCAAACCCTCATTGGGTGGAACAAATGGTTTTGATTGACATCAGGAACATGCTGCAATCTATGAAATCTAAGGATAACGACAAAGACATAAATAAGTTCCCCCTACCAAAAATAGATGATGCATTTGATGACGCTAGCGCGGTCCCTCGTGAGATATTTGAGGAGGTCAGCATTAAGACAAATCCAGAAGATGTGGGCCTATCGTCTCTACTAAATGAGGAGCAGAGGGCTGCCTATGATGAGATAATGTCCACAATTGACTCCAAACGAGGTGGCTTATTCTTTGTCGATGGACCAGGCGGCACAGGAAAGACTTTTTTGTATAGAGCGCTTCTCGGAACCGTTCGCAGTCAGAACAAGCTTGCCGTTGCTACAGCTACATCTGGTGTCGCAGCATCTATAATGCCTGGTGGGAGGACAGCCCACTCACGTTTCAAGATTCCCCTAACGCTCGACGATAAACAAGGATGCGGCTTCACAAAACAGTGTGGAACTGCCAAGCTGCTGCAGCAAGCGTCTCTCATCATTTGGGACGAGGCGTCTATGACAAAGAGGCAGGCTGTGGAAGCACTGGACTATAGCATGCGTGATATAATGGGACGGAAGGATCTTCCGTTCGGTGGGAAGACAGTTGTCTTTGGTGGAGATTTCAGGCAAGTCCTCCCTGTTGTACGTAAAGGATCCAGGGCTCAAATTGTCGGTGCTTCCTTGAGAAAGTCGTATCTTTGGGAATTCATGCAACATCTTAAGCTCGTGCGCAACATGAGGGCCCAGACCGATCCATGATTCGCGGATTATATGTTGCGCATTGGTAATGGCACAGAGGAGGTTAATGAAGATGGTGATGTACGCCTTCCTGACGAAATATGTGTCCCGTACACTGGGGATTCCGAGAAAGATCTTGACACATTGATTGAGAGCATCTTTCCAAATCTCAATGAAAACATGGCAAACAAGGATTACATCACCTCTAGAGCCATTTTATCAACACGTAATGATTGGGTAGATGATATTAATTTGAAGATGATCAACAAGTTCCAAGGTGGGGAGGTGGTGTACCATAGTTTCGACGAAGCGGTTGATGATCCCCACAACTACTATCCTCAGGAGTTCCTTAACACATTGACTTCCAATGGGATACCTCCACACGTCCTGAAGCTAAAGATCGGCTGCCCGGTTATACTGCTTAGAAATTTAGACCTTGCAAACGGACTATGCAATGGAACAAGACTGGTGGTTAGAGCATGCCAAAGAAACTCAATAGATGCTGAAATTGTTTTGGGGCAGCATGCCGGGAAGAGGGTTTTCCTTCCTCGGATACTCTTGTGCCCCTCTGATGATCAGATGTTCCCATTTCAATTCAAGAGCAAGCAGTTCCCAATTAGGCTCAGCTTCGCCATGACGGTCAACAAGTCACAGGGTCGAACAATACCAAACGTCGGAGTGTACTTGCCCGCACCTGTGTTCTCCCATGGACAGTTGTATGTTGCTATATCTAGAGCCACAGCCAGAACGAACATCAAGATCCTCGCCCTCCCACCTAATGCTGTGGCAGAGGAGGAGGAAGCTAGAAGGCAGGAAGAGAAAGATACAAAAAAGAAAGCAAAGAGCAAGGGTAAACAGAATGATCCGGTCAAAAAACAAAAAAGAGTACTACCGGTGAATGGCACGTATACAAAGAATATTGTATATAAGGAGGTTTTGACATTGTAGGTAAAGTAATATTCTATTTATTATTCATGCGTATCTTACATATTAATGCGTGTTTGCAAGAGAAATGATGCCATTTATTGTTTCTCTCTTTCTCTTTAGGTAAAATTAAATGATCCATGATACTTTCATGCCATGATGTTTCAACTCGACATGGTTTGTGTCAATTTAATAATTCGGGTACACAAAAGTCCATTTTATGCTATGGTATTTACTGTGATTTTTTTACAGAGCTACGATTAGTGAGAATGATGTCCAAAGTCAAATAATGTCATGTATTATTTAATTGTACATGAATATATAAAGATAAAATATGAAGAGTTTCTTACATAAACGAAAAGTTTGTTCTTAGCATATTATTTGGGCTCATGAGTTATTCATTATATGCCGGTGGCCGGAGCTGAATATATATTGTTTCTCTTTGAAATGAATAGGTAACTGGATGGCTCATTCTGCAATACATGACAAGCTGGAAAAGTCATAAAAAGTTGACATCTGTAGAGTGAGTAAATATACTTTATTAAATGTTACTTTTTCATGATCTTAAAATACGCAAAAGATATATTACATGTCGTGTTTTGACTTTAAGCAAAAAATATTCAAATGTTTCAGGATAGTCTTGCTATGCGACATAATTTCTTCGTCGATCTTGTGGCGTATGAAGCAAATGCTTGGAGAAAGTGCCTACCAAGCATTGTAAACAATAACTTCGGCGCATCACGGCGTAAATTTTGAATAGACGTAGTGTGTCATTTTGGGTGTATTTGTCAGTCACTTGGGCAAATTACCAGATTAACATATCAAACTGTGCGTTCAACTTCAAGTCGTTCTTCTGATGTGATGCCTTCAATTGAGAAATTTTTATTGTATATTTTGTGTGTTGCCTTATAGATAATTAGATGCCCGTAGCAACGCACGGGCATGCATCTAGTGAAAATATAGTTGTGGACTCGTGCGTGTCCCCGTGGCCGAGTCGAAGGCGGTTTGCGTCGCGCGTGTCCGAGTCGGAGATTTGGGCCGGCCCATCTGAGCAGGCAAGCAGCAGCCCTCTGGTCCCCCCCGCTTGGTTTGGCCTGCAGGCTGCAATACCCAAAAGCCTCGGGCTCTCACGCGTCACACGCACGCAGACGCAGCGCATCTCCTCCTCCTCTCTTCTCCGTCGCCGCCAAGCAGCACGCCGCCGAATCGATGGAGGGCTGGGACAAGGGGACGAAGAGCACGGTGGGCGAGATCCCGCTGCTGACGACGCGGGCGGGTCCGCGGGACGGCGAGGCTTGGCGGCAGCGGCTGAAGGAGGAGTACCGCGCGCTGATCGCCTACACGTCGGTGAACAAGGCCAAGGACAACGACTGGTTCCGCATCGCCGCCGCCAACCCGGAGGGCACCCGATGGGAGGGCACCTGCTGGTACGTCCACAACCTCCGCCGCTACGAGTTCCCGCTCCAGTTCGACATCCCCGTCGCCTACCCCCAGGTCGCCCCCGAGATCGAGCTCCCCACCCTCGACGGCAAGACCCACAAGGTACCTGATTTACCAACTGATTACTGTGGTACTACCTGTATGCTTGCTTAATTTGTTGGATTCAGACAAGGATTCTTGACTTGCGTTCTGATGGATGGCTGTGCTCGTGCGCGCAGATGTACAGGGGAGGGAAGATCTGCCTCACCGTGCACTTCAAGCCGCTGTGGGCCAAGAACTGCCCGAGGTTCGGGATCGCGCACGTGCTGTGCCTCGGCCTCGCGCCGTGGCTCGCAGCGGAGGTCCCGATCCTGGTCGACTCGGGCATGGTGAAGCACAAGGATGATGAGGCGGCTCCTGCCGAGGCATCTGCCTCTGCTGCTCCGTCTTCCTAGTTGCAACTTGCAATGGAGAGTGTGCTTATTGTCTGATGAGCTAAGTAACGATCGGAAAAACAACTTGGTGGTGAACCACCAAATAAGAGCAATACTTGCATATCTAAAAACATGTCCCATATCCGCTGATTGTTGACTGTGATTTGGTGTGCCTTTATGTACTAATTTTGCATCCAACTTTCTGAATCGTCACATGATTTTATGGTCCACCTGATTAATGCCATCTGAGGACCTCAGATGTCATGGAAGCAGAGATGCTTAACAAAACCTGATAGTTCCATTGGTTGGTTATAGAACCTGGTCGTGAATTTTACAAAATTTTGTGCAAAACTCCTTTTGGTAACTCAATTTTATTATTGTTATATGTGCAGTTGTCTGTGTGGTGCATAGCTGTCTTTGAAATTTGCACACTATCATGCTGAATATGTTGTTAGAAACTGTTTTCAACTCCTAATCTGATTTATGTTATGTATCTTATGTCTGATACCCATATGGTACATAAAGCACACAAGGATTGCTTTGATTTTGCATTCTTAGAATGCTGCAATTGATCTGATGAGCCATGGTTATAGCTGGTTCAGATGTTGTAATCAGCTAATTCTTCATATGATAGTGACTTGGATGTTTTAGGCTGTTGCCAACGAGTCAGGTATGGCGAAGCACAAGTAGGCTGAAGCAGCCCTGTTGAGGCATTTGGCTCTGCTGCTGATGCTGATATATTAATAGTAGTTGCGACCCAGAGTATGGTTGCTGTCCAGTGAGCAAAGGATTAAAAATACAGTCAGTTTATCAGTTGTGGAGTGGGCTAATGAGAGCAATACTTTCATATCTACACATCTTCCATGTCTGCTGATTACTGGCTTTGAGTTTGTGTGGGTCGATGTACTAGGTTTGTGCAACTTTCTGAATTATAGAATTAGATCCTATGCAAGAAATCAAGAATATTACATTGAGTTTCAATTGATGTTAATTTTTCAAGATTTATGTGTAATGTTTCTTTTATTAATTTGTTCCTTTCAGTTTGATTTGTAGTTGGCTGTGGTGCATTTGGTTCACATTTGATTCTATTGACTCTTCACACTGTTCGTGCATGAAAGTTCTGCTTGTATTAACAAGAAAGAGAAAGAACGGTGCTGTTACTTTCGTCGTATGTGAACACAGTTTTTTTATGAAACAGTAGGGAAGGTCCCTACTGGATCCTTTTTCATATATTAAAAGGATATATTTACATGTACAAGGCCGAAGGCCCAAGGAGAGAGAAAAGGCACTAAGGGAGACTACTCAACCAAGTGGAGAGGAATTGTTTTTAGCTCTAATCAAAGTTTGAAAAATCTCCTCTCTAAAGGTGGCTTTCCATCTATCTAGATAATCTCATTCCTGTGACACCAAATGCCCCAGCAAGCAGAAATCATAATTTCTCTAAAAGCAGCTGAACCAAAATATTGCTTGCTGAACACAGGTATTTTGTATGTCAATTTTTCTAGATGTCCGACCTTCTGGGTTATAAAGTCAAATGAGGGGAAAACGGAGGAAATATTTGCTTGCTCTACACCTACATCTAGATGGTTGAAGTTATCAACTTATCATACCTAATTGCTCGCTTGAAGTTTTTTTTTTTTAAGAATTGCTCGCCTGAAGTGGTTCTTTGCTATGTTCCTTAGCTTTCTTTTGCTGTGTTATACCTAAATTGCTCGCTTGAAGTAGGTTTTAAATGGGCAGCCGGCAGTGAGTGAAAGTTTGCACGCTTTCTCACCAGTATTCAGAACTTTACTGATCAGCCCTGCAATACGAACATGCCTGAACTAAAAATAGATTTCAATACAGATGACAGACGAATCTTGGTCAGGTCTGAACTAAAAAATAAAGGGAAAAGTCTAATTTTCAACCTCCAACTATAACAGAAGTCTGATTTTCAACCTTCAACTACGAAACCGGACAAAAAGGGCCATCGAACTGTTAAAACCGGGCAAATTTGGTCCTTAGGGTGGTTTTGACGGTGGTTTTGCATTTTCTAGAAATTTCAGTTCTTTTTGATTTGGTCAAAATCCATAACTAATTCGTTTCAAATCTTAAAAAAAATGAAGCTGATACCAACAGTTTTCTGAAAATGTAGGCCATTTGTTGGTACTCTATTTAGTGTTATTTACATAATATTTGTTGCTATTCTAGTATTTTATTGCTTGTAATAAAATACAAGGAACACAGACAACTAAGTTTCAAATAATGCCAAATAGAATAGCAATAGATAGGTTACATTTTTAGAAAAAAATTAGCACTGATTTGATATTTTTCTGATTTGAAATGAAATAGTTATGAATTTTTGCATTAAATCTAGACTTTTAAAATTTTTATAAATGCAAAACCACTCTTCAAAACCACCCAAAGGGCCAAAATTGTCCGGTTTTGACAGTTCAATGACCCTCTTTGTCCGGTTTTGTAGTTGCAGGTTGAAAATCAGACTTGTGCAATAGTTGGAGGTTGAAAAATAGACTTTTCCCAAAAATAAAATACTTCATTCTGGGTTTTCTAGGTACATTCCCTTTATTATGTATGTGGACATAATATATATCTATATACATAACAAAGGGATTGTATCTAGAAAAGTCAGAATGACAAGTATTTTGAAACGGAGAGAGTACTCAACAAATAATCTGCATGAAAATAACAGTGTCATGGTCATGGTGAGTTTATTCGTGCGTAAAGCATACAAACAATGTACAAACTGCATATTTTAGCCTAAGTTTCCGTATCACTCACAATTTCAGTATAGATTAGCAAGACACGGGGATGCTAACAGCAAATCTGAAAAGTTGCACAAGCACTATAATTGCAACAGCCATCTGCATACAAGTATACAACACGAACAACCTAGTATAAATTCTGAAGCACGAAAATATTTCACATGTCCAGATGTCCTCTTGCACAATTGCACAAATCAGAGTAATCATAAACAGAATTCCACCCTGAGATTCCAAGTTATGCCAATCTACAATTCCATCGTCCATCATAACGTCGCATGCCGTCGGCGCCACCACGTCGACGACCTTCCCCTTCATCAGGTGAAGCCGTTTGCCCAGCTTGTCGCTAACAACCCGTACCCTGATATGGCTGCGCAGCCACAGCGCCATGTTGCCCTGGCCACCGCCTCTCTCCTTCTCGGAAGCCTTCACCGTCGACGCCGTCCTAGACCTTTCTCACCAGAGATCTTGTGCCGGCGGCTGGCATTGCGATCCTTCTCCTCCGTTGTGCCGCTAGCGTCTCTACCTCTCTTCCTCGCGGTCCCATTCCCCGTCACCTTGTTAGCGCCGACCGTCCAGTCGCCGGAACGAGATTTCCGAGGGTCGTGCTCGGAGGGGTTGTAGCCAAGCCCGGTTTTGCCAGGACGGTGGCGATCGCCGTGGTGGGCGGCCTTAGCATCTTCCTTCCTGTCTCTGTGGTTCTTACCGACGCATTGGCCTTCCGACCAGCCGTATCCAGCAAGGAGAGCGGCAGCGGCGTCGCGGAGGTTGAGGCCGTAGAAGGTGCAGGAGGAGGGGTCGTCGTCGTCGGGGAACGTGGAGGTGTCGAGGACGAAGGCGGCGGGGCCGCGGACGGCAGGGGACTGCGCGGTGAGGGCGGCCTCCGCCTGGGACGTGGGGAGGGAGGACGATGGCTTGTGAGGGCCGAAGTTGAACGAATTGGGGAGCGGCGGGATGACGACGGGCGCCGCGGCCGGGGGTAGAGTCGGGGATGGGTCGAACTCGGTGACGAACTGGGCAGCGGGCGCGGGGTTGGCGGCGGCGGGGCGGGAGGGAGGCTTGGCAGGCCGGCGCTTGCAGGCGATGGAGATTGAGAGCTTCCTCACCTTCTCCATGGCGCGGCCGCGGCAGAGGAACCGGCGACGATCTGGAGGGGCAAAGTGGGAAGAACGCGAACGGCGAGGAGCCAAGGAATCTCGGTGGCCTCGCCGCCTGCCCACCCGCCTCGCCGCTGCTCTCTCCGCCCCCGCAAGCAGGTATGAGCAACCTCCTCTCCGGCTCTCCCCTCCGTTTCCTCCCGCCGCGCTACAGCCTCGACCTCGATCGCAGGGCGCGAACGGTGCACGGCGTGGTTGCTATGCGGTGGCGGCAGCGCTGGTCCGTGGGATATATCAGGCTGTGGGCTCGTCGCGATCCTATCATCCTAATCTGTTTCGGAGTTCGAGTCGGACTCGCGTTGCCGAGAGAGAGCCGGCCCATGTGGCCATGTTTATTGAGCTGTTTCGGCCTTTTTGGTGGGTGGCTCCGTAGGTGGTGGGTGGATCCGCTGGGAGCCTGGGAGCAATATGCAATCGGTAGCTAATCCAATGTTGCAGGATAAACTAAGCTATGTTGTGCGCTTCGGGTGGTCAAATCTAAATACTTTGATCTGATAAAAAAATAGAATTAAGTGGCGCTTTTGGACATATACAGTTCAGCCAATGGCAATTGCATCAACATCTACACTAAAATTTAATTGTTCAAACTCCTTCAAAATTAAATGCTCATAGGTCATAGTCCAAGATTTATCTTGCAATTTCATTTTATCATCAAGCGATTGCACAGTGTGTTTCCTACCGATGTGTGAAGTTTGAAATCAACTTTAAGAAGATTGTTGTTTTTTTTGTGTGTGATAGAATTCCACCATCTAATTGTTTAAGTTTTCGTGCAATGTAAGATCGTCAATGATCTTCTGTCCCTATCATCTTCCGGTCATTTTGTAGTGAAGATGGAAATTTGGGTCTAATATGTCATTCAACTTGACAAATAATTAAAGAAATAACTTCGGTGAGGACTTGTGTTAGTGGGAAGGGGAGCATATGCCCCTTAGTCGCCTTGTACATGACATTAAAGGTATGTTTGGTTATACAGCAAGTCTTGCATTAATTGGCTTGCATGAGCAAGCTTGCCTTGGCTGTGCAAGCGAGCCGAATTTGCTTAGTCAGATAAGCAAATTTCTTACTAATATCACACATACCAGCCACCAAATGTATGTTTCTCCCCAACTTCTTATTGGACAAGGCTACACACATAACTCAACAAAGGATCCAAACGGATCCTAATAAAGGGGTGTTTGGATCCTTGGCTAAACTTTAGTATTTTGTTTGGATACTAGTTACAAAAGCTAAACATAAGTTAATTATAAATTTAATTTCAGAAGCCCTAAGCTAATTCGTAATATGTATCTATTAAGTTCAGTTAATTCATTATTAACACATGTTTACCTTAGCACCACATTGTCAAATCATGGATTAGTTAGGCTTTAGCCAAATTTGGGTCCCTCCATTTTGAAGAAATTGTAATATACTTAATGGAGTATGCTATTTGTCATGAAATGTGATATTCTGCAACTTTTCAAAATTTAGATATAAGCCTATCTTAAATTCATGGGGTCGGAAGATGGAAATTAATTCTATAGATCCTTATACTATGTTTTTAATCAGCAATTTATAGCATGCTCTTGAAACTCACTTCTCTATAGTAGAAGTGCATCAAATAAGTATCTCTTCCATATGGTCAATAATAATATACAAATATATTTCATATACAATATATTAGTTTAATTAATTTGTCTCTAAATTTTGATTATTAGAATGGAATTCAATGCCAAGGATCCAAATGGAACTTTAATAGATTTGTCTCGCAAATTAGCCTCCATTGTGTAGTTAATTTTGCAATTAATTTATATTTAATACTCTTGGTTAGTATCAAATATCTGATGTGACAGATGATAAAATTTAGTGTGAGGACTGAGCCTAGCTCGGTTGGTCAGCCTAGCGCAGGTTTGATCCCTGGGATCGACCTGTGTGCTTCACAGAAGAGTTATTTTCCAGCAGACGCACTCACGTGTGGGGGTTGAGCGGTTGCTGTGGTCCTTTCAGTTGTCTGCTGTTCTGAAAAAATTCCCTCGCCCGCCCCACGCCAAAGCACAGGTCTAAAGTCAGCTTAATTTTATATGTGTTGTGGTGCCGCTGTGTATGAGTGGGGTAGGAGTTCGGAGGTTCTCTCGACCTGTGTGAGAAAGATTTTTACACCCCTTGTAGGTTGAGTTTTTTTCTAAATAAAATTTAGTGTCGGATATCCAACCAAACACCCCCACGGTCCTAAGACCATCTCCAGCAAGTTCTTCATCAGGTGCTTCATCTTCAAAATGCAGCACAGATGCCACTGTTTCTCCTCCAGCAGGTTCTTCAACACTTGCTGCAAAATGAAGATTTGTCTTCCGCCTACCGCATTCCTGGGGGGAATTCTCTCCTTTGCGCATCACTCCACGGCAACCGTCGCCTCCTTCCACCCCCGCCTCCTCTCCCACCTCGCCTCCTCTCCCACCCCGCCACGGCGGCCGACGGAGGCTCTAGGCTCCCCTCTCTCTCCTTGGCGCATCCGCCTCCCCTGCTCTGCGGCCTCCCCTGCTCCGCCTCCGCCTCCCCTCTCTCTCTCCTTGGCGCAGGGCCCCCGCGCCGTCTCCTTCCCCGACCTCCAGGCCGGCGGCGGCTCCAGGACGGCGACGGAGCTCTCCTTCGACACCAACTCCGTGACTTCGTCTTCGCCAGACGCGCCCTCGACACCGCCAACCGCGACGACCTCCAGGAGCGGCGGCTCGATCCGGTCAGCGGCGACGATTGGGACGGCAGCGGCGCTCGATTCGCTCGATCCGGTCGGCGGCGGCGCTCTCCTCCCCTCATCCCAGCCGCGGCAGAGGTCAAGCTGCGGCCGCGACCGCGTCCCCGTCCCCTACGGCGGAGGGGAGCTGCGGCTGCCGCGGTCCCGACGAGGGAGAGCTGGAGGTCGAGGCAAGGGACATGAAGATGGAGGGCAAGGAGAGGCGCGGGGAAGCTTCGGCGGCGGCGCAGGCCGAGGATGACCGCCAGGAGCCGCGGCGCCCGTGGGTACGCGGGAGCCCAACTGCTGTGGCTGGATGCGCGACGGGGAAGGAAGATGCTGGGAGACGGACTTTTTGCGAGAGCGATTGATTCTCTCTCTTTGCTTCATATCGACCTTTTGCAGATGTAGATCGTCTGTGCTGCTGGAGATGGTCTAACCACCGGATCTTCAGTTCATGAATAATCAAAATCCGGAGGCAAAACAGTACACCACGACGTCTCAATAACTGACTATCCTTGTCACATCTCATTCACTAACATCTACTACACCACAGCTATCAACGAAACCTTTTTCCCTGATTAAAACCCAACCACTAAAAGCCCGTTTGGACACATGCAAAAACCATGGAATCTCTCTTCTTTTCTCCTTTGACAGTGAGGATTATGCACCTTGAGTTACACTAAAACACTTTTTAGAGCGACGGCACATGGGCCTAGCTGATGAAATCCAGTGGCCGTTGGGAGACAAGGATGTAACACACATGAGCCGTCCTACACGCACGGACCGGTTCTGAAAGTGACGAGATGCTGCCATGGCCATCCAGTCCCCAAGCTTGCTTCCGGTGCACGAAGGCCCCCCCGGGCTCGGCTCGGCCCGGCTCGATGATTTGGGACGCAACGCAACAACTTGACGATGACCCGTTCCAGTTTGCTGGCCTCGTCAGCTTGCCTAATCATCGAGCCTAATCATTCCCCCGGCTCTCTCGGCAGGAAGGAAGGATTGGACTCTGCAGGAGGAAGGAGGAACGCTGCTGCGTGTTTGCACCTGACCTTTTCTTTCAGTCATTGCAACAAAATTGCACGAGGAATGAGAGCTCTCCTTTGACAAAGAAGCCTGGTCATCAGATTGGATATCATTGCCTCCAACAGCCCAAGCCAAGTCAAACACTTTTGTGTGCATCTCAAAAGAATCATTAAATTCTCAGACGCTTTTGCTTCGTCGAGATCAAGTGTAGGACCAAATCCTATGTGACAAGTACATGTACAATAAGTTTATCCTCCTAACCTTTAGATTTTTGCACACTTGCACCGTTGCACGGGTTAGTTGCGGCCCTGCATGCGGGCCATGGTGATTGACTCCAGTGCGAATGCAGAGATGCAAGTCCATGTTCCGTCGGTCCCAAATCTGATGAGACACCCGACCCAGGTGAATTGCTCCAACCGCTTCGCTTCGCTTCAAACTGACGAGGACAAAATAGAGCAAGAGCAGAGCAGAGCAACTCTCAGAGAGGAAGCCTCCATTCCTCCAAGAACTGGCTTGATGAAGCCGCCAGTAGTTAGGTCGTTGCTTTGCTTGATCACAATACATGTCTCGAACCACCTCAATCTTGCTGCTGGATTGTCACATTCACTTCCCTGATACGACCAACAATGTCCAGCTACTACCAATCCTTGACACTGTGAGCTTCATACAATCATGGGAATTAAGAAACTCAAACTAAATACCGTACAGATACCTACTTCAAAGCCTAACTTGCATCAGAATGTGCACGGTGGTCAGCAGGATCGTTAGGAAAAGGTGCCATCGAAACCCTATTTAAAACGTTGAAAGAAAAGGGCAAAGAAGAAGCTCTGAAGTTTCATCAGCAAAAAACTCTGAATTTTGAATCAGCAGAAGTTAAGCTAATTAAACGTGAACAAAAAAATCGCACCTTTTTACCATTGTGTAGATTGTACAGCAAAGCAAAAGATGAACTAAGAAATGGTTTCTTTCTTTCTTTCTTTTTACAGATCTCCGAGGGGAGGATGAACTCCGACGAGAGTTTGGAGTATGAATCAAACAACGCTGTGGCAGAGGCTGGATTTCCACTGCGACTGCCTCGTCTCCACCCACGCCAAGAACCGGTACACCTTGCCAAAGACGCTCAGGAACACGAGCCCGGCGACCAGGCTGTAGGCCGCCACGCCGACGACGCCGCCCTCCGCGGCCACCCAGCCGACGAGGTAGACCGCGTCGCCGGCCACGAACACCCACCCAACGGCCTCCAGCGCGGACCGCGTCCACGCGCTGAGCCGCTCCTCGCCGTAGATGCGGCACACCATCCGCGAGCAGAGCGCGAAGATGATGGCCAGCGCCGTCTTGGACAGGCCCCGGTACTGCACCGCCGTGCCACCGACGACGAGGGGCTCCATCCGGCACAGGCACGACGCGCACTCGCCGGAGAAGCGCGACCACCGGAGCGCCTCGAGCCCCGTGTAGTAGGGCAGCACGACGGCGTCCAGGTAGAGGCTCGCGTGCAGCACCCCGGACACCGTGGACGCCTCCAGCACGGCGTACCGGATGTCGCCGTCGGCCTCGTTCCGGAACGCCAGCGCCGACGCCTGCAGCAGCAGCAGCAATGCCGGGCCGAGCTGCGCGAGCGGGAACACGGCGTTGACCCGCTGCCCCTTGGCGAGCGCGAGCAGGACCAACGGGAGCAGGAACGGGCCCGAGGGGAGCAGGTACTTCCGCTTGATGCCCCTGACGCCGGCCGCAGGCGCGCCACCGCTGCTCCGCACCAGGTCGAGCACGGTGAACGCGAGCGTGGAGAGGAAGCAGTACGCGGCGAAGGCGGCGACGAGGAGCCCGACGGCGGCGGAGTAGTCGCCCGGGTAAGAGCTGTCGCAGTAGTAGTGGTAGGGGCAGGTGACGAAGTCGGTAGTCTCCTCGAGCTGCCATCTCGTGCACTTGAGTATCTGCCTCGTCACGGCGTCGCCGCCGCCACCGCCCTGCTGAGCCGCTCTCCACGCCGATCGTCCGGCGCCGAACAGCGGCGCGAGCATCTGGTCATAGGACATGATTGTGGCACAAACCAGCCGCTTCTCGGCGCCCTGCAGCTCTGCTCCTACTCCTTGTTCTTCCTCCTCTTCTTCTTGTCCTGTTCCCTATATGCATGCCTGCATTTGGTAGCCAATGATGGCTTGCTTTCAGAGGCAACTCCTCACCCTCCTCCTCGTTCCTCTTCTTGGAGGAGGCTGGCCGGTGTGCTGCTGCTGTTGCTTGTAGGTGGAGGGAGAGGGAGGGGGTGGGAAGTTTGGAACTGGATAGGGAAGGTTTAACTGGCACCTTTGAAGCAATTTGACAGGCATGCCCTTTAACTAGATTTTTTCAAACATTGTGTGCTAACCTAAAGATTACCTAGGAAAGATGTCTCCAATGACTGATGGCAGTAGCATGGATTAATTGGGGGTGTAGGGGTGTTTTGGGCAGACGGCGTTGATGGTTGAGGTGAGGAAGGGATGGAAGGGTGAGGTATTTGTTTGACTTTGTTTCTTTGTCATGCGTTGCTAGGGTAGGCCAGCAAAGGGAGAGAAACAGAGGAAACGTTTGTTTACATGTACCTAGGTGTTAGTTAGAGTTTGTTGAAGGTTTGTATGTCCTCAGAGTGGTTTGTTGGGGTATTTGGTGAGGATATAAAGACTAAATGGCCAATCCAAACTCCTTGTTTAATGCATGATTAGACTTAAATGATTAGCATCTAACTAGCAGATAAGCTGTTCTTGCATGTGTCTATGCAACCGGTATACTGTTCTTCATTTTTTTCATAAGGGTTTAGACTGTGAGAGAGGCATATGATGGAGCTATCATTTGGATTCCAGGGCAACAGACAGGATACTCAAATCTTCTATTCGCCGTGAGGAATTGAGGAAGATGATTCCTTTGTTTGGGACTCGGGGAATTATTTCTGGTAGTTGGCACAAACAAAGCCAGGTAGGCCATGATCCCGGATCAAAGAAGTGCTGTGGCGCCCCCTATATGGTGTTGGTATCCCAGTCTGACGCTTACGAGCTGCATGTCTGTCCCTGAGATGGTGGGTGGCCGGATGTTCCTGCAGCACAACGCTCCCCTCTGACCTTTTTGATAATCCGGCCAGCTTTGGATCTTCTTGCTATGATACTCCCATCTCTTTTTTTTTTTGGCATAGACGACCCAACTGCCCCGTTTGATATGCATACATGTCGAATGGATATGGGCATGCACCATGTGGGGAGGTGGCGCTGCTTTGTTTATTGCTGCCATGACCGAGCTTTGTTGTTCTGTTCTGTTATCTTCTTGTCAAACATGTGGTGTGATGAGAATGAGAAGGATTGGCTGGAACTTGGGGTGCTGCAGCTGTTGTTGCAGATGCTGAGTGAGCTCTATATAATCCCGGCAATTTGCAGGGGACGTGAGCAAGTGGGGAATTTCTACCCCATTGCACGCGCAAGATGATTTCAGCAGGATTGAAGCAACTGTCAATGGAAATGGAAGAAACAGTAAACCTAAGCTTTGTGGCCTCTGCGAAGTCAAAAAATAGGACCGTGTCTTTGAAAGTGACTTCGTGTACATATATTGTGAGACATGCTACTCTCGTACATGTGCATTGGACCACTAAGCCGAGAATGTTTCTGCGTCAAGCGTCGGACGGAGCATATAATATCAGATGCTTCTACTTCGTGACTCCACGGTCCATGTCTGCCTGCGTCGTAGGCCAGCGACAGGCGCTTATTGCTCCAAGCTGAGCATACACATCAGCATGTATAGTTTCCAAGATACTCCCTTCCCAGGTCGAAACAATTATTAATGAGATTTATTTTGTTTTTGAGTAAGTAATACAGTATATGTGGTGTCACACTCTTCCGTATGTTAACCAGTAATTCAGACTGTACGTTGTTCGATTGGACGAACAGGGTCTGATTGTTTTTGTTCAAGGGAACAGTATACCATTTATCACGCCACTCGTACAATGCCCCCACCAGGACCAGTGGCGTATCTACCGGTGGGTCAGGGGGGCTCCAGCCCCCCTACCACCCTAGATCCTATGTAAACTCTACAAATTTTTCATAGAAATTTTGAGGAGAAAGAGGAAGAAGAAGGAGAAAGGAAGAAGAAGGAGAAGGAGAGCCCCCTACCACTCAATCCTGAATTCGCCACTGACCAGGACTAAACCAAAACCAAAGCCCTTTTGCCACGTTCCGGGCTCATGACGAGCGATTCCAAGCCGGGAATTGACAACACGATGCGGCCGCGGGCAAGGGACTCGAGCACCGAAGAAGAATACATCCACCACGCTGCAAATCTTGTTATGGGAGCAGGTAAGTCTAAAGGCATCCTACGTGTAGCTTTGCTCCAATCAGGCACGGTGTGATGTAAGCAGACGAAGGTGACCTCGGCAAAGGCTTGGTGGGTGGCTCGGAGCCTGGAGCAGGTAGAGACCTGACAGCGAAAGGGCTTTGATCGGTAGGAGCCTAGGAGGCGACGACGAGCCACGCCACATGCTTCGATAGTTCGATTGCGGCAGATGGTGATGAAGACAAGGGAGCATGGAGCGATATTTCATTTTGTGAGCAGGCTATAGAATAGTTTCTGGTCGACGCATGATGCAAGGATGAAACGACTGAACCTTTGGATCTGCATCGACCTGCAGCAGCAAGCCAGCAAAGTCTAAAAGGGAGAATCTGCTGATGGATTCGTGATCACAATGCAGATGATAGATGAGATAAAAGAAATGGAAAGCGTGAGGTGTCTGATACCGAGGTAAAGAAGTGGACCGATCGTTGGGGCAGAGTAACAGACATGATCATGCAAAGGTTGACGGATACCCACAAAGTCTCCCCATGTAGGGTTGCTTTTGTTCAGTAAAGCTACAAACAGCATATTAGAGATCAACGATAGGGCATTTTACCAAAAGAAACATATGGAACTGTTCTCCAGAAAGAGAGAGGTTTTAAGTAGTAAAGCTTAGACCCCATGCTTCGAAAGAGCATTTAAAAACAATGAGCATTTGAAAACAAAATAATCCCAACACACTGTCACAGTCAACAAAAGTTGCTTTGATTTTGCATGGATGACTTGTAGAGTTAGGCCACATCGATTTGGACGATATAAACTACTCATGATCTGTCAACAGATCAAAAACACCCTTCAACGTCCACGTATGCAGACCTTTCCCCCAATTAATTTGGGTACAGCAAACTTTTTCAAAGGAACGTCAAAACATTTTGAGATATCAATTTGTCTGAATTCTGAAACCAATTTTCCTTCTAGTAATGCAAGAACCGGTTTATCACTCCGTAATACAGGTTTGATGCCAGTACATTCTGAAAGCTTGTTCCTAAGTTTACCAATCTGCCCGGACTTGCTCATAACATTCCCAGTTTAGCCAAAACTTGTTTTGGATCTTCCCAGTTGTGCCAACCTCTAAACAAAAAAAAAAAATCAATAGTTTATAGTAAACCGTTATACATAAATAATACTAAAATAAAAATTGTGGGTAGTAGTCAACTAAAGAGTCAACTGATTTCATGGAGTTTTTAGTGCATGGCAGTCCTTAACCTTTTCATGTGGTGTCATTTAAGTCCCTAAATTTGCTATGTGAGGCACTTGAGGTATAAAGCTATCTAATTAACATAAACTTGGCTACATGGCATGCCAACATGGCACCTAACATGAATGATAGTGGCTATGATCCTAAGAACGTAGTAGAGCATGGAGACACCTTAGGGTCCACTCTAGAGTACCACATACTGTCATACATATTGTTTGTTGATTAGGGTGAATTGGACCTCCAGTCACACACTAGGAATCCATATGTGCATTGCAAGAGTTTAGAGACCTAGATGGTACTGCAAGGCCACCAATGCATTTAGCTCGACTTGACGTGTATGGATAGGAACTTCTGGCTTGAAAGAAATGTAGGAGGGTTCAAAGGTCATAACTACAAACTTCTGGCTTGAAAGAAATATAGGAACGTTCAAAAGTAATCAAAATACAAAGTACTGGCACTAAGAAGAAAAGCTTTTATTGCGTGCGAACCTACTTGTATCATCAGATTGTTGAACAAATATCCACAAAACAGATGAACATCAAGCCTAACAGGAAATTGGACTGACAAATATCCATGGTTGAGGATTTGAACAAACTACTACGAAAAACAGATTGGACCCTTCACCTAGACAAGTTCACATCATTTACCAGAAGAGAAATAACTCAACCAGAGGGAGAGAGACGTCCCTCTGATTTTGCCTTGGAAGAATCAGGTACCAAGATTCAAACCCAGGCTGGCAACAGGGGTTTCATTGACCAACCACCAAAGTTCTATGCTATAACTGTTACAGCGCGAGAATCTTTGGTTCTATTACCAGAAGAGCATTGCTGCACCTTAAAAATGTTTACAAATAATGTATTACTACATGCATGATAATTTTGTAATTTGAAATTACCAATTAAAAAGCTTCATGTGACCACAAGGTTGAGGTTGCTGATGTCCACATCAGCATGTTAGGAATATTTTTGTAGAGCTTTTTTTAGATGGAGGTTACTAGTTACAGAATCACTAGAAGCATATTGCATCTTTCTACTATTTGATGTTTACTGTTCAGAGAAAATCAAAATTCAAAATTTTATGGTCGAATGGCAATGCAAGGAAGGAGGAAGGATATAATGTAAAATGATGATATAAATATGAAGTTCTCCGGGAGATCAAACCTTACAATGTCGTGCCACTGCTAACTGCTTTTGTTACTTGCACCCTTAAGCTGGTACTGGTAAGTAAGATTCTAACATCAGTTGTGTTTTTGCATGTTGTGGAGACACAATTTCAACAACAAGGTACGTGAACTTCCATGTCCGGTCAGAGTTATCTTTGAACATCTCTGAATAGACCTTTCCAGCTCCATGTGGCCCACGGATGAGAAAGTTCACCTGAAATAATGCATGTGAGCACCATAAAAAACAGCAAGGCAAATAGTAGGATTTTACATCAATGCAATCTTAGTGCCCCCGTTTCCAATTTGAAAAAAATAATACCTACGAGCATGTGAAATTGTAAAGGGATTTTTCACTGGTGTTGGCACTGCCTCAGGATTAATATCAGCAAAGAAGGCAATTAATTCACTATAGTACTTCTCCCTGTGATTCACTAGTTCTTTCTATGCTGCTTGGTGTTTGCTATTGTTCACTATAGGATTGGCCCATTGTCAAATACTGCTAAGGCACTAATGAACTCTCAGAGAACAGTTTCCCATCAAGTATTGCACAACATACAGCACCAGTTGTATTGGTAAAGTTATCCTTTTTCTTATTGACTTGGCAACAGTAGTCCCATGCAAAGTAAAATGGCACAATTGAAGCAGGCAAAGCAGCTGATACGAGAATATATGCTACCTCCACATGTTCAACACCATCCTCGTCTGTCCAAATCTTATTTGGAATTCGTTGCCGAGCTGCACGGTTTCTAGTTTCCTGACCATATCCAGTAATAGGGTGCCCAATTCTTGCCGTGACCTAATAAATATATAAAACTAATAAGAGAGGAAAGTACAACTATCTACAAGAGAATAACAAGATCACCAATAACCTGGCTATCACTCTGAATCCTTGCTAGAGCTTTCCCAAATATCTTGTACCTGTAGGGTGGTAACAATGCACAAACATTAACAAATATCCCTTCAACTTCAAGGTTATACATTAATGCAGGCATTCTTCCAGGAAAAAATATATGATAAGGCAAACAGAGAGACAAGAAGCAACAAATTATTATGTTGGATTTCAAAGCCTACCCCAACTTGCTTTAGACTAAAAGGTTTTCTTGTTGTTCAGCTTTATGGAGAGCCCAACACAATGTTTAGTATTTCTGGTAGTGAATCAGGCCACTCTACAGGTGATGAGAGAAAAATGCACCAGAATAGGACACATGACAACGGAACATCAAGAGCACAGCCTATCATAGTATTTGGTTTTATCTTCATTTTTCAATATACTACAAATTTGTTTATAATAGGTGGCAAACCAACCTATAAAAGGAAACTAGGCTACTGTAAGCATGGCACATGTTGCAACAAAAAAGCTTCCTTCTACATAAATGTTATCCTATGGACCAAGGAAATGAAAATCATACACACATGTACCTTTAATAGACAGTAACGGATCCAGATTAAGACGATGTATATGTAATAAATGTTATCCTAGGACCAAGGAAATGAAAATCATACACACATGTACCTTTAATAGACAGTAACGCATCCAGATTAAGACGATGTATATGTAATATGTAACTTAGTAAAAAGGACAAAGGAAGTTCCATATCACACATCATATTAACTCCTGTAAATTTGTACAATGCACAAAAAGGGGCTAGTATTCCAATACGAAGAATGACCACTACAAAACCCCAACAAGGAAATGTTGTAGAACTTTACCATAATATGGTAATAATTACTATATTATTAACATGTTGGTAGTGTCAAAATACGACTAGTCGTAAACTGTATCACTTAGCATTCTGCAATGTTCAAACAGAAGCTAAATAACAAATACAAGGGGCTTACTCTTTTGGTTCAAATATAAGCTCTTTGAACACAGCATATCCAGCCAGCACTGCAATTCCAAGTCCAGCAAGTATTACAAGACTGTAAGATGCACCTTCAGTAAATGTCACTGGCTTCTCAGGTATGTTGTAGGTAATATCATCAAAGGGGTGTTCTGTAGTTGACAAGTCTTTTCCCTCCTGAGAACAAAGAGGACAGTGCTTTATTAGTTATTAAACATCATACAAGTGTGCACAGTATAACCACACTAACTATTATGCTTGCAATATGATGAGCAAATATTAACTTGGCTAATGAAACCAGTCATGTCAATTTACTATGAACACACAATTTGGATCCAGAACTAAAAAAACCAAAAGACCTCCCAAAAAAAACTGACTGTAAACAGTAAACTGTCAAGGGGTGCAACAATATACAGAACTTGAAGTGGTGATGTGAATGGAAAACTGGAAGACGGTAAACACAACGCTCTCCTAAATTCCAAAGAAAGTTAGATCTATTACACTTCTGTTGAGCCTGGGACCATGAAGTTTTTTCCTCAGTTGTACCGGACTCTTATTTCTCCTTAACATAATAATGACAGATGTAACTCATGTACTTCTGCCTTTGGCTAAATGAATAGCAGAATTGGGTCCGCCCACATGAGACCACTGATATTATAAATCCATAAGGCAAGAATCTTTGGAGCAGATCATTGTAACAGTCTTTACAGCATATGCAGGGTCACAAATTTTGGTCGTCCAAAACCACATAGTAGGGTTAATGCATATAAATTAGTCAATAGATGTAATCAGCAGTTGCACTAGAATTCAGATGATCACCATAAACACAATAACTAAAAGTTTGTATATTGCACTTTAACCAGACCTAGCAGCATGTTCAAAAATCAAAAGACGCACAGTGTTCGTTGTAATTTATGCCAGCAAAGATCAGATACAAGTAGGAAGATATACAGCAATATTACATTGAATAATTCAAATCAGCAAACAAAACTAAGTAACACAAACCTGTTTTGGATTCTGGTCTGAACCTTTTGTGGAGTAAGATGCAGATGGCCTTATGAAAGAAGGAAATGCTTTGCGGCACTCAGAATGAGTAGTCAAAGGACCTGAAGTGTTTGACCTGGTCATGTACCACCTTGAGTTTTTCAAAGATGAAGCTGGATGTTTATCCAAAAAAATTTATGTCAGCATTAATAAATCCTAACACGAAAAAAATAGTGCAACAAAATTTTTGGTCCTGTAGAACAAAAAAAAACACAAAAGTTTGATGGTCTTTTCAAATGTCTGGAAATAAATGTAAATAATGAGACCAGATAGTTGAGAAACCATTCTTTGTAAACTTAGCCATGCATGCTCATAAGCCATAACATGAACGCAGGTAGAATCAACCTAAGATATATATACTGAAATCAATTTTATGAATTGAAAAAAATTGTGATGCGCATCGAGTGTGCCATGATGAGTCAAATTACGAGTAGAACAATCACAGTCATGTACTCCCTCCGTCCCGAATTACTATTTGTTTTAGCTTTTCTAGATGCCTACCTTTTACAACCTATCTAGATATACATATGTCTAGGTTCATAGCACAAGCTATGTATCTAGAAAAGCCAAAACGAATAGTTATTATTTAGTTCAGAACAGAAGCAGATAGCTGGAGTTTTATCAACAACATTTGATGCAGTGTTGCAGTTGCATTCTCATGGAGGGTTTATACTAAACCAGTATGGCAGTAAGGAACCCTTTGAATTATTGAGAAATATTCCACTGATACTATAACAGAGCTTATCCAGTTTTATCCTGATTATACTTGCTAAAATGTGCTGATTTGGTATGGACTAATGGAATCCACCAAACACTTTACTCTGATTTGTAATGTCAACATTCGTCTAAAGAGATAAATTAAAGAGTAAAATGCGCTGGCGGTCCTTAAACTTGTCTCCCTGTGTCAAGCTGGTCCCCAAACTCGAAAAACGGCCAAACAGACCCCTAAACACTGTTTGGGTCTCATTTTCATCCAATCGGGTGGGAAAGCGCGGGATGAGCTGACGTGGCTTTGCCACCGTGTCGCCAACGTGGCTCCAAAAGTGGGGAGGTCATCATTTTTTTGCAGATGAGCCCATCAAAAGATTTCCTATCTCATTTGAAGCCCCTACCGCCTCTTGGCGACATGGTGGCGAAGCCACGTCAGCTCATCCCGCGCTTTCCCACCCGATTGGATGAAAATGAGACCCAAACAGTGTTTAGGGGTCTGTTTGGCCGTTTTTCGAGTTTGGGGACCGGCTTGACACAGGGAGACAAGTTTAAGGACCGCCAGCGCATTTTACTCTAAATTAAAAGTTCTGATAGGCATCCATAGTGTTTAAACTGTCAGGATGCAGGATCCATCCAGCAACGCAAAACAGGCACAGATTCACTGATGCAAAAATAACAGGAATATTGAGAAAACAAATGATTTCACAGCAGCAACTTTCAACCAAACACCGCTTATAATCAAAGGTGGGGAGTTCACCTTCAGCCTTAGCAACATCCTGCAGGCAGACAGAAGGAATTACAATGTAAATAATGTTCAGAACCAAAAGTACATTTCCAAATAAGAAACAACAAATCCAACAAGGAAATTACACGACTCGAAGATTTTCTCAAAGCCCCAAATAAATCTAGGCAATTCAGAAACACAATGGAATGGTGTTTCCTACTGTCCAGATAGAGCACCAGCACATGCATTGCTTAAAGCCCTAAACAGGTGGCAGAATAGGCTAGCATAGTGACATTACAGAATACTTACAAGTACTAGTAGCAAGTAAGCACAACCCCACACAACAATTTATGCTTCAGTGGAAGCAAACACAGATAACCCGTTCGGTCCCCTCCCTTCAGAAACCTAACCAGCCGTCACACCACAACCACAAGTCCACACAGGCAGCAAGGACAGCGGCGTCGATCGCCTGGGCATTCCCTCGAACACCTCGAGGGGGGGTTAGAGGGGGTTTAGGGTTATCCACATTGCTGGTGCGGGATTACCTTGGAGATGGCAGCGCCGGCACAGTGAGCCCTCGGGGCGTAGCGAACGGACGCCTCCGCTGCGGTGGCGAGGAGGCGGCGGTGCTGGAGCAGCCTCGCGATCCGGGAGGCCATGGGCGTTTGTTTTACTTGGGCGAGGGGGTGGAGGGAGGGAGGCGGCGAGGAGAAAGAGTGCGATTCGGGTCGCGTCTGGGCTTTATATTCGGTGGCTCGGTGCTCCGCGCCGACGGAAGTACGGAACGGGTCGGGTCGGAGTTTTTGCGCCGCCAAAACTGTGTCAGCCGCGAATTGATTGAGATCAGATTTGGATGATAGGCTCAAGTTCAACCATCACAAATTCACATCAAAAGGAAACATCACAATTCGAACTCTTGTTGTTGAACTGGGATCAATTCGAAACCATTGTAGCTTTTATCACTTATGGATTTTGACTAAACCTTAAACATATGTAAATGAGATTGATGGAATCAGCTGAAGTCTGAAGAAAACCAACTGACAGAACACTGCAGAGTTGCCCAATGTCAGGAGCAGAGGTGATCGCTGCTCAACGCATTTTGTATAGTACATTTGAAGATTTAAAAAATCCCGTTACAAATGGACCTTTGTCCTTAGCATCAATTTTGAGAGAACATAGTTTTAAAAAAAGTTTGGGCGACCATAAAGTATATCCTGGTTATACATCAAAGTAAAACCAAAGTCACCAGCTGCCAACACGCAGCATATTAGGCCAAAATTCGAATCGTCCCAAATGGAAGAAACCCAAAAGCACCATCTTATTGCTGTCCGAAGTCCGAACCATCAAAGTACTCTTCGTCCCGAATCCCGATCCCCCGGCGCCAAAATTGCAACTCCGCCGCCGCCTACTGCAAGTCTACAATGACTCAGAGCACGGGGGCGAAACAGGCCTTGACGTCCTCGCCCGCCCACTGCACAGCGTTCCACCAGTGCTTGTCGCACTCGATGCGCACGGTGCCCTCCTGTCCGCGCACCGGCCGCATCGGGATCTTCCTCAGCCGCGGGCACCCCCTCGTCTGCAGGCGCCGCAGCTCCGGGAACGCGCACTCGCCGTCGGTGCGGACGGACTCCAGCTTGGGCAGACCCAGCAGCGTCGTCAGCCCGTTGCACCCGCTGAGGTTCAGCGACTCCAGGCAGGGGAGGTGCTGCACCCACGTCAGGTGCGTCAGGGAGTGGCACGCGCCCATGGCGACCTCGCGGAGGTTGGACGCCGCGGCGTGGGTCCACGCCATGACGCGCAGCTTCGTGAGGAACCCGAACTTGATGGTCTCCAGTCTGGGCACGTGCGCGTCAGCCACGATCTCCTCGACGTCGGACGAGTAGACCACCAGCTCCCGCAGGCTTTCCTGCACGCCGCCGAGCTCCGGCGTGTGCTCCGCCGACAACAGTGGCAGAGCGCGCGCGCCGCCCAGTTTGCGCAGGTGGAGGAACCGGGTGCGCACGCCGGGTGCCAGCCGCGCGAGCCGCTCCACGTCGCGGATGCTGTCCAGCCAGATGCCGAGCGACGCAATGCGCGCGCCGCTGCTCTCGAGGTCGTCGATGACCGGCGGCACGTAGTCGTCCGCGACGGAGACGATGCTCGCGGTGAGCAGCTCCAGGACCTGAAGCCTCCCGAGTCGCGAGATCAGCCCCGGCGGGATCGTGATCTGAATGTAGTAGTTGTCGCGCAGGTAGAAATACTTGAGCTGGCTCAGGTTGCCGAGCTCCATCGGCAGGGACAGGATCCTGTTCTTGGACATGTTGAGGTACTCCAGGTTCACCAGGCAGCAGATCTCCATGGGGAACGCGTCCTGGATGCCGGTGTCCTCGAGGTCCAGGTACGTGAGCTTCGTGAAATGCTGGATCGCCTGGAGCATCTTCTTGGGGAGGGCGCGGTTGCACTGGAGCATCAACGACGTCGGCTGCGCCTCCGCGAGGGCGCTGCCTGCCTTCGCCGGCGCGTCCTCGATGCTGTTGTGCATCAGGGATACGCGCTGCGCGCCGCGCCACAGCGCCTCCTCGCGCGGGGGCTCCCTGAGCCCGGCGCCCGCACGGACCAGCCACTTGCCGGGCGCGAACCGGAGCGCCGCGTCGCGCACGACGTCGTGGAGCCGGACGTGCGTGTCGGACGGGAACATGTTGTACCGGTGGTTGTCCCCCGGCTCCAGGAGACGCGCGGCCTCCAGGACGGCGATAACGGAGTGCCCGAGCCGGTGCGCCTCGTCGACGTCGCCGAGGTCTGGAAGCAAGCGGAGCCCGATCCAGCTCTGCACGAGCTCGTCCTTGGAGATGTTGTGATCCTCGGGCCAGAGCGCGCCGGTCAGGAAGCATTCCCTCGTCGTGTCGCTTTCCAGATTGTCGTAGCAGAACTTCACCTGAGCGTGTGTGCCCTTGTCTGAGCCGGGCGTGCCCGAGAACTGGGACGCCTTGAGGGTGTCGAGGGCATCAGCCCACTCATCTGGTGTGCGCTTGTTCGACATGGCCCGGCCGACGGTGACGAGGGCCAAAGGTAAGCCCTTGCATTCTGCAGCCACCTGTTCGATGGCAGAACAAGTTAGCCTGAATATTTGTGTCAAGACTTCAGACAATAAAAAAGAAATGGAAGATGCATTCACTCATCGCCCCTAGACTTGAAGTGTTGCCAATATTGGCTTCCTAGCACATTTTTGTAACTAGACATGAGATATTTGTAAAAACATGTGTTAGGCATAATCTATTTACAAAACCAAAATGGGCATTCTAATTTTACAAAACCAAAATGGACATTCTAAATCAATTAGGCACTTGGGGCAGCATTTACATCAGTTAAGTCCTTGAATCAATGCCATTCACAAATAGATCATTCAGAAGGTAGCTTGATGTCCTTGGATCAACATCAACCATTTCAATCCGCATGTAGCAGGATGTTGGTCCAAGACAGAAAAGTATAGAACACTGAGTGAAAAAATATGTTGGTTGCAAGAAATTCAAAAACAGTCAAAAACAAAAACAGCCAGTATATTTAGATGGAGAGTGATAAGTAGCAATGCCATGATCTGAGATAGATCCATGGTTTTCAACGTTGAACAAGATACAGAGCAGACCAGCTGATTACCTGTCTCGCAAGTGTGGAAATTTGGGCGTGGCCATGGATGGCGTCCCCGCCAACGTTGGCTTGAAAAAGGCTCCACGCATCCTCCTCGTTCAAGCACTCCATCTTGATCTTGTTGCGGCAGCCCATGTCGGCGCACAGCGCCTCGCTCCTCGACGCCACAATGACCTTCCTCACCTTGCCGTTGGCCATGCCGAGGGGCTGAGGGATGCCGACTCTCTCCAGGTCCAGCCGCTCGCACACGCCGTCCAGCAGGAGCAGGAAGCTCTTGTCCCTCAGGAAGCTCAGGATCCCCGCGGCCTGCGCCTGCTCCGTGGGCGCGTCCCGAAGGCCGAGCACGGACACCACCTCCCTCTGGAGCTTGGACACCGTGCAGTCCCTGGAGGCCGCGACGAGCAGGACGTGGTCGAAGCGCGCGACGCGGCCGCACACCTCGCGCACCAGCTTGAGCACCGTGGTCTTGCCCACGCCGCCAGCGCCCCAGACGCCGAGCGCAGCATCGCAGTCGCCGAGGAAGCGGAGCGCCTCGTTGAGGTAGGCCCTCGCGGGCCCCGCCTCGACGGGGAGCCCGTCCAGGTCCTCGGGGTCGCAAAGGAGCGGTGGCGGCGCCTGCGGCGTGGCGAGCGCGGCCTCGAGGATCGCCGCACCCTGATCCCGGAGTGCGCGCACCGCCTTGAGCTGCTGCTCGGCAAGCCCCGCGACGGGGCCCGTTGGGAGGAAGAGGTACTGCACCAGGCGGACAACGTAGAGCTGGCCGCCGTCGTGCCGCGCCTGGATGGACGCCATCTCGTCCTGCGCCTCCTGCACGCGCCGCAGCCACGCGCGCACGGGGTCCGACGCCGGCGACGGGTCGTGGCCCAGCAACTCCGCCCGCTGCCGCAGCAGGGCGTCGACCGCGTCGGCCAGCTCCTTGACGCGCCGGTCGGTGTCTGCCAGCGGCTGCCACCACTTGCCGAAGAAGAGCGCCAGCACCGCGCCGCCGAGGGCGAGCGAGCCGAGCACGGCGGCGAGCTGCAGCTCCATCGGATCTCCGCCGATCGACCCGCGACAAAGCCAAGATCTCCTCGCCGGCGGCGCGCTCCGGTCTCCCGTGCGTTCAGCAGCGGCACGGCGGGGCGGGGCGGTGCTAGGGAGACTGCGGTGGCATGCGCGTGCGCGGTGAAGAAGCACTGAGCGCAGCGAGGTTTAAAAGAGGACGGAGGTGAGTAGTTGGAGTGGCGAGAGGGCAGTAATGGCGCAGTGAATGCGTGAGCGGAATCGGTTGGACGACGCCAGAGACGCCTGCCGGAGCGGCGGACCTGGCGGCGTGGTCGGAGTCACGAGGGCGGCACAGCCGCACAGGAGTGGAGGCAGCTGGGGATGACCGGATGACGAGCTCGGCGTCGGAGATCCATCCAAGCTGGCTCGCCGTGAGTGGCCATGCCGTTCGGCGGCTGCACCAGCCGCATTCATTCACGCCATGGTCGCGCGATGCTCCTCTGCCCAAACTGTGTGCACTGTGCATGAACCGAATCACCATCGACCATGGTCCGCGAGGTTTTTCAGGGCACGCGCGAGGTTCTTCAGCTGATTATTTTTCTGCTACTGCGAGTGTTTTTTTTACACAAACCAGATATTTCATTAAAACAGCAGATTTACAAAGAGGCCCATAACAAAGAGGCCTATTACATCGAGATCCCTGAAGGATACAAATCCAAATCCACCACCGGAAAGCAGGTCGCCAGCGGACGAGCCATAGTCGTGGAAGGGCCTCACCGAGCGTAGGCTTGAAGAGTTCGTGGATGACTTCGAGGAGGAACTTCGCCGGAGAACCAAAGATTTGGTGGAAACAGACGTCGACGGGTATGAAGTCATCGTCCACGGATCCGGGGGAGGCTCGCTGCCGAGTCGATGGCGGAGGATGTTGAGAGAGCTCGATGCCGGATGGCGTTGTGATGCTTGGTGAAGGGAGCAGGCGGGGACGGAGGCGAAGGCTGGGAGCGTTCGACGCGTTCGACGATGCTGCATGGAGCATTGGAACAACCATCGATCCAGGTAGGGATCCCAGGCCAGAGGAGCTGGAGAAGGCCGATGCAAGGAGCACCGGAACAAACTTCGATCCAAGCACCAGAGGAGGCGGCAGTAGAAGAGGCAAGAACAAAACGACGCGTTCAACGAACGAAGTCGGAACAACCGCTGATTTGAGGTCGCCAGGACCAGATCCACACATGGGAAGATCCGATGCACCACCTCTAGGCCAATCAGATCACAGGTAGCCAGGGGAACACTCCAGCAGCAGGGCCGGAGGGAGGGGAGAAAGGCGGAGAGGCGGACGGGAGAAGAGGAGAAGCAAGGAAGGGAGTTTATTTTATTACCAGTGACCTGAAGTTCGTCGGAGACGCCGGCGGTGGAGAAACCTCCGAGGAAGACCTCGGCGGCGATGACACCGGCGGCGAGGGCGACACACATTAGCAGGTACGATGCCATAAAGGCGCAAGCATTAAGGCACTGAAAAAACAACTTAAAGGAAAAGTTTGAGGAGCAGCAGATCTACCAGATGTGAGGGGTCCTAGCCCCTCTCACCGCCGATGATGCCGCCGGCGGGGAGGAGGGGAGGGGCTCGAGAGGGGGTGGGGGAGGAGAAGCGAGAGGAGGAGCCTTCGAGTAGAAGCGAGCCAATTCCAAAGGCAACGTTCAAAGTTGAACTAAGGAGATGTTTGGTTCCCGGCCGTTTCACCCGCCACGGAAAACACTGTTCCGCGGCGGGGGCGAGCGTGGCGAGGCGTGCCAACCAAGCAGGCCCGACCCAATCGCTACTGCGAGGTTTGAAATCAGAATGTACCTGCTACAGCGAGTGTTGAAATCAGCTGCGTGAATTTAACAGTCTTGAAAATATCGTACCACGAAAATGGTAATGATATCCACTTTTGGGTGGACGGTGCCAACAAATCAATGTACGAATTGCATATGAATTTACCAACTGAATTGTACTTTTATGTTATTGCGGTCTACCAGGAGTCCAGGACGATAAGGAATCATTATTCAAAGGCGGACATTAGAGTTTTTTTTTTACCCTTTTCCACAACAGGAGTGTTGATTACGTTTTGAAAGCAATACCTGATCTACAGATCATGTTTAGCCTAGATGGGTTCTCCGTAATAAAATCTTGAGATGAAGAGAAACTCATCTATTTGTAGGAGAAGCTGCTACTGCGCTAACCCGATCAATATTCAATACAGATGAGATGACAATTTCAACTTGCAAACCCTAGCTCGGCTTTTCACAACATCTTCCCAGCGGCGCGAGCTCTCTCCGACGCGGACTTCATGGTCGCAGTCAGGTCAACAACGCTGGTTGAGTCAAGTACTCAAGTGGTCAATCCCGAAAGGGTTTAGGTTGTTTTCTTTGCCGTATAATCTCGTAGAGTTGTAGCTCCATGTGTGTGCGCCCGGTTAGTCCGCGTTGTAACAAAACAAATTATTTCTTCTTAATACAAAGATACGTAGCTCTTCTACGTTTTCCGAAAAAAACCTAGCTCGGTTGTTTGCTCATCATTGAACTGATTTTTTGTTTTTTTTTTACAATCATCATTGAACTGAAATTGAGTTGAAGCAAAGGCAAACAAGCATGCCTAACATAGGAGAATTGACGATCTAGCACGAAAACTCATGAATTCGATTTTTATTCTTAAGATCCTTTCCTATTCTTTTTAAGTGGACAAAAATTGCAAATTATTCCCTGACGTTTTTTATTTGTCACATCAAGCTTTTGAAACTGTAACTGTCAATAAGCTTTAGTTTGGGAACATAAAAAATCACATGTGCATTTGACCTATAAAATACTTTCATAATCTTTATAATTTTATTGGAGAGCTTGAATGTAGCAACTTCCTTTCATTTCTTTTCTCTAAATTTCCCAATGCTGATTTGTTTTTGTGCCCTTGGGTGGTTGTACTTAAATTATGTACAAAATACTTAGAATAATTTGACTTGTACATAACTATAATTGCATATTTTTAATGCAGGGAGTATATATTATAATGGAAAATAGTGTTTGACGTTGTACACTTTGAAGACTCTAAAACAAGTACTACCAATTATTATTTTTCCCACATTACCCTCCTTATTAATTCCATAGGAGTACCCCAGGGTTTTCATGTTTTAAATTAGAAAAGTAGTATATATACCATATGTTTTTTTTGGGTTGTGGCTGAAAAACTTCAGTTATTGTAGTAGTTTCACTGTTGAAGTATTTAAACTGAATATGTGAAATCGACATGCAGAGGTATATGTCACATTTAAAGCACCCCCTTATCTTTATAAAATAATGGCACTTTCCAAGTCCGCTGTTATAACCTGAAAATATAAGAAATCAAAAACCATTTGACTTCAAACGACAATAATAAATTAGCATGCCAATGATGTAAATTTATGCACAGTATGCCTCATCTAAATTCAAAATGGTCTTCCCTTTTCTTCGATATAATAGGAAAGAAATATATATACTCCCTCTAGCGACGCTCAACGCCATTGACTTTTTATGGTTCTAACCTCTCTTTTTATATACCAGAACAAAGTTATAATATCGAACAAGCATATAATACTCCTTATGAATGGTCTCTTCAGAACAACTATACACAACCGATTTTATATTTTCAAATTAATAATAAAAATTATCAGACAAAATCACAAAAAATTAATAAGATTTAAATCAAAACATATAGTATTTAATTCTAGAAAACATAAAGTATTTGTGACGAGTATCGATCAACCTTGCTAGGGAATAAAGAAACCTATAACTCACGATAAAATATGTTGCCAGAAAATATTACCTTGACTAGCAGAACTCCTATACAATGACTAGTTCGAGTTTAAAGGGCGGTTAGACTGTCTCCAGCAGGAGGCAGATCCCTTCCCTCAACCTCAAAATGAGGAAGGCACGCGCACTGTTCATGCTCCAGCAGTAGCCGCAACAGGCGCTACATATTGCGATCGCACCCCCGGCACCCTTATTCTCGGGGAATACTGTAGACATTCCCCAACTCAACCACCACCACCAACGCCTCCTCCAGCTCCGCGCCTCTCTCCTTGCTCCCCCGACCCACTCCACCGCCACCTCCTCCCCCGACCCACTCCACCACCACCGGCGCCTCCTCCACCCCCGCGCCCACCTCCTGCACACCGGAGCCTCCTCCACCCCCGCGCCCGCCTCCTCCACACCGGCTCGAGCTCGGCGTCGCAGATCCGGCGAAGGCCACGACGGCGTTGACCTCCCTCCCCTCTCCCTGGATCCGCGGCGAGGAGCGCGGCGCGGAAGAGGAGCACCCCGGCGAGCAACCCGTGACGACCGCGGAGCGGCACCCGCGCCGCACCACTTGCTGCTGCTGCGGCGGTGGATGCGAGCTGCGGCCGCCTACCCCGACGGCGGATGCGAGTTGCGGCGGTCCCTCCGCGGCTTCGGATACGAGCTCCGCCCGGCGCCTTCCGTCTCCTCCGCCACCTCCAGATCCGGCCTCCTCTGGCCTGCGACGGCGACAACATCCGGCGGCGGCGGCTCCCAGGCTGCTTCCAGGGGTGCGCGGGAGGCAACGGCCGGAGCTGGATGGGGTAGGGGAACGGGCTGCTGCTGGAGTGCCCGCCACTGTTGTCTTCTCTCTCCTTTCCTCAGGCAGGGCGGTTTGCGCATGGGGGAGGGGAAACTGCTGGAGTTAGTCTTAGGTAGCCTGCAAACGTTATCATACCTCCGTCACTCAAGCCTCCATCTGTTAGGTTGAAAACTTGAAATTCGGTACAAAATTAACGATCGTTCAATTTAAAATGTGTTGACAACGTTTTTTTTTCAACTAGGACAGTATCACCATTAAGATCCCCGGCGCACTGGGACACCAAGGGCATTGGGGTTTCCTCCGACGCCGACTCGTCGTCCCCGTCAACATCTTTTCAGCGCCACACGACCTTGAGCTAAAACAGAGCACGTCCTGGCCCCGTCAACATCGTTTTCGTTCCAGTAGGTACGCACGGATCCCGCGCGGCCGCGCCCGGCCTCTGCTTGGTCCAGAATCTCCGAACTGCCGTGCCCGTCAGCTACTGCGGTGTGCACCACAACCCGGGCCTCCGCAGCCACCGGAGCTCGGAGATTCCCCACAGATGAATCCACAGACCACAGCCACTCTCAAGTCTCCAAGACTCGGGCTCCAACAAACGGTGAATATACCAGGCGGCGAATCCTCCCTCTCGTCAGAGTCTGGGCGCCCAGCCCAGCTGCGACGCCGCCGAAGCTCCACGCGAGTCGCGAATGCAAGGGGCCTTCGTGCGCGCGGCGCTGTGTCCACGCTCAAAGGCCCAGCGCGCCACGTTCGGCTGCCCGGCGGCACGCGCGCGCCTCGTACCGACATGCCTCTCCGGAGGCGGCGGCGGCGGCGCCAAACGGTGCGTCGCCGCTGCCGCGGGCGAGGGGGCGCGCGACGTCCCCCCGGGGTCCGCGGGCGCGCGTCCTGTGGCAGCTGCTGAAGGGACGCGCGCGGCGGTGGCGCCGCCCCGCGGCGCTAGGAGAGGGAGCGTGGCCGGCGCCGTGGCGCTGATCGTTGGGACCAGCATCGGGTCTGGCATCCTCGCCGTGCCGCAGCGCACGGCGCCCGCGGTGAGTTTTCTCTCTCTCTTTTGGGCCCAAGGCCCCAGCGCGACATCAGCCTGGATCACCACCGCCGGAAATCTTTTCGACGATCCGCTGCCGCAAGTTGCGGCCAGCTGCAACGACGAACACAACCTGCTGAAAGATGATGCATGCTGCTACCAGGACAATGATTTCCCCAATTATCAGAGTTGCTGTCAGTATCAGTAATTGACACGATGGACCCAGTGGCGAATTCAGAATTGGGTAGCAGAGGGGGCTCTTCTTCCTCTTCTTCTTCCTTTCTACTTCTTCCTCTTTCTCCTCAAATTTCTATGGAAAATATGAAGGGATTACATGGGATCCAGGGTGGTAGGCCCCCCTGACCCACTGCTGGATCCGCCACATGGACCAGCCACAACACCTCGTCTCTTCTCTTTCCAAACAATGAAGGGTGGATTCATACAGGAGAATACCGGTAGAGTAGAGTAGAGACTAGAGAACAGTGCGTGGCCCCGTCTGAATAATCACTCGGCGTGTACAGGAGTACTAGTGTACCCTGGCAGAATTTGTCTACCAGTTATGAGCATTCAGTCGGTGGCATCGTGCTCGTTTTCGGTTGGCCCCGTCTGAGTAATCACGCGTTTAATTCCCCACGCCGAGTGCTCGTTTCTGAACTTCTGATCGATCTGGGACTGAAAACTTTTCCTGGTCGGAAGAAACATCTGCATTGATGTTCTGTTCATTCAAAACAGAAACATCTGCATGGATCTTGATCCGATCCAAAGCCCATTTCGTCAGGAAAGCAGCACTGACCGTGGCCAAACTGATGGATGCAGGGCTTCATCCCGAGCGCGGCGTGCATGGTCACGTGCTGGGCGTTCCTGGTGGCGGAGGCCCTCCTCATCGTGGAGATCAACGTCCATCTGCGCCGGAGGCGGGGCAAGGACGTTATCCACGGCGGCGGGGACCGGGACCGGGACCTGGAGGTGATCTCCGTGAAGAGCATGGCGGAGGAGACGCTGGGGGTGTGGGGCGGGCACGTGGCCACCGCCGCCTACCTGTTCCTGTCCTACACCTCCATGGTCGCCTACGCGTCCAAGTCCGGCGAGGTGCTGTCCCGCCTGGTCGGCGGCGTGCCCGAGCCCGTCGCCGGCGCCGCCTTCACCGCCGCGCTCGCGCTGCTCGTCGCGGGCGGCGGCACGGGCGTCACCGACCGGGTGAACCAGCTGCTCACGTTCGTCATGATAGGCAAGGACTTTGCTCTGCTCGCGATACCACGTAGGAGTTGTACGTAGTGTCCGGACGACAGACTTGCATGCCGTGCCGTCGATATGAGCTGCCATTGCCATTACTGCAAACTGATCATGCGTGCATCAATGCCAGCTCCTAGATCTGCATTAACTCGGATCAGGGCAACGTGATCATCATCAATTCATGAACCCTAGCTTAAAGAGAAAAGGAAATGAAACCTTGATCAGTTAACGATGATCTGTCTGTCTGTAATGTATCAACAGGTTTACTGCTGACAATCGAGGTGTCAGCAGTGGCGCTCGGCGGTGGCCTGAGCCTGCCAGCGAACGCCAACTGGGAGCAGGTCCCGGCGGCGCTGCCCGTGATCATCTTCACGCTGGTCTTCCACGACATCGCACCAGGTAACAACCCCACCCCCGATCCAGCATGTCGCCGAAACCGTTCAGAGCTGCTAGTGCTAGCCTATCACTTGGAAGAAGGCCAGGGTACTGAACCTTCGTTGATCTTTGCAGTGATCTGCGCGTACCTGGAAGGGGATCTCGCGAGGATCCGGCTGGCGATACTCGTCGGCAGCCTCGTGCCGCTGGTGTCCCTGCTGGTGTGGGACGACATCGCGCTCGGCCTCGCCACGGACCTCGGCGGGTTTGACGTTCAGGACATGTTAAAGACAGAGTAAGGACGCCGCGGTACCGAGAACGTGCCTCTGCATCTTTTTCGGCCATCTGCATCGCTGCCCAACGATTCAGATTTAAGTAGAACATGCAGGCAGCCGATGCCGAGGTATTCAATTTCTGTCACGAGAATAAAACTCTTTGATTTTGGTAGATGGAGCTATACCGTGGTGGAGGCTTTCTCGCTGCTCGCCGTCGGGACGTCCCTCATCGGAACTCTGCTTGGGGCTTCCCAGTTCTCCATCGAGCAGATGACCGATCTAGTGTCTTCGTCAGCCAAAAAACGTGTAAGTCATCAATCAGTTTCTAGGAACAATATGTGAATTGTTCTGATCAGACATGCGACGAGTGCAGGAAAAGATCAGCAAAGGAGGCATTGCTGTATTTCCCAAGGGAGATGGATCCAGGCATCCTGGTGCGGTGGAGAAGAACAGGCTCAGCTACATCGCCACCGGGATCGTGGTTGTCCCGACCATGGTCATCGCAGCTACTGTCCCGAATTCATTCTCCATAGCGACCGACATCGCGGTACGTGTACGTCAAAACATGTGGCATCTTAACTAGTTCAAATGGTGCAAACATAGCATCCTATTCTCCATTGACCTGCTGTGCACTGCTGTCCTGCACAAATGTTCAGGGCGGATACTGCATGACCATCCTGTATGGTGTTCTCCCTCCACTGATGGCATGGGCTATGGGCTCCAAACTGCCTGGCACAAATAGTGGCGGGCTAACAGACGAAGATCTTTCGGAAGTAAACAGTGGGAGAGTGGACTTGACTAGTGCAAAGCCTGTTCTGGTTGGGATGGGTGTGTTCTCTGTACTCATGGTCCTCGAGCAGATGTCGCAGGACTTCTTCAGTTTCAACGCTGCTCTCGTTCCATAGACTAGATCAGGACGCTTAGCTTGTGCTGCCAATGTTTGATCTCGCGTCAACTACGGGTTGATGCAACACTGTTAGGCTGGCCATGTAAATAGTAAAGGAGTAATACGTACGCAATACATGAACTGTTTAGTGAAAAAGGAAGCACGCAGCTGTCAATATATGTCGTTTTACATGGTTAACGCGAGTTAACCGCGTTAACCATCAGCATGCTGTCAACATGTCAATACATGAACCCATCTACGGGGCTACGGGCTATTCCGAGCACATCGAGTCGTCGTCTGGTCGACGCAAGGTTCTGGGCGAGGGCGACGGTGTTCTCTCGCATACACCTCTGAACTTCATTGGTCTTCGCCGACGTGGCTGGCGAACATGTTTTCTTTGTGTCATCTGTGGACCGCACCTCGCATTAGAGTATAGATGGCCAAATGGGCGGCACGACACTACACGACACGAATACGAATGGGCACGACATGGTTGGGCACGACACCTTAGTCGTGTCGTGCTGTGCTGCCACGCCGTGCCGGCTCGTCGGCCCAAACACGACACGATGAAGGTTTAACCGTGTCGTACCGGCACGGTGACACGACCAACACGGCGTGCTAGTGCCGGCGAAGACACTACAAGCAAGAAAGTGAAAGAAAAGCGATCCGAATCAAGATGGAAAGAAGAAATTCATCCGCAAGAATCACAAGTTCATGAATCCATCGCATACACACAAATCAAATCGATCAAATACACACAAATCAAATACATCGCCTCGTGGCCAGGCTCTCTCCTCTTCCTCTTCTTCCACCCAGCCACGTCTGACGCCTGCGAGCAGACGAAACTCTCCTCGGCTTCCCCCCTCTCCGATCCCCCATGGTGCAAGACGAGACCCCGGAGCCTCCCGCCTCCGCATCCGCATCCGGCTCTTCCTCCTCCTCCTCCGCCGCCGCCGCCCCGGCCGCCCGCCTCAACGCCGCGACGCCCGAGTTCACCCCCCGATCCGCCGCCCAACACCACGGCGGCAAGGCCAGGGGAGAGGCGATGTCAGTCGGCGGCCAGGGGGGACGGGCGATGGTGGACCGCGGCCGGCGGCTGCAACTGTGAGAGGAGAGGAGGGTTGGGTTGGGATTAGGGTTTGAGTTAAATTTATATGCCGAGTTATTGGGCTTTCGTGGGCTGGTGTAGAAATGGGTTGGCAGGAGGACATTTAACTGCTTTCGTGGGCTAGTTATCAAAGTCTAATGGACACCTCCGAATTAGTCGTGTTTAGATGGTCCACCTCATTTTTCGTGTCGTGTTCGTGTCGGCACTGCGTGCCGAGATCGTGGCCCAGACACGGCCCACCATCGTGTCGTGCCGACACTGACACTACGTCCATCGTGTCGTGTCGTGTTCGTGTCGTGTTTTTTAGTGTCGTGCCGCCCGTCGTGTCTGGCCCATCTGGACATCTATACATTAGAGCTCCACCATCTTGACGCGCAGGATCCGGCTGAGCCAACCACCAACGGCGGCTTGGTGAGGAAAGATGAGGACGTGGCGTCCGTCCCTGTGACGTTGCCGACGCACGGCGCTCCTTGCCTGGAGCAATCTTAGCTATTGTCTCAAATAGAATTCGAGCCTGTTGAAGGGAAGCAATACAAACTTTTAGGCCATTCCTCACAACTCAAGAGCGTCGGTGATCCATGGATCTCTGATCAGGAAACCGTATCCAAGCTCCGTGGCAAGTCTGCGCTCTTTGGACTTTTCAAACTTAGCGAAGTGAAACATCTGAGTAGCTAAAGGAAGGAAAATCAATCGAGACACGTTAGTAGCGGCGAGCGAGAGCAGAACAAGGGTTTTCATCAAAAGAAATCCCAAGCGGTTTCATTCGATTTGTTGTGGATTGGATGATGGAAAAACCAGCAAGCAGCAAGCGTAGGCTGTGTTGCCGTAGCACGCCCTACGGAGTTGTACAAAGTCAGCAACCGTTTTGGGGTGCAAGCATAGGCAACACAGGACTTATGACGGGTCATGTTCTCTCGTTGGATAGAGGGTGAAAATAGCACTTTTTACTCATCTCATCTGTCATCTTCTCTCACAAAAAACACTATTCCAGCACTATTCATTTGCAACTTCACTATTCATTTGCAACGAAGATAACATGCCCTAAGAGTGTAGAACATAGATATTTATCTAGGAAATCTCTAGAAAGGGGGACACTTGTTTAAACCCCATGACCTGCCTTGCCTATAAATAGGACCCCCCCTCTTCTGTCATGCCATTCAATCATGAGCATGGTAGATGAGTGGAGCATAGAGTGGGTGCTAGGCTAGCCACTAAAGAGAGGGTGTTGTATACTCTTGTGTAATATTATTATGTAATAATAAAGGTTTGTTCTTATGAGTTGGTTGTTGACGGTTCAATAACGCTAATTGAACCCATTTGGTAGATCTGGTATGCACCTCTAGCTCTAGCCACCATGACTACAAGAGCACTCCAGGCAATCTACCTCGAGAATAGATTGAGGAAGAAACAAAACCAAGAGAGAGTAAAATCATAAAGAGAGACACTTGATCGCTAGAAATCGGATTCACAAGAAGACTTCACCATGGATGATTACATGATACAAGATCACCACCGGGATCCTACCTTGACCTTGATACTTGTTCTGGAACTCCGACGTGGTCTTTCTTGCAAGATTCTCACGTCGGCTAGGGTAACCCTAGACAACTAGCACGACCCTCATCTACGGAATGGTGTCCCTCTAGCTTCTCTGCTCCTCGGTGACGAATGACGAATATTGATGTTGTGAGTCTTCGCGTGGAGGCTTTAAATAGTATGAGGGGGAGCCGAACCGCCACCGAAATGGGTTGGGCCAGCCAACCTCAGCCCGATTCGGCCCTGGCTCGCTTCCCGATGCTTCTCATATCTTCCAGAGCTTCAACCTTTGTGCATGTGGGTCCTTGACATCATTTTCTCCACGAATTAGATAAGGGTACCTGTCGCACAATCTTCTACGTCTTCTGTTTTGATCCCCAAAGTTTTATTGCTTAACGCTTTGGTCCTTAGCCCTCTTGGAGTCTTGTTCATCTTGAGTGATTGAGTCTACACTTGTGTCGGGCTTCTTTATCCTCTCGAAATGTGCTTCGTGAACCTTGCCCGAAAGTGCTCCTTTTAGTGCTATAATCCCGCGTAAACACAAATACTCCAAAACCACATGCAAGTGCGCACTTGTTATATCAAGAGGGGTTAGGATCATTAGTTTGGATATCAAATCAAAGCCAACATTGAAAGTAAACTCATAGCTAGGGGTGTCATATTTGACCACTGACATTGGTGTCCTTGTGGCGCTCGTCGCCATTGTGACAGTCATCACGTCGATCCTTGTGACGATCATCTCGATGATCTTCACAGCGATCTTCACGGCGGTCATTGCGGTGATCTCTATCATCGTCGCGGTTGTCACGGCGACAAGGTCGGCGGTCGCGGTCGTCGCGCCAATCAGGTCGGCGGTAGTGGTTGTTGTAGCGGCGGTTGTAGCGGGTATTGTAGCGTCCATCGCCACTGTTGCTTCTCTTAGGCTTCTTGGGTTCTTCAGGGATGCCAAGGGCGCGCTTTAGCTCCTCGCAGACGTGCATGCTATGTTTCGCGTAAGCGTGGAACCGACAAGTGTCGTCCAACGTGTCGCAGAAGTCGTCCTCAAGAAAGGTAGACCTCCTCGAAGCATAAGGCATTAACACCTCGCCAGATCGCTTGCGTGACTTAGCGGCACCGTCAGACGCCAAGGCGGTGGAGACATTGTCTGCTTTGTCACCCTTGAAGTCATGGATGACAACATCTTGTGTATCGACGAGCTTGCCGACATAGGTCATGAGGTCGGGCAATGGTGGTTGCACCGGCCTCATGAATCTTCTCGAAGTGCTTTAGGTTGGTGATGCCTTTCTTATAGTATATGATCACGTCTTCGTCTTTGACACTGACAAGTTGGTTGCGGTTTTTGAAGAATCGATTGGTGTAGTCCCGGAGATTTTCACCTTTCTTCATGGTCACTGCCATGATACTGGGACGCCGACTCTGCTGGAGATTGCGGTATTCTATACAAAAAGACAAAGGATTGCCAGGTGATGGGATACTGCGACGCCGACTTTGCTGGAGATTGCGGCATATGATGATCAACCATGGGATACTTCTTCAATCTCGGATCAGGAGCCATATCATGGTGTAGAAAAAGACAACCTATTGTGGTATTGTCTAGTCCTGAAGCAGAGTATCGGTCAGCGACAATGGCAGCACAATAAAGCACCTGACTTAAGCAATTGATGGAGGATCTTCATCAACCAATAGTTTATCGAGTAAGAATTTTTTGTGACAACTTATCCTCTATACGTCTAGCAGAAAATCCAATCTTCCGTGTAAGGACTAAGCACACAGAAGTTCATTACCATTACATAAGAGAAAAAGTCCTTGAGGGAGAGATTGAGATGGTGCCTACAAAGATGGATGAGCAGATTGCAGACATCTTCACGGAAGGGCTAAACAAAGTAAAATTCAAAAAGTTTTGAGAGGCACTCGGCAGGGTCTGCAAGACAAGTCTAGAGAGAAGTTTGCATTGAGGGGGAGTGTTGAAGGGAAGCAATACAAACGTCTAGAACATTCCCCACAACTCAAGAGCCATTATATTTTCCATGCAGACACTAGATGTTGTTCTCATGAAAAGTGTAGAAGAGTGTAGAACATAGATATTTATATAGGAAATCTCTAGAAAGGGGGACACTTGTCTCAACCTCATGACCCCCTTGGCCTATAAATAGAACCCCCTCCCTTGCCATGCCATTCAACCATGAGTATGGTAGCCGAGTGGAGCATAGGGTGAGTGCTAGGCTAGCCAGTAAAGAGGGGGTGTTGTACACTCTTGTGTAATATTGTTGTGTAGTAATAAAATTTTGTTCTTATGAGTTGGTGTCCTAGTTGTAGGTCCTCACCTTAGCAGGTATTAGTGCCACCACAAATTCCAATAGAGCCTTTGTAGCCTCAGGCTAGAAAAACAAATGATAAATCAAACTTATGTTTTCCAGGGTAAGAATCCAATGACAGATAATTGCAACTTAGGAACTAAGCAGTACTCCATTTCAAAAAAAGGAACCAAACAGCCTACACCTATTACCTCCATGTTTGAGGCACATATGTTTTCCACAAGTTTTAGAATCATTGTTAGTGTCGTGTCCTTGACAATCTAAAAAATAAGGATGGTTGGAAGAGCAGCGAAGTATTAGTGAAACAAATTTCAGAAAGACTACATAGGTAATAAAACGAGCTAGATGCAAAAATTGAACTGCCCAGGTCCCGTTTTCCATTGTGAAAACACTTCACACAATTTTCAAACCACACACAATATTAGCATATCCTGGTATGAAGAGTAGAGAAGTATTAGTATATCAAAATTTAGAAAGACTACAAAGGTAAACGAAAAGGAGCTGGACATAAAAAACTGAACAACTCATGTCCTATTTCCCATTATGAAAACATAGTTCTATACATTTTTCAGACTGCAATCACACACTGGTGTTGACGGTGAATTTTCGTCAACCTAGCCATGAGTTTACCTTCGGCGTTGGCATCAATTTTATATCTTATTTATTGGTACTAACCCCCTTGACATAACAAGTTCGTTCGTGCGTGTCGGTTTTGGAGTTTAATATTTATACAGGAATTTAGCGTAAAATGCGAGACTTCCGGGTAAAGTTCATCAAGCACCTCGTGAGAAGATCATGAAGCCCGGCACAAGTCAAGCAATGAAGTGAACATGACTCCAAGAAGTCCAAGGACCAACCCGTGAAGGCAGAAAACTCCGAGGACCTGAACAAAAAATGCTGAAGCTTGCATGACAAGGAGCTCTATCCAAACCACGGAGAAACTGACGCCAAAGGCCCACATGCAGAGGAGGGAAACTTCCAGAAGACACGAGAAGCATCGCCAACAAAGGAGGCCACGAGATGGGCCAGAATGGGCCCTGGCCGGCCGGCCCAGGCCGGTCGGCCCAGCCCATTTCTGGGCCCATCCGTCCCCTCCTTTGACCTAGACAACCCCCGGGCTATTTATAGTCCCCCTGCCAAGAGTCACGCATCAAGTCATTCGCCATCCGCCGCCGAGGAGCAGAGAAGAGAGGGACACCATTCCGGAGAGGAGAGGGTCGAGCTAGTTGTCTAGGGTTTCCCTAGCCAGCATGGGAACCTTGCAAGGAAGACCACGTCGGAGTTCCAGGAGCTAGGAGCAAGATCAAGGTAGGATCCCGGTGGTGATCTTGTCCATGTATCATTCATGATGTTGAATTATAAAATTGCAATCCGATTTCTAGCGATCAAGTGCTTCTTCTACGATTTTGTTTTCGATTGGTTTTTCTCACTTTAAGATCTATTCTTGAGATAGATCACATAGGGTGTTCTTGTAGCCGTGGTGGCTAGAGGTGCACACCTGACCTACCAAGAGATTTCATCTTGTCCATTGGACTCGCCCTAGGCTAACCCGCACGAATAGGAGTGCGTTGTGACAGAATGGTCGCTCCAAAAGGTGGGCGTCTTCGGAGTTGGAAGGGAAGCCGCGATTTAAAAAAGCTTTTTATGAGATTCGATTTGGTTTATTCATCTTTGCTTGGAACTTCAACAAGAGCTTGATCCAATCTCTCTAGATTGGTTTTACCTATCCCTCTCTATCTCTTGCTACCTCCGGTTTTCATTAGATTAGATTCGTTTTCTTAGTGTTCTTTAGATTAGATGCAAAAGGACTTCCTTTGAAGATCTAAGTGTTCTAGACTTTAATAGATTAGTTCTTGCATCACACATTTGTTCTACGGATTCGATACCTTGGGTTCACACTTAAGGGAAGATAGGTCCCTTGACTACGACGGAGGATTTGTCCGTTTGCAATCCAAACGAAGTTTGATACGCATATACATCGTCAACAACTGGTGCACATCGAACACATAAGATTAGCATATCAATTAGGATTGAAACAGACATTTCAGTATCTCAGCCGACGCATCTCTCAAGATTTTGATTATCTTCTTCACTAGTGTTGGTACATTAACAACAACCGACTAAAAAGGAAAAATGAGATGAATCAATTGATGTTGATCAAGGCAAGAATTCAATGGCACATTAGACATCAACATTGAAAAAAGGGGGCTAATTTTATACTTCATTGTGTCAGCATGGATGTATTTGCCAGACTAGGGGTTGAATCACATCCAATTTCAGTTGTAGAAAACAAAGGTACAACTAAATCACAGAAACAACAAAGATAAGATATTCATGCAAACTGAAGATATTTAATCAGTTTTACAAGTTGATTCTTTTTAGTTTTATATACCTCAGGCGAATCTTTAATCAGTTTTACAAGTTTCTCAGCTAAAACACAAGTATCTGAGATAGCCGGCTAAAAAAACAAATACCATAACAAATCAGTGAAGTGAATTTCAAAAATTTAGTTGCTGACAGGTGAAAAACACTTACATCAGGTTTGCCACTGCACAACCTGGTAGAATGATGGATTTTTAAAAATGTTGTGTTATTCAACAAAACCCCCCATACAACAAAGCTAAATCTCGAGAAGACAAGTTCCCTGAAGAGTCAAGAGTCACATGAGGTAGGAGAGACGATAAATCAGCACCTGAGCAGCTCGTAGGATATCATGATTTGGCTCGTGACAAGACAATAATATGAATGCATTTTTTCTATATCATGATTTGGCTCATGAGCAGCTCGTGAGTTAGCTCGATCCAGCTCGTTAACGAACGAGCAAACGTAGCCGCTTAGCTCATAAAAAATTGACCGAGCCAAGTCGAGTCAAGCCGAACAACAAATGAGCCAAACCAACTCGTGAGTTTCTAGCTCACGGTCCAGCCTAACCCTAGGCACTAGCATCGAAATCTTCTTTGTTCCTTTGCGTCTTGGTGAATACAAAACTCAGTGTGGGAAGTGAAATGTAATGGAGGGGCGACTAGCTGTTCAGAAAGACATGCCCTGTGGCCTGTGGGAACTGAATAAAACTGACTCGTCATTTCACAACAAGGATTACCAATAAATAGTTTGCTCGAAGCGTCTAGTGGCTGACTGTTGTGGTACTACCAGTGCCGTAGGAGGGGTCGGTGTTGCGCGCCTCGATGATCTGCTGCGTCGACTTGTAGTAGACGGCATACAAGATGAGTTGGGCCACCGAAAAGATAACACTGAGTTAGGATGCGCTGAGTTAGGATGCAAGTTCTAGATGTTTGGTTATTGGCAGTGGCGAAGCTAGGACTAGAGCTTAGGGGGGGCCTGATGTTGCATTCTTCCACCTCTAGACCTCTTTTCCCCTCTTCTCCAACATCTTCTTCCTCCTCTAGCCTAGGAGGGCTTCAGTGTGGCACTCATGGTGTCGCCGGCGGTAGGGGGGCTCCAGACCCCTCCCCCCCGACCCGATGCTAGATTCGCCCCTGGTTATTGGATCAATGTAAAAAAATTGATAAAATAAACTAGAATGGCATTGCATGTAATTAATTTTGGGAAGAAAATAAACTAGAGTGACATGATATCATAATTATTCATTTGACAAAAAAACACCATTGAGTACCCACTTGTATAGTTGAGTCCATTCGCGATCTAACAACAACAACTTAATAAAGATGAGAAAATCCATCTATACAACCATGCATGCATACTACCCGATCGATACAAGTAGGGTTCAGGGTTTAGAGACTCGAGACTACAGTGAGCTATAGGTCGAAGCGCAGGACGAGTGCGGACGCACTACGCAGTCCAACAGATGCTGTTCAGCAGCAACGTGATGGATAGGAACAGGGGCATATGTACTCCACGCTCAATGGGCCTCAAGTGAAAACAAATGGGCCTGATCGCCAGGAGCGGCCCCGCAGTGGTCGGTTGTCGCCCTCCAATAATGCAAGCTGGCGGCATGATAGAATGCAATGGAGTACGGAGTGTGTAATTAGATTTGGCTTTACCATCACGGTAAGCGGGGATGCGTAAATGATGACCCCAACGATTGTGGCGCGGGTGCCGTTGGTGTGGGTGAGGAAAGGTCGAGCGCGGTGATAACTCCAACGAAGGCCGCAACAGCGACGAGACAAGGCGGCGGCGGGCGGCACTGCCGCCACCAGAGAAGGCGAGGAAGATTGCGATGTAGGCGAGCTGGGTCGCCATGCCGGTAGCACTGAAGACGATGCCGAGCTGTGAGGTTGCATGGTAGGTGAGTACGGCGCCACCGAGTAGCGTTCCACCGAGTCAACGACGCCGAGGACCGTGTGGACGGTGGCCGGTGGCATCATCATGGACTCGTGGTGGATCACGTGGACGACGGTGGCTGCGGAGAGCTGGAGACGTACTGGGCATAGGACAAAACAACGGGAATGTGGCCAAGACCAGCGACGGATCTAGCGCCGGGGCGGGAGGGGGGGGGGCTTGAGCCCTCCTACCGCTGGAAATGTCGTGAAGCCCCCTGAATCCCTACAGATTTTGAGCAAAAGAATGAAGGAATGGGGAGCCAGAGGTGGAAGAAGCACAGGAACCTCGCGAATAGAGGACAAGGTTTAACTGTCAACCTACTGCCGCGCCTTCCACACCGAGTGCTACACAATGTTCACATGTACGCGTGTAAAAATCCACTCTCCTGCATGCGGCTCCCCTTACCCGAACGGAGGTAGTATTCATGATATGTCTCGGAATAAGATCAGGAGCACAACCTAAGACTAGGTCCACATAAAATTAATGGGTATCTTGGACCAAATAAAATTGTTTGGGTATGTAAAAGGGCAAATTTGCTCCTGGACACCGTTAAAAGGTGGTTTTTGCCACAGACCACTAAAAAAGACTGTCTTTGCTAGGGGACACTACAAAATCAAGTCCATTTGCTGATAGACACTATGGATCATATAATAATAATTTCAATTAAAAATGCTTCAATCTGGACAAGCATACCCCTATCCTTATGATCATCATGATCGTTCTAAGAAAAATAAGAAGAAGCAAGGGGAAAAGAAAGGAAGAGAACGCAAGATACATAAGCCAACATCAGAGTCAGCAGCGTAAGTGCAGAAGCAGCATAGCAGAGCTGCAATGGAAGAAGCACGGCGCACTATAGCAGAGAGCTGCCCTGAATGTTGCCGTCGTGTCACAGCAGATGCATCAGCAAAGGGAAAGGAGCTCACCGGACCTCCGTCCCGTGCCGCTTGCCCGCCGCACGCCGATGCGCCGCCGCCCCGCAAAGCACGCCGCACGTGGCCTTGGCATGCGCCCGCCTTGCCTGGAGCTTGGCCGAATCTGCGCGCTAGTACTCCATGGCGTGATGGGAGAGATGGAGAGGTTGCTGGGTTGGCCGCCCAGATCCGCCGCCGGAGCTGCGCGTTGTGGAAAGGCAGCCCCTGGGAAGGTCTGCAGGCTGAGAAGGGCCGCCACCGGGCGTCGCTGCCGCTGGTGAGGGACCGTGCCGCTGCCTGGTTCGCGAGCTCGTGGGTCGTCTGCTGCGGATGGGAGACCGGAGTGTGGCCTGCAGGAAACGGGGTGTGTGATGGGTCTGGTTGTGGGAGGCTGGGAGCGGCGCCGGGGAGGGAGACGGGAGTGTGGCCTGAGGATAAGACCGCAGGGGTAAACTAGTCATTTTGCGTCACTTGTCAATTAAACTGAATAAAATAGAGCGTGCGGTGTCCCCCAGCAAATGCACCCGATTTTGTGATGTCCCTCAGCAAAGGCAGCGTTTTATAATGGCCTGTGGCAAATGCCACCTTTTAACGGTGTCTGAGAGCAAATTTGCCCTATGTAAAATGAGTCTAAATTTTCTTTACAGAGGTTAAGTGGAAAACGTAAATGAGTGAAGCAGGTAAAAAAAAATTTTTTTTCCGGCGAAGTGTCCACATATGGGCTCCAAAAGATGAATGGGCTTAACAGATGGGCTCCAACGGAGGATTTATTTGATCGGGGGCAGTCCACGGTCCGTACTCCACTTCGTTCCCGTCCGCCGTCGGTGCTACGACTGGACTTGTCCAAAAGCCTGCTAATAGTCCGAGAACTACACTGTATCACCCAAACCAATATGTATTTACTCGTCAACCCACTCCACCCCATCACCATTATTTCTAACCGTAACACCAAACCAAACCAAACCACTTACATGATTCTCCTACTCAAGCCAAACCATTCCACGAAACCAGTTTTAAACACATCGGTTCTGCTGTCGGTTTTCTTTGCTTGTTTCTTCTTCATCTATTCGATGCCAGCTACTCCCGGAGGAAGGTGAGCTGGGGCATAGTCTCGAATGGCATGGCCGGCGCGGCGTGCGAGCACGGAAGCCGCGCGGTGTAGTGGACGAGCGTTGGCTGCTGCTATTGCTGCATTGACTTGCTGTCGCTGGAGCAGTGCAGGAGCTCGGCAAATGCGCCACCGTTGAGTTGTCGTTGTAGGTGCGGTTGGCTTGATGGGTGCTAGCAGTGGCGTTATCAGCCGGGGTGTTGGCGAGCGAAAGCAACGAAGCTCTTGCTCGTCTCGTAGGTGCTGACCTCGGCGTCGTCTTCGGCAGCCAGCGGAGAGGAGGAGGTGGCGCCGGCTCCGATGAGGGCGAAAGAACAGTCCAATGACCGGAGCTCGTTGATGGCGGCGTCGGCGGCGCGGATGAGCCCCTCGATGGCCTTGCTGGGCTGGTCGATGTCGAGGCAGCCCTGGATGTCGTAGAACTGGATGGCAGTGGGCACTGAAAGCAGTACGAGGCGGAGGAGATCTGGGCTTGAGGTGGAGCGAGGGCCGAGGGTCGAGCGGACAGGTGGCTGAGGCAGCATGGAGAGCGCGACAGGCAGGGTCGTTCGATGGCGGAGGCACTAGGCTCAAATGCGAGGTTATGGTGTCTGAGCCGAAACAAACCAAACTGACATGTTATGAAAAGAACCCGAACCAAACCAGTCTACTATTCATCTTAGCCCATTTATCACCGCACCAAATGAGCCCAAGTAGCAAAACCAGACTAATTTAACCGGACTTAGCCCCTAGAAGATTTCTAGTTGGACAGTCCAACTAGAAATTTTCTTGTGGAGAGCGAGTCACTTTTTGGGTGACCCCCTATCATCTTGTCGGCTGCTCGAAAAGTATCTGTTCGGCCTCAACGTCCTCTTGCACCCCTTGCCATGCCAGCTGATCCTGACTACGACGATTAACCAGTTATATACTCCCTCTGTTCTTAAATTTGCTGATTAGTAAAAAATGAAGTATGCAACATCAAATAAAAAAAGGAAGGAGGGAATAATTACTACTGCCTCTGTTTCAAAATACTTATCATTCTGATTTTTCTAGATACAATCCCTTTATTATATACCTAAATATATATTATGTTCATGTACATAATAAAGGGAATGTATGTAGAAAAGACATAATGACTAGTATTTTGAAACGGATGGAGTATAACCCACGTAGTATTTTTTTCAATGGTACATAGAGCGTAGATGAGATGAGAATGACAAGAGAGAACATACTGTACAATTACTGAGTATGATATGAGCCTCCTGACGACCGAGGCGTTGTTTTTGCGCGCGCGAAGAAAATCTTAAGTGGTGCCTGGGACCGGGAGGAACGGGATCTGGTGGAGGGAGCGACGAGCGGGAGCGGCATCGCAACAGGCCGCGCCAGCGCTGTCAGGATTTAGTAACTGCCGACAAATAAAATAACGGATTGCGCGTCGAGTCTTGGATGGTTGTGCAAACGGGGACACAAGGATTTATACTGGTTCGGGCCTCCGGAGAGTAATACCTTACGTCTAGTTCGTGTTGCTCGTGTTATCTGCACTGGTTTGTAGTGGGGCAATACAAACTGACGAGAGAGGGAGTTTGATCCCAAGTCTCTGTGGTGTGTATGTGGTTCTCGTAGCAGAAGTCTGCGTACATGTGTGTGGGAGCCAAGTTTGGCTGGAGGAAGAAGAACAGTTCGAGAGAGCTCCCTCGAAGTGGAGAGAGAAAGAAAGAAAATCCCCTCGTTGGCTTCGATGCCTTCCCTTTTATAAGCCAAGAGAAGGCTTACACGTAAAGACAATCAAGAGAGAGAGAGTACACGGTCTACGAGAGTACAGGGAAGAGCTTTTGCCCATGTCGTGGGCCCCGCCGTCCTCAGGAGTAGCTGGCACAGTGAACTTGTCAGGAAAGTTGGGAGCTTCGAGGAGTTCCTTAGCCACGAAGGAGCAATTGGTCGGAAACGGAGACTCGGAGCTCAGTAGGTCGGAGGAAGCAGACCTCAGTAGGTCGTGCAAGGAGGAGTTAGGTCGTGTGGAGCTTCCAGCCTACAACACCCGTTGGCCAGTAGGTCGTACGAGGCGGAAGTTTTACTCGGGCGAGGGCCTCTTGGGAAAGCAGCTTCCGGATGAGGCGAGCTTGCAGAGGTGTGATTATTAGCCTAGAAAAGCTAGCATGCAGGTGCATGAGTGTAGCCGAGTGCTAGCTAGGAATGCTAGCAAGGTGTGAGCACGTAGGTGCTATCTTGAGGTGCAGGCCTTCTAATAGCTAGGAAGCTAGCAAAGTGTGAGTATGTAGTTGCATGCATGTATTAGCTATGGCTTGCTAGCTAGCAAAGCTAGCAAAGAGTGAGCACGTGGATGCATGCATGTGTTAGCCCGGGGTGCCGGCTTGCTAGCTAGGAAGCTAGCTGAGAGTGAACCATAGGTGCATGCAAGCTGGCCTCTTGACCGGCTTAAAGGGTGAGGGTTCACTGTTTGGTCCTCTGGGTCCCTGCCTATATCGTGTGGTCATGTACTCAGTATTCTAGCAGGAGTGGGGCCGCGAATGGCCTATGTAGGCATGAATCGCGCACGCGAGGGGGGCCGCACTCAAGTGACATGGCGCCTCAGCTGCAAGCCTGCGGCGAGCTTTGTGTGCGGACCAAGCTGAGCTTTGTATGGGAGTCCAACATTCGCCGCATGCTGTAGGGTCGGTCAAGGCGGATACACATACGTGATTTTTATTTCCCCCGGGTAGATCGACCAAGGGTTGTTGATATTAATCAACCATCTTTGGGTCCCTAATATGGAAACCCAACAAGCACATCCCCACCGTTGACGTCGTCTCGGTCCTCACTGTCGCCGCTCCTCCCTCCGCCATTCTCTCCACCGACGGCGGGCGGACAGCGCGGATGCAGGCCGCTACGCCCTCTCTCTCTCAGTGGCCGGCTCTCTCCTCAAATCTCTCCACCAACTCGTCCGGACGCCCCTCCTCCTTAGCGCCGTGTGAGGAGCTCCGGCGCGCGCGGCCCGTGAGGCGGCGAGGAGGAAGGAGCATCTCGGCGTGACGGTCAGGTTTGGACTCGAAGCAAGCGGCGCTAGCTGTGGAAAATAGCTGCAGGGTAAAGGATAAGGGCAAAATTGTCTTTACTCACTAACTTATAAGTCACTGCAATCAAACGAGACTGACTTAAATTCACCCGACTTATAAGTCGGGTAACCTATGGGAACCAAACATGACTTCATTGCACACCGGCGACAAAAAAGGGATGTACAAGCTATTCTACAAGTGCTGGTTTGCCTTTCTGGATGGTGTAGAATACTAGAATAGGATGTGATCACTTGCAAAGTTGCAATCGTGTCGACGAGGGATCGGAGAGCGTGCATTTTATTCGTGTTCCACTCCCGCCTGAAAACATATGGAGAGCTCCCATTTGGCAGTGTTCAGTGGAAGGGCGAAGCTCGGAAAGGCATCTGCCCAACATGACATCTAATCTTAATCTGCCTCGCGTCATAATCATGATCAATCAAAATCAAACACACACACACACAACACCCCCCCCCCCTACCCACCGCCCCAATTAAGCATTGTTCTTCGGTTGGCATGGGTTAAATCCCTAGAAGGATATAATAGGGATTAAGTGAATCCCCTTGTTGGCACCGAACTCCTGCGGGGTTTAATCTCTCTAATCCCTTTGCCTCCCGTACTTGTTCGGTTAGGCTCTGTTTTCTTACCAAAAGTTTCGCCAACTACCCGTTACATCAATCTCCGAATACTAATTATGAGTATTAAATGTGGATTACTGACAAAACTCATTCCACAACTCATACCTTAATTTTCGAGACGAATCTAATGAGTCTAATTATGTCATGATTAGACAACAACCAATCTCTAATGACAGATTAATTAGACTTAATGGATTCGTCTCGCAATTTCCGATCCATTCGTATAATTATTTTTGTAACTAGTCTACATTCAATACTCCTAATAGATTTTGGAAGAAGGTCCAAAAGTTTCACCTCACGAACTAAACGGAGCCTAAGGTAGGGAAGAGGAAGGGAGCGTGTGCTTGAGAGTAAAAAAAGATTAACAATACACACAAATATACGCAAGGTAAGCATCGACCCTCAGGTAGGCATCATGCACTACAATGTACAGTCACACAAGAAGTACAATATTGGACCTTCACTAATTACAAAGAACAGCCAGAATATTCCAATAGTATGCAATACATACTAGGTGTCAATGTGTTTGCAGACTGCCAGTTTTGCCTGTGATCTGAGACTTGACTTCAGTTCCAGTATCACTGATTAAACCATGATGTGTATATATACAGAAGAGCTTTCAGAAAATAAGGAAACTGTGGGCAACAGCCAAACAGACATGCGAAGTAGCATATTAAGAAAACACTGGTAGTACACCGTCTTGGAGATGATGAATTGATGATAGCACTTCCCAGATCCCACAGGCAGTTCTCAGCGATTAACTTGGCGGCCTTCCTTGATTTTGTTACCCCTTTGTACTTCCCAATGATCTCCTGCAGTCCTCCGTCATGCGCTGGATTTCCTGCTTGCTCAGCCGGCCCTTGTTGCTGGTGATGGCGATGCTGTTCCTGCGCCCAGTGGTCCTGTCCTCCGCTGACACGTTCAGCACGCCGTTCACGTCGATGTCGAAGGTGACTTTGATCTTGGGTTTGCCCTTGGGCGCCGGGGGGTTGCCCCAGAGATCAAACTTGCCGAGGAGCTTGTTGTCCTTGGTGCTCACGCTCTCACCCTCGTAGACCTGGATAAGCACGCTGGCTTGATCGTCCCAGGCGGTGCTGTAGTCCTCCACCTTCTTGGTCGGGATGGTGGTGTTCCGCGGGATCAGCACTGACATGAAACCTCCTATCGTCTCGATCCCAAGCGACAGCGGCGTGATGTCGAGAAGCAGCAAGCTCCGCATGGCAGCCTTGCCGCGGAGGGAAGCAGCCTTGATGGCGGCTCCGTACGCGACGGCCTCGTCGGGGTTGATCGTCCGGCAGAGCTCCTTCCCGTTGAAGAATTCCCGGAGCATGGTCTGCAGCTTGGGGATGCGGGTGGAGCCGCCCACGAGGACGACGTCGTGGACGCGGCTTTTGTCCGTCTTGGCATCCCGGAAGCACTTCTCAACAGCATCCATGCACTTGCCGAAGAGATCCTTGTTGAGCTCCTCGAACCGGGAGCGGGTGATGTTGGCGCAGAAGTCGATTCCGTCATGAAGCGAGTCGACTTCAATGGTTGTCTGTGCAGTGGAAGAAAGCATCCTCTTAGCCCTCTCGCAGGCACTCCTAAGCCGCCGGAGCGCCCTCTGGTTGCTTCTGATGTCCACCTTGCAGTGCTTCCTTAAGAATTCCCGCATGGCGTATTTCACCAACTCGTTGTCGAAATCCGCTCCGCCAAGGTGAGTGTCGCCGGCGATGGCCTTCACGTCGAAGAGAGCCATGTCTATGTCCTTGCCCGGATCGATGTTAAGGAGGGAGACATCCAAGGTGCCACCACCAAGATCGAAGACAAGCACGGTCCTCTCTCCGCTTGTGACGGGCATCTTGTCCAGACCGTAGGCGATGGCGGCTGCTGTCGGCTCGTTGATGATGCGCATGACGTTCAGGCCGGCGATGACACCGGCGTCAATAGTGGCCTCGCGCTGGGCGTTGCTGAAGTAGACGGGAACGGTGACGACGGCGTTCGTTACCGTGGTGCCGAGGTACAACTCCGCGGTCTCCTTCATCTTGGCGAGCACCATGGCTGAGATCTCCTCAGGTGCAAACTGTCTCTCCTCGCCTTTATGCTGCACCTTAATCGTCGGCCGGTCCTTGTAGCCCGCGACGACTTTGAAAGGCCACAACTTGATATCATTCTGTACCGACTCGTCGCTGAATCGGCGACCGATCAGACGCTTCACCTCTGCAAAAAAATTAGTCATGTGGTCAACCGGATGAACCGTGTGTGGAGCTTAATTAGATTAGCTTTCTTCGAAGCTAAGCTTATGGATGGATGGTTCATGATTTCTAGTTCTAGGCGAAATACTGAATGAACGGTATAAACGTACGGGAGAAACTTAAATTAACACCAGTTGTTTTGTACTCACCGAAGATGGTATTGGCGTAGTTCCGCGCGGCCTGGTTCACGGCCGCATCGCCGACGAACCTCTCGATGTCGGTGAACGCCACGCAGGACGGCGTGAGGCGGCTGCCCTGATCATTGGCGATGACCTCGCCGCGGTGGCCGTGCCACACGGCCACGCAAGAGTACGTCGTCCCCAGATCTATACCGATCGCCGGCTCGTCGCCGTTCGAGGCAGCCATCTATCTCCAACCTCAGAATCTAGCCTTGAAGACTCTAATCGGCTTCAAACTCGTACTAATTTAAGATGCTATTATGCACAATCATGGAGCTGCAACCCTTTCATCGTTCGGAGGGAGCAATGCAATCATGCAGCTGAAGTTAGTGGATGCGTCTCTATAAAAAACAAAGCATAACAACCGGTCTTGCTTGACTAGCTACTTATCAAAAATGAGCGAAAGGGTACAACACGTACAACGCAGACACTCACAACACGTGCGCACACTCACCCATATGAGCAAACGTACGTAAACCCTACTCTTATGAGCACATCCGAATGACTGAGCATCCGGCAGATCTGGAGATTCCCGATAGCTGGCTCCTAGGAAAATCTCAGAAAAATGTGCGAGCACCGGGATTTGAACCCTAGCGGGTAGCGTCTTACTTACTATTGAATAAAAAACAATCGCTTATAAAATCATGTTTAGCACGTACTACACAGTGTAATAGTATATACATATGACGTTTTCCCGTCCAACTCCCGCAAGAACCAGTCTATAGTTTGACTCGAACATGTTGTAGTTCTTAAAAGGAAGGGGAAAAAATAAAACGGATTTACAACCTAACACGCGAAACTTTTCTCAAAAACTTATAGTCATTTGAATTTTTGTTTGACATCTTACATTTGAAATGGCTGTAATACTCTGTACGTTTTGACATGGACTTAGCCAGTGCAAAACCCGTCCTGTTTGTATGACTTATCAGCCACCAATACTTTTTACTCAGAACAAATCAACCATCAACCATCAACCAACAGTACTTTTCTCTCAGAACAAATCTGCACCAGCCACTAACCATACGAACATGGTGCTGGTTGGGATGGATTGCTCTCTTTCTCTGACCTCGTGGTTTTCAAGGAAATGGTTCAGGACTTCCTCAGACACCACTCTTAGGCCTTGTTTAGTTTGCTAAAGTTTCTAACATTTTCTCCACTCTCTCTCCATCACATCACATTAAATACGCCAAAAGACATATGTTCGGAGTATTAAATATAGGTAAAAAATAACTAATTACACAATTTTGATGTACTTCGCGACACGAATCTTTTGAGCCTAGTTAGGTCATGGTAGGATAATATTTACCACAAACAAACGAAACGTGCTACAATGTGCTACAGAAGTTCGAAATGTTGAAAAGACAAAATTTTCCACCAACTAAACAAGGCCTTAGTCAAGAAGTTTCCGAGCATGGAACAAATGGAGAGTCTTAGTCAAGAAGTTTCTGAGCATGGAACAGATGGAGAGTCTCCATCCCTCCAGAAATAGTTCATTTTTATTACTTTCATCTATCTACTTTGTACATTTAATGTCTAAATAAAATTTAAGCCTACTTTACTCTCTCAACAATTCTATTTGGTCCAATCTACTCTCTAATCAGATTACGTTTTTCTCCACGTATATGTTGAATTTTTTAGTTCCTATTTTGTGACCATATACAAAACATTTGATGCCTTATGTTTAAAAAATATATACTAAGATATGTCAAGATTGTTTTACAGGTTAGGAATATTTAATAATATTTAATACAAAATTAATTTTAGATGTACAGAAATGTACGAATGTATGTTTCTAATGTTGAACATCATGTTATAAGTCAACTAGCAAGATCTAAAATTGAAATTCAACTCGGACAAAAAAAGGATCAACATTGAAGCTGTCGACGTCACCATCCACTACAACAATCAATACCTTCTACCGATTTTTGTAGCTAATAGCATTCGTGCATGCAACGTGTTAGTAACAGATTTCCAAACCGTTTTCTCTCAATAAAATGAATGTGTTTTAATATATAATGTTGTTTGCAAAAGAATGTTGTGATGCAATTACCTTAGTGTTTCTACTTTCAAAATTCATCATTAAATTTTGTAGAAATTCCCGCAGCAGCGCGGGATATCACCTAGGGAAATTATTTAGGGTGTAAAGTTAGCTTGAATTTTTCTTATAGAGGTTAAGTGAACAAAATAAATAGGTGAAGCGAGTAAAATAAAGAACCATATATGGGCTGCAAGAGATTAATGGGCTAAACAGACGAGGCCAAAATTCGACATGTTTCCTGCTCCCATCGGCCGTAGGAACACCGGCCTTTACAAGTTTCGGCCCTTGCACGTGGCGCACCAAATATCTTAGGGCCCGTTTAGCTCGGCAAACTGCGGGTTATACACATCGCCACAGACGCATTCTTCGCGTTGCTCTGTGCACCACACAGACACAGGAGGGAGAGGTCGGTACACAAACAACACACCCATTAGTTCACGACACACCCCTGTGCTTGGTGTTCGTGGCCCGTCGATGGGATGAGCTAGATGACTACCAGTCTCTGTTTTTTTAAGAATTACACAGTACAACGCAAACGCTCACATCACGCACGCACACTCACCTTTATGAACACACGTACGCAAACCCAACACAGGAGGGAGAGGTCGGTACACGTACGCAAACCCGACACAGGAGGGAGAGGTCGGTACACAACAACACACCCGTTAGTTCACGACACACCCCTGCGCTTGGTGTTCGTGGTCCGTCGATGGGATGAGCTAGATGACCACCAGTCTCTCTCTGTTTTTTTGAGAATTACACAGTACAACGCAGACACTCACATCACGCACGCACACTCACCTCTATGAACACACGTACGTAAACTCTACCTCTATGAGCACCTCCGAATGACTGAGTACCGGCAGATCTGGAGATTCCCGAAGTCACCACTGACACCTCAACATCAGGATTTGAACCCTGGTGAGTTACGTCCCACTAGACCGTCCTACCATTGGACTATAAGTCCATTCGCGATGACCACCAGTCTCGTTAAACGGGGATGGAGCAACATGGCAGCGGGGTGGTCCTATAAAAGAAAAATCCGTAGTTGTTTGTCTCCGCTTCGTTTGTCCATCATCGTCGGTGCTATGAATGGACGTGTCCAACTAGCCGCTAAATTTTCTTGTGGAGAGCACCTATCATCTTGTCGGCTACTCGAAAAGTATCCCAGTTGATCCTGACTACAACGATTATCCAGATATAAATATAACCTGCGTAGTACATTTTTTTCAACGGTACATTGCCTTGATCAACAGGCTCTTATGGTTTTCTAGATAAGTGCGTGGATGCTAAATAGTAATTCGAAAAAAAAAGGTGCGTGGATGCTTACTCTTTTCTGTCTTTTATTTTTATTTTCATTGCTCTGAGAGGTTGCCATGTATTCCCACCGAACTCCGGCCTTGATGAAAATTGAAAAAGGAAGCGTACGTGCGTATATGTGCAGGTGTGTGGACGTCTGCCTATGACTACGGCACTACGCCATATATACCTCCCACGAGCCAAAGATAATACTGCTGTTTTTTTCTAGACACACGCGTGATACGTTCAATATACCCCCATAGTTCAGTTTTTTCCCCTTTTAAAAACAAATTAAATCGATCGAGGACCATCTGCACCACTTGTCTATACACGGATTACGATGTACGGCCTACCGAAGGGATGGACAGCGGACCTCGCCCGCGCGAATTATCTCAATCATGCCGGATTACGATATGATGTTCGATCAGTGCTGTGTGGGAGATCAAAGATGCTGCCACTGTTCATCGATCATTCCAGCCCCCGTGTGCGTGCACACACCCTTCTCATCAGTGTGCACATCACGTGTTTGTTTAACAAACCCGCCCGTGTGTGGCGTGGAACAGTTGGTGCGTGCCAAAGGAGACGACGACGGCACCATACGTACTCGCGTAGAGCGCCCACATGAGAATGACAAGAGAGTGCCAAAGGAGTATATGATATGAGCCACTGACGGGTGATGGCCTGACGACCGAGGCGTTGTTTTCCAATGCGCGCGCGGAAGAAAAGCTCGCGACAGAAAAAAAATATATATTAAGGGATGTACTAGTACAAGTGCTGGTTTGCCTTTCTACAGTGTAGAGTACTACTAGAATATGGATGTGATCACTTGCAAAGTTGCAATCGTGTCGACGAGGGATCGGAGAGCGTGCATTATTCGTGTCCCACGTACTGCCGCCTGAAAATACTACTACGGAGGGCTCCCATTCGGCAGTGTTCAGTGGAAGGCATGGGCAACGGCCAGTGGAGAAGCTCGGAAAGGCATCTGCCCCAACATGATGACATCTAACCTAATCTGCCTCGCGTCACAATCACAATCAATCAAATCCCCCCATCAGGGGAAAAAACACTGGCTGCTCTGGGAGTGAGGCCGAGCCAAGTAGCCAACGGCTCACGTACGCTTGAACAGAACGAGAACGAGGCGGTCCTACCAAAGGTACAGCAGCGCGTGGTGCATTCGCTGTGTGTCTTCAGGACACGGGCGGCCGGGTTTGTTTGTTCGGGACTCCAACAACTACGTGTCCAAAACAGCAGCGCAGGCCCTGTTCCGGGCAAAGAAAGGTCACTGTCTAACTTTCTCACGAATCGCGGATACTCCTATGTAGTACGTGTCTAAGCGTGGCTCCAACACGAGGAATCAAGTGATCTGCTGATCCTGTCTCTGAACGTTGCGAAACGGTGGGCTAGAATGTCCAGGTGCCTTGTGTCCCTGTCTACGTACTCCGACCCGTTCAAGGATAGTTGTATTCGGTTCATCGGTTGCCACTGAAATGAAGCAACGCATATATACAAAATCGTAAAGCACGTTGTGCAGATGAAAAGAAAACTGCAGAATCAGGCAATCAGCTGTGCACCCCGCGCATTGTCCTGCTCAACAACGGCTTCCAGTCCTGCTCCTGCTCCAGCGTCCGGTCTCCTGCCCTGCCGCTCTGCATCCACGGCCGCGCGCCCGTGAAATCTCGCTTTGTTCCCTTCCCAATGTCCGCGGCACACGTGAGCCTCGCCGCGCCCGCGCCAGCAGGCGGTGGCAGGCAGGAGGAGAGGAGAGGCGGCAGCGAGCCGAGCACTCAAAGTCCCCGCGTCCCGGAGCGGCCGTAGTACGTGGTCGTGTGGATCAGTGTGGACCGACCACACGGACTCGCGCGCGGAGCCATTGACTCGCTCTCCCCCTCCCCGCGTACACGTACGTACGGCCCACACCGCCACCGGAGAGGGCGGCGCCGCCGGCGGTGCGGGGAGCCATCGACCAAGCATCCGTCAGCAAGACAGCAGGGTGCGGAGGGAAAATGTCTTGCTGCTGACTCGCCGGTGGTTGCGCCGTGCGGGGATCGTCCATTTCCGCCGCCCCGTTGCGTCGTTTGAGCTTTGACCAACAAGGGGGGCGGCGCGCCTCGTGGAGGGACCCGGCTGCTCGGGGTTTTAGGTTTCCGTTTAGCCGGAGGAAGGTTTTGGGCTCGTGGACCGTCCGTACCTCAGCGCCCTGTTTTGTGCTGTTTGGTTCCATCTCGCTCTTGTCCGCGCGGCCGCCAGGTGGACCGAGTCCTGTAGACCGTCGTAACGCTCAGGTTGGTTCTCTCTCTCCGACTCCGATCATGATCTGGCTGTGCAGGCCCTGCTGCTTAGCTGGAACGTGCCAGTTGCAGTGGGGATCGAAGTGGCACCTGAAGGGTAGTCGTGTACTCCTACCGTGCAGGCGGCGCCAGCCGGCAGGGCCCTGAATCCCGAGAGCAACGCACCACTTCTCTTCAGGCTGCAGCCTGGGAGTTTGCGCGAACGGAGTCGCCGCTGCCGCTGCTGCCTGCACATCGCACTGCCACTCGCGTGCTGTCAAGTCTTTGCAGAAATACTGCCCCCCACCCCAGATTCTTCTCTCTCTCAAAAAAAAAAAAACAGAGTACAACGGCACGACAGGCAAAAGTGCCGGCACATCGTATGGTCTCGCACGCTCCTCGACGCCTGGTCCGTGGACCGCCTCCACGCCGTGTCTCGCAGGCGTCTCGTCCTCCTCTCTACCGTGGTCGCCGCCTCGATCGTGCTAATCCATCAGGCTCTAGAACGGCCGTGCAGCCCGTGCTGGAATCAATCTAATTAATTACTTGCCCCGCTTTGGCTTCCCGGGCCCCAGCTGTTGGATTAATTAGCCTTAGCTTAATCCAGCACCAGCACCAGTCCAGGTGACGACGACCCGCGCCGTGACGACGCCAACCCTCTCCTCCGTGCACCCGTTCCACGGCGCCCCGCCCCGCCTCGCATCACGGATGTCGAGGCCGAGACGTCCGCCGCCGCAACGGCCCGCACGCCCCTGCACCGGGTGCATGCAGCCATCCGTTATTACGGCGCAGCAGCGAGAGACACGACGAGAGGAGAGAAAGAAGACGACGAGTCGACGCGGCCCGCTCCTTCTCACGCCTTTCTTCGTTCGTTTTCCCTTTCTTTCTCCTTGCCTCCTCGACGAACCACTTCCCCTCCCTCTCCCTCGCTCGCTCCGTCGCGCGCGCACCTTTCTGTGCTCGCCCTCCTTCCTTTCTCCGCGTGCTCTGCCGCGCGCAAGGATCAAAAGGCGCCCGCCACTAGCGGCGACTGGCAGGTAATAAGCCGCGCTGCCGGCCGCTGCGATCTTCAAAAGCTGGGGGTCTCGCGCGCGACAAGAAGGCGGGCAGGGCAGGTCTTGGCGGCAGCAATCTTTGCGAATCCGCGAGGGATTCTGTCTCCTGCTCCCTGCTTTCCCAAGTCGTTCGATTTGCCGATAGGTTGGCTGCAGAGAGGAGGCGGGGGACATGGACGAGGCGGAGGAGATGCAGGTGGAGAGGCTGCACGACGAGGTCGACGCCGGGGGCGCCGACACGGACAAGCTCAGCTACGAGATATTCTCCATCCTCGAGAGCAAGTTCCTGTTCGGTTACACCGACCCGCACCAGCTCTGGCTGCCCAAGGCGCCGCCGCCGCCGGCGCAGGCGTCGGCCGCGGCGGCCGCGGGAAAGGCGGCGGCGCAGCGGGGGAAGGTCTGCGTGCTCTGCGTCGACGGCGGCGGGGGCGGGCTGCGGGCGCTCCTGGCCGGCCGCGCGCTGGCGCACCTGGAGGCCGCGCTCCGCCGCGCGTCGGGTGACCCCGACGCCCGCGTCGCCGACTACTTCGACCTCGCCGCGGGCACCGGCGCGGGCGGCGTGTTCGCCGCGATGCTCTTCTCCACGCACTCGCGCGGCGCGCCGCTGTTCCACGCCGACGACACGTGGCGGCTCGTGTCGGACCACGCGCCGCGGCTGTTCCGGAGGCCCGCGGGCTCCTCCTCCGGGTCCCTCTTCTGCCGCGGCAAGAAGCGGCCGCTCGCCGCGCCCACGGCGGCGCTGGGGGCGGCCATGAAGTCCGCGTTCGGCGAGGAGCTCACCCTGCGGGACACCATCAAGCCCGTGCTCATCTCCTGCTACGACCTCAAGACCTCCGCGCCGCTGGTGTTCTCCCGCGCCGACGCCCTGGAGAACGAGAGCTACGACTTCCGCCTCTGCGAGGTCGGCCGCGCCGCGTGGTCCGAGGCCGGCCGCTTCGAGCCCGCCGAGGTGTCGTCGGTGGACGGCGCCACGTCCTGCGCCGCAGTGGACGGCGGGCCCACCATGGGCAGCCCGGCGGCCGCCGCCATCACGCACGTCCTCCACAACAAGCACGAGTTCCCGTTCGTCCGCGGCGTCGAGGACCTGCTCGTGCTCTCCATCGGCGGCTGCTCCGGCGGGGGCCCCGGCGCCACCGCCGACGCGGACCTCCGGCGCATGCGCCGGTGGGGTTCCAAGGAGTGGGCTCGCCCCATCGCCCGCATTGCCGCCGACGGCGCCGCCGACCTCGTCGACCACGCCGTGGCGCGCGCGTTCGGGCAATGCCGCTCGTCGAACTACCTGCGCATCCAGGTGACCAAGCAGATTCTTCTTCCATTAAAATGTTCTTGGTTCCTGATGGTTGCGTGATCAGGCGAAGCGGGAGAGCATGCCGCCGTGCGGTCCGGACGGTGAGTACGAGCCGACCCCTGGGAACGTGCGGGCGCTGCTGGCGGCGGCGGACGAGATGCTGAAGCAGCGGAACGTGGAGTCGGTGCTGTTCGAGGGGAGGCGGGTCGGGGAGCAGACGAACGCGGAGAAGCTGGACTGGTTCGCCGCCGAGCTCGTGGCGGAGCACCGCAGCAGGAGCTCCCGGATCGCGCCCACGGTCGCGTTCAAGCAGGCGCCGCAGAAGCCGTCGGCGCTGGGCTGAGCTGGTGACCCGTGGACCTGTGGCGTGGAGGACATGTAGGCCTCTCTTTCCTCCTTGCTTGGGCTCGCGGCTGGAATCCTGCTGCATAGTTTTTTTGCGCGGCAGCAGCGCCGCTGTGAACTCGTTGGAGAGGGGTAAAAAAAATATCAAAGGAACATTTGCGATATATATTTCGTTTTCAGATGATCTTAGGAGACAATAATGTAGCGTTCTTTATGCAGTAGTATTCTACTGCCGCTTTTAGTGTCGAATCTAGTTTTCGCTAGGGTTTCAAAAAAACTTTTGTTAAGTGTCGGTAGAGCTTGCCAAAATGTTGGGAGATACTACAATGGAGACACCTGCCAGTATGCAAACAAAAACTCGAGTCTTCTCTGTGTTAAAACAGAAGTTAAGACTGCACATCAATAGTGCGTGCATTTTTGTTCTCGTTGGGACATCGTAATTTCCGTGTTAATCCGTGCGAAAATAACCCGCGAAGCAAGAGACACCCCCAGACATCTTTTCAGCCTGAAGAGAAAAAAAAAACAAAAGACAAGGAACTGTAGGTGCGCAAGTGCCGTCGCCATCTCGAAACTGGTCCGGATGTACCTGTGTCGAAACGAAGCGCGGGAAGATTCCTCCACGCAAACTAAATCGAGTAACCTTTGCTTTGACAGCATGCCGTAACCACACGAGCACAAGCAGAGGCAAACCTCAATCAAAAACTAACTAATAAGCGCGTGACAGCGAGAGGACTCCTCGCGCTACAGCGCCACTCGGTTACCCGTGTACGTGCGGTCGACCCTAGCTTCGTTCCCAGCAGCCACAGCACTGTACGCCGCCGTCGTGTCAAGTCGACGGCGCGATTGAAGAGCCTCGCCCCGGAACAGTTCGCGGCGGGCGAAACAGTTTGCTCGCTCAGCTAGTCAGCTCTCTTCCCTCCCTCTAGATTTGCGCGGCTGCTCCGTGATGGGGGCTGTCAGGGAACAGGTGCCGCTCCATGATTGCTGGTTGTTGGATTTGGAGTATCTAGCACCTCGCTGTCCCGGACGATCACATCGCCCTCGCCACCGAGATCAGGGCGCGTCGCCCCCCGCCCGTAATCCTGTGTCAACCGACAGACAGAGATCATTAGCGCGCCACAGGCCACAGGGGTGGTGGCGCGACATCCTTCTTCAGAGTAATCGTCAGTGAGCGGTGAAGAACCCTTACAGTAACCCTTACTGCTTAGCACGACTGTGAACGTAACCTGTGTTCCAGTCAGGGTTTTTCCGACGTCCTTCATGGTTAGACGCACCAACTTCGCTGGCGGTGGGATTACGCTAGCTACTCGCTCTCCGGTCACAAATACTGATGCGATCTTGGGGTAACGCACACACGCGACGACAGGTTTTGCGTTTGCACAAGCTGCTAGGACCTGAATAAAATTGAGCCCTGCCAGCCAAGATGTTTCGGGAGCGTACCTGTTGTAGAGTACTGCGGCGGGGTAGTCGCTTCCGCGGCGTGGGAAGTGAACTGGGAAGTTATGGAGGGGCGCACGGAGTTTGGTGCGCCGCTTTTCTTCTGTTCGGACTCCAGGCGTGCTGCTCCGTTCTGGTTGGGGTTGGGAAGCAACGGGAGGCCGGGCACTGCACGGAGCGCACCCGCGCGGCGCGTTCGCGTCTGTCTCCGCGCCCGTGCCCCCGTGCCAGACGGCCTCCGTCGTCGTCGTCGTCGGTGGACGCTGGAGAGTGCTCGCTCGATCGGCCGTTCTCGTCCACGCGATCCCGTTGCTTTCTTCGGCCATCTCGGAGACCGCTGGGTGGTTGGTTGGTTAAGGACGACGCTGCCCTGTTCCGCCGGTCGTGTCTCTGCCTAGCTTAAATGTGGGTTTGTTGCTCGGTGTTCGCAAAGTACAGGTCCTCTGGATTGGAGTTGGACTGACTGGCTGAACCAGATGCTGGATTTCTCATGCACCGGTTTCGAGCTTGGGAGCTCCCTCCCTTTGTTCCTCGACAACACTTGAGCATCATCCATGGGGGTCAGCCGGCCGTTTCTGGATAGACCATATCACTACGTGTAAAACTATCAGGATTGAGGTTACTAAAATCGTATCAACGGGCGTGTCGCTGTTACACTTTCAGGATATCATTATATATCGTCACAGAAAGCGGTGGTGGTAATAGGCCATGTCCTGAGAACCTCCCTAAAAAAACGATGGCAACAGATGTGGGAAACAAAGTGGCGAGCAGTACGGACCATAAACTATTCTTGCGACAACAACCATTGACCTAATCATGTCGTACTACGTCTCCACGATTACGTTGAGTGTCGGGTTACGTTGCCATTAGTGAGTGGTAAGCTTCAGTGCCAGCGTCGGGTTGCCCCGTCGATGAACACCTCAAGGCGTACTCGTTCCAATGGCAAGTTTGGTACGAACTAAGCGTACGTGCCCTTTACTGTTCAAGTAAAGAGCAATGCAAGAGCACCGAAGGTAAAGGGCAGCCAATTGAGGCCAGTCAAGCCAGTCTGCCGGTGGATGTGAAATCTTGTGGGGTCACCCTCACTGTAATTCTTACCCCACGAAAGGAGAGAGGAATAGTCCCAAAATTCTTGACAGAGTTGCCATCACTCTGAAATGTTGCTTGGTGTTGTCAAGTCATCAAGCTGTGTTATGAGGAGCGGAGAGGATAGATCGGAGGTCAGCTTTGTGGTGCAAGAAGCAAATAACCTCGAGCAAGTTCTATCCGAACTAAGAATAGTTCAGGTGGAAAGAGAGTGTAATATGGTAGCAAATGATTTATCTCATATGGCCAGGAGGACTTACCATTTTGCTATTTGGCTAGGACGTGCACCTATGTGTGTGATAGGACTAGTTGAACAAGACTGTAGTTAATGAAAGCTCTCTTTTTCCTCGAAAAAAAGTCATCAAGCTGTGTAGAGTACTACCTGATGACACTGTCAAAAATTTATTCGCGTAGTAGAACTGTTCGTGTAGTTTCAAGTTTTTATTTGGTTACGGATGACGACGGTGTTTAACTTTATTTGAACAGATCTTTTAGTATCTTGCTCTAGACTCTCTAATATATGAGTTTTTTTTCGAGAGATGTTCTTATATTAGTGTGTAGTTGTTTTACATGTCTAAATTAACTCCTGGTATTGCTGTATTTATTTCCAATAAATTTTACAATATTCTAAGAAAAAGGTAATTAAAACGATTACATGAAAAGTAATCATTTAATAATTTCTTTAAATGGAAAAGGTTGCGCAAGAGTTTGGGCGCCAAAATTGCGGAGGCCAGCGCCATCCAATGTGGGTAGACAAAAGATGGATCAAGATCAAGCAGCCTTTGCCTGGTGCGTCCCCCGCAAAATCATTTGGATGGGGATTGATTTGACATACTCTATTCAGAATTTGAAAAGGCACGCTGTGTGTTTGGTTTTGTGTAAGTGGTATGGGGTGGCTTCATCTCTAATTTTTTTTAGTTGGATTGGATCCATTCTGTATTTGGTTGAAATGGATGGACCTGTTTCAAAAATTTTTGGATTGTATGGGTTGAGAAGCCGAATGGATGTCATTTTAGAGCAAGTATAGTAATGAGTTAGGAGCCGGCGAAGTCCGACGTGGGAGAGAGAAATGAAGAGAGAGAATCAAACGGGCGTCTCCCAATCAAACAGGCGTCTCCCCGCATGCCCACCTGAAGCCGGCGAAGAGGAGCAACCGCAACTGCCATTGGCTAGCTCGCACTGCTGCGCATTAAATGCTAGCAAGGTCCACGACCACCGCGCGCCAGGTCACCTGCCTTGCAGCTGGCAGCGAGCGTGACCATTAGCTATGCTCTTAACACATTTAGCAACAGTTGTACATGAACCCATATGTCATCGTGGCACTCACATGTTATCCTCGTCTTCTTTTTTCTTTTCCTATGTGCATCTTATCTTCTTCATCACCAGGCACCTTGTAGGAGTTCGAGCTCCACCCAAGCGCTGCCCCTCCCTCTCCTCTGTGTCGATCGTCGATCACCGGTCAACTCCCTCCCCAACGCCGACCGTCGCCCATCAACCCGCCATCTTTGCCCCTCCCTCCCTCCTTCCCTCTCCTGTGCCGCCCTGCTTCTCCCTCCTATGGACCAGCCCGTTCCCTCGATTTGGAGGGATGGTTCCAACTCAGATATAGAGGGTAGTCCAATCCAACTCATTTAACTTTTCAACCAAACACAGGTTCATTTGGGTCGTATCCGTCCCAACCCACATAAACCATCTAACTAAACACACATAATGTCTCGTGTTTAGGGTTTTCCTTGACGGATCGAGTTTGATAAAAAAAGTAGAGAGTTCTTTTTTCACTAGTAAAATTTTCTCCAATTTAATGTAGGCACATTTTATTTTGAGGACTGGGCAACTCGTACTACACATATTAGGGGTGGTAATGGATCATGATCCTAATGCATTCTTCACAATCCAACTAAACCCTACTACTTTTTAGCTTACAATTGTACATTATTATGATCCGGTTCTTATATGGTCTGATCCTTAAATTTGCTATGTTAAATTGAGGTCCCTTTACCACCCCACGTATAGATAGAGCCGCGTTAACACGCGGTTGGGTTCGGTGTGTCGCCGTGTTGTGTGTCCTGAGAGACGACGCATCAGACTTGTGTTACCACATCCATCGCGGGCTCGCGGCCACCCCCAGTCTGGTTAGCCAGCTGGCCGCCACGGCAGCCTCCTGCCCTCCTCTGCTTCCGTTCCTCTCATCAGGTGCCCAGCTGTAAAAAGTGAAAAAAAACTGCCTGTGGCGGCAGCAGCAGCAGGTCAGCTCTGGTCTGCTGCTGCCGTCCCCTTGTTCAGAGACTCCAGACTGTCCAGAGATACAGCGACGGCCAATGGATGGCTGTAAACGCAACGCGACACGCGACACTTGGTAGTGCGCCTCGTGTACGGCGACACGGATACCAGCAGAGTGATGGAATGCGATGTACTCCCTCCGTCCGTTTTTGATCTGCGTTTAACAATCTCACGCAGAGACCAAGGACAATGGATCGAGCTCCCTTCCCATGTTTAAAACGCTTCGTTTCTCTCCCAGCGCTGTGTGCATTGATGGCGATCTCCCTCTCCGTTTAACGGCGCTGCTTCTCCCTCCCTTCCAATTCCACCGCGCACTGTCTCCTCCTTCGCGCGCGCAGTGCCTTTCTCCTCGCGCGCACCGTCTCTCTCTCCTTTGCAAAATTAGCCCGCCATCTCCGCTCGTCTCGCTGTTTTTTTTCCCGCGCCGTCGCCACACTCGCATCTCCCTCCTTTACGAAATTTCAGGCGTCTAGACAGATTCCAAATTTTCCATGGACGCGCCATCAATCAAAGTTGAAATTTTAGGAAGCCGCCTCTCCTTTGATCCCTCTGTGATCCCTGCCGTATATATACCCAGCCATGCCTGCCATGCTCGTCTGTTCACCGATCATCATCATCTTCCCGTCCATGGCGCCCTCACCAACAGCCACCACTTGAAGAATCAGATCTAAACCTAGAGCCTGCCTCATTGCATCCATCCTCCAATCCAGGCGTGTGGCATGATGATGGAGACGAAGGTGAGTGCGATCTCCTCATGTGTCAGTGGTTCATTTGATTTTTCTTCTTCTGATTTGCTTGTTCTGCCAACACATACCAGATGAAGATGGACAAGGAGAGGGGGCTGAAGTAGGAGATGAAGTAGATGGACAAGGAGAGAGTCCAGATTATGAAAGAGATTGACACTGTAGCACTGTTCTTGCATGGCTCTGTAGCTCGACGGCATGGTTTTTTATTTTTTGATAGCGTGCTTTCGCTAATTTGTTGGTGCACATCGTACTATCTGTACTCCTGCATGGTACTGTTGGTGCATCTACTGTTCCGGCGAGGTCGGCGCACCTTCCTCCATGGCATCTCCGTTTACACCACGAAGGAGCCCATGCTCCATCAAAGTGGGGTACTGCCGGTGTCTGTTCTGGAGAGAAAGGAAGCTAGACGAGGAAGGGCTCCACGAAGGTGAAGTACAGGCTGTGCAGTGTCTGTTTTTTCGGAGAGAAAGGAAGCTAGATGAGGGAGATGAAGAGAACGGAACGGCCGGTGCGATGCTTTGACGAGGTCACTGCACAAGGGAAACGGTGCGGGTTGGAGGAGCGAACGGCGCTAGGAGTAGATGCGAACGGCGCGGGCTGCCTGGCGGCAGAGACGAAGCGCGCGTGCGGCACCGCATTGATGAAAGGACGCGGGCCCGAGACTGATCCGAGAATACGCAGATCATTATCGGACTCTTGATTTGGTTAAACTCAGATAAAAAACGGACGGAGGGAGTACCCTGCGCGATGGCACCCAGTGCTCGCGCGCCCTCGTGTGATTTCCCCCGCCATTTCCCTCCGCTCCGTGCCCCAGCCCCAGCCGGGTCTCTCCGACTCCGATACCGTGCGTGCTCTCGAGCCGAGCGCAGAGGTACCACGAACCCGATCGGCGCCGCCGCCGGGGCGCTTGTCCGCCCCGCCCCCCGCCCGATTGATTTTTGAGCTCGGGCACGGGCAGGAACGCTGGACGACGCTTTGCTGGTTTTGGAGGTGGAGCTAGCTCTGCTGCGGCTGTCCCCACCTCGGCCTCTGCGGCGCTGCCGGCCCGGCAGGGGGTAGCTCTGCTGCCGAAAGCGCTGTCAGTCAGGGAGGCGGGGACGACGGCGGTCGGCGGCGTGCACCCCCATCGCTCTGCCGCTGGGCGCACTCGTGACTCGGTGACGGTGAGTGCGGTCCCTTATGCATGCATGCAATTGATGCTTGTTTCTCCATTGTGCACGGACGCAGCCGCGTCCCACCCACCGCCCCCGGGCAAAGCCTCGGCGAGCAACGGATACGGAGGTGAAGGACGAGTGGACGACGGCACGAGGGCCGGCCGGTCACACGTACGACGCCGTAGTACTGTACGTGCTTAGCTGGAGTAGCACGCACCAAGGTCGCGCGTACTACGTGCCACCAATGCGGATTGCAGCAGGCATGGCCGGTGGCCGCTTTCCTCCCTCCAAGCTTCCGCCATGCGCCTTCGCCATATGCATGTGGGGTTACGGACCGCCGGCCACCATGCCATGCATGGCACTTGACACCACCTCCTGCATGCTTTTCACCACCGTCCACCTAGCAGTGATGTGCTTGTGTCCTTGGCGTCCTTCTACGCTGGCATTTGTCTTGCTAGGTGGCCTCCAATGTGGTTGTTTAGTTGTGGTGTGTGATGCTTCTCTTCCTTTCGAGTTGTCTTTTCTTTCTTCTTAGTTGGTCGTGTTCGTTTGCTTGTTTGTAACTCTGCGCTCTAGGGTATCTCCTGAAGTGTTTCTGTAATTCTCTCCTCTTAATGAAAACGTGCTTTAGCTGCTCGCGGGTAGGCTAGCTGAAACTTCTGTCCTCTGTTTCAGCGTCTCTCGCTGACGAGCATTTCCTCCGGTGCCGGTGTGGTGCGTGGTAGGTGCTTGGACACCAAAGCCTTTGCCTGGCACGAGAGCGGTCACAGTAGCAGCCGAATTCAGAAACTGCAGGGAGCTACTACGTTTTGTTCCATTGCGGGGCAAGGCCTTTTCCTAACGAAGCAGACTGCACTAATCTTGGATGGCTTTGGATCAGAGAACAGGTCTCTGCGCTGACCTCTGAATTAACCATAGGAAAAGCATGGAGTAACAGCAATGGTGCAGAGCCGGACACCCATCCATTGTCCAAGTACTACTCTTGGAGGGTGGGTCCATGGTGCCACTTTGCCTCCACCAAGAATGACTCAGAAATGTCGCGCCACTGTTCCATACAAAAAGCATATTTTTGAAACATAATTGCATATTTATTCATTGTTTATTCGTGGACACTTTTACGGTGGACCATAACACCAGGTGGTGGTATGCAGTACATGACTATTTTTAGTAAGGGTAAATAAGTAATTTTTGCAATCTTTTAATAAATTTGGCAACCTCGAGCCGAGAAAAAAAAATTCGTTTATGCCACATGGAAAATTTGAAATGAAAAAATTTGAAAAGATTTAGTTTTTAAAATTTGAATTGAAATTTGAAAAATTTGGCCATACCACCGGAGGGAAATGAAAAAAATTGAAATATACCACGAAAATTTGAAATGAAAAAATATGAAAATTTCCATTTGTAATTTGAAAAAAAATTGGCCATATCACCAAAGGAAATGAAAAAAATTGAAATGAAGAAAGTCATATATTTTGTTTATGCCACCGAGATAAAACTTCCAATAATACCCTATACCACCTACGTATACCACCCTATACCACAGATGCAAGTTGTGGTGGTATACAATTAATCTCAGCCGTCGGATCCTTTCATACTGATCCTTTTCCAACAGTGGTATAGAGTGGTATGATCCATCATAAAAGTGGCGCTGTCTCGTGTTCATGGTAATTTATCGCTTTCCGCACAAGAGAATGGACGTTGCAACCATGCACCTTCAAAATGTGGTTAGCAACTGCGTTCCATGTCTTGTATACAACGGAATAAAGTGCTTTCATGTATTCAGGAAGGCTTTCACATGGATTTTCATCCCATCTGAAAGATAAGGTATATTTGAGTTTGTAAACTCCAATAGTGTAAGCAGACCCGTGGTTAATTGAAACGCTTTGGCAAGACTACCTATCGTTAAGATGTTATTTTAGCAAAAATGCCTATGGTTCTTTGCATGAGGTGGATATATACTAAATGCTTTTTGAATGCCTTGTTAATTATAGTGTCGTTATGCTCACCATCCAATGGCATCAGTGAAAAGTGTGAGTTCATCTAGTGTTTCATACACATCGTAAACATCATCCAAGTGAACGATTAGATTAGCAACTCTAGCAAGCGTTTCTCGGCATGCGCCATGTTTGGGTTCCCAGACAATCCCATTCGCATGCATAGTGGAAGCAATCCACCAAACTATCCCTTGCAAACACCAATTTATCACAGAGCCCTATGTCCCTCCACCACCTAATAAAAGTTTACGCTTAATTACCTTGTTAAACTAGCAAGCTCTTGCTGATGCACACCTTGAACACTGTTGAAATCTACCTTTGCAAACTGGAGAAGCAATGGATGGAAGCCAACGTCTTCTGCATAGTGATCAATAAACCATCTTGTTTCTAGCCTTGGAGCCCTCCACTGCAATGGAAGCTCTAACGCATTGGCCACGCCTTTCCTTGTGTGGGGAGGCATCGATGGCATAAGATCTCTAAGCATGCTAAATAGTCCTAGAATAATGTCACATGAGTAATCTTTACCGATCAGTTTCTTAGCATGCTTATGTAAACTAGTCTGGTACAATGATTCTAATACCTGGATCAGCCCAAAAACAATTCTCAGAGCAGTCTAAACTTTAAGCCATAGACGCAACATCATGTCGAACATTGTGCCACGCGATCGCTATGCTCCTACTGTGTCCCAGCGCACGTCGGGTTGGGCAACTCTGCAATCCAAGGTGCTCCAACCAAAATGGTTCTACCTTGGCTTTGCATGACAAAATCGAGATACTGTACAACACAACCGGGGGCCAAAAAATCAACTTCCGCTGTCGGCAGTTGCGACTTCGTAAGCCCGTTCAAAAAGGAAGCGCCGAAGAATTATGTCAGAAATACCAGCATTTTTCAGTGTCACAAAAAGGGGCTCTGGCCAAAAAGCAAATGAAAATGCAGACACTTCCACTACTTGTCAGAAATATAGGTACAAGTACAGCCAAACTGGCACTCGTACTAGAGATTATCTACCGATATAAAACTCCTTTTCACAGCACGGAAAAAAACAAAGCAAAATGGGATACTAGGACTAATTCCTTCCACTCAATACAGTCAATGGAAAAGATATATGAGCAATGGATAAACTGCTGTTGAGCTTGCTTTTATTGAGCACATCGTCAACTACGGACCCTTGGAAGCAGCTTGGCCAAGGTTAGTTGCACCACCCTTTGAAGCCCATCTGCAGAATAGGGTACCTCCGTTAGGAACCGAACAGAGTATTACTCTTTCCGTATAATTTTTCCTTTGGTAATCATCGTGTTAGACAATGAAGAAAGCAATTCTCAATGAAACAGAAACACAAACCATTCCTGTGTGCAAGTATTTCAATCAAGTTTACACCTAAATAATTGCAGTTTATTGACCACACTTCTACAGTGCAAAGGATATATAAGAATACTCTGTGCATAACATAGCAAAGAATTTAAGATTGGAAGGTAACAGTTTGTTTCATTAACTTCTACTAAGGATACCTTGGTTAGTGACTCATGCCACAAAAACTCTACCCCTTCAACTTCTCATGATTATCTTTCTGGTTGATCTGAACTTGAACCTCCATTAGGAGCTGGTGTGGACAAGTTGCTTGTTGATCCATTCTCCACTGGTGGAGGATTTCCCCATTTTCTCTCAGATTCCAAAGGTTCCAATACATAAACACCACCATCTGTCAATCCTAGAGCAAACTGACTTGCTTCCGAAGGGTGTGCCGCAACCACAACAGGATGAACACTTGAACTAGTAGAAGAGAAAATGACATTTATCAGCAATTTGTCCACTCCACAGTACAACACTAATATGCCAAACATATAACTTGCTTGTTATAAAGAATACTTCACAGAAAATAAATGTGTGAGCGCTAAAAACGCTACTGATACTACTTTCCAGTTTGATGTACACGGCAATTTAGAAGAATTCTTAAACAATGCATAAAGAGGCAAACAGGCAGACGCCAGGCAATCAGCTGGCAGTCTGGGGCTTTCACCCAACACCAACATTGTGCTTAATTTCCCTTTTACAACTCATCTTAATACACCCAATAGACTTCCTTGAAATCAGCAGCGATACAATTCTAAAATCCCCTGAAGCAAATCTAGGAGCTTTGGCATGCAGTCCAGGGGGCATACGCCCTAGGTGAGATAACTAAAAAACTGGCAGGCAGGAGGAGCTGTTCCCTAGGACAGCAGCAGCACATGGGCACAATTCAATCCTAGCTTTTTAATCGAACAAGAATGCCAATTCAACACACAACTTTAGAAAACAGATAGACACCATTTCCCAAAAAAATACAAACAAATTCTGTGTTATGCAAATACCTGATACTTGGAGGAAGATACGAAGCTGGAAGAATGCGACATTGGAGTCTCAAACTCGATGCATTAAATATACCAACAGTAGCATCCATAAAGCTTGCATAGATCAGTTGACTATCACACGAGAACGTGGCATGTGTTATTGGAGGCGAATTCTCTCGAACAGGCCACTGCAAGTAAATATGAGATAACTTTCATACTGAGCAGAGAGTTTACCTACATTGCAAGTGTGAACTGCAAACAAGGAGGGGGGAGTTTACCTGCTTCACTGGTTCTAGCTTTGTAGTTTCATAGATTGCAATTTGAGTTTCGTGCACAACAAGAAAGTGCATTTGGTCTTGGTGGAACTGAACCCGAGTGTCTAGTATGTTGGATGGGCGACCTGATGGTATCTGCAAAAATCTGTTCTTTTGCTTCTCCCATCCATCCGTGTTCCAAACACACATCTAAAATAGAAAATATTTAAAAAATGTGTAAATAGAATATATGTAGCTTTCAGATATTATCAAACTTGAAGGTTCAGAAAATAACCTGTGCGTCAGCTCCAGAAGAGACCAATACATTTAGCACATTTGAAAAGGCAAGACCCGTGATTCTCTTAGAGTGACCTCTAAGCTTGCTTTTGACCTGTACAACGAACAAACAAGTCATGTTTTAGTGTGTCCTGTTCCATGGAGAAGAAACCGAAGCCAATCATGTTGTCCAAGGCTAATACCTCATCAATTCGGACATTGTAGATTTGGATGGTCGAATCGTCCATTCCAATTGCAATTATATTGTTATCTTGAGGGTGAAATGCAAGAAAAGTTGCTGCCGGTGGTGGAGGCATAAATGTCGTCATAGTCTGCAGCAAAGATGACATAAAAGTTGGTTTCTACACAAAAGCTAATAATGTGAACCAGCATGAAGATTTACCAACCTTGAATGTCATCATGTTGAATAGAGAGATTTTTCCTCCAGAAGCTGACATGACATATGAATCATTCTTCGACAAAGCAAAGCAGTGAACAGCTTCTTCAGGATTATTGTCAGTCATGTCATTGGTCATAAAGATGCCACTCGGAGGTTGCCATAGTAGAGGAGACACGCTTGCGGTGGCCTAAGAGTGAACAACGAATTGAACCAATTTAGTAACAAACTACAGCACAAACTGTTCAGTTATGACGCGAAGTTCAGCAATCCGAGCATTGCTAATACATGTGTAGAGGTAAAGGGGAAAGAGACACCTTGCCAGATGAATTCCGATCACTGCGTGGCCATTTCCAGAGTAGATGAACAGCGCTTGCGGTTAGAGCCAAGATAGCAACACCAGAATTTGTGTAAATCAGTCTTGAAATCTGTACATTACGAGAGAAAAAAGCAACAAAAAAAAACCACGGTAAGCAGTGCAATTGCCAAGGTGAATGTAGAAATCAAGAATACAACAAGGACACAGATTGGAATGAAAAAAATATATGGTAACATACAGGCAAGAACTTAATGCAATTACAAGTACTAGAGTGTTCCAGCCCAAAGGAGAAAGAGCTGATACATGTAAATAATGCTACAGATTAATTTCATGCAACCACACTGAAATAAATAACATCCAAATAAAGATGCTCCAAACTCCATAAACAAGGTTGCAACAGAATTGATACAGACTCAAAGAATTAACATGAAGGAAAAGAGAAGGAATAATGTTTCACCTTGCTTGCTCTCATGTTGTTATCTGCCAGTTTAATTGATCTGCACTGAGTTGATTCAGTTATCTCCATAAGTTTCCATACCTTTGACTTGTCCAATGATTCATCAGCTATTCTAGGTTTTACGTCAACCAAACCTCTGTTATCACCATTCTGTACATTTTTTTCAGAGTACGCTCAAGTTAGTCAGGATCACAGGAGCTGTTTTTTGATAGAAGAATACAAGATCAGCTGAAATGGAACGATCAATACCATTGCAGTTATAGCTGCTGGAGCAGGAGTTCCTGAACTGCTTGCTGCAGCCGCATTTGCCGCAGCAGTCAATGGATTTATTAGAGGCTGCATAAACAAGGATCGTTTGGATTATACTTGCATTACGGGAAGTATAACTTATTCAGTGTTATGGTCACAAGAAGTTACCTTTGTTACAGTCTCAGTTGCATTACGGGAAGCCTCAAAAGAACGATTTTCCAACGTGCGCAATAACCGAAGTCCATCAGCATTTGCTAAGATCTTGACACCATTGTCAAGAGTAGAAACAGCCAACAGAGTCCCCTCCTTGTTGAAGCGTATCCGTGGACTTGCCTGTTGAATGTGGGGACATTTAAAAAACAAGGGAAATTTCATACTCCAGTCTGTGCAACCAGCCATTCACCAGAAGGAATCACACAAGAATGGGAAAAAAAAGAACTCACCGGTAAGCCACCATCAGCATCAATGGTGGTCAGAAGACCTGTGTTGTCCATGTCCCATATCTTAACCAAGAATTCATCTCCAGCAGCCAAAAACCTGTTTCGGGTGGTATCAAATTGCACGACACCCATGGATCGCTTACGGAATCCCTGATATGTTCTCTTCACAGCTCCTTCACTTTCATTCCATTCTACTAGATGTGATTCACCCTCCTTGCTAGTGCCACAAGAAAATAGCCTACACATAAAAGACAAAAAGTTAGTGGAATGTTGGAACCAAAATACAAACATACATATTCCTGATAAAACCAAGTAACAAAGAAAGGAAAATAGGAACCTTGAACCATCCGCGCTATATGCCATTGTAGTGCACCAGTGACCTGGCGCGTCATAGTCAACTCTAGATCCCAAATTATCATATAACCACGCCTTGATCTTTCCATCTAAAGCAGTTGAGAAGATGAACTGAAAAAAGGAAACAAAACAAGGTAAAAGTATTAGTTCCCTATAGTACAAACTGAGCTTAATCGGGTATCAAGAACTAGTCTCACAATAACCACACGAATACCTGAATATTTTCCTTGTAGTGTGGACAGACTGAATAAACAGGAGCTTCATGTCCTTCAAAGGAAAATTGCTTTGTTCCACTGGTGGCCTCCCATACCTAGTATAGCATACAATACTCAAATAGTTTCATATCTTAGCAAAATGGTAGTTAAGCCATCACAGTAACTCACCTTAATCGTCTTATCATCACCACAAGTAATTATACATAGCTGCTTATTTGGATGAGCAAATGCAATGTCATTTACACCACCAACATGTGCATCAATCTGAAGAAGGAAAAAAATTAATCATTTTCAGGAACCGTAACATCCAATCCTACACAGGATGTTATATCAAAAGAAGTATTAGGCAGAAGGAACTAAGAAACATGCAGTCAAACCTCCAAGTGTTGCCTAATATCATCACCACCGTGATAGGAATAAATCTGTACAATATGCCTTGAATAAGCAACACCTATTAAAACGAGATATACATTAGAAAGCTGCATCAACAAAAAGATAGCAAGAATATTGTTTAAGAAAGCATACCAAACAAGGTTCCATCGGGACTCCATATTATGCGATTAACTGACACAGTAGGATCCTTAACAAGTGATGCCTGTTGATAAGTCACAACATTATATGAAGGCTGCTAGGCTAGTAAAGGGCACCAAGTTACTAAATCACATAATGCAACAAACAAACCTGGAGGGTCATCGAGCATTTTCCAAGCTCCCAAACTTTGAAGTTTCTTAATGTTAGTCTATCTTTTGTACCAACATCCCATAATCCTATGTCACCAACATTGGTACCAACTACAGCAGACCAAGGGTAAAGACAGCACAATAAGATGACAGGGAAATGACTACACTGAACTTATCATAACGTAGTATCAAGGTACGATAACCTTACCAAGAAGAAGAGTTTGCTGAAGTGGATGGAAATCCATGCTCATCGGGGCTGATCCTTGGTTCAAGGTCCGTGCCACAGTTTTATGGAAATCTTCTTGTTGGTAATTATGGCTCTGCGGGTAAGTCACAGGCAACATATTCACAGGAAGATTCACCTGCTACATTATTAGATCACCGTAAGTGCATAAATTGGGGTAATGGGCAGTATCATTATAACAGCAAGAATCTAGTAATGGCAGAATGAGAGATCACAAATACCTCCTCAGCCATGCCAACTGGTCTAGATCTCTTTGCGATGTGATCAGAATCTCCTGATGGATAATCCATACTAGGATTAGTTGTGGGTGTCCTAGGATGCTTCAATAAAGCGGCTACAAGATGTTAAGTCACAAAGATATTAGTCAACAGCCTCGTGCACTGATTTTCAATTCAGACCATAACATGATTCTTTGCAACAAAGATAACACAAGTACCGGGATTCGTAGGAGTACCAAATCCAATAGCACCACCAGACACAGCCGGATGTGTTACTGCTGGAGGGTTTGACATCCACCCAGCCAGAGGTGGGACCGGTGTTGGTGCAGGTTGAAAAGGCTGAAAAGGACATAAATCAGGTTCTAAACAATTGCACCAAAGCAAGTTCTAAAGCATTCTACCACAAATACATATGAAGTATCACAATGCCCTCAACAGACTTACTCCATGAGCACCCAATGGAGGGAAACCTCCTGGTTTGGGTATAGATCCAAGCAATGGATTGTTTGCTGGTGACGGAGCACGTGCACCATTTGGTTGTCCACACGAATGATCAACAAAAAGAGTCTTGATATCAGGATTAGGCCTAGGATTTTTGCAAAGCTGATGCTGCCAGTTCAAGCTGCCAAATACGAACAAACAAAAGTAAGGTTACCCCAAAAAAGTAGAAAAAAATCTCAAAACAGTTTCCTTAGTTATAGAATTATAATTTCTAATTCAAACATATATGAAAGACTGAGAGACACAGAACATGCCACTTTTGAAACTGAACCCAGAATCAGGTAGCACTAAGTCTGATAATGTAAGATACCAGCCACAACGGATCTTGTACATGAAACATAATAGGAAAGTAAAGTAACAGCCAACATAGCAGGAATATATAGGATGTAATTCACTACGCGGAAAACGCCAGCCAATCCAAACACTTATTAGAATGCATGGTCAGTCGGTAACCTACCCGGCACTTCCCAGCAGACCGAAACCCGTCTACAGCCTTTTAGATATTCCTGTCTTTTAAAGTTGGCCTTCTTAGCTTTCTTATTTTAAATATTTTACAGCAGTTGTTCTTCTAGATCAATATCCTAAATAAATGGTAGCATATTCTAATTTCATCATTAGAAACTCTCTAGTCTTTCACGTTTATTAAGTACAAATGTATCGCCACATTAGTGGTATCGAGAAATGGCATTCTGCAGTATAAACATATCTGCATCACACATTGGTTCTACCATATACAGGCAATCTAGTCTAAAAATTTTCAGTTGCTGATATATATCCTTGCTACTCTCATTAGCGCAACCATACAAGAAAAAGGTAAAAAACAAAATTCCATATTTACTGAGTCAGCACATAGATGACTTTTTAAAGGGGGCTACCTCTGGTTGATAAGTGTCCGCAACCTGGAATTCTTCAGGTTGGGAAACTGTAGCTTGTCGCGAAATAAGGGATTAGCTTCAATCAGCTTCTTCAGCTCAATAAGCATTATCGATCTTGCAGATTTTGTATCACCGTACTTGGAGAGTTGATCATTTTCCCTAACAATACAGAAGCAGAGATAACTGTTGAGATATCAAGAAACAACTAGGCACCATGGCAATAATGACAGGAAATTACCTGAAGTTTTCCAAGGTTAGAAGCTGTGTGATCTCCTTAAAAAGCTCCTCATTGAAGGATGCAAAGACCTTCAAGTCCTTGACCAAGATTTCAACAGCCTTCGACCGATCATGCCTAGCAGGAAAACGGAGAAACCAGGGTGAGCAAGGCACTCTAGTCAAGCATCATAAAAGCTGCATAACCCTCGACACTTACTTATCAAGAGCCTCGAGATACTTCTGCTTGCGGATCTCAAAGAATATCTTCATCGAGTAGCGGTTGTCATCGACCTTGGTGAAGCCACCAAGGTAGCGCTCCACCTCATCCCAATTCCCATTGCTAACCTCATCCTCAAAGTACTTCATGTTGAAGTAGAACCCGGACTCCTGCTCGAGCCTAGACAGCAACAAGATAGCCAAACAAGTGAGAAATTGACACTAAAGCAAGACTCCATTTCCTTCCAGTTCAAACCACTCACTTGTGGACAGTCTCTTTGAACTTCTCCTCATCGAGGAACTGCAGGATGAGAAAGACCAGCTCCCTGCTGAGCGACGACATCCTTTCCCCTCCGCCTCACCCACGCGGAGGCGGATGCGCCCAGGATCGTATCCTATGGGGTCTCTGCACAGTACCAGCGCAGAGTTAGAGCAGAAATCACCGGCTTTTCCCCTGCAAAATAAGGATCTGGTTGCCCACGGCCGGGAAGAGATCTCCCGGGACAAATAAATCTCAAGACGAAAAAAAACCCATCCAAGCAGGTTAGGGTTCCTTACCAGCAACCCTAAGGTTCGGCCGGATCGCCGCCCCACGCCAATCCAATGGTAACCAACGCGCCGCGGGCCAGGGGAGGGCGCCCGGCGGCCGTCCTTCGGTGGAAGGGGAGGCTGGCGGCGCGGGGTCGGCGGCGACGGAGCGGACGAGCAACAGGGGGAGAAGATGCGGTGCGATCGAGGCTTTGAGGTCTAGCGCAGCAGGTCAGGGCCTCCTGACATGGTGAGCCCGGAAGCCCAGACCGAATTTTTTTTGTCAGTATTTTTAGGGCAAAAGGAAAGGAAGACCGCAGCCGCCCTTATCTAAAACATAAACAGAAATATTCAAATCCAAGCCTGAGCTGGGCAGGAGGCTTCAAACTCTCTGCCCTAGGAGTACCTTTTGGGTTCAGATCTGAATTTTGTTAAAAAAAATAGCCCAAAACCAACACGCATCAAACAAGCGGAAACTATGGCGACCACCTGGAAGCTTTGAGCGTGGATCGATCCGATCGATCTCGCCGCGGGAACGGCCGCCGCCGTCGACGATCCTTGCCGGAGACCAGGACCGAAATCACCGAGGCAGGTTGGAGAGACTCTCGGCTGAGGAGAGAAGAAACTATTTGGACGGGGAATGAAGGGATAACCCTCTGAATTTATAGGACGGCACATCAGATAAGTGCACTCGCTTATCAATCAGTAGATGTATCGCTCGTGATAAGTACCTGTGGATGTGATCGTTGTTTGATAAGACAAGTTGGTGATGGTGGTGGGGCCCGCTGGTCCACCTCCATTCACGCAAACGGGAATCCGGGTTGGCTGTGGGTGGTTTTGCTTTTTAATGAAGATCTTTTCGAGCCGAACTAAATGATTTCTTTCGAGAAAGACCCAGAGACGTTTCGATTTCGGAAAAAAAAGGGAAAAGGGTAGGGTGCACATATTTTGTACACATGAAAAAAAACGGTGTCCAATAAAGTGAAAGAAGCACATCTAACACGGATTTGTGATGGGAGCGGCTTAAATATATTGTTTGATTCAACGTATAATATCCTAAGGATAGACTTGCAAAAGATATATCTTTGTTTTGCCTTGTCATGAGCAATTAAATCATTCCCAAGTGGTGTGTAAGTTAGTAGAGATGGTAACTGATGTGGATGTGAGAGAACACGAAAAATAAAATGCTAACGCATGTAAGTGCACGTGCAGCCCGATATCACTTGTCTCTACTGCCGGTTTTAGGCTCCGGCAGCATCAAGCCCTTCACGCTTCTTTGACTTCAGTGGTTCTCCAGCATCCATATTGATTTTGTATTAGGTCTATTTTAATGAGTGTTTCATTGAGAGGTTCATAAGCATTAATTTGGATTTTGCATCACTAGTTTTGCTGATTTGGCAAAATACTTTTTTTTCAAGTATAGTTGTGCATAAGCCTCTGACGTGGCACCCAATTTTTACCCACACTGGCATCGGAGCCAAGATGGTCTGACAAAGCCACTAGTGGAGCACCCGTGTCGGGCCTGCTCTTAATAGAGATTTTGACAGACATGGAGGGCATGAAAAAAAATGCTAACGCACAATGTGCACCCTGATATCAGTTATATATGGAGCCCGCTATCTCCACCATATGTGTTTTTATGCTCCGGCAGCATCATAGCCCTTGACGCTTCTTTGACTTTACTTGTTCTCCAACATCCACATTAGCTAGCAGAGTCAACATTTGGAGTATGTTGTTTAAAGTGATCTTGATTCAAAGTACTCCCTCCGTTTCAAATTGTACCTCATTCCAGCAATAATTGGAAAGTGAAAGCATCTCAAGTTTGACCAAATTATACAACGACCAGTATATTACACGTGCGATACACATGTGTTTAACAAAATCTTATTCATTATATTTCTAAGAAGAAAGATTCACTTACTATAGCCAAATCACACCGGAAATAATTGTACATGTAATCCTGTTATTCCGTTGTCTTTGTTGTCTTTCTTCTTGATGCAATGACGCGTTCTTCTTCTACGTGTTTGGAAAAAAAAACTAATCTAGCAAAATGCTAATGTGCAAGATGTTCAGATGCGGTGCATGTTCTTGTTCCTTGTCTTACGGATCACGTGGTTATTAAAGCATCAGGCAGATCTTTTTATATTTTTAGATTCTTTATTTATGATACAAAATAAGTATTAGTAGCAATTATGACTGAAAGGACCTTGTGATGCCTAGAGGGGGGTGCATAGGATCACTTCAAATTTCTGAGACAAATGCAGCGGTTAAAACACTGTCGGTACTACCGACGCTGTGCCGGAACTACCGAGGGGGCTCGGTACTTCCGGTACAGGGTCGGTACTACCGACAGAACAGAGGAGACTAAAACGAAATTTGAAATGCGAGTCGATTCTAGCAATTCTACTTGAATCAAGAGTTAAGTTTAGAAGCTAAGAACCTCCTACAACCACAGATATGAGTTGGAACACAACCAAGAGACAGATCGGGCACAAACAAGTTCTAGGGTTAGAGAAATGCAAAGAACTCAAGCAAGCAAAGGAGACAAGATTTAATCCGAAGTTCACTCCCACAAAGGAAGCTACGTCTCCATTGAGGATCCCACAAAGGGAGGGCTATCACCAAGAGCCTCTTTGCCTCATCCAATCCCCACAAAGGAAGATTGGTGCTCACTAAGAATTCTCCACTAAGGAGAGGGTAATACAAACGATCCCGGGTGCTCCACACCAAGAGGGCACTCAACGGGAGACGCCTAACCATCTAGAAGCAAGCTTCAAGAGTAACAAACACGAATCGATGCTTCAAGTGCTCTTGAGATGAGGGAATTCGAAGGGGCTCTCAAAGCTTCTCTATCTCTCACTAGGAAACACTCCTCCAACCAAACCCTAGCTCAAAGGAATCAAGTCTTGGCTCTAGGAGGGAGGGGAGAAGTGGAGTGAATGCTCAAGTGAGTGTTTGTCCCGTGGTTGGTCAGCCATGAGTGAGGAGGAAGAAAGGGGTATAAATACTAGGCTCTGAAAACTAGTCGTTACTGTGCAAAACCCGCGACCCTCGGTACTTCCGACCCCGGGTCGGTACTACCGAGGGGTGCCGTGAAACCCAACAGTGAGACCATATCGGTACTACCGACCCAGGGTCGGTACTACCGATGGTCTGGCTAAAACTCGCCAGTGAAGCCATATCGGTACTACCGACCCTAGGTCGGTACTACCGACAATGGCTGAGAGATAAGGGAAAGAGTAGCAAATGTGCATGTGTCGACTCGGGTTCCTTCTCACTCACTTAGATCATCTCCTTAAGCACTTTTAGCATCTCTTGGCGGTCAATTCGCATCCCTCTTTATAGTACGGTGTTTCCTATACTCAAATTCAAAATCAAAATCAATTTAAGCCTTGACTTGAGTTGAAAACACCGAATTGGAGTTGGGGGCCTTCTTTTGGTCAAAACCATGACTTTCAATAAAGTAAATCCTGCACACATCTTATTCAACGATTAAATACAACAAATTGTGTTTGTCACCATCACCAAAACAATTAGGGGCCAAGATGCACTTTCAATCTCCCCCTTTTTGGTGATTGATGACAACACAATTCATTTTCAAATAAAGATGTGTGTATCCAATAATTTTGAGAGAAACTCCCCCTAAATGTGTGCTTGATCTTTTATGAAGGCCTCAAATGCCCATTCACACATTTAGAGAAAATTTCACTCGCAATTTGTATACACAAGTGCATAAGTGTTATTTAATAACCGTGATGCATATGACATGATATCCAAATCAATAAAGTGACAAATAACAACCACCATTCAACACAAAGCATCACGAATATATAAAAGAGAGGTTCCACACTAGCACGATTAAGTCTTACAAATTATAAAAGGTTCTAGGTTCACCACATCACCATCCATCACACCACACAATAAGTTCTTACATGTCCACAAGCTAAGGTAGATAGATAGATAGATAAACGAGCGCGAGCTAAGATACACACTACCACATGGATAATTGTGAGCACACTCCCCCTTTGGCATCAAGTGCCAAAAAGGAGGAGGCCCTTCAATCATCGCTGCCATGTGGAGAGTGGGCAGCCGGAGGAGAGTCTTCTTCATCGATCTCGCCACCACCAAAGTCCTCATCATCAATGTCAGCCGGAGGTGCTCCATACATCATAGATGTGTCGCCATACACCTCCCAAGGGTTATAGAAGACCGGTGGAGGAGGGAAGTCCATAGGCTCACGAATGGGAGAATGCTCGATGTTGGCTTGAGTGAGCAAGGTCTTCTGGCGAGTCTCCAACTTGATGAGCTGCTCATCCACATACTGCCTGTGGGCACGAATCTCCTGAGCATTGTGCTTCCCAACATTGAAGCAAGCGAAGAGGCCCTGAGATAAGAAGTTGAATATACTCTTCTTCTTGCCGAGGGGAAGGTTTCCCCTAGATGAAGATGGTCCACGAGAAGGTGAAGATGGGGCTTCATGAGAGGAAGGACCACCTGAGGAAGGCCCAGCTGAGGAGGAGGGCCTAGGAGGACCATGCTTGCCCAACTTGAGAAGACGGTCAATGTTGCCCTTGTTTGGCTTGTACCATGTGTGAGGCTTATCGGTGAGAATATCAACCTCGGCAACCTCACAAATCATCCTAAAGATCCAAGGAGCATATTGGCAACTCTTGTTAGCGGACACGGAGCACACAATAATTTCTTCCCAAATGAAGTCAAACACACTAAATGCCTCCCGGTCCGGTCCCATCCTCACAAGGACATCTTTGGCAATATTGGAGATGTTGTAGTTGTCGCCTATCTTAGGAGTGAGAGTGTACCGGAAAAGTTGGTTCAACATCCTATAGACGGGCTTCATGCCATGAGTAGTGTCAAACTCAACCTTGCCATAAGCGGTGTCGTACATGAATGCCATCTCACTGTCAAGTGGGATCTCTCCACCATGAATCTTTGGACGACCAAGATCATCTTCACCCAAGCTAAGAATTTGAGCAAACCTCTCATAAGAGACCGAGAGAGGCTTTCCTTGCAATAGCCAATGGAAGGTCTTGGTTTCACGTCGAACATAGAGATTGGCGTAGAACTGAGCCACCACCTCCTCATTCCAATCACAATTCATAGCCATAATGGATGTCATGCCCTTGAAGTGACAAATATCGATGGCTTCATTGACGGCTTGAATGTTGAATGACCTTAAGTTGTCCCAATGAATGGATTTCATCTCAACGGTCAAGTTGGCCTTGGATAGGATGACAGATTCATACCAATCGGCATTGAACTTAAGTCAAAAACGAATATCTGCGTCAAATTCCTTTTGCCATTGAGCTGGATCGGTATACCTTTCCTTGTACACATTGTGAGTCCCGCTCTTGTAGTCCACCATCTTCATTATTCCCATTTGTGTAGCTGGACGAGGAGGAAGGGATGGCCTTAGCACAAACTGAGCGAGAGAATCCAAGCATATGTCTTCATAGTCGTCATAGTGGTCATCCGGTTCATGAGCTTGCTTGGTGTGTGCACGGTGACCTTGACTAGTGGAGCGACGAGGAGCTGCTGGAGGATTGGTGCGGCCACGACCACGTGGGCGTTGAGCACTTATGCCCACCTTCCTCTTCCTTTGAGCGAGAGGGACATCGTCTTCATCGGAGCCCTCTTAAACCACTTGCTTGCCAGCACGACCCATCTGAGAGGATGTGGAAAGGTTGCATAAGATGGAAGAAAAGGATTGAAACGAATCGACTCAAGCCTTGAACCTCAGCTCCTGTGACAGGCGCCTGTCGGTACTACCGACCAGGGGTCGGTAATACCGCCAACGCCTACTACAGTGACTTAGATCCAAGAAGTGAGGGATTCAACCAACAAAAGTTCTTGAGATCATAGGTATGAGTTCTAGGACGGTCAAGAAGATGATTCCCTAAAGCATTCCTCCTAGAAACAATGGCATTGAGAGATCGAGCAACGAGGATTTTGAATGAGATACCTTGAGCATTCCCACGCGAATCGAGGAACTCCCGGCGAGGATCGGATGTTCCGAGGGGTGGAGAATCCAATGGAGTGCCTAGCTTGAAGTTCCCACGGTCGATTTTGAAGATCCCTGAAACGAACCGGGTTTCCGAAGACGGGAACCCGATCCCTGCACCTCTGTGATAGTCCCAGGAGGCTATCACGTGCAAATCCCTGTCTCAGAAAGTAAAGCAAAGTACCGTACAACAGGAATAAATACTTGAAGGTCCACATAATAATATAATAATTAAGCATCTGAGTACATCATTTCGGCACATGCCGGGTACAAGTCCAACAGGACTGAATCAAGCAGAGTAAACATCTTCGCAGCGGCTCTCATGTAGCGAAGTAGACACCATATCCGCAGGCAACTTGAGTGTAGGGCGAGCCTCAGTCCTCCCATCCGTCGTCCTCAAAGTCGTAGTCCGGCTCCTGGTCTGAAAGTCTGTCATCTACTCGATAAGCGAGTAGGTCATGTCAGCTTCCCAACAAAGAGCATAAGCAAGAGAGAATAATTCTACTATGCATGAGTAATCCTATTTATGGTTGTAGAAGGTTAAGCAAGCGGCGGTAGCAACATCAAGGTAAGCAGAATAGTCGAGAGGTATCCATCTCCGAAGAGATCCACACCTCCGAGGACAACGCCTCCGGGGTCAACGCCCCAACAAGGAAAGAAGCACCAAATACTGGATCTCAACCAAGATACAGCATCCCACTCTCATCTGCGACGCGGGGTCACCAACTCCTATCCCCACGTCTCAACGGCACAAAGCCGGGCTCACAACACACAGGGGAGAGAAAGCAGCACAAGAAGAGACTAGTCAGAGTAACAGACCCGTGGGCTGTCCATACCAGTGGACACGGACTATAGCTATAGGTTTAACACTCTGCAGAGGTTGTACAACTGGACCCGCCGGATAGGGTAGAAACGGATGCCTCCGTTCCACCTCCCTACCTAACGACCGGAGACCTAGCAGTGGGTGGCACTCTCCTGCCTCTCCAAGCCTGACTCGTCCTGAACTGGGGCGCGAAACTTGCCAGCAGGGCCTCGGAGCTGTGAGACCATCCCCGGAGGAGCCGGGGCGACGTCTACTCGGGGGGTATAACCCGTCCCCCTCACACGACCACACCGGTCCGCCTACAGGCTGGATGCCATCCACCAACTAGTTCTCGGACCGAACCCCGCCCATAACAAGGCGAGCGGTTTGCACGAAAATAGCCCAAAGATCATGGTTAAACTGTCGATCGGTCCTTAATTGCAGGAGCAAGCACTCACCAACTCCATCCGTCCGACACGCCGCTAGGGCGGGAGGCCAGGTCGCATCTCCCCTAGACAGGCGTTCACAAGTAACCAAAGCGGCTCGCTCCCGCGGTAACACGTCAAGGATACACACTCACCCAAAACACACGTAAGAGTTCCGAGGTATCCCAACCTCGGTCCAAACCTGAGATCCATCCATAACTAAGGGTAAAATATATGGATGGAGAAGTGCCGGGAACTAGCTAGGGGTCTGTAGCTAGTTCCAAAAGTAGGTATTCCAAGGACAAGATATACAATTCCAAGCCACGGCTAATCAATTGTCTATGCAATTTCAAAACATGCATCAAAAGTAATTAAGCACTAGCAACTATAGCAAGCATGGGATCTATATGGTTGGGAGTGACATGACACCTGGCTGGCGTCCGAAGTCCTAATCTGGGTTGTAGTCGGGGTCGTAGGCCTCCTCCTGGTTGTAGCTCGGGTCTGTGCAGCACGAGATACGAGACACTAAGATACCGACAAACAACTAGGCAATAAATCCAAAGAAACCCAATTTTAAAAGATTCAAATAGAACCATACTACCTACAAACAACACCGTCTCATTTTTAGATAAATATAGAAACTGGTTTCATATTTTTCGGAGTTATAAATAATTAGTTATGAATTTTCAAAGATTAAAGGATTTATAAAATAATTTCCAAAATCATTTTTAAAACAGAAAAGGATTTTTATATTTTGAAAATAGGGATGACGTCAGCATGCCGTCAGGGTGACGTCAGCATGACTTCAGCCACTGGGTTAGTGGGCCTTAATGGGCCGAAAGAGTCAGTGGGCCGGAATCGGCCCATTAGACTTAGCCCACTGGGCCAAATGAGCTAAGTCTAACAGATCACCCTGAACAAAAATCAGAGTTCACAGATTAAAAGAGAAAAGGGCCACGATGGGCTTCAGCGGCCAGTTGGCCCATCACTCCCGCGACCTCGCACCGGAGAAGTCCGGTGGGGGTCCTCAAAGTGTTCTAGGGAGCAGGACACCCCCTTGCCACTCACGCCAGAATCGGCGCGCACCGGCGCAGGGGCGCGGCGGCGACGGCGTGTGGCGCCCGACGACAGCGGTGGCTCCGGCGTTCAACCAAGCGGCGTTCGGAGCTCACTAGGTGCACGTGGTCTTCCCGACGCAGCCACAGCGCTGGGGTGGAGCATCCTCGTCTGCGCACGGCGGCGCTCTCGGCGCGTTGCAGTGGCGAAGCGGCGACAGCGGCGGATTCGGCCTCGCGCAGCGCCTGACCTTGCGCTAGGGGGCGCTGGACGCGGATGCATGCGCGCGCGCGCACGTAGTCGCGGCAACAGTACGGCCCACGCGTCCAAGTGCAGGCGCGTAGCACGGCAGCGCACTAGGCACGACGCGGCGTTGGGCGGCGGCGACAAGTTAACGGTGGCGCAAAGCGAAACGGCAGCAAGGCGGCGAGCAAATTGACTAGAAGCTTGGCGAGGCATGGTTTAGCACGCGGGTGTGCTTACCAGGGCACATGTGCGAGCCCAGGCCTTGCCTGGTCGCGACACGGCCGGCCGACGCGCGCGGATGCCCGGCGAGCCGAGTCCGCGGCGCGGCGCATCAGCTGCGGCGGCAGCGCTCCCTGCAGAAGAGATCATCGGCACGAAGGCCGGTTCACAGGCATGAGCACAAGATGGCGAGAGCCGGCGCGTTGCTGGGGTGCCTCGCGGCGGCGAGCTCGCAGAAGATGCACGGCGCGAAGGCCGGCGACGCGGCGCAGGCGCGCTTCCACACATCACAGGAAGCTCAAGGGGGGAAGGGGAGAGCCAGGCCGGCGAGGTGCTCACGATGGGGCGAAGGTGAAGACGTAGCAGAGAAGGCCGCGGCGGTGAAGATGTTGACGACGACGGCGAAGTCCGGCGGCGACGCGTTCGGCTCCTCTGCTCCGGTCCCGTGCTCCCGCGGACAGCCCTCCTCCGGTCACGAGCGGCTTCAGCGGGTACGACTTCGGCTTCCGGGTGACGGCGCGACGGCGAAGCGCGCGCGGGTCTCTTCTTCTCCCTTCCTCCTCCTCCTTTCTCCCTCTTCCTCTCCCGGCGGCGAACAGAGGACCAAAGGGGAAAACCCCAAATGCGAGTTGCCTTGCAACAAGGGTCTCGCCTGGGGGTTTAAAAGCTCGCGCACGTCGAGGCGGAGGGCAAAAGGGTCACGGCGCAACTCCTATTGGCTGCAGCGGTGTGGTGGTCGACGTGGCGGTGCGGGAATGGCTGGCGGACGCGGGAGCGCGTCGATGGGCGAGGGTAGAAAGGGAAAAACCCGGGTGGCGCGCTGGCTCGGCTGTCTGGCTCGACGTCCGTGCCACGGGCGCAGTCGGGGGCTCGTCCCTTGGACGGGGCGTGCGCACGCGCGCGGACGGGCGCAGCGGCGGAGCGGTGCGGCGCAGAGAAAGTGTGGAGGGGAAGAAGCACAGGGGAACGCGGTCGCGGCCCCACCCGTCAGCGAGCCGGCGCGAGGTGAAGAGGTAAGGTGGGCCGAACTGGGCCGCCTTGGCTCGCTGGGCCGATGGGAAGGGCGACGGAAGAAAGCAGGCCGAGACTTGGAGGGGGTTAACTAGACTTCTGAAGAGGTTAGCTGGCCCATTAGTCAGTAAAAGGTTTTGAAATTAGATTTGAATTAAGTTTAAACTATAGATTTGAATTTGAATAGTTTCAAATTCAAAACACACTCAATAAAATCCAAATGAAATCCATAAAATCCAAATCACATATTTTACCATAATTTGAAAATATATTTTTATATTTTTGGTTTTATTTATTTAGGAATATAGGAAGAGAGGCTAGAGAGGGTTTAAATATGGTGACACATCATCAACAAATGAAAAGTTCAAATTTTCTCACATTTTCATAACTTAATTTTCTGGGTTGTTACAATCCCCTCGAGGATTTGTGAGAGAGGAGTGGAGAGGGGCGGCAACGGTAGGAAAGATAGAACCCTAGAACTGGCTGGTTCGAGGGGGTTTTATACCCCTGCGAGATTTCTCGGTAGTACCGATGGGGGCTCGGTACTACCGGGGTTCCGGATAAATTCAACCAGTGAGGTCTTATCGGTAGTACCGGCCTTGCCTCGGTACTACCGAGGGTCCTATCGGTAGTACCGATGGGGTGTCGGTACTACCGCAAATTTTGCAGAAATCCAACAGTAAGCCCATATCAGTACTTCCGGCCTTGTGCCGGTAGTACCGAGGAGTTTCGAAATTCCAACAGTGAGAGTATATCGGTACTTCCGACCTTGTGTCGGTAGTACCGTGCACTTTGGGATTCTTGATGAAAAGGTAGAAAATTCAGCAGAGATAGATAGAGAGATAAAGCTAGGGACATATAGAACAACCACAATATTTGGTTATTAGGCACAATCAATCAAGCAAAGCAATAATCACCAAGCATCATGGAAAGAACCAAGTTTTGTAAGACACACACAAAAATAAGAAAATAAAACATTTTTCTCTCTATCTAGGCATTAAACAATTTGTTGTGCAATAAGTCAAACCAAGTTACGAGAATCCAAGATGTTTAGCTCACTTCTCAAAACATAAAACCTTTGCTCGTCTAGAGGCTTAGTGAAGATATCGGCAAGTTGCCTCTCGGTGCTCACATGACGTAGAGCAATATCTCCCTTAGCCTCATGATCCCTTAAGAAATGATGTCGAATATCTATGTGCTTTGTTCTAGAGTGTTGGACCGGATTGTTTGCTACCTTGATGGCACTCTCATTGTCACACAAGAGTGGAATCTTACTAAACTCACAACCGTAATCACTCAACGTTTGCTTCATCCACAAAAGTTGTGCACAACAAGCACCGGCCGCCACATATTCGGCTTCGGCTGTGGACAAAGCAACCGAATTTTACTTCTTTGAGCTCCACAACACCAAAGACCTACCAAGAAATTGGCAAGTCCCGGTAGTGCTCTTTTGATCTAATTTGCAACCGGCATAGTCCGAATCGGAGTAGCCAAGTAAATCAAAAGTGGAGCCCTTGGGATACCACAAGCCAAGGTTAGGAGTGTGTACCAAATATCTAAAGATTCTCTTAACGGCCATTAGATGACACTCCTTAGGATTAGCTCGATCTTGCACACGTGCACACACTAAGCATTATATCGGGCCTAGATGCACAAAGGTAAAGGAGGGAGCCAATCATGGAGCGAAATACCTTTTGGTCGACCGACTTCCCTTCTTCATTGAGATCAAGATGTCCATTTAATGCCATGGGAGTCTTGATGGGTTTGGAATCAGCCATGTCAAACCTCTTGAGAATATCCTTCACATACTTGGTTTGACATAAGAAAGTCCCTTCCTTCAATTGCTTGATTTGAAACCCAAGGAAGAACTTCAATTCACCCATCATAGACATCTCGAATCTCTTGGTCATGATCCTACTAAACTCTTCACAAAATTTATCATTAGTACACCCAAAGATAATTTCATCAACATAAATTTGGCATACAAAGATATCATTTCCATTTCTTTGAATGAAGAGACTAGAATCGGCTTTGCCTATCTCAAAGCCGTTCTTGAGAAGAAAATCCTTAAGGCATTCATACCATGCTCTAGGAGCTTGTTTGAGCCCATAGAGCGCCTTATGGAGCTTGTACACATGGTTGGGGAGGTTTGGATCTTCGAAGCCTGGTGGTTGATCAACATACACTTCTTCTTGGAGAGGTCCATTCAAGAATGCACTCTTGACGTCCATTTGATGAAGCTTGAAGTCATGATGAGTAGCATAGACCAAAAGGATACGAATTGATTCAAGCCTTGCTACCGGTGCATAGGTCTCTCCAAAGTCCAAGCCTTCAACTTGAGTGTAGCCTTTGCCGACGAGCCTTGCCTTGTTCTTTGTGACGACACCAAATTCATCTTGCTTGTTCCTAAAAACTCATTTGGTACCGATCACATTTTGCTTCGGTCTTGGCACCAACTCCCAAACTTCATTCCTCTTGAAGTTGTTCAACTCTTCCTCCATGGCAATAATCCAATCCGGGTCCTCAAGAGCTTGTTCCACACTAAGAGGTTCCAAAGAGGAAACAAACGAGTAAAATGCACAAAAAATTGACAATCTTGAGTGAGTTGTTACCCCTCTTTGAATACTCCTAAGTATGTTGTCGACGGGATGATCCCGTTGAACCATTTGATGTACTCTTGGGTGTGGTGCTTGAGATTGACGTTGAATGGGTCCATCATCATCATCGTCAACTTGTGTATCTTCTACTTGAGCTTCACCACCTTGTCCCCCCCCTTGATGAAAGTCCCGTCCATGATCGTCACCATGAACTTGACTCTCTTCTTGATGATCTTGAGAACTTGGTGGTTCCACTCTTGTTGATAATGATGGATCTTGATTGCTTGTGTCAACCGGAGCTTGAACTTGAACCTCACGAGGCATCACTTCACAGGTCCCCATTCTAAAGATTGATACACTTGGGGGTTCTTCATCATCTACAAGGTTTTCACTAACTTTCTCTCGTTGAGAGCCGTTGGATTCATCAAATTTCACGTCTACCGTGGTCTCAACACAACCGGTGGTTTTGTTGAAAACACGATAGGCAAGTTCGTTAGTTCCATAACCAATGAAAAAACCTTCATCAACCTTGGATGCAAACTTTGAGGCATTGGGTTTCTTGTTAAGTATGAAACACTTACACCCAAAGACCCTAAAGTAGTGCACACTCGGTTTCTTACCGGTGATGATCTCGTAGGGGGTATTGTTCAAGTACTTGTGGAGGTAGAGGCGGTTGGCGGCGTGGCATGCGGTATTGATGGCTTCCGCCCAAAATGAGTCCGGAGTCTTGTATTCATCAAGTATTGTTCTTGCCGCTTCAATCAACGTACAGTTCTTCCTCTCAACGATGCCATTGTTGAGGTGTATATACAGCGGAAAGTTCATGCTTGATGCCTTCTTCATCGAGGAACTCTTCAACTTGAGTGTTCCTAAACTCCGAGCCGTTGTCACTTCTTATGTTCTTGACCTTGAGCTCGAACTCATTTTGAACTCTCCTAATGAACTTCTTGACCACTCCCTTTGCTTCTCTTTTATCTTGCAAAAAGAATACCCAAGTGAAACGGGAAAAGTCATCTACAATTACTAGATCATATTTGTTACCACCGATGCTTATGTAGGCAATTGGTCCAAACAAGTCCATGTGTAGTAGCTTCAACGGTCTTGATGAAGATATGATGTTCTTGGCGGGATGATGCGCTCCAACTTGCTTCCCGGCTTGACAAGCACTACACAACCTATCTTTCTCAAAAACAACATTTGTTAGTCCTAGGATGCGCTCGTCTTTTTGAAGTTTGGCCAAGTTCCTCATGCCAACATGGGCTAGTCGGCGATGCCATAGCCAACCCAAGTCGGATTTTGCCACAAAGCAAGCCTTAGGGTCCACCTTCACTTTTGTGAAATCCACATAGTAAAGCTTTCCCCGTAGATGGCTCGCAAAGACAATAGAGGAATCCTCCCTTCTAGAGATGGTCACACCCTCATGGGTAAAGAGACAATTGTAGCCTTTCTCACAAAGTTGTGAAACCGACAACAAGTTGTATCCTAACCCTTGAACACGATAAACATCTTCAATTGAATTAGTTGTTGAGATAGCAATTTTACCTAGACCGACCACATCTCCTTGACTATTATCTCCATAGATGATAGTTTTCGTTGGGGTGTCATAATGATCAAGAGATGCAAATAAGCCTTCATCTCCGGTCATATGATTAGTGGCACCACTATCAATCAACCATGCACTTCCACCGGAGGAGTAGGCCTACAAAACAAGTTTAAGCTTTTGGTTTAGGTACCCAAAAAGATTTGGGTCCTTAGAGGTTAGAAGCATAAACTTTTGGAACCCACACACTCTTCCTCATAGCCTTCTTTGTGTAGGCCCCAATATACTTGACCACCATTTTACCATTGTGGTCCAAGGTCACAACATAGTCACAAGTGTAGTTGGGAGAGTGCTTGTGTTCAACCACATCCTTCGATGCCTTTGATGGAGAATTAACTCCACCATTTCCTTTTGTGGTGTTCACAACCTTTGAATTGTCCTTTGTTGTGGTAGAGGTGGTGACTCCATGAGCAATATCCATGATAGTGTTGAGGTAGCCTCCCTTGTTCCACAAGGGGATCTCATGCCCTTTCACCACCACCCTACCATTGACCTTGTTGTTCTTGTAGTGCCTAAGTCCTTGCTTGTCAACCACCTTAGGAATGGACTTGGCACCGTTCTTGACTTGAGTGATCAACATGTTCAATCGGGCTATCTCTTTGTCTTTATTCTTGATTGTCTCCTCAAGCCTTGCATGGTTAGTCTTGAGAGCATTTATATCAACATTTGAGCAAATAGAACAACCTTTGCTAGTGGAGGTATTAGAGTCAAGTGTTGCCTTAGGATTGGTTTTAGAACTTTCCCAAAGGGTACTATAGTTTGCTTCAAGATTTTTATGTTTATCCATCAAGCATGAAAAACTTGATTGAAGCTCACTATGACATCCTCTTGTTGGAGTTATTGGCCAAGGACAAGTCCGTGGTCAACTTCTCCACCTTAGCTGCCTCTTCGACAAGGCGTCTCTCTAGAGTAAGGTTTCTTTCCTTCTCAAGGATAAGTAAGTCTTCTTGCTCATGGAGAGACACTTTCTTTTTCTCTAATTTCTCCAAAAGCCTTTTTATTTCCTTATAGCCCTTTTTACTAAATTACTTTATCATGTTGCCTCAATTTCTTTTTCATCATCTAGATCATCTATGTCACTAGGTGTGGATGAAGAAGAGGTGAGAGAGGATGAGGTGGTTGATTCTTGTACCTTGCTCCCCCTTGCCATGAGGCAAAAGTGAGAGTGGTCCTCATCATCGGAGAAGTTGTTGGAGAGGTGCGGTGAAGATGACCATTATGCCATGGCAATGGTTGACATGCCTTGCTTTTTTGGCTCTTCATCTTCATCGCTAGAGTCCCATTGTTGACCCACGTGAGCACGCCCTTAGTACTTGTTCTTGTATTCTTTGCTCTTCTCCTTGTACTTCTTCTCTTCCTCATTCTTGTTCTTATTCTTGGGACACTCGGCAATGAAGTGTCCATACTCTCCACACTCATAGCATTTGCGTTGAGACTTCTTCTTTCTTTCATCACCGCCTTTCCTTGATGCCCTTAACTTCAAGAATTTCTTATACTTTCTTATGGCAAAGGCGGTTTCTTCATCCGTGCTTCCTTCTTCACTTGTGTCTTCATTCTTGGTCTTGGAAGTCTTTGGCTTCACTTCCACCGCTTCACTAGAGCTAGCATTGAGGGCTAAGCTCTTATTTGCCTTCAAGCTAAGCGACTTCTCCACATCTTGGTCAACTAGCTCTTGATGCAAGATCTCTCCAAGAAGTTGATTAGGGGTCATCTTGTAGTAGTTTGGATCCCTTCTTATCATGGTTGCTAGGTTTGAGTTCCTTGGGGTGAAAGCTCTTAGCAACTTCTTTGTGACCTTGGAGTCTTCCCAATCATTGCTTCCTAGAGCTCTAATGTCCGAGACAAAGAGCATGAGTCTATCATACATCTCCCTCACGGTTTCTCCATCCTTCATGAAGAATAGCTCAAGCTCTCCGTTGATCAAGTCAATTTTCCCTTGTCTCACATGCTCGGTCCCCTCATGTGCTTCCTTGAGTGTGTCCCAAATCACCTTGGCAATTTGGATGTTCCGAACCTTATTGAACTCTTGAGCGCACAATGATCCCGTGATGACTCTTGTTGCTTGTACGTTGCGGTGGAGGTCTTGCTCATGCTCGATTGTGAGGGCTTCTCCTTCGGCGGGGATTGTCACACCTACACACATAATCTTCCAAAGAGAAGGGTGAAGCCCGTAAAGGTGCATTTGCATATCATAAGCCCATTTGGGATAGTCTTTCCCATTGAAGTGGGGAGGCTTTCCCAAATGTACGGAATAGAATTTTTCGTTAAGATGATTGTCCGGAAATTGTGAGTAGTCGTGGGGCACTTCATAGTAGCCGGAGTGAGTGTACTTGGCTTGCTCCTTCTTGATCATCTTCTTGAGGAGCTTCTCGGCCATCTTCTTAGCATTTTTCTTCTTCTTAGCCTTTCTTCTCTTCTTTGCCTCTTTTCTTGCCGCATCATCACCATCCTTGTTATCTTCATCACTTGAGTCGGAGTCCAAGTCGGAATCGGACGAGGAGTCATCGGAACTCTCGATGTTAGATGGTGTGCGACTTGGAGCCTTCTCGGTGAGGTCACCGACTTGGTCTGCCTTGAGCTCTCTCTCTTGAACTTCCTTAGCGGCGATCTCATGGGCGGTTTGATTGCCTCCACTCCCCAACATCTTGATCCCTTAGCGGTTAAGCCTAAATCAAGGGATTAGGCTCTGATACCAATTGAAAGGACCTTGTGATGCCTAGAGGGGGGGTGAATAGGATCACTTCAAATTTCTGAGACAAATACAGCGATTAAAATACTGTCGGTACTACCGACGCTGTGCCGGAACTACCGAGGGGGCTCGGTACTTCCGGTACAAGGTCGGTACTACCGACAGAACAGAGGAGACTAAAACGAAATTTGAAATGTGAGTCGATTTTAGCAATTCTACTTGAATCAAGAGTTAAGTTTAGAAGCTAAGAACCTCCTGCAACTAGACCTGAGCATTCCACGGGCCGGGCCGAAAAAAAACCCGGGTTTTTCGGGCCGAGAAAATCCTGCTCATGACCGTCCCATGGGACGTGTCGGGCCTCAGTTTTCGGGCCGGGCTCGGGCCGGGCCCGGGCTTGGGCGGGCCGCCCGCGCATTTTATAGTGTAAAGTAACTAAAAACAGCATTTCGGGCCGGGCTCGGGCCAAAAATTTTTTTCGCGGGCTTCAAGATCTCTGCCCACGCCCGTCCAGTAAGGTCCGTGGGCGGGCCTGGCGCGGGCCGGGCCCGGGCCGGGTCGGGCCGGGCCAAAAATGCTCAGGTATACCTGCAACCACAGATATGAGTTGGAACACAACCAAGAGATAGATCGGGCACAAACAAGTTCTAGGGTTAGAGAAATGCAAAGAACTCAAGCAAGCAAAGGAGACACAAGATTTAATCCGAAGTTCACTCCCACAAATGAAGCTACGTCTCTGTTGAGGATCACACAAAGGGAGGGCTATCACCAAGAGCCTCTTTGCCTCATCCAATCCCCACAAAGGATGATTGGTGCTCACTAAGAATTCTCCACCAAGGAGAGGGTAATACAAACGATCCCGGGTGCTCCACACCAAGAGGGCACTCAACGGGAGACGCCTAACCGTCTAGAAGCAAACTTCAAGAGTAACAAACACGAATCGATGCCCGGAGATGCTTCAAGTGCTCTTGAGATGAGGGAATTCGAAGGGGCTCAAAGCTTCTCTATCTCTCACTAGGAAACACTCCTCCAACCAAACCCTAGCTCAAAGGAATCAAGTCTTGGCTCTAGGAGGGAGGGGAGAGGTGTAGTGAATGCTCAAATGAGTGTTTGTCCCGTGGTTGGTCAGCCATGAGTGAGGAGGAAGAAAGGGGTATAAATACTAGGCTCTGAAAACTAGCTGTTACTGTGCAAAACCCGCGACCCTCGGTACTTCCGACCCTGGGTCGGTACTACCGAGGGGTGCCATGAAACCCAATAGTGAGACCATATCGGTACTACCAATGGTCTGGCTAAAACTCGCCAGTGAAGCCATATCGGTACTACCGACCCTAGGTCGGTACTACCGACAATGGCTGAGAGATAAGGGAAAGAGTAGCAAATGTGCATGTGTCAACTCGGGTTCCTTCTCACTCACTTAGGTCATCTCCTTAAGCACTTTTAGCATCTCTTGGCAGTCAATTCGCATCCCCCTTTATAGTACGGTGTTTCCTATACTCAAATTCAAAATCAAAATCAATTTAAGCCTTGACTTGAGTTGAAAACGCCGAATTGGAGTTGGGAGCCTTCTTTTGGTCAAAACCATGACTTTCAATAAAGTAAATCCTGCACACATCTTATTCAACGATTAAATACAACAAATTGTGTTTGTCACCATCACCAAAACAATTAGGGGCCAAGATGCACTATCAATGACCTGCGTTGCAATGAGAATAAAAACTAACTGATTTTTTATCTACAAGACACCACCAAAAGCATGGTTTGACACATTTCTTTATTAAATATATTTTCATAGTATAACTATTTGTTGCCGTAAATCTTGTTAATTCTCTTTACAATTTTGGTCAAATGTAAAATAGCTTGACTCTCCCAAAAAAATTGTAATGATCTACAATTTGGAACGGGAGGAGTACAAAATATGAATGAAATTCAATTGATGCTTTAATTACTCTGCACCAAAATGTACATGCAACTGATGTTATACATGATGCAACTTAATGACACTCTACTTAAGTTCCTCGAGCCAGTGCATTAGACCGATGGATAATAGAACTGAGCAGGCCAAAAAAGCGCTTGGGTGCGCGCCTACCAATCTTCAATATGTGAACTTTTGTCTATTTTAAATTTTAAATCGTAGGGTGTTGCTTATCACAAAGATAGATACTTCAATTGATTTAGTAGGCGTTATGATTTCCTTCTACGGTAACGCTCCAACCCGTGTGTCCGACGCCACACAAACAGGCTGTTCGGCTGGCCGTTTCTCGACTTATCTCGGCTTGTTTCGGCTTATCTTCTCTCACATACCATTATTCAATCTACCAGCCGAACATTATTCATCATATCAGCCGAACAGCCTCAAAATATGGGATGTTCGGCCTCACATACAGCACCACCTTCTGATTAATTCTCATCCACTCATTTCCTATCCCTACAGGACCTCCACCGACACAACAAGCCAACAAAAATCCAGTCTCGCCAATCTCATCTCAGCCAACTTCTATCAGAGGTTCACAGTGACGCGAAGGAGGAGTTGTGTCGCCACTGGTCCGCCGGCGAGATGCATCGAGGAGATCGCCCTGTTGTCTGGGAGGTGCACGCTATAGGCTGCAGCACAGAGGAGATGGACCAGCAGCCTCGATGCAGTGGGCCCTGCAAGGGAGTGGTCCGCGACGGCCCGGTGCGAGGGCACCGGCGCCCGCTACCTTGCGGCCCGGGGCGAGGGGCACTGGCCATCGCTCCCCCGCGGCCTGGGGCGAGGAGCGCCGGCTGTCGTTTGCTAGGCGGAGCCACCGGGCTGGGCGCCGCTCCTTGCGGCCAGGGGTGAGCCGGCGGTGGCCAGCAAGCACGGTGCGCCCGCAGTGGGCCGGCGGAGCAAGACACGGTGGTGACATCCGGTGGGGAATTTTTTGTTGCAAATTTCCATGTTGCGACATTTTTGTTTATATGTTTCTGCTTGAGATTTCAAATGTTGCAACGGATGCGCCGCGCAACGATTGATTTTGTCGATAGTTTCCCCTTCAGTTAATGTTGCGATTGTTCAGTGTTCTAATTTTGGCTTTCTAATGTTTCATCTATTGATTTTTTGTGTTTCGGTATTTGATAAGTGTTTCACTAGCATGTGATTGTGAACTCAAACAGTTTAACCATGATTTGCCAGAAAATTTCAACATGTTTTTGATGTTGCAAACATCAATTTTCGATGTTGCGGATGTTGAGTTTCGATGTTGCAGACATGTGATGTTGGATGTTGTGTCGAGGGGGAGGGTCCCTAATGTTGGATGCAAAATTTATTTTTCAATATTGCGGATGTTGAGTTTCGATGTTGCAGACATGTGATGTTGGGTGTTGTGTCGAGGAGGAGGGCTCCTGGTGCTGGATGTTGCACGCAACACGGGTCGCAACATGAGTCGCTTGGGTATTGTGTCCGGAGGAGGAGGGAGGAAGGCCCCTGATGTTGGATGTTGCACGCAACATGGTTCGCAACATCAACTTCGATTGACGCCTGATGAGCTGAGTTGCTTCAAATCTGACGACCGCGGAGGCGTCCGATGCTAGTGCTCGAAACGGACGTCTGGGCGCTAATAGTTCCGTTCCTTCTAACGTTTGTTTTTGTTTTTTCTCTCTCTCCAGAACTTGAACTGCGTAAAATCTTAAAAAACGGAAAGTATATTTGGATATTCTTTTTCTGAAATGGTTTTCCACGACTAAAACCCATGACGCAAGTGAGTCTTGGCAATACGGAGTACTACAGTTAATTAGCCAACCACTCCAGCAGACATCATAGTCGGAGTGATCGATCTTGCAACTCTCGCGGTCTCGCTCTGGCATCTGAAGTACTGGGAAGTTCCCGCGCAGGTGCCCCGAAGCGCACGGGCAAGGAGCTGGATGGTGGGACTTGGGAGTGATACGGGTGGAGCGGAGCAGCAGCGGTCAGTGGACGACGGGCGGCAGGATGCAGGCGCCAGGCGACCGTGGCTCGAGTCGGGGATTGGGTTACCAAAAGAACTTTGCTATTATTTGACACTGGAGTTTATGTTTTGGGTATTGAGTTACTGGGTTGACCCAATAAAACCTGCATCCTACTGGGAACCTATTTATAAATTATAGTTGAACCGATGAATCCTGTGGCCAGTGGCCTGTTGTCTCTGTTCTGTTGGACGCCAGGCTCACAGATTTGTTCACATGACAAATCCAACCATGCTCCAGGAACGAGGATGTGACAAGAAGCATAAAAGCATGGAAGAAAATCTTAACAAAATCTTCAGACTACCCGCAACAATTGATGTCGAATCTCTGCATAGATTTTGCCAGAAAAGAACCATTTATAGGCTGCTCATCATTCGATACACAACGGAGTATTATCTTTCCCAAATTGGGTGAAAAAAATACTCTCTTTATTACTCAAACGACTGCATATCGTACATCCTAATGATCTCTAGGGTACAATAATGGAGGGTGTATGTTGGTTCAAAACTGCAAACTGCTTGGCAAAGCCCAGAATTATGTCTGGCAAATAAAGAAAACTGGTGGGCAAAAACTCAAACAGGAGACTTTTGTTCCAATAGACATTATGATAGGTTTGGCGCCAATTCAGATGCACTGCTGGCCGAGCCGATGGGTTCTTGAAGGGCAAGGTTCAGTGGAAACATCTCGCACTGAGCAATGTGCGTCATGAGCTGGTCCATGAGGACCAACGCAGCCATGGATTCCACCATAGGAACAGCTGCGTAAGTAATGAAAAGAATTAGTCATAGGGACCAAAAGTGATAGATGGTAGGAAATTTTAGGTGGAGCCATTACCTCGAGGGACAACACACGGATCATGGCGACCCCTTGCCAAAAGTTCAACATCTTCATGCTCCCTTGACACAGTATTTTGTTTCTTCTGAAAAAGTGAAATAAACATCTCAGACAAATGGCTAAAATTTTTCAAAATCAGCACTGAACTGTAGCTAGGATAATTTAAAAGATTGCATACCATACTGTATTATACAATACAAAAGAAATTACACGCATTGAACAAGATAGACATTCTAATATTCTTGCAAGTCGCAAAAAAGAGTGATTTACGACAAACTAGCGGTTCTAATTGTATTCACAGAATAACAGTGCTTATCATCCAAAAGCATCACATGACAATGATGCTACAGATATCATTTTAAGGAAGCAAAGAAAGATAGTTTGGAACAGAGATGCCTTACCCCAATAGTTGCTGTTGGCTTAAAAGCCACTTTGAAGTAAATAATTTCACCATTTGATATCCCTCCCTGCATACACACACAAATTACAAATACAAAGTCATCAGTTTCATACTAACTAGGACTATATATATCACCAGAAGACATTGTGACAGCGAGACAAAAGGACTGTAGGATGAAAACCTGCACACCGCCTGAGCGATTAGTTCGTGTTCTCACATTTCCAGCCTCATCCATATAGAACTCATCATTATGCTCGCTTCCGGTAAAGTCAGTACCTGGGCACAAGTTATTAGTCCTTGGTCAAGTTGTAAAGTAGGCTTGTATATCCTATAACATACTTACGACCAACTAATCCTGTGCAAAATAAAATAATTCCTTACCAGCAAACCCACTGCCAATCTCAAACCCCTTGCTTGCAGGAAGAGAAAGCATAGCTTTTGCCAGTTCAGCTTCAAGTTTATCGAAAACAGGAGAGCCAAGACCCTACAAATTGTTGAAACCCCAATCAGATCAGTTATCAGAATTCAAATGAGATTTTGAGTGATGATCAACCTTAAAACATATGATGTAACCAAAACTAAAGGAAACAATTCAACATAAGTGCAGAGTCTCAATACTTACACGTGGAACATTTCTTGCAATGCATGTGACAACCCCACCAATTGAATCCCCTCTAACTCGTACTTTATCGATGGCAGCAATCATCTTCTCTGCATATTCTGGATCAGGACATCTAACGATGTTGCTCTCTATCTGAAAAATTACAAGAATACAAGATAAATTCAACAAATGCCTAGACTATCCCTGTAATGCTGGAGCGGGAGCAAGTGAAATCAAGAGACCTGTTCCATGGTTACAGTTTCGTAATCAACTGCATCTTCTGGAAGTACGACTTGGTGCACTTTGGAAACAAATGCCAAGATCTGCAAGTAGATGGGGTTCTTCCATTAGGATTAAATAAAAAGGGAGAGCGAGGGAATGCCTATTTGCAGCGGAAATGAAAATGCAAAAGAGCAGTCTATTACTCTAGCAGAATACGTGCATAGATCAAGCTACATAGTCAACATGATTATCGGATTCAGGTCAAGCAAGAACCAAGATCCAATTCAAAGTAATCTGAGGGGCACTGTATAGCCAGAATCTAACAATGTTGCTCTGAAAAACTATTACAAAAAAAAAAGGTTTGGGTACTTGTACATGGGCGTCTCCAAAACAGGTTTCTAATTATTTTTTCTTGCATTTTCTACGGGGAAGCAAAGCAACCAGGCTAACTACGGTGGTTGATCACAAGCGTGTAATAGTTCGAGAAAAAAATGGCAAGTAGACCCACACCTCTACTCCAGATTTGAGCTTAAGAACTTTCTTTGCAAGAGCTCCTGCAGCCACCCTGCCAATGGTTTCTCTGGCTGATGATCTTCCACCTCCCTACCATTCAGCAATCACAAATATTTTAAATTCAAATATTAAGTAAGAACAAACAGCAGATCCTCCAAGTTATAGCAGAAAATGTGCGGCAACTAGCTGTAAACTGTGATATATGACAAAAGATACCTGCACAGCTCTAACACCATACTTGAAGTCATAGGTTGCGTCTGCATGGGAAGGTCTGTATGCCTTAGCCATTTCACTGTAATCCTGTATAGGCAAATATGTTTATGAATTATTGCCCTTGTAAATGTTCAGCTTCCATATGTTTCATTCATTACGAAATATGTATTGGAAAAGTAGATACATACTCCGCCTCTTTGATCTGTGTTTGGAACAAAAACATGGATTGGTGTACCAGTGGTCAACCCTGCATAAAACCCAACAGAATTGTCACGCCACTGAGAAAAAGCTAGTACATTCTTATTTCCAAATTGTATGTCCTATAATCTGGTAGGTAACCACACCTTCATGTGTCCCTGATAGAATTTTGCATGTATCAGTCTCCTTTCTCGGGGTAGTTATTCTACTCTGACCAGGACGTCTGTACAAATCAACCTTTGGTGTCAATGAACATTATTTAACCAATTAAACAATGAATACCGATGGATATTCAATCATTTGGTGTTCATGAACACAGCAGAGATCATGTAGCAACATCCATCAAGGCTCAAGGGTATGCCGCTACCCCAATATGACTTTCATGATATGCTGCTCCATATGTAGCTAACACGTTAGTGAGACATGGAGTTGCTTGTATATCCAAAAGTACCACTTGGCAACCATATTAAGCTAGAATCTCACAAACTCTTTACTCTAGTACTAACACCTCGAAATTAATGAAATGTGGGAGAAACACACCTTCTGTCGAGGTCTACTTGCATGTCTGCCTCAGTGAGAGGAATTCTGGGTGGGCAACCACTGATAACACAACCAACACCCCCTCCATGAGACTCGCCATAGGTTGCAACCTGGAAGTGGTTCCCAAAGACATTTCCTGATGCCTTCACCTCTGTTCCCCAATTTCAGAAGCACAGAGTGTTAAGAGTTAGCTCCTTTTTTCCATTATTATTGTTCTATAAAGAAAACGGTAGTCATATACTAGCAGATTAATTGATGAGTCAATTTCAGAGCATCACTTGCAGCATACAAATCAATGATGGAAATGTCAAAAACTAGCAACTCTTAGTCACGGATTAATTGAATATACTGAACAACGCAAGCTAGCACCGAAACTGGGAAACCTTGCGTTCATTGGATTCGTCACTACTGAAATTACAACAAAAAAGTATCAACGAAATTACAACAAAAACGTATCAACGCCATCAAATAGGCGATGATCCCTTCTCCAGGGCGGAAACCCTCTACGCTCCAGCCACCCACGGCGACATGACATCATGCAATCCACAGCAGCCGATGGGGCAACCCCCAGGCTCTCGTCCCGGGGGTTCTTCGGCAACAATCTCCAAACCAGTTGCAACACAAACGCGCCACACACTCATGCGCTCAACGCCGTTTATGAAATGAAAATGAACTCCGATAGTAACATGAGTAAAGGGGAGCATCCGTGCGGACCTAGGCGAGCGGCGCGGCGGCGGCGGCCAACGGAGAAGCGCAGGGAGGCTGGCGCGGATTCCGGGAGCGCGCCCAGCCCGCGGGGGAGGAGCCGCGCGGACGCCCTGGCGGCCACCGGCGGCTGCGACACGGGCGCGGCCATTGGTGGAGGGTGGGTTGGTCTGGTTGGTGAGGAGGACGGAGAGGAGAAGTGGGAGGAGGAAGGTAAAAGCGGGCTGCGGTTTATACACGGCGCGGAGCCGCCACCTACCCCGTCGGATCCTCCGGTCCAGCCGCCCGGCCGGGTTCATTCTGGGGCGTGCTAGGCACCTACTACGGGTCCCGGGATCCGGTCCGACCCGGTCGGGTACGGTCCGCCCGGGTTTGGTGCGGTGCCACGGCCCGCGGCAGGTGGCGAACAAACGGCTGAACCCGCCAGGCATCGCGAATCGCGATTTTGACTTGGATGCTTGAATTGCTGACCTTCGTGGGATCCGATCTGGTGGTAGGAAACATGGACCGGCTTGGGGGAAAAAATCCATCCTTCACGGTCTGAACAGTGAGGTTAGTAGTGACCAACGTTTATCACATGCAGCTCTAAAAAAGCCTTATACTAGTGAGGTTAGTAGTGACCAACGTTTATCACACCACACGCAGCTCTTAAAAAAAAAGCCTTATATTACCGCTCAAGGCACACATAATGATCTGTTCTCCTACAAATATTCGGTTATCAAATATTGTTCGACGAGACCGTTCAGCTTCTTTGTTGCTATAGTATTTCTGCTTCTTTTGCACAGTATTTTCGTCCCACGGATCATCCGTACAAATCAGCACTAATCATTTTAAGATCTGCAGAACAGACTCAACCGTAAAAAAAAAAGTGGATTGAAAGATTCAGCCGTACAAAAATGTGGATGGAATGACATCAACAACATCAGCTTGCTCACTGTTTGGATAGCGTTACATGAGAATGGCACTTGCGCTACCATAGGGAAGCAATATTGAGCGGGGAATGCCTTACCACAGTAGATGGTCTTGGCACTTGGCTTAAAATACACCTTAAAGTGTATAATGTCACCATTTGATATCCCTCCCTGCATACGAATACAAGTTACAAATACACATCATTTGGTGCAAGTGCAGAGTTCAAACCCCACCCCATCAGCAAGCTCCCGTGCACAACCAAAATAATCACTTGGCTTTCCAGGCATAACAAAGAGAAGGAATGTCATCAAGGTGAAAAACAGCCATTTTTTGTACAGATTTTATAGTCCACCTTCCTTCCCTTACTTTCCCTGATGGCGGAGGTCCATCAGGCACGAGGAGTCTCCCTTACACTTCCTCAGGTAGCCACGGCACACTCAAGCATGATGTATATGGTACACACTCTTCATGGCATCTTGGGTCTCCGGCCTCCAGATACAGCAGGGGTCGGCGAGCCGCAGCGATGCCAGAAGCTTACATATGCTAAAGGTAAAGTGTCGATTACATTCCCCCGTTGCTCAAATGGGAGAGAGCAACGTCCAGGGAAGGCCCAAAGGCCCGCAAACTAGACCCATATAATGTTTGAGCGCTGACTCTGATCATGGATGCACATCTTCCTGCTGCGGGGTTGGAGGCGGGTGAGGTGGTGATTGGGGTGCCTGTTGCTGATCTTCAGTTTTGTTGCTGACTTTGATCTCGAGGAGACGCTCAACAGGCTGCCTGCAGATGGGGCACCGAGTGGTTTGGTACCGTAGGACCTTGGCGCACTCACTGCACATGCACTGTAACAAAGAGAGGAGAAAAATGTCACGGTTTAGCACATATCACATATGTTAATGCAGCATTACATCAATTCAAAAAAAAAAGTTACGGATACTGAGGATCATATAGTTGGAAATCTGGGAAGCATATCAGTTCAAAGGAAATGGAAGTTGCACTGTTCTGGACTGAGAGTCTGAATACAGATACCGAAGATCATCACATAGTTGGGAATCTGGGAGTATATATAATCGAAACATAACTAACTTTTTTTTAGTCTAGAATACTATACCAAAAGCTTAGATCATTTTGTACTTCAAGCACAGATCATCACTACTTCTAAATAAAGTGCAATCTTACCATATGCCTACATGGGAGGACAGTAGTATCCCTTGGCTCTGACAGGCAAATAACACATTCTTTCCCTGGATCATTTGCATCAGCATCACCTTCCATAGAGTTCCCTATTCCATATATTTCTTGCAGCTCATACCTAGTTCCATTGACCCACAGGATCTGACAAACAACTCGAACATGATAGTCCCCATTTTCTTTCTTCTCAAACACAGCCTGTGTGATCTGTGAGTTAGGAGTTTTCATCTTTTGGTCTTCCCCTTCCAATGATGGATCAACAGATAACGCTGTTTCAGCTTTAACTGCAAGTGGATATACATCCATTTCCCCTTGCTTTAATAAATGGGATTCCTCAAACACTGAAAAGTCAATTCCTGTCCCTGAAGGTTGCCTGAATTTCTGACCAAGACCCTCTTTGAAGCTAACAGTAACAGGCTTAATGAGGTCTTCTTTAACCGCCGTTAAATTGCAGTTGAGCTCTTCCTTTGCAAAGAAATAAACAGTCATGCTGTTCAAAGAAGCAGAGAAAAAAGTTAAATTACTCTACTTAACAGCAAGCATAGAACTTCTTTTGTTTGTTAGTGATAAGAGATTTTGGTTGCAAGGCTAGTTCCATGCTATATAAATAGTGTAGAGAAACTATATAATAAACAGCTGTGGAGCTTTTGCACTAAGCACTATAACTAAAAAACATCTAGAAGTATACCATGTTTGGACCAAAAAGGATAAATTAGTTGATTAGGGAATTTCAATCGCGCTAGGTGTAAGACGATTTAAGAAACATTGCAATCAATCCAAATGTGAAGATTCCTCTGCCATTACAAATTTAGCACCCGGTTACATTGTAAGCTTCTGGTTATAATGTATCACCGACTTATAGCAAACAATGGACATGTTACAAAAATGGTTCCGAAAGATTAGAAATTAAGACAAAACTATGGTGTACAGCTTTGCAATGCCATAGACCCTAACTAGTACATGCCCAACTACATACTGGCGACTGTTGAAAGCAAGTATTTACTATTTAGTATAGATGATAAATAATCTACACAAAGTACGCGAGGAAAGAAATATTTAAACATGGCGCAATTCAAGTTAAATATTTAACACAGGAAATGATACAAGAGAAGAAAGGTAGCCATTAGGGCGTATGGAATGTCTAGGGTTAACTAATGAGTAGTTAATAGCATGGCATCTAGACATCTAGTGTAACTTTGATAACTCACATCAAAATTCCAACATTTTTACTAGGCATGACACCCTACAAGACTATATCAGTAGAGCTTAGGCAGAAGGTGAATATAGCTGGTATAGAATGTTCCACCCACTTGTCTGGCGGAATAATACACAGTACTTTGCAAGGGCCAGTTGTAACAACGATCGACACTTGGACTGGAAAAAGAGGGCAAGCTAACCATTAAGGCAATACCGATAGTTTAATACGTAACGTAGATCTTATTGCTAACTTGGATGTTTTCAAAATGAACAGCACATGTACTCGCTTTTGTAAAATTATCTCTCATTTCTTCTACTCACTACAATCAAGAAATGGAATTGTCAGTCAACAAACAAAAGATGGTCAAATATCACTAATAAAAATCCCCAGCCCTCGTTTGAGGCCTGAAAGCATCACCATCGTGATACGCTAATTCCTCAAAGCATCAACATCAACATATAGAACAAAACAATGACAACAATTTCATATGTGTCCTTAACAAAGTAGATACCGGCAAAGGAGCTTCTCACACATACATAAAATATGTATAACAGAATGTATGTAATATATAGTTGATGTTAAGTGAACTGATTAATCACCTGCCGGCGACCGTGGCGTCAAAGGTGAAGGAGACGAGGAAGTGGCCAGGGTACTCTTCATCAGGCTCAATCCGGAGCGTCTCCTTCTTGAGGTTGACATCATTGCGGATAGTGACGGCCTTCTGGTGCTCGACGTAGGGCGTCGGCATAGGCAGATGCGGTCCGTATGAGGGATACCGCCCAGCCCAGCCCGGGTAGTGGTGGGGATGGGCCGGGGGCGGGGGCGGGGGCGGGAACTCCCCGGCGGCGGCGGTGGGCGGCCTGTGGTGGTGGTCGTACGGCGCCGGGAGAGGCACCGGCACGGACGGCGGGGGCGGCGGGTAGTAGTTCCCGTACTGCGGGTAATACTGCGGCGGGTTGGAGTTAGGGTACGGGGGCGGGTACGGCGTGGCGGCCGCGAACACGTAGCGGTTGGGCGCAGCCTCCTGCGGCGGGGGAGGCGGCGGCGCCTGGTGGTGGTGACCGTGGCCGTGGCTGGAGCTCCTACGGCGGTGACCAGGGGCGGCGCCTCCACCGTTGCTGCCCGCGTTACCCATCCTCTTGCGCAGATCGACGCAGAGAGCTTGGGAAAGGCCTCAAATTTGGATCTTGAAGCCTCGGTGCATCGGAATTCGAAACTGCCTCTTCTGCTCTTGAAAAGCTCGGAAAAATGAGCGAAAGAAATCGGGGGAAAGGGGCTAACAAAAGAACTCCCTCGAGGATCGCAAGCTCAAACGGCAGGAGATGGAATTGGATCCTCACGCAAACCTAGATCGACGCGCAAACCTTGGAATGGTTCGAGCGATTCGATCGGGGTTGCGGCGAGGAAAGGAGGAGACGATAAGGAAGTGCTCACGCTTCTTGCTTTTCTGCCTGTATTTTTGGGTGTTATAATGGAAGGTTGCGCGGAAAGCACCACCACTGTCCTCCATTGCTTTTCCGGTGGTTAAGGTTTGACACACGCAAAGAAAATATAATTACCATGAGCTCCTCGTGATATTCTCTATAAGGATTTTGTTTATGCCATGCAAGCGCAATTTATGGAACGATAGATATTTAACCTGCACAAGAAACTTTTAATTATCACGTTTAAAAATAGAGTTTTTACAAGGTACTAAGAGCCTTCAGGGCCACTAAGCATTTGGAAAACTTCTAATAGCCATGTGTGTGTTTTTTCCAACTAACCGCGACTTGCGCATAGTAGACTTTGCATGAGATGGGCTACAGTTCTACACTTCTAATATTCACGTGTTAATTTTGCTTCTAGCAAACAACTGTGACGTGCCAATTAAACAATAGTGAACATTAATAAATATTTATGATGTGTTGTTTGGTTCAATGAACTAGAAAAAATGACTACTCCCGTTTGTGCTTCTCAAGAAACAACTTTGACTAATTTTTTATTAAAAAATATTAATATATATGATATAATTAATTAGTATCATTGTAAAGATATTTGAATCTAGTTTTTTAACAAAATTATTTTGAGATACAAATGTCGTACATATTTACTAGAAATTGAGTCAAACATGTGGCACACACACCAACACGACACTTATTTAGGGACGGAGGGAGTAAGATGCTTTGCTTATATAAATACTTTATTTTTTAAATTTGCAAGACGTGATCAATTTAAGATTTCACACCATTTCTAGGTACATATAGCATCAAAGACTATTCTTACTAGTTTCAAGACTAATGAAAAAATATTCTACTAGATTGGTTGGTTCAATAATTAGCGTTAATTGTTGGAGCGATTAGCATCCATCACGATTCTTGCTTCGATTCACTAATATCTGAATATAGCACTTAAGATTGAACTTTTACCTACTTCAGAATGTATATTAACTAGATCCCATATATTTTCTAGAGTAGAAAAGAACCCCATTCGAACGGGCTAAATGAAAAAAAAATGCAACATTTTTTAAGGTTTGCAATTGTCAAGTGCCTTAAGCTTGCTGCAAGCATTCACATTGCCCTCTTGATATAGCCAAAACATGGAGGTTCTAATTGCATGATGTCCTAGGTTTGTTTCCCATTTATGCTTTGTGAAAAGATGTATTTTTGTAGTGGGAAGTGGCAGGGGTCAGGTTTGAGCCAAACTAAAGGTGTCCATGTACTACTTTACATAGTGGGCTTCAAATTATGACTAAATACACCACTATGTTTTGGAATTATAACTAAATACACCACTATTTTTGGAATAAAATCTTTTGTATACAAAAAATAATTCATAGCTTAACAAGCTCCTGCCAAAACCATTGGTGATTATAATGGTGCTGCTCAGCCAATTGATTGAAGGGACATACCTTTATTGGATTGTGGATGCTAGTGGTACGTTGCATTATAACCTGCGTGTACTTGACATAATTAGCATCCAAAGCGCATTTTATGCTTCCCCCACTGGGGGTGGGGATAGCACGGGACGGGCCTATAGAAATCATGAGTCAATCCTAATTCCCAATGAAGGTTGGCCCGCAGGTTTGTAGCTCAAAGATGTACCAGAACAAGGAAAAAAACATGAATCTAAACTATGATGCATCTACTTTTATGTTTTAATTTGTAGAATGATTGGACATCACAGGCATGGAAGCTCGTAAAAATGTTTCTATTTTCGTGAGATAGGTATACTAGTTACAAGGCTTCATTTATTTTGTAGGTCATAATTATAAAGTGCATGTGCTCTAGTTCTATTGCGATATGTTTTATCGGACCTTTCAAATTTGCATAGAGCTTGATCAATGTTGGCCATAATTATAACTTAACTAGCATTTCCCATTGTACTCGATCAATGTTTTATGTAGAAGTTGTTTTTGATACTTGGTCTCTTGCTCCTTTTTAGAATTTCAATTTCCCGTGCAATTTTATCCATAATAAGCACCCATGGTTATTTTACTAATAAAAACACATTTACATCATGCATATTTTCACTTTTGATGGTCTCTTCGTGTGGAAAAGCAAAGGAGATGAATTTCTATATCCTAAAAAAAAGGAGATGAATTTCTATATATAGCTCTCTTGATTTTGTTTAATTTCGTTTTTTTCATGTAGTCACATCTTTTGAAAAAATATTGTTGACTTATACAATACTAGGTGACACACTGCGCGTTGCCACGAGAATTTTTTAAACAAAATTTAAAGCTGAAATACTAAAGTGATTACATGTCAACATTCATTTGTAAACAACATTATATATGAAAATATGTTATTTTGTTGAGAGTGAGCCATTCTAAAATGATTGATCCTACATGTATTTCAACTGCGGGAATTTTGTGGTGCGCTACTCACAAATACATGCTATTAGCCACAGAAAGTTGGTTGAAGACACAAATAGATAGTTTGGTGGATGATGACATGACATATAGTAGATATTGACATGGTGTAGCACACATTAATAATTATTGGAGTACACTAATTTGCATGGGTAGTCAAACACGTCCATCGTATGATTAGAATAAAAAACTCAATCGACAATGATATTGTTTTTCCTGTCCATGTCTACAATTTCTCTTTTTCACACACACCTAGCTTGCTTTTTCATTTGACAACTGCAAACTTTATATATTAAGCAACCAATCTTACAGAAAGGACCTCCAAAGAGGACCAAATTACATCAAGGTCCAAAGACCGGATAAGATGAACAAAAATCACAACAGCGACGAGCTCGCTGGCGAGAGGCCGTAGGGGCGCCAGAGGCGCATACAGCCGGATGGAGGGACCGCACATCGCGTCAGTTGAAGGCAGGACGACCGAGCCGAGGAGGATCATTCCAAGCGACAGAGTGTAGTTGGATTGCCGTCGCCGGATGTAGAAGAAAAAGCTCGCAGTCGAATCCCTGGTGATGGCGGAATCGTCAAGGCAGCGTCGGATGATGTTGTGCCGGAGAGGGACATGGGTCCGCAAGAACTTTGGCTGCAGGGTACATGACGGGGCTGAGTGGAGCAGCGGAGGGGTTGTCGGCGGCTAAGAGGAAGATGGAGGAACCGCTCAGATCTAGTGGGGCGGAAGGATGGGGTCGAAGATTTGAGCAGCCAAGGAGAGGAGTGAGGGGATGGGGGATCATATTTATTTTATTAGAACACACGTTGACGGCGATGTCGACGGCGACGAGGTAGCCGAGAAGAACGGCGACTACGGTGGTGGCGGCTGCACCCGGGCGAATCTTACCACACTGGGAGAAAGCCATAAAGGCGCTACTACTCCTAGAGCTATCTACAGGCGAGAGGAAGCGGAGCCCCGCTCCCGGCGCACTCCGGCGAGGGCGCCGGAGGCAGACGGGAGCGGGAGTGGGAAGGAGGCAGCGTAGCTTGCTTGTTCTCCTTTGTCTGTCACCTAGCTTCTTTTGCCTTCAGTGACTAGAACATTACTTGATTCGTGGTTCTACTTCTAACGTACGGTTTAGCTCGGTGGTTTCGTTCCAGCGCTCTGTTTGGTTCCCGAAGTTGAACCAAATCGGTGCATGCAACCATGCATTTGAGGCTGCCATTATGCAGACTTTTCATTCGCAGCAATTGAGCTTCCCTCTTCATACAAGACGACTTGATTCATGCAGGATGCAGGGGTCTATGTGTCAGAGACTCAGAACTTTGATCCATACACGATCTCGTTTCGTACTAGAAACATCAAAGACAACTGAACACGATAACATGTACGAGTTCAACCTAGCTCCTTTAGTCCTGCATAGCCCAACCATCCCAGATGAAACCTTCTTGTGCAACCCATCAGCCTGCGAAGTTCTTGAACCGTCGATCCAAATAGCTAATGTTTCTTTATTTCTCATGATTGGTGGATTCTTCACTGTCTATTATCATGCCATTATTATTTTTACTCTATGAGCCATGTTCGATACTTACAAATCATAAGTGGTCAACTTCGTTGTCTCACCATGTTATCATATCACCATAATTTGACTAAACCGACTCCAATGATAATCTGCATTCACCACCGACAACCTCCAGCGGATCACGAAAATCAGGCGGCGTGCGAAATTTCATCAAGGCAGAAGTTCAAAAAAATCTCACTCCAAAATGTCCGAGATACTCCCTCCGTCCAGGAAAATATGCAATTCTAGGTTGTTGCACACATACCAAGGACAAGGTGAAAAGACGAATTTGCCCCTACTACAGTGTGCTGCAGAGGATGTGGATGAGGGAGAAAGGAGTCCGGATCCTTCGGTCTAGATGCTTCGGTAGGATGCCGTGCTATTTTTCAACCGTAGTTTTCCCTCCTTGGACTCTGTTATCTGGTTTCTTATTTGACCCAAACCACAAGTGGCTGCCACGTTAGATTGGGAATGGTAAAATTACATTCTTTTATGAACAAAATTCAAATGCTAAAATTGCATGTTTTACTGGACAGATGGAGTAGGAGTACGACGAGGAGCGTCGAAAAAACCTTGTGACATTTACGAGCTCCTAGAAAATCCTGCGTGAGCACAGCATCACAACATCTCCAGCAAAAGGACAAAGGGCCCGACGCGTCAGACTCATCCATCCGCCACATCCGCAGCCCTTCCCGAAGCGCAAATCCTAAGCTCACCCAGCAACGAACTCCCCCGTCTCGTCTTCCTCCCACACCACACACACATCCTCTCCTCTCCGGCTCCGCCCCCCAAAAGCAAAGCCAACCCAGCCCGAGTCCCCCCCAATTTCCCTTCTCTTCCCCGGCGACGTCCCCACGCCGGCCGCCCCCGCCCAGATCGGCGTCTCCTCCGCCGCCACGCTGCCCCTCCCGTGCCCCACGCGAGCTCCCTCGCTCCCCCGAACCGTCGCCCGCGCCGAACCCTCGCCATTCCGTGCCGCGAGGTATCCGCCCCACTGTACCTCTAGTGTTAATACTTTTCGAGGGTGCGGTGGTGTGTGGCGCGCGCGCGAGAGGGAGTGAGAGCGGGTGTGTGTAAATAGCCGGTGGGTAGAGCATGGGGGTGGGCTCGAAGGGGCGGGCGCGGGCCAAGCAAAACCCTAGCCTCGAGTCCGAGGAGGAGGAGGCGCGGCGGGTCAAGGAGGAACTCGCCGACGACCTCAACGGCGAGCCCGCGGAGGAGGACGACGATGAGGAGGTCGTCGTGGAGGATGACGAGGTGGTCATCCCCTCCGACGACGAGGAAGAAGACGGCGGCGGCGGCGGGGACGACGGCTTCGTCCCGCGCACTCTGGAGGAGGCCCTCGTGCCGCGAGTGGGCACGGTGTTCGACTCCGTGGACGAGGCCTTCGCGCTCTACAAGGCCTACGCCTACCGCACGGGGTTCCATGCCGTGCGCCGCACCTGCCACAACTACGAGGGGCTCCGCTACCGCTCCACCTTCACCTGCACTTACGGCGGCAAATCTCGGGCGGGCGCATCCCCCTCTGACGTCCCAGGCACCCGCTACCCGCTCCGCAGCAAAGCGAAGAAGTCTCGGCGTGGCGCTGCCGAGAAGACAGGATGCAAGGCGACGCTGCTCATCCGTGACAAGCGAGTGGATGACAGGTGGAAGGTGGAATCCGTCGAATTGGAGCATAACCATCCTTGTACTCCAGATATGGTGAGGTTCTTAAAGGCGTACAGGGAGATGCCCGAGTCAGCCAAGAAGAAGGCCAAGATCACTGATGAAATGGATGAGATGGTGGAGAAGTCGCTGAGCGAGATTGCTGAGACAAGGAAGTTTCCGACACGGCCCAAGAGGGGTGCTAGCGGTGGTGCTGCTGTCAGCAGCCACAGGTTTAGTAGGATCGAGAGTTTTGTGCAGCGTTTCGGGGAGGATGACCTCACTGCGCTCAAGAAGTTCGTTGAAACAATGCAATGCAAGAAACCAAACTTCATTCACAGCTGGGATCTTGATCGGGAAAGTCGCGTGAAGAATTTCTTTTGGACTGACTCTAGGGCCCAGGCGCAATACCGTTACTTTGGTGACGTCATTACACTTGACGTGATGTATTTACAGCACTCACGCTCCAGCCTCCCATTGGCCACTCTCCTTGGGGTGAACAACCACGGCCACCTCGTGCTTCTTGGCTGTGGTCTCCTGTCCGGTGACACCAAGGAGAGCTATCTTTGGTTGTTGACGAGGTGGTTGAACTGTATGAATGGTAAGCCGCCAGAAGCGATCACAACCAGCTACTCAGATGTCATCGCAGAGGCCGTGGCTGAGGTTTTCCCAAATGCAAGGCACCGCTTCTGTTTTTGGCATATCTTGAAGAAGCTACTTGAAAACGTGGGACGCACACATGAGAAAGAGGCAATTTCCTCAAAGTTCAAGGAGGTGGTTTATGATAGTGTCACTCTTACTGACTTTGAGAGGGAGTGGGCAGCAATGGTCGACCAGTACAATCTCAAAGACAATGAGTGGTTTTCTGCTCTGTACAACTGTCGGAAACAGTGGGCACCTGGGTATGTCAATCATTCATTCTGGGCTGGCACTTCTGCTATCAGGAAGGTTGAAAAACCTGATCCATACTTTGATGGCATCGTGACTAAAACTACCTTTCCAGTTTTCCTTGAGCAATACGAGAATACCCTGAAAGGGAAGTTGGAAAGGGAGGCATATGATGATTTGCGCTCGTACTATTCTAGACTCACTTTGCTGTCGGGATTGCCCTTTGAGGAGCAACTTGTGGAGATCTACACAGTAACCATGTTTCAGGCGTTCCAAGATGAAATTAAGCAATTGATGCATGTTATCTGTAAAGAGGTAGATAGAAGTGGAAGCTCAATCACTTACATGGCCAGTGAGTTAATACAAGGAAAGAAGGTTGACTACACAGTTGTCTACAACAATTCTGATAAGGATGTTTGGTGCATTTGCCGCTCCTTTCCCTCACGGGGCATCCTTTGCAGCCATGCCTTGGCTGTTCTGAAGCAAGAGAATGTGCTGATGCTGCCATCAAAGTACATCCTGGACCGTTGGAGGAAGGATTTTAGGATACTTACTTCATCTGCAAACACAAATTGTACCGAATCAGATGGAAATCTGGGTATTTATGATGACCTCTATTTTCGTGGCCATGAGTATTTTGAAGATGTCATCGACATTGGAGCAAGAGAACCTGAGCTTAAGGAGTTTGTGTTGTCGGCCATGAAGGAAGCAAAGGACAGACTAATCAGCCCTGATCACAGCCAGCAGGGTGAACAACGGGTTAATGTAAATATGACTGTGACTGGTCCGATGTCCGCAGATACAAGAGTTGATGTGAACATGGCATCACACACCTCAGCCCTGATTCAGGGGGACAGAAGGGTTGATGCGAATATGGCATCAAACCCATCAGCCCTAGTTCATGGTGATACAATGACATCAAATGCCACGGCCCTGATTCATAGGGACAGAAGAGCTGAGATGAAAATGCCAACTGGCCACCTTATTCATGGCGAGGGAAGAGTCGACATGAACATGGACATGGCATCTCCTCACTTGATGCAGAGGGAAAGAAGAGTGGACATGAACATGGCGTCACCCCACCTGATACAGGGGGACACAAGAGTTGATGTGAACCTAGCATCACCCCACTTTATACACAGTGACAGAAGAGTCGACATGAACCTGGCATCTCCACATCTGATGCATGGGGACAGAAGGGTTGATATGAACATGGCATCCTCTCACCTGTTACCGGGCGACACCAGAGTGGATATGAATATGGTTTCGACTTCTCAGAATGGGATGCACACTTTTGATTTGGTGAATGTAAACCTGGAGAGTGGCTCGTTGCCGATGGCCGCAACAGAATTTATGCAATTGCATCCGCATACACCAGTTTACCATCCGAAGCAACTTCTTGATATGAGGGATCAGGTGATGGATGCAAATAAGAGACCGAATATGGAAACCAACACTTACTTTATGGGAGGTGGTATGCATGTGGGGTAGTTTGATTATCTATCTCTGTAATCCTTTGTGTTAGGAAAGGAGGCATCCTTCCTTACTTTGCTTCGGCATGTAATCATGTATGTTCTTAGAGCAGGCAGTACAACTAAATAGCTAGGTTCTAGTGTTGCAGATCAGTCTTGACTATTGGTAACTCTATTGTATCCTGTTCCCTTTTTTGGCAGTTGCAGCAGGCTGGATGCACATTATCTCGTGCATATGATAAAAAAATGAACAACCCATACTGCAATTTGTAAGAGAGACCCCTTTAGTTGCTAGATTATGCTGACATTTCTGGGTTCAGCTGTTGATTGATGATATACTTGTCTGCATGCCTATCTTGCCTCTAATTTCTTGTGGTTTAGGAGCATGACATCATGTGCATCATCCATCTATTGAGTCTCTGACTTGTGCAAGGGAAATAAAAATTATTAATAATATATTGGCATGCTATATAAGTTAATTGGCTTCTCTTTCTTTCATGGTAATGTATTCTTTTCTGATGCAATGGAGGGAGATCAGTAAATGTTTATTTTTAGGCTTTATCTTTGATTACCGAAAGATGCAGCTTGCTAACAATTGTTGTTCAGAGTGGGATTCTACTGCTCTGTTACAGATAAAGGAAGGATCAAGATCATCAGTAGACATGTTCTGTTATTGCTTGTAGCTGGCTGCCTCCTTTTAGTGAGCTGTGAGGCAATATTGGCCCAGATACCACTTTTGATCCATTTCTGGATAAAATTGGCTGCTATTCATTATTTTTGGTACGAGCTACTGCCTTTTTTTAGTACAAATATTGCCATTGATTCTTGATGGTTTGCTCAGCCTAGGTCAATGCAGAATGGAGGCAGCAAGTGTAAACAAGTGAATGTGTTATGATGCCCTCGACCCCTTGTCAGCTTCTTTTGAGTTTTTTCAAAATGCCCTGCTAAATGTGCTTCATCAGTCTAAAACAGTCTTTCTGTTGAGTTTTGCAGCATGATGGAAATGGATGATCGTCATGTTGCATGCCCTGATACATGTGCTTCATCAACCTGTGAAAGTCTTTCCATTCCAAACGATTGTGAGAGCTGTACTAGAGGTAAGCCACTTTTAAGAGGCTGAAGCAAAGTACTGCAAGCTGCCACAAACATTATTGAGTTCTGTTAACCCCTTCCATTTCTTTTCTGCAGCACAAAACCAATTACCCGCAGACTCTAATAATTACTTGGTCCTCAGGATTCCAGGTGCGTACTTTTGTCTTTTGGTATGACAAAACTGCCCAGTTACTGATAAGTGCAGTTAAAACTTTTTCTTGAGTGAACATTTGTAATTTAACTTGATTGAAATACAAAGTCTATTTTTTAACAAGGATTACAAAAGGATCACCTTCTTTGTCATGATGGATGAATTTACCATCTTAACAAGGACAGCTCTTTCTAAGCATACTATCTAATAGCTTGGATGTAGCAAATTTGGGAATATTTATTCCATTTGGCCAGCATGGGAACATTTATTCCTTTTGCCTGCTTGCCTACACAGAGAAGGTTCACCTTCTCCAAACTGATTTTGCTTCCTACGAACCAATATTTTTATCAGACATGTCATGAACATGCAGCCTCCACTGCAAGGCTTTTTGTGACCCCGGTGCATGGATCTCCAAAGTAATTCGACGACACTGGAACGCTGCAGCTGCTTACCCCGATACAGGCCTACAGAGTACGGAGGTCCCAGTAACAATATCAGTGACTCATAAGACTCAGTTGACATATTGAGAGATAAGAATGGGGCAGCGTGTAGTTACCTCCTGAACAACTGAGAGAGCCTGAGTGCTGCTGCATTCACCATGGCTATAGCTTCCACATGTGCCGCTTGGTGTCCCGAAGCTTGCAAACTTGATGCTGCTGATGAGCTGACCTTCTTTGGGGCATTCCAGGCGAAGTGCAGGTCCAGATCTCTGCATCTTCTGTTGGGAAGAAATCCAGCCATCAATTTGGGCTGGATGTGCTTCTGACACTTGTGCACACACACTTCCTGTCTGCCTTGTCACAAAGGATATCTTGCTTGGGTCACCACCAAACTGCTCGAAAAGGACTAGATCATTGCTGCCTGGTTGGAGAAATGAACGGGGAACATGATACCTGTTTAACAAGGTAAGAAATCCAATTAGTCAGTAGTCGTTCAGTTCTTGCAGTTGCTATATTTTTGTGCATCATCAGAGCACACATCCAAAGTGCTCAGCATCAGTGTGCATTAGAACTGCAATTTCGAACTGGGCATCTCTGTATCATAATTTGAGTACTGAAAAATCTTTGAAGTGTTCAAATCTTCAGAAAAGTAAATTGCTATTAAGGCCTACAAGTAACTTTTTCCTAGAAGGATCCTCAGATAACATACTCCCTCCGTTCCAAATTACTTGTCGTTTTGGCTTTTCTAAATACATTCCTTTTGTTGTGCACCTAGATATATATTTATGTCTGGAGACAACATAACAAAAGGAATGTATTTAGAAAAGCCAAAACGACAAGTAATTTGGGACGGAGGGAGTACAAATCAACATAGATGAATACTGGCTCCTCATGTTAGGAATAAAAAGGATTATTGAAAATATTACGAGGACTGTGGAAGTCTTACAAAGTCTGTGATGGCTGACCACACTTCTTCAGGCATTTGCTCGAACTGTAGGATCCTCTGTAGTTGCACGAGTTAACACAGCCGCTCTGTGGAGCCAGATTTGTTGGCCAGTATCGACCAATGCTCTGTCCGTTCACCCATGCTTCACCTTTCCCCATTCCTGTGAAGTCGATGGCAACAGGATCATCACCTGCAGGGGCTGTGAATTTTGTCTGTATTTGGAGAATTGCAGTTAGCACATCGACTCATGGGAACATTTTAAGGAAAGGATTGGCCAAACAAATAGAATGAATATATCTTGTCTTTTGAGCCCATACTGGGTGCATTCAAATGCCATATATAAATTGGTTTCAAGGTCAGATGATCATACTGACCTTATACCAAATCAGTGGTTGATTGGTTGGATAAGCATTGGATGAGACCCATTCTGGTGAGGCCTCTGAAGGATCATACAGTTTCAAATCTTCTCCTCTGAGTCCAATCTGAAGTATCAAATTATGATTAATTAATCTGAATTGTACTACGCCTTTGATCTGATGTAGCTCAAAATAGTGTTTAGGCTACCTGGTATGTCCATCGTGCAGAAGAGAGGTCGAGTGCACCAATTGGTCCACTCAGCTTTACTGGCCCAGTAATTCCAGCACCTACCAGGTCAAAGAACGCACCATAATTCTGTACCAACAATGTCAAGAAGAACTGGATGTCATAAAATTGTTTCACCAACAATATTGCAAAATGGAATGTAGCTCATGTTGTGTCTTTTTTAAAGTGAAGGTTAATTACCGACAGCCCGACTGTTGCACTCAGAAGATCTATTTTGTTCATCCCAGGTACAAGTGTAATTGGTTTCTGCCAGGAGATGAGTGAGCTGCTAGCACTACCTTGGGCGCTTCCTGGTAGATTTTGGCACTTATATTTCAGAACACAAATGTGATTTATGTATGGAAGAAAAATAATTGGAAAATCAGCTCCACAAATTCAGATGCCAGATGTGAAGGAATTTGTGCTATCATCTCTAGCAGTACCTGCAATTTTACCATTGATGTAAACCTGAAGAACATGTCCAAGTGAGTTTACAAGCAGATTGGACTGGCTGCCATTTAGATAAGGTTCATCACCTTTAACAGTAAAGCTGCACAAGTCCCATACGAACGGTGAGTATTTATTTTCCAGTGCCCATTACCATATGTATGCATAATTACAACAAGGCATATAAATCATGTACCTTGTTGAGTACCAGAGGAAGTCACTGGCATCTGCTGTGGTGTTTATCTGCTCCATCAGTCCAGATTTTGTCAATGCATTGTCCTTTGTGATACCAACAGGCTCTATGGCATAGCTCCATCCAGATACTGCGAGTTCTGGCGTGGTGAACGAGCCATCTGATGCTATAGTGCTTGATTCCAAGTATCTCATTTCTGAACTCGTCACTTGAGAATTGATCTGCAAATTGTAGCCACATGTATCGCTGAATCAGATCCGCAGTCGGTTTTCTTTCTGAAAGCAAGTGCAAGCAAGTTATGTGTAATTGTATATACCTGAGCTGTGTTCAGTACCACATTCTTGCAGTCAGGAAGGATGCTGACGGACCATGCAGGGAGATTATACATCTTGCCATTGAAGGTGACAGTTTTGTCGGATTGACCATCTATGTTGGCAAGGAATGCAGCGCAAAGTGACCCAGCCTTGTATACAGCTGCCTGAAGATAGAAAACGAAGATGTTGTGATATGCCCGGCCATGCAGTGAAGGTAAATATTTTTGTTCAGAACAAGATTTGCTTCATTTTTGCAAATACAGAAATACTGAGTGCTTGTCTTAACCTTCTTGTCATTTAAAAGACGCTTTTCCTCAAAAAAGGATGTTTTTTTAAAAAACAAAAAAAACTAAGAAGGATGCCTTTGCAAAGCAGGGCTTACCTCAGCATTTTGACCCAGAGAAGTGTATGATGGATCAGTTGCTATGAGCGCTGGTTCGCAGAGCTTTATGGCCTTGTGCACATCCCTCAAGTGGCCCCACTTTGGCTGCCTGACTAGTCCTGAATCACATATTGAAAAGGGGGCAAATAAATCATCGGCGAATATTTCTCCAAGGAAATAAAAAAAATATCTGTCTCCTTGACCCTTATCCATATGCTAATGTGACTTGCTGATGCCCCTAACATAAAATTTATTAGGCTATTTGTCACGGCCTGAACATAGTGGAGAGTAGTTAAGGCATTCTTAAACAAGGATTCCAACAAGCTTTTTTCTTCTTCTCTATTTTGGTTTCAATAGCCATACACAGGTAATCCAATATTCTACCCAAAATGTCGTACTCCTCTAATGCTCGACCATTCTGACATAGAGTACGACATGTTGGAAATGTTCACGAGCCCAAAACAAGAGTAGCCCTGCCGAGGCGCCAAACCGGAAGCTGCTGCTTACCGTACTCGTCGATGGGCGCATCGTAGTCGTAGCTCGTGGCGATGAAGGGTCCCCCTGTGCTGCGGTCTAGGTTGGTCCCTCCATGGTACTGCGACGACAAGATCCGGAGTTAGAAATGCTCCAGCAGGGCCGCCGACTGGTAGCATCAATGCCCGTCCCAACTGCTCCTGCATTTGGTCGTGTGGAGCAGGGTGGCGCAGCGGCTGAACTTCGCACGGTGTGCAATGCAGGGTGAAAAAAGGGAAAGAAGAAGAAAGTTACCATGTAGTAGTTCTGGAAGGTGCCGCCGCGCTGGTAGAATCGCGCGACGGCGAAGGCGAGGTCCTCGACGGGGCGGTAGGGGACGGCGCCGCCGAAGGAGAGGAACCAGCCGCTCCAGTTCTCGGTCCACATCTTGGGCTTGGCCGCGGAGTTGGGCGTGAACTGGTCGCAGTAGAAGCCGTTGCAGGTGTTGATCTGCATCCACATTCACCCACCTCTCGCCGGGTCGGTCAGGCCATTCATTCCATTCCGTTCGTCGTACAAGAAAGACGAGGGACATTGAGAGAGCTGAGAGCGGGTGATGAGTCAGAACGTACGAGGGGGTCCGGCGCGTCGGCCTGCTGGCACATGACCCAGGGCACGCCGGTGTCGAGCGAGACGGCCATCCCGGCCGCCCACCGCATGTACGCCTTCCCGGCGGACCCGTACGCACTATCGATGTTGCCGTACTCGTTCTCGATCTGCCGCGCCACGCACGTCACGTCAGCACGAGCACACGGACATGGCCGCCGCACACGGCACGGCAGGCAATAATACGCGAAGGACGGGGCAGCAGACCTGTGACAGGATGATGGGCCCGCCCTGCGACGCGTAGAGGCCCGCACCCTTCATGGTGTCCACCACTTTGGTGGTGAAGCGCTGCATCTCCGACTTGAAGGGCTCGTTGTCGGTGCGGAACTTGATGCCCGGGATGAAGTGCAGCCACAGCGGGAAGCCCCTGATCATCACGAGACAAGCAAGCACGCGTTTCGGTTCATTTCGTCTCCTTCAGAGTTGAGAGAGTGAGTGAGCTGCTGACCCGTAGTTCCACTCGGCGCAGACGTAGGGGCCGATGCGGAGGTGCACGTAGAGGCCGGCGTCGGCGACGGCCTTGACGAAGGCGGCCAGGTCCTTTCGGCCCTCGAAGTCGTACTGCCATGTCGGTCGGTCACCACTTGCCCGTCAGACTTGGTGTGTGATAATTCTTGTAGAAAAGTAATTGTAACAAGCACGGCACGGGAAGCAAAGGAACCAGGAGCAGAGAAAAAAAAGGCGAATAAAGCATAGGGTGCAGAGGAAGCAAACACCGGCCGAGCCTTTGTTTGACACATGATGGTGGCCAGGAGCAGGAGATGATTAGGAAAGGTGAAAAAGAAAAGACGATAAAGATACTGGAGAATAACAGCAGCATCACTGGGAGGTGTAGTGTTTGTACGTGCCTGTCCCCGGACGGGCTCGTGGATGTCCCAGAAGACGTAGGTCTCGATGACGTCCAGGCCGCCGTCCTTGGCCTTCTGGATCAGCCCCGGCCACATCTGCAAGCACCAGCGCCGGCGGCATGCCGGTGTCATCAGCGACCAAGAACAACGGAGCCGAGCCCCGCGCGTGCTCAGCCAGAGACGAGATCGAGACGAAATGGTGTGCTCACATCGGGTGTGCTCCGCGGGTAGTGGATGGACCCGGAGACGAGGACGCGGCGGACGCCGTCGATGACCAGCGCGCGGTGGTCGTACGTCACGTTGGTCGCCCGCGAGCCGCCCGCGAGGCAGAGCAGCAGCACCGCCGCCGCCGCCGCCGCGGGAAGGAGCACCGCGGTGGCCGCCATTGCCGCCGCCGAAGCCCGCCGCTGTGGAATGAAAGAAGGGGGAAAGAAACAAAGAGCACCGCCTCCACCAGGGCGTGGCGCGTTCGGTGTACTAGCTAAAGGCAGAGCCCGCACCGCCCGGGTATTTGTATTGACAGCAGCAGCAGCTGCTGCTGCTGGAGGCGGTGGTGGTGGTGGTGGAGTGAGCGCGGGGAGGAGGAGGTGGTGGTGGCCACTGGCCAGGCCTGGTGGAGTCGCTCGGTGTGGTGGGGGGCGGCACGCGAGGGAAAGCAAAAGAAAACCCCCCGCGCGGCCTGAGCCTGAGCGCGCTGCCCCCGGGGGGAGAGGAGACCCGGTTGCCACGCTCACGGCCACGGGACGGAGCCGGAGCGCGGCAGGTCGCGATGCTCCCGCTCCTGACCGCCGCCAGGGGGCGATCCGATCGCTTTCTGGCTTTGTTCTTTCCCGCCGCGGCGCGTTGCGGTGTGTGGATGTGGCGGTGGTGATCCTGCCGCTGCCGCTCTTGTGCCGACGCGGCGCGGTTAAACGGTGATGGGGGTGTGGGTTGGGTGGACGTTCGTTCCCCTCTGGTTTGCTGCAACTTGCAAGCAAACACCCAACAGCAACTAACACGCCGCTGCTCCTGCCGATGAAACAAAGCAAGATGGGGGGCGATGACAGAGGAAGGAAGAAATCGCTGGGTTGCTGGCTGCTGCTTTTGCAGCGAGAGAGAAATGGAGCTGTGGAAATCAAGGAGGGCCGGTACCCCAAGTTTAATGGTGGCGTGGGGCTTGATCACTTTGATCTTGATGGTTGGGTGAGTGGTACACACGGCGTGGGCGGGGGGTCTAGGCGTCTAGCAACGCTGCCACATCTTTGTTGCTTACTACCGCAGTGACGCCGGCAGGTGGCTGCATCTGCGTCGCCGGGCGTCGGCACTGGGCCTCTCCGTCCTTCGCACACCAATAAAGAATAGAAAGGGAAAAAAACAAAAGGGGGGAAAGGCTACTGAGCTCGGCCTGGTGCCGCCGTGAGCGAGCACGGTGACCGACAGGGGTCGTGTGAGCCGTGACCGGCCGGCGTTGTTGTCGCTTGTTCACCCTTTGCTCTGCAGGGTCGTCTCCGACTCTACTGTGCTATACCACTAGCTGTGGTGTGGGTGCCGAGCCGGCCAAGGAGTCAAGGGCCGGACGGCGTTGTCGCTTCCCGTCGCGCCTAGCTTACTAGCGGTGACGCATATCATACACCGCACCGGCACCGCCCGGTAGCCTGCCTGACTAGTGTTTACGAGCTGTGGCACGAGCTCGTTGTCTGTCTTTGGCCCGGGATCTGAACTTGGCCGGGGGACCGGAGTGAAAAAGGCGAGGTGGTATTAGAGGTCAGGTCAGGGCGCGGTGGGAAATGGCCGCCGCGGCGTACGAAAGCAGGGCCCCGGTTGTCGCCGCGGCGCACTTGCGCGTCTCGCGTCAGGTCAGGAAAGAAAGCGGCCTGTGAATTGTGTGTGGCACGTCCACAGGGCACGAGTAAGCGAGAGGACGGGGGGAAAGGAATGTAGGCGAGGAGAGAGGGTCCTCCACTCCCCCTCGGATGTACTACGACGACGACTTCCGTGCTCTGCTCGTCACGAGAGTTTACTTGCCCTACAACTACAAAATATACAAATACAACGCATGGGGATGTGGGTCACTGGATTTGGCCATTTTGTGGCGCTGCACTTTTCTAGTGCTTCTTTTTGTGGCTCTTTCACACATAAAACGGTACGGCTTTATGAAGATATATTCTGATCCAGAAGAAGCGTCATGTTGCAAACCAGAGCGCCTGGCCGGGAGAGGTTTTCTTGTTTCTCCATTCATGGGAATCATGTGAGGCAACTGCTACTCTCAACTGAAGTACTTGAATTTCCTGAGGCTGCGAAAATCCTCCATGGACACACGAACTTGACATGAACGAACTCTGTGCGATGCGCACACACGTGGTACTAGCGCAATCGACAAAAAATTATGGATCCACGGACCAAGAATTCCGCAAAAAAAAAAATGGAAGCATGATTGTGTTGCTGCAGACCACAAGTGTACCTAGCACATTCATTCTATTTCATGGGAAATACTCTGATTTTGTGAGGTCATGTCCTGTCTAAGCAAACAGGTAGCAGCTCGATCTCACTAGTCAAAAGCACCCGTCCTCCTAGTGTCTACCACTGATCAGCTGCACTCCGTCTCATCCCCATCCATCACATATTCACATTGACCTGCTGAAATTACACGGGCGGCGACGGTGGCCGGCCACAGGGCGTGCCTGCTTGTCCGGAAACTGGGAATGGCAAACACCGACCGAATCCTAGCCTAACCCACTGAACCTGTCTCGGCGGAGTCAAAATGGCACCATTTTGTCGTGCCAGAGCAGCTGCGAGCCATGGTGGTTGGGTTTGTTGTTGCACATCCGATCCTCCCAACCCAAGTTAATGGCGATCGGTGGTCAATAGACAATCCCATACGTCTGAAACACCCACATACCGAACCGTGTCCACGTCCGCAGCAACCAAAAATTATCCACTCCACTGCGAGTCTGCGACTCGGGACGACCGCTCGTTTCCCACAGTCCTTGACGGGCCCCAAAACGTTCAGAAGCAATCGCATCATACCAGAGCGTTCAGAAGCATGGCTAGATATCATGAGTTCCTGAATCTACCGGAGCAGAGCAGGGGGGGTGCCAAGATCCGTGACGGATGAAGAACTGATGAATCTACCGGAGCAGAACACAGTTTATTTCTCTCTGCCGAAACGGACGAAGAACGCGACGGGGCGCATCGATCAGAATGTTCAGAGCTCGCACGAGCTGCCGGCCTGCCTGACGCCGCCGCTGCAGATCAGCTAGCTGCGGGTGCGGCGTCGCCGTTGGCTCCCATCCGATCGCGCGGTGGTGGATCAGTCGATGGCTCGGGTGCGGGTGCGGCGTCCCTGTGCTGTCCGCGCGTCCGCATCCACCTCGCGTCCTGACACGCATTATCCGAGGGGAACACCCACCCTAACCCTAGTGTGTTGTCTCGCGCGTTGGCGTCTCTTTCGATGGCAGCGTCGCCGTGGCGTCGTCGTACACCACCGCCCGCGCACGCTCGGGCTCGGCAACGGAAGGCGCCTCATCAGCTTGCTCGGGTCTTGTACTCTCTTGTCCCTTGCGGCGTGCGCGCCGCGCCGACGACGCCGACCGGTTGACGCCGCCCGTCGGAACGGAACTCTCCGCGCGCGGTGCGGAGGAGGACAACGCCGGACGGCCGGAGCGGAGTGGGTGGCTTCTGCGACCGGCCGGCGACCATGAACTCGGACGTTTTGGATCGTTGCTGCACGTCACCACCTTCGCTTGACGACGCCTTTAGCTTTTGTTTCGTAATGCGTCCTTGTGATAAGCTAATGTACGGAGGTTCGGGCGTGGAAGCTGGGGCAAGTGACGCCGGTGAACGCGATCCGTCGCGTGGATTGGATCTCAGGCGTCAGAGTTTTTTTTTTTTTTGCTTGCTTGCAAGGGTTAGCACGTACGTACCCGGATGAGCACGGCGAGCGCGAGTGACGCGGACGCTTGTTTGCAAGATCATCCGGGGCGAGGGCGACACGTACGGATCACGGTCACGGAATGGGGGTGGGTGGGGGCCGTGGCGGGCGGCAGCGGCGCCGTGGCACGGCAGCGGCTGAGGCTTACAAGGAACAGGACCAGCGTGGAAGGCTGCTGGCTGGCCGGCCGGGTGCCTGACGGTGACCGGCGCCGTGCGCCGGAACGCCGATCGCGACGGCCCGGCGTCGTCTGACGAGCGAGCGAGCGAGCGGCCTTCCACGCTGAAATGGGACGCCGAAAGAGATTCGACGCATGATGATCCGTGCTCCTTTTCCTTTCTTCCGTGGACGTCGCTGGGAAACATTTTTGGTTTCGACAGTGCCGCACCACTGGTGCCTGGAGGATGAGGCCAGGAGCGCCGGCCGGAATGGTCAGGGAACTGAAAAGGCGCGGCCAGGACAGATCATTTGACGGCGACAGAGGAGATCGCTTGGGTGTGAAGATGAACTGGTAAATGGCATCTGCACGTCGCAGACATTATCGCCTCCGTTCGTCACTTCGAGTACTATATCGCAGTACCACTATATCTAGTTTTGGAGTGCACATAGCATCTTGGGATGTACAAAAATAATGGTGTTACGCAAACGCAACGCGCGAAGCAATCGCGCCGTGCTAACTTGTGCTAAGACAGCCTGACGGATCATATCATGTGAAAGCAATGTGCGCGCATGCCTATCGTCGTCTACCCATCTCCATCTCTGCCATCGAAATAAGGCAGAAACGCGCCATTGTTCCTAAAAGCGAATGGCACGATGATGAGGACGACAGTGACACTCGTCAAACGCGATCTGCATTCGACGAAGCGCTCAAGATTCGAGCACTGATCGCGGAGGAGGACCACGCAGAGCCCATGTGTCAACACATAAGATGCTACTTGGATGGATCATTGGTGGGCAAGTCCGGAAAGTAGTTGGTTGATCAAAGTGAACACCATCGTGTTGTGTGTGGCAGCTACTATCTATCCTCTAGCATCCATGTACACTGCCTGCTTTGTTTCAAAAAAAAAAAAATACAAGATGTTCTCAGAAGCAGATGATTGGGGGGGATGAGGCTCTAACACGGGACACGGACATCCTTCTTCCCTGTGACTGACGCCTGTGCTGCTGAGCAACGTGCCACTACCGCAAGAGGCCGATGGATGCGTCAGCACGGCATCTCCTCGTGCGGCACCAGGAAGGACATCCTCTACATGCAGCAGGCCTGCCCGACCCAGAAGCTATTGATTATGCCCTATATGGACCGGACCATGTGTCATGTAGTCCATTAGCAGCCGTGTACCACACCAGCCCATCAGCAGCATTATTATTATACACACCATGACACCAGTCAAGTGATGCAATATTATTCTACTAATGAGAACATCAGTGATACACACTATGCAGGATCAGGTGATTTTTAATAGTCTCACGACAAAAGCCTCACCACCAGTACGTACTAAGATTGTCTCCAACAAAGCTACCCAAACCTATAAATGAGTAGCACACAGTGTTTTGAGTACTCAAAACAACCCTCCAACAGCACATGCAAACCGGGCATGCATTTTGACTGTGCGTCACGGCAGGACGCAATTTTGGCTATCCTCTCTGCTCAGAACGCACTTCTGTGCGGTCAGCACTCAGCAGCAGCGCACTTCAGAGAGTATGCGTCAGTTGTTGGAAACATGAGATTTTGGGTCACACATATTTTTCCTGTACGCTACCCAAACAACTAGATGCGTCTCGCATTTGCCTAATGATTGTTGGAGACGGTCTAATCTAAGTGGCATGACCGTCCAGAGTGATCGATCAATGAAATCGTTCCAGACATTATTGGCTTCCGTGTCACGGGGCCTTCTCGATCGGCGTTCTCGCAACTCCGGCAGATTCCACATTAGAGAATGGATAGCTGCAACAGATGACGATTCGCCTGTCGCCAATGCGCACATTATTAGACGACAAAGCCGGCACAACTACTCAAGTGATACCAAGATTAGATCAGGCGTGTAGCAACCTGAGATATTCCTCCAACGCAATCAGGACAGTTGAGCAGCAGCATTCAGGGAGAGTGGGTTGTAATGCACCGAGGTGACGGATGGGGCTGAAGCTTCGGTCAGCATTTAAATTTGGACGGATATTATCTCATATGATCTGATCCAAAACCAATCTGTGTTCAACACATCAACCAAAATGCCTACAGGAGGGGTTAGATTCACTGCTCAATATCTCAAGTGCCAGGGCAAAAACAGTTCTACATCTCAAATTACAACCTGACAACTACTATCAACACATCAAAGAACTACCATTTGCAACTACCAAAGAAGCAGATGACAGTAGAGTCATTAGAAATTCAGAAGAAGGATACCATGTTGATGACTGCTGGCGGACTATAGGTTGATGATATGAAAAGGAGGAAATATGTTACACATGACCTGGCAATATAGGTAAAATCTATTATTATCTTAATACTACAGTGTTAAGAGAAGCCACCACGTTCGTCGAGAGGGTCTAGAAATTCCCATGTTAATCTAAAAAAGAGAAGAGTTTGGACCGTTGGATTTTATGAAGATCTAACGATTCATATTATTATGAAAAAAAAGGAATTCTCACGTTAATCTAAAAAAGAGAGAAGAGTTTGGACCGTTAGATTTTATGAAGATCTAACGATTCATATTATTCTAAAAAAGGTGAGTCCTTCAGGCTGAATTGTCCCCGAATTGTCCCCGTCAAACTCTTATCAATATTGGCTGTCAACTTAGACTGTATAGCATGAGAAGAAAGCCGACCAGGCTCTTTTGTCCTTTTGTTCGCAGAAGGGAGATCCTGTGCGCTAGCTATATCAGTTATGGATGGAGAATATTTTTTATCCATAACCTCCTTTCCTTATGACACTCCGTACTTGAATACATATGCAATATTTTTATTGTCTAACATTAGGTGCCGGGCTTGAATACGAACTTGAATCCGCATGGAATTCTTTTTAATTTCCTAACAAACTTTGGTAAGCTTTTTGAGACTTCCCCTTAGTGGATCGTGGAGTATGTCACATAATTGAAATTAAAAGAGGGATATAGATTAATATGACTCTACAAATTACATGAAAGCAAGTTTTTTAATCACATGGTATAGACGTGATGCTCACATACAACACATACAACACACACACTCGCACCTCCCTCTATGAGCACTTCCGAATGAGTGAGCTGACAAATCCTCGAGATATATGAAGTCACCACTGGTCTGACGGTCTAGACCAATCCAAAGAATCCATATCTAATATAACTAATAAAAATATATACAAATTCAGGATTTTGAAAAACAAGAAAATTTGAAGCAGATTTATGTACGGATTGGGAAGAGAAATAGCTAAATAAAAGAGTCCATACTAAATACAATTAATAAATAACTAAATTTGTTATAAAAACTAAGGAAAGTTAATATTGTGCTTATAAATAATATGCTTGACCACCACAAATCAACTGCAAGTATTTGATATGTCCTTAACTCATTCTCTACCTTTGGGAACCATGCTAATTAATGTCAGAATAACGTCGTCAAGGCCATTTGTCCATATGTACACTTGGAGTGTCAAAAAAATTATAGATCCCATAATCTGAATGAGCACGCATATTGATCTTATTGATAATTGCTAATTGTATTTGTAATGTTAAAAATGGGGAGAGTTGACGTAATTATAAGTACAGTACAGGTCCATGAGTGTGTGCATGTGTCATGCATGTGGTGGTATGTTGTGATTTTACGAGTCTATATTGGAACATTCCTTTAATAAACATCTCATTTACAATATGATTAGTTAATATCTAAATTTGAATGCAATAATATAATATATTTTGATAGAAAAAGATAAATAATCAAATCCAATCAGCAGATGTTTGCGATCAGACCAACAACACCCAACACACGACAGGATCAGAGCTAGCAACTGGCATTGCCGTGAGGTACGACAAGCTCACCGAGAGGTGTTGGATCCTCACGCTGTGAGGTGGAGTACCGAGACTCTACGCAATGTCAACGCCTGAGACTCAGAAATCGTGGAATCAGGGTGACAAAGTTCACCTGACAAAAGTAAGGGAAAATCTGAGAGAGAGAGAGAGAGAGAGAGAGAGAGATCATATGCCACCGCTACACGAGTCTGTCCCTATATCAAGATGAACCTTCAAGATCACCTATCCTAGCAACTGCCATCACCACCTGGTACGACGAATTCGCCCAGAGGAGTTAGATCCACGTGCTGGGAGGTGGAGCACTTGAGATTCTACAAAAGGTTAACGTCTGAGTCGGACTCAGAAGCCGCAAAATCAGAGAGGCATAGTTCGCCCGACAAAAGTAGGGGAGAAACCGAGAAGGGGGTGGAGAGGAAGATGAGGGGGATCAGAGGGACCTATGCAACTATTGCATGAGCGAGCCAGTACCTAGATTAAGAGGAACTTTCAAATTTGCCTACGCCAACAACTGGCATCGTAGCTATGTACAACGAGCTCGCCAGAAGGAGTTGAATCCACGCACTGAGAGGTGAAGCATTGAAACTCTACACAAGAACAATGCTTGAGTCAGACTCGAAAGCCGCAGAATCAGAGAAGCAGAGTTTGCACGACAAAAGTAAGGGAGAAAGAGGCATTGTCCGGGTGGAGAGAGAGAGAGTGCGCAAAGAGAGAGAAGGGATGAAGGGACCCGTGCCACCGCTACACTAGCATATCCCTAGATCGAGAGGAACCTTCAAGATCGCCTACACCAGCAATTAGCATCGTTGCCAGGTACGACGAACTAACTGAGAGGAGTTAGATCCACACATTGGGAGGTGAAGCATCGAGACTCTACACAAGGTCAACGCCTAAGTCAGTATCCTAAGTCGCAGAATCAGAAAGGCATAGTTCACTCGACAAAAATAAGAAAGAGATAGGCGGAGAGAGAGATTTGTGGAGGGACCGAGAGATGCCAGAGGGGGGTGATTTACGATTTCAATCCAATATACAAAGCTGCGGAGCTTGCAATTTATGTGAGGGTGCAGTGAAGCGTCGATTGTGTCATTCGCTATTGGATTTCAATCCACCAATCCAAGACCACCCAAACAACAAAATTCGGGTGTACCAATACCAATTTCGAAATCGAGGCACCAATATCTGCATGAAGATTGAGTGTCAATGATTTTAAAAGGATGAATAACGACTCATATATAAGGATAACTTTATCAAATCTAGCCGCGCTATTAGCGCGGGCCAACTTGCTAGTTACATATACCATTAAGAAGGTGCCAAGGAACCAGGAAGCAAAGAAAGATCCAAAACTGAAATATCACAGAAAAGATTAAGAATAACAAAAAGAACTGAGAACGGTATATTTTAATCTCAGTATTAGCTATTATACTTAATTGACAAGACATGTAGACAGGTCCACATTGAACATGCTATTATCAGTCAGCACTGCTACATTCTATTTCTCAAACCCTATTATCAGGTAAGCACATTATGATGAGCTTAAAATGACCCAAATCAGATTAATTGAGCTCTGAAAAGCGCAAAGCTGTGGCAGTGCTCAAATCACAAATGGCTACCCTATACTCCTCTAGCCCACTCCATTAGCTGTCTTAGAATACATGGTCTGCATCCGCAAGCATTTGTGCACATTTTTTTGTATGGTACACATGAGCATTCTGATTTATTGATTCAGATTGAACTATGAACTGACATTATTGGCATCAGAAAGCTGACATGCCCACAATGCTAACCAGGCAATCAGTTCTTAGAATGTATGATGGAACATCATAAGATATATTGGCGAAGAGACTATCTGGGAGTGGGACCATGTATATGATTAAAATAGATCATCATAAATATTCCAGTTAACCGAACTTTCATAAGAAAATCTGATTAAAGTGGGGGGAAAGTTTGAGGTTTGCTTCAAGTATGGCAAAATATTATATTATATTTAGGGAAAACTACCTATTTTTCCTACTCCATGGAATGGCCATTCAGGATTGCAATTGCAACCACTCCCATTGAATTTATATTTGCTAGTTGCTACTTCACACATTTGCCTCTTAACATCTATTGCAAAGCTAAGATCTTTACTCTTATGATGTGTTAATCTCAGTGGTACCAATTCTACTTGATTTAAAAGGAAGCATAGACAAGCCCACTTAGAACATGCTGACAGCCAACACTGTTATATTCTGCTCCTTAATCTCAATTATCAGACCATTATCAGTTCTAAGACAATGCAAGCTGCTACTAGTATCAGTCAAAGACTCAACCTGGGATGGGAACAATGGGTCCTCTTGAAATTATATGATTAAGAGAACTAAGACATCATAATAGAGTTTGAATAAGACGAATGGTCAAGGTTGTGAAGAAAGTCAATGACGACAAATATTTCAATACGGAGGGAGTATTGCATTCCAACTCCTTGTAATCGTGTCCTACCATTCCCACTGCAATAGTCTCTACAAGATATATAAATACATCTCCCAGCATATTTTGAAGGATGCGTGCATGATGACAGCGTAACTCATCAGGCATGGATGGGATAGAAACATCATCTGTTCACTGTTCTGCATTTGCAGATTTGCTTGTTTACGAAGAAATAAAGAACTGTTTCATCCATCATACATATCTGTGGTAAGAAACTATGTGCCACTGCATATGTAACTTTGTACAGGCTGAAGAGTGAAGACATGCAGTTTATTGGTCGAAATTGCAGGGCCCAGGAAACTTAGTGTTGCTGAAACAGATTTGAGTTAGCACCACTACCAGGAGTTAGCACCACTAATAGGTGTAAGGGTGTACAGTTATACACTCAATATATTTGGGAAAAAATTCTAGTATGTATGCATATAATATAAGTATACTAATAATAAATAGGTCAAACTTTGTATATTCGAGATCAACCAAGCTGAGCTCTTTTTTAATTCTGAATTACACAGTACATCGGAGACACTCACAATGCACACACACTCATCCCTATAAACACACGCGCGCAAATCCTACCCCTAGGAGCATCTTCAAAGACTGAGCCGACAAATCCTCAAGATTGACGAAGTCACCACAGGCACCTCGCTATCGACGGGAACGTCGCCTACCACGGAAAGCACAAACGCCGTTAAATCCTGAGAAATTCGCTCTCACAAGGAGTCGAACTGGTGCTACCGGGGCTCTTGTAACCACTAGGCTATAGCCCTTTCGCAACCAAGCTGAGCTCTCGTACACCTAATTAGGCCTTGGCTGGCCTCCTATGCGCTGGCCCAATTTGGAAGAAGCGGCAAGAAACCCAGAACCAAGACTGCACAGAACACACACCAACACTCGCTCGTCGACTCCCCATGATCCCGTCGGCGTCCCGACTCCCCATTCCTCTTTCTGCGTAACGCTGTCGCTGCCACCACCACACAACAGCGCAGCACCTCCTAGGGCACCACACAAACTTCTCAAATTAGTATTGTTACTACTTGTAGCTATAAATTTAGCATAAATAGCATGGGGATCAGTACTTGAATGATTGCTTGATCACATTTATGGAGAATGAGTTTTTCCTACAAGTTGATGATGAAGACATTATCTCTCGTTTCCAAAAGCCACCTCGTCAAGTAAATTTGTAACTTAATTTCTTAACACTTTCATGATGTTGTATGGATAAGGGGATTAAAAAAAATCATATGTACTATTCATGAACTATTTGTTATCGTACACTCTTAATTTGTATATGCTATTGTTCTTAGGTTCGCACATCTAATCTTGAATTCCTGGCTCTGTCATTGCATATATGTATGTCAATGGGCCAATGGTGGCTAGCTACTAGGTTAGATTTTTAGGTTTGTAATGAAGAGAAACTTCTTACGGGAACAAGAATGCTAATGCATTAATATAATGCACATGTATACCAAATGGTGAATACTATAATATACAACATAAAATGGATCAGAGGAGCCCCAAAACAAATTATGTAGTGTTGTGAGGACCAAATCCCAGATTAATGCAGCTACATCCTTAACATACGAAATGCATAAAACAACAATATAACAAGAACATACCCATAAAAGAGTGTTGGCCATCCACCCTCTAATAAACGAAATAGATATTTGATACACAAGAGATGGCCACCTGGAGAGTTGGCCCTTCTTCAATAGGAAAAGCAAGTGTAAGTGCTCCAAGCAAGAAAAAAGTAATTGTTGTCTGTCGAATGACTTTGCTATGTGGTGATCGATTGGAATCTGCCTCGGATAGCCTTGACTGCATGTGATACGGTGTTGGCGTCGGACTAACTATTGCCTCTGTCCGGAAAAGGATGCAATTCTAGCCTCTCGCACGCAGATAAAGAAAGAGGTAAAAAGACACATTTGCCCCTAGTAAAAGAACAAACATGTGGTGGAGGCAAATGAGGAGTCAGGGGTGATTCTGGATGGTTCCGGTAGTGCCTTTGTGGTGTGTGGTGATGTGCGGGGACAAAAAAAGAACACATTTCTTTTGTTTCTTTAGTCGATTTTTATTCCTGGAAGTATTGGGCCACCGATTTTCTACTATAGGTGGGTCCCACGCCAGCTAAAGTGTTCTATAATTGCATTCTTTCTTGGATCCATTTCAAATCCTAGAATTGCTTGTATTCCCGGACAGAGGGAGTAGTTCCCTAATTTTTTCTTGAGGTCCATTTTTGTTTTTGCCTTACAAAAAAACTCCACGTGATAATCCGGCAGACTCAATTGCATCAACATTTGACTTATGGCCTGCATACTTACTTATTAGATAGTTCCTAACTGCTCAAATCTCTTCTTCAAATGCTTCCTTCAAAGACACTAATATGGTTTGTTAAATAATAGCTAGCAATGCATACTTGAGCAATATCCTAGAAGGTTGTGGAAAACACCAACATTGCCCTGCATATAATCATAAATCATGACAATGTATAAATCATAGTTGCCAATTGCCATGGTGAAGTGTGGAATGCTATAGTATGATGGGATAAAGAGAGAGAAAACTCTAGCATTGTAGAAGAGTGTAGAAGGTGGACACATGACAACACCACATGAGTTATGTACTCCTATAAATAAAGATGCCATCCACCCCAAAAATAGGAGTACAAATGCTTCACAAAGCTTGATGCTTTTCTTTGAATTGGTCCATTCTGCCAATCCCGCGTAACACCGATGTCTTTTGTAACGTGACTATGTTTCCACAAACCCTATAATTTTAGGAGAAGCAAAGGTCAGTCTTAGGTCAAATAAAATCACATGTTTGCGGTCATATTATATGATCCGTGTATCTTTAGAAAAAATTGACATTTTATAGTTAAAACCCCTATAAATGAACTGAAAGTAGCTCAAAAGTTGAACTTAGTAGACAAACTAAATTAATGAAAAAATGAACGAGAGGGATCTCATAAGTCATCACCTATGCAATGATAACATTACGAGCCGCAAAAAGTTCATCAAGAACATTTCTGTTTGATTGGTTTAGCTGATTGAGGATACTTGACACAAACCTCCCAGAAGACTGTGCAAAAAGTGTGGACAGATATATGACAAGAAACACTTTCAGTTCATCCACATAGCTCAGCAAATCAATTCCATGATTTTATCATTACTACACAACAGAAATTCAGTAACACCACTATGTGTTACTGTAGATCAAGAAAAATGTTACTAATATAAATAGTAACACAATTGATATATGTTCTTATTTTCAGTGTTACCACAGGTAGATCTATTGTAACATAATATATATGTTCTTATTTGTGAAAATATGTGTTACAACCAAGTTGGTAACACATCTAATGTATACATCAAAATTGTTACAACAATAGTATAACACTTGTGGATGTGTTCCTATGTGGGAGAAGATGTGTTCTTATCATATGCCTTTGTAACACTTTTTTTAGTTTTAACAATATGAATCATAGTAAGCTAGTAACACTTTTTTCTTTCTTATTGCACTAGCTCCTAGTAACACAATCTTAGTATGTAGTAACAATGATTTCAGTAAATAATTCCTGAATAAAACTTGGAGAAGCATATCATGTCTTACAATAATAAAATTTAAACAATGAGCAACAATAACTCTGAATGACTCAATCCATATAGAATCATAATTTTGTACAATAATTCTGTTTCATGGTACCAACATCTAAAATATGTAACTATTTATATCTATTCCTCAAAATCCTTTGCTTGTTGATCCCCTCGCGCAACAAACAACAAAAGAAGGTTGAATATTGGCATTGTAGCATCTGCAGTTAAAAAGGAGTTATGAGCTTGCATAAAGTATGGTGTACTTTTGCATATACATGAATCATTGAAAAATGGACTGCGCATACTACAAAACATGGTTTTAGTAATACCAAAATGTATTACTATAAGCACAATATGTTTGGTCGTTAGAAATTAGTGACCGAACAAAATAAGCAGAAGATTAATTATTTGTCCCTACTCCAGGTAGCTGACACAATAGCGTGCAATCAAATAATATACAAAACATCCCTAAAAAAATATAGAGAGGCATAAGAGGATTACCTAACTAGATCCAATGATACTTCACTGTAGGTGTTTAAATGATCATTTGATCCACTGCACCGGAATCAAAAGAAACAAAAAAATGGAGAAATCTAAATGACAAATTACTTCACGGATAGAAAGAAAGGCGAAATCTCACACGGATTACTTCATGGATCCATAAAGAGGAAGAATGATTGTGCCTGGATGCTCTCCTCTAGATGTCCGCCATCATCAATAACCTGTAAACCGCACCACAGATACCCCTAATGTGCAACCGCCGCCGTCACCACACTCCAAACAATCCTCCAGTGGACAACTCCTGTCATTCCCTATTATGAACCGCCGCATGATTGGTAATGAAACGAGGGAAATTGGCAGGGTCGGGCGCCACCGCCGAAGAGATCTAAAAACCTATCGTGCATTAACTGCACTGCTTTCTCATTTTTGTTTGATAGATGCATGGACTCTAATGTGGGCTAGAAGGACTCCGGGGATTTCTCGAGGGTCAATTTTAATGGGGGTGTGGGCTGGTGGGCTAATTCTCCGCAGCTGGTGCACGTCCGTGGATTTTTGGTAGTTGGTTTATTATTTGAGAACTAACACACACACACACAATTTTTAAAAATAAGTGTCGGAATAAAAAAATTTCAAAACTAGACCACCGCCATCGTTTGAAACGGCGGTTGGATCCAACTGTCGTTTCCCATAGCAGTTGCTTCGAGCCGCCACTTGAAACGGCAATCGGAGGCCAAGATCGGCGGTTGGGCCCTTGTGCCAGTGGGTTGGCCGGCAGGCTCCAACCGTCGTTTCATGCGGTGGCTGGAAGCAACCACTGTTAAGCAGGCTCCAACCACCTTTTGATGCGGCGCTGGAAGCTACCGCCGTTGCCAACGGCAACTGAGCCTTTTAGTTGTTTTAGATTTTTGATACATTTGGCCTTTTTTGATTAAAAATATGTCTAATGGTAAACTGTTAGTGAAAAAAGATAATACAAATATGAATATCGATACGACAGAACTATTTTATACACCAACAAAATAGTTTTCAACAAACAAAACTAATAAATACGGTCGTGCTTCGATGGTCGCGGCGGCCCTTGGCCTCCCCTCGCCTTTCTGGCTGCCTGTTGTGCTGCCCTCGTATGGAGGCTAGTGTACATGAGGGGGAACGCGACGTCGTGCAACATCGTCGGGGGTGGTGTCGCTAAGGCTGCCCCCGATCTAGATGCCACCACCGCGATCGATTTTTATATTTATTTAACATTTTTCAGAACACATCTTTGCCGACAGTTTTTATAATTTACTTAACATTCCTTGTTGTATGCTCGTGTGCACCACTTAATGAATGAAACAAACTATAGGATGAACTTTGATTATCTTGAGAACTTTAAATAGTATAGTTGTTATTAATGGAAGCATTCTACCATTGCCTACAAAATTTAGCGGTGAACTAAATAAACTATGCAAAGCAAGAACCACATATTCACTGTAAGTTAGGCGCATAAGAGAATATATGGAACATAATACCCTTTGTAACACTTAGGTTGTAACATCATTTTGCATGTGTTACAAAATACTACATTTTTGTAATATTTTAGGCATAACACTAGTTTTGTGTTGCTATAATTATTGTTTGGAACACAATTTTACAAAACAAGTTCTATGTGTTACAAACTCGTTTGGAACACATAGTTTTGTGTTCCTATGAAATGTTCTTGTAACACATTGATGGAGTAGAGATATGAACATCGGAGGAGCTCAACACCATCACTTTGCTCTATTGTTGCGCCTCGACATGCAATATATTAATGATATTGTCTAGTAATTTACTGCTCATAACATCATTGGCCGACAAACCTTGGTAATTGCAAAGCAATTTTATTGAAAACCCCACTGTCTGCTTAACCTTGAGAGTCCCTTTGACTGATGTTAGATGGGGAATCTATCAGATATTAATGAAACAATAAGCATAGATAAGAGAGGCCATATCTCTCTACCACCACTGACATGAAAATGCCCATAAAGTTTAGATACTCCGCTGCCATTCTGGAGCTTGATCTACAGACCAGGACAGACCCTACAGATGACATGTACGACCTCATAATACGTTCACTAATGATCTCCACTAGTATGCTAACAATCATGATATCGCAGAATCTTTCAAACTGATGTGTCTAATGTGCTGATGGAAAACCCTCAAGAGTTCATCAAGCACATCTTTTTGATGTAGCTCAACTGGAAATTTTCGAAAATATGCTCGTAGCATGCAGGACAACTCAGGGACCAAAGTGGTTGGTCCCACTCATATATATATTCATCAAGCTTTATGAAAGGCAGAATGCGAAAATTGACGAGCTATGCCACTATCTAAATAGCATATGACAGAAACTCAAGATATGTCATCTTTCACTATCCTTAATACCACTGGGTAGAGATTGTTCATGAATAAATTATTTAGTGGTGCATCATATTCATCAGGGTTTATTCTGTTTCTCACTGCAGCCAAGGCCTCAAATAGGTAGTAGCCCAAGTCAGCATTCTTTGGGTCATGAAGCAGTTTGGTAAGAATGGCCACAAGAGAAGAGATGGCCTGATGAATGACGGAAACGGTTATCTTAGCAGTTGCAAGAACCTGCACAAAGCAGCTCATCAAAAATGGGTTGTTAGTTGAAGCTGGAAAAGATAGTGCTCTAGAAAGATTTTGTACAGCCTCTAGAGAAAGAGGGTTTATATCAGCAGCAACATAGCATGGAGACATCATCACCGTGTTCACCCCTTGTACCTGGATTGCATCCTTGATGATTAACATGCTCTCAATAGCGGTTGCAGCAAACGAGTGGACTACAACAGAGTCGTGCTGCACAAACCTTGCGATGTTTGGCAGCATTGCTAGCACAGTGACTTTCAGGATTTGGTCCATATATTCCTTCAAGAACCTGAGAACAGCAGCTATTAGCATAGGCTCAGATTTATGATCAGGGGCCAGCTCAGGAATAACTACTAACTAGTTGACACCCCGCGCGTTGCTGCGAGAACTCTAAACAATTATATTTAAAATAGCTTCCCAAAAAACATCTATTCTCAAAGCACATAGTAGTAATTGTTCATGCGATGCCTCATATGGTTAGAATCAACATCCTCAAAAATGCAACTAAATAAGGATTATAATCAACATGTTGGCGTAGCCATAGTTAAATTGAAACAACTCGGTAAATATGTAGAGATTGAAGCATATAGTAGATGGTGTGATAGCTGAAATCAAGCAAAACGAAAAAGAAAGGGGCACAACATGGTAGTACAGCACACCTGGTCATTGGATGATTAATAAACCCAAAGATTTCGGGCGCCAAAGATTTCTTGCATCTTGAAGTATCATTAGCTGCATCACCTAGGTCTGCAGGGCCAGTTTTGCAGCAGGAAGAATCACGATGTCATAACAGAGTATGCCATCCTCATTTGCGGAAGTAAATATTTTGGAAACACTATCTGAAGCAGAGCATCATATAGTAGGGCACCTTCAGGCACCACTTGATCATTACATGGGGAAATATCATTAAGGTGGCCAAATTTTGCATTGGTGTCTGTTTTGTTACTTCGTTAGGTAAACCGATAATGACCTTATTTTCGAGCTAGAGGACCGTGGAACTTGTCAGTTGTTTCATCAAGTAAGCCACTGACAGCTATATCTTCATCTTTACTTGGGATGACAGTATGAAGGGTAGCAACTTTTGAGTTATCTTCAGGCTGCTCATTTGCCAAACCCAAGAGATCTTCAATCTCATGAACCAAAGATGATAAAGACTAATTATTTCTTCTTGTTTTGCAAAAATTCTTCAGATTTGTCATTAACACAACTTAGTATTTTGATTTGACCTTCAACCCGGCTCAATGCTGTCTCCACATTTCCTGAACTTTTAGAACCCCAACCCATTCCTCGGCCATAGGGATAACTTGCAGAATTCCAAGCTCAACTTTGCTAATGTGCTTGCAATTTCCAGAGAGGCTAAATCGATTCATAACAACCTGCAAAATTGAGATGAAATCATCTATATGAACCTGCAAAATTGAGAATGTTTGGAAGGGGCAATAAATCGAACACATTGAGTGCATGAAATCAATCAAACTATGAGGGTTGTAGGTGCACAAAATCAAATGATTGGAAAGCAAAATGACTGAACAACAATTGTACGCAAGCATTCAAAATAGGAGCACTTGAATTGGGAACGCACAATGATGAGGAAGGGGAGGCCAAATGTGAAACGCTCGCACCTGTCGCAGAATGAGGAGGGAGGCAGTCCGGAGGTGCTGTCTGGACGGCGAGGTGATCGACAGATGGCAAGGGAGGCGGTCCCTTGGCCTGCTGCAGGATTGAATAGTGAGGCGGGTGGGCCACGGAAGATTCAGTTGGCGTCGACGATGTCAGGCGGGGCCGGCGCTAGGCTGACGGGGACGAAGAGGTGGCCTGCGAGCGTGCCCCGTGGACGGTGACGCTAGGACGGTGAGGGGAGGGAGATCGACGGCTGCAGGCGGAGAAGCTTGTTTGGGGTAACTTTATGGATAGGGAAGGTGGCAGAGCGGTGAGGGGGCGCTGGTCAGCTGGTGGGGAGGGGAGGGGGCGGCGACGGGATTCAAGGAGCTGCGGGTGGATGAGAAGGGGCACCGCGGGCTTCGAGGCACGGGTGGAGAAGGCAGGTAGGTGAGGGCGCGGCGGGGGTGAGTGGGATGACGTCATTTCCTGACGTGGCTCCCTGAGGATGGAGAGAAGTCTCTAGTAGGGATCACTTATATAGTTTTGTATGATGATAATGATGATGATTGGAGAAAGTGGTCAAGAATAAAATTATATGCCCTGCCACTAGTCTTGATAGCAACGAGAAGGTATAGTCCAGTATATTTGTCATTCCAATTTGTTGCCCCGGCAGCCAACAATCTCTGGACAAATGGAACCACCTAGTGCACAAAGTTGGTTGCAAGGCTCCGCAGCAACATCAATGTAGTCGAAAAGGATGTAGCCACATCACTACTCTCTAAGTCACGCTTGACGAATTTATTGGCTTCCCCGTAAAAAGCTCTTCATTGTCACCATGTAGGCATAGATAAGGTGTCACACATGTATCAAATAGATCATTTACCATGTCTCGCAATATTGTATTTGCATGCTGACCAACATTTGTTAGTTGCAATTCTGCATCGTATTATTTTTTACTACAATATATACCAGGAGCTGATTATTCATCGAGAAAATAAAATTTTAACTAACTTCGTGTTCAAATATTTATAATCTATTGACTTTTAGTTCCGACACTTGATTCTTATTTCAAAATTATGTAAGTAGTAATTTTTAATTTCCTTTAGCATCAAAAAATTGAAATGTGATTTATGTTTATCTTTTCGAAGAATTTTTCAATAAAAACATATAGTCAAATATTACGAGAAAAAATAGTATTGACAAATACTTCAAATCAGATGGAGTATCTTGGTGTGAATTGTGAAAGGCTTTTAGCCTAGTGGTTATAAGAGCCTCACTAAAAATTGAGGTCTTATGTTCTACTCCTCGTGAGAGCGAATTTTCTAGAATTTAGGACATGTTTGGAATGCCCTGTTAAAATTTAGCACCTTGCTAAAGTTTAGCACCTCTCAAATGAAGTGCTAAACTTTAGTACCTATGGTGTTTGGATAGTGCTAAACTTTAGCAAAAGGAGATGGACAAAAGACCTCCATACCCCTAATTAATGCCCACTCTCTCTAAGAGGAGCCCTAATTAATGCCCACTCTCTCTAAGAGGAGAAAGAGAAAAAAATGAAGGGTGGACTGTGGACATGGAGTCCACTTTTAGCAACTTTTAGTACCTCCTTAGCTGCTATATACCTTGCTTAACTTCAGCAACCAACTTTTAACACCTTTTAGCACACATGTTCCATGGCGTTGTGCTTTCAGTGCTAGGTGACGTTCTCGTATACAAAAAAGAACCTATGGTGGCTTCATCAATGTCACAGATGTGTCGATCTAGAGCCTGTTCCGTTGATCTATTGAATTGTATTCAGCTGGTAGATAGAATATAGTGTTGTGTGAGAGGAAATAAGCCGAAACAAACCGAGACAAGCCGAGGCCTTAGTCTTCGAAGATGCTTATAGTTGTACAGATGGTTGGGCATTGTGCGTCCATTGTATGCCAGTGTGTTGTATTGGGCCTTGCGTCCATTGTATACCAGTGAGAGGCTTCACATATCTGTCAGGGTGATAGTAAACTAGGAATAATCGCGCGCTACGCCCATAGAGCATGTGTGTCAGGATATTGGTATGACCTGTTAGAAGATAGGTAATATTCCGGTATATTTTAATTCCATAATTAAATAGACATTTCAATATTACGGTGAGTGAAACAATCCATGTGCAAATGTTTATGTTTAAACAACAATTAAACATAAATATATTCATAATTATACAACTAATAAATATGAATACTAGTTTAAGAATGTACCCCGTGGAAGGTAGGGTGACGAGGGCCTGGATTAGGGCCCCCTTTCAATGGCAAAATAATCACCCTTGAGACGGAGTCATCTGACACCATTGACAATGTGAAGGCCAAGATTCAGTATAAGGAGGACTGTGGATCCTTGTCAAGACCATCACTGGCAAGACGCCTCGTCTCCGACCAGTAGGAGGCTTCCCCGACAAGTCTCCGGCTGGGGATGGCTTCTCCGACAAGTTTCCGTCCCGCACGAGGAGTCTCTGCCCCGCACGACAAGTTTCCGTCCCGCACGAGGAGTCTCCGCCCCGCACGAGGAGTCTCCGCCTCGCCTCCGACAACTTGCTCGTTCGCACGAGCAGTTTCCGTCTCCGACTAAGGCGAGGCCCGCACATGAAGGTCGGAGCGAGGAGACCAGGGCCCACACGAACGTGGCGCCATCCCGACGACCGGACTCCCCCGCAACGACGCGTGGGGCGCCAGTTCCCCATGCCATGCAAACACGCCAGCTGGCGGCGCGCGCGGGCGACCGGCTCTGACAAGAGTCGTAATGCGGCACTGTTCCGCCGCGCGGCCCCCGACGCGCCGTCCCGTCCGACTCTGCGGCACGCCAACCCCGTCAGAGGCACTCGAGTGCCCCCTACAATTAGCATTGGCCTAGGATTAGGCCCTAACGTGGCGGGCTCATCCCGTACTCGGGCGGGCTGAGTCAGCACCAAAGAGCTCGGAGGAAACGCCAGGTGCCCGGGAAGAACAGCGCCGCCCGGCCACGCGGCGGCCTCGACGACAACATAGCTCAGCCTCCCTTCAATGCGCCCTGACGGACAGCGACGTGCGAGAAGACATCCCAGCGGCGTAGGACTGTAGCTTTTACTTGATTTCCCTTTTTGCCCCTCCCCCTTGCGTCTATAAAAAGGAGAGGAGGGCAACCGTCACAAGGGCTGACGAACTGAACACTCACACCCTAGGGACTTGGGCTCGATACCCTCTCCCGACAAGTTTGTAACCCCTACTACAGACATCCCTAGCGCAAGAACACGGCAGCTCGATACTGGATGTATGGTATTACTCCTCGGAGGCCCGAACCAGTCTAAATCCCGGCGTCTCTCGCGCTAACCATCCGGGTCGGACACACGATCCGATACAAATTTACTGCTCGGTGGTTGAGAACCCTGACAGTTGGCACGCCAGGTAGGGGCACATCGTGTGTCTCACCGAACTTCACCAACGATCCGGATGGAGGGCCGCAGGGTTTCGCTAAGTCCTGGGGCCACCATGCGTTTTGGCTCCCTCGGCTTCGTCTACACCGGGCCGGTAGAGTCCGTCGTCAGGCGCACCTTCGCCCGACCAGCTCGCCCCAACGCCTTGATGGCGTCGGCGGGGCACGCGGTGTTCGTCCGAGGCTTCTCGGACGAGATGATCATGGCCATGTTGGGGCCAAACCCGACACAGGAGCGTTTTAGGCTCGCCGCCTACTACCTCACCGACCTCGCCTTCCAGGCCAGCGGAGCCGAGACGCTCGCCTGGGGCGAGTTCATGGAGCGGTACACCGCCATGTACCCCCGTGGACACCAGGGCCTCCCGGACGACCCGGTGACGGCCTACGTGGACGCGCTGCGAGCGTCTTACGCCGCCCCGGGCTCCACGACGACCCGACAGGCAGCACCGGCACCCTCGCGCGACTTCACACGCGAGTGCTTCGTCTGCGTGGGGCCAAGCTCAAGCAGCTCCACCGACGCGGAGCCGGCACCACGTCATCGCGCCACAGACGCCCAGCGCAGGGCGCGCCTCGACGAGCTCGCCGAGGCCAGATGCCAGCTCGACGAAGAGCTGGCTAACCTTCACCAGGAGCTCGGGGGGGACCACGGGCCGCGCATCCCGCAACCCGCCCTGCAGCCGGTCCCGGTGCGGGAACAGCACCGCGAAGGAGACGACGAGCGGCAGGAGCGTCGCCCTACCGCCGAGCAGTCCAGAGCTCGCGCTCTGACACCGCCGGCTCGAGGACGCGCGCGCGACAACAACCGACGTGCCAATGAGGGTGCGAACATCGACGGAGACGCCCCGTCACTTTTCAGGCGAGCGTCGCAGAACTTGGCAGCCGCGGCAATGCTGCTACACGGCTGCCCAGAGGCGGCCACCCCCGAGGAGAGGAGGGTGCGACAGCAGCTCAAGGCCCTCCTCGAGACGGCGGCAGCACAGCAAGCGGAGAGCTCCGCGTCACACCAATAGTCGGCGCACGACAGGAGAGCGGCACCCTCTGCGCACCGCCAGAACCGGTCCCCCTCGCGGCATCGGAGCCACGGGGACGGAGCCGGAGGGTCGGCGGTTAAGCAACGTCTTGGACCCAACCGTGATGCCCGGGATACCATCGAGGCTCGCCGCCAGCATCGACAACTATGGCAACACCAACAACCGTGACCACCGTGACGAGCGCCGCCCGCACCGACAGGACGACCGAAGGTGCGGTGAGCGCTACGACAGCGACGACGACCGCGATCGCAGCTGGTCGCCGGACCAGAGGGGCCCGCGGGCCTTTGGACAGAACGTGCGGGATGCAAGGTTCCCCTCGCGTTTCTGAGCTCCGACCAACATCCCCAGGTACAACGGGGAGACCAACCCGAGCGTGTGGTTGGAGGACTACCGGTGTAACGCCCGCGTTTTCAGCCCTAATAAATCACCTGCTAAATCACACGTGTTTTCAAAACTTTCCCGCTGAGCTCGATCGTCTCCTCAAAACCCCGATCATCCTTCCCCTCTCTCCTTCCCTCGGCGCGCGTGCCGGGAATCCCGCCGGCACCGCCCATCCCGCCCGCCATCACTCGAGCCACCGCCGCCCTCCGCGTCGTGTCGCACAGCACCGCTGCAGCGCCGCTGTCGGCCACCTCGCCGGGAATCCCGAGCCCGCCATGGTCCCGCCAGCCGGCCTGCTCCGCTGCCGACACCGCACCAGCCCGCGGAGTGCTCGAAACCGGGAAATTTCCGCCGAAAAATCTTTTCTTTCCCTCTCCTAATTTTCCTAGGATTTTCTCTTAATTCTTTTCCTTTTCTCCTTTTTCTTTTCTCTTCTTTTCTCTTTTTCCTTTTTCCTTATTTTCTTTTCTTCCCTTCCTTCTTTTCCCTCCTCCTTTTCCTTTCTTCTCCCTTCCCCGGCGCCTCTGTTCTGGCCAGCAAGGCCAGCGGCCCTGCTCTGCCTCGCCGCACCGCTGGCCCAGCTGCTCACCCAAGCTCGCCGCACCGCTGGCCCAGCTGCTCACCCAAGCTCGCCGCGCCGTGCCACCGGCCAAGCTCGCCGCGCCGTGCCACCGGCCAAGCTCGCCGCGCCGTGCCATTGGCCAAGCTCGCCACCACCGCTACGAGCCAGCGCGCGCGCGCCCACGCACGCCAGTGCAAGCGCCGCGCCGGCCGAGCCGCACCGCGCCGCGCCAGCCTCGCCTCTCCGGCCCCGCTCCGCCGCACAGACACCGCGCTGGTCCCACGATGAGACGTCGCCCTGCAGCTCGACGCCGCGGCCGCCATTAATACGCCTGCCCGCCCCGTCGCCTCCAAGCACACCGCCGCCGCTAGCCGCCGGCCGCTCCGCGCCAAGCTTGCCGCCACAACACCAAGCCGGCCCCGCCCCGCGGCTCAATCCGCATTCAACACACAGCGACGCTGCCGAGCCATCCAATCACCATTACCACACCGCGACGCCGCCCTTCACGCCACCACTGCTCCGCCGCGTCTCGTCACCACAATAACGCCGCCGCCGGCCAAGCACACCCCGCCAAGGCCACCACCGGAAAAATCTCCCTCGAAACCGACCTTCAGCGCCTATAAAAGGGCCGGCGCCACCTCCTCACCACCCCACACCTCGCCAGCGAGCTCACACTGCCTCCCATCGCGCCGCCACCGCCGCCGCATCTCACAACCACCGCGCCGCCGCAGAGGGCCATCCACGGTCCATCAGAGCTCAAGGTGAGCGCGGGGGCGAGATCCCCTCGACTTTCTTCCCTTTTTCCCCCTCTCCCGGGCCGCCGTCGAGGCTGGAAGGGCCGCCGGCGCCGCCGCGGCAGAGCCGCCCCCCTCCCTCCTCTGATTCGGGTGAGGAGAGGAGAAAGAAGGGTAGTTTTGCCCTTAAGCCCCTCCCTTTTCTCTATTTTACACCCGAGCCTTTATACTATTCTATCTTTCTCTTTTTCTTTTCAAATGAAACCCTGTTAAATAAATTATTCACTAATAGGTCCCCGCTTCTCTAAAATATTTTACAGTCAAGCCCAGGAGCCCTTCTAAACTAAACCTTATACTCTTTTTTTATTGTAACCACGTCCTTTTTAATTTAAACCTGCTTGCAACTAGGTCCTTAGCTTCTCTTAGTTAATCCTAATGACGTTTTAACGCGTCATTTCATGTCCACCCGATCAAGCCCAACTCTTGCCCCGACCTCTTCCTCTGCATTTCCGCCGAGCCACCCATCCCTTTTCCCCATAAATAATATTTATTCCTCCTTGTCTATTTATTTATTCCTCGAGCTCAGCCGGTAAAGACCTGTGTGCTGGTATTGATTGCATGCTTGCTTGTGTGTGCCGTAGCCGACGAAGTAAACGAGGAAGAGTACCACGAGCCGGAGCTTGGAGCCGAGTACTGCGAGCAGGAGCCCGAGATCCCGAACCACGAGCAGGAACTCCCCGAGGACTTCGAAGACGGCAAGTTCAATCTCATCCTTTGATGCATGCTTTGATCCCAGTTTTATAAATACAACCCTATGACCCGTTTTATAAATTGCATATTGTTTTACTATTGAAACCCGGTAGGATAGCCACCCTTGATTGCTATGATTGATCTTTGATTGCCCTAAATGAATTCTTTAAAATGAGTAAGTGCTTTAAAAACGGGAATGGGATATTTTGGAAAATGAGTAAAGAACTGGGTAGACGGGATGGACGCGTGTGTCAGGAGTATGGGTGAGCTCGTACCTTTGTGGTTGAGCGTGTTGGAGATGTCCATCTTGTCGTTAAGGACCGGGTTGCGTGACATCTCACCTGACCCAATTATCGTACTACCACTCGACCGTTGTATGTGGCAACGGCTTAGCATAAATCCCACTAGTTAATCTACTTGCCATCAGGAGTGCGGGTGAGCAGCGGGAGATCAAGGAGTAGGGGTACGATCTGTGTGAGGTACGCCCTGGTTACGTGAGATAACCCCTTGGTTGCTCCCGTGGTGGCTCGTAGGGTTAGCTAAGGTGGGTAATGGCTTTGATAGGATCCGCGCCGACACTAAGGTGTTCGTGTGGCGGTACCCTACTTGTGGGTAAAGATGTACAACCTCTGTAGAGTGTAAAACCTATTCGAATAGCCGTGTCCACAGTATTGGACGAGTCACGGTGGGGTCACAAAACTAGTTCTTGGGTTTGGGATGTTTTCATGGCGTGAGTTGTTTTCTGGAAAAGTGTGTGGCTGTGTGCCCGGGCTACTGCGGACGGGGAGTCCGGTAGTCCCTAATTGGTTTTCTCAAAACAACTGAGTTACTTGGGTTATAAAAATTGTTTGCGAAAACCTTTTCGAAAATGAACCCCTGCATGAGTAAATGTGTTTGCAAAATAAACCTTGACCTGATTCTTGACATATCCTGTGCATGATCTGCTTATAAGCCCCTCCGTGGGTGGGGTTGAACTTGTTGAGTACGTATGTACTCACCCTTGCTTGTTTAACTGTTTTTCAGAGGAGGATCCCGATTTCGTTCCCGAAGACGTCGAGTAGGTCGCTGCCCTACACCCAACCGTGCCTGTGGACTCAGGGTCGCCACAGAGAGCTTCCATGGCGTGGTACTCTGATGAGGCCTTAGAAGCCTTCGCTATCGTAGTTTGGTCTTTAGCTTTTGTGTTGTTTCTCGTGGCAGTGGCGCTCCCGTGCCCACTATGCCGCCGTGATGTAAGGGACTGAACCACCTGTTGTAATAAATGTGTTGCCAGCCTCCTGGAACTGGTATTTATGTCACATTTAGTCACCTCTGTTGAGGGGACGCTTCAACCGGCTCGCGTGCCACGCGGGCCGGGCGACAGATGACATCTTCATCATCAAGAACCTGCCGCTCTACCTCGGCGACTCCGCGCGGACCTGGCTCGAGCACTTGCCTCGTGGCAAGATCAATGACTGGATGGAGTTGCGCCTGAGAGCCAGGTGTGGTTCGAGGACCGGTGGATGGTCGCTTCCTGGTGTGATGAGTGATTGACAAAGTGGTGTGGACTGATTCTTGGCTAAGTATTGCAGGTGCAGGTTGCGGCTTGACTGGTGCAGGTGCAGGTGAAGAACAAGAGTGAAAGGTCGTTGCCGGTGAGGCCTCCAGGTGTGGAGAAGACAAGTAGGCTTGGTTCGAGGGACCCGGTGGCCAGTGGGGTCAAGTGCGGGCCGCATGGTGGCAAGAATGGCAAGATGAAGTCATGGACGATTTCTTGGTTGAGCCTCAAAACCAAGGTCGAGCCGGGACTACGTGGGAGCTGAGTCATGAGTGGTGATTGGCGGAGGCTACACCGAGTTCGCGGGGTTTCCGGTGGTTCACCAGAAAACCACTGGGTTCCTTGGTTGATCCACAAAGCCAAGACCGAAGAACCGAAGACGGAGGTGCAGCAGCTCCAGACCGGTCTGACCGGTGGGTCTGACCGGTCTGACCGGTGGGTACCGGTCTGACCGGTGAGGAGCACCGGTCTGACCGGTGTGCGACAACACAATCCGGAATCTTCGAAGCGGAGGACACACGTCGGGATCGCAAGGCTTGCGTCGAGGCTAAGCAAGTTTGCGGTCGCTGGGCATCCGTCCGATGGAGCGAAGACAAAGATTTCTGAATTCGCCCTTGAGGGGCATGTATCCCTAGTTAGCTAGTAAGGGTATTTTCATCTTTCGGCTGCCTCCATATAACCCAAGTGGTGAGAGGATGGCAGCCATCTCTTGGAACCCTAGCTCATTTGCTTTCCTATTTTCTCTTCCTATTTTCCTTAGGATTTTCTTAGGACTAGCTTGAGAGCTTCATGGTGAGATCTTGTGAGAGGGAAGGATGATCGGGCGGCAAGCTAGACCTTGTATGAACCTCTTTGGTATGTATAGATGATTCGGCGTGGTTTCTCAAGGCTTGGATGTGTCTTTCCCGTTTCTCCTTTTTGGTGATTTTCGGAGCCCTTTCTTGGCGATTTTCTTGGAGCGATTTCGAGGCCTTTCTCTTTGGGATTTGGTGGGGGATGTATGCATGAACCCTTCGTGGTTCTTTTCCCTTTGACTCCCCTCCCAAATCAGTGAGTAAAGGGGCTTGATTTTGGGGTTTTCGTGGCTCTAGGGTTAGAGGCGTTCTTGGTGGGATTTCTTCGATTCCTCTTGATTTAGCAAGTTTTGGTGGACCAAATCTTGGCTATGGAGTGCCCATGAGGTGTTCCTACTATCCCCAAAGTCTTGCACAAATCTGTGGAGCGATTCGGGAGATCGGGAGTTGGATTTGGGGGAGTTGACCCGCGGGTGCTGTTCATCCCCGAGCGGCCCAGCCTGACCGGTCTGACCGGTGCTGCTCACCGGTCTGACCGGTGCAGAGGCTTTGTAGGTTTTGCCTCGGGTGAACGTTTTGGTGAGTTCGTTGTAGTCCCGTGTTGCTGCTGTTTCGAGTTTGGGTCAGTTTGAAGCTCGGTAGGCCTGTTTGGTGGATTTGGGGTTTCCTGGCTTGAACCGGTCTAACCGGTGAGCTACACCGGCCTGACCGGTGTAGGGGCCTTCTGTGGAAGTTCCCAGGTTGTACCAACAGGGACCGGTCTGACCGGTGGTGCTCACCGGCCTGACCGGTGTGGGTCAGTAGCGCTCGAGTTGCTAGTTCCGCTGCGTTCTCGAGTTCGTGAAGGTGGTTGTTGGTTCCTAGGACTAGTAGCACTTCAGTGGCTACGTGGTCTTGACCAACTTGGGTAGTTGAGTCGGAGACGTGTTTTGGAAGCCGTGTTCGTCTTGTTGGAGTTCTCATCTCCTTCGAGAAGAATTTTTATCGGCTCCCATTCACTCCCCCCCCCTCTCTGGTTCGCCTAATCAGTCCTTCAATTGGTATCAGAGCCGGTTCGGGTCTTTATTGACTCTTACCAGTCTAAGATCCAAAGATGGCGTACCAGGAACGGGGTTCGGGTCCTCCGCACTTCGATGGGAAGAACTACCAGATGTGGCAGAGGCGGATGGCAGCGTTCCTCCGCGGAAAGGGTCAGATCCTTTGGGACGTCACGGTGAACACAGCTTATGTTCATCCGATGAACTTCCTTGCTCCAGGATCGAGGGATATGTTCGAAGCCAACAACAAGGCTGTCGACTACTTGTTTCGTGCTCTGTGTCAGCCTGAATTCGATCAGGTTCAGACAGAGGACTTAGCTTGTAGGATTTGGGAGCAGTTGAAGGATGCTCATGCTGGGAATGCTCAGGTTCAGGCTCGGATGTACGTGACTTACCGGAGAGAGTACGAGAACTTCACTCATCTCCCCGATGAGTCCGTCGATACCCTTTTCCAGCGGTTTACAGTTGTGGTGAACAACATGAGAGCCAATGTGGACGTGCTCCCATACGATGATCATGATAGAGCCATGAAGCTCTTGCACTCGTTGGATCGTACCGTATGGGACGGGAAGTTTGAGGCTATTGTTGTGTCTGAGAAGTATGACACCTTGACGGTGAACGAGCTGTTCTCGAAGCTCAAGTCGGCTGAGTTGGACCGTGGTATGACAGCCAAGATCGAGAGCCCGACTGATTCTCATAGTCTCGCTCTCGTTGGTGGCAAAGGAGCTAAGTCTAACGCTAACTCATCCTCCAGGATGTACTCTCTGTCTTCTTTGATGTCTTTGCCAGACGAGGAGTTCGACGTGCTTGGAGAGGACGAGCTGGCATTGCTGACCAGGCGGTTCGAGAGGCTGCACGAGAACCGGGTGAACACGAGGAGGACAGCACGGACGTGCTTTCAGTGCGGCAAGCTAGGACACTTCGTCGCTGACTGCCCGGAGAAGATGGAGAACAAGGACGGCTACAAGGACGGCTATAGGCACCGATCGAGTAAGGACGGCAAGTACCGATCGAGGCGCGATCACAAGCACAAGAACAAGCACAAGGACGAGCGACAGTCGAGGAAGAAGGACGGCCGCGGCAGGAAGGCCCGAGCGATGGTCGGAGCGAGCGACGTCAACTCCAGCTCCGCCTACTCTTCCTCGAGCTCGAGTAGCAGTGAAGATGAAGGTGATCGGCGCAAGAACAAGAAGTCATCCAGGAACTTGAGCGGGTTGAGCTGCTTCGCGGGAGATGGCTTCTGCGGCATGGCTCGTAGCTCCGGCAGCAAGAAGAGTCACCAGAGTGACTTGGACTCCGACTCCGAGGATGAGGTATGTGATGAGCTCTCCTCTTTGCGCAAGGAGAATGATGAGTTGGTTGACTTGCTTGATAATCGCGATCACATGCTTAGAGAGGCCAAGAAGATGAGGAAAGAGCTTAGGGCCTCATTAGAAGATGCTAGGAACTGTGTGGCTGAGCTAGAAACCCAGAACCTAGATGCTAAGCTTGAGATTGATTCGCTTAAGGCTTCTCCTGTGGTTTCTGATGAGATTGATTGCTGTGATTGCTCTGTGTACCTAGCTGATCTTACTGCTCTTAAGGATAAGCATGCTTCTACTTGTGATGAACTAGATATGCTTAGGGTTGAAGTGGCTGAGCTTAAGTCTAGACCTGCTTTGCTAGGTGTTTGCACTTCTTGCCCTGTTTTGCATGGAAAGATTGATGAGATGCATGCTTACACTGTTTCGCTTGAGGCTAAGTTGAAAGAGCCTATTCCCACTTCTTGTTCTACTTGTGAATTGCATGCGGTTAAGAATTTGGAGCTTGCGCATTATGTTGATCGCTTGCAGGATGAGAATGATGAGCTGAGAAAATGTATGAGCTGGTTGTCGGGTCAGGAGCCTCAGCTTGGTATCATGATAGCGGCTTTCAAACGCTATGATGGTCGGGCACTTGGGGCTGACAAGCTTGGAGAGAACAGTGGTGAGGGAGTTGAGAGAGTTGGAGAGATTCCTATCCCACCACTAAACAGATACAAGAACAAGTTTGAGCCCAAGCCTAACCATCTCAGAAACAAACTTGACACTACTCCAGATCCACCAATATTCCCTCACCCAACAAATGACTTCCAGAAACCGGTGAAGTTTGTGAGCCCAAAGGGAGGTGAGGAAGGAGAGAAGAAGGGTGAGAAACCGAGTGGGCAGCCCCAACCCAAGACTAAGCCTAAGCCACAGCCCATGAAGTTCCATTGTCGGTATTGTGGGAGAGATGGTCACAAGGATGAGTTTTGCTTCAAGAAGAAGCGTGAGGAGAGAATGGCTAGAGAGTGGGCTAACAAGGACAGGTACCACCCCTCTAATGGTGTACCTGAGCCTCGTATGTTGATGTCCAGAGCCAAGGCGATTGTAAGGACGGTTCCGGCTTGGGGAGACCGGAAGGCAGCAGGTGGTGCTGCTGGCCGAGCTACACCGGTCAGACCGGTGCACTACACCGGTCAGACCGGTGCAGGTCTGGGCAGACAGCGAGTTGATTTTCGTGCTCGTGAGGATGCTCAGTTTGGTTCTGGTGGTCGTGGTTCTGGTGGTTGGTCTGGAAAGTTTGCAGGTGGTTAGTTTGCTAGGCGTTCTCCACCTCGTGCTCAATAGGGGGTGGGAGGAGTCGTAGCTTTGAGATGGAGAGGAGGAACGATCCACGGTTTTCCTTTCGTGGCTTTCGTCCTCCTCCAGCTAGAGAGGGTTGGTTCCCTCGTAGTGGTTACCGTGGTGGTGTTCGTGGTGGTAGCTTTGATAGGCATGATGATTTGGTTTGTGCTAACCCCACTTTGGAGCAAATGGCTCGGCACTGGTTTTACTCTTTTGGTACTAACCCCAGTGCTGAGTCGTTTGTTCACTCAAGTGCTCGCTTTTGAATTTCAGGTGGGAGACTTGAGGAACGTTTGGTTGATTGACTCCGGTTGCTCGAGGCATATGACCGGAGACAAGGGGTGGTTCTCAAGTCTCGTCCCGGTGGTGTCCAAGACATACATCACCTTTGGGGACAATGGGAGAGGGCGTGTGCTATCAGAAGGTGAGATCAAGGTAAGTGACAAGGTCACTCTCAAGCGGGTTGCTCTTATTCAATCGCTGGGGTTCAATTTGCTTTCTGTGTCCCAGTTGTTGGATGAGGGTTTTGAGGTGTTGTTTCGGCCTGGTGGTTCTCGGATTTTAGATTCTCGAGGGGACCTTGTTTGCATGGTCGTTCCCGAGGGTCAAGTGTTTCGAGCTAATTTCTCTCAGTCTTCTGGTGTGGAGCGTTGCTTTTTGGCTGGTTCTTCGAGTGAGTTGTGGAAGTGGCATAGGAAGTTGGGTCACTTGAGCTTTGACCTTTTGTCTCGCTTGAGTAAACTCAATTTGGTCCGAGGATTGCCACGGTTGAGGTTTGAGAAAGAGTTGGTTTGTGCGCCGTGTAGGCATGCCAAGATGGTAGCCTCTTCTCACCCGCCTCTCACCGATGTGATGACTGAGCGTCCATGCGAGCTGCTCCATATGGACCTTGTTGGCCCAGCTCGTGTGCGATCAGCGGGTGGGAAGTGGTATGTCCTTGTTGTGGTGGATGACTACTCTCGGTATGCGTGGGTGTTCTTTCTTGAGGAGAAAGGGGAGACATTTGGTTTTGTTCGAGATCTTTTCTTGAGGTTAAGAAACGAGAGGCACGGAGATGCCATACGAGCGATCCGCAGTGACAATGGATCGGAATTCAAAAACTCTCGCTTCGAAACCTTTTGCCATGACTTGGGTCTTGAACACCAGTTTTCGAGTCCGTATACGCCTCCCCAGAATGGCGTTGTGGAAAGGAAAAACAGGATCTTATGCGAGATGGCTCGGTATAGGTGGCCAAACGGGCCTGGCCCGCTGGGCCGGCACTAGCACGGCCCGATTTGGCACGACACTAGCACGGCCCGGCCCGACGGCCTTAGTGCTAGTGCCGTGCTAGTGCCCAGCCCGTGCTAGTGCCTGGGCCTCAAAGTCGGCACGCGGCACGGCCCGTGGCACGGCACGGCTAATGGGCCGGCCCGTTAGCAGCACGACGAGCAGGCCGCGCGCGCGGCACGACAGCCGTCGATCCCGGCCGCCCGCTCCATCCGACCGTTGCCATTCGACCGTTGGAGCTCCGCTGCGCCTGGGCTATATAAGCCGCCTGCCCCCGGCCGGATCAGAAAACCTAACCCTAATTTCATTCCCCCTCTCGCTCGCCGCCGCACTCGTCGTCCTGTTCGTCTCGCTCAGTCACTATCGCCTCCGGTCTCCCCTCTCTCGATCTCCTCCTCTCCTCTCCTCCCCTCTCTCGATCTCCTCTCATCTCTCGCATCCGGTGGCCTTGCGCCGTCGGCGGCTCGGCACTGGCACACGGCACGGCCGTCTCGCCCCGTGATTTCGATCTCGGGCAGACGATGTAGCATCATCCTCTCCTTGTCTCCGCCGTCGTCTACCTCGCCGTCGCCGGTCTCCGGCCACTCAGGTGCTCCGGATCCAGGTCCGTCGAGGAACCCGGGGGCTGGATCCATTCGTCGTTGTCGTCGCCGGTATACCTGGTGCTCCAGCCGCAAAGGTACGAGAAAACCCTACCCTAGATTTCTAGATCTGTCCTATTTTCTTGTATTTGATGTGTTTTTAACCCAAGATCTTGCTTGTTGCCTTGCTTGTGCAGCTGTTGAGGGACTAGGTCGCCGGCTAGCGACGATGGACGGCTCCGACGACGAAACGGTTGAGATCGGGATGAACGAGGAGCGGCGGTTGTGCGGACTAGCCGGAGATGATGACGATGATGACCTGCTGGAGGACCGCGAGGCGCTGTTCGGCCATCGCGTTGATGATCCCATCGACGTCGACGGCGAGGGCGCCGAGCCAAATGGCGCTGAGCCAGATGGCGATGAGCCTGGCTCGGAGGAGCCAGGTGCGAAGCGCAAACGTCCCTCTACTTCTCCTGTCTGGGATGATTTCCAGAAGCTCACCAAGGTTGTGAATGGTAGGGAGGTCAGGTATGGTGCCCGCTGTCTTCATTGCTCTAAGTAGTACTCTGCCCTTTCTACTGGCGGCACTGGTCATCTTTCCCGCCACCTTAAGACTTGTGTTAAGAAGCGTGAAAAGTCTCGCATGACTCAGTCTCAGATCTCTTTTAATCCTGATGGTAGTATGCGTAGTTGGGACTACTGTCCTCTTGTTGCTCGTTCTCAACTTGTTCGATTGATTGCTAGACTTGATATTCCTATCTCTATTGGTGAAACTGATGCTTTTGAAGAATACATAAAAATTGCCCATAATCCTAGATTTTCTAGAGTGTCTAGGCAAACCACCACTAGACACATTGCTAAACACTTCACTGAGTGTAAGACTAAGCTTGTTGAGACCCTTGGTGGTTCATCTGTTAATTGTGTGTGTCTCACCTCTGACATTTGGTCTGGTAATGCCAAAGAGGACTATCTTAGTGTTGTTGCTCACTACATAAATTCTGATTGGCAACTAGAGAAGAGGGTTCTAGGTCTTGTTCTTATTGATGAGTCCCACAGTGGACAAAACATTGCTGATCGTGTTGCATCTGTGCTTGCTGATTATGGTTTGTCTGAAAAAGTGTTTGCTGTTACTTTAGACAATGCTTCATCTAATGCTTCTGCAATGCAAAAACTGAGACCTATACTGTCTAAATACCTTGGTTTTGAGGTTATTGATGATCCTCAAACTTCAGCATCTACTGAGGAGAACTATTCATCTAATGCTATTAATTCCATGTTCTTGCATCAGCGTTGTGCATGTCATATTATCAACCTGATTGTTAAAGAGGCTCTTGCTGCTCTTAAACCTTTGATAGAAACCTTTAGAACTGCAATATCTTGGTTAAATTCATCTAATCAGAGAATTGCTGCATATAAAAGTTACTGCATTGCAACTGGTGTTAGGCCTAGAAAGTTTCAGCTTGACATGGATGTTAGGTGGAATTCTACCTATCTAATGCTTAAGCATCTTTATCCTCACAAGCAAAGTTTCAGTACTTTCATGCAGGCTCAGTATCCTAGGGGTGAAGGTGAGTCATTCTTGTTAACTGATGAGCATTGGGCTGTGGCAAAAAAAGTGTTATCATTTCTTGAACTGTTTTATGATGCCACAGTTGCATTGTCTGGTGTGTATTATCCTACATCACCACTTATGATTCATTATCTTGTTAAGATTGCTCTGCACCTGCAAACTTATGCTAATGATTGTCACATTAGATCTGTGGTTCAACCCATGATTGACAAATATAACAAGTACTGGAGGGACATACCTATACTTTATGCTTTTGCATTCATCTTGGACCCTAGAGCTAAAATGAAAGGTTTTACTAGGGTGCTTAGAAGGTTGGGTGTTCTCACTGGTACAGATTACAGTACTTATTTGATTACCACTAGAGCTAAGCTGACTGATGTCTATAACAAGTATGATGCTAAATATGGTGCTGTTAGGTTGAAGAGGGCTGACCCTCCAAACCTGTCTGGTAAGTCAAGATCTGCTTGGGATGAAATATATGATGATGGTCCTGCTTGTTCTAGTTCTTCTTTGCCTTGTGGTGTTTTGCCTGGTATTGTTAACATGTCTGTTGATACATCTGCAACTTCTCTGCTGCATGCGGTAAGGTCCTCGTCCTCAGCCTCCACTACTTCTGAACTTGTTTCCTACTTGGACTGTGACACTGTCAGCCATTTGTCTGATGACTTCAACATCTTGGACTGGTGGCATCAACATAAACTTACATATCCAGTTCTCTCTATCATGGCTAAAGATATCTTGACTGTCCCTGTCTCTACAATATCATCAGAATCTACCTTTAGTATGACTGGCAGGATCATTGAGGAGCGGCGAAGGAAGCTCAGGCCTGACATGGTGGAGATGCTGACCTGCATCAAGGACTGGGAGGCGGCAGAAGCAAGACTTCAACAGGCTGTGGAGGACAAGGAGCTTGAAGAAGCATTTGAAGGCCTTTTCCTAGATTAGTTCAGTAGTTAAGTATCATTTATGTAATGGGTCTGTAATATTTAGAGACTTATGGTCCTGCTGTGCTGGACCTGGACTTGGTTGATGTAAGAGAAGACAATGAACTCTTTATTGGGGCTTGGCTGTACTCTTTTCCTGTCTAGGGTTTCTCACAAGGGTGAGTTTTACCTAGATAGGTTTTTAATGAGGCAGCCATTGCACAAGCTCCCAATTAAGTGCTATTTTGTTAACTTCCTTCTGTTTGTGTCTGTGATTGCTCTTTTGAAATTGTGGTTGTCTTTGAAATATTGTGCATGAAATTCTGTTAATTTTGATGTATGTTTGACATATTAGTGCCTCTTAGTGCTAGGGCCGGCACGGGCACTATAGTGCCTTTGGCACGGCACGGCACTATCCCTTGGCCATAGTGTCGTGCTAGTGCCTGGACTACGGCACGGCGGCACTAGGTGGCACGGCACGACTAATCCGTCGTGCTGATTAGTGCCGTGCCGCTTAGTGCCGTGCCGAGTCGTGCTAGTGCCGTGCCGTGCCGGCACGGCCCGTTTGGCCACCTATATGGCTCGGACGATGCTCGACGAGCATAGGACTCCGAGAAGGTTCTAGGCTGAGGCGGTCAATACCGCATGCTATGTGTCGAACAGGATCTACCTCAGGGTTCATAAGAAGAAAACCTGTTACGAGTTGATGCACGGTCGCACACCCAAGGTGAGTCATTTCCATGTCTTTGGTTGTAAATGCTTCATTCTGAAGAAAGGGAAGAAGTTGGACAAGTTCGAGGCTAGGTCTGTCGATGGTATTTTCTTTGGTTATGCATCTCATTCTAGAGCATTTCGTGTGCTCAATCTTGAAACTAACCAAATCGTGGAGACTTGCGAGGTAACCTTCGACGAGACACAGCCACGTAGTCAGCTTGTCTTTGAGTGTGCAGGTGACGACGAACTTGGCGAGGAGATCTTTCGGGAGGAGGAGCATGAACATGGAGATGATGAAGATGGCGGTGTGGTGCCCGTAGCTGAACATGTACCCACTACTTCGACGACGATCGTGAACGGGCCCTCTCCCACACCTACAACGACAAACCCAGATCAAGGCGAAGCTGCTGTTGAGGGGGAGGTAGCATCAAGGCGAGAACCTCCCCGGCGAGTGCAAGTGGATCACCCAGCTTCGAGAATCATCGGCGACATGAATGAGCGTACTACACGGTCGAGGGTTCGGAACAATTCTCATTTCGCTCATGCTGCTTTTGTTGCCACCTTTGAGCCCAAAGACATTGGACACGTGCTATTTGATCATAATTGGGTTAATTCGATGCATGAGGAGTTGGAGAATTTTGAGAGGAACCAAGTTTGGGTGTTGGTTGACCCTCCTCCAAGGTGTAAGCCGATTGGGACAAAATGGGTGTGGAAAAATAAAGAGGGAGAGAGAGGAGAAGTGGTGAGGAACAAGTCGAGACTTGTTGCTCAGGGGTACAGTCAGAAAGAGGGGATCGACTACGAGGAGACTTTCGCTCCTGTAGCTCGTTTGGAGGCGATCAGGATCCTTCTAGCCTTTTCCGTGGCTAAAGGGTTCAAGTTGTACCAGATGGATGTGAAGAGTGCTTGCCTGAACGGTGTGTTGGAGGAAGAGGTGTTTGTGAGGCAACCACCGGGGTTTGAGAGTGAGAAGTACCCCCACCAGGTGTAAAAGTTGAAGAAGGCGCTGTATGGGTTGAAGCAGGCGCCTAGAGCTTGCTATGGTAGGTTGAGGGGGTTCCTGTTTGAGAGAGGGTTTGAGATGGGAAAGGTCGATCAGACCTTGTTTCTCCTCAGGCAGGGCAGAGATATCCTGATTGTGTAGGTATACGTGGATGATATTGTCTTTGGTGGCTCGTCTAACTCTCTTGTTGCAAGGTTTGCAGAAGACATGTGCAGGGAATTTGAGATGAGCATGATGGGCGAGTTGCAGTTCTTCCTCGGGCTACAAATCAAGCAATCAAAGGAAGGAACATTTGTGCACCAAGCTAAGTACACCAAGGACATTGTGAGGAAGTTCAAAATGGAGGACTCCAAGGCCATGGCGACGCCTATGAGTACGACTACAGCTCTTGATGCGGACGAGGAAGGTGAACACGTGGACCAGAAGGAGTACCGGAGCATGATCGGGTCGCTCCTCTACTTGACGGCGACGAGGCCGGACATCCAATTCTCGGTATGTCTGTGCGCTCGTTTTCAAGCGTCTCCGAGGACTTCGCATCGGCAAGCATTTTCAGGTATTTGCGACACACTCCCGACTTCGGCCTTTGGTACTCTGTGTCTTCTTCTTTGGCACTTCATGGATTTTCAGACGCGGATTTTGCCGAGTGTCGGTTGGATAGGAAGTCCACTTCTGGGACTTCCCAGTTCTTGGGTTCTTCTTTGGTGTCTTGGTCTTCCCACAAACAGTCGAGTGTTGCTCAATCCACTACCGAGGCAGAGTATGTGGCTGCATCTAGTTGTTGCTCTCAGCTCCTTTGGATCACATACACCATGAGTGACTTTGGTGAGGAGTATACCCATGTTCCACTTCAATGTGATAGCACCAGTGCCATAAGCGTTGCAAAGAACCCAGTGCTCCATTCCAAAATCAAGCACATAGAAGTGAGGTATCATTTCTTGAGAGACAATATAGAGAAAGGGAAGATAGTCTTGATCCATGTACCCACACATGACCAACTAGCCGATATTTTCACTAAACCCCTAGATCAAGCAACTTTCACTCATTTGCGGGGGGAGCTTGGTGTTTGTTTGATTTCTTGAGTTGGCGTGTGGGAGCTCCTTTGTAGCATATGTATAGCTTTCCTTTGTGCATTTCTTGCATTTGGCATGGCATATGTAACATGATGTATAGGCATCTTTGTATCTTAGGTTGCATGCATTTTGTATCATATGCATTGTTTAGGAAATGCTTCTCCTATATACATTGTTCACCATGGAATGATATATATGTCTTTGTGAGCTAATTTGGTAAGCTATGGTTAGTTTGGCTTAGCTCTTGATAATCTTAGTTTATATCCATGGTTGATGGCTATGTTTTTGAAAAAATTCATATGTATGCTCTCTTATGAGTAAATGCCTTTACATGATCTTGACATGTTTTTGTGGCTTGACTATACTTAATTTGTGGTTGGATAGCTTATTTTGATCATATGGGGCCAAAGGCTCATTTGCCATCATGAATGTTTAGCCCCCATGCTTGATCTTGTGGAGGGGCATAAGTTCCTTTTTGTCGCAAAGACATTTCATGTACCAATTATAAATCTGAAATTGAAATGTAAATTGCTTAGAAAATGTGCTCCCATGTCATTTGTGCTAATTTTAAATTTGCTTTGGGTGCTAAACCGTTGCATGATGCCTACCAATGAGAAGTCTCATATCTAGAAGTAGGCACATGGCTCGGTGGCTTTGACATGACATGAGGTGCTTGTGGGTGTTTATGATGGTCTTATGCTTAGAATGGTTGTCCTAGCATGAAGTTTGTGTGGCTTTGCCAATTTGACATGTTTTGCTCATGTTTAGGACTTTGCTCATGAGAGGGTAAATTTTCGCAAAATTGCTCAATTCTATCTTAGCTTCGCCCAATGGTTGTGAAACTTGGTGATGTTGTAGTTGATGTCATTACGAAGCTATAGAGTATCTAACTTACTCATTTGGGCATGTGTAGCATCCTTTGGTGAATTTTGTCTATTTGAGAAGCTCTAGGTTGCATTTTTTTGCATTTTTGGCTTGATTCATGCATTGTCAACAAGGGGGAGAAGTTTGAGCATGTTTTGCTTGCTGCATGCATTTAGAAGGTTTCCAAGTTGTTTCGAGCAAGTTTTGAGCTCGGGCAGTTCCCAGTTTTTCCCAGGTGGGCATCGGCCTGACCGGTGAGGTACACCGGTCTGACCGGTGTGAGGTCCAGGTGCTGGGCGATCTAGCACACCGGTCTGACCGGTGTGGTTGACCGGTCTGACCGGTCAGAGCAAAGCTGAAGCAGCTGCTCTATTTTGCGAGGTGGTTTGCATGCATTCGTCCAGGGGGAGTTGCATGTGTGCAGGGGGAGCTCTTTGTGGTTTTCGAGCTTTGGATTGTTGGCTTGTGCTCTTTGTCTGAGCATGGTTTTGTCTCGGATGTGTCGAGCCGTTGCCCTTGCCTAAGGGGTCCGAGACTTGTCTTCTTCAAGTGATCTTGCTCTTTGCCTTTCTTTGGCTTTCGATCGCTTGTTGGAGTTTCTTTTAGTCATTTCTTTTCTTTCTCTTTTCTCTTGGTTACCAAAACGTGTGTGTTGTCAATGCACTCATCAAGGGGGAGATTGAGAGCCAGGTGTGGTTTGAGGACCGGTGGATGATCGCTTCCTGGTGTGATGAGTGATTGACAATGTGGTGTGGACTGATTCTTGGCTAAGTATTGCAGGTGCAGGTTGCGGCTTGACTGGTGCAGGTGCAGGTGAAGAACAAGCGCGAAAGGTCATTACCGGTGAGGCCTCCAGGTGTGGAGAAGACAAGTAGGCTTCGTTCGAGAGACCCGGTGGCCAGCGGGGTCAAGTGCGGGCTGCATGGTGGCAAGAACGGCAAGATGAAGTCATGGACGGTTTCTTGGTTGAGCCTCAAAACCAAGGTCGAGCCGGGACTACGTGGGAGTCGAGTCATGAGTGGTGACTGGCGGAGGCTACACCGAGTTCGCGGGGTTTCCGGTGGTTCACCAGAAAACCACTGGGTTCCTTGATTGATCCACAAAGCCAAGACCGAAGAACCGAAGACGGAGGTGCAGCAGCTCCAGACCGGTCTGACCGGTGGGTCTGACCAGTCTGACCGGTGTGCGACGACGCAGTCCGGAATCTTCGAAGCGGAGGACACGCGTCGGGATCTCAAGGTTTGCGTCGAGGCTAAGCAAGTTTGCGGTCGCTGGGCATCCGTCCGATGGAGCGAAGACAAAGATTTCCGAATTCGCCCTTGAGGGGCATGTATCCCTAGTTAGCTAGTAAGGGTATTTTTGTCTTTCGGCTGCCTCCATATAACCCAAGTGGTGAGAGGATGACAGCCATCTCTTGGAACCCTAGCTCATTTGCTTTCCTATTTTCTCTTCCTATTTTCTTTAGGATTTTCTTAGGACTAGCTTGAGAGCTTCATGGTGAGATCTTGTGAGAGGGAAGGATGATCGGGCAGCAAGCTAGACCTTGTATGAACCTCTTTGGTATGTATAGATGATTCGGCGTGGTTCCTCAGGGCTTGGATGTGTCTTTCCCGTTTCTCCTTTTTGGTGATTTTCGGAGCCCTTTCTTGGCGATTTTCTTGGAGCGATTTCGAGGCCTTTCTCTTTGGGATTTGGTGGGGGATGTATGCATGAACCCTTCGTGGTTCTTTTCCCTTTGATTCCCCTCCCAAATCAGTGAGTAAAGGGGCTCGATTTTGGGGTTTTCGTGGCTCTAGGGTTAGAGGCGTTCTTGGTGGGATTTCTTCGATTCCTCTTGATTTAACAAGTTTTGGTGGACCAAATCTTGGCTATGGAGTGCCCATGAGGTGTTCCTACTATCCCCAAAGTCTTGCACAAATCCGTGGAGCGATTCGGGAGATCGGGAGTTGGATTTGGGGGAGTTGACTCGCGGGTGCTGTTCATCCCCGAGCGGCCCAGCCTGACCGGTCTGACCGGTGCTGCTCACCGGTCTGACCGGTGCAGAGGCTTTGTGGGTTTTGCCTCGGGTGAACATTCTGGTGAGTTCGTTGTAGTCCCGTGTTGCTGCTGTTTCGAGTTTGGGTCAGTTTGGAGCTCGGTAGGCCTGTTTGGTGGATTTAGGATTTCCTGGCTTGAACCGGTCTGACCGGTAAGCTACACCGGCCTGACCGGTGTAGGGGCCTTCTGTGGAAGTTCCCAGGTTGTACCAGCAGGGACCGGTCTGACCGGTGGTGCTCACCGGCCTGACCGGTGTGGGTCAGTAGCGCTCGAGTTGCTAGTTCCGCTGCGTTCTCGAGTTCGTGAAGGTGGTTGTTGGTTCCTAGGACCAGTAGCACTTCAGTGGCTACGTGGTCTTGACCAACTTAGGTAGTTGAGTCGGAGACGTGTTTTGGAAGACGTGTTCGTCTTGTTGGAGTTCTCATCTCCTTCGAGAAGAATTTTTATCGGCTTCCATTCACTCCCTCCCTCTCTGGTTCGCCTAATCGGTCCTTCAGCGCCAAACCTTCGTCAGCAACTTCCAGGGCACGTACGCCCAACCCGGCAAGCAGTGGGAACTGCGCAACTGCAAGCAGCAGCCGGGAGAAAGTTTGCGCGACTACATCCGGCGTTTCTCCAAGCATTGCACCGAGCTCCCCGGCGCGACGGACAACGACGCCATCTCGACGTTCCAGAACGGTACGACCTGCACCACCCTCATCCACCGACTGGGGCGCCGGACCCCCCGAACTACTCGGGAGCTCCTCGACATCGCGACCAACCACGCGGACGGCGAGGAGGCGGTCGCGGTGACCCTCAACACCCCTCAGGGCAAGGGGAAACAGGTCGTAGACCACGGCGAGGGGTCGTCCTCGCGCTTCAAAAAGAAGAAGAACGACAAGCGTCGTCGTGACGACAACCTCATCGCGGCAGTCGAGCGCAAGGCTACACGCCCCAAGAGCAACCCACCCAAGGCCGGTCCTCTGAAGGACCATTTCGAGAAGCTCTTGGAGGCGCCGTGCACCCACCATGAGGTCCCCGTCAAGCACGCGCTCAAGGGCTGCCGCCTCATGAAGAATTACGTCAACGGCACGCTCAAGCCAAAGGCGGCAGATCCACAGAAGAAGGCCGCTCCACTCCCCGACGACGATGACGCGGAAGCCCAGTGTGACGCCCCGGGTTTTTAATTCGCATCACTAGTGCTAATGACCGAGTCAAGCAAAGTCAAACATGTTGACTTGAGTCAAACCTTGGTCAACCTGGGTCATCACCTCGAAAACCTAGCCAACAATCACTAATGATCCTCTTAATCAAGTCAACACAAACTTTTATTCAAACCTTGGTCAAAGGCACAGTCAAACCCTAGGCAACCCCTAATGCCTTTGAACATCCTCTAGAACTTTTGCTGCGTTCTACAATTTTCACTTAAACACTTCAAAATCGGCCAATATAAAAGTTGTTCGTCTTTTTGAGGGACACAATTTTCATAATTGGCGGTGTTGGAGATTTTGAGTGGAAGACGTTCAAAAAGGTGGTCATCGGCAGCTTCTGCAATTTGACCGAGCCAAGAAAAACAGGAACTTTGCCAGCTTTTTGTGCTCAAACCATTGCTCAAAACATATGTTGGCCTTTGTAAAAGTTGTACGTGGTTGATTCAAAGTTTGCCAGCTTCTGTATTCAAAGTTTTCAAGTTTGAGCCTTTGGAAACAGGGTTGACTAAATTGAAATGGCACCTTGACGCGCCGGCGCCGCGCTCTGGCCCTCCCGCGCGCCACGCCGACCGGCGCCCGGTTTCCCACGCTGCTGCCCCAGGGCCCGGACGCCGAGGTCCTGAGGCAGCCACGTGGGCGAGCGGGAGTCCCTTGGCCGCGCCTCTCCCCCAGCATCCCTGGCGACACGCGCAGCCGCGCCGCGTGCCGGCCCCTACGTTGCCAGCGCCGTGCACGTCGCCGTGCCGCCATTGCCTTGGCCGCCAGTCGGTCGGGCCCCCTTGCGCTCGTGCCTTCGGGTCGAAGCATTAGACCTCCCGCTCACCTTCCTCGCTCTATAAAGAGCCGCCTCCCTTCCTTTCTCGCGCGCCTGCTGCCGCGCCGCCGCTCGCCATTGGCGCCGTCGCGGAGCTCCCTTGCTTCCCCGCATTCACAGCCGCCCAAACACCCCAACCTCTTCCGTAGGAGCTATAGCACCACCCCGTGCCGCGTGTTGTCCCGGCCACGCCACCCCTTCGCCGGAGCGCGAGCTCCAACGGCCACCGACACCGGGCGCCGCCGTGCACGCTCGCCGGCGAGGCTTCCACCCCAACTCCGGTCACCAATTGCGTCCGTGTGAGCATGTGGTCCTTCCCCGCCGCTTCTCCGGCTAAGAATGGCGGCGAGCTCGCCGAAATCCGGCCACCCGCGCCGCCGGCCGCCCCCGAGGACCACATTGCAAGACTCCTTTTCTTTCCAAGGGCATTTATGCAAACCAGGGGCATGGATGTAAGACATCAAACTTTCCAAGGGTCTGTCCTTTAAGAAGATTCTTAGTTTCCTTACAACTAGGTCCACCACTTTCCAAAATTCATAGAAAATCGTAGAAAGATAAAAAAAATGCAAACTCAATTTTGTTGGTTTCCATGTGAATAACCCTACAACTTTTGTATAGCACGACCATACTTTTGAGTGCTAGATTTTGCATGAAAAATAGAAATCAGTTAAATCTAGATCTACTGTAGTTCAAAATCTACAAGTGATCTCAAGCTGAATTTTAGATATGTTGTGAGTTATGCCATGTCTAGGCTCTGTACCAAAAATTGCACAAAGTTACTAAGTAAATCTTTTAATATGATTTATTTTGTATTTTTGCTGAATCTGTCCAAATGATTTTTGTAGCTAAAATAAATAGATTTTTGTGCTCAATTTCTGAAAGTGATGTGAAGCATGCTAAGATGCTTAGGACCACCTCCTTGCTGTTTTGTGAATTTAAATTAATTAATTTGCATAAGTATGTACACAGTCACTATTGAAAGGAATAAATAATAAAGCACCACATGTTGTCCCTTTAATAGAAATAATTTACCAAATTTGTGTTTGTCAAGGTGAATATGGCCAACCATACACTTCATGGTTGTCATATGTTATTTTGTAATCAATTAAATAAAAACTGCTAATTAAATCTTGTATTTGCATCCTTGTGTAGATCTTCCCGACGGTAGCTGTACGCTCGTGCCGGAAGGAGGAGACGAAGGAGCTGACGGTGAGCTGCAGTACGTGGACGTAGTTCAAGACCTGGACCAAAGTCCAGAAGGGCCCAAGGCCAACCTTGCCGACGAAGGCAAGCCCCGGATCATTAACCCTTCTTTTTAAAAATTATGCAATTACCTTTGCTATGTTTGTGCATTTACGTTTCAGGAGTTGAATTGAAACCCTAGATGCATGATCCCTAGGTACCTATGTTCTTTTACTAGTATGCTAGGTCGATAGCTGCTATGCTATAGGACCGGTAAAAGTCGAGTGATGTTCGTCACTCGCGAGAATAGGTCCTTATGTTGGAATCATAAGATCTTTATAAATGGATTTCTCATGTGGTAAGAGCATGGGATTTGGGCTCCGGTCCAGTGGCTTTCGTGGGCTAAGCTTTTGAACGTACTAAGCACTTGTCGGGAATGGTACAGGTAAACCTAGTACCTGATGGACACGGTAAGGGAAGCTTTCCCTACTACCCCTAGGACACATGGTGTGTCCCCCTGCCTGCAACAGTGGGGTACCTGTGCGAGTCTGGGCGGTCCGGCGTGACGTACCAGTAAGCCTTGTACCGAGGATTGTAGGTTCCGATCCCGACCCGGAGAAAGATGGGAACCGTCTGGTCGGTGTATACCCCGTTTCGTTTTTGTTTGGATTTCTTGGGGTATGCATTCTTCCGTGTGTTTAGGTTTACCTTGCAAGGGTTTAATCAATCGATTGTCGGCCTCTCACCATTATATGAGACTGCTTAATCAACTGGCCATGATATCCCTTAATGATGGAACTATGTGAATATTGCTGCGTGGATTAATTGCATTGCACAATTCTTGATTGCAATAGTTGGCTCACTTAGAAATGGTAATTAACTAGAATTTGGGCATAAAATATTGAAAGTAAGGACCTACTCTTTGTTGCTTTTCAGCAAAAGAACTTCACTGGCCAAAAAGCCTCTCATGTATAGAGTTGGTGATGTAGTTATCACCCGACGATTAAGTCTTGCTGAGTATTAGTATACTCAGCCTTGCTTTATAAATGTTGTTGCAGGTGTTGTTTGGCCTGGAGAGATTCCACCCGGCTGGGAGCTGGAATGGGTGGATGACGACGAGTGATGGCATCACGGATGGCCTCCTGTGATGTCTACCTTATCGCTAGTTTATTATTCCGCTGTTTTCGAACTCTGAACCTTTACTTATCATGTCATGTAATAATTAAACCCATCGGGGCAAATTTGGATTTAATTTGTGTAATGTACTCTGGACTCACCTTCGCGTGAGTTTTAATGCATATGTTCGATCCTTTGTGTGTTATCCGAGTGATTTACCGGGCTTTGACCCGGCAACTTACGACGGGATGGTACTTTACTGTCACTTAATGACCAAAGTGGATTGGTTTAGGCGATAGTACGGTATTTTCCCGGGCGGGTTGTCACACCCAGTACCCGGGCGAGGACGTGGCGGTCCACATGATCTTCGGCGGGTCCCCGGCGCGACCCTCGAGGCGTCAAGAAAAGCTCATACGGCGCGGGGTCTACAACGCCGAGTCCGCGACGCCGTCCTACCTCAAGTGGTCGGAGGTTCCGATAACCTTCGACCACAAGGACCACCCCGACCGTGTGCCGCAGCCGGGATCCTACCCACTAGTGGTAGCTTCCCTGTTCAGGTCCAAGCGGATCCGTAAGGTCCTGATGGACGGAGGGAGCGACATCAACGTGCTCTACGCGTCGACGCTCGACGACATGGGCATCCCACGGTCCCAGCTGCGGCCATCGACCGCGCCATTCCATGGGGTCGTCCCTGGGATGGAGGCACTCCCTATCGGGCAGATCGATCTGCCCGTCACGTTTGGGACGTTGCAAAACTTTCGCACAGAAACCCTCACCTTCGAAGTGGTGGGGTTCTCGGGGATGTACCACGCCATCCTCGGGAGGTCGGCATACGCGAAGTTTATGGCCGTGCCCAACTATACGTACCTCAAGTTGAAGATTCCCGGTCCGAAGGGGATCATCACGGTGGGGACTACGTTCTAGCGTGCATTCGAATGCGACGCTGAGTGCTTCCAGTTTGCGGAGGTGTTTGCATGGAAACCCTCCGACATGAAGGGAATCCCGAGGGAGGTTGCCGAGCACAAACTGAACATCAAGCCGGGATCGAAACCGGTGAAGCAATGCCTCTGCCGCTTCAACGACGAGAAGTGCAAGGCGATTGGCGAGGAGATCAAGAAGCTCCTTAGTTCAGGGTTCATTCGAGAAGTATTCCACCCCGAGTGGCTTGCTAACCCTGTACTTGTAAAGAAGAAGAAGAAGAAATGGAGGATGTGTGTTGATTACACGGGCCTTAACAAGGCATGTCCCAAGGATCCGTTTCCTTTGCCTCGCATAGATCAGGTAGTCGATTCGACAGCTGGGTGCGAAACCCTCTGTTTTCTCGATGCGCACTCCGGGTACCACCAGATAGCGATGTGCATAGAGGACCAACTCGCAACCTCTTTCATCACCCCGTTCGGCGCCTACTGTTATAAGACGATGCCCTTCAGGCTCAAAAACGCGGGCGCTACATTCCAGAGATGCATGCGACGCGTCTTTGGAGACCTTATAGGATGAATCATCGAAGCGTACGTTGATGAGATCATGGTCAAGTCGAAAAAAACCGACGATCTAGTCCCAGACCTCACGGAGGTGTTCGCAAAGCTGAGAGAGTACGGGGTGAAGCTTAACCCTGAGAAATGCGTTTTCGGGGTCCCAAGGGGTATGCTCCTTGGGTTTGTCGTGTCGGAACGCGGCATCGAGGCTAATCCCGAGAAGATTTCGGCCATCACGAACATGGGACCGATCCAAAATCTAAAGGGCATACAACGCGTCACGGGCTGCCTCGCGGCCCTCAGCCATTTCATAGCGCGACTCGGAGAGCGCAACCTACCGCTGTATCGGCTAATGATGAAGTCTGACCACTTTGCGTGGACACCCGAAGCTCAGGAAGCACTCGATTCCCTCAAGAACCTTCTGGAGAGCCCACCGATACTCACCGTTCCGGCGCCAGAAGAACCAATGCTTCTATACATCACTGCGACAACCCAAGTGGTCAGCGCTGCGCTGGTGGTTGAACGAGAAGAACCCGGGAGGTCACTCAAGGTGTAACGCCCGGTCTATTTCGTGAGCGAGGTACTCTCCGACTCGAAAACTCGTTACTCGCAAATGCAAAAGCTCGTGTACGTTGTATTGATCACCAAGCGCAAGCTCCGCCACTACATCGATGCGCATCCCATCACGGTGGTCTCCAAGTACCCGCTCGGAGAGGTGATCCAAAACCCCGAAGCCGAAGGGAGGATAGCCAAGTGGGCGCTCGAGCTGATGGGACAGAACATTTCATATGCGCCCCGCAATGCCATCAAGTCGCAGGTGCTGGCGGACTTTGTCGCTGAGTAGACGGAGATCCAAACTCCGCCGGCACCCATCGGGCACGAGACGTGGACGATGTACTTCGATGGCTCGGTCATGAAGGAGGGGGCAGGAGTAGGCCTTGTCTTCATCTCGCCTCTGGGTGTGTGTATGGAGTACATGGTTCGACTACACTTCCCCGCCTCTAACAACATCGCCGAGTACGAGGTGCTCGTCAACGGCCTTCGAATCGCGATCGAGCTTGGGATCCGCCGTCTCGAGATCAGAGGAGACTCAGAGCTTGTTGTGGACCAAGTCATGAAAGAGAAAAATTGTGTTGATCCGAAGATGGCGGCATACTGCCAGGCCGTGCGTGAGTGGGAAGACAAGTTCCATGGGCTTGAACTTCATCACGTACTACGCGACTACAACAAGGCTGCGGATGTCCTCGCCAAGACTGCATCAAGCCGCAAGCAAGTACCACACGGAGTGTTCGCAAGTGACCAACACACACAATCCGTACGGGTCGAAGGGGAGAAGCCGTAGGAACACAAAGGGCCAGAAGTCATGTAGATCGACCTGCCGCCCGAGCTGAACCTCGAGGACCCGGATTGGCGCTTCCCCATCCTCGAGTGGCTTGTCGAAGGGAAGCTGCCCTCTGACCAGACGGAGGCACGCCACATCGCGCGACGGGCTAAAGCATTCGTTCTCATCGAGGGTGAGCTGTACAAGCGGGGGGCGGCAGGCATACTCATGCGTTGCATCTTAGGAGATCAGGGCAAGGAGCTACTTCGCGAGATCCATGCGGGCACATACGGACATCACGCCGGTCCGAGAACTCTTGTCGGAAAGGCCTTCCGACAAGGATTTTACTGGCCCACAGTAGTGGCTGACTCCAAGGACATCGTGCGGCGTTGCGAGGGATGCCAGTTCTACGCTCGACAAACTCACCTCCCGGCGCAAGCGCTTCAGACCATCCCCATCACATGGCCTTTCGCTGTGGGGCACCTCGACATGGTGGGGCCACTCCGACAAGCGCCCGGGGGCTTCACGCATCTGCTCGTGGCCGTCGACAAGTTCTCCAAGTGGATTGAGGCTCGACCCATCGTAAATGTTCGCTCCGAGGAAGCTGTAGCGTTCTTCACCGACATCATCTATCGCTTCGGCATTCCGAATACGATCATCACCGACAATGGCACCCAGTTCACAGGGAAGAAATTCCTCAACTTCTGCGACGACAACAACATTCGCATGGACTGGTCCGCCGTCGCGCACCCGAAGACGAACGGGCAAGTCGAAAGGGCGAACAGCATGCTACTGCAAGGATTGAAGCCTCGCATCTTCAAGCGCCTCGAGAAGTTTCGAGCGAGATGGGTAGCCGAGCTGTCGTCCGTTCTCTGGAGCCTGCGCACCACGCCTAGTCGAGCGACCGGCTTCACACCGTTCTTTATGGTGCACGGGTCGGAGGCTGTCCTCCCCATGGACATTGACTATGGCAGTGCCAGAGTATGGGCATACATCGAGGAGGGCAACCAAGTCGCGCTCGAGGACGCGATCGACCAGCTCGACAAGCGCGACGTAGCGCTCCTCCACTCGGCAAGATACCAGCAAGCCTTGCGACGCTACCACGAGTGCAACGTGCGAACCCGCGAGTTCCAGGTCGGGGACCTGGTACTCCGACGAGTCCAAGGCAGCAAGGATCGACACAAGCTCGTGCCCCCATGGGAGGGGCCATTCATCGTCGATCAAGTACTCCGACCCGGAACGTTCAAGATCCGATACGAGGACGGTCGAGTCGTCTCCAATGTTTGGAACATCGAACACCTGCGGTCGTTTTACCCTTGAGTAAATGTTCATATCTTATGAATCAGTGAATAAATGCCGCATGCTTTGTTCATACATTTATGTCGGGGACAGCCAAAGGGGTCCCCTAACTATGGGGGAAATCACCCTTTCCAAAAATTAACATAAATCGCAAAAACACCGTCCAAAATAACCGCGGCCCAAACAAGAATAAAACCCACAGTCCGCCGCGGTCTGATAACCTCCACGGCCCGTTAAAACAGCCGCCACCAGCCGCCCTCGAACGAACCTCCGCTTCGCTCGAGGGTCGGACGTAGCGCGGCAGAGCCTTGCCTCGCTCGAAGGAACAGCGACCCTTGTGTGAATCTCTGCCTCGCTCAAGGGCTCTGGCCCCTCGAGCGAACCTCCGCCTCGCTCGAGGCCCCCTCTCGACCTGTGGCGCCTCACCTGCTTCCCCCGACCGGGGCATTAAGTGCCCTGACACGCCGCGGGCGCCCAGGTCAAAAGGAGAATCCCCGCCACGCCGATCTCCTGACACCTCCTGGGAATCTGATCCCGGCACTGTTCGAGAAATCCATCGCTGTGCAGCCATCCCCAGCGCTGTATAAGCGCTGTGCGGGATGACTGGTGTCATTCTTCGACACTATTCCACCGGCTCCCGCCCTTCCTCCCCGCCATACCCCTCGAAAAGGGATGGCAACACCCTCGAGGGGCGTACGGCCGCCGCCCTGACGCACGCCCTTGACGGTGCCGTGGCGCAGGGTAGGCAGAGGATGTCCCCTCCATCACCTCCGGGTGCTATGCAGCCATCCCCGGCGCTGTGCGGCCATCCCCAGCGCTGTGCCACCATCCCTGGCGCTGTGGACCCCTGTTCTGATGGGACGCCGCCACGCCGGGCCCTGTATGGCATGGGCGCTCCCGCCCTCGAGGCCCTCGAAAGGGCGTGGATCATCCTCGAAGGATGTACGAGCGGCGACCAGGCGCGCACACTTTCCGCTGCCGCCGTACGAGCGACGTGCGCCGCGTCCCCTCCACTAACTCCGGCGCCGCCCGGCTATCCCGGGCACTGCGCAACTGACCCGGGGTCTGCGCGGCCATCATCAGCGCTGTGCGGACATCCCTAGCCCTGTGGCACCATCCCGGGCGCTATACAGCCATCCCCGGTGCTGTGCGGTCCTGCTCTGATGGGACGCCGCCACACCGGGCCCTGTACAGCCCCAGGCGCCCTCGTCAGCAGGACCCTCGAACTGGTGCACGAACGGCGGCCAGAAGTGCACGCCGAGCGAGCTACCCTCGAAGCTATTCCCCGGCAAGTACATAGCCACCACGACACCAGCAAGTACTGAGACGTCAGGATACCATCAAATCGCAAACGCTGTGTACCAGTACCACGATACTGTGTAAAACCCCATGCGGCACATTTGTAAGCCGCTATAAAAGGAGGAGGCGGTCGCCCGGCCGCCAGAGAGGACACCATCACGACACACCCACACTCACCCGCATACCCGTTCCCCCCGATATTGGCACTTTGCCTCAATCATCCTAGTAGGGACTTGGAGGCTTCTCCTCCTCTCCCGCCTCGCTTGTAGCCCCCCTCTACAGGCACCACTGGTGCGAGTCAATACAGCGCGCACGCGCAATCTGCTAGACGTGTGACCCCACGGTCAGAACCAGGATAAACCTGTGTCCCCGTGTTGCCATTTGCACCAACCATCGAGAAGTCGATCACAGCGTATCTCACTAGTTAGTGTCGGGACTAATCCTAACACCGACAGTTGGCGCACCAGGTAGGGGAAGTCGCGCTGTGATCAACCCCTCACCAGCAATCTCGATGGTGATTCGCACCGAGATGACGTCCCAGAGGTACGCCATGGGCAGCTCGGACCCTTTCCCTGCCGGATTCGAAATTCGGTTCGGGAGCCTGAACTTTCAGGCCACAGGGAACGGCTACCACATGCGCCTTACCAATCGGGATGAACTCCACCCGTGGCGGTCAACCGGGCCGGGCCCGATCCCTGCCACGCCGACGACCGGCGTCCCGGCGCCAGAACCCGCGACGGCGGTTGCCTCGACGTCTCGGCGCCGCAAACGCCCGGGTCAGCGCTCGCGTCAAGCGCGCACGGAGCGGCGCCGGGCAGCACGCGACACGGCCCGGAGCAACGCACCATCGCCGAGTGACACGACAGCCCACCCTGCAGGGGAGCACGCGGCCACGGGGCCGCAGTTCCCCTACGGGATGCGCAACTCCGCCGCGACGTACGCCTCGTCCGCCAGCACCGACATGGCCGCATACGAGGATCTCCCGGGCCATCACCTGTTGTCAGCCCGGAACCTCATCGCCACCACCAACGACGAGTCGTACCACGGCTCGGCCACCGAGCTGCCGACCTCGACCTCGCATGGCCACGCGGAGTGGGACTTCTCCGGCGTACCGGACCCTGTGGTATTCCGGCGGTTCCTTGACGCTGCGGACTACTGGTTCGGTTGCTCCGACGACTCCAGCGAAGGAAGCTACGATCCCGCGCGTGAGTGCTTCGTTGTCGTCGCCAACGAGCACGCTAACAGCGCGAACGGAGCAGGCGACGGGGACGTGCCCCAGCATCCGGAGCCAAACCCGCCACTGGCCCCACCAGCGGGCAATGCGAATATTAATGCGCAGCTGGTCCAGGCGCGCGAGCTCGAGGTGAAGCTCGCAGAGGAGTACCGGCAGGTGCGGCTCCTGCGTGCCACCATCGCAGGGGAAGCCTCGGCGCGCTGCGAACGCGCCCGAGAAGCCGGGAGGTAGGCTCGCGAGTGCATCAATGCCGACTTCAACATGGACGACCCACACACGCCGCCTCGGGCCAGCCAAAAACTTATCGCGGCGGCGACACTACTTCGGGCCATGCCCGAGCCATCGACGCTCGAGGCACACAACCTACGCCGTGAGGCGCAGGCTCTCATCGAGCAGGCGGCCGTACAGCAGGCCGAGAGCTCCATGTCCCGCATACGCAACCAGTCCAGCGCGCGGGGCGACGGCGACACGCAGGACCAGGAGGCATCCGTCCACGCGGACGGCGCGGCGGGACAGCCGGCAAACCGGGGCAGGACGCCTGTCCGGGAGCGGATCCTTGACATGCGCAGCCAGGCCCACGATGGCGATGCTCGCAACGTCCTAAACGCCAAGAGGAGGGGCGACACGGAGGTGCGGACGGCGGCGGGCTACCACCCTCGACGAGGTGGTCGCTACGACAGCCGGGAGGATCGCTCGCCAACGCCGGAACCCCCGGGAACCCGTGTGTTCAGCCGGGAGATCCGCACGCCGAGTTTCCCCCAGCGCTTCCGCCAGCCCACCACCATCACCAAGTACGCGGGGGAGACGGACCCTCGAGTCTGGCTCAACGACTACCGCCTGGCCTGCCAGCTGGGCGGTGCCACCAACGACGCGGTGATCATCCGCAACCTGCCGCTGCACCTTGCAGATTCGGCCCGGACATGGCTCGAGCATCTGCCGCCCAGCCAAATCCACGGCTGGGACGACCTAGTCCGCACCTTCGTGGGAAACTTCCAGGGCACGTATGTGCGCCCCGGGAACTCGTGGGACCTGCGAGGGTGCACTCAGAAGCCCGGCGAGTCGCTTCGGGACTTCATACGGCGCTTTTCCAAGCGCTGTACCGAGCTCCCGAGCGTCGCTCAGTCGGAGATCGTGCACGTCTTCCTCAGAGGCACGACCTGTCGCGACCTCGTGCTCGAGCTCGGGAGGAGCCCGCCGGTCGACTCCAACGAGCTGTTCGATATCGCCACCAGCTTCGCTTCCGGAGAGGAGGCGGTGGGGGCCATGTTCGATAGCAAGAAAGGCAAGCGCGTGGACGACGCGCCCGCGGAGGGCATCAAGTCCAAGGAGCCCGCGAAGAAGCAAAAGCGGGGCAAGAGGCCCCACCACGACGCGCGAGCGCAGGGGCGCGGCGAAGATGACGATAAGGCCCTCGCCGTTGACCCTGCCCATAAGGGTCCTCGAGGGCCCCCTCGAGGCCCCGGCGTGTTCGACGACATGTTGAAGAAGCCCTGCCCGTACCACAAGACCCCGGTCAACCACACCCTCGAGCAATGCAACATGCTCAAGAAGTACTATAGCCGTGTCGCCGTGAAGGAGGACGAGGCCAGGAAGGATGGGGGTGACGGAGGCGCTGACGGCTTCCCCGCGGTGGAGAACGTCTTCCTCATCTTCGCGGGACCGACGGTGGACATGTCCACCAGCCGGCGCAAGCACGAGCGGCATGAAGTTCTCGCCGCAGAGAAGGCCCCTCCTTCCTTCCTCGACTGGTCGGAGGAGGCCATCACCTTCAGCTGCAAGGATCACCCGAATCGTATCCCCAACCCGGGCCAGTACCCGCTGGTCGTCGACCCCATCATCGGCAATGCGCGATTCTCCAAGGTGTTGATGGACGGCGGCAGCAGCCTCAACATCCTGTACGCGCACACCCTGCGGCTGATGGGGATTGGTTTGGATCAGCTGCGGCCCAGCACGGCACCGTTCCATGGTGTCGCGCCGGGCAAGCGCGTCCAGCCCCTCGGGCAGATCGACCTGCCGGTCTGGTTCGGCACGCCGGACAACTTCCGCAAGGAGGTCCTCACCTTCGAGGTGGTGGGGTTTCGGGGCGCGTACCATGCCATCCTCGGGCGTCTGTGCTACGCCAAATTCATGGCGGTCCCGAACTACACGTACCTCAAGATGAAGATGCCGGGGCCAAAAGGCGTCATCACGGTGGGCTCGTCGATCGAGCACGCATTCGACTGCGACGTCGAGTGCGTCGAGCACGCCGAGGCGCTCGCACTGGTCGAGTCACTCGTTGCGGACATGGAGAAGTTGGCCAACGAGCGCCCCGACTCCCCTGCCAAGCATGCGGGCAGCTTCGAGGCTGCTGAGCAGACCAAGGACGTACCCCTCGACGCCGCTACCCCCGAGGGCAAGACGTTGAGGGTTAGTTCCACCCTTGACCTAAAATAGGAAGTGGTGCTCGTCGACTTTCTCCGTGCCAATGCAGACATCTTTGCGTGGAGCCCCTTGGACATGCCGGGCATCCCGAGGGAGGTCGCCGAGCACTCCCTTGACATCCTACCTCACTCCAGAGCTGTGCAACAGCGCCTGCGACGCTTTGATGAAGAAAGGCACCGGGCGATTGGAGTGGAGCTACGAAGGCTCTAGGAGGCCGGATTCATCAAGGAGGTGTTCCACCCCACGTGGTTAGCTAATCCTGTACTGGTTAAGAAAAAGAATGGGAAATGGCGGATGTGTGTAGATTACACCGGTTTGAATAAAGCATGTCCCAAAGTTCCCTTTCCTTTGCCACGAATCGACCAAATAGTGGATTCCACCGCGGGATGCGAACTCTTGTGTTTCCTTGATGCCTATTCGGGCTACCACCAGATAAAGATGAAGGACTCCGATCAACTCGCGACCTCTTTCATCACACCGTTCGGCATGTTCTGCTACGTAACGATGCCATTTGGTCTTCGAAACGCTGGGGCTACATACCAGCGATGTATGCAACACGTTTTCGGGGATCACATCGGGCGGACCGTTGAGGCGTACGTAGATGACATTGTCGTCAAAACCAGGAAGGCGGATGACCTGGTCAATGATTTGCGTGTTACATTCGATTGCTTGTGGGCGAACGGGGTCAAGTTAAACCCCAAAAAATGCGTCTTTGGGGTGCCGCGCGGCATGCTACTGGGTTTCATTATCTCCCAGCGGGGCATCGAGCCCAACCCCGAGAAGGTCTCGACCCTCGACCGGATGGGGCCGATTTGAGATCTGAAGGGGGTGCAGAAGGTGTTGGGCTGCCTGGCCGCCCTGAGCCGCTTCATTTCACGGCTCGGCAAAAAGGGTTTGCCCCTCTACCGACTCCTGAAGAAGCACGAGCGCTTCTCCTGGACCATCGAGGCCCAGGAGGCACTCGACAAGCTGAAAGTGACGCTCACGCACGCGCCAATCCTCACGCCGCCCCGAGACGGTGAGCCTCTGTACCTCTACGTCGCGTCAACCACCCAGGTGGTCAGCGCGGTCATCGTGGTGGAGAGGACAGAGGAGGGCCACGCCCTACCAGTCCAAAGGCCGGTATACTACATCAGCGAGTTGCTATCCGAAACCAAAGAACGGTACCCACAAATTCAGAAGCTGCTTTACACGGTGGTACTTGCACGACGCAAGCTACGACACTACTTCGAGGCCCACCCGGTCACGGTGGTCTCATCGTTCTCGCTAGGGGAGATAATCCGCAATCCGGATGCCTCAGGTAGAATCGCGAAGTGGTCTGTGGAACTCATGGGTGAAACTCTTACCTATGCGCCGCGCAAGGCGATCAAATCCCAAATTCTTGCGGACTTCGTCGCTGAATGGACAGACACTCAATTGCCCCCATTACAGATCCAAGCCGAGTGTTGGACCCTCTACTTCGACGGGTCGGTGATGAAAACCGGAGCGGGCGCGGGCCTGCTCTTCATCTCGCCCCTCGGAGGGCACATGAGGTATGCAGTGCGCCTGCACTTCCCCGCGTCGAATAATATGGCGGAATACGAGGCCCTTCTTTGCGGCTTCCGAATCGCCATTGAGACTGGCATCAAGCGCCTCGACGTCAGGGGAGATTCGCAGCTCGTAATCGACCAAGTCATGAAGAACGTGAGCTGCCACGACGAGAAGATGGAAGCGTACGGCAACTCCGTACGTGCGCTCAAGGACAAATTTTACGGCATTGAGCTCAACCACGTTCCCCGCAAGTACAACGAGGAGGCGGACGAGCTCGCGAAGATTGCGTCGGGACGGATCACCGTTCCTCCGAACGTTTTCGCGCGTGATGTCGCCAAACCTTCCGTCGACCTTAGCAAAACCACATCGAGTCCGAGAGAACCCTCGGGGGCTCCCTCGAATCCGAGGGGCGCGGAGCCCATGGATGAGGACCCCTCGAACGAGGCGTTTGTGCTCTCCCTGCTCGAGGGGTATGGGGCCGACGAAGCTGAGGCCATGGAGATTGAGACGCCCCCCCTGCGGAGGACTGGCGAAGCAAGTACCTCACTTGGATCTATCAAGGGGAGCTACCCTTGGATCGGACCGAGGTGAGGCGCATCGCCAGAAAAGCCAAATCATTCACCGTGGTCGACGGCGAGCTGTATAAGCGCGCCGCGTCGGGAATCCTATAGCGATGCATCCCCATCCCCGAGGGCCGCGAGCTGATCCGGGACATCCACGCAGGCGTGTGTAGCCATCATGCGGCGCCACGCACCCTCGTAGGCAATGCATTCCGCCAGGGCTTTTACTGGCCCACGGCGGTCGCTGATGCCAATGAGGTCGTACGCACCTGCGAGGGGTGCCAGTTCTACGCCCGCAAGGCCCATCTCCCATCTCACACCCTCTAGACCATACCCATCACATGGCCGTTCGCCGCGTGGGGATTGGACATCGTTGGGCCCCTGCGGAAGGCGCCCGGGGGCTACACGCATTTGCTGGTCGCAATCGATAAATTCTCAAAGTGGATCGAGGCACGCCCTATCACCAACCTCAGATCCGAGCAAGCCGTGTCGTTCTTCACTGACATCATCCACAGGTTTGGGGTACCGAACTCCATCATTACTGACAACGACACCCAGTTCACCGGTAGGAAATTCCTGGAGTTCTGCGACAACCACCACATCCGCATGGATTGGGCGGCCGTCGCACATCCACAGACTAATGGCCAAGTAGAACGTGCCAACGGCATGATCTTACAAGGCCTCAAGCCTAGGATCTTCGACAGACTGAACAAGTCTGGTCGCAAGTGGATTCAGGAGCTACCGTCGGTCATCTGGAGTCTCAGGACCACCCCGAGCAGAGCCACGGGATTCACACCGTTCTTCCTCGTCTATGGCGCTGAGGCCGTCCTCCCCACGGACCTGGAGTACGGATCTCCCAGACTCAGGGCCTATCAAGAAAGCTCGAACTAGCGTGCTCGCGAAGACTCGTTAGATCAAATTGATGAAGCCCGAGACGTGGCAATGATGCACTCGGCAAGATATCAGCAGGCACTTCGGCGATACCAAGCTCAGAAGATCCGGCGCCGAGACTTCAGTGAAGGCGATCTGGTGCTAAGACTGAGACAAGACAACCGGGGCCGACACAAGCTATCGCCGCCATGGGAGGGGCCTTACATCGTCGTCAAGGTACTCAAGCCCGGCACGTGCAAGCTCGCAAACGAATAGGGCGAGGTCCTCACCAACGCTTGGAACATACAACAACTACGTCGCTTCTACCCTTAGACTTCCAAGTTTCTTTTCGTACATCTCGCATTACAAAATAATAATAAAAAAAAGGGTGACTCGGTTTCACTCCCGACCAGAGGCTCAACACAAATCAAGTCCCCCTCGGGGGCTACGATGGGGGGTTCCCCCCGGAGTGCCCCGACTTTTTTCGCAAAAACACGTACTTTCTTTCTTTCTTTCTTTCTTTCAAAATATGTTAAAGTGTTACGTCTCGAAGCCTCAGGGAGAACGAAGGCCAAGCGCAAACTAACTAAGCCCAGGGCCAGCCGGGACGCGGGACCGCTGACGCCTCTGAGAGGATAAGCATCCCCCTCGCTACCCTACAGCTAAGTTGGTTCGTGAACGCTAACTCCTTGGTCAAAGTTCCCCCGAAAGGCCCGAGGAGAAAACATGACAACATATAAGAAAGAATTCATAAACGCACGCACAGCATAAAGCGTTGTTTATACAATTTGTTCAAACATCTAACAAAATACTAATGGGCCTTAAGAACCGAGTCTTCAGGGAGCACGGGGGCTTGGAGCAGCGGCGGCTTCACCCTCATCACTGTCGGGGAACAGGTCCACCTCGAACATATCGGCAAGGGCCGCAGCAGGCTCCGCCATGGACGCGTCAACCCTCCTCACCACTTCAAGCTCGGCGTCCTCACCTATGACGTCCTCACGGAGGATGTAGTCGTCCCGTAAAAGACCGAAGTCGAGGACGTAGTGAGTCGAGGTCAGCGCCAAGGTCTTCTGGACACCGAGTCAAAGGGCACCGCGCAGGCGCTCAGTGACCTGGCCGCCCAGGGACCGCAGGCGGCTCGCCATCGAGCTACCCGAGGCCTCGCCCTCAGCCCCCTCGAGCTCACGGCACACCTCGAGTACAGCGGCCTCCAGAGTCTTAAGCTCGCCCTGAGCCTCGTTGTAGGCGACCTGGAGGGATTGCATCTCCCCTGAAGGGTCCGCCGCGCTCTTCTGCAGCTCTGCAACGCCAAGGAACGAACATCAAGCCTTGAAAGGGCGCAACGAAGAACTAAGACGGTTAAAGAACGAGACTTACCCTCGGCTCGCTTCTTCTCGGTCTCGAGCGCGGCCCGCGCGGCGTCGACGTCCCGCTGGAGCTGGGAGATTGAGGCATCACGCTGCTGAAGCGTATCCCTCACTCCCCCGAGCTCCTCGCGCGCGAGCTGGAGCTGGGACTGGGCCTCCTGGAGAGCGGTGCCCGCCTGCTCGATCTCCCGGGCTTTCTCCGCAGCCCGAGAGAGCTGGGCCCGTGCCTCCTCAAGCGCCTTCCGCTCCCGCTCAAGTTGGACCTGAGCCTCGGCGAGAGTCGCGTCCTTCAGCGCGAGCTGGGACTGCACCCCTCACGCGTGGTGCGCTCCTTGGCGAGCTGGCCCTCCACCATCGCCAGCGCGTCACCCTTCTCCCTCAGAGCGGCGGCGAGCCCCTCGGCCTCCTGGGCTTTCTGCTCCGTCTGAGCAAGGCGCGCATGCACGTCCTCCAGCGACATGCGCTCGCGCTCGGCGCGGGCCTGCGCCTCGACCAGGGCAGCGTCCTTCAGCACGAGCTGAGACTGCGCCTCGCTCAGCGCCGCGCGCCCCTACTAGAGTTCCCCCTCCTTGCTCTGCAAAGCGGCGCCGAGCTGTTCGGCCTCCCTGGCCTTCTGTTTCGCCACGGTGCGGTGGGCGTCGCGTTGCTCCACCGCGCGGCGTAGCTCGCCCCCCTTCGACTCGAGGCTCGCCTTCGTCTCGAGCATCTCGTCGCGGAGGCACTCCATCACCAGGCCCAGATGCTCGTTCTCCCGGCACGCTGTCTCATGGAGTGTGTGGAGCTTGGCGAGGAAGGAGATCTTATCCCCCGCGTCGCCCCATAGCTTCTGCCAAAACAAATAAAGGGGAAAGGAATCAGACAAGGCACAATTGAAAGTAAGGGAAGTGACGAGACTAGTACACGAACCCGAAATAGTGGCGCCGCCACGTCTCGGTGAAGCCTCGAGGCCTCGTCGAGCAGGTTTTGAACTCGGGATCCCGTGTCGAGAAAATCCCTCCAGTCCAAAAACTCTGCCTGCGAACGCTCCACCGTGTCCCAGGGGACGTAGGGGTGGTCCAGCCCGGAGCACCAATCACCAGGGAATTCGTCGTAGACGCGCTGGCGCGAGGACGACGCGCCGGCCCCCTGTGATGGCCCTCCAGACGCACGCTCGGGGCATGGGCCGACCCCGTCGTCCTCCGCCAGGGTCCCGTCCCGCGGGACGGTCACATCCGTCGCGGGCGGAACCTCCTCCGCACCCCTCGAACCTCCTCCATTCCTAGGCCCAGCCGCCCGGGCCCGCTACCCTCCTCGCGCATCGTCTTGCGACGCCGCCGCCGCCTACTGCGACGTTCTCGCCGAGCGAGGGCGCGTTGCGCAGACCGTGTCCCGCGCCTCCAACCTCAGCGACTTGGTCGGCGCTAGCTCCGGCGCGACAGGGCCGCCGGCGCGGCTGGGAGAAAGGAAAGCAACGGAAATCAGAATCTCAAATAAGTAAAATCAGATAAGACAAGCTCGACTCAACGCTCACCGTCGGGACGACACCTGGCGCTTTCGCTTCCTCGAGGCCTGCGCGGACGGCGCGTCTCCCGCACCGGGCGCGTCCCCCGTCGCAGCGCCCTCACCAGCTGTCGCCGCGCCCGCCTCTGGGCCCGGTGTGCCGCGGGCCTGCGCTGGCGACGACGCCGGTAGAACGGCCGTCTCCTTGCCCTTGGCTCCCGTGGCCAAAGGCACATCGTCCGCTTCTTCTTCTTCATCCTCCAGCTCGGACCAGACGACGCCGGCATCACTGCCACTGCTGGTGTCCTCCGGTGTCGGCGGAGAGGAGAGGCCCTCCTCCTCCCGCCGCGCACACTCCCGATCATGCGCCTTGCGGCGCTTCTCACGCCTCTTCTTCTCCGCCTTACCAGCGTCCGCCTTCGCCTTCGCCTTCACCTCCCGCAGCTTCTCGCGATTTGCAGCACGAGAGTTGGGCGTGGGGGGATCCGAGCCAAAGGCGCTCGTCTCCATCTCCTACTGCTGGAACCACAGATGTCAGGAACCGGCCCTCGAAATCAAAACCAAACCAAAAAATTCGTGATATTGACAGAAATCTCTTACCAAAACAATGGCCCCGTCATCGGGCCGCATCCGGGGCGACCACAACACCGCGTCGGGGTCACACACAATCTTCCTGGTGTCCACCGCGCGCTTCGCCCTTGTAGCCGTGTAGGCCGGGGCAAGGGTCTCGGCCAGCAACCGTGACCGAGTCAGCGCGTCGGGGTCCGCACCCTCCGCCATCTCGTAGATGGGAAGCACCCTCTCCATGAGGGGCACCACCCGTCGTTGGTGGCACTGCGCGAGGACTGCTGCTGCGGTCAACCCCGCGTCCGTCAAGGTCTTCAGCGCCCTCAGGTAGGGTGCCAGCTTCTCCCTCCGCGCGTGGTCCGACACCCCCGGCCCCCAATGGAACGGGCGGTGGTCCAGCACCTTGCCGGTGTACGGTGGGAGGCTATCGCCGTCGTTGCGGAAGTAGAACCACCCCCGGTCCCACTCCGCGTTGTTGCTCATCATGGTGCAGGGCGGGTACACACCGACCCCCTTCCCCCGCAGCGCGAATGTGAGCCCGCCGGCGCGGACGGGTCGGCGTCGACCCTTACCGCCGGCCGCCTGCGTGAACAGCTCGCCCCGGAACAAGTGGAGCCACAAGTCCCAGGACACAGGAACGCCCAGGAAGCCCTCACAGACGCCCACGAAGGTCGCCGCCTGTGAGATGGCGTTAGGGGAGAAGTTGTGCAACTCCACACCGTAGTGGTAACATAGCCCCCGCATGAACCGCCCGGCGGGACCGTTGAATCCCCGCTCGTGCAATCGAACGAGGCTCACCACATACCCCACTGGGGGCTGCAGCTCCTGATGCCGCGCTGACGGGACGATCCATGCCGGCCGATCCGGGTCGGTGTTGGCTGTCAGTTGCCCGCCGGCGACCAGCCCTTCGAGAAGATGCGCATCCACATTGGAGCGATTCCACGGCCCGACCTCCATGTACTCAACCACGGCAGACTAAGCAGAGGAAGAGGGGCGCGGGGGCGGAGGATGCGAGAAAGGCACGAGCTCGGGAGGCGGGAGGAAGGAGAAGGCAGACGCAACGCGGGTGAAAATAACTAAGGTAAAAAACTCCTCCTCTTCACCTGCTCTTTTTATAACGAGAATAGGCGCAGAGATCGAACGGGCGGGGGCCGGGACGCACGGCCGCAGTTAATGCGATGGACGTCGCCCGGGCCCCACCGTCTCGAAACCACCGCAAGTGTCGCGCAAACGCCATTATTACGGCGCCGTGAAAACGCGAACCGCTGCGCACTTCCTCCGCACCGCCTAAAAAGGCGTGCGCAACGCTCTCCCAGGACGCCACGTGGGCCACGACCCCACGCGCGCAGTCCACCCCGGTCACAATCGAGAACGAAGGGACGGGGAGGGGCTCCTTCCGTGAGAAGGAGCCTTCTCTGCGCCCAGCAAACAGGGAATCGAGGCCCGACCCCTCGACAGGCCCCTAACGGACGGCCCGAGGGGTCAGGGCGATCTCGAACGCGCTTGCTCGAGACAGCCCTCGAAAGCGCGGGCGGAGGGATACCCGGCGCCACGTCGAAAAATTTCTTACTGATCAGCGGCTCGAGGCCCAGCCCCCTGAGGGTACGGTGGGCGCCGCAGATGCCCCTCGATTTGAGGATTTACTGATCAGCGGTTCGAAGCTCGACTCTATAACAGATCAGTGAGCGCCACAGATCCACCAAGACGGAGGCACCCGGTGCCACCCCGCAAAGGCCCTACGAATCAGAGGTACGGAGCCTGGCCCTCGACGGGTTCGAACAGGCGCCTCAGATTAACGGAGTCAGGGACGACCAGGGCGCGCGCGATCGAGCCGATCCTCGAACCCAAAGGTTCGGGGGTGCCCCATAGTTCGTGTTCAAGGCCAAACGAGGGCAGCTAGTCGAGGGATCCCATCGAGGGAGAGCTTTCGCGCCCTCGGTCCTAATCGTACAGGACCGAGCCCTGCCTAGCATACCCGCGTAAGTGCTCTCATGGACGTGTCTCCGGACCACGAGCCGACCCTTATCGAATGGGGCATGGACGTCCACTTGAATTACCCGCTAACAGCTCAACGAGGGATCCATGACTCGTGGCCCGTTCGATGGGAAGCATGGACCACCTCACCCCTCCGCCCTGCGAAAGGGCGGCGAGGGGCGCACAAACAAGTCGAAGAGCTCGCCCCGATCGCCTCGAACGGGCCCGGGCTCGGGGGCTCATCGCGCGGCTACACCTCCTGGACATGTTTGACAAAAGTCGTGTTTCCCCGCTCCTTCGAGGGCAGCGAGCGAACCCCCCGGGACTCATCCCGGGTAGGGTTAACACACTGTTCCGCACGCATGGGATCGCCGAGGCCGGCTGAAATATCGCCGAGGCCGGCTGAAACAAATGTCTTCCGGATCGGCAGCTCAGCATCAAAACCTTGCACGAGTGCACGCACTCCTCCAAGGCTTCGGGGGCTACACCCGCGGGTGCGCTAGCGTGCCCCCACGGAACATCACGCACATCCAGAAGGGAAGAAAGTCCTAACGAAAGCTTCAGCCATTGCGGGTCACTCTGGTTGCCCCTGCAAAGGCTCGGGGGCTACTATCGGGGACAGCCAAAGGGGTCCCCTAACTATGGGGGAAATCACCCTTTCCAAAAATTAACATAAATCGCAAAAACACCGTCCAAAATAACCGCGGCCCAAACACGAATAAAACCCACAGTCCGCCACGGTCCGATAACCTCCACGGCCCGTTAAAACAGCCGCCACCAGTCGCCCTCGAACGAACCTCCGCTTCGCTCGAGGGTCGGACGTAGCGCGGTAGAGCCTTGCCTCGCTCGAAGGCACAGCGGCCCTTGTGTGAATCTCCGCCTCGCTCAAGGGCTCTGGCCCCTCGAGCGAACCCCCGCCTCGCTCGAGGAGTCCAGCCCCTCGAGCGAGTCTCCGCCTCGCTCGAGGCCCCCTCTCGACCCATGGCGCCTCACCTGCTTCCCCCGACCGGGGCATTAAGTGCCCTGACACGCCGCGGGCGCCCAGGTCAAAAGGAGAATCCCCGCCACGCCGATCTCCTAACACCTCCTGGGAATCTGATCCCGGCACTGTTCGAGCAATCCATCGTTGTGCGGCCATCCCCGGCGCTGTATAAGCGCTGTGCGGGATGGCTGGTGTCATTATTCGACACTATTCCACCGGCTCCCGCCCTTCCTCCCCGCCATACCCCTCGAAAAGGGATGGCGACACCCTCGAGGGGCGTACGGCCGCCGCCCTGACGCACGCCCTTGACGGTGCCGTGGCGCAGGGTAGGCAGAGGATGTCCCCTCCATCACCTCCGGGCGCTATGCAGCCATCCCCGGCGCTGTACGGCCATCCCCAGCGCTGTGCCACCATCCCCGGCGCTGTGGAACCCTGTTCTGATGGGACGCCGCCACGCCGGGCCCTATATGGCATGGGCGCTCCCGCCCTCGAGGCCCTCGAAAGGGCGTGGATCATCCTTGAAGGATGTATGGGCGGCGACCAGGCGCGCACACTGACCGCTGCCGCCGTACGAGCGACGTGCGCCGCGTACCCTCCACTAACTCCGGCGCCGCCCGGCCATCCCGGGCACTGCGCAATTGACCCGGGGTCTGCGCGGCCATCATCAGCGCTGTGCGGACATCCCTAGCCCTATGGCACCATCCCGGGCGCTATACAGCCATCCCCGGCGCTGTGCGGTCCTGCTCCGATGGGACGCCACCACACCGGGCCCTGTACAGCCCCAGGCGCCCTCGTCAGCAGGACCTTCGAACTGGTGCACGAACGGTGGCCAGATGTGCACGCCGAGCGAGCTACCCTCGAAGCTATTCCCTGGCAAGTACATAGCCACCACGACACCGGCAAGTACTGAGACGTCAGGACACCATCAAATCGCAAACGCTGTGTACCAGTACCACGATACTGTGTAAAACCCCATGCGGCACATTTGTAAGCCGCCTCCCCTTGGTCTATAAAAGGAGGAGGCGGTCACCCGGCCGCCAGAGAGGACATCATCACGACACACCCACACTCACCCGCATACCCGTTCCCCCCGATATTGGCATTTTGCCTCAATCATCCTAGCAGGGACTTGGAGGCTTCTCCTCCTCTCCCGCCTTGCTTGTAGCCCCCCTCTACAGGCACCACTGGTGTGAGTCAATACAGCACACACGCGCAATCTGCTGGACGTGCGACCCCGCGGTCGGAACCAGGATAAACCCGTGTCCCTGTGTTGCCATTTGCACCAACCATCGAGAAGCCGATCACAGCGTATCTCACTAGTTAGTGTCGGGACTAATCCTAATACCGACAATTTATAAGTTCGTCAATTTCATAGTTGCCATGTTCCTTTGTGTTGCAACTTTTCTAAAGGCTGAGCGGTGAGCACACCTGCACCTGTGTAGAAACGCTCACCGCTCGGGGGCTACCCAGGGCACGATGCCCTCCTTTCGATTTTTCCCGTTTTGAAAAAAAATCGACAACTATGTCGCGACTGATCGCACGTGCGAGAGGTTTTTTAGCGGAAGGCTCAACCTTGCGAGAAGTAAAGATGACAGCCCACGCGGGGCTTGGTACTGCTGCTCGTTCAATGCTCCTAGCACCTACGCCTCCGTGGCTACGGTGCGAAGGCTTGCGAGCACAGTCTGAGTTTATGGGTTTTCATCCGACCCTTTTCAAAAGCACTCGGGCAACCACTCAGGCTTCGGTCTAAAACGATTTTAACAAAAAATACGCGAGTTACTTTTCAAATTCTCCCGAGTGCTCGGGGGCTGCGAACGCATAGCACCTCTTAATGACTCGGGATGGCTGGGCTTTCCGACTCCTACGCCCCCGCGGCTCTAGAGTAAAGCTCGGTTAGCTCAAGTTCCTAAGTTCTACTACTCGTTGCTGTAGTCGTCCCTTGGCACTCGAGAACGTTTGAGCTGTAACAGTTTCGAGTAGGTTTTAACGGAATAAAACTGTTCAAGGCATCACACACACGAGTTGTTCTTAATTGCCTACATATAAACATGATACATCTAATGTGAAGGCCTGGAGTTGTCCTGGTCTTCCGGTATGTCTCGTGGAATCAGGTCCAGGTCCTTCATTGCGACGTCGGCCATGGCGCGGGCGAAGGAGGCGCAGTCTTCCTCAAGCTGGTCACAGTGGTCATTGGAGCTACCAGGGGCCCAGCCGCCGCTCAGCACCATGCTGTCCAGCCCTTCATAATGCGAGTCGAACATGGCGAGCACCCGGTACACCACCCTCCGAGCAGTCGATAGCTCCCGCCCCTTGACGACTTCCGGGAGGTGCTCGACTTGTTTCACAAGTGTGTCGGGGAGCATCGGCCCGACGTGGACACCGAGCTCCGATAAGACCTGGCCAAGGAGTTTCCCAAGCTTGGCGTGTTCCAGGATGCTCTGCCGGCGTGACGTCTCTGACTCGTGCCGGGCGTTTTTGACCTCTTCGAGCTCCATCCTGACCTGCTCCTGGGACCTCCGGGACTGCTCAAGCTCGACCTTGATCTCTGGAGAAGATCGGCAAGTCGCAATTAACGGATATGACGCGGCCGAGCGGAAAGAGAAGTGAGGCAGGGTTGAAGGCACTTACTCTCAAGTTTCTCCGACAACCGCTTGATCGACCCGTACTTCTCGATGATCCTGAGCTCGGCGGCGTTCACCTCCTTCGACTTTTCCGTGAGTTTCACGGTCATCGCGGCACGAGTCGCGCGCAGCCATGTGCTCGCGAGAAGACGAATCAACACCGACAAAAACCAATGAAAAGAAAAAAACCCACGGCTGGAAACATTCGAAGACCACTCACCATCGACATCCTGCGCCAATTGGGAGTTGGCATTCCGAAGCCGGGTCACCTCGTCAGTGGCATCCTGGAGCTTGTTGGCCACCTCGGAGAACTGCTTGTTGGCCGTCCTGAGGTCCACGCCGGCGGTGGCCAAGTCTTGCTCCAGCCCCGCTACCTTCGACTCGAGCGTCATCTTCTCCTGGGCAGCGGCCTGGGCTGCGGCCTGGGCGGCAGTTTCAGCGGCGGCGGCAGCGGCTGTGACCTTCTCAGCGACCTCGTTGGCGGTCGTCACAGTGGCCCGCAGCGCCTCAGCCGCCGCCTCCGCTTGGGCCAACTTCGCCTCGAGGGACTCCCGCTCCGTCGCAGTGTTGGTAGCCGCGGCCTGTGCGGCCGTGGCACGGTCCTCCGCGGACTTCACGGCGGCCTCGAGCGTGGCCCTCGACGATGCTTCATTCGCCATCACCCCGGCGGTGGCCAGGCGAGTGACCGCCAGCTGCATCTCCAGCTGGGACTGCTCCGCCCGGAGCTCCCTGATGGTGCGCGCCTTCCTTGCGCCGCACGCCGCGAGCGTCTGACCTGGGCAAGAGATCGTCAACTACAAAAACTTGCCAGAATGGGAAAAATAAGGTTGAGCCCCGATTTCGAATGAACTTACCGTCGTCGCGGGAAGGATGAGCTCGCCAGACGCACGACGCGCCCACCCGAGACCTCGCTCAAGGCGGTGGCAGGCCGCTACCTCCTCGTCTTCGTCATCAGGCGTGTCCGCCTCGCAAGTGGCCGCCCACATGGAGCGCACGAGGTCGGTAATCCGCGCGTCACCCTCCTCCGGCTCCGGCAGCAGCCCTGCGCCTGAGCCCTCCCCGACCTCCTGGGTCTTCGGGGAGGCACCTCCCGCAGCGCTCACGGGGACATCGTGTTCCCGTGGGACTGGGCGAGTCGGGCTCGCGATGGGTGCTATTTCAACGAAGGGGGTGGCGAGCCGGGGTGACGACGGCTCCGGCGCGCTCACGACGGGTGTTCCCGCGACTACGACGAGGGACGAAGATGCAGCGGCAACCAGCGCTGCATCAGCCGCGGTTGCTCCGAGGAGCTCACTGATTGCCTTGATTGTGGCTGATGATTCGGGGGCCCCGCCCGCTCCGACCGGCCCCGGCTCCAGTTGCCCCGCCTCGGTCGCTTCAAGCGCGGGCTCCTTGTCGCCGGGCTCCGCCGCTCCGGCCACGGTCGCAACCTCGAGCATGGCCGATTCGGAGGCCTCGACCCCTAACTCCTCCAAGCCCGCCAGCAACCGCTCCAGCTCAGCCTCGAAGCTGGCTGGATCCCCGCCCGAAGAGTTGGGCCCGTCGAGGTCAATGACCTCCCGGGAGCGGGCAGACACATCGTCAGCTGCCGGCGCCTCCACCGCGTCTCCCCCCGCCTGCGACGACGCAAGCACCGCAGCCTCGACCGCCGCTGGCGTCTCGGTCTCCTGACCGCCGGCCGATGGTGGCGGGGGCACATCCTTCTAAGAAGACGGCATCTGGGCGTCGCCGCTTTCTACAGTGGCCTCCGCCGGCAGTTCGATTGCCGCCTAGGTGTCATTCGCCTCGGAGGCCGCCCGCCTCTCGGCCGGGTCGTCGGTGTCCAACGCAGGTGCGGGCGCCGCAGTCCCAACAGCCTCGACCGCTGTAACGGACCCGCTTCCGGCCAACTCTGCCGACGGTTCAGCAAGAGAAGGTGTCAGGCGGGGCTCGGGCAGAGGGTTGCGCGCGCCCAGCACTGCGCGTTTCAGCAGCGCAGGGCTGAGCACGCCGGTGTCGGCGTGACTGAGACAAGGATGGGCTAAAAATGAGGAACAAACAAAGACAAAGAACAGTAAAACAATGATGGATAGCGAGCAAGTGCTTACATGGTGGACCGAACGCGGACCCGCTTGACAGCCTGTCTGATGGGCCCAGCTCGGGGGTTGGCCTTTTGGCCCTCGCTGGCTCGGAAGCCAGTTCCCGACGCTCCGCCAGCTCGGGAGCAGGCCCATCACCCCCCGACGGCTTGGGGGCAGCACGTCGATCCCCCGACAACTTGGGGGCTGTCCTCCCGGCCTCCGCCGCGCCGGAGGCCGGCTCCGGTCTCCCACCGGCGGAGAGGGGAACCTGCACGGCCGGGACGCCGCCGCCGCGGATGACCAGAGATTGAAGGCGAAGCGGGGGAGTGCTCGTGTTCCCCCCTTGCGGCGCACTCGGTGTGGACGCCGGTGGGGTAGACCTCGCCTTGGCCGACAACCGCCCCCTCAAGGAGTCCGAGTCTGACCGCTGGGCGTCGACGGAGGAGTGGCGAGAGGAAGAGTCTCGATCCACCGATCGCCTGGGCAGATCGTCCCAACACGGAGGATCCCTCCGCCCCTCGGAGGGGCGTGAACTGCCAGGGGCCGCCTGCGAGCGGGTCACCCTTTGATCTTCTCGGACGGGACGGGCCCCCGGCTGCGAGCTGGAACCCGCGCCCTTCTCACGAGCGACCGGCTCTGACCGCCGCGTCGAGCTCACTTCCGCGGCCCGGCGCGGTGAAGATAGGGGTGACCCGGACATGCCGCTCCAATCGACGTCCGCGCTCGGCTCGTTTCCACTCCACGGCGGCGACGGCGATGGATCTTCATTAGAGGAGACGTTGGCCTCCCCCGCTTTGCGACGCTTGATGCGGTCATCGTTCCGATCGCGCTTTGCGATCTCCTTTTCTTTGTACTGTGCCTTGCACTCAGCCCTCCGCCTATCCGCAGCCGCCTGGTTGCGGTTGAAGATCACTTCCTGCGGGAGAGGGGGCTTCACGAGCACAAGGTGAGGGCAACTCAGCTAAAGATAAAGGAAGCAAAGGAAGTCAGCAGCTGTCAAAGGTTTCCGAGAAGATCCAAGTCAGATGAAGACCTCGAACTAGTCGGAAAACTTATCAGAAGAAGAAACCACTTATGAGCTTTTCGGTCCCCTCGTTGGGGAGCATGGGCAAGAGCTGCGACGGCGGCCACGAGTAGGACGCCTTCCCAATGGACAATGCCACGCGGCGCTGGACCTCGTCCTCCGAGGGTGGCTCGGGTGCTGTCACAGTCCCTGCGAAAGGGGCCCTCCTGGCCGTCATTTCACAGAGGCGGAGAGGCCGCCTCCGGAGCGGGACGACCCCCGGGCGTGGTACTGGCTGATGACGGCCCCCAGGTCGACCCCGGCCTTGCGGAGGTGGGCCAGCACTGCCTAGTGCTCCTTGAGCAGTTTCTCCTGCTCCGCCTTTGGAGGCTCGTCGCTCCAGTTCCTCGGCGCCTTGGCGATGGAGACTCCGGTGAACTCCGGCAGCATGTGCTCGGGGTCATTCTTGAGATAGAACCAACCTTTGTGCCATCCGCTGTTGGAGCTCGTCAGCAAGAAGGGGATGTACATGTCGCCCCTGCCCTGCTTCATCCGGAGGTTGGCACAGCCGATGGTCACCGGAAGGGAGCTGTCCTTCAAGCAGGTGAACATGAAGAAATACTTGAAGAGGTGCCAGTGGGCACCGATCCCCAAGTACCCCTCGCATAGCACCTCGAACACCGCCATCTGCTGGACACTGTTCGGGTTGAGGTGTTGGAGCTAGAGCCCGTACTCGAAAAGTACATCCCGGATGAACCGCCCGGCGGGGATGGAGAAGCCGCGCTCGTGGAACGCCACGAACGAGACGACGTATCCCTTTGGCGGGAGCGGCACGGACTCGTCCTCGGGCACCCTCCACTCTTCGGCGTCGGTGAGCGCGGGGAGCTGCCCAGCGGCGACGAGGCGGTGCAGCATTGAGCGAGACACATTGGAACGCGACCAGTTCGACATGGCTACGGCGAGCTCTCGCACACGGCGCAGGCAAAGGAAGGTGGCGGCGCTGTGGGCGTGAAAGGCAAAGGAAGCAAGCGGCGATGGCAGTGGAGAAGGCAGGGAAGTAAAAGTTTTGAATCCTCAGCCGGCGCACTATTAAAAAGGAAGGGGCGTGGCCACCGGCCTTAAATGCTGGGCCCACCACGCTGAAAAGACACCTGCACACACGCATGTGCCCCAGGGTAACTGACACCGCCTGTGCGACGCCTCGATGCCCGCTGGGCCAAAGAATCTGAACCAACTACGCACCGTCTTTTCAAGCCATCACGTCCGCCACGACGCCCACGACCCCCACGACTTCTACGACGTCCACGACCGCCACGACTGCCTAGATTAAGGGTCCCGAGACCACGATGACATTTCTGAAGATAAAAACCCCACAAGCGAGTCTACAACTTACTCGTGGGCTACATCCGACGGATGCGCTCGCGCGCACCCACCGAGAAAACCAAGAGCAAAGATCATCCCGACGCCTTTCATCTGAGCCTGTGGGCGAGTCTTCAACTCCCACCCAAGGCTCAGGGGCTACTGACGAGGGCCTGGATTAGGGCCCCCTTTCAACGGCAAAATAATCACCTTGAGACGGAGTCATCTGACACCATTGACAATGTGAAGGCCAAGATTCAGTATAAGGAGGACTGTGGATCCTTGTCAAGACCATCACTGGCAAGACGCCTTGTCTCCGACCAGTAGGAGGCTTTCCCGACAAGTCTCCGGCTGGGGATGGCTTCTCCGACAAGTTTTCGTCCCGCACGAGGAGTCTCCGCCTCGCACGACAAGTTTCCGTCCCGCACGAGGAGTCTCCGCCTCGCACGACAAGTTTCCGTCCCGCACGAGGAGTCTCCGCCTCGCGCGACAAGTCTCCGCCTCGCATGAGGAGTCTCCGCCTCGCCTCCGACAACTTGCTCGTTCGCACGAGCAGTTTCCGTCTCCGACTAAGGCGAGGCCCGCACATGAAGGTCGGAACGAGGAGACCACGGCCCACACGAACGTGGCGCCATCCCGACGACCGGGCTCCCCCACAACGACGTGTAGGGCGCCAGTTCCCTATGCCATGCAAATACGCCAGCTGGCGGCGCGCGCGGGCGGCCGGCTCTGACAAGAGCCGTAATGCGGCACTGTTCCGCCGCGCGGCCCCCGACGCGCCGTCCCGTCCGACTCTGCAGCACGCTAACCCCGTCAGAGGCACTCGAGTGCCCCCTACAATTATCATTGGCCTACGATTAGGCCCTAACGTGGCGGGCTCATCCCGTACTCGGGCGGGCTGAGTCAGCACCAAAGAGCTCGGAGGAAACGCCAGGTGCCCAGGAAGAACAGCGCCGCCCGGCCACGCGGCAGCCTCGACGACAACACAGCTCAGCCTCCCTTCAATGCGCACTAACGGACAGCGACGTGCGAGAAGACATCCCAGCGGCGTAGGACTGTAGCTTTTACTTGATTTCCCTTTTTGCCCCTCCCCCTTGCGTCTATAAAAAGGAGAGGAGGGCAACCATCACAAGGGCTGACGAACTGAACACTCACACCCTAGGGACTTGGGCTCGATACCCTCTCCCGACAAGTTTGTAACCCCTACTACAGACATCCCTAGCGCAAGAACACAGCAGCACGATACTGGACGTAGGGTATTACTCCTCAGAGGCCCGAACAGTCTAAATCCCGGCGTCTCTCGCGCTAACCATCCGGGTCGGACACACGATCCGATACAAATTTACTGCTCGGCGGTTGAGAACCCCGACATAGGGTGACGGCGTCACCCGACGTTCCGATATCACTTAGATCAGTCATACTGATCGTAGAGTGACCTTAATCGATGTAGCCGTACGAATTCGATGTAGGAAGATGATCACAGTGAAGACCCGGCTGTAGAGGAAGTAGTCGTTCGGAGTCGATGTAGAGGAAGTAGTCGTTCGGAGTCGATGTAGAGGAACTAGTCGTACGGGAGCGAGCAGTCGCGTTAAGACGCTCCCCAAAAACCTTATCACCCGCCTATCCCGAGCAGGATCTCAGCAGCAGGACGAGGTTCCGGAGGCTCTGCTCTCGCCGGTACCGTGCGCGCGGTGCAGGCGATGGGAATGCAAAAGAAGCAGCAAACAGAGGGAGAGAAGGGCCTCAGGTAGTAACAGTCGCGGTTAAGGCGCCATGGTTAAGGCTCAGTAACGGTCGCAGTTAAGGAGCCATTATTCCTTTCCAACAGCCAACAGCAAAAAGATGCTCCCGCCCAGCAACACATCACGTCCGACCCACACCCACGCCCTCGGCCTCGGCGCGGCGAGGCGAGCGAGCGCACGCGCATGTGGCACGCCTATCTCCTTTATTCAACTTCACAAGAGGTGTACCGAAAGGCTACCTCATAAGTTGGATGGGAGACTCCTCAAATACCCATGTGGTATTTCTCACTTTTCCCTAGCATTAAATAAATGGGTTTTAATTCTTTCATTATTGTAATAAATGGCTCTAGGCCCATTTAATCTAACAATCCCCACCAAGAATTATAAGCCACATTGGAAATGCTCTCATTTTCCCTTTTTGTTTTCGATATACCAGTACTGCGATGGAGACTGTTAAGTTGAACATCCACCAGGAACTCAAGTTACACTTGTTTGCAACTGAATAATGGACTATGCCTTGAATTGCTAGTTTTGTGCATCTAAGCTTGGCTAGAGCCCTTTACTGATACTTGGCTGCACATAGCATCCCCGCGGGTTGGAGCTTATGGGTCATACTCCGTGCCTCTTCATGAGTTTTCTAGAGATCACCCAAATCTCATAGACTATGACCAGTAGTCGATACTCATATAGGTGTGTTCCTTCAAGACATACTGTAGGACTATGTCTTTGCTTCAGAGAAACAAATACCATATTTCATTAAAGCCACTTGGAGCACATTAAGTTATACATACCAGCCTGTCATACAGTTTTGAAGAGAAATGCATCTTTCCATGAACCGAGCCTTCTCAAAGGTTCTCTTCTCTCAGTCAAACCATAGCTTGTTTCACCATCTTAATTCACGGGATCTCCGATCACATAAGACAGGTTTCCACTATGGAAAACTCACATGGGTCTCAAGCCCAGTTCCATAGATGCATTATCTATCACAATACGTGATAAACCCTTTGTAAATTGATCTGCCAAGTTCTTAGACGTATGGATGTAATCCAAAGCTATGACACCGGTGTTTCTCAATTTCCTGACAGACTTCAACTGCCTCTTGACATGCCTGGATGACTTCATGTTGTCCTTTGAATTGTTCACCTTGACAATCACCGTTTGATTATCACAATTCATTAGAATTGCCGGTATCGGTTTTTCAACTATCGGCAAGTCCATTAGGAGTTCACAAAGCCACTCGGCCTCGACAGTGGCAGTATCCAATGCTGCGAGTTCTGCTTCCATTGTTGACCTGGTTAGAATGGTCTGCTTGCAAGACTTTCAGGAAACAGCGCCACCTCTAAGTGTGAACACATATCCACTTGTGGCCTTTAACTCATCAGCATCAGAAATCCAGTTTGCATCACTATATCCCTCCAAGACTTTGGGGTCTCCGGAATAGTGAATGCCATAGTTCATTGTGCCCACTAGATAGCGCATTACCCTCTCGAGAGCATGCCAGTGTTCACTGCCCGGGTTTGAAACAAACCGGCTCAGTTTACTAACTGCATATGCAATGTCAGGTCTCGTGGCGCTAGCCAGATACATCAGCGAACCAATGATCTGGGAGTATCTCTGCTGATCCACCATTATCCTCAGGTTCTTCCTTAGAACCAAGCTGGCGTCGTAAGGAGTTGGTGCGGGTTTAGAGTTGCTAAGTCGGTTTGACTACACCCATTTGCAAAGCTAGTGGCACCAAACATATTCCTATCAACATGATAAGGTTTTTGGATTATTAGAAGATAGGTAATATTCCGGTATATTTTAATTCCATAATTAAATAGACATTTCAATATTACGTTCCGATATCACTTGGATCAGTCATACTGATCGTAGAGTGACCTTAGTCGATGTAGCCGTATGAATTCGGTGCAGGAAGATGATCGCAGTGAAGACCCGGCTGTAGAGGAAGTAGTCGTTCGGAGTCGATGTAGAGAAAGTAGTCGTACGGGAGCGAGCAGTCGCGTGAAGACGCTCCCCAAAAACCTTATCGCCCGCCTATCCTGAGCAGGATCTCAGCAGCAGGACGAGGTTCCGGAGGCTCTGCTCTCGCCGGTACCGTGCGCGCGGTGCAGGCGATGGGAATGCAAAAGAAGCAGCAAACAGAGGGAGAGAGGGAGAGGTCTCCTGAACAGGAGTACCTTAGTGTGAATTGGTGAACCGAGCAGGAGGAGGAGGGGCGTCTTATATAGGCGGGCAGGCGCGGGAGGATGAACCTGGACGTCGCGGTTAAGGCGCCTCGGGTAGTAACAGTCGCGGTTAAGGCTCAGTAACGGTCGCAGTTAAGGAGCCAGTATTCCTTTCCAACAGCCAACAGCAAGGTCGCAGTTAAGGAGCCATTATTCCTTTCCAACAGCCAACAGCAAAAAGATGCTCCCGCCCCGCAACACCTCACGTCCGCTCGTCTCGTCACGCCCACGGCCTCGGCCCGGCCCGGCGAGGCGAGCGAGCGCGCGCGCATGGCACGCCTATCTCCTTTATTCAACTTCACAAGAAGTGTACCGAAAGGCTACCTCATAAGTTGGATGGGAGACTCCTCAAATACCCATGTGGTATTTCTCACTTTTCCATAGCATTAAATAAATGGACTTTAATCTTTTATTATTGTAATAAATAGCTCTAGGCCCATTTAATCTAACATGACCTAGGTATAACATAATAGAGTACAATGCTCATTGAAAAAAAACTAGAGTACTAACTAAAGTATCATATTTTAATTTAAATTGTTGGTGTAGAGATGTGTGAAAACTATATAATTTGAATCAAAGAAGCAACATGGTGTGGTCGAACCTTGTGTGTATAAAGGCACGCGGTAAGATAATAACTCACCACAGTAAATTTAACATGTCTACATTTGTCATCATGAAGAATAAGAAACCATATAATTTTTTTCACAACAACCACTATGATTTTTAAATAGTGTATATCTCATCATCGCCAGTGGTGATAGTCGTGAGACCAAGCAAACAACGACGATTTTGTTGCCGCATAAGGACTACCTGTAGGTCTGTCACCCTAACCTTCTTTCATCAACGTGTTGACTTCATTAATCTGTTCCAAGATTTAACGAGTACCATTTTTCAGTAGTAGGCGACATATCCTTCGATAGTGTGTTGACTTCATTAATCTCAAAGTTTTGCAGGCTAAGACTGGGCTCATAGTGATAGTAGTATGTGATGTGTACTTAATGCATGTGAGCATTTAAGTCTATAAAATGTGATTAGGGAAAAATAATGAAGAAAAAAAAGAAAAAAAGAAGGGATGTTTTATAAAAAAGAAGCAAAATCGGGGACAGAATACTTCCAGCGATATGCATCTACTTATGTGTGACTCCTGCGAACCTTCGTAACCAGCAGTTAAACATCTTGTGCACCTCACTGGGGTATATGAGAACGTATCAGGTGCTCTCACCCTCTCACATACTGCCTTGCTCTCATGATTCAAAATCCATAAAAAAGGTGCATGAAAAAATCAACCAAAAATATGAATGGGTACAAGATGCAATGAACTTGGTTCATGCAAAGTTTCAGAATCATTAAAAATTTGTGCATGGACAAACAAAAAAGACAAATCCATATATGAATAGATGCGGGTTTGCGGATCCTGATGAATAGTGCATCCGACCCGATAACATGCTGAATTTGTCTTTTTTATTTCTCTTCACATAAATTTTTGTTCAACTTGAAACTTTGCATGAACAATAATCAATGTATCCTTCATCAACTCATATTTTTTATTGTATTTTCATGAACTATTTTGTGAGTTATAAATCATGGGAGCAAGGGAGTATGTGAGAGGGTGGGAGTACTTGATACATTCTCTGGGGTATATGTCAATTGTGCCTTCAATATCTCCATATGTCAATTGGGCTTCAATATCTCCAGAATGACCTCCAGATGGCGGATGAAGAATCATGCTTTGCTTCAGTCTCACAAACAGAGCAACGACCCTTTTTTAGAGATAAAAAAACAGACATGAGAATAAAAAATACAATAGTTTGGTGCATGTAAGAAAATTTATACCAACTAAAATATTACTACTAACTCTCGTTCATATCGAATATTCAGGTATGGATTATTTCAAGGATTAAGAAATGCTTTCACATGACTTATACAAAGCAATGTAAGGAGTGCAAGAAAGCTACAGAAGGCCTCTAGATTGTTTGCTGAATATTTAATACCATTAACTGAAGAGTGGCAGTTTAAAACTTTGGAAGGTCGAAGGCTAAGCTAGAGGTGCTATAGCACGGGTACTGTAGCGAGCTACCGCCGTTTGAAACGGTTGTAGCATTTTGAAAATCCAATCTACTCCCGGGTGTAGTTACTCTCACGTTCAAAAAACCACTTTGTGTATGTGTACATACCCATTTATCAATTGGAGTATGTGAACATACCTAAAATAAGATTTATCAAAGTGATAACTATGAAAAAATTTGAGTGAAACTCAATTTTTACACCTTGTGATATATGTTATTTCCTATATAGAAATAGGACTATGTTCACAAAGTGTATGATTCCTCATATATATAAAAAGAGGGTATGTCTACATACCACTTTTAAAAATCAAGTATGTGTGCATACTTATTTTAGAAACCTCAAGTATGCAAAGATACCCTATAATTTGTGTGATACAAATATGGGAGTAACTACTCTCGGGAGTAGAAAAAACTCAACCTATATATATTAAAATCGTAAAAGAATTAATATGGAAATAAAAATCCACCCGGTACGGATAAATGGCCGCACGCAGCCCAATTGGTAGCCCAATACATAGTTAAACCGGCCCACCTAAGACTGAATCACAATTTGCATATTGCAACAGGGGGCTCCTATATGCCTTCCGGAAGATGGATAAGCCTGCAAACTTTAAGCCCATCAAGGCCCATCAACTTCTTCTTCCTCCTCCCACCTTCTTCCCTACCACCTCGCCGCCTCCTTCTTCTTCGTCATGCCGGCCACCACCCCGCCGCCTCCTCCACCAACCCCGCCGCCGCCCGCCCGCCCGTGACCCACCGCCGCCGGCGACCCCGCCCTTCCTAACCCGAACCGCTCCTCGCGCCTGGCCGGCCACTACCCCCGCCACCTCGTCCTCCACCCCGGCCGGCGGCTCCCCGTCGCCGCGCCGCCCACTCGCGACCCACCGCCGCTGGCGACCCCGCCCTTCCTAACCCGGCGCGCCTCGCCGCCCCCGCTGCCGGTCACCGGCCCACCGCCGGTCCGACCCCGCCCGCCCGGCGGCGCTACCGCGCCGCCTCGCCTCCGCCGCCGCCGGTCCTCCGACTCCCCCCCACCTCCCCCCTTCTAGGTCCGCCGGACATGGAGGACCCCGAACCCAAACCCCGAAACCCTAACCCTAAGGCCGCCGCCTCGACCGCCGCCCCCGGCCGGCGGGTCGCCAACCGCCCCACCCACCTCCCACCCCTCCGGCGCGAGGACTTCCCTCCCGGTCGCGGCAGCGGCGAGCAGGAGGTGGAAGAAGGGGTCGGTGGTGGGCTGGTGGGCTGTTAAATGGGTTTCTGATGGGTTATAATTCATTTGGAAACTTTCTTCCGGAAGATATATAGGATTTGCCTATTGCACCACCTGTTTTCAGTTAATTCCGAACGCTAGATCAATTCAGACGAAGGGTGTAAAAAAGATCAATTCAAGCGAAGAAAATTGCCTGAAAAAGTGGGTGCGGATGACAATTGACAAGCACATATTGCACGACGACGAGGCCATCCGTTTCCCGTCCCTCTCTCCCTGCAGGTGGGCCCCTCGCGGTCCACGTCAGCGTCACGGCCCGGCTCACCACGACTCGTTTATCCACTTGGCCAGCCGCGCCACTTGACCCCGAGACGTAGACGGAGACCGGGTACCTCCCGCGTCTCCCCCTCCTCGCCTGCTTGGCATTGGCATCGCCGCCTTCCGGCTCCCCGCACGCGCGCGCGGCTCCCCGCCGTCCGTTTTCGTGCTCCGGAGATCCGGCCTCATCCGTCCCGCCCGGCCGCCCGCCCTCGTCGTCTCCTCCCCCACTCCCGTCTCGTCCGCTTTCTTTAATCAATCCCCCGCGTCCCCTCCCAACCCCAAGCAACCTCCACTAATCCCCGCTTGCGTCCCCTGCCTTTCCCTTTCCCTTTCCTCTGGCAACGATGGACGGTGGCGGCTATCTCACCTCGCCGGGTTGCTGCACCGGCGGTTCTTGCGGCGGCGTGCGGGTTCTGCGGACGCTTGTGGATACGGTTTGACCAGTCCGCGGCGACCTGGCCTCGTCTTGGTTGCTGGTTCCCTTCTCGGTGCTATTGTCGCTGGTCTGGGCTCTGGGGCGATCGGGACACACTTGGGCTCGGCTCTTCGCCGGAAAAGGTGAGGTATTGATCGTTTCTTCTTGCTTCTTTCGGTTTTGAACAGGTGTTGATTGTTTTCCCTCATTTCGGTTCTTGAAAACCGTTGCTTTCTCGCTTTAAGCGTGATATATCTTTGGTTACATGCACGGCGATAAATATTTTTTTAAATCCATTTTCTTTTACTGCCGTGAACATACGCAAACCCAATAGAACAGGAGTGTTTGATAGATTCTGTGCTTCTTGGAGCTGGAGCAGGGACAGGAGGGAGGATCTTGTGCTGTTTTGTGGTGCACCAGCATCAGAGAGTAACATAGCTATTGAAAGTGTCAAATTCAACATTACAGAATCATGCAAGTTGCAACTGCTGCAATTTGATGGACTAGTACACATTCGGTAGCAGTGACTTTCAGAAAAGTGAACAAAAAGGGTGCAACTTGTATATAGTAAGGTTGTTTCCTCTGTATCTTTCCTAGAAAAGCCACCCAAAAACATAAATTGCTTTTGATGTAGACTGTCCCGTTCAAACAGAACCATGATGCTTAACCTGAAAACTGTGATCAGAAACTTTGCATCTCCATCCCCTTTCCTAAAACTGGCAATTGATCGATGACCTTGTAGTCAGTGGTAAAATGAAGATTTGCGAGATTGCTTTATTGTGGCTCCTATGGGCTCTGACATAAAAAAAAAGTGATTTAATTTCATTTGCCATAGGATCATCTCCAAGGTGTGGGCTACAGGATAGTCATATTTATAGTAGTTCTTTGAAATGAATGCTAAATCAGCAATTCTTCACGACAGTAGTCACAATGTGCCTTCTTCCTTTTCTTTTCCAAACATTCTAGTCACATGTACATTATCTCCCCAGTCTGTCCTTGCCGAAAATGAGTGATGTATAGTTTATCGATTAATAAAGAGTTCAGGTTCATTTGAACCCCCCCACCTCCCCCCCTGATAAAAATATTGTTTATTTTCTTTTTCTTTGATTCCCAAATAGACTATACCTTTTTGGCATGCTGTGTGAGGAACTGATCCAATATCTGATGGATACCATTTAATTTTAGATTTTTTTTTACAGTGTCCCACTCGTACCACTGAGACTAGTCTGCAGGTAGGCCCATGTGTTAACAACCTCTGAGGGCAAGGCGTGTCTTGATGTGTAACAAGATCCTATTTTGGTGATTTTGGACTTCTACTTTTTCTTCTGAAATTTCTTGAAAGAGATATTGAAGAAGATCCACAGTTCTGAGACGGTGGATGGTGGTCATGGAAGGGACAGTAATCAGAATAGCTAGTGAGTCAAAACAAGGCAATGAGCAAGACTCTTTGACAGAACTTCCTAGAGCTACGGAGACTTTAGTAGCGCATGATCATGAAGTAGAAAAATTAATTGGACTTGAAGATGACACAGAGTTAACACCTTGTGAAGGAATGGAATTTGAGTCTGAAGATGCTGCAAGGGATTTCTACAGCACATATGCAAGAAATGCTGGTTTTCGGATCCGGATTAGCAGGTATACTCGCTCGAGACGTGATAATTCAATCATTTCTCGTCGTATTGTATGTTCGAAAGAGGGATTTCATGAAACCCGTGATGGCCTCAATTCTGACCAAAAACAGCAAGAACGGACAGGTACTAGAGTTGGATGCAAAGCCATGATAATGGTTAAAAAATTTGGTCCCGGCAAATGGATGGTTACCAAATTTGTAAAGAACCATAATCATGGACCAGTTCCACCAAGAAAACTTGATTCTGGGTCAGCAAACCAGGATGGTGATCTAATGGAAAAGCCACATTGTATTGAGATGGGCCCTGTTAAGGAGCCATTTGAGGGTATGGAATTTGAATCAGAAGAAGCTGCAAAACTGTTCTATGTAAACTATGCTAGGCTAAATGGTTTCCGTGCACGTATTAGCAGATACTGCCGTTCAAGGCGTGATAATTCAATCATTTCTCGTCAGATTGTGTGTTCCAAGGAAGGCTTCCGTGAAGTTCGAACCAAGAAAGTGATGACAGATGAAGGGAAAACAAAGCGTCCGAGAATGATAACAAGAGTTGGTTGCAAAGCTATGATTGTAGTGAAAAAGATGAACTCTGAAAAATGGATGGTTTCTAAATTTGAGAAAGAGCATAACCATTCTCTGTTGCATCCCAAAATGGCCCCTATTACCTCAAACATCACTTCTGGAGAAGTTGATGATTTCACCGCAAAGGGTACAGATCATAATGATGTAAAAAATGAGGGATGCAGTGCAGGAAGCCAATGTAATCCTGCGGATTCCCTCACTGTCTTTTATAACAATTTATGTCAAGAGGCCTTAAAATTTGCAAAAGAAGGGTCAGCCACAGAAGAAATATACCATGTAGCAGTTTCTGCCTTGAAGGAGGCTGCAAAAAAGGTTGCTGAAGTCAAAAGGAGTTGTCCAGCATTGCCACATCGTGATTTTATTGGTGACATCAAACATGATGTCTTTCAGGTTCAACCTATGAGTACTTTGCAATGTTCAAATCAGGTTGAACTGGAAACAACATTATCCAGGTCCGGGACACTTCAAGAGTCTGCCTCAAATCTTTTGCTGGTACCAACCAACGTTATAACTGATTCAAAGTTATATAATTGTGTTAACAATGTCCCTCTATCAAGTGATTTCCTCACAAATGGTAAATATGCTATGGTAATGATCAATTAATCCAATGCCTGTCATTAACTATTGTTTTATTTATAACACTTTCCTGTTCGATCAACAGGGAGACAAGGTACGCATGAAACAGAAGGCTCTTTTATTCATTTTAATAAGAACATAAAAGAGGCATCTACGCGAAAACATCAGGTAGATTTGCTAAATTTTACCTGACTCAGTCAGTTTTTAATGTGTCCAGCACTTTTGGGTACTTCATTTTGGACCAGAAGATTCATGTTTGTAGTTCTAACCGCAGAACACTAGCTCTAATCAAGCCATTCTTGGAAAGGATGAAGGTATTCATGGTTCTTCTGGAGAAACCATGGTTGCTATTCCTGCAATACCCCTTGCACTGTGCATGCCTGTGACGCAAAACTTGCTCCGATCTTCTGCAGGTAGCTCTATCAATAATTCAATTAGTTCTGCGTTTCTGTATGAGTTTTTGATCTTCTAAATGCTTTGTCTGTTGATTGCTTCGATGGTCTGCGTTGCAAATAAAAATGAACATATACCATGGAAGGTTTTGAATGGTTCCTTATATATACCAATGATTATCTTCAGAATATTTTGTGACCAAAAGGTATCAGTTTATGTTCTGTCCTCTTAACCCACCAAACTTTGCAAAGTTTTGATCCTGTATGTATGCATGCAGTGGTGCTTTATAGTACAGCCCATGATTTCAGCTGTATTGACATTTCCCAGCATACACATCTTTGGAGCATTGTGACTATGTTTTTTATTTTTTAGATCCTTGAATTTTTATTTGTTTAGAAAACATAGGATTACGATTAATAGAAGATGGTCCATGGAAAATTTAGCACCTTGATCAATCTTATCTGATAGAAGTACTATTCTGATACCTATTTATTTTCATGGACCGCAGATGGGCCATACAGATTGTTGGGTGCTCCTATTGAAGCAGTTCCGATTTCATACCGTCCTGCAGAACCCATCAGGCAACCAACAAAAGGTGTGTGTACTTTAGGTCCAGTTGTAGGTGTTCTGTCTGAACTGAACAATCGAGGAACAGGTCCAAACTCTCTGGTTCATGCTACAGCTCTTGCTTGTGGTGCACGTGTTGTTCCTCTTGAGGAGGCAGCTTCACTTATCAATGCTATTGAATCCAAGATCAGATCTGGAGGGGCCATAATAGCAAAGCTGCCTTCAAGCAACCTGATTTCTCCGTTTCCTCCAGCTATAGACATGTCATCTTCCAGTGAAGATGAGGAGAAGGGCCACAGTGAGCCCCTAATGGTGGATGTTGATCGTAACTGCCACGATCAGAGCTCTGACGAAATGAAGCTTCAAAGTGAGCCATCAGAGGTGGAAACTGAAGCTGACAACTGATCTGTGCTACCTGAAGCTGTAAACCATGATCATGTCGATTGCTAACAGCTAGCTACAAAGTGAAGGATTGTATCTGTTCTAAAGATCAAAGCTTCCCTGCAAGTTGTGCTGGATTTATTCAATGATTTAAGAAATTTTTGTAACATTGAATTAGTATTCGCATCACCTAATTCTGTTGAGTCTACTATGTTGTAATTAGATTAACTGAAACCAATACCTTCAGTGGAGAATTTGTAAAAATAACCAACCATACCGTGTAAATTTTTTTTCATGTAACAGAAAGTGGATAGTGTTTATAATCCAGTTGTGATCCTGGCTCCTGAGAAAGCTGGTACACCGTGCACTTCACCATTAGCTTCTGTACTAAACATGATAACATATAAATAACCTGAGGCACATGTGTAAGAATAAAGCACAGTGCTTATCATATTGGGGTTCAGTACTCAGACAGATCACCTTCAATCCTCTCATCAGCATAAATATTTTAATACACGAGAAAAGGTTTATAAAAAAGTTGGCTACTGTACACGTACGAGCTGCTATCTTGATGGCTGCAGGTATAAAAAAAAAGTAAAAGGTTTCTGATCTTGACATAGTCAACCCCGCGCCGTCACCTGGTAAACTGACATTATCGCTGACCTTGAGCTCTAAAAGAATTACGACGAAGAGCCGGTTATGCACTCTCGGGCCGTGGCATCACGTTGAAAAGGAAAGGTTTATAGCCTCGTATTGTCAAAGGTTTATCGTACCAAAGTGGTACTGGTGTACGGTGATGCCATTCTTGCTGTTTAGTCGAAATCTGACCATCATTTCTTGCCGAATTTTCAATGGGTTCGCGAATCATCTGATCTTCGGTAGAATTGCACACCATCATGTCTAAATCTGTCTCTCAGTCTGAACCTGCTGTGTGCGCTTCTGCGCCTGTATCAAATACAATTAATTATGGGCAAAGTTTTTTTTGCAAAAAAAAACAGAAAATGGTAGTTTGGTTTCAATACAAATTGAGAAGCAAAGTATGAAAATAAACAGCCCATATAAAATACATTATTAAATAGCCAAGGTTAGATTGAACATGAGGAGAAAAATAGTTTATGTTTTATCATTCAGATGGCAAAACAAAATGTCATGTGCAAATAAGTAGAGCTCGGTTCCTTATAATGAAACCTGTCTAATTGGGTTCAAGTATCCGACTTAACATATGTGCTCGCATTTTTGCCTAGTTATTATTTCAGCTGTTTGCAACGTGGTTATGTGAAATTCTGCATTAGAATTGTGTGTCTCTGTGTGTGACTGTGTGAAAGAGACCTCTATTATTTGGTTTTATTTATTTATTTTACTGACAGTTTATTGTAAGCATGTATAAATACTGATAATTTATAGCATATATATACTGATAGTTTATTGTAAGCATTCTAATTTATTTAGGGTAAATATACTACCACTATCAGTGTTATTTTGGTTGAGTAAAATTGACATCTTGGGCACTACAACGCGATACACTTTTCTTACAAATAGCAACATCTAAGTAAATGAGATGACAAAATTTGGACTCATGAAGTAATTACAAATTCACTGTACTAGGAGCTGGCGTAGCTCAAGTTGGTTTAACTAAACACAGATTATATTGAATGCACGTGGAGGTTCGGCATAAAGAGAAAAAAAAATATAAATAGGGTCATCGCAATGCATGATAAACTTTTTCTATGAACAGCAACATGTAAGATAAAAAAACTGAGATGACAAAACTGGAGCTCATGAAGTAACTAAAAATAGACAGTAGTAGAAGATGACATAGCTCAAATTGTTTTAACTAAATACATATTATTTTAAATGCATGAGGAGCTCTCTCGAATATGCAGGAGAGCTGCATATCTCCTTTCTTAATGATATGCAGCTCTCCTGCATTGCATATTCGAGAGAGCTTCAATACAAAGGGGATAAATTACAAATAGGAAGTCGTGTAATTGGTAACAAAAAAATCATCACAACTGAATAAACAATACAGAGTATCTATACGGATATTGTGTTAGAAATAAAAAGAGAGAGGGAGAGAGTGTAAATATAAATAATTTTGATGTGCATGCTTCAAATGTATTCACGAACTTATAATATACTTTATTTCGAAAAATAATTTACTCAAAAATAACTATGCCTCATTCAAATTACTAGCATATACAGGAGTACATGCTGGCCATCGAAATCAAAATAGTTCATATTCAAATTCTGGAAACCAAAGAGAGTACACAGGCAAGATGCAAGCACAATAACATACAGGATCAGGCCGAACAAGCTGATAGAACAAACCCTTAGGAAACAACACCACGCATAATAATAAACATGATAACATACAGAACTAGTCTACTATGTTTTGGCACATCAATCCAACACATTTTTTTCGTCATCATCGTTGTAACAGACGCACGCACGCGCCACCGTTTTATTCTGAACCCACTCCATCGCCTCGCCGTTCCGGATCATCAGAAATTGGGGCCTGCGGCGAGGATCTCGTCGGTCAGGCTGCTGTCGTCCCCGATCTTGTAGCTGGCGAACACCTCGAAGTTGTTCTTGAAGAGCCCGGCAAGCCTCAGGAGCGTCTCCTTGTACGCGGCCTTGTCCGTCCACTGCGCACACCATTCGTCAAGTTCAAGAAATTTGTCAGTGTTCTGTTCTGAACAAAGCTGTGTTCAGTTCAAGATGCATGACTGATGGCGTTTACTGGTTGGTGACAGGGCTTACGGTGTTGATCGGGTCGAGGATTTCCGACGGCACGCCGTCGATCTCGGTAGGGATCTCCAGCCCAAAGATCTCGGTCTTCTTGTAGTTGGCGCTGAGGAGCTCGCCGGAGTGGATGGCGTCGACTATCTTCCGGGTGTAGGGCAGCTTGATCCTCTTGCCCACACCGTACCTGACAAAGCCACCGTCATGAACTTTCGGTTACACAACGAACACGAGCTTTGCAGCCGCACAAAGGCAAAATAAAAAACATGACGTCCTCAATGCGGATCAGATAAGGAACAATACCTGCCGCCGGACCATCCGGTGTTGACAAGCCACCCGGTGGCGCCGTACTTCTGCATCTTCTCGGCGAGCATGGCGGCGTACTTGGTCGGGTGGAGCATGATGAAGGCCGCGCCGAAGCAGGCCGAGAACGTGGCCGTCGGCTCCTTGATGCCGTCCACCGTGCCGGCGACGATTGCGGTGTAGCCGCTGATGAAGTGGTACATGGTCTGCGCCAGGTTCAGCTTGCTGACCGGCGGGAGCACGCCGAACGCGTCGCACGCCAGGAGGATGACGTTCTTGGGGTGCGGCCCGACGCAGGGGATCTTGGCGTTGGGGATGTACTCGATCGGGTAAGCGGCACGAGTGTTCTCTGCGGTAAAATCAGCAATGACAGTGTGAGATCGCAGCAGAGTCTTCTTACGATGCGTGTGACTGACTGACTGGTAAAAAAAATGGGTCGTCTGTGTTTTAGGGATGTTTACCGGTGACAGATTTATCGGTGTAGTCAACTTCTCGTGTATGCTCGTCGAAGACGACGTTCTCCAACACTGCGACAGAAACATTCAGTTAGGCCTTTCAGAGCAAAGGCAGAGCAGATCTGAAATGCCACTTGTGAATTTGTGATAAACAAAGAAATCGAAAGTTCAGTGAAGTACCAGTTCCAAACTTGATGGCGTTCCAGATATCAGGCTCTTTCTCCCGGGACAGGTCTATGCACTTGGCGTAGCAACCGCCCTCGATGTTGGAGACGCCATTGTCGCTCCAGCAGTGCTCGTCGTCACCGATCAGAAGCCTATTGTGATCCGTCGACAGCGTCGTCTTCCCAGTACCTGATTCGAGAAGGAAAAAAGAATCCAGAAATCCAAAATCAGCAAATACGGCATCGGTATTCATACAAGGTCACAGTGACGCTGACATCACATAGTATATAACAGCAAATCTTTGGCATATCTGTGTGCAGGCATGTATAGGAAGATAGGATAGGATAAGCTAAGCGAAACGTCAGATGCGATGATTTGGGCAGGTGACGGCACCACAATCCTGTTGGGAATTGGGATCCATTCCCAATATTCTTACCTGAGAGCCCAAAGAAGAGGGCGACGTCACCGTCCTTGCCCATGTTGCAGCCGGAGTGCAGCGAGAGGATGCCCCGCTTGGGCATGAGGTAGTGCATGACGCCGAAGAGGCCCTTCTTCATCTCCCCGGCATACTGCGTGCCCAGGATCACCATCTCCCTCCTAGCGAGGTTGATGTCTACGCTCGTCGACGACGTCATGTAGTGCGTGTAACGGTTACAGGGGAACTGCCCGGCGTTGTAAATGGTGAAGTCCGGCGTGCCGAAGCTCTCCAGCTCCTCGTCCGTGGGCCGGATGCACCTGCGCACCCACCCCCAGTTACTTCTACAGCTCGATCATATCGTGCAGTGTACTATGCTTTATTCGATCCCCAATTGGATTATGTCTTGGGAGGCAACAGGATATATCATCACGAGATAGATAGAGTAGATATTTATATAGTATATGTAAATATATAAACATGCATGGTATATAATCATACACCATATATATATGCTGTAAATGTACAATGAACTTATCTGGGCTTTGGAGCAACAACGACCTAGGATAAGAGAACAAGCTAGACAGGCAGTGGGAGGCTTACATGTTGTGCATGAAGAGGGAGTGGTACGCCCTGGCGGAGATGATGCGGACCTTGATGCGGTTCTCCGGGTCCCAGTTGAGGAACTGGTCGTTGACGAACACCTTGTCCAGGGAGTTGAGGTAGTCCACGGCCCGCTCCCGGTTCGTCAGGAACGTGTGCTCGTCCATCTCGATGTTGGGCGAGCCCCTGCAATCGATTTGTCAGAGGTTGTTCGTTGTTGGTCAACCGCGAAGGCGAAGCAGAAACAGATGATGCGTGGTCACGATTGAGCAAGATCGAAACGCTAGCTAGCTACTCACTTGCCCCACCACAGATCCTGCGCCGCGGCCTCGTCCTTTACGACGCGCTTGTCCCTGGGCGACCGCCCGGTCTTGGCGCCGGACAGCGTCGCCAGCGCGCCGGTCGACGTGATGAACGAACCCTTCTCGTACTTGATCGCCTGCTCGTACAGCTCTGTTTTGGTTTCCACCCACAGGAGCAAAAGCATCCATTAGTACGTCTCGCCTCGATCGATCGCGTACGTGCGTGTATGCCTGAACGGGAAGAATATACGTACCGCCGGGGGAGAGGTTGTAGAGGACATGGGTGAACTTGAGGGAGCTGTCGCTGACGGCGATGGTGGGGGCGGCGGGGTGGTGCTGGTGGTGCTGGTGGTGCTTCTGCGGCGTCGCCGGCGCGCCCTTCGCGGCGGCCTCGCCCTTCCTCGCAGGGTCGCCCTTGACGACTTTGGGGCCCGTTTCACGTGTCAGAGACGCCAACGACGCGCTGCATCATCCATCACATGCCGCGCTTAGTTTATTAATCAGTCAAAAGGGTCATTAGCTTCTACTAGTAGTAGTGTAGATCATTAACAAACATCTCTTAATGCTTGCTTGCTGCTAGCACTGCAGCATGTTACTTACGCTCATCAAAACGATCGAAATCGTGCGCGAAAACGGGAGGAGATCAGGAGGCTGAGATGAACACGATCTACGCAAAACAACTAGAAAGTACTGTAGGCTCGAAGATAATTCTACAGATTCTGACGAGCTGCAGCGCATACTTGCGTTGCAGAAAGGATCCTAGGTTTCTTGGGAGATGATGAAGGAGAAAGTTTGTTTTGCGAAGGCGACAGCGATGTCACGTCAGGTAAAGGTTCTTTCCCCTGCCAAGTTCTTGCGTGCGTGTCCGTTACGTGCGAACCACCACACCGGGATGATCCTTTTCTATCTCCTCCCCACCTTTTCTTCTTCTTTTTTGCAAAGTATAAATAAAAACAAAAATGGGCATGCTGACTACTACTAGTACTAGCTAGCACCAGAATTGGGTTCCATGATTCATGTGTGCTGCAGCCCTACAGGGGATGGACTTATTCGATGCGATAAGAACAAGTTCGATGCGAGTGTATCGATACGTGACGTGTGTCCGTCACTCGATCCGGTGCCATGCACGGAGGTTACGTGATATACCTGGGTGTGCGATCCACGGGGTGCCCGTGGCGTGAGAGAGACCTTCTTTGTGTGACGATACTTCTGTCTGGAAAACGACATGGGCCGACCTAAAACATACGGACTAGTAGGCTAGCTTGTACACTGTAAAAGCGTCACCGTGATAAATATTTGCTTCTTGTTTTTAATCGGCTGTGTTTATTTAACTTTTTTACTGGAGTAAATTATTTTTTGGGTAACGTATAGTAAGACTTTTTTTAAAAAGATGCGTATACTAGTATTACTACCAAAGTATGTTAGTGTGGCCCATCCAACGTGCCTTTCTATGCCCAAGTATGATCTGTTCCGTTCCTTTGTTCTTCTTCCGGAGTTCACACAGGCCACCGCTCCCCCGCAAACGTCAATCATTTTGGACTTTTCTTCGAAAAGGGACAACGGATTCATTTTTGCTCACCTCTCAAGTTCTTGGGTTGGACATTGTTGTTATTTGTTAAGCACTTTTCAATTAACGAAATCAATCACTTTGGACTTTTCTTCCAAAAGGGAAAGCGGATTCATCTTTTCTCACCTCTCATGTTCTTGGGTTGGACATTGTTGTTAAGCTCTTAATTTTTAGTTGATGAAATCAACAGAACCGATATTAAGAAGAGAAGAAGGGGGATACAGAATGGCGGGCGGCACCTGATGGACTGCAGCTGCTGGCGGTGGCGCTCCTCCTCGGAGAGCGCGGCGGCGAAGGACGCGGCGGCGCCGTCCTTGATGGGCGTGGTGGGCGCCGACCGCTTCCGCTGCAGCGAGTGCAGCTCGTCGATGGTCTGCGCGCGCACCGGCGCCGCGCTGTCGTCGTGGCACACGCCGTTCTCGTGCTTCTTCTTCCCGTGCGTCTCGATCCGCGCGAGCCCGTTCGGCGCCGCCATCTCGGCACAGGTCGGGGGATCGCTGGAGCAGCCTGCAAGAATGGAAGACAACAGAGAGAGCCGAGGGCATTAGCAGCCTAGAGCTAACTAACTAGGAGCAACACGATCACGGCCGCCATTGGCGCTTCGAGAGCATCTGCGAGGATTGCAGGACGAGGGAGGAGAGACGGGCACGTACGGGACGGAGCAACGACGTGCGCCGAGCAAGCGGTGTGGAGTTGGAACTTGGAACCGAAAGGAAACGAGTGAAGCGGTGTGGGGTGGGATGAGACGAGCCCGGCTGGGCTTTTAAAGGACGCCCCGGAGTTAACCGTGGTTACGTTCTCTACCTGACCAGAGTGGTGCCGGGTTGGGTATGGAGTTGGAGCTCTGGACTTCTGGCTCTGTATCTCTGATTTTTCTCCCCTCTGTTTCTGTGTCCCCGTGTTCGAGAGTATCTCCATCTGGAAATCAACACATTAATCTGAAAGTCTTGTTTAGATTGACAAGTTTTCACTATTCATCCATGACATCGAATGTTTAGATGCTATTTAGGAGTCTTAATGATAAAAACTCATTTCATAACCTTCGAGTAAATTCACGAGCCGAATGTATTGAGCTTACTGTACTTGTACGTACTCACGTGATAAGTAGTGTTGAGTAAATAGGTACCATCTTCATTTCAAACTATAATGGTTTTAGCTTTTCAAGATACGTAAATATTATTATGCATTTGGACATAAGATATATCAAAGTACATAACAAAATATATGGATTTAACAAAAGCAAAATGATCTATAATTTGATAAACTTGATGTGTGTGTGACTCTGCGTGCCTGTAGGGTGCTTGCAGCGTCACTGGTGTCATCTGTCAACACACCAGGTGTGCTGCTTATACATAATTTATGAAAAAAGTAATAAGTTTTTTTTTCAAAAAAATGCCGCCGTGAGCATTATCATCACAATAGCTAGTCTGACTCTGAGCATTATCATCGCAGATAATCTGACCATACCGAGTCGGTGCAGGTCGGCCTTCATCTTCATCCTAGCTACAATTCGTTCGACCTGGCTCCAACCTCAGGATAACCCAACAAACAAGGCATAAACAGTTGAGCAGCTCAGCATGCCGAAAAAATATGTTTGAATAGAGTACCAGCTGGAGTTGTGTCAACGTTTGACCGCGTCCCAGGTAACATGAGCCGTGTCAATGTGTTGCAGATTTGCAATTGCGTATGTGTGCGTGAGGCGGATGGATAGGGACGACAACCTATTGCCCCTTCACAAATCCAAATATCCTCGTGTTATTTTCCTGTAACTGATCTGTCATCAGCTTGAGTAGTGAGTACTAGTACTGCATAGTACAACCGGTAGTATAAATAAAAGCGATGAACTTGCTGTGAATAAAGGTCAACTAGCTACGGTTGTTCATTTATTAAAATTTAATTGACAGGTGTTTATCGAGCAGCCTAGATCTCATTTCCTTCTGTTTTCATTCATGATCTACCGTTTTCATGGATCGATCGCTCATAGCTACCGGCTGCTAATTTTTTTTTCTCAAAGTGTTGATCCAACTGGATGAATGAGCACGGATACTATAGGGAAAGCTTCAGGCTCAATTAAGGTGTCCACGGGAAGGGGGTAATCAAGTTGATTGGCTCCAGTAATCCAACTCAAACCGGTGAGTAACAGTATGTTGGGTCAGATATTTCTTGGCCCTGTTAGTAGTTTTGGATGCAGAGGCCAGAGGCGAAGTGGAAGTGTGGAAAGTACGCTGACTTTTTGGACGAACACCCTCAAAATATTTTACCTTTATCAATTAGCGATTTTGTACTTTATTTGAGCACTATGGTTACTGTCTCTTCGTATAGTCTAAAAGATAATTTCGTTTGGCTTGAAACTTTGAATGTGTAGTATAATATAAGCGTCCTTTCTTGCTGGAAGTGACATGGCGAGAGATGGAAAACGTGGCCGAGCTGGATGCGTGCACCGCATGTCATCGCTCCGTGATCCGAGTGTTTCACTTGATTTAGGCCGAAGGGACTAGTATGACCAAAGAAAATGTGTTTTATTACTCCCCAACACCGTACTGCCGGGAGCTAATGAGCTTTGTCCATGTGCGGATTATTAGTACTTTGTTTATCAATTCATCAAGTTGCTTGGTTAATAATGGTTAAATAAACGAAATGAATTCGTTTGCAGGTCAGAACTCCATCCGCGTCGTATCCGACGCTTATCCTGGTCAGACGGACTCCGCACCGGCATCGGCATGGCATCGGACTCGGACCCTGCCGTGTCAGACATCATCTGCCTATCCTATCTAGTAGAATTCTAGCTCCTCTGTGCCGCAGCTCCTCCTCGTGGTTCCAGGAAGACGCCTCCAAGGCTCCAGCCACCGACCCCCGCCGCCCGGGTGCCCTCGCGGCGGCGGCGGCGGCGGCGGCTCCCACGACCTGAACGAGTCCTGGCGAGAGGCACGCGCGCATGGCAAGTAGCAACGACGACGTGCAGTGCCCTCGCCCCTGGGAACGCAGGACGTATGCGCACGAAACAATCACATCACACGGACGATCTGGCACTATAGTATTCCAAATGGGCGTCTGTGCGTGGCCCGACCCTAGCCCGATCTGGCCCGGGCCGATGCGGCCCGACACTTGGCTTTTAGTGCCGGGTCGGGCTCGGCGTCGTGCCGAACTAGCGGCCCAGACCCGGCCCTACGGCCTGTTTTTCGGGCCGGGCCGGCACGGCGCCGAAGACGGCCCGACGGGCCACAACCCGACCCGGCACTATGCCGCGCTCCCCCGCCTCCGCCAGGAGGTCCATGGAGTCGCCGACGTCAGGATGTCGTCGCTGATCCGCGCGAGGAGTCCGCCGCCGCCAGGACCTCGTGGCAGAACCGCGCGTTGAGAGTCCGCCGCCGCCGGATCTGAGTAGCAGAGGCGGCCGGAGCTCCGGACCCCGCGGTCGAGGCTGCGCGGCCATCGCGACTGAGGGCGGCGGCGCAGGCGGGAGGGAACAGGCGACGGCGGGGATCGAGAGGGTAGGCGACGGCGGAGGCGGCGCATGCCACCGCGGGAGGGGAGCGGCGGCGGAGGCCCCCGCGGCTAAGGCAGTGCCCGACGCGGGCCGCATCTACGGCCACCAGGAGGGGATTGGGCGGCGGCGCAGGACGGTGCTGCCACCGCGGAATGGGAAGGGCAGCGGCGGAATCGGGAGGGAGGGGGCGGCGGGATGGGGATCGGGAGGACCAGGAACGGGCGGCTGCGGCTCGAGCCTGGAGCTAGATATGGGGAGGAAAATTAGGGTTTCTTAGGTAATTTATATGATATGTAGAAGTTGCTATCGGGCCGGCTATCGGGCCGCTCAAAATCGGGTTGTGCCTCGGGCCGGCACTATGGGCCGAGGTGGCGGCCCAAGCACTATCGACCTATCGTGCCGGGCCAGCCATAAGCACTATTAATCGCGCTTAGTGCTAGGCTAGGGTCGTGCCTCGTGCCCCTTATCGAGCCTGGCCCATTTGGAATTCTATATATGGCACGCCAGCAGCCGCGAGAAAACAGCAGGTGAGCAAGCTGGCGTCGGCGGCGCCCCGGCCGGACAGGCGGACGCCTGGGATCAGCTGATAGGTCCTAGCGCGGTCGCCTTTTGTTTCGTGCACGGCCACGAGCCCACGAGCGGCTCCCGGAGGCGGAGGGTCCGAGAGCCGTCGAGGGGGTCCGGTCCGGGTCCGGCGGTGATGGCCTTGACGGACGACCACGCCATGCCGATGCGATATGGCGCGCCCGCCGGGCCCATCCGGCAATTGGAGGGCTCGATCGCTTCGCTTGGGATGGGACAAGCGCGTGCGCGACGTCACAATACGTCAATACCCTACCGATCGAGGAGCGGTTAGGCCGCTGGGTCCAAACGGCACCGCCTCGTCGTCCGGTGCATGTAGTGTGGCACGCTATCGCACAGGTTACGTGCACGGGCACACACGGCTACGGGGCTACTACGTACATGAACGGATCTCGCGTTAGCTGGCCTGCCCCGCCACACCGCGCAGTCTTTTCGAGAACCGGTACGTACCGGTATGTACAGAATCTGATAAAGATCGGCACACAACTTATTTGACTAATGGCTAGTGTTGATTTGTTCTGCTGGCTCCCGATTGATAAGCCGGACGAACAAAGCGACAGGTTCGGTTCAGGCTTCAAGGTTACTGGCTACTACTGGTGGCTACGTACATGGGCCCGGTCCTTTGCGTGCGTGAGCCGGACAAACCCAATTTTTCCCTCCCAGCGACGGTCGTCGGCCGGCGCCCGTGTTCCGCAGAGGATCTCTCCTTGCTTTCCTTCACTACCACTACCAGACCAAGCGCTGTTGGTGGAGCGTGCACAGGCGTCAGCACGCCACTAGGGCTTTTGGCCGGGAGGCCGCAACTAGGGCGGCCGGCTTCACCAAGACGAGAACCAAATTAAATGATTCAACAACGATAACACTCTCCCCTGGTAGTACGTGTTACTACTCCCAATTTATTTTTTTCTTAATGGAGGTATACGTGTCACGAGCCATGAAATTCCTTCTCGTGGACCTGCTATTTTTTTTCTCCACCCAACGGGATGGGTGATATCACCGGATTTTTGAAGTGGATCTGTACCCTCGACCTCCACTGTTTTTTTCCTCCACAGGCCTGGAGCAGGGTCACCAGTTTTTGTTTCGTGGCTTGCGTGCGCCGCGCTGTTGTTGTTGAGCTCTCGAGTGGAGGAGCATCCAGTAGTGACTGGATGAGTGATCGCCCACGGTCACCGGAACTGGCACCCACCCCCCACCCCCAGGCGAACGCGACCCCAAAAAGGAACCAAGAAATTTCACTCGAGATTCAAGTGTAGATGCAGGCTCCATATTTCTCGTCCCTGTCAGTGTCCTGATAGCGCTCGCTCTGCATCAAATAAATTGCTGACGGCAGGGTGCCCGGGCAGGCAGCCAGCCTTTCCTGTCCCAAATCTGGCCGGCCGGTGGCGGTCTGCCGCGGTGACGCCTCCCCCGGGCGGGCCTCGGGTAGTCGCCAGTTTCCAGACTGCGAATCAATTCGTTCACACCCGTCCAAATTCCAAACACAGCAAGGATTCAACGGCGCGCGAGCGCAAGGTACTTGCCTTGCAGCTGCGGAGCCACTCGGCCAGTGATCCCGTCGAAAGCGACGTGTCATCGCGGCGGAGGGCGTATCCAAGGGAGGCCGAGCCAGCCTTCCGTTCGTTCGTACCAGCCCAACCCGGCGCGTTGCGAACTTGCGATGCTTGCAGAGCAAAGGAAAACGACGACACACGATCAGAGCAGAGCAGGAAAAATGGATTTGCAGCGGCGTCCGGTGCTGCTTCAGCGTGCAGCCCTGCTCGGTTGCTCTGCTGCTGCTTTGGCGCGTGCTTGCGTTGGCTGCCTGCTGGTGATCTCGTGGAAAAGGTGGGGGAGGCAGTGGGCACGACATGGCACCTGCCCTGACTGCTGTGCGTAGTACTAAAAGGCAAAGCACAAGGAAAGCGTAGACGCGCTGGAGATTTCCCCCGGATTTTACCAAACCGGGGCACTCCCAGTTGTTTTGGTTGGTTGGTCAGAGGGATGCCTTGCCTGCCGGTATCCTTGTCCCTTCTCCGTGGAAATTTCTTCAGCGTCGTCGCCGGTGGCTGCGACGATGACGAGGGATGGGATGGTAGCAGTAGCAGTAGCCTAGTAGGCACGGGGCCGCCACGGCGGTCGAGCCGAGCCGAGCATCGTGCGGGAAAGGTAGCGGGAGGCTGCGCTGCGCTGCGCAGCGCACCGGACCTGAGCAGAGGCAGCCCGGGGGAGGCGAAATGCGTTGGATCGTTCACTTGCGCGCCGTCGCTGTCCGCGGTCGAGTTGCTCGAGTCCATGTCCACCAGGGGAGGGAATGGATTTCGTCTGGATGGATTCCATCAAATCCCAAGCGACCCAGATGCCCGCCTAAAGCCTAGTCGCCAGGATACCAAAGCAAGATTTCTTCAGTAGTTTATGGTCGTACGTGTGACATCGTAAGACACTCGAGATCATAGCATGTGATAGCAGAGAATTAGTGGTAGGATGTACACTCGTGACTAATGACTATCCCGTGTGGGATATGGCTAGTGCTTGGACTGCTGGTTGAAAAATAGTACCCATTTATTAGAATCAAAATCAATGTACATTGCTATGCGGGAACCGGTAAAGATTTTTTTCCTGCTCAGTAGTATAGTCTAGATGGTAAAGCCACAGTTCTTTGGTGCACCAAACATTAAAGTTGAGGTCTGGTAAGAGATCCGGGACAAATTTGTCTTTGTGCTGTTGGCGACATCGTTTTCATCTGTTTCCGCACTGTTCGGGCTGAAAATTGTGATTAAGGTATTGCCCGGGGAGGTACCTGGTTCTCACTTTCTCTGACAGGTCTTCACACCTTGCCACGGCATGTAGTAGTCTCTAATCGTTTTCATTTTTTTACGAGTTTTTTCCCAACTAGAATTTGTTCTCAGTAGCCGCCGCTACGTCTCTCTCTCTCTCTTAGCACCCTGGGTTGGGCCGAGTACCAAGGCCGAATTTTACAGAAGGGCCTCAAAGGTGACGCCTAAATCTATCTAATCAGGCCACAAGCGACAGAGGGCGATATTCTCACTTGGGCCACACAATCGTCATAATGGGCCTGTCAGGTCTGTGATGGAAAAAAGAAAAATGAAACAAATTCGGATGCCAACTAGAAAAACCTCGTGGCCTTGCCGCGAATGGCCAGTGGTTTAATGTGAGTCAAATTATGTCGGTGTATATGTGTAGATAAGTTTTATATTTTGATCATTACTCTCTATTGAGTTTTTTCTCGGATTCTTGCTCCTTCCGTGCTGCGTGTTGTGGGAGAAGATGATTTTTATTTCGTGACACTTAATATGATGACTCGTATATGTGATTGTATACTTGACGGAGTCCTTGTATTTAAGGATTTGAGTCAGGAGCACAGTGGTTATAAATTGGAGCTCGGATATCAAAATGATGTGTTTAATAGAAAAAACCTGGTGAACTCTATTTAGTATTAATTCAGTGCGAAAATAATTTTGACTTATTTTTTTATGTCAATGCGGAAATTAAATGTTTTTCGTTGGATTTCTACAAAAATTGATACATAGCTTATATGATCGTAGCATCTGTTTTGTGTTGTGAGGTTCATGCACTTATGTTGTAGTCCATTCTTTTTTTCTCATATGGAATTCTCGGTCGTTGTTATTTTTTCTGGAACACTTTATATTCGAAGCTTGTAAAATGAGAGTACTATGGCTGTGAGTAGAGTTGAAAACGGACAGTTTGTATCCCGTTCCGTTCCGACCGTTTTTCTACATTATGCTTTGTTCCCGTTTTTACCGAATTATGAAAAGTTGTTAGATTCAATTAATTTTAATGTCATTCTTCATTATTTTGTATTAGTTTACTTTCACAAATGTAGAAATATCCTGTTTCGTTCCGACCGTTTTTCTACATTTATGATTCCGTGTTCGACCTTTTTCGACCGTTTTCATCCTTAGCTGTGAGAGTAATTATGGAATCGAATTTGGTGCACCTAATGGATAGTTGCAGGGAGAAGGTAATTAAATTATCTATTGATGTGCTGATATTTTGGGAAAATCAGAGGGTCTTTTAAAGGTTAGGTCATGGAGTTGTTTGTTTTAAAGAATAGGGTTCTTTTAGTAATATCTTAGCCGCCAAGCCCATTTTGCCAAAAAAAAATTGAGAGCTCTTTTGTAGAAATATGTGGACTGCTGTATTATTTTTTGCTAAGCACATTTTTTTCTAATAAAGGTGTTTTGAAATATTCGGGTGTTGCGAGATGCTCCGATCCGGAGGTGTTGTGAGATGTTTGGTCGTTTCGTTTTGTTTAGGTGTTTTGATCCTTTGCTCCGGCACCTCGGCACTGGCCGGGTGTCCCTACTTGGGTGCCATGCCGATGCTCAGATGTACGTGTTCCATGCTCGAGAGCTGCCACACGTATTAGGCTATCTAAATTGTACTACCTGTAAAATTCAGCTCTAAAGGAATATTTTGTCATCCTAATCGACGATTCTCAACTCTATACCAACTTCTCCTGTGCTCATATTACCTCCATATTTTATTTTATGCGAAATACCAAAGCATGATGCACAAAGCATGTGGGGTCCACACATCTTTCACTTTGTCTTTTTCATGACCCGCATTATCTCTTCCTATGTCTTATATGTCAGTAGGAAGGCATTAGTTGATCCACTGTACATGTCCGTCCCTCCCTCTCTCCCTTTCTATCAAGCGGCAACGGTATGGCGGTGGCTGAGGTAGGCGGAGGCGCGACGACAGGTGGATTACCAAGTGTGGCGGCGGACATCAAGCTTTGCAGAGGTTCATCGCTAGATTTAGGAAAATAATTGTTTGATTTGGAGTTTAAATAGAGTAACGGTGTAGAGATGATTTAGAAGATTTAGAGGTTTATACATAATTATCAGTCATCAGGGTTTACTAAGTGTCGCTACACGAAGCAAACAGGAGACGTGAATAGGTAAAATTGAGAGGTTAGTTCTGCAAAACAAATAGGGCAGGCCTGGATGGCAAGGAGGCAATCTTCACAGGGTGTTTTATGGTAGATTTCAAGAAACATTTTTTCTATGAGATTTCCTTGTTCTTGAAGGGGTTTCTAACAAAACTTCCTATCCTTATCCTTTTGACTTTTCCATTGCCATGGGCTCGCGGTGGCCTGGGGCCTCGCTGGATGGTGGCTGTCTGCCTGTCTGGCTGTGCGTCCAGCGCCTCGAGAGACTGTCGCTGGTCGGCCGCCGCGTCGCGGGGCTGTGCTGCCTACGCCGGCCTGCTGTGCTCGCGCTGCTCTCGCCTCACTGGCCGGGTGTTGCAGCCTGGCCGCGCGCGCCTCTCCAGTGCTGCTGGAGGGGGCTGCGGCGGGGGGCGCAGCCTGCAGTAAGGCTGGATGCGCGGCGGGGACCCGCCATCTCCAGCGGTGACGACGGCGAGAGGGCAGTGGGGTCGTTTTCCTCTTTCGCGGCCTTCTCCTCCCCTGACCCCTGTCGCGGCATGCTCGAGGTCGCCATCCTCGAGGTTGAGGTAGAGCGTGAGCCGCATCGAGGTCAACGCGGAGGTAGGCGTCCACCCCTTTGCCTGCCGCGGCGGCCGAGGTTATCCTGTGCTGCCCCTTTGTCCTCCCTCCTATTCTCTTCTCCCTTCTGGACCCTCGATCTGCTCTCTACCGCCGCCCCTTTCTCACCTCTCCCCTTCTCTTCGGCCTGTGCTCCGGCGCGCCGCCGTGCTCGGGCGCTTGAGCCCTTTCGCCGGACTGCGGTATGATTTCGTGAAAGGTCAGGGATTTCTTTGAAAAACGGCCGCTACTCGACCGATCCAGACCGTCCGTGTGACCGATCTAACGGCCGAGAGCTGCTCGCGACGTGGACATTCTCCCAGGCCGCGATATTGGCCAAGAATCATAGGTAAAGATTTAGATTGAGATTATTCTCTATTTGACACTGGAAAACTTTCTCGTTCCTTCCTTGGCTCTGAAAAAATTTGCGTTCCCTATTTGACACTGAGTTGAAGTTTCATTCCTTATTCGACACTCCCGTTTGTTTCCGTGTCTACTGTCAGTTAAGTCGGATGAACAATAGTTTGTGAACAGTAATTTGAGTGTTTACTTAACGAAACGACATCCAAATCACCTCTAAAATTCATGTAATTTTTTAGTGATTCAGCAGATAGATATGAACTCATTTTATGGAAAAACACATATATATATAATTTAAAATATTAAAACTAAAATTCACCAAACTACACTACTTTTAAAGACCATGTGAATTTTAGGAACAGAAATTCTTTCTTTCAAACAATTATATAAAAATATCCAATATTCCTAAAAAATGATGTAGTAATTTATATAATTATTATCCATATTAAGTTACTAAGATAAATATTTATTTATTATGTCAAATTATTGTTTCAAACAACTTAAATATTTATCTATGTAAGTTAATATGGACAATAATTTTATAAATTACTACATCATGTGTTAGGAATATTGTATATTTTAACATAATTTTTTGAAAGAATGTTTATGTTCTAAAATTCACATGGTCTTTAAAAGTAGTGTAGTTTTGTGAATTTTAGTTTTAATATTTTAAAATATGTGTGTGTGTTATTTTTAAAAAAATGAGTTCATCTATATGTGTTGTATCACTACAAAAATTTTCATGAATTTTAGAGGTGATTTGGATGTCTTTTTGTTAAGTAAACGCTCAGGATACTGTTCACAAGCTACTGTTCATCCGACTTAACTCACGGCAGACACATGGATGAGAGTGTCGAATAAGGAACGAAACTTCAACTCAGTGTAAAAGAGGGAACAAAAATTTTTTCAGGGCTAAGGAAGGAATGAGGAAGTTTTCTAGTGTCAAATAGGGAATAGTTTCATTCAGATTGCATATCGATCTTTTGCGTACTTATATCCATAGTAGATGGATCCACAAACTAACAATCCTCAATAACGAACTGTCTCAACCTTTTTTACGCAAAAAAATGAATGTAAAAAATATAAAAAAAGGTGAATCAAACAAGTTGGGGCGCGTAAAAAATTATTGAGCAATAATGTTAGTCAGTGTAAAAATTTAATAAATCCAAAAAATATTGCTACATATAAAAAATTATTGGCTGACATCAAGAAATGTTGTAACAATTAAGCCATATTTTTTAAAAAATATTGAGGAAATTCAACAAATATTGAGGATGTTTAAAAAAAATGTTGTACATGAGCTTTAAAGATGAAATGCTTATCTACTTTCTAGATTTTTTTATCAGATATTAGACAGGAATTTGCAAGCATACATACATTATTTTATTTTGAACAAAGAATAGATACACTTTAGTACAAGACTAGTAAAGTACGCGTGCGACATGCATGTGTTCTTAGAGACAATACATATTTAAACATGTGTTTTCTATATTTAATATTTATAAAACACATTTTTACAATAAACTATTGAAACATGTATTTAATATTTATAAAACACATTTTCAGAATAACCTATTGAAACATGTTTTTAATATTTAGAACACATGAGTATCGATTTTGCTATTCAATCCTTATAACACTTTAGAATACACAAGAATTTAGATAAAATTGTTAACATTTTTGCATCTATATTAATAAATCAATGGCTTACAATGTGCAATTCATAGGATCAATGCCAACTTATTATGAAGAAATTACATGGCAGCCTTGGGAGCCTTAAAAGCAATACATGATTTTAGCCTAGCTCCCGTCTCAGAACCAACTAAACAAATTGCAATATCTGAGATGGCCAAATCAAACTCTATGCCCACTTCGTCGCTGCCAAACGGAAATATCCCTCCATTTATTCTTGCTAAGTGTAGATTTACAAGAAGATTATGGGAGAACATATTAGCCTGGACAGGGAGTTAAAATAGAAAGATCGAATATTCATCTCGAATTTCCTAGGCCTAAGCCTAATCTACCCCACTATTCAGAAGATCCGGCTGTGTAATCAAAAGTAACATTATCTCTGGCACACAATGCTAACAAAAAAAATTCATGCTACCATCATGATTCTTCGGCACGCAAGATCTTCTATGTAAGAAAGAAAAGAACACGAGTTCACCATGTTCTTGAATTTTGACCTGCTCATCCGACCACAGGGCACAGGTCCTGGTTGTGCAGCATCGACTGGAAGTGGTCGACGTTGTTGAGGGTCTGCATGTTATCAGGATCCGGTCATCTCTCGCCGTGCAAACCTTGGCATCGTGGAAAGGTCCAGTCGTCCAGCGAACCAGGCTCTAGCAGTGAACCTTGGCATCGTGGAAAGGTCCAGTCGTCCAGTGAACCAGGCTCTAGCAGTGAACAAGATCAGGTCCAAGTGTCCAACAGATGCTCCACGCCGGACCCCGATAAATTTTGCCAAAATCAATGGAAATCACTGTTTAGCACTGTTCGTCCACGCAATCGACCCCAACATTTAACGCATCCAACCCTGGTGGCTTCCTGTTCTGGCTTCACCCCTGCTCCACGGGGGAGATAGACCCCAGTCGCCACGGGACGCAGGCGTGGGGTACCTGTACCTCGGATCGAGCTTCTGCTGGGAATAACCACGTGCATATGCCGCGTGCGGCCGCACGCTGTGACAGTACGCCGCCTCCACGGGCTTCGGGAAGGCTAGGTAGCCTAGCTAGCGGATGTGGGCCCGATGGGTGGGTATAGGTGTGGTTGGTTTCTTTTCTAATCACTTGTTGTTTTAGACAATATAGAAGTTCAAAATTTTGAAACTAACCTCAGCCTGCCTCAATTTGGGTTTAAATTTGGATTTTGGGTTCTCTCCCTCTTGTATCTTAACCTCTTTTAGGTTTCTGCAAGTAATTCAATATTTTCTTAGTAAACACTAACATATAATTAACAAGAGTACATGAGGAATTTACATGGGCACCAAAGTATGTGTTAAGGGTGAAACTATATGAGGAAACCATCGTGGTAATCACCTGTTGTACAATCTGATAACCAATTGTTCGATAGGGGGTTTCACTCTGCACACCATCAGCAACCTTGTTCAGCAGGTGTTTACGATGATAAGGGCCATACTTCAATTAGCATCCAACTGATGCACTCCATCGAACAAAAGCACATATTCTCTAAAATGCACCCATGGTAATTATTGAAACATACATGGGCACAACCTCTGACAAGCAACACAAAAAAGAGAAAGCAAGAGCAAAAAGAAGGCACACCTCCTTATTCGTGCCTCCTTCATTGCAAGATCTAGAACAAACAATCAAATGTTTCTTTCCCATACATGTAGCTCACCTCTGACTGAAAGTACAATAAGTAATCAAAAATAATTTCACCTTTATACATAGGCCAAACAATTTTTAAAAATAATGTATATGCATTCACTACAAGAAATGCACAATTGGATGCAGGAACTGATGATAGATTTACAAATTCCTGACCAATGTGCATCACATCCAAATAGTAATTGGCTAGTCAATTACCTGGCAACATCGACGGAGCTCTGGCCGCTTGTGCATTATGTCAATAATGTTAGTTAGTGTAAAAATTTTTAAAAATCCAAAAAATATTGCTACATATAAAAAAATTATTGACTGACATCAAGAAATGTTGTAACAATTAAGCCATATTTTTTTAAAAAAATTGATGAAATTCAACAAATATTGAGGATGTTAAAAAAATGTTGTACATGAACTTAACATGAGCTTTAAAGATGAAATGCTTATCTACTTTCCAGATTTTTTCATCAGATATTAGACGGGAATTTGCAAGCATATATACATTATTTTATTCTGAACAAAGAATAGATACACTTTAGTACAAGATAAGAGTGCCTTAGTCGACATCCAAAGCAGTGTTCGATTCTCCAACAAAAGTACCTTGAGGAAAATCCCCATGACACAAGCGGTGCTCGATCAAGGAGACAAATATAGCAAAACAAGATAATAAATTCCATAAGCTCTTTTTTGTTTGTTACACTTATCTAACCACGCCAATCCATCTATAAATGCAGTACATCATCGCTCAAGCAAGGACAGAGTCTCAATCCACATCACACAGCTTGCACGTAAAATCTCACCACATAAAAATCTAACCTCGCTCATGGCCATAATCTCCGTCGAATCATCGATCGAGACCACTAGCTGAGCAAAAGCGACAAACATCGCATCAGCAATAAGCAAAGAAAAACCAAGATAGGGGTGGATACTGGCAAGATATTTTTCTCAGTTGTCGCCACCGCTACAGCAGAACAGCTTCATGATGCGCGCGCGGTTCGCCCCACGGACGCCGCCGCCGGTGCTGGTGATGAGCCAGGAGACGGCGAGGACGACGAACCAGACGATGATGTCCAGCGACAGGTGCGTCTTGGTCTGCGACACCGCGAAGGTGAGCAGCAGGCTGGAGTATGCCACGGCGAAGGACCACCGGACGTGGCGCGAGCCCGGGGCCATCCGCACGAGCAGGCTCAGCGTCATCACCATGGAGCTCGCGACCCCGACCCAGCTCGCCACCCGGAACACCCAGTACCTCGGCCGGTGCAGGTCGCGCATGATGGGGTCGCCGGCGCGGTAGAGCACGCGCTTCCGGTCGTCGCTCCACCAGTCCTGCTGCCAGTAGCCGCCGGGGATGAAGGTGCCGAGCAGGTAGGCGAGCATCGTGATCAGCGTGGCGCCCACGAGCAGCGCATTCGGGTCAAGGTCATGCCCCCCCGCGCCGAGCTGCTGCTGGCTCACGGGCAGGCCCCGCGCCACCGCCGTCGGCGGCGGCGGCGGCGGCGGGTGCACAGCAACATGGCCCGTCTCCCGGCTGCCGCCGTTTCCCGGTGTGGGAGCGCTTGTGTACATGGGCGGCGGTGGCGGCGGGTAGTGATCCATGGGCAAAATAATAGTACTGTTGATCTGGCGAAATGGCACTTGGGTGGTTTGAGTGATGTGAAGTGAACAAATGATCCAGGGAACATATATAAACACACACTCGGTCTTCCCAGCTCCAGGTCAAGTCATTTTTTTTGTTCCCTCGACCCTACCCCGGTCGCTTTTGCCACTTGCGAATCTTATACACTTCTGCACTCCTACTGCCCGGCCCCGGCCTAAAGCAACACCGGAAGGAACACGGTGGCACGGTGCGCTGAAACGTTCAACGGCCACGCGCCTCAAATAATGCCACGCGGACATCTTCTCAGTACCCACGATTATAGGCAGATATCTTTGTGAAAATGTAGTATTAGTGTTACAGAGTGTGCAAGAATCAACTGCAACAAATGCAAGTTAAATCATCAACTGTCATGACGAGCAGAGGTTCAGAAACCAAAAGGAAATAGGGAGCAATCTTACCTTGGTTTTACCGGTTACCCTTGCACCTTTTTTTTTTGGCCTTTTTGGCAAGCAAGCTTGCATCAAGACGAGGCACAACTAGATCAGTTCACAAATTAGAACACGTGTAAACAAGATTATTTGCATATGATTCCTGGGAGTTGAGGATTTGAGCTGAGGGTGTCTCCCTAGCACTGAAGATAGTCTAAAGGGTTCGTGCAGTGCGTAATCATGGATTGTTTGGTGTGTGATTGACCAAAGCGTACGCTCAAGGACCTTCCAACCGTACTGTACCGTTTACTATGAAGCTCGGTCTCCTCTGTTATGGCTCTATCCTTTTGCAATGGCAAGTTGGCGACTTTATAAGCATCCATCAGTTGGTCTCTTTAGACACCACTTTCAATTTGCTTAGTTTAGGAACAGAATAGAACAACAAACAACGTGGTGGAATATTTTCTTGAAATGTTGTTACTTATATACCTAGCTATTATCCTAGTCGCGGAACAGAAGATTATTTCACGCAACCAAGGAATAGAAAAATCTGAAAAATACTATGATTGTACAATTCCGTGTATCCATACATAGCTATGATTGTACTCGATTGCTCAGCCTACTTTGCACAGGTTTCATGCCACGTTTCTTGTCTGCGACTTTTCTCATCGTTATGAATGACTTGATTTGAGAGTTGTTCGGTTGAGTTCACCAGCTAAGCAAGCCAGTTGCATCATTAATACAATACCCCCTCTGTCCTAAATTACTCTTCGTTTTGATTTTTTTAGATACATAGCAAAATATGCACCTAGATATTTATATCAACTTTTGTAGCAGCTCGAAGTGCTATTGTTATTTTGTATTCAGAAATCTCCAATCTCGTAGTTGTTCAGATAATGCTCACTAGACTATTACTGAAAGCGTGTCAACATATTTCATATGGTACCATGTTCAATGATTTTTTTAGAACCTGATAACCATTCCCAACTATAGTTCAGTAATATCTAAAATGTGTCAACTATTTCTTACACATATGGTTCAATGATTTTTCAGACCCAAAACAACCCTACAGCATTTCTTTTTGTAAAGGGAGACATTTTAAATATTTCTTAAAAAATCTAGCTAGAAACAATAATAAAATGCAAATTAGAAATTTAAAGCGTGTAAAGAATATTTGATTGGTTCAACAAAATTTGAAAACCAAATGACAATTATGAAGTCTACCTCAACATTCATGCAAATAGCCAAATAGGTAAGGATAGTGCACTTCACTAGTTCACATTTCACAATTCTAGTTTCTATTTTTTTTTCAAACTATGTGTGCAAGAGTCGTGGAATGGAAGCAGGGTGTCCATGTGGCAAGTGGTACGACCAGAGTTCGAGTTCTCGACTTATGTGTTTCCACAATTAATTTTAAGAGTGTGTGTGATATGTGTGGGCACGCATGACGGTGTTGGTGTGGGGTGTGCTGAATGTTTACTGCGTAGTACTTCTCTAATTCCATTCCGCACACAATGCAAGTCAAATTTAGCCACAATATGTATGGGAGGATTGGATACAAGTTTAGATTGAGTTCATTGACCAAGAAAAAGCCAATCAAACGCACATCCTGAATCAACTAGTACGTGTCAGTCCATAAGCTGAGGCAGCCTCTCAGGATGAACCGTACACAAAATGACAAAAACTCAGATACAATACAATCACACAAAACTGCAGAAAAAAACGTTTGTTTATTTCAGTTGCCGCGGTTGCCGCAGAAGATCGCCCGGATGACGCGCGCCCGGTGGTCCGGGTGGAGGCCGACGACGAGCCAGATCAGGATGAGCACCGCCAGCCAGACGAGGATGTCCAGCGACAGGTGCGTCCTGGACTGCGACACGATGAAGGTGAGCACGAGGCTGGAGAAGGCCACGGCGAACGACCACACCACGTGGCGCGAGTCCACGGCCACCCGCACCAGCAGGCTCAGCGTCATCACCATGGAGCTGGCGACCCCGACCCAGGTCGAGACCCTGAACACCCAGTACCTCGGCCGGTGCAGGTCGCGCATGATGGGATCGCCGGCGAGGTGCACCACGCCGCCGCCGTCGTCCCTCGGCCGCGTGTCCGGCCAGTAGCCGCCGGGCATGGTGTGGCCGAGCAGGAAGGCGAGCGCCGTGATCAGCGTGGCCACCACGAGCAGCGTGCTGGGGTCGTTGCCCGCCCAGCCGCTCCTGTCCCTGTCGTCCGCCGCCGGGGAGTACTCCCCGCCGAGCTGATGCTGGTGGCGCACGGGCAGGCCATGCGCCGGCGGGTACGAAGAAGTGACGAGGCCCGTCTCCATGTTGCCCGGCGTCGGCGGCGCGCTGGCGTACATGGACGGGTACTGATCATGATCCATGGGCACACGAGCTAACAGCAAAAGTTGTTGGCAGATGTGCTTGACCTGAGGGCTGAAGCTACCCGAGTCTTGTTGAGCTGATCAGCTGAGCTGTAGTACGCTATATATTTCGTTTCGAGTGTGAAGAGAACAGAGGATCTCGAAGGCACATATATACACACAGCTCTGTCTGTCTCGGTCAAGTCATTGTTTTTTGTCCCCTACTACCCTAGCGGCTTTTGCCACTTGGGCACCTTCTTCTATTCTGCTGCACTCCTTCTATACGATGCGAAGTACTACGACACTCCAACAACGGTGTCGCTCTAGCATTGCAGATATGAATATTCTGACCTGAGGGGTCTCACAGTGCGAGTGTAATCATGTTGGTTTAGCGTGTGATTGACCGAAGGTGGACACGGGGTCTCGGGCTGTCCCACACCCTGTACCGTTTAGGCGTTATGACTTACCGTTAGGTCTTCTTTGGCTTTATGCTCGTGAAATCATGCATCCATGCTTTATCAGCTGATGTCCATGTGAGACTCATTCCTCCACTTTCTCCTACCCTTCCCCAGCTGACAAGTTACATGAGAAGATAGCATAATTTAGACATCTAATCACACGATATATTTGGCCCCACACGTTTCTCTGTTATAGCCATCTCCAAGAGCTCTTGTTTATATGAATAACTAAAATCTTAATTTAACTATTATGTAAAATGAAATAACTAGCAAAAAGATGAAGAAATCCAACAACTCCTCTAAATAGAAAACATGATAGCTAGTGAAGAGAGGTCTTCTTTTTTTACTAGCGAGGGGGAGGAAATAGAAAACAGGATAGCTAGCTGAGTAAATACAGAGTCTGTTGGATTCTTTACGCGTTTTGATAAAATTTTTCTTTTTTTAGCTAACTCATCACATATACAAGAGCTCTTGGAGATGCTCATAATCCCTAATTTTTTAATTACAATAATCCCTAAATGAACCACAAAAGAAACTAACATGCTCTCGTTCTCAAGTATTTTGCATTATATCCATTTTTTTATTTCCACATCTTATTTACATTTGCAGATTTGCTTTAACTCAATTGGATGCTACCTTAAAAAATATCAAATAAAAATCTTTAGTTATATATTTTTTATTGAAAATAGGCGAATTGCCCATCTTCGTTTTTTTTAGAGGGAATTGCCCATCTTCGTGAACTTGCACGTTGTGTGTGGTCCCCAGCCAGGCCAGTCACAGACTCACAGCCAATTCGGGCAGTCGTCCAGTGACCGAATTCTACAGTGTCTATAAAAAGGCCTCGTACCTGTGGGCCTCATTGGCAGCATGGGCCTTGGGCTGGCTACGTCTCCGAGTAAAGCGGGCTGTTCCCGTATTCACTTGGGCCACAACAAAAAGTAGGATTTTTTAAAATATTTTTTTAAATCATTTTGCAAAAATATACAACGGTTTCAAAATTTTACAGTTTTGACAACCATTCGCCGTGGCCCACGGCGGCAGCCGTGGCCCACGGCGGTTTCAGGTCTAACCGCCGTGGGCCACGGCGGTTCGGCAGTCGCCGTGGGCTACGGCGGTGGCAGACGGCGGTTGCAGTGCCCCCACGGCGGCATGAAGCCGCCTTGCAACCGCCGTGGGCCACGGCGGTTAGTTTTTTTTAATTAACGAGAGAAAACACACACATTTGCAATGGCATGTACGGTGCTAGTACCCTAACGAAGCACCTTACGTACAGATAACATGCCTTAGGAAATTTAGAAATTTCATTGCAACATTCCTAATGAATCTAGTTGTACGAGAACTGCCCAGAGAGCATAGAGCCGCCGGAGTGTTGCGACGGCATGTAGTACCCCGGTGGAGGTGGAGGTGGTGAAGGTAGAGGGGACCAATCTTTCTTGTGGCATTCACAAGTGCAGGTCGAACATTTGCAGCACCGGTCTTCTCCTGCGCTAGACGATGGATCTGGAGAAGCCAATGCCTCCGACAGCTCCCGCTTCAGGTTGTAGATGACGACGTCCTCGAGGTAGTCGATGTACTGTTGATAGGGATCAATAGCTGGTGGATCCACCCATTGCGAGAAACCGCAGTTCTCAGCTTGGGTGGAGTACTGCAAAAGGCAAGAAAACGTTACCAAACGAAAGAAAGATGATGAGGAAATTTGTGGACATTGCTTACCTATGCATATGGGCAGTGCCAGAAGCGACGACCGGAGTTGTTCCATCCCTGGTACACTTGCATCACGCAGAATTTACAACACGGTTTCTGAGTAGCTGCTAAAAGAGTTTAAATCGACGAAATACTTACAATGAAGCGAAGAACCGGCAGAGCTTCGCTACTCCGCCCCCTCACTCTCCTCCCCTCTCCTTCCCAACCCTCTCTTTCTTTTTTTTCCGAATTTTTATGACATTTCCGGGCTAATTTTCGGCTTATATAAAGGTGGCAAACCTGTCGCCGTACGCCACGGCGGCTGCACGGGCCTTACCGCCGTGGGCTACGGCGGTTGGCCTTGCCGCCGTAGCGCACGGCGGTTTGTCGTCAACCGCCATGGCCCACGGCGAATGGTTGTCAAAACTGCAAAATTTTGAAACCGTCGTATATTTTTGCAAAATGATTTTAAAAAATATATATTAAAAAAAACTCCAAAAAGTATAACAAAAACTCTTGACTTTCCGTGATCGCCTGAGTGCCTGAAACGATCGATGTCTAAAAACCAATCATCGATAGTTTTCTTCTTTCTGATCGTGGATTACCATGAATCGGACGCACGCCACTACAATATCTGGAAGTAGGCATAGTAGAAGTCATCAAGGTACTGTAATAGAAGTTCAGAACGTTAACAGGCTGAAAGGTTTGACTCAGCTATCGACAATCGACATGGATTAGCTGCATTGGAAGCATGGAACAACATTTTGTTCCCATGTTATACTATTTTCCATGCGAATAATCCTGATTTTCTACAGAAAATTCCCCATCCCCCTCCCCCCAATCCTAGAGCTCAGTTCCAGCTAACAATGGCACCGACAATGTTCATGCTACCCCAGATCAGAAATCAAGAGGAGGAGAAACCACAATACAATCCCGGATTCCCGGTCAGTTGTCGCCGGTGCAGCAGAAGAGGCGGACGATGCGCGCCCGGTGCTCCGCCCGGACACTGATCATGAGCCACAGGAAGGCGGTGACGGCCACCCAGATGAGGATGTCCAGCGAGATGTGCGTCTTGGGCTGCGACAGCCGGAAGGTGAGAACGAGGCTGGAGTAGGCCACCGCGAACGACCACCGGACGTGGCGCGAGTCCACGGGCATCCGCACCAGCAGGCTCAGCCTCATCAGCATCGACCCCGCGAACCCCATCCAGCTCGCCACCATGAACACCCAGTACCTGCATGCCCGGCCGCCGCCGGTGCGCGCGTCGATCGATCAGATGGATTCAGGAGGAGGGACGCGGTGCTGCGATCGATCGATAGATTACTGGGCCAAGAAATAGGCACGCGTGCAGTGTCTTTTACCAACCTCTGGGGGTGCAGGTCGCGCATGACGGGGTCGCCGGCGGTGTGCGGCCGCTTGCCGTCCTCCGGGAGCTGCGTGTCCTGCCAGTACCCGCCGGGGATGCTGCTCCCGAGCTGGTACGTGAGCGTGGTGATGAGCGTCGCCACCACCAGCAGCGTGTTGGCGTCGTTGTCCGCCCAGTTGTTGGCAGCCGCCGGGCGCCGCTGCTGGTGCTGGTTCTGGTGCTGGGGGTTCGCCGCCGCGCGCACTGCTTGCCCGTGCGGCTGCGGCGCCGCCATCATTGGCGGCGGCGGCAGCGGGTACATGGGGCCCTCCTCGCCCATCCCAGCGCCACCGCCGTTCATGACGGTGAGCTCCGATCCGGCCCGGAGAAGCTCGGATGGATCGTCTCGATCGCTTTGTGAATTGTGGGGTGGGGACTGGCCTGAGGGGTTATCGGGGTCGGGGGGACGACGCGTCGACGCCTGGTCAAATATGCAGGTGGGAGTCACCGTTGTCCGTCAACGTGTTGCTTTCATGGCTCGACTGCGCTCGTTATCTGGGGCATTCTGCGCAATCTGACGCCGGAAACGCTCTCGTAATCCGAAGCTTCATCAACCCCCTCCTCTCTGACCTTTTGGCTGGAATTCAGTTCAGTTCAGGCTTCAGGCTACTACTTCCTCCATTCATTTATCCAAAACCTATTTGTACTTGACTCAAAGACAAGGAAAAGAAACTAAGTTCCTCATGCCATTAATCTCCCAAAAATCATGTGAGAGAGATTTATGCCTTGCACGAATGCCAAAGCGTCAATTTAGTGTTTCTCAATGCAAAAACACAAATAAGTCTTGCATAAATAGATTTTTCAGATTTTAAAATAAGTCTTGCATAGTTGAACGGAGGGAGTATCTTTTAGCAAGCAAGCAAGATGAGCATTCGATGCCTCACGATGTTCCAGTTCTCACGACGGTTTCAGAATTCAGATCAGACGGTTTGTGTGTTCCAGTTCTCACGACGGTTTCAGAATTCAGATCAGACGGTTTGTGTGTTCCAGTTCTCTTCGTCGTCGCAAGTGACAAGTCAGTACGAGGACGGGATGCGTTTGTTTTGCTAGTGTCTCACTCGACGCCGCGGGCTGCAATCGCTGCCGGAGGCGAAGGTGATGCAAGGATTCTTTGGATCTTGTTGACTTTTCAGTTGGCTCCGCCCAATTCGTTCCTACTAGTAGACATGTGATGTGACAGAGGGCACACACTCACGGTAGACTAGAGATGAGCGTACCAATCGTTACTCAAACCAAAGCTTCCTACTGTTGAGTATTGAAAAGTGTCTCACTCGAGGCTAGGTATAGCTTGGAAATAATGATTATTACTAACTTCTCTTAGCTTCTAGTGTCATTTAGCTGCGTAGTTAAGAAGTTTGGCAAGTTTTATGTTCTTTGAGCTTCTTCCAAACCTTCGAGGTTGACTGTTTTCACCGATCCCAACACCTACATTTTGAAACATACTCCCTCCGGTTTAGTAAAAGAAGTCGTTTAGGACAGCGACACGGTCTCCAAAACACAACTTTGACTTCTATTTTTTATAAATATATTTATTAAAAAGTTATATATGTATACTTTTATGAAAAGATATGATTTTCACATTTCTAAACTCAACGACTTAAATGTTATTCATCATTTATATTCCCAATGTTTGACTCAAATCTTGTCCAAAACGACTTCTTTTACCAAACCGGAGAGAGTATTGAAAAAACATGTACTCCCTTCGTTCCTGATTTTAAGTCGTTTTGACTTTTCTAAGTGCATAATTTTTACTATGCATTTAGATATAGTATATGTCCAAATGCATAATAATATATATGAATCTAGAAAAGTTAAAACGACATACAATTTAGAACGGGGGATTAGAATGTAGTCTGAGGTGGGATGCCCAAACCAAGGAATAAGAAGAGACAAATGAACATATCAATTCGTGACCTGTGGAGAGCAATGGCCAATCGTCTCCGACCATCGACGGTTCGTCAGACGTCAACGGGATGGGTCATCCACGGCTGCTTTGTCGACGTGTCTGCAGGACTGCAAGTAGCGCAATAGCGCGTTGCACACTTGACTTTGACACGGGGCGTCAAGTACAGTGTATAGCACTAGCAGACTTTGCAATCTTTCATCTCACTGATGGGACCAGCAAATGGTCTTTTTTTAATCTCGTTCCACCTTTTGTATTGTACTGTGGCAAACGATTGAAAGGGGAATAAACATCATCTATTTATCACCTACTCAAAGTTACTTGATCACACTCCCTGCATTCTGGGAATCTTTTGAAAGTGTTATTTCACAGATTCAGCCACATACCAAAACTTTGAGAAAATGGAACGACAAGGACAATCGGTTTATGCTTTGAAAACAGAACCAGTCAACCAAGGTCCAAGGAGTAGCAAAGCCCAAGAATTTCCAAGTGAACTTTGATGATCAAGAAAGGACGCTTGATCGACTAATTTCACCAGTTATATCTGCACTATAAAGAAAGGTAAAAGGTTGCATCGTTTTTCCATTTGTTGTACATGTTTCATTCATCAAATAGACCAAGCAGTCCAAATAATCCTCCTCCCACAAATACATTTATATTTCGAGGGTTGTTACTGTGCTTGAGAGGAACCTGGGGGAACCTGAAGTTCCTCTAATATTTTGACGGAACCCGCAGAAGGGTAATTTTGTAAACAAAAATAAGCAGATCAGGGAAAGGAACTCCGCCAGCCAGGACGCGACCGCTCGCTTCTTCCACGCTCGCCGCCGACCCAACCGCCCCGCCTCATCCATGCTCGCCGCCGGAGGTTAGCGCAACCCTTCCCTTTAATCCATCCCTCGATTCCCTAGCGCCCCTTCCCCATCTCCATCAAAGGCACGCCGGCACATCTCGAAGTTCCCTGCCGCCGACCACGCACCGTGGAGGCCTCAATTCCCTAGCGCCCCTTCCCTCATCTCCATCGAAGGCACCCCGGTGCATTAGAGTTCCCTGCCGCCGGGCATAGGCTCGCTCAATAGGGGCTCGCCGGCTTCGTTGCATAGGGGCTCGCCGGCCACGCGCCCTGCGGTAAGAGGAGCCACCACAGTTAGTCCTCTTCGTTCTGTGTAACCCCTGAGTTCGGCAACAAGGAAACATGACAGTGGTATGTTAAGGATTTCATTGATGAGCACAAACATGCACTGATGCCGCAAGATTTAGTTTGTCTCTTCCAGTCTTCCGTTCACATATAAGAATTAGTGCTAAACAGAAAGCTGATATCATTGAGATGGAAGTTGCAGGAGTACATAAACACCAAATGATGAATATAATGGAATTATGGAAATGAAGTATGGTGGCTTCAATGGTTTGTAGGAAAACAAGAATGATTTCTCGGAATGAGGTATTACATGTAATGTCAAAAGGCACTTCAGTTTTGAATTGTGCTATTACTTTAGTTCAGTTGGTGGCAAAAGCTGAGCAATTCGTTATGCACAAAAAAAAGAAGTGCATTTAGTTTAGTAATTGGGTTAGAGTTTTTTTTTTTTTTTTGCAGCAGGTTCTCACCCACCAATATCCTATATATGGTTTGAGTGGATATTAGCAAAAAGATGAAAAAAAGGAAGGCAATAGACAACTTATTCTCAGATACTGTATTATCCGTCGTCATGTCTAAGAATATTTGCACGAGGATATGTTTTAACTAAACTGAACATTACTCTAGTACTACTGTTTTGTGTTGAAAGGGCTTTAAACTGAATTGACCATGTTTTTGTTATTTTAAATTTAGCATGGGCATTTCTTTCATATTTGTGATTCTTAAATTTATTTTACCATTTTACAGGGCTAGCAACACAAGTTGGATCAAGATTACAATGTTATGAAGACACTACAGAATTTACAATCTTGATCTGACTATAATACATGATATGGGAGGATAGCTTGGCAAGGAACAAAAATAATTTAGGACTGATGTTTGTTGGTCTGCATTGTGGATATTGTTAATTAGTTTCCAGTTCAAAACTGCATTGTGTATTATACTCATCTATCTGTTATTTTCATGTTCAAAATATTCGGTGTAAAGTTCTACGGAAATGTATCTGAGATATTGCAAAAATATACGTGTGAGGCTTGTCTTCCAATGTTTTCTGTGATTATCCTGAAATACATACTGTACTTTCTGTTTATGCTGTCAACATTTATGGCATGTGACAGCAATGCATTGCTTCTGTGCATCTGAAGAAATCGTCATATGATTTGCTAATTTCTGTTGTAAAGATGGATATCAACCAGGTTCAATGTAGTCACAAACTCATGTAAACTAATAATCTTCCTTTTTTTTCCTTTTCAGGTATGCGTGTGTCTTTTCATCTAGAGTTCAGAATTAAGCTTCTTTGGCAATGATTGCCATGTGCTTTAGTTTTAACATCTAGTTGTGCTATTTTTCGTCAATTGTTGATGGCATGTAACATAATCTGTGGATCATGACACTATTTATTTATCCTTAAGCACCAACATCTCCTGTCTGGCAGATTAATTTTGTGGTCACCAATCTGTGTGCAGCCTTGTAAATTGATTCTTCAAGTAGGAACTGTTGCACCATTCTTACCTTGACCATCGTTCTCCTTTTTTACCTATCATCTGATCGAACTGTATGCAGACAAAACTTGCTTAATACAGTATAAATTGAGATGCTTGCAACACTTGGATATATATATTATTTTAATTATGTAGCAACGACCACTACTTAGTCGGTTCAGTCATCACCATTGATACTATGCAAGCACAAACATAGAAGGCACAAGGTTTTACTTTCAAAATTCTCAATCTCTTGGGCCTATATACTTTTACAAGGATATGGAGTAGTACAAGGATTCAGCTTTCACTGAAAGCAGAAAACTAGAGCAAATTTTGTCAAAGGTCAAGCACGACAATGCACAAGTTAACCACTTACATAGAAGTCAGACATGACTTAAACAGAAGATGATGAGAAGTCTTAACAAAAACTACAGCTACATACACAAACCCTTAAGGAAAGGACCAGTTTTACTAGTGCTAAAACTAAAAGTGTCATCCCACCATGAATAGTATGTCTCGATCAAGAAGCTCTCGCATGAAGTTTTACATGCTCCTGACTTCCTGAGGTGCACACACTTGATTCTTCATTTGAAAAAGGATGCTCCAAGTCCTGCACAAATGTCTAAAATTTGAAAATTATAATCAGGTGATTGATGGATCACATCTAGCATCTGCTGTTGGCAAATGCTTGTTTCTCACATGTACCTCTCAACCGTGTGGGGTCTGCTGCCGCTTGGCAATTCAGCAAGCGCTGCATCACATCGGGTTGGGTGAATCCCAAATGCAGCATCCTAGGCTTGTAGGAGGGAGGACGAGGAGGTGCGGCACTGCTGCGTGGCGTGGTAGGACGCGTCACATGGCGAATCGCTTCCTCCGTCAGGGGCGATGCGGCAGCGCCGGGAGTCACCCGAAACCTAGGTGGGATGCTGAGCTGGGGGGACACGGCGGGGCACTGCATCGGCGGCGGAGGCTGGGCGGCGGCACCGGGCACCCGGAGTTGTCTTGGAGGACAACGCAGAGGCATCGACATCAGCGGCGGCGTTAGGACGTGAACATACCAATCAATACGAGCGAATGGAACATATGGAGATGGGCCGCGACATAGTAAAATGGGCCGAAATGCGAAAAGACAAATATATCCTTTCCTTTATTTTCAAAATTAGTTCCTGGTTCACAAATAGTTGATTCCGGTCCACAACTTTGGTTCCTTGTAACAGGTTCCTCCTATTTCTAAACCACCCGATCTGAACCGATGGACGGCTCATAAAATCCTCAAGCATTGAAGAAAGAGTCTTATATTTTAAAAAGGAAAATCAAGGGCCACTGTAATTTTAAAAGTTTTACGCAGTTTCTTCACCCCCAAAAAAATCCACAATACTGTCAAAAAAGAGAGGAGTGAATCAACTATTAATTCACAAAAATTATCTGAAATGGGTTGACTATCTCTCCAGTGAGTTGCTTGACTACGAGGTCTTGTTCATCCTTGCCCTTTGGGAATATGTGATCTTTGGGTAATCTTTCGGAACGAGGCAGGGCACCTATCGCTTCACAGGCCTCACAAGAGTTGTGATCCTTCAGGACAAGAGTTCGTAAGTTGGAAGCTCGTTTCATCACAGTCCTTATAAAGGTTAACTGCTGCTCCATTGGAGCAAACCCAGTAACTTGTAACTCTTTTAATAGCCACTCTTTATGGTTTGTAAACTCAGCAACATTCCACGAAGGATTTATTCTTTCATACTCCTGCCTTCTTTCCTCATTATCCACTGTACACGGATGCTCCCATATCTGTATCCAGAATGTTATTTACATACAAAGATGAGTAAATTCCTTCTGAAAAATAAAGAAAAGATTTGTTAATCTCAGACTACATAAATAAGTACCTCAACATCAAATATCTCAACGGATGGTGCAGCTTCAAGAAGAACTATCGTCCATAGCAGATCAAACTCGACAAATATGTCATGCAGTGATAGTTTCCTTAGTTTATTGAACACAGTGCAGAGTTGCTTCCCTTCTGGTTGCAACCAAAGCTGACATAAAAAAGATGTGCAATTGTATGAGAATTTATTATTTTCTTGTTCTTATACAGATCAATGTGCTCAATTAGGCCAATCGTTTGATCATCTGCTCTACTGGTCAATCGCAGATAGTATTGATTCATCACACTTTAAGTGGTTATATAAACAAAATGAAGATATTCAACAGATAAAGCTGCATAGTACAATATATTACTCCTCAATCTAAGTGTTACTTTAGCCATAATACTGAACACAGTTCCTTCTAATATCAGCATATAAGATGATAAACGTACAGGACTATAAACGTCATCATGAAAATCAACATGGATTTACCTTCTCTCCTTGGAAACTTAATGTTAGGTTATGTAGAGACTTGGTATCTCTTAGAACATCGCTTAACTTGAATTCTTGAAAATAAATGGCTGCAGGGCATATGAGCTGCAGTTCCGTAAGGGATGGGGCAATATGAAGTGACAAGGGGGCATTTGGACAAATCCAGAAATCCCAACAAAGCCGTTCAAGATTTGGAAGGTGTAGCACCTCAAGTTTCCCCAAACAGCAGGTGGTAAGTTCCAGCACAGTAAGATGCGAGTCTGGCGCTTGTATCTTCCATACTGAGCCCAGTCCCATATCACAGTTGGAGAGATAGAGACACCGAAGTTGCTTGCAACAATCAAATAGGAGGTGATGCATGTCCCATTTAGCAAAACAAACATTATCTAACGAGAGGCTTGTGAGGCAATGAATCACACTAGGATAGGCACTGAAGAAGCTATCAACAAGAGAAGCATGATGGAGCATATCCTCATCAGTGCGGTCAACAGGCTCCTTCTCATCCACAAAGGCAAGGTCTAAATCTTTAAGTATCCCAGTGTCAATTGCTTCACCAAGCAGAGGGCCAACAACATCTGGGTGATTGTTGATAAAATAGAGCTTAAGTTGCAGCCTTGAGATGGTAGCTTCACTCTGGGGGGTGCCCAAGAAGCTCCTAATCGCTTTGGACAGGGATGCCATAGCAGCATCCATATGCTCAGCTTCAACAGGGTTTGGGTGTGGGGTAGATAAAAAATCTTTGACGTCAATAGTGAGCTCTCGGAGCAACCATGGCAGGTGTTTCCAACGTGTTGACAAGACACTTGCCCTTGTAGCTGTAGTTATGTTGACTCTCGCCAGGATGGACAGCAAAATGTCATCAGGCAGCGCGCTAAGCCTATCTTCATCCTCCCCTTTCTAAAAGAAAAAAAAATGATGAAATATGTACTCAGTAAACAGCAATTTAGGAAAACAAACAATGGTGAAACAAAGATCTATTCAATTTTAAGAAAAGGCTTTCTAATCAGGTAGGCCCAACAGCTTTTGTTTCAAATCTTAGGGAGATCTACACAGCAGTTCACATAGAAACATATATGAAAAACAACCTGTTAAGCTGCTCATGATACTGAAATTCAAAGTGTAAACATGGGACAAGTCTGAGAGAGAAGGGCTCACCTGACTCTCTAGGGTTTTTAACTCCATGAGTGACCTGGCAGCCTGAAAGCACACCCAAATTAAAGTTGTTCTTGTGTTACCACGTCAAGGACCCAAGCCTTGAATTTATATGCAGAAAAGACTCGATGCTATTCTCCCAAAGGTACGAGCTGCTGCCCGTCGCCGACGGCAGCGGCGGCGGCGGAAGAAAAACTCTACTTAGTCGGCCACCTAATCGTTTTATAAAAGGACCAGAGCTGTAGAAGTTTGCCCGAGAGGCCTCAAGACCCGGGGAAAATTGGGTGCAGGAGTCCTGGAGACTCCCGCCGTGCGCTAGCGAGCTGACGAACGCGTAGGAGCCGCCGAGCGGGCATGTCACGCGGGCGCCAGTGAGATGCAGCTGTCCCACACATTTGTGACTTACATGTTTAGTTGGGAAAAATTTTGGGAGAAAATTTTGAGGGTCTCTTTCAAAGTTTACTAGGGGTAATAAACATAGGCTAATTATAAAATTAATTACATGGATGGATAGAAAATCCCGAGACGAATCCATTAAATTTAATTAATCCGTCATTAGAGATTGTTTACTGTAGCACGACGCTGTCTGATCATGATATAATTAGAATCGTTAGAAAAGGTTTTGCATTTAATACTCCTAACCGTAACTTTGCAAAAGGTTTTGGTGTCTTGACCATCTTTTTTGCAAAATGAATCTAAACCTAACTTGCAAAGGTTTTGCATTTTTTAAGAAGAGATTTTTTTGCATTTGGAGCCAATACTTCCAAAGTTTGCAAAAAGTGCATTGAGTCGCGTGCATTGGTTGTGCTAGATTCTACTTTATGCAAAAAGATTTTGGTGGATCTAAACACCTCATCCAAAAAGGGAGAATAAAAAAACTTTTGGTGCTAAAAATTTGATGATTTTTTTTTACAAAATTTGGAAACTAAACAATGCTAAGAGCCCTGAGCACCTTCACTACTTTGTGATCAAAACATTCACTTTCCCTAACTTTCTTAACTAACATGAATAAAGATTTTGGTGAAAAAACATCCTCAAACAACATCTTCAATTGGAGATCCAAATATAGTAGATATCCTATATTTTGGATTTCTCGCTAGCCAAAGATGGAGGACGACGATGACTCTCTACACTGCGCACAAGGTATAGAAAAGCAACTGGAGAGTATAAGGATATAGAAAATATTTTTACTCAAATTACTCTCCAAATGATGATTTAAAGAGTAGATTTTAGAATGACTTTTTTGGAGACGCTCTTATGTAGTTAAATACTCATAATTTTGATAGTTGTGTTATGTTTATAAATCCAAATGATTTATCATCACAATTTTTTTGCATATTTAATTTTGTTATATCTTCAATCCAAATTCCAGACATGTGAAATATAACTTTTCCTTGCTATTTTAAAAACATGACAGTATATTTCCATTGTATACTAATTTATAATATTTTTTTGTTCATACTATTACTAGTTACTTTGTTTTTTCTTTGACATTTGTCTTTGGTATATCTTTGCAATCCAAAGTGGTAGCATCGCCGCTCGAGGATACAATATTTTCCGTTCTATTTTTTTAAAAAACACGCCAATATATTTCCAGCGTAGAAAGGTAGATATTAATGTATAATATATTTTTGGATTATATTACTGCTACGTTTGGTCGGCTGTTGGCATTTATTCGCGAGAGGTGAATCTTTTCCGGTCAATCTTTTTTTGAAACACGACGATATATTTCTACGTTATATATTTATTATTATCAACAATATATTGCTGGATTTATTTGTGCCATATCCATCTTTTTAATAACAACGAGTAATCAATCTGCTGTGAAAGGGGCTTGAGATATCTAGAGACCTGGGTCGAAGGGGTATGCTATATTTAATTTGGAGCACAAGAACCTAGATCAAACCGGACTCCTTCGCTACGTTGATGTAAAAACACGCTAGGAACAAATCCCGTAGCAAGCTACGGCGGCGGCGAGACGGAGTTGCATCGAAGCTTGACCTATGGCGGCTGAAGTGCCGGAAGATGCCGCGCCGGTGGTGGGCCTGCTGGAGATCACCCTCACCTGCCCGAGGCTGAGCGGCTACGCCGGCCCAGCGTGGCCGCAAATCTGCTTGTAGAAAGGGAATAGAGGAACCAGCGATTGTATTGATCATCTAGTTACAGATTATATACACTTGCAGATACAACTGGTGAGCTATTCCTCAGGAGGCCCGCGGTGCATGCGGAGGCGCGGGCGTGCGCGCAGAACGCGGAGCGGCGCTGGAGCGTGCGAGGCGTGGCGTCCGCGTCGCGCGAGTCCGCGTCGTGCGCGAGAAGCGGGCGTGCGAGCCGTTGGGCAGTGCCGTGCAGAGGAAGGACGAAGACTCATTCCAACACCCCCCTCAGTCTCAGCGTATGCCGACGCAGAGACTGGACGTGAAGTCCTCGTGGAGCGCCGACGGCAAGCCCTTGGTGAAGATGTCGGCGAATTGCTTGTCACTCGGAACGTGCGTGACGCGAAGCTCGCCCAGGGCCACCTTCTCCCGCACGAAGTGAATGTCCAGTTCGATATGCTTTGTTCGTCGATGATGGACTGGATTCCGAGCCATGTAGACTGAAGACACATTGTCGCAGTACACAATCGTTGCCTGCCGGACGCCATGGTGGAGCTCGTCAAGGAGATGCCGCAGCCATGTACACTCTGCCACAGCATTGGCAATGCCGCGGTACTCGGCTTCCGTGCTGGACCGCGACACCGTTTGCTGCCGTTTCGAAGACCAGGACACAAGGGCGTCGCCGAGGTAGATGCAGAATCCCGACGTGGACCGACGCGTGTCGGGGCATCCCGCCCAGTCGGCGTCTGTGTAGGCGACCAAGGTAGGCGTTTTGGCGGCGAGGAGGTGGAGACCGTAGTCGACGGTTCCCTTGAGATACCGGAGCACCCTCTTCAGCATGTTGGCATGGCAGTCACGAGGCTCGTGCATGTGTAAGCAGAGTTGCTGGACGGCGAAAGCAATGTCCGGGCGCGTTAGCGTGAGATACTGTAGCGCACCGCCATGCTCCTGTACCACGATGCGTCAGAGAAGAGGTTGCTGTCGGAGGAAGACGGCTTGGCCTTGGAGTCAGCAGGCGTGGACACCGGCTTGCAGTTGGTCATGCCTGCGCGGTCCAGGACATCACGAGCATATGAAGCCTGTGACAAGTAGAAGCCGTTCTTGTCCCGTTGAACGTCAACGCCAAGGAAAAACCGTAGAGGTCCCATGTCCTTAATGGCGAACTCCGACTTGAGGCGGCTGATGATGCCCTGTAGCAGTGCCGGTGTTGAGGCAGAGAGGATGATGTCATCCACGTACAGAAGAAGATACGCCGTGTCGCCGGCGTGCCGGAGTACGAACAGGGAGGGATCCGCGCGAGACTGAACGAAGCCGATGGTGAGGACGAAGCTGACGAAGCGGTTGAACCAGGCACGGGGTGCTTGCCGAAGTCCGTACAGCGACCTTGATAGCAAGCAGACGTCGTCGGGATGAGCCGGGTCGGTGAAGCCGGTGGGCTGCGAGCAATACACCTGCTCCCTGATGTGGCCATGGAGGAAGGCGTTGGAGACATCAAGTTGATGCGCCGGCCAGTCATGCGCGCCAATCAGGGCAAGGACAGTCCTGATCGTCGCTGGCTTCACGACAGGGGAGAAGGTCTCCGTGAAGTCCACGCCAGGGCGCTGATGGAAGCCACGCACCACCCACCGCGCCTTGTACCGCTCCAACGTGCCGTCGGGGTTCAGCTTGATCTTGAAGACCCACTTGCCCGTGATGACACGTGCGTGTGGCGGCCGAGGCACAAGAGACCACGTTTTGTTGGAGACCAGAGCATCGAACTCCACCTGCATGGCTGCCCTCCAATTCGGGTCTTTCAGCGCTTCACGGGCTGATTTGGGTATGGGCGACAGCGGCGGCGCCGTGGCAGACATGGCGTACTTGGGGTTGGGTTTGAAGATGCCAGCCTTGCTCCGCGTCGTCATCTGGTGCGTGGGCATGGCCCGTGTCGTGGGGGCTGGCGGCTCGACGTCGTGTGCAGCGGCCGGCTGCATGGGTGTAGAGGACGTGGGCGACGCGGCGCATGACGACGAAGGCGGGGAAGCCGTGAAGAGTGGAGGCGGCGTAGCATGCTCCTGGACAGGCGACGCAGGGTTCACGGCCAGCATCGGTGCTGGTGAAGCCGTGCCCGACGGAACGGGCGCCGCTGGCGGCGACTGAGCTGTTGATGACGTCGCGGATGGCGCAGGTGCTGGAGGCGCGGAACGCGTGGACGACGAGGTCGAGCTGGGTGCCGGAGGGCGAGGTGGCAGGCACGCGATGGCGAGCGTGTCGTCGTCGGCGACCGGTACGTCGATGGGAGATGGTGGTGGTGCTGCAGTACGTTCCTGGAACGGAAAGCAGTGTTCGTCAAAGACGACATGGCGGGATGTGATGACGCGTCGCGTGGCGAGGTCGAGGCACCTGTAGCCGCGGTGATCCGTCGGGTAGCCGAGGAAGACACACCGGCTGGAGCGCGGGCTCAGCTTGTTGGACGTCGTGGCGCTGAGGTTTGGGAAGCAAAGACACCCGAAGACTCGCAGCTCGTCGTAGTGTGGCGGGACACCCAGGAGAAGTTCATGCGGTGTCGTGGTGCCGGTGGCGCGGCACGGCCGCCGGTTGACCAAGTAAGTTGCTGTGTTCAAGGCCTCCGCCCAGAATGACGCCGGTGCAGCACTGTGAATCAACAAAGTTCTCATGCAATCGTTAATGGTACGTAGAATGCGTTCGGCTTTTCCATTCTGTTGCGAGGTGTATGGGCAGGATAGCCGGAGAGAGATGCCGTGCGTGGAGAAGAAGGCACGGAGGGCATGAGAATCATACTCACGGCCATTGTCGGTTTGAAGGGCCATGAGCGGCAACCGGAATTGGGTCTGAACATATGCGTGGAAAGAACGAATAATGGGGAACACTTCAGATTTCGCACGAATTGGGAACGTCCAAATGTAATGGGTATAGTCATCCAAGAAAACAACATAATATTTGAATCCTGAATGGCTAAGTACAGGGGAGGTCCAAACATCCGAGTGAACAAGCTGAAAGGGAAAATGTGTAGTTGTTTCTGAAGAACGGAAGGGCAGACGAACATGCTTGCCTAACTGACAGGGGTGGCAAGTGTGTTGCTCTGACTTATTGCAGCTAAAATCAAAAGAACGCAACACCTGAGACAGAGAGTGAGAGCCGGGGTGGCCAAGCCGGTGATGCCATAGCTGAACCGTCGACGTCGTGGATGCAGTGAAGGAGTGAGGTTGGGGCAGCCGTAGCGGGTAGAGTTCGCCGGAGCTGTCACAGCGGAGGGTCTCCTGCTTGGTGGCGAGATCCTTTACAGAGAAGCCATAGGGGTCAAATTCAATCGAGATGTTATTGTCTCTTGTTAGTTGACGAACAGAGACAAGATTAGTAACCAGAGAAGGGGAGACAAGGACGTTGCGAAGCTCAACAGGGTGAGAAGTTGTGGGAAAGGAGGTGTCGGCGGCATGCGTTACAGGCAACCGAGCACCGTTTCCAACGACAATGGAGGAGTGAAGGGGACGGGGGGAGTTGAGATTACCGGCTGAAGAAGACATGTGGTTGGTGGCTCCCGTGTCGAGGAACCACTCGGATGCGCTTGGCGGCGGGGCAGTGATGCCGGCGGAGGTGAGTGCAGTGTAGAGGGCCTGGTTGTCCCAGGCGGCGGATTGCGGCGTCGGCGGCAGCTGGGGTTGTTGGTACGCCGTCATCGCCTGATGGGCTTGAAAGGGAGGCCGTGGGCCAAGGACGCCGGCACCGGGGGCCCGCAGTGGCATGGACCAGGCTTGAACAAGCCCAGTCCACGGGTTATATCCCGCGGCCCACGGGATGGAGGGGTTGGCGGACTGAGGGGGTTGACTTCCTCCGCCGCCGCCGGAGTTCGGGGCGCCGTAGGAGCCAGAGCCGCGCCCCTTCTTCTTGTACTTGGGGCGCGTGGAGCCGGAGCCGCCGGTGGATCCGCCAGGAGATCCGGTGGAAGCGCCGACGCCCCCGGCAGCGGAGCCGCTGGAACCGCCTGCAGAAGAGCCGCCGGACCCGGCGGGAGCAGAAGATCCGCCGGAAGAGGATCCGCCGTTCTTGGCGAAATAGGTGTGCGTGGCGGTCGTCTTGGCATCGTGAGAGTCAGAAGCTTCTTCTAGCAGCAGGTATGACATAGCACTCCGGAAAGTGTGTGGAGGTGATTTGGATTTTATGACGGGTTTGAGGTGGCGGAACGTTGGGTTGAGGCCGCGGAGAAGATTGAGGACTTGGCTCGGCTCCGAGACGGGGTGGCCAACATTGCGGAGTTGATCGGCTAGGCGTTTGAGTTTGGTGCAGTAGTCATGAATGGAGAGGTCGCCCTGGTGTACAGAGCGAAACTCTGCTTCCAGAAGAACAGCTCGCTCGAGCTCGTTGTCACGGAAATGGCCTTCGATGTCGGACCAAAGGGAGAAAGCAGTGATGTGGGGTTTGTGGACAAGGTCGAAGACATTGGTTGCAATGGTGGTGTAGATCCAATTGACGAGACAACTGTCAATTTGGCGCCACTCAGCGTTGCGCTGGGCGGTCGGTGTCGGGAAACGAACATGAGCCTCGAGGCCGAACTTGCCAAGAACGGAGTCGAAGCAGCAGCGCCACTGGCTGTAATTGGCGGTGGCGTAGTCGAGAACGACAGGGATGTGGTTGCGGATGTTTACTGTCTGTAGGACAGAAGCCGCGGCTGGTTGGGGAGGAGCTGCGTCGTCGAACTCGTCGGAAGCAGAGGAGGAAGAGGAATGAGTGGGGGAGTGAGCCATGGCGGAAACTGTGGCGAAGGGGTTGGACAGGGTAGAATCGGAGTTCACTGGTACCATGTAGAAAGGGAATAGAGGAACCAGCGATTGTATTGATCATCTAGTTACAGATTATATACACTTGCAGATACAACTGGTGAGCTATTAGGAGGCCCGCGGTGCATGCGGAGGCGCGGGCGTGCGCGCAGAGCGCGGAGCGGCGCTGGAGCGTGCGAGGCGTGGCGTCCGCGTCGCGCGAGTCCGCGTCGTGCGCGAGAAGCGGGCGTGCGAGCCGTTGGGCAGTGCCGTGCAGAGGAAGGACGAAGACTCATTCCAACACTGCTACCTCCACGTCAGCGTCGGCCGCAAGCAGCCCATCTCGAAGATGCTGCCGTTCGAGATGAACGAGGAAGACGTTGACGAAAACGTTAGCGACGGCGATCTCAAGCGGTATGTCACTCAGGGCACAAGCCAGAGAAGTCATCAAGCGGTGGGGGATGTCGTTCAGGGTCCCCGTGAACTCGGGCTGGCTGGGCGAGTCGCTCGACATCCTCGTGGAGCGCGTCGACCGGGACCTGCGCGAGAGGAGCGTGGTGGTGGTGACCCGCGGCGGGCCGCACACCGCGAGCCACACCGCCGTGATCGCCAGGGCGCGGGTGCCGCTGCTCGACGCGCTGGTGATCGGGGACCTCGACGACGACGAGGAGGAGGGCGGGTCGGAGGATAACAAGAAGAGGCGCCGCGGCGAGGCGGGGGAGCGCAGCTCGAGGCTGGAGGGGACGCTGGAGTTCGAGAAGACGGTGTCCCTGCTGGACAGGGAGCTGCCGGCGCTGGGGGACGCGGACGGGAAGCCGCGGTGCGTGGTGCGCGGCACGGTGGATGTGCGCATGTGCCTGAAAAGGCTAGCCGCGTAGCCATACCCGTGCTGTATCTTTTGCGATGATGGCGAACTGCATACGTCGTCAGGTTGTGCACTAGTGGATGTGGAATCTATAGGTAGAGCTCCATGCATCTTTGTCAGGGGCCAATGCAAGATTCAGCCCCAGGTTTTAGCTTTTTAGCTTGAGAAACTTCACCGTTTTTTTTTGAAATTCTTGCCCTCCGTGCAGGGGACTGAAATTTTCTTTTGCTCGTCAGTTTGAATCAGATGTCTTAATTTAATCTGAAGTTCAGATTACATTTGTCTTGAAAATATTCAGTTACAGTTCACCGTTATATACTTCATTCGGCTATCTGAACATATCTTGAAATTGTTGGAGATGAGCAGGGTCCAAAAGAGGGCTTGGATAGGTGTCAGAAAAGTACTGTTCTGAGAGAAAAATCCTGCTGATTGATGGCTGATAAGTCAGATGAACAAGTCGAAGTCACCTGGATGCTGGTGAGATTAGAGTTGAGAAACTTCATTTGCCCTGCCCGTTCACTATTATCCCGTTTGGCTATTTGAACATCTCTCAAAAACGCTTGAGCATTTTTAACAGATGATCAGGGTCCAAAAGGGGTTTAACAGATGATCAGGTGCAGGCTCATCATGCCCCGCGGGATTAGGATAGGTGCTACTGCTACCTGATGACGATGAGCCATCGCTGATGCACAAGTACTGAAGCCATATGTGTTGATGCCACCATATGATGTGGTTTAGTAGTCCGATCTCTTTAGCTATTTCCTCAAATTGCAAATGCACACGATCACCTATTTCCTCAAATTGCAAATGCACACGATATCGTCATGATTGTGTGGTGTGCATACTTGTAAACAATCCAACAAACAACTCACCAGTCACCACAGATTGGCACCCAGTATAGACCAGTACTATATATATCCAGATTCCAGAAAACTTCATCCTTAATAAGCTTGGTTTTTACAAATCACTAATACTATTACCTGCACCCTTTAATGGCCCAAATGTAACAAACGGACGGATACAATGGTGAGTCTAACCAAGCGGTTCATGACGAGTCGGCACTTCTAAAGAGCCCGGCCACCACGACCTTCTAGTGCATCCCTCTTGCCAGTCGGAGCCTCGGAGGTGGCCAGGCCGCACCGTGCAAACTAGAGAAACCCAAGCAGAAGAAACTGGTGCTTTAAGCTGTTCAGCAACGCCTTATTAACTTATTACGAAATTGCAGTCCCATCAGGGGGCCTACTTACTGCCACCAACATGCTCCGGAGACATAGCAGATAGCAGTTGCAACATCAGAAAAGATCAGACAAGAATTTTTCAACAAGTGCAAGGATTTCCCTGTTACATCCTGACCTCCACACCAGCATCCACCAGATGCTCTTTCACTGCTAGTATGGGAACCTGTGTCAAGCAACTGAGGTCAGCTCTCTATATCATGATTTCAACATTAAAGATGTGTAAGAATTCTAAATTCTAACATGCTGTGTATAAAACTGCTAACTCATCACACATGCCGACAAGCAGACTGAACTAGTGGGTACTAAAATAAATTAGAAGAGAATTTCAAAAGCAGCGCCAGGGATAATTCTCTAATAAGAGATAGCATAACATGTAAGTTATAGCATAGCATTCCAACAGGGAAGAGAGTAGGATTCAGTACCTCTTTCCGATGGAAAATGCCAGCAGCAAGGGCGGCAGAAGCATTAGTTTTCTCAAAGACTTCAGAAAAATGTTCAATGGCACCAGCACCACTGCTTGCTATGACAGGAATTGTCACAGCATCAGACACCATTTTGACCAAATCTATGTCAAATCCACAGCCCTGCCCTGCAAGATAAGAAGCCAAAATGCAACCTTTAAGCAAACTGGCAAACACCACTCTGACCACAAGTTTTAGAACCCATAGGCCTTAACAACATAAGAGAACTAAATGGTAAGGGTACTATTTTCACTCTTGATTTTCACAGGCACACCGCAACCCATATTCCAAGGTCGCAGTGCACTTCCTAAACTTAATCAATAACCCCCCCACACACACACACACCAAAAAAAAAAAAAACTTACTCAATAAATTCACACATGCAATTGTACAGTATAAGTTTATACATGAAGAGTGAGAATAGGGAAACTCCACTTTGGTGTTATAATATAGCTGGCCTGATGGAGGGTTGTGGTACGCCTGGCGAGCCCATGTAAACCACGGCTCTTGGGGAGATGAGTGAATACTAAATTGGGTGACATAATAATTCTAGATTGCCAAAGCACATGTAACAGAATCACACGAGTTGTATGAAGTGGATTGCTTAAATGCATTAAACTATCTGGTAACGAAACTGCTAAATCAAACACAAAAAATCAAAATTCTTCAGAACAAATTAACCATTCTGGTAAAAAGGCTCAGTAAGATATATACATGGGTGCCACACTGCCACGCTTGTACAGTTGTACTCAGAGCACAATAAGCTGAAATGTTGTAAATATGCCATAGCATACTTGCAAAACATAACTGCTCAACTTGTGAACATACCATCACAATCAATGCAGTTAAGTAGTATTTCTCCTGCACCCAGTTCTTCCACAGCTTTTGCTAGTTCATATGCTCCTATAGGTCGGCTATCACGTCCACCACTCACCTGAAACAGAAATAAATCAACAATTACGTCCCCCCTTCAATCGGTTACTTGTTGTAAAACTTGTCTTCTATTAAATGAGAATGTTCAGGTGGAGTTACTACCTAGCACTAGACCTAAAAGATAAGCCAAAAAGAAGTATAACAGGAGCGCAAATTTCAAACAGTCTATACAGTTGAGGAAGGAATGCCTTACTGTACACTGGTACCATGCATATTGTTCTCCTGATGGACCTGGAAAGTCACATGAGAATTGTGAGATGTTAGCATGTTCAAAATACAAATCTACAACAAGGATGAAATATACCTTTGCTGGACACCTTCACAGTTTTAAATGGTACATCTTCTGGACTATTGACATATACCCGTCGAGGATCAATACTTACAACTACAGCCTGACAATGCGAAATACCTTTATTAGAATGAGCAGTTTATAGGTTCTATAATGTTTTTGCTAGAATACTAATACATATTTAGTATGTCACTGGTACAGGTGACATGCACTGGTACATTGGTAGAATTTACAGAATTAGTCAATAATGTATAACAAAATTGATCAAATTGGCCTTGCATGGGAAAAAGGTGATCTAAAATTGTCTTAGATCCACTTTACAATTTAGTTTGATTGTCTTTTACTGACTTTTTGCCTGATAAAGAACTGCAATTCTTTGGACCTTGATGGTCAGCCACTATCTAGATACATGGTGAAATATATAGCTCAGTGTTAACATTCCACAAAAATAAGTGGTTGCAAATAGTGCTCCACCCAATAGCAAAATATATGCATGAAACTGACTTCCCAAATTTAGTGACATATACGAAAGGCAGAACAGATTAAATGATACTTTGCAATGTTACTTCTTTCAGGGGAAAAAGTAACATAAAAAAGGAACATCTCCCCCATATCATGAAAACTAACTAGTAGTGTAAATACCAGATACAATCTTTTAGTTCATGTTTTGTAACTGAGCAATAGAGAAAAACAAAGTTATGTAGAAATAAATAAAGATAACCTGGTTGCCATATACTCTAGAAATTTGCTCCAAGCTGCTTTCCCCCGTCTTTACCTGATACACAGAAATAACTATATAATGGGAAAAGAGCTGAACAATGTGAGAGGAAAATAGAATACATACACCAGTTTGTAAAAAGGCTTCAGCAGCATAAACAGCATCACTTCCGATTGAAATTTTGTCAGCACCAGACCTGAAATATTCTGATGCTACTTCCAAGCTTGAATAATACCTGAGAAGAAAACAACATACACAGTTACAGGGACATATTTTGCCCTTCTTAGTATTGGCTAAAACAACAAATGCTACCCATTGGATGTAAAGAACAAAGTGCGGGAAACATGCAGAGTTGCAAAGAAATCAGTAAATAAGACCACAAACTATCTCACACCACACGATGATTGCTGAAAATAAACTTGCAATTTATAAAACAAGCCTATTCAGATAAGAAAATCAAGCAATTCAGGTATTAATTTCAATAAAATTTCCGCGACCATCATTTCCTTTTACATTTTTTCTATCCGCATTCCATGGATTTCTCGACAGGAGATTAGGTTGCTATGTACATAGTTTCTAGGATCCCCATTGCTTAAGAATAGAGCATGAGAAATAACCTTCCATTTGCATCTGTGAAGTCTCGTATACCTCCACCAACTGTAAGTGGCACAAAAACCTTTTCAGATGCACAACGCAGTACCTACCAAAGAGTTTGTGTCACTATGCTAGACATAAGGGGTGTAAAAGACTAAAGATAAAATTCAAAGGTTTCAGATTTTAAACAAACCTCTAGCATTGGCAAATCACCCAATGGAAAGTCGCGGAAACCAGTTATATTCAAGAAGCTGACCTAAGGGAAATGTTACTCATGATATAAGATAATAACTTTACATAAATAGAATCATAACATGGAAAACATTATGCAGAGAACTACCTCATCAGCACCATCTATGTAGTATTGACTTGCTAGATCAACTGGCTTGCCAAGGTTTCTTACCTATGAGAAATGTAAATATGTTCAAACAAGGAACCAGTTGTGTATAAGCCAAATTATAATAAAATTATCTCATATTTATTCTTCGTTCAATATAAAAATGAACTATGCCCAAAGTATCACCTAGGACTAGGAGAAAATGCTATTTAGAGCTTGTCCTGATGTTTAAGAAGTTTAACCACACTTAACATCAATGGACAAAGCTTTATACCTCTTTGCTGCTACTATGATCTCTTACATCATACTGATCACCTTTTGTTACCACAAGATCCCCATTATCATTTGACCTAACATCAAGGCATGCTATCACCTGAGAAGTTTGAAGAGAATAAGAAGAATGGTAACCTAAAAGCTTCACGTTGAAATATTTAACAAAAAGAAGGATGGAACTCACTCTCTTTGCAAGTTTTGATGCTTTCCTACGTGTTGGGACCTACATTGCAAATAAGATAAGAAGTGAAATATTTCATAAAGAAAAAGATCAAATCAAAAAAAATTGACTACTAGAAACTATAACTATTACCTTTGCCCCTGAAGGGTTAGCACTGAGAAAATTTTTTAAAATAGAAAGGCCAGTAGCTGCAAAAAAAAAAGAAAAAAGAGAAAAGACTGTTTCATATGACCGGTAGATTAAAACTTTGGAATGTTGCCTATTTAAACTACCTATTTACCTCCACTCTTTTCGGGGTGAAATTGAACTGCCTGAATGTTGCCCATTGAGATGGATGATATGAAGCTGTCACCATAGTTGCAAATTGACGAAATCCAGTCTCTGTTAGCATCTGACTAAGCATGTAGAAAGAAAAAACAAGTCACATCTCATGACTCCATCAAAGCACGAGAATCTAGATGACATTGCTACTTACAGGCAGTGCGTGGTAGGAGTGAACAAAGTAAACATGGTGGCCATCAGCTCCCTGCAGCAGCTGCGTATCCTTGGTGATCTCGAGAGCGTTCCAGCCAATGTGAGGAACTATGAGACCCTGTGAGGAGTCGAATCGCCTAACTACACCCGGTATCACACCAAGGCCGCTCACTGCGACAACAAATGCTAAATTAACTACTGTTCATCCTAGCAGACGAAGTGAAATGCTAAATTAACTACACTTCATCCTAGCAGACCAAGTGGTGGAGTGAGAGGACCTTACCCGGGCCGTTCTCCTCGCTGGAGTCGAAGAGCAGCTGCAGGCCCAGGCAGATGCCTAGGAAAGGGCGGTCCCTTTGGATGTACTCGCGGAGCGCGTCGGCCATGCCAGTGCTGTTGAGGACGTCCATGGCGGAGCCGAAGGCGCCGACGCCAGGGAAGACGAGGCGGTCGGCGGCGAGGATGTCCTCCGGGCTCCGCACGTCGCGGATGCCGAAGCCAAGGTGGCGGATGGCGTTGCGCACGCTGCGCACGTTTCCCGCGCCGTAGTCCAGTAGCGTCACCGCTGCGGCGAGGCAAATTTTAGCAAAGCCAAACGCAGGCACGCAGCTGTAGAGCCATGGCTCGAGTTCCGGAAGGGAAAGGGGGCGTGGTCCGCAGCGCTTACTGTTTGCGTCGGAGGACGCACGGACGGAGAAGGAGGCGGAGCCGCGGCGCTGGCTGCTCCGCTTCGGGCGGCGGCACGCGGAGCATGGGACGGTGAGGACGACGGCGCCCGTGGCCATTGCTCCCTGTGACTGCGGTGGCGACTGCATTCGCCCCCTTTCCCGCTAATCAATCGCTCGCCCACGGGGGATTAGGCGAAGAAGGCGCCGGCGGCAGGAGGCGGCGCCGGAGGGGACGTACGGCGGCGCGGGGAGGTCGTGCTCAGACCTTAGGAGTCAGCGAGCATCAATGCTGTTGCTGTCACCGTGTCACGCACTAAGCGCCCTAGCGGGCCTTTCTTTATGGGCCTCCGGTGCCGCACAGCTGGCCTGTTAGGCCACTTTTAAATAAACAGAATCTGGGCCTTACAAAAGACCGTCGCAAGGCGTTTTTGCGGCCCGGGACAGCGCGTCCTAGTGAACAGGCCCGACTAACATGCTAATAATGCTAAAAAGAAGAAAACAATTGCTCTTAATGTGCCAAATCTTTCATTTTTTTTTCTCTGGCAGACACTGGTGAAACTTTCCAGGAAAAATGGTACTGTAAGCATGAATGAATATATGTACCGACAGATTCAATCTCAATTCTAAAAAAATAGGACAAAACAAACAGGAGCTCAACACTCAAGCAAGAATATTTCCAACAATCCAACTCCTTTCGACCCTGGAACTGCTATCAGCTAATACAGTACTTTAAATACAGAGAAGCATAGTGCTATATTCTTACAAAGGTCGATCATAAGTTTATCTGATGTGCCGCAAGAGAAACAGATACCACTCCCGAGTACCTCCTCAGGCTAATGGAACTTGAGAACAACCCCACAAATGTTGAGATGTACTTGCAAGCGTACTTGGGCAGTGGCCCAGAGTGTTTCAAGAGAATGCTACATACCAGGTTGACCGTCAGTGTTGTTTCTACACAACTGGTGTATATAACATCATGGTGAAGACACGATTTACCAGCACAATGTCCAGATTATGTTACTCTATAACTACTGTAGTTGTTCCAACCAAAGTTTCTCAAAACATTGCCAGCAATCCTCTTCCAGGAACATATGTAGTAACGCAAGTCTGACTTCTCAGCTGGAGTCTCCTTTCGGAGGAGCTGTATGCCCCTGGGCCTGAGGGCGACCCAGATCTAAGTTTTGCATCTCACTAGCAAGCAGCGCCCTTCTTTCTTTCAGAAAGTTGAGTCGGCTAGTCAGCTTGGCTAATGCAGACGATGGTGCCATCCCAGATTCCTGATAATATAGTGGTAGTATTAACTTCAGGTTAATAAATCGTTAAGATATGCTTATCAAGACACAAAAAGGGAAGAAGCGGGGGAGGGGGTTGTGATAGCTCAGAGTAGCATAATAAACGCTTATTATCATGCAGAATGGGATCACCTCTGTTTTAGTACTTGAACCTTGAGCCTTGTTCATAACTGGATTACTGGAGTTCTGCCTCTGCGCAAAGTTCCACTTCGTGGTAAGTGATCCGTCTTGGCCGTCCTTCGAAGCCAACATCTTTTGAACCATTTGGTTTGTTGCCCAGAACATGTCGGGTACAGTTGTTGCTTTGCCTGAGGAACTAATCTCTGTAGAAAGGGCAGCATTTTGTTCGCCGCTGAAGGAAGGGAGGCCAATTTAGTAGAACTCTATCTTAAATATGTCTGAACCAAAGATTTTAAAGAGAGGCAAAATTTTATAGAATGTGCGAAAGTACTGAATCCTTGGAAATAAAACCTTACTCGACAATCTTGTCTGTATTTAGGAGCTGCTTGTTGTTGCATGATTCACATAATGAGGTGGAACTCAGTTGGGCCTGGTTGTTGAGTTGTCCACGAAGATCAGAAACCTTTTGCTTCAAGTTCATAATGTCAGCTTCAGCGGCAGCTACTTCCTCAAGATCAGCCTTAGTCTTTAATCAACAAAAAGAAGAAAACATTTCAAATGGCGAAAACCGTTATCTATCTCGATAGCCAGAATCAGACAGGGTACCTTGCTGTCTATTGTTGATGGGAAAGACACCTGTCCTCTTCGCATATTCATTAGGCCAGACTCCAATGAAGCCCTCAAATTTCTCTCCTTCTGCAGCTGGTCTCGTAAATTTTCCACCTGTTGAATGTGCAAAGTATCCTTGTTGAACATAGAAAAATGCAGAACATTGCAAGCACAACAAAACAATTCCAGAAGCACATAAGTACAGCACAGTTCTGAGATCTGAGTGAGAACTCCCATTCAAGTCCTTGTTCTATCTCCAGTAGTCCAGTGTGTAGCAGACTATATGGTCCAATGATGGATGAATGCATCGCTATGACAAAGTGATATTTAATACTTCAATGGTTTAAGTGGCATTATCCAGTATGCAGTTCAGAGGAGTACAGACCACAATGAATACAAGTAGGACCCCCACTCCCCTCTCTTTGGGCAAGGTTGCACCCAAACATTACCATGACTGCTAGAAACTTATATTTATTTGAAGGAAGGAAGAAGTGGAAAGCAAGTGCAATGTTGCTCAAACTGATGCTTTGGGCAAGGTTGCACCCAAACATTACCATGACTGCTAGAAACTTATATTTATTTGAAGGAAGGAAGAAGTGGAAAGCAAGTGCAATGTTGCTCAAACTGATGCTTCACAGGGCCTTGCACAGAAACTGATGCTTCACTAGGCCTTGCTCCGAGTGATAAATGTGAGGTGTAAAAAAAGTTGGGTCGCATAATGAAATTAGTACATCAAATAGAAGGGAACTTCATTTAGTTTGTTGTTATAAGGGAGGTATTCCTACAACAATGAAACATGATTGCACTGGATAAGTATGGACAGCAAGAAAATGTTTATTTCGATAAATGTACTTATCCTTTAAAAGGAAAAAAAGAGCCATTTTGGTATTTGTTAACATTCTTTGTATCAGTTGTCTTGGGCATTCAAACAGATAAGAATAAAAAGCTCATCTGACTGAGCACCATGTGATCAAACCTTTAGGGCAGAGTGCATGCATTTGCTGACTCTTAAAACGTAAGGACCAATTTCTCAGACTTATTTGGGATATTGCTTGGGTTCAGATGTTCGAATAGTACTTGCTGCATAACTGCTAGTAGAACAATCTTCACCTTCAACATAATGCTCAGTATCATATGTTTTTTCTATATTTGCTAAAGTTTGTACCCTACCTGGAACGGAGAACCTACTACGGAAACAAAACCACTAAACAGTAAAAAATGGTACCTGAAGCTGGAGTACTCTTTGCAGAACAAAAAAAAAAACAGACCTTAAGTTTGAGCTCTTACTTCTTTTTCTAGTGCTACACGGCGCTCATGTAGTGCTTCTTTTCGCCTTTCTAGACTTGCCTGGAGTACTGTGTTTTCTTTTACCTGAAAAAGACATAGCATCATCTCATATTGAAGAATGCTATGTTACATAATTTTATCATGATCCTTGTACCTCCATTGTAATTTTAGATTGGAGATGACTCTTGTTGTTTTCAAGCTTCACAATACGAGCCCTAGTTCAGAAGCTGAATTAGATAAGAAAAGGCAATTCAAAATATCAACAAATGTAAATTCTAAAATCTGACTTGTATTTTTATCTTTATAAGTTTCCATCTGTCCAGTTTTTTATATAAAATAATGTAACAGGAAACCCTAAATGGTATGCCAAGTTCGTAAGACATTTAGAGAAGCAAAGGGAAAATGAACCTTTATGCAGTGAAAGAAAGAAAATGCTCTCTCTCTCTCTTCTCTCTCTCTTTTTGCGAAGAAAGAAAGAAAACTTTCTGTGCACGAATTGGAAAACATGATTGTATTTTATGCACTACTCATCCTACAAGTGGGAGTGGGTAGAAGTAGGACAAAAGTATTTGGGCGAAGGTATGGGAAAACTTTTTGTAGCTAAAAGTGGCTCTGTCCGTAACAGCCAACTTTACATACTTTTAACTACGACAGGAAACAGAAGTGGGCTACCAAATAAGAACTGAAAGAGTTTATTCCCATTACTAAACCCTAACAACAGTGATTATATTCTTTTTATTCTCTTTTGGTCGTCATGGGATGAGTTCTTGGATGTTGAGAACTATAGCAAAACAACTTGCAAAAAAGAATTTGCTGCTTTTATAAGATGTCTGTTACTCTTTCAATGCATAGAACATGCCCAGTTGCATTGTATATAATGTAACAGGCTACTTACTCATCATCATCACCACCGCAACAATTAGCCTCCTCTGTTGAGAGGTCTTTTCTTGCCTGTAAATAAAGTGCTTAAGCCAAAACTATAACATAGCAGATAGCTCTAGTTCTGATAGACATAATTATGTGAATAACCATTTAAACTTACTGAAGTACGCCCCCATGAGTTCCTTTTGCTTTCATTAGTTGATTCTTGTTTTGATTGGGATGGAAGGTTGCTCTCCATTTGAGAGGTTTTGTCAACCTTTTGAAGAGAACCAATTTGATTACTTTCTTCCGTTGGCACACCATGTTCTACTCTTGTGGTCCTCACAGGTGGTTGAACAACTTTATCATTTTCATCGCATGCAGCACCCGAGATAACCTATGGGCGATGAGAAATTTGTAAGGGTAACAAACTGCAAGAGCATTTAGTTGGAAAGGAAAATTTATATGTTTGAAATGTGTGCCGTGATTATTTCAGACTTCATGCAGTGTCATTCATTAGAGTCTTAGTCTTATTACTATAATTTCCAAGAACATTAAGATGCCAGGAGTAATCCCTTCAGTCAAGAAAAAGGAAGGCACTTTTTTTCTGAGTAAAATTAATGCTACTTTAACCATTGATTTTTCAAGAGCATGATTTAGCAAAAATATTTTCATAAAAGAATCACCATCCTTTCAGATGTTTATCATGGCTGCTTGCATCCTATAGTGTTAGTCTTTTGTTGGCCGAATGAAATACATAATAAGCAGTCGATAAAGATATATCTTATTAGAATTTCAATTATATGCTAGCTTCAAACCCTGAGTAAAATGATGGCACTAATTATCAGAATGCAATTGATGGAACTTTGGACTATCAGTTGAATACGAAAGCATAACTCTTCAAGTCAGTTAGATACAACAAATAACTAGTTGATTTCTTCTTAAAAGATTGTTTATCGAGAATATCCCTGAGATATACTCATTAGTGGAGCTAGTTGCTACTCAGCCAACCAGGTTCGATTTGCACCTCCTACATACATGATGATGCTAGTCCTAATATCTCTCCCCCAAGGAGAGTAGTTTTTATTCTTAGAGGCTATTCATCATATGGTACTGTGAATTAGCTAAACTGGTTGTTTAATTGGGCATTAAGAAGGTAGTGCCTGATGAATGAAGATGCTCAAAATATGATTTACCTGCTTAAATTTTTAATTATGCGCAATAGGGAAATTTTTATAGTGAATAGTGGGGATACAGTGGATGAAACATGTTCAATAATCATGGTTGCTTGGGAAATATGGAAGCATCAGAAGGCATGTCCACATGTGTGTTTGAGGGTGCTAGTCCAAGTGCGCAGGTGATCCTGCAGGTGGTGAAGACTGAGTGCACCATGTGGTGTTTCAGCAGCTCCTCCTCCTGTTGCTTCCCCCAGAGTAGGTCTAGTTTCTTGGTCGTGTGTTTTAATTTTGTGGCGAGACTGTAAACTTTTAGTTTTTTTAGCAGACTGTAAACTTTTAGTTTTATAGGGGAGTACACTCAAGTCCTCTCTCTTGTTGTTTCTTCCTATCTCAATGAAATCACACACAGCCCATTCAAGAGAAAAAAAAAAGAAACTTTTTTTTAATAAATTAGCATAACTTAGTTTGTACTAGGATTACTTGATATTGACATGCCTTGCTAAAAAATTTAGTTTGCACTAGGATTACTTGATATTGAAAGTCTTGCTAAAAAATGTTCCCGTGAAAAACCACTATCAAGCAAGAATTAAGCAAATGAGACCCTTTTGACTGCAACAAATAGTGTTGATTGGAAAGGTTTTACCAGACCTGTGAGCAGTTACAGTTACGAATCAGGGGTCAAAAAAAATATTTCTGAATGCTAAAGCAAAATAAGAAAACTTATAATGCAAATTCACAAATAATCAAATGATTAGTAAGGAATAGTATGATACAACAAGAGGTCAATCATAAAGGTCTACAAACAACGAAATATCTTCCTTTTGATAATATTTTAGAAATGAACACATTGATTAGATGAAGTACCTGGTCATCTGCATTACCAACCCTAATGTTACTATCACGTTCGCCCCTGCTGCCAGAAGAGTGTTTAGTATCATCATTCAAATCTTCTTCGACATCATCTTCACCAGAACCATAGGAACCGTCATCTTCATGTATGTCATTGTCTGTTGAATATTCCTTGTCAATGTCAGACTCGGTATAAGCATCTGAAGAGTATGAACCGTCTTCAATATCCTAAAAAAGGTAACTGTTGGGTTAAAATTCATGACAATCAAATATAACTTGCTTGGAGAGAAAAACATGTCCAGGGAAAAGGAGATACATCGAATATCTGATCATATTCCTCAAGCATAATAATAACAATAGCTTGAGCATGGTTGGCAGCAGCAGCAGCTTGAAGCAACTGGAATGAACTGTCCCCAGCCATATTGAAGTCACTATCAATTTCACATTCACCAAGAAGAAGAGGTCGAAGAAGAAGTGGTGCCATGCAAGCTGCCAAAGCAGATGCAGACATCCTATTTACAGCTTTGTGCGATCCAACAATCTGCATCATTTTGAGAATCCTAAAAAGAAAAAGCAATGAGTTTCATGGACTTTGATCATGCTGTTGTCAATTTATGATACCGGCTATAGCTAACTGACAATCAAATTAAATATGGAAAAAACACATATATATTCTTCAAGAATGAAAATATAGGCATTAGGACCATGACGCCATATTCTTCAAGAATGAAAATATAGGCATTAGGACCATGACGCCATGAACATTAACTTCTTCAGTCTAGAGTTTGGTTATAAGACATTTGAAACAAACCATTGGTAGTAGATACCTCTGCAACAATTGACGATTAGGTTCTGGAAAATCTTCATATATCACTCTATTCATAGCATCAAGTCTTCTTGTCTTGTCAGTTCCTGCATAATCACTTGTTTTGATCAGATTATAATTTTAGCATAACACAATGTTTAGTAGGGCATAAGCTTAGCTAGTAATTTGGTGTATACTCCATGAAAGGTAGCTAGGCTCAGAAACTTAAGACTGGACAGATTGCTGAGTAAATAAAGCAAGTTTCAAGTCAGTCTTACGGTAAGCTCTAACCAGGGAAGTGCAACATGATGCAGGGACTGGAGAAGATGGCATCTCTCGAAGAATGTACTGCAATGAGTGAGGACCGTCAAATGTTACTAAAAAGAATACACAATTTATTGTGAGACCATAGTAATGCTTGTCAATAAAATACCTTGATACAGTCACCGATAACATGTGCATCCTCTTCTGGTGAGAACTCATTCTTTCCTACAATTACATATTAAAAGATGTGGTTTAAACACATATAGCTGGCAAATAAACCAGAGCAAATACAACTCTCTCAGAATATCCAAACTTATAGTCCTCCCAAACTAGCTTCAGGAAAATATGTACCAATATAAGAATATAAATAACTTACTATAACTGCATACAAGAAACCCCAAAAGGACCGAGACACTGTGAAGTGCCAAACCTATTTGTCCTAACATAAAAGGGAAAAAAATGTCATACTACAAGAAATCACCCTTTTCGTAATCCCGAATCCTGCGTTTGACTTCTTCAACATCAGCAGACTGACGGAGGATTCCTTCAACCTTGACACCTAAAAAGAGCGTATTTTTTCCACTCGTCATTGAACAGTTAACTTGGTAAATATATAAACCTGTACTTGATATTATTTTATGTTCACCAGGATTTTTATTTCGTAAATTTATAACTCCAGGAAATTTGAGGCAAGATTGTGTATTGAAAACATTTACCATAATCTTCAATGAACTTTAAGGCTTTCTCCAGGAATGCCGTGTTGCCATCAGCATCAACAAGTGCAAATTCTGCAGGTCTACCGATCACAGATTTATCTTCCGCTGAAATGGAAATAATTGTTGCTTATTTGTATTCCAACTCCATGATAAGTGTTAGTGTATATATGTGTGAGTGGCCCATATGGCCTTGTACAGCCCATAGAGGCCCATGTATAGCTAACTCTATATACCCACCCTCTCTAGGGTTGGAGAAAATCAGAGAAATAATTTCCTGAAACATGGTATCAGACTAGGGTTTCTCACCTCCTTCCCTTGCTGCCGCCGACGCCGCCGCCATGGCCGGCCGCCGGCCGCCGGCGACCCCTCCTCCCCTCTCTCCCCTTCCCTCCTCTGCCGCCAATGCTGCCTCTCCCGCGGCTGCTGGCGCGGGAACCGCGCGCGTCCACGACTTTGCGGCCCAGGCACCGCCGCCGCCGGCCCCCGGCCTCGTCGCCGCGCCGTCCCCGCCGGCCGTGGGCGCTGGTGCACGCGCGGGAGCCGACGGAGCTCCCCTCCTCTGCTCCGGGCGCAGCTCCTCTCCTCCTGTGCGCCACTGCTGGCGTGCGTGGCCCTCCTCCGGCCACTGCTGCTGCGTCACCTCCTCCTCTAGGCGCCCATGCGCCTCTCGTCGCGGAGGGAGGAGGACCCCTGCTGCGCAAGGCCCCTGCCCCTGCGCCTGCAGTGGGTCTCCGCTCCTGGCCTCCTCTGTTCCAACACGGCCAGCTGCAGGAACCCCATCTCCAAGCGGCCCCTGCTCTGGACGTGGGCCCAGGTGCCGACCTGCTGCTGCAGACGCTCTGCAGCGCCTCCCTGTCTTCCTTCGCGGCCGCCGATGGGGATGTGCCACCTCTCTTTGCCGCGGCATCGCTGCCCGCCGTGCCTCCTCCTCTGCCGGGCACTGCAGCCGCCGCGGCCCCTCCTACGGTCGCCGCCGCTACTCCGTGGTCGTCCACTGGCATGACAGCGCCTCTTCTACACGCGCCAGGACGAGGCGCGCCGCTCTCCATCGTGACCACCAGGGCCACTGACGCCGTCGCCCCTGCTCCATTGTTCCAGTCGGCATCCTCTCCTGCTGCCGCTGCGCTCACTGTTGCCCTGGCCGTGGCCAAGGCCGCGCGCGCAGAAGCCACGCTGCTCCCGGCGGGTGCGGCTGCTGCCATCCGCGCCGACCCCTTCTCTGCAGCGGCCCCTGACGATGACCTCGCCGCCGCCTTGGCCGCGGCTCAGGCCGCGCGTGTGCGGGCTGCGCGTGCGACTGCCGCGCCCCTCTCGGCGGTCCTCGTTACGCCGCCCGCCGCCGCCGCCGCTGGGCATGCCATGGGCGTGGGAGCCTCCTCTGCTCCGCCTGTGGCCGCTGCTGCCCCGCCTCCTATCGGCGCTGCTCCACTTCTCACTGGCGGGGCCTCCTTCTGCGAGCTGGGCATGCCCCCTGAGGATGCACCACACGCCGCCGCCGCCTTCCTCCGGAGCACGACGCCCGTCGTCACCAATGTCTGCTCCGGCTCCGCCGCTATCTATGGCGCCGCTACCACGACTACTTTCCCTGAGTCGCGCGGGGGTGGCGGAGGTCGCGGTGGGCGTCGGCGGCGAAAGGGGCGTCGTCGGCACACGCCTCCTCCTCCTGCTGCTGCCGGTGTGCCCTGGCCATTCTTCAGCGACCCGTGGTCAGGGCGCATCTCGACCACTCCCACTCAGCCTCCGACGCAGGCCCTCAGCACCATGGGGGTGACCTCTCCTGTCCGCTCCGAGTGGATTGCCGACTCGGGTGCCTCCTACCATACCACCCCTGATGCTAGCCTCCTGTCTTCTGTCCGACCACCACATCCTTCTTATCCGTCTTCGATCATGGTTGGTGATGGGTCTTGCCTTCCTGTCACCTCCGTGGGTTCTGCTCCTGGTCCCTTTCGTCTTCCCAATGTCCTTGTCGCTCCTCAGATGATCCACAACCTCCTTTCTATTCGTCAGTTTACAGCTGACAATTCTTGTTCGGTTGAATTCGATCCTTCTGGCCTCACTGTGAAGGATTCTCTGTCTGGGCGCCCGCTCCTCCGGTGTGATAGCTCGGGACCCCTTTACACCCTTCACCTTCCTGCTTCCGCTACCCCACCTTTGCCCTATTCCCCGGCAGCTGCTCTTGCTACCACTCCCTCTTCCACTACTTGGCACCGCCGGCTTGGTCACCCCGGCCGCGACGCTTTGGCTCAGCTCAGTCGTAGTGCACCTCTTCCTTGCACTCGGGCTTCTGATGAGCATCTCTGCCATGCGTGTCAGTTGGGTCGCCATGTTCGTCTTCCTTTTTCTTCTTCTTCTTCGCATGCGACGCATGCCTTTGATCTTATTCATTGCGATCTGTGGACTTCTCCTATCCCAAGTATTTCTGGCTACAAGTACTACCTGGTCGTGGTCGATGATTTCTCTCACTACTCTTGGACTTTCCCTCTGCGTGCCAAGTCCGACACCTTCCCCACCCTCCTTCACTTCTTTGCCTGGGTGTCCACTCAGTTCGGCCTCACCGTGAAGGCCGTCCAGTGTGACAACGGTCGTGAGTTCGATAACAACACCTCTCGCTCCTTCTTTCTCTCCCGAGGTGTTCAGCTGCGTATGTCTTGTCCGTACACTTCTCCACAGAACGGCAAGGCTGAGCGCATGATTCGGACCACGAACGATGTCATGCGCACCCTTCTGATCCAGGCCTCCCTGCCCCCGCGCTTCTGGGCAGAGAGCCTTCACACCGCCACCTACCTTCTCAACCGTCTTCCTTCCACCGCCTCTCCCGCTCCGACTCCTCACCACGCTCTCTTCGGTACCCCTCCCACTTACGCTCACCTTCGTGTCTTCGGGTGCGCTTGCTACCCGAATCTTGCTGCCACTGCTCCTCATAAGCTCGCACCTCGCTCGACACGTTGTGTGTTCCTTGGTTACTCCCCTGACCATAAGGGGTACCGCTGCTACGATCTCACCTCTCGTCGGGTTCTTATATCTCGACATGTTGTGTTTGACGAGTCGGACTTCCCCTTTTCCTCCTCCTCCACCCCCACTCCGGATCCTGACATTGAGTCCATGTTTTCTGACCCGGTGGTGCAGCCGCCTGTTTCTGTTTTTCCTTTTCCAGCAGGTTCTTCTGGTACACCACCGGCTCTGGCTCCTCCGGCGGCGCCTGAGCCTTCTCTTGCACCACCCGCGGTTCCGGTGCCATTCGTCGCACCTGACGTGGGCTTCGTGCCTTCGGCCGCGCCACGCGTGGCCCCGGTGCCATCGGTGCCCCCCGCCGCGCCACACGTGGCCCCGGTGCCCCCGGCGCCCCTCGCCGCGCCACACGTGGCCCCGGTGCCCCTCGCCGCGCCACACGCGGCTCTGGCGCCTCCACCCGCGCCACGCGCGGCCCCGCCACAACCTGCACGCTACGCCGAGCCCGTGCAGGTGTTCCAGCGCCGTCCGGTGCCTCCACCGCCGCTACCTTCTCCGGCTCCTCCACCAACGGTGCCTGTAGACTATGTGCCTCCTCTGCGCCATGTCTACGGGCGCCGCTCTACGGCTCCGGGACCGTCTCCGCCTCCTCCACCGGCGCCCACACCGCCTCCACCGCCGCCACCGCCGCCTCCACCACGGCGCTCTCGGGTGGACTCGGCCGTGTACCACCCGCCGGTCATCCATCGGGATCCTCGCCACACCCATCCCATGGTGACCCGGCAGGCGGCCGGGGTTCTTCAGCCACGGGCCCTCTCCGCCACCGAGGGGGAGCCGCGACTTTCTCCGATCCCGACGTCGGTTCGTGAGGCTCTGGCAGATCCGAACTGGCGTCGCGCGATGGAAGAGGAGTACGGAGCTCTTCTTGCCAACCAGACTTGGGACCTTGTGCCACGTCCGTCGGGTTGCAATGTGGTGACCGGCAAGTGGATTTGGACAATCAAGCGCCGTACTGATGGTACTCTGGAGCGCTACAAGGCGCGTTGGGTCCTTCGGGGGTTCACTCAGCGTCCCGGTGTGGACTATGACGAGACTTTCAGTCCAGTGGTGAAGCCTGCTACAGTGCGCACGGTTCTCTCTTTGGCTCTCTCTCGGTCTTGGCCCGTGCACCAGCTCGATGTCAAGAATGCATTTCTTCATGGCACTCTGACTGAGACCGTCTACTGCAGCCAGCCAGCAGGGTTTGTGGACTCCAGTTGTCCGGATATGGTCTGCCGGTTGAACAAGTCTCTATATGGTTTGAAGCAGGCACCTCGGGCATGGTACTCTCGGTTTGCCACCTTCCTGCTGACACTGGGGTTTGTTGAGGCCAAGTCAGATACTTCGCTGTTCATATATCACCATGCTGATGGAGTTGCCTACCTCCTTCTCTACGTTGATGACATTGTTCTGACTGCCTCCAGTCCACAGCTCCTTCAGCGGACTATCACCTCACTTCAGCAGGAGTTTGCCATGAAGGATCTGGGTCAGCTTCACCACTTCTTGGGCGTGACAGTTGAGCCCCGTCATACTGGTCTTCTCCTTCACCAGCGCCAGTATGCCCTGGATATCCTGGAGCGTGCCGGGATGACTGATTGCAAGCCTTGCTCCACTCCTGTTGACACTCAGGCGAAGCTGTCTGCTACTCTGGGTGATCCTGTGGCTGATCCGACTGCTTATAGGAGTCTTGCTGGCGCCTTACAGTACCTCACCTTCACCAGGCCGGATCTCACCTACGCTGTCCAGCAGATCTGCCTCCATATGCATGATCCACGGGAGTCACACCTTGCTGCGCTGAAGCGCCTCCTTCGCTACGTCCGAGGCACTGTTGACTTTGGCTTGGTCCTCCACCGGTCTCCGTCTGCTGAGCTGGTCGTCTACACTGACGCTGACTGGGCGGGGTGCCCGGACACGCGCCGCTCTACCTCAGGTTATGCTGTCTTCCTCGGCGGCAACCTGATCTCCTGGTCGTCTAAGCGACAGCCGGTTGTCTCTCGCTCGAGTGCTGAGGCGGAGTACCGGGCTGTTGCTAACGGCGTGGCTGAGGCGTCCTGGCTCCGACAGCTCTTGGCTGAGCTTCACAGCCCGCTCGCCAAGAGCACGCTCGTCTACTGCGACAACGTCAGCGCCGTGTACCTCTCCACCAACCCGGTTCAGCATCAGCGGACGAAGCATGTGGAGATTGACTTACACTTCGTTCGTGACCGGGTGGCTATTGGAGATGTTCGGGTTCTCCATGTACCGACCACCTCCCAGTTCGCTGACATCTTCACCAAGGGTCTTCCTTCCTCGACCTTCTCGGAGTTCCGGTCCAGCCTCAACGTAGCTAGTGGCTAGTTGTGGCTGCGGGGGGGCCTTGTGTGTGAGGTTTCTTTCTTTGTTGGCCAGTCTTGTACACCGCTGCGCCGGTAGTCCAGACTGCGGGGGGTGTTAGTGTATATATGTGTGAGTGGCCCATATGGCCTTGTACAGCCCATAGAGGCCCATGTATGGCTAACTCTATATACCCACCCTCTCTAGGGTTGGAGAAAATCAGAGAAATAATTTCCTGAAACAATAAGATTCCATCCCTCCCCACCAGAACAGAATGGGAACAAAATAAATGAAAAAAAATGTTCCAAATATTGTACAGAATCTCGAGCTCATGATGTATATAACAATATCTGACACCTGATGCAAAATTTTCATAATTTTTTTTATGACAGCTGTATTTTGTATAATTGGTAGGTTGGTGTCTATAGCCCATCTTGGCCCCTGAGGCTCAAAATCTTTTAATACATACTCATGGTTGATGAAAAACCAATTAATATATACTCATGGATAATGAATTGTGCAATTGTAGATTGTTAGGGAATAAATGTTCCTGTGTTCCTCCAACCCTAGATGGGTGGGTATATAGACAGTGATACATGGGCCTCTATATGGGCCATACACACACATACTCTAACACCCCTCCGCAGTCTGGACTACCGGCGTAGCGGTGTACGAGATTGGCCAACAAAGAAAGAAACACACACACAGGGCCCCCCGCAGCCACAACTAGCCACTGACTACGTTGAGGCTGGACCGAAACTCCGAGAAGGTCGAGGAGGGAAGACCCTTGGTGAAGATGTCAGCGAACTGGGAGGTGGTCGGTACGTGGAGAACACGGACATCGCCGATAGCCACCCGGTCACGAACGAAGTGCAAGTCAATCTCCACATGCTTCGTCCGCTGGTGCTGAACCGGGTTGGTGGAGAGGTACACGGCGCTGACGTTGTCGCAGTAGACGAGCGTGCTCTGGGCGAGCGGCCTGTGAAGCTCAGCCAAGAGCTGCCGGAGCCAGGACGCCTCAGCCACGCCGTTAGCAACAGCTCGGTACTCCGCCTCAGCACTCGAGCGGGAGACAACCGGCTGTCGCTTCGACGACCAGGAGATCAGGTTGCCGCCGAGGAAGATAGCGTAGCCTGAGGTAGAGCGACGGGTGTCCGGACAACCCGCCCAGTCAGCATCAGTGTAGACAACCAGCTCGGCAGGAGAAGACCGGTGGAGGACCAAGCCGAAGCCAATCGTGCCTCGGAGGTAGCGAAGAAGACGCTTCAGGGCAGCAAGATGGGCCTCCCGAGGATCATGCATATGGAGGCAGATCTGCTGGACAGCATAGGTGAGGTCCGACCTGGTGAAAGTGAGGTACTGTAAGACTCCAGCAAGACTCCGATAGGCAGTCGGATCAGCAACCGGATCACCCAGAGTAGCAGACAGCTTCGCCTGAGTATCAACAGGAGTGGAGCAAGGCTTGCAATCAGTCATCCCAGCACGCTCCAGGATATCAATAGCATACTGACGCTGGTGAAGGAGAAGACCATCCGGGCGGGGCTCAACTGTCACGCCCAAGAAGTGGTGAAGCTTGTCCAGATCCTTCATAGCAAACTTCTGCTGAAGAGAGAAGATAATCCGCTGGAGCAACTGTAGGCTGGAGGCAGTCAGTACAATATCATCAACGTAGAGAAGGAGGTAGGCAATGCCATCAGCATGGTGATATATGAACAGTGAAGTGTCTGACTTGGGCTCAACAAAGCCCAGTGTCACCAAGAAAGCAGCAAACCGAGAGTACCATGCCCGAGGAGCCTGCTTCAGACCATAGAGAGACTTGTTCAGCCGGCAGACCAAATCCGGACGACTGGGGTCCACAAAACCTGCTGGTTGACTGCAGTAGACTGTCTCTGTCAGAGTGCCATGAAGAAAAACATTCTTGACATCGAGCTGGTGCACTGACCAAGAGCGAGAGAGAGCCAAAGAAAGGACAGTACGCACTGTAGCGGACTTCACCACTGGACTGAAGGTCTCATCATAATCCACACCGGGGCGCTGAGTGAACCCCCGAAGAACCTAACGCGCCTTATAGCGCTTCAGAGTACCATCTGCCCGACGCTTGATCGTCCAAATCCACTTGCCGGTCACCACATTGCAACCAGGCGGACGCGGCACAAGATCCCAAGTCTGGTTGGCAAGAAGAACTCCGTACTCCTCTTCCATCGCACGACGCCAGTTCGGATCTGCCAGAGCCTCATGAACTGACGTCGGGATCGGAGAGAGCCGCGGCTCTCCCTCTGTGGCGGAGAGCCGCAGGCCGAAGAACCCCGGCCGCCTGCCGAGTCACCATGGGATGGGTGTGACGAGGATCCCGATGGATGATCGAAGGGTGGTACACGGCCGGCTCCACCCGAGAACGGCGTGGTGGAGGCGGCGGTGGCGGCGGCGGAGGAGGCGGAGACGGCACCGGAGATGGTGGTGGAAGAGGTGGAGACGGCTCCGGAGACGGTGGTGGAGGAGGCGGAGCCGTCGAGCGGCGCTCGTAGACATAGCGCACAGGAGGCGCATAGTCCACGGGCACCTCCGGGACCGGAGGCAGAGGAGCAGACATCTGTGGACGGCGTCGGTACACCTGCACCGGCTCGGCGAAGCGTGCAGGTGTCGTCGTGGCCGCGCGTGGCGCGGGAGGAGGCACCGGGACGGTGCTGGGCGCAGCAGAAGGCGTCGGGGCCGCGCCAAGGCTCCAAGGGCGCAAAAGGCGCCGGTGCCGCGCATGGCGCGGCGTGAGGCTCCAGTGGCACGACGGGGGGCGCCGGGGCCGCGTGTGGCGCGGCCAGAGGCACCAAGCCCGCTTCGGGTGCGACAAAGGGCACCGGAACAGCGGGTGGTGCAAGAAGAGGCTCCGGCGCCACGCGTGGCGCAGCTAAAGGCGCCGGAGCTGGTGGTGAGTCAGAAGTACCTGCTGGAAAAGGAAAAATAGAAACAGATGGCTGAACCACCGGGTCAGAAAACAGACTCAAGGTCAGGATCAGGAGAAGGTGTGGAGGTGGAGGAGTAGGGGAAGTCCGACTCATCAAACACAACATGTCGAGAGATAAGAACCCGACGAGAGGTGAGGTCAAAGCAACGGTACCCCTTATGGTCAGGGGAGTAACCGAGGAACACACAACGTGTCGAGCGAAGTGCGAGCTTGTGAGGAGCAGTGGCAGCAAGGTTCGGGTAGCAAGCGCACCCGAAGACACTAAGGTGAGCGTAGGTGGGAGGGGTACCGAAGAGAGCGTGGTGAGGAGTCGGCGCAGGTGAAGCCGTGGAAGGAAGACGGTTGAGAAGGTAGGTGGCGGTGTGAAGGCTCTCTGCCCAGAAGCGCGGGGGCAGGGAGGCCTGGATCAGAAGGGTGCGCATGACATCGTTCGTGGTCCGAATCATGCGCTCAGCCTTGCCGTTCTGTGGAGAAGTGTACGGACAAGACATACGCAGCTGAACACCTCGGGAGAGAAAGAAGGAGCGAGAGGTGTTGTTATCGAACTCACGACCGTTGTCACACTGGACGGCCTTCACGGTGAGGCCGAACTGAGTGGACACCCAGGTAAAGAAGTGAAGGAGGGTGAGGAAGGTGTCGGACTTGGCACGCAGAGGGAAAGTCCAAGAGTAGTGAGAGAAATCATCGACCACGACCAGGTAGTACTTGTAGCGAGAAATACTAGGGATAGGAGAAGTCCATAGATCACAGTGAATAAGATCAAAGGCATGCGTCGCATGCGAAGAAGAAGAAAAAGGAAGACGAACATGGCGACCCAACTGACACGCATGGCAGAGATGCTCATCAGAAGCCCGAGTGCAAGGAAGAGGTGCACTACGACTGAGCTGAGCCAAAGCGTCGCGGCCGGGGTGACCAAGCCGGCGGTGCCAAGTAGTGGAAGAGGGAGTGGTAGCAAGAGCAGCTACCGGGGAATAGGGCAAAGGTGGGGTAGCGGAAGCAGGAAGGCGAAGGGTGTAAAGGGGTCCCGAGCTATCACACCGGAGGAGCGGACGCCCAGACAGAGAATCCTTCACAGTGAGGCCAGAAGGATCGAATTCAACCGAACAAGAATTGTCAGCTGTAAACTGACGAATAGAAAGAAGGTTGTGGATCATCTGAGGAGCGACAAGGACATTGGGAAGATGAAAGGGACCAGGAGCAGAACCCACGGAGGTGACAGGAAGGCAAGACCCATCACCAACCATGATCGAAGACGGATAAGAGGGATGTGGTGGTCGGACAGAAGACAGGAGGCTAGCATCAGGGGTGGTGTGGTAGGAGGCACCCGAGTCGGCAATCCACTCGGAGCGGACAGGAGAGGTCACCCCCATGGTGCTGAGTGCCTGCGCCGGAGGCTGAGTGGGAGTGGTCGAGATGCGCTCTGACCACGGGTCGCTGAAGAATGGCCAGGGCACACCGGCAGCAGTAGGAGGAGGAGGCGTGTGCCGACGACGCCCCCTTCGCCGCCGGCGCCCACCGCGACCTCCGCCACCCCCGCTCGACTCGGGGAAAGTAGTCGTGGTAGCGGCGCCATAGAGAGCGGCGAAGCCGGAGCAGACATTGGTGACGACGGGCGTCGTGCTCCGGAGGAAGGCGGCGGCGGCGTGTGGTGCATCCTCGGGGGGCATGCCCAGCCCGCAGAAGAAGGAGGCCCCGCCAGTGAGAAGTGGAGCAGCGCCGATAGGAGGAGGCGGGGCAGCAGCAGCCACAGACGGAGCAGAGGAGGCTCCCACGCCCATGGCATGCCCAGCGGCGGCGGCGGCAGGCGGCGCAACGAGGACCGCCGAGAGGGGCGCGGCTCTGGCACGCGCGGCCTGGGCCTTGGCCGCGGCGAGGTCATCGTCAGGGGCCGCAGCAGAGGAGGGGCCGGCGCCGAGGGCAACAGCAGCACCCGCCGGGAGGAGCGTGGCCCCTGCGCGCGCGGCCTTGGCCACGGCTAGGGCGACAGCGAGCGTATCGGCGGCGTCAGCGGCCCTGGGGGCCACGATGGAGAGCGGCGCGTCTCGTCCTGGCGCGTGCAGTAGGGCCGTGCGGTCGGCACCATAGAGGAGGGCGAGCTCCAGGGCGGGCTCCGCGTCCCAGCGCAGCTTCGGCTCGGGGAGCACGGCCGGGGCAGACTGCGTCGGCGCGAAGGGGAAGAGAGCGGTGGCAGTAGCGCTCACCATCGGGGGCAGCGCGTTGTGGAAGTCTGCTCGCGAGCCTGATGCTCCATTGTGGCGGCGAGAAGGTCGCCCGCGTGCTGGACAGCAACAACACCGACGGGGGCTGCAGCGCCGGTAGCAGCAGCTGCAGCGCTCCCAGCGCCCCACATGTCGGCTGCACAGTAGGGAGGGGCAGCCGCAGGAGGCAGCTGCAGCAGAGGAAAGGACTGCAGCGCCTCATCAGGCAGAGGAGCGAGTGGCACTGTGCGCTCGTGCACGGCGGCCGCACCCGGAGCAGCAGCGGCAGCCAGTGGCACTAGGCCGGACGGAGCAGAGGAGATGGCTGCGTCGGCAGTGGCCCTGGTGGCCACGCGCACGGGCGCAGCCGTGGTCGCTGGCCGCGCGCCCAGCCCGGCGCAAGAGAGGGCGAGCGCAGGAACGAGTGGAGCGGCAGCAGCGGCGGCCCGCGGCTCCTTGCCGAGGCGCACGGGATCAGCGGCGAGGAGCCCGTCGGGGGCCACAGCAGGGAAGGACGCGGAGGCCAGTTCGCGCGGCTCCTGGCCAAGGCGTGCGGCAACAGCATCACGAAGGGCGGCAGCTAGGAGCTCGGCGGCGGCAGAGAGGGGCGGCAGCTCGTGCTCGCGAAAGGCTCCGGCCGCGGCAGAAAGGAGCGGCGGCGCGCGCTCGCGAAGGGCTCCGGCGGCGGATGCAGGACCCGCGGCCGCGCCCAGACCTCCGCCCGTGGCAAAAATCGGGGGGCGCGCGCGGGCGGGGAAGATGGCCGCGCCCGCGGCCGGCGGCGCCTGGCCGGTCGGAGCAGAGAAGGGCTCCACGCCTGCAGCCGGCGGCCGCGGCGTCGGGCCGGCAACATCCTGGGCGCGCGCGCGCAGCAAAAGCGCCGGCAGCAGCGGCGGTCCCGGGAAACGCAGAGACGACGGCGTGGGAGGGAAGGGGAGGGAGGGAAAGAGGCCGCGCCGGCGGCCAGAGGCCATCCATGGCTGTGGCGGCGGCGGCAGCTGGAAGGAAGAGGGAAAACTAGCCTGATACCATGTTAGGGAATAAATGTTCCTGTGTTCCTCCAACTCTAGATGGGTGAGTATATAGACAGTGATACATGGACCTCTATATGGGCCATACACACATACTCTAACATAGATGTCTTCCTTTCTCTTTTTAACTTTTGAGATGACTCGATGCTTTGATACTAATGAAAAATGGAAGCTACTTCAAGTATGTTGACCAAAAAATGTTTGCCCATGTCCCCGTAGGCCATAGGGAGCGTGCATGTTGATTTAGTAAGTATCCTAAAAGATCTAGTTTTAAGTACTAGCAGACAAGCAAGATTGAACTGTGAACTGGAGTATTTATCTGGCAGAAAGTCATTTTTTGAAGCAAAACAACAACAAAGTCATTTTTACCCATGTCTTACAGAATTTTTAAATCAACACATTCAGGATGTGTAAAATGAAGGTAATAAGTAATAACACACCAAAGGGAACAGTACCAGTGTACCACAGCTACCAGAAATGGAACAATGACAGGACTTGGGATCCTAGAGCTATCAACTTCAGTTAGGAGAGAGGAATCGCTATATCCATTGAAATTTTGACTAGCCTATTGTTTGTCACAAAAGCTGGATTCCTTTTTCTATAGAAAGTATGACCTATAAATAAATACAAGAGACTAATACATGCAACTTCTGATAAGAGTAAACATGGCTTACATTGTTCAACAGCAGCTTCAGCAGGTTCTGTTATGTCAGTGGTGGCTACTGGATGCTGCCCAGCTGTATTCGCAACACTGGGTGCCTGAGCCAGAGCATTCTCTAATGCACTTCTCCACTCATTTAGGTCTTCTGTAGTTTCTGCCTGCTTGATAAAAGACTGTACCGTTAAATTAACTGTTGTTGCACCCCACCCCCAGATACAGCCAGAGCTGCAATTTCAATCCCACTGCAGAACCTGTTGCCCCACTAGTCACTGCAGTGGTAACATCATTACACACTCCCAGATACCAACCCTCCCATTTGAAGCACCATAACAGTAACCAAGAAACTGAATGCGGCACACAACCGACCTTAAGGGTGAAAGTGCGTCCATCACGACCATCAGGAAAGACCACTGTTATAGTTTTCCTTTCTTCTTTGACTATCATACTGAAACATTGCTCAAGATTATACTTATAAGATATCATTGAAGGAGCTTTATACTTCAACAAAAAAAAATCTAAATTCACACCTTGCAGTGTTATTCAAGTCAATTCCACCAAGTGTAACAATTGGTTCACTGCCTCTGGGAGGGGGAGCATTCTGCAAGTTAAGCAGAAAATTTGGGGGGTAATTGCCATGTTAGTGCATAACCTATCATTTCAGTTTGAATAAATTACTATGCCTAATCCAAAGATAATTTCACCAAGAAGCCAAAAAGAACTATGCTTCAACAGTTGTACATGTGGCTGCAATCATGTTTACCTCTTGAAATGGTTAAACGGTTTTCTATCACAGTTCAATATCAGACTATAGTACCACTTAACTTACTGGTTCAGTTTTTCTGTACAATATTAAAAAAAACTCGACTCGTGGGGGTAAGACCGCCCCACGGCTTTTTATGATAGAGAAGCTCAACCTTCTCGGGTCGAGAAAACCCCCGAACCACGACGTCACCCTAGGACCACACCGTAACCTGAGGCCTGCGACCACTGCCACAACCACCAGAATTTGGGCCGCGCCGTTACCACCACAATATTAGGTATCCTGATTACTGAATAATGATATAATTACCTAGATCTATTCAGGATGCTAGTTTGTAGTTTAGCTGTTGCAGTGCTATAAGTGGATATAACTTGTCTTAGATATAGCTTTACTTGATGAGAGCTCAGGTACTAAGCAAGTAGATGGGACTAATAAGCTGCACAAACTTCTTATTAAAAACCTTTTGCGTATCATTGGATTCAGAAGAGAGAGATCCAATTACAAAACCACACAAAGAGAGAGATCCAATTACAAAACCACACGAAGAGAGAGATCCAATTACAAAACCACACCACCTTGGATCAGAGTGGTGAGAGGAGGAACATTTTAGACTAGAAGGACTGTTACACAGAGAGAAACCTGAGAAGACCTGACCTAGGATCAAAAGACCACACTGAAACACGCCTAGGTAACCCTTCCTAGCCCCAGACCAGCAAGGCCCTTGCCCCTTGGGCCTTGGCTCCCCCTGCTAGCTACAAGTGGTCTTATTCAAAACTTAGGTGTAGTTTCTAAGAGTTGGATTCATAGGCTTACTCTTCCTCGAAATGAATTTTGGAAATGTATCGCATTTCATAAAGCTAATAAAACAATAGAACAGAAGACATGAAATGGGATCTGATCAGCATGGGAGGATCCATATATGACAAGGGAAAGTCAGATTTGTAGCTTACATTTTTTGAACTGAGATTTATAGCTTACTTAGCTGGTATCCTAGCCCTACGATCCAATTGATGATATAGTTGAACCATTGATCACATAGTACAGATAGCAAGGAGTCTAACCTCACAGGATAAAGGTATCTCATCAGCTAATGTCTTCTTTCTGAATACGCTTTACCTTGGGAGTGTGCTTTATTACAACGAAATTTATTGTACTCCAAACAATAATTTAAATTATTCACAGCATTGTGAATGAAGCAAAGAGACACAACAAAGTACATAGCTATACAAAAAAGTATTAGACTATAAGTTGAAGAAAATGGAAAACTATAGAAGGAACTATGGCAATATATCTTACAGGATCACTCCTGAAGAACACTAATGATGTCCTTGTAAGGATAAACCAGCGCTTTTTCCATACTGTCCAGCCAATCCCTGTAAGTTATCAAAATTAAGGAAATGAGAAGCATAGTGTAGCCATAAATATATAAAATTTCATGTTAAAACAGAATTTTTTGAACTGAATATTAAAACAGAATTCATCAGATGCAAAAATGACAGGATGGAACAACCAAGCTTCTACAAAAGTTTCCAGATTAAAAAAGAATCACATTCAAGAAGAATAATCCAATCCTCCTAATTAAACTGAAAAGATGACCTTCCCGCTAAGAAAAGGAAAAATGTTATTGAACTATGTTTGGCTCAGTAACAATATCGAGCAGTTATCCAATAGGCGTTCCGTATTTTTCCCAAATATGCAAGAGGACTACACATGATTTCACTAAGAAGAGAGTATAAATAGCACAAAAGACCAAAGACAACACATGAACACCACAACACCGATAGTCCGACACTTGAGACTTCACCAAAGCTTGTTTGCCCCAGCACCAAAATTTTTAAGCATATGATCTTATACGAATTATAAACAGATATTATACATTTTTGGACATGCCTTTTGGAGCAAAGATTGTACCATGGTCTGCTCTAACTTAGATTGCCACTCAAAATGATTACCTAATTTTCATATATAATCCACCGTGCATGTTGATATCCTCTCAACAAAAATCATGGCTATATAACAAAACAAATTGCAATATAGTTTACTGTCATTCCAAAATTTGCACGATAAATACTTATCCACATAGGACATTGTGAGTATTGATCTGACTTCAAGATACATGTTTTTTTTTGTCTTCTGTGCTTGATAAATTGAGAAGTTAGAACATTATTTTGGTCCAATCTAGCTCATTTGATGGATAATATTCCTATGGCATAGGCATATGAAAACCTTACCACAAGTTAATCTAAGCCATGATAAAACAGAATTGATGCATAGTATCAGCAGGAAAAAATACCTTTAGATGAGAGCAGTAAATTTCCACTCTTAAGAACCTGCAGTAAAAGAGTATGTGAAATTGATTGTGGAATCCTTTTGCCACAACTTGATCTGAATTAATGTGATTATGCAGTAGTAGTTTTACAGTTCCAAATATTGACTTCATGCTTGTTGAAGTGCAATTGAGACTTAGGAACAGTAAATCTGAAGTTAAAGTGATGCGATGTGTCACTTTCTCTAAGAAATACTAGAACATTAAAAAGGTCATTAGTAGAGAGTGCCCATTGCATCTTTTATTTATGTACTACGTGCAATGTGTCACTTTCTCTAGGAAATACTAGAACATTAAAAAGGTCATTAGTAGAGTGCCCATTGCATCTTTTCTTTATGTACTACTAAATACAGCTTCATGAAAAGATAATTCTGAAGTGATCAATTGTGTCACTTGCTCAACAAAATATTAGAACATTGAAAAGGTCATTAGTAGAATCCCTTAGCATCTTTTTTTTTTTTTTGAGAAGCCCTTTGCATCTTTCTTTATGTACTACCAAGTACAGCTTCATGAAAAACAACATTTTTTTAGATGGAAGAAAATCCAACAAACCTGACAGTTTGGACAAGTGGTTGGTGAATTTTCACCAGCTTCAGATTTATTAGTGGTCTGAAAGTTAGAGTCTCCTGCCCCACAACGGCAGGTCTTAACCTGGCTGATATTCTCAGTGGGCTGTGAAGATAACCAGTCAGAGTATGGAACAGAGCAGGGTGAATACTTAGAAAATACAACAATCAGATGATGCAATACCTTTTGGAACTTAATGTTAATTGAAATAAAGAAAAAATATGAGGTTTTACATAAGCAGTTATACATGTAAGTACTGTTAACAAAAAAATGGAGTCTTTCAGAGAGAACATTAGCATCATTCCAGTACAACAAGAAAACATATAAAATATTAGTTTTACCCCATTGATCAACCAAACTGAACTCTATCATCTCGCTTTATATTGCAAACATTACATGATCCAGTATTTTTTAAATGAAACACAAATCAACTGAACTTCACTTAAGTGGCTGAATCATGAAATGGTGAGGTCCAATAAAAACTCTTCACATTGATGAATTAACATGATCAGAAACATAGTGAAGATAGACAAATTAAGAATGTAAGTGAAACATATGCCCCTCTTACTTGCTGGTGAGAACTCTTGAACTCCGAAGCTGACATTGTCTGTTCTAGGTGGCTGACTTATGAAGACCTCACAATGATTTCTGATGAGTTTGTTCTCCGACAATAAATATGTGCAGCTTACTGTGTTACTAGCGATGATTTCATGCTATTTGTTCTCTGCAAGAATAATAGGAACAAAGAAACTGACACAGCCATATTACCAGGTCCCAATAGGAAAGCATGTTTGGATTAGGGGATTTGAGTCCAGATCTTTAGGAATCATTTCAAATTCAAACTAGTTCTGTAAATTCTAAAAACTCCGATTCCTTGTGTTCGAATTGAAAAAACTTGTGCAATGACAATGTGTAGCTAAATTCTGAACATATTCAATGGTTGAAAATATGTGCACGAACTACCAATTGTCGCATTCTTGACCTACCAATCCCATGGGTGTGTAATATCATATCAATGCATAAACTATCAGCTATAGCAAGAGCAGATGTGACATGATCTTATGAACTGAAAGCTAGTTTTCCACCAGAATAGGGAGGTTACCACTTACCAGAGGAAACTGAAGCATGAAAGCTTATTTAGTTTGTCATGGGTCAGCTTCAGATTAACTGAGTCGAATTCAGCATCCACAGTAAGTATCAGCTTCAGTTTTTAAGCCATTAGTTGGACCTGAGCATTATATAAGAGAAGTAAATTTAACAAGATATGCGAGCTCTTGCGGTCTTGTTATCTCATTAAAATAGTTTTTTTGTGGAATGAAAGTTATCCTAAAATGATATTACTGATAAAATTGGAGTTGATCGTGAAGTCCACAAAAAAATGAACTTGGTTTCGTAGGAGTAGCTTGGGTGGGAGTAAAAGTTAATGTTCAAAAAAATTCTTATATGCACAAAAAAAAACTGCACAATTGTCCATATCCTCTCTTTCTCATAGAAATATAGAATTAAAATTGTGGTGCTTTGAAGCAACGTTCAGCTCACAAGCATTGCTGTGGCTCGCCTCGCTTAACAATCTGACTGAAACTGAGCTAAATTTTGCTTCCGAGCCGAGAATTCCAAGCTGCACGGCATCAAAGCACGTTTACGGTTGTGTTGATAGCTCCCTGAAACGGCCACCCATACCCATCAATAGCAACCTCCGCTTGAAATCTCGAACGGGTAGGTGACCCGATTCCTCCGGGAAATTTTGCACCAAAATGTAGACGAGTGAGCAAATTTACACTGCACGTGACATGGGCCCAGAACCATCGCGGTGAAATCTTGTCATTTCGACAGGTAACGAAAAGAAATATCATGGATCGAGTCCGCAGCTGCACCCGAAACAATCCGCATGCACTGCACCCGAGATCGAATAACTTAGTAAATCATCGAAGCGGCGCAATGAGCCGTCTCTCGGATGCATTGCAACACCCGCGGAGAAGGCTCTTCTGACGCACAAGAGCGTGCCCCAAAAAAAAAAAACGAGTGCAGCACTGCAGCCCGCGCAGCATTGCGGATTGCAGAACCCAGATGAACTCGCGACAACAGCAATGCCTCATTTCCGCCTCGATCCCCCAAAACTTCGACGGGTTACGCATACCACCCCCGGAAATGAACAGCACGCATCGATCGAAGAACAGAGGTGGAGGCGGGGGCAATGCGGCTCACCTGCGGCCTCGACGCGACCCGAAATCCCACGCCGGCGCGCGCGCCACCTCCTCCTCTCTCTCTCTCTCTCTCTCTCTCTCTCTCTCTCTCTTCCGTTCTCGCGCCTCCGTCGATCCCCTCCCTCCCTCCCTCCTTCGCGGCCGCTCCGGTCCCCACGCTCTATTTTCTCTCGCCGCCTCGGGCTCGTCCCTCTCGCCCGCACTTTCTCCGGGGAAATTCCTCCCGAGCAGAAAATAACATAGCCTAACGACCCGCCTCACTGCGCCCTGGACCCGCAGCCTCCGGGCCCCGACGTGTCAGAGCAACGGTCCAATCGGCCTCGCGTTCTCCCCCGTTCGTGCGGACGGGGTCAAGCGACTGGAGCCGTTAGATCTGGCACGCGAGACACGTGGCGGCAGATCGGGGGGGCCAACCCGGGAGGACATTTTCGTGCGGGCGGAGTGGGAAGCACGTCCTGGCGAAGAACGGAAGAGAGCAGACAGGCAAAAGAGAGCTGCGGGGGCATATGGGCATGCACTCTCTCGCGGGACCCGCATCTGATCCTGGGCGTGGGCCCCGGACGCCACACTTTTTTCCTCTGCTCACCTGTCGCTGTTTGGGTACCCCTGTGTTGTGTCTGCGTGGTCTCTTTGTGTAATGATCAATCTAGGATTCTCACATGATTTCGTCACAAATGTGCGTGCAACTCTCCCGATCATGAGCATGATGAGTTCATGACCAAAAGGCAAAAAACCGCTCCGTCCGTTGGACCAGGCGACCAGCCAACCTGCTCCGTCAGAGACGCTTCCAGGCCTGATCTGAGCCACTGGAGCTCCAACGGGACGACCCCGGATCGACCCGTCGTCACAGCACCCTGTCATTGGAGACGGCAATGCAATGGCCAACGGACAGTGACTGATCCTAACAGATTCGTCACAGTACCTGTTGTCCCATGCAAAGCCAGGGGACCGAAAACGCGACGAGTCCTCACGGTCGCAACAGGAGGGGAAGAACCAGGGCGCCACGCTCGTAAACAGACAAGCAGATGGTAAAAGGCTCGTACAGAGCGTGCCAAACAGTAGCGCCATGGACAAGAAATGCGCCCAGCCCGAGAAGCAGCAGAAGCAACCAAACCAAAGGGGGTACAGCCCCTCGGGATTTGCACAGGATGCAGGCATGCAGCAGCAGCAGACAACGCCGCGTGATCACTTGAAGCATCTCAAGTTCAAGTTCTGAATCCGTTCCGCGGCCACAGCATTCTAATTACAACCATTGGTACTGAGGTGTAAAACTTACAGTAGCAGATTACTGGCGTTAGTGCAGCGTAAACGTTTGATGGTTAACCAGTGCCTAGTAGTTTACCCGTGACTCTGAAAAGCAGCACAAGGAGGGCCTGAGGGAGAACAGTGAACACCGGTCGCCCTGGCAAAGTGTCTATGCTCTCAATTGTCTCCTTTCGGTTCATCGTCCTCGTTGAGATTGATGCCGGTGATGCACATTTTTCCTATATTTACTGCAGTGCAAGGAAGAATGAGAGTTTTTAACACTAGGCATTAAGAGTCTGACCGCAAGAGCAGTAAAAAAACTTGTGCTATTGAGAAGTGAGGCGCACTGTGTGGCCTAATGTTACTAATTAGCCATCTATAACCAATGCTGTTCATCCCAACAGATTTCGCCCGTGCATGCCACACCCACGTCGAATTACTGGTTTTCATGCTCGACATTTATTGTTATTTATGCTGAAATTCTAGTCTTAATGCTTACCAACTGCATCCAGACCGCGTAGGTTTGGCATATATTTGATAATATGATCTTCCGCGTCTTTATCAGCCTTCAGCGTCTCACATTCGAAAGAGAGTAAGGCTTTCTGATTCCCATGTTCCTTTTCAACCAAACCAACAATGTCATCTTCCCACCTGCACAGTATTATCTGCATTAGGAAAAACTGAAATCATTCTACTAAAATCACATAACAGCAGAAAACAGATATATTGATAGCAATAACGACTCAATCATAGCATCCAGCATTACCAGCGGTAGCAATGTAATTTCTATTAAGGAACCACTATGCAACCATTTGAAGTTGTAAAAAGAAACATTTTAATCTTCTACAAAAGGGCATGGTTGGAGGGTATTTCTACTTAAAACCTCACAAATTGCCAAGTTGGACTCTTGAAGAAAGAAAATTAGGGCTTGAGTTTATCGAATTCAAGTGTAGTAACTCAAGAAAAGACTTGTTTTAATATTTGATTGATGTGGCACAATGTATAAGGAACTTTTTTGCCTGTAAATGACTCCTGGTATGTAGAAATCACACCATCTACTGATCAGCATCAAACGGTTACAGACTACGCAAGTGTTATAGCAGTAGCACAACTTTGCACTCGTAAAATATATAGGTTGATCTTTCCTTCAGTCATAGCTCTTTTTGCAGCTTGAATAGCACATGGGAATGAAATGATAAAATAAAAATCCCTAAACATTTTACACAGTACTTAGTGTATGCGCTGGAGTTATCAAGCAGATCTCGTGTATAAAAGACTGTACAATGGTAAGTCTTTAATACAGCCATGCCTGACCAGTTGCATAGCAATGATTAATGAACTCTCATTGCTGGTGGTGCATCCCGATTCTGGACCGTTAGCATCCAGTTCGCTGGCATCAAGAACAAGCGATGGTAACAACTTGGGATCTCATGAACCAATGCTAATGAACCGGATTTACCTCCATCAATGGGCAGAGTTTACTCTGAATCTTTTATGTGAGTTGGATACTAGAACTCGAGTAAGTGTATATTAGAGCCTTAGCAAAGATCCTACATACATCCTTTTCAAGGTTAGGTTACTCTGAAGACTGAATGTCTGGTAAAAACATGCCCTTGATAACCCCAGATTGAAGACACTACAAAAGAACTTGCTCAACACAATGTATTGCAACTCAGCAACTGTTATTAATATCACCCAGAAAGTTGCTATTTTCCTAAAGTCCAAAAAATAAGATGAGAATCCATGGCAAGAAACCATATAGATTCTCCATGCAAATCTCATAAGCAACAAGAAAAACCACTTGGCATTGTGTTGACAAAAGGTAAATTCAATATCACCAAACAAGCAGTGAACTCTAATGAAATCCATACATCAGAGCAAGACTTACCCATGCAAATGGTCGATGTTTTGTAATCGAGCAGCATCATGGCCCCTGCATTCCACCACAAGCACTTTCTCTCTCTTGCTCTAGCACATGATCATAACAGATTTATATGAACAGCCAACCTCAACCACACAAACATCGTATCATTCATGAAAAAGTTAACCTCTATCACAAAAATGCACAGTTTCGTGAGAAAATAATTTATATCACCGAAGCCACATAGTTTCATGAGAAAAGATAACCTCTTCTGGGCTTCTGGCTATGTCTAGACTTTACAGTTTCATGAGAGAGCACACATTTAACCTAGTGCTATTCTAGAGCACAAAAATTGCTGTTGTTGAGGTACGGGTTCAAGTTCCCCATTCTTCACTTTCAAGAAAGGACCAATAGTCTGTCCTTTCATTTTATCTTTTCATGAAAAATGTAACTAGGCTTATGGACTTTTTACAACAACTACGATGGGCAAAATATTAAAATGTGTAGTTTCTTAAAACAAAACATAGTTAATTAGTACAGGAAATGCTTGAAGGAGCAAGTACATCAGACATGTCTCACCTTAAAATCAATGATGGTGAGCTTTATAAGGCGGTAATCCTCTCCTCGGCTACATTCCCTCTCACAAGATATTGCTTACATAATAGAAAAAAGGAAGAAAAATAACAAATTAGCTATATGTCCGGATGAAATGTGGCACGTTATGCCATTTTATAAACAAATTATGTTGCAATACTGAATTTCTGTAACAGCGTAAATATCAATCTGATATTGTTCAGAACAACCCTCTTATGATATGCCACTGATATTTATCTTGTGCGCCGATAAGAAAAGGGGCTTTAGTGATTTTAGATCATGCATAACAATGTAGTTCTCAAAGAGTGAAATTTGGAAGAAATCAACAACAGATGCAAGGGGCATAGCAAAATAAGGATAGAGGATTACGGGTGCCTTGGAGGCCGTAGCAGATGGAGTCAGGGAGGCGGATGAAATGGCCGGAGATGGCGCCGGAAGGCAGCAAGGCGATGGAGGCGACGCCTTCCATCGTCTCGCCGACATCGCCTCCCTCGACGGCTTGCTCCGCCTCTGCCGGCGCCGGCTGATGGAACCCATTCGCCTGCGAGTCCGAGACCGAACCCATTGCTACCTCCGTGTGCTCGAACACTGACTGCGCCACCTGCAGGTAGCGGCGGCGGAAACGGCTCGGTGAACTAACTCCACACCAAGCTCATTGTTGACGACAGAAGGAGGAAGAGATATGATGCGTTGCGCTCACCTCGTCCGATAACCCGGCGGTCGTCATACCCCCCCCCCCCCCCTCGTGGAGATCCTTCTGCGGCCGGCGCCGGCACGAACGTCGTCGAAGATGAGGGAGAAACCGGAAACGCCGCAGCGCAGCCGCCGCCACCGTCGTCCTCCTCCCTTCTCGCTTTCCACGCGACAGGTGAGCGGTTAGAAGGCCGAGGCCTCTACAGCCCAAACCGGCCCTTTTACAAAAGGGCCCAAGCGTAGCCCAAACTTCCAGATATCTCTTCCTCACCTCGACACGGGAGGGATTCGCAATTGCTCTTGCTACGGGTTCTCGCCGCCGTCTCTAGAGCTTTCGGCACGCAAGCAACGATGGCGGCGGTGGCGGCCCCGGCGAGGGCAGAGGTGCTGTCCCTCTTCCGGTCCTTCCTCCGCACGGCGAAGCAGTTCTCCGACTACAACATCCGGGAGTACACGCGCCGCCGCGCCGCGGACGCCTTCCGCGAGAACCGCGCCCTCGCCGACGCGCCGGCCGCGGCGGCGGCGTTCGCGGAGGGGAAGAAGCAGCTCGAGGTCGCGAGGCGGCAGGTGGTGGTGTACTCTCTCTACGCCCCCAAGGCCAAGAGCGTGATGGAGTTGAAGGTGCAGTGATGGAAAGAGGGAGAGAGGTGTGCTGCGCCCGGCGTTTCCCCTTTCCGGATTCGTGCCTTTTCTGTGATGATGCAACTAGAACTGCTATGCTATCACGTTTGCTAGATGATTATCATGATATAGCTGTTTTTTGTGCAATAAATTACTAAATTCTATTGCAGTGATCTCTTATGTCTTGCATGCTATTGTCTGTGAAGCAATCTGCTTTAGGAGATTGTCAATTGTGTTGTACTCATGCACTGGCGTAGCCTTTACTGTGATTCCTTGTTTGCATTTTGTATGCGACTAGTGTTAGACGGTGTTGAATTTTCAGAATTGCAGTGGATCCAATATCAGTGCTCATCAGCTGTTTGGTGTAATTCCCCACTGAGATGCTGACTCAGTTACAATACCGAAACTAAACTAGATAGCCTATGTCTTTCTTCATACTAGATTATATGTAGCTCTCCGTTATTTTAGAGCCCTGGGCTCCTGGCATTAGTCAATGTGGTGATTGGCTGAATGAAGCAACACATGCTGGCATACATGTTTTATGTGTCAATGTACAGAGTACCGCCCTGTTTGTCTAGCTTACCAACCACCAGCCAGCAGTACTTTTCTCTCAACACCACCAATCAACCACCAGTCAAACGAACAGGCCGGATGTCTCTTGGTTTCTGGTGAATCATGCTTCCTTAGTTTCTTGAAGCAGCGACTATCAGGAGTCTAGGGCTTCTTGGCAATGGCAGCTTTCATGTGTCTCAGCGTCTGCACATCTGGTGACATGCTGTTGTGCCTTATTGTGTCCTGCACAGAAGCATGCCATGGTGACCTGTCCTCCCTGATGCTTACACGTTTTGCTGGTTCTATTTTTAGTCTCTGCCTCTCTGCTTCCTTTCCTTCTTGCCAACTTCGATTCTAAAACATATTATACCGATCTGTATTAATTTCATCAGATTGTTTCATGGACTCATTGTTCATGTTTTGGTGGCACCGGAGATTTAGTCGGTGCGTGAGAACATAATGTGTATCAGTTTTCTTTGTAGCAATCTCATATCAGCCATCCAGTACAACATCACAAGAAATTAAATTTACAAATGTATACTCACAAAGAATTTTCAAAGCACAAAACACCACATGAGTGTGTACATATTATCCCAGGCACTATAGTCAAGAACCTGGATTAGGTGGTGTGTACATTATGTGTAGCAAGATGACCCTTGTCTTTATAGACTTGATGGATTGGAGAATAAGGGGTGGTCTCATGTACATTATATAGCTGGTGGTGGCTATTGGCTTGCTTTTATGAAGAAATGGAAGGTCTTTGCTGACTTAGTTAATTGGACATTGTCAGTTGCTTTGTAGTTTACACATTTAACATGTGCACACCCGTAGGCCGTAGCATGATACATTTGGAAGCTAAACATGGCATTGCATCATGCATCGTCCCAGATTGTTGCATCTGAGCTGTATGCTTGGAAAGTTCATCTTCTTGTGCGAACCGAAGCTATCACCTTTTGTTCCAGATGTCCATTGTTTGATCCATCAGAGGTGGAAATATAAAACTCGGCCGGTGAGGGAAAGACCGCCCCCACGGTATTAACTAAGAAGAAGCCTCGGCTTCCCCGACCGAGAAAATCCCCGAACCCTGGCCCCGTCCTGACACTGGGAGTCGTAACCCGTGGGAAACTACCTACCTGGGCCATACACGGTCCTCAGGCCGACCTGGGCCGTCTCTTAACCAGTGCTTTGGCACACGGGGCCAGCGAGGGGATTTTTTTTACCCACAGGCGGAAATTCGCCCCACCCGGGGTTCGAACTCACAACCTGTGGGGTGCCGCTGGAGTGCTTTGACCAACTGGTCTAGCACCCTTTGGCTCAGAGGTGGAAATATCACATGGATTCTCACTATGTGGGGCAGAATGATCAGAGTCTGATTCTGAACTTTCATCCATGTCCATTTGGTATATAGCTTCATGGCTGAGCTTGTGTTGATGCGAAGCGTTGTCTCTGCCATTCTGCTCAACCACTTCTGGGAATTCAGAAAAGTCCACCTGAATATTGTTCTCAGCAGCGATCTCTTTCACCACCTTTTTCTTAAGCTCCATGTTTCTTTTGTTGCCAGACAACTTCCAGACTAACTGCAAGGTCAGCACAAATGAACCCTGTAAACTCCAGCTATCTCTGTTTCAAGTTCCGAATCAATGAGATGTGGCCATAAATGAAAAGGATCTTGTTCTAGTTACCATGGGGTTGACGACACCGGTGCCCTCCTTTGCCATTGTAGCGAAGTCAGCTCCAAACTTATTTGCCAGGACAGTGCGTGCAAACAGCAGCTCTGGCAGGTCGCCACACCACCCGGCTGCAAACATGATCCCAGCGGCTGCCTCCCGAATGTCCTCATCACACTCACTGTACACCAAAATGAGTCATCATGAAGATGGGAAACAATAGAGAAGAGGTCAGCTCAGATGTTAGGGTGCAGAGAAGATACGCACTGGGGCTTGTCTAGCTGCTTAGCATGCTCAATGAGGCGAGTGCAGTATTGCTCTATGATATCGAACGCCTCCAGCATGTTGTCCTCCTCTATGACCTGCTCTGTCTGCACGGAGAGAGATGCAAACATTGCTAAGTCTGGATTGAAGAGTATGGGGGCTTCAATTCATGTGATGTTAGGTTTCATAGACTGAACTTACACGGTGGAGAGCACGGTCAAGATGGCCGAGGGTCAGGAGCTGACTGACATCGCTGCGAGAAATTGACTTGCGAGCAAGACGGGGACGACGAGCAACGGCGAGGCGCGACAAGGCGAGCTCAAGGAGGGTCTTGACCTTGCCAGTCTGCTTGGAGGTCCTCCTGTGGATGAAGCCCATTGTTGATTGATTCTTGCCGGAGTTCGGATGGTGTTGCTGGCTGTTGGCTTGGTTATTATGTTATGTAAACGCGAAGGTTTGCTGTCCCGTTGGTCCTTTGCTTGGTTGATAGGACGGGAGGAAGAAGAAGATGACTTGCTTGTGCACTGATGGGGAAGTTTGTCGGAGGGGCGAAGATTTATAGTTCCATTCTTTTTGTCTGGGAACTCCAATTTTAGTGTGTCTGCTGTCAGTTCGGTTTAAACGCACTCCTTTTGCATTTGCAAGATCACAGCCTCGTGGCACCACATGCCTAAATAAAGCAATTGAGGTAAACGTGAAAAGAACAGTTAATAGAGGTTCAGCAAAATACATGTGCTATATTTGCCAGAGAAAACAAATGTAACACAGGTAAAGAAATTGTCTTGCTATATGTAAATTTTTTGATATCTTTTGTTACTCAGTGTTGCTGTCTTCAGTTAGACTATTTGGTCTGTTTTATTGACCTGGGGCGACGCTGATTTTAATATTTTAACCAAAGGATTACAACCTTAAAAGAACTACAATCAAACGTTTGCTATGGAACTATGGTGCAGAATCAAAATGAAATAAATTTTTGTCTGTGTATCGTAGTTATGCCCCGTTTCACATTTGTTGATTTTTTTTTTGGCTAAGTTCAAATATGTGTATGTGTGCGCCGTGTGCGCGCGCTTTCCTGCCCTCTGCCTGAAGGAATGGCAATAGCATTCACGGCCTATGGGACCAGCTGTGTGGAGCGTCGTGGGATGGGGCTTTGCGGATTGGGCCGCATAGTTGTTTCACGATCTTTTTCCTTCTCGTAGAAGAATCTAACGGCAGATGGAGCACTCCGATTCCTTCTCCTCTCCTCCCAACCCCGCAGGCGGTGCCGCCGCCGCCGGCGCTATTTCTTTCGCGTCTTCTCCGATTCCAACCCCGATCCAAACTCCCTCCGATGCCAAGAACAGAGCGCAGGAGATGCGGCATATATACACGTACGCATCGGAGGGTATGCGTCTATTTGACATGGTCCTACAGTCCTCTGAAATAGTAGTTTTGCTTTGTTCTAACTTTTCTGTGCAAAGGCTGATACTGCCTCCATTGCATATATGCTAAGGCGCTGCTGATTCTGATGCAGGACATCTGGCGCCATATACATTCTTTAATGCCAATGGATGCTGCTGCTCATGCTGCTTGCCTTTCTCATGGCTTTCTAACTTTAGTGGAGATGTTATCCCAAACTTACTCTGAATGGGCATACACTTTGCTATAAGTCACGTGTTGGTAGAAATTTAAGCTGCAGAATTGATAGCATTCTGAGAAATCACTCAGGCATTGGCTTGAACATATTGAGGCTTAGTTTATATGATGAAGACAGTTCTTTTCCTTATATCGATAATTGGCTTCAAGTTGTTGTTACACTGGGGATTGAAGAGCTGACACGCTTAAGGTATATATAAAAAGTACAAGTTCCCATGCTCAATTTTATCTGATGGGGTTAGAAACTCAATTCGGTCTCTTCAACTTGACTGTTGTGTCTTCTGCCCCACACCTGAATCTGGCCCCTTGAGAAGCTTAACAAGACTGAGACTGAGGTCTGTGCGCGTCACAGGGGATGAATTGGAGTGCCTTCTTTCCAACTCCCTTGCTTTGGAGCATTTGGACCTCAATAATTGTAAGGAAATAATTATCCTGAAGATACCTTCTGTGCTGCAGCAGCTTAGCTGCCTGAGAGTTTTTGGATGTAGGAATCTACGAGTTATAGATAATAAAGCACCAAGCCTCTCCAGTTTTACCCTTACTGGAAAAGTTTCAACACTCACGCTTGGAGAAAGATCGCAAATGATGAAGGCCTTGGTCTTGCGCTATGCGGACGTAGTCTATTATGCTCGTGCTAAGCTTCCATCCATTATGCCAAATCTTGAGAGACTTCATTTATCTTCCAGCTCTGAGGTATACTGTACATTAGTAATACCTCTATGTGATGGTGTACTAATAATATATCAAGGTTTCATCCATTTTCCATTTTAATTACAAGACAAATTCCCAAGACTTGATTTATCTTCCAGCTCTGAGGTATACTGTACATTAGTAATACCTCTATGTGATACTGTACCTTAGTGTTGAATTGAAATTGCTAATGTATAGAAAGTTTTGAGTCTGATGTGATTTGATTTAATCTGTCTAAGATTCATGATCGCCTTAGAGTAGTGTGTGAAATAGACTATGTTTTCAATGTCTATGGTAACAAATTGCCCTCACAGTCACCGACACACTGTAGCATACTAGCATATGCTGTTCTTTTATTCATCCACCTTTGTTTGGACGTCATGTTGGAGTAATTAAAACCCATCTCTCTTTTGCAGGCTTTGAGATTTGAGAAGATTGGGTCACTGATGAGAGAATTAATGGGGGTAGTCATATATGTGTTGCATCCAAAGAGAAGCCCTTTTTGTTCATAGGCTACTAAGTTGCAGTATTTTGCAGATAATGTTATTTTCAAAAGATGCTCAAACAAATTAGTTATTGGTAGATAAATTACAAGTCTCGTGCTCAGAGTGATGGCATTTTGATAGCAAGGTAACTTCTATTTGTTAAATAACATGTCCAATATTAGGTGTAGTTTGCATATTATCCGCTTATCCGTCCGTATATTGAGTTACCCATCTGCATGTTCCAATTTGACTTTAGTGCAAGTCAAATTTGGCCTGCGAATGTGAGAGTTATGTACTTGCAACAGTGTGAGGGTTATGTACTTGCAACTGGATCAACAAGTTAATATTAATAGTGACGACAAGATTTCTGTACTTGCAACAATGTGAGAGTTATGTACTTGCAACTGGATCAGCAAGTCAATATTAAAAACTTGCAACTCAAACATCTACAAGATTTCATAATAACTCCGATGCTACAAACCTTCCTCTACAAAAAGATGGACAATCTAATTATGCCTATCCTCAATTGCTCCATGCTCGGTCCCTTCACTCCTTGCAAAATTCGAAGAGTTGCGTGCACTGAAGTTCATCTTCTTGACTTCGTGTGGGCGCTCTGAAGCTGTCACCTTGTTCGGTTTTCTGTTGCGGTGCTGCACGCAGCAGCTAGAAAATATCGCATGAATTCTCTTTGGTGTTCTCCAATGGCTAGGCACTGGCCCTGCATGGCAGAAAATACTAGCCGTAGCTTGACTTTGAATTTTTCATCCACGCCTTCAAGCCACATCGTTTCCTGGCCGGATTCTCAACCGCGTGGTCCATTGCCATTGCCGTCCTATTGCTTCACCGATTCCTGGAGCTCCGAGAAATCCACCAGGATATTGTTTTCGCTGGCGATCTCTTTGGTCACCTTTTTCTTCAGCTCCATGTTTGTTTTATCGCCAGATAACTTCCACACCAACTGTAACAACAAAACAAATCAGCCATATGCTAATGTCAGCAATCCATCTTTCCAATGCCAAATAATTCAGATGTGCAAGATATCAATACTAAGACAATGCTATCACTTACCATGGGATCAACCATTCCGGTTCCCTCCTTCGCGGTCGCAGCGAAGTCGCTACCGAACTTGTCTTCAAGAATGGTGCGTGCGAGCAGGAGCTCCGGCAGGTCGCCGCACCACCTAGCTGCAAACATGATCCCAGCAGCCGCCTCCATTATCTCCTCACCAGATTCCCTACACACCAAAACATAACAGTCATGCAACCGTAAAGGATATGATGAACAGCAGAGCCAAGGTTGTGAAGAAGATACATACTGTGGCTTGTCTAACCGCGCTGCATGATCAACCAGGCGCTTGCAGTAGAGCTCTATGATGTCGAATGCCTGCAGCATGTTGTCCTCCTCTATGACCTGCTCTGCCTGCAACGGAAGAAAGGCGAATGCAAAAGCGTTAGGTTCCCGCATTTGAAGGGGTATATATGATGCTGCATTTGAGGGTGTTGTATTTAATTAGAGATTATATCTAGGATCATACTCTGTGGAGAGCACGGTGGAGGTGGCCAAGGATGAGGAGCTGGCTGACATCGCTAAGCGAAATGGACTTGCGCGCAAGGCGGGGACGGCGGGCAACGGCGAGGCGCGACAAGGCGAGCTTGAGAAGCTTCTTAACCCTGGAGGTCTGCTTGGAGGTCTTCCTGTTGAAGAATCCCATGGTTTTATCGATTGCTGCTGCCTTCAAGGAGTTTTTTTTTTTTAACGGGCAGGAACGGGAATGGAAGGAGGAGGTATGGTAAGTTGCTTGCGGATTGATCTGAAGTCTGAATTGGCGGGACAAAGGTTTTATAGCCGTGCTAGTAGAGTCTAATTTTAGTATCTCAACTGTCAGTTTGGTTTAAACGGACTCGTTTTGCGTATGCATGAGCAAGGCCTTCTTGTACAACGTGCTTGAAAGCCTGAAGAAGGGTAATAAGCTAAACGTGCTCAGAGTTACTGGTGGTAAAGCAAAGTAAACGTGCACAAGATGTACCAGCGCTAAATGAAATGGGAACATGCAAAAACTAGAGTGGTTTTCTGTCACTTGTATAATTTTTTAGATATTTGTGTCTCTAGTTTTGACTTTCTCTCGGCTCGACTCCTGGTAAAGTCTGATTAATCTGAGTTTTGCTACTAATTAATCTTCATCAAGCACTCGAATGTTGCATTTTTTTATGAAATAGTGTATAAACACAGGTACTCAGACAAGTACAACCAGAAGGAACACTGACAATTTATTTACAGCAGAACTAAAAGTGTCCACGTCTGCATATGAGCTCAAGCGCCTTCTCGAGGTTGGCGACGACGTCTGATATGGCCGGGCGGTTATCCCCATGCAGCCACAGACATCGCGCCGCCGTGTTCGCCACCAGCTGCAGCGGCTCCAGCTGCCACGTGGTCATCGGCTCCGGCGCCGGGCGCCGGTCGAGTACATCCACCAGCCTCCCGGCCTGGATGCTCGGCAGCGCGAACGACACCAAGGTCATGGGCACCATGGTCCTGCTCCCCTCCTCCCAAACGGTGACCACCGGGGGATTCCCCGTCAGCACCTCGAGCATCACCACGGCTAGGCTGTACACGTCGCTCGCCGGCTTTATCCGGCCCGTGCTGCAGAGCTCCGGGTCGGCGTACCCGTACGCGCCGGCGACGACCTCGACGGGTTGCGAGTCCACGCCGGCGGCCCGCCAGACCGACGCGCCGAAACCGGACAGGCGCGGTGCCCAGGTGTCGCCCAGGAGGATGTGGGACGAGGTGACGTTGCCGTGGATGACGAGCGGCACGGCGTAGCGGTGCAGGTGCTCGACGGCGCGCGCCGCGCCCAGGAGCACCTGGACGCGTGTCTTCCATGACGCCGTCACCGGCGACGGCGGCCTGCGGCCGTGCAGATGGTCGTGGAGCGAGCCGTTGCCCATGTACTGGGTGACCACGACGCGCTCCCCGTCCTCGGCGCACCACCCCAGGAGGCGGACTATGTGGTCGTGGCGGAGCGGCGAGAGGATGGCGAGCTCGGTGCCGAAGGCGTCGTCGGCGCCTCGCCGCCCGGGCCTGAGGCACTTGACGGCCACGTCACGCCCGTCGTGGAGCTTGCCCTTGTACACCGTTCCGGAGTCGCCGTCAGCGAGCACGACGGCGAAGTTGTTCGTGGCCAGCGTGATCTCCGCCAGCGTGAACTCCCCCTCGTCAGCTGCCGGCGGCTCCTAGTAGTCAATCGGGATGATCCAAGTTAGATTGGACAAACTTTCTGCAAATCGAGCTGGGATGGGAGTGGACCTACCGGCATACGGGTCGTGTCGCTCCCAACAAGCGGCGAGGCACTGCTGCTACTGACCCCATCGAGGCGGCGGGCTATGCCGATATGGCTGATGACAGGGAAGAGCAGGAGGTAGGAGTCGATCTTCCTGTCGACGTCCCTGAACCGCTCGGCCTTCCGGCTGGCCGTCAGGAGCTCGTACGCCCGGCTCCTCGCCTGGCACGACACGAGGAGGTCGTGCGCTTCCGAGAGCGTGTCGCCCAGCCCGGCCAGCGCCCGCGCGGCCTCCGGGTCCCTCAGGCTCAGGTTCGGGAGCAGCCCGGCGATCATGTCGACGCGGCGGGCCAGGTGCTCGCAGTCCCTTGTGTTCTGGCGAGCCGTCCGCGCCGCCTGCCGGATCTTGGAGATGAGCCCGAGGGCGTCGACGCCGGCCAGCTGCGCGATGGTCGCCGCGCTCTCCAGCCCTTCCCACATCGCGGCGGCGACAGCCGACTGGTACATCGTCCAGTCACTCCTGCACTCCTCCTGTCCTGTGCCGCTGTGCACTAGACAAACTCTGTCTCTGCGTGTGTGTTACAAGTTGACTCCACATATATCTCCCAATAAGCATCCATTTGCACGGGGTGACATTGTCAGTTGACAGTTCAGTTGTTCGATGCGTCCTTGACCTGAGATTTCATTTCTTTCTCATGACAAGTTGCTAAGTAACTTACACTTATTCAGCTGGAGTCGAGAGAGATTCCCGCAATTGGGACTTGGCTCTTGGCTGACAGCCCACGGAGAGGGAGTACCAGTTCGTTGACACTGAACGGAATGACCACGCCAGAGATGTGGACATTGAACCTACTTTACATCTAAAAAAAGATAGAACAAAATGGCAAGTACTCTAGCCAGTGCAACAAATTATTGACAATTTGGAAACTAGCACACTTTTAATATTGTGGGCCGGCTACAAATTAAATACTCCATCCGTTCTTAAATATGTGACATCGTTGACCTCCATCCGTTCTTAAATATGTGACATCGTTGACTTTTTACTCCAACTTTGACCACCAATCATACAAAATTATATTAGCGCTCCCCACTAAGGAATTCTTCCTCAATGCGCCACGTCATCCTCCACCAACGCGCCACGTCATCATCCACTAAGCACCCCCACAAAGATGTATTGATTGCTAATTATCGCAGCGCGCCACGTCATCCTCCACTAAGCACCACACCAAGATGCATTGCTAATTCTATATCTATATTATACTATATACTTCTCGCATACGGTGCAGCCACATCATCTTAATTGTTTGCACTGTCCAATCTAAAAAAATCTATATATCTATCTATATTAAAGTATATACAAACATTTGATTTCTATTTCTCTCAACATGTAAGAATACGAAGAAATCATCTTAGTGTGTCTGCTTCCAAATTTTACTTTAGTATTTTTATTTTCAAATTTCACCAAAAAAATCCTGCAGCAACGCGCGGGGTATCACCTAGTATTTATTGAACAAGTTAGTTAGCTAAAGTTAAAAAATATATATCATTATGTCTATTGTTATATGTACTTTAGATTTAACATGTAAGTTTATCATTTCACAAAAATATTTGCAGAAAAGACAAACAACCAAACGAATGAAAAAATCAATAGTATCATATATTTAATTAAGAACGTAGGTAGTAAAGGTATTTTGTTGCATAGCCAGACCATTAGACCCGCTCACCAAACCTAAATTCTCTCATGCGGGCGCCCCGTGTTTGAGCTAAAGACAAGCAATCCAAACCTAGATATTACCGTACTATATATTGCTCAGAAAAGTTACTACTCCCTCCATTCCAAATTATAAATCAGGAAAATTTGGATATGTACCATTAAAAAGTTGCAACTTTAGATATATACCATTGCTAGGTCACTTACATGTGGGGTTCACATGACTCAATGACATGTGAGATCAATGATATATATCTAACTTTGCAATCTTTCAAAGGTATAGATCCAATTATTCCTATAAATCACTTTGAGTTTGTTAGATTCATAAATATTATTATGCATTGTATATCTAAATGTGTAACATCATCTACGAATCTAATAAAGCCAAATCGATTTATAATTTGGATCGGCTGGAGTATATAAGAAGTGGTACACGATGCCCTTTAAAAGTAAAGGAGTACTCCCTTCGTTCTAAATTATAGTTCGTTTGACTTTTTTATCTTCAAGATTGACTAGTTGTGACTTGTTTTATTAATGAAAGTTTTTTAAGAATGTATTAAAATTGATAATGTTTGCACAATTTTTTTGAATAAGACAAGCGGTCAAATTTGAGATTGAAAAAGTCATACAACCTATAATTTGGAACAAAGGGACTAGCTATTAAAACAGCAAGCTTATCGTTGTACATCTTGTAGTCTGAACTCTGAATATCACATCTTGGAGTTGGAGGGCATTAAGGGGGGTCAGTCCTCTCCAATCAACTTGGGTGTATTCAAACAAAGTTCTCAAGGGAAAAGAGATTTCAGCTCAAAGCATGCAAAAATTTCTCTTACTTCCAACACAAAGTCGTTAATCACAAAGTAATTCTACACGCCCGCTTTATACAAAAAGGATCAACTACCATGCTATGCGCGTCTTCAAACCTCGATCGCTAGCTCTCTCGCTCCATGCACAAATCCATCCGTTGCTATAAAAAATTGTTCCATTTGAAAAGCTGGATGAACTCATGGTCTGAATTCTGAAAGTTTGTCTTCCTGTTCACTCGAAGCTGTCAGCTTTGATTTCAGCCGCCCATTGTTTGATCCGGCAGAGTTGGAAATGTCAAATGCATTCTCCTCTCTGCTCTCTGGAGTCCGGACTCCAATGCTAGGAGGCACTCGTCCTTTGTGAGTTTATGGGAAAGACGAGCGTATTCGGGTTCCATTCGTGCCTTCTTGAGTTCTTGTCACATCGTTTCATGGTCAGATTATCAAAAATGCTGAGTTGCTGACCATTGCTAGTGCCCTCCTGCTCCATTATTACTTCCTAGACCTCGGAGAAGTCCACCAGAATATTGTTTTCGGCAGCGATCTCCTTGGTAACCTTCTTCTTCAGTTCCACGTTTGTTTTGTCGCCTGACAACTTCCATACAAGCTGCAACGATCACACACAAAACCAACCCTAAACGTCAGGGACCCCTTTTGTTGGATATGAGTCATATGACAACGTACGAATAAGATCGTGTTCATTACCATGGGATCGACGATTCCGGTTCCCTCCTTGGCAATGACAGCGAAATCGCTGCCAAACTTGTCTTCATTCGAGGATGTTGCGCGCGAGCAGCAACTCCGGCAGGTCGCCGCACCACCTGGCTGCAAACATGATCCCGGCTGCCGCCTCCCTAATGTCCTCGCTGCACTCCCTGCACCAATCCAAGCACAACGGTCATGCAACTGAAAACCATTCAAAGTTAAGATGTTATTAAGTATTCCTATCTTATTACATACTGTGGTTTGTCTAATTTCGCGGCATGATCGATGAGGCGCTTGCAGTAGAGCTCAATGATGTCGAACGCTTGCAGCATGTTGTCTTCTTCGATGACCTGCTCTGCCTGCACGGAGAAAGATTGCGTCAGTGCTGCCGCATTGGAAAATATTGATGTGTTTATTAGAGATCACGGGTCTGTACCCGAAGGAGAGCACGGTGGAGGTGGCCGAGGGCGAGGAGCTGGCTGACATCGCCGCGGGAGATCGTCTTGCGAGCAAGGCGGGGACGCTGGGCGACGGCTAGGCGCGACAAGGCGAGCTTGAGGAGCTTCTTGACCCTCGAGGTCTGCTTTGAGGTCTTCCTGTGGAAGAATCCCATGATTTGGATCGATGGATTTGTTACTGCTGCCTTCGGACAGTGTTTTGCTCGATGAACAGGAAGGGGAATAGAAGAAGAAGGTGGCTTGCTTTTTGGATTGTTCTGAACTGAAGAAGTCTGGATTGGCGGGGAAAAGATTTTATAGGGCAATGCTACTAGCCTTGAGAAGTCTAATTTTAGTATGTCTACTGTCAGTTTGGTTTAAACAGACCCATTTTTGCATCTGCAAGAACGTGTTCTTCTTGTACCATGTGGCTAGAAGGGCAGTAATAAGCTAAACGTGTTCAAAGTTAATGACTGTAAAGCAAATTAAACGTGTGTGAGATGTGCGGGTGAAAAATGGAATGTAGCATGCAAAAGTAGAGCAGTTTTATCTCATTTTTTTCAAGAACGTGGTTGTTTAGCCGTCTGTATGGTGTTCGGCGCTTAGTTTAATGTTACTGTCACTTGGATAATTTTTGTAGATATTTTTGTCTAGTTTTGATTTCTAGGTCCAATTGTCACATTTGGAGCTTATTAGGTAGAGCTTTCTTCATCAAAAAATTGTGTAGCTGAGCCATCTTATTCCTATTATAGACTGACATCCAAATGCAAAAACAATGATAGTGACTAAAATTTTCAGTAGCAAATAACGGTGGCTCCCCACAGGATGGGAGACGGTTCTCAGGAATCAGGATCGAAGACGGCCCAGAGCTTCCTCATACACGTTGCGTCCTCCACGAGTTTGGCAAAACCTGGCTAGCACAAACCAGATCCTGATCTGCCGCCACGTCGACCTCCACGACGATGACGACGGAGACAGAGTCGCCCGGCCACCAGCGTTTTACGCGATCGTCCAAGGACTCGTCTCCCCGCGGCTCCGCCTCCCACCATACCTCGACGCCGATCTCGACCGCGGAGACAGAGGTGCCCGGCGGTCACCGGCGATCAAAGCGTTCATCATCCAGCTCGTCGTCGTCCAAGGGTTCGCCTTCTTCCCTCCCCACCTGGGTGGTTTTGAATGAAGCTGGTGCCCGGAGGGACAACTTCCCCGGCGACCGCACCACGTCGGCGACCACCCACACCTCCACCGGCGACGAGATCTCCGTCTCCTTCCATCTCGAGGAACCTCTCAGCACCTCCGTCCTCACCCTCGACTGGCCGCAAGGACCCGTCTCGATCTACCCGCGGGTCATGGCAGCGGACCGCAACCTAGTTCTGTTCGAGGTGACCTGTCCCAAGGGATCTTTCCCCTGATCTCGTGGCGGACTACTTCATCTACCAGGCAAGCAACGATCATCCTTCTCGGCGACCGTCCTTGTCAAAGCTACCTGTTTTGTACTCCAAGAGAGATCGGTATGGGGGGCGCCGTCGAATGCAGCACATCATGAGTATGAATGCCACGGGAGTTCTGTCCTTGAGCGACGATTCGTTCGTCGTGGCTGAGCTTGAGACGAGGAGAGATGCGGTTGACATCTACCTGTTAGTGTCAGAGCGTGATGACAAGGGCAAACAGCAGTATGGCGGTTGACATCTACTCCCTCTGTTCCTCGCATTTCTAGGTTCAAAATTTTTATCAAAATATAATCATTTCTAGGGATAGGACAAAGTGAAATGGGGTTGGTGGGTGGGTGAAGAGTTGGTGGGTAGTGTAAAATGAGGGGTATAGATGTCATTTCCTTTCATTGTTATTTGTTGAGTTTGAATGCTTGGAATGCTTATATAAAAGGAACGGAGGGAGTACCTGTTAGTGTCAGAGTATGGCGAGTGGAAGGTCCTCAAGCGCCTCCCTGTACGCTGCTCTAAGGGTGGTGCCATACAGAAACCACATAGTCTGGGTAGATTATTACAAGGGGATGATCATCGCAAACATAGAAGAGCATCCATTGAGGAAACCTAATCTCAGCTATGTTCGCTTGGCTGGTTACTGGTGGCTGGTGCTGATTTGTTCTGAGAGAAAAGTATTGCTGACTGGTTGTTGGTGACTGGTTTTTTCTGAGAGAAAAGTACTGCTGGCCGGTAGCTGATAAACCAGACGAACAGGGCGCTGTGATGACTAGAACTATGGCAGAAGACGCCCTGAGTCTTACCGCAATATCTTCATCACCAGTTCTGTCTTGTTACTATCGACCGACAGCACAACAGCAACTCCGTAGTGCCACCGCATCGATGCGGCAGCCCTTTCCGCATCACCACCTGCTGATGTTATCTGCTTCTCATTGAACGGGGGCAGCCGCAGTGTTGACTATAGTGCCAAAATATGGATGGTCGAGGTCCACACGAAGGTGAAGTGTGTGCTCAATGCCACTGCATATCATGTGGAACGGATCTTTACCTGTGACCAGGACGCTGTCGAGTCTGCCAGAATAAATTATCTGGGTTACTCGTTCATCATCAGTGAGATGCCGCGTTACCTGTGTGGTGGACATGAATCTTGCAAGAAAAGACGAAGGCAATAACACTTACTCGCTAAGTCCCTTATTGTTAGTCACTAGAAAAGCGTGCCTGTGCGAGGATCACTGTTTCCTGACGACCAACAAAAAGGACGGAGGTAGTAGTATATACCGAATTAAGAATTAATTATTCTAAAATAGCACAGAGATGTTATGTAAGATGTGACAGGAGCCAATTAATGTCAAGGGTAAATATTTATATAATAGAATTTTTATATGTTGTAGCTCTTGGGATTTTTTTTAGTGTCAACCATGTTTTGCAGCCTGGCATATAATGTTTGAGTGATTTTTTAATTAATGCTTCTCACGAGGTGCCACTAAATTATAGCTCCCTGGCAACTGAAATTTAGTGTCTAACAGCATATCAAAATTTGATACCTTTCAATTTATAATTCTTGGCACCTGCAAATGGTAGCAAAACATTTTTCCTTTTAACATCAATGACATATTTCCTTTTGATGGGATTGCAGGGGCTACTACTTTACCCCATTATTGATGAACAACCAAATTTAATGTGGATATATACTACCCAGCCCTAACAAGGACGTGAAAATTATTTTGGGAATGTGAAAAGCATGAATTTAGATGGATTCTATATATTATGCATGAAGATCGAGATATTTTAATTATGAACGGCCTCTAGTATTTTTGAGCGGAGCTAGTTATATATAGATCAACTTTGTGCACACAATATTGGGCTATAAGCCTGTAAGCATATTAGGCCACTTTGCGCCCCGTTTAGAACACGCGGCCACGCCATAGTATGCTGCAGGGGCAAAACCATAACTATCTCCGTAACGAATTGCAAGGGCCAAGGGCCAACTGGGGCTGTGGCACTTGGCCGCCACACCCACACACCGCTCGGCGGCTGCCGTTTCCCGAGCGACCAAAACCCCCCGGCTTCCCTGAGCCATCGCGCAGCTCCGACCGGATCGGCTACAATTTCTTCGCCGTCGAGCCACCGCTAGGCTAACCCCGTCCCCGGTTTGTACATTTCTGCAATCTTAGTGGGTTTGGGGTTGTTTTTGCGATAGGGTTATGTTTTTTCTCCGGGCGCCGGGGGAGTGGGGTGTTCAAACTTGTGCTTCGATTCATGGTTGATCAGGGCATGGGGTGTTTTTGTCTCGATTCAATATCAATTCGTAAAAGTGGCACTTAGATCCCTTGTGTGGAATTTGGATCTGCCCTGCTTAATTAAGCAAGTTCGTGTTGGCTTTGAGTGAAGCTATGTTATACTTCATAATATGTATGCTTGTGATTTATAAATGGTTGCTTATTTGTTAATGGAACATGGGTGAGATAGTTGGCAACTAGGGTTGATTAGTCTCTGTCAGAATTGCATCAATACGTCTGTCAAGAAGTAGAGAAAGCAGGTTATTGAATCTTTGGAAAAGCATAAATGCTCTCATATATATATATATAACTACGTTCATTTCCAGAGGGAAGCCTGTGCAAATTGGTACCATGATGCCTATTTTCTAGAATAAAAAGGTTTACAGCCAACTGCTGCTGAGTACTATATGTAATAACATACTGCCATGTTTTCTTACCTTTTCTTTATCCAAAATGCTAAGTTTATCCATTCATTACAAAAAAAAATTCAGTGTGCCTGTTAGCTCAAGAATAAAAATGTCAAGAGAGATGGAATGAAAGAACAGAGCACTTCAAAAGTTGGCGGAAAAGGTAATGGTAGGGGTTCGTAGGGACAGGGAAATAAAGAAACGGGAAGGACAAGCTACTTTCAGTAAGCATATAGATAGGAACCCAATTGTCTTTCTGGATGTATCTATTGGGATGAACCATCTGAGAGGATGATTTTTGATGTACTTCTTTTATTACGTTTGTTTATAGTCTATTTGCAAATGTTAACTGCTTGAAGGTCACTTAGACAAGGAATTTTAGTTTGTGTCTTACTGTCTTTTCTTATGGTGGACAAAGATTGTCTTACTTTAATTAACCTGGATTAACAGTTGAAATTTTCCTTTTGCTGGCAGCTGTTCAAAGATGTTGCCCCCATGGCTGCTGAGAATTTCAGAGCATTATGTACAGGTATATTCTTCATTTAACCTTGCTTTATATAACCCTTATATTGTTTTTTAGGATTATTTGTGGCAGCTAGTATCAGATTGCATTCTTACTATGACCATTTGGATGACCAAGTGTTAGGAACTCAGGATCCAAAGTTACGTACTATGTCGTCTTTCGTATTAGGAGTGACCGAATAAGATAACTTTTGCCTTCACACTTCGCCTCAATGTATAAAATAATTACACCACTAAGAACATATTTAGATGTAGTGTGGCTGACTAGTAACATGACTATGCTACCTATGAATTTATGGACATGATGAATGTTAGGAATCTTGAGAGCATAGTACATCTTTTGCATAGGAAATATGATCTTCACGTTCTCATCAAATTGCTAAGTTTACGCAGAAATTAGGCTTGTTACTCTTACTCTAGATTAGGGTCTTACTGGAGTGAGATCTGCTAATATGTACACGTCATCTAAATAGTTATACTTCAGTGGAAAGACATTTCTGTTTTCTAACTTCTTTGTATGTATTTTAATTACATATATTTATTATGTGTATCCTGATTATCTGCAGAAAGCAATCAACACTGAAGTTGTGGTGCTATGATGGTCCCTTCCATTGGCAGTTCTAATAAACTATATTTTTCTTTCCTTTAGAAAAAATCTATGAAATATTATTTAATTGTGAATTATCATAACTGGATTCAGCTGCATCCAATGTGCTTTCTCTGACAATGTTTGAGTATTTCTAATATCTTAGAACTTGATCTAGTATTGCATTATGATGATAATAGTGCATATTTAGTTGCTCATTGATTTTTAACATAGTTTGAACCAAATTTTGCATGTATCCTTTTCAAAGTTTGTATGCTTCACACATGATAAACTATCCATGTTCAGTTTTTTGTACCCAAAGCAATTCTCTACAATTATATGCAATGTGTTTTTTCTTCTTTAAATTGCCAAGCTTCAACTTGAAATCATGAGCAAAGTTATATGTTACAAACTTACTGCAAATTTCTTACACATTTAGCATTAGGCTTACTCCCTCTGTCCAAAAAAGAATGCCATTCTAGAATTTTTAGGTTCAAAACTTGGGTTCTATACAGTGGTCAACACAACATACTTGCATTCTGTTTTAGCTTCAGTTCTTGACTTCTAGTTATGTTCTGAAATCTGAACTGTACAGTAATAAATTTAATGAACTAGTGGTTAAAATGCTACTATTCTTCATTAATATTAATGCGATGTGTGCTTTGTATACTACTGTTCTTTGTGGAAACAACCTGATAATATACTGGCATTTTTTTATCTGTTTGTGCCACAACCTACAAGTTTGCTTGTTAGTTGACAAACTAGACGATTTTGAGGTTAAAGTTCACTCCTTCCTAATTCGTTGCATTCTTGCATTTACTAACTGATTTTGCATGCTCTAGGTGAGATGGGCAAAGGACAGAAGACTAAGAAGCCATTATGTTACAAAGGATCTACCTTCCACGGGGTCTCCAAGGGCCACGCGGCACAAGTTAGTTGCTTAGTTCAATGTTACTATCACTTTGATATTTTTTGTAGATATTTTTGTCTACTTTTGATTTATCGGTCCAATTGTCACATTTGGAGCTTATTTGGCAGAGCTTTCTTCGGCAAAAATTTTTTGTAGTTGAGCCATCTTATTCCTATGCAAAAACAATGACAACGACTAAAATTCCACAAACAGGGAAAGATGCTTCATTTCGAGTTTTTGACCTGATCCAGAAAGAATTCAAGACGCAAAAGGCAGAACGGGCCAACATTGTAAAATTCTAGAGGGCCACTCAGGCAACCAGGTCGGGGCTGCCCGCCGCGGCTATATGCCGCTTCAGCGACAAATTCACCGAGCATCACGCCGGTGGGAGCCAGTCGTCAGATCCATCTCCTTCCTCTCCTTGCCTGCGACCTTAGAAGAAGCGCCTGGCCGGGGAGGTAGTGAGGCCAGGCGGTGGGGATGGTCGTGGGGCGGCTTAGGGCCCTGGCGGCGGAAGAGGCGGTCGTGCCAGGTCGGGGCGGGGGTGGCTCACCGGAGTTCGCGGCGGCGGACGGCGGCTAGGGTTCCGACGAACCCTTCTCCTTCCTCCGACCATAGAAAGGGGCCGGCCGGGGGAGGCAGGTAGGCCAGGCGGCGGGGATGGTCGTGGGACGGCTTTAGGGTTCTGGCGGCGGTAGAGGCGGCCGGGCCGGGTCGGGACGGGGGAGAAACTCGCAGCGGCGGACAGCAAGGGTTCCGGCGGCAGGGGCAGGGGCTTGGCAGGGGAAGCAAGAGGCCGCCGCGGGTACGGTAGGGTCTCGCCGCGACGATGACTAGTGGGCGGCGGCCAGTGATGGAGGGTGGGGGAGGAGGCGATTCCAAGCGTCGGCCGAGAGAGGAGGAAGAAGATAATGCCGGTAGGTTTGGGCTTTGGGGCGGAAATAGTGTTGGGCCTGATGGGTCTTCGGTGATGGTTTGCTAAACCATCACTGAAGTAATGCGTGGACGCATCCGGGGCTACCCGCCGCCGTGTTTGTTGGTCGGGTGGGCCCGTCGTCCTCCCGAGCCTGCCTACTCGTCGTCGTCGGCTCTCACAGAGTCGCAGCCTCTCACAGGCTCACAGCACGCCTACACTCCGGCGAAACCCCAAGCGCCCCCCCCCCCCCCCTCCCCGCGCCGCCGCAGCCATGCTCCTCTCCGGGACGCCGGCGGCGCCCACCCCGCCGCTACTCCTCCCGCGCCGCGGCGGCGGCGCCGAAGAGGCGCGCGGAAATGTGGGTCCGGGAGGAGACCCTCTGCCTCATCGCGCTGCGCCGCGAGATGGACGCCCACTTCAACACCTCCAAGTCCAACAAGCACCTCTGGGAGGGCATCTCCACCCGGATGCGGGGCCAAGGGTTCGACCGCTCCCCTACCATGTGCACCGACAAGTGGCGCAACCTCCTCAAGGAGTTCAAGAAGGCTCGCAGCCACGCGAGGAACAACGGTGGCGGCTCCGCCGCCGTAGGGAATGGCAACGCCAACATGACGTACTACGAGGAGATCAACGACCTGCTCAAGCGCCGCGGGAAGGCGAGCGGCGGCGGCTGCTGCGTTGGCAATGGCAGTGTTTGTGTGAGTGGCGCCGGGAAGAGCCCCACATCCAACTCCAAGATCGAGTCCCACCTACAGTTCACGACAGATAACGGTTCGCCTCTGCATTGTGCTTTGCTTGATGAAACAGTGACTAGATGTGTCTTGAACTCCACATATCAGACTGTCAATGCAGAACTTTGGGTTTTGAGGTACAGTTCAACAATTTTGGTATATAGCACTTGAGTATTTATGCTGTTGCAATGGGTTATAATTGTGTGATGCCAGTCACACTTCAGTTGCTAGCAGGAACTTAAGCTGTCTGAGGGCCTTAGTGTCCAATTTCTTGAAATTTAGATTGCTATTGCATAATTCAGTGGCTGGTCATGGGTAGTTTGGTACATATGTGAAAATAATAATGGGTTGATCCATTCAAGCTTATTGAGCTGTTTAAGAAAATATGATGTAGACCTTAGTGGTAACACTATACCAGTATGATGTACGCAGTTGATTTCGTCTCCGAGTTCACTTATGTTGTGTGTAGAAGGATTAAAATCGCAATGCATCTTGCTCCGCAGGCGTAGCTTGGAATAGCAGTTCGTTACCATGCTTACTGGCTGAATATTTGAACTTTGTGCTTTATTTGATTTTGGTCACGGTATGTTTTGTAGCTAGTCTATATCTTTGCATTCAATCTAGGCTTTGAAGATGCCAACATACCCTTTGGTCCTGCTGAAGGTACTGAGCTATCCTACACATACAACAATTGCTACCCGTTTCTTTTAATTTATATCATTTAGTGATGACTGTGAATTTGTTGTTGACTTTGAATATACCCTTCATTGTTTTTTAGCAAATGGTAGATCGATACTGAGTATCGATGATCGTTTGGAGGATGACAGGCATCCGCTTCCCCTAGCAGCTGCTGATGCAGTTGCAACCAACGGTGTGAACCAATGGAATTGGAGAGACACCTCAACTAACGGTACTAATCTGCACATTTGCAAGTTAAATTGAATACAGTTGATTCATTGAATGAGTGGCCTGTAACTTCTCAATGCTGAGAATTTTTGGATAATTTGCAATTTTTGCTATCTCAATTTTGGTGTATAAACCGAATCAGATACAGTTCCTTATTTTTCTAAGGAACCTTATGGAAATAAAAGGTTTTAGACTCCTGAACGCAGTCAAATCTTAGTTCTTCAGATCGTACTTTTTCCTACAAAATCTAGAGGGTGGCAACATGTTAAAAGGTGACCTTTAAAGAAACTTTATGGTCGACCACAAGCTTATGCCATTCTTCCCCCGTATCTCCTCTCTTCTTTGCTCCTCAACACACACAACGGTTGGTGCTGATGCCACCGCCACTGCTGGTTGGAAGGCTTGCCACCGTCGGCTGATTTGGCTGTGTGGAGTTCGTCACTGGCTATCATCACCAAATTGGGGGGCCAGGCTTAGCAAGAAGCAAGCACTTCCTGGAGCTGTGGATGAAGAGGACGATGGTGAGTGGATTTCATGGGATTGGAGAGGTGAAGAGCAGCAGCAAAAGGGAGCGAGTGGCATCGGTGCGTGATGTGAGCGAGTTGTAGCGCCAAGAAGAGAGAAATCTTGGGGAGAGTTTGGGGTTGTAGGGTTGATTTTTTTTTATTAGAAAGTCAGGGCCACTTTAATGCTATATTTTACCATAACCATCGTATACAGAAAGTAACAAAGGCCAGCTTTTATTGAACCCCCACCTTATTGCTATTTGAGCTATGAACATTGCCCTTGCCTAGTTCTTGACAGGTCAGGTGGTGGGGACTTTAAACTTTCTTTGCACTAACTGCTATTCTACAGTTTGTTACATCTGATGAGATAAATCGATTGCCTAGAGAGATAAACATCTTTCTAACTCATATGTTAAGATTAGTTAGCGTTCAAGTAGCATACAAGTGGCTAGTTATCACTTAAATTCTACTGAAACATAATTCCAGCTAAAATTTGCAAATTATTCAATGTATAAGTAAAAATGGTTAGTTCAGTATGATTATAATTTGTTACTTTCTTTGGAATTCTGCATATACCCATACAGGTGGAGATAATCGGGGCACATTTGGTGGGAAAGTCATTTTAGTCAAGTGGGGTGATTATACTAGAAGAATAGGAATTGATGGTACTGCAGAAGCAATTAAGGAAGCCATCAAATCAGCATTTGGACTTAGAACAAGACGTGCTTTCTGGCTTGAAGATGAAGATGAGGTTGTCCGTACCTTGGACAGGGATATGCCAATCGGAACATAAACACTTCATCTTGATGATGGTAATTGTAAATCCTCTTCAGTTTATGGGTGTAGTGATGTTCTTATGCCTTGTCAAGGGAAATCGGCAAATCTGAAGAAAACAAAACCATCAGTCAAGGTTCAAATAGTCTATCACTACGTATAATGATTTCTCTTATTTTATTTTGGAACTCTTCTTCCACATGGATGATACAACATGTAACATAGGCCCCTAAAACTTATGTCGGTTTGCCTTTTATTATAAAGTGGGCCATGTTATTCATGATTGAGTTTTGTACATGAGGTTAGAGAAGAAAAAATGTTGTTCACAGTATTTCTGCAACTTGTAGTGTTTGGAACAACATGGGGTAATCTGTAGAGCTTTATCACTTTGGAGACTTTCCACTTCGCTTAGTGAAGCTTGACTAGAGAGTACTACTATCATGATGGCAATCTGTTTAATGCTGATCATTTTCAGGGGTGACAATTAAACTATGTGATGCAAACCGCATGCAAACCCCAGAAGACAAAACATTCTACACTGAGGATACTTCCTCACGTCCTGGTTGGGCACTCCTCAGGGAGTATAGTGGCTATAGGAACGTTGAAAGCCTGGGCGATCTCCGTCCTGGCGTGATTTATCAGGGGGTGACATCACTTGTGGATTGATTTTGCGACATTCGGCTGGGCAAGGAGGCATTGTACTGTCTTCGAAGTGGAAGCACAGCATGGTACTGCCATTCGATGTACTTCGAGTCAAGCCATCCTTTATTCTCAGATGATGTGTAAATATAGCCGGCAAACACTGTTGTGTAAATATAGATTAGTTGAGTTGAGTATATGCTATTGGAGTGTGCAGTATGTGATCCTCTAGGCAATTAGACTGTACTCCTCTATGTCATTACAGAAAACCTGATTGTGGCATAGGTCTCCCAAGTGGGAGACTGTCTGAACTTTTTTGTTTAGAACGTGCCTTGCACGTTTTTCATTAAGAAGTGTTGGATCGTTGCATCTAAAGCAGCAGTGAATGGATCTGGCAACGGAAGCCCTGGAACATGATGAATGACTATTGACGAAGTGTCTAACCCGATCGGGGCTGTGTTTCGCGGACTTGCGGTGGCGCATTTTTTGGTTCCTTGACGGCGCTGAAACGGTTGGAAGTTGGAACTGTGTGTTGCAGAGTTGTTGCAGCGGCAACTTCCTTGGCTGTCCACTTTGGGATTGGGTGTCTGGCCCATCCAGGTGGCATAAAAGGACAGGCACCTGTTCGACAATGAGGCAACGTTGACGGGAATCAAGTAGAGAGAGCGCCGCGCCGGTCATATGATATTTGGGGTGGGGTCCATACTCCATAGTGGTGTGGTCCAGTCCAGTTCACCGGAGAACACATCAGACTCGACGACAGTTATCTGCAGAACGCGCCGATCGGTGGATGCGGCGGCATGTACGGGCCGGACGGGATCGGGACGCGAAGCAATTGCGCGGTGGAGCGCGTGAACCGCTTGCCGTGCGAGCGCGAGCAGGGCCTGCAAGGCAATGCAATGGTGGTGCCGGGCACGCGAGTAACTGCAAGGACCAAAGCACACGAAGGAGGCGCGCGCGTGAACGGGGGTGACGGCGCTCGCCCGGCGTCCCCCTCGGCGTTAAGCTGGCTGCATGCGGGGCCGGCGGCGCGACGCGTCGCTAGTCCCTACGGTTGGGGGACAACGGGTCTTCCTGAAGGCGGGAAGGCCTGCTCCCCCTGCGGCAGGCCCAGGAGGACGGACATAGCAGGCGCGGGCCACCGGGACTCGGCGGCGCTCCGACAGCCGTGGCGAGAGGCGGGGGCAGCGTCCGTCGCGGCCCCGGGGGTGCCTAACTGCCGTCAGATGGAACGTGTGCGGCCGAGATCGGAAGCATAGTTGTCGACTCCCCTAGTCCCCTTCGTCTTCCTCGTCAGACTTGGGGTCCACGTTCACCAACCGATCGCGCCACTCGCGGGAGCTCCGCCGGCGTCCGCCGGCTCAGCTCCAGCCTCCAGACCCTATTTGGCTTATTCGCTGCTGCACGGCGCCATGCCTACCACAGGCGCTCGCTGCGCCTACGCCTGCGTCTCCACACCATAGGTGCGCAGGCGCGCAGCGCAGACGCAGAGCAGTGCTCGTTCAGCCAGGAGCCAGTCATGAGATTCTCAATGCTGGAGCAGAAAATTTTGCAGCTTTTAGGAACCCTAGGTGGTGTTTAGATATTTGGTGAAAAGTTTTTGGTAATAAATGCATCTTTGACCAATAATTAGAGGTATTAAATAGAGACAGTTTACAAAATTATGTTCGCAACCCTATGTAAATTCTCGAGACGAATCTAATGAGGTCTTTGACCACACAATTATATGACGATTAGAGGATGGTTACTGTAGAATTACTGTAGCAAATCATGGATTAGCTATGCTCATTAGATTCATCGTGTAAAGTTACACCCATCTATGAAAAGGTTTTGCAAATAGACTTCATTTAGTGTTTCATGCATACAAGATTCCCTGCCTTTAATGTTGGTGAAAAATTTTTAGAGCCTATCTAAACATGGCACTAGTACCGACTAGGATACAAAACTAAAAAAAAACAATTCTCAGCTAATCACAGCTCCACCCAACCCTTCCTCTATACAAAAAGGCCACCTACCTATGCACGATCCCTAATTAGTTCCATGATGAACAATGCTGCAGTCCTAGCAAAATCTATCTGGAGTGATTTAATTTCCAGAGGTCGGAAATCTCCACGGATCCTGCACCAAACCGCTGAAACCGCCACTCTGCCGGCGAAGCAACCAACCCGATTTCCTGCGCCGGAAATTCCGCTGCCATCCCTGCACTGACATGCCGCAAACGCGCAGCGAGCTCATCTCCGCGTGCGCACCGAGTTGGTCCTCCTGTCCGGGTTCAGCGGGCCGTGCCCCTGCCCCGGCGCCACGGCGCCGTACACCCGCTCCTGGAGCACCCGCGCGTCGGTGCCGATCCGGCGCACCTCCTCGTGCCGCGCGATGTGCTCGTTGCTGCGCTCCAGCGCCGACACGATCCTCGCGTACGGCGGGTGCACGTACGCCGAGCTCTCGTACGCGCCGCCGGCGTCGCTGCTCCTGCCCGTGTTGGCCGCCGGGTTCCTCCTGTAAGGAGGGGCCACGTACTGCCCGCGCTGGCCGCCGCCCAGGGTGTCGTGGAGAGCGGGCGCGCGCGCGTTGCCGCCGGCGAACTCCGTGGCGTGCCTCCTGTGCTGCGGGTGGTTGTTCTCGGGCGCGCCGTCCTGGAACAGCCGTGTTCCGGTGTCCCCGTGCCACTGGCCGGCGCCCGTGCCCACCGTGGAGGCTGCCCTCCTGTAGGATGGCCGGCGCTGCGGCGGCGCCGGCGGAGGCCAGACGACGTCCTCCAGTTCCCCGTCGCTCTGGTCGAACACGACTTCCTTCCCCTTGTAGGCCACGTCCGACCCGACCGAGGTTGCCGTGCTCCTGTCGCTCCACGAGGGCGACGGCGATGGAGACTTCTGCGGCCTCCACGACGGCGGCGCCGTCGAGTCGGTTGCCGGCGTGGTCTGCACGGGGCGCGCCTTGTCGTAGCCACCGCCCCTCGGCCCTTTCCCCTGTGATGACTCCGTCCGAGACAGTTCGACGGCAGCACGGGCGGCCATCGCGGCGAACGACGCGGACTTGAAGGCCGCCTCCGCCGCCATCCTGGCGTCGAAGTACTTGCTGTTGTTGGATTCCCTCAACACCTTCTCGTCCACGCTCAGAGCAAGGCTCGGGTTCACCTTCCCATCAACAGACTTCTGCGTCCCCCGCACCTGCAACGAAATCGATTCTTGAAATCAAATACCGCAAAAGATACTGAAATTCTGATGATCCTGTAGTGCGATCACGGCACAAACCTCACGACGATCCATCTTGAGCGCACTCTCCTGGACAGAATCTCTGGCTGGGGCATTCTTCGACTGTTCTTTTTCTCTCTGATTGTTGATCTGTGAGGTTGTGCGACCAAATTGGTGAATCTCTGTTGGGTTCTGAGGGAACTCCAGCAAGATGCCGTTCTCGGCGGCGATCTCCTTGGCCAACCTCCTCTTCTGCTCCAAGCTCGCCCTCTCGCCGGACAACCTCCGCACCAACTGCAACAAACGAACAGGGCAACAACCACGTCACATGCAGTTGGGGAGACAACCCGTAAAACTAAGCTAATTTAGTTGGAGGAAGTTAAAGCTACCGTGGGGTCGACGACGCCGGGGGCGCCGTCCTTGGCCGCCGCGGCGAAGTCACGGCCGAACTTGTCCGCCAGGATGGCGCGCGCGTCCAGCAGCTCCGGCAGCTCGCCGCAACGCGCCGACGCGAACATCAGCCCAGCCGCCGCGTCCTTGATCTCATCGCCGCATTCCCTGGGTTCCACCGAACGAACCAAATTCGCGATCTTTCCGTGTGAGACGGGGAAGCCGAGGAAACGGGGAATCGATCAAAACAACGAAACGAACACGAAGAGACTTGACTTGGGCACGTACTTGGGGTTGTCGAGCTGCGCGGCCTGCTCGATGAGGATTTTGCAGTAGAGCTCGATGACATCAAGGGCCTCCAGCACGTTGTCCTCATCGATCACCTGCTCCGCCTGCGCGACGACGAGGACGCACACGCCGCACCGTGTCAGTACCACGAACTAGCGAAAGGAAGGAGAAGGACACACGCGACGCGAACGGGGAGAGGCGTGCACTCACGCGGAGGAGCGCGCGGTCGAGGTGGCCGATGGAGAGGAGCTGCCCGACATCGCTGCGGGCGATGGAGCGGCGGCCGAGTCGCGGGCGGCGGACGGTGGCGAGGCGCGTGGCGGTGAGCTTGATCAGGGTCTTCAGCTTGGCGGTCTGCTTGGAGGTGCTCTTGCCGAAGAGACCCATGGCTGCTGCCTGCCTGCTGGGTGCTGGCCTGCTGCGAACGAACAGGGGGTGTTCGGTGGGTGGTGTGGCGGCGAACTGGTGAATGGTGATGCCCTGTTTCTTGCCCCCACCCTTTATACTGGTCACAGGAGGTGCCCTGCGGCGGCGAAGAAACCTGACTTGCTTGTGGAGTACGGAGTTTGCTCTGGACGGAAAAACATTGCGCGGCGCTGTTGTGCAGTGCAGCCGATGCTTCTTTGGGGGGTAGGGTCCATGTTTTGTACATGTTTTTTTTAAGGAACAAAGTTTTGTACATGTTGATTTCTGGTCCAGATCTCCCTCAGAATTACCATGCTTTGGAAACATGAACTGAGAATGGAAAACTTCAAATTGAAGACTTGGAATTCATCAAGGAGTATGGAACTATGGAAGAACTATCGGCATTTCATGGATTTTGCCTGGCATGCACCGATGGAGAAATGATTACAAGTGGCATGGAATTTTTTTTATAAAGAAAGAGCATCCTTTACGGGCTACAACTCCTACAATGTACTACCATGCTTTGGAAACATGCACTGAAAATGAGGAACTTCAAGATGAAGGCTGAACGTTCATCAGGTAAAAATTTAAACAGCATTATCTCCATTTCATGAAAATTTTCTGGAATACATTGAAGGAGATATAATTATAAGTGACATCAATTTGTTTTCTAAAAAGATCATATTTACGTGAAGAGGTCCAAATTACTCATCTCAATTATAATAGTCTGGATAAACCCCTGAACTATGACATTTGGTTCGATTTAATCTTAACACAATATGTCATTTTTGTTCCTTCATGCATAAGTAGAGTCTTAAGTTCAAATTATGCAAGATTAGTAGATATCAGAAGACATGTTAAGAAATTAAAGTGTACTTCAGATGCAAACTACTCCCTCCCTTCTCGTTTCTAAGGCGTATCATGGAAATCTACTTTTTTGGAGATGTAGGGCGCGCCCTCGGGGACTCAGCAGCCCAGCGCATCGGTACCCATGGAATTAATTGGTGTTTTTTTTTGAGAATGGAATTAATTGGTGTTGATTGCGTGAATACAAATCGCGAGTTTGTTGTCCAGTGTTTGCGGGGAAGAGACTGGCATGTGCGGTTGGGATCCTGGCGAGAGGTTAGCTGCTGACGGAATTGAAGGGAAACTTGCATGCGTACATGCATAATCCAAGGTTGCCTTGGTCTCTGGAATTTGAGATCATCCGCCTTAGAAAACCGAAGGGAGGGAGTATATAACAATTATGAACAATTATAAAATAGTTTTAAATATAGATTATGATGTCCGCTAGTACCCTGCAAAGTCTTAAATGATTAAAATTTAAATTTTGTATGAAGAAATAAAAATTATAAAATGCATTATGGGGTGAACCAAATAGCATAGTTTTAGTGTGTACATTGAATTCAAACATAATTTAGAGGACTTTCCGTTATAATTCGAGAGGTCTGCTCCGGTGCAGATATAATAGTTTGAAGGAAGTAATTTAGATTTTACCCTACTTAGGGTTACAACTCCTCAAAAGGTTATCCAAACAAAGTAAACATCAAGTGACATAATATTACGCAGCCATTCAACGTGAGATATATATCTACGAGGAACTTCATTGATCTTTCTTTTACTATAGTTATTCACAAGTGTTCGTGCGTGCTTGTGAACATATATAATGTGTTTCGAAATGAAAGTAAAACCTCTGCCTGGTTTTCTAAGAGAGCAACACCGTTTTGTTCAAAACAGACAATTCTAAGGCTCAATTCACGCATTGCAGGGCTCCAAAATCTTTGAAATCATAAAATGCAGTACAATCCATTCAAGAAGATATGAAATACCGTTGCTCAAAAAAAAAAAAGGCACTAGCAGATCTTCCTTGTGCAGTTGTGCCCGATCCTCTATCTCTAAGGAGATCCCCAATTGATAGACAGACGCTTCCGTGTACAGCCGTTGATGCTTTGCTTACTACTCCTACCCCCAATGGCCTAATCGTAGTTTATTAGTGCAGTTGGGGGGCGGCATCCGTGACGGCCAATCTGACAGCTGTAAAGCGGGATCCCGAGCACGTCGCCGTGGGCAAGACACGCCGCTGATCGAGCGCGGCGGATCGGAGTCGGAGCAAATTCGTGGCTTGCAGGCAAACGCCAGGGACCAAAACCATGCTTGATTGGTGGCTTTCCAAGCGACCAAATAGAGAGCTTTTGGTTAGCCCGCGACATGGGAATTGCATTTTGCTGGAGTCTGGAGAGCCACCTCAGCGTAATTCCTGCCCGCAGGGCACCCCATTCTGTACCAAATAGACGCGGTTTCTTGTGATGAGCTGCGTCGTCGGTGGTGTTGTTGCGTTTGGAATGGGCACAGTGGAAGTGCTAAGCGTGTATGGAGGCTGCGTATGCACAGTGTCACAGTGAGGTGTGTATGTGCAGACTACGTACAGCAGCTGAATTGTTTGAGCGTTGATTGCTGCGCGACTAAATCCTACTCCTATTTGCAAAATGTTTTAATTAGTTCCAGTGGGAGGTACTAGTATGTAGTAGTTGTACTAAAAAAACAATATACTCATTGACGAACGAACATCTAGTCGTCGTCGTGGTCTTTTCGGAAGGATAGAATAGAACATTCGATTTATTCCCTTTCGTACGTACACGGATCGATTCGGTGCCTGCGTTCATCCGACGCAGCTCTCTACGAGCCTATCCGACTACTATACTGCTGCACCCTTAAATTATGCCTCTCGGAAAGGAATTCGGCTGAGCACTCTCTTTACAGCCTGAAACCTTGGTGACCGGTGACGACTGACGAGGCAGCAAAGCAAAGGCAGTTGCCTGCATGGTCGGAGTAGTTTATGAAATTCCCTGGTGGTTGCCGGAATTTTCTCATGGGTGGCGTCGTCGCCCCGCGCCGCCATCGGCGTGGCACGGCCGCGCAAAAGCATCGGCGGCGCATCACGGCCTGTGAGCGTTAGCGTTAGCGAGTCGTTTAGTAGTAGCCCGCTTTGTTTACCAATCGATGCCCCAGTTTAGGGGTCAGTTAGGAGAAGTCCTCTTTGTTTACAAATTGACGCAGCTGTCAGCACGGCTGTGATGTGGTCGCGGAGCGCTCGGCAGGACGGCAAGGACGAGAGCGTCGTGAGAAGAAACCTAGCTCGCTCAGCTTGGAACACGTCGCCGTTGAGCGTTGAGCTGTCCGTCGAGTTCATCGAAGGTGAGGAGGCAAACAGTGTCGCCAAGATGACACTGCTTTTATCAGACCGATACAGAAAAGGCACTGAAGCAGGGAGAACGCTCGATATGTAGGGCTTCTTGGTCGTCAGGTCACATAGACTAATTTAGTTGCCATGGTTAATTCGTCCCGGATTGTGGTCTGGAGGCCATGACAGACTGACTGACAGACAGAAGAGTCCCAACAGGTGTACTGGAAACCTTTACAAGTCTCTGTCCCCGTCACTGGAAAAAACGGATTTCCAATCAGGCAAGGGACACACGAACGTCAAACAAACCGGCCGCTAATCAGACCGCTCCTCCATACAAAAGGCGACGCGGCATCAAACGAAAAACGGAAAAAGGCCCGTGCCTGGTCCGGTGGAGCCAAGGCGAGGCTCTCACCGATACCTGTCACTCGAGGAGGATGAGCTGCGTGCACCGGCGGCGGACCGGTTCACCGGAGCAGCGGAAAAGACTACGGGGTGAAGGAAAGGCTCCAGCTCCATCGTGCGGCCGGTTTCTTTATTCCGGTGATGGTTCTTGTGTAAAGCGACGCGCCGAGGCCGAGCCTTTCCCTTTGCCCTAGGCTGACGCCGACCCATGTACGTCGTCCGGTCGTCGTCCCCGTGCTCATCCACATGCTGCCTGCAGCTGAAGGCGATCGTGGCGAGTTTTATTCTTATCCCGATCGATATCTGTTAGATAATAAGTGATTAAACGGTATATTTTAATTTCATGATTAAATAGATATTTCAGTAATGGAAATATTGTGTGTGCAACATAGCATGCGCAAGTGTTCATGTTTAAACAACTATTAAACATAAACGTGTTCATGATTAAAATACGATTAAACATGAACGATAAGAATATCAGAAAATACCCAAAGGCGGGGCGGGTGACGGCGTCACCCGATGCGCCGTTATTCTCTGGGTTAACCATTTGGCTAACCGTCGGAGAACCTCAGTCGATGTAGTCGTACGAGATCGGTGCAGGAAGATGATCGCAGTGCAGATCACGGACGACCTTCAGGAAGTAGTCGAAGTAGTCGTACAGGGAGCGAGCAGTCGCGTCAAACGCTCCCCAAAAACCTTATCGCCCGCCTATCCCGAGCAGGATCTTCAGCAGCGGTCGAGGTTCCGGAGGCCTGCTCTCGCCGGTACCGTGCGCGCGGTGCAAGCGATGGGAATGCGGAACGCAGCAAAACAGAGAGGGAGAAGGGAGAGATCTCCTGAACAGGAGTATCTGATTGTGAATGTGCAAACGGAGAGGATGAGGGGGCATCCTTTTATAGCCCGAGGAGGACCTGCGGGGAGGCGCCCAGATCTAGATCTGGGACGCGGATTAGACGCGGTTCATCGAACCTGGACGCCTGCGGGTAAGGAAGGCATATCACCGTTTGAGAATATTCTGAGGATTATTCCTTCAACGGCAAAAGGTGTTTCCGCCCCGCAACACATCACGTCCGTCCGTCCGTCCGCTCACGACACGTCACGCCCACGCCCACGGCCTCGGCCCGGCCCGGCTTGGCGAGGCGAGCGAGCGCGCGCGCACGTGTGGCTCGCCAGTCTCCTTTTTTCAACTTCACAAGCGGTGTACGTTTTGTATACCTGTTAAGTCGAGTAAAACTCTCCTCAAATATCCTTACGGTATTATTCACTTTTATTCTCCCTAGCATTAAAGCAATGGGCTATAATTATTTAATTATTAAAACAAATGACTTAGGGTCTATTTATTTCAACAATCCCCACCAAGAATTATAAACTTCATTGGAAATGCCCTCATTATCCATCTCTGCCTTTGATATACCAGCACTACGGTGGAGACTGTTAAGTTGAACATCCACCAAGAGCTAAGGTTGCGCTTGTTCACGACTGAACAATGAACTATGCCTTAAATTGTCAGTCTTGTGTAAACAAGTTTGGCCAAAGTCCATTACTGATACTTGGCTGCGAAGCATCCCCGCGGATTAGAGCTTATAAGTCACACTCCGTGCCTCTTCATGAGTTTTCTAGAGATCACCCAAATCTCATAGACTATGACTAGTAGTTAGACTCATATAGGTGTGCTCCTTAAAGACATACTGTAGGACTATGTCTTTGCTTCAGAGATACAAATTCCCTTATTTATAAGAAGCCACTTGGAGCACATTAAGGTATGCACCATCCTGCCTTACAGATTTGAAAAGAAATGCATCTTCCCACGGAACGAGCCTATCAAAGGTTCTCTTCTCTCAGTTCAACCATAGCTTGTTTCGCTATCCTAAATCACGGGATCTCCGATCACATAGGACAGGTTACCACTGTGGAAAAACTCATGTGGGTCTCAAGCCCAGTTCCATAGATGCATTGTCTATCACATTTCGTGAAAGACCCTTTGTAAATTGATCTGCCAGATTCTTAGTTGTATTGATATAGTCCAAAGCTATAACACCGGTGTTTTCAACTTCCTGACAGATTTTAACCGCCTTTTGACATGTCTGGATGACTTCATGTTGTCATTTGAACTGTTCACCTTGATAATCACAGTTTGATTATCACAGTTCATTAGAATTGTCGGTATCAGTTTCTCAACTATCGGCAAGTCCATTAGGAGTTCACAAAGCCACTCAGCCTCGACAGTGGCAGTGTCTAATGATGCGAGTTCTGCTTCCATTGTAGACCTTGTTAGTATGGTCTGCTTGCAAGACTTCCAGGAAACAGCGCCACCTCTAAGTGTGAACACATATCCACTTGTGGCTTTTAACTCATCAGCGTCAGAGATCTAGTTTGCATCACTATATCCCTCTAAGACCTTGGGGTCACCGGAATAGTGAATTCCATAGCTCATTGTTCCTACTAGATAGCGCATTACCCTCTCAAGAGCACGCCAGTGTTCACTTCCCAGGTTTGCAACAAACCGGCTCTGTTTACTAACTGCGTATGCAATGTCGGGTCTAGTGGCGCTGGCTAGATATATTAATGAGCCAATGATCTGAGAGTACCTCAACTGATCTACCATTATTCTTAGATTCTTTTTCAGAACCAAGCTGGCATCATAAGGAGTTGGTGCGGTTTTGTAATCGCTATAGCCAAACCGGCTTAGAATCTTCTCAACATAGTGAGTCTAAGATAGAGTCACCCCACCATTTTCTCCCTTTATCAGCTTTGTGTTAAGGATAACATCAGCTTCTCCCAAATCTTTCATCTCAAAGTTTTGAGACAGAAAGTCTTTGACCTCCTTGATTACATCAAGATTTGTGCCAAAGATAAGTATGTCATCTACATACAGACACAAGATTACTCCTTCACCCCCACCAAAGCGATAGTATACACATTTGTCAGCTTCGTTCGCAACAAAGCCAACAGATGTCAAAGTTCTGTCGAACTTATCATGCCACTGCTTAGGAGCTTGCTTGAGGCCGTAGAGAGACTTTACCAGCCTACACACCATTCCTTCTTGACCCTTTGCTATAAATCCATCTGGTTGATCCATGTAGATCTCCTCTTCCAACTCTCCATTCAGGAAAGCTGTCTTAACGTCCATCTGATGGACGAGAAGACCATGAGATGCTGCCAGAGATAATAGCATTCGTATAGTGGTCAATCGAGCAACTGGTGAGTAGGTGTCAAAGAAGTCTTCCCCTTCCTTTTGGGTATAGCCCTTGGCCACAAGACTAGCCTTGTACTTATCAATAGTACCATCAGGCCTAAGTTTCTTTTTGAACACCCATTTGCACCCAACGGGTTTGCACCCATAGGGACGTTCAACGACCTCCCAAGTACCATTCGTCGTGATAGAGTCCATCTCATTCCTAACTACTTCCTTCCAATAGTCAGCATCAGGGGATGAGTAGGCCTCTTCAATGGTCTTAGGAGTGTCATCCACGAGGTATACGATGAAATCATCACCAAAGGACTTTTCAGTCCTCTGTCTCTTGCTCCTTCTAGGAGCCTCATCGTTATCCTCCTCCGGATGTTCAATAGGTGTGGGTAGGTCACATACTATCGACTCGGCAGGGTTATCCTTCTCGATAGACTCTTGCCTAGATGAACTCGTTTCATCTCTCATTGGAAATATGTCTTCAAATAATGTAGCATCTCTGGACTCCATAATTGAACCGACGAGAATGTCGTCCACGCCAGATTTTACTACCAAGAATCTATATCCAACGCTGTGAAAAGCATAACCTAGAAAGACACAGTCCACAGTCTTTGGTCTAAGCTTACTTTCTTGTTGATTGGCACGTTCACTTTGGCCAAGCAACCCCAGGTACGCAAGTATGAAAGAGGTAGCATCTTCTTCTCCCATTCCTCGAATGGTGTCACTTCCTTATTCTTTAAGGGTACACGGTTCAGGACATGACATGCTGTCATTATCGCCTCACCCCACCATGCCTTGGAAAGCCCCGCGGTTTCTAACATGGCATTCACCAAGTCAGTCAGCGTGCGGTTCTTTCTTTCGGCAATCCCATTGGATTGGGGTGAATATGGCGGTGTCCTCTCATGAACAATACTGTGTTCCTCACAGAATAAATCGAAAGCATTTGAGAAATATTCGCCACCTCGATCGGACCTAAGATGTTTAATCTTTCTCTCAAGTTGATTTTCTACTTCAGCTTTATAGATTTTAAAGGAATGTAAAGCTTCATCCTTTGATTTCAACAAATAGATATAACAAAATCTAGTGCAATCGTCTATTAAAGTCATGAAATACCTTTTACCTCTCTTTGTCAACACACCATTCATTTCGCTCAAATCGAAATGAATTAATTCTAGAGGTGCCAAGTTTCTCGCCTCAGCAGTCTTGTGTGGCTTGCGAGTTTGTTTTGATTCAACACATACATGGCACTTAGAATTTTTGACATAGGTAAACTTTGGAATTAAACTCAAACTAACTTAGCGCAACATACAGTCAAAATTAACATGACAAAACCTCGAATGTCAAACATTAGATTCATCATCGTTAACCACATGGTTCACAATGTTATTACAATTATCATCTGATAAAGAAAAGCGGAACAAGCCTCCACTATCATAGCCTTTTCCAACAAAGGTACCAAATTTAGAGATGAAACTTTTATTTGACTCAAAAACTAATTTAAACCCATCTCTACACAGTAGAGATCCGCTGACTAGATTCTTCTTGATGGTAGGGACATGCTGCACGTTCTTCAATTGCATTGTCTTTCCCGAAGTAAACTTCAGAGTGACCGTACCAACACCAAGAACACGCGCATGGGCACCGTTCCCCATCAACAAGGAGCCAGTCCCCCCGACCTGGTAAGAAGAAAACATAGAAATGTCAGCACGCACATGAATATTAGCTCATGTATCAATCCACCATTCTGGTGAGAGACAAACTGAAAGAACTGTAGGTAAAGAATTACCGTACCCTGATGTTCCTCCACCCTCGCTAATAACCATGTTTGCCGACTTAGGCATTTTACGATCCGGACACTTCCCAGCAAAGTGATCCGGACTCTCGCACACAAAGCACGTCTTATTTTGCCCCGCCCCTGCCACTTTCTTCTTCTTCTTTGCAGGCCCGTCGGCTTGATTAGCTTTGGGTGGGTTCTGTTGAGGCTTCTTCCTCTTGTTTTGCGGTTTGGGATTGACCCTCTGCACAAAGTTTGCGCTCGAGGGACCGGCCACTGCCTTTCCACATGTGTCTTTTGCTCTCGCCGTCTCCTCAACATCAAGACTAGCGACAAGGTCGTCAAAGCTAAACACCTGTCTCTTGTATTTTAGAGTCGTAGCAAAATCCCTCCAAGAGTGTGGTAATTTGGAGATAATAGCTCCAGCCACAAACTTTTCGGGCAACTCACATGGATTCTCTTTACTGTAGTCTTTGAGTTCTTTTGCTAGTCCCTGTATTTCATGAACCTGCTCCACTACCGGACGGTCTTCGACCATCTTGTAGTCTAGGAACTGTTCCATGGCGTACAGCTCACTACCAGCATCAGAAACTCCAAACTGAGCCTCAAGAGCCTCCCAGACCTCCTTCCCCGTCTTGTAACGGAGGTAGGTGTCAATCAGGTTGTCAGCCAGAATGCTGATGACAGCACCCCGGAACAAGCTATCGGCAGCTTGAAAAGCCTCAGCCGAGACACCCTCGGGAGCTGTTCCGGAGATAACGTACATCACTTTCATGGTTGTCAACCAAAGGGTGACCAGATCTCGCCACCGCTTGAAGTTGGAACCATCAAATGATTTTGGCTTAATGGAATTTGCGAAGCTAGCTACCGGAATCATCCTATCATCAATATAAGGTTTTTGGATTGTTAGATAATAGGTGATTAAACGGTATATTTTAATTCCATAATTAAAAAGATATTTCAGTAATGGAAATATTGTGTGTGCAACATAGCATGTGCAAGTGTTCATGTTTAAACAACTATTAAACATAAACGTATTCATGATTAAAATACGATTAAACATGAACGATAAGAAGATCAGAAAGTACCCAAAGGCGGGGCGGGTGACGACGTCACCCGATGCGCCGTTATTCTCTGGGTTAACCATTTGGCTAACCGTCGGAGAACCTCAGTCGATGTAGTTGTACGAGATCGGTGCAGGAAGATGATCGCAGTGCAGATCACGGACGGCCTTCAGAAAGTAGTCGAAGTAGTCGTACAAGGAGCGAGCAGTCGCGTCAAACGCTCCCCAAAAATCTTATCGCCCGCCTATCCCGAGCAGGATCTTCAGCAGCGGTCGAGGTTCCGGAGGCCTGCTCTCGCCGGTACCGTGCGCGCGGTGCAAGCGATGAGAATGCGGAACGCAGCAAAACAGAGAGGGAGAAGGGAGAGATCTCCTTAACAGGAGTATCTGATTGTGAATGTGCAAATGGAGAGGAGGAGGGGGCATCCTTTTATAGCCCGAAGAGGACCTGCGGGGAGGCGCCCAGATCTAGATCTGGGACGCGGTTCATCGAACCCGGACGCTTGCGGGTAAGGAAGACATATCACCGTTTGAGAATATTCTGAGGATTATTCCTTCAACGGCAAAAGGTGCTTCCGCCCCGCAACACATCACGTCCGTCCGCTCACGACACGTCACGCCCACGGCCTCGGCGCGGCGCGACGCGGCGAACGCGCGCGGCTTGCCAGTCTCCTTTTTTCAATTTCACAAGCGCTGTACGTTTTGTATACCTATTATGTCGAGTAAAAGTCTCCTCAAATATCCTTACGGTATTATTCACTTTTATTCTCCCTAGCATTAAAATAATAATTTATAATTCTTTAATTATTAAAATAAATGACTTAAGGTCCATTTATTTCAACAATATCGACCACCCTGCGGCGCAAGAATCTTGTTGAGCTTCGTGTCGCCGTTCTGATGATGGAAGTTGCCGAATTGGCATGCTCTGCTCGAACCAAACTGGATTAATCCTCCGTAGAAAATTGGAGCAGCCAAGAGGATGCAGCGCAGCAAGTACCAGTGTCACCGTGCAATTTCGCCGCGATGTGTCTGAACTCTGATGCATGCGCTGATGTGCGAACTGCGTCCTTGCCCCTTGATCCAACACACGGAATTCACCTCAACGTATGCACTCGATCTGCACGCCTTCCGATTCCATCCCTCGGACGTGTAGGCGTAGCGTCGGGCAATCAGCCGATCCGCCTGCAGAAATTTCAGAAGCAAAATCCGAACAAAGTTGCCACGGGAGTCAAATAACCGTGCAGCAAGAAACGCTTTTTCGGCATAAATTCCTGATGTGTGTACCATATGTGTACCGTGTACGTGCTCCGGTGCTCCATCTCTTCCAACGATGGCATTGCCGATTTGTTGTACTGCATCTTTCTTTGTTTACGACCGGTGGCCGGTGGGTGCCAAAAGGAAAGAGCGTCTGAGTTGGTGTGCGAATTGTCCTCATCCACCACGAGGTCGAGAGCTGCTAGAATCCATCGTCCAACAGTCTCGTGCGAATGTGATCGAGCGGCGCCACAAGCAATTCGGAAACCTGGGATCACCGTTGGCCCCCGCGACAGCGATGAATGTGGCGGAGTCGCAGCTAGACCACTGTCCTCACATCACCACAACTCCACAGTCTAGAAACTTGGTGACCGGTGACAAGTCAAGGCATAGTTGTATGCACAATCATATCAGAGTAATTTATGAATCCAAGCGCGCGCCTTTGGATGGCTAAGGTGTGATTTGTCGTCATGAGTGGCGCCGCACATCGGCATGGCACGGCCAAGCAAAAGCATCAACGACGACGACCCCATCATGGCCCGTGGAGCTTCTGCAGTCATTCAGTATTTCCGCTTTGTTTACCAACTGCTGCCACTTTCTTCAGTGCTTTTTTGTTGGCCACGGGAACATAGGGTATGCCTGTTTGAGCTGAAACTTTTGATCTTTTCGAAACGTCGTTGCAGATATTTTTTTGCTTTTGAAAAGCCAACACTAGTTTTAAGAAGAACCACGAAAAGCTTATACAATCAAGCTCTGTGATTTTTCATGAAAACTCAATTTTTCTATGACTCTAATATTTCGGAAGTTACACGAGAAAATCATTGTTTGTTTGAGCTTCTTCATTTACATTTTACATTGAAAAACTGCCGAGAAGCTCAAACAAATACTAGAGTGTTAGGCAGGGAGCGAGGACACGGGCGCGTTGCGTATTCTTTGAGAATCCAGAGCCCTCCTCGGTCCGGAACACGTCGTAGTCGTTTGGGCTGACCGCGGGAGCACACCTCTATCATCAGTAATTCAGTATCTTTTATCAAACGACGGAGAAAAAACTACTACTAATATGACTGTATGAGGGAAGGACTAGCAAGTAACTGCAGTTGACGTGCAAAGTGGCACCGCTTTTTACCGCAGTTTTGTTAGAGCAACTCCAGCAATAGCCCCTATTCAAAGGTCTCTACTTGTCAAGTAGGGGCTCTCCTTACTTTTCTGGGGCTTCACTTTTATGCTCAACTCCAGCAATAACCCCAACTTTGAAGCCCCTATTTTCTTCTGACGTGTGGGACCCACTCGTCAATGGGTTGTATCCTCTCCCAGACCCCCTCTCTCCTCTATCTCTCCCCAACACTCCTCTGTTTCTTCCCCCATGCTCCAGCCTCCAGCTCCCGTGGATGGCGATGCGGCACGGAGGAGCAGGGGCTCGACCCGCACGGCCCAGGCGGTGCAGCGCAGCGCAGCGGCGGCGTGGGTGGATCTCGCAGTGGCCGCTTCTTCTCCCCTGCCCGAGCTTGCGCGACCGGCGAATCGAGCTCCTGCCGACTGAATCGAGGTTGAGCGGCGCTGCAGCGGACGAGCCCGAGATCCGTCCGGGTGCGGGCCGTTCCTGTGCTGTTTGGTTGCTGAAATCGTCGTCGCGGTTCATGCAGGAGCTCGTGCTGTACGCCGCTAGTGCTGCCTTCAGCTGCCTCGTCCTTTTCACCGGCCTCCGCCACCTCGACCCCAACCGTGCCGCCTCCCAGAAGGCCGCGCAGCAGAAGAAGGAGATCGTCCGGCGGCCCCTCTTCTCCTCCCGGCCCCGCGCTTGTGTGTCCCTGATCTTCTCTTCCTCAAGCCCCGCGCCGCTCCTCCAGCTCGAGCAGCGGCGTGGATCTGCACGGGTGGAGTTCGGGCGAGGAGAAGGAGCAGCACCGACGCTGGTGGAGGAGCACGAGCGGCACCGGTGGAGCTTCAGGCTCGTCGATTCGAGGGCCGACCGGGCTAGTAGGCAGCACAGGCTCGTCGATTTGCTCCGCCTCCCCGTGGTGCTTGCTCGCCGGAGGGAGGATGGAGAGAAGGGGAGGAGGCGGCCGCAAGGAGCCCCGCGTGAATGGAGGGATGGGGAGGAGAAGGGAGGGAGACACGGGCTCCGGCGGCGGCGCTCCATCTCCTCCGACGGCGGGGGGATCCCGAGCTTCGACGGGAAGAGCGAGCTCCGCTCGGTGGCGCGCGGGGCCAAACCGCCAACCACCGAGTAGGGGCTCCCTTCTCCACCCGCAGGAGAAGGGGCCGGAGGGGGGATCTAGGGGGTGTGAACAGTGTTGAGGGGCGCAGTAGGGGCTCTGCTGGACTGCGATTTTTTACTTTCGGCCCCTACTTTTCGAGTAGAGGGTGGAATAAGGGGTATGCTGGAGTTGCTCTTAGACTGTTTGCGGAAGCATCTGATATTTTGGTCGATCGTACGTACCCGTGGTTGGTTCGTTACAGCGAGTAGGGCCTAACAGCGAGGTCAACTCTGACAGCATGCACAATGTGCCCCTCTGGCTGGCCGACTGCAAATCCATGAACCGAGAGCTAGAGGGAACCAGCACCAGTGGTTGGTTGGTCAGTATGTTAGAAAAACATGCATTGCTGCCGAACGAACAAACCGGCCGCTAACCACACACACACCGCTCCATGGGGAGGCGACACAGCATGAAACGGAAAAAGACTAGACGTGATCATGCGTGCGTAGTAGCGCAACAAGACAGCAGCGTGATCTTTCAATTATTAGAGCAACTCCAGCAGGGGTCTGTAAATTAAGGTCTCTAAAACTCATTTGGAGGTCCAACTGCAAAAAATAGAGGTCTAAAATTGACACACAACTCCAGCAAGGATATCAATTCAGGCCTCTATTTTAAGGTGGACCCATCTGTCTTTCACCACGGCGCACGCATCCAGCTCCCTCTCGGTCAACACCGTCGCCGGCACTCTGCTCCACCTTCTCCGCCTCCGGCCGCCGTCGCCCCAGCTGCACGGAGCTCCGCTCCCCCTGCGCTCGCCGCTTGGAGCCGCTCGAAGGCGAGCCCCCCCAGGCCGCCTAGATCTCCGGCCATGGACGACGACGCTGCGGCCTCCCGTCGCCCTCGCCTCGGTCCAGGCCGCCTGGGACGCGCTCCTGCCACGTCGAGCTCGTCGCTCCGGATCGATGAAGAGGTGGCGCTCTCCCTCGATGGCGTCTAGTAGCAGCAGTTCCTACGCGCCCTTAATCTCCCGCGGCTTTGGCCGCGGCACGTGCAGCTCCGGAGGTCCTCCGCGACGGTCGCGCTGCTGCTGCTGATGGCCGCCTGCTGCCTCGATGCGCGGGCGCCGCTACTGCTATTGCTGCCCGACCGGTCGAGCTCGGCGCCGCAGACCGGGCACCCTCACGGCAGCCTCGCGGGGTCCGCAGGGGAGGAGACGTCGGCCTTGCTGGGCGGCATACGCCGGGGCGGAGGCGGGCAGCGATGTGGGGAACAGAGGAGGACGCGATTCTCGACGGCGGCGCGGCCCAGCTTGCCCTTCTTGGCGAGCACGCGCCGGACACCTGCGGCTCGAGAGGACGCTGGACACAACGGCGAGATGCGAGAGGGAGGGGGGACGAAAAATCGGTGGGGCCCACGTTTTGGAGGGGGGAGTAGAGGGCCTCCAGAAATGGAGGTTGAGAGGGGAAATTTGGAGGGGCATGCAAAATGGAGGTCCATTTGGAGGCTTTGCTGGAGTTGATTTTTTACACCAAACCTCCAAATTTTAGAGTAGAGGCCCATATGGAGGCCCCCACTGGAGTTGCTCTTAGCATGCTAAAAAGGATTAGAAAAAGTGTCATGGGTGGTGGATCCAAGGCAAAGGAAGCCTGGAAAGGACCGATACTAGCTGCTAGAGGAGGTTGGGTTGGGACTTGGGAGTGGCTCTGAGTGCAAGAAAAGGCTAAACCAAAAGGTTCCATCGCTCGCGCTCCTTCTTTATTCCGGTGAAGGTTCTGCAGGTTCCGCTCGTGTAAAGCGACGCGCCGAGCATGTCTGCTCGTCATCTACCTGTCGTAAACAAACAACGCAGGACACCGCGTCGTATCCTATCCAGCCGACCAGCACAAGCCGGAATCGTTCACAGGACAGGAATAGCAAATTAACGAGGCAAAACCAAGCAGCCGAGGCCAGCAGGCAGCAGCTACCTGGTACGGGCAATGCGCCTGCGATTCCCGTGAGCGGACGCGCAAGCGCAATGCAAATTCGCCATGATGTCTGATGCGGGCGCCGAGATGCGCAGCACGCTGGCACACGGATCTCTCCAGCACCAACTGCACCTCGACGTTGTAGCTCGGGCACGCCTGCCTCGCGGCATCTTTCCCTCCGACGTGTACCGTCGGGCGATCACCAATCGATCCACCTCGACCTAATTCATAATCGAATCCGATAAAGTACTTGCCGCACGAGTCAAATCAAATACCCGCGCAGCAAGAAACGCTTCTTCGCCTGAATTTCCCCGTTGAGTGTACCCCTGGCGTACGTGTGCTCTTCCGGCGACGCCGTGTTGCCGATCTTGTTGTCCTGTGTTGTTTGTTTACGACAGGTGGGTGCCAAAAGCGGCGCGCCCCGTTGAGTGGAGCTACAAGCAAATCCAAAGCCTGAGATCACCGTTGGACCCCTGACAACGACGAGTGAGACAGTGAGTACGTTGATGATCAACTCCATTTTTTTATTATTATTTTAGGGAGAGAGCCCGAGAGCCGACGTTGGATTTCGGCCCATCTTACGCTTCTTTTCTCAGCTCGGCTTTGTATAATTTCAGCCCATTGTTAACTTGGCTGCAGCAGTCCTTTGAATCAATAGCCCATTAGCCCGTTTCCCAAAAATAAACGTGCGAGCACTCCGCCCACACACACACAGTGGAAGGGGAGAGAAAAAAACCTCGCCGTCCATGTCCGCGTCCCCTTCCAAGGGCGCTAGGGTTTAACCCAACTGCTCGATCTATCCCTTCCCAGTCCGATTCGGTAGCGTCGGGGCGGCGACATGGGGTTCCTCGAGGAGGCCAGGGAGAATCACGTCAAGAAGAAGGTCGAGGAAGGTCAGTCCAGCATCATCCCTTCCGTGCTTATCGAGCCTTTTGATTTGTTGATTTAGGCATCCTTGGCTGCGCGCAGAGCAGAGCTCGTACTAGTTCCGTGACACATTAGGAATCGCCTCAGCTGGTTCTGCTTGCTCAAGTTCCAACAAAACTCCTGAAATGATGCACCGAGGGTCTTATGTTGGCCGCTTAGCTTGTCCGGACAATGTATTTGTTCGTTTTTTGTGCTTACAAAGGTGGTTTGCAGGGAATTCGATCAAATTGGTGCTATTACCTTCTGTTATTAAGCAGTGTAGTACTAATTAGTAGAGCAGATTCAAACAATCAAACTGCATTTTGAGTTCCCATCTGTGTGGGTGACTGTTAAAAACCTTTATCTGCTAGAGCTTATGATACAGTTTTGATTCACTCTGAGTTAAGATCATAGCTGCGCTATCTACAGAATTGTATAACTACATTCCGCATCATTCTTGAAGAAGCTTATTGGCTTCAGCAATTTTCTATGGGTAAGCCTAAGCCATTAGTAAATTTTTAGGGTGACATGCTGTCACGCAGAGACTATTGTCCAGTTAATTATTTTTGTTCAGTGGAAAGACGGTATCCTTCCACCCGCCAATACCATCTTCTGACTTGGAATTTGTGCTAAAGCCTAAGCTAGCTTCTAGTCAGTACTCAACCTCCTGTATCTGTTCTCTCTCCACCATGTAGCAAACTAATGACATGGCAAGTCCTGTAGCCTACTAACATGTCCTTGTTGAGGATCTCTTTAGTGTTAACATTTTTTTCTACTTTTCAAGATTGTGGACTGGAATATTCTAGTTATTTTCTTCGAAATTGTCCTGTAAAGATCAGTATCTTGGTTTCTAACAGTTAAATCTTATCCATTTGGGTTTTCAGCTTTGCGCAGCAAAATGAAACAAAAGGCCCTTAAGGAATGTGATTTTTATTGTTCAAAGTATGCTGAGTGTGCTAAAGGAAGAACATTTTCTGTGGTATGGCAATGCCGTAAACAAGCGAAAGAGTTGAATGAATGCCTTCATCAGTTGTAAGTACTCATTAGTCATTCCATATGTGTTTGGAATAATCATGAAAGTGGCTTCTCTGTTCTTGTTTGATTCTGTTATGTAAGGTAAAATTGCATTCACATTTAATGTTTACAAGTTCAAAAGTTGCTCCTGTTTTTCATTTTGGACATTGTTACTGTCTGCAAGATGTTATGTTTAGTTGTTCATAGGATGCCATTGTGGAGGTTTGATTTGATTTCTAAAGCTGGTACCACTCTAGTTGTTAGTTTTGTTACTAAAATGTTATCTTAACAGTAGGTACATGGTGCAACTGGATTTTGATATGGTTATTTTCTAGCATTTACAAGTTAGAAATATTTAAGAATTCTGGCATTGCCGGATATTGTTACTGGTGGCATCATGGTCTCATTTATCTTTTAATTTAACATCACCAGGCAATACCAATGGTAGGTGATAGGTGATTTCCCCGGCTATATAAATAATGTATTCACAGTTTGAGGATCCTAGTAATGTTTTTCTGATTAATTCAAATGGGAAGAATCTAAATTGAGTTGTGTTGCTAATCATTGTGAGCTTCTGACCCGAATTTGAGTACCTTTTTGTAATGATTATGTGACCATATTTAGTTAGACTGCACTAAGATTTTGATTAAATGATTTTGTGTGTTGATTGTTCTTTGTTAGTTTGTTTTCATCAGTTTGGGGAGACATCACACTATATTCTCGAAGATGTTTCACTTTTTAAACTTTTTCCTTTCTAGAAGCTGCATATTCCATATCTTAACCAAACTACCATTGGCGTGACAAACACGCCACATTCATGTGAATATTCACTATGTGCTTTGTATGCCTGGCAGCACAAATGATTCAGTCCTGGAAGAAATGAAGAAAGCATACATGGTTGAGCAAGAGAGCAAGGAGATGAAACAATAAGCATTACACAATGGACAATGGGCATCACATTGTTCTTGTTTGTACGTATACTGTTGCTTTTGGTGCAATTCATGCATAACCTGAAATTAGCATAAGGCATCATTGTCTAAGTTTCTGTCAATACACAATATCGGATGTTACCGTCTGTTTCAATTTTCATCTCAAATAGATTTCTTATTGGATTATGATAATTCAGTTGCTTTTTGTTTCCCTTCTACTGTTAAATCTGATTTTGCCATTAGTGTGGAAGATATTGGATTCAGAATCAAATCATGTTTGCATATATTTGACTTTACAAGAGTAGTACAAATTAAGCAGCGGATGGGATTGCATTTTAGTCCAAATTAACCTACTGACACAGAAAGCATTAGAAATGGAAACACCACTGACCAGAACTGATAACCAATAGGAAATCAAGTTCACATCATCGTCCTCCTGAGAGGTCTGATCCTGGACCAATGCTCGTCGCAAATGACGATGCATCCAACATGGCATATGAGTCAAATCCCTCATTCTGCACAAACATCAGACTGCTATAATCCAGATTTGTCACTGTCATCTCTGGGACTGCCACAGTACCATCAAGGTACTGCAGGACTTGTCGCATGTTTGGTCGTTCATTAGCCATCGGTTGTGAGCAAAGGAGCCCCAGTTTCAGAACCAAGTCTGCCTCTTCTGCGATGTACTCACCACAGAGCTGTGGATCCACTGTCTCAAGAATTGCTCCTCTGTTCCAGTGCTCGAGTACCCAATCCAGCAGCACAACCTGGTCAAGCTCCAGGGGTCTCCTTCCACATGTCACCTCCAACAGAAAGATCCCAAATGCAAAAACGTCTGTTCCTGGTGATGCTTTTCCTATGCGGAGCAGCTCAGGGGAGATATAACCCATGGTGCCAACAACACGTGTGGTCCTTGGATTAGTGCCATGGTCATACAACTTTGCAAGGCCGAAGTCACCTAAACATCCATTCATCTCACTATCGAGAAGAACATTGCTTGCCTTGATATCTCGGTGCACAACGACCTGTTCCCAATCCTCGTGGAGGTACAACAAACCAGATGCAATGCCTTTGATGATATGGAACCTTGTGTTCCAACTTAGAACAGGTCTGTTCCGATCATACAAGTGCTTGTCGAGGCTACCATTTGACATGTAGTCATAGACCAAGAGAAGTTCACCTTTGCGGCGGCAATAGCCAAGTAGCTGCACTAGATTCCTGTGTCGAAGCCGTCCCATGCTAACAATTTCTGCTATGAACTCTTTCATCCCTTGCTTAGAATCATGTGACACCCTCTTTACTGCAATCTCTAATTTAGATTGTGGAAGGATTCCTTTGTACACTCTACCAAATCCCCCTACCCCAAGCAATTGTTTGCTCACAAACCCTTCAGTAGCATGGAAGAGGTCCTTGTAAGAATACCGGTGCGGCCCAAACTCTACCTCCCAATCTTCATGAAGCTCGGCATACCTCAACCATCTCCGTACAAACATGAAGACAACAGTGAGCAATGCGACAATGAAACCAGCTGTGGCTAATGGCAGCACTATGACCAAAATTTCAGTTAGGGAGCGCTTCTGCTGAGGTAATTTTGGCAGTGCAGGTAGGTTAGATGAGTTGAGGACAGGTGCTGCTCCATTCAAGCTGAAGCTCCATCCAAGTACGTAATGGTAAGCAATGGAGAGACCTGTGGCAGATGAGAACCCAACATATGATGTACCAGTTACTATATCTGAAAGGTTGAGGGCGGCTGACAGTAAAGGTTCCGTTGGCTTCTCAACTCCCAGAGGAGCTAAGGTTACATTAAGCTCCATGGCCTGGCCGTTGTAGTCCACCCACACCTGCATCACCTTGCGACTGATTAGTGTCAGGTTCAGAAACTTCCCAGTGCCCTCTTCGTGGTAGCCAGCTGTGTGGGACTTCACCGACTGGAGATTGTTCACATCAATGCCGATGTGGTTGCTGTCGATGTCATGGAACTCAGGGCTGAGTACTGTATCAAGCTCGATGGCGAGGATGTGATTACTGGCCTTGCCATTGTTGCTGATGTTGAGGAGCCCCATGTACTGTGCTCCAGTGGCTGCCGAGAGGTTGCTGTTGGGTGCAACCACAAAGGCAAGGCCATGGTCGCTCAGCTGGGTATGCTCGGAGATGATGGTGAAGACGAAAGTGGCTGAGAAGGAAGCAACAGTCGTGCTGTTTGCAGGCACATGGAAGAGGAGAGGAGTCGGGAAGAACGCGTGGCCTTTGGTGTGCTTGTCGTTGGTTAGAGCAAGCAGGCCAGTCGGTGTAACCATGGCGGCACCATCAAGTGTAAGGTTTGCACCGGCGAAGCCTTCAAAGGAAAACTGCCCATGACTGGCAGGTGAAACAAGCTTGATTTTGTGGAGGACAACGAGCAGAAGGAAGGGGATGAACCTGATGTTAACCATGCGTGCCGTGACGCATGAGCAGGGTAAACTTCTCGAACCTTATCACTGGAGTGGCCTATTAGATGTGGAGTACGTGTTGTTGAATTGGAATGTCAGAGTCACTGGTGGCCTTATTCCAAGTCAATTCAACAAAGCAATATGCCATCACCAATAGATGTCTACCTCATGTACCTTCCTGGAAAGGATGTTCGTTGAAAGCTCACTACAATACATTATGACTAGCTGCTCTTGTCTTCTTACTCTGCCGGCCGTAATTTTTTACTATGACCCGTTCTCACATGTGTAATCAGCGACAGCAAAACCTCTGTCAGCTAGTCCCGAAGTCCACAAGATTTCGACGTAATACATGGCATGCACTATGCTTATTTTATCATTCAGACTAGACAACAAATTCATATTTGTCAGACACATTATTTTGTTCACCAGATTTGTTATGGGAAGTTATCAGAGTATAAAACAATCTGCATCCTCTCTGCTTCATATCATCCTTACACATGTGTATGCAGTCTGGGGCAACGAAACAGGTTAGGGAAGCTACGTGCGCCATCTTTTACCTTCCTCCCGACAGAGCGCTAGACATGGTCCCAACGCTTGACGCCAAAGACGACTCACACTCCATGGCATCCGGGTCAAGCCCTTGTTCTTTCATCGTTGTCGTCATACTGAAGTTCGTGTGCTCCTCCGGGAAGGCCATGTCGCCGTCAAGGCACTGCACAACTCGCCGCATGCTAGGCCTCGCGCTGGCCAGCGGATGCGAGCAGAGCAGGCCAAGCTTGAGCACCAGCTCGACCTCCTCTTCGGCATAGTCATTTCCAAGCCTCGGGTCAGCTGCTTCCACGATCAAGCCGTTGCGCCAATGGTCGAGCACCCAGTCCACGAGCACGGCCGGGTTCCCTTGAGCATCCTCCTCCACGGGCGGCCGCCCACACGCGACCTCCAGAAGGAACACCCCGAACGCAAACACATCGGTGGACGGTGTTGCCTTGGCTCTGTGACCGAGCTCGGGGGCTAGGTACCCCATGGTGCCAACCACATGGGTGGTGTTCGGGTCCGTGCCGTGGTCGTACAACCTTGCAAGGCCGAAATCACCCAGCCGGCCGTTCATCTCCGCGTCGAGTAGCACATTGCTGGCTTTGATGTCTCGGTGGATGACGACCTTCTCCCAATCTTCGTGGAGATACAGCAGGCCTGAGGCTACACCTTTGATTATCTTGAACCTTTGGCCCCAATCCAAAGTAGGTCTGTCTCGGTCGTGCATAAACTTGTCGAGGCTGCCGTTTGGCATGTGGTCGTAAACCAAGAGGAGCTCACCTTTCCGCCGGCAATAGCCGAGCAACTGCACGACGTTCCGGTGCCGGAGGCGTCCAAGGCTCACGACCTCGGCGATGAACTCCTTCATCCCTTGCCTCGACTCGTGCGAGACCCGCTTGACGGCAACCTTCATCTTGGATTTGGGGAGAACGCCCATGTACACACTCCCGAATCCTCCTCTCCCAAGCAAGTTCTTGTCTTTGAAACCATCCGTCGCGTAGAAGAGATCCTTGTACGCGAAGCGATGCTGCCCGAAGCCAGCCTCCCAATCCTCACGCAGCTCGGCGAACTTTGCTCGGCGTTTGGTGATGACAACGGCCGCCGCGGCCAATGCGAGAACGAACACCGAAGATGCGATTGGCAGGACTACCTCAAGGATCTTTGACCTGTTCTTGCTTGCCGGCGTGCGTGGCAGAGCCGGCAGCGACGAGATGTTGAGAGCCGGGGCCGTGCCGTTCATCTTGAAGCTCCAGCCCAGCACGTAGTGGTGCGAGAAGATTATCCCCGTCGACGACGAGAAGCCGACGTACGCGAGGTCCGTGATCACCGCCGAGAGGTTGACGACGGTGGACAGGAGGGGTTTCTTTGGCTTGGGCATCTCGACAGGGGCCATGGTCACGTTGAGCTCCATGGTCTGGCCATCGTACTCCACCCACACCTGCATGGCCTTGCAGCTGATCAGGCTCAGGTTTCGGAACGAGCCGGTCTCGTCGTCGTAGTAGCCGGCGGAGGCCGCTCGCACGGAGGTGAGGCTGTTGACGTCGACCCCGACGTGGTTGTCGTCGATGTCCCGGAACTCCGCGTTGAGCACGGTGTCGAGCTCGACGGCGAAGAGGTGGTCCCTCGCGTTGCCGTTGTCGGAGGCGTTGACGAGGCCCAGGAAGTGGCCCGGCAGCGCCGTGGAGAAGTCCCTGGTCTCGGAGACGACGAAGGCCATGCCTTGGCTGCTCACGTCGGCGTACTGGCCGATGATGCCGAACACGAAGGCCGTGGAGAAGGACGTCACGGCGGCGTGGTTGCTGTCGTTGCCGTGGAAGCGCAGCGGGGTGGGGTAGAACGCGTGCCCCTTCAGCGCCGTCGTGCCGTTGGTCAGCATGAGCAGGCCGTCCTGCGTGACGGTGGCCATGCCGTCGAGGGAGAGGTTCGCGCCGGAGAAGCCGTTGAAGGTGAACACCGTCTCGTTCATGGCGGCCACGAGGTGGTCAACTGTGACGACGAGGAGGAAGAATGCTGGGAGCAGAGTCATGGCTTTGATCGGCTGCACCTGGCCTTCAAGAAACTAGGACTGAAATAGCTGATTCAGAGTTCAGGAGGCCTCGCTCGTGAGACCAGCAGAACCGGTTCTATGCTGGCCTGAAAAACAGATGAAAGCTCACTGGTTACTCTCAGTAGTGTGTCTGTACAGTTTGCTGCGTTACACCGGACAAGATGACAGTGTCTGTCATTTGACTATCGAATTCCTCTGTCAAAGAGACGCAGAGTCCCCGGCGTCGCCAACTCGTCAGTGTTTCTTTCTCATGGTTGGTGGCGGTTTGAATAATGATCGGGTTAGTGTTTACTGCAAGCGTTGCTGACTGAATGACTGATCTCCTTAGAAATGACTGCACGTTGTGAAGTGTCCTTTGAAGATGAAAAAAATAGGAATATGTTAATTTCCCTGCCACATGAGTATTAGTGTATTACCGTATATGTACTCCTTCGGTTCTTAATTTAATTCATTTTTGAACTAATTTGTTTAATAGTTAATTCATTTTTGAACTAATTTGTTTATCCTAAACGTGATATATTTAGAAACGGAGGGAGTATTCAGAAGCAGTTAGTACTTGTAGACTGACCTACTTTGGGCCTAAAGTAGCCCACCCAATAAGTCGGAATAAAAAGGAAAAAGTCTGTTTTACCTCCCTCAACGCAGCACCGAGTCCACCTTTCCTCCCCAGACTCGAAAACCGGGTGAACTACCTCCCTCAAGTTTCAAAACTGTTTACATTACCTCCTTGTCCAGATTATAAGCGGTTTTCAAAAGTGGTTTTGTCTTTTTAATTAAAAATAAATCTCATAAATATTTTTTAAACCACAGAAATTGTCCCTAAGCTTTTAAAAATTGTTAGAAATTTTTTAGAGATGAATTGGGACACAAGAATCTAAATAAAATATTTAAAAACTAGCAAAAATGTCTTTAAAATTTCCTAAAATTTAAATGTAGCTCTAGAAAAAATGAAAATATGTTGAAAAAAATTAAACCATCATAAAATTTTCTAATCACACCTGAAATACTTTTTAGAAATAAAAGCATGAAATGAAGTCAACATGAATACATTCAGCATAAAATGTAGTCAACCATCATGCATGTAACATATTAATTTTGAATGCATTTTCGGTGAATGTATTCATGTCTTCTTCATTTCATGTTTTTAGTACGAAAAGTATTCAAGATTTAATTTTATGTAGGTTAAATCTAAATCTAATAGACATTTTTCACAAGTTTAAATGTTTTATTTAGATTTCTTGCTCCTATTCCATCTTTAGGATTTTTTCTCAAAATTTTTAAAAGCTTAGAGATATTTTTCGTGATTCAATAACCTCATTAAGTATTTACCAGATTTATGTTTAATTGAAAATGACAAAGCCGGATATGAAAACCGCTTATAACAAGGGTAGGGAGGTAAATTGAATGGTTTTGATAGTTAAGGGAGGTAGTTCACCCGGTTTTTCGGTCTGAGGAGGAAACGTGGACTCGGTGTTACGTTCAGGGAGGTAAAACAGACTTTTTCCGAATAAAAACAACAGAAGAAGTCTCTTGTTAAGCCCAAAACAAAATGGCCGGCCCAAGTCCCACATTAAGTCCTGTTAATTTCTTGTTTAGACTTTACTCCCTTGCCAAATTTCTTTTTTTTTCTTTTTGTCGCCTTCTACAAGATTCACTGCAATACCAGGTAGTGTCCTTTTAAGTCCTGGTCTATTTTTTTTTTCGAGCTGAACTGAGTGGAGATATAGGCCATGAATGGATGCAAGGTGTTAGTGTTAGTGGTAGTGGTAGTTTTTTGCACCCCCAAGTAACACCTAACAAATTAACACCTTGGATGAATTGATACTTGTGTTAGTTTGGTGTTACTTTGCATGTCATGCTACTTTTGCAATCATTGGAGGATCCAAATCTGCCTCATGTGTGCGATCTGGGCTGAAGGAGACCTTGTTGCCCTCCGTGTGGCCACTAGCCACACCATCAGAATGCACCCACACACAAATAACAGAAGCTGCTGCCCCAATTCATCATATGATGGCTCAAACAAATTTGTCCATGCACATAAATTCAACATAATTGTCTCACTCAAACATACAAATATGAATGTTCTAAAAAAAATACAAATATCAAGTAGTTCAAGGAAAATAACAATTGCAGTTCATACAAGGAAAAACACTCAATTAAACAACGCACTAGCCAGTTCATCACGGAAGGCATTCATGTTGGCATCTTCAACAAGAGGTTCGTCATTTGGCCACGATGGATCACCTTGGTTAGGCATTGGATTAAAATTTGCATCACCATCACATCTCTGGAAATCCCTATCCTCAATTCTACTCTCTCTAATGTAATTGTGAAGCGCCATACAAGCAACAATTATTCTAGTTTGCTTCCTCGCTGGAAACCTTGGCATGCTCAACAAAATCCTAAACTTCATCTTCAAAACTCCAAAAGAGCGTTCAATGACATTCCTAACTTGAGCATGTGCATGATTAAAGGTTTCCTTTATACCTGTTGGCGGATGGCCGTTTTGCCATTGCTCGACATGGTACCGTGTACATCTATATGGTGACAGGTACCCCGGCTGGTTTATATACCCCGCATCAACAACGTAGTATTTACCTACAAGGTCAACAGACAGTTAAACACTAAGACTGAAATGAACAATTGCAATCTAAACAAATGCAGAAGCAAACCTTGTGGTGGATGGGGGAATTTGTGATGATGAGTAGTCATAGCATCTTTGAAAACCCTCATGTCATGTGCTGAACCAGGCCATCCCGCCAAAACAAAGGTAAATCTCATGTCGAAATCACATACAGCCATCACATTCTGACTTGTTTCATTGTGCCTGTTCAAGTGTGCAATCTTGGTCCTATTTGGTACCACCATCTTGATATGGGTTCCATCAATAGCTCCTATGCAATCATTGAAGTGTGGCCAAAAAGAGGGATTTTCTAAGTGTGGGTGCGCCTCCGAAAATGTTGGGTCCTTAGGTACAATTATGTCTTTAGCTAACCTAAGGACACATGTGAGAACTTTGTTGAAAGTTCGGGTTATTGTCTCCATAGACCTTTTGAATCTGTCTTCTGCCTGTCTAATAGATTGTGGTGCCCCAACTATCCATAAGAACATAGCTAAAGCCTCTATGGATGACATTCTACTACTGTCTTCCAACCCATATGACTGGACTAAGGTATTATGCAATCTGTTAAATAATGGTCTCTCTACCCGAAACATGTTGTAGCAAAAAGGCTCTCGAGCTAGTGTCCTCATAACCCACACAATCCCGCTATCACCCTCGGCACATCAACACAATCTTATCCTCACTAGATGATGTGCTGCCATCATGACCATCCTCATCCATCATGTTGCCCTCATCCATCATGTCCTGTAAAATTCATAAATAAAAACATGTTAGTAGGCATACAGATAGCACAAGCACACTGATAGATAGTAGGCATACAGATAGCACAAACATGTTGTAGCATACAGATAGTAGGCATACAGATAGTAGGCACAAACATGTAAAATTCATAAATAACAAACATGTTAGTAGGCATAGAGATAGCACAAACATGTTGTAGCATACAGATAGCATCAAGATAGTTCAACAACAGACATAGATAGTTCAACAACAAGCACACTGATAGTTCCACACACACATCCATAGTTCTGCAAACACATAGATAATTGTCCCTGCTCAAAAATAATTCAACACAGACATAGATAATTATCCCTGCTCCAAATCAGCAAGAAATAGATGATCCTAACTACTCCAAATTGTTTTCCCTGCACCAGTTCTTGAAGTAACCCAGTCTAAGCTCTGGTGTTGGCAGGCCACAAAAGAATTGCCTCTGATATTCAGTCTCAAAGAACTTGGACATTGCAAATACAGCTTGTGCATTTGGCTCAATACCACACTCCCACCCCATTCCTGACACTTCTTCACTGAGTAAGCCTCTTTCTCAAGAACTCTTTTCTTCAGTTACAATTGTACCTTTGTGTGAGTCTTCCACCAATTAGATTCAGCATCAACACTTCCATCCCTTTTCCTCCCTAACCCCGTGTGCTTCTCCAAATAGCACCAGAATGAGTATACTTTTTTCAGTATGCGGAGTTGATTCCTGACTTGATCACGGTCATGAACCAAACCTCTCTTTTCTTTCAAGCCTTCTATAACAGCTCGGTACCCTTCACCAGTCATTTCAGCACCAGTATATGTTCCTGCTCTACGTTGTACCATAGCCAATTCCAACAAGCATGCATTATTTTCATCAGACCAATATGCTCGAGTGCGTTGCCTCACCGGATCGCCGTAGTTGCTGCCCAATTCCTCCACTCCATCAGAAAGTTCCTCGTCGTCGTTGATGAATTGGCCAGAACCGCCGATGTTGATGGCACCATTCCTTGGTGCAGGGGGACGACTCGCACGTCCGCGGTGGCCACCGCCTCCACGCTGCGAGGTGTTGGAGCGGGCAGTACGGCGACGAGTTGGAGCGGAGACAGGTGCCGTCACGACTGTGTTGGCGCGCTGGCGGCCAACAGCACCTGCACTCGTCGACGACACGACGCCGTGTTCCCCGCGACCAGCTGCCGACGAGGGTGAAGCTCCAAAGTTGAGATGACGAGCGCTCTGTGGAACTCGGCCCGCCCAGCCTGATGCAGAACCACCTCCGAGTCGCTGGTTCGGCACACCAAGCGAGCGCGGAGCGCGAAGGGGGGGCTGGGGAGGGAGGCCGGAGCCCCTGCCGTGACCCACGAGTTGGTCGCCGTCGCACTGGAGGAAGGCCCCGTATTCACCAAGATGGGGGAACCCGTCCGCCGCTTGGGAGTTGAGGTCAAATCCCTTAACTCCGGCGCGCACGGGGGCGCCGCCGCCGTGACCGCTCGCAGTGGCCGCCCACGTGTTGCCGACGGCGGACTCCTGGGAGAAGAAATCGAATCCATTCTCGTCCATCTTCCACGGTAGGCGCTGCACGACGGAGTACTCTTGGCGCTGGGGGAAGGAGGGCGGCGGCGCTGGACGTTGGAGGAGGAGGCAGGTGCTGGTGGTTGGAGGAGGAGGCGCCGGCCCTGCGGTTGGAGGATGCGGCGGCGTTGGGGGAGGATGCGGCGGCGTTGGGGCAGGCGGTGTGCGCCTGCGTTGGGGGAGGCGGCGGCGCTGGGGGAGTCCGGGGAGGCGGCGCGCAGCGGAGCCCGCGCGGGCGAGCTCTTGGAGCCCCGGCGGCGGCGCGCAGGGAAGTGGCCAGGCCGATGCGGGTCGCGACCTCGCGGGTGAGGCGCGGCGGATAGGGTGGGCACGGGTGGATGGGATCCCCTGTGGAGAGAGAGAGGAAAAAAAAGAGTAAAGTAAGGTGGGGTCCACAAAACTAACACCAATTACCACCTCTTGGAGGTGTTAGTTTTTTGGAGGTGTTACTTGCAACTAACACCAAACTAACACCTATGCATGGATTTTTGGTGTTAGTTTTGTGTTAGTTTGCTTCAAAATAACACTAACACTTGCATCTATTCATGCCCATAGCTGGTCTCTCCTTAGGTTAGGACGCTAGGTCCATCCTACTAAACGGGCTAATGCTCCTACCACTGAGATCACTGACTTGCGGAAGCGGCAAGCAACCCTCGTGGGCCTTTTTGACCTGCCTGGCGTGGGAGATGGATGGATAGATGATGCACCAAGCTCAACACTGCCGTGCCAATCTGCCATTTTTACCATTTTCGCTGGAGTGAGAACACGAACGCGATCGAGCTATATATAATCCTCTGTCCTCTCCTCGCGAAAGCAACGAGGTCGAAAAAGGGGAGCTGTATCGAGACGTCGTCAGGCTGTGTGTGCCTGTGAGCCTATCCAGCCAGTGTCCACTACTCCACTGGGCTGCTGCCAGCCGAAGCCGGCGGCCCACCGCCTTTTGGACCAAGCAACCAGAAACGCCAGGTCCAACCAGAGCCACCACCACCCCCCTTCTATCCTTCCCCACCCGACCGACCCCCGCGCCGATCACCCGCGATGGCCGGCAAAGGAACTCAATTCCACGGTGGGAAGCACCGGAGTGTCGCTGACTTGCCCGCTGGGGAAACGCTTTGGCTCCGTGGCCTCCGGAGATACGCGCGGGGGTCGCGTCGGGCGTCAGCTCCGGCGAGAAGGGTGCCTCCCCCCCGTACGCACAGGCAACCCGTGGACAGCATCAATGCCGCCAATGATTTCTGCCATTGCCGATCGACCTGCAAGTGGATGCGGCCTTTGGCGTAGCTAGCCAGCCAGGTAGTAGAGCCGATCCGATCCGATCGATCCCGGTGGGTGTGGGCGTGTGGCCGTGCCCTACTAGCTAAGCTTAACAAGCTACTAGTATGTGCGTCTCGCGGATGGAGACACTTTGCTAGCGCCCTTCTTTTGGCTCTACTTTGCTGACTTTACTAGAAACCTGAAAGCACAATGCAGCTTGCGTTGTCTTGTTTATTTGACACGCCGCAATATCACAGAGGAGCCTCGTGGTTTCTCCTCTTCGAATTCATCAGAGTGGCCTAGCTAGCTATATATGTTGTGGTCTCTTGCGGTTGCGGACAGTTAGACTGACACGGGTGGTAATTTATTTGTGGGGGGCAGCAAGAGACATTTTACTAGCTACGGAGCAGCTCTGATTTTTGTCTAGCAAGCCAACAAACACCCCGGTCAATTTGGCTCTTACTTGCTTAACAGCGTACTACTAGTGCTACTCACACTTTAGCTTCTCGGAGAAAGTAGATAACCACGCCGGTGGCGGTGGGGGGCCTGGCCACGGCTTGCACTACTGGCTTGGGCCACCGGGAAAAGTCGGCTCCCAAAGCGGCGTGTCGTGCCACCACGCACCGGCCCGATGGTGATCTGGGGGCGTCCGCTGGTCAGCAGCTACCTGCAACCCCCCCCCCCCCCCTCTTTTTTTTGGTGCGTGCGCCGGTCTGTGCCGCTCGCCTTTCTGATGCGACGCGAACTAAAAAGAAGGCCGGAGCTGAGTCGTCGTCGTCTGAACTCGATCGACCTCACGCACGGGGAAGGGGGCGGAAAGGACCGGGGCTCGTGGGTGGCGTGGCGCGCGTGTCAGGAACGGCCGGATCTCGGACGAGGAGGGAGGAGGAGTCGCGCGCGCGCGGCGTCGCCATCGGACCCGCCGACGGCAATGATCGCAGCCCCGTCCCCGCCCGTGTCCGCGTGAAACGACCGCGTTTTTTATGTGGTGAAACATGGCCCTATGAGGAGGAGCCGAGGAGGAAGCTTCATTTGGACTCCGGAGGGACGTCAAACTCCAAGTTAGGTCGGTTCCTACTGACCTACTCCCTCGAGCTTAAGAGTGGTTAGCTAGGAGTAGCAGGATATAAGTATGGACTGACTGAGATGGCTATCTTAACTTAGTTTATGACAGGGTAGGAGGACTGCCATTTAAGCTCAAAGTGATATGACAGGTAGGTGTTATGTTTGCAAGTTGGAACATAGGAGTATGTATATAGCAATATTCAACAAAAGCCTAATTAGGCACGCAATCCTCATCTCTGAAAAAAAACAAATGATAATGAAGCACACCCAGCCGGTCCGAGTTTCACCAATCACTACTTGCCCCCCACACCTTGTTTAACTTTAGGCACGCTATTTACAAATTCAAAATTGCAGTTATACGTATTGACAACTTGTTCATATGACAATACCAGTGTCCAGTGATATTATAGTTATAATGTTATACTACTAGTGCAGATTTTTAGATTTTAAAAGTGCATTCTTATCAGCTTGTCATGCTCGGGAGGAGCTTATGTTGGGTGGGGTGGGGTGGGGGGGGGCACAGCCCCCACGCAAGCATGATAGCACTCATTCATCCATTGTTGTGGGGTTATATGTTTTGTTTGGAAAAAATTGCTGAAGGATCAACATCATATCGAATCACCTTAAGAGTAAGATATCGTGTAATAGCGATCTCATGTCATGAAACATAATCTGAAGATGACTCAAGACTCAAAAGTCAGCAACTCGTACAATAGGTCATATTATAAGTTGTCGGATAGAGCTATATAATTCCTTAATTTGTGTATATGAAAACAAAACTATTATAAATTACATGACAACAATAACTCGTACAATGATTGTTGAGTTGTCTCGTGGTCCTACATTTTGCTCATGAGAACGACCTCTTTCCTGTCCACATTCTTTCCTCTCCACATCATCAAAAATTATATGTGATACCGCATGAGACGATCTATTTTTTTTTTCCGAATCTAGGGCTCTCCCCCATTTCCATTTCACGAACGGAAATACAGAAGTTTGTTACAGAAAAAGGGAACCAACAAGGGAAGAAAAGCCCCACGCGTATCCTAGCTTACTCAGACTGTATCAGGCCGAGCAGGCCAAGCTAAACCTATCACCATCAGGTATCCCGATGGAGACAAGAGCAGAGACGGTAGGGGGAAGTTTACAGTACGAGAAACCACAACTTATTACAAGTTCTTGACACACCAAGAGCAAAATAGGACCTCCATTTTCCTCTAACTTTCCACTACTTGCTGAACTACCACTCTTCGCCCAACTCCTCATGCTTCTGCATCATCCCCCAGTTGATCGCCCTGTGGTGCCGGCAGCATCTGCATTGCCGGAGCTTTCTTCTGCTGCGCCAGAATCCTTTGTGCTATCGCCAGCAGCACCTTGATCCCCTTGGTCACGCCTCCTGCGAAGTTAGGCTTGAAGAGTCCTGCCCAATACAACAAAAACGCACACGCGTGCATAATGATTTCAGCTGGATGTTTAAGCATCTTCTTATCAAAGACATCCTTATTTCTACTCTTCCAGATGGCCCAGCAAACTGCTGAGAAGCCAAAGTGGTGGATTGTTTTTCCTTGCAGAAGCACATTTTGTATCCAGATCTTATATTGTGCAACACTGCTGGAAATATTATTTGATCCCAAGCAGATCCCCACCATCCCCCATACACATCTGGCTACAGTGCACTGGAAGAAGAGGTGTTCCACTGTTTCCATTTGATCACAGAAAATACAGGAAGGATCCCCATCCCATTTTCTTTTCACCATGTTATCTCTTGTTAGGATTGCATTGTTTTCCAGCAGCCATGTAAAAATCTTAATTTTGTATGGAGTCTTAGATTTCCATATATGCTGGAATTGCACCCCTTCTTCATCTATAGTCAAGTGGTCATAGACCGACTTGGTTTTATATCTACCCTTCCCTCCCCATTTCCAGCTGATCAAGTCATCCTCAGACTGGAATGAGAAGTTATAAGCCTGATTCACAATATCCACCCATTGTTCAAACAGATTGGGAGGTAACCACCTGTCAAAATTCACCTGTCCATTCAAGCTAAGATTTGATGGACAGTTATATCTTTTTGTGTGCACCAGTCAAAAAGAACAGGGGCTCTCAAGCAAATAGGCTTTTCACCAAGCCATTCATCTTTCCAAAAAAGCGTATGTTTCCCATTTCTAACCTGTATCTTCCTGCCCCTGAGATATATGTGTTTGATTTTAAGCAGGTCAGTCCATGCAGGTGAGTCATCTATCCTGTGAGATATAGTACTGATCACACCATTTTTTATGTATTTGGCTTTGACAATATCTTGCCAAATCCCAGTTTCTGTTTCTAACCTCCACCACCACTTACAGAGCTAGCTGATATTCATTTTCCTTATATGCTTAACCCCTAGACCCCCTTTTTTCTTGCTTTTGCAGATGATCTCCCACTTGATCAGTCTGTACTTCTTTTTGGTACTCCCTCCTTGCCAAAAGAATACCCTTCTTTGCTTGTCAAGTTCTTTTGTAGTTGTTTTTGGTAGCAAGTATACTGACATGTGGTATATAATGGCATTAGATAGACTTGCACTAATTAGAGTGGTTCTACCAGCAATTGACATGGACCTCCCTCTCCAGACAGCTAACTTTTTCTCATTCTTCTCTGCAAGGGGTTTCCAGTCTTTCACATGTAACCTACAGGGGCTAACAGGAACCCCCATGTATTTAATAGGGAATATTCCAATTTGACAGTTGAACAATTCTGACATCTGTAAGATTTTTTCTGTATCTCCATTTATCAAAATAACTTCACTCTTAGCAAAGTTAATCTTGAGGCCAGACATTAACTCATACAGATATGGTAGTAATTTCATATTTATGGCATTTTCTATCCCATCTTTGAGACATATAATTGTGTCATCAGCGTACTGTAGGATAGCAACCCATTTTGGGATTAGATTATCAGCCAAACCAGTGATTAGTACATTCTCCTGAGCTTTCCTGACCATCCTGGTGAGGCAGTCAACCACTAAATTGAATAGGATGGGTGACAGGGGGTCCCCTTGCCTAACCCCTTTGTGACTAACAAAATACGGGCCCATCTTATTGTTAATCTTGACACTCACAGTGCCTCCAGTAACTACTTGTTTAATCCACAGACACCATTTATCATTGAAGCCTCTTATCTTTTGTCCATCAAAGAGGAAATCCCAACACACCTTGTCATAGGCTTTTTCAAAATCATGTTTGAGCACAATGCCAACCTTGCCTGATTTTTTTGTTTCATGCATTGTTTCATGCAATGCCATGATACCAGTCATTATGTTCCTTCCTTTCATAAATGCAGTTTGATTGTGCAGTATAAGCCTATCTGCAACCTTTTCCAGCCTAATAGTCAGGACTTTGGTTATTAATTTGTATAGACAGTTTAGCAAACAGATAGGTCTGTATTGCTGAATTTTTTCAGCATCAGTAACCTTAGGTAAAAGAGTTATCATTCCATAGTTAATCCTGCTAACATCAAGTTTTCCTTGGTAGAAGTCCTGGAACATTTCCAAGATATCCTTTTTCACAATGTCCCAACATTTTTGATAGAACTCCACTGGTATAGCATCAGGGCCAGCTGCCTTGTTATGTTCCATTTGGAACAAGGCATCTTTAATTTCCTGCTCATCAAAAGGTTTAGTAAGGGTGTCATTGTCCTCTTATGTAACTTTTTCTTCTTCCCTCCACATGTCAGTGGTCACTAGTACAGAAGTTCACATCAATGACAAAACACTTTCATCACGGAACAAGCTAAATTCGTCATTAAAAATCTTCTGTGACGAATTTATGACGATTCTGAAATCGTCATAGAAAGCGCGTCACATTTGACGCACTGTGACGAATCAGTCAATTTCGTCACAGAACTCCTCCTTTTCAGTGACGAACACGTTTTTCGTCATGTAACCGCTTGTCTTCTATGACTAGAGAACATCGTCACTAATTTCGTCATAAAAGTGACCGCCACGTGGCACCGTGCATGCTGGCAGCTAACGTGGCTCGATGCCACGCTGGCTGCCTACATGGACAATGACGTGGCTGCCTACGTGGACGATGATGTGACTGCCTACATGGACAATGACGTGGCAATTGATGTGGCAGTGATGACGTCATCACATATACACAATTCAGAGATGGGCCTAAATTGGGCCAATTATTTCACTGATTCACTTTTTCATTCTAGCTCATTCAGCAATACTAAAATTTCAGCCCACCAAAATTTGCCAAATTTAAGCCCACTTATTACAAAAGAAGTTACAACCCATGATACACATAATTTCAACAAATTATAGCCCAGATCACATACATGCTCCCAACAGATCCACAATGGCACATTCACCACACAACAGGCACAACATATAGGTACCATTGTTTTCATCTGGCAGAAGCTCCAATTTTACCTCAAAATTGGCATGCTACCTTGTAAGTTCTGGTTCTGTAAGTGCAATCAAGCCCCTAAGTGGGTTTTGGTGATGTTGACCACACAATTAAAGGACTAATGAGCTTGCAAGTGTTTATGACAGGTACTTATTAGATCAAAGGTGCAAAAGTGTTAAAGGAGATCCCTCATTTCAAAGAAAGGTTTTTCTTAGTTCAAGTTGAAGCTTAATTCATTTTATATTTTGAATTTGAGTTTAGGAGAAGCCATACTATCAAGAGGGATACTAATGGTGGTTAGGATGGAACCAAGTGCTTAATTCTTATCCAAAACAAAATCTATCCCAGCCACAAATAGCCTCAACACCCTGCTGTCTTTCCCTAATTCACTGACAGTTCCCGGAAGCTTCGAGTTTTTCCCCGGAGGTTCTGAGCTGTACCTTGACAGTCTGTTGAGACTTTCAGATCTCGGAGGTTCCGGGAAATTTCTCGGAGGTTCCGGGTTTTCGTTTATAGCCGTTGCTATTCCAGATCTGAGGGTATTTATACCCCCTTGTCTCCCAACGGTTATCTTCTTCCTCCCTGCGCTGAACTGTACCATTCACTCCCCTTCTCTCTCAAGCATTGACTCCCACCTACTTGAATCCAAATCCAACCCTAATATTCAAGTGTGGAGTGATTCCTTGTGAGAAAAAGCAAATCCAATCCCTCTCTTGTGTTCTTGTGCACTTGGTGAAACCCTAGCTTCTTGGTGGATCTTTTACTCTTGGGTTCTTGAACCCTAGATGGCTAGAGGTTGCTTGGGAGCTTCCAATCTTCGTGTGGCAGCCCCAAGAAGTTTGTATTACCCTCAATTGCTTAGTGGAAACCCTCAATCTATTACCTTGGTGATAGGTGTGAGAGAGGAGTGGATCTAGAGAGATTCCATAGCCTTTGTGGCTAACCTCAACAACGTGGATGTAAGCCAACCTTTGTGGTGAGCTGAACCACGGGATAAATCGTGTCTCTTGTGCTTTGATTTCAGTTCCTTATGTTGTTTGCTTGTTCCTAGTTGCTTGTTCTCTAGTTCATCTAGGGTTTGCTTTGCTAAGTGCTTATCTTTCTTCCTAAGGTTGCTAGTGTGCTTTAGCCTCTAACTCTTAGTCTTGTGAACCTTTACCATGCCCTAGATCTGTTTCCTAACCCTTTATCCGCAGCAGATCTTGTGCAGGTGCAATTCCCGGAAGCTCCTGAAAAATACACTGTCTATGCATTTTCCCGAAGGTTCCGAGGAATTTCCTGGAGGTTCCGGGGTCTGACAGAACTTTTGCAAGAAAAGTTTGAAATTGTTTTGCAGGCCTATTCACCCCCCTCTAGGCCACTTGCATTGATCCTTTCAATTGATATCAGAGCCGGTTATCCTTGCTAACACTTAACCGTGTGAGGATATGGCAAGTGGTGATGACAAGCAAGAGGAAGAGGAGTTTGAAGACATACCGAGTGAAGTTGATGGTGATGCTTCGGAGGTAGGCAACACCTCAGCCCAAGAGAAGTTTGACAAGCTCAAGAAGGCTGTCAAAGAAAGCTCCAAGGACAATGGCAAGAAAAGCAAGAAAGAGGACAAGAAGAAAGAGAAAGAAGAAGAAAAGAAGAAAGAGGACAGCAAGCAAGAAAAGAAGAAAAGGAAGGAGGAAAAGAAGAGAAGAAAGAGAACACCTTCACCATCTCCATCACCATCTTCATCATCTTCATCATCATCTTCATCTAGTGAGAATGGAGATGGGGATGATGAGTACTATGGCACAAGAATTCCCAAGAGAACACTCAAGCCCAAGCCCAAGGCCAAGTCCAATAATGATTACAAAAGCGTATCCTTTAACTATGATTCTTTGGAGACTAAGTCTAAGGATGATGTTACTATACCCGTTGGCAAGTTGCCCCAATTTGATGGGACCAACTTTGCTAAATGGAAGCATATGATGAAAGCTTATCTAACCGGTTTGAGTTTGGAGTTGTGGAACATTGTGTGTGTGGGTTTTGATGATCCCGAAGACTTTGGAAACCTCACCCCACGTGATCGCCGCAACATCAAGAGAAATGCTCAAGCTACAAGCATACTCCTTAGTGCCTTGAGTGCTCAAGAGTACAACCGGGTCAATGGACTAAAGATTGCCAAAGAGATTTGGGACACCCTCCTCATTGCTCATGAGTGTGTTAACAAGGTGAAGAAGTCCAAGATCAACATATTGATGGCCGAGCTTAATAGGTTCACTATCTTTGATGGAGAAGGGCCACAAGAGATGTTTGATAGATTGATGGTCATAGTTGGGAAGATAAGAGGTTTAGGTGGTGATGAGTTAGATGACCACTATGTTGTGAAGGTGGTGTTGGAGGCCTTTGCTCCAAGAAATCCTACTCTAGTCACCTTGATTAGAGAGAAGAAGAGATTTGAGGAGTTCTCTCCAAATGATGTTCTTGGGAGAATTCTTACTCATGAGCTTATGGACAAGGAAATCCAACATAGAAAGAAGATTGGTGAGCTAGAAGCTAAGTTGAACAACTTGAAGGTCAAAGAGGTTGCTCTCCATTCCAACAAGGCAAGCAAGCCTACTACTTCATCCAAGCCCTCCAAGTCAAAATCAAAGAAAGTGGAAGTAGAGAGCTCTACAAGTGACTCAAGTGAAGATGAAGATGAAGGCTCTCATATTGAGATTGGGGATATGGCTTTGTTCATGAAGACATATAAAAGAGTCTTGAAGAAGCAATGTTACAAGTTTGCCAAGAGGAAGTTCCCTAACAAGAAAAAGAGAACTTGCTACAATTGTGGAAGCACCGAACACTTCATTGCGGATTGCCCCAATGAGAAGAGAGAAAACAAGAATGACAAAGGCAAAGGAAGCTACAAGAAAGATCAAAAACCACATTACAAGAGAAGAAACTATGGTGGAGAAGCTCATATTGGTCATGAATGGAATTCTGGAGATGACAGCTCTAGTGAAGGAGAAGGGAAGAAAGTTGCAACCGTGGCTATCAAGAAGCTTCCCTCCACCTCAAGGTTGTTTGACAACTTGACCGATGATGAAGAGAGCTCATCCATTCATTGCTTCATGGCCAAGGGTGAGAAGGTAAAAATAAGCTCACAACCCTCTCCTCCACCTAGTGATGAGTCGGAAATGGACTCTAGTGATGAATCTAGTGACGAAGAAGTTAACCAACTTGTTAGTGAGATGGATAAGTAATCTAGAGATTTTATGGCTAAGCTAGTAGTGGAACTAGAGAAAACCCAAGATATTCTTACATCCGAAAGGAGTGAGCTTGAGGCATTGCGTTTGGAAGTTAGCCAAGCGAAGAGCCTCATAGCTACTCTCAAGGAAGACCTTGCTGCCTCTCAAGCTCAATGCAATTCTCTCAAGTCGAGGAATGAAGAGCTTGAGGAGCAATATAGTCTCCTTTGGAGTAGTACCTCACATCCTTCGAAGGTAAAGGGCGACTCTAGTGCCTCTACTAGTAAGGACTGTGATAAATGTTGCAATATTGATCTTGAATCTTATGCCACTAACCTTGCTAACATGGAAGCTATGAAGAAAGAAATTGCTAAGTTAAACTCAATCATAGCTAGAGGATGCATGAGTGAAGGGAACAAGAAAGGAAAGTCCCCCAAGAGGAAGATGATGGAGAAAAGTGAGAAACCTGGTTTTGGCTATGTTGAATGTGGCAAGACAAATGAAAGAAAGATCATCAAGGAAAAGGAATGCCTAGAATTCAGGAGTACAGGGTTTCTGTTTACCCAGACCCCGGGGTTTCTGTTTACCCAGACCCCGGAGGTTCCGAGCTCAAAGCCCGGAGGTTCCGGAGTCTGGAAGCCTCGTGCCACACAGACAACAGAACCCGGAGGTTCCGGGAAAATTCCTAGAGGTTCCGGGGTCTGCAAGGACAGAACCAAGAAAAGAGGCAAGGCTCAACACCAACATGTTCCTAAGGCATCTAACACTCGTCTGCAGGTTCAGAATCATCCAATCATGCCTAGAAGAAACATGTCTCCCAACAAGAACAAGGCTCATGCATCTAGTGACATACCTCCTAGCTATGTGTTGAGACGCAACAACCTTGGTAAAGTTGTTGCCACGTATGTTGGAAATGAGTCCAACATATATGTGAAAAGATCTCTATGGGTTCCAAAGGTTTTGGTTGCTAACGTGGAAGGCCCCAAGTCAAATTGGGGACCTAAAAGAAGGAACTAAATTGTTTTGTAGGTATACTCCTCCGGTGGATCAAGTTGGGTGCTTGATAGCGGATGTACACATCATATGACCAGAGAAAGGAGTATGTTCTCATCCTACCTCCATTTGGAAGGACCAAAAGAAACAATTGCCTATGGAGGGGATACAAAAGGAGAAGTCATCGGTGTAGGTGATATCCCTATCTCTCAAAAATATTCGATTACCAATGCTCTTCATGTTGATCTGTTAGGTTACAATCTATTATCGGTTTCACAACTTAGTGAGATTGGTTTTGATTGTCACTTTTCGGATAAGGGTGTGTCCATCATAAGAAGGGAGGATTCCTCTATTGTCCTTACGGGTCGCTTGAGGGGGAGGCTTTACCTAGTTGATCTCAACAAAAGTAAGGTTTCTCCTAAGACTTGTTTAGTGGCAAAATCTAGCATGGGTTGGTTATGGTATCACCGACTAGCCCATGTTGGCATGAGGAACTTGGCCAAACTTTTGAAAGATGAACACATCCTTAGACTGACAAATATACATTTTGAGAAAGATAGGATATGCAAAGTATGCCAAGCCGGAAAGCAAGTAGGAGCACCTCACCCACCAAATAGCATCCTCACTACATCAAGCCCATTGGAGCTCATTCACATGTATCTATTTGGACCGGTGGCCTACATAAGTATTGGTGGTAACAAATATGGTTTGATCATTGTTGATGATTATTCTCACTTCACGTGGGTGTTCTTTGTGTTTGACAAGAGTGAAGTACAAGGGAAGATGAAGACCTTTATAAGAAGAGCACAAAGAGAGTTCGAGCTACCCATCAAGAAAGTAAGAAGTGATAATGGCTCGGAATTCCGGAACACCAATGTTGAAGAGTTTCTTGATGAAGAGGGCATCAAGCATGAATTTTCAGCTCCTTATACCCTCAACAAAATGGGGTGGTTGAGAGGAAGAACCGGACTCTTATTGAGATGGCAAGAACCATGTTGGATGAGTACAAGACTCAAGACATCTTTTGGGCCGAAGCTATCAACACGGCTTGCCATGCCATCAACCGCCTCTATCTTCACAAGTTTCACAAGAAGACCTCCTATGAGCTTATCACCGGTAAAAAGCCTAAGGTATCCTACTTTAGAGTGTTTGGGTGCAAATGTTTCATTCTAAACAAGAGGCCCTGAACTTCTAAGTTTGCACCAAAGGTTGACGAAGGATTTCTTCTTGGTTATGGTCCTAATGAGCATGCTTATCGAGTCTTCAATCTAACCACCGGGAGGATTGAAGTCACGGTAGATTTGACCTTTGATGAATCTAATGGCTCTCAAGTGGAGCAAGTTGACTTAAATGTTGTAGGTAATGAGAAGCCATCTTGTGAAGCAATCAAGCAATTGGCCATTGGTGATGTTAGACCAGTTGAAGCACAAGAGGAAGATGAGGATCAACTCCAAGCTTCAACACCACTCGAAGGGCCTGAAGTCACTGGTTCAGCAGATGTGCAGACTCCGGAGGTTCCGAGAAAATACCCGGCGGTTCCGGGAACTGCTACTGGGACTCAACCTCCGGGAAATTCTCTGGAGGTTCCAGGGTCTGGGAACTCAGCACCACAAGACACTGTGAACCAGCAGTCTAATCAGCAAGGGGCTGTTCAAGCAAGTACATCTGAACCCCAAGCTGATGAAAATGATGAAGACCAACCTCTACACCAACCTCTTGGACCATCACATCCCTGTGTACATCAAGTCATACAACGAGATCATCCCGTTGACAATATCCTTAGGAGCATAAGGAGAGGGGTAACAACACGATCTCGTCTTAAGAATTTTTGCGCATTTTACTCGTTTGTTTCCTCTCTTGAACCCATTAAGGTAGAACAAGCTCTTGAGGATCCGGATTGGGTGGTGGCTATGCAAGAGGAGTTGAACAACTTTGAAAGAAATCAAGTGTGGGAGTTGGTGGAAAGACCGAAGACGAACGTCATTGGCACCAAATGGGTCTTTCAAAATAAGCAAGATGAGTTTGGCATTGTGATTAGGAACAAAGCAAGATTGGTTGCTCAAGGGTACACTCAAGTTGAAGGACTAGACTTTGGAGAAACATATGCACCGGTGGCAAGACTTGAAGCAATTCGGTTTCTACTTGCCTTCGCTGCCCATCATGACTTCAAGCTATACCAAATGGATGTCAAGAGTGCATTTCTCAATGGATCACTCTCCGAAGAAGTCTATGTAGAGCAACCACCGGGTTTTGAAGATTCCAAGCATCCTAATCATGTCTACAAACTCCATAAGGCGCTCTATGGGCTCAAGCAAGCACCAAGAGCATGGTATGAATGCCTTAAGGAATTCTTGCTCAAGCAAGGCTTTGAGATAGGCAAAGCCGATGCTACTCTCTTTACTAGAAAAGTTGATGGTCATATTTTTATGTGCCAAATATATGTCGATGACATAATATTTGGTAGTACTAATGAAACTTTTTGTGAAGAGTTTAGTAGGGTGATGACTAAGAGGTTTGAAATGTCCATGATGGGTGAGCTCAAGTTCTTTCTTGGATTTCAAATCAAACAAGCAAAGGAAGGAATGTTCATATGTTAAACTAAGTACACAAGGGATATGCTTAAGAAGTTTGACATGGACAAGGCGAAGCCCATCAAGACCCCAATGCCTACCAATGGACACTTGGACCTCAATGAAGAAGGGAAATCCGTGGACCAAAAGGTATATCGCTCCATGTTCGGCTCTCTTCTTTACTTATGTGCATCTAGGCCGGATATTATGCTTAGTGTGTGCATGTGTGCTAGATTTCAAGCTAATCCGAAAGAGTGCCATCTAATGGTCGTAAAGAGAATCTTGAGATATCTAGTGCATACCCCTAACCTTGGCTTGTGGTATCCTAAGGGCTCCACTTTCGATCTACTTGGCTATTCGGATTCCGATTATACCGGTTGCAAGGTAGATAGAAAGAGTACATCGGGGACTTGCCAATTCCTTGGTAGGTCTCTAGTGTCTTGGAGTTCTAAAAAGCAAAACTCAGTAGCCCTTTCCATCGCCGAGGCCGAGTATGTTGCAGCCGGCGCTTGTTGTGCTCAACTACTTTGGATGAAGCAAACCTAAAGGATTTACCCATATCCTACTTTTGTGTGACAATGAAAGTGCCATAAAGCTTGCAAACAACCCTGTAAGTCACTCTCGTACAAAACATATAGACATCCGTCATCACTTCTTGAGAGACCACGAAATCAAACGAGATATCGCTCTAAGCCATGTGAGCACCGAAAAACAACTAGCCGATATCTTCACAAAGCCTCTCGACGAGTCAAGGTTTTGTAGTTTAAGGAATGAGCTAAATATTCTTGATTCTCGTTACGTGGTTTGACTTCTAGTATGCCTAAATTGTTTGATTTACCTTGCTGAAATTCTATTGAAATTTTTTTTTCATACATGTCTTTCAAAATATATTTTATATCCCAACTTGTCTCAAAATGGCTATAGTTGAGTGTTGATTGGTTTTATCTAGCCTTTTGAGACAAGGAGTCCATAACCTAAGAGTTAAGATCAGAGAAGTGCCAAGTATCAGTTGAAACAAAAGCTCTCTGTGTCTGTTTCTCAGAACCCGGAGGTTCTGGGATTTTACTCGGAGGCTCCGAACTTTTATCTGTCAAACTGTCAGCATTCAGGTTCAGCTTCAGAGCCCGGAGGTTCCGGAGATTTACTCGGAGGTTCTGCATTTTAGCAGTTTTCAGTCAGATGAAGTCAACAGAGGATCTAAAGGGAATATTCTTGGAACCTTATCTTTTACCTCGCCTGGGTAACTTCCATCTACCCTAGGTCATTTCCACCGCAGTCAATCCCTTTCACCGCGCCGCAACCTTTCTCTCTCCCGTGCCACCGTTCCGCCATCGCCTCTCTGCCGTCGCTCGCCTAGCCTGCCACCGCCATCGACCTAGAATCCGCTGCTGCGGCGAAGGAGGTTTCCCTGGACTGTGCACCCTCACCCGTTCGTGCTGTCGAAGAAGAAGGAGCCGCTCGTGAAGATCACGGATCTGCACCGATAGTTGCTGCCGCGTGTGAACAAGATGGAGTTCGAGTAGGAGTCCACACGTCTCGTCCTCAACATCTCGACCTCCCTCCTTGTGTCTCGAAGGATCTTGATTTGTGAAACAGGAGTATTAGCCATTGCACTCCAGATTCAGTCTGGTAGGCTAACTCCAGCACCACTAGGTCACTTTGTGACCTAGAGAGGGCCTCTGGGCTACGTCCTCAGTGTGAAACGCTTCACAAATTTCTTCTTCCTCTCCCTGACTCAAGGTAAAACTGAACCCTAACCCTAATTCTTCTAGATCTATCTCATATCTCGGTTTAGGTTCTTTATCTCAGTGTAGATGCCATCCTAGTTGATCTTAGTGTCAGTTATTTAGAAACATTGTGTTAGAATTGAGTTGAAAGTTGAATCAAAGAACAATCCTCTGTTACTGTCAGAACCCGGAGGTTCTGGGAAAATCCCCGGAGGTTCCGGGCTCTGCAGCAACAGTTGTGCTGTCTTTGATTCAAAGTTCAACTGAACTCTCTCAGAGTGTTTCCATCTCATTTTTCACTCCATTCTAATCATCTACATTCTCTCTCTCTCTCTCTCTCTCTCTCTCTCTCTCTCTCTCTCTCTTTATCTAGATGTCAGATGAACCAAGTCCCAGGAGGGATAAGAGGGCAAGGCCCTATGTCAGTCCTGAAGGGGAGAAGGCTTTTCACATGGCAGCAAGGGCTGTTGGCAGTGGGCAGAGCTCCAAAGAAAAGGCCACACCTAGAAGGGGCAGAGGTGGACGAAATATCTCAAGTGGCAGAGGGATGAATGCTATTCCACAAGTTGTGGATAATGGTGGATCAGAAGGGAAGACCATCCCTGTGGAGGTTACCTGTGCTGTTCCCATTGGAGAGATGGACACCTCCTATCTTGTTCATCACAGAGGCAACCCAAAGAAGAGGTGTCACACCAGGATTTAAGGGCAAATCCGAATGCAAGAATACATCTGCGCCAGGATCAAGTTACACACATGCATCGACTCAGTGAACACCAAAACACAGTGTAAAAGCGTATAGAGAGTATTAAACATTTATTACATGACCGAATGTCTCAAATTAACCAATGTTCGAGTAGCTAACAGCGGAAAAGTAAACGTAGAAGTCCTCCACAGGCAGCTGACTGGAGGAACGAGCGCCTAGAACTCATCAAACTCTCTAGGATAGTCCTCAAAGCGTCTGTCTGAGCAGCAGCCGGGTAGTGTAGATGCAATATAGAAACAACAAGCATGAGCACATGTCGTACTCAACAAGGGAAAACTCTATAACAACATGCAAGGCTTTATGGTGGAAGCTGATGGTTGTAAAACAAGTCAGCATTTTAGTTGGTCAAGTTTTATTAAGCAACTGTTACTAACAAATGTAAGTATATACCAAACCCAATTAGCAAGTGCAACGGAACCATAGAATGCAATGCACAAGTTTAAAAGTTCCATCTTTCATAAATTACTCATGTGAGGGTCCAGGCCGCCCTTGACCGTGGGCACGGCTAACGAGTCAGTTTTACACTCTGCAGAGGTTGTACACTTTACCCACAAGTCGCGTAAAAGTCCCGAAGAACTTTAGACCCAACCACGCTGTGCAAAAGTAGGCACAATACCACACTACTGAGGTGTGGTTGCATAGGGATGCTACGAGGCCTTTACAAAGATCCCCTAGTGCAGGCTGCTCGCTAGGTTACCTGATCAGTGCAGCGCATAAAGCTCCCTAGCGGGTACCGTGTCTTAGCTAAGCCCAACTCCCCGCCAGAGTAGGTCTATACACCATCTCCCGTCAGCCCCCAACCCCTTTCAGGTAAAACATACCTAACACCAAGTTTTCTAATTACTAAGCCAAGACAGAGCCATATGTCTTGTGGTTGTACTGTTTTCCTGGGTGGTCGCTCCATGTTCCGATTAACAGGCATAAAGTGTTCTTGCATTACATGAATGAGTAGCATAAATAAATCCAATTAATGATCGTTCATTAAACCTCCCAAGACCAAGGTAAAGCTCTAGCAAGTGCTACCCAACATAAAGTAAACCCAGGTTGATCAAGGCATAGGATAAACAACACTAGGCGAACCTTAAATAAATCGGACCCATCATATTAATGCAAAGCAATAAATAAATACAGTGTAATTAAAATGCATGTTGTAATAGGATCAACAGAAATGCAGCAGGGACTTGCCTTCTACCAGCTTCGGAAACTGCTCAGGATCTTGAAAGTCTTCAACGGCAGCGAAATCCTCGAACGGCTCGTACTCTACGCTCCACACATTCACATACAAGCATACAATAGAATAAATTCAGAAACAATCACCAAACAGTACTAACAGAACAAAACAGAGGCATAAAACTGTTCTACTCGTCGAGATGATCGCATGGACATAAAGAACGCTAAAAACGGAGCTAAAACGACTAAGATATAGCTTAAACAAGATCAGGGACTAAACTGTAAAGAAAACTAAACTCGCGGGGCTAAACTAAAGAAAACAGGACCTATCCGTAAAGAAACTTCAACGGTGGGAGGACCGGCTTGTGAAATCAAAGAAAAAGGGGGCTTTCTTGCAAAGCCGCCAAGTCGAGGCTGGGTTGACCGGCCCTTGACCGGTTTGACTCGGGCTGGGATGGATCTGGTCCGTCGGATCAAGATCCGGCGACCCTGGTGGCACGCGAGCGCGGGGCGGCGGCGACTGGCCGGCGGCGAGCGGCGGTGCAAGGCGGTGTGCGGCGGCGCAACCACGACGTCGAGCTAGGGTGCTCAATTTTTCACGCGGATTGCACGGGGATGAAGCGGGCGAGACGGCGAACCAATCTAGGGCACCGGAGCGGCGGCGACGGCGCAAGGCACGGCGGGGCGGAAACCGTGGCGGTGTGAACTCCGGCGACCCCGTTTTAGGCGATGCGGAGCTCGGTGGCGAAAACAAGCGACACCCGCGGGTTCCTCACCTTGCGGCGAAGCTCCGGGCGACCTTCTCGGCGACAGGAGGGCGGCGGACGAGCGGGTTCACGGCGGCGGCGCGGCTAGGGTTAGCGGCGTCGGCGCGGAGCTTGAGCGCTAGGGTTTTCGGGGAAAGGGAGCGGCGCGGTGCGAGGCGGCGGGGTTAAATAGGCCGCGGGGGACGTGCCTGGGCGTGCGGGCCCGCGGGGAAGGCGGCGCGGCACGGAAGCCGGAGTCGGACCCGAGTCTGGCTCGGCTTCGATTGCGAGGAGGGGGATGACGGGCGAGGCCCCCACGTCAGCCGCCGCGAGCGGCGAGGCTCGGAGGTGGGCCGCCTGGGCCGGAAGCAAAACCAGGCCGCGGAGCGCAGGGGTGGTCCGGCGACCGGGCGACAGAGTTGAAGGGCCTCCGCCGGACTTCGCGAGCTGGGCTGCGCCGGGAACAGGAAAAAGGGAGGGAGGGAAAAAGAAATGGTCTTCCAATTTTTGAAAAGGGAAATCAAACAAAATTCAAACTCAAGTTTGAATTCTACAATCAAAAATAGATGCTTCAGCGTGTATGCAACAGTAAACTCCTATATTTCATTAATTTAATTAACAAAAATGATTAAATGCCTAGAAAACCACAAACACCTTATATTCCTTAAACAAGAACAATGGTTGCTAAGCAAAAATTTTTTTATTTAAACTCAAAAGTGAAAATTAGGGTGTTACAAATCCTACCCCCCTTAAGATGAATCTCGTCCTCGAGATTCGGATGGATCAAAGAGATGGGGATAATCTTCCTTCAACTCCTCCTCTCTTTCCCAAGTTGCCTCATCCTCTGCATGATTACTCCATTGCACCTTGCACATCCTAATAACCCGATTCCTCGTAACCCGTGTCAAAGTATCCAAGATCTTGATAGGTCGTTCAGTAATGGTGAGACCTTCCTTAACATCCAACCCATCCATAGGCAATGGCTCCTTATCATGAGGTTTGAGACCCTTTTTTAACTGAGAGATATGAAACACATCATGCACATCTGAGAGTTGTTCTGGTAACTCAAGTCTGTATGCTACCTCTCCTACGCGCTGCAAGATCTGAAAGGGTCCAATAAAGCGAGGGGACAACTTTCCCTTCACTTTAAACCTGCGCAAACCTCTGATGGGTGACACTTTCAAGTACACATAATCACCTTCCTGGAAAGCTACATCTCTCCTCTTCCCGTCTGCATAACTCTTCTGCCTGGACTGAGCGATCCTCAAGTTCTCCCTTATGATCTGAACTTGTCTTTCTGCCTCCTTAATGATATCAGTCCCAAACAGCTGACTCTCTCCGGTCTGACTCCAGTACAAGGATGTTCTGCACTTCCTCCCATACAATGCCTCGAAGGGTGCCATCTTCAGACTAGCTTGATAACTGTTGTTATAAGAGAACTCAGCATACGACAAACTCTTATCCCAACTACCACCATGCTTAAGAGCACAAGCTCTCAACATATCCTCCAAAATCTGATTTGTCCTCTCAGTCTGTCCATCGGTCTGCGGGTGATAGGCTGAGCTGAAATTTAACTTCGTATCCATGGACTCATGAAGCTTCTCCCAGAAACGGGACGTGAACTGAGTACCTCTGTCAGACACTATCTTCTTAGGTACACCATGCAAACACACAATCCGAGACATATACAGTTCTGCCAATCTCGCACCTGAGTGAGTAGTCTTAACAGGAATGAAGTGAGCTACCTTAGTCAATCGATCCACTATTACCCATATCAAATCATACCCAGCTGGTGTCCGTGGTAACCCCACTATAAAATCCATACTGATCTCTTCCCACTTCCATTCGAGCACCTTTAACGGCTGCAACAGTCCAGCTGGCTTCTGATGCTCTGCCTTAACTCTATGGCACGTGTCACACAATGCTACATGAGCGACCACATCCCTCTTCATCCCATACCACCAATACCTCTGCTTAAGATCTTGATACATCTTAGTGCTGCCTGGATGAATGGAATAAGCTGAATCATGGGCCTCTCTCAAGATGGTCTTCCTAAGGTCTCCCACATCAGGCACACAGATCCTATTCTTGAACCATATCGTCCCCTGATCATCCTCAGTGAAGTCCGGGGCCTTACCCCTCTCCATGGTCTCTCTGATCTCTCTAATCTCCACATCCTCCAACTGCCCTTCACGTATCTGCTGCTCCAGAGTAGACTCTACCTCCAAAGTGACTCCCTCAGTATGAGCAACCATCCCCAGATTGAGTTTCTCAAACTCTTTCATCAACTCTTCAGGCAGCTCGAATGCCAATGCCATGTTGGCTTGTCCCTTCCGACTCAAAGCATCTGCAACTAGATTAGCCTTCCCAGGATGATACTGTATGTCTAGATCATAGTCCTTGATCAGCTCCAACCATCGGCGCTGTCTCAAATTAAGATCCTTCTGAGTGAAGATGTACTTTAGACTCTTGTGATCAGTGTAAATCTAGCACTTAGTTCCCATGATGTAATGCCTCCAGATCTTCAAAGCGTGAACCACAGCTGCCAACTCAAGATCATGTGTAGGATAGTTCTGCTCATGCTTCCTCAACTGTCTCGATGCATAGGCTATAACATGTCCCTCCTGCATAAGAACACAACCCAAGCCCTGTCGAGACGCATCACAGTAGATGTCAAAGCCCTTCTGCAAGTCTGGCATCACAAGCACTGGAGCTGTAGTCAATCTCCTTTTTAATTCCTCAAAACTGGCTTGACATGCATCTGTCCACTTGAATTCCCTATCCTTCTCCAACAATGTGGTGAGAGGCTTCACAATCTTGGAGAATCCCTCAATGAACCGTCGATAGTACCCTGCAAGTCCAAGGAAACTCCTGATCTCCTTAACTGTCCTCGGCGGTTCCCACTTCAACACATCATCAACCTTGGCTGGATCGACTGAAATACCTCCATCTGTGATGATATGCCCAAGAAAAGAGACTTCCTTCAGCCAGAAATCACACTTACTGAACTTAGCATACAACTGATGCTCTCTCAACTTCTGCTACACAAGTCTCAGATGCTCATCATGCTCCTCCTCAGTCTTGGAGTAAATTAGAATATCATCAATGAATACCACAATGAACTTATCCAAATACTCCATAAACACCTTGTTCATCAGATACATAAAGTAGGCAGGTGCATTGGTCAACCCAAAAGACATAACAGTATACTCATAAAGCCCATACCTAGTGGTGAATGCAGTTTTAGGAATATCCGACCATCTGATCTTCATCTGATGATAACCAGAACGCAAATCAATCTTGGAGAACACCTTAGCACCTCTCATCTAATCAAACAAGTCCTCAATGCGGGGTAATGGATACTTGTTCTTGATAGTAACCTCATTAAGCAATCGATAATCCACACACATCCTCTGAGTACCATCCTTCTTCTCTACAAAGATAACTGGTGCCCCCCATGGTGATGAACTAGGACGAATAAACCCCTTTTCCAACAATTCTTTAATCTGTTTCTTAAGTTCTAACAGTTGAGTACTAGACATTCTATATGGACGTTTAGAAATAGGAGCAGTACCAGGCAATAGATCAATGACAAATTCAACATCACGATCAGGTGGTATACCTGGTAACTCCTCTGGGAACACATATGGATACTCACAGACCACTCGGATATCCTCCAAAGGCTTGCCATCCAACTACTGCACGGAACCCTCTGCACCTGACGGTGGATCAGCCACAAGCTCAATCTTATCTCCTTTGGGACCAGTGAGAAGAACTGTCCTCTTAACACATTGAATCGTCGCATCATGCATACCCAACCAATCCATACCCAGAATGACATCGAGATCTTTTGATTCCAGAACTATCAACCTTGCCCAAAAGTCTGCTCCCATGATCTTTAGACTAACATTAGGACACATGTATAAAGCTTTCATTCCCCCCCTGGTGATTTAACTAGCATGGTTTGTTTCATGGGACACATGGGTATACTATGTTTGGCCACGAATTGAGTAGATATAAAAGAATGAGATGCTCCAGAATCAAATAAGACTGATGCGGGGATGGAGTTGACAAGGAACATACCAAGCACTACTTGTGGATTCTCCTGAGCGGTCTCAGCACTCACATGATTCACCCTACCACGTGCCTGACTCTGCTGTCCCTTGTTGCTCTGCGGGGTCTGGTTCCCATTCCTCATCTGCTGCATCTGCTGGTTCTGCATGGGAGTGCCTGGAGTGTGCCTCTTAGGACAGGCATTAGCATAATGCCTAACCTCTCCACATTTGAAACAACTGTTGCCCGCGAGGGTGTGAGGTGCACTGGGCCTCACGGGCGTGCCAACTGGAGTCATCAAACGGTTCTGCTGGAATGCAGGGCGTGGAGTCTGCGGCCCTAGGCGCTGGAACTGCTGGGCGGAGCGCTGAAACTGCTGGTGCTGTTGTGGCTGATACTGGTACTGCTGCTGCTGATGCTGCTGGCCATAACTCCCAGTCGGGCCTCCTGGACGGAACGGCGCTCCCAGCGGTGAGGTAAAGCGGGGGCGAGTGCTGCTCCCGGACTGTCCTGGAGTGGTGGCCTTCCTCTTCAGCTCCCCCAACTCCCTGCGCTTGGACTCCAAGTAGATGGCCTTGTCTAGCAGGTGCTGGAAGGACGGAAAGGTGTGAGACATCAGCTGGTACTGGAACGGTCCAGCCAATCACTCCATGAAGCGCTCCTGCTTCTTCGCATCATCTGCCACCTCCTCTGGTGCATAACGAGACAACTCTATGAACCTATCCCGGAACTCTGCCACTGACATTCCCCCCTGCTTGAGAGAGAGGAACTCCTTCTTCTTCAGCTTCATCAGCCCTGCAGGAATGTGATGGCTCCTGAAGCTGTTGGTGAACTCCTGCCAAGTGATGGTGTCTGGTGTAGCATGAGCAGCAACATAAGCATCCCACCATGCTCCTGCTGTCCCCTGGAGTCGTCCTGCAGCAAATAGGACCTTCTCCCTGTCGTCACACTGCGCGGTAGTGAGCATCTTGCCCACAGTCTTCGGCCAGTCATCAGCCTCCAACGGATCCGCAGCATGCGTGAACACTGGCGGACGATGGCTCATGAACTCCCTATGCTTGTTCATGGGTGCCTACTGCTGATGTGGATTGTTGACTTGAGCCTGCAGGTTGGTCACAGTGTTGGTCAAGTTCTCGAGGAGCTGAGTCTGAGTCTGAGTCTGGAAGAACTGCTGCATGGCCGGATCCATTTGTCCTGGCTGTGGTGCACTGCTTGAGCTGCTGCCTCGTCCTTAGCGTGTCACTGGAGGCTGGTCAACTCCTGATTCGGACCTGGTTTTCACCATCTGAGTGTTAGACACATTGATTTAGATTACTGCACTGAGAGAAAAGCTCAAAAAGGTAAACAATGCAGATTTCCAGATTAAGACAGATTCTGATAACTGTAAAGAAACAGGTGTATCTCGCTGTACAGGTAACTAAAAATCACGAATTTTTCCTGAGACATGATGTGCCAAATTACTGAACTACTCCAATTGGATTTGCCTCAATCGGAGGTCTACAACTCGAGATATTAAATAATGAAGTCAACTGTGTCAGCAGGATTTGACAGATTCTGATGGCTTAGTATTTCGTACATAACTCCCAGAATATATATTGGATAATGCTGAATTTTTGACAGAAAATCACATATAAAATTTTTGAACTAACCCAACTGGTTTCATTGGATTTGGAGTTCTGTAGCTCGAGATAAAGATAAAACACTACTGCTGTGTCAGGAAGTGACGTGAACAGATTTTTGTACTAAGATAATCCTCATGATAGATAAAATAAGATGGGTAAAGAATTATGATATTGCAAGATAAAAGATAATTGGAACAGAACTTAAACCCACTAACCAAGCTTTATTACTAAACCAATGTTATTGTGGCATTAATCCACAACACACTGCAATCACACAAAAATCCAACTCACGAATGATCACAATTCAATCATCCAAACACACCACTAGCTAACACACCGTTCCAACGTTTCGATCTAACGATTACAGACTCTAAAACTGAAAATAAAAAGACACCTAACACCTAAGGCTAAATGATCCGAGTGCGGGACCTTAGGGACCCATATCTTGTCCTCCTGGGCCTTGGTGACATTGCAGGCCATCTTTCTTAATCTTCCTCCACCTCTTCATCATTCTGCCCCGCAATCACTGCCTTAAGTCTTTTGATTTCCCTTCGATCCTCATCTTGCTGATCACGACGGTCTTGCAGCTCCATGTTGGTGTCATCAAGGTTGGTGTTGAGAGCTGCAACAAGTCCCACTTGAGCTGCATAGCGAGGTCCCATGTCCGCGTCAATCACTGGGATAATGTTGCCCACAGATCCAGCAGATCGGCGGGGAAAGTCACCCCACACGGTGTCATTGAGATGGTGAGCCTCCTCATAACACCATGCAGAAAGAGCCCTCCTAGCAGCATCATCTCTCCCCGCAGCGTATGTAGCCCTGGTGGCTAAGGCATGGTGAACAGTAACCTCGTACTGTCCGCCCTCCTGTGGATCATCTTCCAGAATGCGCATTGACACCTCCCACTGCATTGGGTAACGGGGATGTGTCCTCCTTAGCCCAACGTAGTCGATCGTCACAGGCTGATGGAGATGGTGGAAAAGCCTCCTCAGCTTGGACGGAAAGCGTGCATGCCCTCCATCATGGTGAAAAACGACCACCTTCCACTCCTCGGGCGCGGGTTGATCATTAGCATCACCATCCTCCGGATCTGAACCTTCAGGATCTGAGTGGTCATCTGGGTCACCTCCTTGTTCCTGATCTTCAGCTTGCTCCTCTTCTGGCTCATCATCTGACAGCTCAATGACTGAAGCGGGTGGTGAAGCTTGCACTGAAGCAGAGCTCGCCCCACTTCCCTCCTCAGTGTCGCCTTTGTGCCCATCACTCTCCGAGGAGTAGCAGTAGTAGTCCTGGTCCTCCAGGTACCTTGGAAAGCGGTAGGCACCAGCACGGGTAGTCTTCAGTCGGCGAACCATCTAGAGGTAGAGGAGACAAGTGCTGATTAACTAGAGATGACAAGATCAAGCTAAGATAACAAAAAGAAAATCAAGGATGAGATTAAACCAAGAATAGATATAATAAATAGAATAAAGCAAACTAAACCATGTGTGGCTTCTAATATTATATAATCCATAGTTTTCGACCAGTTCTAACTAGGCTAACGTCCAATAGTCAACACGGCTCTGGTACCACTTTGTCACACTCGGATTTAAGGGCAAATCCGAATGCAAGAATACATGTGCGCCAGGATCAAGTTACACACATGCATCGACTCAGTGAATACCAAAACACAGTGTAAAAGCGTATAGAGAGTATTAAACATTTATTACATGACCGAATGTCTCAAATTAACCAACGTTCGAGTAGCTAACAGCGGAAAAGTAAACGTAGAAGTCCTCCACAGGCAGCTGACTGGAGGAACGAGCGCCTAGAACTCATCAAACTCTCCAGGATAGTCCTCAAAGCGTCCGTCTGAGCAGCAGCCGGGTAGTGTAGATGCAATATAGAAACAACAAGCATGAGCACATGTCGTACTCAACAAGGGAAAACTCTATAACAACATGCAAGGCTTTATGGTGGAAGCTGATGGTTGTAAAGCAAGTCAGCATTTTAGTTGGTCAAGTTTTATTAAGCAACTGTTACTAACAAATGTAAGTATATATCAAACCCAATTAGCAAGTGCAACGGAACCATAGAATGCAATGCACAAGTTTAAAAGTTCCATCTTTCATAAATTACTCATGTGAGGGTCCAGGCCGCCCTTGACCGTGGGCACGGCTAACTAGTCAGTTTTACACTCTGCAGAGGTTGTACACTTTACCCACAAGTCGCGTAAAAGTCCCGAAGAACTTTAGACCCAACCACGCTGTGCAAAAGTAGGCACAATACCACACTACCGAGGTGTGGTTGCATAGGGATGCTACGAGGCCTTTACAAAGATCCCCTAGTGCAGGCTGCTCGCTAGGTTACCTGATCAGTGCAGCGCATAAAGCTCCCTAGCGGGTACCGTGTCTTAGCTAAGCCCAACTCCCCGCCAGAGCAGGTCTATACACCATCTCCCATCAGCCCCCAACCCCTTTCAGGTAAAACATGCCTAACACCAAGTTTTCTAATTACTAAGCCAAGACAGAGCCATATGTCTTGTGGTTGTACTGTTTTCCTGGGTGGTCGCTCCATGTTCCGATTAACAGGCATAAAGTGTTCTTGCATTACATGAATGAGTAGCATAAATAAATCCAATTAATGATCGTTCATTAAACCTCCCAAAACCAAGGTAAAGCTCTAGCAAGTGCTACCCAACATAAAGTAAACCCAGGTTGATCAAGGCATAGGATAAACAACACTAGGCGAACCTTAAATAAATCGGACCCATCATATTAATGCAAAGCAATAAATAAATACAGTGTAATTAAAATGCATGTTGTAATAGGATCAACGGAAATGCAGCAAGGACTTGCCTTCTACCAACTCCGGAAACTGCTCAGGATCTTGAAAGTCTTCAACGGCAGCGAAATCCTCGAACGGCTCGTACTCTACGCTCCACACATTCACATACAAGCATACAATAGAATAAATTCAGAAACAATCACCAAACAGTACTAACAGAACAAAACAGAGGCATAAAACTGTTCTACTCGTCGAGACGATCGCATGGACATAAAGAACGCTAAAAACGGAGCTAAAACGACTAAGATATAGCTTAAACAAGATCAGGGACTAAACTGTAAAGAAAACTAAACTCGCGGGGCTAAACTAAAGAAAACAGGACCTATCCGTAAAGAAACTTCAACGGTGGGAGGACCGGCTTGTGAAATCAAAGAAAAAGGGGGCTTTCTTGCAAAGCCGCCAAGTCGAGGCTGGGTTGGCCGGCCCTTGACCGGTTTGACTCGGGCTGGGATGGATCTGGTTCGTCGGATCAAGATCCGGCGACCCTGGTGGCACGCGAGCGCGGGGCGGCGGCGACTGGCCGGCGGCGAGCGGCGGCGCAAGGCGGTGTGCGGTGGCGCAACCACGACGTCGAGCTAGGGTGCTCTATTTTTCACGCGGATTGCACGGGGATGAAGCGGGTGAGACGGCGAACCAATCTAGGGCACCGGGGCGGGCGCCGGAGCGGCGGCGACGGCGCAAGGCACGGCGGGGCGGAAACCGTGGCGGTGTGAACTCCGGCAACCCCGTTTTAGGTGATGCGGAGCTCGGTGACGAAAACAAGCGACACCCGCGGGTTCCTCACCTTGCGGCGAAGCTCCGGGCGACCTTCTCGGCGACGGAAGGGCGGCGGACGAGCGGGTTCACGACGGCGGCGCGGCTAGGGTTAGCGGCGACAGCGTGGAGCTTGAGCGCTAGGGTTTTCGGGGAAAGGGAGCGGCGCGGTGCGAGGCGGCGGGGTTAAATAGGCCGCGGGGGACGCGCCTGGGCGTGCGGGCCCGCGGGGAAGGCGGCGCGGCACAGAAGTCGGAGTCTGACCCGAGTCTGGCTCGGTTTCGGTCGCGAGGAGGGGGATGACGGGCGGGGCCCGCCCGTCAGCGGTCGCGAGCGGCGGCGCTCGGAGGTGGGCCGCCTGGGCCGGAAGCAAAACCAGGCCGCGGAGCACAGGGGTGGTCCGGCAACCGGGCGACAGAGTTGAAGGGCCTCCGCTGGACTTCGCGAGCTGGGCTGCGTCGGGAACAGGAAAAAGGGAGGGAGGGAAAAAGAAATGGTCTTCCAATTTTTGAAAAGGGAAATCAAACAAAATTCAAACTCAAGTTTGAATTCAACAATCAAAAATAGATGCTTTAGCATGTATGCAACAGTAAACTCCTATATTTCATTAATTTAATTAACAAAAATGATTAAATGCCTAGAAAACCACAAACACCTTATATTCCTTAAACAAGAACAATGGTTGCTAAGCAATTTTTTTTATTTAAACTCAAAAGTGAAAATTAGGGTGTTACAAGAGGCCACCCACTAAGTATGACAACTCCTTCACTTTTGATCACAGAAACTATGAAGGCTTGGCTACTCAGGTGAAGTTGGTAAGAGAGGAGAATCCCTATGTATCTCCCAAGCTGGCAGCTATTGACTATAGGTTCTGGTCTGTATTCCATTTTCAGTTCTACAGTTCTGTTCTCTCGGGCAAGAACAAGATCGTTGCTATGAAGTGGATAGACTGGGATCACTTTGAGAGACATGGGGCTGGCCGACCAGAGGCAGAGGAAGTCTTGGAGATTGTTGAAAAATGGCAGATCAAGGATTTGATGAGTTTCAAGCATGACTGGAACACCGAAGTCAATGCTCAGTTTCATGCTACATTTTTCTATGACGTTGAAGAAGATGCTATACACTGGATGACTGAAGGGGTTCACTACAAGGAGGACTTCACCACTTTTGGCAGGCTGCTAGGCTTTGGTGAGAAGGACAGAAAGGCAGACATTATTCACAATGAAGGACATAAGGGTGACAAGATTGTGGAGGCATATGAGCTAGAGGAGCTTGCTGATGGGACCACCACTGCTCTTAAGTCCACATACTATGTCATGAACAATCTGCTGAGGGAAACCATCATGCCCAAAGGTGGCAGTGACTCCACGTCTCTTAGGAAGTACGCCACAAATCTGATCTCCAGGATGCTTCCAGGGGCAAAACCCTTCTCTGTCAGCCGCTTCATTTGGTTTGATCTGATCAGGGTGATGGACAATGGAATTGGCAACTTCCCATATGCACCATACATCATGTACATCACTGAGCATGTGACAGGGCTGATCTTTAAGAAGGATGGTGAACATCACTCCTACCAGATCAAGCAGTGGTCCCACCAGAAGTGTGCTGAAGCTGTCAGATCTGTCTTGAAGCCTCAAAGGAGTCAAAGCGCTATTGATGTGTCTTCTGATGAAGGCCAGAGCAGCGCTGCAGCTAAGAAGGACAAGGGAGGCAAGAAAATCAGAAGTATGCTGAGGGATGTGTTCGCTTTCTGCAAGTACAATGCCACTCAGACTTATGAGCTGCGGAAGGACGTAAACAAGCTACTTGTCAAGGCTGATCTATCTGAATCTCATCCGCTGTCACCTCCCACTTTTCCATTCTTTCCTGACTCGACATCCAGCGAGACCGATGCTGACAAGAATGACTCCAGTGACAATGAGCCTCTCAGTGCTAAGCTACGTCGGGCTAGGGGTCCCAAGATTGCTACTCGGAAGACTCTTCGCACTCCAACCAAGCCCCATGGCAAGGATGCTGCAACTGATGAGGATGAAGGCACTGCAGAAGAGGAGGAGACAGAGGACTCCTGGTGCAGCGAGTGATGCGATCTGCAGGTTCTGCTTCACTTCCTCTCTTTCTTCTTTTCCCTTTTTGTTACATGTTGACAAAGGGGGAGAAAGAGAAAGATTGAGATGATCTCCATGTTGACCTGCTGCTGCTGCTAGCTTTTGTGAGATGAGAGATGCTGCTGCTGCTTTGCTTTGCTATCCATTCTCAGCTGAACTCATTTATGGTCTGTAATATTTGGTACTTAAGCTTGCCTCTGTTGGCAAGTGTTGGTTGTGGTTGTGGACAACTTATGGGATGTGAAAACTTTAAAAACAATGTGTTGTGATGTAATAGGGCTAGATTTGGTTTTCATGCTTTAATCTTTGCTAGTCCCTGTTATTTGTGGTCTGTTATTGCCTGTGATTGATTGTTGGAACTACTGTTTTGCCAGAGTCCGAAGGTTTCGAAAAATTCTCCGGAGGCTTAGTGAGATTTCGATCTCTAGAGGTTCCGGGAATTTTCCCAGAGGTTCCGGGTTCCGGACAACTAGTTCTCTGTTTGTGTTTAAACTAGCATACGCATCACGGTTACATGTTCACATCTGTTTGCACCCCACGATTGATTGAATACAATGCATCTTGTTTCACTTACCCATAATATATGCAAACATGTCTTCTAAGGATATTTACTTCTATTCAAATGAATATTGCATATATTGAGGGGAGCCTTGTATTCAATTTATCAAAAGCTCAATCTTTATCAATTAAATGTAAGCTTTAATTGGGTTGTCAACATCTACCAAAAAGGGGGAGATTGTAAGTGCAATCAAGCCCCTAAGTGGGTTTTGGTGATGTTGACCACACAATTAAAGGACTAATGAGCTTGCAAGTGTTTATGACAGGCACTTATTAGATCAAAGGTGCAAAAGTGTTAAAGGAGACCCCTCATTTCAAAGAAAGGTTTTTCTTAGTTCAAGTTGAAGCTTAATTCATTTTATATTTTGAATTTGAGTTTAGGAGAAGCCGTACTATCAAGAGGGATACTAATGGTGGTTAGGATGGAACCAAGTGGTTAATTCTTATCCAAAACAAAATCTATCCTAGCCACAAATAGCCTCAACACCCTGTTGTCTTTCCCTAATTCTCTGACAGTTCCCAGAAGCTCCGAATTTTTCCCCGGAGGTTCTGAGCTGTACCTTGACAGTCTGTTGAGACTTTCAGATCTCGGAGGTTCCGAGAAATTTCTCGGAGGTTTCGGGTTTTTCGTTTATAGCCGTTGCTGTTCCAGATCTGAGGGTATTTATACCCCCTTGTCTCCCAATGGTTATCTTCTTCCTCCCTGCGCTGAACAGTACCATTCACTCCCCTTCTCTCTCAAGCATTGACTCCCACCTACTTGAATCCAAATCCAACCCTAGTATTCAAGTGTGGAGTGATTCCTTGTGAGAAAAAGCAAATCCAATCCCTCTCTTGTGTTCTTGAGCACTTGGTGAAACCCTAGCTTCTTGGTGGATCTTTTACTCTTGGGTTCTTGAACCCTAGACGGCTAGAGGTTGCTTGGGAGCTTCCAATCTTCGTGTGGCAGCCCCAAGAAGTTTGTATTACCCTCAATTGCTTAGTGGAAACCCTCCATCTATTACCTTGGTGATAGGTGTGAGAGAGGAGTGGATCTAGAGAGATTCCATAGCCTTTGTGGCTAACCTCAACAACGTGGATGTAAGCCAACCTTTGTGGTGAGCTGAACCACGGGATAAATCGTATCTCTTGTGCTTTGATTTCAGTTCCTTATGTTGTTTGCTTGTTCCTAGTTGCTTGTTCTCTAGTTCATCTAGGGTTTGCTTTGCTAAGTGCTTATCTTTCTCCCTAAGGTTGCTAGTGTGCTTTAGCCTCTACTCTTAGTCCTGTGAACCTTTACCATGCCCTAGATCTGTTTCCTAACCCTTTATCCGCAGCAGATCTTGTGCAGGTGCAATTCCCGGAAGCTCCTGAACAATACACTGTCTGTGCATTTTCCCGGAGGTTCCGAGGAATTTCCCAGAGGTTCCAGGGTCTGACAGAACTTTTGCAAGAAAAGTTTGAAATTGTTTTGCAGGCCTATTCACCCCCCCTCTAGGCCACTTGCATTGATCCTTTCAGGTTCCTGCAGTCGCATTGACAAAGTCATCAATTTGTTGGTTCAGTAATAAGAGGTAATGTTATAGATAGCAACATGACAGAACATGCTCATTATAGTTTCCCTGAATGTATGTTAACCATTATCGTGTTTCAGTTACCAAGTCGACTAAAAAGTAACAATTAATTGTGTTTCATTTCATAGGAGCCCAAATTGATTTATGTTGAGACATAGCTTTTATCTTTTTTTAAGATCAAGGATGCTACAGGAAATTGTTTCCATTCAGCAATTTATGAAAGCAATGGATATATAAGCTGTAAATATGAGGGTATAATATAAAACATGAGAATTGACCTAGGATCCAAAGAAAAGTTTGCCCAAATTGTTGGCTGGTGTTATGGTAACCAGGGAAAACCTGTGCAATAAGCATACAATGGTTACGCAGACAAATAAAATTATGAAAATAGATACAATCTGAGTTTGAAGAAGCATAGATGGTAAAATGATAGCAAGAAAACAATATCTCATTCCAAGGACCTATTTGCATAATTATTCAAAAAAACAGAGCTCAAAGAACTAAGCATACTACCCTAGCCATGTACTCTACAAAATAAAGCTGAAGCCTTATTTGAGGTTTTGTTTGGCTTGCATTCTATGGGTGAGAAAGTGGAGACTTTACCAGTCCCAAATTAAAGGGCATTGGAATCTTCTACAAGCGTCAAACATTGGCAAACAAACATCTTCTGAATTCTAATCTGACAACTACCACCCTTCACTGGTACTGAACTGCCCTAGAAATTCAGCAGCTGTGATCTACACAACACAGCCAAGCCAAGCAATTTGAGAATCGTGCAAGAAAATTCAGGCTATGGTGATTCATGCAAGGGTACAATCTGACCCAATGGACCTGTTCATATGATGGGTGCCATGTATTATCACTACTTGATGTTACTTACATATATGATCACAAACAGAATCATACTTGGGTAACTAAATAAAAGTAGCTCAGTCATCTGAACCTTCATATCTGAACTCTAAACTGAAGCAGTATATAAGTAGCTGTAACTTTTATGTGCTAGCCAAACACAAGAAGCAAATCTGCACTGTTGATGCCAAATAAGTTCCATGTCTTTTTTTAATAAAAGATATGAGTTCCATGTCAAGAGTACACGCATAGTACACGGTGGTAAAATGCTCTTGCTGAATACATGAACACTGAATGAAATAAAAACTTTCAGAATTCAAAAACAAGCAATCGCGCATGTGTTATGTCAGTATACAAGCAATAAGGATCATTTACCAACAAGCAATGCCGACTGCATGCGAGATGCAGCTCCAGGATTCAGATACGCCATCCAGTGCACATGCACATATCAAAAAAAAAGAAATATGAGAGTGAGTTAGAGATAAGTAGATCAGTAGCGAGTATAAGAAAAATGTGTAGTCTGATTGATGCTACACTGCTGTGGCCACACATAAGCTGCATTATTTCACCCACTCCCACAAATACAACATAAACTGATCGAGAAACATAGCCTGATGGTTAGTCAAACTAAACCTCCAGGCACTAGATTTCCACACATCACCTGCCAAACAACGACCAACACTGAAACCCAAAGCACTTGCTGAACTGCCAGGTTTGTTTGCCTATAAACAATGAAATGTGAACAGACTGATACCCTATAAAATAAAAAGTTGGTCGGTTTAGAGAAACAAAACTGATTTGTTTGCCTGGTTGGGCCTCTGATGAAGATAGAAGTTTGTAACTTCATAACATGTCGAGCATTGGAGCCCTAGAGTTCAGCAGATCGATGTTAAACTAGAGCCTAGTCTCCAGTTATTGACTCGCAAGTTTTACAAGTAGCATGGTGCTCCATAAAAAAAACAGGAGCACGGTGACAAGCTCAATGCTGGAAACATAGATACAGTGTCAAGCAATAGGTGAAAATGCATCGAACAAGGTCAATCAGAATGGTATGTATGCATGTTAAGTCTTAGTCGGTTCTTCTCATTTTGCAGACTGCCTACAGAAATGTCTTGAATGCTGCAAGGACAATTGTTACCACTGGAGTATCAATTCTTCTTTTATCTCACATAAACACCATTTTAGTTTGATTTAATTCCACATGATAGTTATTTAGAGTGTTCAAAGGTGCCAAGGTGCTACCCCGGGAGTGCTGGTTGGTGGTCGGTTCTAATTTTCCTATTCCCAATGCTAGGAAATAAGTTTTACCTCCACTATTTCTATGTTACTTTACACGATCATTAGAGATTAACAGTAGACAGCTGCAGAAAGGCAAAGCTTGTTTGGGACCATGAACAGCAAAACTAAAGCAGGCACGTGACGCGATACGGCGATACCTTGCTTCGTATCTCATCCAGGCCGCCGTCATCTGTGGATGGGGACGGCTCCGACGACACCAGCTCCACTGCAACAGGCGCCTCCGCGGGGCCTCTGGGCCACTCTAAAGCACGAAGATGCGTACCTGCCCATGTCTTGAGCGGTGGAGAAGTAGTGGCAGCCAGCGTCGCTCCCTAGGTTTGACCAAATCGATTTGGAGGAGAGTTAGAAAACAAATTGGAGAATCGATTTGGAGGAGAGTTAGAAAACAAATTGGAGAGGCCAATTTGGGGGAAATCAGCGAACAAACGGGAGAGACAGGGGGGATGTACATGACTGGAGGAGATCCATCACAGCCGGGTGGGGAGGAGATTCATGGCCTCACCTTGGCTGCGGGGCGTGCACGAAGGTAGGGGAGGGAAGGGCGCCGAGGTCAACCACACCGACGCCGCGGGGAGGGGGCTCGAGCACGCCGACGCCATACCGGTCCTCGAGCCACCGGACCGGGGAAGAGGGGCGCGTGGAGGCCGTCGCGCAGGACGTCGTCCACAGCCGCCGTGCTCCCTTCCTCTGGCCCGGCCGCCGTCGCCGTCGCCGTCCGCCCTCGAGGCCGCAGGGGAGGGGTAGCGCATCGAGGAGGAACGGTCTGGGCGGCTGCGGCTGCGGTAAAGAAAGGAGATGCAGGAAATAGGGTTTCAAGAGTTGCCTTTATACTACAAGAACGTGATTTGATCCGTTAGATCGAGGATCCGATGGTCAGGAAGAGATGGGCCGCAAAGGCCGCACAGACAAACGCAAAGAGATGGCCCAGGCGGCGCGGGATGCCGTTTTTCTTTTTCTTTTCATTTTATTATTGCACCCTTGTGAAGTAATCTGCAAAAATATTATCTTACATACACTCAAAACATTTTTCAAATGTAATTCTAAAAAAACATTTTTCTAATGTAACATACAACATATAAGTTGTCACCTACGAGTTTCGTGAACTTTCGAGTCGATTTGCTATTTTTTATGATATAAATGAATTTCTGCACGTTTACCGAAAGTAATTCCAAATTGACATATATGTACCTCCAATAAGATTTTAAAAATTCAAAAAAACTATATTTAGGCGCCTAAGGTCCATTCAATCCCACATCTAGGAGATTGACAAAAAATTCAAACACTAAATGATATAAAATCAAAAGGCGATGAATACCAAAATGTCATAACTCATCAAGATGTACAAACATTATTTTGGTCATTTCTCCATCCGACTCTGTTTGAACAATCCAAATTTTGAATTTCAAAAAATGACAACTAGATACAAGTTTTTCGAACACTAAATGATGTCAAATCAAAAAGTGATGAATACCAAAGTTTCATAACTCATCAAGATCTACAAACTTTATTTTGGTCATTTCTCCATCCGACTCTGTTTGAACAATCCAAATTTTGAATTTCAAAAATGACAACTAGATGCAAGTTTTTCGAACACTAAATCATGTGAAATCAAAAGGTGGTGATTACCAAAATTTCATAACTCATCAAGATGTACAAACTTTATTTTGGTCATTTCTCCATCCGTCTTTGTTTGAACAATCCAAATTTTGAATTTCAAAAAATGACAACTAGATACAAGTTTTTCGAACACTAAATGATGTCAAATCAAAAAGTGATGAATACCAAAGTTTCATAACTCATCGAGATCTACAAACTTTATTTAGACCACATTATCATTTGAGAAACTGGTTACAATACTTAGAAACTATGTGAGTGAACATAGGATTATTGAGTAGTGTACACTATCACTTTCTCAAATCAAAAAATGACCTAAATAAAGTTTGTAGAGCTTGACGAATTATGAAACATTGGTATTCATCACTTCTTCAGCTGAAACCATTTCGGGTTTCAAAATATGGTTTAAAATTGTCACTTTTAAAAACAATTCAAAATTTGAATTCTCAAACTTGATCACATGAAAAAAGACTAAACTCAACACATTAGCTTGATAGAGCGTGATTTTAGAAAATTTTAGGAAAAAGAATCATCTGATTTGGAGTTAGTATGAGGCAGAAAAACTAGTTACAAGTTTTAGTCAAAGATTGAAAAGAGAAACCACACTTGTTCATCCCAGTTCATCCATAGCTGTGAGGTAGATCTGTTTCAATTCAAAATATAAAAAGAATTTGATGTTGGTTACAGCAGCAATATTGTGGATCTTTTCATGATGGACAATATTGGTATATTGAGTTTTCAAACTTTTCATATAAAATTTAAAGTAATTTTGAGTCTCAAAATTTTTTAAAGTTTCAATTAACATATACAAATCTGTGATCAAATGAAAAGGTTTTATTTTAGAAAAAATTGAAAAAGAATAATCAAATTTGGAGTTTCTATGAAGGACAAATACCCGATACAAATTTAAATTTCGGATCAAAATGAGAAACACGAACTGTTTGGTGTTCTTTGAACAAGCCACGTGTTCCATTAAAATGTTTCATAAAAGGAACGACATACACCAAAAGGACACAAACCATGTTATAGCTCAATGGTAAGTCCCTCCCTTCCCACCGAGCAGACAAGGGTTCGAATCCCCCGGTCACTCCTTTTTTCGCATTGATTAAATCAAAAACACATAACTACTGGGCCGCCACGCTACTGGGTCGATGTGACTCTGACGTGGGCCACTGCTACTGTGGGCCGATGTGTTCGCTAGAAAGAGGCTAATAGGTATAACTTTAAAGCAAAAACACATAACTACTTGTGGTGTAGTGGTTTGGGGTAGTTGGTTGGAGTGCGAACAACCCAAGTTCGAACCCTGGGTTTCACAGTATTTTTTGGTAAATTTTTTCACAATACTCACGGGCAGAACTGGAATGATTCATCTGTGACGAAATAGGTTCGTTGTTCGGTGACCATCCTGTGAGTTTCGTCATTATTTTGAGTGGCTTGGCACCGTCACTCGTTATCTGTGACGAAGTTACTAAATTCGTCACGGTAGAGACCACTTCCATGACGAACAAATGGAGCGTCACTACAAAATCGTCATAGATATTAACATTTCTACTAGTGGTAAGAGGAAAGGCATTTCCAGAACCTTGTCCAAACATATCTTTATAGTATTTAGTGGCATGTTCCAGGAGATTATCATCCCCCTCAACAAGCCCATCCTCCCCTACAAAGTGTAGGATGGTGTTCTTTCTTCTTCTCCCATTAGCTACTCTATGAAAAAAAATTGTGTTGTTATCCCCTTCATGTAACCATTTTTCATGGGATCTTTTTAACCAATATAGCTCTTCCTCTTTTGCCATGTTAAGCAATTGAGTATTAATTTGAACTTTTCTCAGCATTTGTTCAAAGGATAAAGTTTGTGCCTCCTCTATTTGCTCTAAGCCGAGCAATTCATCCCTCCACTGCTCCCTGATCTTTTTGTTTTGTCCCTGGGTATTGAAACCCCACCCTTTGAAGAACTATTTGAATTTCTTCAATTTCATTTGAATTTTGTCGAATGCTGAGTCAGCATGGTATGATTGCTCCCATAATTCTTTAACCTTTGGTATGAAGTCAGGATGTTTAAGCCAACTTAACTCAAATCTGAAGCTCAGCTTTTTCAGGGGTTGCTTGTTTGTAGTGGAGATAATTATGGGATTGTGATCAGAATGTTCCCTTGGCAGTTTGTGTACTAGAGCAAGTGGAAAGATTTTTTCCCAGGCTTTACAAGTGAGATATCTATCCAGCCTCTCAAGTGTGGGATTTTCCTGGTTATTAGACCAGGTATATCTCCCTCCAGACATGTGCAGGTCTATCAATTCATAGGTGTTTATTACTGAGTTAAACAGTTTGGAATATTTGTGACTTCCCCCCTTTTTGTTTTTCTCAGAGGAGAACCTAATTATACTGAAGTCCCCCCCAACAAGGACAGGTTCTTTGCAGCTGCTAATTACCCCTGCTAGCTCAGCAAGGAATTCTTGTTTATGCTCTTCTTGAGCTGCCCCATATACATTGACAAAGTTCCATTTCATTTTTTCTCTTTATCCCAAAGATTCAACTGCAAAGTGTATTTTCCTTCTTTAAAGGAACCCACATCAAAATATTCAATGTTGATGCCACTTAACATCCCTCCAGACTTGCCTTTGGATGGAATCCATTTCCAGAGGTAGCACTGTTGGGGATCAATCAATCTTAAAACACTATCCTCAATATTTTCTTGCATAGTCTCCTGAAGGCCAATGAAATGGAATTTTTGGTCAAGAATGAGATTTCTTAGAAAGGAAGAGACACCATTTTTTATGCCTCTGCAATTCCATATTAGGCCTCTCATTTTTTAACCTTTTTCTTGTTTTTGGGGGAGGATACAATAGGCTCAGGGTCTCCCTGATATCCTTTGCCCCTCCCTTTTCTGTCACCAGGGTATCCCTTGGTGTGTTTTTTTGGATTTTTGCTTTGTTTTTTCCCTGAGAGGGAGAGCCTTTTTGGAGCTCTTCCCACCCTTTTGGGCAATACCATAGTAAAGCCATCTGAATCAGATGAGCTATCATTAGTTACAGTATCTATATTAGGATCTTCATTCTTCTCACTTTCTGTCTCAGATTCTTTATTATCATCATTTTGTTTATCATTCACCATCAGAGCTATGCTAGCAGCTTTATTGTGTAAAGACATTCTAGCATTTTCCATTTCAGATAGAATATTAATGGCAGCAAAATTATTATTATTACAAACATCAGCACCCATATTCAAAGATCTGTCAATAATTTCATGGTCATTAAGCACTGAAAAGGTGTTGGGATTTTTGTCATTACCTCTATGTGTCTCCCCAGCAGATCCCCTATTCCCTTTGCTTGCTTCTTCAGCAATCTTCAGAATCCTCTCACTCCACCTTCTTTCTTGTCTTGCTTCTATCATTTTCTCGCATGGGTTGACAAGCTTTGATAGGTCCAGCTCCTCCATTTCCTCCCCACATTCTTCCTCACTTTGCTTTTCATCTTCTTTGCCCTGGCTTTTATCATTCTTGTCCAAGCCCCCTTTGTTGATTGCCATTTCACCAGATATGTCCACATACCCCTACATAGTGTTCATGACATCACACCTTGCCAGCCATCTATTGTTGTTTCTATTAGATGACTCTGCTTCACCGCCTATCACCCTATTCACTTGGATTTGGAAGTCATCACTACTATCACTGGGCTCGTAGGTAGCTGCTGGTATAGCCTCATCTTCATCAACTATCATTCTTTCAGTCTCTTTCATATTTTTACTATACATTTCACTAGGAGCCATTTTGCTAGTGCCATCATCCTATTTTCTGTTTCCCACACCAGATCCCCCTTCTTGAGATTCCACACTAAATCATGTGTTGGTTTTCATCTCTGGGGTGGCATGTGATGTTTTCTGCTTTTTTGGACTAGGTCTGCTCCCATGTTCTGATATCCTCACACTTTCTTTGAGCTTGTCCCCTTGCTCCTTGTTCATTGTTTCCCTTTCATAGTGGAAATCAAAGATACTGAGACCCAGAGTTCCTTCAGCTACTTGTGGTACTTCCAGAATATCTCTGCATGCAATTTTAACCCTCACATATTCAGCATTATACCTTGTGCTTTCATCAATTGCCACTGTTTTCCCAACCAAGCCTCCAACCTTTGCAATGGTTCTGATCCCCCTTTGGTCTACAGGTATGCCTGATACCTTAAACCAAGCTTGTTGTAATCTCCCTTTAGCACCAACAGAAGAGGACCAGGGCTCAACCATAATTTGAGCATTGACATTCTTGATACCCAGGTTGAATTTGCTAAAGTCTTGCACAAGTTTGGCTGTTGGGAACCTCATGACATATTTGTTCTCAGTGATCTGTTTAGCACTCCATCTCCAGGTATGTTCCCCACCTAGTATGTTTTTGAATTCCATCTCTATTTGTCTGGCAGTCAGCTCCCCATCAATGACAGTAATGATAGCAGTGCTTGCTCTCTCCCTCTGAGCCTTCTGATCAATGTGTTCTTCTATGTAGAAGAAGCTCTGATTTTGCACTTGTGCTGCACAGAGTTCAGGCCAGAATTACACAGTGGTTCCCTTTTACAATCATAGGAACTGTGGTTATGGAGTCCAAACATTTCGCAGGCTTTTCTCCTCCTACACTCCTCTGATTTGTGATTTTTCAGCCCACAATGTATACACCCCCAAAGCTTTGTTGAGCAGGAGCTTCGTTTACCTCTCGACGCTGGGGATCACCTTGATGCTCTCTGATTTTCTCCTGATTCCCTCCTTTTCTCCCCCAACCTTCCTGGTTTTGGTCTTCAGACATAGCTCCCTTCATCTTCCCATCATTAGCAGCATTGTCCCAGTTGGAAGATGATCCAGTAGCCTTGTTGTGATCACTCCCTTTGCCTTCCTGCTCCCCTATCTCCCCCCTCTTCCTCCTCCTCAAGACGATGATCCTCCTGGTAAGCAGCTTCAGTACTCTTCTTCTCCGCTTCATAGCCTTCATCCTCGAAGCCGCCTCGTCGGCCAGTACGTTGCCAGACGAAGGTCCTTGCGCCCGTGCGTCCGGCCCCTCGGCCATCTCTGCCGGCGCCAAGGCCCCCACGCCGGTCGCCCCCTCCACGACCAGGAGGCACCATTTGCGCTTGCTTCGGTTCGAATCGAACCGCTTGTGCGTAGGTGCGTGGCTTCGTTGGCTGCACTTTGCGGAAGTATCCAACGAATTTGTCGATATGGATCTGGAAGTTTGGCCTAAGCTCCTTCTCTAGATCTCCCTCAACCCTAGGGCTCGGGCTCTCAGATGCGGAAGATGGAAGAGGTGTGGATGGAGACCCCCCCCCCCCCCGCTGAGTCAGCGGAGGAAAATCCTCCCCGGTCGGCTCACCGTATCGGTGAATCTGACCGTCTTCCTCCCCCACTCCGCCATCGCCGCGTGTCTCCTCTGGTGATTTCCCGATAATGCCCTCCGCGACCTTCACCCGTGGCGGCACCTTTGCCTTGCTTGTCTTGGCTGGTATCGGCCCGAATCCAGCTCGATGAGGGTCCCAGTACGGTCGATCCGCCACCTTGTTCCTCACCGGCGGCGAGGACTCCGCCGGTGAAGTCTCACACGGCGAAGTCGATCCCCCCGCCCCTTTCTCCGCCCGTGAGTCCTTCCAATGGAAGCGAAGCGGAGCGTCTCGAAGGAGCACCGCGTCACCCTCGAACCTCCTAATGGGGAAGCGCGGCTCGGATGCAGCCTGCCGGAACGCTCTCGTCGTCGTGTCAATGGGAAACCCTAGCGGTCGCCCGTAGAGGCACGCCTCCGCCATGGCTCCGCCTCTCTCCCCCCATTCTGTTCGATTACCTGCTCCTTAAACAAGCATTAGCGATAGAAAAATCGCCGTTGGATCGGCGTGGCAACACTGAGGTTAATGTCCAGTAAAGTTTTTCTATAAAAACCACTTACATGTAACGATGCACTTGTTGAAATAAATGAAAAATACGTCATGTATGAGTGGACGGAGAGTGAACTATGCTACAGTTCTATTTGGAACAAAAGTCGAACGTGCAGAAGAAGAAGACACGCCGCACGTCGTATTCGAACAACCACTGCATTGTTGACCAGAGCCATGCTCCAAGCACGGACTTTCCCCTCTGTCCGCTCGGTGTCTCGCACCGCGCGGGAGAAAAGTTGATGAACATATTCCACTCGGTCGGTGTGCGCGAGGGAAACGGAGGCAGCGGATTGGAAGCACAACGTGCATCCACGTACGAGGCCGCCTCCACTTGCTCCCATCGAGTCGAGCATACGGAGACACGGAGACACAAAAAATTGCTTTAATATATGACTGAGAGCTGGATCCTTTGCAGCCACGCATCCCATAGGTCAATCAGGAGTCAACGGAAATGTCAAGACTCCCATGTTCCGTATCGTATCTAAAATGATCTGAGATATTCTTTCATTCATGCGTGTGTGCCCAGCTTAATTAATCACCATGGAATGCTCATGATGAGAGCTTCAACGTCGAGCACACAGGAAGATCGACGGTGCGAAGCCAGATAACGATGCTGATGTGTATGTGTCATCAAAATAAAAATCTCCACTAAACTCCAAGACGCTGCATTGATTAATCTGGCTTTTCGCTTTCGGAAATACTAGCCACAAGCGCAATGCGCAGAGACAGGATCGTTTCCGTCGGGGCTAGAAACAACAAACGCAGAAGCTCTCTCTCAGGTCTCAGCAACAGCAGGAGAGGACAGAGGAGCACAGGGTTCCAAGTTTCCAACTTCCAAGTTTCCACCGGATCGATCCGACCCGTGGACTTTCCCGTGCGTCGCGCGTGAACGAATGGCCAGTGGGACGGGCGGCCGCCCCCGACCCGCACGACGTCGCGAATGGCCCGTCTCCACTTGTCGGCCGAGCCCACTCGGCCCCGCGACCAACGCCTCGCCAACACCTGTCCCACCGCCCCGCTATAAAACCCCCGGCGCCGGCCCGAGTCCGGTCGCACGGCTGCATAATTGTGCTCAGCTCTCTACCCCGGGGACGTGACACATCGCACGCACGAAGCCTGCCTGCCTGCCTGCTGCTTTTGGCTCCGCCCGCCGTGCCGCCCGTGAGGCCGGCAGCTTTGCATGAGGTGGCGGAGGATGGGGGCACTGCACGTCGTCGGCGAGCCCAAGGTCACCTTCCAGCAGCAGCCCACCGCGGTCGCCGGCAAGAACGGCCACGGCGCCGTCGTCGAGGAGATCCACGGCCTCATACGCGTCTACAAGGACGGCCACGTCGAGCGCCTCCCGGCCATCCCCGACGTGCCCTGCACGTGGGGCTCCACGGCGCCCGGCGCGCCGGGCGGCGTCGTGGCGAGGGACGCGGTGGTCGACCGCGCCACGGGCGTGTGGGCGCGGCTGTACGCGCCGATGACGGCGACGACGGCCGGGGCCAAGCTCCCCGTGGTGGTCTACTTCCACGGCGGCGGGTTCTGCGTCGGCTCCGCGGCCTGGAGCTGCTACCACGAGTTCCTCGCGCAGTTGGCCGCGCGGGCGGGCTGCGCCGTCATGTCCGTGGACTACCGCCTCGCGCCCGAGCACCGCCTCCCCGCCGCGCTCGACGACGGGCTCGCGGCGGTGCGCTGGCTGCGGCACCAGGCGGCCGTGGCCGCCACCCGCGCCGCGGCACCCGACGAGCTCTCCTGGTGGCGGGCCCGCTGCGGCTTCGACCGCGTGTTCCTCATGGGGGACAGCGCGGGCGCCAACGTCGCCTTCCACGTCGCTGCCCGGCTGGGCCAGGGCCACCTCGGCGCGCTGCACCCCGTCACCGTCAGGGGCGCCGTCCTCGTCCAGCCCTTCTTCGGCGGCGAGGCCCGCACCGTGTCGGAGAAGACCATGCCCCAGCCGCCGCGTTCCGCGCTGACGCTCCCCACCTCCGACTGCTACTGGCGGCTGGCGCTGCCGGCCGGCGCCGGCCGCGACCACCCGTGGTGCAACCCGCTGTCCCGTGCCGCGCCGCGCCTGGAGACCCTCCCGCTGCCGCCGCTCCTCGTGTGCGTCTCGGAGCAGGACATCCTGCGCGACCGGAACCTAGAGCTGTGCCTGGCGTTGCGCAAGGCCGGCAAGACCGTGGAGCAGGCCATGTACGGCGGCGTCGGGCACGCGTTCCAGGTGCTCCACAACTGCCACCTGTCCCAGCCGCGGACGCAGGAGATGCTCGCGCACATCAAGGCCTTCGTCAGCGCCAGGTAGCAGCAGCAGTCTCCAGCCGCCGCCGGCGCCGCCCCCGTTCGCCCGTCGCTAACACTCGCCGTGTTAATCCACCCGTCTCCCTGATCCAATCGAAGAGTAGATGCCGTGTAAGCAACCTTGTGAAGTACTAGTAGTATAGTAGTAGTAGTAATACTCCAGTGTATGTGGCTTTGAACTACGTGTACTCCAGTCCAGCTGAAAAGCGTCCAATACCCAACTCGGATTGTTGTAGCGGTGTCGGAAAGCAAAAGGCTTGGCAGAAAACAATGGAGGAAATGATTGTTGTGCATTTCTTATTGACACAAGCAAAGCCTCCCCCTGATACTGTTTTTAACTCGGCGGTCGTCATCGATCCATGGTGTCGCGGCAAGGAAACCCACGGAATGTCCCGGGGCAAATCATTGCATCTCCCTTGCCCCCTCCGATCCGGTGCTAGCTTTCTGCTTTTCCGCGGGCACCAAAACAAGTGTTTCTTTCCCTGTCTCCGTGTTCGGAAAGGCGATCAGGGTAGCTAAATGGAGGCCGGCTTTGAGCCTTTGAGTACTGCAATTCTCCAAGCACGATCGATTACTACTGAGTACTCGCTACTCCATTTGGCGACAGCATAGAATCTCTCCGGCCGCTTCCCAACGCGGCCGTGCCATGATGGGAAGGGAAGGTGCCTTGCGCCCCCAGGCCATCACAGATGCCCGAGGCAGCCGCGAGCTGCAGGCCCTGCTGCTGGCTGCTGCAGAGCACGCACAAACAAGCTGTGGGCTAGTACACTGCTAGTGCTATCCCTATCAGGGTCCAGGGACCAGAGACACACACACCGGGTCGATCGCATTCCCTGCGGGGTGCGCGCGCGCGTCGTCCCCGGCCGGCCGGCTGCTGCTGGCTGCTGCTGCGCTCGATCGTGCCGGACCGCAGCGCGGCGCCTATCATTGGCTTGGCCGGGCTCGCCACCAACCGCATCATGGCCGCGGCTGATTTTGCGTGCAGGCAGGCCAAACATCATGTATGATCAGGGACGGAGCCAGGAAAAATTTTAGGAGGGGCTGAAAAAAATCACCTGCTGGCTGCTGCTCGTGAGCTCATGACCGCCTGACGCCGTGCCCCTCGGCGCTCGCGGCTCACCCTCGAGCTTTGCGCCACCGCGGCCTACGGCGTGCGCCCTGTGGGCGCCCACCCCGCCGCCCGCCGGCACCCGCCTGGGCACGGAGCTGTGCCTGGGAGACCGGAGGGAGGGAGAATTAGCAGGGACCGGCCGACCGCAGAGGCGGGTTGGGGCGACAGGAGACGGTGTGAGGTCACGAGGAGGCAGTGACGGGCAGACGACGACCGACGGTGGATAGCTCATAGCCGGATATGAATTTTCCTTTGTTGGGCTTTGAAGTTTGGGCTTAGACAAAAATGTTGACTACTCCCTTCATCCCAAAATGTAAGCATTCCTAGCATTCAAACTCAAGAAATATAAAACTGCTAAAAGACCTCTGTACCTCTCATTTTACACTACCCACCAACTCTCCACCAACCCACGTACCCATTCAGTTTTGTCATATACCTAGGAATGCTTATATTTTGACAAAAATTTTGAAGTCTAGGAATGCTTATATAACGGGATGGAGGACGTAGTTGGCCTAATATACTAAAGTACATACATGAGTAAAAAATTTGAGAAGGGACTCCAGGGTTCTACATGCCGGCGAGCTGTAGGGGGGGCTGGAGCCCCCCTTGCCCCCCTGGCTGCCTCCGTCACTGTGTATGATCATGTCCAGGCAAAGGTTCAGGAGCGCGTATCCGCAACAGGTAGCGAGAGTGTTGTTGCTGCTTCGTCAGATGCTTGCAAACGATCGACGATGGTCATAATTCCTGTCTGTTGACATGTAGCTGTATCAGGTCAAACCACCTCTTGAACTTGCCTACCTCGTCAGAGAAGACATTCAACTTCTTCATGCTGCCAGGAGCATTAGGCCTTCACAAGGCTAATAACTACTTGCGTGTTAGGTTGTGTGGTGCCCGAATCCTTTAAGTGGTTTCTTGTTTCGTTGTTGTTTTTTGGTTGCTAGAGGCGTTGTAGGTCACTTGTGTGGCACCTGTAGTTGGAGTTGTTTTTCTTCCTCTACCATGTTCTTGTTTTCTTGTTTTTTTAAAAAGCTCCTTCTAATAAAAATTACGGCAAATCTTTTGCCGTTCCGTTCAAAAAAAGCTGTATCAGGTCGTCAAAATGCTTCATCAAATGATAGTTTCTGCAACAGTAGCACATGCACAGGGGCCCGTTGATGCCTACGAGTCTGCTATCCGTTTCCAAGTGGACCAGGCTGCTGAAAGTTCAGGCATGGTTATCTGAAAAACTGACAAGACCACTACTACTCCTTCACCAAACCTAGAAACTCTGGACTTTTTCTTCTCCCTCTCCTATTTTCTCATTTCCTGACGAGAAACGGATCAATCAAGCTGGCCGGAGCACGTCTCTGTTCAACCTTTTCGTCCTTTCGAAGTGGCCGCTAAAGCTCTCTCGGAATTCCGTTCGGAATCCGCCGTGAGACGCCTTTACGGTCAGCGCGGCGGGTGAGCGCATGACACCACTGAAAATTTCCCTCTCCCAGGAGCAAATGCAGATCAATATCAGCATGGCACCGGGGCGATCACGATCCGATATGCCGACGGATATTAGAGAGATCGGCTTGTGTCCCCCGCCCGAGAATCTCAATCTGCCCGGCAGATCTCCCGAGAATCCTGACCTCACCCCTCGACTACTCTCTGGCCACACCTTCAACACATTCAGAGTACACACTGCCCTTCCATGGTCAGAGAGCCCCCTTGTTTCTCGCCGAGACATGGACATCGCCGTCGGACGAGGCGGGAAAAGGCTTTTGTTCCTGAACAAACGATATTCCCATATCTCTCGCTGATGGAACTGCACACCCCGTGCAGTCTCGTGCAAGCTGGTATTGACCGGGGGCGTGCGTGCGGATGGTTCGGTGCGGGCATTTCGCTTGCTTTCTCCCCATCCGTCAAACCGACATGGCGGCGATGTCAAACCGAGATGCGGCAATGCAGCGTGATGGCCGTGGTTCCTGATAGGTCGGCTGATCTTTATCCCATCTGCTACCACGCTTTGGAGCTTCGTCAAGTTGCGCACATGTGTTTGAAGATACACGCATCGAGATCAACGGTACAATATCTTCGAGCAGATCATGTCAAGGAATCGGAATAGCTCAAGAAAGGGCATGGGAAGCTAAACAAACGAAGTATTCAGGCACATGCGATGTAACCGGGTTGAGACTTGAGACATATCCTTCTATCTTTCGTTCAAAAGAGAGCTGATCTTGGCTGAGAATGATCATGCTGTGGGCACATTAATTCTGGGGGCATCACCAGCAAGATCGACTTCAGTAGTTCAGTACTGTCTGAGGAACTCGAATATATCTGGAAATCTAAGCAAGAACGTCGCCATGCAGGATGGAATCCTTCATGGGAAAACAAATCGGATAGCCTTAGCCTATTAAAGACAGGATCAGGTGTGAAAACTGAAGATCATTGGATCAAGAAGAACAAGGGTGTTGGCTAGGAACAAATTGAAGACAGCTTATTAGAAAGCCAGATGACGAAAAGACGGGGGGCGCATCAGGAATACGTCCCCGAGGGCACAGATGCGCCCATGATGGTGAGTGCTAAAGCGAGGGCACGCACGGGCAACAGCGGCCGGTCTAGATGGCATTCAGCCCCCGGCTAAGAATCTCGCGCTTGCCCGAGGCCAACTTGACAGGGGATTGGAGCAGCATCGGCCACTGCTCCTTTTGGCTCGGAAGGCCTTTGGGGCTTTTGACCGCGGCATATAAGAATGTCATGTACTCCTCTCCGTCTATGGAATGGATGCATCGATTGGCTCCAATGCTCCATTATGCACACAAGTAGGAGCTTCGCTTTTGGAATTTCTGAGGCCACTCAACACGTACCGATTGACGGAACAATCCTTATTCCAAAGAATTTTGAACGCATTGGGCAGTTGGATATTCGCGTTGCATCGTCCTGATGCGCGGAACCTTCTCCTTCTTCCAAGACTCTGTAGGTTATGTAGTTTATGGGAGGAGCGGAGCCATCAAGTGCCTGCACTAACCAGGAGGTGAAAGGAAACAAGTAATTGACTGTCGATTTTCACTGTCCTATCACAGCACGGAGCTGTTCTGAGTGGACTCGCAAGTTTCTAGGCCCTTCATGAGGAACCTGTTTTAGGTGAATAATCGTGACTGAAAGAAACCCACTTTTAGGTGAAGAATATGTGGGCACTCTGACCACACTTCAAAAGCAAAACAAGGCCTAAAGTCCAAGTTACCTTCAGTGCTATATATGCTGCGATGTCAAACTTGAACAAGAATAACGTGTTTTATGAGTTAGGACAGCACTATTTCTTTTTTTTTTTGCGGGTACTATTTCTTTTTCGAAGAGCGAAAGAAAAAACCGAATAGAAGCACCACTTTCCTGTGATAGCTTAGCATTTCTAGAACAAAAAAAAGATTCGCCTGCTTTATCCGGAAGCATAAGACTAGTGATAACATGACTACCAGTACAAGTCTTCAACAAACCGCAAGGTCTGAACATATGACTTATTCTAGCGATTAAGACAAAGAAACTGCAAATGTGCATGTCATGCTAATAATGTGCAATCTGGACAACTGTGCTTCAACTCAAAGAATCATTATGGGTTTGACCATCGCGAAACACTCTGATGGAGACCGGAACCATGATGAACTAGATTCTAGATCACTTGCTGATGAAGTTGTACTGACCGTGCAGCGGTCCGAAGACTGCAACTGTATTTTGTCTGTTCTCCTTGACCCTGGACGATAATTCTGATCCTCCGCTACTTAATTGTCCGTACTGTATATTTGGATAAACGAGACCTAGTTTTTCATGAGTCTTCGGACCGGGGAATCTGCAAAGAGAAGTGTCTATCTCAACCAGAGCACGGAATGATCCGTCCAAGTAGTAAAAGGAGCTTTGCCTGGTCAGAATGAAAAAAGGCTACTGCTTTTCGACTGAAAGATGATTGAATAATTTTCTGCCTTGAAAAAACTGAGAAAAAAAAAGTTTTTTTGAAATGGTGACAAGTTTATATTCGTTGTACAACATCTTAGACTATTGTTGAGATTGATGCTGACTAGCTAGGTCGTCCCCGTTCTACACGAAATAGAAACTATTGGCTATGGTGAAAAATACTACAGTTACATTTGTCTCTAGCTTCCTTCATATATTTATGTATTCCTGGCATATACTCACATCGTCCCAAATTACTATTCATTTAAATTTTTCTATAGATACAAAATTTTGATATGTCTAGATGTAATTTGGGAATAGTAATTTGATAAGGAGGGTGTACATACATAAGTTTTTTATATTTATTCAGACATGTCATCACAAAAAATATCAAATTAATTGTTTAGTTGAGCAAATTTCGACAACTTATCCACCCGTCACATCGAAACGTACTGCTCTCTCTATCACGCAGCTCAATACGATAAGTTGCTAGCAAAGTTCGATAATTGGCTAAACTAAGCAAGACCTTAGTAGTAATTTTGATATGTGTACCCCATTGTATGGCCGCACCAACTCCTGGTACAAGCCCACTTCTTGCAACGGGTGTAGGCGAACTCCATACTTTCTGCACCGGCAATTAGCACATCACCGTCACTATCTCAAATAACAATGCCCCAGCAGCAGCATAACTTTAACACTTAAAGGCGCCATCAAGTATTAATCTTTAGGACATCACCCTCAGCTTTTTCCATCGAGACAATCATTTGTTTTTGTTTTTTTAGAGAGAGGCTTTTACTTTTTATTAGTGGAGCAAGGAGAACAACGGGCCCCCAGCCGCAACTAATGGGCTCGGTATTCTCTGTGCCTAGCTTATGGCCCATTAGAAGCTGTGCAAAAAGATTTGTAGCCCACGTAGGGTCTGTCTTTCGATATTCTTAAGGGCTCATTTGAAAAACAACATTGATCTCACTCAGTGTGTGCAAGTCTTCATGGGCCGTGGTGCCGCCGTTGCGAGATCGCGGATCTTCTTCCTTCCTTCATAGTTCCATGCCGTCCAGGTTGCAACTGGAAAACAGCAAGCATAATCAAAGAACGAAGTTAATGCAGAGCCATGTACAGAATCAAAAATCTTAGTATCAGAAGCCCAACCCCCGCAAGCTGGAGCGTTTTCGTCTGACCTGTGAAAATCAGGGTGGCGAAATGTGTCAAACCGTGTTCATGGCCACATATATACGCACGCTTTCTGCTCACGACTTGAACAACATCCACCGGTGGAAAAACAGTCTTCCGTCCCGGGTGGGAAAGGCTTTAAGTCTCTAAAGCCCACCCGAGATGAAAAGGGAGAGACAAAAGGTCCCCCTTTGTCACCGGGTGGGCAACCGGGAATAAAGTGTGCTGCCTTTTATTCCCAGGTGGTAGCCCCGCTCGGGACAAAAGGGGAGGCACACCAGCGCCTGTGCGCCATTACCACCCGGGACTAAAGACCCCGCTGTGAATTTTTTTGTTTCATTTCAAATTGTTCTAATAATGTTATACGCGTATATTCTCACGTATTTGGGTGTAATTTACGTATACGTATAAATGTTTGCACTAATTATACGTGTCTACTATACGTACTATATGAAGAGAATAAACTTATAAATAAATATATACACACATTATATTACATCGAAAGCATAGCAGATAGTATTTTCTGAAAGTAGTATATATATACATCAAAATACCGTTTCATACTAATTCTAGTCTAAAGTTCCACCGGAGGTGCTAATTAATATTTATCAATTCGATGACCGTCATAGTGATTTCTGCCTTGTGGATTAATGACCTGGTCCATTATGAATCCGCAGAGACCTTCTTGAATCGCCAAGAGTCGGTCCTTCTCAATGATTGCGTCCCTAATCATATTGTTCTGCAATGTGCAAATAATTTAATATATTACACACAAGAATTAAATATATAAGCGGTTAGAAAAAAAGTATTATTAATTGATTTAAAATAATACTTACAGTATAATCTGACGGGTCTGCCTCGCAGAAATTGTGGATGAACTCACACACATAGTATGCACATAAATGTGTCCCTGGTTCCTGTCTCGTACACTAAATTGAAGAAGATAATTATGAAAAATTAGTGTTATGCATTTTTAATTTGCCCAATCTGAAGTTGTTATTTGGTTTACGTATCGGAAAATTTGTAGTGAAGTTTATTCTAGGTTTCCATTGTCCAGGGTTGACAGCCTTGAATTTTTCCCAAGCTCTGGCAGAAAATAATGAAAGTTAGAGCTAGATAGTGTTAGTAAAAGCACACTATTGCATAAAAGGGAACGTATGGATAGAATTATTACTCTTGAAACATATCTTGAAGGTCCAAGTATTTGTCCGTCTCTCGTCTCAACGAATCAAAGACAAGGATGTTGCTTCTGTTGACATCAATTATGAGAAGAATCCAGTGGAAACTGTATATACATAGAAGCTCAAAAGATTAGAACTAAATAATGTTAACTAAGATAATTAGAAATGCGAACCCTTAGCAATTAAGATGGTAATCACACTTACTCGAAGTTGTAAGGTAGAAGTATCAAATCCTTGTAATGCAATTCACATGAGGTCCTTACGATTGTTTTGAATGTTGTTTCTGGTTGCTTCTTTACTTGATCTTGATTAACTAAAGATGGGTCCATGAAACTTATTTGTTGGTAACCATTCTTCCCCATGTTATGCATTTCCGGGCTACAGAAAATGAAAGACAAAGTTAATAATTAGAGTATGCATAAATTTGTTAATTAGGGTATGTATTGCACCGTCACTTACAGGTACCAGGCCATGACAAGATCGGTATTCAAGGAGCCATGATGGTAAATTTCATAAATATCCTTGAATCGCAGCCAGGACAACTTCTCGCCTTCACCAGCAAAATCTCCCGGTTTAACAAGCATGCCAATCATCTCCAGGCCCGCCTTAGACGTCTTCATGTAGAAGTCATGCAATCTGCGCATCTGAGTAGGGAGTTTCTTCACCAACTCAGCCCTGACAAAAGATTTCCCATGCTCGTAGCGCCATCTAGGTACGAAGTTTGGGTCCCGAGGAGGTGATTCGTGGCCGAGAACATATTCTAGTGGCATCCCTGTTGCTTCTTGCATTGCAATGACCGCCGCTAGTTGTTCTGCGTCCATAACTGCAAGAGCTCGTTCAGTTGCAGTGAGGCCGGAGGCGACGTAAGTCTATACTCCCGACGTCGACGCTTCTGTTGCCTTCTTCGTTGAAGGCTCTTTCGCTGACGTCGACGTTTGTGTTGCCTTCTTCATTGAAGGCTCTTTCGCCGACGTCGACATTTGTGTTGCCTTCTTCGTTGAAGACTCTTTCGTCGACGTCAACGCTTGTGTTGCCTTCTTCTTCTTCCTATAATCCTGTGGCATCGTCGACCCCGGTACTTGGTCGATGTAACTATTTGGTGACCCTCCTTGTCTCTTCTTCTTTATGGACTTGTGCAGCGACCGGTCATAATCACTTAGTAGGGGTTTTATAATTTCTTGTCTCTTTTCTGTTTCTGCGGACAATCTTTATTCTTTTCTACTTCCATTTCATCGAGCCGTTTTTGTTTAGCAGGCTCTTTATTCCCTTCAATCCACGCCTTGAGTTGCTTATCACACTCCGCCTCATTTTCTGATGCAGTCATGTCATATGCCAGCTTCCTTTTAACAGGCAGATTTTTCCCTTTCTTCTTCGGGGGGTCCGGATTTGGCACGGGCATAGACGCGATAGATTTTGATCGGGACCGCCTCTTGGCAGGCTTTGGTGAAGGCTGCTTTGGTGGTGATTGATGCTTCAGTGGTGATTGATGACGATCGTCATCGCTCGTGGCAGGAGAATTCCCTCGTTGTGGAGACGGTGAGCTCCAATCATTGGGCGACGACCGGCCCGGTGACGGCCCGGGAGATGGTGGCTGCTGCTCGGCAACACTCGGAGGGATCGGTGGTGGCATGTTAGGTATTATGATGTAACGTTTGGGCCACAATATGATACTGTGAAGCGCATCACGGAGTGTCCTTTCCTCGTCACCTCCTTGGATGTCTAGCTCTATGTCGTTAAACTTTGGGTCAGCAATCTCCTCCAAACCAACTGAGGCGTAGCCAGCTGGAATCTCCATGCCGTGGCTTGTACGTCCTGGGAGATGTGCTAAAGCCATTCCATACGCCACCTATATATACGTAGAGAAATGATGAAGTTATTAAATGCCTGAGACATGCATCAAAGGTTGAGATAATTGCACGTATAATCAGGTTTATATATACCTTCATTGTGATGTTGCCGATCGGCTTGTGCAGCTCACATGCGGTGTGCTGACAGAGTTCATCCACAGGGTACCGTTCATTGTCCTCTACTTGAACTTCTTCTTGGTTTGCCACCCTTTGTTCTTCGGGGGCCTCTGTGGAAGCACAGCTGATTTTGCGAGCGGAAGGGCTAATGACGGGATCCACCGGTGCTTGGGGCAGTGCTCGGCAGGGGTGATCTGAGCTACCGCGGCGACCACTTGTCGTTCAATCTCTGCATTCATACGATCTTCTTGATCTTTAAGTCTCTGCTCCATCATTTCACGCCACCGCCCCTCTTCACGCTCCCTTCTTCTTTTGCGGCTTCTGTAGGTGTCGGCACTTCCCTTGAAAGCATACTTCCACGGGACTACCCCGTAGCCCCTGCAACGTCCTGGGTGTTCCGGATTCCCGAGCGCCAAAGTGAGCTCATCCATGTCTCTGTCAGGAACCAATCTGCCCGCTTTGATGTCTTCATTCTTTTTTATTATCTCATGTGCCGCCTCCCGTAACGTGGGTGGGAATACGAGGGAACCATCATCAGGGTTCAATCTTCCACCGCGGGCATAATACCAATTCTTCGATCGTTCTTCCCAGTCAATGACCGCTGGTACGATACCTTTGTTGAGGAGGTCTTGTTCAATCTTCTGCCACTTGGGTGCTGCAACCGCGTAACCACCGCGTCCAAGACGATGGGCATAATCTGTCTTCTTACTGGCACTTATCTGAGCCCGGTGGAAGTGTGAACTGTTTTAGGATATCATCCCATAACATATTCTTAAGTGAATCTGAACCACTCATGAATTATCTTCCCTTCCCTTCCATTCTCTATATGATATGGGCACGTTTTCCCTCACAATAGCACCGCATTGGGACACAAACTTGTCCCTGACCTTCTTTGGTTCCCATGGCTGGCCAAGCTCGTTGACTTCAGTGATATGAAACTTCACGTCATGATCGACGATTACTTTTGTATGGCCTGTCTTAGTCTTTTTGCTTGTCGAGGTTGAAGCCTACAAGTTGCGGATTTGTTATTCACGCGGGGTTCTAGAATGATATATACACCTCGTTGTTAATGCATTTATGGACTTGTTAATGCATGATATATATACCTCGTTGGAACCTTCTGCATTAACTATGACAAGGTCTTCATTATTGTCCTCGGCGCGGCTGTCGATGTCCGCGGTGCGGGAGTCGATGTCCGCGACGCGGGAGTCGATGTCCGCGGTGCGGGTGTCGATGTCCCCGGTTATGTTGAGGAACGCGTCCGCCTGGCTACGCTCCTCCTCGGTGAAGGTTGCACCCCCAGGAATAAGGCTCTCCATCAGCCGTTCCTCCTCATTGTGATCCATAACTAGAAATTTCTGAATACATAAATGAATTTCTGATCACATCAATGATTTTCTGAGCACATAAATGATTTTCTGAATACATAAATGAATTTTTGAATACATAAATAAATTTCTGAGCACATAAATGAATTTCTGAATACAAAAATGATTTTCTGAGCACATAAATGATTTCTGAGCACATAAATGATTTTCGGGCGAGAGTCGAGCGAGACTACCTAAGTGTCGGGCGGGAGTCGAGCGAGTCGGGCGAGAAAACCTAAGTGTCGGGCGGGGTCGAGCTTGTCGGGCGGGAGTCGAGCGAGTCGTGCGGGAGTCGGGCGGGAGTCGAGCGAGACTACCTAAGTGTCGAGCGGGAGTCGAGCGAGTCGAGCGAGAAAACCTAAGTGTCGGACGGGGTCGAGCGAGTCGGGAAAGAAACGAGCGTGTCGAGCGATACTACCTAATTGTCGGGCGAGCGAACTAATTAAAATCTCTAAATACATATTTCATCTCTAAATACATTTCATCTCTAAATACATATTTCATCTCTAAATACATTTCATCTCTAAATACATATTTCATCTCTAAATTCAAATCTAAAATCTCTAAATTCTCAAAACTCAATTCTAAAAACTCTAAATTCAATTCTCAGCACATAAATAAGTTAAATGAAAACATAAAAAAAATGCTGACGTCAGCCCCAGTTCCCTCACCGTTGCACCGACGGCGGGCTGAGGGGTCGAGGGCCGCGGGCGGGCGCGAGGGAGATGGCGGCCGGGCGCGGACGACGTCGGCGGTCGGGCGCGGGGGAGACGGCGGCCGGGTGCGGCGGAGCGGGGTCGACGGGCGCGGCCGGGAGCGGCGGCGGCGGAGCGGGAGCGGCGGCGGCCAGGAGCGGCGGCGGGGAAGACGACCGGGCGCGGCGGAGACGTCGACAGGCGTGGGGACGACGGCCGGGCGCCGGCGGGGTCGACAGGCGGTGTGCGGACAACGGCGGCCAGGAGCTCCGGCAGCGGAGAGGGCACGGGGACGGCCGGGCGCGGGCAGGGACGGCGGGGTGCAACGGGGTCGAAGACGGCGGGGTGTGAGCTTCGACGACGACGGAGGCAGGCGCGACGGAGGCAGGGGCGACGGCGGGGAAGACGATGGCCGGAGTGTGAAGTGGAGGAGTTGGGGAAAAAGGGGTGGATCCGTGGGATTTATATCCCCCCTTTAGTCCCGGGTCGTAATCAGACCCGGGAGCAAAGAGCCTTTAGTCCCGGGTCGTATCACCACCCGGGACTAAAGGTCCCTTTCGCGCGGGAGGGCGGCAAGGGCAAAATTTCGGTCTTTTATCCCGGGTGGTGTTACCACCCGAGACTAAAGGCCCGGGTCCAATTATTGCGGCCGTGGATGGCTGGCCTTTAGTCCCGGGTTGGATTACCACCCGGGACTAAAGGTCGGCTCCAATTATTGCGGTCGTGGATGGCTGGCCTTTAGTCCCGGGTTGGATTACCAACCGGGACTAAATGGTTGCCCCCAATGACCCTGTTGCTTTTTTAGTTTAATATATATTAAGGTCTCCAAAATTTGTGATAAAGACTAATATTAAGGCTTAATCAATACTTTGGAGGTGAGAATCCCAATATTAAGGTTTCCAATAAATTAGTCACTGGCCTAACATCAATACTTAAGATCTTAACAAAAAATATAAAAAAGTTCGTACATCAATACTTAATTAAGGTCTTACAAACATAAAAAGTTCATACATGAATACTTAAGGTACGGTCTTAACAAAGATAGAGGGTGCATCAATGCACGACACATATTTCACACTTCATTCTTCTTCCTTAGATAGTCCATATAGTTGAAGTCTCCGATCTTGAAGTCGAGAACTTCAGCGAAATATGTCAGAGAATGGATCAGTGCACTCTCTATCGCTTCACAATTACGGTCACATAGACTTCAATAAATTTCAAACAGTGGCGGTGAGGCAAACTGATATGACCTGTAAAATGAAAGATGAGCCTGATACTTCCAATTTCTTATTTGTATAGCATTTGAATCTATGTAAGAAAATCCCACAACATCCATCACTTGCTCTAGAATTGCATGAAAGCTCATTGCCGCAAAAGTTTGACCAAACATATCCAACAATTAAGAATAATGTTATTACGACACATTAAAAATGCTGAATAAGAGTAAATGGTGCTCCATACCATGTCATGTTCATTTAGCCGACAAAGTCTCTCTGCGGTCCTGGTGACACTTTGTCCTTCCTCGAGTGACTTTATTAGAAAATATGAGTAATCTGGCACAAAATACCCATTAGCGTTTAGTTGTTGTAAGCATACTTGCACGGCGGTCCTTTCATAAGTCCTCTTAACCAGTGCACGGGCACCCCACCCAACAATCGATACCATTTGGATGGGTTCTGAAGACAGTGAGGAGTGATTTTGTCCACGAACAGGTATGTCAAATGAGATTTTTAATTGTATGCAATTGTTTGGACCGACAATGGCGCATTGTGTAACAGGAGGGGTACCACCTAAATTTTCAACAACATGTGCAAGCCACTGCAAATGATTGAGAACCTGCGTTGTATGAAAATAATATTATTATACGTGTGTAGTACGTAAATATGAAATTTATACAACGAAAGAATATTACTATGTCGGGACGAGGTCCCTGGCTTCGATCACCAGTAGATAACTCAATCACACCATGGGTGAAGCGTATGCCTGGACAACGAGCCAAAGGTGGCCGGTCATCAAAACTGATTCCACGACCGCCGCCATGACTTGCCATAGTTATTCTGGACTACTCTGTAATATATATAAAATAATACTTAAATAAGAGAATGTTTAAATTTATTCTATATAAAAACAACATATATAAGACTTATTTTCTCATTTTCTAATAACTAAATAGATAAGTGCAAGAACTCGTTCAGGTGCATTGAGCCCTGAGGCGATGTAAGTCTGTATTATACCTTTTCTAATGACCCTGAACATCTACGAACTACAGCCTCACCTCACCATCATATACACGCACATCGCTCTCCCACTTACAGTTCCAAATCAACTAGCTACAGCCCAACATCTCCTATCTAGCTACAGTCCTACGTCACCGAGTCACGTATAGCCCCAGCTCGCCGGTGACGTAGCTAGGTACGAGATGTTCGGATGTAGCTTGGTGATGTAAGGCCACTGGTAGAGAACCAACCGACTGTATATGGAAAAAAAGAAAAAAAAAGAATGCCTAAATGTATTCTAAATAAAAACAAGAAATACTTAACAAAAATAAATTAAATAGGTAGGTAGTATATTTTTGTTTGGTAATGACCATTTTTTAAATAAACTAACTTCTCATAAATTAAGCTAAATGTAAAATTAAATGCATCTCTCATCTAAAAGTTAAAATCAATTATCTCTATAGCAAAAACTATAAAATCAGAGGATAAATCCCTATGTGAAACTATGCTTAAAAAATATGTGAAACTAAATACAATGTTAGCTAAATCTAAAACATCTCTTAGCTCCTCCTACCACTAAAAGTCTAAATCCATATTTTCTCTATTTCTAACTATAAAAACGAAATTTAATCATAACAAATGAAGGAATGATGAAGAATCAAACATTAGCAACACTTTGAAGGAGAGAAGTCTCGGGTGAATGTGAGCTCGGGCAGAGGAAGAAGGGAGGCTGGAATTTATAGGCGCACCCTTTAGTCCCTGGTGGTATTACCACCCTGGGCTAAAGATGAGACTTTAGTCTCGAGTGGTAATACCACTCGGGACAAAAACTTTAGTCCCGGGTGGTGTTACGACCCGAGACTAAAGGCTCACCCTTTGGTCCCGGGTCGTAACACCACCCGGGACTAAAGTCTGGCGCCAATAATTGCGGCTCGGAGCAGTTGGACGCCAGGCTATTACCACCCGAGACTAAAGGGAGGCGTCGCAAACAGCCTTTCGAGGCCACGTCGCCTCAAAAATATTTGTCCCGGTTCCAAAGTTGAACCGGGACAAATGCTTGGGAACAAAAGTCATTTTTCCACCAGTGATCGCTTAAACCAAACATAAACGTAGCACAGTCACATCCACAAACCCGTCTCGTCGGTCTATCGTCCATGGAGCTTGGACTGCATCGGAGCCGCAGCCGCCACCTCGGCGCCCTCCTGCTCTTCGCCTGCGCCAGCGCCGGCATTGCACCGGCGAGCGGTGCCGGCGGGAGGTGGGATCTCCTGCAGCGCAGCATCGGCGTGTCGGCGATGCACATGCAGCTCCTGCACAACGACCGTGTCATCATCTTCGACCGCACCAACTTCGGCCGCTCCAACCTCTCCCTCCCCGCCGGCCACTGCCGCGTCAACCCGCGGGACAAGGTGCTACCCAACGGGGACTGCACGGCGCACTCCGTCGAGTACAACGTCGCGTCCAACTCGTTCCGGCCGCTCTCCATCTTCACCGACACCTGGTGCTCCTCGGGCACCGTCGCGCCCGACGGCACGCTCGTCCAGACCGGCGGCTGGCAGGACGGGTGCAGCAACACGCGCACGATGCCCGCGTGCGCTGGCCACGGCGGCAAGAGCTGTGACTGGTCCGAGAAGCAGGACGCCCTCGCCGCCGGCCGCTGGTACGCCACCAATCAGATCCTCCCCGACGGCCGCGCGTTCATCCTTGGCGGCCTGAACCAGTTCAGCTACGAGTTCTACCCGAAGGCTGACCCTTCTGACAAGTCTGTCATCCAAATGCCATTTTTGGAACAGACAAAGGATCCCGAGCTGAACAATCTCTACCCGTTCGTGCATCTCAACATAGACGGCAACCTTTTCATCTTCGTCAACAACCGTGCCATCCTCTTGGACTACAAGAGTAACAAGGTCGTGCGGACGTACCCCGTGCTGGCCGGCGGCGACCCCAGGAACTACCCCAGCACGGGCTCGTCGGTTCTACTCCCGCTGAAACCCAACCCCGTCGAGGCCGAGGTGATACGGCAAGTACATATAATGTTTTATAATAATTATTACTAATATGCATAAATATAATATATATTTAATAGCAAAGAAAATAGCTAAAACTAGTAGTGCTCAATATCCCAAACTAGTACTGCTCAGTATACCAAACGGAAACGGTGATTGTCGACGTGGCCGCATCCCCTCCGCGTCTGCCCAGTAGAGCATATAACCAACCACTCGTTATCTCATCCCACCGTTTCTTCTTTTCTTCCACCAGGAGACAGAGGACATCTGCCTCCCTGCCGCACAGCACCTCGTGGAGCTTGTCGTGGCTCGGCTCCTCCCCAATCTGCTTTCGCTTCTTGCTGCTCCTGCTCCGCTCGGCCTCCCTGCGCCCTTCTTCTCTCTCCCCCATTGATGGTGCTGGCCTATTCCTCTCTCTAGCAGCGCCAACTACAAGCTCATGCCAAGCTTCGATGGTGTACCCCCACCGCCGCGCCGCGCATGGCTTAACCACGCAGCCACCCCCATCCATGGCGCCTCGTGTCAAGCCTGCTCCTCTTTCGGATGGGCGTGGGAGCTGCTCCGCGCCCGCGCCGCTGCTTGATGCACGCGCCGCTTGACGTGCAGTCGTGCGGAGGAGCAAGCCACCGCTCCCCTGATGACGAACTGCAGTTTGCATGCTACACGGGCAAGCCTTCTTAGCAACCAAATCGAGCTGTAAGTCGATGGATCGATCTGCGCCCCTACCGTAATAGAGCTGCTCGCCTGTGGTTCTTGACCCCTCTCGCTACACCGATACTTCCCAGATACGTATCGGAAGTGCATTGAGAAGTATCAAGATTGATCTATTTTTTCTTTTTCTTCGATACTTCCCGATACCGTATCAGAGGCGTATCGGGAAGTATCGGTATCGGATACGTATCGCGATACCGGTACGGCAGTCGGGCAACGTATCGGGGTAACGTAGGGTGCTGGTATGCGGCGGCGCGCCAAAGGGCTCCTACCACTCCAGCAGCCGTCCCGTTGCCCCAACCTTCGTGCCCGCTCTCACGACGTGCGGGCGGATCAAGATCACCGACGCCGCGCCGGCGTGGGTCGTCGAGACAATGCCGTCGCCGCGGGTGATGGGCGACATGATCCTGCTGCCGAACGGCGCGGAGCTGGCGATCATCAACGGCGCGACAGACGGCACCGCCGGGTGGGACACCGCCAAGCTACGTTACCCCGATACGTTGCCCAACTGCCGTACCGGTATCACGATACGTATCCGATACCGATACTTCCCGATACGCCTCCGATACGGTATCGGGAAGTATCGAAGAAAAAGAAAAAATAGATCAATCTTGATACTTCTCAATGCACTTCCGATACGTATCTGGGAAGTATCGGTGTAGCGAGAGGGGTCAAGAACCACAGGCGAGCAGCTCTATTACGGTAGGGGCGCAGATCGATCCATCGACTTACAGCTCGATTTGGTTGCTAAGAAGGCTTGCCCGTGTAGCATGCAAACTGCAGTTCGTCATCAGGGGAGCGGTGGCCTGCTCCTCCGCGCGACTGCACGTCAAGCGGCGCGTGCGTCAAGCAGCGGCGCGGGCGCGGAGCAGCTCCCACGCCCATCCGAAAGAGGAGCAGGCTTGACACGAGGCGCCATGGATGGGGGTGGCTGTGTGGTTAAGCCATGCGCGGCGCGGTGGTGGGGGTACACCATCGAAGCTTGGCATGAGCTTGTAGTTGGCGCTGCTAGAGAGAGGAATAGGCCAGCACCATCAATGGGGGAGAGAGAAGAAGGGCGCAGGGAGGCCGAGCGGAGCAGGAGCAGCAAGAAGCGAAAGCAGACTGGGGAGGAGCCGAGCCACGACAAGCTCCACGAGGTGTTGTGCGGCAGGGAGGCAGATGTCCTCTGTCTCCTGGTGGAAGAAGAGAAGAAACGGTGGGATGACATAACGAGTGGTTGGTTATATGCTCTACTGGGCAGACGCGGAGGGGATGCGGCCACGTCGACAATCACCGTTTCCGTTTGGTATACTAAGCAGTACTAGTTTGGGATATTGAGCACTACTAGTTTTAGCTATTTTCTTTGCTATTAAATATATATTATATTTATGCATGTTAGTAATAATTATTATACAATATTATATGTACTTGCCGTATCGGCGTATCCTTATTTTTGGAAAATGCTGTATCGCCGTATCGCCGTATCGGTATCGGCGTATCCGTATCCCGTATCGGTGCAACGTAGCCGCCAAGACCCCGGCGTACGCGCCCATCATCTACCGGCCTGACCATCCGACCGGGGACCGGTTCGAGCAGAACGCCGCGACGGGCATCGCGCGGATGTACCACTCGTCGGTGGTGCTCCTCCGCGACGGCCGCCTGCTGGTGGGCGGAAGCAACCCGCACATGTACTACAACTTCAGCAACGTGCAGTTCCCCACCGAGCTCAGCCTGGAGGCCTTCTCGCCGGAGTACCTCGACCCGTCCAACGACGTGCTCCGCCCGAGGATCCTGCACCCGTCCCCCGCCGGCGCGGCGGCGAGCGTGACCTACGGGGCGAAGGTGAAGCTCAAGTTCTCGGTTCCGGCGGCCTCGAGAACGAGAAGGCGCGGCGGGGTCGGCGAGGTGTCGGTGACGATGGTGGCGCCGTCGTTCACGACGCACTCGTTCTCCATGAACCAGCGGCTGCTGTTCCTCGAGGTGACCAAGATGGTAGCCGTCCGCGGAACGGCTGGCACGTACCATGCGACCGTGAACATGCCGGCGACGGCGGTCCTGGCGCCGCCGGGGTACTACATGGTGTTCCTGGTGAACGGGCTCGTCCCCAGCAAGGGGATCTGGGTCCACATACAGTGAGCTAGATATAGCGGTAGAAAGATTATAATTATAGAATTATTTGTTAAATTCACAGTGATATTAAATTCCAATTTATTGTCCAGCTCCAGCCCCTTTGCCAATTTAAACCTAGCAAATTTGGTCCTTTGGATGGTTTCAAAGATGGTTTTCCAAAAAAATTAAAGGATGACAATTTCAATCTAAAATTCATAAAGATTGATTGTAAATCATAAAAAATATGAAACCCATGCCAATTTCCCCCCTACAAAGTAACATATATGTTGGCCCCCTATTTGAAATTATCTTGATATAATTTTACTGGTGTTCTTAGTTTTTATTTTCTCTATTTAGAATGGGAACAAATAAGATCAAAATGTCTCCAAATAGAGCATCAATAGGTATGTTGCATATTTAGAATAAAGGGAACATATCAGGTGGAAACCAACCCCTCCGTGCAAACTATGGAAACTTCAATCTGAACCACACGATGTTGATCTAAAGGAGGGCTCATGGGAGGTGGGAGGGGTGATGTGCAAAACTCATGAGAGGTGGGAGGGATGATTTGCAAATGCACTTATGCAAATCACCCCTCCCACCTCCCATGAGCCCTCCTTTGGATCAACATCGTGTGGTTCAGATTGAAGTTTCCATAGTTTGCACGGAGAGGTTGGTTTGCACCTGATACGTTCCCTAGAATAAAATGGTAACATTTTTACATTTTTTAATGATTTATAATAAATTAGTTATGAATACTTTAGATTCCAGCATTTTAAATTCTTTTGGAAAATATGAAAAGAATCTAGAAACCACCCGAAGTATGAAAATAGTCTGGTATTTTTATGATTGGATGGCCTTCTGTATTCGATTCCATTCTCAGTTTAAGTTGAAAAATCGTACTTAACTTTTCCTAGTAACTTAACTTCTATGGAGGTGGTGAGGGCAGTCCCAATAGTCCACGTAGGATGGAGTCCATCCCTAATAAATAAGATGACACATCAATAAATTGGTGACATGGCAGCATAGTTAATGAAGAAAGAGAAGGAAAACACAAGACCTTGTTTCTTCCTCTAGACTCAACCTCTTCACGCGAATCAAGACTGCAAGACCTAGCAAAATCACAATTGGGAAGACCTGGCTGGAGTCCCGCCGCGGCCCCGCCTACCATTGTAGGAGATGATTTCACTACATTTATTGTCTTGGACTTCGTACCATTGTAGGAGATGATTTCTAGTGTTTATTTTTACTGACGTGGTTGTCTTGGACTTTGCACTTAGGTCTACCGTTGAGACTGCCCTGAAGAAGAAGAAAAGTCAGTCGCATCACACACGACATTAATGACTTCATACCCATGGGTTATTCCCACTGACCCATTCATGATTCATGCCACAAAATAGACAGTGATCAAACTTTATTGAGGTCTCTAGCGTGTGGCAGAATAAGGATTTGGGATTAATTACTCATATCACAACAACAAAAATTTGTGCATATTGACCCTGGCATTCTTTTGCCTCACCATAAGGGCACAATATACATGATGAGCTTCACAATATCCAAAACAGAAATTTGGATCATGTTTGGATCCGCCCTCATTGTGGAAGATGGCTTGTAGCTTTTGAGACTGAAAGGCGAACTAGCTTAGAGCTGTGTAAAAACAAGTTGTAAATAGTTCGCCACTATTTTTATATAAAAAAGGTAAGGAATCCCCTTTCTTTCTTTAAATAAAATAAAAGTGGAGTCGTTCAAATTTGTTAGAGCTTTTGAGCCTATGCATAAGCTAGCAAAATAAAGTTAAGTTGGCTTATACATTCGGATCATGTAGAGCTTTTACTTCACAATGTTAACGGATTCACATGACCTCCGAGATATCTTATGGAAATACAGCGAGTACCATCTTATAAATATATGCAGCCGATTTTACTTATTATCTGTACTATAAAGATCGAATAATTTGAAAAACTTTTCTCACCTAATTTGGGTCCACCATACCCCTCACGTTGGTCCCACCTGTCAATTATCTATTTATACTATAAAGATCGAATAATTTGAAAAAATTTTCTCATCTAATTTGGGTCCACCATACCCCTCACGTTGGTCCCACCTGTCAATTAATTAGGAGGGTGGATAAGGTGGTAGACCCATCGAATCGCATTTTGGAGAGCGTTTCTGTCAAAAATTAAATACTTTTGTTACTGTGAAGTTTCTTACCCACCCTCGTATACCCACAAGTGGGCCCACAAACAAACATGCGATCCCCGTTCCCTCTCTCCCTCCGACGCCGCTGCCCCTGCACCATGGCCCGTCGTCGTGGCCTCTTCGAGATGGGACCACCCCTCACGCTGCGGCTGCTCGCCAGGACAGGGCCTCGCAGCTCCACGAGTGGGGCCGCGCCGCCCCTGCACCCTGTGGCGGGGCGCCCCTGCACGCCGTGGGCCCGTGGCTGGTCCTCGGCTCCAAGGACAGGTTGACGAGGGCCGCCGCCGCAACCTGAAGCGGCGTTGGGCTTTTGCCCCCTGCGGCACCGTGGCCTACGGAGACAATGAGGAGTATCGGTCCGCCGTTGCTGACCACGCCGTGCTTGGAGAAGACGATAGGGACAGTCAGGTCCTCAATTCAATAGTGATGGAGGTCGATTTGACGGTCGTTGACCTTGATTTGGGAATGGCGGAGGTTGTTGCGCTAGATTCGACGCCGGCTCAAGCGTCCTAGCGAGTCCGCTCGTCCCCGCCCACCGGAGCCGCTCGCCGGGTCGCTCCTCTGCTCTTGGTGGCTTGGTGCCACCCATGGGGCCACGCCGTAGTGGTGCCGGTGGAGCCACGCCGGGAACACGCTGATTCGTTCTCAGACGGTGTCACACTTCCACGACTTTGCTAACGTCGTCGACGGCGAGATCTTCACACTGGACAGAGACGACGTCACGGTTGTGTTCGATTTCGATCCGCAATGCTCGAAGCTGTCGACATCGTCGACGTCCCGCCGGAGACGTTGAACCTTATTACCACCATGATGTACGACCGCCGTAGAGCTGATCACGCCGACGGCGACGTCGAGGACTACCCCCACCTCGTCGCGCTGCTCGAGGAAGCTACTCCTGGTCAGGACGTGTGTGTGAGGTCATCCGAGCTAGAGAGCTTGGACGTGTTCGAGCTGCAGGGAATGGACGACGATAATGACAGGATAGCCTGATGCAAGGTGGTGGCCGGGCATGGCGGTTATGACTTGTTCTTGGACGAGTACCACGGCACCTGCTTCAGCAGCAATGCCGGAGACTGGGGAGACCTGATTTACTTCGTGCATGATTGGAGACACGGAGCTCCGGGCGCTGCAGCGTACTGCTACAGCATTCAGGATGACAAGTTGGAGTGCGCGTACATGTAGGCCTCCAAAAGAGGTAGATGAAATCGAATGTTACATGAATCCCAGTTGGTTCGTCCCCTAGCTACAGCATTCAGGAGAATCAGTATGACAAGTTGGACTGCTTTTATTTGTCTCTAAGATCTGTCACACATTGTTGATAATGTGTGGTCATCTGCACACCTAGCAGTAGATTTTTGATCAGATAGATTAGTGCTTTCTCTTTTATGCAATTAATGTTCCGTGCAGATTGAGGTTATAAAATGAAATGCTTTTATATTTTACTACTTTAAGAGAGATCTGTTTTTATAATGATCAGATCAATTTATTGCCAAAAAGGATGGTGACTTGTTCATTTTACTAAGAACTTAAATATGAGATATGTTCTACATGTCTCATGTTTCTGTTGTGATAACAACTTCCTGCATAGGAAAAAGTATGAAAGAATTAATGTGTGTTGTCGTGGAGCATGTTCAAATATTTGTCAGACATTTTCTGTGTTTTTCTTGCATGATGTCAACCCAGTACATCGTTTCCTTTCTTCAGAAAGAGCTGATTTTGGGTAACTTTGCAAAGCTAATGACTTAAAATACGTAAATACTAAGGGAGCAAACACAAGGGGGAAAAGCATACCTTGGAAACTTTGGATGCATTCACTTAACTAATGGTGGTGAACTGGTGATTATATCATTTAATTAATGATGATGGCCATACTCTATTTCTCTGAAAATTAATATTTGGGGTCTGTTTTACCATTGCGATGGTTACATGCTCAACTTTGTAGACCAATATAAGATGACGATTAGCTCAATTTGCTAGCAAAATTGTGATGATGACAAGTAGCTCACTTTACTGAATATGCATATTGAATTGTGTTACGAGTGCAACACAAAAAAAACATTGTTCATATGGGATTTGCTTTTTGGTCTCATCATTTTCACTTCAATGAATATCAGTAGAGAGTTTATTTAGACACTTTAGCATTCCATCCCTTGCAATGTTGCCTACTTATGGTAGATCTATGTAAAAATATTGAAGTTGGGCTATTGTTGTATTCAATTTACTGATATCCCAAAGAAACAAAACCCTGCGAACCTATCCACCTTTGCCTACATGCAATGAACATTATGTCGCTGGAAAAATTGCAGGGATGTATATAATTATGCGGTAGTATAGCGTACATAGGGAGGAAGGGTTGTACAAAGAGGCTCCATGAAGATATGTAAACCACAATTTCAATAGACGTGGCTGCGTAGGAGCCCTGCTCCAACAACGTCTTGTTGTACTATGTTATATCGTATATATACCACGTGCATTATTACTAGTCATTTAAATATTCCGGCTAAGACGTGAGCATTTTGCGGTCGAAAAAAGGCCAACTTTGTCAGGCTGAAATAATCCCACCCACGACCATCCTAATTTCCTACGTGTGACCGCGGGTCTCTTTTTCATGTTGGGCGGTTGGGCCCATGTCGAGCTTGAGCTTCCCGTCCGTTTGGTAGGGATTCTACACCGGCTCCGGGAGCCGTTTTTGAGGAATCCCTACCAAAGGGCGCTGAAAAACGGCTCTGCGAAGGAATCCACCGGAAAATGCGCTCTCTAGAGCGTTTCGCGCATCCTGGATCCAAAAAATGCAGCTCCCCCCCGGCTCCGCCCGCACGTCAGACATACGGTTACCAAATTGCCTCTGGTGTTCGCCAAAATTACAGCAAAACTGCCACTGCCATAGTGCCACGGCGCACCTGCCATCCTCATCTCCTGGAGGACGCGCCGACCGGATGGAGACGACGACGACGGCGCTGCCGCGCTGGAGGCCAGCGGCGGAGCTGGAGGACGCGCCAACCGACGAGCTCCGCCCCGGCTGCCCCATGGCTGACGGGCGAGCTGCGCGCAGGGCCGTCTCCATAAACGGCGGGGGACGACGGCGGGAGACAACGGCGGAGCTGGAGGGCCGACGGGGATCTCCAGGGAGCTCCGGATGGAGGCGGGTGGCGGGGATCTCCGGGTGGAGGCGGCCGATGGGGAGCGGCCGGCGGGGAGCTCCGGGTGGAGCTCCGGCGCTGGAGGAAGGGGAAACGTGAGAAAAGGGGTTAGAGAAAGGAAGGAAAGGGAAAAAAGAAGGAAAAAGAAAGGGTAGTATAGACATTTCACGTTACACAGCCAGGAGAAGCTGTTTTGCCAAACGTTTTCCTAAAATAGCTTCAACTCCTCCACAAAATCCGCTCCACCAGCACAGGCACAGCCCGAGTCCTGCCAAACGCACCAAATGAGAAAACTAGAAAGATTGGCGTGTCGTTGGCGCGCCATGACCTGTAGCCCTATAATTGGTTTGAAGGTTGGGGATATTTTTGCAGGATTTTAGATTGTGGGATAATTTCTTAAAACTTTAGGGTATTTTTAGTTAAAACGCAGGGACAGTGGATTGATTGTGACAAAGTTGGGACACTTTTCCGCAAAATTTTGGACTATGGGTAGATTCACAGTAAGTTCATGGTCTTTTCCATAAAGCTCAAGTTTGTGGGAGATGCATAGATCACGGGTTGATTAAATTACCTGAGAGGTGGCTCGATCGAGGGAGATGTCGTCAAATTGGGTGAGAGGTGGCTTAAATAAATGATAATTATGTAAAGACTGAGGGGGCTTTATTAAATTATCGGAGCTGTGGTTGGTGTACAGTTTACTTTCGATAAAGTTTGAGGGGGTTTCCATAAAACTTACTGACGTGCAAATGCTATTTCTGCAAAGTTCGAGAGGGTTTCTGTAAAATTACCTAAGTGTGAGTTGGACTATATTTTAGTTTCGATAAAGTGCGAGGTTTTCTTTTTGTAAAACTACCAATCTTCCTGGATGAATCTGAACCATCCACGGGCGATCGAACGACCCACAATTTACGGGTGATGTGACGCAATGGGAGGGCAAAAATTGCCCCCCTTTTAGATCTTGTAAAGATAATTCATTTAAATAGTTTACAGAGGGGCTCAGGCTGGGAATTTTTTAGGACTTCATTTGCCCTGTTCAAGTCAGGGTTCACCTAACCGACCGGAACCGGTCTGGAAACTACGGTTACCGGTCAAACCGGTCCGGACCGGTGCCGGTCAGTTCCCAACCACCCAAATTCAAATTTTCAAATTTCAATTAAAAAATAAAAAATTCCCAAAAACATTTCTAAAATTACTTCAAGGTGTGTATAATCTGACGGTGTCAAAATTTTTCAAATATTCGTTCATTTAGTATACTTTGCGGGTATTAGAAGTTGAACCGTTAGATTCTAAACGCACTAATATGTGAAATTTTTTGACACAATTAGATCCTACGCACCTTGAAATATTTTTAGAAAATTTTCTTTTATTTTCCCATTTTTTATTCAAATTTGAAAACACGTCAAATTCTTTAATAATTCGGGTTTTTTTCAACAACCGGTTACCGCTCAAACCGGTCCCACTAACCAGCCTAACCGACCGGTTAGGCGTTTCAAACCGATTGTATAGCCGTTTTTTGTTTGAAATTTGAATTTGACCGGTTTTTTTCCTATAACCGAAACCAGGGGCGGCGGTTCGGTCGCACTGGTTGGGGAGGAAAGAACCCTGGTTCAAGCTCATCCCTGTATTCCATAATCATCATGGACGAGACAAAACCAACCAAGCTCCGGCCGGGCTGGGAATGCTAAGGTCAGTCTCAGTGGAAGGGGTCATGGGAGAGTTTTCAAGAGTGACACATCATCTTTATTGTATTGGTTTGTGGGATGACACATCCTCTCTTAATGCACAGGGTCATAGCACAGTTTCATAAGTTCCTGTAAATATTTAACTGCTCATGTTGTTTGGTCAATTGTGCTATACAAATTGTGTCAACTTGTCTCAGTGGGAGGGTCACGGGGGTCTCATTCCTAGGAGTCTAGGACTCCGCGCTGACCCGGGGTCATAAGGATGACCCTGATTTCCTCTGTCTCCTATTAAATATCATGCCATGTCATATCTTTTGCATATGTGGCACCCTATTTAATGTCTATGACCCTCCCATTGAGACTGGCCTAAGGTCAATTATTTCCGGCTACTCGTTCGATTTTTTCCCCTTTTGTTTCTTAATTAATGATGAAAAAATATTTCATTTCGCAACGTGGGAATCGGAGCTACTCCATCTGGAAATTATGGAGACCGGCCCTCCTGCCAAAGCAATCACGGTTTGGGCGGTGGCAGTGGCACCCGTTCCCGCCTTTAAAACGAACAGAACAGAACAGGAGGGTGTGATCCGAAGAATTTCCAGCTCGGCGGACTTGGCTAGCCCGCACGGTTTGGTGAGCGCCATAAAACGCCAAGGGCCGGCACGGCGCTCGATCGCCCGTGCTCCGCGGCCATCCAATCCGCCCGAGCACAGCCACTGTCGTTGGTTTTCGTCACGTTCCGCCGTTTGTTTCTTGTCCTACCACGCCGAGAACCCCACGGACGGGACGAAGCCCACCATGGATGGCATCATTGCGTGCATGTAACCCTGAGCACGCTCGCTACGGTCCGACCCCGGCAGGTCGAGTACTCTACTCCATCTCCGTCTCCGCCGCATGTTGCCACCACATGCCAACGTACATGCGCCGTCGTCGGGACGCGACACCCCGGCAGCGACGACGTGATCTGAGCCGGCCGCCGCGCGCTTCGTCCAACCCGCGGCGCCTAGGACAGTCGCCACGAGAGAGTCTCCGTTTGTCTCGTCGTCTCCCACTCCTGTCACGTTGCGAGCCTGGCTTTCTCCACGGCGTTTTCGCTCGTCCCCCGCGACGCAAAAAGCCAGGGCTCGATCGGGTTTGTTGTTGTTGTTCAGGGGTGCACGGTTGCTCAATTACATGTCTCTATACTAGATAGATGGCTATAGGAGGAGTACTTGGCTAGATCGACAAAGTCCGACGTCGCAGTCTCCGAACAGTCACGCCGCGCGCGAGGGGCGGCCAACCGGTGGATAATAAGCTAGATAGGATTAGGCACCACCACGTCATGCCGTGCAGCAGGGAAGTACAAGAACTTCCTTCCCGCTCGCCTACCGACCGTCAAGAACAGAGGCGACACGCACCGCGAACGGAGCAGCAAAATTACCGGGCCGGCTGTTGGTCAACTCAAGAAAAGATGCTGGGAAAACCAAACATCATTTTTTGCAAATTAAAGAACCAATGCGCAGCTTAATGCTGGGCCATCTTCACCAAATCAAAACCGCATCAAAGAACCCAACCTGGCCAAAGCTAATCACTATGGGTCGTCTCGACGAAATCCTTTCCCGAAGACCTGAGCTGGAAGGTTTATTGTTTAACGTGTGTGATTATAATCGGGGCGCGGAAATGCCCCATCAAACCCTGTGCGCGGCTGCGTATATATGCACGCTTGCTGCTCACGGACTAGCTAAACACACCAAGTGCTTAGCCAAAGAAACAGAATCAGAAAACCCTGTCCCTGATTCGACGCCGAAGCATCGTGCCGTCGTTACAGCCACAAGCTAGCTAGCCTGCTGTCCCGTCGATCGATCGGCAATGGAGCTTCTTCCGAAGAGCCGTGCCCGCCACCTCGTCCTCCACCGCCTCCTGCTGCTCGCCTACGCCTGCGCCGGGATTGTTGCACCAGCGAGCGCCGCCGCACCAGGCGGGAGGTGGGACCTCCTGCAGCGCAGCATCGGGGTGTCGGCGATGCACATGCAGCTCCTGCACAACGACCGCGTCATCATCTTCGACCGCACCGACTTCGGCCGCTCCAACCTCTCCCTCCCCGGCGGCCGCTGCCGCGTCAACCCGCGGGAGCGCGCGCTCCCCGCCGGGGACTGCACCGCGCACTCAGCCGAGTACGACGTCGCCGCCAACGCGGCGCGCCCGCTCTTCGTCTTCACCGACACCTGGTGCTCCTCGGGCACCGTCGCGCCCGACGGCACGCTCGTCCAGACCGGCGGCTGGAACGACGGCTACCGCAACGTGCGCACCATGCCCGTGTGCGGCGGCGACAATGGTGACGACGGCGGCAAGAGCTGCGACTGGTCCGAGAAGCAGGACGCGCTCGCCGCCAACCGGTGGTACGCCACCAATCAGATCCTCCCCGACGGCCGCGCGTTCATCATCGGCGGCCGGAGGCAGTTCAGCTACGAGTTCTACCCCAAGGCTGACCCTTCCGATACGTCTGTCACCCAGCTGCCATTTTTGGTACAGACGAGGGATCCCGAGGAGAACAATCTTTATCCGTTCGTACACCTCAACATAGACGGCAACCTTTTCATCTTCGCCAAGAACCGCGCCATCCTCCTGGACTACAAGCGGAACAAGGTCGTGCGGACCTACCCCGTGCTCGCCGACGGCGACCCCAGGAACTACCCCAGCTCGGGCTCGTCGGTGCTGCTACCCCTGAAACCCAACCCCACCGAGGCCGAGGTGCTGGTCTGCGGCGGCGCGCCATCGGGCTCCTACAACTCCACCAAGGGCGGCACCCGCACCTTCGTCCCGGCGCTGGCGACGTGCGGGCGGATCAAGATCACAGACGCCTCGCCGGCGTGGGTCGTCGAGACAATGCCGTCGCCGCGGGTGATGGGCGACATGATCCTGCTGCCGAACGGCGCGGAGGTGGCGATCATCAACGGCGCCGCGGACGGCACCGCCGGGTGGGAGGCCGCCAGCACCCCGAACTACGCGCCCGTCATCTACCGGCCCGACCGCTCGGCGGGGGACCGGTTCGAGGAGCAGGCCGCGACGGGCGTCGCGCGGCTGTACCACTCCTCGGTGGTGCTCCTCCGCGACGGCCGGCTGCTGGTGGGCGGCAGCAACCCGCACACCTACTACAACTTCAGCGGCGTGGAGTACCCCACCGACCTCAGCCTGGAGGCCTTCTCGCCGGAGTACCTCGACACGTCCAACGACGTGCTCCGCCCCAGGATTCTCGACCCGTCCCCGACCGGCGCGGCGTCCAGCGTCTCCTACGGCGCGACGCTGGCGCTGCAGTTCTCGGTCCCGGCGTCCGCGAGGAGAAGGCGCGGCGGCGCCGGTGGGTTTGGGCTCGGCGAGGTGTCCGTGACGATGGTGGCGCCGTCGTTCACGACGCACTCGTTCGCCATGAACCAGCGGCTGCTGCTCCTCGAGGTGGGCAAGACGGCGGCGGTCCGCGGGCGGGCCGGCACGTACAACGTGTCCGCAACGATGCCGGCGACGGCGGTCCTTGCGCCGCCGGGGTACTACATGGTGTTCGTTGTGAACGACCACGTCCCAAGCGAGGGGATCTGGGTGCACATACATCAGTGAGAGCGATCGAGCTCTAGGGGGGGAGGGGGTAAATTTCATTCGTTTCAATTCGTTCTGCCAATTCGCAGTACAGGGTGTGAGAAACAAAAGTTCCTGGTAAAAAAAAAAGAAGTGGTAAAGGTAGCGTTGAGAACCACTGACTCACTCCGTGTTCCTGTCCTTCAGAACTTTTGACATGAGATTGGAAAGAAAGGGAAGGGAATGTCTGTAAAGCTGGGTATCACAGAGGTTCACGTGAACACTTGCACACGTGACGCGTCTCGACCGCATCTGCTCTTGGCTCTTCTGGCGTGCGCGTCATCCATGTTAGATATATTTGGTTGACCTCAAGTCAGTCAAACCGCACGGAAGAAGTCTCTCCCGTGCCTCAGCCCGTTTACCGTTGATCGAGAGGCAAACACTAAGTTCATTGGACTCGGTCCCTTGCCTACAGCGCTATTATATAAGAGAGGAAGCCCCCTGGGCGACCTCAACCTGTCCATCTACATGGTTTCCACCGAAACCCTTCTCTACCGATCAGTGAGGGCGCTGGAAGGCACGGAAGCACGAGCACCACCTGCGGGGCGTCACCGGCGTCGACCAAAAGGCCACCGCCACAGAAGAGACGCCCCTGCACTTCACCAACTCGCGTCATCGACTTCACCACCTCTACACCGAGTTAGACCGGCGAGATGGACACCTCCACTGCCGGTATAAGACCCATTCTAATCTATTCCGCATTAGTAATGTTCTAGGCGTGATCTTCTCTTGACTAGTGATCCTGTTTAAGATTAATTAAGTCTAAGTGTTTGATTAGTACTCAGTTTAATCTAACAGCATGCTCCATAGTCCATAGCAGCAAGCATTATCAGTTTATCACCATCAGCGTTCGCGCAAGGAAATCCGGACCGAGCAAAGCGTTTCGGTCTGCCTGCCATGCGTGCGTGTGTTTCGTACGGGGAATCGGGGGTCACCCGCTCGTACAGTAGTAGCTAGGCAGAGAGGAAGATGGCGCGCATAAGCTACGGAAGCAGGCGATTCGGTCACAAGCACTCATTCCGTAAGCGCGCCGTTTGCGTGAGCTCGCGCGCCAGCCGTCAGCCGGTGGGCTCGGGTGCGCGCGGAACGCGTGTGCTCGCAGCCGACGGGGCGTCGGCGCGACTGTGCGAGGACGGTGGTCGTCACCGGCGGTGGCTGATCTGGGCGCTGAACTCAGTTGGACACAACACGAGTGCTAGGTAGCGACGGCGACAGAAGCCGGCGTGTCGAGCGAGACCGGACGACCACAGCAAGCAGCAGTGCAGCACAACACAAGATACGCGCGCCCCGCGCCTGCCCAATTGCGTAACGAGCTACACTGTTGGTCATTTTCGCACGCTGTTCCGTTCCAAACATGAATCAAGCCTTCACTGACCAGGCTGTCCTTCTTTTCCGCCTGTCGGGGGGCCCTGTTGGATGAACATTTCCATTTGGAATTAGCTAGAGAACCCGCCATGGCGGGCAAGATGCCGGCATGACCTTTTTCATTAATATGTGAGGTTGTTACATACGGGATTTGTGAATAGGGGTGGGAAGGAAGTATAACCTAAGTTAATTTACAATGCTCCTAAAGAGGGTGCTCCAAAAGAGAAGAGAGTCCTTGCCTTGTTGTTTGGTCATATGGACCTAAACCTTCAGGTCAACGGCAGCAGCGGCGATCACAGCGGTCGGGGGGAGGTCGGAGAAGACCAGATCGTTCCTCCTCTTCCAGACATTCCAGAGGACAGCTCAGATGACCGCCGATCGTGTGGCTGTCGAAGTGCCTTCAGGCAGCTCTGGTAGGGACCAGATTTCCCGAAAGGAACTGAGGTAGGGCACAGAGGGCCACCCAAGGCGACGCCAGATAGAGCGCACATTGGGGCAACGGAGGAGGAGGTGGTCCTGGTCTTTGTAATCCTCGAAAAGCGAGCAGGCAGAGGAGTCGATGATGCACTGGTGGTGGAGCAGGTCTGCCGACGGTAGCCTGTTGCGGTGGACGAGCTAGGGGAAGTGCTTGCACCGGGGGTAGCCGCATTGCACCAGATGGAGTCGGCGAAAGGGTCTGCTTGGTGGGCGACGGAGATCAGCCTATAGTAGGTCGCAAAGGTGTAGGGGATCAGTGTCGAGCCCAGACCTCGGCGGTCCGGAATCACTGAGGTGGAGGGGGGAAGTCTGCAGTAGCCCTGGGCGAGGATGTGGAGCTCGGTCGCGGCCTGCGTCGTTGAAGGACCGGAACGGCGAACTAGAGAGGGGGGAGTGAATGGGAGCCGATAAAAATTCTACTCAAGGATTCGGCCTATGAACCCAAAATCACTCGGACACCTCCACAAGCTTCTCTTGCCAAATCCACGTAGCCACTGGAGTGCTACTGGACCTAGGAACAAGACTCCACCAAGCAACACTCGAAAACACACAGCGGAAAACAACTCGAGCACCTGCTGCCAGAGTAAAACCGGTCAGGCCGGTTTCTCAAACCGGTCAGACCGGTTTTGCAAGGAGAGAAAACGACTAAGTCACCCGAAACCGGTCAGACCTCTTTGCCAAACCGGTCAGACCGGTTTTGCCAGACTTAACCAAAATCCAACACACCAGAACCGGTCAGACCTCTTTCCCAAACCGGTCACACCGGTTTCGCCTAGGGAGCTCAAACTCAAAATCCCAAAACTAGAGCAAACGAACTCGAAACTTGACGAAACTTGGACCAGAGCTTCTTCTACCAAAAGTAAACTTGTTCCCAGAAGATCTCCCCAAAAACACACCTTTGACCAAACCGGTCAGACCGGTTTGGCAAACCGGTCAGACCGGTTTTGCCCAGAAATCCCCCAAAGATCAACAAGGCCAAAAACCAAGCAAACGAACTCCAAACGGGACAAAACTTGGACCAGAGGACTTCTTAGACAGAGAACAACCCGCCTACCAAAAATCTTCCCGAACGGCCACTGTGACCAAAACCGGTCAAACTGGTTTCCCAAACCGGTCAGACCGGTTTCGCCCAGACAGACGGGAAAAACGCAGACCGCGGAAACCACCTCTTCTTCCAACCAATCGATCTCCCGATTCACCCAACGGATTGCAACCAAACTTCGGGGGAAGGTGGATTACCTCTTGGGCAACCTCTATCTCAAGGGATCTATCCCGAAATGCATCCAAAAGGGAGGAATCGAAAGTCAACCACCAAGAACACATTTTCCCGAGTTCATCCAAAAACCACCAAATCGAAGGCCTTTCCACGGGTTTGGAGTGGCAAGATCACCAAGAAAAGAGGCACCACGTCCTCATGTGTGATTCCCACTACAAATCCCGCAAAGAAACTGTAACACCCCAGGTGTTTATTAAAGATAAATACCTCAATTAGTTGTGTTAATCATGTTTAATTGGCTCATAAACATGTTTGACATGATCTTGCACACAGTTGCACAAAAGACCTTGGTCAAAGTTCAAATTCCCGGTCAAACCCTAGATCCATAAAAGCTGAAATGGTGTTCTTGCGCGTTCTCCAAATTTCACTATAGAAGTTCAAAATCGGCCAATATAAAAGTTGTTCGTTATCTCCGGAAACACATTTTTCATAATTGGCGGACACTCAAATTTTGAGTGCAAAATTTCCAAAAACAGTGTTGAAGCTCTCATGAACAGTATTCGAGCCGTGGAAAATCTGCAACTTCGTCAAGTTTTTCCCGTCAAACGAATCACCAAAGCACAGGTCACCCTTTGTAAAAGTGGTAGCCCTATAGCTCCTATACAACTTTTATATTTGGAGATTTTCATGTTTGTTGACACTTTTTAAAGTTATGTAATTTCGAAAGTGGCTACTGCAATTTCGAAGCGAAGCCGGCACAGGCACTCCGCGTCCCGGCGCTCCAGAGCGCCGCGCTGTCGCGCCGGCCACGTGCGGTGCACGCGCAACTCCGGCGTACGGTCGCCCGCTGTGGACCCGAGCGCGGCTTGGGAGGCTCCGCCCGCCTAAAAGCCGTACGCCGCGCCTAGCGGTGCACCGGTTGCATGCCGTGCCACGCGTCGGGCTGCGGCGGGCGCCAGCCTCGCGCCGCGCCTGTGCGTGCACGAGGCAGCTGGCCATCGGCGGGTTAAGTAGGGGCTCGAGCTGGTCGACCCGACCTCCCTCGTCAGCTTCGTCTTGCTCGCCGCCTTGCAAAGCCCGCGCGCCGCTGTGCCTTGGCGCGCCTCGGAGCAGAGCTCCGACGGCCTCCATGGCCGCCGCCGTAAGCAACCCGGCTCCACCACCTCCAGCTAGCTGCGCCTCCCCTTGAACCCTCTGAACCCTTCCTCCACGTCCTCACAACTCCACTGGAGCCGGCCAAGCCGCTTGCTCACCTCCACGGCCGGCCAACTCGCCGGAGCAGAGGCAGAGGCGGCCGGAGATCCACACCGCCACCGTTCTCCATCGCCGGAGCACCTCCCGACACCCGGAACGACAAAAATCGAACCCCAGGCGAGCCTACACCACTCCACCGCCCTTTCCCCGCCAAGTCCGGCCTCCTCCTCGCCGGATTCCGGCCATCTTCATCCCTGTCTGTGGCCTGGACCACATTGCAAGCTCTGAGTTCTTTCCAGGGTTCCAGATGCAAAAACCAGGGACCTAGTTGTAATAAAGCTCTTTAGTGTTTCAGCTGCAACTTCAAAAATCCATTAAAAATCGTAGAAAAATCATAAAAATGCAAATCCAATTTTGTTGGTTTTATGGTGAAGAAATCTAACTTTTATAGAAAGCATGTATAGGGTTTTTCTGTGTAGATTTTGAATTAAAAATTCAAACTCAGTTTGATGTGTTTTTAGTGTAGTTTAAAATATACACATGCTATGGACTTGAATTTTGGATATATTGTTCTTTATGGCATGTCTAGATTTGTGACCAAAGTTGGCATGATTTTGCTGTGTAGATTTTTAAATATGATTTATGTAAGCTTTATGCTAGTTTAATCTTGATGCTTTTTATAGCCCTTTTAATAAACTTTTCTTTGAGCACAAGTGCACCCTAGGGCCTTGTATTGTTGAACAGTGCATCTGGTAGAATGGATATGATTTTAGGAAATTGTTTAATAGGTGATTTGGATTTAATCTTGTGTAGGGTGATAAATTAATAACTCAATATATAAATAAGATCTATACTTGACCTTTGTCCAGAAACTTAGTTTTGACCTAGAGGATGGCTAGGAGAAAGTTGAGATCAAAAAGTTTAGTAAATCTTTTTATACGAATTAATGGTGATTTACTAGGCTAAAGTTTGTCTTTTTCGTATAAATTAATTTATAAATGTTCTTAATCTAAATTTTGGTGTGTGAACTTAGAATGGGTATATGATGATGTGTGCATAAGCTTAGACTTATTTGAAGTGTTTTTGATTTAATTTGGATTTATGGTTGGAAGACTTGTTTTATGTAATTAAATAAAGAAATGGAAATTAAGGTGTAAAATTGTGAAAGCATGTCATGGATCTGTTTTTGAATTTGCAAAACACCCCCTTGCTATTTTGTGAAGTTAAATAATTTAATTTGCTTAAATATGTACACAGTCGCCATCATAGTTAACTTTTAATAAACCACCCTCACATTAATCTAATGCATATGCATATCGTGTAGATTTGTCGGTTAGTGCGTGCACGCTCACCCAGGAGGGAGATGGGATGGTAGATGGTGAAGTGAACGAGTTGAGTGTTCATCAAGACCTGGACCAAAGTCCGGAAGAGCCCAAGGCTGTTGCTAACTTAGAAGAAGGCAAGCACCGGTTTCATCTAACCTTTTTGGATTAAAAGTTCATACTCTTTTACATTTCAGTATTTATGTTTTACCTTGTGCATTTAAGTTTTAGGAGTTATTTTGAAACCTAGATGCATGATCCTTAGGACTCCTATGCTCTTTTACTAGTATGTTAGGAACGCTAGTGCCATGCTTTAAGGACACGGTACAAGTCGAGTAATGAGTCAGCTCGCGAGATATAGGATGCTTATGTTGGAATCATAAATTGGATAAATTGACTCGCTCATGTGGTAAGAGCAATGGGTTCGGTCTCGACCGAGTAGCATGGTGCTGGTCTAAGCTATTGAACGTACCAAGTGCTTGTCGGGAATGGGACCGGTAAGCCTAGTACCTAATGAACCAGTGCGGGAATTTTATTGCTACTAATCTTGAGATGCGTCTCCCGGTTCGCTACCGGTAGTGCAAGTGTGATTCTGGACGTGCCATGTTTGGGCGTACCAGTAAACCTTGTACTTAGGACTGTATCATCTTTTCCTAATCTGGGGAATGACGGGAACCGCCTGGTCGGGGTAGACACTGCACTTGGTCTACCTTCTTCCGTGTATCTTGGGTTTACCTTGCAAGGATATAAATCGATCGATCGTCGGTCACTCGCCGTTATCTGAGTCGGCTTGACCACTGGCTACCCCATGTTTATTTATGGAACATTTCGGATTAATATTGTTGGATGATTAATCTTGTTTGTACAACCATGCTTGCTTAGCTAGGTGCTTACCTAGAATGGTTAACATACTAGAACTTGAGCTAAAATTTGAAAGTAAGGATCAACTCTTAGTTGATTTTGGCAAAACAAACCCACCAGCCAAAAAGCCTTGCATGTCTAGCTGTGTCTTTTATTTTGACGGGTCAGTCTTGCTGAGTATTAGTATACTCAGTCTTGCTTTTGTTGTTGTTTTCAGGTAATCCCTTTTGGCCTGGTTCTATTCCAGATGGCTGGGAACTTGAATGAGAGAATGATGATGAGAAGTGATATGCATGGATGGCCTCCTGTGTGTATCATGCGTTTAGTTTATTTTTTCGCTGTCTAAACTCTGAACCATGTTTACTTTTATGTACTCAAAACTTGGTTTGTAATTTTAAGTACTTATGAACTTTTATGTAATATAATGTTGTACTCTGGTCCCGCCGTCGTGTGGGCTTAGTGCATAATTCGATCCTGTGTAAGTGATTTACCGGGCATGCCCCGGCAGAGGCGACAGAATAGTTCCTTATTATTGCTTAATGGCCACGTGGACCGGCTTAGGTGATAATACGGAATTATTTTGGGCGGTTCTGTCACAGCTGGTACCAGAGCGAGATTATGCACCAGAGTAATTAAAATACCTTAACAAACCGTTTTTGGAATAAAATTTGCCAAGATTAATAATATTGCTAAGTGCGTAGGACGTTAAGGTTTAAACTAGTCCGAGAGGCCCTAGAGTGAATTTTTGGGTTCTTTCAGGTGGCTAGTACTCTATGGTGTATTTAATCTGACTTCCAGCACATTTTATTCCTGTCAAAACTTACATTCATGCACAACCATACTAGTTTATCATGTTTTGCCATACGTGGTGGTACCACAGGGAAGTCCTGTGAGGGACTAGTGGGACCTATTCCAATGGGTGTCACGTCGCGTCTGCGTCTCGTCACGTTTTGCCATACGTGATGGTACCACGGGAAAGTCCGTGAGGGATGAGTGAGGCCTATTCCAATGGGCACTCACGTCGCGTCTGTGTCTAGTCATGTTTTGCCATACATGTGCGAACCCGCAATAGGCGGAAAGGACAACTCCATTCAAACGGAGGTATCCGAGGTTGGACGCTGTCCATGCAGCGGCTTTACGCATGGATATCGTTTCTATAGTGAACGGTAATGAATGTGGACGCTTTTGTGAGTGCTGGCACAAAAGGTCTTGAATATCTGTGATTTTCTGCAGGTACACTAACCACGGTTGTTAGGTACGGTAATTTAAGAAACGAATAGCTTTCGACTAGCTATTATAAGGAGAGACGTATATGTATGCCTTGCCACCGGCACTAACTTCGTTTTTAAGCTTAAAAGCTTTGTGAGGAAGTTTAGGACGCTTTTTGCATCATGTAAAAGCTATCAAACCTAAGTTTGAACTTAAATCATGTGTTGCTTGGTCTCTATAAGTTGAATTTATAGTTCTTAAGGACCATTCATGCTAGTTTGGTAAATTATGTGATGTGATTAAAAGTATGTCTAGTTGCTGTCCTAATTTTTCTAAGGATGATCTAAAAAGTTTTTGGTTAGGTGATCTTTAGGAAAATTGCTCATCAGCTAGTTAAGATTCTTCAATGAATTTTTCATGATTTTAGGATGAATAAAACTGAAGCTATGCTCAAATCACTAAATCTAGGTCATGCTGGAATTTCTGTCAAAATGATGTTAAGACCGAAAACTCGAATTTTTACACCTTGTTCCGAATAGATTTTGCTTAGACAATCTATACCAAAAATGTTCCATTGATAGCCTACTTTGTGCTGTCAAAATCTCATGGTCATAGGGTTCTTAATTTTTGAGATATGATCTTTTTAGTGAAGCTCTGTCCTGCTGAAATTTCTGGGCAACAGCACTCTGAAAATGGATCTTTTACACCCTTTTCCAAGTTGATTTAATTCAACCGTTGAATACCAAAAATGCTCCTTAGGTATCTATCTACCTCCTGTAAAAATCTCAAGGTCACTAGATTTTTAGTTTGGGAGTTATGCCCGAAACATTAGGTCTCTGTCCTGCTGAATTTCAGAACTAGTGATCTCTGAAATTCAAATTTTTAGGTCATCTTCCTTTGGAATCTAGAGCAAACCTTGAATACCAAAGTTGTTTAGAATTTCATATTCTGCATGCTCGTAAAATTTCAGTATCATTGCAGTTTTGAGCTGAGAGATATGGAATTTTTAGTGACCCTCGGCCTGCTGTCCAACAGCCCTGACAGCAAAGTGATCTGAATTTTCGGGCATGATAGCCTCAGCATTATCTTTAAGTTGAATACCAATATCGGAAGGCACGAGATTTTACATCCCCTGCCTAAAGATGATGATATTTAGGTGGTGGAAGAATGCTCTACGTATGTTTTTGAAGTTTCTATCCACAGTTGAACACAATCAGTACAAGATACATCTATCTCCATCTCCTCTTAGGATGGTTTCTAATAGAAGCATACCCATATCCTTGCTGAGTCAAGTGGAACCCCGTCGTACTCTCCTGAACGCTTATACACCTTTTCTTCAATTTAAAGGCGATCCACCAACTTCCTATGGCTATGTAAAGGTGATCACTCCACTTTCTTTGCACTGATATTCCTACATTGATCACTATAAATTCTCAGCCCTTGACCTAAAAATCCTTATGTTTGCTCACAAACAAATAAATGAGAACATGGTTACAAGGCATAAAAAAAATCTGTTGGTATGCATAATGAGCGTCATTCCAGCATGCATATGCTGCATCTCTAACAACATAATTCATGAGCAGGGAAATGCATTGCATAACATGTGCATTTGGGACATTGGAAGAACTATCATGCATATGTCCTAACGGTTTCCCATCTTTCTACTTTATCGCCCTTTTTGCTGGTGATGTTGTTGTTCCATAAACGAAGGTGCCGCGACGGAACCTAGGGTATCATGTGTGCTGCAGCCATGTGATTACCACTAGGAGCGTGCTAGGTATCTTGGTTTTTGAGAATGCGACTCACCGCACCTATTACTCCTCAACTCTATGTTTATCCTCTCTACCTTGACTAACCTCATGGGTGAAGCAAGTCATGCTGACACTGCATCATGAGCACCATGATGCATGAGCATATGCATCACGCATTTCATCAACATGTGCATCATCATGTGTGCACTACATCATGCACGCATCATGTGCATCACTCATTATGCATCATTACATAAGCACCATAAGTTCATGTGCATAAGCATCATATGCTCATATGCATATACATCATACTATATGCACCTCATCATAAGCATCATTATGTGCACCATTCCACTGATGCACAACTCATCTATATGCATTAATATTGCAAGCATGTCTCATTGGTGCACCACATATCCAGTTAAAAGTCATTGCACCACTAATGGGATGAAGGATGTCGCTAATACTCATAAAATAAGTGACATGTGAGCAAGCCTTTCTGAAATTCCTGTACTAGCTTGTCTTTTCATATCTTTCCCACTAAATATCTGTAAGAACTCCTGGCAACTGCTCTCTATGACTTTACCATCCTTAACTATTCTTATGAACTAACATCAGATCTACGATGGTAGAACCCTTAATCCATCATCGAACCCTTGTTACTCTCCTAAAATATTTCTTTTTAGCAATCTTAGTATGATCAATTGCTAAGATTCTCATTCCTTATAGAGATCCTTATGGAAACTTTTCAACTCGGTCTTCTTTCGCTCATTCACAAAAGTTCGCTCGATATCAACTCAACTGAGTTAAGGTGAAGGCGTATAAACAGAGATTTTTTTATGAGCAATCAAGGTTCTCCAAAAGTCAAGATATGAGGAGTTTTCGAGTACTCAGTGATTTGTGATCCTTTTACACATTTCTTCCAAATTCAAGGAATCAGGGTTTAAGCAAACAATAGACAGACAAAAATCCTTCGCTAATTTCTCCTCGATAAATCTCATTCCTAGGTGGTGGATACCCAATCTCTTCTCGTTTTCCTCAAAGCCCAGGTCCTTTCTCTAAGTCGTTTGACCCCATCATCTTTAGCGCCATGTCTGCATTGCGCAGCACAGCTCTGCCACCTTTTTACCGCAGCAGCTGATCGCCGCTTCTGCACACGCCACCATGGCCGCAGTCACGTCGCCGAGGCATCTCGATGCCAGCCACTACTGTGCCACGCGCCGCTACCACCGCATCGATCAACCGACCCCTCCTCCAAGTGGCCTTGAGCACCATCGCCACTGCGCCACGACGACCGTCCACCACCACTGAGCCTTGTCTCCATTCGAGCTTGACATTTCCGTCGCTCTCCCCTCCCTTCGGCTGCTCTTAGCCTGCACGCCACGTATGCCATTCCTTGCCGAGCAAGCTTTCCCTCGTCTCCTCGGTGTCCCAAAGAAGAAGTTTAGAAGAAGACCACAGGAAGGATCCAACCCGATGTCGCCAAACATGTCTCGTTTTCTGGAGATATTTGATTCCATCTGCTGGACTCTAGTAGGACTGTACGTCTGCTTTGCGATCCAGTTCTTGATGGTTTTAGCTTTTCATGTGTACACTCATCGCCCGCTTCCTCACGAGTGACATTGATGATGGGTGAGGCAGTCCATGTACCTTTTATCATCCTTGAGATTTAGATATGGAAGAGTTTATCTTTGCTCTGTGGTTTACTCATGAAACCCGTTATCTCCCCAAGAGGTTTTCCTCTAATCTTGTGTCGAATCTCGGGACGAGATTCCTTTTAAGGGGGGTAGACTGTAACACCCCAGGTGTTTATTAAAGATAAATACCTCAATTAGTTGTGTTAATCATGTTTAATTGGCTCATAAACATGTTTGACATGATCTTGCACACAGTTGCACAAAAGACCTTGGTCAAAGTTCAAATTCCCGGTCAAACCCTAGATCCATAAAAGCTGAAATGGTGTTCTTGCGCGTTCTCCAAATTTCACTATAGAAGTTCAAAATAGGCCAATATAAAAGTTGTTCGTTATCTCCGGGAACACATTTTTCATAATTGGCGGACACTCAAATTTTGAGTGCAAAATTGCCAAAAACAGTGTTGAAGCTCTCATGAACAGTATTTCGAGCTGTGGAAAATCTGCAACTTCGTCAAGTTTTTCCCGTCAAACGAATCACCAAAGCACAGGTCACCCTTTGTAAAAGTGGTAGCCCTATAGCTCCTCTACAACTTTTATATTTGGATATTTTCGTGTTTGTTCACACTTTTTAAAGTTATGTAATTTCGAAAGTGGCTACTGCAATTTCGAAGCGAAGCCGGCACAGGCACTCCCGCGTCCCGGCGCTCCAGAGCGCCGCGCTGTCGCGCCGGCCACGTGCGGTGCACGCGCAACTCCGGCGTACGGTCGCCCGCTGTGGACCCGAGCGCGGCTTGGGAGGCTCCGCCCGCCTAAAAGCCGTACGCCGCGCCTAGCGGTGCACCGGCTGCATGCCGTGCCACGCGCCGGGCTGCGGCGGGCGCCAGCCTCGCGCCGCGCCTGTGCGTGCACGAGGCAGCTGGCCATCGGCGGGTTAAGTAGGGGCTCGAGCTGGTCGACCCGACCTCCCTCGTCAGCTTCGTCTTGCTCGCCGCCTTGCAAAGCCCGCGCGCCGCTGTGCCTTGGCGCGCCTCGGAGCAGAGCTCCGACGGCCTCCATGGCCGCCGCCGTAAGCAACCCGACTCCACCACCTCCAGCTAGCTGCGCCTCCCCTTGAACCCTCTGAACCCTTCCTCCACGTCCTCACAACTCCACTGGAGCCGGCCAAGCCGCTTGCTCACCTCCACGGCCGGCCAACTCGCCGGAGCAGAGGCAGAGGCGGCCGGAGATCCACGCCGCCACCGTTCTCCATCGCCGGAGCACCTCCCGACGCCCGGAACGACAAAAATCGAACCCCAGGCGAGCCTACACCACTCCCCCGCCCTTTCCCGGCCAAGTCCGGCCTCCTCCTCGCCGGATTCCGGCCATCTTCATCCCTGTCCGTGGCCTGGACCACATTGCAAGCTCTGAGTTCTTTCCAGGGTTCCAGATGCAAAAACCAGGGACCTAGTTGTAATAAAGCTCTTTAGTGTTTCAGCTGCAACTTCACAAATCCATTAAAAATCGTAGAAAAATCATAAAAATGCAAATCCAATTTTGAAGTGTTTTTGATTTAATTTGGATTTATGGTTGGAAGACTTGTTTTATGTAATTAAATAAAGAAATGGAAATTAAGGTGTAAAATTGTGAAAGCATGTCATGGATCTGTTTTTGAATTTGCAAAACACCCCCTTGCTATTTTGTGAAGTTAAATAATTTAATTTGCTTAAATATGTACACAGTCACCATCATAGTTAACTTTTAATAAACCACCATCACATTAATCTAATGCATATGCATATCGTGTAGATTTGTCGGTCAGTGCGTGCACGCTCACCCAGGAGGGAGATGGGATGGTAGATGGTGAAGTGAACGAGTTGAGTGTTTATCAAGACCTGGACCAAAGTCCGGAAGAGCCCAAGGCTGTTGCTAACTTAGAAGAAGGCAAGCACCGGTTTCATCTAACCTTTTTGGATTAAAAGTTCATACTCTTTTACATTTCAGTATTTATGTTTTACCTTGTGCATTTAAGTTTTAGGAGTTATTTTGAAACCTAGATGCATGATCCTTAGGACTCCTATGCTCTTTTACTAGTATGTTAGGAACGCTAGTGCCATGCTTTAAGGACACGGTACAAGTCGAGTAATGAGTCAGCTCGCGAGATATAGGATGCTTATGTTGGAATCATAAATTGGATAAATTGACTCGCTCATGTGGTAAGAGCAATGGGTTCGGTCTCGACCGAGTAGCATGGTGCTGGTCTAAGCTATTGAACGTACCAAGTGCTTGTCGGGAATGGGACCGGTAAGCCTAGTACCTAATGAACCAGTGCGGGAATTTTATTGCTACTAATCTTGAGATGCGTCTCCCGGTTCGCTACCGGTAGTGCAAGTGTGATTCTGGACGTGCCATGTTTGGGCGTACCAGTAAACCTTGTACTTAGGACTGTATCATCTTTTCCTAATCTGGGGAATGACGGGAACCGCCTGGTCGGGGTAGACACTGCACTTGATCTACCTTCTTCCGTGTATCTTGGGTTTACCTTGCAAGGATATAAATCGATCGATCGTCGGTCACTCGCCGTTATCTGAGTCGGCTTGACCACTGGCTACCCCATGTTTATTTATGGAACATTTCGGATTAATATTATTGGATGATTAATCTTGTTTGTACAACCATGCTTGCTTAGCTAGGTGCTTACCTAGAATGGTTAACATACTAGAACTTGAGCTAAAATTTAAAAGTAAGGATCAACTCTTAGTTGATTTTGGCAAAACAAACCCACCAGCCAAAAAGCCTTGCATGTCTAGCTGTGTCTTTTATTTTGACAGGTCAGTCTTGCTGAGTATTAGTATACTCAGTCTTGCTTTTGTTGTTGTTTTCAGGTAATCCCTTTTGACCTGGTTCTATTCCAGATGACTGGGAACTTGAATGGGAGAACGATGATGAGAAGTGATATGCATGGATGGCCTCCTGTGTGTATCATGCGTTTAGTTTATTTTTCCGCTGTCTAAACTCTGAACCATGTTTACTTTTATGTACTCAAAACTTGGTTTGTAATTTTAAGTACTTATGAACTTTTATGTAATGTAATGTTGTACTCTGGTTCCGCCGTCGTGTGGGCTTAGCGCATAATTCGATCCTGTGTAAGTGATTTACCGGGCATGCTCCGGCAGAGGCGACAGAATAGTTCCTTATTATTGCTTAATGGCCACGTGGACCGGCTTAGGCGATAATACGGAATTATTTTGGGCGGTTCTGTCACAGAAACTCCTCCAAAATCTCCTCACGAAAATCCCAAGAAAAGGGCTCCGAAAATACCTCCGAAAATGGCATAAAAGAAAAGGCCACGGGAATAAAGGATTTGGCACAAGATTAAGAAGGATAAATCACTATGAATCATGTAGCCATATCCGGTTACAAGCCATACACAAGAATCACAAATCCTGGTAGGCAAAAAGCTCAAACAAAGTGCCACTCTCCCCTCTCTTCCTCTCACCAAGAGCACTCCAAGAAGAAGGAGCACACCCACCTAACCTAGCCAAAAGATATGGCTGCCCAACCAGCCACTCCTACATATAGAGCCCTCCGGACAAAAGACCGAAGTGCCCCTACACTAGGAGTTACAACACAAGCCCATGTAAAGGCGTTTTGGTCAACACATGATTAGCACCATCGGACGGATGCGCATCCTCCGCAAGCCCGCGTACCACCGACGCAACTCTTGCGATCATGCCGCGTGTCCTCCGCTTCGAAGCATCTCGGTGCCCTGCGACCCCAAACCGGTCAGACCGGTTTTGGTCTGTCAGCCACACGGAGTCTTTGGCCTTGGCTTTCTGGCTCAACCAAGTAACCCAGTGGTTTTGTGGTGAACCACTGGAAACCCCGCGGACTTGATGTAGCCTCCGCCAATCACCACTCATGACTCGGTTCCCACGAAATCCCGGCTCGACCTTGGTTTTGAGGCTCAACCAAGAAACCGTCCACCGACTTCATCCTGCTGTTCTTGCCACCATGCGGCCCGCACTTGACCCCGCTGGCCACCGGGTCCCTCGAACCAAGCCTACTTGTCTTCTTCACACCTGGAGGTCTCACCAGCGACGACCTTTCGCGCTTGTTCTTCACCTGCACCAACACCAGTCAAGCCGCAACCTGCACCTGCAATACTTAGCCAAGAATCAGTCCACACAACGTTGTCAATCACTCATCACACCAGGAAGCGACCATCCACCGGTCCTCGAACCACACATGGTCCTCAGTCGTGAGCCGCTCGGGCAGCCCGAGGGTCCAGGCGTCGTCGTTCCAGGCGTCTCGGACGGAGATGTGAGGACGCTGGACGTGGGAGAACAAGGCGGGGAAGGCCTCAGCGAGCGGCAGCGGCCCGATCCAGTGGTCGTGCCAGGTGAATCTTGGTGGATTGCCGCTGGAGCGGAAGAATGTGAACTGCAGAAAAATTTAATTTGCGTCCCTGGCTGGCTGTTTGGAGATGTTACGGGTCCAACTGGGCCCTTGCCATTTTGCAAAGCAACATTTAAAACAGTCATTCTTATCGTTGGCACATGGCAGAAAATAGTGCCCGTCACAGGCCAATCCAGCGTGGGGGCTATAGCCCCCTCCCCCCCACCCCACCCACCCAAAAAGAAAATTAAGCCATGGAGGAAGGAGAAAATGAGAAAGAAAGAAGAAAAAGAAGGAGAAAGAGGGGGGGAATTTTGAAATCCTAGATCCCTTGTGCCCGTGTATGATGATCATTGTGTTGCTAATTGCGTGTCCTTCCTTGCTTACAATGTCACACACATGGCCCAGAGTGTGTGCATGCATTGATGCTTTGTGTAGTTGGTAGAGTAGGTGCCTCGCCTGGTGTGTCGTTAGATCTGTTTGCAGTGCCGAATTGAAAGCAGTGATCGAGCTACCGTTCTTTCTGTGTGATTTGCAGAAGGGAATTGCAGACTTGCAGTAGTGCGCTGCAGCAACAAACAAACAACCCACCACCCAACCGGTAAGGATTCATAGGCCCACCTCGCGTATCCTGCGCCACGGCCCAATTCTGGGCCTTGCTCGACCGCTTGCTTCGTTCGTGGACCTTCGACGGACGACCCGGGAAAGCAGCTGCCGTCCGTGATCGGGCGGCGATGGAGAACACTGAACAAAGAATCTGCAGCCAAGAGTCGCGCCAAACACAGATGTGGCACGGGATAACAAACAAGATCGAGCACCAAAAGTTCCTTCGGGAGCTTACCAGAACAAGGCAATGTACATGTACACCCCGAAATAGCACGGACACGAACAACAGCCTAAAAGCACATGAGGCGGCCGTCAGGGACACAGGGCGGCGCACCTAATATACCCCCGCTTCTGTCCCGTCGCCAAATTCTGTGAACTCAACCGCGACCATCAGCTAACCACCGTGTCGGCTTCTCAGCTACCTAGTTCCCTGAAACTGTCGTGCTGGTGCTGACATCGGCATGACGAAGGCAGATAGCTTGCTGAGTGATTGGTTTCTAAGAATCTTCAGCTCTTGGGGTTCCCTTCGTGAGCAATGTCAGAGGCGGCTAGAGCAGCCGCAAGGGCAGAAAATGGCAGCGATGAAGGCATGAAGCTACGGGACTCACGTTCGCCGATCCAAATGTGCCCTGCGGCGTCGAGGCGGATCACGGGCTCCCCGTCCTGTTTCGACGCAATTATTGGTTGCTCTTGTCGTGCTTCTCGTCCTTAACACTGCCACAAATCCTGATTAGTACGCGTATAACATTGTTTATGATAGGAGGTTTTGGTGTCTGCTCTCCAGTGGCTCCGGCCTCCGATTCCGTGGTAGTAGAAATAGAAACGACAATCTTTAATTTGGTTACATCAGTAGTGGCTACCGCCATGCTAATCCAACCTTAGAACATGTCAACATGGGAACCCAACACTCGATCGCTCAGTGTGTTTGATCGCCTCAACACTCAGATCACCCCCCGTCCAAGTCCAACCTAAAGCGACTCAAGCCGAGAAGTGAACCAATCGCTTTAGCGCCCAACTTTTTATCTTCGTCCATTTCTTGTTCTCTGGATGGGCGAGTGGGCAACAGCTTGACAGAGTTCATATACTACCTGAAAGTAAGCCAATGAGTGGAGTAGCCCGTGAAGAATGTTTCAGACATCTCCACACTTTATTAGTATGATCATAAACTTCGCATTAGCTAACTAATCAGGGAAGTGGCCGATTTTTCTTCAGAGGAATTTTAGCAATTTCGCAATGAATTTTCGCAACATGCACTGTGCTTGCATTCTCGAGATTTTGCCTAATTGTGCTCGTGTGCTTTGATAAAAGCAATTGGATCAAACGTAAAAACACCTGATGGAACTGACAGGCTGACATGTAGGCACTAGGCAGCCGCTGTAAATTGTCTGCGTATCTGCTCCCTTCTTTTGAGTTTGTGGCTGAACCACTAAACGCAACAGAGCAATGTTTATGACATACTACGGTGACAAGGTCACTTATTAGTTATTACTGAACTAAGGAGCTCGAAAACGATGGCACCTTCCTTGCGAAGTGAAAGTAAGACCATGTCACGGACAGTTATTTTTGACGCGGCCAAATCTGACAAAGACCTGTGATTACCCCGTGCCTTGCAGTCCCCCTCAAAACTAGCCATCTGTTCAACGACCTCGCAACACTCGTGTCCTGAATCCAGTGCCCAAATTCGCCGTTTCCCGGTGCAGGGTTTCGGCGCCTGTGATGACTCCCTGTTTCACCAGTCTTAGCTACAAAACTGCAAGGTCCAGTAAAATTGCAGTACTAGTGGCACAAGATTACCGGGCAGGCTCAGTCAGGTATGGATTCGGGAAAAGCCGTTAACCAATACGAACAGCGACTAAACATCTCCAATCAAATTTCCACTATCCACTAACTATTCACCCAAACCCAATTTTCAATCCAAACAAGCCATTGAATTATGCATTTTCATGACTGCACATAGAAATGGTCAGGACCGTGAAGTGAAACAAGTATTCCTTGAAAAAGTTCAGCTCGGTCCCCAGCTTTTGTGAAAGCGCATTGCATGCGCGCCGTGGGGCATTCGGTACAACCACCATGGCATTTCGGGTAAAGTAATTTTATTGGACTCTTGATTGGATCCAGGGTGCTGGTTAGCCACTATAAAGAGCAGACCACCTTCTCCCCGGCGTCCACAACAGCCCAACTCAAAGCAGCGTCGCAGTTCTCTGCTCCTCCACGTCCACTTCACCTTCCAGGCTTCCGCACAGGGGCGCGGCGCGCGGAGAAACCAACCACGCAGAAGCGAAGCGCCATGGCTCAGGGAAGGGGCAGTGCGGCTCCGTCGGGGAGTAACATTCTTCTTCCGCTGCTGTTACTCCCCGACATCGGTCGCTGCGCGCCACACTCCTCGAGCCGGCGTCGGTGGCCCTTCGGCGGTGCTGCGGGGCGGGGTGGGCCTCCGGCGGCGAGCAATAGAGGAGCACAGTGGCCCGCCCCCTAGCTCCTGCGCCCACCGGCCGCTCGCCCGCTGATCCCTGCTCCACCCGAGGGAGGGAAAGAGGGAAACACAGAGAAAAGAGGTGGGGTCACACTGACAAGTGGGCCCCACCGCCACAGGGCGTCCACGTCATCAAAACCGCTTCGCAAAACAGTTGAGGGAGGGAAAACGCCCGGGTTCAAGAGATGAGGGGCCTCAAATACCCGGTTTAGGATAGCAGGGGGGAAAACCGAACTCACCCAATACATGAGGGGCGTCAAAAGGACTTAATCCCAAAATCAAAGAATAACTAACCCATGGGCCGATCGGTAGATTCCCTTAGGACAGCCCAGTTAAGGCCCAAACTCTGCAGCCAATCACGTTGCAGGGACACGTCTCCAACGGGGCCCCCATCTCCACGTCACCAACAAAAACGTGAATCCAGAAGCCGCCCGCTCAACTGGCCCACCTGTCAGCGAAGAAGTTCCCCGCTCCTAATTCCCAACCCAACTCCACTGCACAACGCCACAACGGGGGTGGGATCTCGTCGACCCCGATGGCTCGCTTCCTCCTCCACCGCCCTCTCCTCCTCATCGCCGCCATCTCCGTCGCCATCGTCGCTTCTCTCGCCCGCCCAGCCACCGCGGTGCGCCCCTTCGTGCTGGTCCTCTCCGTCGAAGACTTCCTCAAGGACTCCTCGGCGCACCCCTCCCTGCCCTCCGCCGACTCCGCCGGCGCCGACGACGACGCCGAGGAGTGGGACGACTTCGCCGACGACTCGCCCGGCGCAGACCCGCTCCTCTCTCCGTCCTCCTGGGTCCCCCTCCTCGACCCCGCCAGCTCTCCCCCATCCGGCGATGAGCCGGACTCGCCGGCCGACTCGCTCTTCGTCGCGGGCGCCCGCGCCATGCTCTCCGCGGCGTCCGATGGGGACGACGCGGCTTTCATCACGGCCGCCGCGCAGATCGAGGCCGCGGCAACAGCGGGGCACCCGGGCGCTCAGTCCGCGCTCGCGTTCCTCTCCGGCGCCGGGATGACGCGCCCGGCTTCTCGATCGCGCGCGTTCCTGCTGCACAAGTTCGCGGCTGACGCGGGAGATCTCCAGTCTAAGATGGCCATTGCGTACTCCTACTTCCGCCAGGAGGTGAGGCGGTCAGACTCAGACCGTTTGCTTCTACTCATCCAGTCATTCGTACACACTGCCTATTCTCATGGCGGGTGGGGTGCCTGAGTGATCTCAGTTAGGTTAGTTAGGGCATTTGGAGAATTGAGGACAAATTCCGGCCAGATGTTACCTTTCATTATTTGGAGTGGATTAAACTCGCGAAAGTTTAGTTCCATGGGGGATATTAGGTACTACTATAGTTGCAAATTGAATTTTTCTAGTCATAGTCATACCTACTATAATTTGGTGGTAGATATTGCAAGTCCACTTGTTCCCCAATTCGTAGTGCGATTTTCATTTTTACTTCAACATTTTTTTTTGCGTGAAAACACTCCATCCTACACAATCAAATTCCACTCTTTATACTCGCAGTGATCCAGAGTTTATGCAATGATAGGACAACCAATTTTTGTCTGAAAGTAATGCATTCTGTGAAACCAAACCATCTTAGAAATTGGAGCTTCTTTAAGCAGCAATAATCAAGTTTATGAAATTATCATTTTTCTTTTGTGCTGATACAGTGAGTGGTTTGCTTTTATTTCGTGCCTATATATGCATGCTGCAATTTCTTTTTACCTTTCTAGTCCTATATCCTGACAGTAGATCTCAAGTGTCTTGTTCTCTTTTCATGAAGTAGAATCTAGATAGTCTTCTTCTTTTTGCCCTTTTTTATCAATTATGAAATTATCCTCTAGAGAGTTAGTTATGCTTCCTGACCAAACTTGTAATTCTTTTTGATTGCTTGCATCTACTGCACAATGCCTAAGTTCATTTACAAAAGTAGGATTTGCTCAAATTTGATTTAGCTATAATTTGTCAGCAATCCACTAGGCTTATCATTTTATGATTGTTTCTGCCCTTGTACACTAGTTATTCTAACGTAATTATCGCCATGGAGCTTGTTCTTTTCATATCATATTCATGGTGGTTTGTTAAACTAGATTCCTGCCAAATCCTAACATTATTGTAATTTCAGATGTATGAAGAAGCTGTTACACTGTATGCTGAACTTGCAGAAGCAGCCCTAACAAGCTCCTTGATATCAAAGGAGCCACCAGTGATCGAACCAATCCGCCTCCACAGTGGGACTGAAGAAAACAAAGAGGCCTTGAGGAAGTCCCGGGGTGAGGATGATGAAGATTTTCAAATCACAGAGTATCAGGCACAGCGAGGCAATGCTGGTGCCATGTACAAATTAGGGCTTCTGTATTACTATGGACTACGAGGGCTCCGACGTGATTATAGAAAAGCATTCCATTGGTTTTCGAAGGCTGTTGAGAAAGGCGACACACGGGCAATGGAGCTTCTGGGTGAGATCTATGCGAGAGGTGCTGGAGTGGAAAGGAACTATACTGAAGCTTACAAGTGGTTGGCACTTGCTGCAAAGCAGCCGCATTACTCAGCCTACAATGGATTGGGTTATCTATATGTGAAAGGATATGGGGTGGAGAAAAAGAACTTGACAAAGGTAATTACTGACTTTAGAAAGCAGAAAATGCTGTGGAACTAATGTTTTACATAATTAAAATTCACTCTAGCATCTGTTATTTTGTAATTGTTATGGTATTTCGTAGACACCTAGTTTATCTATGTTGTGCATGGAGGAACTTAAATGAGTGGCTTAGTAATATTATAGCAATCTTGATCCCTTGTTCCACGAGTTGACATGGAGATGTGAAGATGAAACATTTTGACATCACAACAAATAATTGTTACAAAGTAATTTGAGTAACATTGTTTTTTTCGTGTTTAGTCTATGCCCAGCTTCCATAGTTTTCAACCAATCCTAGTGACTAGTGAGGGCACATGTATTATTTACAGAAATGCCATGTCATACCCCACATTTTTTTTTGCTTGGTGAATAGATGGTTGATCACCTTCTTCAGGTCTGTGGCGGAAATTGACTCACCCATGTGTGTCGAGATTAGAGATTTCTGATACCAAAAATGATAGGGTTAGTTGATGGGAACAGGATAACAAAAGATGGAGCTAACTTTGTCCCCGTTAGAAGCTTTGAACAGCTACTAGATGGGTTAATGTACTGTATGAAATTATATTCCGAATCAACCTTCAATGGTTAGCCCTGCCACCACTAATTGTATACCGTTTTTATCATGAAATTTGCCACATTTGATGGTAATTGGACGAGCAGACATCAATTGCATATTTGCATGGGACTTGGTTCACTGCACACTGAATTTTATAGCCTGCAATCTGAAAACAAGATTTGAAGGGAAAGGGGAGAAAGTGGGTAGCATCTCTTGTGGAATTTTTCCAAGACAGACAAATAACCAAATTTTTTTTCAAACAAAAGAAAGAACTGCATCATATACTAGTACATTATGCTGACAACAGAGGCTTAAGTATAATGTAAAACAGATTATCAAATATTTGAAACATAAATACTCATAACTTTAAGGAACTTACCATTCTTTTTTTTTTGTTGCAGGCAAGGGAATATTTTAAACTTGCAGCTGACAATAAGGAGGCTGGGGGACATTATAACCTTGGCGTGTTGTATCTCAAGGGTATTGGTGTAAAGAGGGATATCATAGAAGCATGCAATCACTTGCTTCAAGCAGTTAATGCTGGGCAACCAAAAGCTATTTATCAGGTGGCAAAATTGTTCCAGAAAGGCATTGGCCTTAAGAGGAATCTCCATATGGTAAATGACTAAGCTCCTTTAGTGTGTTTCTTGAGTAAAACATATGATGTTGAAAATGTTGAAGTGAATGAATAAAGTAAGACACAAATAAAATCGGTGTCTAACCATAGGTATAAAACTATAAATATAGCGTATAAAATTACGTATGTAGCAATGTCATCCATAAAAGCATAGAAAGTTGAAGATAAACAAAATTTGTGTATTCGTCATTTCTTATCCATGAGGAGAATCCAGTTTACAGCCCATTTGCCTATTTCTTCTTAATAACACAGCTCACCTTGTTCTGAACTGTCTGTGTACATTTCTCTGTCAGGTATAAATAATTCATAACCTAGACATAAATTTGCAAAGCATCATTATTTTCTAACTTCCATAGCCGTATGCTGCAATAGCCTAGTGACTTTGATGCTATAGCTAGCAGGCTGGCAGATGCAACCTGTCTGCTACAGTAACACTAAATGACACTAATCGTTAAAATGCCATTGTAGATGTGCAGAAACTGTCTTATGCATGCCCATTTGACCATATAGCCATATAGGCACAGCCACCCACTTCTGCTGACATGTGCATTTTTTCCCTTGCTATTTCTCTTGCGTGCGTTTTGATTCTTTCACCAAGCTGCACTAAAACCATTGCCTTTATTTCCTGTTTTTATTTTTTATCTTGCTAAATTGCATGTGTGTTTTTGCATTCATATCATTATACTATGTCTGTTCCAACTTGTAAGTATACCTGAGCATTTTTGGCCCGGCCCGACCCGGCCCGCGCCAGGCCCGCCCACGGACCTTACTGGACGGGCGTGGGCAGAGATCTTGAAGCCCGCGAAAAAAAATTTTGGCCCGAGCCCGGCCCGAAATGCTGTTTTTAGTTACTTTACACTATAAAATGCGCGGGCGGCCCGCCCAAGCCCGGGCCCGGCCCGAAAACTGAGGCCCGACACGTCCCATGGGACGGTCATGGGCAGGATTTTCTCGGCCCGAAAAACCCGGATTTTTTTCGGCCCGGCCCGTGGAATGCTCAGGTCTACTTGTAAGGTGTTTTAGTTTTGTCCTAAGTCAAATCTTCTCTACCTTTGCCAAAGTTTTAATAAAAATACATTAACACCTATAACATCAAATTATATGTTTGAACTATAAACATCATTTGCTTGCTAATGTCTAGGAAGCATGCATTATTTAAAAATGGAGGTAGTATGCAATGATACTAATTTATCAGTGTTTCAAATAGGGAAATATAAATTAATTAAATAATAACTCCATGTGTCTCAACTATGTAAGCATTGTACGGTCTTTCCTGTTTCAGGCAACGATGCTGTACAAGTCTGTTGCTGAGAGAGGACCCTGGAGTTCACTATCCAGATGGGCCCTGGAATCTTATTTGAAAGGTGATTTGGGGAAAGCGTTGCTCCTATATTCCAGAATGGCAGATCTTGGATACGAGGTTGCACAGAGTAACGCTGCCTGGATTCTGGATAGGTATGGTGATCAGAGTATTTGCATGGGAGAATCTGGTTTCTGCACAGACATGGAAAGACATCTTCGTTCACATGCTTTGTGGTGGCAAGCGTCTGAGCAGGGTAACGAGCATGCTGCTTTATTGATTGGTGATGCCTACTACTATGGCCGGGTATGCTTTAAAGTCCCTTGACTTGCTAAAATACATAAAGTTGATTCTTGCTTGTAATACAATTCTGAGTCCATATGTTGTCCTATTGGGGTTTTTTAGATGACCACAGTATTTCAATTATTATCTTCAACAGATTGTTATTTTTTTTTATTTTCAGAGATTACTTTTTGTTGAAGGGGTTGTTGTCACTATTGGTTTACCTGTTAACATGATCCTTATGTATTAATATAAATCCATTATTTGAAATACGAATTTTTGAAATAATTTGGAATGTATGACACTAATGCCATCAATGTAAAATACCTTGTTCCTTTGCCAATTATGCATTTCAACATACATGATTTGTCAGGACGATTTTAAAATGAAAATAACCAGCGATGCGACATTACATATGTAACTGTGTTTATCTGTTACAGGGCGTAGCCAGGGATTATGAGCGTGCAGCAGAAGCATATATGCACGCTCAGTCACAGTCTAATGCTCAAGCCATGTTTAACCTTGGGTACATGCATGAGCATGGTCACGGACTTCCCCTTGATTTGCACTTGGCAAAAAGATATTATGATCAAGCCGTTGCGGTGGATTCAGCTGCTAAGCTCCCTGTCATGCTTGCACTTACAAGTTTATGGCTAAGGAAGAACTATGCTGACAGTTTTTTGGTAAGCCTTATTTTCTCTATATAGTATGTGTCATTGAGTTCTTGGTTTCGTATATGATATATGCATTTCACTCTTACTCTTAGTTATATTAAGTTCTATGCTAATTTGAATGTGACTTGGGATACCTTATTTTGTGTTATTTTATTGCCCTTGAAGCCTATGAAATCAACATTTGTGCATAGGTTCGGCTCTTTCCTGGATACCATGATGGCTCTAGACCACTTCCCAGTGATAATTTGTTTAAGTTGTATTAAATGAACTCTTGCCTGAGTCCCTTAAAAGGTTGGTTGGTAAAAGCCTTATGGGTTTCATTTGGAGTTGTCACATATTGTTATATCAAAGAAAATGTTTAAAACTTTTAACAAACATCCAGTCAGCAGTCACTTCAAGATTGGCCAACTTTCTTAACATACTGATGTTAAGCACACTGATTATATATATATATATAGTCTTGCCTGGCCTGGATTTGCACAATAACAAGAACCTTGTTAACACTGGTTTTACATACATACCTGATACCTGGATATTTATTTCGTTCAGCATCTTTGCTTTTACGCTCCACTTTCCAGTACTCAAAATGATTCAAGAGGGGGGCTAGCACAATCCAAGGGGACTGGACCTTGTATCCAAACAAATATTAGTGTTGATGCCTTGTTGGTGCTTTTTCAGAGTCTTTGGTTGATGAACTGCTATGCTTTTGTGAATAGAAAAATTCAGGAAAAAAAGAGCTTGCTTGTGTATTGAAATTGGAGAAAACATATGGATAAGCAAGGTGGCTTTTGAGTTAATATGGCAGACCAGAAAAAATTGATCCCCATGCAGCCATGCTTGTCTGTGCTAATTCCAAGTACACTACTTAGCACACTTTATTACCAATCTAGATTGTCAGGGAAGTTTTTTACATCAGGGTTGGAAGTTATTTGTAACACAACCAATTAAATTTCGTAGAACATTGTGTGTGAACCAGTTAGGCTAGTTGTTCAGATTTTTTGCTTGTTTCCCTGTTAACCGTGCAGCTGTAAGGCTGGTTTCCCCTGTAAACTTGGTCAACTCTATTTTTCAGTAGTGCAATGCGGGAAGGAACTCCCTGCCCGTTTGAAATTTTTTTGGGAAACAAAAAAACCCAAGAACCCTGAACTCATGAATTTAGTTTTTCTTTTTCAAGTATGGCACATGACATGTTGGATATGTTTGCCCAATACACTACATGGAAAACAATGCAGGGTGCCTAGTTCCTGTTGTGTGTTTGATGCGCTTTGTAGTCTTAGCGATGGCAAGTGGTTGCTTGTAGTATTTGTGCATGTTACCATATTGACAATTATTATTATATATTCTTTCAAGGCTCAGCAAAGAATTTCCAAATATTTCAGGTTCGTTTTATTGATTCACTGCCGGAGATATATCCTGTCGTTGAGGAATGGGTGGAGGATGTCCTCATGGATGAAGGGAATGCGACAATACTGACTCTCTTCGCTTGCCTTGTAACTGTCCTGTATTTGCGAGAGCGTCAAAGGCGGCAAGTGGCCGCAGCCAACCCCCAACAACCTGATGACGCACCCATGTAATGGTGGTTTACATCATGATGTGTGGTTCCTGTTGACGTGATTGCCTGAGGTACATACAACTGTGTCTTCTCATTCAAAGATCTGAAGTTTTGATGAACATCTTAAAGGACTACGAAACAAATGTGCACATAATGGAGTTGTGGATCACCTTCACCATCTAGTGGAATTTTCCCAGGGATATCGGGTTGTAAAATGTTAGCTTCTTGACATCACTTTGTGTACACTAGAATTGATTATGGTAAAGACTGAATCAGACATGAAAGCCGCGGGAAACTCAGATGATGTGCTTCCAGGCTTAAACTCTTCAAACTGACAAAGCTATGCTTGCAAAGGACGACAATTCCTGCCTAGAAATATTGCTCTTTCTCTTGTGGATGGACGACAATTCTAAGCAGTAAAACAGTATTATTGTCTTGTGGATTAGTTTCTAAGCAGTAAAGGAGTATATCACAATTGTTAGCACGGGCAAATTGAAACAAGAGCATCTAACACAGCATCTTACACAGTTCAAATGTAGGATTAATTACCTCTTGTGCATGGAAACGTGAGAAAGTGTGCACATGGAAGAGGCAACTTTCCAGCAGCATTAAACACTAAATAAATATATATCTAGGTGCATAGTAAAAGGAATGCATCTAGAAAAGTCAGAACGACAAGTAATTTGAAATGGGTGAAAAGTCAGAACGACGAGTAATTTGAAATGAGTACGGCAGTTCTCAGTGATGTAAAATATGATAAGATTTCACAAATACTCATTTGCAAATTATAGACCGTTTTGACTTTTTGAAATGTATAGTTTTTTCTATGCAATTAGATATAATGTATGTCTAGGTAATATCTAGTGCAAAACAAAAAGGACGTTCACCACCACAGTCAGAAGCAGACGGAAGCCTTTGGGCTTGATCTGGGCTGTTCGGTTCCTAAGAGCAAGGCACAGCGGTTTCGCCATTTGAGCGCCAGCCACGTCGGCAGCTTGCCTTTTTCTTCCTGTTCCCCGGTGACTTGGCGGCCGCGCTACGTACCGGGGAGAGAGGTGGTCTACGCCGCCGGCTATAAAGCAGCAACCCGCCGCGCGCCGAGCATTGGTTCTGTTCCGCTCCATTCATCGAGAGTGAGATCGCGTATTAGGAGGAGACGATGCAGTTATTCGTGAAGACTCTGACGGGGAAGACGGCCATCCTCGAGGTCGAGGGCTGCGACACCGTCGCCGGCGTCAAGGAAGGTACGGGCACACAGAACCAGAACCTCTCTTCACGCCTACCTTGCGTAGTTCTTATATCCGTGTTAATTTGCTTTGATTTCTACTGGGATCGATCCTTGCCCAGTTGCCCTCGTCCAACAGGCAACAGCAAGTAATATCAGCGTTCAGCTAGGGTTGACGGGGTTGTCCTTTTGATCTGTGTCATCGTGTTCATGGCTTCATGCTAGGGGTCGCCGCGGACCAGCAGCGGCTCATTTTCGCGGGGACGCAGCTACGGCATCCAGAAGGAATCGACGCTTCACCTGGAGCTTGGCCTCCTCGGCGGCGGCTACTGCTGCTGGCGGGTCTCGCCATCCCTCCGGGCCCTCGCGTACAAGTACAACGTCAACAAGATGATCTGCCGCAAGTAAGCACACTAATTAAGCTAGATTAGATACACGTGCGTGCGCCTGATGCTGTGTGGATGTGTTTGCATGATCTGTATGCATGAAACTTATCTCGTGGCTGAAACATTGTTTGACCTGGATTGCTAGGCATCATGTAATTCCTTTTTGGTTTCGGCATGAGTTGCAGTTTCGCGTCCACTTTTCTTCGTCTTCATCTTGGCTAGTTAGTTGCATCGGTTTTAGTGGATGGAAAGAATGTTTTCGAATTGGTTGAACCTGCAAGATCTCCTTACTACTGTCTGTGCTGCCAATTTCCCTGTCAGTACTTCTCGCGACTACAGAAATGATAATGTTGGTTACTGTCCGAGTTGGTTACAGGCACCTGCTTAGCTTAATACGTCTTTCGAATGTTATCATTATCATTAATTAATAAGGACTTTGAGGAACAAACTCCCTAAATCATATTTCTCTTTTGGCCTGCAATATCCATCCTGCCTATTCTGTATGTCTCTTGGATTCACACAGACAATAAGTTAAATTAGTTTCGAAAATACTACCCATACAAAAAAAGTTAGGTTAGAAATTGAAGATTTTGTGGTTGTAATGCTCATGACCAGGCCTACACCTTTGTCCATGATTTTTGTCTTTCAGGTGCTATGCTCGCCTATCGCTTGGTGCCAAGAACTGTCGAAAGAAGAAATGTGGCCACAGCAACCAGGTGAGCCTTTGTCTCTCCCATCAGCAACTATCAGTCTTATTAGTGACATTGTCCAAATGCGATTTGATATTAATCTTTCAGAGTTGCTGTTAGTGATCAGTATCACTGTGCTCTAGCTAGCTTCTAGGTACTCAAGCTCGATCGTGCCTAGCATTTTAGAGCTTGACGTTGTTCTCAAATGTATGCCTGCTTTATATTTGGTTCATGGTATGTCTTGTGAATGTCTATGGTTTCAGATTCGGTTTTATGTTGCGTGCGCTTCAGATTTACTGTGGTGTATACTGTGCTCAAGGCTCTTCTCATATAAAAGTTGTCTGCAACATTTCATATGTTCTAAAATTTTCCATTTAGACATAGCAGCTGGCGGTAGCATTATATTCTTGTAGTTTCAGTGATCAATCTCCTTTTGCTTGTCTGATCTGATGTATTTTGCCCGATCTGTTCTTTTCAGCTAAGACTAAAGAAGTGCAGGGACCGGCACAGGTTCCATTCAATTTGATATTGAAGTTTTAATATATAGTCTTCTTTACTTTTGCCGAGATGTAACAGATTCAGTGACATTCCCCGGTGACATTCCCCGTGACATTGAGTCGCTGACATGTGGGACCCACGTGTCAATGGAGTTCATGGGTCCCACATGTTAGTGACTCAATGTTAGGGGAATGTCACTGAATCTGAGTCCTGATGTAACGTCCCTCAGGATACTGAGAACATGGAGTCATGGACTATCGCTTCTGAATGATTGGGTTATGTTAATGGCATGGTTAGGAAATGCTAGCTATAACATGGTTGTGAAACTTTAGTGTCTGAAATGAACACTCCTGGCTTTGTACGCTACTAAGTTTTCCTACCTTTTGAAGTTGCTGCTGGATGTTGAATTATGGCTACTCTGCGAAAGTTGGTGGTGTAGCCGTGCTTTGATTAATTGTTGACATCGACAGGATCATGCTTTTATGCATGCTGTCATGATAAAATTGTACTATCCACGAGATATTTGCACTTGCAATTTGAGAATCGTTCAGTGAACCAGATGCAAAATATTTGACCACATGCAACATACAGTAAGAGCTTATAGGACTCGTTTGTCTGCGTGCTAGAAGAATTCTCTTCAAATCAGAAACATCCAACCATCAGTTCGTTAATCATCTTTAGTTTTATCGATTATCATGATACTATTACTAATAGCTGTTTGTTAAAAGAAAATGAAATGTGCAAAATCCATACATATAAATTACCCGTCTTTAAATTATGAAAATATTCTAAATGAACCTTTTAATATATATTGAATATTGAATTGACCATTTACGTCATTATAAAATTAATATAAAGTAAAGGGATTTATAGTGGTTGTAAAAAGTAAGAGCCCATGAGGAATCATATGGTGGAAAAATAATCCTCTGCCCTAGAATATAACTAAATTTATTTTTTCACAAGTCGAACTTTTTTTTAACATTGCCTATTTCAAATGCAAATACTTATACATATTATAATAGTTCGTTTCGCGATAAATCATCATATGATATCTTCACATTATTAGGTTCTTCAATTATTTCACTAGTTAAGATTGAAATGTTTGATTTTTAAGTCTAAATGTTAATATATTCTAGGAGACTGGGACAGAGGAAGTGGGAAGTACTTCAAAGTAACTATAGAAAAATAAAAAAATACAAGAAAGTACTAAATAGATTTTTTAGAACAGTACCACTTTTATTCATATATTAGGCTAACCGGTACAAACTCAATCAGAAGAAGATACCAACCAAATTTGTGGAATGTCAAGGTTTTGTCCGAGGTTCGTGTTTTCCTCTGGAGGCTTGCAAAGCAATCTATACCAACAGGAGATGTTCGACACCACAAAAATATAGCGCAGAATAGCAGCTGCTCCATATGTGACCGTCAAGACTCATGGAGGCATTCTTTGTTGAAATGCAACATGGCTAAATGTTTCTGAGCATTACCAGACGAGGAGCTAGTAGAGTTCATCGGGCAACCTCTAAACAATGACACCCGTAATTGGCTGCTTCATTGGAAGCCCTTCGCCATGATGGACTGGTGTGGCTGTTATGTGGTTGATTTGGTATGCAAGATGGAAAGTCATATACGAAAACATCTTTCAGAGCTCGCTGTCGACTCACAACTTCGTTTCAATTCCTCGTGGATTTGGAACTAGCTCCACCGCAGATATAGAAGGAGGGAGGTGTGCAGGCTCAAGTTTTTTTTTTTATCCCGCTCCCTCAAGGTATATGAAGGTAACTGTGAGATGGGCCGACCTGGGCCGAAAGTGATTAGCAACGCCTCAGGCGATGTTTTGAGCGCCAGGCTGGCAGCTGAAAGCGACAAGGTTTCCTCTCCACGGTGACTTGGCGGGTGCGCAACGTACACGGCCTTGCCGTTGCGCGCGGGCGTGGCCACCGCCTGCCGGCTATATAACGCCGCCGTCACCAGGCGATCGACCCCATCGAACCAGAGCGAGGACTCCAGCGAGATCGAGGAGATGCAGGTCTTCGTGAAGACGCCGACGGGGAAGACCGCCATCGTCGAGGTCGAGAGCGGCGACACCGTCGCCGCCGTCAAGGCGAAGATCCAGGACAAGGAAGGTACGGGCGTGTCCGTGTTGTTTCCCGCTGCAGCGTGCTCCTCCAACTCGCGTTCCTGCTTCGTTTTCCGTGCTCAATCGTCGATGTCCTCGTGTGCTTGTAGGTGTTGCCGCGGATGAGCAGCGGCTCGTCTTCGCGGGGACGCAGCTGGAGGACGACGGCCGCACCATGGCCGACTACGGCGTCCAGAAGGAGTCCACGCTTCACCTGAAGCTTGGCCTCCTCGGCGGGTGCTGGTACATTGACTCAAACCTCCGCGCCCTCGCGTACAAGCACAACATCAAGAAGTTGATCTGCCGCAAGTAAGTACGCATAGATGCGCCTTGATTTGTGTGGATGTGTTTGCGTGATCTGTGAAACTTAATCGAGTGACTGGAATGATCGATCTGCATTGTTAATTGGTACTGTAGTGTTGTATTAGTCCAACAGCTGTTTGTCAAGTAGGATGCATATATTCATTTTACTTTCTCTGAGTTACAATTTCCAATCAGCTTCCTTGGTTGTCATGTTGTCTATAGTAGTTCATTGCACGGTTTTGAGGTCCATTGGATGGCAGGAATCATGAGTTAGTTGAACCCACAAGATCACCTTACGAGTTACGAACCAATTTCTTTTTGGAAACAAACCAATAATTTCCCAGTACTAATTTCCTGCAACTGCAGAGACTGTTTTGTTCGTTAATCTGTTACTGAATATTATTATGCTTTGTGAATCAAAAGCATTTGTGATTGTTCACATTACTGTTATCTGACAACAAAACTGGTTACTCAATCAGATGCACAAGTTAACTGAACAAACTCTAAAACCACATTCTTTAAACTGCAATTATTGCATGTTCTGTATGTCTCTTTCGCTTAGACGATAAGTTGGTTAAGCTCCCCACAAAAAAATTAAGCTGGTTAATCATTTTGTGCTTGCAATGCACATGAATACACGACAGCGTATCTTTATTCACCATTTTTTGCCCCTGAAGGTGCTATGCTACCCTGCCCCCTGGGACCAAGAACTGCCGTAAGAAGAAGTGCGGCCACAGCAACGAGGTAGGCATTAGATCCATCTCATCCCCATCTTATTGACCATATTGGTGATATTGTTTAATTATGATTTGGGTCCTTGTTTGAGAGTTTTTGTTAGCTGGCGTCACTGTGCTCTAGGTTCTCACGCTCTCGCGCCTAGCATTTTAGATCTTGATTAATGTTTGACATTTTCATCTTTTTATATTATGGTTGTTTCAGATTTAAGTTCATGTTGGGTAACATCTATACAATACACTTTAGTTTTGGGTATTGTTCAACTTTCCAAGTTTCGGTTTATTTGGCTCTTCTCGTTTAAGAACTGTTAGTAACTAATCAATATATGCTATGAGTTTTCCGTTGTTGGTAACTGCTATGCTAACAATAACAGTATAGTTCCTTTTCATTGTTTGATCTAATATATTCTGTCCAAATGTGCTCTTTTCAGCTGAGGCGAAGGAAGATGGGACACTTTGATCGCTGTTTCAGAACGTTTGGGTTATCTTGATGGCATGGTTAATGCTAATTGATAACTTTTGGTAGCTTAACTCTCTGGAATGAGAACTTCCTTGCTTTGTATGCTGCTCCGTTTTCTGTCCTTTGAAGTTTCTGCTTCCGATTACTCTGTAAATGTAGTTGGTGTTAACTGTTAACATGGTGCTCGCCGGGACTATGTTTTGTGCACACTATGGCACCGACGAGATATTTCTACTTGCAATTCAGTTTTTTATTAAGCCGGGTGCTAAAATAGAGGACGTAGAATTGTTTCATTGAGCTAGTTGCAACATTGAAAAGATGCTGGTCGTTGACCAAGCAACCAGGTTATCAACAGGACAGTAATAGAGCCACTCAACTAAAAAAAAACTGTAGTTACGATCTCATTGTGCAGTCAGAGTTCGTTCTTCAGCACTCCCCCAAGGCCAAGTCCAGGATAAGAAAGGTACTGGCGCGTGTAGTCGACCAACTCGCAATGCAAATGATCAACGCATGAAAACCATCCATAAGAGAGTCCAGCACAACAGCGCCCAACGAGCATTAGGCATTAGCTAGCGAATCACTTCAGCGATGCAGACGAGCCACAGCCCACAGCCATGTAACGTAAAAAACATGTTAGCATGCGAAGTTCTGACTTTCATTGATTCACCAACTGCTAGAAGGAATTGAACTATAAGTTTATGGTTTGAGTCTTGACACCTAATTCGTATCTCAATGAAGACTATAGGTGTCCATAGAATACAGTTCTTTATATACACACATACAACATGGTACATAATTATTGATGAAAACCAAGCTAAACTAAATCTGACCGGGATACGTAATCTGGACTGAGTATCAGCGCAGCTGAAACGTACCACGTCCAACACTTGTTTGCCTTGATCTTCATAGTAATGAATCAAGGTATGAGTAGTTATAGCAGCGGCCAAACTGAAGTAAGCTGCCGTATATCCTATCTGAGACTCCAACATAAAGTGTGTCTGTGTCGGGGCTGAAAGACATACCAGATACATCACCAAAGAAATCTAGCTCCTGTCTCTTGTTGTAGTCACTTTTGATATCAAAGATGTGGACGAAGTCTGCTGCCTCTGCCATCGACAATAACTGCCCGTCTGATGTGAAGCGAATAGATCTTATTGCTCCAACGTTGCCTCTCAAGACATGGACGGACTGGGAGAGATTTCTAGCATCCCAAATCCGGCAAGTTTTGTCCTGGTTACCAGTGGCGAATGTCCGGCCATCTGGGTTCCATGCCGATGCAAAGGAGTAGTCCAAGTGACCTTTCATGGAATGGATAGTCTGCTTCCAGATACAAGACACATTAACTTACTAACAATGCAATGACAGATGTTCTGACCTTTTAACCTACTTTGCAACAGAACAATTACCTTTCCTGAATAAGCATCAATAAGCAAAGCATCTGTGTCATCGCCAACAATAACAAGAAGCTTTCCATCAGGGCTCAATGAAGTATGCTGTGCCAACAAAAGAAACAAATGTACTAAATCAAATAGGCAAAATACAAAAAAAAAATAATAATCCTCACAAGCACGACATGATTGTTTTTAAGTCACATTTGCAATGAACTCGGACACAGACGAAATCTGTTCTTGTACTGTCAGAAATACAAATAAAATAAAGATGTGTTTATAGATGGCTGTAAATAGAGAGAATGCATATCTAAGTTCTAGGTGAATCACCTCGGATTTTATTCCTTGCACACTGGCAAAGAAAAGAAAAGGGACAAAAATGCAACAGAAATTCCATTCAACAAATTAGAATCGCAATACTAAGAATTCTCGAACCTTGTTCATTTTACTACGGCATCATCAATTCAGTCTGCATGTTTCCATAGGGATGTCAACAAGATAGTAGCAAGACCTAAAGCAATAAGTATGTTCAACCAAGTTTACCCTATGTTATAAGTTGGTCCTTGGAACAATCTCAGCTAAAAACAAATATACTGGAATGCTATTAGAAATGATGGTGTCAAAAAAATGCTCAGACATGCATCTTTGGCAAAGTCCACTGTAACATGCACCGCTGCAAGAGACTTCTGCTGGCAGATATGTAATAGCAGAAGGAGAGAGCTCTCAGGAGTTCCTACCACATGCTTGGTGCTGAATGTGTAGATATGCTTTTATTCAACTGTAAATCAAGTAATGATTCAGCTATTGATTGATATCCATTGTCTTTTTTTGCCTCTTGATTTAGGTTGGTTTCCTGGGTTCTTTGCATCCTTGTATTTTTCGCCTTATACACCTTTTGTATATTTGTCATTTTTATTGATCTAAATATTATGGAAAGGCAGGCTAGCCACAGTGGTAGAGTATGTCCACTTGTGTCCCAGAGGCCCTGGATATGCATGGAGCCTCCTTGCAAAATAAGTGACAGTAAAGCTGCCGTGGGAACTTTCAGTTGACAGGCCATTACCCGGGCCCAAATCTAGGTATACTCTATTAATATTTAAGAATAGCCTCAGAAGGACCCTTTGTGGAATCATGGTTCGTAGAGACTCCAGTTGACAGGCCACTACCTGGGCCTGAATCTAGGTGCTCACAGGTTGTGTGGTATCAGTACTCCCCACTCTTGAGACAAAGCCTAAGGAACTTGTTCTGCCCATGCCTTGAGGTTTATTTTTAGGACCCTTCTATAATGTAAAATAAACAAAATTAAAGAACCAAAAATTGGGAAAAGTAAGCAACTGTACTTACATTCACTGGCCAATCAAATCGGAAATGCTTATACTGCTGGTATCTTTCCATATCATACTCCCTGACACCACAGTCATTGTTGGATGCAATGAAGTGAAGAGCTCCACTGAAAAAAAAAAGATTAGTTTTTTTGGGGGTGGGGTTGGGTTGGGGGGGGGGGTAAGGGAGATCAGAGGTAGATTTGAATCATCTGTTAATAAAATGTTAGCAAAAGTATTGATAGGAATATGGTTGAGGAAGCAGTAGTTGAAGGTAGGATTTGGATCAAATGCTCAAATTTTAGGCTCTAATTTCTACTTTGGAGTTGCGAGAGAGAGAGAGAGAGAGAGCAAGCCAAAACCGGAGCCCAAACAGGGGTCAAATGAGCCTTTATTGCTGATGTGTGTTTCACAAGGTTAAATGTCTAACCACACAGAAACAGGATGATCATCTACCTAGATGTGTTGAATATCTCCAATGCATTGGTAATTGCATTATCATCAAATGTTGTCCTGCAGCAAAAGCTTATTCCTTCTCGATCGAGGTGCTGCATCACAATTACAAACAATACTATCAATAAACTATCAGTATTACAAGTTCACCAATGTTTCATCATTCCCTAACTTAAATGTAAGTAACATGGAAAATTTACTTTGCATATTAGCTCTCCTTGGAGACCACCAGCTACTAGCAAATTATCCTTCACTGCCATGGTACTGATCAGAGTACGAGAAAAACCTTCTAATAAGCTTCCTGGGTGCTTCTGCAATAAGATAGAGCAACAGCATGAATATATGCACTAATGATTCAAAGGGAGAATAAGTAAAAAAAAAATGTTTCCTACCTCACTCGGTGCAATATGTCCATGTACATCCATAATTTGTGTGTTCAAACCACTTAAGGCTGACCAATGAAGTACAGAGTAATGCAATAATAGGTAGACATCATGCTTCGATGTGGCCCATACTAAATTTCTCAGCTGTAGGTATAAAAAATATTTAGTTTTCCCCTTATTGAACACATAATATTTATGCACTGGAACCAGACTAAAATAGTCAATCAAGACTTGCAACAATTAGTCCAACCACTTAAGGCCGATTAATGCATACACAACAACTTGACAGTGTTTTTGTATGATACAGAAAAATGAAGGTAAAACCCAAAGGGCTGTGATTTTCTTGATGATGTGTCTTAAGCAGAAGATATTTTCTTATTCAATAATATAGGGGAGAGGGATTCAATAATTGAATCACAATATGCTGGTCATGCTTTTAAAAATAAGAACTGTCCGCACCATTTGCAGATAAGTGGACGACAGTAACATTTCAATTAGATTAATGCAATGTTTTAACTGATCCTAGGGAGTTTCAGGCATCTGATGTGAAGTATCTCAAAGTGATGATGACTGCAGAAAATTTTCTTTAACAAACAAAGGCAGGATGCAGATATGCTAGTGTCAGTGCACTCACCTGAAAGTGTGAGATAGTAGATTTCACTGATCTAGTATTTTGTCTGAATTCATAATATGTTCCGCCCTTCTCAATAGATTTGCATGCCTGCTTTAACACCAGAATAACACCCAATGTAATGGGTATTTTTTCCTATGGAAAGTAAGTTGATTTATAGGGTGTACCTTCATTGCTTCTTCTCCAGAATTAGGTATGTTCTCATAGTTTTTGTATTGCTCTACCCGGGCCTGCCTATATGTTTCTCTTGTAATTCCCATCCTTTCCCAGGGTATTCCTTGAATATCCTTCCCATTTCTTGCATCTACTGCTGATACGTCGGGGACCTTATGCTAAATACAATAGAAATTTCAGAGAATTCTATGGACTGTACAAGTAACTAAAACAAAAACTTCAACCAGATACAAGTTTTGGTTCCAGATGAACTAATAAAACTGTAAATAATACATTAATAACTCAGTGACCTTTTCTTATGGTCCAACATTGGAATGGACTTCACCGTTATGTAAAATTGTAAATACAATAAATCTCCTGAAGATTGAGAAGTAAATACCATATACACAGAAAATAGTTGTAATGGAAAAATTTGGAAAGGGCGCAGATGTTGTGGATGAAATCAGACAGCACCACCAGTATCCTTTGAAAGATAGTGATACTACTAATCATAGCAGTAGATCAGCAGTTCATCATTCCTTAACGTCTATGCATTCTTACATTGCTTACCATGTGCAGTTCACAGGATTAAAAGTTAAGTAAAACAGCTCAATCAATTTCCATAGCCTTCAAAAGTTATGTTTGCCAGCAGAACCCACCACAGGAAAACTAAGCACGCACAAAGTACTGCTATTAGGCATATGTATCCAAAGGTATATATAACAGATAAACGATGAAATTATTAGGTACACACACCGATTGGTCCTCGTCCTCTTCCTCCTCGACATCAGAGTCCCTAGCACCGGGCTCTTGGTACTCATCCTCCTCCATGACATCGGCTGGTTCATTCATGTCATACTCATCCTCCATCTCCTCAAGATCGTCGTAATGATAATCGGACATGCCTATATCCACGGGCGGACCCAATTTAGGATATGGGTGTACACACCCGACAAATTGCTTGAAAAAAAATCGAAGTTCAGAAGAATACGTGGTCAAATCCAAATATAATTTTGTTGTTGTTCGAAAAAAAAAAATCCAAATATAAATAGCACACATCAGGGTTTGGGGGTTCGATTCCGCAGCGCAGAAAGGGAAGGGAATGGATGGGCGTACCTGTCAGATGCTCGTCGTCGGCGCTCGACGAAGGCCAGATGGTCGACCGACAAAAGACGGCTGCTGGCCTTGTTGTCGCTGCTAGGAAAAAAGGTCGAGAGGGTGGAGCGGAGAAAGGGGGAAAGGAAAATTGGCCGCTGGGAAACGAAAGCCGGAGTCCAGGCGCGGGGAGGAGCGGAGGGGCTTCAGCTGCGAGGCTCACGCGGGCGCTAGCGAGGAGGGGCAGGGGCAGCTCGGCCGGTCGGGGTTGGAGAAGACGGACTGCTGCAGTTTTTTTAACTTAACTTTTAAAATAACATTTTAAAAATAATTCTCCACACAAATATTTCCATAGCGTGACAATCTTCTCAAGGTGACATGGACTCCTCTAGTCAGGTCATGGCATCTCTCATGCCACTTTGCTTGGCGTGACCAGAATCAAATCTAATTTATCTATTTTTATTTTGAACCATCTAAATAAAATATTATTTGAACTTTAAATGCTATGGAATGATATAAGGTTGCATATTCCATTTTAGTAACATGAAAAGTTATATACTTGTAAAGTTTAAATTTTAATGTAGGTTATTATTATCCTATATCCCATTTAATCTCGTTAAATATTCATTTACTTGGAAGCATTTTATTTAAAAAACATTTAAATTTTGACCGTCACGAAATTTAGTATGCACATTGTAGAATGTGTAAACATTTCATTTTTACTAACATGTAGAGAGTCAAATGTTACGTATTTCGAAATACATAATTTCTTAGGACAACTTTTAAGTACTAAATAAATTCGTTTTGATTTTTTTTCTTTCCTTCAATTTAATAATTTAATGAAACTTAGATATTTTAAAACTCTAATAAAATTACATCATAACATATATTTATTTTATTTTAATTATATTCACTCATACTGGAAACCTTAAGAGCGCATCAGCTTCCATCAATCAATATATAATTGATCTTAATCAATTTTGCATTATGCTAATGGAAAATAGACCTTATTCAATTTAAATCAAGCCGATGCATATCACTAAGTCATATACAAGTGTAATAGTACATGTGGATTGTTGTATCATTATTATTATCTTTTCAAATCATATGACGTCTTTGAAATTACTCAAAGAAATCATAACATGATACAATAAATTAGGATTAGTCTTCCAATATACGAGTAACTACAACTAATTACAAATCTACATAAGACTTGCACATACATGGAATGGATCGATGCTAAGCCTTCAGAGAAGGTGGGCATAATCGTAGAGAAGCTTGAGACCAAAGAACACTATGCTAGGCGTACAAAGGTTCGAGAGGCGACATGTCTTGCTCGGCTTGAGCAAGAGCACGCATCCGCCAATCATAAATTTGTTTGACGGCAAGATGAATAGATGATGAACTGCTAAGGTGTCGTGAGAAGGTAGGTGCTCGAGAGGCATCCAACAGGAGGAAGAATCCGAAGCTCTGCAGGCGCAACTCCTCTAGTAAGATTGTAAGCAGAGTCTGAAGAAGCTGTATTGAAAATGTCCTAGAAATCGAGAATAGGGAAATTTCCAAGTTCGCTCGGTAGAACATAACTTGTGATCCAACAATTTACATTACCCAAAATATGTTATCCTAGACACGTTTTATCATGTTGACCGCCTCAACATGCCATTGTACTCTTTCTTTTTTCACTCAGATTCTACCCCTATTGGCAGTTGAGGTAAAATATTATTAAAAAGTCTAGTGTATACAGATTTGAAGAAGTCAACATTAGGATTTTCAGACTCCACTGTGATTTTCAGTCTTTCTCGTATTTTCGAAATTAATACAAACACCCATATACACGCACACGCTCCTACAAACATGTAACCCCGTGAGTATTTTCGAAAGCAAATTCTTAGGATTAACGAAATCACCTCTAATACATCGCTCAAAAAAATGCGAGCACCGGCGCTGAGCCGAGAATCGAACTCTCAACGTGATAGACCGGTTCCACCACGACACGAGTACTTTCCCGAAGCTACCTGGTTCGCGAAAAATTTAATCTGTTGGATTTCCCTTATCGCGTCGCTAATTGGGATATTCGCTTCGCTAATTATCGCGTCGCCCTTCTTTGCCTCTTGGTGTCACGCCGCCTGCGAGTGCGAGGCGGCCTCGCCCACACGGTGATTTCTTTCTTCTCCCGCACGACGAAAAATTGCCATCCGCAACGTCGCCGCGTGAGCGTGATCACGTCCTCCTCTCCGTTGGGCGCCAGGTCTTGGAGCAGGCGGGCAGCCGGGATTGATCCATCCCCTCCGCCTGTACTCGCTGCCCCAGCCCTGCCGCTGCCTCCGTCCACACCTGCCTCCAGGAACCATCGCCGTCGAGCAGGGCCAAGTTCGCTGCCGCATCTGATACGTGCTTCACCACGATGCGAACATGGGGAATCCGATTTTAGGGCAATGTGGAGGAAGATTGTCTCCGGGGAAGGGTCGGCCATGGGGGGCCCCTGGCTGTGCGGGCGTGCGGCAGCAGTTCCTTTGCAGGTCTTGTGGATTTAATCTTGTGCGGCAGCAGATCCTTCGCAGATCAGGAGTGGATATTGCATTCGTTGGTACATAGGTTGTGCAGCGCCCGGTCCAATCAATCTGTGATATGGGATTTTAAGTGCATCAATACCTTACCAGTAGCGGTACCATGCCGTGTGTTTCAGATGTTAATATGTTATTATCAGCTTGCTGTTTTGGACCTCAGAGTCTCGGGTTGGAATTGGATGGAGATCTGTAGTTTTCGTGCCATCTAGTTCTCTGTGTAACCACGTTCCCCTGAGTTTTTACAGTGTTTTAGCCAAGTTCCTACATAAATGATCCCCAAATGGCATGTTCCTCTGATTTTTTACAGTGTTTTAGCCACGTTTCTACATAAATGATCCCCAAATGGCCAAATGTATATCGCCATTGACCTTTGGGCTTCTTTGCTAATGATTCTGCAGTGATCAATAGGCATTTGGGTTACCTTTTCGGTTTTCCTTTTTAAAATATGTACACCCTTCTTGTTTATTGATTTATTGTTTTGTTTCCTTTGCTTTCAAACAAAATGCCATAAGGTTACAGTTTCATGCATCAAACAACTTGTTCTTCTTGCAAGAAAACTTTGGTAATATCTGCTCCTTTCACTTGAGTTTTTTTTGTAAAAAGACAAAAGCATACACCAAATGCTTGATTGATGTTATAAGCATATTTTATTTACATTCCTGTCTTTGTTTTATTCTGTGTATTGGTTTGTATGTGTGATGTCTCCAGTAACAACTTACATTTTATGGTTGTCTTTTGCACCAGTTGAGGATTGGTCAAGAGTCAAAGTGATCCAAGCTATGGCTAATTTAGTTGTCACTGTAGATTATCTTGGTGAAATTAGTTGAAATGGATGCATATTGATGCAGAATATTCAAATGTGATTTGTATTGTCTTAATTCTTATGGATAATTGTGCTGCATTTAAGAGTTCTCTAGTAAAATACCATGTGTTTCTTTTGTTTTTAGAGCCAGGTTCCACGTTTTGACGAGGATCTCCCCTAACAATGTTTATTGTTTTTATGGAACATTACAATGTTTATTTTTGCAACTATAACAGAGTTGCGTGACATTAGCTAAACATTGGTTTTGATATGTGGTCCTTCTTTTCAGCAAAGCTTTATTCCAATGGTTATCTGTTGTTTCTTTGTCATACGGAACACGAGCATCTTACCTTATTGACATGCATTATTTGCACACCTTCATGTTTCATATGCTATTTCCTTCCATCGTTCCATAAAATTAAATTCTAATGGCATTATTTTGCCTTATTTGCTTGCCTATATGCTTAATATCGTTCTTCACAATACTCACAAGGAAAACTCATCTGTGTGTCTATGTGCTATTTCTTCTTCTTCTTTTCATTTTTTTGAACACTCGAATAACCGTTTCTTTGGATGCCTGATAGTATGGCTGCTAAAACGGCTGGAGCTGTCCAAGTGCTTAAGGATGACACTGTTAAACGCACACCGATGGCACGGCCTAGCATTGGTCGTGAAGGAAAGCCGATTAGGTTGTTGTCAAACCACTTTGCTGTGAAGCTTAGAGGAGTCAATGCTGTTTTCTACCAATACAGTGTAATGGACAATTCTGAAACTGTTTGTTGCTCATTTGTTTTATTCTGAAATTACTTTTGGTGTATGTTGTAGGTACAATTCTTCTGCATGTGTTACTTGCTCATATGTTTTATTCTGAAATTGCTTTTGGTTTCATTATAGGTCTCCATCAAATCTGAGGATGATAAGGTGGTTGATGGTAAGGGTATTGGCCGAAAGGTCATTGATAAACTGTTGCAAACATACAGTTCTGAACTTGACGGGAAGGATTTTGCATATGATGGAGAAAAATGTTTATTTACTGTGGGACCACTTCCACAGAATAACTTTGAATTCACTGTTGTCTTGGAAGAAACATCTTCAAGGTACATGCACTTTTAGTTCTAGCAACTTTGCAAACTGATATGCTATGAAGCGAAAATGTATGAGTGTTGTTTGGTTATCCTGCTTAGTTTATGTATGCATATCTTGCATTGCTACTAGCTATCATCATGCTAAATTTTACTTCAATTTTATTTTCAATTGGAGTTTCAGTTCAGAGTTATGTAAAAGTGAACCATGTATAGACATCTTCTTTTATCTATGTGTCCATGTGGGACTAGTTTTCATTCACACTGTCTTGTACTCTGAAATAATGGTATTGCAAAAAAGAGATATTTTAGTACTAGGTTCCTTCCTAACTCTGTTTTGTCCAGCATGTTGGCCTAGAAATCCCTACAACTAACTGAGGTCTCCTTTGATGATTGGTGGAGAAAGGTGGAGTGTGGTGTGTGGTGAAATGAGAAAAGGTTTAAACTCTATGATCATTCTGGGGGCTTGGACCATTTGGAAGCACCACAATGATTGTGTTTTCAACGGCACTACCCCAAACATCACAACAGCCCTGATGTCGACCAAGGATGAAGCCAACTCGTGGAGTATGGCAGGAGCTAAAGGGATCACTTTGCTCACTCCCCGGGGAGTGGGTTAAATCCCTGGTTTAGTGGTTTCTTGAGTTTTTTTAAGGCAGTTAGGTGTTTTCAGTGACTTTTTTTGAGTGAGTGAGTGTGTGTGGGTGGGCGAGTGCGGCTGTGGGTGTGAGTCTATGTATGACTTCTTCTACTATTATTAATACAATGATACACGGTTCTCCTGTGTGTTTGATGAAAAAACTCTGTTTCATAAGTTCAATTGTTTGTAGCACAAAAATATATGAGACTATTGAACTCCTTGTGTTGAAGAAATTATAGTGTGGTCTGTCATTCTGCTGGAAAAGAAATTGAACATCAACAGAGATATAATACCTTTTGATATGCTGAAGTAGTCTATAGGTACTGCAATGAAGAAACCCCAATAGGCAAACGTATATGAATATGTACTCAATTCATCTGTCTTCAGGGCTGTTGGTGGAAGTCCAGGGCATGAAAGCCCTAGTCAAGCTGACAAAAAGCGAGTAAAGCGATCACATCTTGCAAAAAAATTCATTGTGACCATAAGTTATGCAGCAAAGATTCCTCTAAAGTCAGTTGCCTTGGCACTTCGAGGAAGTGAGTCAGAACATGCTCAGGATGCTCTGAGAGTCCTTGACATTGTTTTAAGGCAACAGCAGGCTAAGAGGTATCCTATTTCTTTTGTCATCACAATAACAAAATTTGCTATTTTTATTTGTTTGTTTGGTTACCACATGTGTCTGTTGTTTCTTGTATACAGAGGTTGTCTACTTGTTAGGCAGTCATTTTTTAGTGATGACAGTCGAAACCTTGTTGATTTAACTGGTGGAGTTAGTGGTTGTCGTGGACTCCACTCTAGTTTCCGCACTACAATTGGTGGTCTTTCATTAAACATGGGTATGCATTTGGATACATGTACTTGAATTTTTATTCAAATTGTCAATATTGATACCATTATTTTTTGGTTGCCCAGATGTTTCAACCACCATGATTGTGACTCCTGGACCAGTTATTGATTTTCTCCTCACAAATCAAAATGTCAGAGGCATCAGCGATATTGACTGGCCCAGGGTACCTGGAATAAAAATAACTTGTTCTGGAATCCTAACTTATTTACTAAAGAACAGAGCATGAAGTAGTCTTATTAACTTGTACCTATTAATGACACAGGCCAAGAAAATGCTTAAAAACCTGAGAGTTAAAGCTAAGCACAACAACATGGAGTTCAAGATCATTGGCCTTAGTGATCAACCATGCTCCAGACAGACGTATGGCTCTATTCTTGTGATGTGTTTTCTATGCTGTTCCATTTATTTGCTGATTCTGAAATATATTATGCACAGATTTCCAATGAAAGTTCGAAATGGAAGCATTGAAGTTCAAACTATGGATATTACTGTTCAGGATTATTTTAAGTCCAAGCAGGTTGAATTAACGATGCCTTATCTGCCATGCCTTGATGTTGGAAAACCAAAACGTCCTAATTATCTTCCAATTGAGGTTGCAGCCCTATTTTTGTCATCTGGTTATTATAGTTCTGATTGCACATGATATTCAAGTTGGTGATATTATATTTCCTTTTTGCAGCTATGCCACATGGTATCACTTCAACGCTATACGAAGGCACTGTCTTCTCAACAAAGAGCAACTTTGGTTGAAAAGTCACGACAGAAGCCTCAAGATAGAATGAGAGTTGTTACAGATGTGGGTTATTAAATTCGTTCGATGTTATTGTTTCTCCCAGCCTTTTCCGCGTGAACTTAACTCAGCTATAATTTACAGGCTGTAAAAAGTAATAGGTATGATGATGATCCAATCTTATCTTCTTGTGGTATTGAAATCGAGAAACATCTTACTCGTGTTGATGGTCGTGTTCTCTCTGCACCAACGGTTAGCCTATTTTTTTCCTTACATTGTACGATGTTCATATATAAGTATTGTTTTATAATTTTTTTTTGAATATGCTATTCAGCTGGTTGTGGGGAACAGTGAAGACTGCATCCCGAACAGGGGCAGGTGGAACTACAATAACAAGGTTGTTACCGAGCTACTTGCTAGAGAACACATTTACTTGGAACATTTGTGCTGAACTTTCATTTTTTCTTTTAAACAACCACAGAGGCTATTGGATCCTGTCAAGATTGAGCGTTGGGCTATCGTTAATTTCTCTGCTCGTTGTGACATGAGCAGAATCTCAAGAGAGTTGATAAACTGTGGACGAAGCAAAGGCATTGTAAGTCTTATATGGTAGTTTATCTTCTTCCACTATGGTGCTGGTTTGGGGGATAGGATGGTCATGAATCATCTGAACCTAACCACCTTCCTTTGTTTTGAAGAATGGAATAAGTTGTTCCATGACCACCTCATCTCTCACAAATCAATGATAATTGTAACATGAGGAATGGTGGGATCGAACCAAAATTGATGGGATGACCCCATGACGTACCACACCATACCAGATAGGTTTTTTTGGGCGAAACACATATATTATACTCCCTCCATCCTTTAATACATGACATATAAAAAAGAACGTCCTTTAATATATGACATATCAAAAAGAACGGAGGTAGTATATCAGTCAAAACAGAGTACATGATTTGAGAATTTCTTCTCATATTACATGGTTGTAGGCTTGTACCTTCCTAGTTACTGATCCCTTAAACCAAACACATAAAAACTTTTACATTCTTTTGATGCTGTGCTTTGACCATAAAAGTTATCACTTGTTTTGCATAGTTAATTGAACGTCCTCACACATTGGTGGATGAGGACAGTCAATCCAGGAGATGTTCACCTGTTGAAAGGGTTGAAAGGATGTTCGAAAAAGTCAAAGCAAGCCTTCCTGGTCCTCCTGAGTTTCTGCTGTGTGTTTTACCAGAGAGGAAGAATTGTGATATTTATGGTAATATATGATACACAGTTACTGTTTCTATGCTACCGTGTAAACTTTTTGTAGCTAAACTTAATATGCTTTGAAGGGCCATGGAAGAAGAAAAATCTTCATGAAATGGGTATTGTCACTCAATGCATTGCTCCCAGTAATAAGATGAATGATCAATATTTCACCAATGTTCTTCTAAAAATTAATGCTAAGGTAAAATTCCATCGCAATATCTGATTTTGCAACTGTGCCTTGTTTGAAGAAACCACCTTTATTGATGTGCATATTTTCTTGACTAATATGACTTCTTTTGTTGACTAGCTCGGTGGAATGAATTCTAAATTGGCATTGGAACATCGCCAGATGATACCGGTTGTGACTCAGATACCTACATTAATTCTTGGCATGGATGTTTCACATGGTTCGCCAGGTCGAGCAGATATACCGTCAATTGCCGCGGTGTGTCTTGTTCTCTCTTGCTGTACTTGCAGCGAGTGAAGATTGATTTTCTCGTTAACTTTTCATATTACCTTATATGCGGTTCCATAGTTCAAATGAATAGCAAGCTCAATCAGTTGCATTAATGAATTTATTGAACATTCTGTTCTGGAAATCTACAAGCAGTGTTACATGATGGTTTGATATTTATTTCACTGTGATATTTATTATAAAGTTTACTCTGCAGGTTGTTGGATCTAGATGCTGGCCACTGATATCACGGTACAAAGCATCTGTCCGGACCCAATCTCCAAAGGTAGAGATGATTGATTCTCTATTTAAGCCGCTGGATGATGGGAAGGATGACGGCATAATGAGGTGATTTAAATTAACATCTTCTCAGTTTTCTATGTGTTCTTGTAGTTGTACCTTAGTATCTGCATGTTATATGAAGTTACTGTGCTCACAAAGTGGCGTTTGGTCTGTTCAAAAGAAATAATAGGTGGGCCCTATTATATTACCTTCGTTTATTTTCGCATTGCATTGCAGGGAACTTCTACTGGACTTCTACCAGACCAGTCAACAAAGAAAGCCTAAGCAGATAATTATCTTCAGGTGTGTATTGATTTAATTGTTCTTTTCAGTTATGCCTATGATTTTTTAATACATTTAATAAGCTAGGCTGCAATGGTTGTGTACTGCCTAATGTTTTATCCAACTCCGGTGATTTATTTTCTTGAATTATCATTATATTTACTGGCAAATGGTCTTTCCATGCTAATTTGATTGTTTGTACTTTACAATAATGAATGTTGGTATTTTAAGAGTTTAGTGCTACAGAACTTTACCAGTCTTAAACTAGGAAAGGTCAAATATTCATAGTGCTTATTATGTGTCTATATTGCCATTGGTATCTTTTTCTAATAAGAAAATCTGTAGTTTCTTACCATATTTCCTTAAAATTGACTGCATTTTTTATTTGAATGTGAGCTCCTCTGTCTTAATTAAAGGATGAATAGTCCAGGATTGACTTCACTTTGCGTGAAATGCATGACAAGTACCCATATTGTTTTTGCCAGTAAGAATGGTTTCTGAATACTCAGTTGATGTTATTTATGCCTGATTAACTCAATGTTACATTTTAAATAATTTCATATAATGATGGTTATTCAAATAATATATGTTCCTTTGCCGTTATTTTTTGTGGAAGAGTGCCTTTGTGGTTCCTTCCTTTCCTGTCTTGAACATGTTGGAGAGCCCTGCCAATCTGTACTAGAGAAAGCATCCTTTCTGTAGTGCTTTACTTCATTTTTCCTGGATGATAAACTGGGCACCCACTGTGGTGTTGTGAATTTTCCAGTGTTTCTGCCATTAGTTTTCTGTGTCCACAGTATTGATGAGTTCTTATTCTTATGGTCTACGTATGCAGGGATGGTGTGAGCGAGTCTCAATTTAGCCAAGTACTGAACATTGAGCTTAATCAAATCATAAAGGTGACATTTACTTTACCTGGGGAGTCCTTGGCTTCCTGGTGTCGTTTTCTAACAAGAGCTCAACAATACAGGCTTATCAGAGTATGGGACAGGGGGGTCTTCCGAAGTTCACAGTGATCATTGCTCAAAAAAATCACCACACAAAACTCTTCCAAGCTGATTCGCCAGACAACGTTCCACCTGGTAAGCACCCCTGTCCCACTTAATACCGCTACAGGTACTAACCACTTGAACAGCTTGAGCAACTGGCACTTTTGCTTTGCATCAGGGACTGTCGTGGACTCTGGTATTGTTCATCCAAGGCAGTATGATTTTTATATGTGTGCTCATGCTGGACCAATTGTAAGTTCTCCTAGCACAGTTTTGGATTTTGGTTGGCCATGCTTGTTAGTCCTTAGTAGTTTATTAACCTGAATAACTTGACTGCATGTCAGGCATGTTTCATATTTATAGCATCCTAATTCCTAAATGCTCTTACAGGGTACCTCAAGACCCACCCACTACCATGTGTTGCTCGATGAGATTGGCTTCTCAGCAGATAATCTCCAGAAGCTAGTTCTTTCACTTTCATATGTGTAAGCACATCTGTTTACGTATTTCTTACCCTTTTGTGCTAGAGCTGGGAGGATGCTAACATATTTATGCTTGTGCAGGTATCAGAGGAGCACCACTGCAATTTCTGTTGGTATGGATAACAACTTATTTCCAGTTTGCTTCCTCTATTTGAAGATATTAACTCTTTGTTGTGTGCTTGTGTTTGTACTGTTTTCTTTCTGTTTTTTAAGATATTACTTGCTGTTTGATTATTGCTGTTTTTTCCTTCTGCAGTGGCACCTATCTGTTACGCCCACCTAGCAGCAGCTCAGATGGGCCAGTTCTTGAAATTCGAAGAGTTTGCTGATACCTCGTCAGGCAGTGGTGTCAATTCCTCGTCATCAGCAGCAATCCCAGAATTGCCGCGGCTTCATGCTGATGTCTGCAGTTCCATGTTCTTCTGTTGAGGTTATCTTGGTTGACCATTGTGTGGCAGGGCTAACTCTTTGTGAAGGAACCTGATATGTTGGTCGAAAAAATATGTTGGGTACACAGCAGGTTAACCGTTTTGTGAAGAAACTAACTCCGTAGGTTGGTAGTTACTGTGTCGTAAATGGATGTCGGCTGTAATCTCTGGAGAGCAGTTTTCGTGTCTTTTGCGGGTGGTATCGTGTGGTCATACGTTGACCAGCGCTACTTTGGGATACTGTATTGGAATGGTCATCATGCCATTTTCTTATTATCCAATAGTCGATTATCCTTATGTCGTGTCGCACTCATGATAACCAGCGATTGCATCAACAAATGATCCTAGATCCCTAGGACAAACGTTCCATCTATCTTGTTCATAACCTTTCACTATCTGCTTTGATCTGGACTGCTTGGTTCTTTTGGTATAATTTTATCCAATACAAAGAGCTTTCAATTACATGGACTACTGCTTAGTTAAGCATGCAATTTTTCTGTGGATTGATAAATTTTTTGAGTGAAACTCTAAGCGAAAAGGTACAACTGATCTGTTGGTTTGCGGTTCATAAATTTGAGCGCTAATTGCCGTCAACAAGAGTAATATTGTCCCTCTCAACAAGTGGAGTACCATTTTGTAATTTTGATAAAAGAATATTATTACAAAAATCGAATTTATAATGTCTGAATAATGCGTTTGCTGTCAGATGGAGATGGGTTAAGAAACGATGCTGCAGTGTATATGGCCCGCTGTCAGTTTCCTGGTCGATCGGTAGCAAATATGATTATTTTTTTCCGATTTAAATTTCAAGTGATCCATAGGTTAAATAAAAATTCCAATTTAAATCAAAACCTTTACATAGAAGTTGGTAGGGTCTGACATTTAATTTCCGATTTAAAACAACCTTTACATAGAGGTTGCACAGAGGTTGGTAGGATCTGACAAATTTATGTACAAGAACATATTATACAGGATAATAGGAGAGTTTGTCTAACGTGGACAACAATTTGTTTTCCAACATGTAGACATGCAAAATGAATCGTTTAGAGAAACACGTTACTTGAACTGAGTTGTAGTTTTCTATGTAGCAAGGTCACCGCTAGCTTGGCCTTGCTCGTTGCTCAGAATCTGACTGTTCTGCGCCCCTCCTCCGCTTTTTGTACAATTTTGTAATTTCGCATTAAATATTTCGAACCTATAAAAAATTATGAAAATTCTTAGTATAATTTATTAACATAAAGCCTCATGTTTTGTATCTGTTCAAAAAATTTGAACTCAAATTAACGTCATACTAAAGTATGATCAGGTGTTACAGAGTCATTATTCGTGATGACATTGTATGTCAGCGTGGACATTGACGTGACACAGGCGGCGTGAATAGTTCCTGTCGCCGGCCCTGTCCCCGGCGGCGGAGCTCCGTCCGCGCGACCCTCCGCCTTCTCTCTCCTCCCCGCGGTTCCCTTGCTTCCGGGTCACCGCCGGCGAGCGTCGTCCCCGACGTCGTGCGCGGAGCCGTTGCTCCGGACGTGAGGTGGGGCCGGCGCGGGGCGTAGGCGCGTAGCGCACGCACTAGTGCGTTGCGGGGAGTTCTGAAACGTGTTGGCCGGGACAGATCACAGAAGTCACGGGCGATGGTATTACAGTCAACATTGAACCCGCGTTGTTTTCTTTATTACCCCCTAACTCCACCAGGACCACCACCAACCTCCTCCGCTTTCCCCTCTCACCACCGCCGCAGCCAGCCAGCCACCGCTTGCTGACTTGCTGTTCCATGAAGGACTAGCCCATCCGTCCACCGCAGCCATGGCGCAACCCGTGGAGCGCTCGTTGCTCCTCTTCGTGGTCCTTCTCTCGCCGTTGGTGGCGTCAGCCGGCATCGTCAAGCTCAACGCTTCCTCGCCCCTGTTTGGCATCGAGTTCCCGCCGTTCAACACCGCCGTCGCCGACACCGGCTGCAACGGCAAGCTGGTGGCAGCCGAGGAGGCGGGGGAGGAGCAGACGGATCTGGCGAGCCGGTCCCCGTTGCTTAAGCTGCACATGACCCGCCGCGCCGTCGCGGCGGGCGGGACGCGGAAAGACTCGTTCTTCGATTCGGCCCAGAAGGACGCGGTCCGCATCGACACGATGCACCGGAGGGCGGCGGCACGGGCCGGCGGCGAGCGGGCGTATTCCCCGCGGCGCGCGCTGTCGGAGCGGCTGATCGCGACGGTGGAGTCCGGCGTGGCGGTCGGGTCCGGCGAGTACCTGATGGACGTGTACATCGGCACGCCGCGGCGGCGGTTCCGGATGATCATGGACACCGGCAGCGACCTCAACTGGCTGCAGTGCGCCCCGTGCCTAGACTGCTTCGAGCAGCACGGGCCGGTGTTCGACCCCGCGGCATCGTCCTCGTACCGCAACGTGACCTGCGGCGACCATCGCTGCGGTCTCGTGGCGCCGCCGGAATCGCCGAGGGCGTGCCGCCGTCCCGGTGAGGACCCCTGCCCCTACTACTACTGGTATGGCGACCAGTCCAACACCACCGGAGACCTGGCCGTCGAGTCCTTCACCGTCAACCTCACGGCCCCTGGCGCGTCCCGCCGCGTCGACGGCGTGGTGTTCGGGTGCGGTCACCGCAACCGCGGCCTCTTCCACGGCGCGGCGGGGCTGCTCGGCCTCGGCCGGGGCCCGCTCTCCTTCGCATCCCAGCTCCGTGCCGTGTACGGCCACACATTCTCCTACTGCCTCGTTGACCACGGCAGCGACGTCGCGAGCAAGGTGGTGTTCGGAGACGACGACGCGCTGCTGCTGGCGCACCCGCGGCTCAACTACACGGCGTTCGCGCCGGCGTCCTCACCGGCGGACACGTTCTACTACGTCCAGCTAAAGGGCGTGCTCGTCGGCGGCGAGCTTCTCAACATCAGTTCGGACACGTGGGGCGTGTCCAAGGACGGGTCAGGCGGCACGATTATCGACTCGGGCACGACGCTGAGCTACTTCGCCGAGCCGGCATACCAGGTGATCCGGCGGGCGTTCATGGAGCGCATGGGTAGGTCGTACCCGCTGATCCGGGACTTCCCGGTGCTGAACCCGTGCTACAACGTGTCCGGCGTGGAGCGGCCGGAGGTGCCGGAGCTGTCACTGGCGTTCGCCGACGGCGCCGTTTGGGACTTCCCGGCGGAGAACTACTTCATCCGGCTGGACGACGACGTCATGTGCCTGGCGGTCCTGGGCACCCCGCGCTCCGGCATGTCCATCATCGGCAACTTCCAGCAGCAGAACTTCCACGTGGAGTACGACCTGAAGGAAAACCGGCTTGGGTTCGCGCCGCGGAGGTGTGCCGAGGTGTAGCCGCCGTCAACGACGAGACCATTCCTTAGTTAGATTGATTCTGTTCAACAATATGTAGTAATAGCTGATTGGGAGGCTTTTGGGTGTAGAATTTTTTGGGTTGGGAAGGATGGTGGCGAGTACACAGTTTGAAAACAAAGTTTTTTTTTTTTTGACTCAGTCTGTACTATCTATTTATTATTTGACTTGATGGTGAGTTGGTGACATGGTTGGCAAGGTATATATTTTTCGTGTGCACCTCTAGTTATGGCTCCTGCTTTTTGCTGAATCAGTGGCAAGGTAAATCATTGCCGAATCAGTGGCAAGGTAAATCATTGCCGTCGAGGTACCTGAACTTACCAAACAACGGTTCAAATGTGTTCATGGTTCAAGTCTCATGTTACCTTTGCATGTTTATTCATTTATCAACTAGCACAAAAGCTTTGAGGAGATTAGAGAATGATTTTGCAGGCTAGCTTAGACTGCATAATTGTAATAAGTCTCTTAGCTTTTTAATTCTACAAATCAATTTGCCAGGTCAGAAATGAATCTTGTCAATTTACATCAATGGCAAGCATCTAGTTACAGCATGTGAGTGATTTGGTGGATGGATAGTTCACTAGTTCAGGTTAATAGTTTTAGCTGACATTTGGCGAAGTCTTCAGTGCGCTACCTGCTAGCCTGCTACTGTTTGTGTGGTTTTGACCGCCATTGATGAAGACCTGCTTCTGAAATATATAATGTCTCATGGATTGTTCTATTTTTTTTTATCAGCCATACAATGTTAGGAGTATCTGGAAATATATCTTTTTCAGCTGTAGGAGTTCACAAAACACTTAGAACTACCTTTGTTATTTGGAATTAAGCCCTGATCCCATGTATCACCTTATAAGAACAATTCCGTCCATTACTTCCATGGCTAGTAAAATTCATTTCTTCTCTTTCTCGGATATTGATTATGATTCTGCAGTGTCTTGGTTGCTGCAAGCTGATTAAATCGACTGTATTCAGAGATGTATTATGTTTTGAAATTGATCGATTTCATCTTACAGTTACAGACATCCCAGAAGGATTGTATGCACACTTTGGGTTAGCAGGTTTCATATTTGATTGTCTTTTAGTGTTTTGACATTGATTGGATTTGATATATATTTAATCATTTCTACTATTATCTGAAAAGTACTTGTTTCTCTATTATCTGCAACATGGTGCCCTGTTCTAATTGTTCAGATGATGCTAGCTTACTGAAATTAGTGCATAACGATAAATCAATGTCAATCAGGGTTCCTGTTTTATCGATTGTCTACTATGTCTCGATCCAATATTCCTGTTTTAGTGTAGTGTAAAGGGGACCATGGCCCCTGGTTATCGGAAATCTCCACTATATGAATAGTATATCTGCTACTGTTCATTAATTTTAAGACAGAAATCAGCACAGCTGACCTCCCTGATTAGTTGCTGAAGCTCCATCATTGGGCAGCGGAAAATTTGCATCATTCTTTGCTACTGATGTCTAACGCTTTTCTCATATGGACCACATGATGTTGATCTAAAGGGGCGTATGGGGGAGGTGGAAGGGGGATTTGCAAAAATGTGATTATGAGTGAGCGGTTAAATGTAAAATGACCTAATCATATACACTCTTTTGGATCAACATCATGTAGCCTAGATTAGAAGTTTACATGGTTTGCACATGATACGTCGCCGCCAAGCATATGACACCATACCAGATTATTTGACGTGGATTTCATTTTTGTTTCTAGCACTCTATTTTGTGTATAAGCAGGTAGTAGTACTAGTACCACAGTCAAGAAGCACAGGATGAGGCTCGTCCCCGCCGACCGTCCTGCGAGCCGGAGCCGGCATTGACGCTGCAGCGTCGCCGGGCATGTACTACGCTTGCGCCTTTGGACGCCTCCATCATCTGCTCGCTCCTCGCCCTCGGAACCCACCTCTCCGCGCGCGCCCACTCCGGCGGCCTCGTGGAAGAGCACCGCGCCAAGCTCTGATCTTGCCGTCGTCGTAGAGCTCGAGCGTGGCCACCGGCCGGCGCGCCGCGTAATAGTTGCAGGCACCGTGAAGTCTGCACGGTCCTCGAGCGTTCGCCTCGACGCCACGCTGCAAGGCTTCGTTGGCAATGCCGGCTCCAGCGCGGTTCGTCGCCACAATGCCTGCGCGCGTGGCAGTCGAACCCGTCTATATACGAGAAGAGTAGCAAACGCCACGGAGGACAGACTACAGAGCATGATCTGCCAAACGAACCGCCACGGGCATGCTGCAACTGCACTCAGGCGACAGCGCGAGCGCGCGTGCTCGTCCGTTTGTCCCGGTCGCCGAGCACGCAGAACGGGAACTAATCGACTTGCGGTCCCGGGCGGAGACGGCCTCCTCCTCCCTGAGCTGCACGCGTGAGGCGACCTGCAAGTTGAGGGTAACACGCGCGCGGCGGCGAGGCGCGGGAGCACGCCGCGGGACGGACATAGCGGGAACTCTGAGAAAGCCGGTGCCTGTGGATAGCACGACGCCGTTCTTCTTCCGTATCCCCTGTCTGGGATGGCCACGAAATCATGACCACTTGTCCAATTACACGAAATTTGCGTGTTACCAGAAAGGAGAACGTGCCGCCCTGCCGGGCTTGGAAAACTAAAAAAAATAAAATTGGACGACGGAGTATATACTGAGAGTGAGGGAAAGAAAGAGATATCAGGCGAACCTGGGTGAATCCAGCAGACAAGTATGAAATGTGTACTGTAACTTTGTATTATGTGTGTGAGAAAAATAGTCAACAATGGTAATGTTACAAAGGCAGGGAGAAGGAACTGCTATAAACTTGTCTGGGTGACAATGCCGTTGGGCCCCGGGGCCTTTTCTTGGCTACCTTGAAGAAGAACAGCTCTTTTAGGGTTGGAGAGCAGAAGCTGTTGCATGTCCTTCGGTAGGACGCTAAATGCTGCTCGGAGGTCTCCCTTCAGTTTCTGGCACGCTGCTATTGAATCAGCACTTCCTCTTCCGGAGTTCTGTAGGATGGAGAATAACGAATAACATTAGAACCTCTAAATAATGCCTATAGAACAGATGACTGAATAGCAGAATAGCAATTTTTTAGCAAGTTACACCAATGCAGACAATTACAAGATTTTAAAAGCTAGAGTATTCCATATATTGCCATTCAATATAGAAAACAAAACTGAAGATTATTATAGTCGTCGTACAGTAGAATAGGCATTGAGACATTAGCCCCAACATGTTTGTCGTTCTTCAAACTAGGAGACAGTTAACATTGCTCTTATTAGCTCCCAACTGGTAATTCTGTTGAAATATACCAAATATTCAAGCTATACCAATTATTGTGGAGAGCCAGATTTCTAGAAGGCAGGGTAGTCCGAAAACAGTGGATTGCTTAAATATTGCATCAATATCCAATATTTAAAGTAAAGATACCCTGCCAATCTTTAAGTATGGGGGAACTGCTATTCATGGTCAAACTAAAAGAAAGATGGCAGACTAGCACCGTGTATGTTTATTCTCCTGATGCTGAAAGATGGTAACTTGAATTTTCCATTTGATCAGAATTTGAGCAGACAAGGTATTATTATGGCAGCTAGCAAAACCGATTCTAGGTACCTTTTTCACCATAGGGATCTAATCAAACACTGCTAATAATGCCTGACAGTGATCTGCTCGTTCTAATAATTTCACTCGTGCTCATTTTGATATTCTGAGGCAACTCACATGGATACATGATGCTATCTTTTCCTAAAAGGGGTTCTGACTTTCTGAGTATTAGGACATTTGGGCCCTATGCTGATAAGTAAATGTCAAGGTGCCAAGGTTATTCTCAGTTAATTATCACAAAATGTTATTCCAATAATTTTAATTCCTAGAGTTCAACCAATTATGCCATCAGATATTTGTCAGGAACTTACAGTCCAACTTAAGCAGCCCCGACAAAAGAAAGTCTTGAGATAGACAGCTAAGTCTTATTTATGTTTTGTGTTCGGACAAGTTTGCAGTCTTAAGCGACAAAATTATACATGCAAACCTATGTGAATTTTTCTTTGTTATTAGATGCATTTGATTCTCAGCTGTTCTTGGCTTATATTTGTCAGAACTCAGAATACAGAACTTGTACAATGATCAGATTTAAAGTTCCACACCTAATTGCTGAATAATGTTATGCCATCATATGTTAGGAAATGGCAAAACTCAGCAGACCATAATTTCTTAAAGAAAAAAAGAAAATGTGTGACTAAATACCTCCATCTCTCTAAGAAGATACCGCTCAACAGCATTAAAAGAATCAATCCTCTCCAATTCAGACATCTTTGACATTAGCTTTTCAGTGTCAACATTCATGCGAGCCTGCCTCCAGAGCCTCTGTTGTTCTTGCTCTGCAGCAGCACGTCTTTGACGGAACCAAGGCATGAAATTGGGCCCTTCCAGGAATCTCCTGTTAAAGATGAGAAATATAAGTCACGCTTCTTTATTATGCCAGTAACTCAAATAAGAAATCTGGTAAATTTCTTTAGAAACAAAACAAAACGCTTACCTATATAGATCCAACCAATTGGATCTCATCCTTTTGGACAAAAATTTCCCTGGACCTCTAGCTGCCAATCCATTGACAAACTCATCCGCGTGAAATGGTGGTAGCAAAGGTGGGTCAACAAAAGGCGAACTCCCTTCTAATGGTGTTGTAGTTCTCAGATACGGCCCAAAAGGTGCAAGGAAGTTTGTTGTCAACTCCAAGAAATGTCGTCGCAATATCTCATTGTTGACTACTGACATGGACTCTTCAATCCTCGGTGACACACCAGCATCAATGAGCCTATTTAGAACAGAAGTATCAGGCTTTGTGGTTGGCCCATACGTGCTCCATAACGCTTCCTTGTGCTCTGTCATGAGAGAAAGAGGGCCTTCTCTTCTCAATTTGATGGAATTCAATAGGCTGGTGGGAGAGAACTTATTGATCGAAAGTTTGTCAAGCTTGAGCTTCCCGGGTGTCCCATTTGTTCCATTCCCTGGCGATTGGCCACCCACTGGGAGCACCCTTGTTGAATTTAGATTGGGGCTTCCCACAGCCACGACATTGGGAATGCTCTTAAGACTCTTCAAGAAAAACAGGTTGGTCACTCCAAGCACCATTGGCGGGAAGACCTCGCCTTCTGCAAGAGCATTCAGGCGAGCAAAATCCGGATCATGGATAGTGAAGTAGGGCCTGAAGTCCACACTATACAAAAGTGGAGCAACAAGGCTAACAAGGCCAGCCACAGCCTCTGAGCACTGAGCTGGAGATGGCGCGACAACCAGGACGGGCTCCCCTACCACCATGAGCTCCCAGAGCGTCCATAGGTGCAGGAGTAGGCCGCGGAACGCGGCAAACAGGTCGGCGTCATGAAAGAGCCCGTACGGCACCGAGGGGTTGGCGGGCAGCAGCGCTGGCGGCGGACCAGGGTCGTCAGCCGCAGGCGGTAGGTGCACGCGCAGCGCGGCACTGCCGATCGGGAGCTCCATGGGCCTCCCCGGCGCCGGCGCGGGCCACGCGGCGACGTGCGACGCGACCATGGCCAGCGCGCTGTGGCCGACGTCGAAGCAGAGCGGGCCGAGGATCTGCAGCAGCAGGCGGAAGAGCGACGAGTACGGGGCGTGGGAGAGGATGACGACGGACTTCTGCTCGCCGCCGCGTGGGAGGCGCTCGTCCTGGCGCTGGCGGTTGAAGACGAAGCCGTAGAGGAAGGCGCGGCGCGGGGAGGACGGGTCCGGGACGCGGAAGGAGAAGAGCGAGTCGTGGACGGAGGAGCGGTGGCGCGGGAGGTGGTGGGACATGGAGTCGGGGAAGGAGGAGAAGGCGACGAGGCGGTCGAGGCCGCCGCCGGCAGCCGCCAGCGCGTCGGGCGGGAAGCACGCCTCCACCAGCTGCCCGCGCTCCAGGTCGAACCGGATGACGCAGAAGGCCCGCGCCCACCGCGCCAGCGCCGCGGGGTCGGGGGGCGCCGCCGCCGCCGCGGCGTCCGCGTCCGCCCCGCCCCGCAGCGAGACGGACGGGATCCGGTTCATCCCCGCGGCCTCCGGGTGGGAAAAGGATTGGGGATTCGCGGAGCAGCTGCCCCGGCCGGATTGGGATTGGGCTCGAGGGGGCGGACGCCGCGGCGGGCGTCACCGCGGAGCCGCGGGCGGAGGCACGGAAAGGGGTAAAAGGGAGAGGCCGCGGCCAGATCGGGCGGGCGGGCGATGTCGGCCGGGGCAGGCAGCCGGGCAGGTGGTGCGGTGTTTTCTCGGTGGGGTGGGGACGTGGGGCGGCTGGCTGGCGCGCGGGGCTGGATCGGCGTGTGCGCCAGGCCGCCACCCGCCAGCCAGATGGGATCGCGCTCGTAGTTGCTGGCGCTCTGAGATGGCGATGGATTGATGTCGCTCTGAAAGCATATCGCTTTTTCGTGTTTTGTTTCTTTGTTAGTATATATTTCTTTTTGAACTTAATTAGTACTCCTCCGTTTCAAAATACTTGTCGCTGTTGATTTTTTTTTGCAACTTTGATCATTCGTCTTATTCAAAAAATTATCGCAAGCATGTAAAACGATGAGTGAAGATTAAAATACATACAACATTAAAACATATAGCAAACAAAATGAATTGTACTTGCACAATTTTTTGAATAAGACGAGTGGTCAAAGTTGCAGAAAAAAGTCAATGGCGACAAATATTTTGAAACGGAGGGAGTATATATTTCGTGTTTTGAGATTTTGATGAGTGAGCGCCTGTTTTTGTTGGAACGTTGTCCGAGTATGATTGTGTAAACAAGGGTGTATCCAAGTTGGCATAGTTACGGTGCAGAGTGGAAGCCGGCGAGCAAACGCGTGTAGCGTGTACTGCTCCACAGGACCAGCACGATGTGAATGTTTTTCTCTCCTTTTCGCTCAAGTCATTTTTCCTTTGTTTTTTGTATGTGCTAGAGGCTTTTTTCTGTTCGGGCAATTTCACATTCTGCCATTGAATAGCTATAATTCTTATGGTACATCATGAGGCTGGTATATGAACACACTCTGTATGTGACCTATATTTTAGGCTCACGCAGTGAATTTTTTTTTTGTTTCAATCATTTTTAGTGGGTAGCTAAAGACATTAGACATGTATCCTTCCTTTTTCGTGAATGTATTACGAATTGGGTGGCTTCTTAGCAATGCTCAGCCGTGGTTAGGCAAGTTAGAATAGTTTGTCTCATTCAGACAATTTGTTTTATGTGGAGTGTGGCTCAATCAAGTAGACCAACGTATGTGTTCTCAAATTTGTGTGGGAATAAGTGTATTTATCTGGTTTATTTGGTTGTGTAGAAATGATGTGACATTTGATGGAAAAAGATTATACTCCTATTTGCAGGTTATTTTCAGGGCAACTTACTGGACACGTTATGGAGCACGATGCAAAAGAAGCGCAACAAACAACTACTGAAGTGGGCGTGTCGCACACTAGAGACCATGGCTATGGAGATCTTCGCCAAGCACGGGTGGTCGTCTTTTAAAAGGATTGACGCATAATGTTGCACCTTTGCTTAGTTCGCTTTTTGAGAGTTGTGGTTTAATTTCAGATGCTTGAAAGAACTGTAATAAGGATTGGTTGTGTGCAAAACTCTTGCAGAGGCCGGAATAAAAATTCCCTTTTCTAAAAAGACAATTTGTTTTATTGTGCTGGTTATAACGAGATTTTACCTTGGTCAACTAAAAATATGCATCAATGATGAGAGCAGGGCTTCTAGTCAATTAAGAAATGTGCACAAGTAGATAAAGGGCTGCCAAAATAGGTATTCTTGTAGCACTGGTTTTAACATTTATGAAAAACTAAGATCTGCATATTTACGTGCTAATCGTGGTGCTTTCACTCTGCAACTGCAACAAGGAGACATGGTTCGTCCTATTCGTCTAACTTATCAACTACCAGTCAGCAGTACTTTTCTCTCAAAACAAACCAACTACCATCCAACATCACTTTTCTGTCAGAACAAATCAACACCAATCACCAGCCAAACGAACAGGTCCATTATTGGTCTATTCTCGACTTACGGGATCAGCCGAAGGTCTAGATTCTATTATGCAGAGCTAACCCCTCCTAAAAAAGAAGACAAATACAATGATAGTAAAACGGCTTTGCTCGTAATATTGCAATAATAACTAGCATTACAACTTCCATGAACTTATGGTAACGCACGAAATGAAGAAGACATATTACAAAGAAATTTAAACAGAAGTTAGAACAGAGTATAAAAATACACACCAGGCTCAATCTCCGGCACTCCCAGCTGGAGTGTCATCTGGTTCCTAACAAACCCGCGGGACCTATACAAACAAGTTTATTGACCTCTCTCAGCATTCTGGTCACGTCCTTTTACGCCCCTGACTTTCCCGTGTTTGCTTGAAGCAAATCCATTGATCTCCCCTCTACAACGCCCAACTGGCGCTTTCGGAGATGACCCGACGTGACAGCCTCCATCAGCCGCCTGGCCTCCAATGTCCACACCTAGGGATGCAAGCGGCGCGGGCCACTGGGTCAGGCAGCCGCTTGGCTTCCTATGACCACACGGTAGCTCTCGATCGAAGCTGGCAAGTGGCAAAAGAAGCCCGGAAGAACGCTGGCCGGTGGGGGCGGCGCGCGGCGCGGACGCGGCCGAGTGGGAGATGACTGGCAACGGAAGGACAGGAAAAACCAACGCGCTGGCCTGACTGGCAGCGGCAGGGGATCGGAACGGGATCATCATCAAGCTCATCAAAGGCGAAGGGGCCGCGCTGCCAAAAGCGGGGTCGGGTGGGTGCCGGGTGGGGGCGACGCGCCGCGCCATCAGGCATCCATCAACTGACCAACTCCTCCCCACCTTCCAGCCGCCCCGGGTCCCGGCCAGCCGCCCCCGCCGCCCCGCGCACAAACGCTCCCGGCGCCCGTTTCGCCACCAACGAACGGCACCGCCCGCGGCCCGCCGTACTACCGCAACGGATCGGAATCATCCGCTCGCTCGTTCCCACTCTTTTTTGTCCCCACGGTCTGTGTCGCCCAACGCCTTCTCTGTGCTCCGTGGTCTTTATTACTCCTAGGGATTATTACTACCTCTTGGAATGTCCCAGCAACCATCCTCCAAGCTGGAACGTTAGCATGTTCTTTGCAGGGAGGGTAACTGTTACTCCCACTACTGGGTTCTGGTGCTCCTAGTGCGGCACGTGCGAGCTATTGAATGTCGTCTCAGGCTGTATGGCCGTGTCTACGGGCCAGCAGCTCCTACAATTGCATTCATGCAGCCTAGCTGGTGTCTGAAACGGCCGGCCGGCTTCGTCCTCCTCCATACATGTTTCTTCAGTTTTTTCTTCTTCTGTTTGATACTAAATTCCTCCGGAGTAATGTTTAGACCCCCTCAAAAATTTTCGAGAAAAGGAATCTTTATGTATGGGTACTAAATAAAATTTATTTGCACAGGGTGAGTGTAATTTTGCGGGACAGATGTAATAAGCATAATTAATCCATAATTTACTATAATAATCATCTTCTAATCATGTGGTAAAAAACTTCATTAGATTCGTCATTATGGAGATAGTTTTATAAACTGACTTTATTTAATACCCCTAATTAGCGGTCAAAAGGGATGAAATTTTTTTAGCACACATCTAAACATTTTCTTTATTAGGGGATGTTTTGGTGAGTTTTCCTTTTATGACCAGACATGGTTACCTAAATAAGCCATGAAACCATAACGCCAATCTCCAGCTGTTTAATTGCACTGCAAATACAAATGAAGAAACAGCAGGCACGACTGCGTGCCTGCCTACAAGTGTACCACTACGACGAACGGGCATCGGATTCTACTACCGCTGCGCTGATGCTGAAATGTAAAAGCCAAAGCTCTTCCATGATCCCGAACACTTTTTTTTCCGTGTCGAATTGTCGATGATTGTTACCTCCTGACAAATCGTAGATGCGTTCTTACCCACCCCAGGCCGCAGACAGGCCACGCATCTCATTCATCGCCACGAGAGCCCTGCATGTCAAAAGGAAATGAATCATAGCTTCTTCATGCCTGTTGATTTTCTGGAGTCGTGAGCGCCAGCCTTTACCTCGAGATCAACCCGTTCCGCCGGACTGCACGGTCGTGCTCACCACTCGCATACGGCGCCGTACGCAGGACTTGCCCGTCTCGGCGTTTCGTCACCCCGGCCGGTGCGGCGTTTCCAAATTCCAATTACCCGCCGGCCACGTAAGCTAGGCTAGCCCCGTCCTTCTCCCCTGCATCCCGAGTCCCGACGTGAAAAATCAGAGCTTTTTCTTAGGTCCGGGGTCCAATGGCCCGGCCTTTCTCCCTCGAAAGGTGAAGGCCTGAGAAGCTTCAAAACAACTCATCATCCATCATTCTTCCAACCCGGCAACCCCTTCTCCCCTGCCATCTCACCCCCCAACCTGACTTTGCAGGTCACCGCTAGCGCGGAGCGTTCCACACACTTTCCTACGGTATCGATCGGCGGCGAGGTTCTCCGCCAAAGCAAGATCGCGTCTGTCCATGCCGCGGTCGTCCTAGGGGTGGGGGTGGTGATCGAGGAGGACACCGCCGCGTCAGCCATGGCGGCGTCGGCGTCGGCAGCGGCGGGCAAGCTGGCGGCCGCGCTCCACCGGAGGACGCACCGGGTCACGTCCGCGCTGGCGCACGCGGCCCTGGAGTGGGTCCTCATCGCGCTGCTCCTGATCAACGGGCTCCTCGCCTACGCCATCGACAGGTTCGCGGACTACTTCGGCCTCGCGCCGCCGTGCTTCCTCTGCTCCCGCGTCGACCGCCTCTTCCACGCGGATGGCGGCGAGGCCGGCGGCGCGCGGTGGATGCGGGAAGCCCTCTGCGGCGACCACGCCGCGGAGATCTCCGCGCTCGGGTACTGCCTCCGCCATCGCCGGCTCGCCGAGGGCGGGGAGATGTGCGAGGGCTGCCTGTCCTCGACGAAGGAGAATACAAGCGATGCAGGGGAGAGAAGCGCCACGGCGTGTTCTTGCTGCAAAGCCGCTGTACGGACTTCTTGGCGCGAGCTGGAGGGTACAAGGGAAGAGCACGTCGAGGAGAAGATGACTGACGAAGCGAAAGACGACGACCATGGCTATGCTCTGCTGGCTCAAGAAGATCATGAGGAGGAAGAGGAGGAGCAGGACGAGGTCGTCGACAACCAAGAGCGACGGAGCGAGGTGGATGGACAGCAACAAGAAGAAAAAGACGAGGCGAAGGCGATAGCTGCAGTTCAGGATGAATCCTTGGAAGCCATGGCTCAGGGCGAAGAGATCGCGTTGGAGGACGACCGATTAGTGCCGGTCGTGGCGCTTGATGAGATGACGATCGCCGATGATTCGGGTCTGCATCGTGATGTTGCAGAGGAGGCCGGTGGAATGAATCTGGTGGAAAATGAGCCGGACTCGTGGGATGTGGATATCGGAGTGGTACTTGAGGAGAAGAGGATGTTGGATTCCTCGGTTGCAACGCCGGCCGATGTGATCGAGGACTCCGTCGTGCCCGTCAGCCCCATCCCTTGTCCAGAGACGGTAGCAAGCCCGTCTCATGCTGATCATGAGTCCAACTCCCAAGATGACGAAGATGTTCCTGAAGATGCTGTTGAAGTTGGAGATTCCGCAGCTGAAGTAGATCACATCTTTGTGCCTCGCGGTACTTTCTTCATGCTGTTTCTGAACATCATGCTCCATAGCTTGTCGATCGGTAACCGTGACACCTTTTCGGATTCAGACTCAGAAGAAGCCGTCTCTGAAGATGACAACAGGGCGGCAGAGGTGGATACGAACTGCGAAGTATCAATCGGAAGCGATATATGCGAGCGGGAGCAAGATGAACATGTCGTTCCGTTCCAAGACTTGGCGACGCATGAGGAGCCGGGTGCTCCACCGGCTGGTGCAGATGATCAGCCATCGCCATTGGAGATCTTATCCCCAATTGAGCAAGGTACTAATAATAAATGACTGCACACTACTTCACCTACAGTTTCCCAACTGGAATAATGTTTCATAGTTGGAGCCTTTCTGTACTAAATTCAGTTTTAACTCTTGTTGGATTAGAAGCAGGTGAATTCGAACAGGAGGAGGTGACGACGAACACGGGGTTAGATTTGGACCACCAACCAAATGAACAGAACGAGGTGGAAGAAGACAAGGCACCTGAGACACCGACGAACGCCGCCGCCGCACAGCTCTCGGACAGGATGTTTCTGCTCGAGAGGAAACGGTCACTGTCGCTCTCCCTGGACGGGAGCGTCGCGAGCGAGATGGAAGGCGGCGAGCCCTCCACCGTGGACCAGCTGAAGTCGGCGCTGCAGGCGGAGCGGAAGGCGCTGGGCGCTCTGTACGCGGAGCTGGAGGAAGAGCGGAGCGCCGCGGCGATCGCGGCGAGCCAGACCATGGCGATGATCAACAGGCTGCAGGAGGAGAAGGCGGCGATGCAGATGGAGGCGCTGCAGTACCAGCGGATGATGGAGGAGCAGTCGGAGTACGACCAGGAGGCGCTGCAGCTTCTGAACGAGCTGGTCACCAAGCGGGAGCGGGAGAAACAGGAGCTGGAGAGGGAGCTCGAGCTTTTCAGGCAGAAGGTGCAGCGCTACGAGGACAAGGAGCGGCGGAGGATGGCGAGCTTCAAGGTCAATGGCGGCAGCCCCAGTGGGAGTGGCACCTCCGTGTCGTCCAGCGGCGAGGACAGCGACGGGCACTCCGACGACTGCTGTGAGCTCGGCGAGTCTCCGGACGGCGGCAACGTTGAGATGAGCGAGCCAGATGCGGCTCTTAGCTCCATGAGGGATCAAGACAGCACGAAGCACCTGGTGGCTCTGGATGATTCCTTGACGTACTTCGAGATGGAGAGGCTCTCCATCTTGGAGGAGCTCAAGACACTGGAGGAGAGGCTCTTCACATTGGAAGACGACGATGTCACCGCCAATGCCGCTGCTGGCCATTCCTCCGGTGATATGGACTTGTCGACCGATGTGCTTCATTCACCAGAGTACATCCTCACCGGTGGTGACAAGGCAAGGTGCAGAGGCAGGACTTCTATCAGTAGAGGGAAGAGTCTTCTGCCTCTGTTCGATGCAGTCGGTGATGAGAATTGTGAGCAAATGCCATCTACAAGAATAGGAGAGGCAGATCAAGCAGATGATTCGGCGACAAAGCCGGTATCCGTGCTTGCCAAGGAGCAGGAGAGGCTGGCAATCATAGAGGAGGTTGATCATGTGTATGAGCGATTGCAAGCGCTGGAGGCGGACAAGGAATTCCTGAGGCACTGCATCAAGTCCCTCAAGAAAGGAGACAAGGGCATGGACCTACTTCAGGAGATCTTGCAGCATCTTCGGGACCTCCGTAATGTGGAACTTCATGTTAAGAATGCTGGTGATGCCATAGCTGCAAATTCAGTGTAGCAAGTTCATTTATACGTGTGGTAAGTTTTGCTATTATATGTAAACTGACCACTGGTTACTGAAACAAATCTCATGCTATCTTCCTTAAATGATCAGATAATTGCATTATTTCGGATGTTACCTGATCTTTAAAAAAAAAAAAAGGATTTCTACTGTTGCCAGCAATAACGTCTTGATACAATTATCCTTTGCAGGTTAGATTAGATTAGTTTGTATTCAGTTGATTGGATCGGAAGGATCCAAAGCTCTGCATTGGTGATGGTCCCTCTGCAAGGTGATGGCTGATTTTCATGGAGGCTATGCTCATTTTGCCTGTGGGCTGGAAGCAAGCCGACCCTTTTTGTGCTGGTCCAGCATCACTACCAACTTTTTCTGTTTGTGGTGGTCGGTGGTAGGAATCATTAGGCCTTCCCAAGCTGCACAAAGCTGAATCATGGTGCCAGCTTTCTGAGGCATGCTGAAAACAAAAGAAAAATGTTATCTAGAGTGAGTGGAGATGTGGAGAATTTTTTTTGGATTATTGTTGCTTTTTTGAGATGTAATCTTTGGTTAACTTTGGGATTTGTTTTGTGGAGAGGTAGGCAGTGATAGTGTATTTGCTGTAACTTTTTTTTTGTGAGGTACTGAGGTTGTAGCTTGTATGGTTGGCACGTTCAGTTTGTTCTTTTGTTTATAGCCAGCAGGAAAGAAAGCTTGTTTATGACGAAATCTACTGTAGCCTGACTGTCTAGTTCGGTGTTTTAGCTTTAAAAAAAATTTGTTAAACCAGAAGTTCCCATCCTTGTAAGGAAGTTGTTGATATATCAGTATATTATATGTCTTATGATAACCACGGAAGACTCCTCAATTATGCTGGTTTGGATAGGTGGCCCTGAACTGTCCTGAGAGCATGATGATGCCAGCTCTTTTTTTTTTTTGATAAAGATGATGCCAGCTCGTTGAAAACCAGCTAAGAAACGATTGATGATGCAATAATTTGACTTCTGGCGCAGGGTCTCTGGAGGGATGCAATAATGAACTTTGCTCACCAAACAAACTTTTAGATGGGCTAAAATCAGAGTTGACTACGGGCCATGAGCCCAGAAGATAACTACGGGCCATCCCCATCCTCTCTCTGGGCCATCCTTCAACTAACAACGGGCCTTATTAAATGGGCCGTCCATCCACAAGCATTAGGTCACTCTCTCTAAAAAAGGTACTCAAGGGTCGATTGCAAGTTTGCAATGGCTGCCGATCGTAAAAATGCTGCATTGGCATAGTACGTACACCTCTCGACGGCGCAGTGCTGTGCTGCTGCCGTCTCCTCCCCTGGACCCTTTCCTTTTACCCTTTACCTCCGAGGCTAAGCAAGTTTCCCCGTGGGGTCCGTGCCCTCTCTGGGCCATCCTTCAACTAACAAGGGGCCTTATTAAATGGGCCGTCCAACCAAAAGCATTAGGTCATTCTCTCTAAAAAAGGTACTCAAGGGTCGATTGCAAGTTTGCAACGGCTGCCGATCGTAAAAATGCTGCATTGGCATAGTACGTACACCTCTCGACGGCGCAGTGCTGTGCTGCTGCCCGTCTCCTCCCCTGGACCCTTTCCTTTTACCGTTTACCTCCGAGGCTAAGCAAGTTTCCCCCTGGACGGTGCGGTAGTGGGGCGAGCAGGCAGCTGCGAGCGGGCCCGGTTCCGATGTCTGTCAAGTCACGCACTGTACTGTATGTACGTACCCCACGGCCACGGGGAAACTTGCTTAGCCTCGGAGGTAAAGTGTAAAAGGAAAGGGTCCAGGGGAGGAGACGGGCAGCAGCAGCAGCACGTCTGAAAGAAGCCTATGCGCCTAAGCAAGCCACTAAGCAATGCAAACCCGGCGCGAATCATTAGCTGCGCGCGGGGCGCAGGCGCGGACCCCCAAACCTTATAAGACCAGGCGCGGGGGATGCTGTTAAAACCACGCCCACCAAAACAACTGCTCTGCACGGCGCATGCTGTCCTGAGTCGGAAGCCGGAACGAACGGTCTCGCCCCACCTCCCAGCAGCAGGCAGCGCCGCTACGAATTCCCAGGCGCACTGGCACACTCTCCACCTCGCCTCGAGCTGGAAACACTGGCGTCGCTGCTCATATAAGCCGGCCAAAGCCCCTCACACTCGCCTCACGAACCAGTAGTAGCCACACTCTTCCACCACACCTCTGCTTCCAACATGTCGACCAAGAAGCTCCAGATGTGTGCCAAGCAGGCGAACGCCGCCGCCGACACCAAGAGCGCGGCGGCGGACAGCGCCGTGACGGCGAGCGCCATCGCGGCGTCCTACGACGACCAGATCCGCCCGCTCCTCGACGCGGTGGACCGGCTGCGCCACCTCAAGGTGACGCAGGAGGGCATCCAACTTCCTACCATCGTCGTCGTCGGCGACCAGTCCAGTGGCAAGTCCAGCGTGCTGGAGTCCCTGGCCGGCATCAGCCTCCCCCGCGGCCAGGGCATTTGCACCCGCGTCCCGCTCGTAATGCGCCTCCAGGACGACGCCTCCGCGGACTCCCCCATGCTCCAGCTCGAATACGGCTGCGGCCGCGTGGTGGCCACCACCGAGGCCAAGGTCGCGGACGCCATCAACGCCGCCACGGCGGAGATCGCCGGGAGCGGCAAGGGCATCTCCGACGCGCCCATCACTCTCGTCGTCCGCAAGCGCGGCGTCCCCGACCTCACGCTCGTCGACCTCCCCGGCATCACGCGTGTCCCCGTGCAGGGCCAGCCCGAGGACATCTACGACCAGGTGGCCAAGATCATCCGGGAGTACATCGCCCCCAAGGAGAGCATCATCCTGAACGTGCTGTCGGCCACGGTGGACTTCCCGACGTGCGAGTCCATCCGCATGTCGCAGCAGGTGGACCGCACCGGGGAGCGCACGCTCGCCGTCGTCACCAAGGTCGACAAGGCCCCTGAGGGCCTGCTCGAGAAGGTCACAATGGACGACGTGAACATCGGCCTCGGCTACGTTTGCGTCCGCAACCGCATCGGCGACGAGACGTACGAGCAGGCCCGTGTCGAGGAGGAGAGGCTCTTCAAGTACCACCCCTTGTTGTCCAAGATCGACAAGTCCATGGTCGGCATCCCCGTCCTCGCGCAGCGGCTTATGCAGATACAAGCCGGCATCATCGCCAAGTGCCTCCCCGACATTGTGAAGCAGATCAACGATCGCCTCAGCCGCAGCAGCTCCGAGCTGGACCAGATGCCGCAGGATCTGAACAACGTCGCCGATGCCGTCAAAGTGTTCTATCGCATCGTGAACAAGGTCCGGAATTCGCTGGAGAAGGTGCTGGTGAGGGGCGAGTTCGACGAGTACCCTGATGAGAGAGAGTTCCATGGCACGGCGCGCATCGCCGAGATGCTGACCGGATACGTGAAGAAGCTGCCCGAACAGTGCCCGACGAGCAGCGACGATCTGTTCCTGATGGAGGAGGTTTGCATCCTGGAGGAGACCAAGGGCATCAGCCTCCCCAACTTCCTCCCCAGATCTACGTTCCTGGCCCTGCTCAAGAAGAAGGTGGAGACGATCGACCAGGTTCCTCAGGACCTTGTCAACGGCGTCTGGGAGTACGTTGACGACCTTGTGATGAAGGTTCTCAACAAGCACTCCGAAAACTTCCCGCAGATGCAGCCACCATGCCGCCGCGCCGTGCAGAGCTTGATGGAAAAGGTGCGGGCACGCTCGGCGAAGCACGTCAGGGAGCTGATAGCCATGGAGCTGGTGGCAGACTACACCGCTAACCCGGACTACATGAAGACATGGACGGACATTATGGAAGGGTTTGACAAGTTCATGGAGGCGGTGGAGGACAAGTCGAAGCCGACGATGGTCACACTGGAAGGGTTTGGCGAGGTGGACGTGACCCATCTGAGGGTTCACGCTGACCTGGCAGGGAAGGCGTTCGACCTGAGGGCGCGGCTCACCGCGTATTGGAAGAGCATTGTGCTGAGGCTCGTTGATGGCCTGGCACTGCACGTCCTGCTCAGCATCAAGCTGCTCGTTGAGAAAGATCTGGAGGAGGAGCTCGGCACCGATCTCCTGGGTAACAAGCTCGCCGGGGTGGAGAAGATGATGGCGCCGTCGCCGAGTACTGGGACGAAGAGGGAGCGCCTGAAGAAGAGCATCGTCCTGCTTCGCCAGTCCAAGGAAGTCGTGGCGAACATTATGGACAGGATCAGCGCGGCTGGTGAAGTGTAAGCGGGCAGTGGTGTCGTTTACTCGTTTCGATTGAACTTTTGTTAAGTTGCCTGCGGGAGACCTGTTATGTTCCATCTGCTTTTCTTATGCACTTCATAGCGCTTGTTTTAAGTGAACTTCATCAGTCTCACCTGCTTGCTTAAGTTTGTAGTGATGTTTGTCATGGACTCATGGTGCTTGTTGACAGCCTGCAATTTGCTTAACGAGTTATGCATCTGCTATTACTAGTTTTTGTTCTGTCAGTGACAAAAGCTGGATTCAAACATTCAGTGTATGAACAAATATTATGGTGTCTGCTATTTGCTGTTCTGTGTGTAATTTGCTTCTGTTTCTGAGAGTTATTATGGATATGCTTATGCAGTTCATGCAAGCAATGTTTATAACTTATTTCGTTATTCACTTCAGTTTCCATGTCAATTAGGCGTAGCTCTAGAAAATGAGTGACGTTTTTGCCATGGGCCGTGCTGTACGTTTGGCCGGTTGGGCTGTGGATCAAGCAAACGAACAATGCAGGTCCATTACAAAATCTGAGCTGCAACCACATAGTACGAAATACTCCCTCCGAAAGATCCTTGGACCGGTCAGCTACCTATTGTCTTGCCTAAATCTATACTACGAGAGAGGAGCAAATTGAAAACAATTCTCACCAAGAGTTTAGTCTACCCACCTCTCACAGAGTGGCCCACATGTCATGTGCGACCCACCTGTCAATCCTCAGATATGGAAGAAAAACGACGACGAAACCTTAAATATGGAAGGGAGGGGGTGTCTCTCCCCCGTTTCGTCGTCGTTCCCCCAAACTTTTTTCACCCAAAGTGTACCCACCCCGTGGGCCAGTGTTCACGTCAGCTGGCGCACACTATATGCCACGGTTCACGTACTCAAACTTTCTAATACGATACACACAACGCAAATCCCACCCACCAATCACGATCACACCCAAATTTATTTTCCCTTTGTTTCTCCTTTCCAAATAGAACCAAACCGTGTGTGTCTGTTTCCTTTCATTCACACGAAACACACATATTAATGTTTATTTCCAAATAAAAATCAACATGCCTATTAATATTTTTTGTTTCCAAAAATCTAACCTAATTCTACGCCAGGTTTGATTCTGGCGCCGTAGAAGATCCAGTCCTGACGTGCTTGCGTGACATGTCGACGCGGAATTGGCCGCAGGAGGATCGTCGAGGGGACATGATCTCCTGTCGTGTCTGGCGCGCGGAAGGCGATGCCGATTTTCTGATCCTCGTACTGACGCGGCAGAGGATCAGCCTTGGATCCCGCACCGGCCTGATTTGTAGAATGAGCCTTGGATCCCCTTTTTTTTATTTTATTGGAGACCTAATTAGAAATAAAAATTACACCATCTCCGTGATTTGCATGATGTTGTTTCTATTTGTTGCTATGATTTGTTGCTATGTAGGGGGGGAATATTTCTTTCCAAAAGAAACAAACACAAATTGTTATAGTCCCGTTAATTTCCTATTTCCTTCCAAAGAAAAATATACATGCATATAAATACTATTTTAGTTGTAACAAAAATAAACATGCACTTTTGGAATGAAATTTTGAAAAGAAATATACATGCCTATAAATGCTACTTTCTTTAAAAAAATACACATGCACTTTTGGAAAACCTAAACCCTGACAATCAATTCACCTGTCGATTATGAGGAAATATTTGTGTGTATATATATAGCCACACATCCTTCTCTGTGTATATATCGAATATCGAATTACTACAACGTGGATTTTGTACCTATAATTAATCATTTATTGATTGATTTTGTACCTAAATTTACCCACTGATTGTGGATGAGGATACGGTGTCGTTGACAATTTGATGGAAAGTTTTCTGTTACCAAATATAACTCTTCTACACAGTTAGTATATATATATATTTGTCTATCTTATCGTGAGCCCAACCATTCCCGTTCGTTTGCTATTCTTCGTCTTCTACTTCGTGCGTAGCTGGATTGCTGCCCTCGCACGTGGATCGACGATGGTGAGAAGTGCTCCATCCGTGAGTTCATTTTTAGCACACACATTTAGCACTACCACTAGCATTTGATCTTGCGTTTTTTACTATAATATTACTCATGCATCTGCACATCATCGTCTCTCATATCTTCAGGACAATAATGGTGATCATTTGGATCTATCGACTCTTATGGCCCTACCACATGGAACTCAAGTTGATGTAACAGCTGCTGTAGCATTTGTTGGTCCAATGGATTACAACCTACTCCATCCTTTTGGAGTTATGGAGTTGTGTTTGGCCGACAAAAGGTCAGTTCTTCATGTTCGCAATTAATCAAGATTATGTGCTTTTTACTGAATAATATATGTTGTATTCCTTTTTATAGTAAATAGATAAATAGATAATAGATTAATTAATATTGAGTATTACTCGTTGTCATGCAGCACATTTGCATTCCTTCGCTTGGTACTCCTCAAAGACCATATCGTCGACAACTATAAAGAATTTCTTGAAGTAGATCTCCACAACAACATTGTGACTGTTGCAAATGTTGTCGTGGACCAAGAGATGCGTAAGTACAGTATTTTCAAGATATCATTGACACTAAATTGAATCTGTTCGGGAGACATGATGCATTCCTCTAATAATTTTTATCTCATTCAAGAATGCTTGGTCAATACTCAAGATACCACAATCGCTTTCTTCGAAACTCCAGACCACTCGCTGTTTGGATCACTTCTAGGTAATACAGAAAAATAGTAGTTGATAAAAACACCATTTGAGTAGTACTGCTCGTGACAAAATTGAACTCTTTTTGCAGATGTTAGAAATGCAATGAGAATGGACTAGGAGGTGCATGAATGCATTAAAGAGGCTGTGGCTAATCGGGAGGATATTGTTCGTCTATACTTCGAACTCCATCAAAGCGACGAAAGTCCACATGAAGGCGACAAAAGTCCACCACCCTTGCAGACTATTGATAGAAACGTCTCCACCAATTTTGAAAATCCTGTAAAGTATCTGTACAACTATATATATAAGTCAGGAGACAAAGGACTGTAAATGCATCCGCACTATGGTGCCTGATTTTGCAGTTGTCGAAAGTTTCCTATTTGTGTCTTCTATAGACTATAGATATAGATAAATGTATTTTAGAATTTGCGAAAATTTGAGTATGAATGAACTCACACAGTGAAGCTATTCATGGCACTCTTTTCCGAAACCAAACATTTAAAATTACGCTATACAAAAATCATGGTTCCTGCAAAATCTGAATGCCCTGCTGAATGACCCAAATGCTAATTGCCGGTACCTAAATTTAAATTAAACTAATTTAAAATCATAAATAAATTATCGTGTTTGTGTGAAGGTGTATTTGAGTAACAGATCATTCTGGGTGACAAATTTAACTAGGGCGATCCTAATGCAGATAAGCATCATCATAGTCTGGAACACCTGTCTTGGACTTGCATACTATCATTTGGCATGGAGAGACAATACTGCTTCAGCTGTTGATTCTGAGACGCAGGATCAGCACCCGCATGAGATCCAGCTCGGTGCTTGACGACGGCACACCGGATCGAGATGCTTAGTGTGTCGCGAGTGTAGGTGAAGTAGCAGCCGTAGAAGATCCAGTCTCCCCCCCCAAGACGTACGTGCGTGACGGCGCCGGTGCGCGCTACTGGAGGCAAATAGGTACGTGTCGACGGGGAATTAGCTGCGTCGTGTCTGGCGCTGATTTTCCTGATCCTCGTACTGACGCGGCAGAAGATCAGCCTGGGATCACGCACCGGCCGAGAATGAAATCACGTTTGTTTGATTTAGTTGGAGACCTAAATAGAAGTTAAATGATTCTGTTTCCAGTTGTAATATATTGATTATTTTCCAAAAGTTCAGGCTATGTTTTGTTGCTATGTTGGAAGGTACAAAAATTACGTCATTGTAGGGTGATTTGTTTGATCCAATTCGTCGCTAATCCCGGGGAGTGGCACGGATCTTGTCTGGTGTTGAAATTGATTAAGAGGGGAATTCAAAATGAGAGCCATATATTTTTTATTTTAGATTTTTATTGATAACTGGAAAATTCAAAATAAAAATAACATTTTGTCACATGGCATGTTACATCATTGAAACTTCACAACTAATCTTTATTCGAGTATATTGTTTATCACTATAGTGGATGGCACAAGGAGGCAGGGGAGAACGTAGGTAGGGTGCATGCATAAGCATGGGCCGACCAAGGGATTTTTTTATGGGAGAGACAAATTAGATAGAAACATAAATCATGGACGACCAACTCAAATTTGGAAGGGATAATATGGAATTACATGACAGTGCATCTCAAATTGATTGAAAGGGATCACAGCGCCGTTCATCTCTACTTTTATATATGGCAACTCTATATCTTGTGTAAACGCCCACATCATCATTAGCCATTCGACTGATTTGATTGATTGATCTTATACCATATTTTCAGTTAGGAAACATATTAGCCGCCAAAATATATCTATCCTTATGAGACCCACGCCCCCCTTTATATAACTCGATCTTTCATCGGTTGTGAGACCCACGCCCCCCATTTACACACAACAAAAAAAACACCGATTGTGAGATAATAGAGTGTAAGATGGTTTCATCGGTCTTCTTCATGACCATGGATGATGCTCTTTCAACGGTGCATGGTTCTGAGGTCAACTTGCTAGCTGTTGTGGCTTCTGTCGGGCCGATGAAGGGAGATCCACGTGGAACAAGGGAGATCTGCATGAAGGACACCAGGTTGGTTTACATTTCAATTTTATTAGCAATCAAAATTATGCACGTGTCCAAAATAATGGTTCTTTTTTTAGTTGCATTTGTTGTGTCCGCATTATTACGTACCGCGACCAGATGATCTGTCAAAAATTCATTGATGTCGAACTCAACAACCATTTTATGATGGCTACAAGAGTTCGCGTGAATCGTCATACAGGTGCGTTAACAATTTTTGATAAAATAATTTGTGTTCTCTACATTTTTAATATTAATAATTGATAATGACATCCAAATAATTTTCAGATTGCTTCAAAAAATCTGAAGACACGACCATCACCTTGGTCGAAAATGGTACATACCCTCAAAGGTGTTTTACAAATTTTTATGCTCGAAGCGATGCATATTATTTTTTCCATAGCATCTTTATGTATAATAATAATTTTTTAATTATTCTTGTGCAGCCGTTAGAACTGAGCTGCGTACGAATGTTACGACACACGACAATATCAAAGCTGTTGTTGCCACACGTGCCGAGCAGATTAATTAAGATTGAGAAGGAGTTCCAATTTTAGATTTTAGTTTATATATGTAACCTTTACCCTTTACAAATGGCCATAAGCGGCATTATAATTGTTAGATTTTTAATTTGAATTGTTAGTTCTATTTGTTGCAGTTTCATGATTTTGTATTCAATTATTTTTATATCACGTGCGTGCCGCACGTGCACTTCCACTAGTAATTTTGAAATTACTTTACAGATTACAATTGACATGCTTTATGCTTGTAACAAGCAATTTCGTTGCAAACATAGCGCACATCCAGAAATGAGAATACATTAGATGTGCAGATTTACCATGCTACCCTCAAATGCTGAGCAGAGCGCATGTGCAGGCCCATACCAACATGAAGTGCCAACTGGTATTAGCGTTTGTGTTGATCTGGCTGCTGTGCTGGCGACAAGATACTGCTCGAATGAATTTTCAGAGTACCAAAACAGTATGTCGTATCAAAAATTACTTCTTGAATTTGCTTGCTGTATCAGAGAAAGGCATCGCCTACATCCATCAATGCTGTTCAGCAGCTTAGCTGTAGTCTTTACCGTATTGCTTGACGCTCTACTTCTTTTCTAAATAAGGATAGTCTTTTATTCCAGACTCTGCATGAGTTGTGCACTCCACCGTTCATCTCTATAAGTTGCAGCTTCCTGATAAACACGGAAATACAACCAACCCAAGCGGAAAAATTGAGCTCTCATGCTTCTTGGTAAGATTGACACAAGTCCTATCTGTACTTCCTCATCACAGAAGCATTAATGAAATAATGAGCAAACAGAAGCAAGATGAGTTGGAATGACCAAAGTGGCTATTAATGTTTTCAAGAGAGTAAAACACGGAGCACAAACTTGCATGATGGCCTGGCAACAGGGATTGAAATGCTCAACATGGTTGCAAAATCCAAATTGAACCTTTTACTTCACTGATGCCGTGCTGGTAATTCTACTCGCAGCATATATACTCAGACCACAGCGCGCAGCTAGCTAGCACCTCTGCACAGAGCGCAGCATCGTCCTCCTCTCGTTCTGTCCAACTCCAACACGCCGAACTCGCCGACGATGGGTGACTGCATGTCGGATCCCGACGACATGGAGCGCGCGGCTCCGGGGACCCAGCCGCCGCCGGGCTCTGCCAACTCCGGTACGTGCTGTGCAACGCAACTAGGCAAGCCGCGATCCCCGTTCCCGTCTCTCTCGAACGATGTTTTTTTCGGTAGGGGAGTTCTTCATCTATGTTTTAAGGAATTCTTTAAAATTTCAATCACCTGAGATGTTATTGATTTTTATGATATCATGCTATACATCCGAAGTAGGACACATTTCTGATACTGTGCTCGAATTGAAATGGCCGATCGAGCAGGAGGATGGAAGCCGGCTCTGTGCGTGGTCCTTTCAGAGGTCTTCAACACGGGGACTATACTGCTAAACAAGGTTGCCCTCGACTGGGGCACGTTCGTCTTCTCTTTGCTCTTCTACCGCAGCATTTTGGGCGCCATCTTCACCCTGCCTTTTGCCCTGTTCTTCGAGAGGTCAGGATGTTTCCCCTGCATTTGATTTGTACCCGTCTAGTATTTTTTTCTCTTTTATACGGAAGCAAACCACGGAGTACTATGCATGTTTTAACATTGACTCGAATAAATGCCAATTCTGCAGTGGGAAGTGGAAGGACCTGGACAAGACGGCTCTTGGATGGCTCTTCCTGAATGCACTTGCCGGGTATCTGTGAACTATCCTATGGACCTTTGCCTCTTGCTACACTAGCAATATGAAATCGATTTTTCCGAGTCCCTTTGCAACGACTCCCATCGTTTTCGTACGCGATTCTCCTTCTCCTTCCCATCAAAGTTGCCACTCGTTTTGAATTTTTTTAATTTACGCATGGTCAAAATGTAATGGTTTTTGGACCGACTAGATCGGGAGAGCGTCGGACGGTCGGAGCCACAGTTTGATCACGTCCAAAGATGGGCGGCAGGTTCCGCTGCTCTTCGAATTTCTTCTGTCTTGTCCCTTCTATCATGTTGGCCGTCGTCTTCTTCAGAGTGATTTTCATCTGCGGCTAAGCGGTGCCACGAGCTAGGTACCCATACACCTTACTATTACTAGCAACAATGCCCGCGCGTGCGCGACACGCGCGTACTATATATTTGTATGCTAATAATTAAAATTCTGATATAATGAAATAATTCTCTTCATACTCGAGATACAGATCAATAATAACTTTAGAGCCAAAGACATAAATATGTTCAACCTTATATCTTAGCTATGCTATCTAGATAAAGTAACCAACGAAATCAGATATGACATGATCTCGGTTTTTCCTATTTATTGAGATCAAAAGGAGAATACTACCTTAAGTACTGATATAGTGAAGTAACCAAAAATGCAAATGAAATTATTTTGCACCATATCCTCTTCTCAATTATATGGCAGGTGGGTCCGACGTGAGGAAAACGGTGGACCTGATTCAGGTGAAAAATGTTTTCAATTGTTTTCGATCTTTTGATAGTATATATACAGAGATCTGTGGAAATTTAAATGCATAGCTAACGTTGAGACACTTGTGCTTCACGAAAAGAATATTGTAATGAAAAATCATGAGCACCAAGTATTCTCTTCTGAGACACTGAATTGTTGTTAGTACAAGATAGATGATGCCATCGTGGCCCGTATGTGCAGCTTGCAGTTTCAGCTCTGATGTCACGTAGCGGGATAGGACTCGTGCAGTCCTGACGGGAAGTGAGGTGCATCCATAGTTTGAACGGCACAACTACTGAAACCGTTTTGTTCCTAACAGGAAATTGTACGTTCTCGCTCACGTTTACAGCCGCGAGTCCTGCCTAGACACGCCCAGACGGAGATCAGTCATTATGGCGAGGCTAGGCACCCTGCACTTGTCCGGTAGGCGTTTCGGAACGTGGTAGGAGTAGGACGTGGGTACAAACGTGGGTAGGAGGATTGTGGGTGAGAAAAATAATTCGTTTTTGGTAGAAACGCTCTCCAAATTGCGATTTTTTGTTCTTTCATAGTCCTTCTACCATATCCACTCCTAAAAACATATGACGGGTGGGTCCGATGTGAGGGGTACGGTGGACCCAATTTAAGTGAGAAAAGTTTTCAATTATCTCCACTCCTTATAGTACAGAAGATAGACTACATACACATGACGACCGAGCTAGAGCCAGAGGTACCCCCCATGCCTCGATCCGAAGAACTAGATAGAAAGAGTTCCAACAGGAATACGACATCTGTCAAAAATGGATCAAGAAATAATAACAGACTTTGCTTTTTTATTCTTCCTACAGTTTTATTTGCCAATTGCCGGCGTTGAGAATATTGTTAAACCGAATTATTATCTTTTTAAAAATGAAGCTCCTTTTTTTAAAAATGATGCTGATGCAACTTATAACGTTATTGCTGTGTTTCTGGATCAGATTTTCCCTGAATTCAGTCTCGATTGGTCACCAGAGATTGCACCTAATGAAATTACTGAACGTTTCCAAAACGTTCACGTGAGAAAATTTTATGTCAAGTCTACCGTAGCCCATTGAAAATCAGTGGCCGGATTTATACTTCCGTGGCAACTTGGGAAAGAAAGCATTTGCTGCAAAATTTCTCTACAAACCGAACACTCAATATGGACTTTAATTATTTGTCTCATGTGGGCAGAAAACGGCACGAGACCCTCTAATCATTATTGTCTTCTATAGTCTGGTGTTTTTCATTTGTTGACAGCCTTAACTGATCGAATTAGGATGCTGACTACCTATTTTTGTGTAATCGATTCAAAAGAAATGATGGTTATCGTGTATTGACAGTGATATATCTTTAATTTGTCAGATACTCCTCGCCAATGTCCCTGTACTACTACGGGCTGCGGGATACAGCTGCCTCATATGCTGTGATCTTCGCAAGTTTGACTCCCCTCGTCACTTTCGTCCTGTCCATACTGCTTGGGTAAACACCATTCTCGTCTAATATAAAACACTTACTATACAATAACCTTGTCCTTGAATAGTTCTTGAATTAACAAATTTTGCGAGTCGATGAAATATGTGATCACATTATACTGTTACCATACAGCTTACAAGATTCAAATCCACATGTTTTTTCATAAACCTCATAAAGCATCTAGAGGTGCACCTGCTAAAGTCAGTGAATTTGATCCGTATGTATTGGTTTGCTTTCTGCAGCATGGAGAAACTGCGCCTCAGATCCAAAGAGGGCAGTTCAAAGGTAACTGGAGTACTGGTTTGCTTTGGTGGCGCTCTACTGATAAGTCTCTACAAAGTAAAAGTTCTGCTGCTCTGGCATGCAATTGTAAGAGCAGGCCATTCCAATGGAGCTGCTGGTCAACACCATTTGAGGGGCACCTTGCTTTTGTTGGGTAACTGCATATGCTACGCATGTTGGTACCCCATACAGGTACGTACATTGTAGCTGGGTATTTTCTAGGTATTTCATTGCAGCTGGTTATTCTCTAGGTCTTCCATTGTGGATGGGTATTCTCTGAACCCATGCTGCTCACCTTCTAATTTTTCCATCAACACGCATACCATAATACTAGTGTTTATTGTAATTCTTCATGGATCTTCAATTTAAACATTTCAGATTTGGCTGGTAATAACGCATACATACAATGTTTTAGGTGAAAGTTCTAGGCGTATACCCATGGAAACATTGGTCTTCGGTGGTGACCTGTTTTTTCGGGGGTCTGCAAACATTTGCCATAGGAATAATCATGAGAAGGGACAGAGTTGCCTGGCAATTAGGATGGAATTTTCAACTACTCACCATCGTCTACTCAGTAAGTCTTCTCAGATTGTATTAAATGTTTTTTTCGATAATACTGTGAGGAATCCTTTGCTATCGTGTAAATGTCATGATCTTTTCATGCCACAACCTACTGGAATCTGTTATTATTTGTCATGCAAAATCAAGCAAACACTAGTAGCCACGTGATTATTAACTGGTAAATTCATCATTTACTGAAGCTAGCAGACATGGGCATATCAGAATACAAGTTAACCGTTAACAGTTCAAATATGCGGAGCTTGCCTGTGAGCACCTTATGGTTGAGAACTATCAAAGAATACCACTGGTGACTTGAAATATTCAAAACGCTTGCCTCTAGAAATTTTGAACCTGACAGTTTATTTCATTTGGAACTGCAGGCTGCACTTGGCACAGCAGCCAAGTACTGGTTGAATCTGTATGCTGTGGAAAAACGAGGCCCTGTGTACCCACCAATGTTCAGCACATTATCTGCAGTGCTCATCATAATTCTAGGAACACTATTACTAGGAGAGAGCCTCACTGTTGGGAGGTAAGTAAACAATTACATACCAGTTCCTTGAAGTTGCCCTGTTTATACCTTTGCTAATACTCCAGTAGATTTATTCGCAAAAAAAAACTCCAGTAGATTTAATAACTTTCTTACTAAAAGGTAGCAGAGTTGTGATATTTTTGTTGAAATAACATCATCATCTCCAATCTACGCAGCTTTAAAAAACCCTATATGATTTTTTCTCTAAATTGGTATGGGTATTTAACTATTGGAATGTTGATATTTTACATCTGTTTTAACTTTTATCTGATGCGTCTAAGATCCAACAAAGTTCTAACATTATATTAGTAGTCCAAGAAGCGTTACTGGTTTCAAGCTATACATAAAGGTGCAAAAGGAATATTTGGCATAACTCACCCTAACTAGATATTGAAGAGGACAGAATCCAATTGGATGATGATGCCTTGTAATTGTAAATGTGTCATGCCCACTGTGCACAAAATTCTAGTGTCATCTTGAGTTCCTGACTTGCTGAAAGACTCTTTCAAGTGCCTGAAACTGATAACTTGAAATTTTCTCATGTTCCTTTTGAGCCATGTCCACCGGCATACTAGAATCACTATAAAAAGTAATCCTTTATGTGTATCACGTGTTAAGGAAATCATTTTGTTTAATACTTGGATTTGTATTAGAAAATGTTCTTTCTTCTATATATAATTGCAATGTCAAATAGAGGGGGAAGGAGAGGGCTTGCGGATGTGCAGGGTTTGGGGTTGAAAACATGGAAGAAATGCACATAAGAATATATCTACTCAATCAGTTTTATGCCATAACTGATATAGTTTACTGTTTTGGGACAGTTTGTTGGGCAGCATCCTGGTTTTGAGCGGCCTTTATTTATATCTCTATGGAAAGGCCAAGGAACCACAGGGGAAAATTACATCAGGATCAGGGGACAAGGAGCTTCAGGTGTGGCCTATGTCAGGTTCAACAAGTGAAGATACAACATCTGGTCCTTAGCTTGATGTGGCGGGACTGACCTTGTGTGTCAGCTCTAGTCAATAAGGGAAAAGTATTCTAGAAGACTGATTAAAACCACATGTGCACAGTGGCTAGCGATGAAGAAATGATGCATGGCAGATCTATCTCGTCCAACTATAGCTATGATATGTTACCAACTAATTCAAGCACTCGAGTAACTTGTGTTAAAAATATACTCCCTCCGTCCCAAAAGAATGATGTTTTAGAATTGTTCTAAGTCAAACTTTCTCAACTTTGACTAAATTTATAAAGAAAAGTATCAATGTTTATGATATCAAATATAGGAGTATATATTATAAAAATAGATCTCATGATGAATCTATTTTATATCATAAATGTTGTTTTTTTATAATTTTGATAAAGTTAAGAAAGTTAACTTAGGACAATCCTAAAACAACATTCTTTTTAGGACGGAGGCAGCATGCACCTATCATGGATTCATCTCGCAATATCCGGTCCATTCGTGTAATTATTTTTGTAACTAGTCTACGTTTAATACTCCTAATAGACCTTGAAAAATGATCCAAAAGTTTCACCTCACGAACTAAACGGGTCCTTTGTTGATAAATATTTTTCAAAAATTTTGCTCATATTTTTTTCAAAATTTTCAGATTTATGTTTATGATCTTTTCTCCAAAATTTTGCTTCAATTTTGTTTCCAAAATTTTTTCGCAAAAATATTTTTCCAAAAGTTTTGGTTTCAAAAGTTTTTGTAAAATATTTGCTAAAAACTTGTTTGTAGTTTTTTGTCAAAAATATTTGTTACCAATTTTTTTTCAATTTTTTGTTGCTCTGGTGGGCCAATTGGTGTAGGACTTTTTGATGCGTGTGACCACACGGGAGATTAGTTTACTTTCGATCGAAAAATGGACCTAATGAAGGGAAACTTACGGGCGTTTGTAAACTGATTAGCCCGGCGGAGTGGTTCTGAAAAAATATTAGCCCGGCGGAGCTGAGCGGAGGCAAAACGTGAAGTGATGTTTCGTACATCTGCTCCCTCCGTTCTTAAATATATGACATTTAGGACAACACAATTAATTTATTTTTAACTAATTAACTTGTCCTAAACAACATATATTTAAGGACGGAGGTAGTATATGAAAGCAAAATAAATATGTTTGAATATTATGAACAACGTGTTATATACAAATATATATTAATGGATTCGTATAGCATGTATATATACCACATGCAAGTTAAAACACTACTTCCTTGCAGAAGAAATCTAGTACTTATTAGGCTATTCTCAGTGAAGATTTCATAGACACGATTACTTAGAGTGACATATTATAAAAAAACGTTTGAAACTATAATGAAACACCACTCTCTCAATGCATAGTTTCATCTATTGTTATTTTTTAAGTTACATGTAAGATACAAATTGTCTAGGTAACTGTGTATAGAGGGTGTCATCCTTATGAAACTCATTTTACTAAACTAAGCCGGTGGGGTTAAGACCGACCCACGGTTTTCATTAAAAGAAAAACCGAATCCTGGCTTAGAAAACCCGCGAACCCCGGCTTTACAGGCGAGGGGATTTTTTTTTAAACTAGTCCTGTAAATTCCCAACGAGGAATCGAACCCGGGTCTCCTAGTTGCGATTATACCTCAACCCTTTCTAACCAAGTAGGCTAGAGGACCTTTGGTCATGAAACTCATTTTACATCTCTCTTCATTAGTACACTGCTACATCATCAAAAGTGCTGACATGACAGCTTATTTAATGTCCATGAAATCCACATTGAGACTGGCCTTAGCGTCGTACCATACTCGTTCCACATTAAATGATTTTTCTAGATGCATGATTATAGAAAATCGGTGATCAAAGCTACACACCTTTTGTAGACTACAAATACTCCTAATTAAACCGTGTTCATACATTTTGGTGATATAGTAGGCGCCACGTGGTGGTACGGTAGTTGCTCTAACTATACGATGGAGAAAGTACTCCATTCGTTATAAACTGTAGATCGTTTTAACCTTTCTCATAAGTTCATCGATATAACTATGCATCTATACAAACACTATATCTAAAATGTATAGAAAAATATCTTTTTCTTGATGAATCCAGTAGCATCAACCATATGTTACCATAAATTATACATGTATTTTTAACCATTGATTATTGGTTGTGAAAGCTTAATAACCTAGCCTTATTAATTAGGGACAAATATAGAATTGCTCGTATTAATTATATGATTGGAGGAATTAAGGGCAGTCCCAGTGGAAGAAATCACTATAATTTATATAGCATAAGATATCGCATCAAGAAACTACTTCTCCATAATGCAAATTTTTCTACCAATCTTTAGACAAAAAATTAGCCAATCATCTGCCATGTTCCTCTCTGTCATCTTCAGATCCTATGTGACTGTCCACCACGACCTCTTCTTCTTGTTCGTTCCCCTTCTCTTTCCCTGTGCTTCTCTTCTCCAATTTGCGCACGGGGAGCTGCGGGTCGCAGGGGCCGCCAGGAGAGGCGAGCTCCCCTCCTCTTCCTGTCAGGAATGCCGACACACGAGATCTCTTCTCCAATTTGCTCCAAGGGGGGAGCTGTGGGGAGTGGTGGCGCAAGACTTGCCACCGGGAGAGGCGAGCTCCCCTCCTCCCCCACTAGGAGCACCGATGCACGGGCTCCAGAAGCGACGCGAGGAGGGCCACCGACGGCGAATCGAGCTGGCGGTGGTGGCAGCGACGTTGACGGAGGGCAGCCATGGATCTTGGGTGGTCGCCAGGCGAGCTCCCATGCTCCACCGCTGGGAGTGCCGACGCGCGGGCTCCCCTGCCCGGCGAGCTCTTGTGCAGGGAGCTGCGACCATCGAGCCTGCGCAGCGGATACGGAGGAGCACAGATTGCAAGAATTAGAGGTAATTCTATGAATGATTAAAAACTTACCCAATTTACTTTGAATATAAATTAGTTAAGGTTTTTATGATTGCACTAACAGTGCAAGGACTAAACTGACATTTTTGATAATTCGAGGACTAAAACAACCCTTCAAGAAAATTTGGAGGACCGATGTGGCTATTTTGCCCAAAAAAGAGTCGCGGGGTCCACTTATCCCACTAGCTACACCCTACCCCGCGAGTCGTCCACCCAGTGGCCTAGACCCCCACGTGAGCCGCCCCAACCCCCGCGAGCCATTTACTCATGCCCGCAGACACTCCATGCCAATCTTCTACACACGCGGAGGCAGCGACTGCATGGATCTGGACGGCAGCGGCGAGGTACGCCTGCATCTCTCTCTCTCCTCTCCATTCCTCACCCCCCCTCTCTCTTTCTCTCTTTGGTGGGAGGTGGGTGGAGCGGCCGGCAATGAGGGCGCTGCCGGTTGGGGTGGTGGTCGAGGCGACAGTGGGGTTAGGGTTTAGGGTTGAAGGGTGTGGGTTTCCAATGTACCCCGACCATGGAAGAGGAGGAGGTGGGGGTGGAGGCCTGACGGTGGTTGTTGGTTGGCTGGCGGTGCTACGGGGTTGGACCTGCGGTGGGCGGTGGGCGGGGCTATGGGTCTCCGTTAGGAAGGGTGCGGTCGAGGGGACGGGCGGTGGTCAGTGAGCGGGCGGTGCGACAAGCGCCGGTCTGGGTGGACAAAAAAGGAAGAATGGGGCCAGCGAGCCGTTCCCGCCCCCACACAAGACGTCCTCTCCCCTATCCCCCCCTCCCGCGTGAGCCACTTACTCGTGCCCGTGGGCATTCCGTGCCGCTCTTCCACACACGCGGAGCCAACGACTGCACATATCTGAATGGCGGTAGCAAGGTACGCCTGCATCTCTCTCCTGCTCTCCCTCCCTCACACCTCCCTCCCTCTCTCTCTCTCTCTCTCTCTCTCTCTCTCACACACACACACACACACACACACACACACACACACACACACACACACACACACACACACACACACACACTTCGGTGGGAGGTGGGTGGAGCGGCCGACGGCGAGGGTGGTGGTCGAGGCAGTAGTGGGGTTAGGGTTCAAGATTGCCGGGATGGGGATTTCCAATGTACTCAGACCATGAAAGAAGAAGAGGTGGGTGGCGGGGTGGGGGTTGGAGGCATGACGGTGGTTGCGGGTTGGCTGACGGCGGAGGCGAGGTGGCGCTATGGGGTTGGACCCGCAAGAGGTGGTCATCGGTGGCGGGGGCCACAGGCCTCGATTGGGAAGGGTGCGGTCAAGGGGACGGGTGGTGGTTGGTGGGCGGGCGGCGTGGCAGCCGACAACAGGGACGGAAAAAAGGAAGAATGATGGTTAATTTAGTCCACATGCCAAAAAAGAAATACTTTATTATAAGACTAAATTATAGTTAATTGTAATTTAACCATGTCCTTATCATTACTAGTGGAAGTGCACGTGCGATACGCACGTGTTTAAAAAAATTGGCACACAAAAAAATCAGCACGTGTTTTAAAAAATTAGCACATTTTTTATTCTAAAGATCTCAATAATCAAGAAATCAAGAACAAATAATGACATCTTGTATATACGAAGACATATCATACATATAGTAGTGGATTTTAAAAAACGTTAAAATATATACAGCGTAAGTAACACACCTCATCACTCCAAGACATCCCTATATACAATGTTCTTCGTGCTCTTCCCAGTCAGGTAAATTTGCATAGCTCGTCCATCGTTTTTGCCGATTAGGTTCGACCTCAGATATAGGTTCATTGGCTGCATCTTAGCCGGAGGAAAACAAGAGTTCAAACACATATAGACAAGGAGTTTTAGAAAATAATATAAAATTATAGTAAATTAGAATGACTCACCATAGACGGAAATATTGCTTGATTCATCGAAGCTCCTTTTGCTGGCGACAAGTGGACGGCGAGATGCTGTGTTTGTAATACCCCAAATGGAATGTGTTGGCTCATCTATACAACCAGATGTATCTCCTCTGCCAAAATAATTCTATCAGATTCTCAAAATCTATATTAGAAAATTAGAAATATATAGCCAAAACATTAGAGATACATACGCTGTAAAAACAATGGTACTACAAGTTGAATGGAGCACTAAACAATGATCCAAACGTGAGGTGTATTCTACTTTTTATGGAATTGAGTTGAACGTAAGAAATCATAGCCTCCACTCACTATGAACCTCCACATCGCTCGTCGGAGTACAATGCCCTCCTCCTTGCCGATCCGCACCTCGACCCTCTAAAGCAAGCCCATGCGCGACTGATCAGTCACCGGTCATGTGCCCTCCTTGCCCCTCACTACCAAGCTAGCCACCCTCGCGGTCACGGCCGGTGCCCACCTCCTCACCGCTTCCCACCTCGCGCGCGCCGGACTCCTTCCTCTCCTGCACCCTCACACGTAGGATTCAAACCTAATTAGTACCTGAGGTTTAACATGAGAAAAATCACAATCTAACCTGAGGTCTCGCTAGTCACTCGATGGTGTCCTCCAGGGACTACGTAGTCCCGTAGTTGATCACTGCATGCAATATACCTGAACACACCCAAGCAGCCGGAATAAATTTAATTGCATTACGTGTGTAGCATGCAATTTGGATCGAACTCGTGATGCCGTGAATTATTGTACCTGCACGACATGGTGTGGTCACGATGCTAGACCTCGTCGTAGTAGAGGGCTTCGCCGCCATCTAGGGCTTCACCGCCGACGGTCGGCACCAGTGTGGTGTGATTTGTTAAGATGGAAGACCTGAAATCAAAGTGCACGTGGCTAAGCATGTGATTTAAAAAATAAAAAAAATATATAATATATAAAAATGGGAAGTGGATGCACGCATAAATCAAAATGGAAACTGTATGCATGCATAGTCAAGAATAACAACAATCCGTAATCAAGTGCGTGCACACATACAGGGCTTGTTTGGTAGGGCTCTGGCTCTTCTGAAAATAGCTCCGGCTCCGGCTCCTCTGGTGGAGCGGCTTTTCTGGTGGAGCTGAAGCCATTTCATAAAACGTTTGGCAAAACGGCTTCATCGAGTGGAGCCCTGAGTGGAGCTGCGCGGAGCTACGTTTTTGTGGCTCCACCTCCTAAGTGGAAGCCACAAACGGCTCCAGGTGCGGCTCCTAGCCTGGAGCTGCTTGATTTCGCACTGTTTGGCAGGGCTCCGGCTGGAGCCGGTTTTGAAGCCCTGCCAAACAGGCCCACAGTATAGAAAGAAGCAATTTGTGATCAATTGCATGCACATATAGTATGAAAAAAAATAATAGCAATCCGTGACCAAGTGCATGCGTGCATTTATAGAATTTTATGATGGAAGGTGAGAGTAATTAGGAAAGATTGATTGATGGAAGGCAATAAGTTTAAATTACCCACAGATACTATTTCAACAATTTAGCGGTGCTGATATATATCTCTTTAAAAAAAAGGCCGGTAAGCATTGTCATGATTTGGCATCACATATGTCCAGTTTCCATTCATAGTGAGTTTTCCTTTTATTTTCAAATCAAATCAAATCCTTGCGTTATCACGTATGTCCAGTTTCCATTCTCAGAGAGTTTTTCTTTTATTTTCAAATCAAATCCTTGTGTTGGCAATGGTCATTAGTGCGTGAGCTCGTAATGAGAAAACGATGGAAGAAATTATTCTCGCTAGTCACTTACTTATTCTACTTGGCCTATGTAGGACACACCTATCTACCCTAGCTGAAATAAAAATTCCCATAACAAAAATGAACAACCATTTGGTTCCTAAAAATTGCACCTAACCTTACGATTAAGACAATCATCAAGCAAATCAAAGAAAACTGTAAATTTAGGTGCTTTGTTTGGGAAAAAATATGAAGGTCTGGAACTCATTTTAAATAATTAAAGAGTTCTCATTTTGAAAGAATAATGGGAGAACTGGAACCAAAAAAATAAACATAGACCGATCACTGAAAAGAGAACCATAAATGGATGACCGGATGGGATTACCTGCCTCCAGATGGAGTAGGAGAGGGCAGCTGGAGCACTTCTGAGACAAAGCTGAAGACGACCAGCAATCCACATCCACATTGGCAACGACCAATAGGAAGACATACGATGACAACATAATAAACTATCACCGGCAACAATTTGTGGATATAAAAAGAACCACGGAGATCCACGTACCTATGCCATGAACCACTCTGACAATGTTGTATCCTGGACGGTAGGCGGCTGGAGGCAGGACTGCTGTGGCCTTGCAGCGGCCACATACAATAGCGGGATTGCAGGAGGATGGATGGCCATGCGCAGATCTTGTCGTTGACGGCAGGGAGGCACGAGAGGCAGCGGAGGTCATGGAGGCGGCTTCTGTAGAGAGGGCACGTGAGGCGGCAGGGAGGGCAGGCAGGCGGCGGGAGAGAGCCAGAGAGGCGCACGGGGTTATGTAGACGAAAGAAAATGTTTGATGGGCTTAATTTTGAACCTCCCGTAGTTGTTTCCATATGAGAAGGCACACAAGGGAGATGTGGTGATTGATTGAAACGTGAAAGAAAAAAAAGAAACTACAAAGCGGTAATCTGGGTATGTCTTGTTTGAAAGTAATAATTAAAGAAAGCAATTTGAAGCCACCAATCACTTCCATAAATACACAACACAATTATCAAGGAAAGCAATTTCATCATGGCATGATTAGTGGCCATACAAGGAAAGCAATTTCAGGACCACATGATTAGAGGCCACACAAGGAAATTATATTTGTCAATTCGAGGACGGGATTTGGGAGTCTATAACTACCATGCGCTTGCAAGGAAAGATGGCTGCGAGGGTAATTAACCTTCCAAAACTTGAGAACCTCAATCACGGCAAGTGGGGACGCAGGTGAAAAGAATTCGGAGGAGGGAGGGGGGCGACCAAATCAATCTTCCCCCTTTCTTTATTGCCAAACTAGTGGAAGTGCACGTGCGACACGCACGTGTTTAAAAAAATTACCACACAAAAAAATTAGCACATGTTTTAAAAATTTAGCACATTTTTTATTCAAGAGATCTCAATAATTGAGAAATCAAGAACAAATAATGGCATCATGTATGGAATGGGTTGGCTCATCTATACAACCAGATGTATCTCCTCTGCCAAAATACTTCTATCAGATTCTCAGAATCTATATTAGAAAATTAGAAATATATAGCCAAAACATTAGAGATACATACGCTACAAAACAATGGTACTACAAGTTGAATGGAGCACTAAACAATGATCCAAATGTGAGGTGTATTCTACTTTTTATGGAATTGAGTTGAACTAAGAAATCATAGCCGCCACTCACTATGAACCTCCACATCACTCATCGGAGTACAGTGCCCTCCTCCTTGCCGATCCACACCTCGACCCTCTAAAGCAAGCCCATAAGCGACTGATCAGTCACCAGTCACGTGCCCTCCTTGCCCTCACCACCAAGCTAGCCACCCACGCGGTCACGGCCGGTGCCCACCTCCTCACCGCTTCCCATCTCGCGCACATCGGACTCCTTCCTCTCCTGCACCCTCACACGTAGGATTCAAACCTAATTAGTACTTGTGGTTTAACTTGAGAAAAATCACAATCTAACCTGAGGTCTCGCTAGTCACTCGGTGGTGTCCTTCCAGCGACTACATAGTCTCATAGTTGATCGTTGCATGCAACATACCTGAACACACCCAAGCATCCAGAATAAATTAAATTGCATTATGTGTGCAGTATGCAATTTGGATCGAACTCATGACGCCGTGAATTGTTGTACTGACACCGGCGTGGTGTGGTCATGATGCTAGACCTCGTCGTAGTAGAGGGCCTCGCCGCCGTCTAGGGCTTCACTGCCAATGACCGGCACCAGCGTGGTGTGATTTGTTAAGATGGAGGACCTGAAATCAAAGTGCACGTGGCTAAGCATGTGATTTAAAAAAATAAAAAATATAATATATAAAAATGGAAAGTGGATGCACGCATAAATCAAAATGGAAAGTGCATGCACGCATAGTCAAGAATAACAACAATCCGTAATCAAGTGCATGCACACATATAGTATAGAAAGAAGCAATTTGTGATCAATTGCATGCACATATAGTATGTAAAAAATAATAGCAATCCGTGATCATGTGCATGGGTGCATTTATAGAATTTTATGATGAAAGGTGAGAGTAATTAGGAAAGATTGATAGAAGGAAGGCAATAAGTTTAAACTACCCACCAATACTATTTTAGCAATTTAGCGGTGCTGATATATATCTCTTTCCAAAAAAATGGCCGGTAAGTATTGTCATGATTTGGCATAACGCATGTTCAGTTTCCATTCATAGTGAGTTTTCCTTTTATTTTCAAATCGAATCAAATCCTTACGTTATCACGTATGTCTAGTTTCCATTCTTAGAGAGTTTTTCTTTTATTTTCAAATCAAATCCTTGCGTTGGCAATGGTCATTTGTGCGTGAGCTCCTAATAATGAGAAAACGATGGGAGAAATTATTCTCGCTAGTCACTTATTCTACTTGGCCTATGTAGGACACGCCTATCTACCCTAGCTAAAATAAAAATTCCCATAACGAAAATGAACAACCAGTTGGTTCCTAAAAATTGCACCTAACCTTACTATTAAGACAATCAGCAAGCAAATTAAAGGGCCAAACTGTAAATTTAGGTGATTTGTTTGGGGAAAAAATATGAAGGTCTGGAACTCATTTTAAATAATTAAAGAGTTCTCATTTTGAAAGAATAATGAGAGAACTGGAACCATAAAAATAAATATTCACTAGAAAGAGAACCATAGATGGATGACCGGATGGTATTACCTGCCTCCAGATGGAGTAGGAGAGGGCAGCTGGAGCACTTCTGAGACGAAGCTGAAGACGACCAGTAATCCACATCCACCTTGGCAAAGACCAATAGGAAGACATACGATGACAACATAACAAACTATCACCGGCTGCAAATTTGTGGATATAAAAAAACCATGGAGATTCATGTACCTATGCCATGAACCACTCTGACAATGTTGTATCCTGGACGGAAGGCGGCTGGAGGCAGGACTGTTGTGGCCTTGCAGCGGCCACAGACAGTAGCGGGATTGCAGGAGGATGGATGGCCACGCACAGATCTTATCATTTACGACAGGGAGGCACGAGAGGCAGCGGAGGTCTGGGAGGCGACTTCTATAGAGAGGGCATGTGAGGCGGCGGGGAGGGCAGGCAGGCGGCGAGAGAGAGTGAGAGAGGCGCACGGGGTTATGTAGATGGAAGAAAATGTTTGACGGGCTTAATTTTGAACCTCCCGTAGTTGTTTCCATATAAGAAGGCACACAAGGGAGATGTGCTGATTGGTTGAAACGTGAAAGAAAAAAATACAAGGCGGTAATCCGAGTATATCTTGTTTGAAAGTAATAATTAAAGAAAGAAATTTGAAGCCACCAATCACGTCCATAAATACACAACACAATTATCAAGGAAAGCAATTTCAACATGGCATGATTAGTGGCCACACAAGGAAAGCAATTCGAGGACGAGATTTGGGAGTCCATAATTACCGTGCGCTTGCAAGGAAAGATGGTTGCGAGGGTAATTAACCTTCCAAAACTTGAGAACCTCAATCACGGCAAGTGGGAACGCGGGTGAAAAGAATTCAGAGGAGGGAGGGGGCGACCAAATCAATCTGCCCATTTATTTATTGCCAAATGTGGGACCGGCGGGTACAAAACGGGGTAGAAAAGCCTGCGGTAACAAAAAAGCAGGGTGAGAGAGCGATTTACAACGTGGGAGTGACTCTCCCCCCTCCATTCGTCCTCAATTTTTGGTCTCTTAAGTGGGGTCGCGCATGACATGCGGGCCACTTTGTGAGGGGTACGCAGGTACAACTCTGGGTGAGAATTGACATCAATTCTTTATGCTTTTATAGTATAGATTTATGCTTTTGTAGTATAGATATATGTTTAGCTGGTTCCAACAATGGAATTTCCACAGTGTCTGATTCATCACACACATCATCACCGGGTACAACCGACTTCTATGCAAAACTATCATTACGATGGAGCCACTCATCTTGATTGTCATCGTCATCAATACCTTCCTCCAAAATTTCTGTTGTAAACCAAATAAATCAAAAGCAAATAAATGTTTTATAATATTAATATATATTAATATCAATATATTAATATTAATATTTATATAGTGAGTGAATATAAGCATAACTAACCAAAATACGATGCAAACAATCGCCCACCAATAGCCGGTCCAAAATCACGAGTAAGCCCTGGACATAGGATAAGCAAACATTTATATCGGCGTGAGGGTGTAGGAGACCAAACTCATATACATTATACAACAGGAGTAGATTGTGACAATCCGCGTACAGGCATAAATTGAAGTCATGAAATTCTGCTATTTAAAATCAATTGTATAAACATTATGTTGAACGTTAAACAAAGTTATATTCCGAACCTGAATTAGGTGTTGGAGCTGTCAAACTGGATTCTGGTATCAACTCTTGAGCAATTGTTGTTGCTTCCAATTTCTCAGCCTTTTTACGTGCATAATTTTGCCTCCGCTTTGCATTCTTTTGGTCCCTCAACCGAGCTGGTAAATTTGAATAACATTTTAATATTTATTAAACCTCAAATACAACAAAATTATGATGTGTGTTAAACTAATAAATAAACAAAGGTATATAATAGAACCTGAAGTGGATGCTAGATCTGTCAAACCGGATTCCTGTTGAGCATTTGATGTTGCTGCCAATTTCTCAGCTTTTTTATGTTGATAATTTTCCCTCCGCTTTGCATTCTTTTGCTCCCTTTTTACATCATCTGGTAAATTTGCATAGCTCGTCCGTTGTTTTTGCCGATTAGGTTCGACCTCAGATATAGGTTCATTGGCTGCATCTTAGCCAAAGGAAAACAAGAGTTCAAACACAGATAGACAAGGAGTTTTGAAAAATAATATAAAATTATAGTAAATTAGAACGACTCACCATCGATGTAAATATTGTTTGATTCATCGAAGCTCCTTTTGCCGGCGACAGGTGGACGGCGAGATGTTGTGTTTGTAATAACCCCAAATGGAATGCGTTGGCTCATCTATACAACCAGATGTATCTCCTCTGCCTAAATAATTATATCAGATTCTCCGAATCTATATATTAGAAAATCAGAAATATATAGCCAAAACATTAGAGATACATACGCTGCAAAACAATGGTACTGGAAGTTGAATGGAGCACTAAACAATGTTTCAAATGTGAGGTGTATTGTACTTTTTATGGAATTGAGTTGAACGTAAGAAATCATAATCGCCACTCACTATGAACCTCCACACCGTTCGTCGGAGTACATGCGCGACTGATCGTCACCAGTGACATGCACTCCTTGCCCCTCACCACCAAGCTAGCCACCCTCGTTGTCACGGCCGATGCCCACCTCCTCGCCGCTTCCCACCTCGCGCGCGGTGGACTCCTTCCTCTCCTGCACCCTCACACGTAGGATTCAAACCTATTTAGTGGATGGTTAGTTATATAAATGCATAAGAAGAAGCAATAGGAATGTACATAGGATCAAAAGATGAGGCAGTCGGGGACCACATACACCATCGGCAATGTCGCAATGACACGAAGTTCGTCTCCTACACTGGGACGGTGACGAAGAGGTGATCGTCCACCATGACAAAGAAGTAGTAGGCCGGAACGGCTAAAAAGGAGACGACGACGATCATTTACCACGTCAAAGAAGTAGTAGGCCGGGACGGCGCAACAAAGGACGGGATCCTATTGTCGACAGACACGAGCAGCTTCATGTGTTGTTGATGACCATGGGCTTATCTGTCTACAGCTTCATGACCATGGAGTCCTGGCTGCTGCTCACCGCGTGCGAGGATAGTAAAAAGGAAATATTAAATTAAATACATGGCTGATTATTTGGTAATAAAATTGCTGATTGCAAAAACCAGACCTCGCCCACGTCCCAGCGACAGGTCAGGGTTCTCCAAAATGCTTCACGAAGATGGGTACCGATCTTGGCGGCGCAGTTATGTTCTCCAAATTGCTTCAGGAAGATGATTGGGTACCGGTCACCACGCGGTACCAGGGCAAGGTAGTTAGAGATGGGTACGTATCACAGATCACAAATTGAAGGAAACCGAGCTGATCGAAAAACCTGAACATATCATGTAGGATGGAAGATTGTAGGAGCAATGCACAACCACGCCGCCGTCCTTGCATGAAATTGCGACCTCGCCGGATGGTGCTCGGCCGACCCTTGGCGACGCCCAATGGACCAGGTGATGTGCTCTTGTGGCGGCTGCTCCGCGGGGTGCAGTTGCTGCTCCGCGGGGTGCAGCTGCTGCTAGCCGCTGTCGTGGTGCTCGTCCTCCAGGTACCCGTCCACCAGGTCACCGTCTGTGGTGCCGGCGCGACGGGAGCAACGTGATTGGTGGATCGGAGAGTGCAAAGAAAGGAAAGCGTGATTAGCTCGCAAAGAAAGGAAAACGGGTGATGATATAAAGAAAGGAAAGAAATACTTACAGAAATGGAAAGCGTGATTAGCTCGGCTGACCCTTGCCGGCCATCAAGGAATGCATGGACGTGTGATAGACAAAAGGAAAAGAAATGCAAAGAAAGGAAAGAAATAATTAAAGAAATGAAAACTGTGATTAAGCTTTGGCGGCCATCAATGAATGCATGGACGTGTAGGACCGACAGGTACCAAATGTGGGACCGGCGGGTACAAAACGGGGTAGAAAAACCTACGGTAAAAAAAAAGGTGGGAGAGCAATTTACAACGTGGGACTGACTCTCCCCCCTCCCTTCGTCCTTAATTTTTGGTCTCTTAAGTGGGGTCGCGCATGACATGTGGGCCACTCTGTGAGGGATACGCGGGTACAACTCTGGGTGAGAATTGTTTTCAATTCTTTCTGCCTTTATACTATAGATCTAACGAGTAAGCAAACTACGAAATGTAATCCTACGTCCTGACAAATTTGTTTATCGTCCGGCGGGGAACTGGCAGCATGCCGTCATCGTCATCATCGGTGTCGGTGAGGCTGGATAATGCTGTTGTTGTGACGCCTGCGACCGCGAGCAACACATTCCTCATTCCACGTGCTTAACTCTGGCAGCGGTGCCGGGGGACATGCGAGTACAGGCGGGGTGTATGCGCGGCCTCCGCAAGCCGCCGCACTGCGTTCGCCACCAGTGCGCGCCATCACCGGTTACGGCTATCCAGCTACCAGCGTCACCTTCCCGACGCGCACTCCCAGTGGTGCACTAGGCCCGCAGATGTTGCAACAGCTTACGATCTTGGCTGGCTGGGGTACTACCCGCCCGCCATGGCTCCAGAACGACGCCTACATGTCCCCGCGGGGACAGCCGCTGCTCCCCTATCCGCGAGACCCATCCGGCCGCCGTCATTCTCACCAGGGGCGCCGGGATCCAGTGGTAGCAGCGTTGGCGCCCATGGCGCTGTCGCCGTCATCCAGAGCAGTTTCGCTGCTGGTGGTGGCAGTGCAAGCAGCTGCAAACTGCCAAACTTGACGCCACTGCAGATTACCGCCGCTGCTGCCAGCCTGCCACCAGCATCGGACCAGCTAGTGGGAAGAAGGCGCCGGCGGTCGGTGGCAACACGGATGGCGTGGTGCAACCCCTGCATTCAGTGCTTTCCATGTCGACGACTGCCGGTGCCCAAGGGAAGGTTGCCACGGCGGCAAATGGCCACGTCATCCGGAAACACGTGTCCAAGGACAAGGACAAAAATCAGACAACATCGTCCAAGAAACCGAGGCAGAGGTCCACCGGCAAGCAGAGGGCGGTCGCGCCTGGCGCCGCCGACAACCAGCCGAACACAGACGCGTATAGTAACGATCTTCAGATCATTCCTGTTTCACCGCTGCCACCACCAAACAACAGCAGGAAGAGGAAGCAGAGCACGTCGACGGCGGCCTCAGCGAGCGGCAGCAGATGCAACGTGGTCGCCAGGAGGAGGTGCAGCGCAGTGGCGGCGCCGCTGGCGAAGAAGCACACTATCCTGACCTGGCTGATCGACGTCGGCTTCCTGTCCGACAGAGAGAAGGTGTTCTATGTCCCAGGGGATGGCGGCGCCGCGAAGGTGGTCTTGGGCAACGGGTGTGCACTGCAGCTGCTGCGACGCCACTGTGCCGCTTCCGATGTTCGCGGCCCACGCCGGACGTGATCCCGGGCAGCGACGTGGGAGTCTGGGAGAAGCTCCTGGTCGTCTCCGGCAACTCCCTGTTGTGGTGCATGCAGGAGGCGTGGGAGAAGGAGAGAGTTAAGACCTTTCGGTCACAACAGAAGCTGAGAGCAGCAATGGAGCAGGAGCAGGAGAAGAGTTCGCAGGCCAAGAGGAGGCTGTTGGCGAAGCAGAGGAAGGGGGTCTTGGAGAGGATCATGTCTCCGAAGATGAAGGTGAGGTCAGGGGAGAAGGACCCAAGCGACGATGCCTGCGCCATCTGCGCTGACGGTGGGGAGCTCATGTGCTGCGACAGCTGCCCCTGCACTTTCCATCCAGAGTGCCTCGCCATCAAGGTTTTGTTAGTTCGATCTCCACACCGACACGGCCCAAAGGCCGAGTCGGGCTCGACCTCGCGCCCTGGTCGGGGGCGCCCAACCGATCTATGGTTGGTGGGCCCCCGTCGCACAGTGCTATATAGAGGAGGTGAGGGCCACGGCTCGCGGTACGAGGTTCTCTGCGCCGCCACACACCCTACCTCCAACCCTAGCGACCGAGGGAGCACTGGAGCGGCGGGAAGCACCACCATCGCCGCCGCGGACATCCTGCTTCATCACCCGTACACGGTGCCATCGACCGCATCTACGCCGCTTCCCCAACGCCGCCTTCACCGAGCCGGCGCCGTCCCTGCCACCTCTACGCCAAGCCGAGGAAGCCCCTACTACCTCGACCGAAGAGATGGCCAACCCACCGGCAGCGCCTTCCTCCCTTGTTGATGGTCGGTGTTCCCCTACTCCCTTTCTTAGTTGTTGTCAGTCTCTGTTAGTGTAGTTGTTAGTCTCTGTGTAGTTGTAGTGTTGTAGATCTAGATCAAGTTCATGTCTTTTGTTAATCTAAAGTTGTTACCCGGCTAGATCTACTGCTAGAGATCCGTGTTTTAACACTAACAATGGTATCAGTCGCCTACTAGTTAGTAGATCTAAGTTTCGGGGAAGGCAGTGTTATTTTTGTTCAAGTTTTGACCCCAAATCGAAGAGAGGAGGGGGAGGGAAACACTGGACAGATCCGCTTTCGATGCAAATCGATGAGTAGAACCCAAGATTCAAAGTGAATCGAAGTAAAGATGACACCCTAACCCTAGATCTCTTCGGGTTGGGGGAAGAAATTGAAGAAAATCGAGAAAACCGAATCAAAACCCTAACCCTAGATGCGTCTGGGTTAGGAGAAGAACTCAAACCCTAACCCTAGATCCTACCTTGCCGCTGTGCGGGTACAAGGGCACCGCCACCGAGCCGTTCGACGGCGGCGCGCTCACCCTCAGGGTGAACGCGCGCGCCGGCGAAGGGGCCGGCGATGGCGCCACCGGGCTCCACTGGACCGCCGCGCGCGGGTCTCTCTCTCTGGATCTTGCGAGATGCGAAGGTAGCGGAGAGGTAGTAGGGCTAGAAGGGGTGAGGAGAGGAAGAAATGGGAGGAGGCCGCGGCCATGCGCCGGCGGGGCCCTCCCTCACCGCCGCCGGCGAGGTCGCCGGACGCGGGAGTGAAGACCCCGCCGCCGCCGTCGGGCGTGTGAGAGAGGCGGGGGAAAGGAGAATGAAGCTAGGGTTTTCCAGGAAAGCAGCCGCCGAGTTTTTATACCATCCCGATTTCGCCGGGGTCAAGGAGGACCGTCGATCTGAAGATCGACGGCGGCGGGCTGCTGGTCGTTTCGGTGGGCTGAAATCAGCCCAGGCGGGTTGCAGCCTTGGGCTGATCTGCCGGCCTAGCCGTCGGCTGCCGGGCTACAGCCCAAGCGGGCGCGCGGCAAAGAGGCTGTGGGCCGCATTATGCTGCTGGGCCAAAAAGTTGGCTGTGAACAGTACAGTTTCACAACTAAGTTTAGTGAATTTCAGAAGCTTTTTTAGTATAATTTGAATGTTTTCATTTGAATGTTAAGTTTAAATCTCTGTTTAAATTTTGAACCAAAGGGATAAATTTTTACAGAGAGTAGTATGCTTCTTGAATTTTAACATGTGTTTTTCCGCTGCGAGATATTCTTTAATTAAATTGAACCAAAGGGATATTTAATTAGAGAAATATAATAAAGTTTGAAGTATTCTTTATGATATTGTTATTTTTCTGGCCAAAGCTGATAATTACAATATTATAAACAGAATGATTAAAGTTTTCATGTATTAATTCTTTTTTTCTGCCCAAAAGTGATATAGAGTTGATGTAGAGTATTGTTGTATGTATTATTTTTAACCAAAGTTGAATTAATACATGCAGCATTTTCAGTACTTTTTATGTTCTCACCTTTATGAGTTAATTATGTTTTTTAGGACTGAGTTACCTCAGCACCATTCCTGAGCTCGTTGGACCCAACTTCAAGAAGTGGCGCAATCAGTTGGATTGCGTCATCACGATGTTGGAGCTCGACTACGTGTTGACTACACCATGCCCTGCAGTTCTTGCAGACGTGGTGAGAGGAGCAAATGAGAATGAGGAGTCCTTTCAGGCACGACAGCGTGACCATGCAGACAAGATTGCCAAGCGCGACCTTGATCGTGCCAACTGGCAGAAAAATAATAAGAAATACTTAAAGATCATGCAGACAAAGATGTCTGAGGTTATCAGGGCTTCAATCCCTGAGAAAAAGTCTGATGGAGTGGAGCACACTGCTGCCGAGTTTTTGGCAATAGTGGAGAAACAGCATGACACGCACTCCAAGACTTATGCTAGTACCTTGATCAATAAGCTTACCAGTCTGCAGTACACAGGAGGTGGTGTTAAAGACCACATTATGTCGATGAGTAACATGAATGGTAAACTTACCATCATGGACATGGGTCTGCCAGAACAGTTTCTAGTGCACCTAGTTTTTAAGTCACTGCCGCCTGAGTTCTCCACTTTTGAGGTGAATTACAACTCCTTGACTGAGAAGTGGGACTTGCACAAGCTAGTTTCTATGTGTGTGCAAGAGGAAGAGAGGCTCAAACAGCAAAATGGTGGTTCTGTCAACTATTTGCAGAATACCAATAAGAAAAGGACTTTTGGTAGCAAGGGCTACAAAGCTAAGAATCAACATGAAAGTGGTCCTTCTAATGCTCCTAGTAAGTCTCAGGGGAAACCTCCTGTCCAGCAGTTTCAGCACCAACCAGACAAGAAATCAGCAGTTGCTCCAAATCAGTACCTCTGGTGCAAGGAGACTGGCCACTGACAGAAGGATTGTCCTAAGTGGATGAAGCACATGCTGAAAAAAGGTGAGGATATAATTACTTTTGTAGATGAGACCCTGTACTTAAGTTATTCTAAATCTACTTGGTGGATTGATTCAGGTGCAACTGTTCATGTTGCTAATTCTATGCAGGGTATGCATTCGAGTCAGATCCTGCAAAGAGGCAGAAGAAGCATTAAAGTTGTCAATGGAGTGGAGGCTGAAGTAGAAGCCATTGGAGATCTCCCCATCAAGCTACATGATGGCTTCGTACTTCACCTTCATGATGTCCTCTTTGTACCTAGTTTAAATAGAAACTTGATTTCCGTTTCATGCTTAGCAGATTGTGGATTTGAGTGCCATTTTGGCACTGAAAAATGTTTAATTAAGTTCAATAATAAGTGTGTTGGTCTTGCCTTCCGACAAGACAAGCTTTATAAGTTATCTATGCATGATGAGATCAATGTGTGTGATGAGAATGTATGTGAGACACCGAGTGTCCCCTCGTCTACAAATGAGAAAGGCAAGTGAAAGAGAATTGATAGCGAATCTTCGAAATTGTGGCATTGTCGTTTAGGCCACATTTCGAGGGGAAGAATAGAACGTTTAGTAAAAGAATCAATTCTCCCGCCATTAGAATTTTCAGACTTAGACCAATGTGTTGATTGCATTAAAGGCAAATACGTTAAGCAAATTAAGAAAGGCGCAAAGCGAAGCACAGGGGTGTTAGAGATTATACACACAGACATTTGTGGTCCATTCCCTGTGACGTCTGTGGACGGTTTTGATTCGTTCATCACATTCACAGACGACTATTCGCGCTATGGTTACATTTATCCAATTAAAGAAAAGTCAGAGGCATTGGATAAATTTAAGATATTTAAAGCAGAGGTAGAAAATCAACACAATCAGAAGATAAAAGTAGTAAGATCAGACCGTGGAGGGGAGTACTACGGTCGACACACCCCATATGGCCAAGCTCCTGGACCTTTTGCAAGGTTCTTACAGGAGAATGGCATAGTTGCTCAGTATAGTACACCGGGTGAGCCTCAGCAGAATGGAGTAGCTGAAAGAAGAAACTGTACCTTAATGGATATGGTTAGAAGTATGTTAAGTTACTCCACTTTGCCAGTAAATTTGTGGATGGAGGCATTGAAAACCGCCACCCACATTTTAAACAAAGTACCTAGTAAGTCAGTACCTACAACACCATATGAGCTATGGACGGGTAGAGAACCCTCCCTAAGATACATGTGTGTGTGGGGATGTCCAGCTGAGGCTAAAGTCTTTAACCCAAATATTGGGAAACTAGATCCCAAGACAGTCAGTTGCCATTTCATTGGCTACACAGAGAAGTCTAAAGGTTATCGTTTCTATTGTCCTAACAGACACACAAAGTTTGTGGAAACGACACACGCAGTTTTTCTAGAAACTGAGATGGTTAGAGGGAGCATGGTGCCACGTGAAATTGATCTTGAAGAGAAGTGGGTATATGTACCTACTCTGATGATTCAGGAACCAGTTTTCGTGCCACGTGTTGTTCCGACACCTGCAGTGGAGCCTGCTGTGGTGCCAGAACCTGTTGCTAGTTCTCCGGTGCAAACTATGAGTGAAAATCAGGAAACTGTTCTTCAGGATCCGACAGAGCCTATAGTTGCACAGGAAGAACCTGAACAGTCCCCAGAACTAGAAGTGCCAGCCATTGAGACCCCAAGAAGGTCTCAAAGAGTTAGAAAATCAGCTATCCCTAATGATTATGAGGTATATAATAGTGAAGAAGTTCACATAGAGGGTGATCCCGCTTCTTTTGAAGAAGCCATGAGCCGTCCAGATGCATCCAAGTGGAAGAAGTCATGGAGGATGAAATGAGATCTATGAGTGCCAATAAAGTTTGGGACTTAGAAGAAATACCTAAGGGAGCCAAGCTTGTAGGCTGTAAATGGGTCTACAAATTTAAGTATGACTCCGAAGGAAATATAGAGAAATATAAGGGACGACTTGTGGCTAAGGGCTTCACTCAAAGAGAAGGGATAGACTACAATGAGACGTTTTCACCAGTCTCTTGTAAGGATTCTTTTAGAATCATAATGGCATTAGTGGCGTACTATGATTTAGAATTACATCAGATGGATGTAAAGACGGCATTCCTGAATGGAGACCTATATGAAGATGTCTACATGACTCAACCCAAAGGTTTTGTTGTGAAAGGCAAAGAACATATGGGATGTCGTTTGAGAAAATCCATTTATGGCTTGAAACAAGTCTCAAGACAATGGAACATTAAGTTTGATGAGACAATTAAGAAATTTGGGTTTAAGGCAAACATTGAGGACAACTGTGTTTATGTAAAGTTTAACAAGGGGAAATTTATTTTCCTAATACTGTATGTGGATGATATCTTGCTTGCTAGCAATGATGTTAGACTAATACAGGAGACAAAAGATATTTTGTCCTCAAATTTTGATATGAAGGATCTTGGTGAAGCCTCATATGTTTTGGGCATTCAAATACACCGAGATAGAAGAAATGGGGTTTTAAGTTTATCGCAGAAGGCATATTTGGAGAAGATCCTAAAGAAATATAATATGCATGCGAGTAAAGCCACACCTGCTCCTATTCAGAAGGGCGATAAGTTTGGACTTTATCAATGTCCAAGGAACCAATACGAGATCGATCAAATGAAAGCGGTTCCATATGCTTCAGCAGTAGGTAGCTTACAGTATGCACAAGTGTGCACTCGCCCAGATTTAGCGTTTGTTACAGGAGTACTTGGAAGATACCAGTCTAATCCAGGTGCAGAGCACTGGATGATGGCAAAGAAAGCATTGCGATATGTGCAAGGCACAACAGGACTCATGCTAACATACAGAAGATTTGATGTCCTGGAGATAGTAGGATATTCAGACGCTGATTATGCGGGAGATAGAGATGATAGAAAGTCTACATCTGGATATGTATTCACTCTCGCAGGAGGAGCTATCTCATGGAGAAGTTCCAAGCAAGAGCTAGTTGCAACATCTACGATGTATGCAGAGTTCATAGCATGTAATGAGGCACTAGGACAGGTTATGTGGCTAAAGAAGTTTATCCCTGACTTGAGAATTGTGGATTGCATAAGAAAGCCATTGAGATTGTACTGCGACAATGCGCCAGCAGTATTTTATGCCCACAATAACAAGTCAACTAATGCTACCAAACCCATAGAAGTGAAGTTCTATGCGTTAAAAGACAGAGTCCAGGATCAAACTATAAGTCTGAAGCATATTAGTACGAAAGAGATGCTTGCGGATCCACTCACAAAAGGCTTACCACCCAGTGTGTTTAGAGAACACATTACCAGTATGGGTTTAAGGGAAAGCCTATGAATCCTGGATAGGCCTAGTTAAGATCCCTCAGAATGAATAACTGTATTGTGGCTGGTTAGTCTGATTGTCATTACGATTAAGATGACCCATGCTCGGTATGTTTGTCTGTGATGAAGTGGATACCCAGCGAGAGGCTGAAGTGCAAAAGAGTAAGTTGAGATCGAGAGGGAGAATGTTAGTTTGATCTCCACACCGACACGGCCCAAAGGCCGAGTCGGGCTCGACCTCGCGCCCTGGTCAGGGGCGCCCAATCGATCTATGGTTGGTGGGCCCCCGTCGCACAGTGCTATATAGAGGAGGTGGGGGTCACGGCTCGCGGTACGAGGTTCTCTGCGCCGCCACACACCCCACCTACAACCCTAGCGACCGAGGGAGCACTGGAGCGGCGGGAAGCACCACCATCGCCGCCGCGGACGTCCTGCTTCATCACCCGTACACGGTGCCACCGACCGCATCTACGCCGCTTCCCCAACGCCGCCTTCACCGAGCCGGCGCCGTCCCTGCCACCTCTACGCCAAGCTGAGGAAGCCCCTACTACCTCGACCGAAGAGATGGCCAACCCACCGGCAGCGCCTTCCTCCCTTGTTGATGGTCGGTGTTCCCCTACTCCCTTTCTTAGTTGTTGTCAGTCTCTGTTAGTGTAGTTGTTAGTCTCTGTGTAGTTGTAGTGTTGTAGATCTAGATCAAGTTCATGTCTTTTGTTAATCTAAAGTTGTTACCCGGCTAGATCTACTGCTAGAGATCCGTGTTTTAACACTAACAGGTTTTAGAATTAATTTGTTGCTTTCTTTTTTTTCTGAATAATAATGTTTCTGAAATCATTTTCAAAAAATGTTTTGGAATTCACTAATGCTGCCGTTTGATTTCAGGTTCCAGAGGGCTCGTGGGCGTGCCACTACTGTCGATGCATGTTGTGCATGGCAAATGATGATCAAGGCCTGTCCGCATGTCAACAATGCAGTAGCAAGTGTAAGCATCTCTCCTTCAATTCGTTGCCTCTCAAATTTCTGATGGTGTTCGAGTAACTGATTGCAACTCTTCTGCAGATCATCAGCACTGTCGTCCGTTGCTGAACAGTGGGCACGACATCGGGGCGTACTGCAGTGAAACCTGCAAGAAGGTGAGTCATTGCTGTTTATAGTACCTGTTATAGCACCTCCTTATTTTTTTAAAATTAAATTATCAGAGGACGTCCTTAATAATACCGTGGGTTTCATCAAGTGGACTCCACTGTAGAGTACGTGGGTCCCACATGGGTACGTGTGGGTCCAACATAAATAGGGTGCGGATCCCACATGGGTCCTGACCGAACAACATGTGGGTCCCACTTGGGCCAAAACTCAGGAAGGAGCTCCAAACCTAGCAACTTTAGTAGAACAGTAAAAAAATCATTTGTTCCTCTGAAATTTTAGTAAGTTTTATTCTTGTCGAACTGAATGGTCTGTTTACAAAACATTTTCAGCTGTCTGCTCAACTGTCAAATATGGTTGGCGTAACGAATCCGACTGAAGATGGTTTCTCATGGACCCTCTTGAAGATTCAGCAAGATGAACCGGTCGGTTCCCAAGACATGGTTGTTGTCCTTGAGAGCAATCTGAAGCTTGCAGTGGCGCTTGGCGTGCTCAATGAGTGTTTTAACCCTGTGAGAGATCGAAGAACTAAGATTGATATGCTCCATCAGGCTGTTTATAGCCTAGGGTAAGTTGACTCTCAGATCAACAGTTTGAACACTAAGGCTACGATAGGATCCAATTCTCTGTGCTAACCTTGATACATCTCATAAACAAAACTACTTAGTTTAATTTAATACTCTTACATATTGAAATGAAACCTGATTTTTATGTCACTAAGCATTTTGTCCTTCAACAGGTCACAGTTTAAACGTCTAAGCTATGAAGGATTCTACACCATGATTCTTGAGAAGGATGGAGAAATCATTTCAACAGCCTTGCTGAGGTAAATGATTTTAGAAGGATTAAGACTCTCCCTCTCTTTTTTTATCCCCTTGGTAAATTTCAGTAGATTTGTTAAACTACATGATTGGCTCTGTTTTTTGCATTCTTAAATTGTTTGTCACACACACACACACGTATTTTCCAAGGGATTTTCTTTCTGCTGTAAAGATACATAGTACGGCTGCCTTGTGTCTTTTCAGGTTCCATGGCAAAAAACTGGCGGAGATGCCTTTTGCGGCCACGCTGTTGACTTCCCGGAAACAAGGAGTGATGCGTCGTCTTGTCAATGCCGTCGAGCAGGTACACAATACTGTCAGTAGTAAGTGGTTGCCATTCATTATGGGCTGCCCTTGTGGTTAAAATTTGGCAGAAAACACATGAACGACGGTAATCAAATTGATCAGCTCAAGTCTTGGTTTGGTCATCAGGTGTTGGCGTCAGTGCAAGTGGAGGGGCTGGTAATACCAGCTATTGCTGATCTAGTGGACACATGGAAGAGATCCTTCCCCTTCATGCCTATGGAGCAAAAGTTCAGGGAGGAAATCAAGTGGCTGAACATGGTGGTGATCACCGGCACCACCGTGCTCTGCAAACCCATAGCCTTGCAGCAGCAACCATCACCTCCAAAAGGTACTGGAACCTCAGAGCAATTCGTCAGTTTCTGACTCTCTGCGTGCTGCTAACACTAACACATACGTTGTGCTGAACCTGAATCCAGTACCTACAAGTTCCGAGCCATGGTGGCGCAAGTACACGGAGCAGGAGGCGCCACTGACCGACGACGAGTTGGCGTTCCTAGAGCTGAAGTCATTCTGCAGCTTCACCGACCTCCTCACCGGCAACGTGTCCCTACACAAGCTTGTTGCCGGAGCAGCACCGGCCGGCGGGTGGTGTTCTTGCAGCGAGGAGAGTGCGATGGCCCTCCAGCCCACTGGCAGCGATAGTAATCTTCTCCATGGCATGAAGTGATGCAGATGGCTAGTTGTGCCGGAGCTCAAAAGATCGTGCACACAATCTAGTGTACTTGCTGTCAGTTCCTATTTGCACCTGGAGATTCTGTAGGTTGTGGGGAGCATCCCGGCCCTGTGAATCTGTGATTGGTTGGAGATGATGATTCCCCATCGAACGGTTGGACATGAGTTATTGTTCGCTGCTCCGGCTGCATTCATGAGTTTTCAGACAAGATTTGTGCTCATGCCACACAAATTTGCCTCCGAGGTGTTGCTAGTATTATGGAGCATTATAGTTTGAATCATAGTCGTCCGGGAAGCATGTTTGTGAGGGAAACACGGTTCTCTAGAGACAATTATTTAGGGACGGAGGGAGTAGTTTGTTTTTTTTTTCGAAATAGTATTATAGTTTGTTGTTCGAGTTATTATGGGCAGGTGTAGCGTCGTTGTTCATGTGATTTTTAGCTAACTGAATAGAAAAAATATCGCAGCAAATATTTCAGTTAGTTCGTTACCATATCCTTCAAATTCATTGGGTGTTCGACAGCGACGAGCGGATCGGCCCGTCGCGCGCGGCGGCGGCTGTGGCTCGCGTCAAGCACAGTACCGGGTGGCTCCCGGCGTTCCCGGTGCTGCACGAGCTGGATCCGAGCCAGCGAACAACGATGGCGCCCGGCTGGGGATTCCTGACTGCTCCTACTGGTACGTTTTGAGCGCTGCGCTCACACTCTCTGATTATAACTCTGGTCGCTCCCAACCTGGCGCGACGCGATCGGATAAGAGTTTGTACATGCGCATATATAAATTTCTACTTAATTGGGTTAATTCAGTAGCTCATTCTCCAGCTTAGCGGTCCCCTACGGAATTAACTAGCAAAAATCCTTGAGCAAATTACTACCACATGGTACAACAGTTCATTTTAGCGAGCGCTCTTTCGGTCAGACTTTGGAAAGTTCCATAAAACGCACCGTATGCAAGTATGCAAATGTCTGTCTAGGATTTTTAATCTTGGTGATGGAGCTGTAGCCTCACAGCTCGCTATCACTATAGTAAGAGTTGGGTTTTTTTTTGGTCTTGCTTGGTGAGTTTGTTGATGATGCCCCCCCCCCCCCCCCCCCCAAAAAAAATGTTGATGATGAACCCAACCAATCTTACGAAGTTCATGGGGCTTTCCACAGTTTTCTTTCTTCGTGTGAATTAACTAAATTCAACAAAAACAATTCGAGCGGTCATTACAAATTAGTTAATATATTAGTAACAAGTTCTAGCAACTCTCTAATTAAATCATAACATGTGTTAAAATTATTTAAAATTTCGAATCCACAAACTTAATTTTATTCTTTCATTAAAAACACAATAATCATTAAAAATAAATTGTACTAAATTATTTCCATCCATATATCAGAATTTTTTTTATATTATTTTTTTTCTCTATTTTGCAAAAATAAATGGTCCGCCAGAAATTTTGCAAAACTATACATCTGCCGCCGTGGCCCACGGCCAGACGTGGGCCCGTAGCGTGCGACGGACATACCGCCGTAGCCCACGGCGGTAGGGACATACTGCCATGGGCTGCGGCGGCAGGTCCTAGCGCCGTGGGCCATGGCGGCAGCAGGCCTGGTACCGCCGTGCCCCACAGCGCTAGGAACTAGCTGCCTATATAAGGCCGAAATTCAGCCGAAAATGTCATAATAATTCGAAAAAAAGAAAGAGAGGGGGAAGAGGAGGAGGTGGTGAAGGTGCGAAGCTCTGCCGGTTTTTCGTCTCGTTAGAGGTAATACTCTGGTACTTAATAGTTTGAACTGTGATAATAGTAAAAATATAGTTTTAGTGTAGACCTGCTTAGTAAAAATATAGTTTTAGTGTAGATGGATTAGTAAAATTATAGTTTTAGTGTAGCTCTGAGTAGATATATTTTGTAGTTGCAGATCCACTTGTTAATAGCATATTTTTTTCATGTTGTCAGACATGTCGGATGTAGTCAGTGTCAAGTTGTATTTCGGTAATAGGCAGATTAGATATGGTGAACATGAAGTTGACTTGTCAGAATTTAATTCGGTTGACTATGTGATTAGAAGAGCAGCCGAAAGAACTTGGGGGTCCATTACCAACTTTTTTTATAGGGCATTCCATGTAGATGCAGAGCAACATGACTTGTCCATTATGGCTCTAATCAACAGGAGTGAGTCAGTATATTGGGAGCTTATGCCACTTCAAGGCACTGAACATTGGAGGAGTTATATCAAAACAGCATGTGAAATTGGTTTGCCTGTGATGTTGTTTATCCAAGTTGTTCATAAGGCTAGGTCTAGTAGTCAAGTGCATGAGGAGGGTAGTGCTGCTCACCAGGGTGAGGCTGAACTACAAGCAGGAGATGGTCCTGCAACTGAGCCACAAGAAGGAGATGGTGCTGCCACTGAGGCAGAAGAAGGAGATGGTGACACACCCTTTGAGACCCGTGGTGAAATTGACGAGGGGGAAGTTAATGAAGAAGTACTCAGGCAGTACGAAATGGAGGCTGATGAGGATGAACGTGGGTTGGAAGAGGACTCCTCAGATGATGAGGATGACCCGCTAGTTACAAGGGACTGGGACAGTTACAATTTCTCACAGCTATCTGTCAATCCTGGTGAGAATGTGTCCTGGGAGTATAGAGACAATCAGGTTTCTGTTGGCGCCATGTATAAGAGTGCAGTAGAGGTGAAGGATGCAGTGAAGAGGTGGGCCACCCTTACTCTACAGAGAGAGTTCAGGGTAGTGAAGAGTTCTCCACACATATATGATGTACAATGTGTGAAGCCTAACTGTCCTTTTCGAGTGTATGCTTCCAAGGGCAAGTGAAAAAATTACTAGGAGATCAGATCTGTTGTGGATCACACTTGTGTACTTGAGCAGCTAGATGCAAGCCATCGTAATTTGTCAATCGGTTTTGTGGCCAGCCAGATGTTTGCTAAGATTGTGGAAAATCCTGCTTATGAGCCCAAGTCCATTATCTTGACAATTGAGGAGAAATTTAGGTTCCTGATAAGTTATGGTAAAGCATACATGGCGAAGAAGAAGGTTTTGGAGATGAGGTGGGGTACTTACGAAGCATCCTACGACAATCTGCCTCGATTGCTGAACACAATTGCCACGCTAAATCCTGGTAGTTATTATGATATCAAGACTTATAATCTTGTATCAAGGCCAGGGAAGCAAGTCTTGCAGCGGACATTCTTAGCATTGGGTCCCACTATTGCTGCATTCAAACAGTGTCGACCAGTCATTTGCATAGACGGCACATTCCTAACAGGAAAATACAAGGGCACAATCCTTACAGATGTGGCTGCAGATGGCAACAATCAGTTGTTGCCATTGGCAATTGCTTTTGCAGAGGGAGAGAATTGTGACAGTTGGTATTAGTTTCTGGAGAGATTGAAGCAGATGGTGGTGGGAGATGTGTCAGACGTGTGTGTGATACACGATAGACACAAAGGTATTTTGTAGGCCATTAATGACATCAAAGAAGGTAGTAAAGAACGTAACAGAGCAGCACAATGGCCAGATGTGCATAGCAGGTGGTGCATGAGGCATATGGGAGCAAACTTTCATAGCCAGTTCAAGAACAAAGAACTTACACAATTGTTCAAGCGCTTATGTTCGACCAATCAGGAGAAAAAAGTTCTACGAGCTATGGCAAAAATTAGATGATCTGACGAAGAAAGCATCAGAAGAGATAGCTAAGAAGTCAATAAGTAATGAACCCGGGGAAGAGCCAGTTTCTCTAGAGGACGTGGGGCTAGATGCTCCAAATGTCAGAAGGTGAAGGGGACGTGCTGTGAAGACCTTCAGCCAGTAGATTCAGAATGAGCCTAAGGAGAAATGGTGTCTCCTGTTTGATAAGGGAGGTGTGAGGCATGGGATAATGACAACAAATTTTGCTGAGGTCTACAACGCTGTTTTGCGTGGTGCCAGAGCTCTCCCTCTTGTTGGCATCATTGAGTTCTTCTTGTACCGCACAATGAAGTACTTTTTTGAGCGTGCTACTGCAGCACATGCAGCTATGCAGGACTGTCAGAAAGTGTATTCAACATGGATGACTGAGTACTTGACCACAAAACAGAAGGCTACTCTTGCTCACAGAGTTTACCCACAACCTCTACGTCGTGATCCTGGCGAGGAAGTTCAGTGGAAATATCAGATAAATTGTCAGTTCAAATCACAAAAAGCGAATGGTGAAATAACAAGACAAAAAACAGTTATTGGGAATCAGACATGCTCATGCTCTTGCCAGAAGCCACTGCTGCTACACTACCCCTGCTCACATGTGATCGCTGCATGCCTTGCAACAAAGAATAACCATTAGGGTCGCTACATGTCTAAATACTTTTTTGAAGCAAACCATTCTAGACACTTGGAACCACACTATTGAGGGTTACCTGCATCTTGGAACTTTCACTCAAGACCCCAAAGACAGTGCGTTGTACATACCAAATCTAGATCCAACCATGTGCCAAGGTGTCGGTCGACACAAGAAGAAGAGGATTAGGAACAACATGGATGAGGCTGAAGCTGGACCTCCGGTGCAGATATGCTCTAAGTGCAATAATCCAGGACACTCCTACAAGAAATGCACCGAAGCATCTTACTTTTCCACTGCCACTTCTCCAGCACCTTCAGGTAGTGCACGTGGACGTCGTTCCCATCGCTACAACGAAGGAATGCAGTGATCGTACTTGTTTGTGCTACCGTGTTGTAATATTTGAAATACTTATGCATGTTATCGTCTTGTAATATTTGAACTATTTCATTTGGCAATGTCTTGTAATATTTGAACTTATGCATGTTATCATGTTGTAATAATTGAACTACCTTTTCATTTGCTTGTTGTTTTTCTTCTTGCCGTCAAATTTATTATCATATCCTGTTATGTATTATTCTCTAATTTCAAATGAAACATGTAATGAATTATCATATTTCTCATCTTTTTTGTAGGCTTTCAATGGCTTCCTCGGGTCCTGAGTTGGACTTGGAGTTGCTCACCAATAGGAAGGACAAGGTTGCGGTGTCAAAGGGGATCCACACTCCTATGTGCTACTGCGGTGACAACTGTAAGCTTGTCAAGTGCAACGTTCTCAGGTATTGCTACGGGATGAGGTTCTTCATGTGCGTGAACTACGAGCATGACCCCCTCCCACCATGTCGTAATGTTAGACCAAAAGTAAGAACAAACTGCATTACTAAATAAATAATATGTCATTGCTATTTTATTATGTGCTAACTTGTCTTTGAAAAAAAACTCCACCACCTCTCTGTGATTTTATGCAGTGGCTAGATTGTGAGCAGTCCGAACAAGACAAGCGTTACGTCGAGGCGATGGGTCGTTCAGCACGTGAGAGGTGGCAAAGGATGGTTGAGGCAGAAAAACAAGAAGAAAAGCGTAAGGAGCAGCAGGAGGAAATTCGCATTCGCCGGGAAATCAAAGAACATGAAGCGGTCGCGGCCAGACCTGAGCATTCCACGGGCCGGGCCGGGTTCGGGCCTGGCCAAAAAAACCTGGGTTTTTCGGGCTGAGAAAATCCTGCCCATGACCGTCCCATGGGACGTGTCGGGCCTCAGTTTTCGGGCCGGGCTCGGGCCGGGCCCGGGCTTGGGCGGACCGCCCGCGCATTTTATAGTGTAAAGTAACTAAAAACAGCATTTCGGGCCGGGCTCGGGCCAAAAAATTTTTTCGCGGGCTTCAAGATCTCTGCCCACGCCCGTCCAGTAAGGTTCGTGGGCGGGCCTGGCGCGGGCCGGGCCCGCGGGCCGGGCCAAAAATGCTCAGGTATGGTCACGGTCCGTGAAGCAGATAGAGAGAGGAAGAGGGAAAGAGATCGCCGGGCTAAGGAAGCTGGGCCGGATGCTATGAGGAAGGGGAAATACCCCCGTTGTACCCAGTAGACGTAGAGTACTAGACGCCGAGTGCTACTGTATCCATAAAAAATTATGATTTCATTTCATCATTCTCTAGAGTCGGGTTGTATCTCTAAGAACTTGATTTCAGATGCATTTCAGATGCAAACAGTAAAACTCGTACTAGGGTGTGTTTTCTGTGAGTCACTGCACCAAACAGTGAACACATAGGATGTGTTTTCTGTGAGTCACTGCACCAAACAGTGTACCTAGTACTAGGGTGTGTTTCCTCCGAGTCACTGCCCGTTTTTCTTGCCCCGGATCGAATAGCTCGCCGTCCAGTCTGCTTTATTGCCTACATATATGTGAGCACTATTCTCCAGTGTCACTTCACAACACAACAAGCACCAATGAGTTCCTGAACTGGGGATGATGATGACTCCCTCGGTCCAGCACTGTAGAGCCAGCAAGATCCAGAGTTCAACAACAATTTTCTAGTCTTAGATAAGAGAGATTTCAAATCCATGCGTGATGTTAGAAAGTACGCACCAAATCAAACGGTGAACTGACCAAGGTGTGCACACGGTGAGTTCTGTGTGATGCAGGTTTACCAGGGATGGAACAACTCTGGTCGACGCTTCTGGCATTGCTCACGAGCATGGGTAAGCAAAACTCCTTGACCTCTGTCCTTCATCATTTTATGATTTACTAATGTAATCACGGTTTCTGCAGTACTCCGACTAACCAGATGACTGCGGTTTCGTGTAATGGGTGGATCCCCCAGCTATTGACCCGTATCAATAGTACATCAACTACCTCGAGGATGTTGTCATCTTCAACCTGAGGCAAGAGCTCGCGTCGGCATTGGCTTCTCCAGATCCGACATCTTCCAACGACGACGACGGACCGGTGACCGAACCAATGGTGGTGAAGACGAACACCGGGTGTGAGGACGAGTTCTGCTGCTGTCCGTGCCACGAGAAGAAGGACAACACTCCACCAGCAACTCCACCCCCGCCACCGTCTGATCCAACTCCACCCCCGTCGGGGTACTACATGCCCTCCCAGCACTCCGGCGGGTCTATGATGTCCGGGTTCTCCGGGTACTATTCGTACAACTAGACTACAAATGTTGTAATCGTTTATCTAAATTCCCTAAGGCACGTTAGGACTAGCAGCGGCACAAAGTTAGGGTACTTGTGTCGTACGTGCCATTGCTTGTTTCTGTAATTCGTCGTTAAGTATCAATGGTTCGTCGTTAAGTATCAATGCTTCAAAAAATTGAAATTTACAAAAAAAAATCCTACCGCCGTAGGGCACGGCGGTAGGTCCATACATACCGCCGTGGCCTACGGCGCTACCTGGAGGCCACGTTGCCGCCTGGCGGTAGGCTCCTACCGCCGTGCGGCACGGCGGTAGGTCCCTAACGCCGTAGCCCACGACGGTATGTGCCCTTGTCAGTGGGCCACGGCCCCTGCCGCCGTGCCGCACGGCGGTAGGACCCCTACCGCCGTGGGCCACGGCGGCAGATGTATAGTTTTGCAAAATTTCTGGCAGACCATTTATTTTTGCAAAATAGGGAAAAAATATATAAATTTTTTTCCCATATATCATACTATAAGTGTCAGATATTTGTCAATCACTTGTATAATTTGTATATCAAAACTTTAAGTTCTACCATGTGACTTTAAAAAAGATTGTGCACAACGTCCAAATGGCAATAAAGAAACATCGGATATTCATATTCTTATAGCCATCATACAACTGCAGATTTTGGTTCGCCATCCTCAAAGGGGAAAGAAGCCACAGGTCCATCTTCGTATGCAAATTCTTAAAGGTTGTCTTCATTTTTGGTGCGTTTGGAGGCACACACGTTGACGTTGCATTGAGACACAGATGACTGCCGACGAGGGAGGGCTAAATATGGATGCAGCGACCGTTGTTCTCGTGGTCATGAGCAGCCAGTGCTCCCACGGGTTGGGTGAGAAAAACAATTCGTTTTTGGCAGAAACACTCTCCAAATTACGATTTTTATGGATCCACCTCCTATTCAGTCAGTCAATTAGATGACGGGTGGGTCTGACGTGAAGGGTAATGCGGACTCGAATTGGGTGAGAAACGTTTTCAATTATTTTCGATCTTTATAGTACGTGTGTATAGACTTTTCAACCGACATCTCATCTCATTCATGCTGAATGTGCTTTGTGCTGCTTCCACCATTCCACGCCACCTCTCGCCATCGTCCAACACCAGGTGGTCCCGTACCCTTTCACGTATATTTTTTATTTTGGCATTTATTTTTAGTCATAAAAAAATTAAGCAAATTTGTACCGAAAGAACTTGTGAAACATATATAACTTATATATTTCCTTTTTTGAAAAATGTCTTTTTTTTGAAAATTTTACTTCCGGCAACTTTTTATTTTAAAAACAATATAACTTATACATATAAGTTCGACACATAAGTTCGAACTAAAAACCTTTATCACATAATTTTTAAGCACAATTTTAATGGCGTGTATAATTTGTATGCACAATTTTTTGAAGAATGATTTATCCACATAACTTTTTTTTAAAACATCAGCTTTTACATATGATATTTTTAAACACAACTTTGATGGCGTGCAAAACTTATAATATGCATAATTATTTTTAAAAATAACTTATACGCATAACTTTTGAAAATATCAGGTTACATGATATTTTTAGGTTGATATTGTACGGAACTTATGAGTACAACTTGTACGCACAATCTTTTGAAGAATGAGTTATACACATTTTTTTCAAATATCAGTATACATGATATTTTTTAGCAACTTATGCAAGTAAATTTATACGCATAGTAATTCTTAATTAGTACAAATTGCATTTTGGTAAATAAAAGTAGAAAAGAAAACAAAGAAGAACAAAAAAAAGGACGGAAGCCCATCTAAGCAGAAGGGCCCGATCCCCAGTCGCGCGCCAGGAAGAGGTGACTTTTTTTTTTTTTTTTTCGGGTTCAGGAACAGGTGACTTTGCGCATGCGTACTCCTCCTAGATGCAAGGAAGAGGTGCTCGTCGGCGGTTGTTTGTCTCCTAATATTTAGGATTTTGTTTTCTCTCTTCCTGCTGTGCGTTTCCGTGCTGATAATTCTACTCGCAGCATATATACTCGATCTCCTCTCCGGCCGGCCGTCTACTACTCAGACCACAGCACGCAGCTAGCTAGCACCTCTGCACAGAGCACAGCATTGTCCTCCTCGTTGTGTTCCAATACGCGCGAACTCGCCGACGGGGGATTGACTGCATGTCGGATCCCGACGATAAGAAGCTCGCGGCTCCGGCGACCCAGCCACCGCCGGGCTCTGCCAACTCCGGTACGTGCTGTGAAAAGCAACTAGGCAAGCCGCAAGCCCCCCGTTCCCGTCTCTCTTGATCGATGTTTTCTTAGGGGAGCTCTTCATCTACCCATCATCTATACATGTTTGTTTTATGGAATTTTTCGAAGTTTCAGTCCCCTGGTTGTATTGATTTTTTTTATGAGATGATGTGCCGCATTCGAAGCATGCACGCCATATTTCTAATACTGGGCTCGAATTGAAATGGCCGATCGAGCAGGAGGATGGAAGCCGGCTCCGTGCGTGGTCCTTTCAGAGGTCTTCAACACGGGGACTATACTGCTAAACAAGGTTGCCATCGACTCGGGCACGTTCGTCTTCTCTTTGCTCTTCTACCGCAGCATTTTGGGCGCCATCTTCACCCTGCCTTTTACCCTGTTCTTCGAGAGGTCAGGATGTGTCCCCTGCATTTCATTTGTACCAGCCTACTGTATTGTTTTTCTTTTATGGAAGTAAACCACGGATTACTGCATGTTAACATTGACTTGAATAAATGCCAATTCTGCAGTGGGAAGTGGAAGGACCTGGACAAGAGGGCTCTTGGATGGCTCTTCCTGAATGCACTTGCCGGGTATCTGATGCACTATCCTATATGGTCCTTTGCACTAGCAATATGAACTTGATTCTTCCGAGTCCCTTTGCAATGACTCCATAATTCTCCTTAACCTCACAATTTCCACCCGTTTTGATCTTTGTTTATGCACGATCAAAATGAAATGCTGGTTTTTGGACCGACTAGATTGGGGGAGCATCGGAGCCAGTTCGATGACGTCCAAAGACGGGCGGCGGGTTCCGCTGTTCTTAAAGATCCCCATGGCTTCCACATCCTCTTCGAATTTCTTCTGTCTTGTCCCTTCTATCATGTTGGCCGTCGTCTTCTTCAGAGTTCAGAGTGATTTTCATCTGCAGCTAAGCGGCGCGCCACGAGGCACGAGCTAGCTACCCTTACTACACAGAACAACCGAGATAGAGCCTAAGCTAGGTGCCTCCAACCCTTACTACACAGGACAACCGAGGTAGAGCCTAGGTGCCTCCAATGCCTCGATCCGAAGAACTAGCTAGATAGAGTTCCAAAAGAACGCGACATGAGCCACAAGTAGAATAGGCACGCAATAGCATGATGCTGATGCAACTTACGATGTTGTTGCTGTGTTTCTGGATCAGATTTCTCCTGAATTCAGTCTTGATCGTTCACCAGAGGTTGCACCTAATGACATTACTAAACTTTTCCAAAACGTTCACGTGAGAAAAATTTACATGAAGTCTACCATAGCCCCTTGAAAATCAGGGCCCGGATAGTTAGCTCTAGGTCTTCCAGTTAAAAAACAACGTCGGTGAAGACGTGTAGGTGCACTATTACGTGGTAGGGATTGCAATTTTTCTTGTATTTTTTCCTCAAACTCAAAGGGGGAACTTTGCTTCTTATCTTTTTTCTTAAGGATCCACGAATCAAATGATATTTTTTTTCCTAATTTCCGCCGCTTCTTCTCCCTCTGAATCAAACTTTTTTTTTTGCCATAATGTGCCTTTCCTATTATTACCAAGTATATGGTTCTAATCCTAGATGGAAAAATAAATAGAAAAAATATAAAAAAAGGCAGATCCTCCTTCTTCATCAAGATTAATGAGTTATACTTCCGTGGCATCTTGGGAAAGAAAGCACTTGCTGCAAAGTTTCTGTACAAATCAAACACTCAATATAGACTTTTATTTGTCTCACATGCGCAGAAAACGTCAGGAGAGCTCTAAACCACACATTGTCTACCATAGTCTGGTGTTTTTCTTTTGTTGACAGCCTTAACCGAATTAGGATGTTGAGAGTACCTTTTTCTGTGTATTCGATTCAGAAGAAATGATGGTTATGGTGTATTGACAGTGATATCTTTAATTTATCAGATACTCCTCGCCCATGGCCCTGTACTACTACGGGCTACGGGACACAGCTGCCTCATATGCCGTGATCTTCGCAAGTATGACTCCCCTCGTCACTTTCGTCCTGTCCATACTGCTTGGGTAAACACCATTCTCCTCTAATATAAAACACTTACAATGCAACAACCTTGTCCTTGAATAGTTCTTGAATTAACAAATTTCGCCAGTTGATGAAATATGTGATCACCATATACTGTTACCTTACAGCTTACAAGATTAAAATCCGCATGTCTTTTTCATAAACCTAATAATCATTCTTGTTGAGTTGAAATTATATCACTCAAGCATCTAGAGGTGCATCCCTGCTAAAGTCAGTGAATTTGGTCAGTATGTATTGGTTTGCTTTCTGCAGCATGGAGAAACTGCACCTCAAATCCAAAGAGGGCAGTTCAAAGGTAACTGGAGTACTAGTTTGCTTTGGTGGAGCCCTAGTGATAAGTCTCTACAAAGGAAAAGTTCTGCTGCTCTGGCATGCAATTGTAAGAGCAGGCCATTCCAATGCAGCTGCTGGTCAACACCATTTGAGGGGCACCTTGCTTTTGTTGGGTAACTGCATATGCTATGCATGTTGGTACCCCATACAGGTACATACATTGTAGCTGGTGTATTTTCTAGGTATTTCCTTGCTGGTTATTCTCTAGGTCTTCCATTGTACTCTGAACCCATGCTGCCCACCTTCTAATTTTTCCATCAACACGCATACCATAATACTAGTGTTTATTCTAATTCTTCTTGGGTCTTCAATTTAAACAATTGAGATCTGGCTGGTAATAACGTATAAATACAATGTTTTAGGTCAAAGTTCTAGGCTTATACCCATGGAAACATTGGTCTTCCGTGGTGACCTGTTTTTTCGGGGGTCTGCAAACATTTGCCATAGGAATAATCATGAGAAGGGACAAAGTTGCCTGGCAATTAGGATGGAATTTTCAACTACTCACCATCATCTACTCAGTGAGTCTTCTTAGAATGTATAAAATGTTTTTTTCCAGAATACTGTGAGGAATTCTTTGCTATCATATACAATGTCATGACTTTCACGTGTACGTGATCTTATCATGCCACAACTTACTGCAGACCGTTTTATTTTTCATGCAAAATCAAGCAACACTAATATTCACGTGATTATTACCTGGCGAATTCAGCATTTACTGAAGCTAGCAGATATGGGCATATACAAGCTAATTGTGAACACTTCAAATATGCAGAACTTACCTATGAGAACCCTATGGTTGAGAACTATCAAAGAATACCACTGGTGACTTGAAATATTCAAAACGCTTGCCTCTAGAAATTTTGAACCTAACAGTTTATTTCATTTGGAACTGCAGGCTGCACTTGGCACAGCAGCCAAGTACTGGTTGAATCTGTATGCTGTGGAAAAACGAGGCCCTGTGTACCCACCAATGTTCAGCACATTATCTGCAGTGTTCATCATAATTCTAGGAACACTATTACTAGGAGAGAGCCTCACTGTTGGGAGGTAAGTGAACAATTACATACCAGTTCCTTGAAGTTGCCATGTTTGTACCTTTGCTCATACTCCAGTAGATTTAATAACTTTCTTACTAAAAGGCAGCAGAGTTGTGATATTTTTGTTGAAACAACATCATATCCAATTTACACAGCTTACAAAACTATATATGGGTTTTTTTCTAAATTGGTAAGGGTATTTAACTATTAGAATGTTGATATTTTATATCCATTTTAACTTTTATCTGATGCTTCTAAGATCCAAGAAAGTGCTAACATTATATTAGTAGTCAAGAAGCATTACTGGTTTCAAGCTATACATAAAGGTGCAAAACGAATATTTGGCATAACCCACCCTAACTAGATTGAAGAGGACAAAATCCAATTGGATGATGGTGCCTTGTAAATGTAACATACCCACTGTGCACAAAATTCTAGTGCCATCTTGACTTCCTGAAAGACTCTTTCAGCTGCCACTCATGACTAGAAATTTTCTCATGTTCCTTTGATCCATGTCTACCAAGCATACAAGAATCATTATGGAAAGTAATTCTTTATGCTTATCACGTGTTAAGGAGATCATTTTTGTTTAATACTTGGACTTTGTATTAAAAAAATGTACTTTCTGTATATAATTGCAATGTCAAACATGAAAGAGAGGGCTTGCAGATGTGCAGGTTGCAACAGGCAATATATGGGGTTTGGGGTTGAAAACACGGAAGAAATGCACATAAGAATATATCTACTCAATCAGTTTTATGCCATAACTGATACAATTTAGTGTTTTGTCGCAGTTTGTTGGGCAGTTTCCTGGTTTTGTGCGGCCTTTATATATATCTCTATGGAAAGTCCAAGGAACCACAGGCGAAGATTACATCAGGATCAGTGGACAAGGAGCTCCAGGTGTGGCCTATGCGAGGTTCAAAGAGTGAAGATACAACATCTGGTCCTTGATATGGCGAGACTGACCGTGGGTGTCAGCTCTGGTCAATTAGGGGAAAGTATTCTAGAAGACTGATTAAAACCATATTTGCATAGTGGTTTCCTAGCGATAAAGAAATGATGTATGACAGATCTATGTCGTCCAACTATAGCTATGATATGCGCCTACCACTCTAGATTGAGTGGACTCGGCTTGAACAAGCTCCAACTAGCTATAGTACCGAGTACATTTGTTCCCTTCTAAGGTGTTGGGCTGCTGTTCCATGCTGATAAATAAGAGTGTACATAAAAGTTGTATACAGAGCGCAAGTGGTGTACTAGGGAAGGGAACTAATTACAGGTTTCGGGGAGAAACAGCTAGCACTGCTAAGGAAAAAAGGAAGGTAGCTTAGATGGTGATGTTAAGTGCAATTTGGAGGCTCCAGCTGACATCCAAAGGGTTAGCTGATCTTTGACAATTTGTGACACCACTATGCCTCTACTTGATGAAGATCCTCGCATTTCTTCAATTCAAAATCCACCACAACTTCCACGCTTATCTGAATTGTCCCCTACAACAGATGTAGAATTGATTTCCATGTCTGGAAAGTTGGGTATGGATCCCTAGGGTGTCCTCCATCATGTGCCTCCTTAGTTGGGGCTTGGGGGCTTTGGGCCTAGCCTGTGTGCTATTCCCTCATAATCGTAGCCTACTCTTGGCATGAAAAATACCTAGACACCATCTTCCCCCTGATCACCCTATCCAACTATGCCATCACTACCCCACACCATCCCTCACCAACCTCTCTGTCCGAGATGCTGCACCCCCCCCCCCCCCATCTCGTCTGCTGCTGACACCAGGTGAGGAGCCACTGCTCCCTTGTGCCACCCATACTATGATGTTTGCGTAAACAACCTTCGTTATTGAACCCAAGCAAACTTAGAAAACATCAGACCTGTAAGGGATATCCTTAGATTGATATGAAGGTGGTCCTAGTTATGTGAGTTGTGACATTCTAACTGAAATTAGCCAAGTACCTTATTAGAACATTAGTTTCTACTTTACTTTTTGCAAATAGTTTGACCACATGGAGATGATCCTAGTTTTGTGATGTCACATTCTAACTGAAGTGGATCATAACTTCGTAAGTCCAAAATCAGTTTCTACTTTTTTGGGGGGTAAACTAGCACCCATACAGCAACCATTAAAGGGAAACACATACCGGGATTTAGCATACAGCAGCAGCAAGTATTCCAAACATAAATAAGTTCACTTCAGGAATGCAAAGTACTGGGTGTTAATCTGCATGGAACTTTGTATAATAGGCAGCAACACCTAATAATAAGAGTGGCATCCATGTTAATGGGGGAGACAAGGCTACTGGTACCATTCCATAAGCTGACATTAGCTTTGAACAAAGCTGCAAGAAACACAAATCTATATCATCAACACTAATATTTGAAAAACAGTATTATTAGAAAAATTGAGAGAAACGCACCTTCAAATGTATTGCTGCAGTTATCAAGCATGTAAGTAGAAGAGCCCTCCTTGTCCAGCTACCACAAAACTGGATCATCATGGACACCATCTTGTTGGATATTAGTAAAGCCCTTGCGGCAACTGGCAGCAAACATGCCGACTCAGCATGCACATTTGCTGACTCAGTAGAGTATTCTATTCTTCTGCTGCACCACAAATACGCAATAGCCTTTTCTGCAAACAGGCCATATATAAGGACTATTACAGGGACAACCACCAGATATAGGAATGGTAGTGTGATGACAAGCACATCTGGGTTGCTCAGTTTGTTGCCGGTGAAGTCCCCATTGTGAAATGGCATGCTCCATCCAGATAAGTACATTTGAGCAATTTCTCCATCTTCAGATGTTGCGCGACCCCAAAACCATGGCATTTCGATGAGCCAGAGAACATATATTACTAGACAAAGCCAGATAGGCTTACTCCTTGTGCCCTCTATTAAAAACCAGATCAACCAAAAGTAAACTTTACTCTGCTGGATAGGGGATGACAGAACAGACACAGCCCACCTTTGATATGATGAACTTCTCCTAACAAAACGATACAATAGTTTGGGGGTGAATAGCAATACAGTGGTGAAGCCTATATTACTCCACAAAAGGACTTGATACATGTCTTCCCACTGGACTTCAAAAACTAGATAGTTGAGCCATGAGCTTGTGGGAATAACCATCTTACCCTCAACTGAAAATGGCCTCTGCTCACTTAAAGTTTTTACACCATGAGAATCAAGAACAAACACCTGCAACCAGTAGCGAGTAGGGGATGGACTTCTGTAATTTTCAGCATTCCATTTGGCATGGAAGAAAGGTCTGTGAGCAGAACTGGCAACAAGCTGCAGAGGTATCTCCTCAACAACCTTAAACTCATTATGAGAGTCAAAGACTCTAGCACTCACATTACGGATAACTTGATGAGAGAAAACAAGGACATTTATATCATTTCTTATTGACCCCTTTTCTGATTCCAACATATTCATACTTCTTGAATCTGTTGGGTATGTGACCAATATGGAAGTTTTGAGTGCTTGTTTCAATGTGTGATCTATGAAAGAGACTGCACCACCATCTATTGCTAAAATCCTCATCAATCTGGAGTCCTTCCAGTCTCCAAGTTCCCATTCCCAAAAGCTTGACTTGTGACCTTCTGGTGTTCTCATTTCATGATACCTCCAAAGCTGCTTACTAACTTTTGCATGCAGATGGCCACATAGGTATGCTGAAATTGACTGCCTTGCAAACACACTTTCATATCGCTGGCCTTTTTCAGATGATGCAGTGAATGACATAGGGTAATGTCCGAAAACAACTTTCGTAACTGGACCATTGGAATGATTCGTCGAGTACTGAAGCTCTGAATTTACTGCTTCTATCCTTTTATCAGTTGGATGACCAAAAAGATTTGCAGGAAAACGAATGCCAACACTCATTGTATCATCAATACCCAAAAATTGGTATCTTCTATCTCCCTACAGTGCCTTTTAGGACAAAATTTAGTTTCAGGCAGGGCTTGTTAACATAATCATGAAAATACAAATGCACAACTAGTCCCAAAGTATGTTTCATAACTGGCATTGGATATTTCACATTTAGTACACAAAATGGTGACACTGAAAATGGGATAACTAGTCAACAATGTTCAATATTCATGATATGCCAGTAAATATGTTAAAGTTCACACCTTGAGACAGGAAAGGATCATAAGTTTAGCTGAAATTTGATGACTACCCATTGGATTTGAGAACAGAATGGTGCTTCCCGATACCTTGAATAAATTCAATGATGATAAACAGTAAGAGCTGACACAGGGATAAGTCGTACCTGAAGCAATATACTACTGATGGTGCTTAATCGCTTAAGTTGTGAGTTAACGCCATAAGTTGAGAAGAAGTCCAACTTTCCTCCTCTATATGGCACTCCATACGTATCATGATTGCCTCTAATATCAAATATCCTGCTCTTATCAATACCACCTCTTCTGACAATTGCATCAATAGTTTTCTTGTAGGTAACCCATTCGTATTCATCTTGTCTTGAAGTAGTTCTTTGCTGATTCTTGGCATCTTATTAGCATGACAACGAAGAAGTGAAGTTAGAGTATGCTAATAAGAGGTCCATAAAACTACAATAAAAGCAATACAGGTCAATCAGATTAATCATGTGTGTGTGCTTTCTGCTTATCCTATCAGCTTATTATTCTCGGGGCCTTTCTATCTACAATAATTGCATATACTTGGTGCTATTAAAAGCTCTCTTATGAATGGATGCGCAAAAATGTAAGCATCAAGGGAGATGTTTTAATATTTTTCTTGAATACACACGAGAGATGCATAAGAGATTTTTCAATATGGCAACAATGTGATATAATTTCCGATGTTCAGTTTATCATCAAAACCAAAAAAATTCTATATACAAATGTCCTGCCTTCATAACTTATATTGTAATAAATGGCTTTCTTCTATTCTGTTAGTAGATATCGTGTAGGAACAGTAATGATTTGCGGCCCAAATCAGAACAGTATGATTGATTGTTAGCACTTAGCAGGAAACAAATTGGACTTGGCTCTCTTAAAAGCTGCAGGAGTAATACTCGAGTTATTGAAGTTTATTTTTTTAATATATTTTGTATTATAAGTTTCTGGACTCTATGCCAATTCAGTATGGTTTAAATAGAATTGGTCTGTATTTGACTTTCTGAAATCATTTTTCTCACCATAAACTAATGGAACTGTCACTACACTAGCAAGGAATAACCTATAGTTTCTATAACGTACCATTTGGTCTTGTTAGACATACATTTTGATGATTAAATGCATACTCCTTTTAGAGCAGTTCTGTTAGGCATTATGCTTGCATTCAATAAATTAGGGAGAGTTCGCAATGTGATCATAACATAAGTAACTAGGACAGCCGAAGCTACAATCATACCATGCCTATTCAAGCTCCCATCTATTTTTGTTTAATCAAGTATTTGCACAGGTACATTTATGCATGTAGTTCCAGCATATAGCCAAAGTGATCGCTCCCTGTACAATAATAACATTATCCTAGGCCAGAAGTGTACTAGCATTGCCCAAAGTTACCGAATCCGCAGCACTTCACGCGGAAAAATTCAGATCCAGAAAGATGAGAGCGAGGGCTCACCAGTGATGTCACCGGTGACGAGGAGAAGGTGAGGCCGGATGGCGCGCAGGGCGGTGCCGAGCAGCGCGAGGTCAGCGGCACGCTCAGGGCTGTACGCGCTGATGTGGAGGTCGCTGACCTGCACCACCCACGCCACGTCCCCGTCCATGGGAAAGACCGACCTCGACACCGACGCGCCGTCGTCGTCGGCCGGTCGCCACGAGGAGCCCAGCGGCGGTAGGGGCACGAGGAAGAGGAGTGCGAGAAGAGGGAGTGGGAGCTTCGAGGCCATCTCCGCGGGGATGCTGCAGGTACGAGGGTGGGGGATCGGCAGGGAGGGCGGGGGAGCCGTGGTGATGCTGCCGTGCCGGACTTGCCGGTGCTTGCCTTTGCCTGATGCCGCCCGCCGCCTTGGGGAGGAAGAAGAGTGCCCAGGCCTTGTTTAGTTTGCTAAAGTTTCTAACGTTTTCTACACTCTCTCCATCATATCACATTAAATACGTCAAAAGATATATGTTCAGAGTATTAAATATAGGGAAAAAAATAACTAATTACATAGTTTTGATGTACTTCGCGACACGAATCTTTTGAGCCTAGTTAGGCCATGGTAGGATAATATTTACCACAAACAAACGAAAGTGTTACAGCGTGCTACAGGAGTTCCAAACGTTGAAAAGGTAAATTTTTCACCGAACTAAACAAGGCCCCAGTCTGCAAGGAATGGATTATGGGAAAATTAGATCCATAGCATTGAAAGATCCCATCTATAGCTATTTACCATCAAAACTTCTCATAGATACGCACCATCCAAAGACTCCACGTTATAGATTTTTACCATTCCGTTCCCTTCCGTGCCGTCATCAGCTCGTTTCGATTTTTTTTTGCCGATTAACAATTTTGGTGTTCCGATTTTGCCCTCCCTCTTCTCTTCCTTCAGGTGCGCTTGCCTTCAGGCGTCCACAACGACGCGCCACATCTCGCGCGGCGCGCGGGAAAGAAGCGACCGGCGGCGTGCCTCGCCCGCGGCCCTCCCGGCGGCGCGCGTTGCCCGCGCGTCTCCCCCTCCTAGGTGCGGCGGCCTGCTCCCCCCTTCCCTCCATGGTAGGTGCCTCCATCCTGCTCCTCTTCCTCCATTACTTTCAAGGTTCTAAACCCTAGGGTTTTACTTTTTTTTCTGCAGTGCTCAGAAATCGATTCGAAATTGAAGTATATGGGTCCTGCAGAGATCCCTGAAGGGTAATAATCTTTTCCCGCTCTATCAAATCTCCGCAATTTCTTGTCATTGCTTGCTGGTTTGGAACGAGAAGGGGGAGGGGGAAACAGGTGGCTTTGTGAAGGGATTAAATGAGTTGATTAGAATATGTAATTTTCATCGATTGGTCCTTACAAATGTTTTGCGTTTGTTACAGGATTGATCCAAATAGTGCCTGCAAAGTAGAGATTACTGTGAATTCTTACTTCACTGTACAATATGGTAGAAAGGAGTATAACCGGGGCAAGACAGTAAGTTATGTTGTTGATTCAGAAGCATATTCAATCATTGATCTAGAGAAAGATATTGCTTCAGAATTTAAATGAGGCAGTGAACAGCATGCAAATTTCTGGGTTCTAACAGGAGATGGTAGTCTAGCATGCAAGTTAGCTTCAGATGCACAACTTCTTGACTTGTTGAGGGCATCTAAAGTAGTGAAGTTGTTCATGGTAGTTGGAGACCGTGAGCAAAATGTAAGACAGGAGGAGATGCCTGATGCAAGGAATATAGGAGGGGAGGAGATGCCTGATGCAATGAATATAGAAGGGGAGGAGATGCCTGATGCAGGAAACATAGAAAAAGAGGAGATGCATGTCGCAGCGATGGACAATATTTTGGAGGGACTAGATAGAGGGTTTGCATGGGCAGAAGTACCTGAATATGGGGAAACAACTGGAGGGCCACCAATACCCGAGGAGGAAGAGAAGGAGCACTTCATCACTGTTGGGTGCGATCCTAATGGAGATGAACCTGCAGGAGTAGATGAAGAGTGGAGGTACTTTAAAAGTACTGAACATGTAGTTATTGACCCAGTTGAGGTACAGAAAAGAAAAAGGGCAAGGTCTGATCCAGAAATTAGAGACTTTGACACTGAAGTTGTTCCTGATGATGAGGCTACTATGCTTAATGATTTTATTGTGCCTCACACATCACATGATCAAGAGAACCCAATCATTAGGGTAGGAGACACATTTGTAGACAAGAATGCTTTTGTCCACACTATCAGACAATATGCCATTAGAAATGAGTTTGAGACAAGGATTGAACATAGTGACAAAGAAAGATACAGGGCAAGGTGTGCAGATGCAGATTGTGATTGGAGAGTATTTGCAAAGAAACTACATGGTGGCAACACATTCATGGTAATCCTTCTTTCTTCTTAACTTGTATAGTTTCTCATGCATCTGAAATTATGATTGGAGAAATGTAATTCCTTTACTAATTTGCATTGCTTCCTTTTTTAGGTGGTTAAACTCTCAGATTTGGATGTGCACACTTGAAGTACAAGCAAGGCGAAGGGGCGAGAGGCTTCAATAGCTTGGATATCTCATAAAGTGAAAGATGTTATAAAGCAGGATCCTACTTTGAGTGCAACGAAGTTACAAAAAAGATTGGAGAAACACTATAATATTCAGTTGTCATACTTTAAAGTGTGGTCTGGAATGAAATTTGCAACGGAGGATGTTCATGGTAATTGGGAGGAGAGCTTTGAAATGATGTGGAGATTCAAAGCAGCACTAGAAGAGTCATGTCCAAGAAGCATTGTTGAGATTGACTGCAAGAAGATTGATGGGAAAATGCATTTCTCCAGAATGTTTGTAGCACTTAGAGCATGTGTTGATGGTTTTCTGTCTGGGTGTAGACCTTACCTTGGGGTTGATTCCACCCACCTAACTGGGAAGTATAAAGGGCAGTTAGCTATAGCAACTTCAATTGATGGGCACAACTGGATGTATCCAGTTGCATATGGGATATTTGGTAAAGAGACAAAATCCAATTGGGCATGGTTCATGACACAGCTGAAAAGAGCAGTTGGGACTCCTCGTGGACTAACAATTCACACTGATGCTTGTAAAGGATTGGCTCATGCTGTCAATAAGGTATTCCAAGGTGATGCAGAGCACCGTGAGTGTTTTAGGCACCTCATGGCTAATTTCAGAAAAAAGTTCAAGGGTGATGTGTTGAAGTATATGTGGCCTTGTGCATGGGCATGTACAGACCGTAGGTTTGATACACTCATAGAGAAAATTGCAGCAACTAGTCCTAAAGCAATTGCCTTTTTAAATAAGCATCACAAGCTCAAATGGAGCAGATCTAAATTCTCTAAAGAATGCAAGGTTGATTATGTGAATAACAACATCTCAGAATGCTTCAACAATTGGATTAAAGATTACAAAGACCTTCCGGTTGCTAAGCTGATGGATAAAATTAGGGAGAAGATCACAGAGAAGCTTTACACAAGGCAAGAGATAGCTAACAGAATGGAAGGGCGTATCCTGCCAAGTGTTTTACATGAGTTGAACATGAAAAGCCAAAATCTGCAATATGGAATCATGAGGACTGGTGCAATGTCAGCTGAGATATCAGGAATAACGAAAGAAGGGAAGAATTGGAGAGTTCTTGTTGACATTGAGAAAAGAACTTGTGGCTGTGGACAATGGCAGATTTCTGGAAAACCATGCACTCATGCAATAACTCTATTTTGTCAGCTTAAAAAGCTAAACATTGAGAACTTTGTAGATGACTACTATTCTGTAGAGAGGTTCAAATCAGCTTATCAGTTTACAGCCACTCCGTTGGGTGACAAGACTCATTGGCCAAAAAATGATCCTGGGTTTAAAATGATTCCTCCAAAGCTAGAAAGACCTGCTGGTAGACCAAGGAAGAAAAGAATCAAGGCTAGTGGTGAGGCTGGGAAAAGAGGTCCATATCAGTGCAAAAGGTGCTTTCAATTTGGACATATAGAGAAGGGTTGTACAGCTACTCAAGCTGAATTAGAACAAGAGCTCCCTCCGCCACGTCCAAAAAAAAGCAAAAAAACAAAGGTAATTAACGATGCCTCATGCCTCATTTGTAATGCAACATATTCTCTATTTGACTCATGTTGTGCCTCCTAGGAAATCTGAATGTGAAGGTGTTGAAGTCTCTACTGTTGATGCTGAGCCATCCCAAAATGTTCCAGATCCAAAACTGACCTCCAGTCCAAGTGTGACAACAAGAAGCATGTCTTCTCTTTCTCCAACTAGCCCTTCTCTTTCTCCAACTAGCCCAGGTCCTACAACAAGGAGGATGGCATCCATCTCACCTGGAGGAATTAATCGGAGGCTCATTATTAGCTAGATCTATTACATGTCCTCCTCTATTTTGTGTGTGAGCATGGCTGTACAAGTGTGGGGTCTTTTGTGTGTAAATATTTTGCCGTTGTGCAATACTATGTTAGCTTGTAAGAACTATATGCTGCAATTAGGGTACTGAAATGAGAACAATGTTAAGTTATATATGTGCTGAAATGTTGTGTTATATCTGCTGAAATCATGTCTTGTATGTTTGTGTAATGTTGCTGAAATGAGAGTTGCAATGCAGCTATATTACTGCTGGAATGGTGATGGATTGTAGACATTTTCTTTTTCTCAGCAAGGGTATATTGGTCACAGTTAACTGGGACATAACAGACATGGTAAGAAGCAAAGAAGTGCTACCTTTTAATGGTATATTTCAATGATTCAATCTTTTAATGGTACATATCTATAGATGAGTTCTTTTAATGGTATGGATCTAATTTTCCCATGGATTATTGTGGGCCGTCAACCTTAACCCAATTTTAGCCCTGTCGGGGTATTACAGCCCAATTTTAAGACACGAGTTAACTTTGGCCCAAATCTTCTTCCTCCGCAGACCGCAGAGATGGCCTCCGACCTCCCACTCCCTCTCTTCCCTTCTCCAGCTCCATCCTTTCCTGGCTCCTGTCGCAGCCGTGCGCCTCGTGGCGAGTGGGCACGACGATGACGCATCCGTGGAGGTCGGTCTTCCTCTTCAGTCTTCACCATGGAGCGGAACGTGGCGTGGGTGGTGCGACCTCCACATTACGGGCTGACAGTCCTGGCCGCCCAATCTCGCGCGCCTCCTTGGCACCACCCTGCTGCACGCCAATCAGACTAGTTGTGGTTCTCTCCACATTACATCTAAAAATTGCATGTTTGATCACTGTAGCAATAATACTCTTGAAGGTGTGTGCCCTCTTTTCCCTCAAAATTTCTAGTTAATGTATTAGACTTGGAAGCATAATGTAAATTTTCGTCTGTATAGCTTTGTTCAAATAAAGCTTATGGAATGACATTGGAGTACTCATAAAAGTGTCTTTTGGATACTGATGCAATGCATAACCATATATAATACCAAGCATTTATAATAGGTCTTTAACAAGGAGCTTGACAAAGTTCATACCAAGTGATAGGAAATGCATAAACCATAACAGCAAATAGCAGGTCGCCAGCTATCACTATAAAAGGCTTATAGTCAAGGCATACACATCCAAAAGACAGATAGCAGGCGCACAAGTAAATACTGTAGCTTACTAGACTTCGTCTGCCGCGCTAATCCTGTCCATGATGTTTGCCACAACCTCTTTGGATTGCTGAAGCAGGACAATGCTCTTCTTGAGGCGATCACGCTTGGTTCCTGTGCTGGGCAGCGGCGAGAGCATTCGCTCAACCCCAGCCATGTTGTTGCCCAGGAGCTGGTCGGCGAGCTCCTCCTCGAGATCGTTCTCCACGAGCCGCTTAACGCCGCGGAGGACATGCAGGGCCAACCCATCAGTGAGCCTGAGCACGATGCTCTTCCAGTACGCTGTCAGCCGCGCCCTCAAGTCGAACGCCTGCCCTGCTAAGTCAGCGTGCTTCCTAAGATGGCACACGTCCACCTCCCCAAAGCATTCCAGCGCAATCTTACCTGGCTTGGATTTGTTCTCAATAGATTCCATGAACTTCTTTTGACCTTCCATTACCGCTGCCCAAGTTTTCATGTAGTCAGGGTTTGCCGTATAGTCCGCCACTAGCTCCATCTCTATCAGCTCCTTGACGTGCTGCGCGGAGCGTGCCCGGGCCTTCTCCATCAGGCTCTGGATGGCGCGCCGGCATGATGACTGCACCTGTGGAAAGTTTTCAGAGTGCTGAAGCAAAATTTTCATCACCAGGTCCTCAACGTACTCCCAGACCTCGTTGACAAGATCTTCCGGCACCTGGCCAACCATCTCCACCTTCTTCTTGAGCATGACATGGAACGCCGATCTTGGCAGGAAGTTGGGGAGATTGATACCCATGGTCTCCTCCAGAACACGCACCTCCTCCATCAGAAACAGCTCGTCGCTGCGCATTGGGCATTTCGTCGGCAGCTTCTTTGCATATCGCTTTAGCATCTTTGCAATGCGAGCCGTGCCGTGGAAGTAGCTGTCATCCGGGAAGTCATCGAACTCTGCCCTAACCAGTATCTTCTCCAGTGAAGTGCAGACCTTCTTGACGATGAGGAAGAACACTCTTACCGCATCGCCGGTGTCATTGAGGTCCGGTGGCATCTGGTCAAGCTCGGTGCTGCTGCGGATGAGGCGTTCGTTGATCTGCTTGACGATGTCAGGGAGGCACTTGGCAATGATGGCCGCTTGAATATGCATCAGCCGCTGTGCAAGGGTTGGAATTCCGACCATGGACTGGTCGATCTTTGAAAGCAACGTGTGGTTCTTGAACAGCCGCGCCTCCTCGGCGCGCGCCTGGTCGTAAGTTTCCTCGCCAATGTGCACGTCATCCATTTTGACTTTCTCGAGCAACCCTTCAGGGTTCTTGTCGACCTTTGTGACCACGGCCAGCGTGCGCTCGCCGGTGCGGTCCACTTTCTATGACATGCGGATGGACTTGCACGTCGGAAAGTCCACCGTGGCCGAGAGCACGTTCAGGATGATGCTTTCTTTCGGAGCGATGTAGTCCTTGATAATCTTTGAGATCTGGTCGTAGATGTCCTCCGGCTGTCCCTGCACGGGGACACGTGTGATACCGGGGAGATCCACGAGGGTGAGGTCGGGCACGCCCCTCTTCCGCACGACGAGGGTGATGGGCGCGTCGGAGATGCCCTTGCCACTGCCAGGGATCTCCGCCGTCGCGGTGTTGATGGCGTCGGCGACCATGGCCTCGCAGGTAGGCACCACGTGACCGTTGCTGTACTTGAGCTGGAGCCTGGGCGCGTCGGCGGAAGGGTCGTCCTGGAGGCGCATGACGAGCGGCACGCGGGTGCAGATGCCCTGGCCGCGCGGGAGGCTGATGCCGACCAGGGACTCGAGCACGCTGGACTTGCCGCTGGACCAGTGTTTTTCTAGACGTGTGTTTAATGCGTCTAGACGACGTCTAGACGCAAGACGTGGGGATGGCGTCGAGTTTACCCCCTAGTCACTGCTCTAGACGAAAATCTCGTCTAGACGGTCTTAGACGGTCAACAACGGTCTAGACGATGCTGCTAGACGAGTTTTAGACGCATTTACTCGGTTAAACATATGTCTGGACGCACGTTTTGAGTATGAGAACATTTCGACGTTGGATTCAGAATTTCAATCGATCGCGTGCGCGCCTAAGGAAAGCCAAACATTTAGGGTTACCTGCTATATAAAGCTAACCGGGGCCTTTGACTGATAATATAAATATATTTTCAATGAAATATTTAATTATGGAATATTTGTGTTGAAATATATTTATATTATCAGTCTATACAAGATCTATAGTGTCTTGTAAACTATGATGTCTAGTGTGACTAGAATGTCTAGACGGCGTTTAATACGTCCAACATGTCTAATACGTCTAAAACGTCTAGACGCCGTCTAAACTGCCTAGACGCCAGTCATCAGCCTGTCGTCTGTTTTCGTCTTGCGTCTAGAAAAGCATTGCCTTAACCTAATCTACAACTGCAATGACACTGAGTGCATTAACATGCTTCGTATGCGTAGAGCTCCCTTTTTCAATTTGTGTAACCTATTTAGGGAGAGAAACTTGTTAAGGGACACTATAAACAGCAATGTGGAGGAGCAAGTTGCAATGTTCCTCCATGTGGTGGGGCATAATCAGAGATTTAGGGTGATCCATCAAAACTTTAGGAGGTCAATGGAAACTGTTAGTAGGTACTTTAGACAGGTCTTGTATGCTGTTGGAGAGATCAGGGGGGAGATGATTAGGCTGCCATCAACTGAAACACCTATTAAAATCAGCAATAGCCCAAGATGGAACCCATATTTGAAGGTAGTTACATGAACAACTTCACCACTTTTTTTGCTATATTGCAAACAAAACTGAAACCATAAGTGTTGCTGACATGTAGGACTGTATTGGTGCAATAGATGACACCCATGTTCATGTTAGGGTGCCAGAAAAGATCTCAGCAGCATTTAGGGGTAGGAAAAATTATCCTACTCAGAATGTGCTTGCAGCAGTTGACTTTGACATGAGGTTTACCTATGTCCTATCTGGTTGGGAAGGGTCTGCACATGATGCCCTTATTTTGGCTGATGCTCTAGAGAGGGATGATGGATTGAGGGTTCCACCAGGTACCTATAAGCTAACTAAATAGTTTACCTTTAACCTAAGTAATATAACTAATTGTTGCCTACCTACTTAATTGTATAGGTAAATACTACCTAGTGGATGCTGGCTATGCATGTCGGTCTGGGTTTCTACCACCATACAGGGGCACTAGATACCACTTGAAAGAGTATGGTGGGAGGAATTATCCTACTAACAAGAAAGAACTGTTCAACTTGAGGCATTCTAGCTTGAGAGTCACAGTTGAGAGGGCATTTGGGGCTTTAAAGAACCGTTTTCGTATTCTTGACAATAAGCCCTTCCACCCCTACAAGACATAAGTTAAATTAGTCCTTGCATGCTGCATTATACACAACTGGATTGTGGGTCATGGGGAAGACGAGTTGTTCCCTGATGCTGCCACATGGGAACCAAACCCACCATCAAATAGTCCAGCTGAGGAAGTAGCTGATAATGTTGCTTGGGGTCAGAGAAGGGATGCTATAGCTGATGCCATGTGGAACAATAGGGGTCATCATCATGTGTAGCTATTGATTTCATGAGTTGTTCCTTTCTACTTTGAAGTACTATATGTATTATTGCTGAGACTAAGTACTTTGTGCAATGATGATCTTTTTCCTACATGTTTGAACATGCTGAGGCTAAGAACATGAGCAGTGATGATCAAAAATTGAACTATAATTTGAGGCCAACTACTTATGCTATGATGTGAACTGTTTTCTGGTACCTAAGGCCAACAATATTTGCAATTTCCTCTTTCTTCTTTTCTGTGCAATGATGATAACAACCTGCATGTTAAGTGAAGTAGGCCATGAGTTGTGCTGTGATGATTTGTATAATATTTGCATCTGATGTCCTCTTTCTTCTTTTCTGTGCAATGATGATAACAACCTGCATGATAAGTGTATGTTAACTGAGGCAATGTGACTGGTACCCTAGGAGATGGCCCAGCAGGTGCCTAGAATTGACTTGGAGGAGGGTGTTGAGGAGGTCCCCATGGGGTTTGTGGCTCAAGAGGCTGGTGAGCAGCGCAATAGGGGAGCAATGCGCTGGACAAGTGCCATGTCAAGCTTTGTGTTGAGGCGCATGTGCCAGCTCATTGAGACAGGGGTTAGAAATGACAAAGGTTTTAAGGAGGTACACTTGAACCAGGTTGCAAAATACCTGTCTGAGTTTATTGGGATGGAAGTAACTGGAACTCAGGTGTATAACCACTTGAGGAAGTGGAGACAGAGGTGGGTGAAGGAGTCCAAACTGAGGATGCTTAGTGGTGCCCAGTGGGTTGATGATGTGTGCATGATTAGCCTTGAAGAGGAGCACTATGTGGGTCACATCAAGGTGTGTGGTGTTTCTATTTAGATCAGTACTTCCTTTACTTCATCTTCACCTCATTGCTAACTAATTGTGCAAAATAAAACTAGGATCACCCTAAGGATGCAGAATTCCTCAATGCTCCTATTGCTAACTACAAGGAGATGGAGACCATTTTTGGGAATGGCTTGGCAACTGGCAAGTATGCAATGGGATCAAATGAAGCTCTAGGCAACCCTTCTCTGTTTTATGACAGTGATGTGAAGAGTGAGCCATATGATGAGGAGAAGGCAGCAAAGGGGATGGAGGAGCATACCAAGAAGTTTGCTAATGTGCCCAAGGAGATTGACACTGAGCCAAGGGAGAACAAGAAGAGGAAGAGGTCTTTCCTCTCTGAGGAGGAACATGTTGTCTTCTCCAGTATGACTGAGGCTGTGAAGGATGTTGCTGCTGCTATCCGTGAGATCAAGGTTGAGGTGCTCAACCCAGACCTCTATGGGGCGGTGATGTACACGGCGGGGTTTAGTGAGGAGGCACTGATTGTTGCTTTCTCCCATCTGGCTGACAGTAAGGCCCAGGGTGATGGCTTTGTGAGAATGAGTGAGGCACACCGTGTCCTGTGGCTTAGGACATGGCTTGCCAAGAATTTCTACCAGTAGATCCTTCTGCAGGTTGACTGACTGGTCTCTCTTTTGTTGGTAGCTGGAGCTTGCAACACTTGGCTCCTTTGATTTTGTGTAGGACACTGCTAACTGGAGCTTGGAAACACTTGGCTCCTATGATTTTGTGCAGGACATTGTTTACTGGAGCTAGCAACACTTGGCTCCTATGATTTTGTACAGAGATAGGCACCATTTCTCTGTAGGTACTTGGGTAATGGGTTTCTAGGTGATGATGGTAGACCAGTCACATTTGCCAATGATGTAACAAACTCATTTGCATATCTGATAAAATTATTCATTTGCAGGATTTGCCTTCTATTTGCCTTCTACTTCCTTTTATTTGCCTTTGATTTCCTAACTGAAGACAACTTATTTGCATATCTGATGAAATTATTCATTGCTGCCTAATCTGAGCACAACTTATTGCCACTAATGACATATTTGTTAACACACATGCATGATCTGAGCACCATATCTCCATTGTCTTGTTTTGCTGGAATTTTGTGGCCACTAAAACTGAGGCCTTTCATCTGTGCCAATGATGTTTATTTATAACTGATCATGTACATGATGTAGCACAATTGCTACTATCTACTACACTTGTTGTCTACTGTTATTTTCCTTTCCTACATAATTTCAGGATGTTGAAGGATGCTCTGAACATGATGATCATCAACCAACAGGTGGTACTTGTGCATTTTTTGCTTGCAAATTGGTCCACTTAAACATCAACTTATGTTCTCCTTTCTTGCTTGAAAGGCTTGTGAAACATTCTACCATGGACAATATGTTTGCTAGAATTTTGTGACCATTAAATCTGAGGCTACTCATCTGTGCAATGATACTTAAAATTTACTGAGGCATAAGGCATGTGTCATGATGTTGTTTTTACTTGATACTACACTTAATCTGAGGCTTAAGGCATAGCCATGATGTTGTTTTTACTTGATACTACACTTAATCTGAGCCTCAAGGCATATGACATGCTGTTTTTATTACTTCATAATACCTTATATTTTCCTGTAGTTGCAATGATGCTTGTTATTCTTCCCAAGCAATGCCTTATTGTCACTGATGATTGAATTTATACTGAGCACATGCCTATGCCAATGATGTTATTTTAAACTGAGCACAATTTCCACTCTCTACTACACTTTTATTGTCTACTGTATTTTCCTTTCCATAATTTTCCTAAATTGGTCACTTTACATTTGCTTATCTTTTCCATTTCTTGCTTGAGAGGCTTGTGAAGCATTGTGAAGCCTGATGAAGTACCTGTACTGCTTGCAAATTCAAATTTACTTTGGAAGAAGTTGTAATTCAAATTTACTGCTAAAGAAGTTGTAATTCAAAGTCTAGTTGTAATTGTTATGTTGTGCTATGTGTACAAACTGGAGGTGGTAACCTCACCATCCAATGAAAGTGGTGACTGGAATGTGGTAGTATTCAGGCAACCAAACATGGCACATTGCATCATTTCTTTGCATCTGTTCATACAACCAGGCAACCAAACTGCTGCTCGGTGCATGCAGGCTCTGCCTGTGCAGCCAACCAATCAAACCCTGCTTGCACGCCCCAAGCCTGGCCAGCAGGGGCCTAGCTGGCCGGATGCAGGCTCAGATTCTGGAGAAGGGAACCAAACACACCCTAAGCCGCGAGCCTAGCGAGGATATATATATATATATATGCAGGGAGGCGAAGGGGGTGCGTGCGATACTGCGATCCCAGCTGAGAAGACAAATGGGGGCTAGTGCCAGTCAGTCGTAGTGGCATAGTATGCTGGGAAGTGGGAACAGGGACTAGAAGCCGTTCGTTTCGGCTTCCAAAGTTCTAAGGGCCTGATTAATACTAAAATTTTGGCATGCTAGAGATTTGGTAAGCCAAAAGTTAAGCAAAAAAAATTCACCAAAATTTTATAGTATGATAATAATCATGTAATTGGTCACCAACTTGTGACCAATATTTTGGCACCAAACCATAGGATTTTTTTATAATTTTTCTTCGATTTTACGAAAATAAATAGTCGGATTCAACATCGGCAGAAATAGCCTCGAACCGTCGTTTAAATGGCGGTTGGGTTCCTACCGCCGTTTGAAGCAGTGGTAGGTACCTACCGCCGCGGCAAACGGCGGTAAGTGCCGGCTAACCGCCATTTCAAACGGCGGTTCGAAGCTCCCCTACGTGGTCCGCTCGACAGGCACCTACCGCCACGGCCTAGGGCGGTAGGCAGCCAACCGCCACTTGAACTGGCGGTTGACCGACCGTGGTCCTATTGCCAGTTCACACGACGGCAGGACCGCGCCTATATAAGGGCCGCAGCCCTGCCGTCGAGCGGCTGCCCTCCCCCCTCTCCTCCTCTTCCTTCCTCCTCCGTGGCCTTTTTTTTTCCACATCAGGTATGTCTTCAATACATTCCTCGTATAGTTAGTTTAAATATGCTAGAAATAGTTTAGAAATTATAGAAATAGTTTAGAAATGCTAGAAATAGTTTAGGAATCCTAGAAATATTTTAGAAAAATCCTAGAAATAGTTTAGAAATTAGTAGAAATACTTTAGAAATTGTAGAAATACTTTGGAAATTCCTAGAAGTACTTTAGAAATACGTAGAAATACTTTAGAAATTGTAGAAATACTTTGGAAATTCGTAGAAATACTTTGAAAATTATAGAAATACTTTGGAAATTACTAGAAATAATTTAGAAATTGTAGAAATACTTTGGAAATTCCTAAAAATACTTTACAAATTGTAGAAATACTATGGAAATTCCTAGAAATACTTTGGAAATTCGTAGAAATACTTTAGAAATTATAGAAATACTTTGGAAATTCCTAGAAATACTTTAGAAATTGTAGAAATACTTTGGAAATTCCTAGAAATACTTTAGAAATTGTAGAAATACTTTGGAAATTCCTAGAAATTCTTTGGAAATTTTACAAATACTTTAGAAATTCCTAGAAATACTATAGAAATTGTACAAATACTTTGAAAATTCCTAGAAATATTTTAGAAATTATGTGTGACTTTATATTTTAATATTTTTTGCAGCTATGGCTCAGCAGCAGGCGACGCCGCTTCCGCAGCCGCCTGTTGGTGCTGTTCGTCCTCCTCGGGAGCCGCTGCCATACGTGCTGCCCGAGCTCTTCGACGAGGTCACAGACAGGGCGCACCGGTCCTACCACTCCACGATCTACGGGGCAGAGCTAGGCACCGTGCGTTTTAGAGGCTCGGGACACTACATGCCGCTTCACCCCAGGTGGTGTCCGAAGTATGTAATACGATACCTTGGTTTCTTTGTATTTCCTCATTTAATTTCGTAATTAATATTTATTTTCGTTTTGTGGTGCAGGCTACGCGCAGTAGGGCTTCTTCCCCTAGCGCGTTTGGTTGAGGGGGACCTCATGCGGGCCGCTTTGCGCCCGGCGGAGCGCAGATCACGCTTTGGGTTCGACTACCAGCTCGTCTGCGCGCTCCTGGACCGGTGGCGCCCCGAGACACATAACTTCCATTTCCCCTGGGGGGAGATGGCAGTGACTTTGGAGGACGTGGCCCTCCTCTCCGGGCTACCGTGCTCAGGGGAGCCCATGGGGGTTGTTGACCCCCCCGACCCGTGGCGCGACGATATCCTCGCGAGGTTCGCCGGAGTGGTGCGCCGTCCCGATGCGCCAGAGGTGCCTGACTTCACCAACTCCCACAGCCCCACGAGTGCTTGGTTGCGCAAGTACAACGTACGTACCTCTATCTATCATTTTTTCATAGTATCATTTTTCAGTCTCTGACTGAATTTTGAATTTTTTCAGGCCTCGTACATGAGAGACGACGCCGACAAACCGACGAGCAACAGGCACTTGGAGGCGTACTTGTTGTGGCTGTTCGGTTACGTGATGTTCTGTGGGTCCCAGGGGGGCGCGGTGTTGAGGTTCCTGATCCCCCACGCGCGGAGGATCGCCGACGCCACTGTGGAGGAGATGCCCCAAATCAATTGGGGTGCTGCAGTTTTGGCCGCGACGTACAGGGGCCAGTGCCCCGGGTGCACCAAGACGGGCACCCAGTCGATCCTCCTCGGATACCCGCTTCTACTGCACCTGTGGAGCTACGAGCGGCTTCCCGTCGGTCGGCCATTGGTCGACCGATTGCCGTACCAGGCGCTGGATGAGGGGCACGACCCAGCAGACAGGCCGACCATGGGGTCGCTGTGGTGCCACCGCCAGGTTCGTACTTCGAGCTAACTTCGTTCGATAGCTATCAGAAAGTAATGCAATTCGTCGAGCTAATTTATTCTCTTGTTTGCAGCTATCTTGGACGGAGCAGACTAGGAGGTCGTACCTGGACTTCGTCAGCCAGATTGACAACCTCACGAACCGCAAGGTTATCTAGCAGCCGTTCACCGACGCCTTGGTCGCCGCGCATGCACCGCAGGGTCTCTCGTCCCTGTGCTTTCGGGACCGTGACTTCTGGATGACGAAGACGTCGCTCGTCCACGACATGTACGTCGAGGAGTACCACGTCGAGCGCGTGATGAGGCAGTTCGACCTCTACTAGGCTTCGCCTGTGCCCGTCGCACACACCGTCGACCCGTCCGTGCACCAGTAAGTTCATTGTAAACTTCATTAGTTTCTGTTGACGAATGACGAAAGTTAGTTTGCTGACCAATTGGTTGTTTCTTGTTGTAGGTGGACGAGGAAGGGGTCGAAGACTTCGGCCCCCTTTTTTGGTGGAGGCGGAGGCGGAGGCGCGGTCGACCGGAGGGGGGCCCGTCCCGTGTGGATCGGCTACTCCAGAGGCCGCGACCGGAGGGGGGGCCGTCCCGTCGGGCTTAGGTGCTTCCTTAGCGACACCGCCCCCCGAGCCGGCGGTCGGAGGACACGATCGTCATCCACGAGACCCCCTTACGTACATCACCCACCACACGAGAGCTGCACAGAGGGCGACGGCAGCGGCGAAGAGGAAGGAGCACCAGGGCCCGCCACGACCGACGAAACGCGGTCGTATTTAGATTTGTTTTTTGACACTTGTCGTGTAAACTACTTTTGTTTGTTCTAATTAAATTATGTATTTTCGTATTCAGTTTCCTGTTATTTCGCATTTATAGTATTGAGAAAAAACAAAAAGAAAAAAACCAAAAGCAAAAAAATCAAAAAGAAAAAAACCAAAACACCTACCGCCTTTTGAAGAGGCGGCTGGCTGCAAAGCAGCAGCCGTTTCAAGTGGCGGCAGTTGCCAGGCAGCCAGCCGCCACCCAACCCGGGCCTGCCGCCACTGTTGCAAAGCTACCGCCCTTTGCTGCGGTGGTAGGTCCCTACCGCCGCTTCTATTTCTGCCAATGTTGAATCTGACTATTTATTTTCGTAAAATCAAAAAAAAATATAAAAAAATTCAAACCATAGCCCTAAATACTGAGACGCACAGATGTTTGTGTAGGCTTGACGTCAACTTAACCGGGCCGTCTCAGGCTGTATTGCTTTGGGCCCACCCTCGCTCACGGAAAAAACCGTGCCACCAACCACCTGTTGGGCCCTCAACAGAATGGGCCATTGGACCGGAATAGGCTTTCAGAAACACGCACGGCCCTGTTTATCACCGGGAATCCTATACATCTTCCGGAAGCAAGAAACAAAGTGATATGTAATTGTTCCAAGATTCGTGCGCATGATGATAACTGTTAGATCAGCTTCTTTCTCCTCTAACCATCTCTCAGCTGCCGGCGCCGATTCGCGTCGCCGCTCTTGCGCGCGCGGGAAGCCGAGGAGGGGTGGGAGGTGGGGGGGAGCAGCCGGCGGCGAGGTCGCCGGCTGTCGGCGTTCTCTATCGCCGGACAGTAAATTTGTATCGAACGTGTGTCCGACCCGGATGGTTAGCACGAGAGACGTCGGGATTTAGACTGGTTCAGGCCTCCGAGGAGTAATACCCTACGTCCAGTGTCGAGCTGCCGTGTTGTTGTGCTAGGGTTGTTTGTAGTAGGGGTTACAAACTGGTCGGGAGAGGGTGTCGAGCCCAAGTCCCTGGGGTGTGAGTTCTCAGTTCGTCAGCCCTTGTGATGGTTGCCCTCCTCTCCCTTTTATAGACGCAAGGGGGAGGGGCAAAAAGGGAATTAAAGTAAAAGTTACAGTGATGACCGCTGGGATGTCCTCTCGCACGTCGCTGTCGGTCTGGGTGTATTGAAGACGAGCTGCACTACGTTGTCGTCGAGGCCGCCGCGTGGTCAGGCGGGGCTGTTTACTTGGGGCACTTGGCGCTTTCTCCGAGCACTTTGGTGCTGACTCAACCCGCCTGAGCACGGGATGAGCGCGCCACGTTAAGGCCTAACTGTAGGCCAGCGCTGATCGTAGGGGGCACTCGAGTGCCTCGGTCGGAGTTGGCGTGTTGCAGGGTCGGACGGGACGGCGTGTTGATGGCCGTGCAGCCGAACAGTGCCGCATTAAGGCCCTTGTCAGAGCCAGCCGCCCGCGCGTGTTGCCAGCTGGCGTACTTGCATGGCATGGGGAACTGACGCCCCACGCGTCGTAGCGGGGAAGCCCGCGCGTCGGGGTGGCGCCACGTTGTGTGGACCGTGCTTTGGTCGGAGATGGTGACTGCTCGTGCGAACGAGCATGTTGTCGGAGGCGAGACGGAGACTCCTCGTGCGAGGCGGAGACTTGTCCTTCGAGGCGGAGACTTGTCGTGCGAGGTGGAGACTTGTCGTGCGAGGCGGGGAGTTGTCGTGCGAGGCGGAGACTTGTCGGAGAAGCCTCCCCTTATTAGAAAACTTGTCGAGGAAACTCCCAACTGGTCGGAAGCATGATTTCTTGCCAGTGATGGTCTTGACAGAGATCCCCAGCCCTCCTTATACTGAATCTTAGCGTTCACATTGTCAATGGTGTCAGAAGACTCCACCTCAAGAGTGATTATCTCGCCGTCAAAGGGGGCCCTAATCTGGGCCCTCGTCAGTAGCCCCCGAGCCTGAGGGGGAGTCAAGGACTCGCACACAGGCTCAGACGAAAAGGTGTTGTGACGACCTTTGATCTTGATTTTCTCGGTGGGTGCGCGCGAGCGCATCCGCCGGATGTAGCCCCCGAGCCCACGAGTGAGTTGTAGACTCGCTTGTGGGGTTTTGATTTCCAGCGGTGTTGTCGTGGTTCCGGGATCTTTTTCCGAGGTGGTCGTGAAGGTCGTGGGCGTCATGGAGGTCGAGGCGATCATGAGCGTCGCGGAGATCGTGGGGGTTGTGGCCGACGTGGCGGACGTGATGGCTTGAAAAGACGGGGCGGGGCCGGCTTAGATTCCCGGGCCCAGCGGGCATCGAGGCGTCGCGCAGGCGGGCGTCAGTTACCCCGGGGCGCGCGCGCGTGCGCCGGCGACCCTTCGATGCAGTGGACCCAGCATTTAAGGCCGGTGGCCACGCCCTTTCCTTTTTAACCACGGGCCGGCAGAGGATTCGAAACCTTTACCTCTCCTGCCTTTTCCACTGCCATCGCCGCCCGCGTCTTTCGCCCATCACACCCACCGCGCCGTCGCCTCCTTCACCTGAGCTGTGCGCGAGAGCCCGCCGTCGCCATGTCGAACTAGTCGTGCTCCAACGTGTCCCGCTCGATGCTGCTCCGACTGGTCGCCGTCGGGCAACTTCCTCCGCTCACCGACGCCGAAGAGTGGAGGTTGCCTGAGGACGAGTCCGTGCCGCGCCCGCCGAGGGGGTACGTCATCTCGTTCGTGGCGTTCCACGAGCGCGGCTTCTCCGTCCCTGCTGGGCGGTTCATCCAGGCTGTTCTCCATGAGTACGGGCTCCAGCTCCAGCACCTTAACCCGAACAGCGTCCAACAAATGGCGGCGTTCGAGGCGTTGTGCGAGGGGTACTTGGGGATCAGTGCTGACTGGCACCTCTTCAAGTATTTCTTCATGTTCGCCTGCTTGAAGGACGGCCCCCTCCCGGCGACCATCGGTTGCGCCAACCTCCGGATGAAGCAGGGGAGGGGCGAGAAGTACATTCCTTTCTCGCTGACGAGTTCCAACAGCGGTTGGCACAAGGGTTGGTTCTATCTCAAGAACGACCCCGAGCACGCGCTGCCGGAGTTCACCGGAGCCTCCATCGCCCAAGCGCCGAGAAGCTGGAGCGACGGGCCTCCGAAGGCGGAGCAGGAGAAGCTGCTCTAGGAGCACTTGGCGGCGTTGGCCCGCCTCCGCGATGCCGGGGTCGATCTGGCAGCCGTCATCGACCAGTACCACACCTGAGGGGTCGTCCCACTCCAGAGGCGGCCTCTTCGTCTTTGTGAAATGACGGCCAAGAGGGCCCCTTGGACGGGAACAGTGACCGCGCCCGGGCGACCTTCGCTGGATGAGGTCCAGCGTCGCGTGTCGGTGGCCATCGGGAAGGCGTCCTACTCGTGGCCGCCGTCACGGCTCCTGCCGATGCTCCCCAACTAGGGGACCGTGAAGCTCGTAAGTGGTTCCTTCTTCCGATAAGTTTTCCGATTAGTTCGAGGTCTTTATTTGGTTTGGATCTTCTCGGAAATTTCTGATGGTCGTTGACTCCCTTCGCTTCCTTTTACTTTCAGCTGCGGAGACCCCACCTTGTTCCCGCAAAGCCACCTCTCCCGGAGGAGGCGATCTTCAAGCGCAACCAGGCGGCCGCGGATAGGCGAAAGGCGGAGCGCAAGGCGCAGCACAAGGAGAAGGAGATCGCCAAGCGCGATCGAAACGATGATCGCGTCAAGCGCCGTAAGGCGGGGGAGACCAACATCTCCTCCAACGAAGATCCGTCGCCGCCGCCGGCGTGGAGCGGGGATGAGCCGAGCGCGGATGTCAACTGGAGCGGCATGTCTGGGTCGCCCCTATCTTCACCACACCGGGCGGCGAAGGTGAGCTCGATGCGGCGGTTGGAGCCTGTCGCTCGCGAGAGGGGCGCGGGCTCCAGCTCGCAGTCAGGGGCCCGCCCCGCCTGAGAAGATCAACGAGTGACCCGCTCGCAGGGGGCCCCTGGCGATTCACGCGTCCTTGAGGGGCGGAGAGATCCCCCACGCTAGGATGATCCACCCAGGCGGTCGGTGGAGCGAGACTCTTCCCCCCGCCACCTCTATGACGGCTCCGAGCGTCCGGACTCGGACTCCCTGAGGAGGCGTTCGTCGTCCAAGGCGAGGTCGACCCCGCCAGCGTCTGCTCCAAGCGCGCCGCTGGGAGGGAACACGAGCATTTCCCAGCGGCGCCTCCAATCTATAGTTATCCGTGGCGGCGGCGCCCCGGCCATGCAGGTTCCCCTCTCCTCCGGTGGGAGCCAAGTGCCGGCCTCCGGAGCGGCGGAGGTCGGGAGGGCAGCCCCCAAGCCGTCGAGGGATTGAAGCGCCGTCCCCAAGTCCTTGGGGGACGATGGGCCAGCTCCCGCGTCGATGGAGCATCGGGAACCGGTACCCGAGATGGCGGGGGCCAAAAGGCCAGCCCCCGAGCAGGGCCCATCGGACAGGCCGGTCAAGCGGGTTCGCGTCCGGTCCACCATGTAAGCTCTTGCTCGCTATTCCTTGTTGTTTTATTGTTCTTCATCTTTGCTTTCTTCTCATTTTTGACTCGCCCTTGTGTCAACCGGGCCGACACCGGTGTGCTCAGGCTCGCGTCAATGAAGCGTGCAATGCTGAGCGCGCGCAACCCTCAGCCCGATCCCCGCCCAACGCTCCATCCTGCTGAACCGTCGGCGGGTCAGGCCGGCGGGAGGCCCACCGCGGCGACCGGGGTCGCCGAGACAGCGGCGCCTCCGCCAGCGTCGGACGCCGACAACTTGACTAGGGGGTGGGTGGCTCCTGAGGCGAACGACATCCAGGCGGCGATCGAGCCGCCGATCGAGACCACCGCGGGGGGTGACGATCGAGCCTCCGAGAAGGTCGCGCCCCCACCGCCGTCGGCCGGTGAACACGAAACCGAGATGCCGGCGGCGGTTGAAGCTCCAGCGCCTGCGGCGTTGCAGGCGGGCGGGGACGCGATGGCGGAGCCGGCGGCCGACGATGCAGTTGCCCGCCCTCGGGAGATCATTGACCTCGACGGGCCCGACCTCCCGGGCGACGATCCAGCTATCTTCGAAGCCGCGCTGGAGCGATTGCTGGCGGAGCCGGAGGAGTCGGGGGTTGAGGCTTCCGAGTCGGCTGTGCCCGGGGCTGCGACCGCGGCCGGAGCGGCAGAGCCCGGCGACAAGGAGCCAGCGAGGTCCCCGAAGCCCTAGCCCGGCGACAAGGAGCCAGCGAGATCCCTGCGGCCAAAGCAGAGCGGCCGGAGTTGGGCCTGGTCGGAGCCAGCGAGGTCCCCGAAGCCCTAGTCGCGTTCAAGGCGGTCGAGGAAGTCCTCGGAGAGCCCGCGGCTGGCGCAGAGCTGGCGGCCGCCGCGTCCTCACCCCCTGCTGCGGCCGCAGGGACGACTGCTGCGAGCGCGCTGGAGCTGCCGTCACCCTGGTCCGCCGCCCCCGCCATCGAAGCGGCGCCCATCACTAGCCCGACCCGCCCAGTCTCGCAGGAACATGATGTCCCTGGGAACATTGCGGAGGCGCCTCCCCGGAGATCCAAGAGGTCGGGGAGGGGTCTGGCGCAGGGCTGCTGCCGAAGCTGGAGGAGAACGATGCGCGGATCACCGACCTTGTGCGCTCCTTGTGGGCAGCTGCTTATGAGGCGGACGCGCTCGACGATGAGGACGAGGAAGCCGCGGCCTGCTGCCGCCTCGAGCGAGGTCTCGGGTGGGCGCGTCGTGCGTTCGACGAGCTCATCCTTCCTGCGACAACGGTGAGTCCCCTCGAACTAGGAGTTTAGCCTTGTTTTCCCCATTCTTGTAAGTCTTGTAATCGTTGATCTCCTGCCCGGTACAGTCTCTCACGGAGTGCGGCGCGAAGAAGGCGCACACCATCAGGGAGTCCGGGCGGAGCAGACCCAGCTGGAGATGCAGCTGGCGGTTGCTCGGCTGGATGCCGCCGGGGCAGTGGCGAACGAAGCGTCGTCGAGGACAAAACTCGAGGCCGCCGTGAAGTCCGCGGAAGACCGTGCTGCGTCCGAGGAAAATCGTGCCACGTCCGCACAGGCCGCGGCTGCCCACGCCGCGACGGAGTGGGAGTCCCTTGAGGCGAGGCTGGCTCAAGCGGAAGCGAAGGCCGAGGAGTTGCGAGCCGCCGTGGCGACCGCCAACGAGGCCGCCGAGAGAGCCACGACTGCCGCCGCTGCCGCTAAAACTGCCGCCCAGAGCGCTGCCCAGGCCGCCGCCCAGGAGAAGGCGACGCTTGAGTCGAAGGTGGTGGAGCTGGAGCAAGACTTGGCCACCGCCGGCGCGGACCTCCGGACGGCCAACAAGCAATTTTCCGAGGTGGCCAACAAGCTCCAGGACGCCACCGATGAGGTGACCCGGCTCCGGGACGCCAACTCTCAACTGACGCAGGACATCGACGGTGAGTGAGCTTCGAACACCGCCGTGAGATTCTTTCTTTTCATTGATTTTTGTCGGCGCTGACTTGTCTCCTCGTGGGTCGTAGGGCTGTGCGTGCATCGCGCCGCGATGACCGTGAAGCTCACGGAAAAGTCACAGGAGGTGAACGCCGCCGAGCTCAAGATCATTGAGAAGGACGGCTCGATCAAGCGGCTGTCGGAGCAACTTGAGAGTAAGTTCTTTCAATCCTGCCCTGCTCTTCCCTCGACTTGGCCATCCCATGTTTGTTTATTTGCAATCTGTCGACCCTTTTCAGAGACCAGGGCCGAACTTGAGCAGTCCCGGAAGGCCCAAGAGAAGGTCGGGATCGAGCTCGAGCAAGCCAAGAACGCCCGGCGCGAGTCGGAGACGTCACGCCGGTAGAGCATCCTGGAACACGCCAACCTCGGGAGGCTTATTGGCTGTGTCTTGTCGGGAGTTGGCATTGCCATCGGGCCGATGCTTCCCGACACGCTGGCGAAGCTAGTTGAGGGCCTCCCGGCAGTTACCAAGGAGCGGTAACTGTCGACTGCTCAGAAGGTGGTGCACTGGGTGCTCGCCATGTTCAATTCGCACTATCAAGGGCTGGACCGCACGTCTCTGTGCGGCGGCTGGGCCCCTGGCAGCTCCGACGACTACTGCGACCAGATCGAGGAAGACTGCGCCTCTTTCGCCCGCGCCATGGCCGATGTCACGATGAAGGACCTGGACCTGATTCCACGAGATGCACCAGAAGACCAAGAGAGCTCCAGGCCTTCAGATTAGATGTATCATTTTTATATGTAGGCAGTTAAGAAACACTCGTATGTGCAATGCCTTGAACAATTTTATATCGTTGAAAACTTGCTCAAAAAGTGTTACAGCTCGAACGTTCTCGAGTATCGAGGGAAGACTACAGCAACGAGTAGCAGAACTTAGGAATTATGAGGTGACCAAGCTCTACTCTGGAGCCGCGGGGGTGTGACGCCCCAGGTTTTTAAATAGCATCATTAGAGCTAAGGACCGAGTCAAGCACGTTGACTCTAGTCAAACCGTGGTCAACCTGGGTCATCACCTCGAAAACCTAGCCAGCAATCACTAATGACCCTCTTAATCAAGTCAACACGCACTTGTGGTCAAACCTTGGTCAAAGAAATAGTCAAACCTAGTCAAAACCCCTGTTGTCTTTGAACCTCCTCTGGAACTTTTGCCGCGTTCTCCAAATTTCATTTAAACACTTCAAAATTGGCCAATATAAAAGTTGTTCGTCTTTTCGAGGGACACACTTTTCATAATTGGCGGTATTTGAGATTTTGAGTGGAAATTGGTGAAAAACTCGGTCAACTTCAGCGAAACACTATTCATCAGCGCCATGAAAGACATCAACTTTGCCTGCAGTTCATGCTCAAACCATTGATCAAAACATAGGTCGGGCTTTATGAAAAATGCTCTCCTATAGATGCTCTACAACTTTAGTATTCAGAGTTTTGTGGTGTTTTATTTGAAAATTTGGAGAAAACGCGGTCAAACAGTGCTAAACGAGTTTGAAAATGATGGCGTCGCGCCGTGCCACCGCGTCCCGCGCCCGCGCGCGTCGCCGCATGGCGGCCGCCTGCCTCGGCGTCCGGCCTCCCCACGCCGGCTGCGCATCCCGATGGCCGCGCTCCCGAGGCTGCATGCCTACCAATGCCGCCCCGGACCCCCCTTAGCCGACCCTCCTCCTGCACGGCACGCGCCGCGCAAGGCGTCGTGCCCAGCCGTGCCGCCCACCGGTGCCAGGCCTGCCGCGCGATGATGGCCGGGTCCCCTCTGCGCGCCCGTCATTGCTTTCGTGACAAAGCCTGGGAGCTCCCTCACACTCCCGCGGCTATAAAAGCTTTTTCCCCTCTCCTCCTCACGCGTGCCGCAGTACCCGCCGCCGCTGCCATTGCCGCTGCCGCGGAGTCCCCCTGCCCGCTCGACTCCTCAGCCGCTCGACCAACCCGGCACCTCCCCTAGGACCCAGAGGAGCCATAAGCGCCGCCCCTTCTTAATCCTCGGCCGTGAGCTCGCCGGAGCCGCCGCTCCAATGACCGCCGCCGCCCTGCTCCGCCGGCCGTGCTCGCCGGCCGCGTTTCTGCCCCACCTCCGGTCCAAAACCGACTCGTGGTGAGCCCCTGGCTTTCCTCCACCCTTTCCCCAACCCTCCCCGGCGAGCCCCTCGCCGGAATTGCGGCCGCACCGCCGCCGGCCATGGCCAAGGGCCACATTGCAAGGACCCCAAAACATGTAGGGTCTTTTCTGTGAACTAGGGGCTTACTTGTAATAGAAAAGATCTTTCCAGGGGCCTGCTTGAAAGTTTAATCTTGAATAGTGTTGGTGTTTGGTTGATTCTTGTAAAATTCGTAGAAAATCAACAAAAAATCAGAAAAATACAAACTCAATTTTGTTGGTTTCCATGTGAATAACCCTACAACTTTCACAAAACATAACCCTACATTTGAGTGATAGTTTTTGCATGAAAAATTGAAATCAGTTAAACCTAGATCTGCTGTAGTTCAAAATCTACAAGTACTCTGTAGCTGAATTCTGGATATGTTGTGAGTAATGTTGTGCCTAGCTTCTGTACCAAAAAAATTTGCACAAAGTTGTAGTGTAGATCTTTTATTAAGAATTGTTTTGTATTTATGATGAATCTGTCCAAATGATTTTTGTAGCTAAAAATAAATAGACTTTTGTGCTCAACTTCTTGCTATGATCTTTTTATGCCTAAATGCACCTCTTGTGAATTAACCATGATTTTATAACTACCAGAAATATTTATTCTTGATTTATGCTTAGTTTTAAATGTAAATGCATAGCTCAAGATCTAGAGTAGCTCTTGATGTGTTTGTTGCTTTCCTAGCCTTCATTTGAGTCAGAGTATCAGTGAGAGAAAGTTGGAATTCATTTGTTGTGTATTTATTTTTATATATGCATTTCCCATGTTTTGGTAGCTAGAATTTGTCTTTTTTAGTATAATTAATTTCATAGCTCTCCTAAGTGTGCATGTGTGTGCAGTGGCTTTGTTTAGGTTTATAGTGCTTCAGAAACACCCCCACTGATTTTTATGAATTTATTTTATGAATAAAAGCTATGGAAGCCAATTAAAGCTTAATATTAAATTAAATTGGAAAATCACCAACCCCACACCTAATGACCTCATGTTTGTGATGTAAATCATGCTAAAGGCTAAGTATCACCACCCCTTGCTGTTTGTGAAATTAAATTAATTTATTTATATAAAAGTGTACACAGTCACTATCAACAAGAATAATTAATAAAGAACCTCATATTGTCCCTTTATTGGAAGAGTATGCTGAATGTGTGTTTATCTAGGTGAATGTGGTCAACCATGCACCCCGTGGTTGTCATATGTTGTTTTGTGATGAATTAAGTCAAAATCGTCGATTAAATCTTGCATTTGCATCCTCGTGTAGATCTTCCCGACGGTAGTTGTACGCTTGTGCCGGAAGGAGGAGACGGAGGAGTTGACGGAGACGTGCACTACGTCGCTGTAGAGCAAGACCTGGATCAAAGTCCAGAAGGGCCCAAGCCCAACCTTGCCAGCGAAGGCAAGCCCCGGATCATTAACTCTTCTTTTAAAATTTTTGCAATTACCTTTGCTATTATTGTGCATTTATGTTTCAGGAGTTGAATTGAAACCCTAGATGCATGATCCTTAGGTACCTATGCTGTTTTACTAGTATGCTAGGTCGATAGCTGCTATGCTATAGGACCCGGTAGAAGTCGAGTGATGTTCGTCACTCGCGAGAATAGGTTCTTATGTTGGAATCATAAGATCTTTATAAATGGATTGCTCATGTGGTAAGAGCATGGGATTTGGGCTCCGGTCCAGTGGCTTTCGTGGGCTAAGCTTTTGAACGTACTAAGCACTTGTCGGGAATGGGTCCGGTAAGTCTAGTACCTTAACGAGACGGTGCGGGATCTTACCCTTACTAATCTTGAGTAGTCACCTGCCCGGCTCGCCACCGGGAGGTGGGTACATGTGTGAGGCTGGGTGTCTTACGGGGCACGCCAGATAGCCGTGTACCCGGGACTGTAAGTTTCGATCCCAAGCCGAGGACTTTTGGGAACTGCCTGGTGGTTGTCTAGTGTGAGGGCACCCTACCGTGTGTTTAGGTTTACCTTGCAAGGTTATAAATCAATCGATTGTCGGCCTCTCACCGTTATCTGAGACTGCTTAATCAACTGGCCATGATATCCCTTAATGATGGAACTTGGTGAATATTACAGCGTGATTTAATTGTATTGTACAACTTCTGATTGCAATAGATGTCTCACGTAGAAATGCTAATTAACTAGAATTTGAGCTAAAATATTGAAAGTAAGGACATACTCTTTGTTGCTTTTCAACAAAAGAACTCCCCGGCAAAAAAGCCTCTCATGTCTAGAGTTTGGTGATGTAGTTATCACCTGTCGGTTAAGTCTTGATGAGTATTAGTATACTCAGCCTTGCTTTATAAAATGTTGTTGCAGGTGGTTTGGCCTGGTGAGATTCCACCCGACTGGGAGCTGGAATGGGTGGATGACGACAAGTGATGGCATCATGGACGGCCTACTGTGATATTTATCGTTTCGCTAGTTTAATTATTCCGCTGTTTTCGAACTCTGAACCTTTACTTATCATGTCATGAACAATGGTTTGTAATAATTAAACCCTTAGGGGTAATTTGGATTTAAATTGTGTAATGTACTCTGGACTCGCCTTCGCATGAGTTTTAATGCATATGTTCGATCCTCTGTGTGTTATCCAAGTGATTTATGGGGCGTTAACCCGGCAACTAACGACGGGATGATACTTTACTGTCGCTTAATGGCCAAAGTGGATTGGTTTAGGCGCTAGTACGGTATTTTCCTAGGCGGGTTGTCACAGGGTGCGTAGGAGTCGGAGAGCCCATCCATCTCAAACTGCTAAGAGGTGCCACGCGTTCATAGCCCCCGAGTACTCGGGGAAATTCGAAAAGTAACTCGCGCATTTTTCGAAAAAATCGTTTTAGGCCGGAGCCTGAGCGGTTGCTCGAGCGCTTTTGAAAAGAGGTCGGATGAAAACCTGAGGACTCGGATCGTGCTCGCAAGCCTTCGCACCGTAGCCGCGGAGGCGTAGGTGCTAGGAGCGTTGAACGAGCAGCAGCACCGCGCCCCACGCAGGCCGCCATCTTTACTTCTCGCAAGGTTGAGCCTTCCGCCAAAAAACCTCTCGCGCGTGCGATTGGTTGCGACATAGTTGTCGGTTTTTTTTTAAACGAAAAAACGAAAAGGAGGGCATCGTGCCCTGGGTAGCCCCCGAGCGGAGAGCATTTCTGCACAGGTGCAGAGACACTTGCCGCTCAGCCTTTAGAGACGTTGCAACATATAGAAACATGGCAACTGACAAGTTTACGGACTCATAGAAGTATGAACAAAGCATGCGGCATTTATTCATAGATTCATAAGATATGAACATTTACTCAAGGGTAAAACGGCCGCAGATGCTCGATGTTCCAAGCGTTGGAGACGACCCGACCGTCCTCGTATCGAATCTTGAACGTTCCGGGTCGGAGCACTTGATCAATGATGAACGGTCCCTCCCACGGGGGCGCAAGCTTGTGTCGATCCTTGCTGCCTTGAACTCGTCGGAGGACCAGGTCCCCGACCTGGAACTCGCGGGTGCACACATTGTGCTCGTGATAGCGTCGCAAGGCTTGTTGGTACTTGGCCGAGTAGCAGCGCCACGTCACGCGCTTCGTCGAGCTGGTCGATTGCATCCTCGAGTGCAACTTGATTGCCTTCCTCGGTGTAGGCTCGTACTCTGGGGCTGCCGTAGTCGATGTCCATGGGGAGGACCGCTTCCGACCCGTGCACCATGAAGAATGGCGTGAAGCCGGTTGCTTGACAAGGCGTGGTGCGGAGGCTCCAGAGAAGGGATGGTAGCTCGGCTACCCATCTTGCTCGGAACTTCTCGAGGCGTTTGAAGATGTGAGGCTTCAGTCCTTGCAGTAGCATGCCGTTTGCCCTTCCGACTTGCCTGTTTGTCTTCGAGTGCGCCACGGCAAACCAGTCCACGCGAATGTTGTTGTCGTCGCAGAAGTTGAGGAATTTCTTCCCTGTGAACTGGGTGCCGTTGTCGGTGATGATCGTGTTAGGTATGTCGAAGCGATAGATGATGTCAGTGATGAATGCTACGGCCTCCTCGGAGCGGACGTTCACGATGGGTCGAGCCTCGATCCACTTGGAGAACTTGTCGACCACCACGAGGAGATGCGTGAAGCCCCCGGGCGCTTGTCGGAGCGGCCTCACCGTGTCGAGGTGCCACACAGCAAAAGGCCATGTGATGGGGATGGTCTGAAGCGCTTGCGCCGGGAGGTGGGTTTGTCGAGCGTAGAACTGGCACCCCTCGCAACGCCGCACGATGTCCTTGGAGTCCGCTACCGCTGTGGGCCAGTAGAACCCTTGTCGGAAAGCTTTTCCGACAAGAGTCCTCGGACCGGCGTGATGCCCGCACGCGCCGGCATGGATCTCGCGCAGTAGCTCTTTCCCTTGATCTCCCAAGATGCATCGCATGAGTATGCCAGCCGCACCTCATTTGTAGAGCTCACCCTCGATGAGGGCGAACGCTTTAGCTCGTCACGCGATGCGGCGTGCCTCCGTCTGGTCGAGGGGCAGCTTCCCCTCGACAAGCCATTCGAGGATTGGAAAGCGCCAATCGGGGTCCTCGAGGTTCTGCTCGGGCGGCTGGTCGATCTCCATAACTTTCGGCCCTTCATGTTCTTGCGGCTTTTCCCCCTCGACACGCACGGACGGTGCGTGCTGGTCGCTTGCGAACACTCCGTGCGGTACAGGCTTGCGGCTTGATGCAGTCTTGGCGAGGATGTCCGCGGCCTTGTTGTAGTCGCGCAGGACGAGATGAAGTTCGAGCCCATGAAACTTGTCCTCCAAATCGCGCACAGCCTGGTAGTAGGCCACCATCTTTGGATCAACACAATTTTTCTCCTTCATGACTTGATCCACGACTAGCTCCGAGTCTCCTCTGATCTCGAGACGGCGGATCCCGAGCTCGACCGTGATTCAAAGGCCGTTGATGAGCGTCTCGTACTCGGCGATGTTGTTGGAGGCGGGGAAGTGTAACCGAACCATGTACTCCATACGCACGCCCAGAGGCGAGATGAAGACAAGGCCTACTCCCGCCCCCTCCTTCATGACCGAGCCGTCGAAGTACATTGTCCACGTCTCGTGCTCGATGGGTGCCGGTGGGGTTTGAATCTCCGTCCACTCTGCGACAAAGTCCGCCAGCACTTGCGACTTGATGGTGCTCCGGGGCGCATACGAAATGTTCTGCCCCATCAGCTCGAGCGCCCACTTGGCTATCCTCCCTTCAGCCTCGGGGTTCTGGATCACCTCTCCGAGCGGGTACTTGGACACCACCGTGATGGGGGTGTGTGTCGAAGTAGTGGCGAAGCTTGCGCTTGGTGATCAAGACAGCGTACACGAGTTTTTGCATCTGCAAGTAACGAGTCTTCGAATCAGAGAGTACCTCGCTCATGAAATAGACTGGACGCTGCACCTTGAGTGACCTCCCGGGTTCTTCTCGTTCAACCACGAGCGCAGCGCTGACAACCTGGGTTGTCGCGGCGATGTACAGAAGCATCGGCTCTTCTGGCGCTGGTGCCGTGAGTATCGGCGGGCTCTTCAGGAGGTTCTTGAGAGAATCGAGCGCTTCCTGAGCCTCGGGCGTCCACGCGAAGTGGTCGGACTTCTTCATTAGTCGGTACAGCGGTAGGCTATGCTCCCCGAGTCGCGCTATGAAACGGCTAAGGGCTGCGAGGCAGTCCGTGGCGCGTTGTACGCCTTTCAGGTTTTGGATTGGCCCCATATTCATGATGGCCGAGATCTTCTCGAGATTGGCTTCAATGCCGCGTTCCGACACGACAAAGCCGAGGAGCATACCCCTCGGGACCCCGAAAACGCACTTCTCGGGGTTAAGCTTCACCCCGTGCTCTCTCAGCTTTGCGAACACCTCCGTGAGGTCCGGGACCAGATCGCCGGTCTTTTTCGACTTGACTACGATGTCATCGACATACGCCTCGATGATTCGTCCTATAAGGTCTCCAAAGACGCGTCGCATGCATCTTTGGAACGTGGTGCCCACGTTTTTGAGCCCGAAGGGCATCGTCTTGTAGTAGTAGGCGCCGAACGGAGTGATGAATGAAGTTGCGAGTTGGTCCGCTATGCACATCGCTATCTGGTGGTACCTGGAGTACGCATCGAGAAAACAGAGGGTTTCGCACCCAGCTGTCGAATCGACTACCTGATCTATGCGAGGCAAAGGAAACAGATCCTTGGGACATGCCTTGTTAAGGCCCGTATAGTCAACACACATCCTCCATTTCTTATTCTTCTTCTTTACAAGTACAGGGTTAGCAAGCCACTTGGGGTGGAATACTTCTCGAATGAACCCTGAACTAAGGAGCTTCTTAATCTCCTCGCCAATCGCCTTGCACTTCTCGTCGTTGAAGCGACGTAGGCGTTGCTTCACCGGTTTCGATCCCGGCTTGATGTTCGTCACGCCATCGCTTGTCGTTCTTCTTCTTCTTCTTCTTGAAGCGCGAGGACGACCCCTCACCATGGTCCACGACCTGTTTCCCCTTGCCCTGAGGGGTGTTGAGGGTCGCCGCAACCATCTCCTCGCCGTCCGCGTGATTAGTCGTGATGTCGAGGAGTTCCCGAGTCGTTCGGGGCGTACGGCGCCCCAGTCGGTGGATGAGGGTGGTGCAGGTCGTGTCGTTCTGGAACGCCGAGATGGCGTCATTGTCCGTCGCGCCGGGGAGCTCGGTGCAACATTTGGAGAAGCGCCGGATGTAGTCGCGCAGGCTTTCTCCCGGCTGCTGCTTGCAGTTGCGCAGTTCCCACTGCTTGCCGGGGTGGGCGTACATGCCTTGGAAGTTGCCGACGAAGACTCGACGCAACTCCGTCCAGTCGTTGATCTTGCCGCGGGGCAAGTGCTCGAGCCACATCCGCACGGAGTCGCCGAGGTAGAGTGGAAGATTCTTGATGATGAAGAGGTCATCCGTCGCTCCGCCCGCGTGGCATGCGAGCTGGTAGTCTTCCAGCCACACGCTGGGGTTAGTCTACCCGTCGTATCTGGGGATGTTGGTCGGAGCCCGGAAACGTGAGGGGAACTTCGCATCCCGCACGTTCTGCCCAAAAGCCCGCGGGCCCCTCTAGTCCGGCAACCAGCTGCGATCGTGGTCGTCGTCGCTGTCGTAGCGTCGTCCGCGTCCTCGATCGTCTTGTCGGCGCGGGCGGCGCTCGTCGCGGTGGTCGCGGTTGTCGTAGTTGTCAACGCTGGCGGCGGGCCTCAATGGTGTCCCGGGCGTCGCGGTTGTGTGACAACCCGCCCAGGAAAATACCGTACTATCGCATAAACCAATCCACTTTGGTCATTAAGCAATAATAAAGTATCATCCTGTCGTTAGTTGCCGGGTTAAGGCCCGGTGAAATCACTTACATAGCAACGAGGATCGACAAATATGCATTAAAACTCACGCGAAGGCGAGTCCAGAGTACAACACACAATTAAAAACCAAATCTGCCCCGAAGGGTTTATTATTACAAACCAAGGTACTTGACATGGTAACAAAGTTCAGAGTTTCGAAAACAGCGGAACTAAACTAAACGGCGCGAGGAGCATCACAGGAGGCCTGCCATGATGCCTTTACTCTTCGTCTTCCACCCACTCCAGCTCCCAGCCAGGCGGAATCTCTCCAGACCACACATTACTAAAAACATTACCTGAAAACAACAAATTACAGCAAGGCTGAGTATACTAATACTCAGCAAGACTTACCCGTCGGTGACAACTACATCACCAACTCTAGACATGAAGGGCTTTTTGGCCATTGGGGTTCTTTTGCTGAAAAGCAACAAAGAGTATGTCCTTACTTTCAAGATTTTAGCACAGATTCTAGTTGATTACTCTTTTCTAAATGAGCAAGCTATTACAAGCATAAGTTGTGCAAATAATTAATCAAGCATACATATTCACAAAGTTCCATCGTTAGGGATATCATGGCTAGTTGGATAAGTAGTCTCAGATAACGGTGAGAGGCCGACAACCGATTGATTTAAACCTTGCAAGGTAAACCTAAACACACGGTAGGGTGTACTCACCAAGAGCCCACCAACCAGGCGGTTCCCAAAACTCTTCGGTTCGGGATAAAAGGCCACAGTCCTCGGTGCCGGCTATCTGGCATACCCCGCGAGGCACCCAGAATCACACATGCACCACCGGTAGCTAGCCATGAGACGCATCGCAAGATTAGTGACGGTAAAATCCCTTACCGCCTCATTAAGGTACTAGGCTTACCGGTCCCATTCCCGACAAGTGCTTAGTACGTTCAAACACTTAACCCACGAAAACCATTGGACCGGAGCCCACATCCCATGCTCTTACCACATGAGCAAACCATTTATAAAGATCTTACGATTCCAACATAAGAACCTATTCTCGCGAGTGACAAGTATCACTCGTCTTGTAACGGTCCTATAGCATAGCAGCTATCGACCTAGCATAATAGTAAAGACATAGGTACCTAGGGATTATGCATCTAGGGTTTCATTTCAACTCCTGAACATAAATGCACAAACATCCATAGATAGTTGTATAATTTTCAAAAACAAATAGGTTAATGCACCGGGGCTTGCCTTCGTCAGCACAGTTAGCCTGGGAGTCCTCGGTGTCCTCGTTCACTTCCACGTACTGCAGCTCCGCGTCAGCTCCTCCTTCCTCGGCTTTCGGCACGAGCGAGTAGTTACCGTCGGGGAGTTCTACACGGAATGCAATGCAGGGTTATGGTGTGGAGTGAGAGTTTAATTATCATAACCAACTCTTGTTGGCCACATTCACCTTGACAAACATTTAATTAACAATTCTTTTCATTAAGGTCATTATGTGAAGGTTTATTATTTCAATCTTTTAATAGTGATTGTGCACACATCTAAGCAATTAAAACTATTTAAACACACAAAACAGCAAGGGGTTGGTCTTAAGCTTTTTAAAATGATTTACATCACATACACAGGGTCATTAGGTGTGTGTTGGTGATTTTCCAATTTAACTTTAATATTAAGCTTAAATGGCACCCATTGCTTTTATTCACAAAATAAATTAATAAAATTCAGTGGGGTGTTTCACGAAGCACTACAAACCTAAACAAAGCCACTGCACACACATGCACACTTAGGAGAGCTATGAAATTAAATATACCGAAAATAACAAAAGCTAGCTACCAAAACATGATAAATGTATATAAAAATAAATAAGAATTAAATGGATCCCAACTTTCTCACACATGGCCTCTGGTCCAAATCTCAGCTAGGCATGCAACACATACACCTAGAGCTACTAAGGATCTTGAGCTATGCATTTACAAAGAAAATTAGGCATAAAACAAGATTAAATATTTTTGACAGATATAAAATTGTGATTAATTCACCAGAGATCCATTTAGGCATAGCAACATCACATGCAGAAGTTGAGCACAAAAATCTAATTATTTTTAGCTACAAAAATCATTTAGACAGATTCAGCATAAATACAAAACAATTCATGATAAAAGATCTACATAGTAACATTCTGCAATTTTTGGTACAGCGGTTAGGCATGACATAACTCACAACATATCCAAAATGCAACTACAGAACACATGTGGATTTTGAACTACAATAGATCAAGGTTTAACAGTCTTCTATTTTTCATATAAAAACTATCACTCAAAAGTATGGTCAAGCTTCACAAACGTTGTAGGGATATACACAAGGAAACCAACAAAATTAGTTTTGCATTTTTCTGATTTTTTTACAATTTTCTACAAATTTTACAAGAATCAGCAAAACACCAAGTACTATTGAAGATTCACTTTACAACAAGGTCCCTGGAAAGTTTTCGATCCCTTACAGATAGGCCCCTGGTTCGCACAAAACTCCCTGGAAAGAATCCCAGGCTTGCAATGCGGCCCTTGGCCGTGGGCGGCGGCGGTTCCGGCCAAAATCCGGCGAGCTCGCCGGCGTCCCTGGCCGGGGAAGGGGTGGGAGAGACGAAGGGGCTCACCGGGGCTCGATTTGCGTGCTCGGATGGGGCAGGGAGGCACTTGGCGGCGGTGGTTGCCGGTGCCGGTGGATGGCGGCCGCGGGCGCAGCTGTTCCGGCGCGGAGGCTGGCTTGGCCGGGCAACACGCGGCTCTGGAGGTTGCGGTGGGAGTTCACGGTGGCGAGGGTGTGCTTCGAACGGCCGGTTGTGGCTCAGAACAGGGAGCTCACCATGGAGGCGGCCATGGCGGCTCGGCGGCACGCAAGGCGAAGGCGCTCGGGCGTGCACGTGCAAGGGCAAGTTATGGCACCTTTTATTGGTGCGAGTGGATGGTGGAGGGAGGCCCAGCCTCGTCTTGAAGGCACAAACACCGGAGGAGAAGGGGCCCGGCACGGTCCGGCGGTAGCGGCGGGCGCGGGTAGGGGCCGGCGGCCGCAGCGCTGCATGGTGCGCACGTGGAGAAGGAGTGGTGAGGGGGGTCCGGGGCATAGGGGCGCGTGCGGCCCGTGGAGGCACGCCTCGGGAGGCACGGCCGGCGCGGGGAGGGGCCGGACGTCGAGGGCAGGGTGGCAGCGCCGCGTGGCAGCGCGGCCGCGGCGCTCTGGGCGCTAGAGCGCGGCGTGGCGCGACTTAGGCTTTTTCCCATTCTGTTTAGACATGTTTGACCGGTATTTGCGCAAAAGTTTCAAACAAAACTCCAAAAACTTTGAATACCAAAGTTGTAGAGCAAGTATAGGTGAACATTTTTCGTAAAGGCCGACCTATGTTTTGATCAACCATTCGAGCATGAACTGCAGGCAAAGTTGATGCCTTTCATGGCGCCGATGAAAAGTAAAAGCTGCAGTTGACCAAGTTTTTCACCCTTTTCCACTAAAAATTTCAAATGCCACCCAAAAGCAAAGTTGTGTCCCTTGAAAAACTGGACAACTTTTATATTAGGAGATTTTGAAGTGTTTAGGTGAAATTTGGAGAACGCGGCAAAAGTTCTCGGTGGGTTCAAAAGCATTAAGGGTTTGACCTGGATTTGACCATGCCTTTGACCGAGATTTGACCACAAGGGTGTGTTGACTCGATTAAGAGGGTCATTAGTGATTGTTGACTGGGTTTTCGAGGTGATGACCCAGGTTGACCACGGTTTGACTAGAGTCAACATGCTTGACTCGGTCATTAGCACTAATGATGCTAATTAAAAACCTGGGGCGTCACAGGTTGGGCCCGAGACGGTTCTTGACCGCCGATCCCCCGGCTCCGGCTCCGTCCCCGTGGCTCCGATGCCACGAGGGGGAGGGGTTCTGGCTGTGTGCTGAGGGTGCCGTTCTCCCGTCATGCGCCGACCGTTGTCGCGACGCGGAGCTCTTCGCTTGCTGCGCTGCCGCCGCTTCGAGGAGGGCCTTGAGTTGTTGCTGCACCCTCCTCTCCTCGGGGGTGGCTGCCTCCGGGCAGCCGTGCAGTAGCATGGCGGCTGCTGCCAAGTTCTGCGACGCCCGCCTGAAGAGCGGCGGGGCGTCGCCGTCGACGTTTGCGCCCTCGTTGGCGCGTCGGTTGTTGTCGCGAGCTCGTCCTCGAGCCGGCGGTATCGGGGCGCGGGCTCTGGACTGTTCGGCGGTGGGGCGACATTCCCGCCACTCGCCGTCTTCTTCACGGCGCCGCTCCTGCACCGGGACCTGCTGCGGGTCCGCTTGTGGGTTCCGGGGCCGATCCTCCCCGAGCTCTCGGTGGAGGTTGGCCAGCTCTTCGTCAAGCTGGCGCCTGGCCTCGGCAAGTTCGTCGAGGCGCGCCCTGCGCTGGGTGTCGGTGGCGCGATGACGCGGGGCCGATTCCGCGTCGGTGGAGCTGCTGGAGCTCGGCGCCACACAGACGAAGCACTCGCGCGCAGGTGCTAGAGGTGCCCTCCGAGCTGTTGTAGAGCCCGGGGTGACGTAGGACGCTCGTAGCGCGCCCACGTAGGCCGTCACCGGGTCGTCCGGGACGCCTGGCTGTCCACGGGGGTACATGGCGGTGTACCGCTCCATGAACTCACCCCAGGCGAGCGGCTCGTCTCCGCTAGCCTGAAAGGCGAGGTCGGTGAGGTAGTAGGCGGCGAGCCTAAAACGCTCCTGCGTCGGGTTTGGCCCCAACATAGCCATGATCGTCTCGTCCGAGAAGCTTCGAACGAACGCCGCACGCCCCGCCGCCGCCGTCAAGGCGTTGCGGCGAACGGATCGGGCGAAGGTGCACCCGACGACGGTCTCCACCGGCCCGGTGTAGACGAAGCCGAGGGAGCCGAAGCGCATGGTGGCCCCAGGGGTTAGCAAAAGCCTGCGGCCCTCCATCCGAGTCGTTGGTGAAGTTCGGCGAGACACACGATGTGCCCCTACCTGGCGCGCCAACTGTCGGGGTTCTCTACCGCCGGACAGTAAATTTGTATCGATCGTGTGTCCGACCCGGATGGTTAGCACGAGAGACGCCGGGATTTAGACTGGTTCGGGCCTCCGAGGAGTAATACCCTACGTCCAGTGTCGAGCTGCCGTGTTCTTGTGCTAGGGTTGTTTGTAGTAGGGGTTACAAACTGGTCGGGAGAGGGTGTCGAGCCCAAGTCCCTGGGGTGTGAGTTCTCAGTTCGTCAGCCCTTGTGATGGCTGCCCTCCTCTCCCTTTTATAAACGCAAGGGGGAGGGGCAAAAAGGGAATTAAAGTAAAAGTTACAGTGCTGGCCGCTGGGATGTCCTCTCGCACGTCGCTGTCGGTCTGGGTGTATTGAAGAGGAGCTGCACTACGTTGTCGTCGAGGCCGCCGCGTGGTCAGGCGGGGCTGTTTACTTGGGGCACTTGGCGCTTTCTCCGAGCACTTTGGTGCTGACTCAACCCGCCTGAGCACGGGATGAGCGCACCACGTTAAGGCCTAACCATAGGCCAGCGCTGATCGTAGGGGGCACTCGAGTGCCTCGGTTGGAGTTGGCGTGTTGCAGGGTCGGATGGGACGGCGTGTTGATGGCCGTGCAGCCGAACAGTGCCGCATTAAGGCCCTTGTCAGAGCCGGCCGCCCACGCGTGTCGCCAGCTGGCGTACTTGCATGGCATGGGGAACTGGCGCCCCACGCGTCGTAGCGAGGAAGCCCGCGCGTCGGGGTGGCGCCACGTTGTGTGGACCGTGCTTTGGTCGGAGATGGTGACTGCTCGTGCGAACGAGCAGGTTGTCGGAGGCGAGACGGAGACTTGTCGTGCGAGGCGGAGAGTTGTCGTGCGAGGCGGAGAGTTGTCGTGCAAGGCAGGGAGTTGTCGGAGAAGCCTCCCCTTATTAGAAAACTTGTCGAGGAAACTCCCAACTGGTCGGAAGCATGATGTCTTGCCAGTGATGGTCTTGACAGAGATCCCCAGTCCTCCTTATACTGAATCTTGGCCTTCACATTGTCAATGGTGTCAGAAGACTCCACCTCAAGAGTGATTATCTCGCCGTCAAAGGGGACCCTAATCTGGGCCCTCGTCACCGGCGGCCGGGGTTGTGGTCGAGGCGGCGGCAGGTTAGGGTTCGGGGTTGCGGGATGGGAGCTCCAATGGCTAGAGAAGAGGACTGGGCGGACGGTGGGGGAACGGCCGGCGGCGAGGTCGCCGCCGGCCGGGGTGGTGGTGGAGGAGGCGGCACTTAGAGTTAGGGTTTCCGGGGTTCGGGGTCCGGGTTTCCGGGGACCTCCATTGTCCTGCGGACCTAGAAATGAAGGGGGGCGGTGCGCCGGAGGACCGGCGGCGGCGGCGGTTCGGCCGGCGGCGGAGGTGAGATGGCGCGGTAGCGCCGCCGGCCGGGCAGGGTCGGATCGGCGGTGGGCGGGGTGGAGGAGGCGGCGGGGGTGGTGCTCGAGGAGGAAGAAGATGGAGATGGTAATTGGGCCTAATGGGTTTTATAAGTTCATGGCTTATCCACCTTCCATAAGATACATAGGAGCCCCCGTTTATCACCCCCTGCTGGCTGGATCTCATTCGAGATTAGTACTAATATAACTGCGACCGGGGTTAACGTGACATGCCGCGGTGGCGGCTGACCGTGGATCGACGGATGGAAGGGAGCAGTGCGACGAGACGAAGGACCAAGGCGGGCTGGTTTCCACCTCACGTGATCATTAATGGGAGCAGCAAACATTCAACGCCTTCGAAGCGATAAACAACGCCCGGAAACCGTGGCGACCCAGGCACTGGTCGGCGCTCCCTCTCACCCCGCCCGGGCCCGGCCCGCGCCATGGAAGCTTGGAATCTCTTGAGCTGCGTGACCAGAAGCTTTCCGTGGATTAATCAAAGCAGGGCCGCAATTCGATGTCATTTATTTCCCCGACCGTGGATTAATCAAAGCTTGGATTCATCAAACCGTAGTATACTTCTTTTTTTAGGGCGCAACCGTAGTATACTTGTGCAGGTACTCCAAGTGTATACTCCGTATACTTTAGGTCGTTGCACTATACTCCAAGTACATGGCAGATTGGCAGTGTACTGTATATGCGAATGTGATCATGTGTGCGTGAGCCGCCTCATACGCCTTTGAGTAAACGAACCTGACACGACGTACGTGTACCCCAAGATGCATGTAAACGGGAACGGATATTGTGGTAGAGTAGTCCTGAAGAAGAAAATGAAACTGGGGATTCAATAATTTCTATTGCTGTCACTGACTCACTGTACTAGCACCACACCTCGGCCGGTCAAATATCGGCACGTTCACACGACCGCCCGTTCGCCAACAGAACGTGTGATTCTGCTTGGCAGTGGTTCGTTGGCCAGTTTAGTTGGTGAGGTGAAAATTTTTGGTACTCTTTCAAGGTTTATTAGGAGTATTGAACAAAGAATAGCTACAAAAATAATTACACGAATGGACCATAAATCGCGAGACGAATTCATTAAGTTTAATTAATCTATCATTAGAGATTGGTTACTGTAGCATGACGTTGTCTAATCATGTTATAATTAGACTTGTTAGATTCGTCTCGAAAATTAAATTAGGAGCTGTGGAATAAGTTTTGTCTTTAATTTACATTTAATATTTCTAATTAGTGTTCGGAGAATGATGTGACGGGTAGTTTGTGAAATTTTGGGAAACATGGTCAGCAGTTACAGAACTCGAAATCACGTCGACAGACAGAATACCTCTCTCTCCTAACAATCTTGTCATCAGGATTCACTTCCATCAGATAACTTTGGGTTGTACAAAAGTGAGCGCCCCTACGTAACCCAGGCCCTTCTTACTTTGACCTCGGATTAAACTAAACAAAACCAGCTAGTACAGTACTAGTACTCGGTGAAAGATGTGGGGTGCGCGCTTCGTGGTCAGTCACGGGGAGGGAGTATAAAAATGGAGCCACGGGAGCGGAGAACATGAGGGCACCTTTTCCGGCGACTTGTGCGTTAAGCTGCTGCGCCGCATGCACACGCTCGATCGGCTCTTCTCTCGCTCAACTAGCTGGCATGCGAGCCAAGGGGAAAACGCCAAGTTCGCCTATGAATCCCACGACGACGAGTCGACGACGGCGACGACGATGCAGCAGGGCTCCGTTTCAGCAACGGAATTGTATTACGCACTCCAAACAAGGAGCTTGCTTGTTGTTAGTACGTAGTACAACCAGTGTAGTATAATCCTCAGTTCCTCACTTGCATTTGGAAGCAGGTAGTTTTTTTATAAAAAAACTGATGGAGAGCATTAATTGGAATCTGGAATCTGGATGTACTTCTGTGTGCGTTTTTTCTAATTTCGCAGCTGTGGGGACGCGTTTAATAGAACCGCTTCTAATTTAAAATGGTGAGGTCAAATTCGTTGGTCATAAACGTCGTAGACCTTGTCTTGGACGGTTCTGAATGGTGGTGCGCTGCAACGAGCGAGTGTTTGCAGAGGCTTGCATCTGCATGCAGACAAGTGTTCCCTCGTCTTCATGGAAAAGAAGCGCTCTGTGTTTCTGCAATATTGTCACTGACACCCATAAACCTCCATCAATGGCTACACTAATGTCATTCTAGCTGGCTGTGGGACCAACACAAAAATACGAAGAAGCGGAGAAAATGATCAAATGGTTGACTTCAGAAGTGCTTGGAATAGTAACCATCATCTATATGCCGTTGCAAACGAAAACTGAACATGTTGCCTCTTCACAGTACCACGCACAAACACAAATACACAATGAACATATACTTATTCCTCCTGAATAATTAACAAATGAGCACATGATCAGATCCTTTCACTTGATGAAGCATCAAACAAGCATGCCAAACTAAGAACAACGAAGAGCTCAGGCGCTCTCAGCGCTAACCTAGCTAAGTAATAGGAGCACCTGTCTGAAGGCGCAAGGCAGCAACCAATCCTTCTCATTCAACTTCCTTTGCCCTCTACCGGAGGCCCAATCTGACCAGCGATATCGCCAAAAACGCGGAGGAGAAAAGAAGCAGAATCAGAAGCTTACTGCAGCGGCACCATGCATCGATCGTCAACCTCCAGCAAGCTAGCTCAACCACCTCGACTCTATCTGCACGCTCACGCAGAGTCGCAGAGCACAGCTAGCACTTCTGCATCAATCATGTCTTCGTCCTGAACATGTCATTCTCTGATCCTCCCGCAGTCCCGCTGCCGGCCGGCCGGCCTCGCGTGATCATCTGTTGTGCAAGGGGTTGGAGCCGGTGGGCACTTTCCTCTTGCTCTCCCCGAGCAAGCCGTCCGCGGGCGACGGCGCGGGAGCCATCGTCGGCAGCGGGGCCGTCGTCGTGACCACGAACGGCGACGTGCGGGCGGCGTCGACGGCCGTGAAGAGGGTGGAGCCGAGGAAGGATGAGTGGACGAGGACGGCGATGAGGAGCCACGGCCCGACCAGCCCGCCCGCCACCACCGGCCTCCCTCCTCGCACCATAGTAATAATAATATCTCGGGCGCCTTCGGGCTGTCGTCAGCACCAACGATGCCGTCGCGACACCGACGCCGCCGGCCGTGGCGCGAGCAGCTGCGACGGGTGCGCGGAGGAGGAAGCTAGAGAAGGCTGCGGCGCGCCGGCGAGGATGGTGGGTGCGCATCAACGGAGGGAGCGGAGCATGCGCTAGCAGCTGGAAGAGTGAGGAGGAGGCTGTGGAGAGGATCGGAGCCGTGACGGGGGGGTTGGGGGTTGGACTTGGACTTGCTGCTGGGTTTATTGTGGTGGCCGATCGGAGGATTCGAGAGGGCAGCGCAGCGGTGTGATGTCCTTGGCGCGCGCGTATAAAAGCGGTGAGGCGACTGGTGATCTAACGCGATGTGGACGAATCAGAGCGCCGCACCAACAAGGTGCACGGCTGTATTACCGCTGGGCCGTCACCGACTCACCACCGTCGTCAACGTGTGAAAGACTTGCGCCAAATAAACACGAACGGTGTCGTGTTTGTGTGAAAGGAGTTTCGATTTTTATCACTTTGTCAGGGGTGACAAGCTGGTCAAATGTCTTCCACGACAACACTTGGAGTAGTAGATACGCTATATGATATTTGAGGTATGTACATATAATTAATAGTAGTCATATACTTGTATAGTCGTAATGTCGTGTGTAGTAGTATGATCTACGCCAAAAGAGCGTCTCATGGCTGCAGCCTGCAGCTTGCCGTTGCAGGTCAACCCGGTATTCAGATTTCAGGATGCTTTCGATCGTGTGGCTACGTTTTCAGTTTGTTCAGGAAATGTGTTGTTACATTGTGGCGACGGTGATCTGACGCGCCTGTTCAGTTAGTTTTGCAGACAGCCATCCGCACAGATTTCTGGATGATTAATTTCATTCGTCTTCTCGTGTGGCGACACTACTAGCATGGTGTGATCCAAGCGAGAAAAAAGAAGTTTCTGCTGCCGGCGGGTCGTGCGGGGGAGTCACGTGAGGGCCAGCGCGGCGCTGTTTGGCAGAATCTTCGGAGGCGGTTTTTCAATGGATCGGATCCTCCCTGGCTGCTTGCTCCGGTCAAACGCGGCAGTGCGTCTACGCCGTGGTGTTTCTTCTGTACGCCGCAACTAGCTACCGGTGTGCCGCGGTGTTTGCTGCTGACGGCAGGCAGCCGGGACCAGTTCGTTTCTCAGTTGTTTTTTTTTTTAAAGATAGTGTTCGTTTCTCAGCTAGTCAGCTGCGAACAAAAAAGACCCCGCCCGCACGAAATTTATTTTTTATTTTTCTGCTCTGATTTTCAAAAAATAAATGGACGAACCAAAAATTTCGACAAATATACATCTGCCGTCAAACCCCACGGCGGCAGGAGTTCCTACCGTCATGGGGCACGGCGTTAGGGGTGGCCCCAACGGTCGGCTCTACTGCCAGGTGGGGCCAGATTCCTGCCGCCGTGGGGCACGGCGGCAGGAATCCTAGCGCCGCGGCCCACGGCGTCAGGAGCCCTAGCGCCGTGCCCCACGGTGGCAGGGTCCTGGCGCCGTGGGGTTTGGCGGCAGCGTCACCCCTATAAAAGGGGGCGACCGCTGCTGCCGCCGGCCCCCTCCCTCCCTCCCTCCTCTAAACCTTCGGCTTTCAACCCTTCGGTGCACTTCTGACTGAGGTATGTTTCTAAATTTAGTCTAGTGTAGTTAGTAAGTTAGTTAGTTTAGTTTAGAAATTTAGTTTAGTTAACTTAGTTTAGTTTAGTTAACTTAGGTTAGTTAAATTTAGTTTAGTTAACTTAGTTTAGTTTAGTTTTGAAATTTAGTTTAGTTAACTTAGGTTAGTTAAATTGATATAAAATTCGTAGAAAATTATTTAAATTGATTAAATTGATATAAAATTCGTAGAAAATTATTTAAATTCACATAATTCGTTTAAATTGGTTTAAAACTTCTAGGAAATGGTTATAATTCCACAGGGCCCGTCACAGTTGACACAGGCACCGGTTTGGACTCAGCCGACACAGCCACAGGGCGGAGCGACCCCGGCGGCCGGCGGAGCGACACCGGCCGGCGGAGGGACACCGGCGGGAGGAGGGACACCGGTGGGCGGAGCGACACCGGATGCTGCAGGCTTGTCGCAGGCCGCCATGGCGACACCGTCTCCCGACCAGTTCGGACCGCGGGTGGTCAGGGCACCTGACCCCTGGACGTACGACCGGGACCACACCTGGGCAGGCGCTAGAGCTGTTAGGCCGAAGAGGCACCGGCGCATTTAGATGTAGTACTACTTGTACCATGATTTTGTATAAACTATTTGCATCTACTCGTTGATTATGATATTCCCTTGTGATTATGCTTACACTTATCAGTTTGTTGTTTTTAAGAAGGTTAAAAGTGTTTTAAAAATGAAAAATTTTAAAAAAAAAAGGTCCTAACGCCACATGGCACGGCGGTAGGGGCCTGCCGCCGTGGCGCTGGGCGGCAGGGTCCTGGCGCCGTGCCGCGCGGCTCTGCCGCCAGAGGTACTCTCCTGCCGCCGTACCCCACGGCGGCTGGGACTTAACGCCGCCTGCCGCCGTGGGGTTTGGCGGCAGATGTATATTTCTCGAAATTTTTGGTTCGTCCATTTATTTTTCGAAAATCAAAGAAAAAAATATATAAAAAAAGATTTCCGCCCGCACCGGCCGGGGACCTGGACCAATCACATTCCTTCATCGCAGGCCCATCCTCAACAGACCCATTTCGTTTCCTTTCTTGCCCCGGGGTTGTCTTGGGCTGCGACTTTATGTGGACCGCGTGCGAGCGTGGTGGACATTGGGCCGGTGCAGGAGCGATAGACGAGGCAGCCCAAATGATGGGTCCGTATGAGGGGGCCTTGGGCTAAAATGTGTGCCATGTTAGGCCTAATATGGTGCGAATCTCCTCCCCATAACGATATCGGCCTGGAATAAAATCTTCCCTAGAAAAAATAATATAACTTCACTGATCACGGCACTTTAAAACTAAATAAATACAGTAGCAAGGGATACGTCTGTCTCACCCATAGTTAAAATTAATTAAGATCCTTTCTTAGCTAATGAAAAAGCTTGCCTAAGGGCTTATAAAAAAAGATGAAACAAGATCATTTTTCCAAGCAAGGATGATTTTTTAGGATTTAACGACGTTGTGCTTCCAATGGTAGGTGACGTTCTAGTCAAGACCGTGACGCATGTGATGACCCTAGATGTAGGGTTTGCACGCGTGCGTTCATAGGAGGTGAGTGTGTGTGTGTTGTGAGTATTTCCGTTGTACTGTGTAATTCGGAAAAAAACGATGGACTTCGTTTTCTTCTTTTTATTTTGCCCTTGTTACTTTGCTGGTTATTTTTGTAGTATTTCTTTAATTTAAAGAATGGATGTTATGCTACTAGTCCCATAATTCCATTGTCCTAAAATATAAGGACCTTGTAATGATCTTTGGCCAAATATTAGTCTCACGAAGTGTGATAACTGTTTTAAAAATAATAACGTTGAATTGGCATTTAAAAGAGTTTCCTATGGTTACAATTGCTTGTATTTTTTTTTCTCGAATACGCAGGAGAGCTGCGTATCATTGTATTAAGAGATGAAATTAGTTTGTTACAACAGCGCGTGGCCGGTAAGACGCACGCCAAACTCACCCACTAGATATTACAAGAAGGTGTGACATGGGGTGGACAAGGAACGCATTCCCGCTACTACTACTCGCTGAGCAGTCAACCAAGGTGCTACGGGGGAATGCGGCTCAGACGGTGAGCGCTCCCTTCCGAGTCGTACTGGCACTCGCCTTCCGCAAAGGGAAAGCGTCCAGTACCTTGTCGACGTAGCCACCTGATAGGCCGGCCTTGAAGACGCCGTCGAGCTCACCGGCCGCCATGTCGAAGCGGCGCATGAGAAGAACTTCGCCACGGCGGGCGATCGGAATCGCGGCGAGCTTGTTGTTGGCAAGTCTTGAGCTGCTGCGCTTGGGGGCTTCGGATGGGGCCGGCTGCACCGTCGAGCGGGCTGGGGGCGCGAGGAGGGGAGAGGTGGGCTTCTTCTGAATCGCGTCCAGGAAGCAGTCGAGGCGGTCTTCAGAGGAAGCAGGCGAGCCGGGCACTACGTCGTCACCGCAGGTTGGCTCATCCGGAGCCGTCGAACTTGCCTGAACCGTAGCCGCAACTGAAGGAAGGGGAGCGTCCAACTCCGACCCGGAAGCCCTCGGTGGCGGAATCGAGAAGCAGATCTCTCGCTCGAGCAACTAGAGATGGCAATGGGTACCCGAAACCCGAGTACCCGACGGGTTTTACCCGATAAGAAGCCGGGTATGGAAACATATTTCTACCCGCGGATACACAAATGGGTAATATCATGTACCCATCGGGTAAGCGGGTGCGGGTACGGGTGCATACTACCCATACCCGCATACCCGCGGGTAAAATATATCCGTCTACAATATGTGATAAACTTATAAATTTGCACATTATTAGTGAAGGGTAGCTTAATATTGATAGCTAACTAATAATTTTATGCTTTATTAGACTATTCATTGGTTTAGAATTATAATTTATCTTTTTTATTTATTCTAATTTGTTGATATATGCACTTTCTCATGTGTTATGTTTCCAATTATATTAGATTACAATGGGCATGCTATCGGGTACGGGTTACCCGACGGGTAAAAAAACCCGCGCGGGTGCGGGTATGGGTAAGAACTTGTACCCGCATGCGGGTATGGGTTTTTTAACGGGTAGAGTTAGAGTTGACGGGTGCGGGTATGGAATGGTACTACCCGACGGGTTTTTACCTATTGCCATCTCTACGAGCAACATCACGTCAGAAGTCACATCCATGGGCGCGTCCCTCTGCAGCAGAGGCGTCCAGCTGTGGTGGTGGTGGTGGTGGTGAAGAGCGAATCGACAGCGGCGGGGAGGCTGACGGTCCGACGGCGGCACCCCCCGGGGAAAACACATCTTCCCTCGGCGTGGAACCCGCCACGACGGAGCCGCGAGGCATGACCACGAAGGAGGCCTCGCAGCGGTGGTGGACCTCGTGCCGTGGGAGGCGAACAGCCCCAACAGCAGCGCTGCTGGTCGGTGGTGTGCGCAGACGTTGACGGAGACGTTTGCAGTCCTTGGCGATGTGGTGGAGGTTGAAGCAGCGCATACACCGCGTGGGACGCGTGCAGGTGGCGCGTCGGTGACTGTACGACAGACAGTTGAGGCAGCGCCCGTCAAGCAGCGCCGGCAGGCAGCGCCTCGGAGTCAGGTCCTGGCGAGACGTCGCGGTCCGCGGTGGGGGTCGCGAAGCATGGCGAGGCAGAACCTTGCTCCAGCCGTCACTGTCAGGCAGGGAGAAGCGCCGGCGACGAGGCTGGTGCGCGACGGCGTCGGGCACCCGCGGCCCGAGGCGCTGGTGCACTGGGATGCGGCCGTCGGCCGCACTCTGGCGGCGGTGGAGATGGTGGCGGCGGAGGTGGCTCCCGGATCTAGGGTTCCGGCAGCCATGGGAGAAGTGGGGAGGAGAAGGAGGGAGGGGAGGGGAGGGAGAGGAGAGGAGGGCGACGGACGGGCGGCGGCCGGCGGAAGGCTAGCCGGAGCGGAGGCTAGCCGCCGGGGCCGGCGGGAGCCCGCGTCGCCGTCGCAATCGCCTCTGTCTTCATCTGAATATCTGGTGGAGTCATTGTATTTGCTAGTTACAAACGAAAGAAACTTATAGAGTATAAAATAAAAGGTGGTCAAGTCAAATCACGTCGAGTGTAGTCTCATAATGAAGTGCGTAAATCTATTTTCCAAAGCAGCAACATGAAACTTCATTGTGCTTCAGACTTTCCATTTCCGCAAAGGAAAGTACACAGCCGGCAAAAGGAAGTGCACAGTGTGGTGACTGCCGTCCGACGACTGTCTGCGACGGGATCGTCCGATCTTTTCCCGCGCGGAGGGGGGATCCGCGAAGCATAAATACGGCGGCGACACTGTAGCACAGCATCAGCACCGCGCGACCGCGCAGACGTGCTACGAGAGCAGCAGCGGATCGGAGCGACCAAGCCCAAACGAGGGCACAGTGAATGCGGCGTTCCCGCGCCATGATGAGCCCTCGCCGGTCGTTTTGCCCCCGCCTCCGATCCGCCGGCTAGCCCCCCTACTTCCCCCTACCACTGAAACTGCCGCCCGGGCGCGTCACCGTCACCGTTGCATGACGCGCGCATGGCCCAAGGCGCGCGGTGGCGTGCCGCGGCAACATGCAGCGCCGCCTGGCCGTTCTGATCGAACCCGACGGATGCACATGCCTTCGTCCCTCCCCGGCCGACGGCCCTCCTCCCTCCGTCCACGCGCCGGGCGCTATAGTTGGCCATTTGGCCCGTGATCCGTGGCCCGATCCATGGCCCGTCAAAACGGCCCGGTACCTGGGCCGGCCCGGTCCGCACTTTGCGGGCTACGGGCGGCCCGGCCCGGTGGCCGGGCGGGCCATGGGCCGTCCCCTCAGCCCGTGGCCCGGTGGCGGTCCGGTCCGATGGCCCGGTTGGCCCGGTGGTGGCCCGTCGATTTGGCCTGCTTAGTTTTTTTTTAAGAATTGGCCTGTTTTTGAAGTAAAGGCCTGCTAAGTTCTGGCAATGGGCTGTGGCCTGCTAAGTTCTTTTTTTGAAGTAAAGGCCTGCTAAGTTCTGGCAATGGGCTGTGGCCTGCTAAGTAAAGGCCTGCTAAGTTTTTTTTAGGAATCCGGCTGGCAATGGGCTGTGGCCCGGCCCGGTGAAAAGCCGGCCCGACTGGCCCGTGGCCCGTCAAAATGGCCCACGGACCGGGCCATGGGCCGAGGTCGCGGCCCGTAGCCCGGTGTGGTCCGGCCCGGCGCGGCCCGTGGCCCAGCGCGGCCCGCAGCGGGCTGGCCCGGTCCGGCCCGAGCGGGCCACGGGCGGACCGGGCCGGCCCGTTGGACATCTATACCGGGCGCCAGCGCCCAGCAGATCATATCTCGAGAGCCAGCAGGGCATGCACGCACTGTGCCGGCGTACGAACGCAATGAGGGGAGGCGCCGGGGGGATGGATATCTGGGGAGCGGAACGATGCTGCTCCACTTGTCCCCTCCGGCGCGCCTCGTTCCCCGCGCGCTCCGACCCCGCCGGCCGATCGAGCGAGAGAGGTGGCCGGCCGGCCCGGGAGCGCGCGCGGGCGGGGCACAGCAGCATGATCGTGTCGTCGACGACGACGCGCGTCGCGGCAGGGAGAGGGGGGAGGAGGGCATCATGGCGCCGGCATGCAGAGCGGGGGTCCGGCCGGGCCGGGGGGATCTCATCCTTGCTCCATTCCCCTCCTCCTCTTCCCCCATCCGCGGCCTCGCGAACTCGCTGCCTGCCTAGAGACCGCGCGCGCGGTAATCATGGGCTAAGATTTGAAACCACTCGATAATAATCGTGGCGCGGATGAGTGGCGCCATTAGTGGGGGGGACGTCGTCGCGCTGCCCTCGGCGCGGATCCTCCTGTTTTGCTCAATCCTGCGCCCACGCAGGGGGAGGGTTAGAGTAACAAATCCGCGTACCCCCGGCCCGTACGAGCTAATAGCCTCGCTCTGCATGCCGCCGCCGCTAACAAGCCTCGCGCGCGGGCACGGCAGGCCGACGAGGGCACGAGGCCGGCGAGGAGTGTATGCCAAGACACAATGATTGTGTCGCGGGGGGAGGCGTGGATTCGTAAAGCGGACGGGTGCTCTCGCTCGCTCGCTCGCTCGCTGGTTGCTCCTGCATCCGGCGTAACATGGGGCCTTGACCGAGGCATCCACCCACACACACACCACACGCGCGAGCTCTTTCTTCTTCCTCTGTCTCTCTCTCTCTCGTCCTGGAGGTCACAGTACTCGCCTTCCATGCAATCTTTTGCCCCTCTGTGCCACTCACTACGCGCCCGCTTTTGGTCCTGTTCCAGGTCTGATCGATCAGCTCCATTTACACGCCCTTTTCCCCTCCTGTCTCCATTACTCCAGCCTAGTAATTATATTACCCTACTAGCCTTTGCCCCCACATGGCCATCGAAAGGCGTGGCAGCCAAGTATGCTCTCAGGTCAGGGTCTAGAGGCTGGCCGGCCTGCATTGGACTGGCCAGGCCACCGGGAGCGAATTCAAGCGAGAAAAAACTCAGAAAAAAGGCGAGGCCTTTTGCTGTGTGTCTGTGTGATCAGGCCAGGGGGAGGTCGCCATGATTCTTGCGAGGCCGGGCGAGATCATAAGCGAAAGACAAAAAGGCCGAAAGGGGCATCATGCTGCCACATGACACACCCTATACAAAAGCTAGCCCTAGAGGAGCCCAGCAGAAGCATCCATCCATCCATCTCGCTTCAACGCCAACGTACACCGCAGGCAGCCCTTTGCTTGCTAAGCTAGGTAGCAATAAGCTGCTCCTTCAGATCGACCGATCGATCGATGGGTGGTCACGGCGACCACCACCACCACCATCAAGAGGTCGGCGTGCTCGTCGACGACGACGACGACGAGCTCGAGCAGCAGGCGAGGGCTTGCGGTGTCGCGACGAGCGGGGTGGTGGATCAAGGAATATTAGGAGACGGGGGCGGCGGTCAGGAAGCCGGTGCGGGCATGGTGTTCGAGGCGAGCAGTAGCGTGGGGAGCGTGAGCGCGACCATGGCGCCGTCCCAGATCCTCTGCTGGCCACCGCCGCCTCCGCCCGCGCCGCCACAGCAGCAGCTCCACCACCACGACATGGGCGGCGGCGGCCAGGCGCCGTTCTTCCCTCTGCTGCCGCCGCTGCCCCCGCAGCCGCCCCCGCCGCCCCCGTTCTTCGCCGACTTCTACGCGCGGCGCGCGCTCCAGTTCGCGTACGATCACCACCACAACTCGGGCGGCGCGTCCACGTCGTCCGACCCGCTCGGCCTCGGCGGACTCTACATGGGCCACCACGGCGGGTCCGGGATGATGATGCCGCCGCCCTTCGCGTCGTCCCCGTTCGGCGACTTCGGCCGGATGACCGCGCAGGAGATCATGGACGCCAAGGCGCTGGCCGCGTCCAAGAGCCACAGCGAGGCCGAGCGCCGCCGCCGCGAGCGCATCAACGCTCACCTCGCGCGCCTCCGCAGCCTCCTGCCCAACACGACCAAGGTAACTGACCAATCAGATCGGCTCGCCGTCGCGACACAAATCTATGCCTGCGCACATGCACGTTCTACTCCATTGTCAGCTGATGGCCGCCTCTCCATCCGATAGCACAGGAGCTAGTTGCGCAGGTGTAGGGCTGAGGCTAGGAGACAGCGAGAGGGAGGGAGCCGCCTAGTTGACGCGGAAAAGAGGGACCGTGGAGGAAACAAAAAGCTCGCGACCTCGAGCTACTGCCGGGCTCGCCGAGGAGAGACAAACACGCGAGCTCGTGTCAGTCTCGGACATGAACAGTGGGAGCAAAGATTAACAAAAGGCTGCCCATCTCGAGAGATCCTCTCTTCCATCCGGTCCGGCCGGCGGCCGCTAGCAACACTCCCAAGGGACCCCGAGACTCTGATCCTCTGCAAATCCAACATCCCCAAGCTGGCCAGCCACGCTCTCCCATGCCACTAACAGCCTCCTCGTGCTAACTGTAGTTAGTTCTTAGTGCACCACGTCCTGGTAGGTGCATTTGACCGCATGTAGGCGTGATGGCAGAAACAGGCATAAAGAATTGGGAGTGGTGATGGCTTGATGCCCCACTTGAGACCAAAAGGAGCGCGACACAGATCGCTTGTGGAAGCGTGCGCGCGAGCACCACCAACAGCGGGCACACCAGCTGCTGACCAGCAAACCCAAGAAGCGTCTGCACTAACATTTTGTATTGATTACGTGCTAAGTATAGGAGGGGGTGAGTGAGTCTCACGCTTGATCGGAAGCATGCATGCCAGGCCTCCTTTTGGCCTGCATGCGTACACCGCATCCTTCCCCTCTCATCATTCTGGCAACTAAACTTCTTTTAGCGAGTTTTCCTTGCGATTTACTCCTTGTGGCTGTTTTTTTGTGTGTTTGCTCGGACCGATCGATCACGCGTGCAATGTCCATGTGCAGACGGACAAGGCGTCCCTGCTGGCGGAGGTGATCCAGCACGTCAAGGAGCTGAAGCGGCAGACGTCGGAGATCACGGAGGAGGCGTGCCCGCTCCCCACCGAGTCCGACGAGCTCACCGTCGACGCGTCCAGCGACGAGGACGGCCGCCTCGTCGTGCGCGCCTCCCTCTGCTGCGACGACCGCGCCGACCTCCTCCCGGATCTCATCCGCGCGCTCAAGGCGCTCCGCCTGCGCGCGCTCAAGGCCGAGATAACCACCCTCGGCGGCCGCGTCAAGAATGTCCTCGTCATCACCGGGGACGACAGCGCCGCCTCCGGGTGCGACGGGGCGGCGGCCGACGACGACCAGCAGGATGAGGCGCCGCCCATGTCGCCGCAGCACACGGTCGCGTCCATCCAGGAGGCCCTGCGCGCCGTCATGGAGCGCACGGCGTCGCAGCCGACCGCCGATGATCCGGGAGCAGCGCCGCCGTCAGGGGCAGGCGCTGCTGGGCTCAAGCGGCAGCGCACGACGAGCCTGTCGGCGATCCTAGAGAACAGGTCCATCTAAAAGCTAACATCCGCGCCACTTGATGAGATGTGCAAATCGAAACGAAACAGCAGTAGAAAAGAACACCACAATCTCTCATAGTTGATCGATCTTGCTCATAATACCATGCAACTAGCTAGCTACTTATGCTGTCACGCATGTCTACCAAGTACGACTATTTTTTCTAGCTTCTTTTCATTTTTATTTATAGTCTTCTTCTCTGCGTGTATTGATCTCAATCGGTAGTGTGTTTCTGCATGCATGGGATATCCTCAGCAATCAATACAAGGAATTTTTTCGATCCCCCCTTCTTATTCTTTTTCTCTATTAATACCAGCAAATCGTCCAGGCCTCTCAGGAGTGGAAACAAACCTAGTAATTGCAAACATATGACTGATGAGGACATTCATAGTAGCGTGACCACATAACTAAATTTTAGCTCATTTGGTGATGATATTATTAGCTGTTCATAGTATAGAAGATGTTGTTAGTGCTTGAGGTGCTATGTTCCCATGCATAAAAATGCATCTTATTTCGTAAGATGCCACTATAGCATACTTGTTTTTCCAGCTACGGTTAGCATCATTCATCTTCAGAACTAGCTTTACACATATGCTATCGTCTTTGAAGTAGGGTACTGTTCGACTTGCCATGGTCCCTGGAACTAGGTTTAGCCTTTAATCACACATTAGTATCACTAGTTGTTTTTTTTTGTCACAAAATATTAAGTAAGACTCTTGCAAATTTATTGGCGTCCTAAAGAAATTAAACAAACAGGGTGCATGGGAAATAAACTTTTGACGTTTTTCTGGAAATGAATTATTGTTTCATTTGCTCTCAGTTCACGACTTGGTTCATGAATTCAAGGCCTGATCAGAAAAAAGGTGTTTTAGCAGATCGATGGGTGTCAATAAATAGATCATTTTTGTATATGAGATGTCTAAAGTGGGGTGTGTTTATATGATGATTATATGAGTTTAAAGGGCATCATTGTCAACTTGATTGAGCCTAAAAAAAGTGAAACAGAAAAAAAGAAAAGAGCATTATTGCTCTAAAAGCCTCTATATAATGCCTGAAATTCACATATATTTCAGCCATTGGATTCTCAAAGGAATCAAAGAAATTGTCTACGTTCCTTTTAGGCCTAATAAGTTGTTAGCCTCCGTGTTTGCGTATGTGTAAGAAAGAGATCTACATATAGGTTATATGATGTTTAGTCTTAATATTCTTACTCCCTCTTGTTAAAAAAGTTTAGGTTATATATTGTTTAATATATATGTTGTATATTGCTCCATATGGTACAAAATATTACTCTCTCGGTTCAAAATTATAGTTCGTTTGATTTTTTTTACTTCAAGTTTGGTCACTCATCTTATTCAACAAATTGTGCAAAATATCATATTTTTTGTTGTGGGTTGCTTTATTAATAAAAGACTTCAAAATAACTTAAATTTGGTCATATTTGCACAATTTTTTTTAATAAGACGAGCGGTCAAACTTGAGGTTAAAAAATCAAATGATCTATAATTTGAAATGGAGGGGTACCTTCAGGGGACATCGACACGGTGCGCCTTGACTATCTTTTTGTAAAAGAATATGCTATCTCAGATAGAAAGAATTGCACTCGTATTATGAATTTTCATGATGAGCACTCTAAGAACATCAACCTTACATATACAATCAATATGTTTTTAATATTGTTGGTGGCCAGAGCTATGGAAGCGGTTTGACCACTAAAAAAATCCTAAAACCTTTTGTATTTTGGGTCAAAAAGACAAGTTTGACAAGTATGATTCTTAGCCTGTGTTTTCGTGTGTATCCATGAATCGAATGGCAAGGAAAAAGCATGCATGATGACGTCGCACTATCATGTAGACGGAATATATTTGTATTCCTCTATGGAACAACAATTATAGCACACCTTTCTCATAGAGTGCACATTTTCGTATGAGAATGGAGCATGCATGTATTTCATCAAGCGAACTATTAGGTCTTGCTCTACTCTAGTGGACGCCTATACATCACACAACATATTCAAAACAAATGGAAAGAGTAAAGAGTGAAATATAGAACGATATTTTTAAAAGGTCCAAGCCGCCAGCAAAATTTGATGATAACTAGCTACCATGAATATCGGCAAGAACAAAATTGGAATGATTGGTATCAATCTGACCCTAACCAATTATACAAGCACACAAGCATAATAACCCCCCTTTCATAACATATTACTTCCTTGAGAAAAAAGCAGCTCAATTTTTCGTCCTTTTAAAGCCTTTTGAGGGGGCCCATGGACACTTGTGCAGATTTTGCACTGGGAGCAGCCCTCTGCCAAAAGGGAGGAGGCAAAAGGCAACGGTTGGATGGACTCTACTGTGGTGAATTGGTGAAGCATAAATGTACAAGTGCAATCGTGGAGGGAGAGACGAAATAGCAAGACATGACTGTGCTCATAGAAGGGAAGAATAAATGTAGCTGAATTGTCTCATGATGCGCTTCTATGGCCGTTTTGGCTCGGTTTTCTGATCTCTGGAACCGAAGACTACTGCATTGTCCGCACACCTTGCATGACGCGCGACAGAGGATGCTTTCGTCTGCCTATTGCAGTCTTGTGCATGGACCACCTGGCTGAATAGAGTGGAAGAAGGTGTTACGTATACATAGGTGACGTCCGAATTCAGGAGCTACTGTATTACTCCTGACCGCGATATAGCCATCAACCAAGCCACTGCTAGAATCCGCGCCGTACGTTGTTTTCTGATTTTTTTAATATTTTTTCTATCTCTATTTTGCAAAAATAAATGGTCCGCCCGAAATTTTGCAGATCTATACATCTGCCGCCGTGGCCCACGGCGTCAGGGACATAACGCCGTGGCCCGCGGCGGTATGAGCCGCATACCGCCGCGGGCCACGGCGTTATGTCCCTGACGCCGTGGGCCACGGCGGTAGGAGCCTACCGCCAGGCGGCAGCGTGGCCCCCAAGTAGCGCCGCAGGCCACGGCGGTATGCATGGACCTACCGCCGTGCGCTGCGGCGTTAGTTTTTTTTTTTTTTGTGTGAATTTCAATTTTTGAAGCATTGATAAAACGACGAACCATTAATACTTAACGACGAATTACAGAAACAAGCAATGGCACGTACGACACAAGTACCCTAACTTTGTGCCGCTGCTAGTCCTAACGTGCCTTAGGGAATTTAGATAAACGATTACAATATTTGTAGTCTAGTTGTACGAATAGTACCCGGAGAACCCGGACATCATAGACCCGCCGGAGTGCTGGGACGGCATGTAGTACCCCGACGGGGGTGGAGTTGGATCAGATGGTGGCGGGGGTGGAGTTGCTGGTGGAGTGTTGTCCTTCTTCTCGTGGCACGGACAACAGCAGTACTCGTCCTCACAACCGGTGTTCGTCTTCACCACCATTGGTCCGGTCACCGGTCCGTCGTCGTCGTTGGTAGATGTCGGATCTGGAGAAGCCAATGCCGACGTGAGTTCTTGCCTCAGGTTGAAGATGACAACATCCTCGAGGTAGTTGATGTACTCTTGATACGGGTGAATAGCTGGGGGATCCACCCATTGCACGAAACCGCAGTTATCTGGTTATTCGGAGTACTGCAGAAACCGTGATTACATTAGTAAATCATAAAATGATGAAGGACAGAGGTCATGGAGTTTTGCTTACCCATGCTCGTGAGCAATGCCAGAAGCGTCGACCAGAGTTATCCCATCCCTGATAAACCTGCATCACACAGAACTCACCGTGTGCACACCTTGGCCAGTTCACCGTTTGATTTGGTGCGTACTTTCTAACATCACGCATGGATTTGAAATCTCTCTTGTCTAAGACTGGAAAATTGCTGTTGAACTCTGGATCTTGCTGGCTCCATAGTGCTGGACCGAGGGAGTCATCATCATCATCCCCAGTCCAGGAACTCATTGGTGCTTGTTGTGTTGTAAAGTGAGACTGGAGAAGAGTGCTCACATATATGTAGGCAATAAAGCAGAGTGGACGGTGGGCCATTCGATCCGGGGCAAGAAAACGGGCAGTGACTCAGAGAAAACACACCCTAGTACTAGATACACTGTTTGGTGCAGTGACTCACAGAAAACACACCCTATGTGTTCACTGTTTGGTGCAGTTCACAGAAAACACACCCTAGTACGAGTTTTACTGTTCGCATCTGAAATGCATCTGAAATCAAGTTCTTAAAGATACAACCCGACTCTAGAGAATGATGAAATGAAATCATAATTTTTTATGGATACAGTAGCACTCGGCGTCGAGTACTCTACGTCTACTGGGTACAACGGGGGTATTTCCCCTTCCTCATAGCATCCGGCCCAGCTTCCTTAGCCCGGCGAGCTCTCTCCCTCTTCCTCTCTATCTGCTTCACGGGCCGCGGCCGCTTCACGTTCTTTGATCTCCCGGCGAATGCGAATTTCCTCCTGCTGCTCCTTACGTTTTTCTTCTTGTTTTTCTGCCTCAACCATCCTTTGCCACCTCTCACGTGCTGAACGACCCGTCTCCTCGACGTAACGCTTGTCTTGTTTGGGTACAATCTAGCCACTGCATAAAATCACAGAGAGGAGGTGGAGTCTTTTTTGAAAGACAAGTTGGCACATAATAAAATAGCAATGACATATTATTTATTTAGTAATGCAGTTAGTTCTTACTTTTGGTCTAACATTGCGACATAGTGGGAGGGGGTCATGCTCGTAGTTCACGCACATGAAGAACCTCATCCCATAGCAGTACCCGAGAACGTTGCACTTGACAAGCTTACAGTTGTCACCGCAGTAGCACATAGGAGTGTGGATCCCCTTTGGCACCGCAACCTTGTCCTTCCTACTGGTGAGCAACTCCAAATCCAACTCAGGACCCGAGGAAGCCATTGAAAACCTACAAAAAAGATGAGAAATATGATAATTCATTACATGTTTCATTTGAAATTAGAGAACAAAACATAACAGGATATGATAATAAATTTAAAGGCAAGAATAAAACAACAAGCAAATGAAAAGGTAGTTCAATTATTACAACACGATAACATGCATAAGTATTTTAAATATTACAACACGGTAGCACAAACAAGTACGGTCACTGCATTCCTTCGTTGTAGCGACTGGAACGACGTCCACGTGCACTAGCTGAAGGTGGTGTAGAAGTGGCAGTGGAAAAGTAAGATGCTTCGGTGCATTTCTTGTAGGAGTGTCATGGATTGTTGCACTTAGAGCATATCTGCACCCGAGGTCCAGCTTCAGCCTCATCCATGTTATTCCTAATCCTCTTCTTCTTGCGTCGACCGACACCTTGGCACATGGTTGGATCTGGATTTGGTATGTACAACGCACTGTCTTTGGGGTCTTGAGTGAAAGTTCCAAGATGCAGGTAACCCTCAATAGTGTGGTTCCAAGTGTCTAGAATGGTTTGCTTCAAAAAAGTATTTAGGCATGTAGCGACCCTAATGGTTATTCTTTGTTGCAAGGCATGCAGCGATCACATGTGAGCAGGGGTAGTGTAGCAGCAGTGGCTTCTGGCAAGAGCATGAGCATGTCTGATTCCCAATAACTGTTTTTTGTATTGTTATTTCACCATTTGCTTTTTGTGATTTGGACTGGCAACTTATCTGATATTTCCACTGCACTTCCTCGCCAGGATCACGACGTAGAGGTTGTGGGTAAGCTCTGTGAGCAAGAGCAGCCTTCTGTTTTTTGTTCAAGTACTCAGTCATCCATGTTGAATGCACCTTCTGACAGTCCTGCATAGCTGCATGTGCTGCAGTAGCACGGTCAAGAAAGTACTTCATTGTGCGGTACAAGAAGAACTCAATGATACCAACAAGAGGGAGAGCTCTGGAACCACGCAAAACAGCGTTGTAGACCTCAGCAAAATTTGTTGTCATTATCCCATGCCTCACAACTCCCTTATCAAACAGGAGACACCATTTCTCCTTAGGCTCATTCTGAATCCACTGGCTGAAGGTCTTCACAGCACGTCCCCTTCTCCTTCTGACATTTGGAGCATCTAGCCCCACGTCCTCCAGAGAAACTGGCTCTTCCCCGGGTTCAGTACTTACTGGCTTCTTAGCTATCTCTTCTGATGCTTTCTTCGTCAGATCATCTAATTTTTGCCATAGGTCGTAGAACTTTTTCTCCTGATTGGTCGAACATAAGCGCTTGAACAATTTTGTAAGTTCTTTGTTCTTGAACTGGCTATGAAAGTTTGCTCCCATATGCCTCATGCACCACCTGCTATGCACATCTGGCCATTGTGCTGCTCTGTTACGCTCTTCACTACCTTATTTGATGTCATTAATGGCCTGCAAAATACCTTTGTGTCTATCGTGTATCACACACACGTCTGACACATCTCCCACCACCATCTGCTTCAATCTCTCCAGAAACCAATACCAACTGTCACCATTCTCTCCCTCTGCAAAAGCAATTACCAATGGCAACAACTGATTGTTGCCATCTGCAGCCACAGCTGTAAGGATTGTGCCCTTGTATTTTCCTGTTTGGAATGTGTCATCTATGCAAATAACTGATCGACACTGTTTGAATGCAGCAATAGTGGGACCCAATGCTAAGAATGCCCGCTGCAAGACTTGCTTCCCTGGCCTTGATACAAGATTATAAGTCTTGATATCATAATAACTACCAGGATTTAGCGTGGCAATTGTGTTCAACAATCGAGGCAGATTGTCGTAGGATGCTTCGTAAGTTCCCCACCTCATCTCCATTACCTTCTTCTTTGCCATGTATGCTTTAGCATAACTTATCTGGTACCTAAATTTCTCCTCAATTGCCAAGATAATGGACTTAGGCTCATAAGCAGGATTTTCCACAATCTTAGCAAACATCTGGCTGGTCACAAAACCAGATGACAAATTACGATGGCTTGCATCCAGCTGCTCAAGTACACAAGTGTGATCCACAACAGATTTGATCTCCCAGTAATTTTTCCACTTGCCCTTGGAAGCATACACTCGAAAAGGACAGTTGGGCTTCAGACATTGTACATCATATATATGTGGAGAACTCTTCACTACCCTGAACTCTCTCTGCAGAGTAAGGGTGGCCCACCTCTTCACTGCATCCTTCACCTCTACTGCACTCTTATACATGGTGCCAACAGAAACCTTATTGTCTCTATACTCCCAGGACACATTCTCACCAGGATTGACAGATAGCTGTGAGAAATTGTAACAGTCCCAGTCCCTTGGAACTAGCGGGTCATCCTCATCATCTGAGGAGTCCTCTTCCAACCCACGTTCATCCTCATCAGCCTCCATTTCGTACCGCCTGAGTACTTCTTCATTAACTTCCCCCTCGTCAATTTCACCACGGGCCTCAAAGGGTGTGTCACCATCACCTTCTTCTTTCTCAGTGGAAGCACCATCTCCTTCTTGTGGCTCAGTTACAGGACCATCTCCTGCTTGTAGTTCAGCCTCACCCTCCTCAGGCACTTGACTACTAGACCCAGCCTTATGAACAACTTGGATAAACAACATCACAGGCAAACCTATTTCACATGCTGTTTTGATATAACTCCTCCAATGTTCAGTGCCTTGAAGCGGCATAAGCTCCCAATATAATGACTCACTCCTGTTGATTAGAGCCATAATGGACAAGTCATGTTGCCCTGCATCTACATGGAATGCCCTAAAAAAAAGTCGATAATGGACCCCCAAGTTCTTGAGGCTGCTCTTCTAATCACATGGTCAACCGAATCAAATTCTGACAAGTCAACTTCATGTTCACCATATCTAATCTACCCATTACCGAAATACAACTTGACACTGACATCATCCGACATGTCTGACAGCATAAAAAAAACACTATTAACAAGTGGATCTGTAACTACAAAATATATCTACTCAGAGCTACACTAAAACTATAATTTTACTAAGCAGATCTACACTAAAACTATATATTTACTAAGCAGGTCTACACTAAAACTATATATTTACTATTATCACAGTTCAAACTATTAAGTATCAGAGTATTACCTCTAACGAGACGAAAAACCGGCAGAGCTTCGCAGCTTCACCACCTCCTCCTCACTCCCTTCTCCTCTTCCCCCTCTCTTTCTTTTTTTTCGAATTATTATGACATTTTCGGCTGAATTTCGGTGTTATATAAGCAGCCAGATCCTAGCACCGTGGGGCACGACGCTAGCAGGCCTGCTGCCGCCGTGGCCCACGGCGCTAGGGCATAACGCCGTAGCCCACGGCGCTATGTCCCTAACGCCGTGGGTTACGGCGTTATGTCTGTCGCACGCTACGGACTCACTGCTGGCGGCTCCTACCGCAGTGGGTCACGACGTTATGTCCCTGACGCCGTGGGCCACGGCGGCAGATGTATGGTTCTGCAAAATTTCGGACGGACCATATATTTTTGCAAAATCGAGATAGAAAAAATATTAAAAAAAAATTCTTGTTTCCTCGAAGTTTCAACACGTAATGTGTAAGGCCCAGCCTAAAAACAAGGCTGAATTCAGCCCATGTAGGACGCATGAGTGCAAGTGTTGTGTGGATTAGGCATTGGCTAATTCTTTTACTCACAGGAAGAGCAGAAACGTGTGTGCCCACAGCTTGTTTGAAACTTGCATTGCATCCCTCAATCTCTACATACCGAAACCGGAGTCCAAGCTTGGGCCATGGATTGTGCCACGTCACTACTTATTTCCAAACCGTCAGATCGAGTACTATGTAGATCGAATGGTCAGCTTTACGCTTTCGGTGAGACTCCTTGCTATTTAAAGAGAGGGGATGTATCAATCTAGCTAAGCAATCTCTACATACCGAAACCGGAGTCCAAGCTTGGGCCATGGATTGTGCCACGTCACTACTTATTTCCAAACCGTCAGATCGAGTACTATGTAGATCGAATGGTCAGCTTTACGCTTTCAGTGAGACTCCTTGGTTCCTGGCGTCGTTTAGAAGGTCCCAGCGGCAGCAGGCCCTAACGAAGCGGCGCCCCTCTTGTCACGACCCTTCGGCCGTGGCGGATAATTGCCGGCGAGATTGCCGAATAGCAGGGGATGGGATTGTAGAGAAGCTAGATGAGATAATGGAGAAGCTAGATGAGAAACTAGATTTGTTTGTATATTGCTTAGCTAGATTGATACATCCCCTCTCTTTAAATAGAGGGAGTTCCTTGACCTCTAAGAAAGGACTTAACCCTAATCCTAACCCTAATGGGCCTGCCGAGCCGGCCCATAAGACCCCTGGCTGCCGCCCATGACACTACTCCACCCTTTTTGAGCAGCTCGTCCTCGAGCTGCAGCATAAAAAAGACTCGACTCAATACTTAACCTATTAACTAAAAGATCAAGCCTTTTACATTTCGGCTTAATTTTATTTGCTACCGACGAATAACTAAATATGCTAAAGGACCACGTACGTTGGAAAAGACCCAGGAGATACCCTGCCCCTGTGTCTGTTGTACGGAACCGAAAGCCCAAGACCCAACTGAAGGTCGATTTCCATCCACCTGTGCCCCCTGGAAACAACCGTGGGCCTTCACAGCCGCGCGTATGTCACCCGACCTCTTTCTGCACGTGAAAGAAGGTCCAAGGCCCTACTGATGAGGCCTGCCACAGGCCCATGGCATGAGCCAGACGCCCTGGTTCGGATACGGGAGAAATCCGCCGCCGGACTGCGCCCACCCGACTTTGCGCGTCACGCCGTCGGTCCGACTGTGCCCGCGCTGCCCGTCGTTCTCCGCACCACCATGCGCGGCGCTCGTGGCTGCCCTCTCTGCGCCGCCACAAGCGGATAATTGCCGGCGAGATTGCCGAATAGCAGGTGATGGGATTGTAGAGAAGCTAGATGAGATAATGGAGAAGCTAGATGAGAAACTAGATTTGTTTGTATATTGCTTAGCTAGATTGATACATCCCCTCTCTTTAAATAGAGGGAGTTCCTTGACCTCTAAAAAAGAACTTAACCCTAATCCTAACCCTAATGGGCCTGCCGAGCCGGCCCATAAGACCCCTGGCTGCCGCCCATCACACCTCTTCTCCCGAAACATCGTGGGAAAAAAATATTTCACAATCTATTTGTTCCCACAATTATTACACACTCCAGGTTGCCGCCGACCACCCCTTCCCCTACACAAATCGATCCCCGCTCCCAGTTTAACGTGCATCAAGTACTTCGTTCTCTTGCAAGTGACGATCCAGCACTCCGTACCAAGGGGTCCTCCGCCAGTAGTGGTGAAGGCCGCCAGGTATGTGCAAATTCGAACTAAAGTGCAAATCCTTGATCTCTAAGACCTGGATTCCAATCATTACAGTTAAGGCTGTAATGATTTTTCCTCAAATCAATTTATGAATAGAAATCAAAATCCCTATGCTGTGCTATTATCCTAGCATTCATGCGCACATACTATATCTAATACTTGTTGCCTCTGTAAACCGACAACCTAGATCTACACTTCCCTGATGTTTTCCCTTGTTAATGTTTAATATTAGAGAGGTACATAAGTGATGGCTAAAAAACTTTTGTGAAACATAAAGCTTCAAGCAATTGATTTGATGTTTTGACTTTCGAGCAACACATATCATCAATTGGAGCTCGAAATACCCTGTACTGACTGTCACCTCCTCTGTACTCCACAGCTAAATAGCCTACACCATTCAGTTCGTCAGTTAGGTGTTTAAAGAAAGAGTGTGGTTTAATCTTTGAGCACAATTTTAAGCAGAAAACACAACTGATATTAATCAAAAACTAGTACTATTGCAGTACTAGTGTTATACCACATCTAAGACCACATTTAGGAGAGACAAAGATTGTCTACATGTCTAAAATAACAGTTCATAGAGCTAAGCCTGGTTACAAACCAGTTGCCAATCCCTACATGATCAAGCTCAATAAGAGGACAGAAATAACCAAAGCTGTTAATCCAGAGCTAGATTTTCCTAAGTACACATTCTCGCTTGTGCCTTTCAGTGAACTCCAAAACTATGTAAAGAAAACTGAACACTTCCTAGGTAATGCTATTTTATTACAAAACCAGATTGCGTGAAACCCTCTAAACATATTGTTCAATAATTATTCACAATATCTGTATTCTGTTTACAGATGTTATTGGAAAAATTACCAGAGTTTCAGATGTAGCAGCAGTTTATACTTATTCAGGAGACTCTATGCCCAGAAGGATCATTCATCTACAGGATCTCAAGTACGTACCACACATTATCAATTTATATTAACAAAGCTACTATGTAGTACTTATGCCATAAACTTGAGAGAAGCAGGACTCAGCCTTTGAGTGAACTATATAAATATTAATTTATCATCATCTTCAAGCTTATATCACTTGTACATGTTATTTTAAAAATGTATGTTACTCCATTTCATACTACGTTAAAGCATCAAATTTCTCAGACATAGCATTTCAGATAAGAGATTCTTTTTTTTTACCTTTGCTCAACAATACTGACATTTCAATACTCTTATCACCACCATTTCAATTCTTATAAAGGGGAAACACAATTGAGCTATCTCTATCAGGCAAAAGAGCTTCAGAATTTGATGGAGACAAGGTTCTACAAATTGGCCCAAAGCACCATATCATAGCAATATCCATAGGAACACTGATGAAGCTATATAAAGATGCATACACATTTCTGGGGGGATCATCAGCTTGCTGTTGGTATATCAATGAAAATGGTATTCCCGAAATCAAAGATTTCCAAAAGAGGTAGGATAAAGAATCTAATTTCTCTTTTCTGTAACAGATTACTAAAATAACATATTTATATTTCACAAATTTTGCTACTGCAGCCTCCTAGCTGAAGCTATACCAGTTCAGAAATTGTTTTTGCAAGTGACTAATGATACACAACAGAACTCTGAGAAAAGAACCTTGCTTCAACTGAAAAATATAGATCCTTTCGTTGAAAAGGTAAGATGCTCCTTCAATCCATTTTTACAGACACATGCATCTGGACACTCATAATAATTGTCATCTCTTTGTTTTTCTAATGGTTATTAAGGAATGCCAGTAACGAAATAACTAATATAGCTGCTAATGTATTTCATGTCCTTCTTCATATTCATCCTCATTGCATATTTAACTTAGTAGCTCTATGATTTTTTATTTGTAGGGAAAATTTTTGAATGCACGGCAACCATTGTGGGAATTACTGAAAATCAAGCATGGTGCTACCGGGCTTGCAAAGTCTGCAACTCCAAGATGAATTGAAATGCTAATAACTACGAGTGCTCAAAACACAACTGCCCATGCACACAATTTGATTGGAAGTAAGTAGTGCTCAAAGTGGACATTTGCAGTGAACCAGACATACATGGATATCATTCACAAACTATTATTTTTTTATACAGGTACAAGATACCATTCATTGCAAGTGACACTACTTGCAATCTGGAATTTATGTTCTTTGAAAAAAAAGGAACAGAACTTGTTGGGAAAAGCGCTGAGGCTCTCCACAAGCAATATGATCGGAATGAGACTACAACTAAGATATCAGATCTCATTGGCCATAAATTTATTTTCATTGTGAGAGTTTTACCAAACAAAAGCATATGGAGTGATAATCCCTCATTTAAAGTTATCAGGATAAAAGAACGATTTGGCAAACAACAAACAAATCCAAGGCCTAAGGCGACATCAATTGGATCAATGTCACTATCTCATCTGAGTGAAGAAAATTTAGCCCCACTAATACCTATAACTTCTGTAGACATAGATCAGGTATGTTCATTGCATCTCACAAAACTGCAATATTTGCTGAAACGATTCCATATTTTAACATTGACATCTAGCATGTCAATATCAACAGAGTTCTTCGCAAAAGCAACAATTTGAAGAAAATGAAGATGTGGAGATAGAACTGTCTGAGTATGACTAAAAGATTATTTATATATACATACAATATAAAACAGTTCTAAAACAATGTAATAATTTTCAGGATTTGGGATGAGTCAAACAAAAGGAAACTTCAAGAGACAGATGAAGATAACCAGGTATAATTTTTTTTGCTTATGTTAAATAATCAATTGTAATATTGTTATAAGTTAAGTTTGAATACATTCATTCTGTACTCCCATAACGACACATATATTCTCTTTTAGCAAATAGTTTGATAAGAATGCTATTGTTTTGTCTATGTACTTTTCCTAAACACAAATGAATAATTATTTAACAGGAAATTAATGATGAAGGAGATGATGACAATCAATTAAAAAAAGGGAAAAAGCAACGCTCACAAGCAAGAGCTAGTAAGCATTGAGGTAAGTACATCAACATTACTATCATTTTCATGCATAACATTTATTCCAACTTTAGCTCTTACATGATTAATATCTTTTACATCTACAGATGAAAAAAATGGAATGCTAACTCCATGGTGACTCTTTTGGTGCTTTTGGATCACTCTTTTGGTCTACATAGGAACGACCACAAAACCAAGGATGTCTTAACTACGTGGCTAATCTTTTGATCATGCTTACTCTTTCGTTGAAAATATTAGCAAGGCCAGACACTCCGTGGCTGATCTTTTGCTGTACATATGACCAAATCCCAGTTTGAGCAAGAGCTTCTTTACCAACTTTTCAAAGCTCTTGCACAATCTGGAAGCAAATGTAAACTTAGCTCATATTAGCTTCACCAAGAGCTTATTAAACGCCTAAGGGCATACTCTTGTACAATCTATAGCTAGCAATATTTCTATAATATAAAAAAATTGTAATGGAACCTTCTGTAGATGGAGTACAACTACTATTTTGGTAATGATGGCTCCACCATTTGCCTTCCCGCGCGGCAAGTTTCTAGTTTTATTGAGTATGCACCAACCAGTTCACCCAAAAGCTTAAGCTGATAGGGAAATGTGGGCAAATCACTTATACTCCAACACTCCCCCTCACGTGCAGGCTCCCCCAGGCCGCATACGTGGATATTGGAGTGGGCTGTAATTATTTTAATTAACGCGCCCGCTGAAGAGGGGATAAACCGGGGGTAATCATCTTAACCCCTAAATCCCAAATCAGGAAGACTAATGGTGGGCCGCATCAGCAGAGGCCCAACATCGGCTACCGGCAAGGCCAGGCCCAACTCCTTTCCTTTAAAGAATAGCAGCTCGGCTCCCCACCGCAGAGTCATCTCCGACTCAAGCAACCAACCCGGTTACCTCGGCGGAAGGCTCCGCCTCGCACGACCTAAGGCTCCTTCTGCCGTAATCCGACGCCCGGGCCCCCCCGGGGGCGACCGCAACGTGGCGGAAGCTGCCCCGCGTCGCACGAGACGTGCAGCTGCAGCGGAGCACGCGGATCTACTCTGTCAGAGGCTCAGGTAGTGATGAGATTTTTCCCGGTGTGGCAGGCGGACTGCCCCGGCGTCCCATCACCTGATACTGAACAGTGGCCAAGGACATGCGAATCCTTCACCTGCAATACATCGAACAACGTGACCCGACCCATCTAGTATCAAAGGTAAGGTCGAGGCTTGCACGGGAAGCCCCGACCTAGCGTGACCAGCAGGCTCCTGGGTCGGAAGGAAGCCGCCTCGGGACGGAGGCCGAAGCTACGCCGCCCTACGAAAGCTACCGACGCAGGGGCAGTGTACGGCGCCAACGGGAGACGAAGGCCCACGGCGCGGCACTGTTCTGGCACTGTTGCAGCACTGTAGAAGAACGGATTTTTACCATCTTAACCTTTGTACACCGGTCCTCCTTGAACTATAAAAGGGGAGGTTGGCATCGTGAACAAACAAAGCAGATAGGATCTACGGACTCGGCGAGACGAAAAACAACACACCACACTCACCGAGCATCAGTTGCTCTCACCCACACACAGAGACTTGGGACTTCTTCCCTCTCTCGACCTAAGCTTGTATCCCCAACTACAAGCCCCCCTGTGGGTATATAGAACACTTTCCCGAACTGGACGTAGGGCATCCCCTCGGTGCCTGAACCAGTATAATTCCGGTGTCTCAGCCCAACCATCCGGATCACACGCACGATTCTAACAAAAAATTACTTGCCGGCGGTATCACACCCCGACACCCGCCAGGACTCGAACTCGAGACCTCTGGCTCTGATACCATATTGAGTTGCATGCACCAACCAGTTCAACCCAAAAGCTTAAGCTGATAGGGAAATGTGGGCAATTCACTTATACTCCAACAAATTTGCTTCTTTATTTAGCCAAAAAAAATGTGAGACAGAAAAAAAATAGAGATAAGATTAACCAAAACCAGTACAAGTACAACTACTTTACAATAACTGAACCAAACATCTGCATAGCATGTACTCCTCATGTTGAGTGCTTTATATTCAGTTGCAAACCCCCATGTTGTTGCCGGCCGGCATTCGCCGACATTGTTCTTGCAGTCTTGCTTCATGACCATCCATATTACTGCATTGCCACACCGGATCACAATTCACAAATCACAAGTAATGAGAGGCTGACAGGCTGGCCCCTGCCCTTGACCTTGAGGCGCCCTTGACCTTGAGGCACATGGCAAGTTGCTGTCTAGCCTCTGAACAATTTGCGCGGAACAGGAAACTGGATTTGCACGATACAGGATCGATGCGTCTCCAGTCTTCACCTGAACAGCTGAACTAAGCTCGTAAACTAGCTTCACCTCACACGAATTGGGTGAAGTGTTATCCGATCGTTCGAGAATACTTACCCAAGAGACGAAATAGATAATGTGCATTGGTTCGGGGCTAATAAGCTCTACGGTTGCATAGTCATCTGTTGATTCAGCAAGACGCTTAAACCGCTTCAGTTTGATCTGGCTTTTATAACATTTGAGTAAGCATGATTGGTGCTGCAAAGACATGGACTGGTGGCATCTGGCATGCATGTGGTCAAATCTTGTATATTCTATCAGTTGTTTGGTGAGTCGATAATCTTTCCACACCAAAACCAGAAGCTAGAAAAAAGGAAAGGATAAATTAATTTCTAATCTAATCTCCGATGTGAGCATATGCATGCCATCGCCATCACCGTGATACGAACACAGAGACGTAGGCCAGAGGGCTACAAGACCACAGCAGCCACTTGTGCAGCCAGAGCCAGCAGCCGGTGTGCCCTCTGCCCTGCCTCTGACGGCAACTCCTTAACTGCAACTCTGCAAGCTAGACACCCCCGGTTCTGTCATCAGCGTGCGGGATCAGTGCGAGATCCGCGTCACGCCACCAACTCGCCATTAACAGCCGCAACATTTAGCTCGGGACAATGGCGTAGTATGAGCAGTGCTTTTCAGGTGTTGCCGCTGTTACGTGCTACTGTAGTTTAGCTCCAGGATACGTGCAAGCACAGTCACGACGCCATGTTCATGTGATCCCGTCCCGTCCCAGCAGGACACGCGAGACGGAAGCTTCCACAATCCACAATCCACAGCCCAAGTACGCAGCAGCTCCCCGGTTGATCCATCTCCACCAAGTACAGAGTCCATGCTCATCCTCTCCTTGCTCGCTCTGTCAAGCAAAGTCCAAACTCCAACCGCACCAAAAGCTTATAAATAGCCCAGGCCGGCGGCCGCCCACCTGAAAGAGACCAAATATTTCGCGCTCGGCGGCCTATCCAGCTCTCTCTCCCCGCACGCCACACGCAAACGAGCACGCGAGGATGGCATCCGTTGCTCTCGCGTTCGCGCGGTGGTCGTCGCTGCTCCTTCTCCTCCTGCTGGCGACGGCGTCACCGGCACGAGCGCTCAATATCGGCAACCTGCTCGGGACACCACCGTCGGTAAGGACTACAGGGGAGCGGACCAAGTCTGAATTTTTGTATGTGATGAACAGATGAAGTGCTTCTGGAGCTCTGATCGGTTCCGTCCGCCATGGACGCGTTTGTTTTTGCTCAGGGGAGCCAGGGTTGTAGCCGGAAATGCGAGTCCTCGCTCTGCGTAGGTAAGGAAGTCACAACCCCTTGTAATCTGCCGTTGCTGTTGCCGAAGAATTTTTGCCGACTTTGCGTGCAGACTGTACAGTTCAGCTTGGGACTTGTCTCCCAAAAGTTTCAGAGATTTTCCCCTGGCGGACAAAGCTCAGCTCAGCTGGAGCCGGTTGCTTTTCAGTTTTCTTCAGTCGGGGCACTCACCGGCAAAAGGGTACTGACACGCGCTTGCTCTTTTTTTTCTCTTGTCCACCTGGTCCCGGGACATGGAAGTCCCGCCGCTGCTGAGGTACGGGAAGTACTGCGGGATCCTGTACAGCGGCTGCCCCGGCGAGAAGCCCTGCGACGCCCTCGACGCCTGCTGCATGGTGCACGACCACTGCGTCGACACCCACAACAGTACGGCCTCTCAAACTCTGCACTCCATTCCTCTCTCTCTCTCTCCTGGAAAAAACGAGCAAACAAAGCACGAGAAACTCGAGAAGAAACAATGAGAAAAAGAAGAAGATGAGGATTTGCTTCGCCTGCTGGTCCTGGGCGGCGGGCGCACCAGACGGACACAAAGGTTAGGTCCCGCTTCTCCGTCGGCCTGCCGCGCGCCAGGAGCACGCGAGCTGACACGCCACCTAATGACCTAACACGATCAGAGCACGATCCGGAGCCAGTACAAGGTTACCGGATAGAATTAGACTGCGTGTGGGCGCAAGTGGCGCGCCGCACACGGCGAACGCGCTGCTCGGCCGCGTTCCTGCCTTGAGAGGTGAGACCAACAACCCATGCGCCGGAGACGTCGGCGCGGCGCGGCCAATGGGCAATGGCAACTGGCATGTGCGCGCGCGGGGGCGGGGACGCCGGGACGGCACCAGCCAGCCGTTGGCCCGTCGCGTCATTCCCCGCGCCGCACGGTGCCATACTGCCATCGCTGTTCGCTAGGCAGGCGGCTAGGAGCACGCGTCGGCGCGCATGATTGATTGCATGACCCCCCGTATCTCCTCCTCCCCTGCGACCTGATCGATGAGTCCGCCCAGCGCACTCCAGCAGACGAGTGGTGGCTCCGGCGTCCATGTGTCGCGACGCCCCCCCGTCCGTCGTCTCCTTTGCGCGAGAGCTCGCCTTTTGTCGTTGACTACTCCCTCTTCTGTGCTGAGTGCTGACTTTTTTTTTTGTTTCCCGCAGATGACTACCTGAACACGCGGTGCAACGAGAACCTGCTGAGCTGCCTGGACAGGGTGAGCCCGGCGGGTCCGACGTTCCCGGGGAACGAGTGCGGCGTCGGCCAGACGACGTCCGTCATCCGTGGGGTCATCGAGACGGCCGTGCTCGCCGGGAAGATCCTGCACAAGCGCGACGACGGCCAGTAGCCGGCGCGCCCCGCCCGGGCGGGCTCGCGGTTGGTACTAGGAGCAAGGCCATAGTTGCAAGCAGAGCAATAAAACCGCATGCGTGCGCGCGCGTGGGCGCGGCGGCGCCCGTCCGTGGCGGCGCGGCAAAGCAGCATGTGCTGGATTTTAAGTTCTTGATGAACGCTGAGGCGGACCACCATGGGTGCGTGAAGCATGCGTAGTTTATCTGTGTACTATGTAGAAGAAACAAGAAAGTAGACAGTATGCAGATTGGTAGGATTGATTTGGCGGGACTCCGAGCGAATGTGGCAAACTGGCAATGGTTTGTAAGCTGTAATGATGTTGTTATTCCTTCCTTTACTAGTGGACAGAATATACCAGCATTAAGCATTTGGTCAATCCGGTTACAGTGTTGTCCGGCGACAAGTGCTACGTCCTTTTCGACACTCTCTAATTCAGCACCATTTTGCACACATGCCACATGGCTGGTTTGGATTGCTGTTTTGTGGAAGACCAAAGATGTTCCCATCCATCCCATTATTTTTAAACTCGTTCCGTTTCGAAAATGTATGTCATTTTAACTTTTTAACACACATAGACTTTTTTTAATAGTCATATACTTAGGTGAATATCACAATCTATGTATCTAAAAAATCAAAACGATCCACATTTTAAAACGAGGGATCAGTAGGTAGGTTTTTGTTTGGTCAACCTCATATGACTAATGGCTTTTCTTTTGAAAGCGTATGAGTAAAGGCTTTTGGCTTGACTCATCATGAAATGTGTGAATAGGTGTTGTCAAGTCATCTTATGATACCCCTAGATTAGTATTCTGCATCTGCACTGTTTAAGTGATATGCCAGTTGAATGGTGCACAAAGCTTGCAAAATGATGAAGAGCTGTAAGTAGAAAGGGTAGGGAGTCAAAAAAAAAACACCTATTCAAAGCCCATGATTTTTAAAGACCAGTCTTTGTGGGAGTGTCATCTCAGGGGTACCACCAAAGCTCTTCTAGTCTACTTAGACCATCCGCACTCGCATTGCTCTATACATTTGCTCTAAAAGGAATATTCCAGTCACGTCAGCGAGAATCTTTACTCTACACCAACTTTCTCTGCACTCATATTACTCTATATATCTACTCTATATCCAACTACCATATATTTTATTCATCCACCTCCAACTAACTTCTTTAATTAATAATTCATTTGTTACTCTCGAGGGATTTAAATGTAAAGATATAAAGTTCTAGGGACTAAAACGTGAGAAAATAGAAGTTTTAGGGAGTAAAATATAATTATCACAACATAAAAGGGGCAAAACAGGAAATCTCAAACCTTATCTGCACCTACTCTTCCCCATCCTGCCGCATCTCTCTCTCCTGACCATATCTCTTCCCCATCTCTCCGACGGCGACAGCAAGAGGAGCCCTCTCCGACCATCTCATCCCTCTCCCTTGCTCCTTCCCGCAGCTATCTCTCCCGGCGGCGGATCGAGCGCGGCGCGAAGAGAAGGGCCCCGCGATGCGGAGGAGCAGCTGCGACGACAGAGGAGGAGCAGGCGCCTGCGTCCCGACCATGGCCGTCGGCGAGCGGCAGCGATGGCTAGAGCTCCACGAGCCGCATCGCATCCACTCCTGCTCCAACGGCATCGGTCGGTGCCGGCGTGCCGCCATGCAACTCCTGCCGACGGACGGACGCGTTGTCGAGGAAAGCTTCCATCCGTGCCGCGAGCAAACCTGCCATTGGGATGCCATAATGTTTGTGTTACGGCAGCTGTGGTGCAATCGAAGCTTTACGGTCTCGTGCCGTAAGGCTTACCGTGCAGCGCTGCAGCTGTTTTATTACGGTAAAAGCTTACCGTGAAGGTATACCGGGACGCAGTGCAGATGGTCTTAGTTAGAGGGGCTGAGGTATGGTCGTAATTAGGAGACCCAGATTTGATTCCTCATTGGAGCGAATTATGGAGTTGGTTTTAAAAAAATCCCCTCGCCGGTGAAACCGGTGTTCGGGGGTTTTCTAGGCCCGTAGAAGGTTCTTTCTTCTTAATAAAAACCTGTGGGGCGGTCTTACCCCATCGGGCCTAGTTTTAGTTTTTCATCTCACGGTTACCAAAACTGGAAATTTGAGAACTATGCCAATAGAGTGGCATGGTGATGACACTCCTCTCTCATCCCATGACACTAGGTGATACCCCCGCGCGTTGCTGTGGAATTTAAGGTGTAATGTGAAAGTAGGAACACTAAAGTGATTACATGACAACATTCTTTATAAAAAACAATATACATGAAAGTATGATAATTTTGTTGAGAGATAATCATTCTAAATTATTCATTCTACACTTTTTTCTACTACGGGAATTTTGTGGCATCCTACTCACAAAGATATGATATTAACTACAGAAAATTAGTTGAAGACATAAATATATGATCTAGTGGATGGTGACGTGAAATACTTACATGTTGAGAGAAATATATCCATAGGTTCCATGTAGTTTTGAACAATAATTTTTTTTAACAAATTTCCACGTATGTATATAGTTGTACTAGGTGATACCCCGCGTGATGCTACAGAATTTTTAAACAAAATTTTAAGGTGCAATGTGAAAGTAGGAACACCAAAAGTGATTTCATGACAACATTTTTTAAACAATATTATACATGGAAGCATGATAATTTTGTTGAGAGAGAACCATTCTAAATTATTGATCCTACAATTTTCTATACTACGGGAATTTTGTAGCATGCTACTCACAAAGGTATGATATTAACCACAAAAAATGGTTGAAGACATAAATATTTGATCTAGTGGATGTTGACATGACGTATATTGGATAGTGGCATGTCGTATAGTGGATGGTGATATAAAATACTTGCATTTTGAGATAAATCTATCCATGACTTATATTGGGTCTTACCTATATAGTTGATATAGATAGATATGATTACCCCTCATCTCTTTCGTAAATATTACTGATGTGTGGTGATATTTAGTGAGAAAACACTTACATTGAGACTAGCCTTGGGCTATAGGGTCGTCGTGGCCCTGAATTTGCCGGCCGAAAAGAAGTACACCCTCCGTCTCAAAATATTTGCACGTTTTGACTTCTACACTTCACGTTTGACCATTCGTCTTATTCAAAAAATTTGTGAGAATGTAAAAACAATTGTGATATATTTAAAATATATATAATGATAAAACATATCATAGCAAAAGAAATAATATTTTCACAATTTTTTTGAATAAGACGAATGGTCAAACGTGAAGCGTAGAAGTCAAAACGTGCAAATATTTTGGGACAGAGAGAGTAGCGGGTTGGTCGTTCTGACTTTACTACGGCCCAAAATTCTTACATACTATTTTGGTAGTGGCCAATATTTTTTGGCCCAATATACTTTGGGCTTCTCATCAGGTAAAGCCTGTTCTGGCTCAAGTTCTGAATTTATTTACTCTGTCTGGGCCACACAACGATACCTATATAGATTCGGCCCACGAAGCCTAGGACACCACGCAGCGGGGGGCCTTGATCCTTCGGGGCAGAGCAAATCTGAACCGTTCGTCCGCCACTGACTCCCCCTTTCCCGTGTTCCCGTCCCATCTCTCCCCGCGCGACGCAAGCAGCACGGTGTCGTCTCCTCGTCGTCCTCCCCGAACCAGAGCCGCCCCGCCCGGCTCCAAGCGCGTCTTCCCCACCTCGGCTTGTCCCCTCCCCTCCACCATCTCCATGGGGTCGTCGGAGGCCGACGAGGACCAGCTCCTCAAGAGCTTCATGGCGGAGGTCAGCGAGGCCGAGCGCGACAACGAAGTGCTCAGGTCTTTCTCCCCCTCCCTTCTTTCCTCATCGCCTAAGGCGGTTTCATTTCGTTGCGAATCACCGTTGCGCGTTATGTAGCTTCAGATCCCACTCGTTTCCCACTATTTGTCTCTAGTGTGCGGCCCTGTACATGTGGCAATTGGTCGGGCACCAAGTATCGCCGAGATTTCGCAATCCCTTTAGCCCGAGTGAACCCTAGGTTATCTCCGTACTGTGCGAGGCCCGTGAAATTCTATGTTTATTGTCTTGGAAATCAGTGGTATCTGAACAATTACCCCTTCCACTTATGCTATGACAGCATGACGGTACCATGGTGAGTATGATTATTTCCTGATGTAGGCTTAGCTAAGACAAAATGTGCTGTGTTGGAGTGGTTCTCGGTATTTGTTGGCAGATCATTAGAGTTGTTCTGAGTTTAGTTGTGAGGAGCTAGACCTTGCAGTAATGCAGTTACATGACTTGGCTAATTTTACAATTGGAATTTGAAGGCCCCAATTTTTTTACAATTAACACTAACTATTGAGGGAGCAGTATGATCAGGGAAGTTAGATATAAACCTTGAACTCTACAGTGATGTAAGGTGAAATTGTCCAGTAGCACTTATTTTCAACAAAGATACTAGAAGTTCAGATTAGCATGTATATGGAAAATAAGGAATATTTCCAATTTATAAAAATGAATGAACTGAAATTTCATATTTGATTGTATGTGTTTGATTATATTGCTCTTTTCTGACACATCCTAAATTTAACAGGATACTTGGTTGCTTTAAGTTAAATCCCTTTGAGCATCTTAAGTTAGCTTTTGATTCATCTCCAGATGAGGTGAAGAAGCAATACAGGAAGGTATTAAGGCATGGATTTGATATTCATAAAGTCTTTCATTTAATCTATCTTTTGTGTTCATCTTTTTTTTTTTTTGTTTCTTTTGCTGTCTGCAGTTGTCATTGTTGGTCCATCCTGATAAATGCAAGCATCCGCAGGCACAGGAAGCTTTTGCAGGTACTGAAATGAGTCAGTAGTGAAACTTGTAGGTGACATAAGAAGTAAAGTTCTACTGTAATTCCTTGTCTTATGAATTTGGGAAATGCGCATTGCGTTGCTGTATGTCATATAATATGTTTCCAATCCAAGATATGCTGTGAAAGGGCCTCTAGCCTAGTGGTTAGAGCATTTGAGTAGCATCCAGTATGTCATATAATATGTTTCCAATCCAAGATATGCTTTCACTAATTGTCTAGCGCGAAATATACTACCATGTTGCAAATCTTACCCATATTTGCCATATTTGACCAAGCAAGGCCTAGTAGAGGCGTGAAAATACCTAACCGGCCCTTGCCTTCTACCCAAGACTTTTGTCCAGATAGAGAACAGAAAAATTGTTGGTGAGATAAAAAGAGCCTGTTCGGCTGGTCTATTCTCGGCTTATTTCGGCTTCTTGCGCAGTATTTTCCTCTCACAACAAATGAGCTGTACACATCAGCAATTCAGCATAAGCCGAGATAAGGCAGCCGAATGGGTTCAGAGTTCCTGGAGCATCTTTACGAGTTTGAACTGAACCATACTCAACTCTTTCTACGGTTCCTTGTCAAAGTTCTCCTCCATGATTGCGTAGATCATACCAGAAGAGAACTGGAGATGAATTAAAATGGATCATTACCCAGTATCCACTTATTCACAATAGGGTCCAGATAACAATTTGGAGAATTATACAATGAAGAAATTAAATGGGATTGTACAGTCCTTAAGTTCATTAAGATAATAGTGCTAAGAAGGTGTTAATGTAGGATTGGTCATGTTGAGTTTTCCTGTAAGATGTATGGTTTCTAGAGAATCCAGGAAATGTAACTATTGCGGTATCTCGTCTCGGGAGATCCTGATTCTTGACTTCTGTCGTTAGCTCTGCCATAATGCCACTAAAAATGAACACATTGTTGTGCTCAAACCGTTCATTCTCCCTTCTCTTTTCCTTGTTTATTGATTCATTCACTTGATGGTACAGCTCTGGCAAAAGCACAGCAGCTCCTGCTTGATCCACAGGAAAGAGGATACATCCTCGACCAAGTTACTGCTGCAAAAGGTGTGCTGTGATCTTTTTTATGCGTCATATTTTTCCATTGACAATAATGATTTAGCCAGCTGAAATAAAGCACAGAGCATACATGAACTGAACAGAATGTGTTTCTTTTTTTGTTGAAAAATACAGAAGAGTTGAGGGCGAAGAGGAAAAAGGAGCTGAAGAAAGACAGTGCATCCAAGATAAAATCCCTCGTAGATGAGGTAAGAGTGTAAGACAAACTTATGGAAGGTGATGTGAACTTCAAGCATCTTTTTATGTCATCTTGGATGCATGTTTTGATGGAAGTACATTGTCAGAACTGCTTAGAGTACACCTTAATTGGTCTAGTTAGGTACTTATGTTTAATTCACTGGTTTCAGTAATTGGAAAAACTACCCATTTCTTAATAGAATTTAGCAGTTACTGGCTTGGTTATGCTACTGGTATTTTCATTTCTGCGAATTTTAACTTGGTTGTTTGTCGTACCCTACACGAGGCAAAATACCCTGAAGTACTTGTTGCTTTGTGCACCATCCAAAAAGCCTGTTACTGTAATTTTGTAACAACTGTGGAGATTTGTATGTATTTTGGTCACCAAGGGCCAATCCGCGATTACGTGGACTTGTTGTAGAAGTCATCAGACTTTTAACTGTACTCAACAAATTTGAGATTAAACATTCATTCCATATAAGGAAACATTTTATGTATCTGAAAAGCGTCATTATGTTGAAATCTCTCAGCAATGCACAGTGCACATTGTCTGCATGGTTCAGTGTTGACAGAATATTGTGATAATTTTTTGCTTCTGCAAGAACGTTGGTCTTGTTGAATTTCATGCGTCCTCAACAATTTAAAAACCCCTAATGATTTTGCTTGCATATTGCAGGGAAAATATGAAGAACAATTTGAACGATCAGATGAATTTCAGCAGCAATTAATAATTAAAGTACGTGAAATTTTGACGGAGAAAGAATGGCGTAGGAGAAAAATGCAAATGAGGGTAACTAGAATCTTCTGTTTCTTTTTATAATATGATCATGTGAAAAACTGAGTTATCATATGAGCTATATTTATATGCACTGCACAGATATCAGAGGAAGAAGGGAGACTTAAGAAGGATGAGGAGGAAACAAAAGAGATGTGGAAGAGGAAGAGAGAGCATGAAGAGAAGTGGGAGGAGACCAGAGATCAGCGGGTATGTTTTCAGTCTATTCTGCGGAAACTGGAAATTGGCTCAGTTACATTCACATTTCTGTATGAAATTAAGTTGGTGTACTGAAAAATGTATGAAGCTGGAAATGGGGGGAGTCATGACACATAATTGTAGTGGTGCTTCTAGATATTTTTGCATACCCCAAACGCTGCTATTAGTCCCTGGATTGTTTGAGCTCTACTTTTCCGGTGAAATAAACGTGCCGTTCGAATTCTTCATAGCATGAGGTGGTAATACTATCTTGTCATTAGTACCACATTCATGAAATCTTCATCAATCCCCAAGGAATACTGACTGCACAGTGGAAGGATTTTGGCACTTTTTAGTGCTCGTAGTCTATAGCCTAAATACACCATAGAGTGACCATAATTTCAGAGCTGCATTTGTGGCTTGAGTTGCTGTGATTTTAACACATTGTCATTAAAGTTTGTGCTCATGCCATAACTTCCATTCCCTGCTATCACTATACAGTACAGGTATCTGTGCTCATATGTACTAGATGCATAATACTACCATGGTTTTTGGTTTGTAGGTCTCTAGCTGGAGGGATTTCATGAAGACAGGAAAGAAGGTTAGTAAGTGTACATCAGAAGTAGTATCTTATCCTTGAATCTTTAACTGACTAGCTCCTTTCTACAGGGACGGAAAGGCGAAATTAAACCCCCAAAACTTAAGACTGAAGATCCGAATAAATCTTATGTGCAAAGGCCAGTGAAGCCCAAGTAAGAGGAATGCTATTGGTGTCTGCAATCAAAGAACATCTGCCAGCAATCCTTCATGACACCTGATTGGAGCTGCAGCCCTGTAACGTTGTTCTGCAGGCTGTAAGTTTGAAATATGCCTTTGGAGCTCTAGTGTAGTCGGTGAAGAACAGATAATTACTAGTGAAATGGTTCATATTACTACCTAGAGTGATATTGGATTGATGTAATCATGAGGTTGAAAATTTTATTGGAAAGAAGTAGAAAAATTTCTGTTGGAAAAGAACCCTGCTGAAGTGAATGTTGAATGCCTCACGCTCACCTAGTCATCTCACTGTTTCTGTTCCACCTTTCATTGTAAGTAACGCTGATATTGCACATGGTTTGTCTCATTTCCACTGGATGCTGACGGGAAATCATAGGCTGACATGACTTTGTGAATGTGGGTGCGAGTGCGATACTGCGATGTTCAATACTCGACATGTTATTAGACAGGAATCGAGATATCTACGCGTTGTTGAGCGGAGGAAATGTCTTTGACTAGTAGCATTGGCATTCAACCTAGTGCGATTCAAAGCTGTTCGCTCCCCGCAGCGCAGTCAACTTGTCTTACCTTTTGGCGACTGACATGATCACATGAACACAGCTGAAACAATTGACTAGCTCGCCAAAGCTGTGACGCCTAGCCTGGAGAATGCTATCGATAAAAAAAAAAGACGCCATCGACGAGAGGATAGCAGCTGGCAGTCGTATGTCTGCATGCATTGCAAATGTGAAAGCCCACAGGTTCGTTACACTTCCGTTGTCAAAACGTACACAAAAGAGCTCGTCATCACACACACAAGAACGCTCCGGCTGTTCTCCTCAATCATCGGCATCTAGTATTATGGTGTACTATACTCCGTATCTGTTATGGTGGGCTTGTTCTACCCGTCTCAGTGCGTTTCATGAAGAGTTTCATACTTTCATTACATTAAATATGCTGATCTGGCGAAAAGAGAGAAAGTGAGAGTTTTATGGGATGTGAGGAGAGTTTCATCACCATTTTCATCACCATGAAACTCCATTACCTAGTTTTCAATTTAGGTAATTGTGCTCACGAAACTTGCACTGACACTGACCCATGTGGCTGTTTTTCAATTCCGAGTTCCTTTCCTCTACGCAACCCAAAAAAAAAAAAAAAAGCTGCGCGCACCACCTGAATCCGTGTTCTTTCGGTGATCGACCTCCCACAACAAACGAATGATTGGCACACCATTTTGATCTGTTCACCGTCCGTACACGTAGCTTCCATGATGTATCATGTAACCATAGGCCCACGTACCCAATTTGAAACGCAGGAGGCACTGCGGCCGTGCCACAACCCACAAGTAGTAGAATATGTGTTGCGTCCATGCGTATAGATCAGGCACAAGTTGGCCAGCCAGCTATTTCCTCCGGTACGTGCAGGAACGGTATCAATCACCTGCCGCGTTGCTGGCCCCCGCCGGCGGCGGCGGCCGGCCGGCTTTTTATCTCCAACACCGGGGCGAGCGGAGGCGGGGCGACGCACCCGACCTGCCCACAGGTCCTCCCATACGTGTCCAACCTGATGACAGTCTGTTAACTGTCCACCGGCGGAGCCCCATGCTCTCCCCACACCCTGGAATTATTAGCGGACCCGACGAGACCTTTCTACGCGAGTGAGACCACGGGGCGGCAACATGCAGCAGCACCCGCCGCCTGCCTTTTCCCAGTGTGGCTGGTTCGGCTGGCGTCGTCGTCACCGGCCGCCAAGGCGCGCGCCATGCCCGTGAGGCACAAAGGCGGGGGTGCTCGCGCACCGGCCGGGTGCGCCCGCCCCGCCGCCCCAGTCTTCCGGTGTGGTGATGGTGTTGTGTTGGTGTCACGCGGGAAAGGGCCCGTGGCCCAGCTCCACAACAAGTCCACGAACCAGCTTACCAGCCAGCCGCCGGCAGGCCGGCCGGCCGCACTCCACGAGGCTGATGCTGATCAGCTGATGCCAGCAGCCGCCCGGACCGGGACGAGTCGATCGGTTGGTCTGCTTGCTCTACTGGCAATAAAACTGCACAGCACATACGGAAAAGGCGCGCGAATTATTTGCGGCTTTTCCTTCTTTTACATACTACTAGTGTCTAATGATTTGCAGCTTTGCTCACAGCCTCACACACATGTCAGGCGCGGGTAAGCGTAAGCCGCGCGCACGAGCTTGTTGCGTTCCCGTTTTCAGATCAACATCTGCTTTGCAGCAAAGATGGTGGGCCCGGGGGTACGTAGCCGGCACTACTAGGTCATGGACTCACGGTACTGGTAAGCTCCAAAAGCTCGAGTGGTTAATGGAAAATGATGTCTTCGTGCGCTCCTTTTGTTTATTCTAGTACTATGCGTCAGCTGTTGCTCGCCTACCTGGTTGCTTAATTTAGATGGAATAGATAATGCTAAGCAGCTAAAGGCCATTTTGGGAACAATATATAGCATCCCTAACCTAGCTTTATAAAGTATTACTACTACACTTTCACAAATATATAGGAAACGAATCGATACTCTGTTAAGGCTTTTGCTATTTGTTGTGTGTATGTAATTTGATTGTTGACGAACTTTGCAGGAATAACTCAAGTTGCGCGGCAAATGATAAAAGAAGGCATGTAGAGTACGTACTATGAGCACGGATTTGACCCTAGCTTTTCCGTTATTAGACAGTGGGTTTGACATTTTATAATGGAAATTTTCCAAGCATTTGCTCGTGTGTTGAAATTTCAGCACGAATCACACACTACATCATGTCCACTTAGCAGGCAGGCACAGACGGCCACATTTATAAAGCCAAAAAAGGCTTTATCTCGCGTACTAAGGCACCCAACAAGTGATCGATATTAAGAAAATATGCATTTGTCCTCTCTCTCTCTCTCCCAAGTCCCAATTCCATCACAGCAATCACACAACACAAAATATTAACATCCACCATTCTTTTTCTTTCAGAAAGAAAAGATTTCCATTTGCATGAGAGCTATTCCGGTCAGACGACCCGTCACTTTCTCCCTGCCTTTGCTCAAAGACAAGGCGGAGAAGAAGAAGAGGTTTATTAGCACCCTGCAAGCATCCTTTTAGCACAGCGCAAAAGCTAAGCCGCCCAAAAGGCCGCCATTATTGTGAGACCCGCCCGACCCGACCCTGCGAGATCAACGGGGGCCACGGCTGCATCACCCACCCCCAGCAGGCCAGGCAGCAGCTTCAGCCAAGAAAAAGGCTGCCGGCCGGCGACGCCCCCCCAAATCTCCACACTCCTACTCGCGCACGGCGAGCTTTTGATTATTCGCCGCCGCCCGGCACGCAACTGGCAGCAGCCCCCCGGCGCCCGGCGAACCACCGGAAAGATTGGTGGCCAGGCACGCACTGGCCTTTGCATTGCTTGGCCTGCGCCGGCCCCTGCACCTATCCACGATCCGCCCCCTGGATCTTATTCCCCCAATGCCGGGGACGATCGCGGAAATAAAGCTCTCCCGCCATTAGAGAGTTGTTGGAGCCGCGTGAGCGAGTAGGCACGGACGACAGACAGAGATAAAGACGACGTGATCAAAGGGGCTTTGCCTCGTCTGGTAAGCCGATTGATGCCCTCTGCTTGCTCTCACGCGGTGCCCCGTCCCGGACAGATTGCATTTCCAGTTGGGATCGATGTGTCCTTCGTGCAGTGTTGAGGCGAAGAAAGTGGCGCGCAGCCGCACAGGTGTTGGGCGCGCGCGCGGCCGGAGCCTCGTTCCTCTTGAGTAGTACCATAGAACAGGATTCCAATTTGGGGTCTGATCGTATCTCCGGCCTCTGATGGGTTACGTTAGTTTCCACACTGACGACGGACGTCCCAGAATTAGCAGTGCAAAGAGAATGTCAAGCAGCCTCCTCATGCAAGGTGGCTGTGCAAATATGCATCGCCAGTGCAGAGGTACAGGGAGAGTACTGCCGAAACGGTTCTTTATCTCGAGCACGGGACAATGTTAATTTATTCGGCTAGAAATTCGGCGAAAGCAGGTGGCCAGCTTCCGGGGGCATAAGGTTCCTCCTTTACCCGTCATTACCAGGCATAAGCCTTTCCTCCTTTTTGTTCCGCTTTGCTTTACACCTTCTTCTTCCGGATCGCCTTTGAGGCCCCGCGCCTTTCCATGGGCTAGTGTTAGTTTTGGCTCACATACATAATCGGGCACTGTTGTTATTGCAGGGTAATGGGACGTGCACTACTGAATATTGCTCCTATAGCCTGATTCCCTCCGCAAACCTGTCCTATATATAGCTTCTAGTGCATTTTACTGTACTTTTATATTTCCAAAAAAGGACATTTTACATCCAATATCTGTTTTCTAATCATTTTTTTGTTCATAGAATATGATACTATAGAAGGGTATTTGCAATGTTCAGAAAATTGGCGGGTTTATTCGTGCTGGAATATTGGTCATGATGTGGCTTCTGGTTAACTCCACACTACAGTTAGACTAAGACGGATTTAGTACAGGCAAAATCGCGCCCTCAGATCCTGTCCTCTTCACTTTTATATGCGATCAAGGCCCTTTTTTCTGGATCGGGCTAGGTGCTCATGTGCATCTGTTACTGATGGCCGCCCATGTCAGTACGCAGCATGCCTTTGTTTCCAAAACAGCTTCGGAAAACCATTCCTGCTTCTGCACTGTTTCGGGGAGTTCGTTATCACCACTCGTCGTCACTCTGATGTTGCTCTCCCATTCCAAAAGCTCGCCGTCGAAAGCCGTCACTTAGTCCTTACGCAATCTCTCCCGTTTGTCATGCCATCTCTTTCAGCTATATTCTCCTCCAATTAGCCCTGCAAAGCGAAGGTCTGATGCATATCATCACTAGCCTTTTCCATCTTCAGAATGTGGTGTGCTGATGGCCTCGTAGGGCCGGCCATAGTCGACGTACGTAGTAAAAAGAGCCATATTATACTAGTTAAGTGCTGCAATCTGTGGGGCTTGAGCAAGAACCTTTGTCCTTTGACCTCAGAACTAGCGAAACGAAACCACGGCTTCTGAATTTCGCAGCCTAGCCACATACTATTACAGAGCTAATTGCTGCCAATGCCTATCCTGTGAGTAAACTGATGCATGGAATCTATCAAGCTCGATCAACAGGTTCGTCCTGCTCCGGATCGAAATTCGAAAGCGCCACGCGAACGCAAGTTGTCCCGCCCCGGCATATATGTATGTGTCGGAGATTGCTTTAGAAATGCCTGAAATGGACATGAACAGGCGATTTGAGCAGTGTCATTGCGGGAGAGCTCGCGGAGAAGAGTACTGGCATTACCGGGGTGGCGCGAGCGACAGGCTCGTGAAGCATCCGAATTCAGATCTTTTTGCTGTCATCTCCAGGGAAAAGATTGGCCCGGCTGCAGCCATGGGAGTTCCAGATAACTCTTGCCATCGCCGTCGGAATCCCGCATGCGAGCATACAATCCATGGATCGCGTACCAGCTACGACGAGCAAACTGAGAGCGCAAGGCGCGCGCGAGCCGCGCGCGCATGGGGATTAGAACTCGCCGGCGGAAACCGACGTGAAAAGATCTCCATCCCTCACCACAGGCGAGCTCTTTATTCCGCCTCTGGGTTTTCTGGGCCTGGTCCCCGGATTTCGTAATCGTGGCCCTTTAGCGGCGCAATTTCGACCTGGTTTTGGACGGCTCCTAGGGTGGCACCTCCGGCTGCGGGGGACATTCCACCCCGTTCCATTCCACTGCCTCGCCGCATTCGGGTTCGCATTCCGATTCAGATTCCGATTCTTGTACCCGCTCTGTTCCTGAGAAATTGTTCCTGAAAGCCACTAAAACGGTGTGCTGAGAACTTAGTGCATTGGTGAATTTGGCATCTGAATTTTAGTCTTTAATTAGTGGGTCGAAGATGAATAATCTTCCGGTGGCCGAGCCGATGTTATAACCATTTCGAGACTAGGAACTAGTAGTAGGGAAGAGAGACATAATGATGATCGCATAGCCTTTTTTTGGGTTACTTTCTGCCGTGATAATCAGTTTTTGTTTGGTTGGCCCAACAAGACTTTTGTGGGATGCCAACATTTGGAATCATTTTTGTCTGCCTCTAACAAACTTTACAGTCATGAAGTGCAAATCAAGCTTCTAGTCTAGGTAAATTTACTAATGAGTCCAATATGCTATCCATGCATGCTTAGAATGATTGCATTTTTCCATGTTGGTTCCATATAACCATATAAACGATAAGATTTTTGGCATATTACATTATTTTCTTGAGAGCGATGCAAACATATTAAAATACACTCGAAACATTGATTACACAATCAGATCGTTGGAAAGCAAGAACTGATGATAAGATCATGAGTTCTGCTCGATCAGTACGATGATCGTACGATCCAATCCTTCGACCCAAAAACGATATGATGGATAGAAGAAAGGGTACTTCGTGGCAAACCAACTTGGCATTCATCTAATTTTGACAAAATAAGAAAAATTGACTTCCAACAGTTTGGCAAACCAACTTGGCAAAAATAGAAACTTGGCAAAACTCACCCCGCCGCGCGTATATATGCGCGCGCGGATCGTGGTTGTCATCGGCGTTTCCGTGTAGGTGGGAGGGTGAAAAAAATAAGAATAGAGAAGGATTCCTGATGTCAGATTTCAAGAGGTGGGAGGGCATAAACATAATTTTGTTTCTCTCAGGATTCCTGATGTAAATTAGATCTGAGTTTGGCAAGTGAATTATGCCAAATTGTTGGAGATGAATTCTTTTTTTACTTGGCATATCTTTTTAGAAGTTGGCAAAACACAAGATTTGCCAATTAAATTTGGCAAACTCTTGGAGATGCTATAACACTAAGAATTTTTTTTTGAACAGAAAGACACTAATAAAATTGTTCCATATTTATATAATAGTGTTAAAATGTTTCTTGTCTTCGTCTATCTAGCGTTCCTACGAACAGAAAATAGTGTTCTTGAGACAAGGGAAAAAAATTACAACCAAATTCCAGAAAACGTAGTGTCTCCCGGACTGATTTTCATAGACGAAATGACAGGCAGGGGTGCTTTTTGCAGGTATCATTTTATTTTTCAAAATAGTGGTAGTAGATAAGTGTGTCTACTTAATTGTCCATGTATTTATTAATCTCAAATAGTACTGCACGCAATTATTTGAGTTTGGCAATTAGAATTGTTGCAGAGATAAAATTTGATTGATAAACCGGGAATTTGTTGCGAAACATTTCAACTGAACTGATGCCATAGCTGATAAGCTTATCTTCAGATCTTTGAGCTGCAGAGCATCCTGCTCTGTATCTATTCTCAATTCGATTACCCAATTGCTTAGATGTATGTGCTTGTGCATATTCATTGCATTATTCTGTAATTTTTGTTTTCATGAATCTCCTGAGGTGATCAGGATGACTATCGGACTATCATTTGAAAGCTAGATTACAAGTGTTCGTTCATAATCAGATCTCGTCCATTATCTTCATTCATTGAATTCCATCCTTTTATTGTGAATTAAATTCCGAATAATCAATTAATATGTTAAGGTTAGTTAACTTGTAACATCCAGCAGCTGGCAAGCAATCTGGTTCTATTTCGGGGAAGCCGTCACCGCAACAAACTTCCCGATAAAACCATGCACCGACTCCATCCAAAATCAGAGACGTCGATCTCAATGATAAGCAACGGTCACTAGTGGTAGCAGCAGCACGTAAATGGTAGTAGTAGATACATGAGGCAGGGCACGTAAGGTGACATGCCAAACCAATGGGGCTCTCACCTTTCACACACATACACACGCCTAATCCAATCACGTGACGATCTTCACTTACTACTAACAACAAACAGCATTACGTTACGTACGTTACACCTGCAACAGCAGGCAGCGACGGCTGCTGCGAACGAACAGAGCACTTGTCGAAGCATGAATGGGAGGGACGGCGGAGGCCGGCCGGTCGCCGTCGGTCGGGGTTGGGCTCGTTCAGGAGGAGGTGGCGATGCGCGGCTCCCAGACGAAGAGCTGCCCGCGCAGCTGGTTGCACCGGCGCATGTGGTTGAGCAGCTCCTCCTTGCTGCTGCGCCGCTTCGCCGTCATCAGGAGCTTGTTCTCGCCGCACGTGCCGCCGGGGACGACGTCCTCGCCATTGCCCGGCGGCAGGGCGGTGGCGCTCAGGACCGAGGCCGCGGCCAGCGCAGCGACTGCCGTGGTGGTGGACCCGGTGGAGCGCCTGGGGTGCTTGGGCGAGTAGTGCTCCTGCGGCGCGGTGGGGGCGCCGCCGCCGCCGCCGTTGATCTCGCAGGTGGCCGCTGGCTCGGCGCCCACGAACTTGTTGATGACGAGCGAGGAGCGGCGCACGCGCGGGCCACTCCCGCTGCGCGCCTGCGGCTGCGTGCTCACCTTGAACTCCACGACGGTGCCCCTGTCCACGACCTCGACCTCCTGCTCGTCGTCGTCTTCTTCCACGTCATCCTCCTCCTCCTCGTGGGCATCGTGCTCGTCGTCCTGCTGCACAGGCTCCACCTGACCACGGCTCTCGTCCGAGGTGGGCGCGGCCGTGTCGGCGAACGACAGGAGCAGGCGCCCGCCGCGGCGCTGGGCGCGGAACAGAGTGGACGACGGCACCGGGACGACCTTGACGAGGAGGCGGCCGCCCTGGCGCTCCTGCCTCATCTCCATGGTGGACTCCACCTTGCGGCGCGCCAGCGACGGCAGCGGGGGCGGGAACGCCCTGGGAGGGGCCGCGCGCGGGGCCACCGCCTCCTCGCGCTCGTCGTCGTCGGAGCCTGGGCAGGAGCGGTCGGTGCTGGAGCCGTCGGCGTCGGAGAAGCCGTCGGAGCCGGTCTCGGAGCCGAGGCTCTCGGTGCAGATCTCCAGGCTCTTCTGGGTGAGCAGGCTCGACGAGCGGCGCACGAGCGGGTGCACGTACGGCGCCTGCGGCTGCGGCTGCTTGGGCGCGGGCGGCTTCTGCGCCTGGATCATGTTCCATATGTCGGCCCTCTCCGGGCGGTCGCCGTCGCCGCCGCGTTCCGTCTCCTTGAGCGTCGTCACGGCCGCCTTCTCGGCGCCAGCACCAGCACCAGCAGCCGCGACCTTCCCGCCATCGCCGGCCTGCTGGCACGGGAGGAGCTGCTGCTGCTGCTCGCTGGTCTCGAACACTGTCAGTGCCATGCTTCCCTGCTGGCCCCCCACAAAGGTCAGGTGCTGCTGCAGGTTACCACAAAAAAGGGTTGCACCACACGAGTGACGGCGCTAGCTTCTACGTTGTACTTGCTGCAGCTAAGCTACTCTGGTACACTAGCGCGCTCGTGTGCGTGTTTATAGTTCGTGGCTTGCTTTGTTGTTAAGTTCTTGTCCCTCTCTTTTTTTTAACCTCGTAGGAGATGTGGAACAGAACAGAACAGAACAGCAGATCAAGCCGGGGAGCAGAGCACACGCACGCGGTTTGACGCCGGGGCCGGAGGAGTAGTGTACGCGGTTTTGATGGGGTTTTCTCGGCTCGGGCTCTCAATCTATCGCACACTCCCACTGACTTCTCCTTTGGCCGGCTGCTAAGCGGGCGGGAGGAGGAGGCTTTTGCTTCTGGCTGGGGGGAGGGATGGATGGATCGGGGAGGTCACACGATAAGAAGAGGGACGGCCGGGCGGGGGTATTTGTAGGGGCGCGGAGGGGGGTGCTCGGGCTCTCCCAGCCTCCGCTCACACCCCACTAGCACGGGGGGAGAACAGATACTTTTGGTGGCGCCGGTGAGGGGCCCCTCCGTGACATATGCGCATTCCGATCGAACATTTTTCCTGGAAACTTTTTGAGAACAAAATTTTGTGGGAAAAGTATATTTTATACGGCTCTATCCGGTCGTGGCGCGCACACTATCTGCGGTACAAAATGATGAATATGTTCTATCCGTTTTGCGCTTATCAAGAAGCGGAATGACATTTTCGAATTCGATGTCAACCGTTTGTATCACCCGATAGATCCACTCGCCGAAAAAAAAGAGAGGAAAATTAGCTGGAACGAGGTGACAGGTAGTAAGGAGAGCACTTCCTGTATGTGCTCCACCTCCGGTACTCCACCTACTAAATGCACATCAAAATGTGGGTGATAAATCCAACAAAAAATACGGATGGACAGAGGATGCGATGCTCTGTAATTGTGCAAAGTTTGAGGATGAACAGAATTTTGTGCAAGGAGAAACAAAAAAGAGAAATGATGGAAGTGAAAAGGGCATCGAATTGGTTAGCTGCGTTTCTGACCAACAGATCAGACGTATGGCGTAGATGCTCCCAAGTTCCAAGAGCGCGTACCATGGATGTCTGCCGCCACCTTTGCCAATGATTTGCCGGTCATTCTTTCCGAGAATCTTACTGCTGCTGCTGCTGCTAAGAAAATTATCAGTCGTTAATCTGTCTTTCCTTTCGAAAAATGTCGAAAATGTCCAAATCAGTCGTTAATTTGTAACGATTTTTTTTAGAAGAAGAAGAAGAAGAAATAAACCCTCAGCCATTCATTCGAAAAGATCACCACGGAGGAAATCTCCGATATCGTGCGGTGGATCTCAAGGAGCACTAGCTAATTGGAGCGTGCATCCGTCAAATCCAATCATGGTAGTGTAGCTCAAAAAAATGAACGCCATTCCGCTACACACACAGTAGGGACGTAGGGTTTATCCAGCGAGCGCGAGCGATCACGTGACCTCCGTCCGAGGCGCGCTGTGCGCGTAGGTGCAAAGCAAGACGGACAAAACAGCCGATCAACGCGCAGCGCGGAAGGACCCAAAAATTAAACGTCCAGGCTTTGCGCCTTCGCAGTAGCTTCCAAGGAACCCGGAATCGGAGGCCTTGTTCCCACGCGCGCGCCCCTGCCACGCTGCGAAATCCTCCTGTGCCCCGCCACAGCGCCGCCCGGCCTTGGCCTTGGCCTGGCTTGGCTTGCTCCGCGCGCGAGCGTGTCGCGTCGTGCTGCCATGCGGCGGAGTCGCGGCAAGGCGCGTGTGCCGCCGAGGACGCACCCCGGGCGGATCCGGCGGGAGGCGCGTGTGCCGCGCCCGCGCCGAGGACACAGCGGCGCCGGCGCGACGCGACGCGGGTGACGACAGGTGGGACGGACGGACAAGGAGGCCGGAGAGAGGGTTCGGTGGCGGAGTGGTTGCGCTGCTGGCCGCTAGCTTCTCCGGTTTCTTTCTAGAATCTAGAACTACACGGGCTACGGACGAAGCACATCCCAATTCCCAGACTGCGTGCCGCTCGCATGAGGGAGAGGCTTTCGACCGAGAACGGCAGCACGATCGATCCCTGTGTTCTTTCTCACACATGAATTGTGCCCGGACGCGTGTCAGATAAGGAGGTGCACGCTACGATCGAATACGAGATCGAGCTGGCGCGCATTTGCGCCGCGCCGCGCCGGTATCTTAGATGGACGGAGGACGCCATTAGCTTGCTCATGTGCGGTGATGCTAGGGGTGCGAAACCGACCAACCAGAGGTTGGCAACGAGTATACGGGCAGCAGCTTTTGACAAGTCGGTGTGCTCCCGTCGGGTAACCGCCGGGCACGGCTTTTTTCTGTGCAACTGGGGCAGCAAGTACGCGCGCTCGCGTTTGGGTAGGTGTGAAAGTAGCGTACGAGGAGCCCGAAAACTTACACGAGCCAAAGGTTAGCGTCGCCAAGGCTGCTACAGTGCTGCTGCCTGCTGCTGTAGCTCTTGGTCCTCCCTTTGGTGACTTTGTGGGTCCGTTTGGCACAACTTCGCCTGCCGCTCCCGCAGCTGTTTTTGGCGAAGCTGTGCCAAAGGGGGCGAAAAAATCGCTTCGGCAGAGAAGCTACCAGGAAACCCGCTCTCTGGAGCGAAACGCGAGAGAGGAAGCGGAAAATCGTGGCTTCGCCCGCTGCCCCCGCAGCTTCGCCTCCCCGTTTCCGTCCTTTGCCCTCGGGAGGGCCCCACAGACGGACGACGATCACGGTCGAGGCGAGCGGCTGGAGGTGGCCGACCGGTGCGGCCAGAGGTGACCGGAGGTGGCGGCTGGCGCAACGGGAAGATGGCGGTCGGCCGCGGAGAAGGAGGATGGCAGCGCGGGCGGAGGTGCTGCAGGAGCTCGAGGTGGCGCGTAGGAGGAGGCGCAGTGGAGGACCGGTGACCGGCCGGCGAGCTCCGCCGCGAGCCGCCTCCATGGCCGAAAAGCAAGCTCCGCGCGGGCTGTCTCCATGGCCGGCGAGCTCCACGCGGGACGCCTCCCTGGCCAGCTGAGGATCTCCGCGTGGACCGCCTCCATGGCCGGCCGGCGGCGCGAGGGAGGTCAGTGGAAGGTGGGGTCGAGCGCCGGCGACGATGGGAGATATGCGGCGGTGGAGATGGGGGCGACGGAGATGCGGTTCGAATGGATAAGGTGGCCTGCGGTGGAGATAAGGAGACAGGAAAGAAATAATAAAAGGAAAAATGAGAAGGAAAAAGTAAAAGGAAAAAGAAAAGGAAAATAGGAGGAAAAAGAAATAAAAAAGAAAATTGAAGGGTATTATGGACATTTCACACTTTACACAGTCAGGAGAAGCTGTTTTGCCAAACGTTTTTCCAAAACGGTTTCAGATTCTGACGAGGGCCCAGATTAGGGCCCCCTTTGACGGCGAGATAATCACTCTTGAGGTGGAGTCTTCCGACACCATCGACAATGTGAAGGCCAAGATTCAGTATAAGGAGGACTGGGGATCTCTGTCAAGACCCTCACTGGCAAGACGTCATGCTTCCGGCCAGTTGGGAGCTTCCTCGACAAGTCTTCTGCTAGGAGAAGGCTTCTCCGACAAGTCTCCGCCTCGCACGAGGAGTTTCCGCCTCGACTCCGACAACCTGCTCGTTCGCACGAGCAGTCACCGCCTCCGACCAAGATGCGGCCCACGCAACGTGGCGCCACCCCGACGCGCGGGCTTCCCCGCTACGACGCGTGGGGCACCAGTTCCCCATGCCATGCAAGTACGCCAGCTGGCGGCACGCGCGGGCGGCCGGCTCTGACAAGAGCCTTAATGCAGCATCGCTCAGCTGCCCAGCCATCAACATGCCGTCCCATCCGACCCTGCAGCACGCCAACTCCGACCGAGACACTCGAGTGCCCCCTACGATTAGCGTTGGCCTACGGTTAGGCCTTAACGTGGCGCGCTCATCCCGTACTCAGGCGGGTTGAGTCAGCACCAAAGTACTCGGAGGAAGCGCCAGGTGCCCGAAGTAAGCAGCCCCGCCCGGCCACGTGGCGACCTCGACGACAACGCAGTTCAGCCCCCCTTCAATGCACCCTGACGGACAGCGACGTGCGAGAAGACGTCCCAGCGGCTGGCACTGTAGCTTTACTTGATTTCCCTTTTTTGCCCCTCTCCCTTGCGTCTATAAAAGGGAGAGGAGGGCAACCGTCACAAGGGCTGACGAACCGAACTCTCACACCCCAGGGACTTGGGCTCGACACCCTCTCCCGACCAGTTTGTAACCCCTACTATGAACAACCCTAGCACGAGAACACGGCAGCTCGATACTGGACGTAGGGTATTACTCCTCGGAGGCCCGAACCAGTTTAAATCCCGGTGTCTCTTGTGCTAACCATCCGGGTCGGACACACGATCGATACAAATTTACTGTCCGGCGGTAGAGAACCCCGACAGTTGGCGCGCCAGGTAGGGGCACATCGTGTGTCTCGCCGAACTTCACCAACGACTCGGATGGTGGGTCGCAGGGTTTCGCTAACCCCTGGGGCCACCATGCGCTTTGGCTCCCTCGGCTTCGTCTACACCGGGCCGGCGGAGTCCGTCGTCGGGCGCACCTTCGCCCGACCAGCTCGCCCCAACGCCTCGACCGCGGCGGCGGCGCGCGCGGCGTTCGTCCGAGGCTTCTCGGACGAGACGATCATGGCCATGTTGGGACCAAACCCGACACAAGAGCGTTTTAGGCTCGCCCCCTACTACCTCACCGACCTCGCCTTTCAGGACAGCGGAGACGAGCCGCTCGCCTGTGGCGAGTTCATGGAGCGGTACACCGCCATGTACCCCCGTGGACAACAAGGCCTCCCGGACGGCCCGGTGACGGCCTACGTCAACTCGCTGCGAGCGTCCTACATCACCCCGGGCTCCACGACAGCCCGGAGGGCACCTCCGGCACCCACGCGCGAGTGCTGCGTTTGCGTGGCGCCGAGCTCCAGCAGCTCCACCGACGCGGAACCAGCCCCACGTCACCGCGCCACCGACGACCAGCGTAGGGCGCGCCTCGATGAGCTCACCGAGGCCAGACGCCAGCTCGACGAGGAACTGGCTAACCTCCACCGAGAGCTCGGGGAGGATCGACCGCGTAACCCGCAACCGGACTCGTAGTAGGTTCCGGTGCAGGAACAACGCCGCGAAGGCAATGGCGAGCGACAGGAACGTCGACCTGCCGCCGAGCAGTCCAGAGCCCGCGCTCCGACGCCGCCGGCTCGAGGGCGTGCTCGCGACAACAACCAACGTGCCAACGAGGGCGCAAACGCCGACGGCGACACCCCGCCACTTTTCAGGCGGGCGTCGCCGAACCTGGCAGCCGCGGCAATGCTGCTGCGCGGCTGCCCGGAGCCGGCCACCTCCGAGGAGAGGTGGGTTCGGCAACAGCTCAAGGCCCTCCTTGAGGCGGCGGCGGCACAGCAGCCAGCGGTCGGCGCGCGACGCGGGAGCGGCACCCTCAGTGCACCGCCAGAACCCCTCCCCCACGCGGCATCAGAGCCACGGGGACGGAGCCGGAGCCGGAGGATCGGCGGTCAAGAGACGTCTCGGGCCCAACCGTGACGCCCGGGACACTATCGAGGCCCGTCGCCGGGCCGCCAGCGTCGACCACTACGACAACCACGACCACCGCGATGAGCATCGCACGCGCCGACCAGACGACCGGGGACGCGGACGACGCTACGACAGCGACAACGACTGCGATCGAAGATGGTCGCCGAATCAGAGGGGTCCGCGGGCTTTCGGACAGGGCGTGCGGGACGCGACGTTCCCCTCATGTTTCCGAGCTCCGACCAACGTCCCCAGATACGACGGGGACACTAACCCCAGCGTGTGGCTGGAGGACTACCGGCTCGCGTGCCACGCGGGCAGAGCGACAGACGATCTCTTCATCATCAAGAATCTGCCGCTCTACCTTGGCGACTCCGCGCGGACATGGCTTGAGCACTTGCCCCGCGGAAAAATCAATGACTGGACGGATTTGTGCCGAGTCTTCGTCGGCAGCTTCCAGGGCACGTACGCCCGCCTCGGCAAGCAATGGGAGCTGCGCAACTGCAAGCAGCAGCCAAGGGAGAGCCTGCGCGACTACATCTGACGCTTCTCCAAGAGTTGCACCGAGCTCCCCGGCGCGACGGACAACGACGCCATCTCGGCGTTTCAAAACGGCACGACCTGCACCTCCCTCATCCATCGACTAGGGCGCCGTACACCCCGAACCACTCGGGAACTTCTCGACATCGCGAGCAACCACGCGGACGGCGAGGAGGCGGTCGCGGCGACCCTCAACACCCCTCAGGGTAAGGGGAAACAGGTCGTGGACCACGGCGAGGGGACGTCCTCGCGCTCCAAGAAGAAGAAGAAGAGTGACAAGCGACGGCGTGACGACAACCTCGTCGCAGCAGTCGAGCGCAAGGCAACAAGGCCCAAGAGCAACCCGACCAAGGCCGGCCCCCCGAAGGACCATTTGGAGAAGCTCTTGGATGCGCCGTGCCCCCACAATGAGGTCCCCGTCAAACACGTGCTCAAGGACTGCCGTTTGATGAAGAACTATGTCAACGGTACGCTCAAGCCCAAGACGGCGCATCGGCAGAAGAAGGTTGCGCCCCTCCCCGACAACAACGACGACGACGCGGGGGCTGGGTACCCTAGCGAGGACGGGGCGGTCCACATGATCTTCGGCGGATCCCCGGCGCGACCCTCAAGACGCCAAGAAAAGTTGATTCGGCGTGGGGTCTACAACACCGAGTCCTCGACGCCGTCGTACCTGAAGTGGTCGGAGGTTCCGATAACCTTCGACCGCAAGGACCACCCCGACCGTGTGCCGCAACCGGGATGCTACCCACTAGTGGTAGCTCCCTTGTTCAAGTCCAAGTGGATCCACAAGGTCCTGATGGATGGAGGGAGCGGTATCAACGTGCTCTACGCGTCGACGCTCGACGACATGGGCATCTCGCGGTCCAAGCTACGGCCTTCGACCGCACCATTCCATGGGGTCGTCCCTGGAATGGAGGCACTCCCAATCAGGCAGATCGATCTGCCCGTCACGTTTGGGACCCTGCAAAATTTTCGCACAGAAACCCTCACCTTTGAAGTGGTGGGGTTCTCGGGGACGTACCACACCATCCTCGGGAGGCCAGCTTACGCGAAGTTCATGGCCGTGCCCAACTACATGTACCTCAAACTGAAGATTCCCGGTCCGAAGGGGATCATCACAGTGGGGACTACGTTCCAGCGCGCATTCGAGTGCGACACTGAGTGCTTCCAGTTTGCGGAGGCACTGATCCGGTCCGAGAAGTTTCACGCTGAGCCTTCTTCCGAGGACCGGGAAATCCCCGAGTCGTCCAAGCGAGCGCCTGCTCTTTTGAGCCCGCCAAGGACGTCAAGGATGCGGCCGTCTCCAACGATGGCCGTACGCTCTGTATCGGGACGGCGCTCGATCCGAAATAGGAAAGCGCCTCGTTGACTTTCTCAAAGCGAACCTCGATGTGTTCGCATGGAAACCCTCCGACATGAAGGGGATCCCGAGGGAAGTTGCCGAGCACAAACTGAACATCAAGCCGGGATCGAAACCGGTGAAGCAACGCCTCCGCCGCTTCAATGACGAGAAGTGCAAGGCGATTGGCGAGGAGATCAAGAAGCTCCTTAGTTCAGGGTTCATCCGAGAAGTATTCCGCCCCGAGTGGCTTGCTAACCCTGTACTTGTAAAGAAGAAGAATAAGAAATGGAGGATGTGTGTTGATTACACGTTCCTTAACAAGGCATGTCCCAAGGATCCGTTTCCTTTACCTCGCATAGATCAGGTAGTCGATTCGACAGCTGGGTGCGAAACCCTCTATTTTCTCGATGCGTACTCCGGGTACCACCAGATAGCGATGTGCATAGCGGACCAACTCGCGACTTCATTCATCACTCCGTTCGGCGCTTACTGCTACAAGACGATGCCCTTCGGGCTCAAAAACGCGGGCGCCACGTTCCAAAGATGCATGCGACGCGTCTTTGGAGACCTTATAGGGCGAATCATCGAGGCGTACGTCGATGACATCGTGGTCAAATCGAAAAAGACCAGCGATCTAGTCCCAGACCTCACGGAGGTGTTTGCGAAGCTGAGAGAGCACGGGGTGAAGCTTAACCCCGAGAAGTGCATTTTCGGGGTCCCGAGGGGCATGCTCCTCGGCTTTGTCGTGTCGGAACGCGGCATTGAAGCTAACCCCGAGAAGATCTCGGCCATCACGGACATGGGGCCGATCCAAAACCTAAAGGGCGTACAGCGTGTCACGGGATGCCTCGCGGCTCTCAGCCGTTTCATAGCAAGACTCGGGGAGCGTAGCCTGCCGCTGTACCGACTGATGAAGAAGTCCGACCACTTCGCGTGGACACCCGAGGCTCAGGAAGCGCTCGACTCCCTCAAGAACCTGCTAAAGAGTCCACCGATCCTCACGGCGCCGGCGCCCGAAGAGCCAATGCTCCTATACATCGCTGCGACAACACAAGTGGTCAGTGCTGCGCTGGTGGTCGAATGAGAAGAACCCGGGAGGTCGCTCAAGGTGCAGCGCCCAGTCTATTTCGTGAGTGAGGTACTCTCCGACTCAAAGACCTGTTACTCGCAGATGCAAAAGCTTGTATACGCTGTTTTGATCACCAAACGCAAGCTCCGCCACTACTTCAACGCGCACCCCATCACGGTGGTGTCCAAGTACCCGCTCGGAGAGGTCATCCAGAACCCCGAGGCCGAAGGGAGGATAGCCAAGTGGGCACTCGAGCTGATGGGGCACAACATTTCGTATGCACCCCGCAGTGTCATCAAGTCGCAGGTGCTGGCAGACTTTGTCGCTGAGTGGACGGAGATCTAAACTCCGCTAGCGCCCATCGAGCACGAGACATGGATGATGTACTTCGACGGCTCGGTCATGAAGGAAGGGGCAGGAGTAGGCCTTGTCTTCATCTCGCCTCTGGGCATGCGTATGGAGTACATGGTTCGACTACACTTCCCCGCCTCCAACAACGTCGCCGAGTACGAGGCACTCATCAACGGCCTTCGAATTGCGGTCGAGCTCGGGATCCGCCGTCTCGAGATCAGGGGAGACTCGGAGCTTGTCGTGGATCAAGTCATGAAGGAGAAAAATTGTGTTGATCCGAAGATGGCGGCGTACTGCCAGGCCGTGCGTGAGCTGGAAGGCAAGTTCCACGGGCTCGAGCTTCATCACGTGCTACGCGACTACAACAAGGCCGCGGACATCCTCTCCAAGACTGCATCAAGCCGCAAGCCTGTACCGCACGGAGTATTCGCGAGGGACCAACATGCACCCTCCGTGCGCGTCGAGGGGGAGAAGCCACAAGAACCCAAAGGGCCGGAAGTCATGGAGATCGACCAACCTCCCGAGCCGAACCTCAAGGACCCGGATTGGCGTTTCCCCATCCTCGAGTGGCTAGTCGAAGGGAAGCTGCCCTCCGACCAGACGGAGGCACGCCGCATCGCGCGACGAGCTAAAGTGTTCGTCCTCATCGAGGGCGAGCTCTACAAGCGGGGCGCAGCAGGCATACTCATGCGGTGCATCCTCGGAGATCAAGGCAAGTAACTACTTCGCGAGATCCAAGCTGGCACGTGCGGGCATCACGCCGGTCCGAGGACTCTTGTCGGGAAAGCTTTCCGACAAGGGTTCTATTGGCCCACAGCGGTGGCGGACTCCAAGGACATCGTGCGTCACTGCGAGGGATGCCAGTTCTACGCTTGACAAACTCACCTCCCGGCGCAAGCGCTTCAAACCATCTCCATCACGTGGCCTTTTGCTGTGTGGCACCTCGACATGGTGGGGCCGCTCCGACAAGCGCCCGGGGGCTTCACGCATCTCCTTGTAGCGGTCGACAAGTTCTCTAAATGGATCGAGGCTCGACCCATCGTGAACGTCCGCTCCGAGGAGGCCGTAGCATTCTTCGCTGACATCATCTATCGCTTCGGCATACCCAACACGATCATCACCGACAACAGCACCCAGTTCACAGGGAAGAAATTCGTCAACTTCTGCGACGACAACAACATTCGCGTCGACTGGTCCGCTGTGGCGCACCCGAAGACGAATGGGCAAGTCGAAAGGGCGAACGGTATGCTGCTGCAAGGATTGAAGCCCCGCATCTTCAAATGCCTCGAGAAGTTCCGAGCGAGATGGGTAGCCGAGCTGCCATCCGTCCTCTGGAGCCTGCGCACCACGCCTTGTCGAGCAATCGGCTTCACCCCGTTTTTCATGGTTCACGGGTCGGAAGCAGTCCTCCCCACGGACACCGACTACGGCAGTCCCAGAGTACGGGCTTATACCGAAGAAGGCAACCAAGTCACGCTCGAGGACGTGATCGACCAGCTCGACGAGGCGCGCGACGTGGCGCTACTTCACTCGGCCAAGTACCAACAAGCCTTGCGACGCTACCACGAGCGCAACGTGCACGCTCGTGAGTTCTAGGTCGGGGACCTAGTCCTCCGACAGGTTCAAGGCAGCAAGGATCGACACAAGCTTGCGCCCCCGTGGGAGGGGCCATTCATCATCGATCAAGTACTCCGACCCGGAACGTTCAAGATCCGATACGAGGACGGTCGAGTCGTCTCCAACGCTTGGAACATCGAACATCTGCGGCCTTTTTACCCTTGAGTAAATGTTCATATCTTATGAATCTATGAATAAATGCCGCATGCTTTGTTCGTACTTCCATGAGTTCGTAAACTTGCCAGTTGCCATGTTTTTATATGTTGCAACGACTCTAAAGGCTGAGCGGCAAGCACTCCTGCACCTGTGCAGAAGTCCTCACCGCTCGGGGGCTACCCAGGGCACGATGCCCTCCTTTCGTTTTTCCGTTTTCAAAACAAAACTATGTCGCGACCAATCGCACGTGCGAGAGGTTTTTTGGCGGAAAACTCAACCTTGCGAGAAGTAAAGATGGCGGCCTGCACGGGCCTTGGTACTGCTGCTCGTTCAACGCTCCTAGCACCTACGCCTCCGTGGCTACGGTGTGAAGGCTTGCGAGCACAGTCTGAGTCCACAGGTTTCCATCCGACCTCTTTTCAAAAGCGTTCGAGCAGCCGCTCAGGCTCCGGCCTAAAACGATTTCATCGAAAAATGCGCGAGTTACTTTTCGAATTTCCCCGAGTACTTGGGGGCTAGGAACGTGTGGCACCTCTTAGCGGTTTGAGATGGCTGGGCTCTCCGACTCCTACACCTCCGCGGCTCCAGAGTAGAGCTTGGTCACCTCATAATTCCTAAGTTCTGCTACTCGTTGCTATAGTCGACCCTCAGTACTCGAGAACGTTCGAGCTGTAACACTTTCCGAGCAAGTTTTCAACGATATAAAACTGTTCAGGGCGTTACACATACAAATTGTTCTTAACTGCCTACATACAAAAATGATACATCTAATCTGAAGGCCTGGAGTTCTCTTGGTCTTCTGGTGTGTCCCTTGGTATCAGGTCCAGGTCCTTCATGGCGACGTCGGCCATGTCGCGGGTGAAGGAGGCGCAATCTTCCTCGAGCTGGTCGCAGTGCTCGTCGGAGCAGCCATGCGGTCCAGGCCCTGATAGTGCGAGTCGAAGCACCCGGTGTACCACCTTCTGAGCAGTCGACAGTTCCCGCTCCTTGATGACTGCCGGGAGGCCCTCAACTAGCTTCGCCAGCGTGTCGGGGAGCATCGGCCCGGTGGCAATGCCAACCCCCGACAAGACACGACCGACAAGCTTCGCGAGGTTGGAGTATTCCAGGATATTCTGCCGGCGTGACGTCTCCGACTCGCGCGGGCGTTCTTAGCTTGATTGAGCTCGACCCCGATCTGCTCCTGGGCCTTCCGGGACTGCTCGAGCTCGGTCTTGATCACTGAAAAAGGTCGACGAAGCGCAATGAACAAACATGGTGTGACCGGATCGAGGGAAAAGCAAGGCGGGTCCGAAAGAACTTACTCTCGAGCTGCTCCGACAGCTTCATTGAGCCATCGTTCTCGAGGATCTTGAGCTCGGCTGCGTTCACCTCCTGCGTTTTTTCCGTGAGCTTCACGATCATCGTAGCGCGGTACGTGCGCATCCCTGAGACCACGAGAAGACAAATCAACATCGACAAAAACCAACGAAGAGAAAGAAACTCGCAACTGGAAGCGTTCGAGGTCAACTCACCCTCAACATCCTGCGACAATTTGGAGTTGGCGTCTCGGAGCCGGGTCACTTCATCGGTGACCTCCTGGAGCTTGTTGGTCACCTCGGAGAATTGTTTGTTGGCCGTCCTAAGGTCCGCGCCAGCAGTGACCAAGTCTTGCTCCAGCTCCGCCACCTTTGACTCGAGCGCCGTCTTCTCCTGGGCGGCGGCTTGGGCAGCGGTCCGGGCGGCGGCCTCGGCAGCAGCGGCGGCGGTGGTGGCCTTCTCGGCGGCCTCATTGGCGGTCGTCGCGGCGGCCCGCAACTCCTCGATCTTCGCCTCCGCCTGGGTCAACCTCGCCTCGACTGTGGCACTGGCGGCTGTGGCTTCTCCGGTCGCGGTGCGGTCTTCCGCGGACTTCACGGTGGCCTCGAGCTTGGCCCTCGACGACGCCTCGTTCGCCACCACACCGGCGGCGGCCAGGCGAGCGACCACCAGCTGCATCTCCAGCTGGGCCCTCTCCGCCCGGAGCTCGCCAATGATGCACGCCTTTCTTGCGCCACACTCCGAGAGCGTCTGTTCCGGGCAAAAGATCAGCAATCAGAAGGTTCTCAAGAACAAGGAAAGACAAGATTAAGCTCCCGGTTCAAGGGGACTTACCATCGTCGTAGGGGAGGATGAGCTCGTCAAACGCACGGTGCGCCCACCCGAGACCCCGCTCGAGGCGGCGGCAGGCCGCGGCCTCCTCGTCCTCATCATCCAGCGCATCTGCCTCATAGGCGGCCGCCCACGTGGAGCGCACGAGGTTGGTGATCCGCGCGTCGCCTTCCTCAGCCTCCGGCAGCAGGCCTGCACCTGAGCCCTCCCCGACCTCCTGGATCTCCGGGGAGGTGACTCCCACAACGCCCCCGAGAACATCGTGTTCCTGCGGGACTGGGCGGGTCGGGCTTGCGACGGGCGCTGCATCAGTGACAGGGGCGGCAGGCCGGGGTGACGGCAGCTCCGGCACCCTCGATGAGGTCATTCCTGCGACCACGGCAGAGGACGAGGCCACGACAGGGGTCAGCTCTGCGTTGGTTGCAGGTTCCCTGAGGACCTCCTGGGCTAACTCCAATGTGGTTGAGGCTTCGGAAGCCCCAGCAGCTCCGACCAGGCTCGGCCCTGGCTGCTCCGTCGCGGCCGCGTCAGTCGCAGGCTCCTTGTCGACGGGCTCCGCCCCTCCAGTTGAAGTCGCAGCCTCGGGTGCGACAGACTCAGAGGCCTCGACCCCGACTCCTCCGGGTCCGACAACATCCGCTCCAGCACAGTCTCGAAGATAGCCGCATCGTTGCCTGGGAGGTTGGGCTCGTCGAGGTCAATGATCTCAGGAGGGCACGCAGCCGCGGCGTCGGCTGCTGGCACCTCCACCGCGTCCCCGCCTACCTGCAACGCCGCAGGCGCTGAAGCTTCAATCGCCGCGGGCACCTCGACCTCATGCTCGCCGGCCAATAGCGGCGGGGGCGCGATCTTCTCGAAAGACGCAACCACGGCATCACCGCCTCCCGCGGTGGCCTCGACCAGCGGCTCGGTCGCCGCCTGGATGGCGTCTGCCTCAGGGGCCACCCGCCCCTCGGCCAAGTTGCCGGCGTCCGACGTCGGCGGGGGTGCTGCCGCCTCGACGACCTCGGTCGCCACGACCAGCCCGCTCCCGGCTTGCTCTGCCAACGGTTCAGTGTAAGGAGGCAACGGGCGGGGCTCGAGTTGCGGGTCGCGCGCGCCCAACACTGCGCATTTCAGCGGTGCAAGGCTGAGCACACCGGTGTCGGCGCGGCTGAGGAAGATACGAGTCAAAGACAGGAAGCAAAGAGAAGACAAAGAATAGTAAAACGACGAGGAATGGCGAACGAGAACTTATATGGAGGACCGGACGCCGACCCGCTTCGTAGGTCTATCCGATGGGCCCGACTCGGGGGCTGGCCTCTTGGCCCCCGCCAGCTCGGAAGCTGGCTCCTGACGCTCCGCCGGCGCGGGAACCGGTCTGTCGCCCCCCGACGACTTGGGGGCGGCGCTTCGATCCCCCGACGACTTGGGGGCAGCGCTTCGATCCCTTGGTGGCTCGGGGGCTGTCCTCCCGGCCTCCGCTGCGTCGGAGGCCGATCCCTGACTCCCACCGGTGGAGAGGGAGACTTGCACGGCCGGGCCGCCGCCGCCACGGATGACTAGGGATTGGAGGCGCCGCTGGGGGGTGCTCGTGTCCCCTCCCTACGGCGCGGCCGGTAGAGACGCCAGCGGAGTCGACCTCGCCTTGGACGACGAACGCCTCCTCAGGGAATCCGAGTCCGAACGGTCGGAGCCGTCGAAGAGGTGGCGGGGGGAAGGCACTTGCTCCGTCGGCCGCTTGGGCGGATCATCCCGGCGTGGGAGATCACCCTTTGATCATCCCGTCCTTCGGAGGCACGCGAGCCACCAGGGGCCGCCTGCGAGCGGGTCACCCTTTGATCTTCTCGGGCGGGGCGGGCCCCCGGCTACGAGCTGGAACCCGCACCCTTCTCGCGGGCGCCCGGCTTCGACCGCCGCGATGAGCTCACCTCTGCCGCCCGGCGCGGCGAAGGAAGGCGCGACCCGGATAAGCCGCTCCAGTCGACCCCCATGCTCGGCTCGTCCCCACTCCACGGCGGCGACGGCGACGGGTCCTCGTTGGAGGAGACATTGCGCTCCCCCGCCTTGCGGCGCTTGATGCAATCGTCATTCCGATCGCGCTTTGCAATCTCCTTCTCCTTGTGCCGCGCCTTACGCTCCGCCCTCCGCCTATCCGCGGCCGCCTGGTTGCGCTTGAAGATCGCCTCCTCCGGGAGAGGGGGCTTCACGGGAACAAGGTGGGGGCTCTTCAGCTGAAAAGCAAAGAGAGGCGAAGGGAGCCAATGACCATCAGAAATTTCCGAGAAGATCCAAACCTGACAAAGATCTCGAAGAAGTCGGAAAAAACTTATCGGAAGAAGAAGCCACTTATGAGCTTTTCGGTCCCCTCGTTGGGGAGCATGAGCAAGAGCTGTGATGGTGGCCACGAGTAGGACGCTTTCCCAATGGCCACCGACACACGGCGCTGGACCTCCTCCTCCGAAGGTGGCTCCCTACGAAGGGGGCCCTCTTAGCCGTCATCTCACAAAGAAGAAGAGGCCGCCTCCAGAGCGGGACGACCCCCGGGTGTGGTACTGGCCGATGACGGCCGCCAGGTCGACCCCGGCCTTGCGGAGGCGGGCCAGCGCCGCCCAGTGCTCCTTGAGCAGTTTCTCATGCTCCGCCTTTGGCGGCCCATCGCTCCAACTTCTTGGCGCTTGGGCGATGGAGACTCCGGTGAACTCCGGCAGCACATGCTCGGGGTCGTTCTTGAGATAGAACCACCCCTTGTGCCAACAGCTGTTGGAGCTCGTCAGTGAGAAAGGAATGTACTTCTCGCCCCGGCCCTGCTTCATCCGGAGATTGGCGCAGTCGATGGTCGCCGGGATGGGGCCATCCTTTAAGCAGGCGAACATGAAGAAATACTTCAAGAGGTGCCAGTGGGCACCAATCCCCAAGTACCCCTCGCACAACACCTTGAACGCCGCCATCTGCTGGACACTGTTCGGGTTGAGATGCTGGAGCTGGAGCCCGTACTCGTGAAGGACAGCCCGGATGAACCGCTCGGCGGGGACGGAGAAGCCACGCTCGTGGAACGCCACGAACGAGACGACGTACTCCCTCGGTGGGCGCGGCACGGACTCATCCTCGGGTAGCCTCCACTCCTCGGCGTCGGTGAGTGCAATGGCAGTGGAAAAGGCAGAAGAGGTAAAAGATTTGAATCCTGCGTCGGCCCGGGGTTAAAAAGGAAGGGGCGTGGCCACCGGCCTTAAATACTGGGTCGACCACGTCAAGGAGACGCCGGCGCACGCGCGCGCCCCGGGGTAACTGACGCCCGCCTGCGCGACGCCTCGATGCCCGCTGGGCCCGGGAACCCAAGCCGGCCCCGTCCCGTCTTATCAAGTCGTCACGTCCGCCACGTCGGCCACAACCCCCATGATCTCTACGACGCCCACGTCCGCCACGACCACCACGTCGCCCACAACTGCTACAACCTCCACGGAAGAAGACCCTGGAACCACGGCAACGCCATCGAAGATTAAAACCCCACAAGCGAGTCTACAACTCAATCGTGGGCTCGGGGGCTACATCCGACGGATGCGCTCGCGCGCACCCACCGGGAAGATCAAAGGGCAAATATCAAACACGACGCCTTTCGTCTGAGCCTGTGTGCAAGTCCTTGACTCCCTCCCAGGCTCGGGGGCTACTGGCGAGGGCCCAGATTAGGGCCCCCTTTGACGGCGAGATAATCACTGTTGAGGTGGAGTCTTCCGACACCATCAACAATGTGAAGGCCAAGATTCAATATAAGGAGGACTGGGGATCTCTGTCAAGACCCTCACTGGCAAAACGTCATGCTTCCGGCCTGTTGGGAGCTTCCTCGACAAGTCTTCTGCTAGGAGAAGGCTTCTCCGACAAGTCTCCGCCTCGCACGAGGAGTCTCCGCCTCGCACGAGGAGTCTCCGCCTCGCACGACAAGTCTCCGCCTCGCACGAGGAGTCTCCGCCTCGCACGAGGAGTCTCCGTCTCGCACGAGAAGTTTCCGTCTCGACTCCGACAACCTGCTCGTTCGCACGAGCAGTCACCGCCTCCGACCAAGATGTGGCCCATGCAACGTGGCGCCACCCCGACGCGCGGGCTTCCCCGCTATGATGCGTGGGGCACCAGTTCCCCATGCCATGCAAGTACGCCAGCTGGCGGCACGCGCGGGCGGCCGGCTCTGACAAGAGCCTTAATGCGGCACCGCTCAGCTGCCCAGCCATCAACATTCCGTCCCATCCAACCCTGCAGCACGCCAACTCCGACCAAGGCACTCGAGTGCCCCCTACGATTAGCGTTGGCCTACGGTTAGGTCTTAACATGGCGCGCACATCCCGTACTCAGGCGGGTTGAGTCAGCACCAAAGTACTCGGAGGAAGCGCCAGGTGCCCGAAGTAAGCAGCCCCGCCCGGCCACACGGCGGCCTCGACGACAACACAGTTCAACCCCCCTTCAATGCACCCTGACGGACAGCGACGTGCGAGAAGACATCCCAGCGGCTGGCACTGTAGCTTTACTTGATTTCCCATTTTTGCCCCTCTCCCTTGCATCTATAAAAGGGAGAGAAGGGCAACTGACGAGGGCCCAGATTAGGGCCCCCCTTGACGGCGAGATAATCACTCTTGAGGTGGAGTCTTCTGACACAATCAACAGCGTGAAGGCCAAGACTCAGGACATGGAGGAGTGAGGATCATTGTTAAGACCCTCACTGGCAAGACATCTCATTCCCGACTAGTTGGGAGCTTCCTCGACAAGTCTCCTGCTAGAGAAAGCTTCTCTGACGAGTCTCCGCCTCGCACGAGGAGTCCCCACCTCGCACGAGGAGTCCTCGCCTCCGACAACCCGCTCGTTCGCACGAGCAGTCTCCGTCTCCGACCAAGGCTCGGTCCACGCGACGTGGCGCCGCACCGATGCACGGACTCCTCCGCTACGACACGTGGGGCGCCAGTTCCCCATGCCATGCAAGCACACCAGCTGGCGGCACGCGCGGGCAGCTGGCTCTGACAGGAGCCTTAATGCAGCTCTGTTCAGCCGCGCGGCCATCAACACGCCGTCCCATCCGACCCTGCAGCACGCCAACTCCGGCCGAGGCACTCAAGCACCCTCTACGCATAGCGCCGGCCTACGATTAGGCCCTAACGTGGCAAGCTCACACCGTATTCAGACGGGTTGAGTCAGCACCAAAGTGCTCGGAGGAGGCGCCAAGTAACCAAAATGAACAGCCCCGCCCCAACACGCGGCGGCTTCGACGACAAGCACAGCTCAGCCGCCTTCAAAGCTCCCTGACGGACAGCGACGTGCGAGAAGACGTCCCAGCGGCTGGCACTGTAGCTTCTATTTTGTTTCCCTTTTTGCCCTTCTCCCTTGCGTCTATAAAAGGAAGAGGAGGGCAACCGTCACAAGGGCTGACGAACTGAACACTTGCATCCCAGGGACTTGGGCTCGACACCCTCTCCCGACCAGTTTGTAACCCCTACTACAAACAACCCTAGCACGAGAACACGACAGCCCGACACTGGAAGTAGGGTATTACTCCTCGGAGGCCCGAACCAGTCTAAACCCAGGCGTCTCTTGTGCTAACCATCCGAGTCTGACACACGATCGATACAAAATTTACTGTCCGGCGGTAGAGAACCCCGACAGCAACCGTCACAAGGGCTGACGAACCAAACTCTCACACCCCAGGGACTTGGGCTCGACACCCTCTCCCGACCAGTTTGTAACCCCTACTACAAACAACCCTAGCACGAGAACACAGCAGCTCGATACTAGACGTAGGGTATTACTCCTCAGAGGCCCGAACCAGTCTAAATCCCGGCGTCTCTTGTGCTAACCATCCGGGTCGGACACACGATCGATACAAATTTACTGTCCGGTGGTAGAGAACCCTGACAGATTCACCAGAGAATCTGCTTCACCAGCACAGCCACAGCCGGAGCTGCCACAGCCACAGCCACAGCTGTGCCAAACGCACCCTGTGAGTGCAGGCAGCTTTCAACATCTGCTAGTACGTAGAAACGTCAAATAACCTCATCCATGTAAGAACAATCATGTGAATACTTTCTAGTATGTAAAGCTAGCAGTGCCATCCTACAAGAGTTTCCTTTTTTTTTTTGAAGCCATGTTAGTGTTGCAAGCTTTTAAGCTGACAAATATAATGCTTCTTCACTTCATTCAGATCTTCAGGTTCCTGATGATGGTGTTATATACACTTCTCTAGTTGACTAGTTGGAACCTTCATTCTTGAGGCTGTGCTTTTGTACGTCGTAGCTTTGTAAGCACCTTGCCACAAGCTACATCCTATATACAGCCACGATCGATTGCAGAGATAGATGTGGATTCACGCCTGTATGCAATATATCCGTCTCCATGAATCGTCCCATCAACGGGTCCCAGGAAAACGCTATTTTCTCGTTAGGTTCTTGATGCATGCTTGGGGCAGCTCGTGCCACGTGTCGACCCCCGGCGCCGCCAAGAGATGAGCCAATAAGTGGAGGCGGAGCAAGCAAACACGCACAGTTGAGAGGTTATTATTCCCGTGCATATATATTGGGTAAAGACTATAATCAGGCCGGCCAGCTTTTTGTTGGATGGAACGGCCCGCCATATCCTCCCAGCTATTGTGCAGGATGACTCATCTGTCCATACCGCGCACAACATCATTCCCATCGACCCCACTTGTCATAGTGAAACTGTTCAAATCTCGGGGCTCGCGCCTGTTCGTCTCTTCCGCTCGTTCATTTCCGGCATCCCCCTCTCTCTCTAGGGTTCCTCTCTCTCCTCCCCCTCCCCGGCGATTTCCCAATCGCATCCTCTAATCCCCTTGGATCCATCTATTCGTGGGCATCAGGATTCCTGATCTACGATGTAGAAGCGCAGGAGCACGCTCGACGGAACTCCAGGTGCGTTTTGTTCGGCGGATCCCCGTCGATTCCCCCCATTGCTATCTGATTCATCTGATTTTTTGGCGCTGCCCTTTCTCCTATGGTTTCTCTTCGATGGGGGTAGGCAAGCGTGATTCCTAGTGCTCACAAATCGATGGAGGTTGGGGTTGTTCTTCTAATCGCCATTGGTTTTTCTGTTTTTCGCAGGGGGGTTCTGGCTGTCTGGAGAGTGCGCACGAAGGTGAGGTTTCGGCCATCCAATCCCCTTTTGTTTTCCACCCATCCATCGTCTGACATCAATTTGTGCAGGATTTGTGTGGAGGAAGACCACAGAGGAGGGGGTGTTGCGAGCTCGCAAGCAAAGGTGTGCAGCCACCGTTTTTTCATTCCTGATGATGAAATGTTGTACTGCTAGCTAAGACCCATATGGAACAGATATGAATGTTAGGATAAATTAGATAAAAGTTGTGCTACTTTGTAGGCTGGGAGCTCATTACATTATGAGGTGATTTGAACACCAGTGTAGTCTGGTAGTTAGTTTTGCGAAAAAAATTTTGAAGCAAATTAGGACCTACTATAAAGCATTGTAGGACACATATACGGAAAACAGCCCCCCGTGTTAAGCAAGTTTAGTATGATTTAAGATTTTCATAGCTTTTTTATCGTTTATGTTCTTTCAGAAGTTTAGCATCTCCTAATTATAATCAATTTTTCTTGATTCATGTATTTTTTTGAGGTTCATTTCACTTATTTTCACCTCGGGTTATTTAAGCAGGAAGTTCTTTAACCAGGTGTAAGTAGAGGAACAAAGAACAAAGTAATCTGGAATCAATTGTGGGTCTCATCAACTAGTTTGAGCGCTTACTTTACCGGTCTGATTGATTTAGTGGAAGAATATCCAAGAGGAGGGGTTGCTTTTTTGAGGGGCTCTCAGAAAGGTATGCATTGACTGGTTTTTTCTACCGCTTTTTTATTTTTTGTGGTGCCTGATTGGTGATATATATCTCTGGTGCGCCTTGTATTATTTTCACTAGTCAGAACATGCATCGATTGGAATCTTTTCACTAGTCAGAAAGAACAAAGCGCCTCTGAACTTAGTAGTTTCATCCTTTTTTAATTATTTCCCCTGGAAAAAAATCAATAGTATTGATGCATGACGTGCAATAACAGAATTGTTTACAGCAATCCAAATACATAAGACAACCACACATCCCGCTAAGTTTATGTAAGTAGCAACTAACCATGTTTTGTGGCGTTTGGTGGACTTTTCCTTTACTGCACTAATACAGTGGAGTTCAAGGGATTTAGATTTTGTTTCATATGCATCAGGGAGACTAGTTTGTGTGATGTTTTCATGGACGAAATAGTTGTATGCTATTACTCCCTACCATTAGTCATCGAGGATTTTTTACGCCATACTTATTGTCAACAAATACAGGTGTCAAGTCCCCCTGATATCTCTGCGGCGAATATCTGATAATTTTTCTACATCAAATCAAGTTGGAAGCAATCAAATACTACGATGCGTGTGGCACGTCCAACATCTAACATCCCGGTATGCTATGACCCACAGAATCTTATTTTTCTCTCCAAATTTTTAATCTCAAGAGAAAATGCTATGTGTACTATCATCCCGCTGGTTCATATTCTAGATTAAAGAGTAAATGCTATATATATATGTACTCATCTGAATTTTGCATGCTCTATGTATATCAGGTTAGAGCATCTTATCTTTTTGACAAACAGATAGGACTCTCCATGACTTGCACTTGATTCAGTACTTTTTCAATTGATATACACTCCAGGTCAAAATTCCTGAATATTTTTCCACAGAGATCTCGATATATTGATGAATTTTGACTAGATCTCAAACAGCAATCTTGCTAGTTACTGTCAGTTCCTTTTTTAACCTGACTGCATCATGCTTTAGGATTTTAAGCTAAGCCTCATATGATTGAGGTTTCAGTTGTCGGGAAGATCCATATCATTGCAGAAACAAATCATTTATGTTTAAAGGATTTTTGACCATGTGAGCCATTTTTGCTGACTGTGTCATCTATTACATGTTTATAGGCCCGAAGACACAGGGCTTCGCCCTCTAGGCTAATTAAGTTGTATGAACACCTGACAAGTGACCAGCGAAAGGCTATTGAAGATGTCCAATTTGGGGGGCTATTGAAGATCTCTTGTTCGCAGATACCCTCAGATTTCGCAAACTGGATTGTGGCTGAATGTTTTGATCCTGAAACATCAGAACTTGTGTTGCCCGGGAGGGGCAGGATCTCACTAACAGCAGATTTAGTTGCAGAAATATTGGGTTTGCCAAATGGCGGTCATCCAGTGAGATACGAGCTTGATGTCAAGGCCATAGACTTCATTCATGACAGATTCAATCTTGCTAAGGGGACAGCACCCAAGATTGAATCAATTGTTGAAAGGATAAAGGCAAATAAGGTTGCAAATGAAGATTTTCTAAGGTCATGGCTCATGCTTGCTGTGTCAACTTTCCTTTGCCCCTCCACTGGCTTGTCAATCAGCCCTAGATGTTATCCATCTATAATTGACCTATCAAGTGTAAAGAACTTGAACTGGGCGCAATTTGTTGTAGACCAATTGAAGGATTCTGCATCGAAATTTGATAAAAAGAATTCTGTCAAGGGGTGTGTTCTCCTACTGGTTGTAAGTATTTTTTCACTACAACTCTAGCCCACACACCGAATCTCTTTCTTTACTGTTTTCTGAAGATAATTGTTTCTTTTCCACCACAGATTCTATACGTAGATTCTTTAGACAGCGGCAGAATGCAAATTCCCACTACAAAACCCAGAGTAGCAGCATGGTCAAACAAGCTTTTACATGAGGTCATCAAGCTAGATACAAATCGCAATGGCTCATTTGGCAAATTGAGGGTATGTAATTTGATGATAATATCGCTTTTTTTCTACAAAATAATGACTTTTTTCTGAACTGATTTACTTAAAATAACTGAGTTAGTTTACTTTTTTGTGAACTGACTTACTTTTAAGTAACAGAATTAATTCTGAACTAATTTACTTTCAATACCTGAGTTAGTTTACTTCTTTTCTGAACTGATTTACTTTTCAATACCTGAGTTAGCTTACTTTTTTTAACTGATTTCACTTTCAATACTTGAGTTAGTTTTACTTTTTTCTGAGGTACTTTAATTTTCAGAAATAAGTTAGTTTACTTCTTTAGCTTTTCTCCCACCTTTCCCCTAATATACTCCCATCATGTTTTGTAGCTGAAAACAACGCCATATACAACTGCCCAAAGCTCACTCTTCACTGTAGATGATGTACTTCAGTTTGTATCCTCAAAGGTTCCTAGAGGAATGTCTGATCAGGTATATTTTTAACAACAAATTAGCTTGCTTTACCTTTTTTTCTATGGGTGTAATTAACTTACCAGACACATTTTCTTTATGTCATTTTCTCTTTTTTTGCAGAATAAGAGGAAGCTATGCGATGCTGTGGGAAGAGTACTAAGCAGCGTTACAGATGTTCTAGACAGTTTTGTTCAGGAAGTCGGAAACATGGAATTCACACCACAAGATGAACCCGAGCCGAGTCTGAGAAGATCCAAGAGACATAGGATCACACCACCACTACCACCTAATGATGACTTTTTGGACGAAGAGGAAGACTCTGATTATGAACAAGAATCTGAAGAGGAAGAAGAATCCGATTATGCTAGCGACTCAGAAGATGAAGACCCTGAAGCGCACCACAATGATGGTAACGCCCAAGCCACCACCCCTGTGGCTGAACCTGTTGATGGGCTGCCATCACATAATCAAACAATGTCTGGAGATAATGAAAAGGAGAAAATGGGTGGCGATGGCCGTAGTCGCCTGGCCCCTATTGCAGAGGACAATGTGGGAGCACACAAAGATGAGGCGAGCAGGCTTCCAAATGTGTCTGGCGAAAAGCAAGAAGAAGAAGATGATGAAGACAATGTACCACTGATCAGGAGGATGAACAAGATGAGGGGCACTGTAGAGCAAGTGGCTACAACAGTTCCTCTTGAAATTCTGCCAACTACACATAAGCGCAATTTGGGTGATAGAAGGGCCAGGCTAAGGCTCCCAGATGCCACCCCTGGAGGAAATGCTCCATCCAGAGCAGCAACAGTGAGTAATTCAGGTCAAGGTTGCAGTCTTAGGAGGACAAAATCCGCTGATGAGTCACTGTTGGAAAAACACAGTTCACCATTAATCGCAAGGAGTAATTCACTAGATTTCACACCCCCAGACTTCAACCTTATGAAGTTTATTGATGAATCACCAGAGAATGTTAGTCAATCTGAAAATAAGGAAAAAGAAAAACAACTAGATCAAACATGGCAGACAGAACTCGGATCAGCTTCCACATTTGATGGCTTTGATGAAGAATTCTGGTTGAAGGTTGAACAAGATGCTTTAAAGAAGTTTGAGATGAGAAAAAAAAAAGCCCACATGTTATTTCAGATGCACCCATCAGTCAGTTTAAGGAGGTCAAAGGTCAAGGTAGCATGAGGGGTGGAGCATCAGCACAACCAACAAAGGCAGCTATCTCAGTGACACCACAAGCGCCGCCCAGTGTAAGCTCATCTGCTGCCAACTCTTCAGTTTCACCAGCTTATCAGCCTGTACCCAGGAGGAGGCTCCACAAAGCTGCTGCACTGCAATCACCATATGTCGACTTCACATCAAAAAGGTCATTCAAATGCAGCAAAGATGTGTGCGAGGCATATAATGCTGTTTTGTCATGCAATGGACGACCAACACGTTCGAGAAGTACACCAAACAAAGAGTAAGTACATCCATTACCTTCTTTCCTGTATAATTTATTTTTCATCATTATGTGAAAGATTGGAGTATGTAATTTGAATGCTATTCTACTAGATAAAATCGCTTTTCTACAAAATAACAACTACTTTTTTTCTGAACTAGTTTGCTTTAAATAACTGAGTTAGTTAACTTTTTTTGTAACTATTTTTACTTTTCTTAGTTGCTCCTGACACATCCCTCTGTTGTCCTCATATGTTGCTCACATCTTCATGATAATCAACTACTGGGATTTCCACATAACACTCAACGAGCTTGCAAGATCAGTAAAACCAAATGGAGAGCTATTGAACACAGTTGCTGAGGTCGCTCTTTATGCTATAAACCCAACTGGCAGGAAGGCCAAGAAACAAGTCCTTCCACTAAGAATCTCGGTGTGTATGGTTTTTCCATAATGTATTTTTGTTATCTCTTTGTTACAGTCTGTTACAATCAACTTTTTTACAAATTGTCATGGAACAGTCTTAGTGGAATTAACTTTATATTTTTCCAAAATCGTAGGGTTTTTTGCTATCAGGACAGCTTGACAGGTTGGAGGTGAAGCGTGTAGTTAGAAAAAATACTAACCATTTAGATCACAGACATTTGGTATGTTGTTTTATTCTGTTGCATTTTAATACTTTTTTTGTTGTACAAGTCTTTCCAACAGCAGCAACTAAATGCCCCCCTTGCCTGCAGGTCATGTTCCCAGTCCTTCAAATTCTTGAAAACAACATCGGCCACTACTTCCTCCTTACACTCAACATCCGCAATGAGCATTTTGAAGTGCTAGATTAAATGAGAAGCCTGGAAGACCTCAATCTAAGGAACTGCTGCAACAACCTCATCGAAGCTATCAAGAAGTTGTGGTCCATTCACTATCAAGACTCTAACAAACAGATAGAAGATTATCAACTCGTTGAAATTGGTGTTCCAAAACAAACGAACAAGTAAGTACCATTTTCTCTCCTGACTATGTTTCCTCGCCGTCTATTTGTTTCACAGTTAGACTATTAATTTTTCTGTCTTGTTTTTTGTTTGTTTTCCCAACGCAGTCATGACTGCGGATACCACATGTTGTTACATGTCGAGCACTGGGATGGGCAGAGAATTTACAACTTCAAGGGGAGTGACATGCCGAACATCCGCAAACTACTAACATACAGTTGGCTCAACCATGAGGAGAATGACATAGAGTGGAAGCGGGAATTAGGCTTGGAATAGGTATGCCCTGCAGCCCAGCAACTTATATCATTTAAATTTGCATATTAAAAGCACCAACTCATCAACTTTGATGTTTCAAAAAGTAACTAAATGGTACAGTTGATATTTTAAACTTTAATTTATACAAACACTTTTTTTCATAATCATAAGAGTAGCAAATAGCTGCTTCCATCTCTTCACCCTATGGTCATGCTTCTTTTCCTACTCACGCGACATAAGCTACTGAACCGAAGCACTCGCTATGTCCAATCTTTCTTCTCCCGCTTTCTTGGAGCATCGCGCAGCATTGTGTTCTGTTGACCTGCAAATCCGGCATTTGTTCTTCCTCTTAGGTTCTGCATTCATCCCCTTTTTAAGCCTCTTCTCTTTCTTGCGCCCTTTCACCTTGGATCTCGGTGGGTTTCCCACAGGTCCTGTAACGACAACTGAAGTAAGTCTATAGTTACATGTAACAAAAGGCCGTGCTGCTTTTTTCACTAAAAATCATTTTTTTTCTTACCTATGGTAGGCTCACTGGTAGTAGACAAAACCATTGAAGACCCAGCAACACCATCATTAGCTGAGACAACAGGAGGGACAGATGTTGCAGCGCTGCTTCCAATCTGTCTGCTACTCTTCTTTCTTTTCTTAATCTCATCAATCTTGGAGCGCATCATCCCGATGTGAGTATGCATAATAGTATACCTCTCTTTTGAAAGACATCCCTCAGCTGCCAAATCCGCAAACATTGTAGACAGGTTGGTGAACCACAATGTTTTACTGCTGCTCAAGGGCATGCCACGCGCAATAAAATCAGATTGTACACTCGCTCCTGCAGACAATTTCTCTGTGTATTCAACTGCCTTTTGTGTCCACCTCTTCAGTATGTAGCGATCAGGTCTTTGTTTGATACCTAATCTAGTCAGCACCTTCATAATGTGGCAACATACCATCCCATCTCTGTCAAACTTGCTGCACTCACAGTAAAAAATCTCCTCGTCTTCAATCGCTGTCACCACGTATGATCTCTTGGCATAACCGTACACACGAACGTTGTTAGGCACCAACAAATAATGCAATTGACTTTCAGGCTTCACGTCATACTCTGCAATTTTTTCAAACTCCTTGGAGAACTTGTAGAACAGTTTTTTGGTGTAGACAGTAGCCGCATGCCTCTCTAAAGGGAATTTTGACCACCTTCTCCTTTCCCTGTCATCAGTCCTAAATTCCTCACCTTCCTGAGCAATGAGGCATTTTTCCTGGATCTTTTCGTACTGCCTAACAAAATTCAGAATTGACATGTTAGGGTTAACATACTTTTTCAGCACTGCGTTGAATCCCTCACTGTGCTGGGTTGATTGCAAGAACGGGTAAAAGCAATGCATGAAGTATGCTGGAACAAAGCTACTTCTGATCGCATAGAGGCGCTGAAAATGCTCATTCGCTTGCAAGCCATATTTGCTTATCATGGCTATCCATTGCGCCTCAAATTCAGCAGGAGTTACTGTGTGGTTCACACACTCCTTGAAATCATCTTCCAATTTCTCATCCTATCAAGGATCAGACCTATCGTACCAGAGAATTTATCCATTATGTGCCAGCGGCAATTACGGTGATTAGTATTGGGCATTGTTTGAGCAATTGCACTCCGCATAGCCCCATCTTGATCCGTGATAATGTTCAGAGGGGCCTTGCCTTTCATTGCCAACAGGAAAGTTTCAAACAGCCACACATAGCTAGGCGTCTTCTCATCCCTGATGAATGCACATCCCAACTAAAACATATGCCCGTGACCATTGATTCCAAGGAAAGGAGTAAAAGGCATGTCGTACATATTCGTCATGTAAGTTGCATCAAATGAAACACAATCATGGTATGATTCAATGTACGCCCTCCTTGCAGCACTGTCAACCCAGAAAAGGTTTTGAACCTTATGATCTTCGTCCAGTTTAACTCTGCAATAGAAGTCAGGATCCTGTTCCTGAAGCTCAGCAAAGCGGTCCAGAGTTTCCTGCATGTCCTTAAATTTCTCCACCCTCCTAATTGTCGACCTAAAGTTGCCAACATCTTTGCCTTCATACAGAACTTGCTGCGCAGGTCCATAGAACTCACTCATGAGTCGCATTATGCGACCCGTGCTCAAGTTGCAACCATGGAGCATGGTAATAAAATCCTTTTCAGGCTTGGGGATCCCTTTGTGGGACCTCAAGAATTTTTTTAGCGATGGTTTCAACACAAGATCATGGTTATGGTCAGGAACAAAGTTGATAACATGCCACCTATCCTCAATTAGCTTCACAACAATCTTAGCTTTGCAGTCTGTATACAACATCTTCTCCCTTTTCCTCTTCTTGCCACCATCCAGTTTCTTCTTCTTCTTCTTCTTATTCTTATCTCCGTCAGAAGCACTATCTTCAGGTTGTGAATGTTCTTCCACCAAATCATCATCATCAGATTCACATGTATTTGCATCTCCCTTGCTTTTTTTCCCGTGGCCCTCCTTGTTGCAGACATATGTCACTTTGCACTGCTCCCTAGTCATGGTAGACAAGCGCGTAGTGCTTGTACGGATAGAAAAGCCAATTCTCTTTGCATAACAATTGTAGTACTCCCTGGCTTCCTCCTTACTGCAAAATGTTTGCCCAGTGTATGGAATAGGTGGTGTACACCAAACTTCCTCAACTATATCATCATCAACAGTAATGTCACGGGTAGGGATGAAACTGGTACGGATATTATCCGTCCGACCGACCGACCGAAAGGCTCAGACACTCAAATGGTAAGACCGTATTCGAATCCGGACATTTAATATCCGTAACTATCCGTACCGCATTAGTATCCGGAAATTCAAAATTGAATTTCTATGATCCAAATATGATGAATATCACTATTCGACAAAAAATATACTGTCCGTATCCGTATTCGATCCGAAAATTCAGTCCGAGAAAGAAAAACTATTTGTATCTGTATCCGCAGTATCCGTCCGTATCCGATCCGTTTTCATCCCTCACGGGCATCCAATGCAACAATTCCAGGGCAAAGAACACCAATAGCATGGCTCTGAGTGCTACCACCATCCAGGACAGCAACTTGATTGTCAACAGCATTGCTATGAGTGCTAGAACCATCTAGGACAGCAGCTTGATTGTCAACAACATTGCTCCGAGTGCTATGACCATTTAGGACAGCAACTTGATTGTCAACATCACGATCTTTGTCAATAAGATCAACTGTTGGCACAACGATTTCACCCTGCGCCTGATCCTTTCCACCCAATCCAGCAGTCTCTAAGATTAGTTGAGTGCAATATGATGGATTTGCACTTTCGACATCCAGGAAGTCATAATCAAATTCTAGGGGTAACTCATTCAAATCCATGATCAGAAATCTGAACAGCAAATCAATATCCTGCACAAAAGCAAGGGCTAGTTTTTTTTTTGAGAAACAATAGTAGACATCAAAATGTAATACAACACACAAAAAAGCTACAATGTAATACACATAAAGCAGCATGGCTTCGTATCTTGTGCATAACAAGACTTATAATAAAGCATTTTTCCATGTAAATTTTGCTACCATCTATTTATGTGTTTTCCTATTCACTTTTCTGTCCAGGCTGAAGGAAACTAAGAACAGGATGGGTTTGGTGCTGTAGAAGATGTGTTTTTGCTGCTGCACAAGACAGGTTTTGGCCATGTACAAGATGTGAATCATATACCAGGATCAGTACAAGGGAAGCATCTAGGTTCTTTTTCCTGCTAGGGATCATGGATCTGTGTGACCCAAAATTGGATCAACTAGTCAGAATGCGCAGTTATGAACCTAAACTGAAGGGAAGCATCTAGGGTCTTTTTTCTGCCAGGGATCATGGATCCGTGTGTCCAAAAAAATAATCTGATGGAACATCGATCTGTGCACATACCTGTGTTGTTTCTTGCTTTTCTTCTGCACCACGTGTTGATTGATCTGGCTTTTTTTTGAGCGGCGGCGCCGCTGCTGGCTCCGGTGACCAATCTGTTTTTTAATCTGGGTATCTGCCTCGCATCATAGGGTTCCCCGGGGGGGTGGTAAAGTGGTGGGTCCAGGCGAACGTGGGTCGCACAGCTTTCGCGCCCTTTTCTCCCCACGGCGCGCAGAAGGTGGGCCTGAGTTGCCATATTTAGAAGTAGGCGGCTGATTATTGCCAAAAGAGGAAAGGCCATATGATCGAACTACAGCACGGCCGGCCGTGCTTTAGCCGGGTCCTATATATTGTCCCCTTCAGCTGGGCTGGAAGAATAAAATGCATACTCCCTCCGTCCCGTAAAGAATGCAATCCCAGAATTTGAAAAAAAATCCCACAAAGAGTGCAATCCTAGAAAATAGATCTAATTAGTTGCCTAATTAAGTAATCAGATCTGATCTGCATGTCAAAACTTACTGCATGTGGCTAAAAAATAGGGGCATTAGAGTCTTTTCGCGCCACCACTAATCTGTCTTAGAAAAATTAGAATTGCACTTTTTATGGGACGGAGGGAGTACAGATTTAGAATCGATTCAAAAAACAAACATATACAGTTGTGGAATCCGTCTCTTTCAGTTTTAAGATTCCGGCAAAGCTCGGAGCTAGCGGATAACTCACGGAGGAATTGTTGCCAACGGGACCTTCTTCTTCTCAAGCTAATCATGATTCATGAGGTTGAAAGATCGTTGTGGTTGGGGTTTGTTTTGCCTCCTCATTAGGTTTTTTATTGCTTAATTTCAAGTGTTTTGTTGCTGTTGGTAGTTTGCTTGGCATCTTCATGTTGATTGTCTTTGGTGTACCATGGATGTTGTTTGTTTTACTGACGTCTATGTGGGTCTAACTTCTTCTTTTATATGTTCAAATAATGGGCAGCTGCTCTCATGTATGTTCGTTAAAAAAAGATGATAAAAAAATTTGGATAACATTTTTACATTTGGCGCAATTTACATGAGCATATAGCAGTTTCACCAGCGACTACATTTGGAAGGCGCATGCATCAAGCATAAATTCTTTGCTTGGTTATTAGTGCAGAGCAAAATTTGGACAGCGGATAAGTTGGTGGCTAGGAATTGCCATGCAGTTCACTTTGTGCTACGTGTGATCAGCATAGGAAAATGCAGTCCACTTGTGCGAGGGAAGTCTAGGCACACATATGCGCTCATGGTCATAAGGGCTCATCCAAGTGCTGGTTGATATATGGAGTCTCGACTGAGGACGTATTGCAGCATTTTCCGATCGCACAGAGAAGAAACGTTGCAGATCTACTGATGTACACGGCTTGGAACATTTGGAAAGGAGAAAAACACAAGGACGTCGGAGGACCGTTCCACATGACGTCATCTTAGTCTGGAGCTTGAGCTTAGCATTTTTTATGTAATATCAACCTCTGTAAGACCTGTGTTGCTACTGGAAGTTTTTTTTTAACAGCAAGATCATAACGGAAGTCTTGCATCCTGTCATCTCTCCTAGTCTCTTTTTTTTTAAAAGAAAAGGCTTGTCGTACTTGATCCAATAACCATCATATTCATTTGTTTTCAGCTTGCATCCGGATGGCGGTATATTTCTCTCTTTTTTTTTCTTTGAAAAAAGGGAGGCAACAAGATCATCAATCCAAATTTCCAATCCAATCTTGCACAGTCCAAGTAGCAGCATGCACGCATATGTTTGCCGTTGCCCTTTGTTTGAGAGGAAAAGCTCGATCCAGCAGTAGTAACTTTTTAAACTGTGCATTAGCGGAAAAGGTAAAAAGTGAGAGAGGGAGAGAGATCGCGCGGATGGATTCCCCTATCTCTAGCGCAGGCGCCCTGGCCGGCGGTGTGCACAGAACGCAGGACCGGAAATCCACGGCAAGTGCCATCAGAATCCCTCCTTGGATTGCAAGACATCGAATCTTGCGCGCCATTACCAGGACAGGCGCGATCCTGGTGGCCATCGACCGGATCCGCTTCTGCCCAGATCTCTCGCCATCTATCTGCTACAGCAAAAGCAGCGACGACGCGCTCCATGGATCGATTTCCTAGCCGGCCGTTGTGCCGTCTGTTGCCTTCGTTCTTCTCGTTCGACATCGATGGAGATCCGTCTGTGGCGATCCGGCCTCGTCTGTCGCCGACCATCGGAAAACAAGTCGACATTATGTGTGTGTTGTGTTTAGACGTAATGAGCTAGCTGATCAGTGAACTGATGAAACACATGAGGTAGCTAGCACACAGAGAAGAAAAGAACGTAGAAAATGTTAGGTACGTACGAACCTTAGCTTCTTTTAGAGCCATTCCATCCATGGAATAACTTTAGTCAGGCAGGCATACAGATAGATTGCGCCGGTTGATGGATTGATGCATGGCCTGATAGGAACCAGTGGATTATAGCATGCACCCACCCAGTAGCTAGCTGCTAGTGCCTACTGCCTAGTACTCCGGCCTCTCTGGACCAGCAGAGGACATGTTCGCCGTCGGATCGATCGACCTGGCAGGCCGGCCGGCCGCCGGGCTATAGCTCCTCCGATCCGTCCGCGTCCATATGCATACGCAGCGGCGTGGCTCGTGCCCGTCGTCTCGTCTAAAGATGTACACGCCGGGCAAGTTGGGCTTTGCAGAAACTCGACCGTGGCTCTGGCTGGGTATCGAATGTTTAAAGCTCGCAAATCACAATCGCAAATATAGTCGCATGCAATGCATGGTTCATGCAAGTTGTAAACTTTTGTAATATGCCTCGGCCGGCCGGGCCGCCGGGCATCGAAGTGGACATCGATCGCAGATCGCACACGAACACAGATCAGACACCACCTTTCTCTTGGACCGATCGATCAAAGAAATTATTCCTTTGCCGGTAAAAGTAACAGATTATTAAACGTCGTAGCGTGAAGAGGGACAGGCGTGACGCGTGCAAGAGAGAATGGAGAATCGGAGGGGTACCTACGTGTGCGCAACCCATATGGAAACGTACGCGAATTAGGCAGGTATTCTCTGCTGCAGCCTGCAGCCGTGCCGCCGCCGCCGCTGCGCTGTGCAGCCGACGTGCCCGGCGGAGCGCTAATGCACTACGATTTCCACGTACGGTGCCACCGTACGTACCCACCCAGAAATATACTGCACTACTAGTAGTCTATATAGTACAATATGTTAGTACAAAGCAGCTAGCAGTAGTAGCGTCACTCACTGCTGCTAGCCTCTGCTACCCTGTCACGTACTTCCTAGTTCCTCTTTCTATCCTCGAGAGCCTATCTCCCCTTGCCACCGTGCTAACGTTCTATACGTACTTAGGGCGTCTCCAACGCACTAGAGTTGAGTCACTGAGAATATTAGACTAGTCTCAATGAGATTTTTAATGAAGAATTTCATGTCATTAAATATCAAGAATTTTGCTGACAGATGAGGGAAAATGAGAGTTTTATGAAGATGAAAGTTCTATCCTCATGGAACTCCACCGGCACACCTAATTTAGTCTAAATAACTATGTCATGAATTGAAATTGTGCACAGACTTTATCTTATTATACTGAGTGAAAAGTAGAAAAGCAAGAGACTGCTGCTTCCTTCTGCGCTTATCTCGCAGGTCTTCCAATACCTCTCCCATGTCTTTTGCTCTCTCCTAGTATCTTTGAGCTAGGAGCCATCTTAGTTATACCAACGGAGCTGCCCTTACCCACAGGACAAAGGCGCCCCTCTCCCTCACTCCTAAAAAGAGGCACGTGTCGAGATCGCGGATTCGCGGCCGAGATCGTGCTGGCTCGCGTCGTCCTGCTGTCGCCCCGTGCGTGTCAACCGGGGGTTGGCCCCGCGCCGCCGCCGTCCGATCGGGCTCGAGATCGGTGCCTTGCCGGTGGCGATCAGTGGCTTCGCTAGAGGCCTGCGCGCGTACGTACGTGGCCGGTCTTGGCAGTGACCACAGAGCCTCCTCTACTTAAAAACTAAAAGTTGATTAGTGAAAGTAGACAGAGGGGTTAGAGGGTGTTTGGATCCGTTTTAGTCCTATGACTAAAACTAGTCTGACTAGTAGTCTCTAGTCACTCCCTGTTTGGATACCTGACTAAAGACCATTAAAGTTCTTTAAAATTCAGATTTTCTCTCTCACTCTCCCTCTGCCTCTCCCTCTGCCTGCTCTCTCCCTCTCCCGCGGCGTTCCTGCCTGTACCATGTCCCTGTGGGGCGGCTTAGAGCCCAACGGCGTGGCGGGTCAGGGCGCAGCGCCCTGGAGTCCAGCAGCTCGGCGGCGTGGCCTGGAGCCCGACGGCGCGGCGGCCTGGAGCTCGGCGGTGCGGTGATTCAGAGCGGCTCGACGGCGCGGCCTGGAGCTCGACGGCGCGGCGGGTCAGGGCGCAACCGCCTGGAGCTCGATGGCGTGGCGACCTAGAGCTCGGCGGCGCGATGACCTGGAGCTCGGCGGCGCGGCGACCTCGGCACGCGGCCTGGAGTCCGCGGCTCGACGGGCCACAGTTCAGGGAGTCCGGCGGCTCCCAGCTCGCCGGAAAGGAGGCCGGCCTCCGCGAACGCCTGCAGCGGCTGTGCTCCTCCACATCGACATCAGACACCGCCCTACGCCAACGAGCGCCGCTACCCAGATCCGGTCGAATCGGACCGGGGGCGGCCGATTTAGCTGCGCCGCCGCTGGAAGCGATGCGGACCGGAGCGCTGTTTCGGGGCGCCGCGGCGGAGGCGGCGCGACTAAGCGCGGCGGCGCGTGTCCCTCCCGTGCGGAGCGGATGAGGTCGGGGGGGCGTGGGGAGGAGGCCGAGGGGGTGGGCACGCAGGCTGAGGAGGGGACCACAGAATAATGAGGAGAGAGAGGAAGTTTAGTCACCTTAAGTTGGAGTACCCCTGACTAGTGACTAGACTAGTTTTAGTCAAGCTTTAGTCCCTAGTGTTTGGAAATTTAGTCCCTTTAGAGACTAAAACTTAGTCTGACTACTACTACTCAGTTGGATCCAAACACCCCCGAGATCGTGCTGGCCCGCGTCGTCCTGCTGTCGCCCCGTGCGTGTCAACCGGGGGTTGGCCCCGCGCCGCCGCCGTCCGATCGGGCTCGAGATCGGTGCCTTGCCGGTGGCGATCAGTGGCTTCGCTAGAGGCCCTGCGCGCGTACGTACGTGGCCGGTCTTGGTAGTGACCACAGAGCCTCCTCTACTTAAAAACTAAAAGTTGATTAGTGAAAGTAGACAGAGGGGTTAGTGTGAGGCCCTGTTTGGGACCGCGGGTGAGAGACGCGCGGCGCTTATACGCGATAAGCCAGTGGGAGGTCGCTTCTGCGATTATGGGCCGCCTAGTTCATTTCTCCGCTTTTTGCGTTGCGGGCGGCCGGCGGACGCGCGGCAGTCGCGCTCCGTTTGGCGGGTTTATTCGGCGTATTCTGCTCATAAGCCTCGCCAACGCCGTCCCAAACACAGCCTGAGCCAGTTGCAAATCTTTGGCTAAAAGGCATGGGGTGAGCGCGGGCAGACAGGAAAGGACCAATCGACCCAATGATTGATGGGATTACCGATCGGGAGCTTTAGCACTGGATCGGGCTTTTGCTGAACGATCATCGATGGATCGACCGACCGACCGACCTTAATCCAAAAGGGAACAGGGCAGCTAGCTGATGGACCGATGATGCTCATCATCCCGTCCCAGCCTAATCCTTCGTCGAGAAGAAACAAAACTTTCCCAAACCGGCATAGCGCAGCTGCACTACGGGTCGACGAGCGCATGGCCACGCAGCTCGCGCTGCACTGGGTGGCTGATCACCTTTTAGCTTTCCACAAGTTTTGATTTTTTTTGATTTACTTGATGGCTCCCATAGTTTTCTATTCGCGGCAAATGGAGCGCCTTTTTTCCAACTTGGGCACGACAAGGTTATGCAATCCGGACGAATAATCGCAAAAGGTGGAATGAACAGTACCTGGAATACAAAATTTCCCAGTAGACATAAAGTTGCAAAAAGGCACATATATATTCTCTATATAAAACAAATCTGTTCTATATACAACAGTAATTAACGAATTGCACAGCAAACGAGATAAAGAATTACGAAACCAAGCATGAGTAACCAAAACCGACCTGAATACAGGCAGATTCAGCACATGCTTTGTTGGCCAAGGATTGCACCATCTCACACAGCACCAATGCGCACCACTAACTCGAAATAGGGCAAACAAAACTTCTGCTCACTCGCACCAATGTCCGATGCAGACATCCCATCTGGTTTGATCCATCTAACCAGATTCGACAAACGATGGCCTTCAGAAAATGGCAACCATTTGACAAAACCAAAAAAACAGCAGAACAAAGAACTGAAGGAATGTTGCTTCTCTGTGATCATCTTCTACTGGCAAATGCAGCCAATGCGTTCGCATGAGCTGGTGGCAGAGCGCTCAGTATAGGCTGCATTTGCTGACCATAGACAGATATCAAGTGAGAGACAGCCTTGCCAATATTTGTTTTCACTGCATCGCTCTCGTCTGGGGATACCACCACTTGGGCAAATACATGTATCACATCGGGCACAAGAGGAAGTATCTGCAACAGTAACATGGTTAAGTTCCACCCGTGAATAAAAACCGGCAATAAATACCTGGTTCAATAATCACCTGGGGATGTGATGATAATAATAAATTGCAGATGCAACTATAGACGGGCATTGATTCTTCATGATCTTCTTTCAGTGGCAAAGCTTTGATAAACACTGGAAGAACCTATAAGAATGCAATCAAGTGATCTTTACGCTCAGAAATCTGAAACATGAAGCTGTCCAAACTTACGAACTACAATGTCGTTCAAACCTGATTGAGAGGTATTGACTGAGGCTGCACCATTATCATCCTAGCAATAGCACCAGCAGCATTATCTCTTACTGCATCATCTGATTCCGAGTTACTAAACAGATTGTGCAGAGCACGAAGTATATCCCCATAGTATCTGCATAAAGATGAACCTGAACTAGTGAGGCAATGAATTTACAGGATGGAACGTTACTCTCTTCAGGTTTTCCTGTAAAACTACTGTCCTCATCCAAAATATGTAACCTGAAGAGAGTAATTACAACTAGTGAACCAGAACTAGTGAGCAATGAATTTACAGTAATTCATTTGGTAACTGTAAAATAAAACTCCGCAAAATATGCACGATTTCTAGCTGTGCTCATCCAACAATTTAGCATTGTCAAAGCACTTTACATCTATCAACAGTGTTCATTATCAGCAAACTCTTGGCAGCTATTCTCTAGAGCAAAAAAAAAGTTTCCTCTCTTGGTCATTTTGAGGACTTCGAAAGACCTGGCACGCCATGATTACTGCCTCCATTCATGAAAGAGAATCTAGAACAACCTGAGTCTTACAGCCGATGCATGTTCAGAATTTCAGATGCTATGACAATTGAAAAGTATTAGAGGCAACGATAATTCTACTCAACCGCTCTCACTTGCTGACGATTCAATCTAACATATGAAATATAAATAGTGAACATGATACAGCCTTCCCTTATGTTTCTATCAGAAAAATGTTGGATCTGAGCAATTAAAATAGTAAAATGGTTTTCATTCGATTTTGTCAGCTAGCTTTCCCAAACATAAGAAAAAACTATGCACGCAATGTCTCCTTTTTATCACTAATGCACATTATATCTTAAGCAAAAGTAATTTCCATACTAGCAAAGCGCAATGCAGAAGCGTCCAAAGATGGTCAGGTGTTTAAAGGCAACACATGAAATATGATAATTCTAGCAAATTTAATACATACTTCAGTGCTGCAGCACCACCATTCTTGCATATCTCACCAACACAGAAAGCAGCATTTCTCCTATTAGTAGCATCAGATGATGCAAGCTCTTTCAACACCAAAGGCATTATCTTCTGAAGAAGAATCCAAATGAAGAAGCATGAATTTCAACACCAAAGGCATTATCAAAATAATAAAGTTACACAAATTTCAAGAATGCAAGAAACGTACATCAACATAAGCAGATATTGGAGCACCCATTTCCTGAGCAACCTCAGCTAAGGTTGCAACGACCATAGTCTTATCTTGGGGAGGACGGGGTGATTTCTGCATTTATGCCAGGAAATACCTTCAAAATTCAAAGACAAATACAAGACTACCATACATTTCAAAATATAGTACTGGAATGGCATTATTTAATCAATTGATGGTGAACAATGGGAATGTGAAACATGCGTGCATGAGGGGGGTAGTAACATACAGCAAATTTCATCAATGGATCAAACAATTTTGCAAAGATAGGATCAAAATAAGATCCCATCACTTTTGCAAAAGCAGGCAATAGATCTGAAACTGCATCCATGAGGACTTCGTCATGATCAATGTCACCATCATCTTCACCATCCGACTCTACTTGCTGACAACTCGATTCTTGACGCAAAAGAACTAGCGTTGCCTCAGCAAGCCTTAGCATGTCTGAAACAAAGGATGGAAAAGATATTTTTTCAACAACACAACTATTATTTTTTGGCCAACTAGTACTGTACAAGTGCAGCTTACAAGGTTCAATTGCAGCGAAACCACAGTCCTTCACAATGTCTGCTACACTCATGCAAGCTTGTGCAACTACCTCTTTGTCGTCATCCTCTGTCATGGTCTTGATGTAGATGTTCAGAACAGTATCTGAAAAAGCAACCACAGCATGGTTATTTGATATCACATACAAATAAATGAACTTAAAATGTGGTAATATATATCCAGCATTTACCAAGGACATCCTTCTGTTTCTCTAGTACATCCTGCATGGTGCAAAAAACAACCATCTTTTAATTGATGGAAGGGGCAGATGAATTAGAAGTCCAGCATACAAATATTTAGCGCAACAGAATACTCACAGCATGTGTAGGTGGTATTGTCCTAACTGCAGTTAGAATATCTGCAAGAAGAAATAACACTGTAACTGCTAATAAAATTATAAAATCCCAAATTTTATGGACCACTCCAATAAAATGAAATAAAATGATGTGTTTTTTCTATTAAACTAGAGATAACTTCACCATAGTGGAGAATGTGTTAAAACACACTGTATGTTTATGACTATTTGACCTCTTTCAGTTACAAATTAAGTGACCACCATTAATTTTTGTTGAATCAGTTAGACTGACAATGAATTTTCCATAATGCTAACAGTGCAAAAAACAATGGAAACAAAGGCCAGTGAAAATGCATCTATGAGAAGTAGGGAATAAATTACGTTTCAAAGAAATAACTGCCTGGAGCCTCAGATCTTCGTGGAAATACCCACTGTGCTTGATTAAAATCTTCAGCGACTCCTCCAGATACCTAGTGTCAGTTAAGGAAGTTTTGAAAGGTGAAATTGTGACTAGAGCATCATCTTAGCCCTTTTCAAGGATACGGAGCATACGCACTCTCCGTGTGTAGTGCAAAAAAACCAATAGCCTGGGTAGCAGCAGCTTTCTCATCTAATACCCCAGTCCTCACGCTGATATTTCTAACTCTTGGCTCATCATTATCTTCATCAGAAGAAACACCGCCAAATCCATTTTCAACACTATCAGCATCATCAATGTCCACAGCAGAGCCATCATCCAAGTTGCAGGAAGAAAATACGAGAGGTATAACATGAGGAAGATACTGCAATGTGCAACAACTCATTTCGATAAATATAAACATCAATCAGAAATTGAATAGAATTTCAAAAGTTGCTCTCAAAAAGGTTTCCTTATTACCTGTGTGAAATTATCACCCAAAATCTCAGCAACATTGCTAAAAAACCCATGAGTATATTCTCTAAGTTCGCTGTAATCCAATCCAAAACCCTGCAAGTAGCCAAGTATAAAGAGCATAATAAGGAGTTGCACTAACACTGAAGTGTCTGAAGGTACTGGAACTACGACTCACGGATATAGCAGCCTCAATAAAAGGAGGCAGTATCGCTTCAACTCTTGCTCTGCCAACTGCCATTGCTACTATCCCAACAACCTCGGTAGCCCTAGCTCTTGCACACAGATCTTCATCATTAGTGAGCACCATAAAACCTTTCATCATTTCAAGGACCTTTTCTGCGTACGGAGTAAAGGCCTGCTCTGCAGCAGCAGCCACCGAGCCAATTGCAGACTGCAGAAAATATCATTATTGTCAAAATGATTGGTGATTTTAGGGAAACTGGTATCATATTTCCAACATAGAGCTAATTTAATACTATTACTACACACACCATGCATGTCTCTTGCAAGTTCCGGGGACTGCTCTGCAAAGACATAACTAATCTGCAAATCAAGGGATCTAGATATGGCAGGATATCTTCACCCATGTCCTCACAAAATGCTGCAAGGGCATAATATGATTTCTCCTGCAAGAACAAATGAATTAATTTATTATGTCTAGAAATTTTTTACAGAAAATATTATGGAAAAGGTCGCTGCCCATTTAGAATAGGAAACATCATCAACAATTGTCATTTACCTTAACTTCATCTGATGGGTCTTCAAGAGAATTTAGGATGCATGGCAGTACATTCGCATAATGAGATAAAATTTCTGGCTGCAAGTGTTCAGCAAACTGACCAAGAGCAAAAGATGCAGCACCTCTAACCATTTGCTCTTGATCCTTTAAAGCTTCCAAGACAATTTTCAGACAATCTTCCAACTTGTCTTTCAAATGCTCACAACAGCCCTCTGAGATAACACCCAGTGATGTCACAGCAGCCTCGCGATACTTCGGGTTAATGTGGTGAAAGCTCACAGAAGCAAACTCAAGAACTGGTGCAAGAACGTGTCTCGGTAAGTTGATAGCCATTGTATCAATAACTTCTGCAGCAGACCGATCTGCTGCTAGATCAGAATCTTCATCTTCATCAGCTGTTTCTGTAAGCAAAGGGCACATAACTTGCAGGATAGGTACAACCAACTTGTGCTTCTTCAAGAAAGATGCTTTAAACTTTGCGAGCCAAGAAATTATCTGGATAGCCTGAAGCAATCATTTGTAACAAGTTATTAATCTGTAAATCAGATGGAGACATATTAGAGGATGCTAAGGGCTGATCAAAACCTGCTGCCTTATATTTATTTCCAGATCTTGGTTTGCAGACACTTCCAGCGAGAATTGTACAATTGACCTCACAGAGTCCCCAAGGAGTGGTGCAGGAGATTCAATTAGTTCGTCAAAAATTTCAAACGCGATCGAAGCAACGTCTTCCTCGCCATTAGCAAGACATTGCCTCGATACATTCAAAATACTGGGAACAAAGTCTCGAAACATTTTTACCTAAAAAATGCAGACACACACGACCACCACATTAGCTAGTGGCAATGAAAGATCAAACATCAAACCGAATTGCACAATGCAAGCAGACGGCACCGTTGTGGTAAAGGTCGTAATGCCAGAGGAATCATTACCGCAAGGCATAGAGGGGGAGGTCATAAGCGCCTATACCGTAAAATCGATTTTCGACGGAATCAAAAAGACGTATCTGGTAGGATCCTAACCATAGAATACGACCCTAATCGAAATGCATACATTTGTCTCATACACTATGGGGATGGTGAGAAGAGATATATTTTACATCCCAGAGGGGCTATAATTGGAGAAAGTGAAGGACGCAAACAACACTTGTACACTTAAAACAAGTGCACAAAGTTCTAGGAAAATACTATATGTATACAGTAACTACTGTCATGTTGTATGAGCATGGATTGTTCATATTTTCTCACTGACTCGGAAAGATCGAACTGCACTCATCTCTTGGAACAATTTTTTATTTGCAAATATGTTTGTTAGCATAAAGGTTTGCGTTAAGGATTAGCATTTAGCAATGAGTCAAAAACTATGATATGATAAAAACACAAGAGAAAAATACTTATAAAAATACAAAAGTTCCAGTTGCTTTAAACAAAATGCAGATTTAAATAAGAAGCAATTTGTTTCAAATAAAAGGACCAATTAGACTAATAAAAAACTAAGCATTTTTAACTCTAAATAGACAAATTTCTAAGAAAATTACAGTTGACCAGGAAAACTTACAATGTCACCTCCTTCATTGACATATTCTATGAAAGATCCAACAGCCCTGTTGCACATAGAGAAAAAAATAAAGTAGTTTATTCACAGCAAAATTTGATCAGATATTTTGTTTGCAATGAGCTATTGGTCACCAAATTTAGCCATACTTTAGGGCTGCAATTCTGACTCGAGAGCTAGTCTCGTCTTGCAGACATTTCAGCAAAATAGGTTGCAAATCATTCAGATGAGATTGAAAAGTAGCCCCAATAGTTTCAGTAAGGGAGCTGAAAAGAATCAAAGCCACCTGCAAAGAAAAAAGTGGTAGCAATAAATAAAAAAATGTTACTAACAAACAAAATTACCATAAAATACATGGCTTAAAAATGGTTGGCCCACACCAGTATATACTGGTAAGCTCAAAAGGATAACTAATACTATCAAATGCTTCTCATGAGAGAGCAATTAATTAATGCTATGACCTCAGTAGCCCACCAACACAAACATAGACAAAGCAAACAGGAAGTGAACAGCACGTAGGAACTTCTACGAATACAAACAGTGTGACTTTCAACACTTGTCTGTGTTGTTAACCAGCAGGAAAAACAAAATGGATGTTTAAAGGTACAGAGGAATTTAAGCAGACACAAAAAGTGAGTACTGCAGACCATTTAACCCTTAAGTTCAAGTGATCACTTATCTCAGATTAGCCTTTCTAGACTAATGTTCACATCATGCAATTGTGAAAGTCAATATGTTGCTGATAAGATGTCAAGATGCCAAAAGGTATACTTTTCATTTTTTTAGGGCTAAAGGTATACTTTTCGTTTAGCTGTTAATGTGGTAAAATTCAGAAACCTACAGCAAAAGACGAAAATGAGACTGCAAATGGATTTTGTTATGTGTGGTATTTAAAATTTATCTAATATATGGAAAGCACAATGCATAGTACATTCATTTTCCATATGAATACTGTATATATAACACTTCACTAAGACTTACTTCTCTATGATCTTCCTGTGGACTTTGGCTGCACTGGAAAAGGAAGGGTAACAGATCTGGCCACTCTCCTGCAGGGATAGCATACTTAGCTATAATGCTCACGACATTTGCACTAGCTCGCCTTACAGGATGGCTGCATAAAAGATTTAAAAAAAGAATTATAAGTCAGATAAAAAATAGAAGATATTTTATCTGCAAACATTTGCACCCCATGATGAGACTTGCACTGTAACCATGGTCTCCATCAAAACAATGATACATTATGGACGTCATCAGGTTCTGATGAGTTTCAGATTCTTAGAGATGTGCACATATCAGATCCAGACACAGGCGACCAGTATTGGTCAAAAACTCAAAATTGATCAATACTCATTCCATGCAAATTTAGAAGTGTGAGTTTAACAATTTACATATATGTACTTGTGAACCTACGTGTCAAAATGGGTAATCCAAAGTATAGTTTCAGAGAAGAAATTGTACAGCATTTGACAATTTATGGGTTTTCCTTCTGAATTGAATTTCATTGGTTCAATGGGGTGTTTTGATGTTTACGGTCAAAGAGTGCATAACAATTCAATGCCACTAAATCAGGTAGGAATAGTTTCAGAATGCAGAGATGTTCACAACAAAAGATCTCAAACCCCCCATCAAAGAACGTGAGAGCGTAAGTTGCAGGTTGTAACAAATGATGTGTCACCAAACAAGAATTAAGCAGCTTTCACTCTAGACCTTCAGTAACCAGAAATGGACAGTCATCGAATAGCTGTATCAGTTACCATAACTTGACCAAAATGCATTATCTAATGTAATCCATTGAACAAAGCACACAGCCCACATTGATCAGCTCTAGAACAGCGGAACTGAGGAAGGTATGCTGCCGTGAGGAGAAATCAAGAATATCTTGCGCAGATTGTAAGTACTTAATACTCGTCCAGAATTGGTGAAGCACAAGCAGAATGTCCACTAAATTGGCATATAAACTATACGAGCAACTGCAGTCCAAATATAAACATCAAAAGTCTCTTACAATGGCCGCCCAAACAGAAAGGTTTGCTAAAAGCCTAAACGTAATCTCGATTCAATTACATAATCAGCACGAATTAATCCGTTGAACAAACAATCAAGTGTCCCTTAGGCAGGACAAACATGAAACTCAGGTGAATTAAAAGCAGCAAATTCTAAGACAGACATACGGAAAAGGAAGCAGAAGGAGTTGGGGAAAGGTGGTTAGTAATAAAACTGTAAAAGACCTGTGGTCGAGCGTGATTGAGTCGATGAGAGCTTGCTTGAGGTTCGCCTTGGAGTCCGGGTGAAGCTTGGGCCAGTGGGAGGTGATCTTCTTGCGGAGTAGCACGGCGGCTAGCTGGCGGACGTTGGGGGTCTTGGCCGTACGGAGGTGGTGGACGAGCGCCGGGACCACCTGCGGGTCGCGCGCCAGCCGCCGGATCTGCTCCTCCGCCTGCCGACGCGCGTCGTTGTCCGGCATCAGGAACTGGATCAGCAGCAGCTCCAGCGATTGCGCCATTTCTCCCGCCCGTTGCCGCCGCCTGGAGCCCTCCCTTTTACTGCGATCAGTGGCGCCGGCGGAGGAGGCGGCGGCGGGTTGGGGAGGAGAGCAAAAACCCTATCGATTTGGAGGCGTCGGCTCGGGCTGTGGTGGCGGCGCGCGTGGGGGGAGAGCGGCGGGAGGGGTTTAGTAGTACAGTTAGGAAATTGCTGTCTTTTCGTTTTTTTCTGCTTTATTATCTTTTTTTCTTTTATTAAGGATATTTTTATTATTCCGGCAATGGCCCTGGGGCCTGGGTATCATTATTGCGTCGGCCATAATTGGGCTGTGTTTCGCTAGCTAGGATTTTTTTTATATTTAATTTTTGACGATTTTCCGAAAATAAATAGCCGTTTTAAACTTTGTCCAAAGGAGTCTCGAACCGCTGTTTCATCCGGCGGCAGGAGCCTACCGCCGTTTCAAACGGCGGCAAGTCCTGTAACCACTGTTTGAAACGGCGGTAGTGACGTAGCCTTAGAGCGCGTGAACCAGCCGCCAGTTGGTTCGGCGGTTGGAGCAGCCGCCAAAGGAATGGCGGTTGACCAACCAACCGCCGTGTGAAATGGCGACAGGTCCAACCACCATTTCATCCGGCGGTAGGAACGGCCTACCGCCAAATCAAAAGGCGGTAGGTGCCCTGCCTCTATAAAAGCAGGTGCACTCCCTCCTCGCAGCTCATCCCAGCTCACTTCAGCCATTCGTCATTCGACGGAAGAGAAGGAGCATTCGGTAAAGAAGCTCTTCCGTTCCACTAGTAATATTTCTAGAACTTCTGAAAATAGATTAGAAATTTAGAAAAAAGTTTAGAAATACTAGAATTAGCGTAGAAATTTAGAAAATAGTTTAGAAATTTAAAAAATAGTTTAGAATTTCAGAAAATAGTTTGGAAATTCATAAAATAGTTTAGAAATAGTCGAATTAGTTTAGAAATTTAGAAAATAGTTTAGAAATTCAGAAAATAGTTTACAAATAGTATAATTAGCGTAGAAATTTAGAAAATAGGTTACAAATTCAGAAAATAGTTTACAAATAGTCGAATTAGTTTAGAAATTCAGAAAATAGTTTAGAAGTAGTAGAATTAGCGTAGAAATTCAGAAAATAGTTTAGAAATAGTATAAGTAGCGTAGAAATTTAGAAAATAGTTTAGAAATTCAGAAAATAGTTTACAAATAGTCGAATTAGTTTAGAAATTCAGAAAATAGGTTAGAAGTAGTAGAATTAGCGTAGAAATTCAGAAAATAGTTTAGAAATAGTATAAGTAGCGTAGAAATTTAGAAAATAGTTTAGAAATTCAGAAAATAGTTTACAAATAGTCGAATTAGTTTAGAAATTCATAAAATAGTTGAGCAATTCTTTAATTAGCGTAGATATTCAGGAAATTCCTTAATTACTTGCATAGTAGTATTAGTAGTTAATTTAGAAACACCTTATTGCTGAAAACTACTTACTTACTTGCATAGTACTATTAGTAATTAATCCAAGTATTTGTACACTATATGATATCAGGGATGTCACAGACAGTCCAGGTTCAATTGTTTTATGGATCTGGAGAAATTAGATATGGTCCCCAAGGAGTTGATCTGTCACTGTTTAAAACAGTGACAAGAGATCTTACAAGAGCCGAAGAAAGACCTTGGGGACCAAGGAAGCTGGACCCGATGCCATTAGGAAGGGGAAATACCCTCGTTGTACTCAGTAGACCTAAAGTAGTACCAGCGTAGTCGGATTGTATGAATTGTAAACCACAAATTCATCCAGAGGAGCTTCTCTGTTAACTCGAAATCGTAGAACGAAAAGTACATCTCATCCTCGTGGAGCTTGAATATGGGGTTCGTGTGTTTTCTCTGAGTCACTGCAAATTTCCTCTCCCACGGATCTAAGGTCCCACAACGCTACAGTACCTACTGCTAGGGTGTGTTTCCTCAGAGTCACTGCTTTGATTCCCTTCCCACGGATCGAAGGACACACCACTCACCCTTCTTCTACATATATCACCCTTCTCTACGATGTCTCTTCACAACAAACTGCAATGGCTTCCGGGAGTGGAGGTGAATATGGGTGTGGTCCTGAGTTCTGGGAGGAGCAAGATCCAGAGTTCAAGGGGGAATTTCCAGTCCTGCAAAAGAGGGATTTCCGTTCCATGCGTGAAGTTAGAAGCTACGCACCTAACAAACCGGTGTTGTGGACAACATGTTCACACGGCGAGCGTTGCGTGATGCAAGTCTACGAGGGCTGGGGCAACTATGGTCGTCGCTTCTGGCACTGCCCACTAGCAAGGGTAAGCTATGGAAATGATATTTGTTCATCAACCATGCTTGGCTTGTTAACATTTTTTGGGAATTTTTCAGTTCTCCGACGATGATGACAACTGTGGCTTCTCGCAATGGGTGGATCCCCCAGCCATTGACCCCTATCAGGATTACATCAACTACCTCCACGACATCGTCATCTACAACCTGCAGCGGCGCCTGGACGAAGCACTTGCTTCCCCAGATCGTCCCGCCGACAACCAGTGCTGCCCTTGTGCGACTTGCACTTGTGAATGCCACGCGAAGATGAGAGATTGGTCTCCTCTTCCTTCACCTCCACCACCACCACCGGGGTACTACATACCGTCTCAGCAGCCCTCAGGCGCCGGCTCCTTGCTCTCTGGCCAGTTCTCGTACAACTAGTTTTCGAATGTAATCCAGTATCTAAATTCCCTAAGGCATGTTAGGATTAGAGTTGTGTCGGGCATGCCATTGCAATTTCGTCAGTGATTTATCTTTAATTTAGATAATGTCATTTCCATTTCATAAAAAAAAACCTACCGCCGTTTCGCACGGCGGTAGGACCTGACCTACCGCCGTGTGACACGGCGGTTGACCGCTAACCCCAGCCGCCAGCCTAGCCGACCTGCCGCCCGCTACCTTAGGAGCAACCGCCTTGTTGTTTGGCGGTTAGGGTTGCCGCCATTTGAACTAGCGGCAGGGACCTGCCGCCGTTTCAAACGGCGGTTACAGGGCTTGCCGCCGTTTGAAACGGCGATAGGCTCCTGCCGCCGGATGAAACGGCGGTTCGAGGCTACTTTTGACAAAATTTGAAACGGATATTTATTTTCGAAAAATCATCGAAAATTAAATATAAAAAAAATTTCGCTAGCTAGAGGTTGGAATGGCCCAACTATGGCTGTGTGGAACATGGAGAGTCCAGAAGCCCAGCATGGTGTTCTCTCTTCTAAAATCTGTCTGGGCCAAATCTCATCCGAAGTGTTATTTTTTTTATCATGATAATCAGAACCACTTCTGAAGAATTCCCGCAGAGTTTGAAAAAACTTCAAGTCACTTTTTTTTGGCAAATTATTGTCCACTCTCATACGCCTTATTTGGTTTGGACCCTAAAAAAACTACCCGGTCCGGACACCATTCTCAGGCGTTGGATTTTGTTGGTCTGAGGTTAGATGATGCTGACTAGGCAAAAAGCTGCCTGTCAGACTGTCTCCAACAACACTGTCCAAATGCATAACTAAGTTCTACACAGTATTTTGCATCACAAAATCGAGCTCCAACGGATGACCCAACCGGGCGACGCATTTTGCCTGCGCTGCGAATCGGAAGGCAAAAAAGCATCATCTCTCCACAAGACGCAAATGCTGGCACGTAGGAGGCTGGAGGCTGCGACGAGGTGCTGCCGGCGAGGCGACGACGGGGAGCTGCCGGCGCGGTCAGGTGGGCCCGCGGTGGGGAGCGGCCGGCGCAGTTAGGCGGGTCCGGGACGCCGCCGACAGCAGGACCCGGCTGCAGCTTCTTCACCGGCGTGAGCCTGCGGAGGAGCGGCGGCGCGGCGGCCGAGCACGAGTCGGCAATGGCGGCCCGCCACAAGATTCGAAATCCGCGGCGGTAGGATGGCGGCCAAGCGGCGCAGGAAGGGGGCACGGCCCTGCGGGACGGGAGGAGGCCGCCGACGGTGCTGCTGGCTTGGGGGCGCGACGTCCTGCGGCCCTGCAGTGTACGGTTGGACGTCGGCGGCGGCTGCGGAAGTCTCCGACGACGGCCGCGTGCGGCTCGAAGGCCAAGCCGCCGTGCGCGGAGCAGATGCCCTCCATGATGCGGCGGAGGCGGGCGCGGGCAGGCGTCGGCGAGAGCGCCGAGTACACCTCCTCCGACGACTGCTGCTGCTGCTGATCGGCCCTACCTCGGAGAAGATGAGTTTTTGGCTCTCGCTTTTGCATTCGCTGTTGGAGCAGTTCAGTTCGTGGGGCGTCATCCATTCCCTATGCAGGACCCAAAACAACGAATGGGTCTCCTTTTTGCATCACCGCTGTTGGAGATAGCCTCAGGCAGCAACGAAACAAGCCCATAGTCTCATAGCATAGCAAGGCAGGCTTTTCTTCATAAATCAGTTCATGACTTCCTACCAGGAGGGTTGTATATTTCTTCCAACAGAGAACTTCATTGCAGCCTTGCATGCAAAACATTTTCCAAAAGTTAAGATGTGGTAGCAATAGCTTAAAAGTTGTATTTTTTTATCATGATAATCAGAACCACTTCTGAAGAATTCCCGCAGAGTTTGAAAAAACTTCAAGTCACTTTTTTTTGGCAAATTATTCTCAGGCGTTGGATTTTGGTGGTCTGAGGTTAGATGATGCTGACTAGGCAAAAAGCTGCCTGTCAGGCAGCAACGAAACAAGCCCATAGTCTCATAGCATAGCAAGGCAGGCTTTTCTTCATAAATCAGTTCATGACTTCCTACCAGGAGGGTTGTATATTTCTTCCAACAGAGAACTTCATTGCAGCCTTGCATGCAAAACATTTTCCAAAAGTTAAGATGTGGTAGCAATAGCTTAAAAGTTAGAAAGGAACACGAGAACAACTGGCACCCTCTTTGATATTTCTGGAGGAGGTACCTTGACCTATAGCTATGCCTTCCAGTGTTGGCAAAGGACTTCAGTTCAACCTACAAAATGTACCACTGTACCAGCCCTTTCCTTTATGAATCATCACACAATCGTCGGTACAGATTTTAGAGCTTGTTCTTTTACTTACATTTGAACAGTGAAAAATACTATTCACTTATCACATTTATCACATCTTCTCTCACAAGTCGTTGCTGTTGCTGACTTGCTGATGTTGTTGTTTTTTGTCTCACCACGGTACGACGACGGCGAGTGCGCGGCCCGGCTACGCTGTCCGCCTGAATGAATGAATATCGCGAATCGGCCAGCCGCGTGGGAAAGGCCCATCCAAGGCCCGCCCGCCGGCGCTTGCGAGACACACCCACCGCTCCGGCCGGCCGCGCGTGCGCCGCCCCGCCACGCCCCGCCGAGCGGGAGACCCTTTTAAGTTCCAGGCTTCCAACCCTGCAAGCAACCGCTAGTAGTGTAGCAGTAGTCTGTGCTCCAGTGCTCGTCGTCTCCTCGTCCTCGGCTCCTCGCCGGCCTGACATCGCGTCGCGTGCCAAAGCCGACGCGCGCAAAAGCAACGAAAGCGAAAGCAAAGCGGCCACCACCTCCCCCCGTCTCGTCTCCTCTCCTCGCCTCGCAGCACGGCAGCCGGCAGCGGCCATTCCATTCTTCTCGGTCTCGGCCCTCGCACCGTCCCGTCCCATCCCCTCCCCTAAAAATGAGAAACCTAGTACTACCATAGAAGTCAAGTCACTCGCCGGCCCGCGCGCGCCCCCAACCACCCGGCACCCCGCGCCGTGCTCGCGAGAAGCGCCCACGGAGCCCATGCCGCCGCGCGCCTCGGCCGCCGCCGCCGCCGCGTCGCAGCAGGGCGACTGCTGCGTCCACGGGCCAGGGCCAGGCCCCGGCCCCGGACCCGGCTGGCGCGTCGGCGGCGGCGAGCTCCACGCCGAGGCGTCCTGCAGCTACCTGCCGCTGCGCAAGCGGCTGTCCGTGGACGCCAAGTGCCCGGCGCCGCGGATATGCATCTGGGAGTGCGACGGCGAGGCCGGGGACATCACCTGCGACATCGTCGCCGCGCCGCTGCGGCGAAGCTGCAGCGCCAGGGCAATGCCGCCGCCGCCCGCGCCGCTCCTCTTCCGCCGGATGATGACGCCGCCGCCTTCGAGGCCCAGGCCGCCGCCGCAGAGGGAGCCGGAGGAGGCAGCCAGGAGGCCCGGGGAGACCATCTCCAAGGGCCACCGGAGCTACGGCCTCATGCTTAACCTGCAGCTTGGCATAAGGTACCAAATGCTCTCTCGCCGCCGCTGCTACGTTTCCCTGTGTCCTTGGGATGGGGATACCCTGCGTCTCAGCGTCGCTGAAACTCTGGTATTCGTGCCATAGCTATTCGGTGGGGAAGTCGTCGGCGCTGCCGTTCAGGAAGCTCTCGCCGTCGGACTTCGACCCGCGGGAGAAGGTGTGGACGCGGTTCCCACCGGAAGGGTCCAAGCTGACGCCGCCGCACCACTCGGCAGATTTCCGGTGGAAGGATTACTGCCCTGCAGTATTCAGGTGTCATACTGCTCTGCTGGCCAATTTGGTCACTTGAAGAAGAATTGCAACTTTTTTATATCATTTGATGCATTGCTTGACTGCTGAGTGATGCCAATGCCAGGCACCTGAGGAAGCTGTTCGGGGTGGATCCGGCAGATTACATGCTCGCCATCTGCGGGAGCGACATGCTCCGGGAGCTGGCATCCCCGGGCAAGAGTGGGAGCTGCTTCTTCGTTACGCAGGACGATCGATTCATGATTAAAACCGTGAAGAAGGCTGAAGTGAAGGTCAGTATTTGGTGATGACTAAATAGGATTCATTCTTGAACTACACACATGCTTACTTGTTACTTCCAGTTTTCTTCTACCACGTTGGTTATGCTTAATTCTGTGCCTGAAATGATTTCTGAAAGAAATCAACTGTACACATACAAAATAGCTTTTCTGATCCTTCTTTTAGCAACACATGTTCCTTCTTTTTCTGGAAGTTAGATTTAGTGTCCATCTTTCAAACCCAAATTTAGCTTGTTACTAGAAAGGTTACAGCACTAATTTTAGTTGGTGATGTGAAACATCGATACTCAAATATCGGTTTGCAGGTTCTAATTAGGATGCTGCGGAGTTACTACGAACATGTTTGTCGGTACAAGTCCACTTTACTGACAAGATTCTACGGCACACATTGCATCAAGCAAGCTGGCTGCCCCAAGGTGACCAATATTCACCTAAAGATACATAACCCATTTAATTATTCTTTTTTGTTTCATCTCTATGCAAATGATCTCGATAATGACACAGTGTCAACCTAAACAACTAGGTCCGGTTCATTATAATGGGCAATTTTTGCTGCTCAGAGTATAAGATCCACCGGCGTTTTGATTTGAAAGGTTCCTCACATGGTCGGACTATTGACAAAGCAGAACAGAAAATCGATGACACTACTACTCTAAAGGACCTCGACCTCGATTATGCATTCCACCTGCAGAGATTTTGGTACGAGGAGCTGATGAAGTGAGTTCCTATTAGATTATCTTAAGCTCATTGGCTGCTATTACATTACAATTATGGGATCGATCCTAAATTTGGCTCTTATTATTGCATAGGCAAATTCAGATGGACTGCACATTCTTAGAGACACAAGGAATTATGGACTACAGCTTGTTGCTAGGAGTTCACTTTCGTAATGTAGGTGTATCCCAGTTCACTAGTTTTCCAAGTAAGTAGCGTGGATCAGTTAGCTTTGAATATTCTGAATTGTGCCTTGCGCATATTTTGGTTCCTAATAAGCTGCTAGTCACCAGTTCTGATCTAACCTTGACAATGTGCATGATCAGAATCTACTGGCAAGAGAAAATCATTCGAAGGTGGGGGTGATGTCTGTGAGCTTTGCTTTATTGAATCTGGATGCAAGGACAGAGATTTCATTGTTGACTCTCGGTAACTTACTGCTTTTTCGTTCTTTCATTGTTTTTGGAACCTAGTGTGGACTGTTTGGAATAATGCAAAATGCTCTTTAGGAACTTAGTGGTTGCAATAAAGTACGGAACCCAGTGATTGATCAATGTCAGCATTGTTAGTATAAAAAAATATGATCGGCCACCAGAATAATTGGTTATATGCTTGCTCTTTCTCAGGTGTTCTTTACCCCAGAAGTTGTTTTTTTAGGCGAATCCAGAAGTTGTTTATTGTATCTGTTGTATTTCATTATTAAAGCTACAAATTTCTCCTGTTAACTTTTGGGTGTAGGTGTAGCTAGCCACTAGTAGTTTCTTCGATGACTGCATCAGTTAACCTATTTGTTAAGTTAGGCACCATAAGTGGAAAATTCATGTTTCTCTAAACTGACAAGTAGTTCGTGCTCCTACTTTTTGTTTGAAGCCCTACTCTCTTCTATGGCAAAGTGCTGATTTTTATGTTGTGTTTTTCAGTAATGCAATTTTCAGCTCTCATCATGATCCTACTTTGTTGCTCCCTTTGTAGCCTACAAACAAGGAGCATCATGGGGTCATGTGTGTTTGTTTAAGTCAAACACTTATAAAGGAACCTTAAGATACCTTTAACTTTTGGGGCTAAAATATCCGAAACTGTAGCTGTTGCATTCCATAATCTTGTCGAATCCTTTCCATTGTGCTAATGTAACATCTGTCTGGTCTTATCAGGAAACCATTGGTCCAGTTAGGCAAGAACATGCCCGCACAGGCGGAGCGCCGGTCAAGGAGAGTCCTCGACAAGTTTCTCCTAAATGAAAGACACTTGTTCATAACCACGCCAAGCGGAGGATCACGGGATGTATACCTCTTCTTTGGAATAATCGACATTCTTCAAGACTATGACATAACCAAGAAGCTTGAGCATGCTTACAAGTCCTTCCAGGTCAACCCTGGTTGCATTTCTGCCGTGGACCCAAAGCTCTACTCGAGAAGATTCCAGGACTTCATTCGCAGAGTGTTCATCAGAGAACAGTAATAAGAAGAACTTGCACAGAGTTAACCGGCGACTGTTCAGCTCCACTGACTTTTTACATCATGGGATGGGATCCATTGGTGAAGCCATATGGGCATGATCGTTTCACCGATCCCGAGCGTGCTCCGGAACAGTGGAAAGGGTGGGCGGTTTACCGGGCGCACAGTTTTCTGAATAATTGGCGCCGAGTAAGGAGCACTGCGGACACGCATGCTAATGCTGAAAGGATGCGAGCTAAAACTATAGAGCTTCGCCTTTTTGAGGACGACTTGTATAAAATGTAAGTGCCGGCTCCATGATTGCGGAGCACATCCCGAACCTTGCTGCCCGTTGTTTATTCCGTTTTTTTTGCACCCGCATCTGCCAAGAATCTCAAGTATTTTAGCTTCTTGGGATGCTTGGTGAATACTGAATACCAGAATGATCTTTGCGGAGTGGGGAATCGGACATATTGTACATGTATATGCATATGCTGCTCTGTAGGATACATTAGATGGACTTATTAGAGACTGATGCATCTTTGTCAGAGTATAAAAGGAATTCGGATGCACCCTTGCGTTCTGTGAGCATTCGCATCCTGCTTTTCCCGCTTGCGGGTCTCTTGCTGCCAGAGACTGTTTTTTTTTGAACGAACATACCTGTATTAAACCGAAAGATACCGTACAAAGACCAGTACACATACAGGTACATTCTGGATGGATACAGAAGACAGCTGTTCCACCAGACAAATTGCACAAAGATCCCTAAAAAACTCAGAAAATACAATCAGGTCCCTGGGACCTTTGCGACCCAAGTTCCGTCGCCGACGAACGCCGCCGCCAGTCGCCGGAATCGAACTCCACGAACCAACGATCACCAGGAGCTCCATCGCATTAAAGCTTCCAGAAGAGCCGCAATAGACGCCCGTCATCAAGGACAAGCTGAAGCCATCGCTGTGAAACCGTCGGCCGGGGACACACCCCAAGCTCCAGTGATCTTGGATCCAGACCCGCCGGCTTCCACTAGGTGGATGCGCCCTGAAGCGGGCGCCGCCGCATGAAGAGATCTGGTCCACTCGCCTGCCTTCCACACAAACCCCAGCTGTCTCCCCTTCCACCAAGCAAAAGCGCAGCAGACTCACCACTGGACCGAGCCGATGAGCTGCCGACGAGCATCTCCTGTACAAGAACTCCACAACGGGAGCACCACCTCCACGAGTTCGCCAGCAGCGCCGGAGAGCAACGCCACCGGGACGAGGAAGAACTCGAGAGGACTTATTCCCTCTCAGCGCCGCCGCCGCCACCGCCTCGCCACCGACGCCGGGAAACCTAACCCTAGAACAACTAGGACCTACCCTAACACCTACTTCCGCCAGCCAGGGACCAGCGGTCTCCACCACCTCCCGACGGTGCTCAGGCCATCGGAGTTGGGAGAGACCGCCGTCCCCGGCGGCGACGGCAAATCACCTTTTTTTTGCCTCCTGCAACTGTAGCTGGGGAGAGAAGAGTCGAGAGGGGAGGAGGAGAACGCTGCCAGAGGCTGTTGGTTGTGTTGGATGGATGAATTCCTGAAGCTGCCATGTCCTTGGTTCGGAAAAGAAGTTGGTGCCCGTAGACATTGTTGCCTTCGGCCTGGTTTAGATGGCTAAAATTTCTAACTTTTTTCCACTCTCTTCATCACATCACATTAAATACGTCAAAAGACATATGTTCGGAGTATTAAATATAGGTAAAAAATAACTAATTACACAGTTTGGATGTCCTTTGCGACACGAATCTTTTGAACTTAGTTAAGCCATGGTAGGATAATATTTACCACAAACAAACGAAACGTACTACGGTATGCTACAGGCGTTCCAGTAGTTAAATTTGCAAATTTTTCAACCAACTAAACAAGGCCTTCTTTGCAAGCATTTGCACAGCAGAGCTGGGTTTCTTTTTCGCTCGCGCCTGCTCTGACTGACCACGCACGGTTGGTGACTGGAGGAGAGGCAGCCAGCGGCGCCACTTGCAGTTCTACCACTGGCTCGGCGAACTGGCGAAAGGTAAAGGGGAAAAGCCGAAGAGAGGAGAGGAGACAGGCATCAAAAGGAGAGAAAGCGGCGGGTGCAGGGAGATGCTGGGACAGATCTGGTCTGCTCCTGCGGCCCGTGATGCGTTTTTCTTGCGTCCTCTCGCTGTTGCTACATGGCCGGCCGGCCGGCCTTTCTTTCTTTCCATCCTCGTCCTCCCCGACTTTGCTTTGTCCCACGCCAAGCCCTGCTCCGTTTCTCCCTCGCCTCCGCCTTTTGTCATGCTCTCTGCTCTGTGGTTGGATCTACTCCTACTGTCTAGTATGACCGGGCCTGGGCCAGCCTTCCTTCGGCATGACTGGTGTTCAGAAGTTACTTCTGCAGGTCACAGCACAACTCACGCATGATGGATGATGCATTGCCACTCTCACGCGTGACGCGTCCTACTCGGCTACTCCTAGAGTCCTATCTGTAGCCACTTTGGCCAGATCGTGCTACCTGCTAGTACATTCTAAACTTGTGTCCAAGGTCTTGTTTGGTTCTCATAAGTGGTCAGACCACTTTAAGTCAGTCCTGTTTGGTTGTAGTGACTTATAAGTCAGTGGGCTCCACACAGGGTACTAGAGGAAAAAAGTGGAAATAAGTCACTTTAAGTAGGGGTGGAGCTACTTATGGGATTTATAAGTCACACCACTTTAAGTGATGACTGTTTGGTTTCACAAGTGACTTATTTTGTATTTTTTGCACTTTAAGTCACCTTACTTATGGGAACCAAACATACCCTAATAAAAGGGGCAGGTGCATTAGAGAATTTCATCATGTTAGTTTTTGCGGGACTCTGTCTGTGGTCTGCGAGTTTCAACTTTCAAGTGATTCGGAATTGTCGTGTTGTCGACGGTAGTCAAAAGGGTTTAAGACCATCCACACCGGTGTTACTTTATTCCCTCCTTCAAAACAGAATATGCTATCCTGGTCATCAAGATTCTCTACTTCATATTTACCTCTCTCGCATTCATCATCCTTCAATTTCTCCTTCATCCCAACAACCGGGCCCACAAACATTTTTTTATCCCTCCACCTCCCTCCACCCACCCATCTCCTCTCTCCCCACCCCGTCTCTGCTCTTCCCCTGCCACTCATCGATGACGGGCGGCGGCGCACAGGCACCGACCACCCGCACCGACGTCGGCAGCCACCCGAGGAAACATCACCACACCACCATAGCCGGCGGCGCACCGGCCACCCGCACCGGGTCCGGCCACCCCTCCCTCCCAGATCCACACGAGGTCGAGGAGGAGCGGCGTTGTGGGCCGACGACGAGCTCGAGAAGGAGCGGAGAATGAGGCGCGCGTCTCGAGGTGCTCCACGGCGGCGGCGGGCGGAGCTCCACGGCGAGCTCGTGTGGGTGCACCGGGGCGGCGCGAAGCAGGAGGCAGGGGCGGATCTTAGCCCCTGCTCCTCCCTGCCGACGGGCTTCCCCTGCTCGGGGCGTGGCGGCTGGCCGGAGGAGCTCCGTGCGACGGCGCTCCCTCCCGCCCTCCCCGCGGCAGCTCCACTGCTCCAGCGGCGCGCAGGCAGATCGAGGCCGGGAGCCCGGGCCTCCACGGCCGGTAGCGGCGGCCCTTCCCATCTCCCTCTCTCAAGGCGCACCACCACTCCATGCCCGGGAATCGGAGCAGGGGCGGAGGTGGTGGAGGAGCAGGGCGGCGGCTCTGGCCGGCGTGAGGCAAGACGGGCAAGCGCGGCTAGCCGAGCCAGGGTGCGGGAGAAGTAGCGGCGCGGAGGAGAGAGGGAATCGAGCAGCGCTCGATCCGGATCCCCGGAGCTCCCTCCCTTCTGCTGGTGGCGGAGGCGGAGGGTACTCCTGCGGCGGCGGCGGTCGGCCTTCCTCCGCTGCGGGGCGGAGCGGTTGGGGACGGCCGCGGGAAGGAGGCAGGGGCCCGCGCACGAGGGGATGGCGGAGGACGGGGAGTGCGCCAGAACTAAAGGAGACGGGAGGGAATCACGATTTTGAAGGAAGCCTCCAGTGCACCGCTGCGGGGTGCAAAACTGGAAAAGTCTCCTCCAGGGACTTTTCCAGTTCACCGGTGTGGGTGGTCTAACTCGCATACCAAAGGCTGAATCTCTATTTTACACCAAAGGCTCTTTTCTTGTTCAGGCGTTTTGACCGTAGCTGTCATGTAGAACTCATGCGTTTCAGCTTTCAAACAAGTGTCCTGAAGTTGGTGTACAAGAGAAAATACAAAAACACAACATGTATCACTTGGATTTTGAAATACCGCCACAGAAGAAGTTTTGTTCCAAATAACCACCCCTAATCTACTTTATTTCGAAAATTTACCTAATTACACATGTGCTTAGTCGATTCTTTTAATTTTCGCTAAATGTGAGGCACTACAAGCCATTCTAGCCGATTCAAGTTGTATTGTTATGTTTCTAAAGGAATTTTATAGACATAAAAAATTGGTGCGGGCATGCTTAAGCTTTATTTCATCTATGAATCTTTTAGTGGAAACTCTAAAAATATTAGATTTCTACCTTTTTATATAAATTTTACCCTTGACAAAGACTAGAATAGCGGCTCCATGTTAAAAAAAAGTGTGGAGTTGGTTTAGTGCGTGTATATATATAGTGGGGTGGCATTCAGCAACAAAACATGTACGGGGTGAGTCTTTGCATCAAAATGTTTTTTATTGGTGAAATATCAACAAAGTGGCATTTGGGACGATTTACTTTGTGCAACTTTCCCAAGTTAGAAACTATATTATAATTAAACCTTCATCCTCCATCTTGTTTATTTCTCAATGTTCCTTTTTGTGTTATTTTCCAGTCGTGTGCTTTATTTTTGTCGTTAGTACACCACATAGTCCCTTCGACTTCTTTTGACAACAAGTACTTACACATGAAAGTGGTATTTTATTTTGATCATTTTTGAGCTGAACAACCCTCAAAATCATGTTTAGGAGGTCTTTGATCTGTTTTTTAGAGGAAGGTTTCACCCTGCTTTTATAGAAAGCAAATAAGAGTAATTTACAGACACTGGACACCGGACACTCGCTGGGAACACCAGCTAACCAGACAAGCAACACACAGTTTCATGGTCACACACGACCAACGGTTAAAAGGGAAACAGGTAAAAGAAACACAAGGAGCTCGCTAGCTCTGCACACAAACAGCACCATGGGCCAACATAGCTACAACTCAGCACACTTTTTGCAGCTTCATACGGTTTCTAACTCAGGGACTGAAAACAGGTTTCAGAGAACACCCAGTCCTCTCGATCTTCTCCTCTTGGTTGCTCCTCCAGTTACTTCATAAGGGTTGACGTCCACGTTTTTACTTGAGCAGTCCAGCCCTCCAGCTCTCTCCGGTCGGAGTCGCCCAGCCACAGTTGCCATCGCTGCATGAGATGATATATTTTGAAGAGCACATCAGTTGGTGAGCTAGGAAACACCCCCTCTATAGCCATTTTATTACGGGTAATCCAGATGGTCCAAATGACAATGGCAAAGGCAAAGATTTTCAGGTTATAATTTTTTCCATTCAAAGGTAGCCAAACCCTCAGGAAATCCTGTGAACTAGTTGGAGCCCTCTCCCAGCCTAAGGCATCTCTCAGGCAAACTTGGCTAAAGGAATTTCGAAAAAAATATGATCGGAACTCTCAAATTTCCTACAGACTGTACAATTTGGGTTCCCCTTCCATTTCATATTTTTCAAAACCTCCCCCGACTGGATCCTGTCCTGGGTAACCAGCCACATAAAAACTTTAATCTTCATGGGCAGTTTGCTTTTCCAAATTCGTTTCATTCTTCTGTTGCCCACCGCCAGCCACTGCCTGCCCCTGCCGATCCGCTTTCCCGGAATCCTCCGGGGGCCAGCGGCGCACCATGGGGGCTGGCACGGACGCGGCGGGATGGACCGCCGAGGACGACGTCCTCCTGAAGAACGCCGTCGAGAGCACGAGCAAGCTAATGCCTCTGAGCACGACCGCTAGTAAAGGCGAACAACCTCTGACAAGGGTGTTCGTTGGAGGTCTCCCATGGAAGACAGAGGCCGAGGGTCTGCGAAGATACTTCGAAAAAGACAGCGAGGTCAGGGAGGCGATCGTCATCCACGACAAGACCTCCGGGAGGTCCAAGGGGTATGGATTCGTGAGCTACTGGGATCCAGAGGCCGCACTCTGCGCGATTGCCGAAGCGAATCCGATGATAGAGGGGAGGAGATCCGTCGTCAATGTGGCATCGTCGATTCAAACGAGCCATGTCCCCTCAATGAATTCGATGCCACAACTGCAGAGGGGGGGGCCTCTGTGAGCCATGATCAACCAGAACAACAGAAGTCATGCGCCATTGACAGAGGGAAAGGGGGGAGACTGAATCAGAAAGGCAGGTCAGAGGTGATGAGACGAATTGAGAGAGAGGAAAAACAGGGGGGGAAGCTGCGACGAATTGGGTGGGAATTGGAAGAAGATCGAGAAAGAATTGCACGTGAAATCAAACGTCAATTGTTCATCTGCGAGCCAATTGAGCCGGTACAGGCCGCGACTATGACGGAGGAGCCGATTCAAACGATGGGGGAGCGAGTTATGGTGGAGGAATGCGGCTCACGGGGGGGGGGTGACCTAGATCGGGAGCATGCCAGCTGCAAAACTAATCGAGAGACGAACTCAGAAACAAACGAGATGGAGCAGGAGGCTGTGATCCCGTACGGACGAACAATGGCGGACATCTTCAGACACTCGTGGCGGGCCGAACAGGTAACGAGATGGGTGTGGATACCCAAACCGATAGCCCTGGGCGACAAGGAATACCCGGCCCGGCCCGAAGAAATTAGAAGGTGGGGACGAAAGGCCAAGAAACTGTACAGAATCCATCCACCCCCACCGCAGACCCAAACCTACGCCGCCGCTGCAGCTGCCGCCGGCACCAAGCCCGGCGAGATGGCGAGAGATTTCAATGGAGGGGGATCGAAGAGGAGATACGAAGAGGAAAGGTTCGGCGCAAGATACTACTCAGAGAACCCTGGATGGAATCGCGGCGGGGAGGAGGATCTCCGTCGCGAATCAGAGCTCCGCGACCGGGCCTTCAGGGGGAGGTGCGCGACGCAGCTTGATAGGCCTAGGCTACACAGGGATGAAGACATGGAGGACAGAAGGAGGGCGGCTGAGCACAGAGGCGCAAACTACGGCAGGTACGCAGACTCACAGCGCAATAGAGATGGCTCGGCCCAAGGCAACCTTTCCGGTCAGATGCGAGATCGTCTAGGGGGGGAGATCGAAGAAGACCTGTCAATCAAAGAAGAAACAATCTGGGACCGGATTCCAACCGTGTGGAGATGAACAAATCAACCAACAGACAGAAAGAGGAGGTAATTTGCTTCTGGTGCCGACAGGAAGGCCATCATCAGGCGGAATGCACAAATCCGTCTTTCTGCTTTAGATGCAAGGACTCGGGTCACTTAGCTGCTAAATGCCCCAGCGCCAAGAACAACACCATCCACATGTATGGCTTTGGCTTCCCCGGCCAAGGATACTACTGTCTGAAGGTACCTGGGGTAAACAAGACTCAACAAAAGAAGGAGAATGTGGGGAAGATTACTGTCAAGAGCGGGGATGCATCCGTGGAGAAGATGGAGAAAGAGCTCAAACATTTAATTGATAGCAAGTGGCAATGGAGGGTGAAGCAAATTACAGATAGGGAGTATCTGGCAACTTTTCCCAACAAGCAGATACTTGAAACTTTCTCAAGGTCCAGTGGCCTTGTCATGGCGCTGTTTAACATCTCAGTCACTATCTCCTCATCTGATATTGACCCGACAGCATCATGGATGCTACAAACCGGCTGGGTTCAATTGTCCAAGGTGCCTGAACCAGCAAGGAATGTGGAAGCAGTCACCGCTATAGCTGAATTGGCGGGAGAGGTGATAGCGGTTGATGAGGTTACGTTTATCAGAGACGAGCCTATCAGAGTCAAGATAAGAGCCAGAGACATTACCAAGATTACTGGTTTCCTGGAATTCTTTGTGGAGGGAGTGGGATTTGACATCAAGTTCACCCCGGAGCAGCGAACCCCGAAGCCCTCAAATGTCGACAAACCTCCGCCGACAGACAAGAAACCAGATGACGATAATATGAATGATGAAGAAGAGGACACATTATACGACTCTGAAGAAGACCTCGTTAAAAAAAGTCAGGAAGGTGATGGGGGTGGAGTCTCATCTTCACAAGGCAGTAGAGGGGGGCAGGAGCACTCGGGGAGGAGGAGGAGTGAAGGGGACATCCAAGAAGGGAGTAAACAGGGGCCACAACAAACTGAAGAACAAGAATCAGAGGGGCAGCTTGCTGATGACGTAATACCCATTGCCATGTTCGACCCTATCTCGGGGACTGTAACGAAGGTTCGAGGGGGCGATGCAGCGGAGAAGGTTGAGAGGAGCAAAGGTGCGGCTAGCGGGACAGAAAAGAAGCTGCTGAAGGCAGTAGGGAGTACAGGAGACGTCAACAGCTCCGAGGTATGCCTACAAAATTACAAATACTTTCCATGCTGCTTCTCGGTTATAGAGTACTAAGGCAACCTATTATTTTAGATTATCAATTGTTGAACAAAGAACAACAACAAAGCTAAAATTTGAAGCGATCCATATTGTTCAATTGGCATTGAATAACTGTTTTTCGAGAAACTTAACGAGGTATTTCAGAGACTAAGTGTCCTTTAAAATTTCTTTTTGAGAGTTCAATGGTAATTTTAAGGGATATTGAGGAATCAAAGAGCATCCTTTACTAAACTGATAAAGTAGCTTAAGAAAATATTATCTTAGCAATGTTAACATAAATGCTAAATGTGGTTGGTCACATCGGGCTGAACGATCAATTGAATAGGTTAAACGATCATTAAGGGCATGTACAACAGTGTAGACAGCTGCTGTCTATTTAACGCACACAGACAGCTAAAAAGACAGCTTGTACAATGACTCGTCTGTTTAGCCATCTGCAAAGCTTTTAATTCATCTTTCAACACATAAATCATGGTGATCATGTGCACATTTGATCTTTGTGGGTATTTTGGAGGCTCCACTTCTTGATTCATCATCCTGCGCTACTGAGCAACAGAATGGAAGAGAGAAATTTCTGTGTCTGAACCAATCCTTTGCTATGCATATATTTATACAACAATCACCTCTTTAACTGATGAAATGCATGCAGCCATAGTTGGTAGAATGCATGCAGTCAGATCACAAATGACTTCTGCCGTTCACACAGGATACACAACGCATTTCAGTTCACACATCAATTCTGAATTCTGAGACAAACTAAGGTTCAACTACCATTCAGGTCACCACATCATAGTTCAGATTACAAATAAAAAAAGGTCCAACTCTAAATGGAAGATAAATCATACAAATGAGACAAACTAAGCATTGGTCCAACTCTGAATTTTTATCACCACAGCAAAATAGCATAATTCAGATCACCATACCTGCAAGATATATCATACATAGTTCACCATCGACACAAAGAAGTGGCAAGCTTAACAGAAACAAGTCAAATGGATGACTGTATGAAACATTTTGCTACTGACCTCAACTGTAATCAGAAAATATTTTCTTCTTCAAGCACCTCAATGTATTTGCATGATCTAACTTTTCTTCTTCAGACATCAATGAGACATCTATTGCTACAAGGTTGTTATATGTCTCAAACACCCTAGCTTCAAGTTCTAATTCTCTTGCCTCCCTCTGCACCTCTGTTGCATCCTTTTGCACATGTTCTTCTTGGCAAATCGACACTTTCAGTTTCTGAAAGCAAACTCCCATCAGTACACAATAAGATGTTACATGTAAGGTTTAGAGCTGAACATAGTAAGATGACAGCAAAATCTCTGAGAGTTCTCCCGACAAATGGGTACCTTCAGTTTCTGACAGGTTAACAAACAAAGATTAAGAACAAGCGAGATAGGTAACTAAAGAAAAATAGAAAGGCAATTGGATGACATCATACCTTAATCAAATTCAGCAAATAATTTCTTCTTTTAAAGACTTCATTGATGAAGCATGATCTGCCTTCTCTTCATCTGACATTAGTCCTACATCTTGCGAGAGAGAAGACAATTTCAGTGCTTCCAGTAAGTCCCTGTCCAAATTGAATCATTATCCCTGCAGAAATCATACAATTAGATTAAGGATGTAATTACTGAACATACCATCGGCAAATTTAGTGCTTCCAGTACTTCCTCATGACAAGCCGTTATCCTCAAGCATGTTCCAAGTTGCAATGTTTTCAATCTAAATTGACTGCAATCACTATTTTAGGCATAATTTGACTGCAATCACATATTCAGAGCAAACTCAAAAAAATTGACAACGAGCTTGCTGGTCCTACTCCACCATGATTAAGGTTGGGGCGCCGGTGAGGTTGGGGACTTGGGGTTGCTGAAGGACGACGGGGATTGAAAGGAACCTGTACCTACTGCTGCTGTTGCGCCTTGCTGCTCCACCACGACGGCCGTCGCCGCCCCCTTCCCCTTTCGTAGTGGCGCCGCTTCTCCAGTCTCCTTCTGCGTTGCCGTTGACACCGCCCGCTTGCGCTGCTGTGCCGACGCCGCCCCCACGCTGCCTCTGCCTGTAGCAAGCCACAGGTCGCCGCCGCATCTAACTGACCTCAACTCATCTTCAATTTCTTCTAGGGTTCGGAACAAATCAATAAGCTGGAGGGGAAGCATTTTTATGGGGAAAATTGGCGTGGATGGAAGGAGTGCCCGCCATGTTCCTGCGCCCCGCGCCAAATCCTTGCCGCCGCACGGGATCGAGCGGCGCCGTCGCCTAGCCGCACAACGCTGCTGGGGCGGGCGCTATGACTTGGGAGCACGAGCCCCCGTCGTCCTTTCGCGAGGCGACGGCGCGCTCGTCGCTCGGCACTAGCGGGGGTGTTTCCGCAAAATCACCGGCTCGCAGACGGCTCGTAGTCAGCCGTTGTACGTGCCCTAAACAGGCTAACCGACCTTTAAATAAGCTAATTGGATGATTAAACAAATACAAATGGGCAGTGTGTAACACGTAAACGACATGTAAAAGGTTTAAACGGCTATGTAAGGGAACTCGAGGTTAACTTGCCCAAGTTTTTATTGTCCAAATCTGCAAACTCAAACTTAATTTAGCTTTTTTTGTGTGTACTTAGCATGATCCAATATTTCAGGGAGCACGTATACAAGTTGGTATTGCGGCTGCGTTCAGCAGATCTTAAAGAGGAGAAGTCGGCAGGTTTGTTGTGAGAAGAAAATACTATGTACTGATTAAGCCGGCTGATTTGTTGTGAAAGAAAAGTGTTGTAGAAGAAGCCGAAATAAGCATTAGGGAATAAGAAGAATATGTTTGAAAGCTTTTCTTACTAACTTGAATAACCTTGTTGAAGATCAGATCACATTCTACTCGATCTCTAAAAGATGTTCAAGGTATCATGTATGGTAGCAAATTGAATGATGTGATCATGGATGAGAGGTTAGCTTTCTTAGTTATCTAGTTTCCACTAATTATAACGAAAGTAACAAATGTGTGTTTCAACCACACAAAAGCAACTCTGTCAAAATCAAAACTAGTCAGAGTCAATCAAAACTAGTTAGCGTCAAAATCAAAATAAAAAAAAGAATACCGTGATGGATTGGACGTCATGTTCTGTAATTCTGTTTTCATGTAAACAAATATTGGACTTGGAAGATACATGGAATCACATCTGACATTATCACAAAGTTCAACGACTATGGAAAAACGAAGAAAGGAAAAAGAAAAAAAAGGAAGGAAAAAAAACTCTCAACCCTTGGAGGGCAAGGCCGGACTTGGGGGGTCTTTGCTCTGACAGCTCGACTCCCCTAAACCCAGCCTGTGCCCGCCGTCGCCGCGGCCTGCGGCCTCCTCCTCCCCACCCCACCGCATCCGAATCCCGCACGCCTCCCCTGTCATGGCCACCTCCAGCGACGGCGGCGGCGACCAGCGGCGCCTCCTCTCCATCCCCAAGGAGGGCGAGCGCATCATCGCGCCGACGCGCCGCCCCGACGGCTCGCTCCGCAAGCCCATCCGCATCCGCGCTGGCTACGTGCCCCAGGAGGAGGTCGCCATCTACCAGTCCAAGGGCGCCCTAGTGAGTCCCTCCGGCCCGAGCTTCCTCCGCCTCCCTCGTTTCTGCTGCCAGTGCCGCGTTTCTCTTATCGGGGTGGTTGCTTGTCTCGTGTTCGGTGCAGATGAGGAAGTCAGGGTCCGACGTGCCGCCGGGGTGCGATCCGGCGCTCGCGGCCGACGCCAAGCCTAAGACGAAGGCGGCCAAACGGAACGAGCGGCGCAAGGAGAAACGGCAGCAGGTAGGGCCTCTCTCTTCCCCCGGTGTTTGCAGTTGTGTCGCCGTTGATTTTAGAGAAACCGTCAGATTTGGATGTTCTTGTGTCTACTTAGCAGAGTGAACTAGGTAATGGATTTGATTAGGGAGGCATTGACCCCTTCTTGCAAATTAGTCAGTCATATTCATCTTGCTGTATGCACAACAATGCTACCATCTTTAAGATAATCACTTGCTTGCAGCTTGTTGGAGCTGGATTGTGAGAAAAGGACGAGTAGTAAAATAATTGGATAAAGACCCCAACTGTAATTACTACTTTTTATCACTGTAGTGTGGCAGTAATCCTATCCACATACAGCTCTCAACAAATACTACATACTAGCGTAATTATCCCAATCGCTTCACTACATTCAATGTTACACTCCGTTCCAAGTTAATGATAAGTGTTATTTCATTTCATGAACAAAATTTAGGTCGTTTAAAACCACGAGCTTGTCGAGTTGTTATCTTGTTACAAACAAGTTCAACAAAATCTTATGGAACTTCTTTGTTTGTAGAATTTGGATTTTCGTAACTCATAAGGCTGTTTAAAACTAGGCGAATTCAATAGCTGTCTCACATTCCTTTATAAAAACTTGGGCGATCTGGTTATCTCAATCATGAAGCTGTACCAATGCTGAATTAATGATCCATGTGCAAGTACGATGTAGTTTGCATTATCGCATCTTGTATTCACTTTATTTTTTTTTTTGCGAAAGCTTGTATTCACTTTATTGCGGTGCCCCTGCTTATGTTTCTTCAGGTAGATGTGATCTTGTTTCATTATTGACCGCACAGCGTTTGTTTTATACTTTTATCGCATCCCTCCAATCGTCTTTTTCACTACCATCATGGTTGTTCTTATCTTGGTGTGCTGACTTGTCGGAAAAACATAGGGATCAGATGAAGAAAAGCATGACTCCTGTATAGCTTAGCCAATGTCTTTGCTTACAAAACAATGGTGTTTGACTAGTTAAACTGATCTGAACAAAAGTGGCATACTCATTAACAAGTTGGTTATCGGTGCCTGAGTTGGAGAATAACCTTATGGCAACACGGAATTAGTTGTTTCTGGGACCTAGGCCCCTAAGAATTGTACTTGGTACGGGACTTGGTGTTTAGTCATCATTTTATGGTTATGGTTCTTGGTTCATAATGTCTTATAGTTGTCCCAATTGAAGAAGCGTGTTGCTCTGCGGATGCCTTATATTGGTTCTGTTACTTCTGCAGAGTTGGAGAATCACATTATGGCAACACAGCATTAGTTGTTTCTGGGACCTAGGCCCCTAAGATTATGTTCCTAAGTTCATAATTTCTCGTGGTTGTCCTGATTGAAGAAGTGTGTTGCTCTGTGGATGCTCATATATTGGTTTTGTTACTTCCACAGAAGGGGGATATTTCTTTGTTCTAAATGCATCTCTGATATTTCTCAGCAGGATCTGGCCCTACTGTTCTTTAGGGAGCTGACTATAATACAAAAGCGGGAGCTGACTATAATACAAAAGCATAATTAAAATATTTCTGCTAGCATACATAAGGTTGAAGGAAACACAAATCCTTCCTTTCTAGAATGGTCCTGAGTCCGGAGACATGCATTATTAGCTCACCACCAACTTTGTTTCCTTACGAAGAAAGTTTGCTGTGTGACTTAATTTTGATATGACTATAATTTTAGCGTGTTTTCTTCATAGCATCTTAGCTACACTATGTGTATTTTATGATGTGTCATCATGTATACTCTCTGTCCTCACAAAATAGACTAATGATTTTTTTTTTATCTTTTGAACTATCTGATTGATTTTTGGGGGGCTAAGTGATGTCACAAACTCGCTAAGAAATAACAAAGCAACCAAAGTGTGTGAAGCATAACAAGATTGACAATCAAGCTCCCCTGATGAAAACTAGTGTTTTGTTTAAGCTAATCATTGACTGAGTTAACACGATAGCTTAAGTTCTTGATACGTCAGATATAACGAAGAAAATTGAAACAAAATAAAAGGTAACATGTTTAGCTTCTCATCATCTGGTCAATAATGTGAATGTCAACATTGTATATCAATTATTTTGTATTATTTAATGGTTGGATCTAGTTCAGATCGAACATATCAGGTTTGTTAAGATGGCTGTATGATTTAATCATTTAATGATGTATGTGTTTATTAGCAGGCTAGTTCGACAAATGATAAAGGAAAGGGCCTGGATATAGAGGAGGCTGGTGCTGGGGAAACTGACAAGGTTCTTTCTTCAAAAACTGATAAGCGGAGGGATTCAGTGGAAAGTGTAACAAAGCAGATGAAAGGCATTGCCATTTCTGAATCACCCGCAGTGCCATCCACAAATGCCAATGATAGCTCACAACCAGAATCATCTGCTCCAGACATAGACAAGAAAATTCGAGCACTGAAGAAGAAGGTTTTCCTCTCACCCTCTCCCAAGCGCGTGCACCTTTTTTTAATGAACAAAAAGTTGTTAGTCCAGTTCCAAAATTTATTTCTACCATTTCCCTGGTTGTTTCGGGCCTTTGTTTTGTCCGATGTCAAGTTGGTTTTCTTATTTCTGGTAAACTTCGAGTATATGCTTTCCGTTTCCAGTTTAAATATGATGAGCACCAAGAATTAATCATCTCCCATTGCACTTGTTCCTTAGTTTATATTTAGTGCATTTGTCCATGCTTTAAACTTGTATATGATTGGCCTTTTAGATTCTAGCTGTGGTATCTGGTATAAATTTTATCAAATATATATATATGTTTGTCTTTCTTATTAAAAAAACTGGAATGCTATTTTTACTTGTTTGGGAGACCTTTACTATACTTTTGTGTACTCCGCCATGACCCTTTTGAAAAAAACATTTCTTTTTAGAGAAAATGATTGACGGATATTCATTAGTAGATCTATATTTTACCGAGTTGATATTTAGTCTGCCGTGTGTGTTAGCACGATGACAAGACAGGATGGGATCTGACGTGGATAGATTTGTCTTTTTGCAGATACGTTTAGCTGAAGCACAGCTGCAAGGTGACCCCGAAAAATTGAAATCTGAGACGCAGGAAAAGTTGAAAAAGATTGACGGGTGGCGGGCTGAGGTGAAGCTTTTGGAGGACAGCAGAGCTCCGACGGGTTCCTAGACAGAAATCGGGTTTAGCTCTGATGTAGAGTAGAGCCATGGCTACCAAACAATCACCATGGTGTTGTGCTGATCCAAGGTCCAATCAATCACCATAGGCTTTTCAATTACCTGCGGGTTGCTGGAGAGTGGAGAAGCAGTCGCAGTAGATGTGCCGATGTGGGTTCGTGCAAAATGATGGAGAATTTCTCACCGCACAATTTGTTGTCTCATGTTCGCCGAGTTCCAAGTTTGTACCACAAGATGATATCAATTTGTCAGAGACCACACAATGAGATAATTCAACCGATTATTGTGACTGTCTGTAGCTTCTATGTACTGTGCTAACTCTGGGGATTTATTGTAGCTGGATCAGAATTTTAGTTCCAGCCCAAACCTAGAAGGCATCTCTCTGCACTCCACAGTTCCACTAACTTCTCAGGCACATCTGACTGAGTGCCGGACAGATGCCCTGTCAAGGTCCGTCGTACTTTTACAGAAATCATCACGATTTATCTTGAAACCACCCTTTTTCGGAGTTACTTTGTTTGTTACCTTCTGTTTTCTTTTGGAGAATTATTTTTTTCTTTGGCAGGACAAATTTCCAAGAAGTGGAATACAGATTTTCCGGGTTCGTAGTACGTAAGCACACACACATGTAGGCGTAGGCAGGCGGCCAAGTCAACAAACACCGCGTGAGAAAAGAATGAGGCCCGCTGCGCTACGCCGAGAACGATATGCGGTATGATATGCCAAATGGAGAACGGCTAAACACGGCAGCCACTGGAGGAATTTTCTTAGTTCCGTGCATTGAAAATGGGAAGAAAGCATCGCCGTACGGCTCCTGCTTTAGCAAAAAAATGACAGCAAGACATGCAGTGTCAATCTAACAACTGTCGTTGACAGTTCCAAAGCATTGATTTTTTTTCCTTTCTATTTTTTTTGCTCTCGTAGATGCATATCATGGCACCAATACAAATTCCATGCAGACATATTTACATCGCCCGTTCCCACTCTACAACTCATGCGCTCAAATGCACATTCACTGTTCCTACCTCCTCCGGCCTCCGGGCAGACGAATATTAGCCGGCGGCTCAACCACGACGACGACATCCTCCAACATATGTCAAAGAATCAACTAATGGAAAGAACACCAGAGGTTGGTTGACGAGGATGCCATTGAGCGTTTACAATACTAGCTCCAGGCAAACGACCCTCCCTTTCAGCCAGCTCCGCACGATAAGCGGCGACCAATATCTGCAGGCAGAATAAGCACATAAGTCAAAAGTCAGATTAACACACACACTTATGGAAGAAACAAGTGGCACGCTATCCAGCCATAGCTAGTAGCAGCTGACAGCAGGATGGTGACCTCAAGCTACATTCAACGACATGAAAAATCTTAGCACAAACATGAAACAAGGTAACTTACCATTCTGCCACTGCGCTACAAATCACCCCCCCCGCTTATCAATTGATGCCACGTATAAATGAATTTGAGGTCCTCATAGACCGTACCGACCTTATTGACCTGTTAACGAATGGATGCTCCAACAGTTTGGATGCTGAAGGTCTGTCTTCTGGATTGGGTTTTACGCACTGGCTTATAAAATCACGAGCATCCTTTGAAAGACCACTAGGAACTGTTGGTCCTTCCCCTTTACCGATTCTGTATAAAGCTTGTGTCTGTAGAATAAATAATAAGAATGGATGTAAGCATATATTGTGAATTGAGAAAATTGTACTAAAAGTCAGTACTAAATTCTAATTTCTCTCACCCATTCCAGATCAGGATAGGGAATTTGGTGTGTCAACATCTCGAGGACAGTGCAACCAAGACTCCATATGTCAGCAGCAGGTCCATACGTCTTTTTTGGATTGATAACCTGAAAAATTAGATTTTAGTGCAATCACTACAATGAACTTACAGGGTAGGGCGAAATCTTAAATGCAATAACAGAAGTTCAGCAGCGCATGCATGGAACGGTGCCTAACTGGCTACCACTAAATCAATGAACCATCAAGCTGCACTGAAATTACTCAGCTACTCTACTAAGAGCCAACTTGATTAGATCGAACTAGATGTTTGATAGATCTGTATTGACACCACTGAAATAGGGCACTAGCCACATAACATTTCAGTACTTTAGGTCTACTAATTTAAGTTAATTAGTCTAGACAAATTATCAAAGGAAAACATAAGATGAACCAGTAAATGCAAGCATACTCTAATATGCAATCTGTAAATAATGAACAAACAAAATAGAGCCAAAATATGGTGGCATACCTCAGGTGCCATCCAATAAACAGTTCCTTTGCATGATTTAACCGCATTGAATTTGGTAATCTGTAAGAGAATTGTATCAGAGAAGTAGTAATGGATAAATCGAACAAAAAATATGAAAAATTTGCAGATTGCAAGCAGAGTAGCAGACCTCCTTAGCAAGTCCAAAGTCTGCAAGTTTCACAGATCCATTGGCATGCACCAGAATATTTGCACATTTAATGTCTCTGCATGATGAGATTTCAAACTATACTTCAGAACACATATATAACAGTATAAGAGTACATTGATATAATTCATAATTTTCAAATCAATGTGAAACATACAGATTTTAGGCATTGTTTTGCAGTGCTTTCATTTAAACTAATGGGCACAAATGGCCCACCCTATACCTTGCTATCCCCTCATTCATTACACTGAAGCAGGATGAATAAATGACGCCATTATAGGAATGCAAACTTATCTTATTTCTTTACCTATGAACAATGTTCCTTTCATGGAGGTAAGTCAATCCATTAAGTATCTGTCTAGTATATGCAGAGACATGTGTATCTCGCAGGCGGTACTTCTGATACAAAGATGCAAGGGATCCTTGGGTCACTAGTTCAAGGAAGATGTAAAGTTTCGAATCTTCCTGCAAAACAGTTACATGATTGGATGGTCAACCACCAATAGCTAAAGGGCGCAGAGGGGTTATAAAAGAAACAATTAATTTCTGTTTACTGTCAATTATAAACAGAAGTTACTTACTTTGTCTGTTCCGTAGTACTGTACTATATTCTCATGTTCAAACTGGCTCAGAAGTGCAATTTCCTGAAAAGATCAAAACACGATAGCAGAGGTCAGATACGTGACAATTTTTTTCCCAGTAAATCAGGCACAGGTTGCTAGGGCAGTCCCCTTAAGGCTAACAGCAAACATGCCAAAGGATAAAATCTCATAAAATCACAGTGGAAGTCCACATAAATAGCATTTCAACCTATCATGGACCAGACCATCAGCGTGCCATACAAGTTCAGGTATCAGTATTCCAGTAGTTAACTTGCAATATGATGGGAAACTACCAGTAATATACTATCGTTGTCATATTACCAAAAAGAAACAAAATAAAACAAACCTGCTCAAGCTGAAAGATACACTGCTTCGCGTTGCTCCCTTGATCAAATAAGCTTACTTCTTTGACAGCAAAGAAGACACCCTCACTGAGAATAAGGTGCAGAAACATAACAGAACAGAACAGAGTGTAAGAGACTTCAGACTTGTGACAGGAAAACACTAGAGCGGGACAAATAGTGTAAACAACCATCCCTATTGAGCATTGCGAAAAACAATTTGGGTATGTTGCCCTTAAAGTTGAATATCCAATCTACTATGACCCCAGAACACATAAACAAGTTCTAATTGAAATAAAATCAAGGTTCTGCAGAAAACAGAAAAAAGAATCAATTGAGTGATCATGGGTGCATCATTTTGGCACACTAAGATGTCATGCTCCCATGTATGATTGAGGACTTGGTTCCTCAAAATGAATAGGACCACAATTTTGGTCGATTCTGAACTGCTACAACTTCAGATCATGTTGGTTTAGTTGTCGAGGACTATATCATGTAACTGACTCAATTAGGACGTACAACTAGGCTGTACTGAGAGTCTGATTCTTAACATCTAGAAATGGAGCCAGTAAGCTATAATACCCTAAAGTAACTTTGGATAGGCATAGCATGTTAAGTTATTGATTCCAAGCACCTAGCAAAACAGCTCAGACAAACTGAATTTTGTGTTTAGAGAGAGGAGCACTTACTCGCTGATGCCCTCATAGACTGTCCCAAACGAGCCACTCCCCAGGAGCATCCCTCGGTTCCATGACCGGATCTTCCTTCTGAACCGCCCGTTTGGTGAGATGTAGAACATGGACTCAGTGGTCGTGCTCGAAGTCTCATCGTCGTTCGTGGTCGATAAGGAAGAAGTGCCAGTGAAGCCCTCGGACGACTCCCCAAGCCCGAGATCCTCCAACGTCAACCCTACCGCCGTATCCTCGTCGTCCTCCATCTCGACCGCATCCTGGTGCTCAAACCCTCGGCCAGATCTGCTCGCCGGTGCGTGCTCCTTCTCATCCGGCGCGAACGACCGCAGGATATCCCACGTGGATCCCACCCCGCAGGCAGCCGGCAGCGCCATCGAGGGCGGCGGCTTGAGCACCGGCGGCGGGCGCAGGCCCTTTATCCCCCCCTCCCCAGCTGCCCTCTTCACATCCGGACGGGTGGACCCGAGCGGATCCAGCCGCGCCGGCCGCTCCAGTGCTTGGATTGGGGCGTCCCTTGCCGTCGGTTCCTTCGCCGGTAGCTCGGGGTCGGCGTCCGCTGGCCGGGTAGGCTCCTCCTCTACACCCTCGTGGCGGAGCGGGGAGTCCCGCGCGGATGAAGGCGAGGAGCGCACGGCCTTGTGCGCCTCCCAGTCGGCGATCGAGATGGCGAATTCCTCGGGGCCGGAGAGGCCGAGGCTCTCGCAGAGGAACCGGACGTCCCCGCCGCCGTCGCCGCTGCCACCGATGCGGAAGCTGTTGACGAGGTCGAGGGAGCAGGCGGCGGAGGCGGCGAGCGATGCCGGCCCGGACGCCGGCGCGGAGGAGGGCTGCGGGGACGGCGGGAACGGGCAGAAGTTGTTGGCGTCGTAGGTGATGTTCTTGGACGCGTTGCGGCGGTCGAGCATGCGGAGGCGGCGCCTGGAGGAGCCGGAGCCGCTGCCGCCGGACGGCGACGGCGCGGGGTCCTGCGCGGCGGGGGGCGGGCCCATCGGCGGCGGCCTCAGCTCATGGGGCGCCCTGGAGGACGCGGTGGGAGAGGGAGATGCCGGAAGCGCGCGCCGAAAGCGAGAGCGAGCTGCGCTTGGGGATGCGCATGCGGTGCGGGGGGACACGGCAAAGAGGGAGAGAGCAAGCAGAGGGTCGGGGATTTTTTTTTCTGGTTCGCTCGCTTGCCGCGCGGCTCAGGCTTTTGGTTGGGTTTTTCGGCGGGCGAGCGAGCGGGGGGGATAGCGTTGTCCGCATTGTTGACTCGCATCTTTTCGCCGCTCCGGCCCGGTGGTCGGGTCAGCGACGCGACACGGCAGCCGCGGCCAGCTGAGCTGAGAGCTCGGCCCCGCGCCGGTTTGCGCTGGGGCCTGTTTAGTTGGTTAAAATTTAGCCACAAATTTACTACTTTTTCAACTTTTTTTTCATCACATCACATTAAATACACCAAAAGACATATGTTCAGAGCAGTAAATGTAGGTAAAAAAATTAACTAATCATACAGTTCTGTTGTACATCACGAGGCGAATCTTTTGAGCCTAATTAGTCCATAATTAGACAATATTTATCACAAACAAACGAAAGTGCGACAGAAGTATTACAGGAGTTCAAACAGTTACTTTTGCTACTTTTCCTCAACTAAACAGACCCTGGAATGGAATGGTCTCGCGGCGCGGGGTGACGGGTGCTGACGCGAGGGCGGGCAAACGCCAGTGGGCGAGCTCAGCAGCTGTTTGATTGGCACGTGGCCAGGTGCGCAGAAGATACTCTGCTGTACTACTCCATGTGTCAGTGGGCCGATCAGCTCCTCTGCTCTCCCAACACCAACAGTGGTGTGGTATCCACGTGCGTCGGTGCGTGCGCGTTCGATCGTGCCAGATGATATCCGGGAGACAGTGTGGCATGTACCGAACTGAAGTGATCATGCACATCAGTATAGATCGTCAGCCTGTCATCGGTTTTAATCACGTGATCCCAATCAATCCCATGTCGTCCTCTGCTGAGCTTGCGACGATTTACCGTGAGCTTTTTCGCGCACTTATTATCGTACCAGGTGGAGCAGTAACAGCATCACTTAGTACTTAGTAGTGTGAAATCATTTATCAGTAGTATAGCATAAAAACGACGTACTACTTTATAACAACCAGAAACTGGTCAAGCACGGCCGGAGTAAATCCTGCACGATCGAGCATGACGTACGGGGTGCAATAATCCATGGTGATTGTTTGCGCTGTTAATTATGGGTAGCTTTCATGGAGCTCATCAGAGCTCACTCGACGGTGTAGTACCGCCAAGACGCGTGCCTTTTTTCTGTGGCCGTCACGTTCCCACGGGAAACGTGACACAACCGCACCGCAGCTGCATGCCTGCATCGAGATCTATCCCCCAGCCGGCGAGCCAGGGCGTTTTTACCGCCACCTCACGACCGGAGACGACCCCCCCGGCTGGCCGTGCCATTACCGTCCGGGCAGGATTCCTTAATTATTTCTGAGGTAACAGCTATTGCTCGCTGCTACGGCCACACGAACCGAGCAGCAAAGGTCCCTGCCGTGCTCCCGTGGTAATCCTCGGTGCTAAAATAAAATCAACTGGATGCTGCTCAATCCTCGATGTTTACCGTTTCCTTTTTGCCCCCGGCTTTGAGCCTTGTGGTCACTGGTCAGCATCTATGCTAATGCTATGCGGTTGCATCTTCAACGACAGCCACCACGTAGTCTTTCTTGGCTTCTTTTCTTTGTCGCACACTCGCACCATAGTCTTTGACCACCACGCACTGACGCACGCATAGGTAAATCCATACTCCCTCCATACCTATAAATCAGGTCGTTTTGACAAGATTTCAGTCAAACATTAGGAATATAAATCATGAATAACTTTTAAGTTGTTGAGTTTGAAAATGTGAAAACTACATGAATATATTTGTCTTGCAAAATACTTTCATAAAAGTATACATATGTTAGTTTTTAATAAATATTTTTATAAAAATAAGAAGTCAAAGTTGGATTTTGGAGACCGTGTCGTTGTCCTAAACGACTTGTTTTATGGGTATGGAGGGAGTATACTCCAATGTTCATTCAGCGCTTTTTACCTTCCGTGCCGCATAGTACTAGCTCCTTTTGACCCAGGGCCGGTCTCCTCGTATAAAATTCGCATCCCAATGAGCAGCAACGAGGAAACATGAGTCCATGCATGATTGCACAACAGACGCCTGGTTCGTTTTTATTATGCAAAAAAAAAAAGATTGATGCCTGACTGCCCGGCGGCGCACTATGAACATGTAGTAGTGTGTGCCTGTGTGGTGTAAAGTGCGCACGTTGGTGGGATGTGGGAACGCCGCTGTCGACGTGGAACTCGGAAGCACCCTGGAAAACGAAGTACAGATGTATACTACTGTAGTACGTGTGCATGTGGCAGATGCGAAGCAACAACCACCAGAAGACGAAAAGCAACGCAAACGCACTTGCTTTTCGGGGGAAAAAACAAAAAGGAGAGAGGCAAAGTGCGTAGAAAAAGGCGAGAAGGTTATCGAGATTTTTGGTGGCATCTTCTCCCGTCATTTGCGTGAAATGGGCAGGAGAAGCGGCGCCGAAACGAGGCGCGCCGGCAAAATATATCTACCTGGATTGGAAGCGATCACCGAGCAGGGACCAGGGGGGCGGCGGCGCACGGCCGGAAACGAGGGCGAAGCAAGCAAGCGCATGCGCATGTGCTGGTGCGTGGAAGACCAGGAGAGGGAGACCCCGAACGAGGTCGACGACGCGCGGGAAAGCTCAACGCAACACACAAAGACAACGCAACCGCGCCAAATCAACTCACGCAACTACGCAAGCACAGATAGAGAGCGCTACGAGCAAAAAAGTGCCGTGCTGCTGCCAACTGTACAAGGATGATGGCTGATGAAAGGAAAAAGAAAGAAGAAGGCGGAGTGCTAGTACTCCCAAACGGCAGCTTTCCAGGACACGACAGCGTTCCACGTAAGCGTCCGCGCTGTAGCACGGTGGGTTCCAGCTCAGCTCCGTTCTTGGGGCTTAGGGCATGTTTGGTTCTCATAAGTCACCAAGTTAGTCCTGTTTGGTTGCAGTGACTTATAAGTTAGTGGGCTCCACACAATGTACTAGAGGGAAAAGGTGAAAATAAGTCACTTTAAGTAGGGTGGCGCTACTTATGAGACTTATAAGTCACACCACTTTAAGTCATGGTTGTTTGCTTTTACATGTGACTTATTTTGCACTTTAAGTCAGGTTCCCATAAGTAGGGTGACTTAAAGTGCAAAAAGTGCGAAATAAGTCACATGTGAAACCAAACAACCATGACTTAAAGTGGTGTGACTTATAAGTCACATAAGTAGCTCCACCCCTACTTAAAGTGACTTATTTCCACTTTTTCCCTCTAGTACCCTGTGTGGAGCCCACTAACTTATAAGTCACTGCAACCAAACATGACTGACTTAGAGTGGCATGACTTGTAAATCAGGTGACTTACTTACGAGAATCAAACAGAGCCTTACCTCCGTCAGGCTGCCTGCCCGCGAGTAGGACGAGAGGTGTGAAAGCAGAGTGATGCTGAATTGCTGATATCCAGCGATTTGCTGTCTCTTTTTTTTTTGAAAAAAATTATTTGCTGTGTCTTTGACTCTTTGTTCGTCTGCAGTTTTTCAGTCTCTTTTGTTGTTGTTGTACTAGTACTGTAGTATCCATGCGCCACGTAGGAGACCGGCACGACGACCCGGGGGAGCAGCCGGCCCGGCCCCCACCTGCTTGGACTCGAGTCGACGGCGGCGGGGGTCCGATCCGGGTGCATCCGCCTGTCCTGTGTGATCCTGTCAATTAATTATTGGGAGACCTCGTCTCCAGGGAGACTTTTGCTTGAACTTCCGGGCCTCCTCATTCCTCAACCGTCGAGGAAGACTGCAGTTATCCCTTCGCCGCGCCCATCCCATTTTTACTGTTCAATTCGATGGACCTAAGTGTTTTACGTACTATTTTTCACATCGCAGGACCTCGCGTTTTTACCGTCGACTCTGATCGAAGACGAACGATCGATAAAAGAAGGACCTCGAAGATGCACTTGCCGCTCTGTACGAACCATTGATAATACCCATGCGTATTGTCCATGTGAAGATTATATTCCGTAATGAGATACCAACAGTTCAGTGTCGGTAGATACAGGACAATTTTATGGAGACTCGCAAGAAGCTAAGCACATGCATGCTAATCGCTCCTAACGAATCTTCCAGTGGTACACATAGATCAAGCAAACCTCTTTATTCAATCAGTCAAGGTTAATTTAATCACGAAATCTTCTCACGGTCCAATGTTTACCGGGCTTTTCTACCACGATAAAAGCTTATGTGTGCGCTTGCGTTTGTTCTGCTTTGTGGTCAATGTTTAGGCGGTTGCATCTTCAACGACAGCCACGCGTAGTCTTTGCACCACTGCTCAATGTTTTTTTCCACTCGCACGATAGTAGCCTCTGACCACGCATAGGAAGTCATATACTACTGCTTTTCGTCGGAGGGGGACAAAATAGAAGAAAGCATATCTCCGAGATCCCAAGAGCATTTTCTCATGTGTAAGTGCGTAAAATGAGGAAGCAGCACTGAAATGAGGCAGGGGGAAAGCACCCTTGAATTTTTGGATTGAAAAAAGCGAGCAGATCACGCCACGCGAGCAGAAACGAGCGACGAGCCCGAATCAATCGAGCGCATGTGCGGTGCGCGCCGGTGCGTGGAAGACCGCAGCAAGGAGGTAGCCGAGGAAGTACAAAAAGGGGGTCCCTTCTATCGTGATCTCCGAGGAAAGTGCTCGCATTCCAGACGGCAAGCTTTCACGACACGACGGCTACTCCGCGTCTCCACGTAAGCGTCCACGGCGAGGATGGGTTCCAGCTCATTCATTCGGGAGCTGCCACTAGTATAGCGTTGTACTTGTGTACGCAGACGGACGGGCGCTTGTGTATTACGCGTCGCGGCCGCAGCGAGTCACCCTCGCGGGCCTCTCTCGCATCTCCGCGCCACGTAACCGACCCGGCACGACGACCCGAGTTGCTGGTGAAGCAGCCGTCCCACTCACACTCCCACACCACCGCTGGGACTCCAGTCTGCATCACGGGCCTCTTTGTCAAATCGTGGAGAGACCTCTTCTCCGTGAAGAGTTTTGAAGAGCTTATACACATCGTTTGTGGTATGACCTATTGAAATGGTCATTCGAACATTCCAATTCCAAGCCAATGATGGAGCAAGTCGTTCTTCATGACCTCATTTGTAATGTTCCCATCAAATCCATGTTAACGATGTGTAGTTTCATCTACAATGTGTTCCAATTTTCGATCTTCCCAAGCATTAGCTTTTGCCAAGTGTCGAGCACATTGCAAAAGTGACTCGTAATCTCATATACCCAGAATGTGATCTTCCTTCATATCTTCACATGTGGGTTCTGTGCCCAGTTTACATTAATCATCAGCTGAATGGTCCCATGGGATAAATTAGGATGACAACAGACACCATACCCTTATACATTATACAATGCAATACAATGGAACAATCAACTGCACCCACTCCGGTACCAACTGCACCTCCTCTAGGCTTCACCGATCGATCACGGCCGCGCAACTATAAATATGGGTCCGCCAGCCCATCATCCTATCGCCTCTAATCAAGCTGAGAAAGAAAATGCTGCCGCTAATCATCAGCACCAGTCTATTAAGCTATGTACTACATGGTGCTTGCTCTATGACCTCCCCGCGCCTGCCGCTGAAACAGCCGCTTTCTGATAATAATACAACATCCTCAGGTGACAGTGGAAGTGAGCTCAAGTAATGTCTTGGCTGACGAGACCTGGACGAAATAAACGACAGCAGTGAGCCACAGTTGAAGGGTTTAACCAAGGTGCATCAATGTACTGGAACACATTACTGGCGGACCGGAAACAACGATGTGACGTGATACCATCAAATTTGTACTAAAATCATCATACACTCCCAAATTCCAACCAAAACAAGACCAAAGATCGCAGAAGGGGAAACTTAGTCCTACTGCTTCAGATGTTTCGAGAAAATCTTGGGAAGTGGAAGCTATGGCTCATAACAAATTAATGGATTAACAACAAAGGTAAGGTGTGCATGAAGCAAAGCATAGTAACTTCAACATGCCATTTTTCAAAAATTTCAGTTGTGTGGTGTCCTTTTGGTCCAAATAATAATGCTCACAAATTTGAAGATGTTATGGTGGACGGAGAGTCTGCTGTTCGGTCTGGGTAAAGATAGCATATTTCCCATTCCAAAAACAAACAAAGACTAAGGACATGTCTGATAAATTCATGACAAATCCTTCTTAGTCATTATCATTGTCTTCTTAGCCAGGCTCTAAGAGCTGCTCAAGAACTCCAATAGATGGCAACAGCACAATTTACATCTCAATCATTCAGTTGAACGGCACAAATTGCACGATACTATTTGAAAATAGGGAAGATTATGCTCACTCAAGATATTCAGTTTAGCTTTGAAGCCATGTGTCGACAAACTGAAACAAATATTTACAGAAGAATGGCACAAATACATTTTTTTCCACTAAGGGCTCATGCCCGAATTTCATTACTTGACATCAATGAAATTACACAGTCATTACAGCAAAGGTTCCGTAATTCAGGAAAACAATTACATAATTGCATAAACAAAACAATGCAGGAAAAACACTGCTGGTGTGGTGGAGTCATGGCTGCATGACTCCACCCATGAGGGGTTTAAACCCTGACATGCTGGTAGAGTCGTGGGTACAGGACTCCACCCACCAGGGGTATATACACCTATTTATATGTTCTGATTTTAATAGCCCGGAGCCTCATGCTGTCATGCATCCCTAGGTGGTGCAGAGGCGAGAAATTATACTTCATTTTAAAAAGCAAGACAAAGTACATGGCTGTTACTAGGACTTATTCGGATAACGCTTTACGAAATCCGTAGCCATATGATTACCGTATGCATCCCTAGTGCGTGGCTTGTTTTTTGGGTGTGTGGCTTGTTCAGTTGTTCGGATAGGTGAACGAAATCCATTTGGATTAGCAGGGAAATTAGTTCATTTTGCCATCAATCTGAAGAGGATAGCTCTAATTTCTTTATTCCCAAAAAAGCCCTTCAGGGGTTATTCTAACATCAACATAATTACTAGGATTCACAGGTATTTTATAAGAGTATGGAAGGGAATCACATCAGCAAAGAGAAATGGCCCAATTTTACTGTTAGCTTGCCTCTTGTTAACACAGGCTGCACAACCAAAGTCATAGTTACATCTTAGGACTCGGTAAAAATTGCAAGGTTACGCAGTACAAAATATCATTTTGGACTTACAAGTGCCACTGTGGCTATTCGCTCCTACTAAATGGTAGAGTTTTGACATCAAGAAAATTCTTAGAACATGGTACATAGCTATATATAGTAGTCTACTATCAGTAAAAAAAAAAATCACTGAGGCGAAAAGCAGGTATTACCTTCTTTGTTTGTTTATGCCTTTACTTTCAGAAAGTCGCAGATTTTCCAGTCGGGAGATCTGACCGATTGAAGACAAATAATCAACAAAAACAGGGCCTCTCAGTGACTGAGACAGCTTTGGAGGAACAACCTGAGACATGGTTCTGAAAAGATGAACCTGATGCTCCCTGCACAAGGCATTGACAAAAATCACGCAAACTGTCGTTGTGAAGATTACACAGCAAACCAATAGTGAGGCAGAAATCATTAACAACTCAATCAGTAGATCCAGCAAAGTGGTGCAACGATGAAGTGCTACTAGTTTTTCAAGATGTGCCAGGTACCAGATCACTTTACATTTCCAATTGATATAGGCATTACAAATAATAACAGGCAATTATATATTTGCAAAATTGCCAGCATCCTGATAGTGTAACCTTCTATTGGCAGTGCTATTACTATTTATTTAGACCACTAAAATAGGCTGCTCATTTTAACTTTGTATCCACAAAACAAACTAGATTAGAGAATATATACAATAGCAGTGTACACAAGCAACTAATCTACTGGAAGGGAATCACATCGCTTACCTTCTTTTAAAAATACAAGTAGTCGGATTTTTCATATGAGAAACATTAGCAGATCCGCAATTTTTCATTAGTCCTGAACTAATAATTTTTCCAAGAGATGTGGCAGCTGTACTGGCAAACAACAACTCTTGTGACAAGTCAACCGAATCACCATCTATATCTTGGGACTCTCTTGAGAAAATGCACAAAGCATGCTGTGCATAAACAGATCCCATCTGAACATGATTGCTGTACCAGGCAAAGTCATCTGGCTCAGCACAAGGAGTTGAAGATGGATCCAACATATCCTGCAGAGATTTAGAAGTGTTTTTTTTCCACAAAAAAAAAGAAGATTTATAAGTGTTTTGAGTCAATATTGTATTTCAGAGACATGAATGTTTAAGCAAAGCAAAAGATATGCCTGACCTTAGTAAGAGGGTAGCAACAAGAAAGCATAAGATCTAATTCTGATATTAAATCAGACACTCCAGAAGCAAGCTTCAAAGCTCCCGAAACTGATCTATTATGATTAGCCTCATGGGAAAATTCAGGACAGCAACTTCGCAGCCTGTTCCAAGTATCCTGTACTTCTTCAACCTTGCAAGAGTCATTAGATTTTTTACCAGAGAGCAGCCAGAAACTTTCAGCACGACTACATTCGTCCATCAATTGAAACCCAGCTGTTGAACAGCTTGCTTGTTCATTTCTGCCAAAGGATTCCACATAAGCCTCACTTGTCTCGCCAACTACATCTTCCACATCTTTCTGTCGTTCAGCCATTACATTCTTTGCATTATCATTGTCTTCAAATACAGTTCGGAACAAAGTGTATGTACCACTATCATGAAAGGTAGACAAATCATTGGACACAGCCCTTGACAAAAATTCATCATCACTTATGGATGCAGATGTGCCCTCCACAATGAAGGATGACTCAGGCACACATGACACACCCTGTGACATAAATGTATCGCAAACTTGTGAAATGGACCCAGACATGTTGCTTTCAGGTGGGTTTTGGAAAGAATCAGCAATTCCAAAGGTCTCCCTTGATTCAAGGGGAAAAGGAAATTGATGGGAAACGTCTTGACCATGTATAGGCATCTCTGAAGGTTGTGGGAAGAAACCAACTTCATTAACAGTAAATATGTCACATTTTTCAGTATGTACATCAGTTGGATCATCGTCGGACTCTGATAGCAGAAGCAAGCCATGCCTATTTCTTTTTGGTTGTTGATCAGACGGAAGAGGGATATCAGGAAGATCATGAAAATCATCAAGATCATTCTTACATGGTGACATATCATTACGCTCAGCCGCTTGGCCACGCTTCAACTTGGATTTCTTAGCCTTTCTTGTTTTAGCTGCGCTTCTTCGTTTGACCAAAGGTGCTGTTACTTGAAACTGCAGACCTTCAAGATATGATGTCTCCATCTGTTTCTTCTTTTCTTCAGCCACAAGGATAGTTTTGTCAACCTCCATGTATACTGTTTCTGATAATTTAGAAGGGAACTCCCATGGCAGCATTTTTGGTACAGTAGAATGTACTGCATCCAAATCAAGTGAGAAAGGACCACACGGACATTCATTTGACCTCTCTGAAAGTAGAAAATGAATTAGGACAGCAGCAGTGACATGCCCAACACTCTTAGAGTTATCACCTCCAGCATTGAATTGGAGGGGAAGAAAAACCTTCAAGCTAAACTACCAATTAGCTACGCATTATTAAGTGTAAAAAAAACTAGAACAGCTCTTCTCAAAGCACATGTGCAGAGGTGCACGCAATTGTTAGTGCTAAGTGCTAACAGATCACTTAGATCTAACCCCACATATTTTAGTGGAAGAATGGAAAGGGAAGATAATTTCTGTAACATATAGACGGACATTTTTTTTAAAAAAGGAACATATAGATGAAACCTGTGTAAATGAAAATGATAGAAATAAGCTGTAGTAAATTACGAACCTCCTATTCCTAGCTAAAACCTTATAAGATGACTTATGTGCATATCGCTAGGCCTGCAAACGGTTCGGGTCGCCCTATTTACAAAATCGCTCCGCTCCTGGAATATACGGACGGAGCGAAACGGGCTAATCCTAGGGGCAACAGGGTCGCACCGTATCGATCCCAACTGACCCGCGGATCGAACCTTGCACTGTGTGGTCCTCTCCGCCGTGGACACCAGCTAACCTGCAAGTCTACAACGCACGTGTGGTGGATGAGCTCAAAACTCATTTAATTTGCTGCACAAGTACGGTGGCACGTGGGTAGGCAACAGCTAGCTAGGTACCCAAGGGCAGCACGTAGCAAGCGTGAGTACGTGACCACATGAGAGGGTCCGGCAGGGCAGCTGTTCCAACGGTGCGGTTCGACCCACAAACCTGCTTAGGCACAAGAGGAGTGGCAGGTTATGTTTAAGAGCGCTCTGATCCACCCCCTTTGCAGGCCTACATATCACACACGAACTGAAACGGCTAACATATCTACTATATAAGGCCTAAAGCAAGGTCCAATGGGTTACAAACCCTATCAATATATGATTGAGCCCAATACACAAACAAGCCCGCTTACCTTCATGTACCATAGCTTATTGGACACTAGATTAGCCTTATTGAAGGGTCAATATTCGTAGTTTAACAGGGTCACAAACTAATCGCACAAGCAAATACAATGAATATTGCAGAAGCATTTTAAGTTTTAAATCGCTGACAGGTTTACACATGTAAACAACAGGTCAGTACACACATAACCATAAAAAATACTGTTAAAGGTTTCCTGGCAAAGAATCAAACCTGTGAATTGCTGCTTTCCTTGGTACCAAAACTGCAGAAGCATCACCGTCCTCCTAATGTCACCTAAACAAATATCAATTACATGCTTTAACTGAGGAACAGTGACATCTACTCCCTCAGATTTACAGATCTGCAAGTTAGGACAGTAAAATTTCAATAAGTCTGGCAAGCAAAAGCTTTTCTATAGTTTCAGCCAGTAAAAGAAAAAAACTGTTTACCATGGTAACATGTGAAAGTAGCTCTGAGGTCAATGGGTATTTGAAATCCAAAGCTAACTGATCCAAGAGATTAGGCAAAGATGGATCCTTTCCTTCACGAATCAATAATAATGGAACAAATAACAAGTTTTAGTGTACTGCATTGGCTGAAATTACCAAGGCCATCAATAGAAACCTAAACATAAAAGATAAAATGCTCACTGTTGCTAGTCAGTATGATTGGCCATTTTGTCGTCTCTGCCATCTTAAGTATGGTCGAAATAAACCCACGATCCTCATCAAAGACAGTATCCACATCCTCAAATAGGATCAGTGTCTTGTTAAGAACTTGTTTAGGAGCTTCATCACTGACTTTGGAGCATGAAAAGTATCCTACAGGTGATTTCTGTTGATCACAGTCGATCACTACTCCAGTACCACGGGACATCGAATGTTGATATTCAGTCCTATCAGGAGTTCCTGAATCTGGATCCAAGAAATCATCCTTCAGGGGACTGATGACCTCCTCCTGTGACCTGTACAAGAGATTAAAAAAAAAAGAATGGATTCAAAGGTATGTTTGCTTCAACCAGGCAACACTGTGGAGTGTGAGCCAGATGCACAGACAATTAGAAGTTAAGCTACTATTCAGGACATATCTACTTGCCAGAAGAAACTTTGCAGAACTGTAACCAAGCTACATTATCCACATTGTCATTGCCATTTTTTATGTGCCCCAAATTCTTTATAGCATCATTCCTGCTGGCATTTTCCATGCATACCACTGTTTCTACTTTCTATTGCTCATATGCTTATGGATCAATATACTCAGCATTTAAACATTTCTGGAAAGATGTGATTTCAAGATTGGTACAGTAAAGTTTTGTATAATAAGGTGATGAGCTTTCCAGAAAGCAAATGAACATGGATGATTTTCAAACCAGAACAATTCATGGAAGTGTATCTGTAAAACATACAGAATTTCATAACTATACCCACTGAGCTAGAAATTTACAGGTTAGAAAACTAATGACTGACTGGAGCTTGAACTACTAAATTTGTGAAAGAACCACCAGGATAGCAGCTTGATTTTCTGAAATATTGTATTGCTTAATTTGAAACATTTGCATATATACTGCCCAAATTTTGGATGTGTGTTTATGTAGCTACATCCACATGACCTTCAGTGAATTAGTTCAACTTGTTGGGGCTTGAACATAATAGGTACCTGATATTGTATGCCTTGTTCTTTCCCCCCTTCAATTATGCAATATGCATTCTTTAAGAAAATCTCGAATCTTTTCTATATTGTGGTACATCACCATGTTGGGTTCCCAAAATGCCAAGTGATGCACTGATATTCTGAAAGCAATCGTACAATGAAGGCTGCTAACTTAAATGCTTGTGCTATTTACATAAGGAGGAATGTTCAAGTTCAAGCAAAAACAAATGGATTCAGTCAACTCATAGGAAAAGCTAGCACATTCAATTTTGGGTTATTTTCAGTAAATCACTAAATCCATAACTGAGACAATTTATAAAGAATGCAGCACCACCCTTAAATATAGTTTGTTATACATGACAATGAGCCAAGCCTTCTCTGCCCGAGTGGTTAGAGGAGTGTGAGGCACAACTCTAGGTCCCGAGTTCAACTCCCGGTGGGAGTGAAGTTTCAGGCTAGAGGGGGAAAAACCCCTCACCTACTGCCAATTCCCAAAGCACGTGGAAGGTCCCGGCCCGTGCTCACAGGGTTACGACGCCCCCTTGTAAGGGTGGGGTAGGGGTTCGAGGGTTTTCTCGGCCTGCGTGAGAGGTCTTCTTCTTATCGTAATGCTCGTGGGGCGGCTTGCCCCTCACAGGTCTGAGTTTTTTTTATACTTGACAATGAAAGGTAAATCCCAAATGCTAAATATCCTCATAAAAGCAAGAGAATACCAAAATTGAGTGAAATGCACAGGCGTCCTTAAACTTGTCATTAATTTGATCTAGGTCCATGAACTTGAAAACTGCAGATAAGGGTCCAGTCCATAAACTTGTTAAAATGTATCATCTAGGTCCAAAGTGGCAAAAATACACCTATGATTTTGACTTATCAATACGAGATCCCCACATTAGCATGCCAGATCAGCAAACATAGGAGTATTTTGGAAACTTTGGACCTAGCTGATACATTTGACAAGCATTTTCAAAATTCAGGGACCTGGACGACACTCCATGACAAGTTTAAGTACAGACCATGCATTTCACTCATAATGCATAAAAGAAGGTGCAGCTGCAGGCTACAGCATGAACATGATAGAAGGATCGCAAACAGAAAATATGCAAAAACATAGAAGGAACTGACAAACCATTTTTCAAGGCCATGTGATTTAGTTGCTTCCTCAAACTTATGCCTTACGTAAGCTCCATTTCTCATGTCAGATGTATTTACCTGGAATACGCCAAGCTTTAATAAGTAAAATCAAGTATATGAAACAAACTTGCTCCTCTCACAAAGAAATGCTGGTGGAAATACCTCTATTACATTGAATCCTTGTTCTCTGGCACATGCAAAAACTGCAGCTGATTTTCCACACTGGATACAGAACAAAGATATCACGTAGCATAAATGAACACCATATCCAGGTTATGTCCATTCGTAGGTATAACAAGCAAATTAAGACACAGCTAAGTGCTTGCAAATATTAAAAAACAACTTTTGAACAAGTTATAGGAGGTGCACAGCTCCTTATTTGGAGTTCAGTCCAGTCATACAGCAAATCTTTTGTCGAAAGTAAACATACTAACTATTTAACAGTGAAATGCAATGAAAAGTTAAGTATTTCCTAAATTACAAGATGCGGAGCCCTAGCATATCACATTGTGATTTCCAGAAGAAAAAGGTTCATTGGTCCGAAACCCATTTCCTTTCTGGGTGGATAAGATTCGCTACAGACACTGATGCACATTCATTTAAAAAAACTACAAGCATCACAAAATATAAAATACAAAAAGAACTAGCTAAAAGACATTTAGATATAGCGTGTGTTTCAAATGGCAAGTATTCCTGAGTGGCACTCACCCCAACTGGTCCAGTGATTAGAAGCACGTTATCACACTCAGAAGCATTGTCTGAAGAATCTGCATCAGATTCATCTTGATACGAGCTATCGTTTGTGTCCCCGTTAGCAGCTCCAGTCTTGTGGCCTCTTTCATCCCAACCTTTGAGCCATTCAGCTAGAAACTTTACATGTTCACTATTTCCACATACCTGTTTAACCAAGATAGCAGTAGCCAAGACAAAATATAAGCATACTACAAACATTGATTTGTGTTTTCCTTTTCTGTAATAAAGCATGTTGGCTGGAAAGGCTGATGAAATAGATGCAACAATTGAGAAATAGGATGCATAATTGTATATATCACAAGATATCATGCATGAAGGGCGGTACAGCATTATCTAAAAAAATGAAGAGCAGTACAAACACAAATAGCCATGTTACCTGGGCCGCAGTTTCAGGGCGGTACTTGTCGGTCCATAGGTAATAGGCAGGCTCACAGCTGCACTAGAAAATACAATGTTATGTGTAGTTAAAGTTTTGAAGTATAATACAACTAGCTATTTGTCAATTACTTCTATTTGAATTAAATTTGGCTGGCCTGAAGTTTCTGATGAATAGTTATGTGAATTGTGACAAGAAAAGGTGACCGGAGCTTAGGACAAGAACAAGTGTAAGGAAAGAAATCCCTTGTAAATTGCAACTTCATTTGACTGATAATTCATGCATAGTTTGAGGCTAATCTCATATCCCAGTGGATATGCAAAACCCTTATTGGTTGTACATTGACCCTTCAGGCTTCATACTAATTTAAAGAAACAATCTTAGGGCTTAGGGACTGACACCATAGGAGCAAGCATCAACATGGACTAGCTGATGCAATGATAGCATGGACTGTTGGCCAATTGGCATGGTCATTTTTACCAATATTTTTTCCCTCAAATGAGATGAATACACAGGAGAGCTATGCATTATACCAATATTGGTTTAACAAACTTGTTTGGCAGTTCGTTGGCTAATAAGCTTCCAAGAATTAATAATGATCCAGTTTGCTGCGCAAATATTGTCAAATAAACTAGCAGGAAACAGCAATGCATCTAGGAGAAAATATGCATAATGTTGATTACCCATTCTGAGGAAATTCAGGGTGTCCATGCAGATCAAGAAGAGAAGCTTTGCAACTGGCACCAGATACCAACAAGTGGTTGTCCACATTGATCTGGACAGTTTAAATAGTTAAGCATAAGTTTAATCATTGCGTAATTAGAACAATAAACTATGAGAGAACAAAGCAAGCTCTTGAATTCTGCATAAAATAGATGAACAAAGAAATTCTACCACATCCTGAGGACAGCTGTGTTCACTTTGCTTGTCAGAAAAACTAGGGAAAGGGAAAGCCATTCCTGAACTTGTACTTGTACACTCAACAAGAATCGGCTCTGCCAACTGACTGGAATGCCTCTTGCAAGTAGTTTCTATTGTTAGTGGTTTAACCAACCCCTCAAAGAATGACACCGATTTTTGAAGAGACACGGTATCAGTGTCAAGGGAAGACAGATCCGTGATTATCCAATTACTCCAGTGAATCAGCATACTGGCCTACAAAAAAAATATTGCACTTCACTTGACCATGAATCCTGATATACTTTTGGAAAGATATACAAAGCATGCAGATGCTTGGCATACCTCCAATTGGTACGCAACATGAATAGGATAAAATGGTGGATCCTTCTCAAAATCAAAAAATCCATGCGCATCTTCAATATTGATAACATCTTGATCTTGGTTAGCGCATCTGTTCAATTTCCGAGAAGCAAAGAAAGGGTGCAGTTTCTTTCCAGATGATAACCTTCGATTTTCCTGGCAATGAAATAAAAATATACTTTAAAACACATGCAAACACTGTAAACATGAAATTAACTAGAAACAAGTTGCGATTGCAATCAAAAGTGCTTTTTTTTCCAAAAACAACTAGAGTAGCAACTACAACACATATATGGAGATTGAAATGCAATTAAGATAACAAGCTGTTACTGAGGAAAATGAAGAAAAGGAGATACAAAATAGGATTATAGTTTTCTTTCTGCTCATACTTGATTCATAAGGTGGCATTTAAAGTTTAAACAGATGTAAACATAGACTTGTGTTAAGGTGGCCATAGGAAGAAGTAGGAAACTAGGAGTGCCACCAGTTAGTTTGTCAAATAATCATAACTTTTTAAGGGAAATGGACAAACAAGCCAAATGGAAAACAAGCAATACAGCAAGAGGAAAAACATCAGCACAAGAACACAATATATCTCACTAATGCTGGTGGACCGTACCTCTGCAGCCATCTTCGCCTCTGACCTTAGGTCAATTTTCAACGGTGATTTATCTTGATTGGCTAGCACATCAACATTACCATTAGCATGTCCTGCTTTAGAAGGCGTACTCATCAAATCAAGATCAATCAATACTGGTGCTGCTGCTTCAGGCGAACCGGCTTCAGTCTGACTGATATGTAATTGCTGACAGCTACCAGGACCTTTATAGAAAAAATGTATTATTCTACTGTCAAAGTGGATATAAGTGCACAAATTGAGCAGACACGCAATCTGGAATACTTATCAACATCACAATATGTACTGTAAGAGAACAATTACAGCAAGCACTTTACAGTGTACTGAAAGTTGTGGGGGTGTTTAAAAAAACTAACCATCAGGTGACTCCAATGCCTTGCAGCGCTTTCTACTAGCATTAGGCACCTTTGGTGCTGCAACTTGCTTTCTGCCTCTCCTTTGCTTTTTCTGAGGGCTTTCATCTAAAATCCAATGGGACAAACATTCAGAAGTGGAATTTATAGCAGCGTGGTTGTATTTCTTTTCAGACATAAAGTGGCAAATAAGTGAATAACATGCAAAATCTGATGATAAGAATGGTAAAATATTTAGAGACGGCAATAATTCTGCAAATTGGTGACAGGATGACGTACCAACCAAAATGACTTCATCCTTGCTGGCAGGATCCTCGCCAATTTTCTCTCCTTTTGAAGAGGGCTACAAAAAGTTTGGTACAAGTTTATTCGAATGAAAGGATGCATATCTTCTTAAGCTGAACATAAGGTGTAAATACTAACAGGCTGACAGTTTTCCCCATCTACATAGGTATATTTCTATTTGACCAAGTAACAGGACCTTCTACTGAAAAACTGTCTCTCTGTTTTGTTCATTATCCTCTGCTTCTCTGTGTGTTCACCGTGTGGTGATGGTGGGAGAAGACCGGGGGCTTGGCTTTAGGCTGGAGTTTGTTTTTGCGTTGTCTCTTTTGTCTGTGTGAGAAACTTGTAAGCTGGAATCCCCAGCAAATGCTTCGGTCTGTAACAAAACTCTATGTGCTTTCTATAAAAGCAGGGTTAACCCTATGTCAAAAAAAAAAGTTGTGAATGCACGAGTTTAGCATGTTGAATGCTATCCAGGTAGTATATTAGTTTAGGTGGTTGGTTGAAGACATGCATCCTTATCCAGGTTTAAGTGCAGTATTATCGGTCATCAGTAATAAGCAAACGATGTACATAAGCACTACAAATTTGCCATGATTTTCCCCAGACAAACTAGGAAAAACGAACAGCAGAAGAAGCTTATCTATCGACATCCAACTGAACACTGCCGAATTATCCACGAGCACAGTCCAATGCACAGGACGAATCAAAATCGTGTAGGCCACCAGAAGACACAAAACATCAGCTGAAACGGGCAATGTACCTTGCTGCCGGCCTCTGATTTCCGCGGCTTTCTCTTCTTCCTCCCCTTCTCCGGCTCCTCCATAACCTCCTTCTCCGCCGCCGCCGCAGGCGCAGGAGGAACAGCCTCTGCTACCGCTCCAGCTCCGCCATCGCCGCCGCCGCCGCCGCCGCCGCCACCTCCTTCGCCGCCGGCGGCCAGTTTGACCAGCCCCCACGACAGCTTCGACTGCACGCTCCGCCTCGGCCGCTTCCCGTCAGCTGACTGGGGCGAAGGTTTCACCGGAGACGGGGACGGCGCCGGCGCCTCGGGGTCGGCGGATCCGCCCATGGGTACGCGAAATCAAATGGGGGGAATCGCGCTAGGGTTTGGGTTTTTGCAGCTGGGACTGGGAGGAAGGAGTAGTACAGCGGGTGGCGTTGTTGGATCAGCTTCCCGTTTCCCGCGCGGGGGAGTGGGAAGGCGGGTAGTTTGCGCGGGCGCGCGTCATATTGCGCCGGAGGAGGCGGGCGCCGCGACCGAGACGGGGGGAGTTCGGTCCGGGAGGAAAGGGACTCTGGTGAAGGTATCATCACTCTCTCTGTTATTTCGCGGAAAAAAATCAACCCCAAATGTTTCGGATCAGAGAGGGATTGATGGATGAACGGCCCAGGGAGTTACGTTGGATGAAGATGGGCCTACTTTATGGGCCATTACATTTGTAGTATAGCATTACCCTTTGTCTAACGGGTTACTTACCATTAACCAAATCACACCTCTCGTTCGCGTTCAGCCGTTCACTCAGCAACAAAGGGCAACACTTAACAAACTAACATCTTGGATGCATGTGTTACTTTTGCACCTTAGATGCTTGGATGTATGTGTTACTTTTGCATGTAATGCTACTTTTGCAATCATTGGATGAGGCTGCTCTGCCAAGGCCTCATCGCGCCGCACGACAAGAACTCACACGTCCGCAAGCTCACCAAGGGCGTCATCGACGGCAAGGCGCGCCCTGCCGCGCTGGCACCAAGTCGTTCGAGGCTTCGAGCTGTCAAGCAGGCGGTCTTCAAAAATGGCACCAGTTTGGGCTCAACATCTACGACGCCGAGCGGCTCGTCGACGTGCCCGGACAGTTCTTCTCGTACTTCGGCCAGAAGACGCAGCAGAGGCGACGGGCAGGGTGAACCAAGCAAAGGTGTCAATTGAATGTAGCATAATATCATGGCTACTATCATTCCGGTGGCAATTGCCGACAGAACCTAAGACGCAAACACTTCGGAATCGCTTAAGCACACTTGCAAAAGCAGCAAAACCCATTAGACTGCATTTACGGTAAATAAAGAGTTGTTGAGCATTATAAGGTAATGTCAGTTTTGGCTAGTACATTGCATTGTAATCCACATGCTTGGTACATAGTCTATTTTCTTCAGAACTGATGTTGAAAGTCAAGAACTGGAGTTCACAGTGAAACAGTTCTGACGCAGGCGAGAATCATGGACCTTATCCTCTCAGCCATGTGTTCCTGTAGGAGGAGTTGTCACGCCTTGAAGCATCATGTGGTTTGTACTCCATCAAATAGCTGTGCGGCAGCTTAAGGTGCCTCTTGATAGAATCCCTTAATGCCATCACAGCCTGCACGGCAAAAGAACATGAGTGGGTAAAAGTCTGAATGAACATCGTATCTATGGAGCATCAAGTGCTGGTACAAACCTGGTGATCTGATGCGTTCCGGTTCCAAACACTTAGAATATCTTCATTAAAACGGACACTGAGCACAACACCACAAACATCGTCACTATAGTCAAGTTGATCACCTACTAGCACCAGCACCTGGAGATTATAAATGCACGAGGAAACAGAATTATTAAAACCGTCATACAACCGAAATCAGTTTACCCCATAAAAATCTTGTTTGCACCATCAGGCATCAAACTTAAGGCATTGGGAAAATTCTACTAAAATTATGAATGAATGGTTGTGGCTCATGAGACTAAATGGAATCAAAACTCTGCCATGGAACAGTGCACTGTGCGAATGTGGCTTTGATGCTTTGCAGGTATAAAATGAAACAATGAGATAGCACATTATAAGCAAACTTAAGGCATTGGGAAAATTCTACTAAAATTATGAATGAATGGTTGTGGCTCATGAGACTAAATGGAATCAAAACTCTGCCATGGAACAGTGCACTGTGCGAATGTGGCTTTGATGCTTTGCAGGTATAAAATGAAACAATGAGATAGCACATTATAGGCATAAAAATGGTACTAGTGCTACATGCATGGAACAGCAGACTGTGAACTACACAAAATAAGCTTGCTATGCTATTCCAATTAAAACGAATTCATCCAACTACCAACCCTCCCCCTTTGGGAAGTGATTGGTGGGAGTTGCACCACTAAAGTCCCACTCCTCATCCCATTAAAACTCCCATGCCCACCAAACAAACAAAAGAATTTTAATCTCTCACGTCTAAACTCCCTTTACTTCCCATAAATTACCTCCAACCAAACATGCCACTCTGGTAAAGCAATAGTAATGCCTGTATTTTTCATGAGTGAAATGAGTGGTCTCATATTCTGTTCGAAAACATGGAAATAAAAAATCATGCAATGTCTAAAAGTCTAGCGTTCTAGACAACCCCAAGGAATAAGACAAACATACTTGATGACAGACAGAAATTGCACATCTATATACCATGGGTGTGGATATGCAGCAAATAGACCACTGCCTTTAGTCTTTTACTTTTCATTACGAGTGCAAGACAAGGCATAAGAGTGCCTACATCAGGTGGGTTTCACCTCAATCCCATCAAATATTAATCTAATGAACAGAAATGAACCCAAAAAAGGAGGCACTCAATAGATGAAACCACAATCCAGAAGTGACCAGATGTTTCAAAGAATACGAAGCAATATAACCAAAAAGGCCAATTTACTGTTCTATGTTAGTGTCCTCGGTTCTTGGCAAATTGGCGAGAATGCCCCATCTAGTACTATATAATCAGTGGTCAAAACTTCATATGCACTGGAAAAATATCAATGTCAGAAATATCCTTTTAGTAGCCTATGATATGATGCAAAAATAAAATGGTATGTCGTGCTTTAACAACTTTGTTAGTGTGCATGACTGAACCATTGAAACAATAACAGGAACTAGAGGGCAAAATTAAGTAATCTGTTGACAGTTCAATCCATTTAAGCCCTCTAGCTACTATCCACATTTTCCTCTGTTAGAAAATCAATAAAAAGTTAGCAACACAGACAAGATTCACATAATAGTGATCAGGAAACGTGTCTTGCCAAACATGTGAACATCATGGCTATCAATCTAATTCATGTTTTCAGCACCTTGCATTCATTTCGTGCTAGCAATTTCACTAAGTTCGCTCGTCGGAGGCATGAGGAATGACATTCGAATTTCTTTTTCACAAGTTGGCAGGTAAGAAATGAAATCGCAGGCACAAATATACAATTCTGCAGTCAAATCACCAGTATAATCCAAATCAAGGTTCACAGCAAGGAGAATCAGGCAAAATAGATATACATATTGATCATATGAGTTCAAAACAAGCGCAATGAAGAAAAGTGACTCATTAGAACCATGTAAACTCACATGAAAGCTCAACCATAATAACATATTAACATATAGGGAAACAAGCAACCAACAGCAGAGCATTTAGCTTGTAGCTGATATATTTATGTATTAGTTTCAAGTCGTTCAACACTAAAACAGTTGCTTCTTTGCAAAATATTAATGCAACCTGTTCGAGAAAAAAATATTAATGCGACCATGAGGCTTGTTTGGTTTCAGGATATTCATCGTGGGTTCAACTGGCCATCCTACTATTTTAGTGCATGACTCTGCCCCTCTCCTATCTGCATTATGGTCATGAGGAACAGCTACTAGCCCATTCTATTATTACGTAAACCAAAGAGGAGGATTAGGACCCCATAATATACGATGAAAGCATATCACCATGGCATTCCATACGGCCACAATGCCAATCAAAGCATCATGACACAAAAGACGATTGGATGCTACCACATTCTTCATACAGTAGCAAACAGGCCTATGTGACTACATATAGTCCTTGATGAGGAGCTCAGGTAATGGATGCTCAATAGCGGAGTTTAACCTTAGCCAAAATATGATCAACCCTGGTATCAAATAATCTCATGAAAACACATACATACAGTACGGGTTCACTTACCAAATCCTCCCAGAAACGACCTGAAACAGCCTTCTTGAACCTAATTATCCACTTGCCACCATTCTGATTTGCAGGGTCCTGGCCAATAAAAAACATCAACCACTAGCTACACGGACAGACATACAGCACATAGACACAATTACTACAAAAAAACGCCTAGTTTGAATTAATACCTCCCAAAGCGGACGGATGCCATCCTTGAAGAGATGAAGGTCAGTGGGGCTCGGCAGGGAAGAAGGGCGTGCGAGGTGGCAGTAACAAACCCAGAATGATTCGACCTGCAAGCATCCGAAAGCAAACAGCAGTCAGCTGCACTGAAATAAGAAATACCCTACAGCGAGTCAGCAACTAGAACCTTCAGAGACATACAGTGCTGAAGTCGATGATCTTCTTGATGTTGTCCTCGTACGACTGCGACCTCGCCCCAGGCGTCCGGCGCGTGTACCAGAGCACGAGCTTCCGCTGCAGACACAGAGCCACGGGTCACGCCCACTTCTACAATCTCACCTATCAATCTACCGCGCACAAGGGATGCAAAGCCTGCACTAAAATCCCCTTTTTTTTGGAATAGAAAGCTGGGGACGAACGATAGAGTTTATAAAAGGGTGGCTAGGCCGAGTCACGCGATAGATCTAGCGGCGGCGGGTCTTACCCTGAGGGGGTGGAGGCCGGCCTTGAGGTCGCGGTTGCAGCGCTCGGTCTCCTCCGAATCCGCCTCGTCCTCCTCGGCGGTGGCGGCGGGAGAGTCCTCCTTGCGCGCTTGCGGTACCTGCTGCTCCTCCTGCTCGGCCTCCTTCTTCTCCACCGCCGGCTCCATGGCGCGCCCTTCTTCTACGGCGATTTGGTCGGCTGGGTGTAGCAGTGCTGGTCAGAACTCAGAACTCCCCAGCAGAAAGGAAGAGAAGGGTCGGACTTGCTTGAGAGGAATGCGGAAGGGGAAATGTGTTAGGTTTTCGGGCCTTTCAGCTTTTGGCCTTCGTTCGGTTTGAACCGTGTGGTCTTCTTTTGGTTAATCGTGATTCGTGAAGAAAAACAACATTACAGTTTACAAAACAAATGTAAATTGTAATTCGGTTTGTAAATTTACAAACCGAGTAACTAAAAACACATTAAAAATCACAAAAAACGACAAACGAAAAATCAGTACATTATTATACAAAAATCGAAAATTGGTATATTAACTGGAAGTAAGGTATTCTCTCCATATAATGATCTTCCATAAGCAGGTTTTTTTTAGAAAATAAATATCCTGCTGACAAATCAAAACTGTTATTAATATGGGATTTCAAAGTGCCAGAATTCTAATATGTATTGACTCCTAAAACAGGCTCGCGTACAGGTGCTTTGTGGTGAAACTTAAGCTTCAAATGACGTGTAGCAACTTACTATCACTTATCCCTTCTTCTAGCTAAAGTCTATAATAAGCAAATGCAAGTCTATTTTGCAAGAAAAAGACTGCCGCTCTAAGTGCATTAGTTGCTACAGCATAACTTACACGCTTCTGAAAAACGTTCCAAATGCTGGAATTCCAAGACTGATCTCGAAATGCTGCTTTTTCAAAATCTGTACATTTTAAAAAGTGAGTGCCAATACAAATTTCGATATCCTCGAATAACATAAACAAAAAATAAAGAACTAAATTTAAAAGTTTCGATCTGCCTTCGGTTAACAGTAAAATTACGAAAAACACGACTATAGATAACACGAGAATCGTGGCACTATATACGAGAAACTTTAGAAGTTTAGTAGCAGTGCTTCAATCCATAAAAGGAACTAAACACAAAAAAATGGCCCAACAAAAATGACAACTGGATTTATACTTTTCATGTGGCATAATGTTGGGAATAGAACTTTAGAAGTAGCTTATATGAGCACACAATACAACAGTACGTCCGACTCGGTTATCTGATTTGCTTTTTCTACCACACATAATCTCTCAGTTCAAAAAACATGTCATCCTATGAATTTCAAGACAGAATAATAAGAAGATAAAATGACCTCGGTTGCTTCTACTCTTTACTAGCCATATTTGATAACAATTGATTATTGTATGTCCACACATACATGCTAAAATTGAACATAAAGACATGTTCTGTGGGACAAATTTTCAATCCTCAAATGATTTTTTTTTACCGAGGGAATAGAATGGATTTTAAAAATAACTTTTCTTACTCAACCGAAGTTATAACTCACATGTATCGGAATATGGATATTATTATCATGTTCACCCTGTATTTGTTATATTATATTCATATCTGCAGAAAATCAGACATGTCCATACTAGTATCCATTTATCCATTTGAGAGTTCAAAGTGTACTCTCCTTCCTGGTCAGATATGGATATTAACGGGTAAATTTGGATGCACGGTATCGGCTCATTGACGGGTTACATTTTACAACTACATGCTGATTTTCCTTACCGTATTTTATGGTTCATTCATACCGTATTCCAGACCAGATCAACACAGATTTCCATCCCTAATCTCGAGTCCAGCAACTGCCCAAGTCGAATAAAACGTCGTTCGAGGGGTAACCAGAGCACACGTACGATCCTACCACGCCCGCGCAGCAGCCCCACCTATTTTCCCTCACCTCTGGCAAAGCTCTCTCTGCCCGAAACCCCGCATTCACCTCGCCAAACTTTCCCCTCTTCCTCCGCCCGCACTTCCACCGCCGCTCCTCCCAGATGCCCCAGTAGGCTCCAAAAATCCAAAAGCCATCCACGCTCCCATCCACCCCCAGGGCGGCGTCCCGGCTCCATGACGACCCGATCCAACGACGACGGCCACGGCAACGCGGCGTCGTGGTACCCGCAGCGCCGCCCGCACTACGGGTACGGCGGCGGGTCCGCCTCCTTCCGCGGCTGCTGCTGCTGCCTCTTCCTGCTGCTCACCTTCCTGGCGCTCCTCGCCCTCGCCGTCGCGCTCGTCGTCGTGCTCGTGGTGAAGCCCCGCAAGCCGCAGTTCGACCTCAACCAGGTGTCCGTGCAGTACCTCCTCGTGGCCCCGCCGACGTCCGCCGCGGCGACCCCCGCCGGCGTGCCCGGCGCCGCCTACCTCTCCCTCAACATCACGCTGCTCTTCACCGCCGTGAACCCCAACAAGGTGGGCATCCGCTACGGCGCCACGGCGTTCGACGTCATGTACCACGGCGTGCCGCTCGGGGTGGCGGCGGTGCCCGGGTTCGAGCAGCCCGCGCACAGCACCCGCCTGCTCCAGACCCGCGTCATCGTCGACCGCTTCAACGTGCTCCAGGCCGACGCCCAGGATCTCGTCCGCGACGCCGCGATCCGCGACAGCGTCGAGCTCCGCATCACCGGCGACGTCGGCGCCAAGATCCTCGTGCTCGGCTTCTCCTCCCCCAAAGTCCAGGTAGGAATCGACACGCCACCCGCACCCACAGCACCGCACCGCACCCGAAACCAGCTAACCTTGTTCGCTTTCGCCGCAAGCGTGTGATGCGTGAGCTTCGAGCCTCTCTTAAGCTCCGGAACTGACGTGATGTGTGAACCAACCTCAACGTGCAGGTGTCGGTGGATTGCGCGATCGCCATCAGTCCGAGGAGCCAGTCGCTGAAATACAAGCAGTGCGGCGTGGACGGGCTAAGCGTGTAGGCCGCCGCCGCCGTCGCCGTCGCCGGAGCCGGAGCAGCAGCAGCAGCAGCAGCAGAAGCAGAAGCTGTAATCCAACGGGGCATAGATAAATTGGATGGATCTGTGCGTCGATTCTAATCTCCCTAATCTTTGGGTTTTGATTTCCTTACTGTGCGTGGGGGGTAAATTTTGAGCTCTCTTATCGTAGAGGAGGCCGCTGATTCTGTGCATTACCACTGGTTGCAATTAGTAGTATCGGTATTACCACGGTTACACATTCATCGATCGCCATGGCCAAATTGCTTAGGAGCTAAGGGAAGTGGGTGGGTAAAGGTGCAAAGGGCGCGAGGAAGCGAGCAGAATCCCGTCACTTTTGCTGCTCTCCTCCTCATCCTCCGCCTCGTTTGTGATTGTTTCGTTTCGTTTCGGAGTTGGTGGGTCTCCGCTGTCTGCCATGGCCCTAGGTCTGGTTAATCTGGCTCACTTCCGCCCATAGTGGAGCCGGGCATGCGAGGAGTTAGGCAGTAGGCACCTGTTGTGGGTGAGGGTGGTTGGTTTCTCACTTTCATGGTAGTGGTGGGGTCAAACAGTCAAAGGTTAAGGTTTACTGGAAGTTACCACCGCTTGCATCCCTGCATGGTGGAGGGCTGGAGGCGAAACGGAGCGGGAACGTGTAGGAGGTGGAATTGGGTGGACTCCAGAGCATGGTGGAAGACTGGAAGTAGAACCTTGTTCGTTGGCTGTGGCGTGACCTGTGTCGTCTGCAGATAATAAAATGTGAGCTACTGACTTCAAATCTCAGTTCGCACATGGCATGAGGCATGGTGTGTTAATTTTTTCCCTGGTGAATTTACAAGAGATTTGCAGTCACCCGTGTCTTGGTGACTGCAAAGATATTCATGCTGCATGCTGTGCAAAATTTACAAGAGAATTGACCCCATTTATGCTGCATGCTGTGCAAAATTTATTCTGGGCTTAAATTCGCGGAATTCAAATACATTTAAAGGCATTCGCTTGAAACAGTTATGCATTCTCAACTTTTTTTTCAATGGATTGTTATTAGAATGAAATCTCGTCACTTGTTCTGATTCAGATAGATGATCAGTTGCTACCGACACTTTCTTCTTCTTCCTTTTCGCAACTTGCTAGTTGCTGTGGACTTCTCACCAGCTTAGACTTTGGATTGAAAGTTTGAAACTCACACTGCTTGACCAAACCAGCTCAGGTCGATGCGCCCATTTTCTAATCCGTTGATTGCGGTTTGAATGTAACGGGATGTTACGTTTGTGCAAATGCGGCGACATCGTGAATGCATCAGCCATGGTCATTGCTTTGACGTTTTGCATTTTATTTTGGTGCATAGCGACCATCGTTCTTGACCTAACAAGGACTCACGAACGGCTAGCGTAGCCTCGCCGCTTCCCACGTCGCTGGACCTGGACGTGCTACCGTAATCGTTGTCTTGGCCCCGTGGATTTTCTGGCTGCGTTCACTGACTCGCTGGCGCTGCTGCCTGTCCGTTTCGCACTTGGTAGTCGGAGCTTGGAAGTTGGAGCGCGAACAAAACAAGTGTGGAGACTGGAGAATCACGTGGCGCAGTCGTACAGGACGAGGCAGTCACAGAGACATTTCTGGGGAATCGACTGGTGCAACCGTGCAAGAGCTGAAAATTGGCGCGGCGCTTGATGAACATTTTTGGCCGGAAGAGGTTCCTCTGCAGTTGAGTGACTGACATGTGGGCTCCACTGCGGTGGGGCCCACATGTCAGCGACCCGACTGCAGAGGATCTTGTTTCTTTTGGCCTGTTTGGTACTACTAGTCCGTAGGCGTTGCTTTCTGTTTGCTTGCAGAGAATCCAATATTTTCCTGCCCCTGTGCAGAATACTGGGTTAAGCAAAATAAAAAGGGAAAAGTCCGATTTACAACTTTGAACTAGCACACAAGTCTGGTTTTCAACCTTAAACTACAAAACCAGATATAAAAGGCCATCCAACTATCAAAACCGTGCAAGTTTCAACCTTTGAGCGGTTTTGGAGGTGGTTTTCCATTTTGTGAAAATGTTAAAAAAAATGGTTTCATCTAAAAAATCATAACTAATTCATTTTAAATCAGAAAAATATGGAACTAATACCCAAAGTTTTATAAAAATGTCACCTATCTATTGGTGCACTATTTGGAGTTTTTTTAAATATTATATGTTCAAGTTTCTAGTTTTTATTGTTTTTTCTAAAAATACTAGGAATATGAATAATAAGATGCTGATGACTCCAAATAGTTCATCAATAGATAGGTGACATTTTTATAAAACTTTGGGTATAAGTTCCATATTTTTCTGATTTAAAATGAATTAGTTATGATTTTTTAGATGAAACCATTTTTTTAACATTTTCACAAAATGGAAAACCACCTCCAAAACCGCTCAAAGGTTGAAACTTGCACGGTTTTGATAGTTGGATGACCTTTTATGTCTGGTTTTGTAGTTTAAGGTTAAAAACCAGACTTGTGTGCTAGTTCAAGGTTGTAAATCGGACTTTTCCCAAATAAAAACCCTTGAAGCCCCTGCTGTTTTGATCCCCACAAGGCCACAAATCACTTGTAGCTAGAACTAGAACCATGCAAAAAAAAAAAAGGATGAAGTCGAGCGTAGGGAAAACACTAAAAAGAACTGGACATATATTCATGATCGGATTTACAAATCAAACAAAGTTTCTTGCCATTTTGTTGCTACACAAGTGCACCTTGTGCCTTTCTTACTACTACTACTACCACCACCTTTTGCTTAGGCAGTTTCTGCGACGTACCTCTCGAAATACACTGTTTTGTAACAAAAGGCTAGTCATGTACAGCTCATGAGGGGTAACTTTAACAAAGCAAGCACTCTTTTCCGGTATTTCTTCATGCCGGCTACGCAGAAAACCCCGCTGTGGCGCAGTCTGCCCATTTCTCCCATGTTTCCTCCTCTCTGCATCATATCAACACCACTACTAAATTTGCAAAAGCAAAAGTAGTGTATGGTCTAAGAGCAAGTTTAATAATTTAGTCAGTTGCTGGCTGTATGATCTCTTGCGGGAGTAACTCTCAGGCAACTAGTATAATGGTTTAGCCATTCACATTTAAGATATAGCTCATTTCTCTCTCTCGCATAAAGTTTTGGTTCTTGTGCCCAAGCTGGCTGTAAGCTTACAGCCAACCTCTCCTCTCTCTTCTCTTCTCTCCTCCACATCATCATTTAGCCAACTCACAACCCACCATAATACTTGCTCTAAAGATGGTCCCATTGTGGTCACGTTTTAATGAAGTTGCCATGCCAGCAAGGAGTCGTTGCCAGCCAAGCAGACTAGCAGATGACTATCAACAAAGTTCGCACAATTGTTGCTCGTGCTCGGTGACAACAGTGGCAACAACAAGAACGTCGATCGGAATCGTCACATCTACAGAACTCCATCTTCTTTATGCAACTCAATTACCGGTCCGCAAGTAAAATCACCCAACAAGGATCAGTTCAGACTTGAGAACGTACATGAATCCTCGACGTTGCGCGCTCGGCCGAGGCGCCGAGCTCCTTCGCGTCCGCGCCGCACGTCAGCGACAGGACCGAATCCGGTTCTTTTTCCAAACGCGGCGCACGGACACGGTCGATTCTGGAGGAGTGCACGCTGGGGATTGACCAAAGACTCGTCGCGGCGCGCGCACGAGCCTGGAGCCGATCCAATCGATGAAACGTGTAGAATTCAACACTAGTATCTACTTGCATTGGCGCCGTTTTTCCAGAGCTTTAAGTGGTGATAATCCCCATCATATGCAGCTTGTGGCCAATTATTGTGAAGATATTTTCCAGTCTCAAACTGCAAAGGTCTAGCGATCATATGCAGGGGGGTGGGGAAGGGTCATATGCTGAATATGGCTTATTGACGTATGCATTTCGTTCTGAACATCAGCCTCGTGACAAGAAGCCTAAATATGGATTATTTCTGCATATAAATTACAGAAAATTCATGAGCCCTGTTTCCCCACGGCGCGCCACTAACCTTGATATGGGTGCATTTGGTAGGGCTCCGGCTCTAGCTGTGGCAGCTCCGGCTGTGGCTGTGCTGGTGGAGCGGATTCTTTGAGGGAGCTGAATCCGTTTTAGGAAAACGTTTGACAAAACAGCTTCTCCTGGCTGTGTAATGTGGATAAGATGGCGAAATGTTCACAATACCCTTTCCTTTTCTTTTTTATTTCTTATTTTCCTTTTACTTTTTTTCCTTCTCATTTTTTCTCTTTTTTATTTCTTTTCTCCCTCCATTATCTCCACCACCCACCGTCCCACACCTTATCCATTCACCCCACTGGCCTCCTCATCCACCGACCGCTCCTCCACAGCTCGCCGGCCACCACCCCTCCGCCCGCCGTCCGACTCACCTTGGAGCGCCTCCAGCGCCTGGCCGCCAGCACCTCTGTCCCGGACCGCGCCGCCCCTAGCCCCTGCGCCTCCCTGCGCTGGCCCGCGCCGCGCCGCCGCTTCAACCCGGGCCGCCGCCCTCTGCCCCGGACTGCGCCGCACCTCACCGGCGTCCTCTCCCGCGGCGGGAGCTCGATGCGCCAGCCTGGGAGCTCGATCCGGGCCGGCCTGGGAGCTCGATGCAGAGAGAAGACGGCCTCCGGCGGCGGGAGCTCGATGCGCCGGCCTGGGGGCTCGATCCTCGCTGCAGGGCAGGTGCGCCGCCGCGCCGGCCTCCTCCGTCCACCTCCAGCGCGCCGCGCCGCCGCCGGCCATCTCCCCCGTGCGCCGTGCCCCGACCATCTCCCCCATGCGCCGTGCCCCGACGGGCCCCACCGGGGGCAGGCATGGCAAAGGGCGTGCGGAGCGGGGGCGCAGCGGGCGAAGCCACTATTTTTGGCTCCGTGGCTCGCTTTCCGCTCTAGAGAGCGTGATTTTCGGCCGATTCCTGGTCGGAGCTGTTTTCTTGCCGCGTTTGGTAGGGCTCCATCAAAAACAGATTCAGAAGCTGCTCAAGAATCCCTACCAAACGCACCCATAGTGTTCCTTTTCCTACCATAGATGCCTACAATAAAGTTTAGGTCCATTTTAGGAAGAAAGTTCACCACATCTTGGAAACGTTAAAGGGCATCGTTCGGCTTCTTTTATTCGACTTCTTTTACAGTATTTTTTCTCATAACAACTCTGCCGTACAAAATGCTGATGATCTACCGAACTTTGAAATCCCTATAGAAAGAAACAAAATCTTGCATCCCGGTTTAAAATACACATTTAGATCCGCGGGACTAATAATATTTTCGAACATATTTCTGATGGCGTTACATTTTTATCTGAAACTACGTCGAAATCAAAAAGGAAAAACGTGTCTTTCATCGGCAACTCCAACTGTCAAGCGCATGCGCTCACGGCTCATCCCTCCTCTTTGCTCGGCCGGACGCACCGGCGCGTGACCCACACGGCCACACGGCCCACACCCTTGCGATTCCGACTCCGACAGTACAGAAAATCGCCGCGGCCCCGGTCCATCTGCGGCGACCCTTGACTTCCCTCTTCTCCACCCCCTCCACAGAACTCAGCAATCCGCTGATCTCAACTGCTGGTTCCTGGGCAACCCTCCGATCCGGCGACGATGGAAGGAGGCGGCGACGCCTTCGGGTCCTCGACGGCGCCGCTGGCCTGGCACGACTTCCTCGAGCGCATGCGCCAGCCCTCCGCCGCCGAGTTCGTCAAGTCCATCAAGAGGTCAGCTCCAACCCCACTCCCGCTCCCCCTGAATCCCACGGGCGAAACTGGTTTCATGTGCGATTCAGTTCGCGGGTGGTTAGATCCGAGGCGAAGCATATTTCTAGACGGCGCGAATGGGACTGAGGAGTGCGAGGTGGGAGATTATTCAAGCGTAGCGGAAATTCGGGGACGCTTTGAGCAGCATCGTAGGGGATATCGTTGCTGCGCCCTTCGAAATGCCAGCCCAGGTGTTCGAGAGCTTGTATAGGGGGGTTTTGCGCATGGCAACCTAGTTTGATGTCCAAGATGTTTGGCAATGTGAGATAGTTATGCATTAAGGTATATCATGCGTAGAGGAAACTTGCTTGGTTTTAAGGTAGACGGCCACTAGCTTTGAGTATACTGTAGTATCCATGTTGAACTCAAGCTGAGTTTAGTGGCGATTCCAGTTTAGTGTGCTTATTTAATTGGTGATTTTCAGGACAAATCTCTGTTGCATTTATGGCCTGGATTTATCCATAGTACCTGCTAGTCTGCTACAACTACAAAACCAAACTTGAGCTGTGCCATAGCGCCATCATATTTGAGTGCTTCCTCCTACTCTGATCATAAGTACAAGTCCATCTATGTTTGCTCTACTAAGACAAACTTCTTTTAACTCTGAAAGATGCTTCCACCACAAATAATTCTTTCAATTTAAATTTATAGCTTTTGCTAGCCAAAATTTTAAAAGGTTTGACTTAGGAAAGACATAGATGGACTCATATTCGTGATTGGAGGAAGTATGTATTACTAATTGAGCATATGTTACTAGTGACACTAGAATCCCATAGTCGTGAATAAATGCTACCTGAAATATTGGGCATACTTTGATTATTCTATATATTTGCAATAGAGATACCACATTTTTCCTACTAGACTTGTAGATACTTTACATTCATGTAGACATTTTGTTAACTGATTGACATTAACTTAGTTACCTTACCTTTCGTGTCTACAGCTTTATTGTGACATTCTCAAACAGAGCTCCTGATCCAGAGAAAGATAGTGCATCTGTTCAAGAGTTCCTGGAAAACATGGAAGGTGCTTTCAGAGCCCACACTCCTTGGGCTGGCAGTTCAGAGGAAGAACTAGAGAGTGCTGGTGAGGTAATTTCCTTATTCTGCAGTGCTACTACTGCATTTGTATGCGCATAGAGATAGCGTTCAGTATATTTGTTCTTACAGACACCTGACTTACAAATAACGGTGAAAAGACAAGCTAATCCATCTTCAGCTGATCAGCTCTTATATACCACAACAAGCAGACTGAGACTCGTATATGAGCACTGGGAACCTGGCAAAAAGCTGCCAGCTAAAGAGATAGCATTCTACCAAAGCAGAATACCACTCATTCATCAGGGCAAGAACCAAACATGATTTAAAGAATATAGTGACATCGTCTCTGCATTTTGGAACGCGTCAATCTTCATTGCTCATGGGTGGTCTACATCTGTCACTAGCCCACTTCAGGCAGGCTGTCTTGATTGAATGCTTGGTTGTGTCCTGCATAGATTTCCAGGATGATGTTGAGTAGTAACAGCTTTGGTTGCTTTCTATGCCAGTGATGATGTCCTCCATCCCCGGTTTAAAATAAAGTGTTTTCAATCTCATGATTCTCATAATCTCATCTAGAGACGTGTTCATCCTAATTAACTTTGAGTTCCTGCGTCCCCTTGGGACCTACCCATCCTTTTCTTTAGATAGCACTACAAGGATTTGTTGAAGTATTTAAAACAGATTTCCCTGAGAATTGCCTGTTAGTTTCCGCATCCCCTTGGGAGTTGCCCAGCTTTTTCTTTAGATTGCACTTTATTGTGATTTATTGATTGGATTGACAATCTTGGCTTTAAATATTTCCAGGCAACCCCAGGACCAAACAGTTGACTTTGAAGTTGGTTGCATTGTGTCTTCTTGTATTAATGATTTTAATTAATTTCCGTGTGTCATGAATACTAAAGTAGTTTCTCTGCTGAGGTTATGATACTTGGATTTGATTACTATGTAAAGCCATTACTAATTTGTTAATTCTTTCCTTCTGAATATAATGGTATTGGTATCGATCCTTGAGCCATAAAGTTTAAAATAGTCATGCTATTCTATCTTCTTTGATTAAGACTAGCAGTGGTACATGGCAACACGCTACCGCCAGCGCCAAGTACTAACATACTCTACTACCATGCTGTCGTTATATTCATACAAGCAAATGGCATTTTATGCATCTTACACTGATATTTTTAATTCACTATGCTAAAATTTGCTAATACTTTATAATTTTATTTTGCTGTATACTTATTTTCCTTGTACAGTTGTATGCGCTTGAATCCTTTCCCTCTGTAGAATATGACAACATTTGATATTGTTTGCTCTGTACTTTTAGGGACTTGAGAAATATGTTATGACAAAGCTGTACAACCGGGTATTTGCTTCGGTCCCAGAAGATGTGAAGAGTGATGAGGAGCTTTTTGAGAAAATGTCTTTGCTACAGCAGTTTATAAGGCCTGAAAACTTGGATATAAAACCAGAGTATCAGAATGAAACTTCTTGGCTGGTATGGAACTTAAGTTGTCTTGTTATTGTGATTTTTTATATCGCTGGATGTCTTCACCACTTCTGTTACATGGCCATTGTAACATTTCTGCCATTAAATTCCCTGTTGCGGTCAGACACCCTCTCAAGGAGCAGTTTATGACCCTTTTTTTAAATGAACATGAACTCGTGTGATATTCATTCTCAGCAAGTCTACCAATCTTCACATTACAGCCAACAAATGTATTCTGCTGCCTACTAGTTAAGTCATTTGTTTAGATAGACCTTATGACAGCTGTTCATTCTTCACATCAGTGTAATTCATTAATATTCCTTACTTTACTTTTCTTTTTGTTTATTTTATTTTCTTGTTTTTGTTGTACAGCTCGCGCAGAAGGAGCTGCAGAAGATAAATATGTTCAAGGCTCCTCGGGATAAGCTTTCTTGCATCCTAAACTGCTGTAAAGTCATCAATAACTTACTGCTGAATGCTTCTATTGTATCCAATGATAATCCCCCAGGAGCTGATGAATTTCTTCCAGTCCTCATCTATGTTACCATAAAGGTATGGTTAATAGCTTTTGCATATACGGATTCATGGTTGGTGATATTTTGTTATGATGGCTGCCTTCACAAAAGAAGTATATGTTGTCAGCAGTATTGTTTTTATTTTCAGTGCTGTGCTGGATGAAGAAAAATATGCCCCTTTTTCACTTGCATTCACGAACAAAGTTTCAGCATGCCAATTTGACAGTTTAGCAGAATTAGCTTGACTTTAATATATGTTGGTGGTCATACCATATATGATCTTTCTCACATGAGGTGTCCCTTAGTGTGTCCGACTGTTGGTGCACTGTGCAGCCTTGCTTTGCTCCTCACCCCCCTTTCTCTTCAGTCTGTACAGTTGTAGCCAGTGTTATGAACTTAGGATGCAACTGTTTGACAGCAGTAACTTCTAGTTAGAATCTGCTTGAGCTTTGCTTTGAACTTTGAAGGATGATCATACTTTCAATAACAAACCTACTTTGTATTTACAAGGATCTGGAAAAGATTTACCCTCAGGAAAGGAGACCCTGGAGTAACATTCAAGCAACAAAATAATGAAAACTTTTGTGCCAAAATGATCAATAAAGACTTTGGGTTAGATATCTTGTGTAGGTGCCAGTATAGTTTTTAGTCGATTGGAACTGAACCTAGCTAAGTTGGTTGAGGGTGTAGATGTACACCCCATACCATTGAAATATGAGTCCTTGACTCCTTGTCGAGGTGAATTTGGGCGCCTATCTCTTTTTAGCCGTCTAGTTCCTCCTAGGTTGGTCATTTTTTCTCCCTTTTCAGCCAATCAATTCATGCTTAACCAACTGGTGACCTTTATTTATTTGTTACACTTGCCCTTTTGCAGAAGTCTTACTCAGAATTGGGGAACTACTGCAATTATCTTAGAATAGTAAATTCTCAAATGTGATTTTGCTTCTCTTTAATAATTTTGATTCCTTATCTGAACTCTAATGTTAGGTATCAAGTTTCTTTTTTTCTTCTGTAAATAATTTATGCAATTCATTGCACAGTCAGGATTGTCACAGTAACTAAGCACATGCTCTTTGTGCAGGCTAATCCTCCACAGCTGCACTCAAATCTGTTATACATACAGAGGTATAGACGGCAAACACGATTGGTGTCAGAGGCTCAATACTTTTTTACAAATATACTGTCTGCTGAATCTTTCATATGGAACATTGATGGCGAATCACTGTCTATGAATGAGCTAGATTTCCAAAGGAAGATGGATTGGGCAAGGGAGCGCTTGTTGGGATTATCAGCTGACTCAGAAAAGCAGGATAATCAAGCTAATTCTGATGTCCAAGAACAGAGATTGCAAAATCTTAAAGGTAATAGGAGTTCTGATGTCAGCTTATCCTTGAAAGACCCTGTCCAAGGATCTGGACAGGACATGAGAAGGGACAGTGATGTGAGTGTAAGTGGCAAAGCAGTTGAGCGGGTGCAGTCTATTTCTGATTTAGAGAAGAAAGGAGCTACTGAGCTCCTCAATGATGATGACTTGAACAGAAAATTCCAAGAGTATCCTTACCTATTTGCCTGTGCTGGTGATCTGACTATTGCTGACGTCGAAAGCCTTTTGAATTCTTACAAGCAACTAGTAGTTAGGTATGTGGCACTTGCGCAAGGTAAGGGTGTCAGCCCTGAAACCACTCTAGCTCAGAGCGGGCAAACAACATCAGACCTTGCAGTATCTGAGGAGCCTGAAAATGTGAATAGTGTGGTAAATAACAACAAAAACAGTGAAGGGATTAGTAAAACTTTTGATGATGTTACAAATGAAAACCATCATTCAGAAGTAGTTGACACAGATATATCTGAACAACTGACCCAGAAAACTGCTGTTGACTCCAGTGATGATTCAAAGGTATCAAAGGATGAAGTATCGGATCAGCCTGAGAATGCATGACCTGTTTGGTCAATGCCGGGATAAACTGGCGTACATGAGGAAAGTACTCTGAAGTTCATATACGAGAGTCAGAGATGACAATGATCATGAAGCAGAGTGCCCATTTCCTCTGAGCAGCATGCAGCAAGCATCTCTTCAAGCCACAAATGTGCATGTTGGAAGCCTGAATGCTGATATCCAACATTTGTTGGAGATTGATCCATTCTGCTGAAGCTGTTCTTTTCTTAGATCCAAGTGTTTGTTCATTGCATTGTAGGTCTTATCTGTTGTAAGGTTATTTTGTGGTGAACACACATTCTTTATTTCTGTAAACTAATACTTTTGTAACACGAATTTGTTAAGTGAAGCTAGTTTATACCAAAAATTATATTCAAAGGGAACAATGTTAAGGCCAGGAGCTTATGAGCCATGGAGGCATCTTCCCTTGATCCTCCATCCACTACAGTTGTATCGCCTGGGGCTGACCTTCCTTTGGCAGAAAATTGTTGCCATCCTCTTGATGAAATAAATAACTGCATGCTGTTTGATTCAGGTTCACGACGTGCTGTTTCAGTGCTCCGATGGGCACGGAACAAATCCTACAGCACGGCACTTTCACTGACCACTACACACCGAGTGTAAATATATCACAGGACACGGGACGAGGTAAATATCTTGCTAGCTAGTTTACTGTTTCAGTTCTACAAATTTGAATAACAGTGTTCCGAGTCTCTTCCTGTAACCCTATGCAGGTTGATTACGCATTTACGCTGAACTACTACCGCCCGTCAAATAGGTTACAATTTCGTCGGCACAATCACAGGGGATCTACCAGTACCAGGAGAAGGATTGAGAATTCGAGATCTACGAGAGGTCAGTACCGTAATAACAATACTTTTCCGTTTCTGTTGAGCTGTGCAGAACATGCGTACTCCTTCTGTACCCAGAATTGCTGGGTAGTCAAATCAATCACCATTCAATTCAGAAGCCCCAGAACGGACGCGTGTACCTCCTAGTTTGTTTGAACACTTGCCGACATGAACAATCCGATGTTTATCTATCCTAAACAAGGACCTCCTCAACAATTTATTGGCCACAGCGATACACATTAGATTATCTCGAACATTGGAATGTGCTCGGTACCATGTTGTCTTTTCTTTGGCCGGTTGGTCCTGCGTCGTCTCCCCAAAGTTACCGGGTTGATTGAAGCCTCCCCAGGTTGCAGGTAGCACTAATTCTGATGACATCGTGTGTTAGGCATCAGGCAAATGTGTGCGTGACTGAAGTTTTGCCGATCAACAGACCCGTTTAAATCACACCCTCCCTTTCACATTGTACACACAGATTAGACGACATTAAATGAACAGATGGGTGCCATTAATTAACCGCAACACACTTAACCTAAATGTGAAAGGAAGCGAGAGAACGACGGGTGCGCTAGATTCGAGCTAGAGAAAGCATCGGTTCGGTGTGTATTCACCTTTACAACACCAAAAACTATGATGGATCACCAGTACAGGTACAGCACAGCTAGCGTGCAACTGCAAACTTCTTGAACTCGAAGCCTCTCCAGGAGACACAAAGCGCGTCCTTCCGAGCACTTTCCTTAGATTAAGTGATCACGGAACCATGAACCTTATATAATTTAATAAAATGGAGGCAAATCTAGCAAGTATCCAATGCTCTCACTCGCTCAACAATCCACACACGCATACTCACTGTTCAGGACAAAAAATATTTTATATTTTTATCTTATATTGATCTTACAAAAAAACGAAAGAATCTTTGGTAGAAGCTAGGCGTGCATGAACCTAGCTTGCAATGCTGACAGGGAGAAGAAAAAAATCATGAAACTATATGCATGCACTTGCACATGGCTTGCGGTATGATCTCCCAATAGGCTTTAGCAGAAGCTCCACAGCCTCATCACCTCGCCGTCGTCCTCGGGATCCTCCCACGTCGACGAGAACGGGGCGGCGCCGGCGGACACCAGATCCATGAACTTGGGAGAGGCGAACGCGTCCAGGTCCGTCCACAGCTCATCCCCCTCGGCCGGCGAGCCGCCGCTGGCCGCGGCGGGCGACGACGACGTCGCGTGCTCCCGGACGTGATCGGCGCTGCACAGCGTGGACAACGAGGCGGCGGACGTCGGCGTCGTCGCGCCGGCACTGGAGGAAGAGCACCTGTCGTCGACGCTGGCGCTGATGAGGCCCGCGTCGAATGCCGCGGCGGCCGCGGCCGCCGCGCGTTGGACGGACCTCGGTGACATGGCGCCCGACGACGCCGCCGGGTCCGAGTGGCGAGCAGTGTCAACGTGATGGTGCGGGGAGGAGGAGGAGGAGGTCGGCGACGACGACGCGGGGAAGTTGAGGACGGCGTCGGAGCCCTTGAGGCAGAGCAGCGCGGCGTCGTAGGCGCGCGCGGCGGCCTCGGGCGTGGCGTAGGAGCCGAGCCAGATCCGGCGCTTCTGGTTGGGCGCCCTGATCTCAGACACCCACGATCCCCAGCTCCGCATCCGCACCCCCTTGTACGGCCTCGCCGCCGACTTGCCGCCTACGCCGCCGCCCTCCTGCTGCCTGGCCTTGTCGTCCGAGAAGGCAGTCGCCGTGGCGACGCCATTGCTTGTGTTCTTCACCATCACTGCTCGCGGGCGCTTAGATCTTCCTCTGTGCTGTACTGCTGTGCTGTGCCTTCGACGGGGAGGGGGAGCCGGGGAGGGTGTGATGCGTGAGCAAGTGGGCTGGTATTTATAGTGGCGTCGAGCTAGAGTGTGAAAGGGCAAGGCAAAGGCTGTGTACACGCGCAGCAAGCAAATTAAGGGGGCGTCAGCCAGTGGAGAAAGGGTTGTGGCTAGCTAGATTTGGAATACGCGCATGCTGAGGTGTCATGCCACTACTCTTAACCCTCCTTTAACAAAGTACTACATGTACTTCTTGACGCTCCACTTTTCTAGTCTTGGTAGATCGTTCACATGCTGTGTGGTACTGCTAGCTTAACTTCGTGTGGTTGCACTGAGTTCGTTCGTGCTATAGCACGGTAGGCGTAGTAGTGAAAAACAACGTTATTTCAGACATTACCATCACAATCATCATCCTAATTAAGATTATTCAAGATTATTTACTCCCATGGTGGATCGACTAAGGTGCATTTGCACATTTCATTTCGTCCTCAGACTTTAATGAGCCATAAAGAGAGGGAGAAATGGGGGAGTAAAGTCTACAAGACATCCTTAAAATCAAAGATTCTGGAGCTTCGCATTAAGCATCAAGTTCTTAGCTTTAGTTTTGATTTTATTAGCTGATGATGTACCTTAGATTAAGTGTGAATTATATTCATTTTATGTATTGCGAAATTCTTAAGCTTTGTATTTCCCGATACGTAATAAAGAAATCATCAAGCTTGTTATATTCTCCTCGCATTTGTCTTTGATCCTTATTTAAGTTGTATGCGTAAAGAAATGATGAGACCTTGTCGAACATGTGGTACACTTTCGTTTAGACCACAAATTCGAGGGGGAGAATGGAATGTCTCATCAGCACTGAGATGCTCTGAGCCTCCGACTAGTAAAATAAGAGACGTTCTTGATAGCTAAGAAATGAATTAAGAAAATACTCCAAATAATAAGATGCCTTTTGGGTATTTACTCTCGCACTATTTTAATACCCATTAAGAATAAGTATAAGTTCAAGGGTGTTGTTTTAATGCGAGATAAGATTGTCTTGATATCATTAGAATTGGAGTGCTACTCCATAATTACCAATTGTCTCAAATAAGAGTGATTTTATTCCATATTCTGGCCACCGCTGGGTACAGGATAATTTTCACAGGTTTTGTTGCTCTAGTTCATATTCTGGCCAACGCTGTTGTGGACTAGTTCAATAGAACTAGAGATGGTTGAAGTATGGTTTGTGTTCACCTTTCTGGCCAACGCTGTTTGATGAGCATTTAATCATAACCTTGCTACTCTGGTTCATTTTCTGGCCAACGCTGTTGTGAGTTAGGTTAGCAAGGGAAGTTCTTCTATGGTATCTAAGAAAGAAACTAAGTGTCGTGTCAAACATAAAGAAATTAAATAGCTACCATTATAAGTTATTCAATTAACTTTAAGGGCCGACACACCTTAATGCTTTTAGCCACTTCATTAAGGTTCTTGACATAAGATAGTTCTCTTCCTAGAGAGAGCAAAGATTAATGGGAGCTCACATAGGAGGAAACAAAATCTTAATGAGATATAGGGTGAGTTTTCTCTATATTAATGATTTAAGATAATATATATATGATTTATCATATATTTAGTTTGTGCCATTAGTATACCTCCATTTTATGCATAATTTTTGTTGAGGATTTTCTTTAGTTGTCTAACCGCAACAGAAATGTATGAAACTTAGCGATAAGCTAAATTTTGGGCACAATAGTAAGAACCTCAATTAATTTAATATTTGTAAAGAAGAGGTTATAAAGGGGTATGTGAACTTTAACATAAGTTTTAATAGTAATTTTCTAATGGAGTCAAGACAGTAGGTCATAATGGGTCTACATACTCAAAGAGTGATTCCAAAAGAAACTGAGATGCTAAGTTCATAACTCATGATAAGTTTGTAAGTATCATGGGCAACCATGATTATTTGTAAGGTTAAGGTGGAAAATTTATTATCTTGATACTCTAGGTGAATGTTTTCTCCATAAGCTAATTGAAAATAAGTATGCATTCCAAGAAAGGGGAAAAGTATTCATCACATGATTAGAAGCATCTTAGTGAAACTCTCCCAAGATCTGGGGGAGCATGACACTGAGATGGGACCAAAGTGAGTATTAAGATTATCACTAAAGGGCAAAAGTTTAGATAATTGTCGAAGTGATAAATGGTGAATGCATATTCAGCCATGCCTGATTTGATTTGATAATCAAATTTTGTAAAGAGTATAAAATTAAGATTAAGGTAAAAGGAAGACGTTCCTGAAACTGTATGCTAAGATCTATGCTGAGTAATTGACTTAGCATCACAAGCTGGAATGCTTGACAAAACCGATGAGTCTCAATCCAGGAGAGGTCCACTGGAAAAAGGTGCTAAAAGTTTTAATGCACCATGACAACATGCTTATTTAGTTAAGAATTATTCAGATGAGATTTGTAAGAGTGTATGGATATAAAAGTGCACAATTAGATTATATCCTTCACTCTTGCATTTATGAGCGATTCTGCAGAAAGCTCTAAAACCAAGTTAGCTCAACAAGGCTAATTTTGTATGTGGCATGTTTTAACACAGGCAAGCATAAGAAATAAGTTCCGGTATTATTGTTATTATTAAGTTAACATTGATTGAAATCAATGTCACTGTATTTAATTACATTATTCCTTCAAAGTAATGACATATAATCGATGGTGTCAAGCCCATTGAAAATAAGTTATGTTGTGAATGAAGGATCCCAGGATCAAAGTCATATTAAGGCTTTAAGGAAAATGCTAGCAACATGACTAATTGAGGATTTAACATCTATCCTATTTTCCGCGAAATTAGTTTGGATTAGTGGTAAATCTGAAATATGATTCTGGATGAGGCCGAATAAATAAACTTCCAAATAATCTAATAAGTGTTCTATCAAGATGCTATAGTGAACTTTAGTTAATGGTGTCCCGGTATGTCTGTAATGTCTGCCGATGACGCATTCGCTAGGTCTTGCTGTAGCATGACACTTAGGCTTAATTAATCTTAACCAGGATCACTAGTCAAAAGTAGATCACGCCTAGTACTTAAATTAATGCGGAATAGATTAGAGTGGATCTTATACCGGCAGTGGAGGTGTCCATCTCGCCGGTCTAACTCGGTGTAGAGGTGGTGAAGTCGATGACGCCAGTTGGTGAAGTTCAGGGGTGTCTCATTTGTGGCGGTGGCCTTCTGGTCGACGGCGGTGACGCCCTGCAGGAGGAACTCGTGCATCCGAACCTTCCAGCGCCCTGAATGACCGGTAGCGAGGGTTTCGGTGGAAACCCTGTAGATAGACGGATTAAGGTCGCCCAGGGGGGCTTCCTCTCTTATATAATGGCGCTGTAGGCAAGGGGCCGAGCCCAATGGGCTTAGTGTTTGCCTCCCGATCAACAGCAAACGGGCTGAGGCACGGGAGAGGCTTCTCCCGTGCGGTTTGGCTGACTTGAGGTCAACCAACGTGCTTTACAAGGTTGTGTCAAAATGTTTGGTCAATAGGCTGCGGCCATTATTGGGTGAGCTAATCGCCCCAAACCAGAGCGCTTTCGTCCCAGGGCGCATGATTACCGACAATGCGCTGATCGCCTTTGAGTGCATACATGCAATTCAGCAGGGTGTCTCGGAACGGAATAACTTCTGTGCGTACAAATTGGATTTGTCAAAAGCGTATGACAGAGTGGATTGGTCTTATTTGGAGAAGGTGTTAGTGAGGCTGGGCTTTCAGAGTGTTTGGGTGCGGTGGATCATGTGCTGTGTCTCCACTGTCCGCTATTCGGTTCGCCTCAATGGGGTTCTACTGGAGCCCTTCCATCCATCTCGCGGTCTACGCCAGGGTGATCCTTTGTCGCCATATTTGTTCTTGTTTGTGGCTGAGGCTCTTTCTTCTGCTTTGCACAAAGAAGTACAGGATAACGTGATTGAGGAGCTAAAGATTTCTCGGCATGCCCCTGGAGTCTCGCACCTCCTCTTTGCGGATGATGCATTGGTGTTCTTTAAAGCTAGCACTGATCAAGCTGGGAAGATCAAATCCCTCCTTAACCGTTTTGAGAAGGGCACGGGACAGCAGCTAAGCCCAGCAAAATGCTCGTTACTCACCCGTGAAAGCCTGGACGATCAAAGAAAGGAGGAGATCAGAGAGTTACTTGGGGTGGAGAGAGTGGATTTTGAACCCAAATATCTGGGCCTCTCAACGCCGGAAGGACGAATGAAGAAAGATCGCTTCCAACCATTACGGGAGCGCCTAGGCAAGAGGATGGCAGCGTGGATGGAGAAGCACTTGTCTGCGGCTGCAAAAGAAGTACTCATCAAGGCGGTCGCTCAAGCAATCCCAACTTACACAATGAGTATCTTCCACTTATCAGCAACTTTCTGTGAGGAGCTGACAAGGGGAATGCGAAGCTATTGGTGGGGAGCGCAGGAAGGAGAAAGGAAAACTCATTGGATTGCCTGGGATAAATTCACGAGGAGTAAAGCTCGTGGTGGCTTGGGTTTTAGGGATCTCCAGGTGTTTAATCAGGCCCTACTAGCTAAACAAGTCTGGCGGCTAATTGTCTTCCCCGACAGCCTCTGCGCGCGCCTACTAAAGGCTAAGTACTACCCAAATGGAGACCTCCTGGACACGGCTTCCCCGTCCCAGACCTCTCCAACGTGGAAAGCACTGCTGCACGGTCTAGAGCTTTTGAAGAAAGGTGCTATTTGGCGAGTGGCAGACGGCTCCAAAATCAAAATTTGGCGACACCAATGGATACCTAGAGGATGGTCACTGCGACCATCTAGAAGTAAGAGACCGTGCAGACTCAAATGGGTAGCACAGCTGATTGATTCGAGAACAAAGGAGTGGGATGAGGAGACGCTGAATCGTTTCTTCTTTGAGCATGATGTTGCCGAGATCGTTAAAATCAAGATCCCAAGGATTTTGGAGGGAGACTTTGTAGCTTGGCACTATGAGAAGTCTGGATGCTTTTCAGTTCGGAGTGCTTACCGCCTGGGCATTAATCTCCGTGATCAAGGGGCGACCGCAGGCTCAAGCCAAAGAACAGATGGGGAACGTCCAATATGGAAGAAGTTCTGGAGTCTGCCTGTTCCACAAAAGGTGAAGGTATTCGCATGGCGAGTTGTCCATAATGGCCTTGCAACACAAGCTAATAAAGTGTCTCGCAAGATGGAAGTGCTGAAAACATGTGTTTTGTGTGGTGGGATGGAAGATGTATACCACGCAATTATCAATTGCCCGCATGCAAGCAGCCTGAGGCAAGCTATGAGGGACTTTTGGGCCCTCCTGGGGGAACAAGAGCTCAGTTATTCAGGCCATGAATGGCTCCTCCGGATAATTGATAAGGTGGATACAGAGATGGCGAGCAAGCTAGTTCTCCTCTTTTGGAGAGCTTGGTTCGTTCGAAACGAGCTAACTCATTCAGACCGGAAGCTGTCAATAGTGTCATCGGTGGGCTTCCTCAAGAATTACTGGGAATCACTGTGCTCCGTCCGACAACAGCCAGTGACAGACAAGAAAGGAAAGAAGCCGATCTATCCTGACATAGCAGCGGCTGCCATTTCGAGCAGTACAAAGCAAAAATGGGAGCCACCGGATGAAGGGAAGATCAAGATAAATGTAGATGGTGCTTTTGGTGAGAATGGGGACGCTGGCTTTGGAGTAATCATCAGGAACGACTGTGGGGCTGTCATCCTGTCGGCTTGGGGTGTCATTCAGGATGCTGCTAGCGCAGAAGAGACTGAGTTCATTGCTTGCAGAGAAGGTGTGAAGCTTGCGGCAAGATGGTCACCCAAGCCGGCCATCGTTGAATCAGACTGCTTGACGACAGTAAATTACTTGCAATCGCCAAGCACCCAGAGGTCCCTGTCGGCTTTCATCATAGCTGAGACGCTGCAAGTAGCTGAGGGCCTGCCTTCGATTAGGTTCCAACATGTAGGGAGAGAGAAGAACATAGTCGCTCATGAACTAGCACAACTAGCTAGAAGGTTGTCTCATAGTGCAGTATGGAATAACCGTGTGCCGGTGTGTGTAGAGCAAATAGTTGCTCAAGATTGTAATTCCTGTTTTGAGTAATCAATAAAGAGCTCTCCTTACACGCAAAAAAAAAAAAATCTAAACATTGGTCCTCATTATAATGAGAAAACTCCCATTTATTTTTTGTGAATTTATTTAGCTCGTACGGGATTGTTATTTTCGATATTGTTAGACATTCTTCCAAATAAATTTGAATATATCACTGATATATAAGTTTAGACAAAAGTATGTATGTATGTATGTATGTATGTATGTATGTATGTGTTTTAACCGGAGGAAGTATGTTTGTTACTGGCGTAATAGATTGAGATAATCTTGTTTGGTGGGACCTAATATCGTAATTGTGCAGTTTGTATAAGTGTTTGTTCGTAGAAAAGGAGGTCCAAACAAATTTCTAATAGTCTTTTCGGCAAATGAAATTAATTTTAAATAATTATTATACAACCATTATTGATCCTCACGTACTAGAAGGTTGTTGTGAAATTAAACGCATGAATGTCTTCACTTGTATCCTAGATCAAAAGGAAAACAGCTATACCAAAGAAAAAGGTAAAACAACACAAGAAATAAGCAAAAATTAACAGCGCATCGCTGCACAGTACAACACAACATAACCGCAAACGTAAAACTAAACCCTTTAGCGTGATTTGCTTGTGCCGACTTTACTCGAGAAGCTACGTACTCCGTAGTACCTAGAGACATTGCATATAGGAGGGAAACGGAGCAAAGCCTGATGGAGTTTCGGGAATATTACGGCGTGGGAAAGAAAAAAAGAAATTGGAAAACCATCACATGCACGCACTGCCAACTTCCCTGATGCTGTCGGAGACCAATAATAATAAAGTCGTATTGGAAATCATAAAACTAGATCGGTTAGCTGCCAGAGAAATTAAAGCAAAAATACAAAAGCCATATAGTAAAGCTTTTATTCATTTCCTCTTTTCTTCTTTCTGAAAAAGCTTATCGTACGCATCTTATGAGTACCATGTATTATTCCAAGATCTGCAGCATAAAAACTAATGTCGTTTAAGGTCTCTAACTGGACTAGTCTGTAAATAAACTCGTTTATGGCCACGAACGGACTTACGGACCCACGATCATGATTTCTCAGAGGACACATCAGTACACCATTTGTCTACAACTGTACAAGCTAGCACCACTCCCAGATCAATCGTCATATCCAAGCAAGTTCAGATAGCCCCGCAACGAGAAAAATGTACATGTGGGCCCTCATATGTATAAGGCTGACAATTGACACCAACGCGATAGACGGGGCAAGCGATTTAGGGAAAGTTTTGCTCCCCACGGCTAGTGATCAGGTGATCATAATTCGCGTGCGTATATCTCCCGAGTCCCGATGGACCCGCCCGGGAGAGCTAGGGCACAGTGGCAGTTCTCCATTTCCATGAGCTCATGATGATCATGTGGGCATTAGGTATTAGCGTCGATGATCGGTGATCCACGGTGGGTAATAATGCCAAAACCAGATGCTGCACGACCACCACGGCAAACGTGGGGCAGCCATCCCAAATACCATTTGCCAACTCCGCTGCGCACCCGTGATCCTGATGATACGAAAGGAATGCAAAGATTTGTTCGTTCTCCGATCCGGTTATTATTATTCTTCACTCGGCCTAAAAACTCGTCTAGAATAATTAATCTGGATTTTCGTTCAAAAAATTAATCTGGATTTTAAAATAAGAAAAGTAAAAAAAAATGATACAAGCGAGGGAGTAACTCTGAATTATATTTGGTGCCAAATAACTTGCATCTCTGATATGGAATTTGGGTGATGGATCTGCATGCAGCTCACATTTTTTCGAGGATCGACTCGCTACGATGGTTGCGTCAGCGTGACACGCCCGTGCGCGATCAGTGGGCGGCACTCGATTTGCACCCGACCACTCATCATTATTGCAAGACACAAGACAGAGACCGAGCCACGGGAAACGTACACCTGTGTAGGGGCTCAGCTCATCTGAATTCCTCTCACTGCAATACTGCTGCATGCGCGCGTCGTGGAGGGGAAAAAAGATTAAAGGAAGGGAGATAAAATATCGATCGGAGAAGAAGGCATAAATACAGCTACATAGCTAGCTAGCTGGGCACTTTACCTCACGTTGGCACATGGGACGGAGCGTGCGCCTGCACGGGCGCCTTCCGCGCCATGCCTTGGAACGAAAGGAAGCGGCCGCTGTTGCCTCGCTAGCCGCTGCAGTGCAGGAGCAGGACCGGGTTGAGTTCATCGATCTCTTCCGTGCCTGCTTTTGCCTTTCCCCGTCCAAAGGAAGCCCGGCCGCTCCAGAGAAAGCAAGCGCTCGCCAATCTCTGCCACTGCTAGCCAGTGTGCTCCAGTGTGCTCCGGTGTCATGCATATGGCTGCTGCAGCCTGAAAGAAAGCACACTGGCACAGCCTGCTACAAGCTCTACCAGGAGAAGTGCCTCGCAAGCTGGTGGGTTCGTTCTGACGGGCCAGATGCCGTGTATTATGCCCCTACTTGATGAGGATATGATATTATGATATGGTTAATCATGAACACAGTGGTGCTGTGAAAGTGTAAATGCAGACACAGATATACAGCTCACTTAAAAGGGGCCCGTTTAGTTCACGAACTGAAAATTTTGGGTCCTCTTTCAAGATCTATTAGGTGTATTAAACGTAGACTATTTACAAAACTAATTACATGAATGGACTGGAAATTGCGAGACGAATCCATTAAGTCTAATTAATCCGTCATTAGAGATTGTTTACTGTAGCATGACGTTGTCTAATCATAACATAATTAGGCTCGTTAGATTCGTCTCGAAAATTAGGGTAGGGGTCGTGGAATGGGTTTTGTCATTAATCTACATTTAATACTCCGAATTAGTGGAAAGAAGATTGATGTGACGGGTTGTTGGTGAAAATTTTGGGAAGTAAACAGGCCCTTAGTTGGCCGAAGAAACTAGTCGAAAATATCACATCGAATTTGTCAATACTAATTAGGAGAACTAAATCTTACTATTACTAATTGGAGGCTCCTCTTGAGGCCTCCATGTGAAGCCGCCTAGGATCTAAGGTGGACAGTCTAGAAAAAAAAAGAAAAACTAAAGAAGCCTCCACGTGAAGCCACCTAGGATCCTAGATAGACACTTAAAAAAGAGGATAAAATTACCCACCTATGTCATTATAAATAATTAATAGTTAACTAAAATAACCCCTATATCTATGTCAAAATTACCTATCTTTGCTTTTTATAAAACTAATATAAATGAACTCTCTAAACTATCCATTTTTGTATTATAAAAAAATATGATGTCCGTCCACCTATAATCTTCATATTGAATCTCCAAATCTCAAAACATGCTCAATACACATGACTTTCTTAAACCCTAGCGGCCTTTAGATAGCATTAAAGTAGCCTCGCAACCCATAGAATGTGATCACATGGCTGCCACAGGCCGAGGGGATCCCGGGGCACAAGCAGCCGACGGAGCAGGCCGCAAGCGAGGGTGCTGTCCATGGCATAAGCAGCAGGAGTATGATCGAGAAGAGGGTAGCGAGCTGTTATGTTTGAGAAAGCATGCATGCCGATTGATGGAGAATAGTACACGATCGAGGGCTGTATTCCTACAATTTTTTCGCTGGTTGCCAGATAAAACTAATTTGACTAACACTAAAATATCAAGTTTTAATGACCTACAATGATAGACCTTGTCGGGCATAGGTGGTGGAAAGGGGTTAAGATCTCAAAACAAATTAGAATAGATGTTTAGATTGATGAGCTCTTGATTTTAGGATTACAATGAGTTGATGACATGTGAGTAGTAATATATATTCGCTAGCCGCTGCAAATTAAAGGTCTTACTGTCTCTTTGTATATATGTAACTCAACTAATTCTGGCTCATCTCTTTTGACATTTTTACTTAAATTGCATGGAACAAGAAATATTAGTACAAATAATTTTGCATATTGTCGGGGTTCTCTACCGCCGAGTAGTAAATTTGTATCGGATCGTGTGTCCGACCCGGATGGTTAGCGCGAGAGACACTGGGATTTAGACTGGTTCGGGCCTCCGAGGAGTAACACCCTACGTCCAGTATCGAGCTGCCGTGTTCTTGCGCTAGGGAAGTTTGTAGTAGGGGTTACAAATTGGTCGGGAGAGGGTATCGAGCCCAAGTCCCTGGGGTGTGAGTGTGTTCGGTTCGTCAGCCCTTGTGACGGTTGCCCTCCTCTCCCTTTTATAGACGCAAGGGCGAGGGGCAAAAGGGGAATACAAGTAAATGCTACAGTGTCGTAGAACCGGGAGGTCTTTTCGTGCGTTGATGTTTGCCAGGAGGCATTGAAGGAGAGCTGAGCTGTTGTGGGGCTCGGGGCCGCCGCGTGTCCAGTTGGCGCTGTTCATTCCGAGTACTTGGCGCTTCCTCCGAGTTCTTCCGTGATGACTCAACCTACCTGCGCGTGAGCTGAGCCCGCCACGTTAGGGCCTAAATGTAGGTAGGCACTAAGTATAGAGGGTACTTGACGAGGGCCTGGATTAGGGCCCCTTAGGCGGCGAGATAATCACTCTCGAGGTGGAGTCATCTGACACCATTGACAATGTGAAGGCCAAGATTCAGCATAAAGAGGACTGCAGACCCACATCAAGACCTTCACTGGCAAGACGTCTTGCCTCCGACCAGTGGGAGGCTTCTCCGACGAGTCTCCAACTGGGGGGTGGCTTCTCCGACAAGTCTCCGCCTCACACGAGGAGTCTCTGCCTCGCACGACAAGTCTCCGCCTCGCACGAGGAGTCTCCGCCTCGCACGATAAGTCTCCGCCCTGCACGAGGAGTCTCCGCCTCGCACGACAAGTCTCCGCCCTGCACGAGGAGTCTCCGCCTCGCCTCCGACAACCTACTCGTTCGCACGAGTAGTTTCTGTCTCCGACCAAGGCGAGGCTCGCACACGAAGGTTGGAGCGGGGGAACCGAGGCCCACACAAACGTGGCTCCACCCCGACGCCCGGGCTCCCCCGCTACGACGCGTGGGGCGCAAGTTCCCCACGCCATGCAAACGCACCAGCTGGCGGCACGCGCGGGCGACCGGCTCTGACAAGGGCCGTAATGCGGCACTGTTCGGCCGCGCGACCCCCGACGCGCTGTCCCGTCCGACCCTGTGGCACACCAACTCTGTTAGAAGCACTCGAGTGCCCTCTATAATTAACGCCTACCTACATTTAGGCCCTAACGTGGCGGGCTCAGCCCGCGTACAGGCAGGTTGAGTCACCACGGAAGAGCTCGGAGGGAGCGCCAAGTACTCAGAATGAATAGCGCTAGCCGGACACGCGGCAGCTCCAAACTCCACAACAGCTCAGCACCCCTTCGATGCACCTTGGCGAACATCAACACCCGAAAAGACCTCCCAAGTTCTACAACGCTGTAGCTCTTTTTTCTTTCCCCCTTTTGCCCCTCACCCTTGCGTCTATAAAAGGGAGAGGAGGGCAACCGTTACAAGGGCTGACGAACCGAACACTCACACCCCAGGGACTTGGGCTCGACACCCTCTCCCGACCAGTTTGTAACCCCTACTACAAACATCCCTAGCGCAAGAACACGACAGCTCGATACTGGACGTAGGGTGTTACTCCTCGGAGGCCCGAACCAGTTTAAATCCCAGTGTCTCTCGCGGTAACCATCCGGGTCGGACACACGATCCGATACAAATTTACTGCTCGGCGGTTGAGAACCCCGACAGTTGGCGAGCCAGGTAGGGACACATCGTGTCTCGCCGAACTTCACCAACGATCCGGATGGAGGGCCGCGGGGTTTCGTTGACTCCCAGGGCCACCATGCTTTTCGGCTCCCTCGGCTTCGTCTACACCGGACCGGCGGAGTCCGTTGTCGGGCGCACCTTCGCCCGACTTGCTCACCCCAACGCCTTGACGACGGTGGCGGGGCGCGCAGCGTTCGTCCGAGGCTTCTCGGGCGAGACGATCATAGCCATGTTGGGGCCGAACCCAACACAGGAGCGTTTTAGGCTCGCCGCCTACTACCTCACCGACCTTGCCTTCTAGGCCAGCGGGGCCGAGCCGCTGGCCTGGGGCGAGTTCATGGAGCGGTACACCGCTATGTACCCCCATGGACAGCAGGGCCTCCCGGACGACCCGGTGACGGCCTACGTGGACGCGCTGCGAGCGTCCTACGCCGTCCCGGGCTCCGCGACAGTCCGACAGGCACCACCAGCACCCGCGCACGATTTCACGCGCGAGTGCTTCGTCTGCGTGGCGTCGAGCTCAACCAGCTCCACGGACGCGGAACCAACACCGCGCTGCCGCGCCACAGACGCCCAGCACCGGGCGCGCCTCGACGAGCTCGCCGAGGCCAAACGTCAGCTCGACGAGGAGCTGGCCAACCTTCACCAGGAACTCGGGGAGGACCGCGGGCCACACAACCCGCAACCAGCCCCGCAGCCAGTCCCGGTGCGGGAACAACGACGTGAACGAAACGGTGAGCGGCAGGAGCGCCGCCCAGCCGCCGAGCTGTCCAGAGCCCGCGCCCCGACACCACCGGCTCATGGACACGCGCGCGACAACAACCGATGCGCTAACGAGGGCGCCAACATCGACGGCGACGCCCCGCCGCTCTTCAGGCGAGCGTCGTAGAACTTGGCCGCTGCTGCCATGCTGCTGCGCGGCTGCCCCGCGGCGGCCACCCCCGAGGAGAGGCGGGTGCGACAGCAGCTTAAAGCCCTCCTCGAGACGGCGGCAGCATAGCAGGCGGAGAGTTCCGCGTCACGCCAGCGGTCGGCGTGGGACGGGAGAGCAGCACCTTCCGCACATCGCTAGAACCCATCCCCCTCGCGGCACCAGAGTCACGGAGAGGAAGCCGGTGGGTCGGCGGTCAAGCAACGTCTCGGACCCAACCGCGACGCCCGGGACACCATCGAGGCTCGCCGTCGAGCCGCTAGCGTCGACAACTACGACTACGGCGATGACCGCGACCACCACGACGAGCGCCGCCCGTGCCGACAGGACGATCGGAGGCGTGGGGGGCGCTACGATAGCGATGACGACCACGATCGCAGTTGGTCGCCAGACCAGAGGGGCCTGCGTGCTTTCGGGCAGAAGGTGCGGGATGCGAAGTTCCCCTCGCGCTTCTGAGCTCCGACAAACATCCCTAGGTACGACGGGGAGACCAACCCGAGCGTGTGGTTGGAGGACTACCGACTCGCGTGTCACGCGGGTGGAGCAACAGACGACCTCTTCATCATCAAGAACCTGCCGCTCTACCTCGGCGACTCCGCGCGAACATGGCTCGAGCACCTGTCTCGCGGCAGGATCAACAACTGGACGGAGTTACGCCGAACTTTCGTCGGCAACTTTCAGGGCACATATTTCCGCTCCAGCAAGCAATGGGAGGTGCGCAACTGCAAGCAGAAACCGGGGGAGAGCCTGCGCGATTACATCCGGCGCTTCTCCAAGCGCTGCACCGAGCTCCCTGGTGCGATCGACAACGACGCCATCTCGGCGTTCCAGAACGGCACGACCTGCACCACCCTCATCCACCGACTAGGGCGCCGGACTCCCCGAACTACTCGGGAACTCCTCGACATCGCGACCAACCACGCGGACGGCGAGGAGGCGGTCTCGGCAACCCTCAATACCCCTCAGGGCAAGGGGAAACAGGTTGTGGACGACGGCGAGGGCCCGTCGTCGCGCTTCAAAAAGAAGAAGAAGAGCGACAAGCATCGCCGTGACGACAACCTAGTCGCGGCGGTCGAGCGCAAGGCCACGCGCCCCAAGAGCAACCCGTCCAAGGCCGGTCCCCCGAAGGACCACTTCGAGAAGCTCCTGGAAGCACCGTGCACCCACCATGAGGTGCCTGTCAAGCACGCGCTCAAGGACTGCCGTCTAATGAAGAACTACGTCAACAGTATGCTCAAGCCAAAGGCGGCAGATCCACAGAAGAAGGCTGCGCCCCTCCCCGACAACGACGACGACGCAGGGGCTCAGAACCCAGGAGAGGACGGGGCGGTCCACATGATCTTCGGCGGATCCCCGGCGCGACCCTCGAGGCGCCAAGAGAAGCTGATCCGGCGTGGGGTCTACAACACCGAGTCTGCGACGCCATCATACCTCAAGTGGTCGGAGGTTCCGATCACCTTCGACCGCAAGGACCACCCCGACCGCGTGCCACAGCCGGGATGTTACCCACTAGTGGTAGCTCCCTTGTTCAAGACCAAGCGAATCCACAAGGTCCTGATGGACGGGGGGAGCGGCATCAACATGCTCTACGCGTCAACACTCGACGACATGGGCATCCCGCGGTCCCAGCTGCGGCCATCGACCACACCATTCCATGGGGTCGTCCCTGGAATGGAGGCACACCCGATCGGGCAGATCGATCTGCCCGTCACGTTCGGGACGTTGCAGAATTTCCACACGGAAACCCTCACCTTTGAAGTGGTGGGGTTCCCGGGGACGTATCACGCCATCCTCGGGAGGCCGGCCTACGCGAAGTTTATGGCCGTGCCCAACTATACGTACCTCAAGCTGAAGATTCCCGCTCCGAAGGGGATCATCACGGTGGGGACTACGTTCCAGCACGCATTCGAATGTGATGCTGAGTGCTTCCAGTTTGCTGAGGCACTGATCCGGTCCGAGAGGCTCCATGCCGAGCCTCCCTCCGAGGACCGGGACATCCCCGAGTCGTCCAAGCGTGCGGCCTGCTCTTTCGAGCCCGCCAAGGACGTCAAGGATGCGGCTGTCTCCGATGATGGCCGCACGCTCTGTATCAGGACAGCGCTTGATCCTAAATAGGAAAACGTGCTCGTCGACTTCCTCAAAGCGAATCTCGACGTGTTCGCATGGAAACCCTCCGACATGAAGGGGATCCCGAGAGAGGTTGCCGAGCACAAACTGAAGATCAAGCCGGGATCAAAACCGGTGAAACAACGCCTCCGCCGCTTCAACGACTAGAAGTGCAAGGCGATTGGTGAGGAGATCAAGAAGCTCCTTAGTTCAGGGTTCATCCGAGAAGTATTCCACCCCGAGTGGCTTGCTAACCCTGTACTTGTAAAGAAGAAGAATAAGAAATGGAGAATGTGTGTTGACTATACGGGCCTTAATAAGGCATGTCCCAAGGATCTGTTTCCTTTGCCTCGCATAGATCAGGTAGTCGATTCGACAGCTGGGTGCGAAACCCTCTGTTTTCTCGATGTGTACTCCGGGTACCACCAGATAGCGATGTGCATAGCGGACCAACTCGCAACCTCATTCATCACCCCATTCGGCGCTTACTGTTACAAGATGATGCCCTTCGGGCTCAAAAACGCGGGCGCCACGTTCCAAAGATGCATGCGACGCATCTTTGGAGATCTCATAGGACGAATCATCGAGGCGTACGTTGATGATATCGTGGTCAAGTCGAAAAAGACCGGCGATTTGGTCCCAGACCTCACGGAGGTGTTCGCAAAGCTGAGAGAACATGGGGTGAAGCTTAACCCCGAGAAATGTGTTTTTGGGGTCCCGAGGGTTATGCTCCTCGGCTTTGTCGTGTCGGAACGCGGCATTGAAGCTAATCCTGAGAAGATCTCGGCCATCACGGACATGAGACCGATTCAAAATCTAAAGGGCGTACAGCGCGTCACAGGCTGCCTCGCGGCTCTCAGCCATTTCATCGCTCGACTCGGAGAACGTAGCCTACCGCTGTATCGGCTAATGAAGAAGTCCGACCACTTCGCGTGGACCCTCGAGGCTCAGGAAGCACTCGATTCCCTCAAGAATCTCCTGAAAAGCCCACTGATACTCACGGCCCTGGCGCCGGAAGAGCCAATGCTTCTGTACATCGCCGCGACGACCCAGGTGGTTAGTGCTGCTTTGGTGGTGGAGCGAGAAGAGCTCGGAAGGTCACTCAAGGTGCAGCGGCCGGTCTATTTTGTGAGCGAGGTACTCTCCGATTCGAAAACCCGCTATTCGCAAATGCAAAAGCTCGTGTACGCTGTATTGATCACGCACCCATCACGGTGGTATCCAACTACCCGCTCAGAGAGGTTATCCAGAACCCCGAGGCCGAAGGGAGGATAGCCAAGTGGGCGCTCGAGCTGATGGGGCAAAACATTTCATACGCACCACGCAGTGCCATCAAGTCGCAGGTGTTGGCGGACTTTGTTGCCGAGTGGACGGAAATTCAGACCCCGCCAGCACCCATCGAGCACGAGACCTGGACAATGTAATTCGATGGCCCCGTCATGAAGGAGGGAGCAGGAGTAGGCTTTGTCTTCATCTCGCCTCTGTGCGTGCGCATGAAGTACATGGTTCGACTACACTTCCCCGCCTCCAACAACATCGCCGAGTATGAAGCGCTCGTCAACGGCCTTCAAATCGCGGTCGAGCTCGGAATCCGCCGTCTTGAGATCAAAGGAGACTCGGAGCTTGTCGTGGATCAAGTCATGAAAGAGAAAAATTGTGTAGATCCGAAGATGGCGGCATATTGTCGGGCCGTGCGCGAGTTGGAGGACAAGTTTCACGGTCTTGAGCTCCATCATGTATTGCGCGATTACAACAAGGCTGCGGACGTCCTCGCCAAGACAGCTTCGAGTCGCAAACTAGTACCACACGGCGTGTTCGCGAGCGACCAGCACACGCCGTCCGTTCGTGCCGAAGGGGAGCACCCACAGGAGCTCGTGGAACCGGAAGTCATGGAGATCGATCAACAACCCGAGCAGAACCTCGAAGATCCGGACTGGCGCTTCCCCGTCCTTGAATGGCTTATCGAAGGGAAGCTTCCCTCCGACCAGACGGAGGCACACCGCATCGCACGGCGAGCCAAAGCATTTGTCCTCATCGAGGGCGAGCTCTACAAGCACGGTGCTGCAGGCATACTTATGCGCTGCATCCTAAGGGATCAGGGCAAGGAGCTACTTCAGGAGATCCACGCTGGAACATGCGGACATCACGCCAGTCCAAGAACACTTGTCGGGAAGGCTTTCCGACAAGGGTTTTACTGGCGCACCGCGGTGGCGGACTCCAAGAACATTGTGCGGCGTTGAGAGGGATGCTAGTTCTACGCTCGACAAACTCACCTCCCGGCGCAGGTGCTTCAGACCATTCCCATCACATGGCCTTTTGCTGTGTAGAACCTCGACATGGTGGGGCCGCTCCGACAAGCGCCCGGGGGCTTCACGCATCTGCTCGTGGCTGTCGACAAGTTCTCCAAGTGGATTGAGGCACGACCCATCGTAAAGGTCTGCTCCGAGGAGGCCGTAGCATTCTTCACCGACATCATTTATTGCTTCGGCATACCAAACACGATCATCACCGACAATGGCACCCAGTTCATGGGGAAGAAATTCCTCAACTTCTGCGACGATAACAACATTCGCGTGGACTGGTCCGCCGTGGCGCACCCAAGGACGAACAGGCAAGTCGAGAGGGCCAACAACATGCTCCTACAAGGATTAAAGCCTCGCATCTTGAAGCGCCTCGAGAAGTTCCGAGCGAGATGGGTAGCCGAGCTGCCATAAGTTCTTTGGAGCCTGCGCAGCATGCCCAGTCGAGCCACCGGCTGTACGCTGTTCTTCATGGTGCACGGGTCGGAAGCTGTCCTTTCTACGGACATTGAATACGGCAGTCCCAGGGTACGAGCATACACTGAGGAAGGCAACCAAGTCGCGCTTGAAGACGCTATTAACCAGCTCGACGAGGCGCGCGACGTAGCACTGCTACACTCAGCAAGATACCAGCAAGCCTTGCGACACTACCACGAGCGCAACGTGCGTAGCCGCGAGTTCCAAGTTGGCGACCTGGTGCTCCGACGAGTCCAAGGCAGCAAGGATCGACACATGCTCGCGCTCCCATGGGAGGGGCCATTCATCATCGATCAAGTGCTCCGACCGGGAACATTCAAGATCCGATACGAGGACGGCCGGATCGTCTCCAACGCTTGGAACATAGAACACCTGCGGCCATTTTACCCTTGAGTAATGTCTCCCGCTCATATCTTATGAATCAATGAATAAATGTTACATGCTTTGTTCATATATCTATGAGTTCATAAGCTCCTGTGTTGCCATGTTTTTATGTGTTGCAACGTTTCCGGAGGCTGAGCGGCGAGCATCCCTGCACCTGTGCAGAAACACTCGCCGCTCGGGGGCTACCCAGGGCACGATGTCCTCCCTTCAGTTTTTTGTTTTCAAAACAAAAATCGACAACTATGTCGCAACTGATCGCAGGCGAGAGAAGTTTTTTGGCGGAAGGCTCAGGCTTGCGAAAGGTGAAGATGGCAATCTGTGCGGGGCTTGGCGCTGCTACTCATCCGAAGCTCCTAGCACCTACGCCTCTGCGGCTACAGTGCGAAGACTTGCGAGCACGGTCCGGGTCCACAGGATTCCATTCGACCTCTTTCAAAAAGCGCGCGGGTATAGGCTCGGGCCCCGACCTGAAACGATTTTAATGAAAAACACGCGAGTTACTTCTTCAAATTTTCCCAAGTACTCGGGGGTTGCGAACACGTGGCACCTTTTAGTGACTTGGGTTGGCCGGGCTTTTCGACTCCTACGCCCCCGCGGCTCCAGAGTGAAGCTCGGTCAGCTTGGGTTCCTAAGTTCTGCTACTCGTTACCGCAGTCATCCCCTAGTGCTCGAGAACGCTTGAGCTGTAACAAATCTGGGCAAGTTTTCAGCGAAATAAAACTATTCGAGGCGTTATACATATGAATTGTTCTTAATTGCCCCATGAATAAGCATGATACATCTAATGTGGGGGCCTGGAGTCGTCTTGGACTTCTGGTGTGTCTTGTGGAATCAGGTCCTGGTCCCTCATTGCGACGTCGGCCATGGCGCGGGCGAAGGCAGCGCAGTCCTCTTCGAGCTGGTCGCAGTGGTCATCGGAGCTGCCAGGGGCCCAGCCGCCGCTTAGCGCTATGTGGTCCAACCCTTGGTAGTGCGAGTCAAACATGGCAAGCACCCGGTGCACCACCTTCCGAGCAGTTGACAGTTCCCGCTCTTTGACCACTTCCGGGAGGCGCCCAACTTCTTTCACAAGCGTGTCAGGGAGCATCGGTCCGACGGAAACACCGAGCTCCGACAAGACCTGGCCGAGAAGCTTTCCGAGCTTGGCGTGTTCCAGGATGCTCTGCCGGCGTGATGCCTCTGACTCACGCCGGGCGTTCTTGACCCCCTCGAGCTCGGTCCTGATCTGTTCCTGAGCTTTTCGGGACCCCTCGAGCTCGATCCTGACCTCTTCCTGAGCCTTTCGGGACCCCTCGAGCTCGGTCTTGATCTCTGAAGAAGCACGAGGAGCTACAATAATAAGCGGATACAGCGTAGCCGGGCAAAAAGAAAAACAAAGACAGGCTCAGGGGGGACTGACTCTCGAGCTGCTCCGACAACCTCTTGATCGACCCGTCCTTCTCGATGATCCTGAGCTCGGCGGTGTTCACCTCCTTCGACTTCTCCGTGAGCTTTACGGTCATCGCGGCGCGAGCTAAACGCAGCCCTGTCTCTGCGAAAAGACGTGTCAACACCGACGAAGACAGATGAAAAGAAAGAGGCCAGCAGCAATCAGGGGTGTTCGAGGTCCACTCACCGTCGACATCCTACTCCAACTTGGCGTTGGCGTCCCGGAGCCAGGTCGCCTCATCGGTGGCATCCTGGAGCTTGTTGGTCAGCTCGGAGAACTGCTTGTTGGCCGTCCTGAGATCCGCACCAGCGGCCACCAAGTCTTGCTCCAGCTCAGCCACCTTCGACTCAAGCGCTGCCTTCTCTTGGGCGGCGGCTTGGGCAGCGGTCTGAGCGGCGGCCTCAATGGCGGTGGCGGCGGTTGTGGCCTTCTCAGCGGCCTCGTTGGCGGTCGTCGAGTCAGCTCGCAGCTCCGCGGCCGTCGCCTCCACTTGGGCCAGTTTCGCCTCAAGGGACTCCCACTCCGCCGCTGCAATAGCTGCGGCTGCCTGTGTGGCCGTGGCACGGTCCTCCACGGTCTTCACGGCCGCCTCGAGCGCGGCCCTTGACGACGCCTCGTTCACCACCGCCCCGGCGGCGGCCAGACGAGCAACTACCAGCTGCATCTCCAGCTGGAATCGCTCCGCCCAGAGCTCCTCGATGGTGCGCGCTTTCTTCGCGCTGCATTCTACGAGCGTCTGATCCAGGCGCGAAGTCATCAACTACAACAGTTACGAGAACGGGGAAGACAAGGTCAATATCCAGATTCAAAGGGACTCACCGTCGTCGCGGGGAGGATAAGCTCGTCGAATGCGAGTTGCGCCCACCTGAGACCTCGCTTGAGGCGGTGGCGGGCTGCGACCTCCTCATCCTCATCATCGAGCGCGTCTGCCTCGCGGGTTGCGGCCCACGTGGAGCGCACGAGATCGGTGATCCGTGCCTCTCCTTACGCCGGCCCCGACAACAGCCCTGTGCCCGGGAAGAGGCGGCCGCCTGAGCTTTCCCCGACCTCTTGGATCTCTGGGGAGGCGCTGCCCGTTGCACCCACGGGGGCAGCGTGTTCTTGAGGGTCTAGCCGGGGCGGGCTTACAGCGGGTGCTACTTCGATGACAGGGGCGGCGAGCCGAGGCGACGGCAGCTCTGGCGCGCTCGCGACGGGCATCTCCACGGTCGCGGCAGGGGACAAGAATGCGGCGGCGGCCAGCTCCGCCTCGACCGCACCGGCCGCGGATTCCTCGGGGTTGGCCTCAGCTACCTCAACCGCGGCTGGGTCATCAAAGGCTCCGGCTGCCCCGGCCAAGATTGGCCCCGACCGCTCTGCCTGGGCAGCTTTAGGCATGAACTCCTTGTCGCCGGGCTCGGCCGCTCCGGCCATGGCTGCGGCCTCGAGCGCGGCTGTTCGGGACGCCTCGGCCCCTGACTCCTCCGGGTCCGCCAGGAACCGCTCCAGCTCGGTCTCAATAGTGGTCGGGTCGCCACCCGAGAAGTTGGGACCATCAAGGTCAATGATCTCCCGAGGCCGGCAGACACATCGGCAGCTGCCGGCGCCTCCGTCACGTCTCCACCCGCCTGCGACGCTGTAGGCACGGTTGCCTCGACCGTCGTTGGTGTTTCGGTCTCGTGTCCGCGGGCCGACGGCGTTGGAGGCACGTTCTTCTCGGAAGTCGTCACCAAGGCGTCACCGCTTTCTGTGGTAGCCGCGACCGGGGGCTCGATCACCGCCAGGGATCCGCACACCTCGGAGGCTGCCTGCCCCCCGACCGAGTCGCCGGTTTCCAACGCAGGCGAAGGCGCCACCGTCTCAACAGCTTCGGCCGTAGTGGTGGGTCCGCTTCCGGCTTGCTCCGCTGGCGATGCGGCAGGAGGAGATGTCGGGCGGGGCCCGGGCTGAGGATCACACGGCGCCAGGCTGAGCACGCCGGTGTCGGCGTGGCTAAGATGAGAAGAGAAATAAGAAGCAAGCGAAGACGAAGAACGATAAAATAAAAGGAATAACACGCGGATGCTTACATGGTAGACCTGATGCGGGCCCGTTTGACAGGCCTGGCGCTCCACCGGCTCAGGAGTTTGCTTCCCGGCCCCCGACGGTTTGAGGGTGGCGCTCCGATCCCCCGACGGCTCGGGGGCTGCTTTCTTGATCTCCGCCGCGCCGGGGCTCCGCCGCCCCGGATAACCAAAGATTGAAGGCACCCGAGGGAGTACTCGTACTTCCTCCCTGCGGCGCGCTCGGTGTGGACGACGGCGGGGTTGACCTCGCCTTGGGCGACGACCGCCTCTTCGAGGGGTCCGGGCCCCGTCGCGGGGCATCGTCTGAGGAGTGGCGGGAGGAAGAATCGCGGCCCGCCGACCATTTGGGTGGATCGTCCTGACGCGGAGGATCCCTCCGCTCCTCAAAGGCATGAGAACCACCGGGGGCCGCCTGAGAGCGGGTCACCCTCTGATCCTCTCGGGCGGGCTGGGTCCCCGGATGCGAGCTAGAGCTCGCACCCTTCTCGCGAGCGACCGACTCCGACCGCCGCTTCGAGATGACCTCCGTGGCCCACCGCAGCGAAGACAAGGGCGACCCGGACAGGCCGCTCCAATCAACATCTGCGCTCGGCTCATCTCCGCTCCACGGTGGCGACGGCGATGGATCTTCATTGGAGGAGACGGCGGCCTCCCCCGTTTTGCGACGCTTGATGCGGCGGTCATTCCGCTCGTGCTTCGCAATCTCCTTCTCCTTGTGCTGGGCTTTGCGCTCGGCCCTCCGCCTCTTCGCGGCTGCGCTGGAGCGGTTAAGAATCACGTCCTGCGGAAGGGGAGGCTTCGCAGGGATGAGGTCAGCGCACTTCAACTGAAAATGAAGAGGCAAAAGAAATTGTCACGACTATCAAAATTCCCGAGAAGAAATGTTCGGCACGACCTCCGAGCCGGCCAGAAACTAGTCGGAAGAAGAGAAGCACTTACAAAACTTGCAGTCCCCTCGTTGGGGAGCATCGACAGGAGCTGTGGCAGCGGCCATGAATACGACGCCCGCCCGATGGCAACCGCCACCCGATGCTGGATCTTGTCCAACGACGGCGGCTCGGGCACCATCACGGATCCCACAAAGGGAGCCCTGTTCGCCATCATCTCGTAGATGCGAAGGGGCCGCCTCCGGAGCGGAACGATCCCCCGCGCATGGTACAGACCAATGACGGCCGCCAAGTCAACCCTGGCATCGCGAAGCCGGGTCAACACCGCCCAGTGCTTCTTCATCAGCTTCTCCTGCTCGGCCGTCGGAGGCCCGTCGCTCCAATTCCACGGTGCCTTGGCGATGGAGGAGCTGGTGAACTCCGGCAGCGCGTGGTCGGGGTCATTCTTGAGGTAGAACCAGCCCTTGTGCCACCCGCTGTTGGAGCTCGTAAATGTGATGGGGATGTACACGTCGCCCCTGCCTTGCTTCATCCGGAGGTTGGCGCATCCAATCGTCGCCGGAAGCGAGCCGTCCTTCAGGTAGGCAAACTTGAAGAAGTACCTGAAGAGGTGCCAATGGGCGCCGACGCCCAAGTACCCCTCGCACAACACCTCGAACGCCGCCATCTGCTGGACGCTGTTCGGGTTGAGATGCTGAAGCTGCAGCCCATACTCGAAGAGCACTGCGCGGATGAATCATCCGGCGGGGACGGAGAAGCCGTGCTCGTGGAACGCCACGAATGAGACGACGTAGCCCTTTGGTGTGCGCGGCACGGTCTCATCCTTGGGCACCCTCCACTCCTCGGGATCAGTGAGTGCGGGCAGCTGACCGGCGGCGACGAGGTGGCAGAGGACCGTGCGGGACACGTTGGATCACGACTAGTTCGACATGGCGGCAGCAGGCTCTCACACGCAGCGCAGATGAAAGAAGCGGCGGCGCTGTAGGCGTAAAGGACAAAGGGAGCGGGCGGTGATGGCAATGGAGAAGGCAGGAAAGCAAACGGCTCGAATCTTAAGCCGGCGCACGGTATATAAGGAGAGGGCGTGGTTTCTGGCCTTAAATGCTGGTCCCACCACGCCGGAAGGACGCCTGCACACGCGCGCGCGCCCTGGGGTAACTGACACCCGCCTGCGTGACATTTCGACGCTCGGTGGGCCCAGGAATCTGAACAACCGAGCGTTATCTCCTCAAGCCGTCACATCCGCCACGTCGGCCACGACCTCCACAATGGACACGTCGCCCACGACCACTACGACCGTCTCGACTAAGGATCTCAGAATGATGACAACGTCTCTGAAGATTAAAACCCCACAAGCAAGTCTACAACTTACTCGCGCGCACCCACCGGGGAAACCAAGAACAAAGATCATCACGACGCCTCTCATCTGAGCCTGTGAGCGAGTCTACGACTCCCACCCCAGGCTCGGGGGCTACTGACGAGGGCCTGGATTAGGGCCCCTTAGGCGGTGAGATAATCACTCTCGAGGTGGAGTCATCTGACACCATTGACAATGTGAAGGCCAAGATTCAGCATAAAGAGGACTGCAGACCCACATCAAGACCTTCACTGGCAAGACGTCTTGCCTCCGACCAGTGGGAGGCTTCTTCGACGAGTCTCCAACTGGGGGGTGGCTTCTCCGACAAGTCTCCGCCTCGCACGACAAGTCTCCGCCTCGCATGACAAGTCTCCGTCTCACACGACAAGTCTCCGCCCCGCATGAGGAGTCTCCGCCTCGCCTCCGACAACCTACTCGTGCGCACGAGTAGTTCCCGTCTCCGACCAAGGCGAGGCTCGCACACGAAGGTCGGAGCGGGGGAACCGGGGCCCACACAAACGTGGCACCACCCCGACACCCGGGCTCCCCCGCTACGACGCGTGGGGCGCCAGTTGCCCACGCCATGCAAACGCACCAGCTGGCAGCACGCGCAGGCGACCGGCTCTGACAAGGGTCGTAATGCGGCACTATTCGGCTGCGCGACCCCCGACGCGTCGTCCCGTCTGACCCTGTGGCACGCCAACTGAGGACCTGTGTGGTTCGAGGACCGGTGGATGGTCGCTTCCTGGTGTGATGAGTGATTGACAACGTGCTGTGGACTGATTCTTGGCTAAGTATTACAGGTGCAGGTTGCGGCTTGACTGGTGTTGGTGCAAGTGAAGAACAAGCGCGAAAGGTCGTTGCCAGTGAGGCCTCCAGGTGTAGAGAAGACAAGTAGGCTTGGTTCGAGGGACCCGGTGGCCAGCGGAGTCAAGTGCGGGCCGCATGGTGGCAAGAACGGCAAGATGAAGTCATGGACAGTTTCTTGGTTGAGCCTCAAAACCAAGGTCGAGCTAGGACTACGTGGGAGCCGAGTCATGAGTGGTGATTGGTGGAGGCTACACCGAGTTCGCGGGGTTTCCAGTGGTTCACCAGAAAACCACTGGGTTCCTTGGTTGATCCACAAAGCCAAGACCGAAGACGGAGGTGCAGCAGCATCGGACCGGTCTGACCGGTCTGACTGGTGTGCGACGACGCAGTCCGGAGACTTCGAAGCGGAGGACACGCGTCGGGATCGCATGGCGTGCGTCGAGGCTACGCAGGGTGCGGTCGCCGGGCATCCGTCCGATTGTGCGACGATGAAGATTCCCAAAGTGCCCCTCGGGGGTGTGTATCCTAGTGTTAGGCCTTAGGGGTAGTTTCATCTTTCAGTTGGCTCCATATAACCCAAGTGGTGAGAGGATGGCAGCCATCTCTTGGAACCCTAGCTCATTTTGTTTTGCTATTTTCCTCTTCCATTTTTCCTTTGGAATTTCTAGGACTAGCTTGAGAGCTTCATGGTGAGATCCTGTGAGAGGGAAGGATGATTGGGAGGCAAGCTAGACCTTGTATAAACCTTCATGGTATGTATAGATGATTCGGCGTGGTTCCTCAAGGCTTGATTGTGTCTCTCCCGTTTTCCCTTTTTGGTGATTTTCGGAGCCTTCTCTTGGTGATTTTCTTGTGGCGGTTTTGAGACCTTTCTCTTTGGGATTTGGTGGGGGATATATGCATGAACCCTTCGTGGTTCTTTTCCCTTTGATTCCCCTCCCAAATCTGTGAGCAAAGGGGCTCGATTTTGGGGTTTTCTCCTCTCTAGGGTTAGAGGTGTTCTTGGCGGGATTTCTTCGATTCCTCTTGATTTAGCAAGTTTTGGTGGACCAAATCTTGTCTATGGAGTGCCCATGAGGTGTTCCTACTATCCCCAAAGTCTTGTGCAGATCCGTGGAGCGAATCGGGAGATCAAGGTTTGGATTTGGGGGAGTTGACCTGCGGGTTCCTGTTCATCCCGAGCTGCGCAGGCTTGACCGGTCTGACCGGTGCCTGTGACCGGTCTGACCAGTGCAGGACCCTTGTGGGTTTTTGCTCGGGTGAACGTCTTGGTGAGTTCCCTATTGTCTTGTGTTGCTGCTGTTTCGAGTTTGGAGAGTTTTGGAGCTCGGGAGGTTGGTTTCTTGGAATTGGGGTTTCCAGGATCAGATCGGTCTGACCGGTGAGCTGCACCGGCCTGACCGGTGCAGGGGCTTTCAGTGGAAATTGCCAAGTCCAGTTCGGGTGACCCGGCTCGAGGTCCAGGGTGACCCAGTGCGTCTCTGGAGGGTGTCGGGTGTTCCGGCGGCTCAGTCCGGAAGATCCGGCCAGGACCGGTCTGACCGGTGTAGGTGACCGGTGTGGTCAGTAGCTGCTCGAGTTGTTTGTTCCGCTGCGTTCTCGGGTTGGCTCAGGTAGTTGTTGGTTCCTAGGACTAGTAGCACTCCAGTGGCTACGTGGTCTTGGCCAACTTGGGTAGTTGAGTCGGAGACGTGTTTTGGTTGCCGTGTTCATCTTGTTGGAGTATCCATCTCCTTCGAGAAGAATTTTTATCGGCTCCCATTCACTCCCCCCCTCTCTGGTCGCCAGTTCGGTCCTTCAATTGGTATCAGAGCCGGTTCGGGTCTTTCGGGACTCTAACCAGTCTAAGATCCAAAGATGGCGTACTAGGAACGGGGATCGGGTCCTTCGCACTTCGATGGGAAGAACTACCAGATGTGGCAGAGACAGATGGCTGCGTTCCTCCGTGGAAAGGGTCAGATCCTTTGGGACGTTACGGTGAACACAACTTATGTTCATCCGATTAACTTCCTTACTCCAGGATCGAGGGACATGTTCGACGCCAACAATAAGGCGGTCGACTACTTGTTTCGTGCTCTGTGTCAATCTGAATTCGATCGGGTTCAAATAGAGGACCTAGCTTGTAGAATTTGGGAGCAGTTGAAGGATGCTCATGCTGGGAATGCTCAGGTTCAGGCTCGGATGTACGCGACTTACCGGAGAGAGTATGAGAACTTCACTCATCTCCCCGGTGAGTCCTTTGATGCCCTTTTCCAGCGGTTTACGGTTGTGGTGAACAACATGAGGGCCAATGTGGCCGTGCTCCCGTACGATGATCATGATAGAGCCGTGAAGCTCTTACACTCGCTGGATCGTACAATATGGGACGGAAAGGTCGAGGCTATCCTTGAGTCCGAGAAGTATGACACTCTGACGGTGAACGAGCTGTTCTCAAAGCTCAAGTCAGCTGAGGTGGACCGTGGTATGACAGCCAAGCTTGAGGGCCCGACTGATTCTCATAGTCTCGCCCTCATCGGTGGCTCAGGTGCAAAGTCTAACGCTAACCCATCCACCAGGATGTACTCTTTGTCCTCCTTGATGTCTTTGCCAGATGAGGAGTTCGACTTGCTTGGAGAGGACGAGCTGGCGTTGCTGACCAGGAGGTTCGAGAGGATGCACGAGAATCGAGTGAACACAAGGAGGAACACGAGGACATGCTTTCAGTGCGGCAAGCTAGGACACTTCGTCGCCGACTGTCCAGAGAAGATAGAGAACAAGGACGGCTACAAGCACCGGTCGAGGACGGACAACAAGCACAGATCGAGGCGCAATCACAAGCACAAGCACAAGAACAAGGACGAGCGACGATCGAGGAAGAAGGACGGCCGTGGCAGGAAGGCCCGAGCGATGGTCGGAGCGAGCGACGTCGACTCCAGCTCCGCCTACTCTTCCTCGAGCTCGAGTAGCAGCGAAGATGAAGGTGATCGGCGCAAGAACAAGAAGTCATCCAAGAACTTGAGCGTGCTGAGCTGCTACGCGAGAGATGGCTTCTGCGGCATGGCACGTAGCTCCGGCAGTAAGAAGAGTCACCAGAGTGACTCGGACTCCGACTCCGAGGATGAGGTACGTGACGAGCTTCCCTTCTTGCATGAGGAGAATGAGCGTCTTGGCAAGTTGCTTGATAACCGCGATGACATGCTTAGAGAGGCAAAGAAGATGAGGAAGGAGCTTAGGGCCTCACTAGAAGATGCTAGGAACCGAGTAGCTGAGCTAGAAACCTAGAACCTTGATGATAAGCTTGAGATAGATTCGCTTAAGGCTTCACCTATGGTTTCTGATGAGGTTGATTGTTGCGATTGCTCTGTGTACCTAGCTGATCTTACTGCTCTTAAGGATAAGCATGCCTCCACTTGTGATGAACTAGATGTGCTTAGGGTTGAAGTGGCTGAGCTTAAATCTAGACCTGTTTTGCTAGGTGCTTGCACTTCTTGCCCTGTTTTGCATGGAAAGATTGATGAGATGCATGCTTACACTGTTTCTCTTGAGGCTAAGTTGAAAGAACCTGTTCCCACTTCTTGCTCTACTTGTGAATTGCATGATTTGAAGAATCTGGAACTTGCACATTATGTGGATCGCTTGCAGGATGAGAATGATGAGTTGAGAAAAATGATGGGTTGGTTGTCGGGTCATGAACCACAACTTAGGATGATGATAGAGGCATACAAGCACTATGATGGGCAAGCGCTTGGGTCGGATAAGATTGGAGAGTGTAGTGGTGAGGGAGGAGAGAAGATTGGTGATATCCAAGCTCCACCAAAAACCTTCCACAAAAATGCCTATGCTCCTAATCCCAACCCACTGAGAAACAAACTTGACACAACCCCAGATCCTCCCATATTTCCTCACCCAACAAATGACTTCCAAAAACCGGTGAAGTTTGTGAGCTCCAAGGAGAGTGTGGTTGGAGAGAAGAAGGGTGAGAAGCCGAGTGAGGAGAAACCAAGTGAGCAGCCCCAACCCAAGCCAAAGCCTAAGCTCATACGGTTTCATTGTGACTATTGTGGAAGAGATGGTCACAAGGGTGAGTTTTGCTTCAAGAGGAAGCGTGAGGAGAGAATTGCGAAGGAGTGGGCTAACAAGGACAAGTACCACCCTTCTAATGGTGTACTTGAGCCTCGTATGCAGATGCCCAGGGCCAAGGTGATTGTGAGGACAGTTCCGGCTTGGGAAGATCGGAAGGTGGCAGGTGGTGCTGCTGGCCGAGCACCACCGGTCAGACCGGTCAGGGGGACCGGTCAGACTGGTGCTGGTCTGGGCAGCCGGCAGTTTGGTTTCCGTGCTCGTGAGGATGCTCGGTTCAGTTCTGGTGGTCGTGGTTCTGGTGGTTGGCATGGTGAGTTCAGTGGTGGTCAGTTTGCTAGACGTTCTCCACCTCGTGCTCAATACGATGGTGGGAGGAGTCGTAGCTTTGAGATGGAGAGGAGGAACGGTCCACGGTCTTCCTTTCGTGGCTTTCGTTCTCCTCCAGCTAGACAGGGGTGGTTCCCTAGTGGTGGTTCCCGTGGTGGTTTTCGTGGTGGTAGCTTTGATAGGTGTGATGATATGGTTTGTGCTAACCCCACTTTGGAGCAAATGGCTCGGCACTGGTTTTACTCTTTTGGTACTAACCCAAGTGCTGAGTTGTTTGTTCACTCACGTGCTCGCTTTTGAATTTCAGGTGGGAGACTTGAGGAACGTTTGGCTGATTGACTCCGGTTGCTCGAGGCACATGACCGGAGACAAGGGGTGGTTCTCAAGTCTCGTCCCGGTGGTGTCCAAGACACACATCACCTTTAGGGACAATGAGCGAGGGCGTGTGCTTTCAGAAGGTGAGATTAAGGTAAGTGACAAGGTCACTCTCAGGCGTGTTGCTCTTGTTCAATCGCTCGGATTCAATTTGCTTTCCGTTTCCCAGCTTTTGGATGAGGGTTTTGAGGTGTTGTTTCGGCCTGGTGGTTCTCGGATTTTGGATTCTCGAGGGGACCTAGTTTGCATGGTTGTTCCCGAGGGTCAAGTTTTCCGAGCGGATTTCTCTCAGTCTTCTGGTGTGGCTCATTGCTTTTTGGCTGGTTCTTCGAGTGAGTTGTGGAAGTGGCATAGGAAGTTGGGTCACTTAAGCTTTGACCTTTTGTCTCGCTTGAGTAAACTCAATTTGGTCCGAGGATTGCCACGACTGAGGTTTGAGAAAGAGTTGGTTTGTGCGCCGTGTCGGCATGCTAAGATGGTAGGTTCTTCCCATCCACCCCTCACCGATGTGATGACGGAGCGTCCATGCGAGCTGCTCCATTTAGACCTTGTTGGCCCAGCTCGTGTGCGATCTGTGGGAGGGAAGTTGTACGTCCTGGTTGTGCTGGACGACTACTCTCGGTATGTGTGGGTCTTCTTTTTGGAGGAGAAGGGGGAGACGTTTGGTTTTGTTCGAGATCTTGTCTTGAGGTTGAGGAACGAGAGGCATGGAGATGCCATACGAGCGATCCGTAGTGACAATGGCTCGGAATTTAAAAACTCTCGTTTCGAAACCTTTTGCCATGACTTGGGTCTTAAACACTAGTTCTCTAGTCCGTATACGCCTCCCCAGAACGGCGTGGTGGAAAGGAAAAACAGAACCTTGTGTGAGATGGCTCAGACGATGCTCGATGAGCATAGGACTCCGAGAAGGTTCTGGGCTGAGGCGGTCAATACCGCGTGCTACGTGTCCAACAGGATTTACCTCAGGGTGCATAAGAAGAAAACTTGCTATGAGTTGATGCACGGTAGAACCCCCAAGGTGAGTCACTTTCATGTGTTTGGGTGCAAATGCTTTATCCTTAAGAAAGGGAAGAAGTTGGACAAGTTCAAGGCTAGGTCTGTCGATGGTATTTTCTTTGGTTACGCATCTCATTCTAGAGCCTTTCGAGTGCTCAATCTTGAACCTAACCAAATCTTGGAGACTTGCGAGGTAACCTTCGACGAGACACAACCACGTAGTCAGCTTGTTTTTGAGTGTGCAGGTGACGAGGAACTTGGCGATGAGATTTTTCAGGAGGAGGAGCATGAACATGGAGATGATGAAGATGGTGGTGTGGAGCCCACGGCTGAGCATGTACCTACTACTTCGACTACGATTGAGAACGGGCCCTCTCCCACACCTACGACAACAAACACAGAGCAAGGAGAAGCTGCTGTTGAGGGGGAGGTAGCATCAAGGCGAGAACCTCCCCGGCGAGTTCAAGTGGATCATCCAGCTTCGAGGATCATCGGCGACATCAATGAACGTACTACACGGTTTGAGGGTTCGAAACAATTCTCACTTTGCCCATGCTGCTTTTGTTGCTACTTTTGAGCCCAAAGACATTGGACACGCGTTATCTGATCATAATTGGGTTAATTCGATGCATGAGGAGTTGGAGAATTTTGAGAGGAACCAAGTTTGGGATTGGTGGATCCTCCACCGGGGTGTAAGCCGATTGGGACAATGGGTGTGGAAAAATAAAGAGGGAGATGTCAGTGTTTTAACCCGGCAACCTACCAAGGGGAGTACCCAAGGTAGACGTTTGTGGTCTCACCGAGATCGGGAACTCGAAGGAGAGACACGTGACACACGATTTAGACAGGTTTGGGCCGCGAGGTGAGTAATACCCTACGTCCTGTATGCTGCGTAGCTCTGGATTGATTGGGTGTGTTTACAAGATGATGCGGATGATGAGATAGGGGTCCCTGCCCCGCCTTATATAGTCCGGGAGGTAGGGTTACAAGTCGGTTTGATAAGGAGAGTACTAGTCGTACACGGCTAGGAGTACTCTACATGGATCCGGACACGTCTAGCTTCCTAACCGAGTACTAGTCCTCCGTCTGCCTTGTGCTTCACGCCATCCGGTGCCATGCAGCCCAAGTCGAGTAGTCCCAGGGGCCCACAGAGTAGTCGGTCCTAGTTCCCACCCGAGTAGTGGGCCCAGGGATGTCCGTACGACAAGCCCCCGAGTACTTTGTAGTCGAGTAGGATGTCTTCGAGTAGTCTTGACGGCCTTGGCGAGTAGTCCTTGAGCGTCCCCGAGTTCCACAAGCTGAAAGTCCTCAAGAATGCTTGAATCATCCTGAGGTTGGAAGGTACTCCAGCTGATCTTTGAGTAGTCTTGAAGTCTTCTCGAGTAGTCCCCAAGCGTCCCCGAGTGCTTCTCTCGAAGGTCTTCAATAGTACTCGTGTTGTTTTGATGAGAAACCATATGGAAAATGCGATTCGGAGAATCACACTCCATATGGAATGTAGCCCCCGAGCCTTAGGTCGAATCGCAGATTCAAGCTGAGGGTCAATCTGAAGTTCTGCCAATCTTATCCCGAAAAATCCGGAGAAAACACCGAAGGACACGTGGCATGGAGCCCTCGAGCCTTGAGTCGAGTACTTTCTCTCGAATTGAAGGGTCATCTTGACTGTAGAATGTGTCCTGAGTGGGATCTTGATTTGGTGTAGCCCACTGAATCCGTCGAATGTAATCGACCCCCCGAGACTGAGAGCATCGAGTACTAGAATATGAAGGGTCAGTCTGCCGCCGCTGAGTCACCCACCTGGCGCTTAGCCGCCCGCTCGGAACTTAGCCGCCCGGTGTCTTATAAATAACAGGTGAACCCCCTTAGGGTTTTTCACTCCCAGCGGTTGCATTCCTTTGTGATTAGATCTGAAATCACTACCCCCGCTACTCCTCTGCTGCCGCCACCGCCACAAGGCAGATTAGATCCACGTTTGCCCTCCGCTGCAGCCCCCGAGTGAATGCGAGTGAAGACGCTCGTGACTCGAAGGATGAAGGGGTCTCCAGAGAAGAGCATGAAGACTGGCGCGTCGAAGAAGAGGAGCCGTGATGAGGCCGGGGATGCCGGCCAGTCGTCGTCGTCGCCGCCCCCTCCCCTCGCCCCAATCCGGCGAAGGAGTGGAAGAAGGCGAAGCTGAAGACGGAGGACCTCCTCGCCTTGGTCAACAGCGGTTTGCTCCACGAGAAGGAAATGGATCTGTGGCGCACCACCACTAGCGATCCATTCCCGATGGAGAAGAACCCGGATGAGATTCCGATCTTCGCGCAGTTCGTGGAGCGCGGACTCGCGTTGCCGGCGAGCGACTTCTTCAAGGGGATGCTTCGGTACTACGGCATCAAGTACCTCAACCTCAACCCTAATGGTATCTTCCACGTCTCCATCTTCGTACACTTCTGCGAGGCATTTGTGGGGATTAAGCCCCACTGGATCTTGTTTCAGAAGTTCTTCCGGGTGAAGCCGCAACCGAGTACGGACGACCCGCGAGTAGTTGGAGGTGCCAGGATACAGATGCTCGAAGACACCGTCGGGCAGTACTTGCCGTACAAGCTGATCGAAGGCGAAGTGGTTATACATCAGCAACCACCACCCCGAGCTGCCGAAGCCCAGCGGTCGACAACCGAAGCACGCGCCATGGTGGAACACGGAGCCCACCATGCAAGAAGGTCTTCAGCTACCTCCACTGCTGAAGAAGATTAAGGCCTTGAGGGAGGCCGGACTGAGGGCCGAGCACGTGGCCTTCAGCTTCATGAAGAGAAGGGTGCAGCCGCTGATGGCGCGAGATACTCTCGGCTACCAGTACACCAGTGACGAAGATACTTCCTGGATGCCCGGCGAAGAGATTGAAGATGATGTCATCATCGAGAGACTGGGCAGAATCTTCAAGGATATGCCCCAGTACACGCCATGCCCGGTGCCGGAGTACTCCGCGGCACGACCGCCAAATCAGGTCAGAAGTCGTGGCTAGAGCCCCCGATTACCGATTTGCTAGGTGCAGTCGTACTTATGCTTGCTTGGTGTTGTAGGACAATGTGAAGAAGTACATGTCCATCCCGCCCTCCCCCCCACGGCTTGAAGAACAAACACAGGGGAAGGCGGAATCCAAGGCGAAGGAACGCCGCGAAGTTGGCGAAGGTGACGATGCCGTCATTATTGAAGACACCTCTGACGACGAGGATGAGGAGACTCTACAGCAGCGGTTCTAGCTCAGCTCGAGGTTCAGCTGAGCTGGAATGCCGCACATTCCGGTCATCGAGAAGCTGTCAAGCCTGGAGGCAAGCTTGCCGGTGCCGCCCAGGAAGCCCCGCAACGTGACGCGCAAACACGCCGTGAAGAAATTGAAGTTGTCAGAGGCCACCAGACAAGAGGTGAGTACCGCAACTAGAGTAGTCGACTACTGACGATGAGTAGTCTGTTGCTAACTGCATGACTTATGTTGTTGCAGGACATCCCCTCCTCTGATCCTGTTGACCAAGACGAGGGAGATGTTTGGGAGATCGTGGGGGTGACGGCTGAGAGAAGCACTAGCCCACCTCCGGCTACTAAAGACATTGTGCCAGAAGGGGCACAGGAGCAAACCGGTGCTGTGGAGCCGCAGCCGTCGGTTGAAGAAGTACAGGGCCCTCCTCCAGCTGCGGCCGCGGCCGTTGGGCAGCCGGAGGAGAGAGTAGAGGAGCCTCCTGTCGAGGTAGGAGCCAGCGGCGAGCCTGGCATTGTAGATATCACCAGGCTACTGGGCGCTCCGACCGTCACTGTGGTGCGGTCAACTCTGTAAGTTTCTGGAACTCTTGAGTAGTTTTGTAGCCGTCGAGCTCGGGTTGTTGACTGGATACTTCATGATGTAGGAAATCCACGGACTTGTCGTGGGATAAGGGGGAGACTAGCACTCATGCCGATGGTGAAGACCGCTCGGCAGAAGTGCGGGAGCCTACACCACCACCACAAACCGATGCCGCAACAGAGCCGAGGCTTGAAGAAGCTACCCTGGTGGAAGGTACGCCTCCTATCGCCACGAGTAGTTATTGTAGGGAGTAGTCGTAGCCATCGTTGACTGTTGAATTAATTTTGACAGGGGCGCAAGCCGAGGGATCAACGATTCCTGAGGCAGTAGCCATGGAGACGGCTACTGTTGAGGCGACAGCTACCGAGCCGGTTGCCTAATCGGCGGCAGTGATAGCCCCCGAGCCAAGCACGGAAGCGCGGGTGGACCCGCAACCTAAAGCGAGTACTGAAGTTGTCGTCCGCGAGGCGATGATAGAAGATGCGGTGCCACTCCGCTCGGCGCCCATGCCGGAGACTGGGACCTCGAGCTGCGGAGGTCTCGAGTTGCTGGATGATGATCTTATCGACCCGGCCTTCGTGTCTCTGAGCATGGAGTCGTGGCGTCGTACTGAGAACTGGATCAAGGTACGTTGCGAGTACCCTGGGTTGTCTTGCCTCGTTGAGTACTGATTACTGGTTGATCATTGGATCTTGTGCAGTGCTTGGTGGAGAGGTCCTGCCAGAAGACCGACCTTCTGAAGGGGTACGGTGACACAGTCCTCCGCGCCGAAGCTTTGGAGAAAGAGCTGGACAAGTCGAAGAAACATTCAGTGCTGCTCCAGTCCAAGCTTGACGGCGCCTTCGCCCAGTACCACAATGAGGTTCAGGAGATGCAGGCGAAGAGGGACGAGTTGATCAAGAAGAACAAGACTCTGCGCCAGAAGAACAAAGGTATGCCATCTGTCGTGACCACCGAGTACTTATTGCAAAGCTTGTGAGTAATCTGACGCTGTGACGAGTTGTCTGCAGATCTTGAAGCGAGGGTCGACCAGCTGAAGGCTTCCGAGACGGACCTCAAGAACATTGTGTACCGGGAGACCGATAAGAGAGAGGTACTTGAGTACGATTACGCAATGTTGCGCCATGAGTGTATCAAGCACATGGAGCTCCGTGAAGCCTCAGATCGTGACCTTGTAAACTGTTATAAATCTCTGTAGAAGCTCAATGAAGACTGCGAGAACCTGCGGGCGCAACTGAAGGAGCTGGAAGAAGCCGCGCTGCCCATAGCAAGGCTGCTGGTACCACATCCGGGCGGGCCCAAGATAGCGCCTCTGGTAGATAGGCTGAAAGAAGCCCCCGGGTGCCTGGTGACGTATGTCAAGAATTTGGCGAAGTCGATACCGAACCAGGTGCTCGCCTTCATGAAGTCCTACTTCCCGAAGGCACCAGTAGACGTGGTAGCCGGGGGTCTTACGGCGAACTGTACGGATGAGCAGTACAAGACCCTTCTGGAGGAGATGGCGCCTATCGCGGAACAAGTCACGGACAAGTTGAACCTCCAGTAGATGTACCTGTAGAGGTAGCTGATGTACAGAGTAGTTGATGTAAGACAAACAAAGTAGTTAGAACCTTGTTTTGAAATATCAATGAAGTTGGTCCACTTCTTATGCTCTAATGAGAACTCGTTGCCGCCACTTGCATCGAAGTGTGCGGAGTACTAAGCCGTTGAAGTGAGTAGTAGTACTCGGTGAGATTTGCCTAGTTGGAAGGCGCAGTAAACAAGTTGAGTAGAATCAAGCTTTATTACTAATGAACAAGTACACCTGGATGGTCAGGGCTGTTACAAAGAAGAAGTCGCCAGGACCCGTAGGCCGCCTATGGCTAAGTGATTGCTAGGGCCCTTGAGCCGCTTACAGCTGGAGATCTGTTAGTAGCCGTGTAGGCAGGATCTAGAGGGTACATGGTCCGTAGACCGCCGCTAAAGCCCTTAGGCTGTATGCGGCCCAGGATCCGTTAGTAGCCGTTAACGCTGGACCCTGGATAGGAGTAGTACGTAGACTAGTGCTAGGACCGGGAGGCTGCTTACAGCGAGGAGTCTGTTAGTAGCCGTATAGGCTGGACTCGCAGGTGAGTAGTCGAGTGACTACGCGTAGAAGCGACACAGCTGGTCGACGTTCCACGAGTTGCTGATGTCGTCGCCTTCAAGTGTTTGGAGGCGATAGGAGCCTGGTCCGGTCACCTTAGAGACTGTAAAGGGACCTTCCCACGGCGAGCTGAGCTTGTGTAGTCCGTCCGTGTTCTGGATGCGACGGAGGACTAGATCACCGACGTTGAAGGAACGTTCCTTGACGTTGCGATCATGGTAGCGTCGGATACCCTCTTGGTACCTTGCTGACTGGACGTGGGCGGCACAGCGGGCTTCTTCGAGGCTATCGATGTCAACCCGTCAGCTGTCTTCTAAGATGCCTTCGTCGTATTGTTCTACTGCCGGGGATTCCCACATCACGTCGGCGGGTAGAATAGCTTCGGAGCCGTAGACTAGGAAATAGGGCGACTGCCCTGTTGGCTTGGTAGGTTGAGTACGAAGCCCCCAGAGTGCATTGGGTAGTTCCTTGATCCACTTGCCTCCTTTGGTGTTAGCTGCATCGTGCAATCACTTTTTGAGGGCGTCGAGTACCATCCTGTTGGCGCGCTCCACCTGGCCGTTAGCGCGCGGGTGGGCGACTGAGACATATCGGACGTCGATCCCGCTGTTCTCGCAGTACTCCCAGAACTGATGGTTGTTGAAGTTGGAACCCAAGTTTGTGATGATGCGATGGGGTAACCCGTAGCGATGCACGAGTTCGTCCAAGAAGTCGAGTACTCTGTCGGCCTTTGGGCAGGTAACCGGCTTGACTTCGATCCACTTGGTGAACTTGTCGATGGCCACCAAGACTCTGTTGAATCCACCTGGCGCAGTTGGCAGAGGCCCAATCATGTCGAGCCCCCAGCAGGCAAAGGGCCAGGTCGGTGGTATGGTGACTAGCTTGTAGGCCGGGACGTGTTGCTGCTTGGCGAAGAATTGACACCCTTGGTACCTCCTGACGAGTTCTTCAGCATCGGCCATGGCTGTGGGCTAGTAGAAGGCTCGTCGGAAGGCTTTGCTTACCAGCGTGCGAGAGGACGCATGGTTGCCGCAGACGCCTTTGTGGATCTCCTCCAAGATGTCCTTGCCTTCTTCCCGAGGTATGCACTTCATGAGTACTCCAAAAGTGGCACCCCACCTGTAAAGTTTGTCTCCGACTAGTACATAGGTCTTGGCTCGGCGGACGAGTTGTTCGGCCTCGTTCTTGTTGGAAGGAACCTTCTGCTCGCGGATGTAGTCGATGAAGGGTTGTCTCCAGTCTACGTCGATCATCATGACCTCCTGACCGGGTTGTGCTGGCCCAGAGTCAGTGGTCGTTGGCGCCAGCTCTGGGATGGATGGCGCGTGAAGCTCGTGGACGAAGACTCCAACAGGTACTTGAGCGCGAGTAGAACCAAGCTTCGACAGGATGTCCGCTGCAACGTTGTTGTCGCGGATAACGTGGTGGAACTCGAGACCATAGAATTTGTTCTCGAGCTTGCGGACTTCCAGACAGTAGGCGTCCATGTTCTCCTTGTTGCGGTCCCAAGACTTGTTGACCTGGTTGATGACCACTGCAGAGTCGTCGTAGACTAGTAGTCGCTTGATGCCCAAAGAGATTGCGAGGCGAAGCCCATGGAGCAGGGCCTCGTACTCGGCTTCGTTGTTTGAGACCTTTCAAAAGATTTGCAGGACGTACTTGAGTTGTTCGCCCTTTGGAGAAATCAGAAGTACCCCTGCACCCGCGCCCTCGAGCTTGAGTGAGCCGTCGAAGTACATCACCTAATGCTCTGGTCGCTCTGTTGGAGTTGGTAGCTGATTCTCCCGCCACTCTGCAATGAAGTCGACTAGTGCTTGAGACTTGATAGCGGTGTGTGGCTTGAAGTCGATGTTCAGGGCGCCAAGCTCGACCGCCCATTTGGAGATTCTTCCAGTAGCATCTTGATTATGGAGTATATCACCGAGCGGGTAGTCAGTGATGACGTGGATCGAGTACTCCTAGAAGTAGTGTCGTAGCTTCCGCAAGGTGATGAGTACTGCGTAGAGTAGCTTCTGGACGGGTTGGTACCGTGCCTTGGACTCGGACAGGACCTCGCTGACGAAGTAGACTGGTCGCTGGACTGGGTAGGCGTGGCCTTCTTCCTGTCGCTCGACGACGATGGCAGTACTGACCTTGTGAGTAGTCGCAGCGAGATAGAGCAATAGCTGCTCCTGTTTGCAAGGAGCTGTGAGGACCGGTGGCTTTGACAAGAAGTCTTTGAGCTGCGTTAGAGCTTGATCAGCCTCCGCGGTCCACACAAACTTCTCTTGGTGCTTGAGTAGTTTGAAGAAGGGTAGTCCCCGTTCTCCGAGCTTCGAGATAAATCTGTTCAAGGCCGCCATGCACCCGGTCAGCTTCTGGACATCCTTGATGCAAGTTGGAGATTTCATGTTGGTGATGGCGGAGATCTTCTCGGGATTGGCTTCGATGCCACGGTGGCTGATGATGAAGCCGAGTAGTTTCCCAGAGGGTACGCCGAAGACACACTTGTTGGGGTTGAGCTTCCATTGGTACTCTCACAAGGATGCGAAAGTCTCTTCAAGATCGGCGATGAGCGTGTCAGAGTTTCTGGTCTTGACGACCATGTCATCCACGTAGGCTTCGACGTTCTTGTTGAGCTGCTTCTTGAAGCAGGCCTGGATAGCTCGCTGGTAAGTGGTGCCGACGTTCTTCAACCCGAACGACATCGTCGTGTAGCAGTAGGCGCCGAACGGGGTGATGAACGCGGTCTTCTCCTGGCCTTCTTCCTTGATTGCAATCTGGTGGTACCCGAAGTAGCAATCGAGGAAGCAGAGCAGGTCGCAGCCCGTCCTGGAGTCGATGACTTGATCAATCCGTAGCAACCCGAAAGGGTCCTTGGGGCAGTGCTTGTTGAGGTCGGTATAGTCGACGCACATCCTCCACTCGTTCGTGTTATTCTTGCAGACGAGGACGGGGTTGGCGAGCCACTCAGGATGGAAAACTTCTCAGATGAAGCCAGCCGCGAGTAGTTTGGCGAGTTCCATCTTGATGGCGTCCCGTCGGTCGTCAGCGAAGCGGCGGAGATGTTGTCGCTTGGCGGTTGCTTTAGGATCGACGTTGAGTGAATGCTCGATCAGCCTCCTGGGCACACCTGGCATGTCCGCTGGCTTCCATGTGAAGATGTCTCGGTTAGCCCGGAGGAAGCTGATGAGCGCGTCTTCCTATTTGGGGTCGAGCCCCGCGCCGATCATGGTAGTCTTGCTGCTGTCGCCGGTCCCGAGGTCGATGACCTTCACCTGTACTTCCTCTATTGGCTGAGGCTTGTTTGAGGTGTCGGTCTTCTCAGGTATCTCGAGTTCGGTTGGCGCAAGCTTCTTGGAGGCAGCGAAGATTTCCATCATTGCGTTGGGTACTTGATTGGTTGCTGCGAGTTCCACGGCTTCGGTGTCGCAGTCGTAAGAGATCTTCAAGTCCCCTTGCAGTGTGAGTACTCTGGCGGGACTTGGCATTTTGAGTACCAAGTAGGTGTAGTGAGGGACCGCCATGAATTTGGCGATGGCTGGTCTGCCGAGGATGGCATGGTAGGAGGTTTCGAAGTCCGCAACCTCGAACTTGATGTACTCAGTGCGGTAATTCTCCCTTGTCTCCCCGAAGGTAACTGGCAGAACCACTGAGCCGAGTGGTATAGCCGCATTGCCTGGGACGATGCCGTAGAAAGGTGACGTACTCTTAGTGAGCATGTCGGTGATGTCGAGCTTCATCTTCTTCAAGGTCTTGGTGAAGAGGACATTGAGTCCGCTCCCGCCATCGATGAGTACCTTGTTGAGTCTGGAGCCCGCGACTACTGGTTTCAGTACAAGTGGGAAACGTCCTGGTTCAGAGAAGCTTGTCCATTGATCCACGCGGGAGAAGGTTATAGGTACCTCCGACCACCTCAAAGGTATCGGCATCGCTGGTTCAATGTTCAAGACTTCCCGTAGGGTGAGCTTCTGCGATCGCCTGGTGGGTAGTCCGCCGAAGAGGACATTCACCGTCTTGTCGGGTTCTTGGAAGTCGCCGTTGCCTTCGTCGACTTTCTTCTTGCCCTTCTTGTCGTGAGGAGACCGTGGCTCGGGAATATCTTTGAGTGCTCGCCGGAGTTGGTAGCACTGATCGGTTGTGTGATTGCCGTCCAGATGCCACGGACACTTCTCTTTGAGCAAGTCTCTGAAGCCACCGGAGGTCTTTTTGGAGTTGTCCTTCGCAGGGCGCTGTATAGCCGTGACTGTGTTGTCTGACTTGCGCTTGCGGTTAGGACCCGAGTAGTTGTTGTTGTTGCGACCCCCTTGATCCTTGTTATTGTTGTTGCCGCCCGTGTTGTTTTTGCTCTTGCCGCGAATGGAGTCGTACTTGGCGTTCGCCTTGTCCTCTTCGTCGGCCCATGAGGTGATCATGTCTTTGAGCTTGGTGATAGAACTTGGGCGACGGCGACCGAAGTCTTCGAAGGTGCGACGGTGGTAAAGACCGTCTTGGAAGAGGTCGATGACTTCTTTGTCGGTGACGTCGACTACGGTCGCACGCTTGTCGAAAAAGCGGCGCATGTACTGGCGGAGCATCTCGCCTTGCTCCTGCTTGACCATTGCCAGGTCCATGCAAGTACCTGAGTGTCCCATAGCGCCCGCGAAGTTGCTGGTGAACTGGGCCTTCAGCTGGTCCCACTGGTCGATCGAGTTCTTGTCGAGCGACTCGAGCCATGTGAGTGGAGCTTGGTCCAAACAGAAGGGGAAGTAGAGGAACTTTGTGTCGTTGTCGCCACCAGTGTTTTCGATGGCCTGGGCACAACACCTGAGCCACTGAACTAGGTCTTGCTTCGCGTCGTACTTGGTGATCCCGAGAGGTTTGAATTTCTCGGGAAGAAGCAGATCGCGAAGTCGTGCAGAGTAGGCGGGGAAGCCGTCGCTATCGCTGACTTCGGTAGTCTTCTTGGCGCAGCGGATCTCGTCAATCCTGTGGCGGGCATCGTAGCCGCCGCGTGCGTTGCCGGTGGCGTGGCTGTTCGCGTGGCCTCGGCCCCCGCGGTCGCCGCCGCCACCAGCTCTTCTCCCGCCGCCATGGGAGGAACTACCGCTGCTGCCCCCGCCGCCACCGCCGTCGCCGCCCCCGCCGCTATTACCGCCATGTGAGGGTCCTCCCGCAAAGGCTCTAGAGCGGTTGGGGGTTGGTTGGTGTTCACCACGAACGCGGTTGCGTCCGACTTCTGTTGGGGTGCGGCTGCGACTAGTGGCTTCGTGGTTCCCGGCTCCGGCGGTTCTGTTGTTGACCCGCATGAAGTAGGCGTCCTCAGCAAGCTTGGTGATGAGTTCGCCTGCGCGGTGCCCCTGAGCTGTCCGTGGTATCGTGGTGATAGACATGAGGCATTGCTCAGGGGTGGTGTGTACCCGGTTGGCGACTTGATCCGGAGCCTCATTGAGGTTCCGGATGGGGAGAGCTTCCCGGAGCCGTCGGCGTCGATAGGCTCGCTTTCTGTTGCAGTCGCGTCGAGCGTTCTTGGCTTCAATAGTCTCATCTGCGGGTGCATTGGCTGATTCCTCATCCTCTGAGGTATCTTCAAGGTACCGATCAGGTCGGTTCTCTGAGGTTCCAGCTTCCCCGGTGGCCATGAATACTTCACGGTCAGGTGTGCAGAGTCCGGAGTCGGTAGTCGCCACCTCGGTGGGCGTGTGCTCGTCTTCGTTTGGAGCCAGTGGTGTCCCCTCCTGGAAGGGGAGTGTCTCGAGGTAGGCGACGCAGCGTGAGTTGTCATCAGTCAGGTCTGCGGGCTTGCGGTCGGGCCAGTAGACGAATCTGCCGGCGGGAGTAGATGTAATGACCAAGCCAGCGGCAGGACCTGACAGCGGCTCCTCGATCGTGTTGAGCCTGAACTCGGATTCGATCGGATCCGAACCGAAGTCGAACTCGTAGGAGGAGTCCGAGTTGTAGTCGGGGATGGCGCTGGAGTCCGAGGAGTACTCGGAGACGATTTCCTTGCCGACCCGGCGTGGGACGAGCGCATCCACGTAGGCTGCAGTTGCATTGCGGAGGCCGTACGGGAAGTGCTCGTGGGGGAGAACCGGTTCACACGATGGCTGGGGAGCCAGCTCGCGTGGTTCGATCCAGGGTGACGTCGAGTTCGAGTTGGAGGCGGATCCAATCTCGAAGTCGGCGGCTTGGTTGTAGAGCGAAAATTCGTCGAATTTTTTGACGAGTTGTCCCGTGATGACTTCGGGAAGTGTCACGAGTCCGGTCTCTAGGTCCGGGGTCATGGTGAGGTAGCGCTGGAACGATCCAGTGCCGTCAGTGGTGCAGACCCAGGAACCGAAGAAGAAGGTGTCGCCGCGGTTGAAGGCGGCGGTTGCCTTGATGACGATTGAAGCCGTCGAGTTCGTCATGAGATCTTCAGCGAGATCCCCTACCTGGCGCGCCAGCTGTCGGTGTTTTAACCCGGCAACCTGCCAAGGGGAGTACCCGAGGTAGACGTTTGTGGCCTCACCGAGATCGGGAACTCGAAGGAGAGACACGTGGCACATGATTTAGACAGGTTCGGGCCGCGAGGTGCGTAATACCCTACGTCCTGTATGCTGCGTAGCTCTGGATTGATTGGGTGTGTTTACAAGATGATGCGGATGATGAGATAGGGGTCCCTGCCTTGCCTTATATAGTCCGGGAGGCAGGGTTACAAGTCGGTTTGATAAGGAGAGTACTAGTCGTACACGGCTAGGAGTACTCTACATGGATCCGGACACGTCTAGCTTCCTAACCGAGTACTAGTCCTCCGTATGCCTTGTGCTTCACGCCATCTGGTGCTGTGCAGCCCAAGTCGAGTAGTCCCAGGGGCCCACAGAGTAGTCGGTCCTGGTTCCCACCCGAGTAGTGGGCCCAGGGATGTCCGTACGACAGGAGAGAAAGGAGAAGTGGTGAGAAACAAGTCGAGGTTGGTGGCGCAAGGGTATAGTCAGAAAGAGGGGATCGACTACGAGGAGACCTTTGCTCCCGTAGCTCGTTTGGAGGCGATTAGGATCCTTCTAGCCTTTTCCGTGGCTAAAGGGTTCAAATTGTACCAAATGGACGTGAAGAGTGCTTTCCTGAATGGTGTTTTGGAGGAAGTAGTGTATGTGAGGCAACCACCGGGGTTTGAGAGTGAGAAGTACCCCCACCGGTTGTACAAGTTGAGGAAGGTGCTGTATGGATTGAAGCAGGCGCCTAGGGCTTGGTACGGTAGGTTGAGGGGGTTCCTGTTTGAGAGAGGTTTTGAGATGGGAAAAGTCGATCAGACCTTGTTTCTCCTCAGGCAGGGCAAAGAGATCCTAATTGTGCAGGTATACGTGGATGATATTGTCTTTGGTGGCTCGTCTAACTCTTTGGTTGCAAGGTTTGCAGAGGACATGAGCAGGGAATTTGAGATGAGCATGATGGGTGAGTTGCAGTTCTTCCTTGGCCTCCAGATCAAGCAGTCGAAGGAAGGAACATTCGTGCACCAAACAAAGTACACCAAGGACATTGTGAGTAAGTTCAAGATGGAGGACTCCAAGGCCATGGCGACGCCTATGAGTACGACTACAGCTCTTGATGCGGACGAGGAAGGTGAGCACGTGGACCAGAAGGAGTACCGAAGCATGATCGGGTCACTCCTGTACTTGACGGCAACGAGGCCGGACATCCAATTCTTGGTATGTCTGTGCGCTCGTTTTCAAGCGTCTCCGAGGACTTCGCATCGGCAAGCAATAAGCGCATATTCAGGTATTTGCGACATACTCCCGACTTCGGCCTTTGGTACTCCGCGTCTTCTTCTTTGGCTCTTCATGGATTTTCAGATGCGGATTTTGCCGGGTGTCGGTTGGATAGGAAGTCCACTTCTGGGACTTGCCAGTTTTTGGGTTCCTCTTTGGTGTCTTGGTCTTCCCGCAAACAATCGAGTGTTGCTCAATCCACTACCGAGGCGGAGTATGTGGCCGCAGCTAGTTGTTGCTCTCAGCTCCTTTGGATCACATACACCATGAGCGACTTTGGTGAGGAGTATACCCATGTCCCACTTCAATGTGATAGCACCAGTGCGATAAGCGTTGCAAAGAACTCAGTGCTCCATTCCAAAACCAAGCACATAGAAGTGAGGTATCATTTCCTGATAGACAATGTGGAGAAAGGGAAAATTGCTTTGATCCATGTACCCACAAATGACCAGCTAGCCGATATTTTCACCAAGCCCCTAGATCAAGCAACTTTCAATTGTTTGCGGGGAGAACTTGGTGTTTGTTTGATTTCTTGAGTTGAGTGTGTGGGAGCTCCTTTGTAGCATATGTATAGCTTTCATTTGTGCATTTCTTGCATTTTGCATAGCATATGTATCATGATGTATAGGCATCTTTGTATCTTAGGTTGCATGCATTTTGTATCATATGCATTGTGTAGGAAAAGCTTTTCCTATATACATTGTTCACCATGGTATGATATATATGTCCTTGTGAGCTAGTTTGGTAAGCTATGGTTAGTTTGACTTAGCTCTTGATGATCTTGATTTATATCCATGGTTGATGGCTATGTTTTTAAAAAATGTCACATGTATGATCTCTTGTGAGTAAATGCCTTTATATGATCTTGCCATGTTTTTCTGGCTTAGCTATACTTAATTTGTGGTTGGATAGCTTATTTTGATCATATGGGGCCAAAGGCTCATTTGTCATCATGAATGTTTAGCCCTCATGCTTTATCTTGTGGAGGGACATAAGTTCCTTTTTATCGCAAAGACATTTCATGTACCAAATATAAATTTGAAAATGAAATGTAAATTGCTTGAAAAATGTGCTCCCAAGTCATATGTACTTGCTTTTGGGTGCTAAATCGTTGCATGTTGCTTACCAATGAGAAGTCTCATATTTAGAAGTAAGCACATGGCTCGGTGGCTTTGACATGACATGTGGTGCTTGTGGGTGTTTATGATGGTCTTATGCTTAGAATGGTTGTCCTAGCATGAAGTTTGTGTGCCTGTGCCATTTTGACATATTTTGCTCATGTTTAGGACTTTGCTCATGAGAGGGAATTTTTCGCAAAAATGCTCAATTTCATCTTAGCTTTGCCCAATGGTTGTGAAACTTGGTGATCTTGTAGTTTATGTCCATACGAAGCTATAGAGTATCTAACTTGCTCATTTGGATATGTGTAGCTTCCTATGTTGAATTTTGTCTATTTGAGAAGCTCTAGGTTGAAATTTTCCTAATTTTGCCTTGATTCATGCATTGTCAACAAGGGGGAGAAGTTTGAGCATGTTGTGGCCTACTGAATGCACTTAGAGGGTTTTCAAGTGGTTTCGAGCCAATTCTGGGTTCTGTTAGGCACCAGTCTGACCGGTCAGAGTGCTGGCCCTGTTCAGATGTTGGGCACCGGTCTGACCGGTGAGGTGGACCGGTCTGACCAGTCAGAGCAAAGCTGAGGCAGCTGCTCTGTTTTGTGAAGAGGTTTGCATGCATTCGTCCACGGGGAGTTGCATTGGTTCAGGGGGAGCTTGCATGTGTGCAGGGGGAGCTCTTTGTGGTTTTCGAGCTTTGGTTTGGTGGTTTGTGCCCTTTGCTTGAGCTTGTTTTTGTCTCGATTGTGTCGAGCCGTTGCCCTTGCCTAAGGGGACCGAGACTTGTCTTCTTCAAGTGATCTTGTTCTTTGCCTTTCTTTTGGTTTTCGATCGCTTGTTGAAGTTCCTTTTAGTCGTTTCTTTTCTTTTCCTTTTCTCTTTGGTTACCAAAATGTGTGTGTTGTCAATGCACTCATCAAGGGGGAGATTGAGGACCAGTGTTGTTCGAGGACCGGTGGATGGTCGCTTCCTGGTGTGATGAGTGATTGACAACGTGGTGTGGATTGATTCTTGGCTAAGTATTGCAGGTGCAGGTTCCGGCTTGACTGGTGTTGGTGCAGGTGAAGAACAAGTGCGAAAGGTCATTGCCAGTGAGGCCTCCAGGTGTGGAGAAGACAAGTAGGCTTGGTTTGAGGGACCCGGTGGCCAGCGGAGTCAAATGCGGGCCGCATGGTGGCAAGAACGGCAAGATGAAGTCATGGACGGTTTCTTGGTTGAGCCTCAAAACCAAGGTCGAGCCGGGACTACGTGGGAGCCGAGCCATGAGTGGTGATTGGCGGAGGCTACACCGAGTTCGCGGGGTTTTCAGTGGTTCACCAGAAAACCACTAGGTTCCTTGGTTGATCCACAAAGCCAAGACCGAAGATGGAGGTGCAGCAGCATCGGACCGGTCTGACCGGTGGGTCTGACCGGTGTGCGACGACGCAGTCCGGAGACTTCGAAGCGGAGGACACGCGTCGGGATCGCATGGCGTGCGTCGAGGCTACGCGGGGTGCGGTCGCCGGGCATCCGTCTGATGGTACGATGACGAAGATTCCCAAAGTGCCCCTCGGGGGTGTGTATCCTAGTGTTAGGCCTTAGGGGTAGTTTCGTCTTTCGGTTGCCTCCATATAACCCAAGTGGTGAGAGGATGGCAGCCATCTCTTGGAACCCTAGCTCGTTTTGTTTTGCTATTTTTCTCTTCCATTTTTCCTTTGGAATTTCTAGGACTAGCTTGAGAGCTTCATGGTGAGATCTTGTGAGAGGGAAGGATGATTGAGAGGCAAGCTAGACCTTGTATGAACCTTCATGGTATGTATAGATGATTCGGCGTGGTTCCTCAAGACTTGATTGTGTCTCTCCCGTTTTCCCTTTTTGGTGATTTTCGGAGCCATCTCTTGGCGATTTTCTTGTGGCGGTTTTGAGACCTTTCTCTTTGGGATTTGGTGGGGGATGTATGCATGAACCCTTCGTGGTTCTTTTCCCTTTGATTCCCCTCCCAAATCCGTGAGCAAAGGGGCTCGATTTTGGGGATTTCTCCTCTCTAGGGTTAGAGGCGTTCTTGGCGGGATTTCTTCGATTCCTCTTGATTTAGCAAGTTTTGGTGGACCAAATCTTGGCTATGGAGTGCCCATGAGGTGTTCCTACTATCCCCAAAGTCTTGTGCAGATCCGTGGAGCGAATCGGGAGATCAAGGTTTGGATTTGGGGGAGTTGACCCGCGGGTTCCTGTTCATCGGAGCTGCCTAGGCTTGACCGATCTGACCGGTGCCTGTGACCGATATGACCGGTGTAGGACCCTTGTGGGTTTTTGCTCGGATGAACGTCTTGGTGAGTTCCCTGTTGTCTTGTGTTGCTGTTGTTTCGAGTTTGGAGAGTTTTGGAGCTCGGGAGGTTGGTTTCTTGGAATTGGGGTTTCCAGGCTCAGACCGGTCTGACCGGTGAGCTGCACCGGCCTGACTGGTGCAGGGGCTTTCAGTGGAATTTGCCAAGTCCAGTTCGGGTGACTCGGCTCGAGGTCCAGGGTGACCCAGTGCGTCTCTGGAGGGGGTCGGGTGTTCCGGCGGCTCAGTCCGGAAGGTCCGACCGGGACCGGTCTGACCGGTGCAGGTGACCGGTCTGACCAGTGTGGTCAATAGCTGCTCGAGTTGTTTGTTCCGCTGCGTTCTCGGGTTGGCTTAGGTAGTTGTTGGTTTCTAGGACCAGTAGCACTCAAGTGGCTACGTGGTCTTGACCAACTTGGGTAGTTGAGTCGGAGACGTGTTTTGGTTGTCGTGTTCGTCTTGTTGGAGTATCCATATCCTTCGAGAAGAATTTTTATTGGCTCCCATTCACTCCCCCCCCTCTCTGGTCGCCAGTTCGGTCCTTCACCAACTCTGTCAGAAGCACTCGAGTGCCCTCTATAATTAATGCCTACCTACATTTAGGCCCTAACGTGGCGGGCTCAGCCCGCGCACAGGCAGGTTGAGTCACCACGGAAGAGCTCGGAGGGAGCGCCAAGTACTCGGAATGAATAGCGCCAGCCGGACACGCGGCAGCTCCAAACTCCACAACAGCTCAGGACCCCTTCGACGCACCTTGGCGAACATCAACACCCGAAAAGACCTCCCAAGTTCTACAGCGCTGTAGCTCTTTTTTCTTTCCCCCTTTTGCCCCTCACCCTTGCGTCTATAAAAGGGAGAGGAGGGCAACCGTTACAAGGGCTGACGAACCGAACACTCACACCCCAGGGACTTGGGCTCGACACCCTCTCCCGACCAGTTTGTAACCCCTACTACAAACACCCCTAGCTTAAGAACACGGCAGCTCGATACTGGACGTAGGGTGTTACTCCTCGGAGGCCCGAACCAGTTTAAATCCTAGTGTCTCTCGTGCTAACCATCCGGGTCGGACACACGATCCGATACAAATTTACTGCTCGGCGGTTGAGAATCCCGACATTACTCGAGTGCTTCTGACGGGGTTGGCGCGCCACAGGGTCGGACGGGACGACGAGTCGGGGGTCGCGCGGCCGAACAGTGCCGCATTACGGCCCTTGTCAGAGCTGGCCGTCCGCGCGTGCCGCCTGCTGGAGCGTTTGCATGGAGCGGGGAACTGGTGCGTTGCGTGTCGCCGCGGGGGAGCCCGAGTGTCAGGGCAGCACCACGTTAGTGTGGTCCCTGGTTCCCCCGCTCCAATCCTCCGTGTGCGAGGCGGAGTCTCCTCGTGCGAGGCGGAGACTTGTCGTGCGAGGCGAGACTTGTCGTGCAAGGCGGAGACTTGTCGGAGAAGCCACCCACCAGTCGGAGACTTGTCGGAGAAGCCACCCACCGGTCGGAGACAAGGCGTCTTACCAGTGAAGGTCTTGACAAGGATCTGCAGTCCTCCTTATGCTGGATCTTGGCCTTCACATTATCAATGGTGTCAGATGAGTCCACCTCGAGAGTGATTATCTCACCGCTTAAGGGGTCCTAATCCAGGCCCTTGTCACATATGGTCGATTAATTCTTACTTAATTCAATATATTAACGAGGCAACAGTAGTTACATACTCTCTCCATCCCGCAAAGAGTGTCGACTTTGGTTTCTTCTCATTCAAACCATTTGAACTTTGATCAAATTTATACTAAAGAATATCAACATTTATAACACTAAATAGGTATGCTATGAAAATATATTTCATAATGAATCTAATGAAACATGTTAGACATAAAAAAACATTATATATTTTTATATATACTTGGTAAAATAAAAAATAGTTTGACTTAGGACAAAATCAAATGTGTACTCTTTGTGGGACGGAGGGAGTACATAATAATTTGTTGTATTTGGAAAGTGATGAAACATTACACATTTACATTTTTAGGTAATAAATTAAATGAGTGGTCTTTTATATTTTTGTATTGTTAGCAAATTAATAGAGGGAGTATTCATTTATATTAAAGTTGCTAGCCCGTGCAGTAGCACGGGTTGATGAGCTAGTTTGATCTAATTATTAAACTACATATGGATTGGAAAATCACAAGATGAATCTATTAAGTCTAAATAAATAATCATTAGAAGATGTAATGTAGCACCACATTATCTAATCATGATCTAATTAGTTTTGAAATATTCGTCGAAGGAGTCAGGGGCTGAGGCATCCGGAACAGCCGTGCGCGAGGCCGCGGCTGTGGTGGGAGCGGCCGAGCCCGGTGACAAGGAGCTCGTGCTCGGAGCGGCCGAGGCAGAGCAGCCGGAGCCGATTCCAGTTGAAGCAGCCGGGGCCCTCAAAACCTCAACCGCGGTTGAGGCAACCGAGGTCAACCTTACGGAATCCGCGGCCAGTGCGGCCGAGGCGGAGCTGGTCGCCGCCGCATCCTCATCCCCTGCCGCGGTCGTGGAGACGTCCGTCGCGAGCGAGCCAGAGTTGCCGTCACCTCGGCTCGCTGTCCCTGTTGTCGAAGCCGCGCCAACCGCAAGCCCGCCCTGCCCAGACTCGCAAGAACACGTTGCCCCCGTGGGCGCGACGGGCGGTGCCTCCCCGGAGATCCAAGAGGTCGAGGAAAGCTCGGGCGGCCGCCTCTTCTCGGGCGCAGGGCTGTTGTCGGAGCCGGCGGAGGGAGAAGCGCGGATCACTGATCTCGTGCGCTCCACATGGGCCGCAGCTCGCGAGGCGGACGTGCTCGATGACGAAGACGAGGAGGTCGCGGCCCGCCACCGCCTTGAGCGAGGCCTCGGGTGGGCGCAGCGAGCGTTCGACGAGCTCATCCTCCTTGCGACGACGGTGAGTCCCTTTGAGTCCAGATCTTGACCTTGCTTTCCCCGTTCTCGTAAGTATTGCAATTGATGACTTCACGCTTGGAACAGACGCTCCTAGAGTGCGGCGCAAAGAAAGCGTGCACCATCGAGGAGCTCCGGGCGGAGCGATTCTAGCTGGAGATGCAGCTGGCAGTTGCTCGTTTGGCCGCCGCCGGGGCGGTGGCGAATGAGGCGTCGTCGAGGGCCGCGCTCGAGGCCGCCATGAAGTCCGCGGAGGACCGCGCCACGGCCGCACAGGCAGCCACGGCTGTTACTGCGATGGAGCGGGAGTCTCTCGAGGCAAAGCTGGCCCAAGCGGAGGCAACAGCCGCGGAGCTGCGAGCTGCCGTGACGATTGCCAACGAGGCCGCCAAGAAGGCCACAACTACCACCGCTGCCACTGAGGCCACCGCCCAAACCGCCACCCAGGCCGCCGCCCAAGAGAAGACGGTGCTCGAGTCGAAGGTGGCTGAGCTGGAGCAAGACTTGGTGGCCGCCGGTGCGGACCTCAGTACGGCCAACAAGCAGTTCTCCGACCTGACCACCAAGCTCCAGGACGCCACCGACGAGGTGACCCGGCTCCGGGACGCCAACACCAAGTTGGAGCAGGATGTCGACAGTGAGTGGACTTCGAACACCTCTGGTTGCTGCGGGCTTCTTTCTTTTCATCGGTATTCGTCGGTGTTGACGCGCCTTTTCGCGGGCGCAGGGCTACGTGTGGCTCACGCCGCGATGATCGTAAAGCTCACGGAGAAGGCGAAGGAGGTGAATGACGCCGAGCTCAGGATCATTGACAAGGACGGGGCGATCAAGAGGTTGTCGAAGCAGCTTGAGAGTTAGTCCCCTTGACCCTGCCTCGCTTTTCCGCTTGCTTGGCTGCGCTGCATCTATTATTGTAACTTCTCGTCCTTCTTCAGAGGTCAAGACTGAGCTTGAGGAGTCCTGAAAGCCTCAGGAACAGGTCAGGACCGAACTCGAGGGGGTCAAGAACACCCGGCGCGAGTCAGAGGCATCACGACAGCAGAACATCCTGGAACACACCAAGTTCGGACGGCTTGTCGACCAGATCTTGTCGGAGCTCGGCGTTCCCCTTGGACCGATGCTTCCTGGCACGCTCGCGAAACAAGTTGAGCGCCTCCCGGAAGTGGTCAAAGAGCGAGAACTGTCAACTGCTCGGAAGGTGGTGCAACGGGTGCTTGCCATGTTCGACTCGCACTACCAAGGGCTGGATCGCACAGCACTGAGCGGCGGCTGGGCGCCTGGCAGCTCCGACGACCACTGCAACCAGCTCGAAGAGGACTGCGCTGCCTTTGCCCGCGCCATGGCCGACGTCGTAATGAAAGACCTGGACCTGATTCCACAAGACACACCAGAAGCCGAAGATGACTCCAGGCCTTCACATTAGATGTATCACACAATTTTGTAGGCAATTAAGAACAATTCATACGTATAATGCCTCAAACAATTTTATTTCGTTGAAAACATGTCCAGAAGTGTTACATCTCAAACGTTCTCGAGCACTAGGGGACGACTGCGGAAACGGGTAGCAGAACTTAGGGACCCAAGCTGATCGAGCTTCACTCTGGAGCCGCGGGGGCGTAGGAGTCGGAAAGCCCAGCCAACCCAAGCCACTAAATGGTGCCACGTGTTCGCAGCCCCCGAGTACTTGGGAAAATTTGAAAAGTAACTCGCATGTTTTTCATTAAAATCGTTTTAGGCCGGAGCCCGAGCGGTTACCTGAGCACTTTTTGAAAGAGGTCGGATGGAAGCCTGTGGACCTGGACTGTGCTCGCAAGTCTTCGCACCATAGCCGTGGAGGCGTAGGTGCTAGGAGCTTTGAACGAGCAGAAGCGCCAAGCCCCGTGCAGATTGCCATCTTCACCTTTCTCAAGCCTCAGCGTTCCGCCAAGAAACTTCTCGCGCGTGCGATCAGTTACGACATAGTTGTCGATGGGTTTTGTTTTAAAAACGGAAAAACGAAAGGAGGGCATCGTGCCCTGGGTAGCCCCCGAGCGGTGAGCGTTTCTGCACAGGTGCAGGGACGCTCGCCGCTCAGCCTTCAGAAATGTTGCAACATATAAAAAACATGGCAACATAGAAGCTTATGAACTCATAGATGTATGAACAAAAGCATGCGGCATTTATTCATTGATTCACAAGATAAAAATGGGGAACATTACTCAAGGGTAAAACGGCCGTAGGTGTTCTATGTTCCACGCATTGGAGACGACCCTTCCGTCCTCGTATCGGATCTTGAATGTCCCGGGTCGGAGGACTTGGTCGATGATGAATGGCCCCTCCCATGGGGACGCGAGTTTGTGTCAATCCTTGCTGCCTTGAACTCGTCGGAGGACTAGGTCCCCGACTTGGAACTCACGGCTACGGATGTTACGCTCGTGGTAGCGCCGTAAGGATTGCTGGTACCGAGCCGAGTCTAGCAATGCCACGTCGCGCGCCTCGTCGAGCTGGTCGATGGCGTCTTCGAGCGCGACTTGGTTGCCTTCTTCGATGTATGCTCGTACCCTGGGACTGCCGTAGTCGATGTCCGTGGGAAGGACAGCTTCCGACCCGTGCACCATGAAGAACGACGTGAAGCCGGTAGCTCGACTTGGCGTGGTGCGCAGGCTCCAGAGAACAGATGGCAGCTCGGCTACCCATCTCGCTCGGAACTTCTCGAGGCGCTTGAAGATGCGAGGCTTTAATCCTTGCAGGAGCATGCCGTTGGCCCTCTCGACTTTCCCGTTCGTCCTTGGGTGCGCCACGACGGACCAGTCCACGCGAATATTGTTGTCGTCGCAGAAGTTGAGGAATTTCTTCCCCGTGAACTGGGTGCCAGTGTCGGTGATGATCGTATTTGGTATGCCGAAGCGATAAATGATGTCTGTGAAAAACGCTACGGCCTCCTCGGAGCGGACCTTCACGATGAGTCGAGCCTCGATCCACTTGGAGAACTTGTCGACGGCCACGAGTAGATGCGTGAAGCCCCCGGGCGCTTGTCGGAGCGGCCCCACCATGTCGAGGTTCCACACAGCAAAAGGCCATGTGAGGAATGGTCTGAAGCGCCTGCGCCGGGAGGTGAGTTTATCGAGCGTAGAACTGGCATCCCTCGCAACGCCACACGATGTCCTTGGAGTCCGCCACCGTGGTGGGCCAGTAAAACCCTTACCGGAAAGCTTTCCCGACAAGAGTTCTCGGACCGACGTGATGTCCGCACGTTCCGGTGTGGATCTCCTGAAGTAGCTCCTTGCCCTGATCTCTTAAGATGCAACGCATAAGTATGCCTACTGCACCCCGCTTGTAGAGCTCGCCCTCGATGAGGACGAATGCTTTGGCTCGCCGTGCGATGCGGCGTGCCTCCGTCTGCTCGGAGGGAAGCTTCCCTTCAACAAGCCATTCGAGGATAGGGAAACGCCAATCTGGATCTTCAAGGTTGGGCTCGGGTGGCTGGTCGATCTCCATGACTTCCGGCCCCTCGTGCTCTTGTAGTGGTTCCCCCTCAACCCGGATGGACGGCGCGTGCTGGTCTCTCGCGACCACACCGTGTGGTACTAGCTTGCAGCTAGACGCCATTTTGGCGAGGACGTCCGCAGCCTTATTGTAGTTGCGTAGCACATGATGAAGCTCAAGACCGTGAAACTTGTCTTCCAACTCATGTACGGCTCGACAATATGCTGCCATCTTCGGATCTATACAATTTTTCTCTTTCATGACTTGATCCACGACAAGCTCTGAATCTCCTCTGATCTCAAGACGGCGGATTCCGAGCTCGATTGCGATTCGAAGGCCGTTGATGAGTGCCTCGTACTCGGCGACGTTGTTGGAGACTGGGAAGTGTAGTCGGACCATGTACTCCATACGCACGCCCAGGGGCAAGATGAAAACAAGTCCTACCCCCGCTCCTTCTTTCATGACTGAGCCGTCAAAGTACATTGTCCATGTCTCGTGCTCGATGGGTGCCGGCGGAGTTTGGATCTCCGTCCACTCAGCGACAAAGTCCGCCAGCACCTGCGACTTGATGGCGCTTCGTGGCGCGTATGAGATGTTGTGCCCCATCAGCTCGAGCGCCCACTTGGCTATCCTCCCCTCGACCTCGGGGTTCTAGATCACTTCTCTGAGCGGGTACTTCGACATGACCGTAATAGGATGCGCGTCGAAGTAGGGGCGAAGCTTGCGCTTGGTGATCAAGATAGCATACACGAGCTTTTGCATTTGCGAATAGCGGGTTTTCGAATCGGAGAGTACCTCGCTCACAAAATAGACTGGCCGCTGCACCTTGAGTGACCTTCCGGGCTCTTCTCGCTCCACCACCAATGCAGCACTAACCACCTGGGTTGTCGCAGCAATGTACAGGAGCATTGGCTCTTTCGGCGCTGGGGCCGTGAGTATCGGTGGGCTTTTCAGGAGATTCTTGAGGGAATCGAGCGCTTCCTGAGCCTCGGGTGTCCATGCGAAGTAGTCGGACTTCTTCATTAACCGATATAGCGGCAGGCTGCGCTCTCCGAATCGAGCTATGAAACGCATGTCCGTGATGGCCGAGATCTTCTTGGGATTAGCTTCAATGCCGCGTTCCGACACGACAAAGCCGAGGAGCATACCCCTCGGGACCCCGAAAACGCACTTCTCGGGATTAAGCTTCACCCCATGTTCTCTTAGCCTTGCGAACACCTCCGTGAGGTCTGGGACCAGATCGCCGGTCTTTTTTGACTTGACCACGATGTCATCGACATACGCCACGATGATTCGCCCTATCAAATCTCCAAAGACGTGTCGCATGCATCTTTGGAACATGGCGCCCACGTTCTTGAGCCCGAAGGGCATCGTCTTGTAGCAGTAAGCACCGAACGGAGTGATGAATGAGGTCGCGAGTTGGTCCGCTATGCACATCGCTATCTGGTGGTACCCGGAGTACGCATCGAGAAAACAGAGGGTTTCGCACCCAGCTGTCGAATCGACTACCTGATCTATGCGAGGTAAAGGAAACAGATCCTAGGGACATGCCTTGTTAAGGCCCGTATAGTCAACACACATCCCCCATTTCTTATTCTTCTTCTTTACAAGTACAGGGTTAGCAAGCCACTCGGGGTGGAATACTTCTCGGATGAACCCTAAACTAAGGAGCTTCTTGATCTCCTCGCCAATCGCCTTGCACTTCTCGTCGTTGAAGTGGCGGAGGTGTTGTTTCACCGGTTTCGATCCCGGCTTGATGTTCAGTTTGTGCTCGGCAACCTCTCTCGGGATCCCCTTCATGTCGAAGGGTTTCCATGCGAACACATCGAGGTTCGCTTTGAGGAAGTCGACGAGCGTGCTTTCCTATTTAGGATCGAGCACCGTCCCGATACAGAGCGTGCGGCCATCGTCGGAGACGACCGCATCCTTGACGTCCTTGGTGGGCTCAAAAGAGCAGGCCGCTCGCTTGGACGACTAGGGGATGTCTTGGTCCTCGGATGGAGGCTGGGCGTGAAGCCTCTCGGACCGGATGAGCGCTTCAGCGAACTGAAAGCACTCAGCATCACATTCGAATGCGTGCTGGAACGTAGTCCCCATCGTGATGACCACCTTCGGAGCGGGAATCTTTAGCTTGAGGTACGTATAATTAGGCACGGCCATAAACTTCACGTAGGCCGGCCTCCCGAGGATGGCGTGGTACGTCCCCGGGAACCCCACCAATTCGAAGGTGAGGGTTTCCATGCGGAAGTTCTACAACGTCCCAAACGTGACGGGCAGATCGATCTGCCCGATTGGGAGTGCCTCCATTCTGGGAACGACCCCATGGAATGGTGTTGTCGATGGCCGCAGCTGGGACCGCGGGATGCCCATGTCGTCGAGCGTCGACACATAGAGCACGTTGATGCCGCTCCCTCCATCCATCAAGACCTTGTGGATCCGCTTGGTCCTGAACAGGGGAGCTACCACTGGTGGGTAGCATCCCGGCTGCGGCACGCGGTCGGGGTGGTCCTTGCGGTCGAAGGTGATCGGAACTTCCGACCACTTGAGGTATGACGGTGTCGCGGATTCGGCGTTATAGACCCCACACCGTATGAGCTTTTCTTGGCGCCTTGAGGGTCGCGCCGGGGACCCACCGAAGATCATGTGACCGCCCCGTCCTCCCCCGGGTACTGAGCTCCTGCGTCGTCGTCGTCGTTGTCGGGGAGGGGCGCAGCCTTCTTCTGTGGATCTGCCGCTTTCGGCTTGAGCGTGCCGTTGACGTAGTTCTTCATCAAACGACAGTCCTTGAGCGCGTGCTTGACAGGCACCTCGTGGTGCACGGCGCCTCCAGGAGCTTCTCGAAGTGGTCCTTCGGGGGACCGGCCTTGTAACGACCCGGGTTTTCGGTGAGGAAAACCCGACTCCCTGTACCCTTGTGATAGTCCCTGGATCGGTAGCTATCACGTACAGAACTCATTACAGAATAATATCATTTCCATACAACAAAACCAGAGTACAAAACATAATATTTACATCCGAAACAACTCGGTATACGAATTTAGTACAAGCCCCTTGGGCCAAGCGACAAGTAGAAATCCTGCGTAGCGGTAGCTAGGGCTTCAAGTCTTCATCTTCAATCTTCACCACAGACATCCTTGAGCGAAGCAACACAACCCTTCCTTCATGGATTCCTCAAACTCAGGCTCTCACTCCAAGTCCAATCCTGCACACTCACAAAACTATCCCCAAGGAATGGGATAGGTTCACGTCACCGACTGTATGCAGCTTTAAGTAGCCTAACTCTAAAGGATAAGGAAAGTGACAAGGTAAAAGCTCAGGTTTCATATGCAGCAGCAGCAAAGCACAAAGAGGAAACATCTCCATATAAGTCCCAATCCATACTCTCATCACAACTCGGGAACACCTGGTACCCCAGGGACCCATCTTCACATCCTATGTCCATCTAGGGTCGACGCGAGAACTTCCTCTCCTCGCACCTCAATGATTGCAATCGGATCTGCGAGGTAGAGGGAGCAACTCTCATCTCCCCGACTGCAACCACGGCTCACCACACTCTCAAGCTACAGGGGGAGGTAGAAATCCCAAAACATGAGAACAAATCTATCAAGGGACATGTCCATGACCGAGGATGCGGCTATAGCTATAGATCGAACAACTCTGCAGAGCGTGTACACCTGTACCCAACTCGGGATGGAATCCAGCCGATAGCTAGTCGACTGAACCCATCCTACCGTGCGAACTCTCGGTAGTTACGCTCCTATCTTGCATCCGGCCCTCAAAGCGATCCCCTCCGCGAAGGGAATTGCACCGGAACTGTGAAATGCTCCCGTGTGGCCACACGGGAGACGCACTGAGAGAAGGTGGTCTCACTCCCACCTCTCCCCCACTGATACCCTCTATCCTGCTGGCAGGTATGGTTCCACACTTGCCGAGCTCAACTCGGCCCTAACCCCACTCTCGGCGAGGTGGTGTGTACGAAAAGGTCTAGTGAAAAGGTCTGTCCACTCGCTTTCAGACCGGAGCGAGCTCATGTCCCCCAAACGTAAGTAAAACCCCAACACCTGTGCTCCAAAAATCGTACAAGTGGGGGATACATTGAGGAGTGCACCCCCATCCCCGATCCCAGATCGGTTGTTTCGAGCTCACCCCCGCCAAGGTACCCAAAATGCCTTCTCCTGCCGGTTTTTACCCCACACACGTCAAGAACCACTATTTCCATCCCAACACATGCATCGTGAAGCTCAGCGTATATACACGCTTATATATAGTAGTAGTAGTAGTAGTAGTAGTAGTAGTAGTAGGGCAATCAAGGACAGGATAATTAAAGAAGGCGGTGCAAGGTTCATCATCATGCAATTAAAGTAAAGCGCTAGCATACTACACAGCAATGCCTAATAGGTATTCAGAATCAGTCGGGCGTGAACACCTATGTGCAAGTAGTCGTAGAAGTTTCCGTAGTTGTTCTTGATCTTGTGGCTTGTCCCCTCAGCTCTGGGAATTCCTAGATTCGCAAATATACATAAACATGGTGTCTAGAAGCAAATAACTCCAAAGAGAAGCAATAAAGAACCAAATAACTCCAAAAGTTAGTCTAACGGGTGCTTCATGATTTTAGAAGAATACAGAAAATGATTTCATATTTTTCTAAGGTAGGAACAATTTATTATGGATTTTCAAATAAAGAAATATTTTATGAATTTAATTATTTGCGATAAAGCACAGATAACACAAGTTAGCAAGTCAGAGAACCATAAGATAGGTTTTGGGTTGATCTGCATGGTAAGTTGACTAGTCAACGATCTTTGTTGACCAAGTAAAAAAGGAAGGTCGGAGGTCAACCGGACCCCACAAGTCATCCGGTGGGCCCCGTAGGTCATATTAGAGAGATTAAGCAAGATATAGATTAGCTAGAAACGATGTGGTGATTGAGAAACTTGGCTGAAGCTGATACATGACAAAGATATGGCGAGGATGGATTTATCAAAGCTATGGCTGCACACGTCGTGCACGACGAAGGCATGGCACAGCCGCGGTGAAAAGGTATGGCCGGGACCTGAAAGATTGAGAACAAGCACTGGGTACTAAGATAAGGCTCGGCGGAAAACGGAACAGGTGCTGCTGCTAGCGAGCAACATCCAAAAAGAATATACGAAAGGGCTAAGGTTAGATAGCATATCCATGGCTTAGGATTACAAACAGTAGTTACTGCTTGTTTAGATGTGATCTGAGCATAGGCTAGCACAAGGACATATCATGGCACAACTCCTCGGCACGTAGGCCGGCACACTTGAGGGAAGCAAGGTAGGGACTGCAAACTCACCTATGGGCTTGCTGTCACCGAATGGGCATTCCATCGAACAGGTTGTAGGCGAGATGGACGGAAGCCGGGTAGAGGTGCATGCAGTTCAGCTTGAAGTTGTTGTCCTCTTGCTGATGCAGCGGCGTCTTCCACGGCTTGCGGTACAACTTGGTGGTGAGGAACGGAGGTAGAACAGAGGCAGCTCGCGGTTCCGACATAACATCAAACATGTTGTCAGCAAGGCGTAGGCTAACTGTGTTCCCGAAGATGAGAGGTAGCAGTTTGGATGGGGGGTCTCACCTATGGCTCGACCGACGGCACGACGAAGCAGGTGGATGATGAGAAGGTGTCGAGACGGGGCTGTGCCGACTTGGTGCAGAACGAGACTCGGGGTTCAAAGGTTCAAGAGCGGCGCACCCTCCATCTTGCGGTCGTCGACGACTTCGTCCACGACAGCAACATCTCCGCTCCCATCCGGTGGCCGCACGTTCGTCGCCGACGTGGTCGGGCTTGGGGCAGACAGCAGTATGGTGCCGAGAGCGAAGCGGTGTTGGTGCCCAGGATGCAGGCCGTTCTGGTGGACGATAGCACCAGCAGCAAGTCTGATGCTTGCTGTTTGCTTTGACGATTGAGAAAAATTGTAGCAGCCGGGATCAAGGGAGAAGATGGCAACAGGGTTGGTGGTGCCTTTCGTTGGAGAAAAATAGAGAGAGGTGCTCTGCTTGCTTGCTGCCTTGGAGAGGGAAAAGGAAAGGGGCTGCTGGCCGAGAGGAGCAAGAGGCAAGCTGTTGGTCCTTGCGACACAAGATCGAAGGGGGAAGGTGGCAAACTTGAGCTCCTGTAGTGCAAGCAAGGTGGCTGCCTGCAGCTTGTTGATTTGCTCGGCGGGCAAAAAGAAAGGCAGATGGGCAGGACTCTGGTGGCGCAAGGGGAAGCAACATGGGTGGCTTCGATTGGAGAGGATGGAGAGGCCCGGCCTTGTATATTGGAGCTTGCGCTTGCTAGCAGGGAGAAGAACGAGCTCCATCTGGTGGCATGCTTCGGTTGGAAGAAAGAACAGAGAAAGGAGATGAGTGGCGACGGCAGTGAGAGGCCGGCCTAAAGACCGGGCCTTTGGCCATGTGTTGGGGTACGCGTGGCCGTGGCTGCGTGTGTGCGGGCACGGGGCTGGCCCCGACCGTGACACGGCCGGCGCATGCGCGCGGGCATCTGAGGTTCCGGAGCCGCGGCACGGCGACGGCAAGGCCAAAGAGCGGTGCGGCGCACGGTACCTGCAAAGCGGCTCGACGGCCGGGCACACGGCGTCGCCTATGTGGTGCGAAGACCGAACATAGACGATTGGTCGGGTTGGCTCGATGGTGAAAAGGAAAAGAACGGTTGCGCGCTCTAGAGCACGGCAGCGAGCTATGGCGGCAAGCTCTGGTTCGGTGGCTCGTGGGCCGGCAACACAAGCAAGCAAGGCGGTGGCTGGGACAGAGCGTGTATGAGTGGATCACCAAGGCAGCTTCGGCTCTCGCACAAAACATCAAACATGTTGTATGCGTCCCGTGGTTTCTACTGTGGCCAAGCCATCCAAGATCACTGGCGTTCAAGAGGGCACATGGAGCAAGCAGCACAGCACGAAGGCCGGCGTCATAGGCAAGCGTGCAGGGTGAAAAGCAGGCGGCTTGGTCAGGCGGCTCACCAACGGGCTCGTGGACAGGGAGGCGTAGCAGGGAGAGGTCGTGGCCGCGGCGGCTTGGTGCAGTGCAGGCTCGTTGTCGTGGTTCAGCTCGCAGACGGGTCGGCGGCGGCGTCCCGAGCTCGGCTCCTCATCCTCAAGGCCATCGATGTCCTTGGCTCCCCGACGACGACTCCAGCTCGGCGTCGTCGTCCACGGCAACGCTCGGCGCGGCATCATCGCCATGAAGCCCGAGCTGCTCCTGGACAGCGTCGTGGCACCCGGCGTCGCAATAGCTGGACGGCGCGGCAGCGTCGGCACCAAAGTTGCTGCCGACGGCGGCAGCTCCGGCTCCCAACTTCCTTCTCCTGCCTTTTTTCATTTGCTCTGCTCCATTCGTATCCTCCTCTGTTTCTCTCAACTGGTGGCGATGGATTTGGGGGGAAAAGTCCCCAGGGGCGGCGGCGGACATGGAGCTGCGGCAGTGGCGGCTTTATAGGGCGGCCGGCTAGGGTTTAGGCCTGGGATGGACGGCAGACGGTGATTCGGGCGGCGTGGCACGCATCCGCGGGTGCCAGCGTAGTAGAGGGCGGCGACCATGGGGGTGCTCGGGTGCCCCGCGGTGCCCGTCGCTATCCGCTCGCGGCGTGCGTCAGCGCGAGGGAGAAAGGTGCACAGGGGAGATTGGGACTGACTCGCGGGACCCACCTGTAAGTGGCACAAGGGGAGGTAGGTGGAAGTTGGGCTACCTTGGGCCGTAAGGCCAGGTGGGCCGCGGGCTTTGCAGGCCGGCGATGAGAGAAGGAGGTGCTCCGGTGAATTTCTGCGAGAAGCTCAGGGGCCTCCTGCGGACTTGACAAACCAGATAGGAAAAAGGATTAGGCCCAGCTGCGAAGGAGGTTTTCCTATTTCTCTTATCCTTATACCTAAAATATTCACAACTCAAATTTGAATTTAGAATTCAAATTCGAGTCACACTCAAGTAAATCCAAGTAAATTTCAATAAACTCCAGAGTTCTCACACTAACAATTTATAATTCCAAAATTTATTATTTTGCTCAAAATAAATCTAGGATTTTAGGGAAGGATCAAAGAAGACATCCTTACAAATTAAATGAGCACTCAAATCCATTTAAAAATTTTGAAATTCACATTTTTGCAAGCATTAACATTCTGGAAAAATCCGGGATGTTACAGGCCTTGGGTGGATTGCTCTTGGGGCGCGTGGCCTTGCGCTCGACCGCCACGACAAGGTTGTCGTCACGGTGACGCTTGTCGCTCTTCTTCTTCTTTTTGAAGCGCGAGGACGGCCCCTCGCCATGGTCCACGACCTGCTCGCCCTTGCCTTGAGGGGTGTTGAGAGTCGCTGCGACCGCCTCCTCGCCGTCCGCGTGGTTGGTCGCGATGTCGAGGAGTTCCCGAGTAGTTCGGGGAGTCCGGCGCCCTAGTCGATGGATGAGGGTGGTGCAGGTCGTGCCATTCTGGAACGCCGAGATGGCGTCGTTGTCCGTCGCACCCGGGAGCTCGGTGCAGCGCTTGGAGAAACGCCGGATGTAGTCGCGCAGACTTTCCCCCAGCTGCTGCTTGCAATTGCGCAGCTCCCACTGCTTGCCTGGACGGGCGTACGTGCCCTGGAAGTTGCTGACGAAAGTTCGGCGCAACTCCGTCCAGACGTTGATCCTGCCACGAGGCAGGTGCTCGAGCCAGGTTCGCGTGGAGTCGCCGAGGTAGAGCGGCAGGTTCTTGATGATGAACAGGTCGTCCGTCGCTCCACCCGCGTGACACGCAAGCTGATAGTCCTCCAACCACACGCTTGGGTTGGTCTCCCCATCGTACCTGGGGATGTTTGTCGGAGCTCGGAAACGTGAGGGGAACTTCACGTCTCGCACCTTCTGTCTGAAGGCGCGCGGGCCCCTCTGGTCCGGCGACCAACTGCGATCGCGGTCGTCGTCACTATCGTAGTGCCCTCCACGCCTCCGGTCATCCTGTCGGCGCGGGTGGCGCTCGTCACGGTGATCGCGGTCGTCGCCGTAGTTGTCGACGCTGGCGGCTCGGCGGTGAGCCTCGATGGTGTCACGGGCGTCGCGATTGGGTCTGAGGCGTTGCTTGACCGCCGATCCACCGGCTTCCTCTCCGCGGCTCCGATGCCGCGAGGGGGATGGGTTCTGGCGGTGCGCGGAGGGTGCTGCTCTCCCGTCGCGCGCCGACCGCTGGCGTGACGCGGAACTTTCCGCCTGCTGCGCCGCTGCCGTCTCGAGGAGGGCTTTGAGCTGCTGCCGCACCCTCCTCTCCTCGGGGGTGGCCGCCTCAGGGCAGCCGCGCAGCAGCATGACAGCAGCGGCCAAGTTCTGCGACGCTCGCCTGAAGAGTGGCGGGCCGTCGCCGTCGATATTGGCGTCCTCATTGAAGCGTTGGTTGTTGTCTCGTGCGTGTCCACGAGCTGACGGTGTCGGGGCACAGGCCGGGGACTGCTCGGCGGCCGGGCGGCGCTCCTGCCGCTCGTCGTCCCCTTCACGGTGCTGGTCCCGCACCGGGACTTGCTGCGGGGCTGGTGGCGGGTTGCGCGGCCCGCGCTCCTCTCCGAGCTCTTGGTGGAGATTGGCCAGCTCCTCGTCGAGCTGGCGCCTTGCCTCGGCGAGCTCGTCGAGGCGCGCCCAGCGCTGCGCATCCGTGGCGCGGCGGCGCGGTGCTGGTTCCGCGTCGGTGGAGCTGGTTGAGCTTGATGCCACGCAGACGAAGCACTTGCGTGTCAAATCGCGTGCGGGTGTTGGCGGTGCCCGTCAGGCTGTCGCGGAGCCCGGAGCGGTGTAGGATGCCCGCAGCGCGTCCACGTAGGCCGTCACCGGGTCATTCGGGAGGCCCTGCTGTCCACGGGGGTACATGGCGGTGTACCGCTCCATGAACTCGCCCCAGGCCAGCGGCTCGGTCCCGCTGGCCTGGAAGGCAAGGTCGGTGAGGTAGTAGGCGGCGAGCCTAAAACACTTCTGTGTTGGGTTTGGCCCCAACATGGCCATGATCGTCTCGCCCGAGAAGCCTCGGACGAAAGTTGCGCGCCCCGCCGCCGCCGTCAAGGCGTTGGGGTGAGCAGGTCGGGCGAAGGTGCGCCCGACGACGGACTCCGCCAGCCCGGTGTAGACGGAACTGAGGGAGCAAAAGAGCATGGTGGCCCCGGGAGTCAACGAAACCCCGCGGCCCTCCATTCGGATCGTGGTGAAGTTCGGCGAGACACACGATGTGCCCCTACCTGGCGCGCCAACTGTCGAGGTTCTCTACCGCTGAGCAGTAAATTTGTATCGGATCCTGTGTCCGACCCGGAGGGTTAGCGCGAGAGACACTGGGATTTAGACTGGTTCGAGCCTCCGAGGAGTAACACCCTACGTCCAGTATCGAGCTGTCGTGTTCTTGCGCTAGGGAAGTTTGTAGTAGGGGTTACAAACAGGTCGGGAGAGGGTATCGAGCCCAAGTCCCTGGGGTGTGAGTGTGTTCGGTTTGTCAGCCCTTGTGACGGTTGCCCTCCTCTCTCTTTTATAGACGCAAGGGCAAGGGGCAAAAGGGGAATACAAGTAAATGCTATAGTGTCGTAGAACCGGGAGGTCTTTTCGTGCGTTGATGTTTGCCAGGAGGCATTGAAGGAGAGCTGAGCTGTTGTGGGGCTCGGGGCCGCCGCGTGTCCAGTTGGCGCTGTTCATTCCGAGTACTTGGCGCTTCCTCCGAGTTCTTCCGTGATGACTCAACCGGCCTGCGTGCGAGCTGAGCCCGCCACGTTAGGGCCTAAATGTAGGTAGGCGCTAAGTATAGAGGGTACTCGAGTGCTTCTGACGGGGTTGGCGTGCCACAGGGTCGGACGGGACGGCGCGTCGGGGGTCGCGCGGCCGAACAGTGCCGCATTACGGCCCTTGTCAGAGCCGGCCGCCCGCGCGTGCCGCCAGCTGGAGCGTTTGCATGGCGTGGGAAACTGGTGCGTTGCGTGTCGCCGCGGGGGAGCCCGAGTGTCGGGGCAGCGCCACGTTAGTGTGGGCCTTGGTTCCCCCGCTCCAATCCTCCGTGTGCGGGGCCGCCATAGTCGGAGACGGAAACCTCTCGTGCGAACGAGTAGTCGAAAGCGGAGTCTTCTCATACGAGCAAAGTTGTCGGGGACGAGGCGGGAAGTCCTCGTGCGAGGCGGAGACTCCCCGTGCGAGGCGGAGTCTCCTCGTGCGAGGCGGAGACTTGTCGTGCGAGGCGAGACTTGTCGTGCGAGGCGGAGACTTGTCGGAGAAGCCACCCACCAGTCGGAGACTTGTCGGAGAAGCCACTCACCGGTCGGAGACAAGGTGTCTTGCCAGTGAAGGTCTTGACAAGGATCTGCAGTCCTCCTTATACTGGATTTTGGCCTTCACATTGTCAATGGTGTCAGATGACTCCACCTCGAGAGTGATTATCTCGCCGCTTAAGGGGCTCTAATCCAGACCCTCGTCACATATGGTCGATTAAGTCTTACTTAATTCAATATATTAACGAGGCAACAGTAGTTACATACTCTCACCATCCCGCAAAGAGTGTCGACTTTGGTTTCTTCTCATTCAAACCATTTAAACTTTGATCAAATTTATACTGAAGAATATCAACATTTGTAACACTAAATAGGTATGCTATGAAAATATATTTCATAATGAATCTAATGAAACATGTTAGACATAAAAAACATTATATATTTTTATATATACTTGGTAAAATAAAAAATGGTTTGACTTAGGACAAAATCAAATGTGTACTCTTTGTGGGACGGAGGGAGTACATAATAATTTGTTGTATTTGGAAAGTGATGAAACATTACACATTTACATTTTTAGGTAATAAATTAAATGAGTGGTCTTTTATATTTTTGTATTGTTAGCTAATTAATAGAGGGAGTATTCATTTATATTAAAGTTGCTAGCCCGTGCAGTAGCACGGGTTGATGAGCTATTTTGATCTAATTATTAAACTACATATGGATTGGAAAATCACAAGATGAATCTATTAAATCTAATTAAATAATCATTAGAAGATGTAATGTAGCACCACATTATCTAATCATGATCTAATTAGTTTTGAAATATTCGTCTCGCGAATTTACCCTAATAACCTAAGTTATGTATGAAAGGGGGTTTTATAATTAGTCGCATCAAAGTTTTAGCAGGGCCCGCCAGCACACAGCAGAGCTGAATAAGAGAGTGGGCTCGATTTAGTTCGTTTCGGCCTTCTAGGAATGAAGGCCCAGCTGCATTGTGTGTGATGTGGGCAAGGGTCGTCCTGGATAGAGGTACTTTTAAGCCCAGTCAGTACGCGAACCACGAAGGTCCGACCCATGCTGGCTGCTTGCCAAGTGCCAACGGCAACGGAAACAAAGGTATGCGTTCACCAAAGAACGCATGACGGCATGAGCTTGGTCGCGTACTCGCGTAGGTTCGTGTTTCCGTTGTACTATAAGATGCGATCCGCATCAGGATCGAGGCACTTCTTCCTCGTGCAAAGATTGCGCGCTGCTGTTCACCTTCCTCCGTCCACGTTTATAGGTTTTTGCGTGGATGAAACCACAGGCCGTCGTCCTCTGATTCAAGACTCAAGAGACGATGGAAAAAACTAGAGCACGTGTGGAAGCCTCATGCCTGCCGTCCTTATTAGCCACTTGATCATTAGAGATTGTCTTCCGACGAATCCTCAGAAGGAACAATATAAAGAGTGAGACCATCATGCTGACTCCATGAGTGCCTGATCGTCTAGCATTTGCATCCACGCTTAAAAGGTTCGTTTCCGCGTTCGTTCAGCCACTCTACAGTCCTGCTCCATAAAGAAAAACCATTACAGACGTGTTAAGTAACATGTGATTCCTCACGCACACACTGTTGAATGATGATCCAAATTCATGTGCATAAGATAAATGTCAACTTCTAACGGAGCGTAGCGGAGGCCCGGCCGAAGGCTAGGGCCCCCGCGGTACGGTACGGGTCATTAACCCGTTAAGATTTTTCATTGGGGATTGATTCATTCTACTTCTTGTAAGCCGCCGCCGTTAGCGTTTGTAACCGGACTCCGATCATAGTGAAGTTCTTGCTGGTTGGCGTCTGTGGTTTTTCCCTCTCGTGTTGAGGGGATTTTCCACGTTAAATCTCGTGTCTCCTTGCAGTTTGATTTCTTTACTTCTCGTCGTTTTACGCCATCGTTCTTGTAAGCCGCCGCCGTTGGCGTTTGTAACCGGACTCCGATCATAGTGAAGTTCTTGCTGGCTGGCGTCTGTGGTTTTTCCCTCTCGTGTTGAGGGGATTTTCCACGTTAAATCTCATGTCTCCTTGCGGTTTGATTTCTTTACTTCTCGTCGTTTTATGCCATCGTTTATAACACACACGAAGAGAAACCGTGTGCTGAATCAAGTGTAGAGAAGGCGAGGGATCCCTGCAGGCGCATGTGAATGAGTAGGATGGAAAGCCCATCTCGGTGAACGAAAACAACCGGACTGCAGACTCCTGGCGGTCACATGATGGCCTAGTTACTCTCGTCAACCAAACTTTGCTAAAATTAACAGCGTCGTCAGATCAACAAGTAGCTGAGCACCTCGTCGGCTCTCTCTATCTCTGAGAGACAATCAGCTGGTCCTAACCCTGCCACACGCGAGTCCAAGGACTTGCTTAAACTAGCTTCACTATTCAGTCAGTGTGCACACAAGCTGACGAACACGCCTGTGACCTCAGCACGGAGCTGCCCCTGCCTGTCTGGGAGGATGTGAACAGGAACGTGAGTTTGGTATCCGGACACTTGCTGATGATCTCAGGCAGGGGAGGGGGAGTTTTGAATTTGCAAGTTGCAAATAGTGGGCACGCAACTGGGCAGTATTTAAGACAAGGAACGCTCCATGTATCCGGACGATAGTTGGACGGAGGACGGGGCGAGAAGTTGTTGGCGTGTCGTCCAGCGACACTACTTGAACTCGTGAAAATTTTTGCATTAGGATATGTATGGTCCCTTGCCAAGGAACAACCATGTAGCATCATCAGCATTCAGCAATAGTGCTACAGGACTTCCCAACCAACTACTCAAAGCACTGGAGCTAATCAGGCTTGTCCAGGGTTGTAAATTACTCTTTGTCTAAACATTGTTGACAAGAATCTTTTGCTCGGTCATAATTCAAAATTACAAGACAGACTAGTTAAGTTCCGGGGCTCGTTGTATTGATCCATGTTGCATACGCTGTGCCTTTGTTTTTTGTGGTCAGTATACATAATGTATTTGCCTCCTTAAATAAAACTGCTGCGTGTGCTGCTTGCTTGACATTGTTTTGATTAACGAATTCACATTTGAAAACTGTTGTGTCACTAACCATGACTCCAGCCACAAGATGAGGTTAAGCATGGGTTATCAGGAGGCAAGTTGCAGCTGTGTCATCGCAATATATCTTTACTTCAGTTTGCCTATCCTTGTGAAGTTCAACAACTTTGATGCCCAAAAAAAATCAGAAAATGTCGACTTTTTAGTTGCGTTGTGAAAAATATGCATTTTAGTTAATGGTTGAATATGGACTGCCATGAAACAGTTCGATTAATATAAGAGATTAGGATATTATATATTTTGGCTTTATAAGGCATACACGTGTTTTACAATATTATAGCTGATACTGATGTGATAGGAAAATTGTTACTATTGTAGTTAAATAGCTACTATATTCTGGGCTCTTAATAGTAGAAAAAAATTGAGGTCTTTTACGGTGAACAATATACTACACTATACTACCGTTTGAAAAAGACTCATATATGTAATAAAAAATGACTTATTTTGAATGATCTGACGGTTGAAATTAATTCTATACTAATGGTTTTTTACCGGTGGTATGAGTAGTATTCATAAGTAGTATAGGGGTATGATTGGAACTATGGAAAATAATATTGTTTTAATATATGAAATCAAACATATAAATTATTTATGTAACCTCATCTCACGCTGGTTAATATATTTCGAGTAAATTACCATTTTATATTTTGTGTAAATTACCAATTTACCCATAGTAAAAAAACCACTTATACTACCATACTACCGTTGGGTAGTATTGTGCACCATAAAATACCTCAAAAAATTACCCCAACTCATTTTTAGTAGGCGTCATAAGATTTGGAAATGTCTTTATAGAGTTTAGAGGTATACTTTGACCATCAATTTCTCTTATAAGGTATCATCAATTGATACTAAATCAATGTTGTATTATAAGATATTTGAGATATGAATATATTCATATAACTTTTCTACATCAAGCATGCACATATTTGACTAAGTGTTGGTCAAAATTTATGAAATTTGACTTTTCAAAACCCTAACACGCCTAGTAAAGCTGAATGGAGGAAGTATCCAACCCAAGAAGTAAAATAAGCGAGCAGTTTGTTGCATATTGTATATGATGCAATAGCATTATTTGGTTTCTGTTTCCCTACTTGAAAATTACAAGCACCTATGTGCTTTTAGAAGCCATAAAACCATTCTAATTGGATGGACACCCTTAAAAATGTATTGGCACTCCTAAAAATAACTTGTCAATAAGGTTATTGCTTTTGAGCTTAGATGATGTGATAATGGGGCAAATATTGTGCTTTGTATGATGCAAAAGGCCGGAATGACTTTTTCGTTATAAAGAGAAACTTATTTTCATTTTATCAGATACATACCTCAACCTAATATATACTTGCTGACGTGGATCCAACAAATACTATTTTATTATGGTCAAACATCTAATATATTGTGTGCTTGTAATGACTGACAAAAATATCCAAGTGATCTAAAAGAGTGAGCAGTTTGCTGCAAACGCTGTGTCTGTAATTGGTTCCTTTAAACTGCTAAGAAGTTACAAGTATCATATAATCATATTACTACTTTTGGTTTCTTCAAGAAAGAGCAGGTACTCACGCTTCTAGAAGCCATGAAAACATTATAATTGAATGGACATTATCAAGCCTGTTGACCCCCTCTTTATTTGTGGTTCTAGAAAACAACAGAGAGCTGAATGAGCTAGAAATTCTAAGATTCTAAAACCTGAAGTTCCTTTCTACACAGAAGTAAACTTTCCTGGTTGTAGTCAGCTGCTTAGAAACAACGAGCTCCAGTTCTATTGGCTCCTAACTCCAACCAGGCAGCCACCACTTTTTTGAGATAGAGACTTTCACACACACACACAAAAAAAGACAGCACAGAAAACTGTGGGTGGAGACAACGAAAAACTTTTTCGATGACGAACTAGCTGCTCATGCATCTTCAGATAAGGACAAGAATTCATCATGGTTCAATATTATTTAGTTGCCTGCCACTACTTCTAACACAAGGATTATTTCAGTAGCATGATACAATGTTTAGATTATTTAGGTAATTATGATAACATTTATTTATATTTGAGAGGTGCTCCTCAGTTTTTTATGTGTAGAGAAAGATATAGGAAATTTTCTTGTAGTTTGACCAGATGTAGTATCAGATGACTGGCACTAGCTACACAGGAGCTCCTCAAAGTACAAGATATAGCCTCATCAGTTTTGGATGCATCTTAGCTAGCTATTCCCCTGTATGAAAGCTGCGTAGTATATACTTGCTCTTGAGGCAACAATTTCAGGAATGAAAACGTAATCGAAAAAATTCCAATATGAAAAAAATGGTCACGCACTACCAAAATGGTGGAGTTCTCCTAGTGTTTTTAAGTAGTAATAAAACAATGTCACTAGTCACAGCACTTGAGAATTTTCACTAGGAGGCATTTAGTAGGGAAAGTTTATACCAAAATTTGAATGCTAAAATACAAGGAGAACCCTATATCACTAGGAGAAGTAGCAAATTCTGGTTGTGATGGTTATACCACTTGGGAACTTTTTTTTTCTTAACTTTCTCCAATGAACTGGAATAATTCATTATCCCTCCTTTCAAAATTCAGATCGTTTTGACTTTTCTATGTTTATATATATAATTATGTATATAGACATGCATACATTAATCTAAGTGCATAAAGTTATGCATAAAAAACAAAATGGCGTATAAATTGGAATGGAGGGAGTACATATCATACAAAAGAAAGAATTGACATGGTTATGAGACAAATTGTCCGTACAACGCACGGTTAGCTGTACCGGGAACCATATGTCTCCAACTCTAGGAAGTGGTAGACTATGGTAAGCTTAGCTGAAGGTGGCAAGCATAAGATATGTGCTTATGTCAAATTAGGCACTCCGCAGGGAGCTAGAACTACATATAAACAGCTTCGCCGCCTGACTGCCTGAGGCCGTTGAATTCATGTGGGTCGGTTCCACAACCACCGCACGCAATGATTTGAGTTTGAGTCCCACCTCGCTTACCGAAGCATGGGCCATCGCCGGAGAAGCTAAACAAACGCAAAGCCTTTTTCTCGTTGCGGCTCTCTTAGTTTATGAGCAACTCGCCTTCCGCTGATGGCATCGCCCGGCATGTTAACCGTTAACGTTATCACCAATTCACCATTTTGATTCTCGATGCCCTTTATTTTTCTGCCCCAGGCCGCGACAAGAAACCACTTTTATCGGAGTCAAGCAACGTGACTGCGGAGGATGGATGATGCAATCGGGAGGTTATGCCCGAGCATATGCCTGGGTTTATGCCCAGCATATGCCACCGGCTTGGCCTGCATGAGCCGGAAGAGACAGCGGAAGTGTTCAGCGCTCCGTGTTTGCAAACTGGAAAGCTACCCGTCTTCCTAATCGAGCATCGTCAGGTTGGCAGATGGGGCTGGAAATGGAATGTGGGTTGGGTTGAGCAGGTGGTCGAATTAGGGAATGTTATCTTATCTGTTTGGTTCTTGAAATGGATTGAGATTTATATTCCCTGGTCCTCTTTTGTTTGAGAGATGAAGCAGCAATGTAGCATAGCAATGACAATTTGTCTGCAGCGAAAACTGGCAGGGGTTTAATCGCAAGGAATTCTGAACTTTTGCTTTCAGGCGAACGAAATCCTAGCTGCCCTAATTCGGAATTGCTGAGTATCCCAATGCAGTCACAATGCAAACTGCCGATCAAGAGACATTGTTTGATTGCTTTTAGCATATTGTCCCTCCAGGAAATAAAACAGACGCCAACGCAAGAAACCTGATGGATCAACAGGGTGGGAACACTTAACCTTTTTGAGAGAGCGCCGGCATCGGCAACATAAAGTATAATTCGGTAGATTTCACCCTTTGTAACTGACCCCAGTCAACAAGTTCAGAAAACTTTACCTAGTGCAAGTGAACATATATTAAATACCACAACTTCTTCCAAGAGCTCCTAGATCAGCTAACTAGCAGGAAAACCTAATTTAAAGCCTGAAATTGCAAGACGACGGCCATAAGCGGCCACCAAATGATTTTTAGCCCCCTGTCAGCATCAAAACCATCTATCAATCCTCCATCATCGTTGTAGGCCTAGTCGGACGCGAAGAAGGCGACGGCGGACGAAACCATTTCTTTACTGCCACCACCACCCACAAACAATTGCGCGCATGACCGAAGCAATTGGGCATCAAACCATCAGGCCGCAACAGACAGCGCGGTGCTTTTTGGCAATCCCGATCGCAATAATTGCGTGACGATGTCCTCGCCCCTACGGCTGCCGGTCACCGGCGGCCGGTCGCTGTCCTCGCCGGCCGGCGCGCCAATCCCGAAGAGAGGACCTCGCCAGCAGTTTTTATCTCTCAGTTCCGGTTGGACGCACGCAACGCTAGCTGCTGCCTTGTACACGCTCCTACTGCAGCTACCCACCACTACTCGAGCTACATGCTCGGTCGTCCGGACCACGGACGGCGACGGCGACGGCTCCGGCCGGAGCTTCGCCGTTTACTAATGGCGGAACGCACATAGCACAGCGTCCGACGAGGCCGCGCTTTGCAGCCATGCATGGAGCCACATGTCAGCAGCTGAGCTGCCATTCGTGCTGGGACTGTATTTTTTAGCTTCGATCGATCAGCTGGCGGTAGTGGTAGCAGATGCATGATGCCAGCGGGCAACTGGACTGCCGGCCGGCACTGGCTCTTTCCCATGATCCATGAAATTCTAGTGTTTTGGTTGACCACTGGGAGCGCCGGCATATTACAAGATTCCAGGGCAACATGGGATCGATGATGGACAGGTCTCAGTCATGTGCTTACATGTAGGCATGAGGCTAGCTCTAGGTAGATTTGCTATAGTGGTTTGGGTTTGGGCTAAGCAATTTGCCCTGAGAAAGTAAAAAAGTAGGCTGTCAACTTCCGCTTACAGGTAACAGTGGTTACTGGCTGATTAAAAGAAGCTAAATACTGATGGTCTAGTACTAGATTCGGAGGCTAAGTTGCCAATTCAATTTGCTATTAGAGCATCTCCAAGAGTTTGCCAAATTTTACTTGGCAAATCTTGTGTTTTGCCAATTTCTAAAAAGACATGCTAAGTAAAAAATGAGTTTATCTCCAACAATTTGGCATAATTCACTTGCCAAATCCAGATCTAACTTACATCAGGAATCCTGAGAGAAACAAAATTTTGTTTATGCCCTTCCACCTATTGAAAAACTTATATCAGGAATCCTTCTCTATTCTTTATTTCTTTTTTCACCCTCCCACCTACAGGGAAACGCCGATGACAACCACGATCCGCGCGCGCATATATACGCGCCGGGAGGTGAGTTTTGCCAAGTTTCTATTTTTGCCAAGTTGATTTGCCAAACTGTTGGAGGCCAATTTTTCTTATTTTGCCAAAATTAGATGGATGCCAAATTGGTTTGCCAAACTGTTGGAGTTGCTCTTAAGCAAACGCAGACTAGGTAGATGGATTAAGGGCTTGTTTGGGAAATGAAGGATTGAAGTGGATGGAAGGGGGTTTAAGGAGATTTCCACTTATCGTGGAAATTCTTCCACCCCACTACCTTCCATTCTCCTCCAATCCACTAGTTTCCAAACAAGCCCGAAAGGTAAAGGAAACATAGAAGATTGCCAAATGGACTGCTGTGTGCTGCAATTGCAAGGGTTCTTGAGTTGGCATATGGCTGGTTGCCCGTGAGTCCGTACAGTGAAAGCCGACTAAACTCGGAGTCTCTATAAAATGGGGGAATTACCGAGAACTTTGTAGAAAATAATTCAAGTTCTCCCCGGCCCTGTGTTGGACGCTCCTCCATCAACACCAAAATAGCGACAGGTCCTTATAGCAGCCCCAGAAGAGAGACAAATAGGGGGGAACCATTTAGAATCCCATGTAGAAATTAAACCTTAGTTTATTTGGCACCTCTGGTGTAGGTCTGATAGATGAACCTGTGAAAAAACTTTTTAAAATCTTGAATTCGACTCCTTGCTGCTATTGCAAGAGATTCCGCAAGAACGAGACCCTTTTGCAGCATGTTTTGTTAAGCTGCAACAGATACTTTCTTTTTTCTTAAGAAAAAAAAAAGAAAACTATGAGACTACCAAAGGTGTATAATTAGCAATAGATGTATTGATCAAAATCCCTAGAGCTTCTGGCTATCCTTTCATAGTCCAGTCACCAAGGTTGTTAAGGCCCAATGCAATCTCCAGTACAGCAGATGAGACATCATTAGAAACAAGTTAGTGCTCACTTACAAAGCTTCACTACTTTTAGTGAGTTGGAAGAATCTTTTTGGATCATTTGCATCCTATACAACTCATCGTGTACTTATGCAACCAGAAAACAATACCGAACAAATTAGTGCTACCGTCCAACAGTAGAGACAAGAAAAGAATGGAATCATGGTCAGAAACAAGAATAAGCTAAATATTACTTTAATGGTTTGATGGTGCCCGATAGGATAAACTGTATGCATATAGTTATTAGTTACAAGAGCCGTATGGAATGCGGTATCGTATCCACAGTCATATTTCACAAAATCCAGAGAAATTAACCCCCCACCCCACCCCTTCTGTTAACGTTACCAACTTGAATAATATTTTTCTTACAGAAAAAAATCAACATATTATTACCGCGTAAAAGAAAGTTTTTTCCCATGAGGGGGGAGTGTTGACATAAATTAAAGAGCACTAGTCTATCAACCCGTGCGGATGCACGGGCTAGTTAGAAATAGCTGATAATTATAATTATCTTTCATCTATTACATATTCTAATAATTGTAATAGTTTTAGTTAGTAACAGTTTTTCACTTAGCATAGCACCTCCATTGTGTTTGATTTGTATTTAATTGAACACTTTATTTTAAGCTATGAACAACATAAAAATTGGTATTCTCATATGTCTCTCATTCATGAATATATGAGTATATGACGACACACATTATGGAAAATATTTTTATATAAACAATAACATAAATAATATATTTTTTGAGAAAACATAAATAATATATTAATAATTATAGAAATAGTAATTTAAAATTTTATATTGATGCATTTTAAGATTTTATTATATTACTATATGATTTAGATTCAGATTTAGGGATTACTTTAAAATTAATAAGCACATAAGTGGATAATTTATATGCAAATTTAGGGGGGTTATTTGATATTGTTTTTATAGTAGCATAGGTGGGTAATTTACATGAAAATTAAGGGTTAATTTACATTATTTTTATAATGGCATATGTGGGGGGTAATTTAGATACATGTTTAGGGGGTTACTTTGGTCTATTTTCATAATGGCAGAGGTGGGTAATTTATTAGAAAGATAACAGATCCAATGGCTCTTATGATTAGAGATGTTGAATTGATGGTCGGATGTTTCTGATTTTTTTTAGAATTTATAGGATTTCTCTATTTTTTTAGACTGTCCACCTAGGATCCTAGGTGGCATCACGTGGAGGTCTCAAAAGGAGCCTCCAATTAGTAATAGTATAGAAAGGTAACAAATCCAATGGCTCTTATGATTAGAGATGTTGAATTGATGGTCGGATGTTTCTGATTTTTGTTAGAATTTATAGGATTTCTCTATTGGGAAAAGTCCGATTTACAACCTTGAACTAGCACACAAGTCTGGTTTTCAACCTTAAACTACAAAACCAGACATAAAAGGCCATCCAACTATCAAAACCGTGCAAGTTTCAACCTTTGAGCGGTTTTGGAGGTGGTTTTCCATTTTGTGAAAATGTTAAAAAAAATGGTTTCATCTAAAAAATCATAACTAATTCATTTTAAATCAGAAAAATATGGAACTTATACCCAAAGTTTTATAAAAATGTCACCTATCTATTGGTGAACTATTTAGAGTCATCTGCATCTTATTATTCATATTCCTAGTATTTTTAGAAAAAGCAATAAAAACTAGAAACTTGAACATATAATATTTAAAAAAACTCCAAATAGTGCACCAATAGATAGGTGACATTTTTATAAAACTTTGGGTATTAGTTCCATATTTTTCTGATTTAAAATGAATTAGTTATGATTTTTTAGATGAAACCAATTTTTTTAACATTTTCACAAAATGGAAAACCACCTCCAAAACCGCTCAAAGGTTGAAACTTGCACGGTTTTGATAGTTGGATGGCCTTTTATGTCTGGTTTTGTAGTTTAAGGTTGAAAACCAGACTTGTGTGCTAGTTCAAGGTTGTAAATCGGACTTTTCCCTTCTCTATTTTTTTAGACTGTCCACCTAGGATCCTAGGTGGCATCACGTGGAGGTCTCAAAAGGAGCCTCCAATTAGTAATAGTAAGATTGTCTTGTTTAGTTGGGTGAAGAAACTTGTCGAAAATATCACATCAAATTTATTGATGCTAATTAGAAGGACTAAACATGATCTAATTATAAAACTAATTACATAGATGGAGTGAAAATCACGAGACGAATCTGTTAAGCCTAATTAAGCTACTATTAGAAGATTTTTACTTATATCATCACATTTTCTAATCATGACATAATTAGGATCAATAAATTCGTCTCACGAATTTAACTAGGAGTTATGAAATGAGTTTTGTGCACAACTTCATGACATAGTTAACTAGTTAGATTGAAAATTAGGTAACTGATGAAACTCCCCTTGCATCCCATGAAACTCTATCCTCCTCTTTCATCGTCACATCAGCAAAATTGATGATATGACATATAATTAAATGCCATGAAACTCTTCATAAAATCCCCATTGAGACGGGCTTTAGCCAAATTATCGATTTGATACCTAAGATCATAATTCATGTAACTCTTGACACATGCATGGTAAGAAACCCCATAACTAGATGGGTAATGAGTTACCATTTAGTTTCACAAAATGGTTCGCACCCCGTCTTCTATCTGTGGAACTTATATGACTTGATTTTAACACCACTCAACTGCTAGGCCTCAAAGATTACCTCGATAACACTAAAATCAAGAAAACTTGACAGTGGACAAAGTTTAAGGGTGTAGTACGGTTTCAATAAATTAATCCCAAGAGATGCCGGTGTCTGATAGTAGTAATTTCCAATGGAGCGTGGCAGTGCCGGCGCCCAGAATGGTTAGTGCCATCCGTCTATAAAAAGGCCGTCCCCCCTGTGTCACTTGGCAAATCCTTGCTCCCTTCCTACCGATCCATCCTCCCCTGTTCCCACGCGCCAAAACATTCGCGAGCACTAAACCAGAGCACATCTTGACACGACATCGCCAAAGGGGAGAGGGCACGAGCGCAGGCCATGGACGTGACCGGGGACCTCGAGTTCTCCGGCTGCAGCTCCACCACCACCTCGTCGTCGTCGCTGGACGACGGCATGGGGATGTACGCGTGGAACGAGTTGTCCCCGGTGGCAGACTGGGGCTCGTTCTGCCCTGACGACGGCGGCCAGGACCTGCACGGCCTCATCGAGTCCATGCTCTGCGACGACACGCTCGTCGGCGCCGCCGACCTCCACTCGGCCATGTTCCCGGACGAGGTGTACTGCTGCTCCAACGCCTCCGCACCGAGCAGCACCACCACGACGAACCCGGGCACGCCCGTGAACGACGGCGATGCGCCGCAGGGCGACTGCCCCGAGAAGGGCCTCCGCCTTCTCCACTTGCTCATGGCGGCGGCGGAGGCGCTCTCCGGCCCGCACAAGAGCCGGGAGCTGGCGCGGGTGATATTGGTTCGGCTCAAGCAGATGGTTTCCCACACCGGCGACAGCGCCGCCGTCTCCAATATGGAGCGCCTCGCCGCGCACTTCACCGACGCGCTGCAGGCGCTCCTCGACGGCTCCCACCCCGCCGGCGGCGCCGCCAGGCAGGCAGCCGCCGCGTCCCACGGCCACCAGCAGCAGCACGCCGGCGACGTGCTGACGGCGTTCCAGATGCTGCAGGACATGTCGCCGTACATGAAGTTCGGCCACTTCACTGCGAACCAGGCCATCCTCGAGGCGGTCGCGGGCGACCGGCGCGTGCACGTCGTCGACTACGACATCGCCGAGGGCGTCCAGTGGGCGTCGCTGATGCAGGCCATGATCTCGCGCCCCGACGGAGTGCCGCCGCCGCACCTGCGCATAACCGCCGTCTCCCGGGGCGGCGGGGGCAGCGCCCGGGTGGTGCAGGAGGCCGGCCGGCGCCTGGCAGCCTTCGCGGCCTCAATCGGGCAGCCCTTCTCGTTCGGGCAGTGCCGCCTCGACTCCGACGAGAGGTTCCGTCCGGCCACGGTGCGCATGGTCAAAGGGGAGACCCTCGTCGCCAACTGCGTGCTCAACCAGGCCGCGGCGACCACAACAATCAGGCGCCCCACCGGCTCGGTGGCGTCTTTCCTGGCCGGCATGGCCACGCTCGGTGCCAAGGTCGTGACGGTTGTCGAGGAAGACCAAGGGGAACCTGAGAAGGACGACGAGGAGGCCGCCGGCGGCTTTGTGGCGAGGTTCATGGAGGAGCTCCACCGCTACTCGGCGGTGTGGGACTCGCTGGAGGCCGGGTTCCCGACGCAGAGCCGGGTGCGGGGGCTGGTGGAGCGGACCATCCTCGCCCCGAACATCGCCGGCGCCGTGAGCCGCGCGTACCGCGCGGTGGACGGCGACGGCGAGGCGGCGAGGGCCGGGTGGGGGGAGTGGATGCGCGGGAACGGGTTCACGGCCGTGCCGCTGAGTTGCTTCAACCACAGCCAGGCCAGGCTGCTGCTCGGCCTGTTCAACGACGGGTACACGATGGAGGAGACCTCGCCGAACAGGATCGTGCTCGGCTGGAAGGCGCGCCGGCTGCTGTCTGCGTCCGTGTGGGCGCCGCCGCCGATGTCGGTGCCATCGTCGCCGGCGGAGGGGGCGTTCCAGCCCATGGGGATCGCGCCGGCGACGGCGAGTGGAGGCGTGAACCGGATGGAGTTTGACTACATCGACTCGTTCCTCGTGGAGCCCGCTTACGCGCTAGTTTAATCGTGCTTCGCCGGAGCGATTCAGCACCTTCAGGCTTAAGTCCGGACGTTTTAGAGCTGTTCAGTTGTAAAAAGTTTAGAGCTTCGCCTATTTCACTGGTGTGTCAAATCCAAGAGGTTGAAAGTTGCTGATTCTAGTGCCCAATCTCGCTGAACTTCAAAAGGTTAAGTGACCAAATATTTGATGTGATAGATGCTAAATTTCAGTCAGGGGATCCAAATACCCCTAAGTACGGTGATCGTAGCGCAAAAATTGGCCAAATTTCTTCCTTCAAATGGATTTTTCAGCGAGAACCTAAAAACATTTCATGTTGTTTTTTGGTCTTTATTATTTGGGAAAAGTCTATTTTTCAACCTCCAACTATTGCACAAGTCTGATTTTCAACCTGCAACTACAAAACCGGACAAAGAGGGCCATTGAACTGTCAAAACCGAACAATTTTGGCCCTTTGGGTGGTTTTGAAGAGTGGTTTTGCATTTATAAAAATTTTAAAAGTCTAGATTTAATGCAAAAATTCATAACTATTTCATTTCAAATCAGAAAAATATCAAATCAGTGCCAAATTTTTTCTAAAAATGTAACCTATCTATTGCTATTCTATTTGGCATTATTTGAAACTTAGTTGTCTGTGTTCTTTGTATTTTATTACAAGCAATAAAATACTAGAATAGCAACAAATATTATGTAAATAACACTAAATAGAGTACCAACAAATGGCCTACATTTTCAGAAAACTGTTGGTATCAGCTTCATTTTTTTTAAGATTTGAAACGAATTAGTTATGGATTTTGACCAAATCAAAAAGAACTGAAATTTCTAGAAAATGCAAAACCACCGTCAAAACCACCCTAAGGGCCAAATTTGCCCGGTTTTAACAGTTCGATGGCCCTTTTTGTCCGGTTTCGTAGTTGAAGGTTGAAAATCAGACTTCTGTTATTGTTGGAGGTTGAAAATTAGACTTTTCCCTTATTATTTTTGGTTGGTCTTGTAGACCCAACGGCCTTCTTTGTTCTTTCTGTGCTGATTGTTACTCAAGATCCAGCCCGTGTGGTCTGGCAATCATGGGCATCCTGAAGCGTCAGCTCCACCAAAACTTAACGATGCCGAGAATAGAAGTTGAAGCCGCTCCTTCTCTGCAACGAAGTTCGCAATGTGTTCCAGAGACCAGAGTCGCAGGTAGAAGGTGACATTGCTTGTCTTGTCTTCACCGTCGCGGCGGCGCGGCTCGACGCCAGCACGTACGGGGGACGACGGCGAAGGTGTTGTGCATGCAGCGCCAGCATGCTGGTGGAGCTACTCGCCCAAGGCAGGTGGACTGCCGGTTCCGATGGCACGGCATCATGAATCATGATCGCGCCGCCAAATCACCACCACGGTGTGCTTCGACGATGGCATTCGAGCGGCATCTGGAGACGCTCTTCAAGATGCAGCCAGGCCGCGGCAGCGAACGAGAGATCGCCGGCGTCGTGCAGGTGCTCGAGTCGGAGTGCCTGCTCGCGGACGCTGGCTGGTGGCAGCCGTCGCCACGTCTTCCCTCTCCCTAGCTCGTCGCGAACGCCTGGTGCAGTGGTTCAGCCGGTGCCGGCACGGGCGCCGACTGCGCCTTTACGTGCAGCGCTGGAGCTGCAGCCCCAGAACCTATGTTACCCCGATACTTGCGCCAATCGCCGTGTCGGTGATACGTATCGGATACGCCGATACGGTATCGTATGCGGCACAGCAAACCACAGAACACCGCGCCGGCGCTGCGGTGTTCTTGGAGGCCGGCAGCATGCCGGCGGTGCGCGGGCGGGCGGCGACCTGCGTTTGATGATGCGCGCGCGAGGACTTTGGGAAACAGTATCTCATCGGAGCACGGAAGCTCAGCGCCGTGCTAGCCGCAGACGGCGGCCAGCGGCGCCCCACCGCATACGAGCCAGAGCGTCTCGCCGGCGCGGCGCTTAGGCTGCTCCGACCGCAGCAGTCCGTGTATGCCGCGGCCGCGCAATCGACCACCGTGCTTTTTGCGTGAACTCGTGCCAAACTAGCTTGCGCGAGTTTACTATCTGTGCATCTCACAACTCCAATGAGCATCGAACAACTTTGGCCAAGGGATGTCCTGCGCTAGCGTGGCATGCATTTTTTTTTTAAAAAAAAGATATTACTTCTGCTTTTATAGAAAGCATGTTAGTTTGATACAAGAGTCCACTGGGCCTGGGCCAAAATAGCAAGAACGCAGGCTAGTCGCACCGGCGACCTGAAAATGGACCTCGCCTGCAAATATGGCGGTGGAGGAGCTGCACCGCGCGTCGGTATAAGCTACGGCAAAGCTCTACAGGAGACCTGGACAGTCAGAGGTTCTCACCCGCGCCTGTATCCACTCTCGGGTGGGCCTCACGCTTCTATCTGCTCTCGGCGCCATGCTCGGGACAGCAACGGTGGTGGCCCACACGCCTCTGTCTCCTCTTTTTTTAGAAGGAACATATATTGATCTTAGCGTATTACACCGGCCCGTTTACAAACAGGACCCGAAAGAAAAAGGAAAATTACAAAGAAGTTCAAAACTCCTGTTCATCTTCCTCGAAGCCTTCAGCGATCCGTTCGTCGCCGCCGTCGAAGCCGCTTCCCAATCATCGCCGGGCACCAGAGCCAAACTCCACAAAGTGGAGGCCGCAGAGAAGGGCTTACTGCTAGGCGAAACAGCCGAGTATGCTGCCTCCCAAGCGCATCGGCCAACTCCAGTACCCACGACGCATCCTTCGTTTCCATCGCCGGCAACCCGAGCAATGCTCAGATTTCCTTCAAAGATCATCTTCCTTGAGATTAACAGGGTCAACAACATCATCACCTGAAGAAGACGACGATGCGCCGGCCCTCGACTCCTGGACAGGTCTCCCCAGCCTCTCCGTTGACGTCGGAGTAGATCGCCATCGGAGAACGGAAGAAGCTGGGAGAAATTATTCCTCTGCAACGCCGTCGCTTCCGCATCGCCGGCGCCGCCAGGAAAACCAAGCCGCAGAGGAGCCATGCTCCTCCGGCAAAACCTAACTCCACCGCCGAGCATCGGCGGCGAGCAAACCCTAGACCTAGTTGGACTCAACTAAGACCCTACGAAGACAGAAGATCTGTTGAAAAGACGGACCCCGCTCCTCTTCACCACCAACAGCGAGGCCGGAGGCGAGGGAACGGGGGCTGCAATCGGCGGCGGCGTGGGAGTCGCCCTCGGCGGACGGAGGTCTTTATTTTCGTGCCTCTGTCTCCTCTATCTGCGCAATGCTGATGCGTTTACAGACGGGGCGATCGCAGCGAAAGGTCCAGCGCGACCTGTACAGGTCCATCTGACAAGTGGACCACCCTTGTTTAGAGGTGGTTGTGGCGTCGATGCGGTGCGACTAGCCTTAAGTCTAGAACACACTACAGAACCTATTACAAGCTGGAGCTTAATCAGAGCTCAACAATATTAGAGATGGAGCTTCCACTGGGTTGGAACTCGCCCATCCACGCCTGCATCTTGCTCACCAGCTTTCCCACTCACTCTTTGTCATCATCCTTCAAAAGTGAACCCCATTTCTGCACAAATACGACACCATAGCGAATCACGTCTAATGGATTTGAAGTATATTTCTTTTCAATCGCCATTTTGTGCGTCCATGTTATCCCTGCAAACAAGAAGTAACTGAGTCTGTTAGGGATTTTTAGTCTTCCAGACAACCATCCCCCTTGGAGGTCGCTCCAGGAAGCAGGAAGTGGGAAAATCAGTCCAATTAAACATATCCGGAATACAACACCATGAAAATTGTGCTATAGAGCACTAGAAGAAAATGTGATCAACAGTCTCCCTTCTTCCACATAAGCAGCAGTTAATCTCTCCTTTCCCAACTTTTTTTTAGCGCAACAACAGTTTGTAACTTGTTGTAAAAGAGTTGTCAAAAAAAAAATCTTGATTTTCAAGGAAAGTTTATTTTTTTCAGATATTTTTAGAAGAAGGAACACACGCCCCTATATGTGATGAACCTATATAGAGATTTTGTTGTGAAAACTTTGGACTTGTCCAGACCCATTCCACATCATAAGGCAAAGAGGTGAGCTGGATCTCTTGCAGCATAAGCTAGTAGAGCCCTGATTATCTACTTATCTTGCTTGATCGTCTCCCCCCGTTTGTATATCTGTTTTATTCATCCACGGACAGACTTGTCTTTGTCCAACCCATGTTGTCTTGAGGGGCTCCAATATGGCTACCGGAAGATGGATAAGCCTACGAACTTCTAGCCCACCAAAACCCATTTAAATATATGTTTTTTATTTTCCCACCAACCCAACTCATGACTATTAAATTAAAAATGTTTCAATATTTTTTCAGAAATGTTACAATATTTTTAGAAATGTTGGTTTCGTCAATATTTTGAAAAATGTTGCAACATTTTATAGAAATGTTGGACAAAAATTTCTTCTGTTCCAACATTTTTCAGAAATATTCCAACATTTTTTAGAAATGTTCGACAACTATTTTTTGTCAACATTTTTTAAAATGTTGGACAAAATTTTGTTGCATCTTCTTCCTCCCGACCGTGGCGCACCGGCGCGCAGGGTGCGGCGGCCGGCAAGCTCACGCCGGAGCGCAGGGCCGCGGCGGCGCAGCCTTCCGACCGCCGCGCGGGCTCAGGGTGACGCGCGCGGGGGGAGGGGGGCGTCACGGGGGCGCGGGCATCGAGGACGACGACGGGGTGAGCGAGCAGGAGAGAGGGGTGAGGCTAGGGTTAGAAGGTGGGATTCAATGGCTATTGTTGGTTGCACGAATCTCAAATATTGGAAGTTTGTTTGCAAAAATCTTCCGGAAGATGTATAGGATTTCCGGTCGTCTTGGCGTCTTGCCATCCATCTTGGGCATATTTGAGGCCTTATTTGTGTTTTTGAGGCCCAACCTGTTCCAGCTTCCATTTGGAGGCCTGGTTGCGTTACTCGCCTGCAGCAGTATCACTACCATTCACCATCAGTCAGTATACACATTGCAAAAAAAAAAAAAACCAAATTAGCCGGTCAGCTGCACGAACAATTCGAAATGGAAAGAGGAGCGAAATCAAACCAGATGGTCGCATTCACAAAAAAGGTCTGCAGGTCAAGCAAGTTAACACAACACACGTGACATGTGAGGCAGCAAAGCCATTCAAACTTCGAAGTCCAAACCATGTGGTTCCGATGCGCCGAGGCGCCGGTGCACGACGATGACACTCCGCCACGAGAAAAACTCGCAAACGTGTCTTCCTCGTTTCCGCCGTGCGTCGCATCTATTTCTCCGGTGCGGACGGAGGAAAAACACACCCGGGATAGGCCGAAAATTCCCCGGCGCGCTCGGGCCTACCGCGCAGCCCCTCAGCCCCCCACTCAGCCGTCGCGTACTCGCGTGCGCTCTTTTGCGGCGCCCGTGCCCGTGCCCCGCGACACCGCCGCCCCCACCCCATCCGCGCGTCGGAGGCCGCGGCCTAGAGGAAAAGCAGCAGCCGCGCGTTGGCGGAGCACGCAACTTTCGCCAGCCGCCGCCGCCGGTGCGCGCGGTCCGGACTCGTGAGGGGAAATTGCCAATTGCGAGAGCTCCGAGCTGCTCCTTGAGCTAAAGGCCAAGGAAGGAGGCCGCGCGGCCTTCGCCGTGACCCCCTCACCCCTCACCCCTCCCTACCATGCGCGAGGCTCTCGCATCGGACCCCGAGCTCCCGTGCCTCCGAGATGGCGAGCCGCGATAAGGCCGGGTGCCCCCCGGCCGCGCTGCCCCTCGACCGCGTCCTGGCCGCGCTGGCCGCCAACGCCGAGCAGCTCGGGAGGCGGTGGGAGGCCGTGCGCCGCGGCCGGTGCGGGAAGGGGAAAGATGGGGCGGCGGTCGGGAAGAAGGTGGACGGGAGCGGGCAGGTTATCGAGATGCACACGCCGCTGTTCTACGCCACCTGCGCGCTCGGCGGGATCCTCAGCACCGGCCTCACCCACCTCGCCGTCACGCCGCTCGACCTCGTCAAGTGCAACATGCAGGTCCGTGAGACCGTGACTGCGGGCGAGAATTTCGCTTCCCTGCTGATGTCTCAGTCTCTAATGGAGCTGTTGCTTTCTACTTTCTTTGATGTTCTTTCCCTCAGGTGGATCCTAGCAAGTACAGGGACATTCCGTCTGCCTTTGGTATCATGCTCCAAGAGCAAGGTCTCGGTGGGTTCTTCAAGGGCTGGATGGCCACGCTGGTTGGGTACAGTTGCCAGGGCGCCTGCAAGTTTGGGTTCTACGAGTTCTTCAAGAAGTGCTACTCCGACATTGCTGGTCCGGAGAATGCTGAAAGGTTGAAGACATTGATCTACCTTGCGGCTTCGGCCTCTGCTGAGGTGATTGCGGATGTGGCTCTCTGCCCCATGGAGGCTGTCAAGATTCGAGTCCAGACACAGCCGGGATTTGCTCGGTGCCTGACCGATGGGCTTCCAAAGATTGTCCAAACTGAAGGTGCCTTTGGGTATAGATACTGCAAGTCTTGTATAATTTGTGTTGCAATTAATCTTGTTCAAGGTCTTGGAGAACAGCACTTGCACTCTTTTAACACTGTGCAAATTTCAGGCTTTACAAAGGACTGCTTCCTCTTTGGGGCCGGCAAGTTCCCTGTAAGTCAAAATGTCTTATTAGAAGTTATCTTTTCGCCTATGTAGTTGCTTGTTAAGGATCCATCACTGCTGACTTTAGATAGATTCAGTACTTCTATAGTGATCAGCACCGAACTTTTGTAATTTAGTCCTCTTCGAAGCACATTGGTCCTGTATGAGTGAACCTGCTTGATAACTATGATTTCACTTCTTGATTTCACTGTTTGCCCCTGAGGTTGTTGCCAAAATTCTTCAAAACAAAATTTCTGAGTAGATAAATCATCGTAGTAACAGCTTTTTGTGACCCACGCAATGCAATTCAGTGTACTCTGCAATATAATTCTAGGTCAGCTGCTGAGCTTAAAATATGTACCAGATTCCATTTTATGGTCTGCTGTACTTTTATGGTTATTACTGCGCTTTCCATTTCAACAAGGAAAAGTATGTAGTATGCCACCAACTGTTTGTGATTTTTTCTTCCTAAGAAAAAATAACAACAGAAGACAATCTTCAAGTATGGTGTTTATGGATAAATAAATTGATTTGCAGGAAACATAGCCATTTAGTTAATCTGCACAGATATGTTGTTTCCGATTCTACCTTGTGTTCATCTCTGCAGCCTAATTACTTTGCGTATTACCCTGCAGACACTATGATGAAATTTGCTTGCTTCGAAACCATTGTCGAGATGGTCTACAAGCATGCAGTGCCAAAGCCAAAGGACCAATGCAGTAAGCCACTCCAGCTAGCAGTGAGCTTTGCAGGGGGGTATATTGCTGGGGTCTTCTGTGCTGCTATATCTCATCCTGCAGATAACCTGGTGTCTTTCCTCAACAATGCACAAGGAGCCACAGTGGCAGATGTAAGCAACTAGTCCAATGTCAAAAGAATAAGGTTCAAAGTGAACTATATTGTTTACAAATCGTGCCAAAAAAAATGCTGCTTGTGCAACTATGCTTATCTGAATATCAGATCTTATTATTCTCTACCATCAATAATTTTACTGAACCGTTTCTTTACTTTTGGCTTCTGAACAACGTGTTATACTTCCAGGCTGTAAGAACCCTTGGAATGTGGGGCCTTTTCACACGCGGCCTTCCTCTTCGTATTATTATGGTCGGTACTCTCACAGGAGCACAGTGGGCAACATATGACGCGTTTAAAATCTTCGTTGGATTGTAAGTATCTTTTAACCCTTTTCATGCATGTTTGGCATCATTGACTCATTATGCTGGGATGTGAAATTATCTCATGACTGCTTTTGATTATTTGTACAGGCCAACATCTGGAGGAGTGAGTCGTAGTTGTGCTGCTGCCTCCCCTTTGCACCAAGTGGCTCACAAAAAGCAGAACTGATTCTGCCGAGAAGATATTGTGCTGAGCTATCTAAAACCAAAAAACTGAAGTAGATGAATTGCGCAGTTGCTCCGATTGTCGGATCTGAGTTTTAGATAGTAGAACATTCATTTTCAAGGGTTTTTTCTTTCAAACCTCTTGAACGAGACAACATTGTAATGAACGAGCATCCTTTAGAAATGTATTGGGCATTTTGGGCTATCGCAAGCTGATCTGATGTTCGAGTGCACTCTTTTTTCTTTTTTTCTTTTTTACTTCTGCATGTCGGCCGCCGGCCTCCGTTCAGGGTAAGAACACCTGCTTGTGCACTTATCTACTCCCTCCGTTCGACAAACAAATTAGTTCATTTTTGAACTAACTTCTGCTGCTTATTTTGGAGGGAAAGTGTAGGAATAAAAATCCAATTGGAAAATTTCTATGCAATGTACAAGATCCTACCATATGTTTCCAACGAATACTTAAAAAAAGTATATGCATCTATGATCCATAAACCGAGAGTGGCGCATGCCTCGGCAGTACTGGGGAGTGCGTTACCAAGGAGATTTCTTTGTTTGTTTTTTTTGTTTTTTTTGGTTTTTCATCTTAGCTTGATATGGGGCGTGTTTGGATTGTTAGGTAAATATTTGCTCCAAGAAAAATATTTTGCCCCTCTCATTTACTCTCAACAAATTTGACCCTTTGAAGTGTTTGAATTGAGAGGAAAATGTTGGTAGGCTAAACATTTATTGAGCACCTTTTTGTGAGTTACACCACAAATGACTCCAAATTTGATACTTTCGAGGGACAAATGAAATTGGAGCGACTATACATTTTTTCAACCTCATTTACCCCGCATGTTTGGCACCCATTTACCCCTCCATCCACTCATTTTCGAGTTAATGATTTTCAGTTTCTTTTTGCAAGATACAGTCCACTTGGTGTGGGGTTTACGATTTTCAATTTCGTTTGTTACACACGACTACAAGAGAGAAGGGTGCACCATTTTTTTATGGAAAGAGACTTCCATTAACTACCTGTCACATTAATCTCCAAACACTAATTAGAAGTAATTAAATGTAGATTAATGACAAAAATCATTCCAAAACCCATACCTTAATTTTTGAGACGAATCTAACGAACCTAATTATATCATGGTTAGACAACGGCGTACTATAGTGATCAATCTCTAATGACGGATTAATTAGACTTAATGGATTCGGATTCATCTCGCAATTTCCGATCCATTCATGTAATTATTTTTTAACTAATATACGTTTAATACTTCTAATATACCTTGAAAGAAGACCCAAAAGTTTCACCTCACGAACTAAACGCTGACCACAAGGTCTTCTACAAATTGAGGTGTGACACTGACATCCCGCATCACCTTGAGGGAGCAAACACCCCTTTGCCGCTAGGGCACGAGCTACTTTATTACAACTCCAGAGATCAAGTTCTTCAGCTCAAATATCAGGCTTCCCATCTCGTACAACAAAAGATATTTGCCGCTGGATCATTGGTTCGATCACTAGGAACACCAATTGCTATACGACCAGCTTGTACTAAGCTTTACAGAACTCTAAAAAGAAGACCAGGATTCTGCTCATCCAGTAAGGCCAAGTGTTCAGCATTAGAAGATAAGAACCAAGAAATAGAGTACGAGCACTTTCTATTTCAGATTAAAAGCACATACAAAAATTCAAACCTATCACTGATAGGCTATCGGTACTCTTAGAGAACCATGCAATGCATATGGCAACATACAAAGTTTTTTGTTGAATACACAATAAGGCAATCTAGGCAGGCACAAAACTCTTGCAGACTAACAACAGTTTTGGGAACTCAGGTCAACTACTGCTGCTGCCCAGGAAAACCTTGCATTGGAGGGCGCGGTGGTGGTGCTCCAGGAGTGAAGTTAGGCGGTGGCGGGATCATTGGACGTGGAGGACCATTTGAAGGTGGCGGAGGCGGTGGAGGCTGAGCACTGCCAATTGGTGGTGGAGGGATCCTAGGGGGCATTCCCATAGGTGCAGGAGGGGGTGCATGAGGCGGCGGTGGAACTTGTGGCGGGGGTGGTGGAGCAACAGGACCTCCACTCCCATTAGGCAAGGTCCCAGGAGGAGCCGGTGGTGCCTTGTTAACTTCCGGCGGTCTTGGCTTGAAATACAATTGCAGCTGTTACCAAAAGCACAAACTTTAGGTGTCATACCAAGATTGCTAGAAAGCCAGCTAAATTCAAGTTAAAAACTTTGTTTAAAGGACTAACCAGGTACTCCTTCTTGTCAGGATCCCAATAAGAGAAGAATTTATCTGCTGATTTGTCAATCTCTGTGCTTGGTATCTGCAACAATCAACGGTGTTAATAAAATCAATTGGCAAGTGAATCAGACGCCCTAACACCCCAGCTCCGCAAAAGAAATTACCTTGAATCCAATGATTTCATAGGGCTCCGCTGCAAAAAGAAGGTACTGATACCTCTTGTCCCAAGTTTCAACTTTCTGTACAAATAAGAATATTTTAGTACACGAGAAACATTAAGGCAACATATTACTGTTCAAGCAAATGTGTCAGATTAGCTTTACCTGTTCATATGACGACATGAAACGGTGTCTTGGTTTCGTATTATCTTCGATTTCAGGGTAACCGATCTAAAAAGAAAAATGTCAAATGTTAGCACTCCATTGTATAAGAATAATTATTTAAACTGTCCGCCCTGTTCGTCTGGCTTATCAGCCACCAGCCAGCAGTACTTTTCTCTCAGAAAAAACCAGCCACCAGCAACCAGCCAGCAGTACTTTTCTCTCAGAACAAACCAGCACCAGCAACCAGCCAAGCGAACAGGCCGGAAATTATGAGTTAGCATTGTTCAATCAAATGCATCAAAGCTAATTCTTTTAAAGCCAAACCTGAACAGTTTCAGAGGAACACAGAGTTGGACAACTGGTAAAATATTCATCACTTTGGATATCCTAATTTGGCGAATCAATAATTTACATATGCTGGTTTGTCAATGATATGAGGCAACCTTATCAGCAGATTTCAAATAAGTATTGGTTTGTAGAAGCAATCCTTGTAAACAGCAGACTAGCACATGAATGAACTTAAATATGCAAACTGGAGCTAATAAGATCCTTGGCAATAGATACATCAACATTAGAAATAGATATGGGTGGATTGGAAATTAAATAACATTTAAGCATTTTGCATTATTCAGTCAATCATGTGAGAACTTGGTAATAATGCAAACACAATGAATACTCACCTCAAAAAGAAACGAGTGCTGCTTGGTGTCGGGATCATATTGCTTGGTTACTCTATAACCAGGTCTCCCGATCTTAACTGAAAAGGGAGGAAAGATAGTTATGAAAACAGCTGCCAAAAGAAGACACAAATTGTGTGTGGACAACTGAAGTCAATAAAGTAAAAAAAAGTAGCAAACAATTACCAAGTGTGTTATTTACGAAGGATAAAATCATAAACAGTGTATCTAAATATGAAATGTTAAATGAAGGATAGGCTACTGTAGATGATCACAGCTACATTGTAATATTGTACATGTTATTCTTGACACCTGAAAAAACACATTCAGCTTTTTTCTTCTTCCTCTTATTGTATTAAGTAAAATTATCAGGGAAAACACAGGATTGCAAAGCATAATAGTTGGCTGGATAAAGTTGAAGCACCCATACACATGAGGTGCAGCATGCAACACTGAAACATACAGTGAATATCTAAAGGCAATCAAAGGCTTTTTGGTTTACACCAAGAGGAAACTTGAACCGCCATGGGATCCTTACAAGAACTAACTATTGGCTGATAACTTGATATGAGCATAATTTCACACCCAAGAGTCAATATCCATAATAACCAAAATAAAAGACCCCAGATAAGCACTCTAAACAGTCTGAAAAAGCCTAGCACAGTAGCAGACTTCTGTTTGATTGAGCCAAACAAGTTCAAGCAGACGGAGTTACAACAATTGCTGGTAAATTGCAGCTAAATTCCAGACAGATGAATTGGAGGGGATAAAAAGGAGAGTGAAAGTTGTTTTTCTCACGCACCAGACTTCCGGGGCGCGAGCTTGCGCTTGTTGGGCTGGGGCTGCGCTGGCGCGTCCTTGGCCTCGCGGGCGGCGCGCTTGGCGAGATTGGTCTGGTGCCGCTTCCCCTGCGTGTGCGCCAGGTAGTTCCCCTCGTTGTTATGCAGCGTCAGGCACAACTTGCACTCATAGCTACGCATACACCAGGACCGAGTGGAGTCAGCGCATAGATCGAAGCGAATCGAGACGGGCGCTAGTTCGGGGAGGAAGCTAGGGTTTAGAGCGGGTTACCTGCCGAGGTGGTTGCGCATGAAGTAGGGGTCCTTGGCGAGGTCGATGGTCTCGAGGGCGAGGCGGCGGAGGCGCTCCCGCCGGTCGATGGCCTCATTCTGGGCGGAGGCGGCGCCGCCGCTGCCGGGCTTCGAGCCCCACTCGCGATCCATGGCGTCCGCTCGGTATGTGTGGCTCGCCTCCCCTCGAGCCGACGACGCCTCCCTTATGCTCGGTTTATTTGGTGGTGCGGGGCTGCGGGCGGCTCAGGTCGGTTTTCTCGTCACTCGAAAAATGTATGTCGGCTAAGGCAGGCCGAATCCAAGCCCAACTTGGCAGCCCAAAGAAACAAGTCTGCAACTGATTCAGCCCAAACACATTTTGTACTGCTCGATCGATTTTCGAATCCATTTCAGACTAGCTAGACCAACGGCTAATTTTATTTGATCTGAATTTGTCCATTATTATGGGAAATACAAACGACACAATGACCAATCACTCCATTAAACGTACACATACTAGGAGCCATTTGGAAGCAAAGGGCCACGGCACGGTGTGTGGCAGGCTTGGCTTAGTCCAGGGGGTAGGGGATGGTGGCGATGTGGTTATGCGCCACGGTCCCGATCCAGAGCTTGCGTCCCACCTCCCGCACCTCGCTCACCAGCTTCATCACCTCGCGGCCCCGGTCCTCGAGCACCTCCACGACGCGGCCCTCGCCGTCGAGGAGCGCGAGCACCGTGTGCATCCGCGTGGCGGCCCTCCTCGTGAGCATCTTTAGCGTCAGCGGGAACTTGAAGTACGCCGTCCGGAGCCACGGCCGCTTGGCGAACACCTCCTGCGCCGGCGTCCGGCAACAGTCGATCGCCACCCAGAACTGGCCCTTGCCGTTGGAGCGCACGTTGTCGGGGAAACCCGGCAGGTTCGCGAACACCTCCAGCTCCCCCGTTCTTGGGCCTTCCAGCCAGAACCTCATGATCCTAATACCAAAGGAGAATTTTGTAATTTAGCCGTTGTTATCTGGTTATGAAGTACATGATTGAATCATGAGCATCAAATTTGCAGTTTATTCACCTGCAATTTGTTGTCTCGGAGAAGAGAAGGAACTGATGGTCCTCTGAGATCTGCAGGCCGTTTGGGAAGACCAGCCCTTTGAGCACGACATGGACAGCACCTGTTCCTGGGTCATATCTGAGCAACCTCCCGGTGCCTTCTCCTTCCAGCAGTATGTTCAGATGATCCCTGCAAAACTATCACCGGTCAACTACTCTTTCAGCAGAAATGCAGAGAGGCTTTTACTGAACTGAAGAGAGGCCAGAGTGTTTTGGTTTGGTTTGCGCACTTTCTGCTGTATCTCATGCTCGTGTCGGTGAAGAACACGGAGCCATTCCTGTGGACGTCGAGGTCGTTCGCGAACCGGATCGGGTCCCCGCCGGCCTCCCTCGCAAGGGAGGTCGCCACGCCGCCGCTCCGGCCGATGACCATGAGCCCGTAGTACGCGTCGGCGACGTAGAGCTCGCCGGTCTCCCTGTGGAATCTCAGCCCGAGCGGCCGGCCGCAGAATTCCTCCTTGTCGTGCTGCGTCCTCGTCGTTGAGTTCGCTCCATTGGCGCAAACTTCCTCTGACCTTTGCCAAGAAAGAGCAAATTGTAATTGTGTCAGTGCAATGCCCTGCGATTAACAAACCAAATGTTCCCAAGAACGCGAGAGTAACAGATCAAACATCTGCGGAACTTCATCTCCAAAGCGCGTACCAGTCAGGATTCATGACGGCAAAAGTCTCCCACCCGGCCTCATCGCCCATCCACCGCACGACGCGGCCGTCGGCGAGGCCGGCATACGGCCCGCGCCCCTCGCCGTCGAACTCGATGGACTCCGGCCCGAACACCTCGCCGACGAACTCCAGCCTGCCGCGCCTGAGCCGGCTGTCGTCGTCCCTTGGCCAGCTGCCCATGACCTCCCCGTACGGCGCGAGCTCGTGCTTCACCGGACGGTAGTCGACGCCGGCCAGCGGGCTGAGCCGGAACGGGTCGGCGACGACGAGCGCCAGCGCCAGCGCCGCGAAGAAGAGGTGCGGGCACTGAACGATGCCGTCGCGGCCTCGCCGCCACTGCAGCTTCCTCTTCTCTTCCATGGAGGGCGAAATCAGCAGGGGGGTCGGTTTGCACGCAGAGGATCGAGAGGAAAAAACAGAGTGGAGGCTGCGATCTTTAATGGATTTGCTCAGGAAAGGATACGTGCATAGGTGTCCCCATCGACTTGCATGGAAGTTGCATGAGTACGATGGATTGTTTGGGAGTAGGTGTCCTCTTGGTTGAGAATAGCAAAGGAATAGGGCACTTTCTAGCTCTCAGAATTGCATGCCTTCGTTGCTTGGGCGACGGGGCAAGACGAACGGTTCGACAAAGCATCCCTACCATGTGAGATGACACAAAAGGTGCCGAATATATGGATTGGGTGTACACGCCCTGCCGAGTGTATATATATTTATATAGTGTTATTTAAAATATCTAGAAGAAATAAATGTGATAGGAATTAATCTTTTATTGCAAAGTTATTGATCCTTTTCTCCCCACCAAAAGTTTTAAGGGTTGTGTACCTTCTTCCTCTTTTTTTGCGAAACACTGTACACCGCAGACGGTCTGTTCGTTTGGCTGGTGGCTGGTTACCGATACTGGATTGTTCTGAGAGAAAAGTACGTACTGCTGGCTGGTGATCGGTGGCTGATTTATTCTGAGAGAAAAATACTGCTGGCTGGTGGCTGATAAGCCAAACGAACATGGCGGCAATTGGCTATGTACTACTGATGCCCTATGTAGCCGGGAGGGTCAGTGTATATTTGTAAGTTTTGATCTTCTCAAATTTCTAAAGTCAGCATGCAGGTTAGGAATATGCGTTTCTGATGATATGTAGACCAATGTTAACTCTAACATATGCGGCAAGTTACAAGTAATCAAATGTTTTTCCCTCTTAAAGGTCTTCCTCGATTTTCTTTACTGCATTATTTCTATCTTGTATTTGTTTTAAAGTTAGCCCCCATACGCAACCTCTATTTTATTTCTCCGAAAGTCTTTGTGATTCTTTTAACCCTTCTTCTCATCTTCAATACAATCTGATACCACTAGCTTTTTTGTGAACCGTTTATAATCAATTCCCAACCATCCACCGTTATTGGTAGCACCCTAATATCTCTGAGCCTGATTAGCTGTTAGGCAAAAAAAAAAATCTTTTTGACGAGGTTGTTAGCCAAAAGTTGGGTGTGCCAAAATTTAGTCAAAAAATTGACAATTTTTGGCAAGATAAATGGGAGGAGTTACCAGTATTGGTAGCAAATGGCAAAATAGGCAACGACGTCCCTGAACTCTTGACAAAGGGTCATATTCGTCCCTGAACTTCTGAAATGGCCACTTTAGTCCTCAAACTTTAGTGATTGGAGTCAGTTACATCCTCCATCCACTTTTGCCGTTGATGCTGTCAGCTATACCCAAATGACCCGTTTTAGCCTTTTACCGTGTGTTTGGTTGGAGAGCCGCGGGAGCGGAGCGGAGCCGACCCTCGTTTTGGGGACTGTCGGGGTTCTCTACAACCGAGCAGTAAATTTGTATCGAATCGTGTGTCCGACCCGGATGGTTAGCGCGAGAGACACCGGGATTTAGACTGGTTCGGGCCTCTGAGGAGTAACACCCTACGTCCAGTATCGAGCTGCCGTGTTCTTGCGCTAGGGATGTTTGTAGTAGGGGTTACAAACTGGTCGGGAGAGGGTGTCGAGCCCAAGTCCCTGGGGTGTGAGTGTTCGGTTTGTCAGCCCTTGTGATGGTTGCCCTCCTCTCCCTTTTATAGACGCAAGGGGGAAGGGCAAAAGGGGAAAACAAGTAAATGCTACAGTCCTACGCAGCCGGGAGGTCTTCTCGCACGTCGCCGTCTGCCAGGGAGCATTGAAGGGAGGCTGAGCTGTGTTGGTGTTCGAGGCCGCCGCGTGGCTAGGTGGCACTGTTCATTCCGGGCACCTGGCGTCTCCTCCGAGTTCTTTTGTGATGACTCGACCCGCCTGAGTGTGAGTTGAGTCCGCCACATTAGGACCTAAACGTAGGCCGGCGCTAATTATAGGGGGCACTCGAGTTCTTCTGACGGAGTTGGCGTGCCGCAGAGTCGGACGGGACGGCGCGTCGGGGGCCGCGCGGCCGAACAGTGCTGTATTACGGCTCTTGTTAGAGCTGGCCGCCCGCGCGTGCCGCCAGCTGGTGCGCTTGCATGCCGTGGGGAATTGGCGCCCCACGCGTCGTTGCGGGGGAGCCCGTGCGTCGGGGTGGCGCCACGTTCGTGTGGGCCGCGTCTTGGTCGGAGACGGAAACTGCTCGTGCGAATGAGTAGGTTGTCGGAGGCGAGGCGGAGACTCCTCGTGCGAGGCGGAGACTTGTCGGAGAAGCCACCCCCCAGTCGGAGACTTGTCGGGGAAGCCTCCCACTGGTCGGAGACAAGACGTCTTGCCAGTGAAGGTCTTGACAGGGATCTGCAGTCCTCCTTATGCTGGATCTTGGCCTTCACATTGTCAATGGTGTCAGATGACTCCATCTCGAGGGTGATTATCTCGCCGTCTGAGGGGGGCCCTATTCCGGGCCCTCGTCAGTAGCCCTCGAGCCTGGGTGGGAGTCAAGGACTCGCCCACAGGCTCAGATGAGAGGCGTCGTGATGACCTTTGCTCTTAGTTTTCCCAGTGGGTGCGCGCGAGCGCATCCGCCGGATGTAGCCCCCGAGCCCACGAGTGAGTTGTAGACTCGTTCGTGGGGTTTTAATCTTCAGAGACGTTGTCATCGTTCTGGGATCCTTGGTCGAGACGGTCGTGGCGGTCGTGGGTGTCGTGTCCATCGTGGAGGTCGTGGCCGACGTGGCGGATGTGACGATTTGAAAAGATAGCGCGCAGCTGGTTCAGATTCTCGGGCCCACCGGGCGTCGAAACGTCGCGCTGCTGGGTGTCAGTTACCCCGGGGCGCGCGCACCCGTGCAGCCGTCTTTCCGGTGTGGTGGGACTAGCATTTAAGGCCGGCGGCCACGCCCTCTCCTTTTTAACCGTGCGCCGGCTTAGGACTCGAATCTTTTCGCTTCCCAACCTTCACCATTGCCATCGCCGCTCGCTCCCTTTGCGCTTCACGCCCATAGCGCCGCCGCCTCTTTCACCCGAGCCGTGTGCGAGAGCTCGCCGTCGCCATGTCGAACTGGTCGCGCTCCAACGTGTCCCGCTCGATGCTTCACTGCCTCGTCGCCGCCGGGCAGCTCCCCACGCTCACCGACGCCGAAGAGTGGAGGGTGCCCAAGGACGAATCCGTGCCGCGCCCGCCGAAGGGATATGTCGTCTCATTCGTGGCGTTCCACGAGCGCGGCTTCTCCATCCCCGCCGGGCGGTTCATCCGGGCCGTGCTTTTCGAGTACGGGCTGCAGCTCCAGCACCTCAATCCGAACAGTGTCCAGCAGATGGCGGCGTTCGAGGCGTTGTGCGAGGGGACTTGGGGGTTGGTGCCCACTGGCACCTCTTCAAGTACTTCTTCATGTTCGCCTGCTTGAAGGACGGCTCCCTTCCGGCGACCATCGGTTGCGCCAACCTCCGAATGAAGCAGGGCAGAGGTGACATGTACATCCCCTTCTCATTGACAAGCTCCAACAGCGGGTGGCACAAAGGTTGGTTCTACCTCAAGAATGACCCCGACCATGCGCTGCCGGAGTTCACCGAAGTCTCCATCGCCAAGGCGCCGAGAAGCTGGAGCGACGGGCCTCCGAAGGCGGAACAAGAGAAACTGCTCAAGGAGCACTGGGCGGCGCTGACTCGGCTCCGCAAGGCCGGGGTTGACCTGGCAGCCGTCATCGGCCAGTACCATACCCGGGGTATCGTCCCGCTCCGGAGACGGCCTCTTCGCATCTGCGAGATGACGGCCAGCAGGGCCCCTTTCGCGGGGACCGTGACAGTGCCCGAGCCGCCTTCACGGGACGAGGTCCAGCACCGCGTGGCGTTGGCCATTGGGAAGGCGTCGTATTCGTGGCCGCCGTCACAGCTCTTGCCCATGCTCCCCAACGAGGGGACTGAAAAACTTGTGAGTGTTTTCTTCTTTCGGCATGTTTCCCGACTAGTTTGAGGTCTTCATTTGATTCGGGTCTCCTCGGAGACCTTCGATTGTTGCTGATTTCTTTCGCTTCCTTTATTCTTAGCTGAAGTGCTCCCACCTCGTCCCCACGAAGCCCCCTCTCCCGCAGGACGTGATCCTCAACCGCAACAAGGTGGCCGCGGAGAGGCGGAGGGCCGAGCGCAAGGCCCGGCATAAGGAGAAGGAGATTGCAAAGCGCGAGCGGAACGACCGCCGCATCAAGCGTCACAAAACGGGGGAGGCTGCCGTCTCCTCCAATGAAGATCCAGCGTTGTCGCCGCCGTGGAGTGGAGACGAGTTGAGCGCAGACGTCGTTTGGAGCGGCATGTCCGGGTAGCCCCTATCTTCACCGTGCCAGGCCGTGGAGGTTAGTTCGAAGCGGCAGTCGGAGCTGGTCGCCCGCGAGAAGGGCACGAGTTCCGGCTCGCATCTGAAGGTCCGCCCCGCCCGAGAGGATCAAAGGGTAACCCGCTCGCAGGCGGCCCCTGGCGGTTCCCACACCTTCGAGGGGCGGAGGGACCCTCCGCGTCGGGACGATCCACCCAAGCGGTCGGCGGGCCGAGATTCTTCCTCTCACCACTCCTCCGACGATGTCCCGCGACGGGACCCGGACTCCTCGAAGAGGCGGTCGTCACCCAAGGCGAGGTCAACCCCGCCGTCGTCCACACCGAGCGCGCCGCAGGGGGGAAGTATGAGTGCTCCCTCGTGGCGCCTTCAATCTTTGGTTATCCGGGGTGGCGGAGTCCCGCTCGTGCAGGTTCCCCTCTCCGCTGGCGGAAACCGGGGGCCGACCTCCGGCGCGGCGGAGGACAAGAAGGCTGCCCTCGAGCCGTCGGGGGATCGGAACGCTGCCCCCAAGCTGTCAGGGGGCGAGAAGCAAACTCCCGAGCCGGCGGAGCGTCGGGAACCAGTCTCCGAGCCGGCGGGGGTCAAATGGCCAGCCCCCGAGTCGGGCCCATTGGACCGTCCTGTCAAGCGGGCCCGCATCAGGTCTACCATGTAAGCGTTCGCACGCTATTCTTCATCACTTTACTGTTCTTCGTCTCCGCTTGCTTCTTAATTCTATTCCCGTCTCAGCCGCGCCGACACCGGCGTGCTCAGCCTTGCACCGCAGAAATACGCAGTGCTCGGTGCGCGTGATCCTCAGCCCGGGCCCCGCCCGACATCTCCTCCTGTCGCATCATCGGCGGAGCAGGTCGGGAGCGGGCCCACTACGGCGGCCGAAGCTGTCGAGACGGCGGCTCCTCCGCCGGCGTTGGAAGCCGGCGGCTTGGCCAGGGGGCAGACAGCCTCCGAGGCGAACGATTCCCTAGCGTCGATCGAGCTCCCGGTCGCGGCCACCGTGGAAGGCGGTGATGCCCCGGTGACGACTCTCGAGAAGAACGTGCCCCCGGCGCCGTCAGCCGGCGGGCACGAGACCGAGACGCCGACGGCGATCGAGGCTACCGTGCTTGCGGCGTCGCAGGCGAGTGGAGGTGCGATGGAGGCGCCGGCAGCTGTCGATGTGCCTGCCCGGCCCCGGGAGGTCATCGACCTTGATGGCCCCAACCTCTCGGGCGGCGACCCGACCAGCTTTGAGGCCGAGCTGGAGCGGTTCCTGGAGGACCCGGAGGAGTCAGGGGCCGAGGCTACCGGGACAGCCGCGCTCGCGGCTGCGACCATGACCGGAGCGGCCGAGCCCAGTGACAAGGAGCTCGCGCTCAAAGGTGCCGAGGTGGAGCGGGCGGGCCCGATCTTGGCCGGAACAGCCGGGGCCCTCGAAAACTCAGCCGCAGTTGAGGCAGCCGAGGCCAACCCCGAGGAATCCGTGGATGGTGCGGTCGAGATGGAGCTGGCCGCCGCCGCGCTCTCGTCCCCTGCCGCGGCCGTGGAGGTGCCCGTCGCGAGCGCGTCGGAGCTGCCGTCGCCTCGGCTCACCACCCCCGTCATCGAAGCAACACCCACCGCAAGCTCGCCCCGCCCCGACCCACAAGAACATGTTGCCCCCGTGGGCCCAACGGGCGGCACCTCCCCAGAGATCCAAGAGGTCGAGGAAAGCTCGGGCGGTCGCCTCTCCTCGGGCGCAGGGCTGTTGTCGGGGCCGGCGGAAGGTGAGGCGCGGATTACCGATCTCGTGCCCTCCACGTGGGCTGCAACCCGTGAAGCAGACATGCTCGAGGATGAGGACGAGGAGGTCACGGCCCGCCACCGCCTCGAGCGAGGTCTGGGATGGGCGTAGCGAGCGTTCGACGAGCTCATCCTGCCCGCGACGATGGTAAGTCCTTTTGAATCCAGGCCTCGACCTTGTTTTTCCGGTTCTCGTAAGTATTGCAGTTGTTGACTTTGCGTCTGGAGCAGACGCTCGTAGAGTGTGGCGCAAAGAAAGCGCGCGCCATTGGGGAGCTCTGGGCGGAACGATTCCAGCTGGAGGTGCAGCTGGCGGTTGCTCGTCTGGCCGCCGCCGGGGCGGTGGCGAACGAGGCGTCGTCGAGGGCCGCGTTCGAGGCCGCCGTGAAGTCCGCGGAGGACCGCGCCACGGCCGCACAGGCCGCCGCAGCCACTGCCGTGATGGAGCGGGAGTCTCTTGAGGCAAAGTTGGCCCAGGCGGAGGCGACGGCAGTGGAGCTGCGAGCTGCCGCAACGACCGCCAACGAGGCCGCCGAGAAGGCCACAACCGCCGCCACTGCCACTAAGGCCGCCGTCCAGACCACCGCCCAGGCTGCCGCCCGAGAGAAGACGACGCTCGAGTCGAAGGTGGCAGAGCTGGAGCAAGACTTGGCGGCCGCCGGTGCGGACCTCAGGACGGCCAACAAGCAGTTCTCCGAGTTGACCAACAAGCTCCAGGACGTCACCGATGAGGTGACCTGGCTTCGGGACACCAACTCCCAATTGGTACAGGATGTCGATGGTGAGTGGGCTTCGAACGCCTCCGGCTGCGGGTTTCTTTCTTTTCATCAGTTTTCGTTGGTGTTGACTCGTCTTCTCGCGGACGCAGGGCTGCGTATGGCTCGCGCCGCGATGACCGTGAAGCTCATGGAGAAGTCGAAGGAGGTGAACGCCGCCGAGCTCAGGATTATCGACAAGGACGAGTCGATCAAGCGGTTGTCGGAGCAGCTCGAGAGTAAGTCTCCTTGACCCTGCCTTGCTTTTCTTCTTGCGTGGTTGCGCTGTATCCATCCATTACAACTTGTCGTCCTTCTTCAGTGGTCAAGGCCGAGCTTGAGCAGTCCCGAAAGGCTCAGGAGCAGGTCAGGACTGAGCTCGAGGGGGTCAAGAACGCCCGGCGCGAGTCAGAGGCATCACGCCAGCAGAACATCCTGGAACACGCCAAGTTCGGACGGCTTGTCGGCCAGGCTTTGTCAGAGCTCGGTGTTCCCCTTGGACCAATGCTTCCTGGTACGCTTGCGAAGCAAGTTGAGCGCCTCCCGGAAGTAGTCAAAGAGCGGGAACTGTCGACTGCTCAGAAGGTGGTGCACCGGGTGCTCGCCATGTTTGGCTCGCACTATCAAGGGCTGGACCGCACAGCGTTGTGCAGTGGCTGGGCTCCCGGCAGCTCTGACGACCACTGCGACCAGCTCGAAGAGGACTGCGCTGCCTTTGCCTGCGCCATGGCCGACGTCGCAATGAAGGACCTGGACCTGATTCCACAAGACACACCAGAGGTCCAAGACGACTCCGGGCCCTCGAGTTAGATGTATCATATTATTTTGTAGGCAATTAAGAACACTTCGTATGTATAATGCCTCGAACAGCTTTATTTTGTTGAAAACTTGTCCAGACTCGTTACAGCTCAAACGTTCTTGAGTACTAGGGGACGACTGCGGTAACGAGTAGCAGAACTTAGGAACCCAAGCTGACCGAGCTTCACTCTGGAGCCGTGGGGGCATAGGAGTCGGAAAGCCCGACCAACCCAAGTTACTAAAAGGTGCCACGTGTTCGTAGCCCCCAAGTACTCGGGAAAATTTGAAAAGTAACTCGCGTGTTTTTTTCGTTAAAATCGTTTTAGGCTGGGGCCCGAGCGGTTACTCGAGCATTTTTTGAAAGAGGTCGGATGGAAGCCTATGGACCTGGACCGTGCTTGCAAGTCTTCGCACCGTAGCCGCAGAGGCGTAGGTGCTAGGAGCTTTGAACGAGCAGCAGCGCCAAGCCTCGCGCAGATTGCCTTCTTCACCTTTCGCAAGCCTGAGCGTTCCGCCAAAAGACTTCTCGCGCGTGCGATCAGTCGCGACATAGTTGTCGATTTTTGTTTTGAAAACGGAAAAACGAAAGGAGGGCATTGTGCCCTGGGTTGCCCCCGAGCGGTGAGCGTTTCTGCACAGGTGCAGGAATGCTCGCCGCTCAGCCTTCGGAAACGTGCGACATATAAAAACATGGCAACACAGGAGCTTATGAACTCAAAGATGTATGAACAAAGCATGCGGCATTTATTCATTGATTCATAAGATATGAGCGGGAAACATTACTCAAGGGTAAAACGGCCGCAGGTGTTCTATGTTCCAAGCGTTGGAGACGATCCGACCTTCCTCGTATCTGATCTTGAATGTTCCCGGTCGGAGCACTTGATCGATGATGAATGGCCCCTCCCATGGGGGCGCGAGCTTGTGTCGATCCTTGCTGCCTTGGACTCGCCAGAGCACCAGGTCGTCGACTTGGAACTCGCGGTTACGCACGTTGCGCTCGTGGTAGCGTCGCAAGGCTTGCTGGTATCTTGCTGAGTGTAGCAGTGCTACGTCGCGCGTCTCGTCGAGCTGGTCAATGGCGTCCTCGAGCGCGACTTGGTTGCCTTCCTTGGTGTATGCTCGTACCCTGGGACTGCCGTAGTCAATGTCCGTAGGAAGGACAGCTTCCGACCCGTGCACCATGAAGAACGGCGTGAAGCCGGTTGCTCGACTAGGCGTAGTGCGCAGGCTCCAGAGAACAGATGGCAGCTCGGCTACCCATCTCGCTCAGAACTTCTCGAGGCGCTTGAAGATGCGAGGCTTTAATCCCTGTAGGAGCATGCCGTTGGCCCTCTCGACTTGCCCGTTCGTCCTTGGGTGCGCTACGGCGGACCAGTCCATGCGAATATTATTGTCATCGCAAAAGTTGAGGAATTTCTTCCCCGTGAACTGGGAGCCATTGTCGGTGATGATCGTGTTTGGTATGCCGAAGTGATAAATGATGTCTGTTGACGGTGAATTTCCGTCAACCTAGCCATGAGTTTACCTTTAATGTTGGCATTGATTTATTATTCTAACCACTGGAACTAACCCCCCGTATATAACAAGTTCACTCTTGCATGTCGATTTTGGAGTTTATTGTTTACGCAGGAAATCTACGCTAAAGAGGAGACTTTCGGGATAAGTTCATCAAGCACTTTGGAAGAAGATCATGAAGCCCGACAAGAGTCAAGACACGCGATGAACATAACTCCAAATGACCCGAGGACCGAAGCGTCAACTTGCAAATCTTCAGGGACTCAACCAGAAAACAGCGAAGCTTGGATGGCAAGCATTCAAGCCTTAACCGCGAAGGAAACGACGTCAAAGGCCCACATGCAAGTGCACACAAATGGGGAATCGCACGAGAAGCAACCGGGAGGAAGCCGGGGCCGAACGGGGCCGAAATGGGCCCAGGCCGGTCGGCCCAGGGCGGCCGGCCCAGCCCATTCCGGGCCCGGTTCGGCGCCCCCTTTGACCTAGACTCCCTTCAGACTATTTATAGCGCCCCTGCCAAGAGCCACGAGGAATACATTCGTCATCCGCCGCCAAGGAGCAGAGAAGAGAAGGACACCATTCTGAAGAGTAGAGGGTCGAGATGGTTGACTAGGGTCCTCCTAGCCGGCGTGGGAACCGTGCATGGAAGACCACGTCGGAGTTCCAGGAGCTAGGATCAAGATCAAGGTAGGATCCCAGTGGTGATCTTGTCCATGTATTACTTCTAAGTTGAATTAGTAGATTGAATCCGATTCTTAGCATCAAGTGCTTTCGTTGTGATTTTGTCTTCGTTTGGGTGTTTTCCTCCCCAATCTATCCCGCGGGTAGATTGCATAGGATGTTCTTGTAGCCATGGTGGCTAGAGGTGCATACCCGATCTACGCAACGTTTTCATCTTGTTCTTCTTGAACCCGCCGAGTAGTACCAACCCGTAAGATTATCCCCCATAGTGACAGTACGGTAAAGGAGAAAAACGGGAGTCCTCGGAGTCGGAACGAGAGCCATACTTTCAATAAGATTCGTTTTGCTACATTCTTCTTTACTTTGGAACTTCAACAAAAGACCCGATCCAATCTCTAGATTGGTTCTCCCCTCTCTTTCTCTTGCTACCTCCGGTGTTTAGTAGATTAGATGTGTTTTATGGTTCTTCCATAGATTAGATGCAAAACCCCTTTTCAAGATCAAAGTATTTTTCGCTTATTAGATTGGATCTTGCGTTACACATTGTTCCACGGATTCGATACCTTGGGTTCACACTTAAGGGAAGAAGGGTCCCTTGGCTACGACGGAGGACTTGTCCGCTTGCAAGTCCAAACGAAGTTGGATACGCATATACACCGTCAACAAGCCCCTTTTTCTGGCACCGTTGCCGGGGAACAAGTAATCAAGATTCAATCTAGTTTGCGTTTGTGAATATTTTTAGTTTTTCTCTTGATTTTTCTTTTGCATCTCTTAATTTTGATCGTCCTCAAAACAAAAAAATCAATCTAGGGTTTTGCTAAACCCTAGTTTTCTTTTAGTTTTTGTATATGTTTTGTTTATTGCTAACCCTAACCGGAGATGGACGGCTACATCTCCAACAAAAAAAACATATATTTTGTGGATGGTCTAGAAAAACTTTGCAGGTAAAGGTGACGTGCAACACAAGATCTAAAAGCGGAGGTCGAACATCGGCGGAATCTCCAAGAGAAACTCCACCTCCAAGATCGAGAGGAGATCAACCTCATCGCCACTCATCCTAGGGAGATCGTTCCTCAAGACCGTCAGAGCAATCAACGTCGGCAAGGGGCAGATCAAGTTCGACATCGATGGCATGAGGAGTGCATTCAAGTCAACCATGATTCGAGGTATGTAAAGTGGTCAATATTAAATACATTCTACCTCATCATCGCATCAGAAGGGAGGAGTCAAGGAGAATGAAGCGAAGAAGATACAAAAGTTGTTGCATCTGTCAAGACCAAGAATCAACGCCCACCTGTGAAGACAAAAAAGATGACTAAGCTGAAGAATAAACCTACACCGAAGCCAAGGATGGTGTAGAAGTGGGGCCCCCAAGATTGCAACGCCCGCAAAGAGCGTTGATCCGGAGCGAAGAGAAGAATTCTAGCTATAGACTATAAACGAAGCGCTTGGCGGGAGGCAACCCGTTAATCAAGTCAAGAATAAGCTACCGGGAGGACAACCCGTTGAAGAGTCAAGCTACCGGGAGGGCAACCCGAAGAATTTTTCATGTTTTCAAGGTAAGTTGGTCTTAGAGTTTGCTACGCAATATATACCATAAACTCTTGTGTGGTTGAATAATTTTTAGAGATATTATAATTGATCGGTCATTTTACTTGAATTTTATATTGATCATAAACCAATGACTTGAGCCATCCGAAGTTTTGTTTGCTTCTTTTTGAGAAACCAAGACCAAAAATTCAGAACCTACCCCAACCTTTTATTCTCTTCATGATGTTTAGGTTGGCTTGTTTCACATGTTAAAAACACACGGGTAGAGCCTTGCTATGTTCTTTAATGTTTTTAATCTTTGATGCATGGTAGGACTCGCGTGAACCTAAGCAACTTTATTTTTGGTTTCATTCAACTTGACATCCACCGGTTTCTCTAGATTTAGATTTTTTCTAAGCCCCATTGACTTTATTGTTTTCAAAATCTCTCTCTCATGTTTGGCCAAAATTAAAACCTAAACCTATGCCCCCACGGTCAAGCTGGAGGAGATTGCTATCAATTAATGAAAGCAATCGATCCCGGAGTAACCAAAATAGATTTTACAGTTGTTTTTGATGCCTAAGATCTCCTCTAATGATATATTTGGACTCATCGCTAGCGCTGAGTTAATCTTTAAATTTTTAAAATTAGAGGAGGGATTAGCATCTAAACTTGATTAAGGGGAGGTTTTTTTGAGCTTGATTAACATATAGTGCCCCATGATGCATCGCGGGAAGCCTCCATCTTTTGGCATCTCGGGCACATGTAAAGGACAAGTATGGGGGAAGCAAGGGCTTTGTTTTGCAGGAAATTAGTGGAAGCACAAGAAGCAAGAAAAAAAGGGAAGGAGTGACACAAAGCAAAACAATGGAGGTGGAAGATTAATCACGCAAGCAAAGGAGTGGTTGTGGACGGTTCGGGCAATGGAATCTCGTGGATCACGCGGACACAAGGCAAGAAGGGAGCAAGAAGCATCTCGGAGAAAGATCAAAGCGAAAGGAGCAGGAGGCCCCCTAGGCCGATCGGTCTAGGTCGGCCGGCCTGGCATCCTCTCATGGCCCCCGGTGCTCCCCTTCGCCTGGTAAGTAATTTATGCATTTGTTAATTTGTGTTCTTGAGTTCATAGCCCATAAGTTTCAGAAACAACCTAGAAAAATTTGAGTTCCATGGTGTTGTAGGATCTTGTCATGTAATCGCCGAATCTTTTGTTTCATTCATGTTGATAATGCTTTGATGCCTAAGGTTAGCCACCATGCTTTTCGGGAGTATAGGTCTCACTACTCCCGTAGATCCCATCAACATATCATTTGTAGGTTTAGCTAAAGTGGCCTCACGTTCACACCTTAATAAATTGGTTTAGCTTCACCATGATAGGCGGTTGCATGATCAAATATCCATAAACCCTATGGGCTATTATCCATCCAAACTTTTGCACCTCACTCACCACCCTCCAACAATAATAATAAAGAAAATTCACCATATTTCCATCACTCCATGTACTTCTCTTGTGTGTTTTTCCCACCGGCAAGAAACCCCCGGTGCACTCGGTGTGAGTTAGTGCAGCAACAATGTGGAAGAGAGCCACCAATATCTTCCCCGAGAAGACACGATCATCGAAGGCGTCATCATTGAGCTCTTCGAGGAGGCACTCGGTCTCCGAGTCTCCCCGAAGCATGGAGGAAGATGTGGCACCACCGAGGAGCGGCACGCTGCCCCTCGGTGGCATGAGGAGTACACAAAGCTCGTGCGTGCGGCACACCGAACCGCGAGGACACACGAAGGAGCCACTCGTTCCACCACAACACTCAAATCGTTCATCCTCTCCACCACCATACACTCCGAGGCGTCCCAATGGATTCATCATAAAGACGGAGGAGGAGGAGGATAGGCTTGTTTGTCTTGAGAAGAGGCTCGAGCCAAATGTTGATTTCGATGACGCCCTCCAAGTGTTGGATTCTACTCGGATATCAAATCTTGAGCAACCTTGGATGGGTGCGATTCTTTATGGAGTTGGTGTGAATACTCACAAGGAGCTTGATTTGAAAGTTCTTATGACATTAGCACCGGTCATTAATGAAGGGGTGTCGTGCCTCTCATTCCGCCTTGAAGATGAAGAGCTTCCTTATGGATATATTGGAGAACTACTCGATTACAAGAAGGAAACCCGGAGCAAGTTGATGTCCAAGAAAAAATGTTAGAAGGATTTTTGGGGAATGATTTCGAGAGAAGATTACAAGGAACCCAAAATTTCTCCTTGTCGGGATTTCTTTGGGATCGAGTACATGAAGCAAGGAAAGTGGAGATGAGAGGAGAAGGTACAAGTTGACGTTAATATTCCTCTTCCCAATGAGAGGCTGAGATCATTTGAAGACAAAATTGGTTAGAGGAAGGGTTTCTTGTACCGGCAAAAAAAAGATTAAAAAGGAAATTGTGTAAGAGGGATCATCCTCTGTAGCCCAAGACGAAGGAAGGGCTACGCATGAAGCTAATAAACAACCATGGAAGGATTCCAATGCCACCACCATATGAAGGAAGTATGTCAAATGCGAGCATGGGGGAGTAGGGCAGCCATGCCACCACATCCTCCACCATACATGTTCCTCACGAAGTTTTCATGGCGCTCCATCCAACAAATGCAAGAAGAAGGAACCGCAAACATTGCCTATCAAATTGGTCGCCTTCACCATTGGAGCAATCATAGTACAAGCAAGGATACAACGCGTCGGACCATCAATATCAACCACCGGAAAATAAAGGAAGAAGGAGGAAGAAAAGAAAATAATAATGCTTTCAAATTCGGTTTGATTTTTTTTCCTTTTCCTTTTCTTTATTTTCAGCTTTTGTGCAAGTTTATATATGTGTAGCATTTTCTATTTTTATTTATTTTCAGCATGTGTGATAATAGTAGAGTTAGTTTAAGATCACCATGAATAAAGTTTCCCACCTTGATCAACCTTTGGTAAAAATATTAAGTTGATGCCATGATAATATATGATGAAAAGTTGCCGCTTTGCTCAACTTTTGTACTTGTTTTATGCATGATTAAGCTAATGCTCTCTTTAATATGAATCTGAAATTAATTAAATACTAGCTTAATCTTTTGTGGAGGTTATGATAAAAATAAGACCCATAGTGTTATTTTCATGCTCTCAATTTTGGATGAGTTAAAGATGATTTGTTCTTAAAAATATATATGCTAACCTTGTCATTAATGCTACTTCCATTTTGCTCTACCTATCCAAAGCCATATATATATTGAGTGCATAAACCTTAGTATACAAGGTTTATTTTTGGGTGAGTTATTTCAGGCCATGATTTCTCTGCCCCGAGACTAAGAAGCTGGTCATTCCGTTTTTGTGTATCTATCTTTTTGCTAGCCTTTCTGTCCGTGCATTGTGTATCCCCACATCGGAGATTTCACAAACCTAGCCGGATATCCACCCTTAAAACTAAAAATATCATCTTTTGTGTTTACCTCCTTGACCACAACCTATCATATGAGTATGGATCATCAATTCAAGGAAGATTGCAAGATGGTGTCAAGATTGAAGATTTCAAGTATCTCTCCAAAGGAAATATATTTCTAGTACCTACCTTATCTTTATCACCTCTTTGCCCGAGGACGAGCAACGTCTAAGCATGGGGGAGGAGGTACGTACAATGCAATTTAGAGTTTATGGGGAGAAAATAAAAAAATGATGAAAGAAGAAAAAAAAGAAAAAAATGAGTATAAAGAAAAAATATGTATGAGAAAAGAAAAAAATATGAGTTTATAAAAAAAAATGAACTCCCCGGTTCTCTAAAGTGCATTAGGAATCTCAAAAGTTTCAAGATTTAAGATCCAAACTCATCTTTCCAACCATGTGCAATCCGATAACGAGGACTTCCTTTGTGCCTCGGGATCACTCTTTGCCATTTGCACATGTCCACCTATCTCAAAGTGAGTGTATTTTTCTCTCCCCTCCTTGATATAACATTATTTTCCAATGACCTTTTTGACGAGTCTCGGTAAGACCATGAGAAGCTTGTCTTGTTTTGACAACATCTCATTTATAATATCTTGGTAGGACTAAACTTTCCCAAAAAGCTCCACATAAAGCCTTCCACTATATATATTGAGAGGGGAAAGGAGTAGAATGAATAGGCTTTGAGAGACAAGATGAGATGAGAGTACATGAGCAAGATGCAAGGAAGTTTATTTTTGAACTTGGTTTAGCTCTTTTTCTTCATCTCGCTCTTAATTTCAAAATTTCTAAGATTCATTTGAAATTTGGGAGCATGAGGTAATTACTTGTGGGAAGTGCTTAAATTAATATCTATCCTCCATAAGGATGAAGGCTAGTACATTATGGAACTTTAATGATTAAATCCTTGAGAGCATTATGTTTTCTCGTGTATGATCAAGTGCAGGGTATAAGCAATGAAAGGCAACGCTGATATTCATTAAAGGCTTACTCGAGGACGAGCAAGGTTTAAGCATGGGGGAGATGTTGACGGTGAATTTCCGTCAACCTAGCCATGAGTTTACCTTTAATGTTGGCATTGATTTATTATTCTAACCACTGGAACTAACCCCCCGTATATAACAAGTTCACTCTTGCATGTCGATTTTGGAGTTTATTGTCTACGCAGGAAATCTATGCTAAAGAGGAGACTTTCGGGATAAGTTCATCAAGCACTTTGGAAGAAGATCATGAAGCCCGACAAGAGTCAAGACACGCGATGAACATGACTCCAAATGACCCGAAGCGTCAACTTGCAAATCTTCAGGGACTCAACCAGAAAACAGCGAAGCTTGGATGGCAAGCATTCAAGCCTTAACCGCGAAGGAAACGACGTCAAAGGCCCACATGCAAGTGCACACAAATGGGGAATCACGCGATAAGCAACCGGGAGGAAGCTGGGGCCGAACTGGGCTGAAATGGGCCCAGGCCGGTCGGCCCAGGCCAGCCGGCCCAGCCCATTCCGGGCCCGGTTCAGCACCCCCTTTGACCTAGCCGCCCTTTAGACTATTTATAGCGCCCCTGCCAAGAGCCACGAGGAATACATTCGTCATCCGCCGCCAAGGAGCAGAGAAGAGAAGGACACCATTCCGGAGAGGAGAGGGTCGAGATGGTTGACTAGGGTCCCCCTAGCCGGCGTGGGAACCGTGCATGGAAGACCACGTCGGAGTTCCAGGAGCTAGGATCAAGATCAAGGTAGGATCCCGGTGGTGATCTTGTCCATGTATTACTTCTATGTTGAATTAGTAGATTGAATCCGATTCTTAGCATCAAGTGTTTTCGTTGTGATTTTGTCTTCGTTTGGGTGTTTTACTCCCCGATCTATCCCGCGGGTAGATTGCATAGGATGTTCTTGTAGCCATGGTGGCTAGAGGTGCATACCCGATCTACCAAACGTTTTCATCTTGTTCTTCTTGAACCCGCCGAGTAGTACCAACCCGTAAGATCATCCCCCGTAGTGACAGTACGGTAAAGGAGAAAAACGGGAGTCCTCAGAGTCGGAACGGGAGCCATGCTTTCAATAAGATTCGTTTTGCTACATTCTTCTTTACTTTGGAACTTCAACAAAAGACCCGATCTAATCTCTAGATTGGTTCTCCCCTCTCTTTCTCTTGCTACCTCCGGTGTTTAGTAGACTAGATGTGTTTTATGGTTCTTCCATAGATTAGATGCAAAACCCCTTTTCAAGATCAAAGTGTTTTTCGCTTATTAGATTGGATCTTGCGTTACACATTGTTCCACGGATTCGATACCTTGGGTTCACACTTAAGGGAAGAAGGGTCCCTTGGCTACGACAGAAGACTTGTCCGCTTGCAAGTCCAAACGAAGTTGGATACGCATATACACCGTCAACAATGTCGGTGAAGAACGCTAAGGCCTCCTCGGAGTGGACCTTCACGACGGTTCGAGCCTCGATCCACTTGGAGAACTTGTTGACGGCCACGAGCAGATGCGTGAAGCCCCCAGGCGCTTGTCGGAGCGGCCCCACCATGTCGAGGTTCCACACAGCAAAAGGTCATGTGACGGGGATGGTCTGAAGCGCCTGGGCCGGGAGGTGAGTTTGTCGAGCATAGAACTGGCATCCCTCGCAACGCCACACGATGTCCTTGGAGTCCGCCACCGCGGTGGGCCAGTAAAACCCTTGCCGGAAAGCTTTCCCGACAAGAGTTCTCAGGCCGGCGTGATGCCCGCACGTTCCGGTGTGGATCTCCTGAAGTAGCTCCTTGCCCTAATCTCTCAAGATGCAACGCATAAGTATGCCTGCTGCACCCCGCTTGTAGATCTCGCCCTCGATGAGGACGAAAGCTTTGGCTCGCCGTGCGATGCGGCGTGCCTCCGTCTGGTCGGAGGGAAGCTTCCCTTCGACAAGCCATTCAAGGATGGAGAAACGCCAGTCCGGATCTTCGAGGTTCCGCTCGGGCTGTTGGTCGATCTCCATGACTTCCGGTTCCCCGAGCTCCTGTGGGCGCTCCCCCTCAGCCCGCACGGAGGGCGCGTGCTGGTCGCTTGCAAACACGCCATGTGGCACCAGCTTGCGGCTTGATGCGGTCTTGGAGAGGACATCCGCGGCCTTGTTATAGTCGCACAACACATGATGAAGCTCGAGCCCATGGAATTTGTCCTCCAACTCGCGTACGGCCCGACAATATGCCGACATCTTTGGATCTACACAATTTTTCTCTTTCATGACTTGATCCACGACAAGCTCTGAGTCTCCTCTGTGAGAGACATGGGTACCCATGGGTCCCCACCGACCAGGGTCCCAGAGGTCCCTGTCAAGTGGACCCGACCAGCCAGAAGCCCCGCCGACCTCCAAGTGGGCCCGAAGACCTTAACCACAATCCCGGTGACCTTGGAAGACCCCAGAAGACCTTATCTAGATCCCGGAGGATCCGCCCGGCTTGAGGCGCAAGGCGAGCTCCTAGGTCGCGGCTTGGCACCACCAGTAGGTCCGCAGATCGCGGGATTTACCCTGTAACCAAGGCAGATGGCCTTCCTAATTTGTAACTGACCCCGATGAGGGTCCACCGACCTCGAATGGAAGCCCTAGCCCGCTGACCATATAAGGCGGCCTAGAGCTCCATTCGAGGGGAGCTCTCTTCCACGCATAATTCCACCCCACACTGGACGTAGGGTTTTACTCTTCGGAGGCCTGAACCAGTCTAAACCCCCGTGTTCATCACCATTCTTGTCGTGTTCTGAGTTCCATACGCGAACTACCACCTACGCTCTTAGTTCTCGATCCCCTCCAATTAACCTACAACCGCTTGGGTAGCCCCCTTGTGGATCTGTCCAGGTCTCACCCCCTGACAGTTGGCGCGCCAGGTAGGGGAGATCGGGAACTCGCTGTGCAGCATGGTGGCCCGATCTGATGTCGTTTTCCCGGCAAGCATGGCGGACATCCTCGCCAACCCCGTGGAGATCTGCTTTGGCTCCTTCACGGCGACCTCGACCATTTCGGCAGCCACGACCTCTCCGGTGGCCGCTGCGCCGATCGCGACGGCACCCGTCGCCACCCCCGTTTCCGATCTAGCATTGGAGACCCACCCGCCCAAACCCTATGACATTGTTCAGGGAATGGAGCGCGTCATTGGCATGATGGAGGACACCCTCCAAATCTGCGAGAGAGCCCAGCGCTCAACGCAGATGGTGTCGCACCATGGGACCTTCCCCTTCGGTCTGCGACCACCCAGCGACGTATATGCTCGCCAGGCGATCAAGTCCTCCCAGATCCAATCTGGGCGGCGGCGGCCATCTGGCGACCTCAAGCCCGAGCTCCGCGCACGCCGCGATCCGCTCGACGTACCGTGCACCTACCACAAGGGCGCACGGCATACCCTCCGCGGCTGCCGACTGCGGAATAAGATCGACCAGGAGGGCCCCCCCGGTACCACGCGAGCTCCCGCGCCTCTGGTTGGCGGCGAGTTCCAGAAGGTCCGGGTCCACGTCTCCCCCAACGACTCGGGTCCCATCTTTCGCCGGGTCTTGGTGGTTTCCGAGAATGAACCACCACGTCACGGCGCGACAGATTCCGAGGAGGCGCGGCGGATCCAGGGAAACGCCAACCGCGCTCAGCGACGTGCAGAAGAGCAACGCCGCGCGGTCCCTCCCTGCGCTCGAGACCTTCGTCTCGAGTTCGAAGAAGCGGGGCTACCGACGTTCAACAGCCCCCAGGCTAACCTGGGTGCTGCCATGGCGCGCCTTCAGCAAGCCGACCCTACACCCGAGGCGGAAGCAGCCATGGCCTACCTTCGGGTCGCCACGGCCCTGGTGGAGGAGAAGAGCGCGGCAGCCAAGTCCGCCACATCTTCGTCGAGCCGTCATTCGCGCAGTCGGTCTAATCGACCTGCGCGCAGCAACCTCTCTCCTATCCAGGAGGAGGTCGATCAAAATAATCCCGACCAACCTCGGGCGAAAGGTGCCAAGGATGGCGACCTCCGCACCAACCTCGACAAGAACAGGCGTGCCCGCGACGCCCGCGGATACATCGACAAGCGCCACCACGAGCGCGAAGAGAGGGAGCTGCGACGTCGTGCGGAGTTCGACCGCGAGTACGGCCCCCCTGGCGCCGTCCACCGCATCATGGAACGTGAGGAGCGCGACCACCACGATGTCGAGAACAGGCGTCGTGCTCAGTACGAGGCGGACTACGACCATCCGAAGGGTGGTGCCCCGAATCCAGATCGTCAACCCCGGTCCCAGATCGTCGCCCCTGCGCAGAGCAGAGGCGGTGCTCAAGCCGGAGATGGCGCTGACGACATAGCCATCACCACCTTCCCCGCGTTGGCTCCTCGTCTTAGGTCGGTGGACTACCCCGACAACTTCAAGCCTAATATCCAGAAGTACGACGGCCGCTCTGACCCTAACATCTGGCTGTCGACCTACTACATCGCCGTCAAGGCGGCCGGCGGCAACTTCGACCACATGGCGGCGTACTTCCCGCTGGTGATGGGTGACGCGCTGTCACTCTGGCTCAACAACCTCCCGGCTGGCAGCATCACCTCTTGGGCCGACCTGTCCCAAGCCTTCACGTCCAACTTCCAGGTGACCTACAATCGCCCTGGGAACGCCTTCAACCTCGGGAGGGTCACCATGAAGCCAAATGAGCGGCTCCGCGACTACACCAACCGGTTCTTCGAGAACCGCAATACCTGCATTGGCATCAGGGACGACCAGGTCGTCGAGAGCTACAAGAAGGGCGTCAGGGACCGCAAGATCTTTGAGAAGATCCACGAGTCAGGGGCCACCACCATCACGGCCCTCATGGAGGTCGTCAACAAGCTTATCGACACCGATGAGGCGCTGGTCAACCAGTTTGACTACGACGCCAAGCACGACGCGGGCACTTCCGGCACCGCCAGAGACTCGAGCTCCAAGCTGCGCAAGCGACCTTCAGAGGTGCTTGCGGCGGAGGCACGTCGACCTTCGACGTTCAATGTCGACGAATTCAACGTAGCACTCGACAGCCCCTGCGCATTCCACGAGGGGGCTACCCACACAGTCCGTACCCCTGAAGACCCCAAGCGACCTAGAGGCGACGGCGATCGTTCGTCTTCATGTCGCTACAACAACAACTGCCGCGACAACCGACGCGGCCGCGGCGATGACAACTGCCGCGATGAGCGCCGCCGTGACAAACCGCAGCCAGAGGCTCACCGCGACGAGCGCGACCTGCCTCCTCCACCGCAGACGGGCAACCCCAACGGCCCCTTCCAGCAGGCCAAATGATCGATCAACATGATCGTCGGAGGCCTCAAATCTCACGTGAGCAGAAGGCGCTACCGCAAGGACAAGCGCGAGATCCACCTCAACCATACCCAGCCGGCGCAGCCTCTACGTTGGTCTGAGCAGCCGATCACGTTCTCCAGAGCTGACCACTGGGTCCATATCCCAGACCCTGGGTCCTACCCACTCGTCGTCGAGCCCATAGTGGAGGGAGCCCTGCTTCCCCAGACCCTCATCGATGGAGGGAGCGGGCTCAACATCATCTTTGTTGAGACCTTGAAGAAGATGGACTTCGACTTCAAGAAGCTGACAGCGTGCGACGAGCCTTTCTTCGGCATCGTCCCTGGCAAGGCGGCCTACCCCCTAGGTCGGGTCTCCCTCACTGTGACCTTTGGCACGGAGGACAACTTCCGCACGGAGTACCTCAGCTTTGAGGTCGCAGACTTCAAGTCCTCCTACCATGCCATCCTAGGTCGCCCCATGCTGGCCAGGTTCATGGCCATCCCGCACTACACCTACTTGGTGTTGAAGATGCCGGCTCCAAACGGGGTCCTCTCTATCTACGGCGACCTCATAGTCTCGTTCAAATGTGACAACGAGGCTCTCGACATCGCCACGACGAACGCCTCCGTCGACGCCTCGGCCGTCATGGTCGCTGAGGCCGCGAAGGTCGCTCCGAGCGACCTAACCGTCCCAGAGCAGCAACGCACCGACATCGCCCTGGACACCATGCCGTCAACAAAGAGGGTCCGCCTCGGCCTGCCCGACCCGGAGAAGACGGCGGTCATCGGTGACAACCTCGGGGAGAAATAGGAACTCGCGCTCACCAGTTTCCTCCGGGACAACGCGGACATATTCGCATGGACCCCATCGGATATGCCGGGTGTTCCAAGGGAGCTGGCTGAGCACTCCTTGGATGTAAGCAAGACGGCCAAGCCTGTCAAGCAGAAGCTGCGCCGCTTTGCGAAGGATCGCAAGGAGGTCATTAGGGTAGAGATAATAAAGCTCCTAGCTGCCGGATTCATCCGTGAATGTAAAAACTTGGTTTCGCTCGCCAACCCGGTGCTTGTACCCAAGAAAACCGGTTAATGGAGAATGTGTATCGACTACACCGATCTCAACAGGCACTACCCTAAAGACCCCTTCCCTCTTCCGCGCATTGACCAGGTCGTGGACTCCACGGCCGGAAGCGTCCTGCTATGCTTCCTCGACTGCTACTCAGGGTATCACCAGATAGCCCTGAAGGTCTCTGACCAAGACAAAACGACGTTCATAACACCGCACGGCATCTACTGCTACACGGCCATGACGTTCAGCCTCAAGAACGCTGGTGCGACCTACCAGAAGGCCATCCAGAAGTGCTTAGAGTCTCAGATCGGCGACAACATTGAAGCCTACGTCGATGACATAGTTGTCAAGACAAGGGTGGAGGACAACCTCATCGCCGACCTTGCCCAGACCTTCGCCAACCTCCGACGCTATCGTTGGAAGCTCAATCCAGAGAAGTGTGTCTTCGGTGTGCCATCCGGCAAGCTCCTAGGCTTCATAGTCAGCCACCGGGGCATCGAAGCGAATCCCACCAAGGTCGACGCCATCCGCAAGATGAAAAGACCTACCGGGAAGAAAGACGTCATGAAGCTCACAGGCATGATGGCCGCTCTAGGTCGCTTCATCAGTAAGCTAGGAGAAAAAGGCCTGCCCTTCTTCAAGCTGCTAAAAAAGTCAGACAAGGTCGTGTGGACGGACGAGGCCGACCAAGCACTAGAAGAGCTGAAGACCTTCCTCACGACGGCCCCAGTCATGGTGCCCCCGGCGCCAAAAGAGACCCTGCTGCTCTACATCTCCACAACCACCCAGGTGGTCAGCGCGGTTCTGGTGGCAGAGCGACCTAAGGAAGGCCAACCTTACCCCATCCAAAGACCCGTCTATTACATCAGCGAGGTCCTCTCTGATAGCAAGATCAGATATTCACAGCCTCAGAAGATGCTGTATGCACTCCTCGTCACTTCGCGCAAGCTCCGGCACTACTTCCAGGCGCATAAGATCAAGGTCGTCTCGAGCTTCCCCCTGGGAGAGATCCTGCGCAGCCGCGACACCACGGGATGCATCGTCAAGTGGTCAATCGAGCTAGGCGAGTTCGACCTCGAGTTTTGTCCACGACAAGCCATCAAGTCGCAGATCATCGCGGACTTCGTCTCTGAGTGGACAGAGACCCAGCAACCTCCGCCGGCGGAAAAACCTGAACACTGGAAGATGTACTTTGACGGTTCCCTGAACCTCGAAGGAGCGGGGGCAGGCGTACTCTTCATCTCCCCCCAAGGCGATCACCTGAAGTACGTCCTGCAGATCCACTACAAGGCGTTCAACAACGGTGCCGAGTACGAGGCCCTCATTCACGGGCTACGTATCGCCGTCTCCCTGGGGATTAAGCGGCTCATTGCCTACGGCGACTCCAAGGTCATCATCGACCAAGTCAACAAGACATGCGACATCAAGAAGGACACGATGGATGCCTACTGCGCTGAGGTCCGGAAGCTCGAGGCTCACTTTGAAGGTCTAAGATTCCACCACACCTGCCGTGACAACAACGTGGCGGCAGACGTGCTCTCCAAGCTAGGCTCCAAGCGCGCCCTTGTCCCGGCTGGCGTGTTCATCCAAGACCTACGCAAGCCCTCAATCAAGCTCCTTAGCGACCCAGAGCTGCCGCCCGGTGATGTACCCCCACAAGGGAGCCGCGACGTCCTCATGACCGAGGCCGAAGACGACTGGCGCCTAGACATCATCACCTACATCCTGGAGCATCGGGTCCCTGAAGACAAGGGCGAACGTGAGAAGGTCACGAGGCGCAGCGCCAATTACGTCGTCATCGGCACAGAGCTTTACTGAAGGTCCGCTTCCAATGGTGTGCTGATGAAGTGCATCCTAAGGTCTGAGGGCCTCAAGCTCTTGCAAGAGATCCACGGTGGAGAATGCGGCAACCGCGCGACCTCTGCTAACCTGGTGGGAAAGGCCTTTAGGTCTGGATTCTACTGGCCTACCGCAATGGCCGACGCACAGGACATAGTCCGGCGATGCAAAGGGTGCCAGTTCTTCGCCAAGCAGCAGCACGTCCCAGCTCAGGCCCTGAGGACAATCCCTCCATCCTGGCCCTTCGCCATATGGGGCCTCAATTCGGTAGGGCCCTTCAGAACCGCCCGTGGCGGCTACAAGCATATCCTCGTGGCGGTGCACAAATTCACCAAATGGATCGAGGTTCGAGCCGTCGCTAGCGTCACCTCGAAGGAAGTGGCGAAGTTCATTGGGGATATCACTCACCGCTTCGGGGTCCCCAACAGGATCATCACCGACCTAGGCTCGGCCTTCACAGGAGCCGACTTTTGGGATTTCTGCCAAGATAACTTCATCGACGTCTATTACTCCTCCGTGGCACACCTACACTGCAACGGCCAGGTCGAGCGTGCCAATGGCATGGTCCTTCAAGGCGTCAAGGACCGAATCTTCGACGACGCCTCGCCATATGCCACCAGGTGGCTAGCGGAGCTCTCGCATGTGATTTGGGGTCTCCGGACCCAGGTCAGCTCAGCTACAGGATATTCACCATTCTTCCTGGTCTATGGGTCGGAGGCTATCCACCCAACCGACCTTGCCTTTGGCGCCCCCTGCATCCAACATTACGAAGAGGGCGCGGCAGAAGAGACGTGCAAGGTCGACCTCGACAGCATTGAGGAGCACCGCGTGGCCGCGCTGATGCGGCACACCCGCCACGAGCAGCAGATACGTCGCTACCACGACCGCAACATGCGGGAACGATCTTTCAACGTTGGCGACCTAGTCCTGCGGCGCATCCAAGACACCAAGGGCATGCACAAGCTCTCCGCACCTTGGGATGGCCCCTTCATCGTGAAGGAGGTCATTGGACCGGCGACCTATCGCCTCCAGTGGGCCGATGGCCAGGGCATCCCGAACATCTGGAACATCGAGCACCTGCGTCGCTTCTATCCTTAGAAGACCTATACCGAAATAAAAGCTATGTACTCTCCCCTCTTGTAAATTTCCAGTTAATAAAGATGAGATTCCCCTCGGCAGCCCTTCTGTCGACCTGAACCTGGGTCTCCCTTTTACTTTATGTTCTGTTTGCCCTTCCCCCCCGAAGCGTTCGGGGGCTTGGTCTAAATCAGGCCCGACACGCACGGGGGCTTGGCTTCGCCAACCTAAGGGTCTCGCGACCTGAAGGGGTTTCTTATGCTTTATGTTTTTACGTGTTCCCCCTCTGCGTAGCCCTGACTCTCTTTGTGCATGTTCCTAAGTTACTTGATTGTGAGACCTAGGGTCCAAGACCCCCCTCCGCGCGCCGGCTGTACCTAAGCCTCCACGCCGAGTCGTACAGTCGGTAAGCCGTTCCTCCACTGAGTTGGGTTAGCGGAGGGCGCACTTCGCAATTTCGTTGCTTTTCGAGCTTACATAACGAGCGTTTTCGCTATTCAAGAGGGATGCGTACTTTAATTATAGCTGCTTGTCTTTATTACGGCAAAAGTCTTTTTTACATCGATAGGCCCTAGGCCTAAACCTGCATCTACACTCTGATACAGCTTAAACATTGTCCTTCAGAGGTCGAACTTCTTGATCACCTCCTCCGCGGCAGCCTGGATGTCTTCGCGGTTCACCAGCTCGGACAAGTCGATGTCCTCTGCGACCTTTTGTAGGTCGAATGACAGCTCGTGGTACTTCACCGTCGCCAACACTGCGGTTGCGGCGAGCTTGCTGGTGTCCAGCAGCAAGGTCTTCATCCGACCTTCGGCCTCATCCAGGCGGTCAACCAGCTCTTTTGGCTCCGCGCCCTCCTCCTGAGGGACGTAGATGTCCATCAAGTACTGGGCGGCCTCCCTGAGGTCGGTGAGGTGCTTCTCCAGACCTACATAAACAAGAGAAGGTCAGTTCACATCCGCGGCGCAACAACGATAAAGACCCTGGGGAGATGAGGTCGCTCACCTTCCTGGACCTTCGCAGTCCTCTCCTTGAGAACCGTCACCTGCTCCTTGGTCTCCGCGAGCTCCTTCTTCAGGGCGTCCTCCATCTCCTTTGCGCCTGGACGCATCAAAGGTCGAAATCAAGAAAAGACCTAAAGAGACACGAAGACAACACTCAGCGACCAAGCAAACGTACCGTCAACCACGGCTTGGAGGTCGTCCGCGGCGTCCTTCGCCTTTTGCTGGGTAGCCTCTAGCTTCTTCTTTAAGGAGTTCACCTCCTTCTCCGCCTGACGGGCCAGGGCCTCCTTCACGCACTTGACCTCCTGCGCGGCTTCGACCTTGGCCTGCAGCAAAGCCTCTTGAGTTGCGGCCGCCTCTGTGTGGACATTGGCGGCCTCCCTCACCAAGGTCGCCCGGGCCTGCGCCCGCTCCGCAAGCGACTGAAAAACAAGAAGATGGACCTCACATCAAGGCCTCGAAGCATAGCAACACCAGACATCAAAGAAATCACTGGAGCGGCGCCAAGCTCTTACCGAAAGTGTGCGCGCGATTGTCCGCAACGCTTCTTTGAAGTCGTCGACGTCGCGGCGGTCGGCAATGACGTCATTCTCCCACGGGGTCCCGACGTACAAGCACCTGTCGTTGTCTCCCTCGAGGCTGGTGCCGCCCACCTCCGCAGTCTGTTGGCCCAGCGTTGGCGCCGGGGCGGACATACAAAGGTCATCCTGGTGACCTCCAACAGGCGGAGCAGCGCTGGCGCCACCCTTCTCCACCTCCAACGCCGCCGTCGCCCCGACTCCAAGGGCCTGGCTTGAGACGTCCGCAGTTGAGGCCGCCGACGACTGCTCCACCGACGCCTCCTTCCCCTTACGCCCGAACGCCTCCTGACCTGAGGCATTCTTGGCACTCTCCGATGTCGCTGAGGTCGCCCTGCGCACAAAAAAAAGAAAGAAGCGACGACCTTGAACAACAAGAACAGTAGAAAATCCGACGCCACGAGTAAAACGGGCAAAGGTTCCGCGACTTACTTGCTCGCAGACCTTAGCCCGGGCTTGATGGGCTTAGGCGGCGCCTTCTTCGCCCTCTTCTGCGACCCTGCGTCGCCTGGGACGTCCGCGCCCGACCTCGAGCGCTCCTCTCCTCCCGCGACCTTGCGGGGTGTTTGCGTAGCCGGCCCGGTCAACGCATCGGGCGACTTGGTGTCCTCCTCCTCATCAATGTCGATGGTCTCGACATCAGTGCTGGCTGTCGCCGTGTTCGCCGACACAGCGGGGCCGGCCCTCTTCCTCTTCTTCTTCTTCGCCTCCGTCGTCTGGGTGGTGGCGATCGTTGCAGCGGCCCGGGAAGCAGACATCTTGCCTGCAGCCTGTCGCGTGCGCCGCGGCGGTGGCGCGGCGACCTTCGGTGGCGCCCTCCTCACGGCGGGATCTTCATCATCACTCCCCATCGACGAGTCGGAGATGTACTCTTCGATGCATTGCTACGGAGGGGTTTGCACGTCCCCTGCAGCACGGACCTTGAAACTCCGGTCCTCTTCGTCGCGCAACGGCGTCGGGCACCAATATATGCCTTCACGAAACTGAAAAGGAGAAGACCTACGTCAAAACTGTTCAAGTACTTAGATGGCAAAGAATCAAGGTCGGGGACTTACAGCGTCAGAAGGCCGGTACACGATGAGCGCCTTGGGGCATGCCCGGTTGCGGATGCGCTCGGCGAAGATGTTCTTCCCCCGCGGCACCATCTCCTCCTTGGAGACCTTGCGTCGGATGACCCGTGTGGGGTCAGATTGCCCCCAGTACTCGTAGGCCGGGTGTACCCGGTCTTGGATAGGTTGCAGCAGTCGGCGGCTGAAGCAGATTGCCACAGCTCCGCTGGTCAACCCCTCCGTCTTCAGCCTCTCAAGGTCTTCTAGCAGCGGTCGCAGCTCCTCAGACTCCCGCGACGTCAGCTGGTTGGTCCACTTCGGGAACGGCACGGGAGCGCGACCGGACCTGGCGGGGAGCGCCGGCACTGGGTTGTTGAGGCAGAACCACCCCTGCTTCCAGCCAGTGGTGTGGTCGGGCAGCACCAGGTCGATGCACTCCAGCTTCATGTACCGGCGCAGCATGAACCCGACGCTCCCCACGACGTCGGATTTGCCCGTCTTCTTCAGCTCGAAGAAATGCCGCCACAAATGGAAGTGCGGCGGTTTCCCGAGGTAGGCCTCGCAGAGGTGGATGAAGGATGAGATGATGGTGATGGCGTTGGGGACGAGATGTACCAGCTCTACCCTGTAGAAGCACAGGAGCCCGCGAAAGAAGTCGCCGGCTGGGACCCCGAAGCCGCGCTCGATGTGCGCCAGGAAGACGACGGCCTCCCCAGTCCCCTCGGTAGGGAACGCCTCGCTCGCCGCCCACCTCCGCCTTGGGCCTTAGCAACACGCGGGTCGCCAAGGCCTGGATCTGCTCCTCCGTCACCATGGACGGCTCCCAGACGGTCTCGGGCGCTGGCACATGCGCAGGCTCCATCTTCTCCTCCTCTACTCCGGTGGATTTGGCTCTAAACACCACAAGTATCTTCGTTCGCATGCGAGGACGCAAGGCGTGGCGAACCTAAGCACGGCGGCACCGCAGATCTTGCTGGAGCAGTCGAGCGGCGGCACAACCCTAAGCGCGGATCGGAAATGAAAGCAAGTGGAGGTCCCCAGCCCGCGGTTCGGCCTTTTATAGTTGGGCCCTAGCGGTGCTACGGGCCGTCGCGCCCAACGTCTCTCCAGCGGAAGTCACGGCAACCCAACGGATCCGCGCCCCCCGCGGATGTATCTCTCAATGGCTCTTTCGGCCTAACAGAAAAAGGTAGTAACGGCTAGTTCCGTGCGGGAATCTGCGTCCGTCGACCTTTCGCCGGCACACCGGCGGACGTGGACTCGTTATGCCCCACAAATAAGCCCCCCAAATATGACACCTATGATGACAAGTTCAAGGTCACCACAGCCCACAGACGACCTATAAACCAGCTCGCCACCTCCTCGAGGTCGTCAAGAGCCCGGCAGCCTCCTAGGTCGCCTCGGCCTCCAAACGGCGGGTTCACACCACGTCTCCTAGACTCAGCTGCCTATATGCCTTCTAGGTCGCTTCGACCTACAACGGCCAATTCCACCAATGGCCCCGCACTTAAAGGCTCTACTGCCCGTTGGCGACCTCTTGGTCTTAATCACAGCTCCTTGCTGAGGCCCCGCTGCCTTCTAGGTCGATCAAGACCTACAACCTTCAGGTTGACGCCCTGCGTTGTGTCACTACACCGTGTTGACTCAGGTCGGCACGGGTCTTTTCGTCGATTGCTATGACCTTCTGAAGGTCGGTGTGCTTTCACAGCCCTGTTGGGACCTTGGCCACGCCATTGCCGCCCAAGCGCCTCGACACAACAAGACTCATCGTTTGCCATGCAAACATGTGTATAAAAGCTTCATAAGCTACAAAAGACTATGGCCCATGGCCAATTACAAGTTACAAACATATTAAAGGTACTGATCTACCTTACATAGTGCCGACGACGCAACCTAGGCTAATGAAGCGCGTCACAAGCTTTCTTCTAGCTTCAGGACCTATTTGGAGACCTCCACCGCCGCCGAGGTCGCGGCTGCCACACAGCCACCTCTACTCTAGCCCCAGAAGGTTTCCTGTGGCACCCACACTTACGTTTGCATTCCCCCACAAGATTCCAAATTGAGCCAGCGTCACCTCGGGCCTTCCCCGATGCAGCATGTCGACCTCCAGCGTCACCTCGGGTCTTCCCCGGTGCAGCATGGCGATCTCCAGCATCACCTCGGGCCTCTGCTCACAAGGTCCGTCAAGGCATGTACTGCCCCATGCTGCACCTGGATTCCTCGCTGGGCGCGGGTGAAGCGGCTGATGGAGTTCTCCCACCTTCGCAAGCATTCTTCTAGCTCCGGATGCCGATAACCTAGCACTACGCTCTAGTGGACGGACACAAGCCCAAGGCACCAAAAAATTACTAAACTGCTTCGCCATGGTTCCTCTATCTGGTTCAAGGGCCGAGCTCTGTGGTCGCCTATTTATAGCCGCGGAGCTCGGCCTCGGATCCTGCCTGTACCTCAGCTGGCGCGGCGTTCTTATCCAGTCACTGTTACCACGTGAAGCATGAGGTCCCTGTTCACCCATGGGAAGCACTGGCGCGTCTGTCACCTGCCTGGCAACATCATGACAACCATTGTTTTTTGTGGGCAGCAACTGCAGCTCTGCTCAGAGGCAGGTCCCGTGACCGTACAGTTCACCCGTGGCGCATTATGCGACAAAGCCGCTGGCGCCTGGCACCCTACTCGAACACTCCAGTAGTTTTGTCCTACTCAGCAGGCAGAGCATCTCAAGGAAAGCAGAAGGCCGTAGGTTCTCTATTTATTTATTCTTCGAGCATCAACTCGATCATCCTGGTCGTCTTACTGCTCGGGGGTACTCCATGAGTGTGTCTTACGACACCCTCTTCTTCTACGTCGCGACGAACTACTGGAAGCCCGCTTCCACCACTTACTCGCTCGACCTCCCTTCGGTCGGCTGTGAGACCTTCTTCAAGGTCACGAGGATCTCTCCCTAGTTGCCTGACTCAGGTCAGGTCGGCGGTTCTTCAAAGACAACGCCTTGCCTTCACTTTGACCTTCTGGACCTGCGTTCCAGGAGCTCGATGTTCGACTTCGTGCGCGCTGAAGGGGATTTCTTTCTTTTTTGATCCCCGTGCACCCTACACGACCTTGACGACACCAAGACCTCGCCTCGGCCGCTACGCCTACACGTCGATCGGGGGCTTGAGAGACATGGGTATGGGTCCCCACCGACCAGGGTCCCAGAGGTCCCTGTCAAGTGGACCTGACCTGCCAGAAGCCCCGCCGACCTGCAAGTGGGCCCGAAGACCTTATCCACAATCCCGGCGACCTTGGAAGACCCCAGAAGACCTTATCTAGATCCCGGAGGATCCGCCCGGCTTGAGGCGCAAGGCGAGCTCCTAGGTCGCGGCTTGGCGCCGCCAGTAGGTCCGCAGATCGCGGGATTTACCCTGTAACCAAGGCAGATGTCCTTCCTAATTTGTAACTGACCCCGATGAGGGTCCACCGACCTCGAATGGAAGCCCTAGCCCGCTGACCATATAAGGCGGCCTAGAGCTCCATTCGAGGGGAGCTCTCTTCCATGCATAATTCCACCCCACACTGGACGTAGGGTTTTACTCTCCGGAGGTCTGAACCAGTCTAAACCCCCGTGTTCATCGCCATTCTTGCCGTGTTCCGAGTTCCATACGCGAACTACCACCTACGCTCTTAGTTCTCGATCCCCTCCAATTAACCTACAACCACTTGGGTAGCCCCCTTGCGGATCTGTCCAGGTCTCATCCCCTGACACTCTGATCTCAAGACGGCGAATTCTGAGCTCGATCACGATTCAGAGGCCGTTGATGAGTGCCTCGTACTCAGCGACGTTGTTGGAGGCGGGGATGTGTAGTCGAACCATGTACTCCATACGTACGCCCAGAGGCGAGATGAAGACAAGGCCTACTCCCGCTCCTTCTTTCATGACCGAGCCGTCGAAGTACATTGTCCATGTCTCGTGCTCGATGGGCGCCGGCGGAGTTTGGATCTCCCTCCACACAGCGACAAAGTCCGCCAGCACCTGCGACTTGATGGCGCTCCATGGCGCGTATGAGATGTTTTGCCCCATCAGCTCGAGCGCCCACTTGGCTACCCTCCCTTCAGCCTCAGGGTTCTGGATCATCTCTCCGAGCGGGTACTTGGATACCACCGTGATGGGGTGCGCGTCGAAGTAGTGGCAGAGCTTGCGCTTGGTGATCAAGACGGCGTACACGAGCTTTGCATTTGCGAATAGCGGGTTTTCGAATCGGAGAGTACCTCGCTCACAAAATAGACCGGCCGCTGCACCTTGAGTGACCTTCCGGGCTCTTCTCGCTCCACCACCAAAGCAGCACTAACCACCTGGGTCGTCGCGGTGATGTACAGAAGCATTGGCTCTTCCGGCGCCGGGGCCGTGAGTATAGGTGGGCTCTTCAAGAGATTCTTGAGGGAATCGAGTGCTTCCTGAGCCTCAGGTGTCCACACGAAGTGGTCGGACTTCTTCATTAGCCGATACAGTGGTAGGCTACGCTCTCCGAGTCGAGTGATAAAACGGCTGAGAGCCGCGAGGCAGCCCGTGATGCGCTGTACGCCCTTTAGATTTTGGATCGGTCCCATGTCAGTGATGGACGAGATCTTCTCGGGATTAGCTTCAATGCCGCGTTCCGACAGGACAAAGCCGAGGAGCATACCCCTTGGGACCCCGAAAACACATTTCTCGGGGTTAAGCTTCACCCTGTGTTCTCTCAGCTTTGCGAACACCTTCGTGAGGTCTGGGACCAGATCGTCAGCTTTTTCGACTTGACCACGATATCATCAACGTACGTCTCGATGATTCGTCCTATGAGATCTTCAAAGACGCGTCGCATGCATCTTTGGAATGTGGCGCCCACATTTTTGAGCCCGAAGGGCATCATCTTGTAACAGTAAGCGCCGAACGGAGTGATGAATGAGGTCGCGAGTTGGTCCGCTATGCACATCGCTATCTGGTGGTACCCGGAGTACGCATCGAGAAAACAGAGGGTTTCGCACCCAGCTGTCAAATCGACTACCTGATCTATGCGAGGCAAAGGAAACAGATCCTCGGGACATGCCTTGTTGAGGCTCGTATAGTCAACACACATCCTCCATTTCTTATTCTTCTTCTTTACAAGTATAGGGTTAGCAAGCCACTCGGGGTGGAATACTTCTTGGATGAACCCTGAACTAAGGAGCTTCTTGATCTCCTCGCCAATCGCCTTGCACTTCTCATCGTTGAAGCGGCGGAGGCGTTGTTTCACCAGTTTCGATCCCGGCTTGATGTTCAGTTTGTGCTCGGCAACCTCTCTCGGGATCCCCTTCGTGTCGGAGGGTTTCCATGCGAACACATCGATGTGAGACATGGGTACCCCTGGGTCCCCACCGACCAGGCTCATGGTCGTCCCCGACAAGTGGGTCCGGCCCACCAGAAGACCCGTCGACCTGTCAGTAGGCCTGTCCGACCTGACATGTGGACTTGAAGACGAGAAGACAGCTTGGCGTGCAAGCCAAGGAAGTCCAGACGGATTAAGGCAGCTTGGATAAGCTTTCCATGTTGTAACTGACTAGAGATAGGTTTCCCTGTTGTAACCGATTTGGACTCCGGTCCACCGACCTTGTCTGTCGCCCAATATAAGGCGGGCAAGGGTGCCCTCCTGGGGACAGACCACCTCCACATCGAAGACAGGTCGCCATGTAATCTCGCCACGCCAGCAATACAAACCGAAGAACTGGACGTAGGGTTTTACTCTCTGGAGGCCCGAACCAGTATAAAATCGCCTTGTCCTTTGTGTCTCGCCGTGATTTTCGTGTGCTACGCTAGCATAACCATCACGTTCTTAGCTCCCAATCTCCCCACCGAACAAATAAACCACCGGGGTTGACCCCCCTGTGGACTGTTCAGATCTCAACCTCTGACAATCGAGGTTCGCTTTGACGAAGTCGACGAGCGCGCTTTCCTATTTAGGATCGAGCGCCGTCCCGATACGGAGCGTGCGGCCATCGTCGAAGACGGCCGCATCCTTGTCGTCCTTGGCGGGCTCGAAAGAGCAGGCCGCACGCTTGGACGACTCGGAGATGTCCGGGTTCTCGGAGGGAGGCTCGGCGTGGAGCCTCTCGGAACGGATCAGTGCCTCAACAAACTGGAAGCACTCAGCATCACATTCGAATGTGTGCTGGAACGTAGTCCCCACCGTGATGATCCCCTTCGGAGCGGGAATCTTCGGTACGTATAGTTGGGCACGACCATAAACTTCGCGTAAGCCGGCCTCCCGAGGATGGCGTGGTACGTCCCCGGGAACCCCACCACTTCGAAGGTGAGGGTTTCTGTGCGGAAATTATGCAACGCCCCAAATGTGACGGGCAGATCGATCTGCCCGATTGGGAGTGCTTCCATCCCAGGGACGACCCCGTGGAATGGCGTGGCCGATGGCCGCAGCTGGGACCGCGGGATGCCCATGTTGTCGAGCGTCGACGCATAGAGCACGTTGATGCCGCTCCCTCCATCCATCAGGACCTTGTGGATCCGTTTGGTCCTGAACAAAGGGGCTACCACTAGTGGGTAGCATCCCGGCTGCGGCACACGGTCGGGGTGGTCCTTGCGGTCGAAGGTGATCGGAACCTCCGACCACTTGAGGTACGACGGCGTCGCGAATTCAGTGTTGTAGATCCCACGCCGTATGAGCTTCTCTTGGCACCTTGAGGGTCGCGCCGGGGACCCGCCGAAGATCATGTGGACCGCCCCGTCCTCACCCGGGTACTGGGCTCTTGCGTCGTCGTCGTCGTTGTCGGGGAGCGGTGCGGCCTTCTTCTGTCGGTCTGCCGCCTTTGGCTTGAGCGTGCCGTTGACGTAGTTCTTCATTAAACGGCAGTCCTTGAGCGCATGCTTGACGGGCACCTCGTGGTGGGTGCACGGTGCCTCCAAGAGCTTCACGAAGTGGTCCTTCGGGGGACCAGCCTTGGATGGGTTGCTCCTGGGGCGTGAGGCCATGCGCTCGACCGCCGCGACTAGGTTGTCGTCACGGCGACGCTTGTCGCTCTTCTTCTTCTTTTTGAAGTGCGAGGACGGCCCCTCGCCGTGGTCCATGACCTGTTTCCCCTTGCCCTGGGGGGTGTTGAGAGTCGTCGTGACCGCTTCCTCGCCGTCCGCGTGGTTGGTCGCGATGTCGAGGAGTTCCCGAGTAGTTCGGGGAGTCCGGCGCCCTAGTCGATGGATGAGGGTGGTGCGGGTCGTGCCGTTTTGGAACGCCGAGATGGCGTCGTTGTCCGTCGCGCCGGGGAGCTCGGTGCAACGCTTGGAGAAGCGTCGGATGTAGTCGCGCAGACTTCCCTCGGCTGCTACTTGTAGTTGCACAGCTCCCACTGCTTGCCGGGGTGAGCGTACGTGCCTTGGAAGTTGCCGACGAACGTTCGGCGCAACTCCGTCCAGTCGTTGATCTTGCCGCGGGGCAGGTGCTCGAGCCATGTTCGCGGGGAGTCGTCGAGGTAGAGCGGCAGGTTCTTGATGATGAAGAGGTCGTCCGTCGCTCCACCTGCGTGACACGCGAGCCGGTAGTCCTCCAACCACACGCTCGGGTTGGTCTCCCCGTCGTACCTGGGGACATTTGTCGGAGCTCGGAAGCGTGAGGGGAACTTCGCATCCCGCACCTTCTAACCGAAGGCCCGTGGGCCCCTCTGGTCCGGCGACCAGCTGCGATCACGGTCGTCGTCGCTGTCATAGCGCCCTCCGCGCCTCCGGTCGTCTTGTCGGCGCGGGCGGCGCTCGTCGCGATGGTCGCGGTCGTCACCGTAGCCGTAGTTGTCGACACTAGCGGCTCGGCGGCGAGCCTCGATGGTATCACGGGCGTCGCGATTGGGTCCAAGGCGTTGCTTGACTGCTGACCCTCCGGCTCCTTCTCCGTGGCTCCGATGCCGCGAGGGGGATGGGTTCTGGCAGTGCGCAGAGGGTGCTGCTCTCCCGTCGCGCGCCGACCACTGGCGTGACGCGAAACTTTCCGCCTGTTGCGCCGCCGCCGTCTCGAGGAGGGTTTTGAGCTGTTGTCGCACCCTCCTCTCCTCGGGGGTGGCCGCCTCTGGGCAGCCGCGCAGCAGCATGGTAGCAGCTGCCAAGTTCCGCGACGCTCGCCTGAAGAGTGGCGGGGCATCGCCGTCGACGTTGGCGTCCTCGTTGACGCGTCGGTTGTTGTCACGCGCGTGTCCACGAGCCGGCGGTGTCGGGGTGCGGGCTCTGGACTGCTCGGCGGCTGGGCGGCACTCCTGCCGCTCGCCATCCCCTTCACGGCGTTGTTCCCGCACCGGGACTGGCTGCGGGGCTGGTTGCGAGTTGCGCAGCCCGCGGTCTTCCCCGAGCTCCTGGTGAAGGTTGGCCAGCTCCTCGTCGAGCTGACGTCTGGCCTCGGCAAGCTCGTCGAGGCGCGCCCGGCGCTGGGCATCTGTGGCACGGCGGCGCGGTGCTGGTTCCGCGTCCGTGGAGCTGGTTCAGCTCGACGCCACGCAGACGAAGCACTCGCACGTGAAATCATGTGCGGGTGCTGGTGGCGCCCGTCGGGCTGTCGCGGAGCCCGGGGCGGTGTAGGACGCTCGCAGCGCGTCCACGTAGGCCGTCACCGGGTCGTCCGGGAGGCCTTGCTGTCCATGGGGGTACATGACGGTGTACCACTCCATGAACTCGCCCCAGGCGAGCGGCTCGGCTCCGCTGGCCTGGAAGGCAAGGTCGGTGAGGTAGTAGGCGGCGAGCCTAAAACGCTCCTGCGTTGGGTTTGGCCCCAACAAGGCCATGATCGCTTCGCCCGAGAAGCCTCGGACGAATGCTGCGCGCCCCGCCGCCGCCGTCAGGGCGTTGGGGTGAGCGGGTCGGGCGAAGGTGCGCCCGACGACGGACTCCGCCGGCCCGGTGTAGACGAAGCCGAGGGAGCCGAAGAGCATGGTGGCCCCGGGAGTTAGCGAAACCCCGCGGCCCTCCATCCAGATCATTGGTGAAGTTCGGCGAGACACACGATGTGCCCCTACCTGGCGCGCCAACTGTCAGGGTTCTCTACCGCCGAGCAGTAAATTTGTATCGAATCGTGTGTCCGACCCGGATGGTTAGCGCGAGAGACACCGGGATTTAGACTGGTTCGGGCCTCCGAGGAGTAACACCCTACGTCCAGTATCAAGCTGCCGTGTTCTTGCGCTATGGATGTTTGTAGTAGGGGTTACAAACTGGTCGGGAGAGGGTGTCGAGCCCAAGTCCCTGGGGTGTGAGTGTTCGGTTCGTCAGCCCTTGTGATGGTTGCCCTCATCTCCCTTTTATAGACGCAAGGGGGAAGGGCAAAAGGGGAAAACAAGTAAATGCTATAGTCCTACGCAGCCGGGAGGTCTTCTCGCACGTCGCCGTCTGCCAGGGAGCATTGAAGGGAGGCTGAGCTGTGTTGGTGTTCGAGGCCGCCGCGTGGCCAGGTGGCGCTGTTCATTCCGGGTACCTGGCGCCTCCTCCGAGTTCTTTTGTGATGACTCGACCCACCTGAGTGTGAGTTGAGTCTGCCACGTTAGGACCTAAACGTAGGCCGGCGCTAATTATAGGGGGGCACTCGAGTGCTTCTAACGGAGTTGGCGTGCCACAGAGTCGGACGGGACGGCGCGTCGGGGGCCGCGCGGCCGAACAGTGCCGTATTACGGCTCTTGTCAGAGCCGGCCGTCCGCGCGTGCCGCCAGCTAGTGCGCTTGCATGCCGTGGGGAACTGGCGCCCCACGCGTCGTTGCGGGGCAGCCCGTGCGTCGGGGTGGCGCCACGTTCGTGTGGGCCGCGTCTTGGTCGAAGACGGAAACTGCTCGTGCGAATGAGTAGGTTGTCGGAGGCGAGGCGGAGACTCCTCGTGCGAGGCGGAGACTTGTCGGGGAAGCCACCCCCTAGTCGGAGACTTGTCGGGGAAGCCTCCCACTGGTCGGAGACAAGGCGTCTTGCCAGTGAAGGCCTTGACAGGGATCTGCAGTCCTCCTTATGCTGGATCTTGGCCTTCACATTGTCAATGGTGTCAGATGACTCCATCTCGAGGGTGATTATCTCGCCGTCTGAGGGGGGGCCCTAATCCGGGCCCTCGTCAGGGACGGCTCCGACCCTTCTCATGTTTGGTTGGAAATGTTGGGTTGGAGTGGCTCTGACCTCTTTTTTTGTTTGGTTGGAGGAATGAGATTGGGAATAGATGACAGTTTTCACTCTGTTAGTGGGTCCCACATGTCACAGGGTTTAGGGTTCAGTGGGCCCCACATGTCATACATCCTCTTCATCCTCATCCCGCAGGCACCTCCTGCCGCGCCCCGCCTCCCGCCGGCCGCGCCCCTCCTCCCGCCGCGAGCTCCGCCCGGCCTCGGGCGCGAGCTCTGCCTGCCGCGCGCTCCGCCCGGCCGCGGGCCGCGAGCTCCGCCCGGCCGCACCCGGCCTGTCGCCTACCGCGAAGTCCGCCACCGCCGCCACCCTTCACGGTCGCGAGCTCGAGCTCTAGTGCCACCACCGCCCTCATGGATCGAGAGACAGAGCGGATCGAGAGACAGAGGAGAGGGAGAGACGGGAGGGAGACGGGAGGCGGACGGAGAGGAGAAAGCGGAGCGGAGTCGCTCTGTCCCTCGAATTTTGAGGGACGGAGCCAACCCGGATCTCAGGGGAATATTCCGCTGGGAGCCGCTCCGCTCCTGCCGCTCCCCATCCAAACACCCGCCGGAGCGGATCCGCTCCCGCGGCTCTCCAACCAAACACGCGGTTAGGCCCGGCACCAGGACCGCACGACGACACGACCAAGCTGTCCCTGGAGTTCCAGGATGAGCTCTGCGGCGCCAACCCACCGTTCGTCTCCCCCGCCGGTGCTGGAGCTCGCCATCCCCGCGCCGTTCCTTGGCAATGGTGTCTAGAGCTCGCCCTTCTCGCGCGCGCCCGGAGCTCGTGTCCCGGCCGGAGGCGTGGCCCACCCGGAGCTCGCCCTTCTCGCGCCGCGTTAGGAGGGTGGCGCCCCTCCCCTGCTTCCTCGGCTGGTGCAGTGGGGACTGGTGACAACTCTTCGCAGGTGAGCTCCGGTGGGCAACACCCCTGCTCTCTCTCTCTCTCTCTCTCTCTCACTCGAGCGGCATCGACCCGTCGGCTCCTTTGCTCGCTCTCTACTCCTCCCCCTGTATTTTCCTCTCCATCTGTCGGCGTGGTGGTCGGCGGTGGTGCAGAAAGGGAAGGGGCCGCGCGCCGGCGTCGGTGGGTGGTGGGCGATTTCGCCCTCCCACCTCGCAGAGGCGGTGGTGTCTCCGCGGAGCTGGGCAACGCCAGCAGCACCTTGGGCTGCCCGATGGTGAGCCCCCAGATGAAGAATCCGAGCAACAAGGCGGCGGACCCGAGGCCCAACGCGAAGATGGTAGCGGTGCGCGCGACCGTGTTGTCTTGTTCCTCCGCGGCGGTGCCCGTGGACCCTGCGCGAGGTTGTTTCGGCGCGTCTGTGCGGCAGCCATCTGGTCGGGCAACTGTGGTCAAATTCGCCAGGAACAAGCTTGCCGACGTGATCCTCGCAGAGCTGGCAACCTGCCGCAGCTGAATTCTCTTGATTTGTCCAGGAACGAGCTAAGCGCCGAGCTCCGGAGGCCGGCCGGCCGGCGCCGCCGCGCGCCTGGTCGTGACCTGCATCCTCACCGTGACCTACCCGGTCGGCGCGCGGAGGACGCGTCCCGCGCGGGGAATTTGTTTGCGCTGAAGAAGTGGTTATGGGACCTCAAGTCGTTCCGGATCTGGCGTTCGACGAGCGCGAGATCATCGCGGGCGTCCACGACGAGAACCTGATCGACAACGGCGGGTCCGAGAACGTGTACGGGTGAAGCTCGGGAGCGTCTCGGTGGTGGTGGTGAAGCACGTGACGCGGGCGGCGCGGTCGTCGTCGGCGCGGTGGCGGGACTTTGACGCGGAGGTGGGCAAATGCTGGTCCGTCAGCTACTGCAAACGGCGTCGACGACAAAAGTGGACATAGCTGACTCGAATAACTAAAGTTCGAGGACTAAAGTGGTCTTTTGAAAAGTTCAGAGACGAATTTGACCTTTTGCCAAGAGTTCAGGGACGTCATTGCCTATTTTGCCGTAGCAAATCAAACGGTGGCCAAAATATTTTCTTGCCAAAATTTTGTCATACCCAAGATTTTGGCAAGCAACCAAGACTATGCAGTAACCATTTTTGATAAATTTAAAAAATATTCATTTCTAAGCATTAATCCTAAAAGGTTGATGCCGTCCAAAAAGAATAGAGATAGAGATATAATAATTCGAATATGGAAGGTTCCAAAGTACACCTGGAAAGTTTACCTCTTCTTCATATTTGAGTTTTAAATTAGGAGCCATACCAACGTTTCATCGATGCTATTGTTCTTTCGTCTGTCTCTTCCTGTTTCTCGGCTCATAGTGCCCGAGCAACATCTCATCGTATGCTCCTTCTTCGTCTGCCACTGCTTCCCATTGTCGCTCTTGGCTTCAACCTTCCTTGTGATCTATTTGATCCAAGTGTTAATGGGTGGATGCTAAAGTTTAGCATCTTTGTGCAAACTTGGCATAGCTAAACTTTAACGCGTGCTAAACTTTAATAATAGCACGTTCAAACAGTAAGTAATTCAATTTTTTTCCCGCTGCTCCTATCATTTCGTTGCCGTCATACACATCAACTGCCTCATTTTTCATTTTTTCCTCTACAACCCTAAAATCATTAATTCTACTTTTTTTTAATTGATACGGTGATACCCATAGAAATTCTATAGTTTTCCTTAGTCATTAAGAAAGAATAATACCATTCTACGAATATTATTTGTCTGTTCGTCTGTCCAAAAGAGTCCGCCACTCAAATGATAAGATCGTATCCAAATTTAAGCATTTCATATCTGTACTCATCTATATCGTGTTCGTATCCAGGTATTTAAAGCTGGATTTCTAAAATCTGAATACGATGAATATCACAATTGGACACATCATAATACTCCCTCCGGTTTGGTAAAAGAAGTCGTTTTGGACAAGGTTTGAGTCAAACATTAGGAATATAAATCATGAATAACTTTTAAGTCGTTGAGTTTGGAAATGTGAAAACCACATGAGTAAATTTGTCTTGTAAAATACTTTCATAAAAGTATACATATATTAGTTTTTAATAATTATTTTTGTAAAATTAGGAAGTCAAAGTTGTACTTTAGAGTAATTTATCCGTATGCGAATTTGATTCAAAAAATATATGTAATATCTATATCCATTCATATCCTATCCGTTTTCAAGTTTTTTTCCGGCTATGTCGCACCGTATACGGCTCGAGCGAGCGTCGAGTTTGGTTGACCTTGACCCGCGCTTGTCCAGTGAGTCCCGACCGCATCGGCTTGCCCTGGCGCCTGGGAACGAGATCCTCTACCATTGGCTCTGGTGATGGCTCTCCGCAGTAGACGATCTCGTCCGTCAGCTACGAAATCGACGACCGACGGAAACCAGCGCCTCTTTCCCCACGTAGTGGGCTTCAGCCCAGCAAAGCACGACCCAGACTGCTGATTTTAGCGCCAATACTCCTTTTTTTGGCGCGACGGCCCCCGTTTCTGGCGCGAGAGCGACGGCGTTGGCGCGAGGGCGAGCCGCGGGAGGGCGGCGTCCGCCTGCCGCTGCCTGCGATCTCGTTCGTCATCTTGGAAGCAGCAAGTATGTTAATCTTCTTCCTTCTATGTATTGAGCTCTCCGTTCTTCTTGCATTACATTTAATTCTTGCATCTCATCAGATCGTGTGTGTTCCTGACTCTTCCTGGCTCTTCCCTTGGTCTCTTGTCAGATCGTGTGTTCCTACAGCCAGAAGAAATATTCATATATATATATATATATGAGATGGAAGCAAACAGGTGTGTAATGTTATGATTCTTTATTTTTCCCATGAGATCAGATAGATTTTAGTTGTTTGAAGTACCTCCAAATCATTTTGTTTCCTTGTAGGGAGAGTTTATTGTCTAGTTTGCTGCCACAAGTTGGCATGGAATTCACTACTGTAGAAGAGGCTTGGATGTTTTGGATTAGCTATGGAGGTTAAAAAGGATTTGAGGTTAGAAAAAGGTTCTCAAATAAAAGAAAGTCAGATGGGAAGGTTGGGTCTTGCAGATATGTTTGTGCAAATGAGGGGCATAGAAAGGAAGATAAAAGGGATCATCTAACAAAGTGTCCAAGAGCTGAAACCAGAACTGATTGTCAGGTTCGCATGGGTCTTATAATGGATCGGGAGAAGGGAACTTATAAAGTTGCTGATTTGGTTTTGGAACACAATCACATGCTTCAGTTGCCGCAAACCTTGCACTTGATGGTGTCTCAAAGAAAAATTTCAGAGTTACAAGGTTTTGAAATTGAGACAGCTGATGATGCAGGAATTGGGCCCAAAGCAGCACATGAGTTGGCGTGTGTGCAAGTTGGTGGTTCATTCAATCTTAGTTATACTCTTCGTGATCACAAGAATTATTTACGGGGCAAGCGCCAGCGAGAGATGGCATATGGTCAAGCAGGAAGCATGCTTATGTATTTTCAAGAGAAAATTGCTGAGAACCCTTCATTTCAATATGCATTGCAGATGGACATAGAAGAACAAATAGCAAATATATTTTGGGTTGATGCTAAAATGCTCACTGACTATGCATATTTTGGTGATGTTGTCAGTTTTGACACTACTTTTGGAACAAACAGGGAAAGTCGACCTTTTGGTGTATTTGTTGGGTTCAATCAGTTTAGAGAAACAGTGGTTTTTGGTGCCGTTCTCTTATATGATGAGACATTTGAGTCCTTCAAGTGGTTATTTGAGACTTTCCTCAAAGCACATAATGGCAAGCAACCAAAAACAATTTATACTGACCAAGATTTTGCAATGGGAAAAGCAGTTAAGGAAGTGTTTGTAGAAGCATGGCATGGCTTGTGTACTTTTCACATTATGCAAAATGCTGTCAAACATCTAGCTGAACCCGAGGATGAAGATGAAGGCAGCAAGAAAAAAGGCAGCAAGAAAAAAGGTAGCAAGAAAGACCCCAAACATGTAGATAATGACGGCAGTGAATATGAGGAAGAACCAAGTATTCTGGCAGACTTTAGTGCATGTATGTATGAGTATGAGGATGAGGCTACATTTGAACATGCATTTCAGCTCATGAGGACAAAGGCAAGCAAGCAAACTTGGTTGGATAGTATATACAAGTTGAGAGAGAAGTGGGCTGAATGCTATATGCAGGATGTCTACACATTGGGGATGAGAAGTACGCAATTGAGTGAGAGTCTGAATAGTGAGCTGAAGAGACATTTCAAATCTGATTTCGATATCATTAGATTTCTTAAGCATTTTGAAAGGGTGGTGGCAGATAAAAGAAAAAAAGAGTTGGATGCTGAATTTGAATCAAGGAGAAAACAACCTAGAATAAAAATGAGGACACCTATGCTACTCCAAGCAAGCAAGCTTTACACACCAATTATATTTGAAGCTTTTCAAGGTGAATATGAAAGGTCAATGGTAGCATGCACCACAACATTGGAAAGAAATAATGAATACCTTGTAACAATTGGCAGCCTTGCTGAAAATTTTACTTGTTTTGAGAAGGAGTACAAAGTTATCGGTGATCCTCTAAAGCAAACCAGTACATGCAGTTGTGGACAATTCACTAGATTTGGAGTATTGTGTGGTCATGCTCTAAAGGTCCTTGATTTGATGAATATCAAATCACTTCCTACACAATATGTATTAAAGCGATGGACACGGGAAGCACGTTGTGGAATCATACAAGATAAGGAAGGTCGAAACATAATAGAGAATACAAAATTAGATGATATGCTTCGTTACAAAGATATGACTCGCAAATTTCTCAATTTAGCACTCCGAGCAGCCAGCCATCCAAGTTCCACTTTATTAGTAAACAACACCCTTGACATACTTAGCAAGCAAGTTGAAGAAGAAATCAATGGGTGTACTGATGATATGGAACCAGTCACTGTTCCAATGAATGCTGCTCCCCCAAGTGATTTGGTGAGCACAGCACGCCTAAAGAAAAAAGATGTGCAAACAAAAACCTCAAAGCGCAAGAAAACATTTCTTGATAGGAGACGCAAATTTACAAAGAAGGAAAGTAAGAAAAAGGGACAAGACTCAATGGTATGTGGCAGCTGGAAAATATATTTCAATCTCTTGATTGTATTTAGTGGGAAAAGGCTCAGTTGTACCTAATCTTTTTCTCTTTTGTTGGCAGGAACAAGAAAATATCCCCCCTAGTACTTCTTGGCCCAAAGAAGGGATGTATGAATCATATATGGCCATTAACTCCTTCTCTCAACTATTGACGGTAATATTTCAAACGATAATCAATGTAGTCATATGCATAGAGAGTTCAATTACTCATAATCTTTTATCTTGCAGGGACCAACCACTGGTGATTTTAGTGCTGAATTTTAGTTAGTGGTGGAGCTTGGTTTTGGTCCAGTATATCATATGCACTTGAGCACCTGAGCTCTGCAATCATTTTATTTGTCTAAGTATGACACAGAACAAACATTATTTTGAGTTCTGTAACTTTGTGATCATTCAAGTGATAGCACAATTTAGAATACAATTTGCCATCCATATAATTTGCAGAAACTTATGTCTATTCCAGTTATAATTTGCAATCTATAGAACCTGCAAAAAGTTCAGTGGAAAAAAAGTTCAGCTCAATTGATTCCAGAGAAACATTCTGTACATTGCAGGTGATGCCAGAGAAACATTCTGTACATTGCACATTGCAGTGATGACATAACATTGTAGAAGAATTGGAAATCAATACATTTTGTTGAGTTTTTCCTCCTTCATTTACAATCACAACCTGAACAATTTACTAGCACATGTAAATTCAACAGAACACAATGCTCTTCCAGCTTAGCTTTGCACAACACATTGCTTCTTCCAGGCTGAATTTGCAGCAATTAACAGCCTGAGTTTCTTCAATGTGATGCTCTTCCGGTTTATCTTTGCACAACACAGCCACAGCGTGAGGGCGGGCGGCCGCCCCTTCACGGTTGGTGCCGCGTTCGTCGTCGGGGCTCGACCGCAACCGCTCCATGCGCCGGCGCGGCCGCAGCAGTGCCACACCCATCCTCTGGGCGCAGCAGCCGGCAGTGGCGGCGGGGAAGAAGACGGCGGTCGTGGTTGCCGGGCAGCAGCACCGCGTCGCGGGGCAGCCGGGGAGCGACGGTGGAGCGGTGGGGAGCTTCTCCACCGACGCATCTTGCTCCAATCCCCTTTCCCCTCGGGCAATCCGATCTCCCCGTGCCGGGGACGGGAGAAGGGCAGGGGACGGCACGCCGAGGCGCGGCGGAAGTGCGGCCGCTGCCGCGACGGGGCGGACGGCAGAAGCCACCGGCCCCGGTGGTGGCCAGGCGCAGTGGGTGGAGAGGCGCACAGGAAGTTCGTCTGCGCCTCCGCGAGGCGGTCGAAGAAGACGATGCGGCTGCGACCTGCGATACATCGCGAGGCAGCTTTCTTTTTCACGAGTGTGGGCCGTGCTCTGTTGGGCTGAAAGGCCGTTTCGGTAGTGTGTGCGTTGGCGCCGTGGCATTGGTCAACTGCGGAGAGCCATCACCTGCCCGATGGTAGAGGATCTCGTTCGGGCGCCTGGCGGTCTCCACGCGCAACGAGGAAGCTTCGGGAATCCCCTTCTGGCCTTCTTCTCCTTCACCTATCACCTTGTCCCCGCGCCGAACCAAGACACACCATCCTAGTTTCCATCGCGGAGGGCGGCAAGGGGATCCAGGGCGACCATGGCTTACGTCGAGAGAGGTAAATCCTATTTTCTTCCGAAGGAATACTCCAATCCTCAAGATCCGTTCATGGAATTGCTTATCGATGATCTGTGCTGGTGGGTTCGCGTGCATGTCGGATCTGTCAATCGATCGAATAGTGGTTGTTCCTGTGACCTTCTATCGGTGGATGTTATGTGAGTTGAGGATGTAATCCTATAGATTGGGATAGAGAAGCGAATACAGCATGCTGCCATCTCTAACCTTTCATGTCTAGATGCATAGGTGATGTCTTTGGCCATAGAATGGATGATTGCCTATGTTTTTTTTCTGCTCAGTAGGAGGGTATTGGTCTTTCTTAATGACTAATTCTTCCCCAATCACTGGAAATCAAGTGTAATTTCTGTTGGAAATTCCTGCTAGTGGATGTTTGCACGAAGGGGAATTAGGATTTCCCAATTTAACAACAACCAGGCCCTTTGGTGTTGGAACTGGATAATAACACTCAGTGCTAGGGGTCTGATTGCGGTGCTCAACTCAACTTTTGAATTCACTGGATGGCATAGCTCTGAGCTGTCGATGTATGTTTATCTGAGGCATCATGATGAATGGCTAGATAGAACAACTTGATGTTTGTGCGGTCGACCTCCATTCTTGATTTCATGGACCACTTCATGCAAACAAGAATTGGAGAAGAATTCTCCAGTTTTACAGCAGAACTCACTGAAGGCAGGACTCATCTCGGAGATAGGCACCGAGTCCAGTCCTCTCTACTAGTATCTTTTTTGTCATCTGTCGGTGATAGTGTCACTGATGTTTCTCAGAACAAAGAGGTAGCTATTAGGATTGTAGGAATTTAGGACAAGCACAATTGTCATGTTTGATTATTATATTTGGATTTTAGCAACACTGATTTTCCCCCACGGAAAATGCGCTTTTCCTTGAAAATCTGGAGTTAGAATGCAAAAGATGAAATTATATCACCCTATTATATTATCAAGCTTGTTGTATGTGTTTATTTTTATGAAAGTGCAGATTTCTTTTCTTGCTAAAAAATTAGTCAATGAATAGGTGGAAGTGCCTTGCAAATATGATAAGTTGTGTTTCGAGATCAGGAACAGTTATGATGTGTTCTGACAAACCACTGCCGTGCTTACCTGCACGTCCTGTAGACAACAAAACACAGAAAAAGATATCACACGTTTTTTTTTTTTTGCCATGCATGTATAAAGGGATTCTCATGTTATCTAAAATAGAATATTGCATGCATTCTGGTGCCTGGTGATTGTACCTGGTTTGATGTTCTTTCTTCTGAAGAAACTGAAATGTTTCTCATGGCATAAGGATAGAAGCATATGCTGTGTATGGGATTAGAATTTAGTAATTTACTAGCATAGTTTAAAGGTAGTCCATGTGGGGGTTCTAGTTGGCTCCTTTTTTCGATGTTGGTGCTTACTGGTGATGGTTTTCTCTTGCACTGATCTGATCACTCCACCGTATTCATAATTGTCCATGTCTCCCTAATATATAAGACATGGTGGTTTTTTCCTGTGTCATTGATATCAATGGAAAGGTTCTGAATACCCTTCTTTGGTTTGGTTAAAGAAGAGTCTGTAATTAGTTGCGGGTAACACCATTCTTTAGATTTTTTTAAACTGAGATCTAAAGGAGATTAATGCAACAATCAGTAAGATGATGTCTGGTTTAAGAAAAGTGGAAAGTTTGAGGTTTTCTAAACCTTTTTTTAAGTATTGATTTTTCTCTGCAAAATTGATGTTGTGGTTTTGGACATCGAGGCTATAGAAAGTAGGGAGTAATAAGATATCCTGCTGAAGAAAGTGATTCTTTGTGGTGAAGCATTGAAAGGATCAGCATATTTTGTCCTTGTCCTGTTAGCATCAAAATCACAAGTAGGCTGCTCATAATTTTTTCAGAGCAGCATGCATTTGTTTGGATAAACCACATCGGATAGTTGCATCAAATTGAAATGGTTATCTAATTTTGTATAGTTGCCAATTCATTCCTAAAAAACTTTTTTGGCAAGGTTGATAGAGGTATTTCAGTTCTGGAGGATGAAGCAGGAAGTTATTGTGTTTATTTTTGAAGAATTCACCAAAAGGGTTCTTGAAATTATTAGGAATAATTCCATTTCAATTGTTTGGATTCAAAAAGGGCAACATCAACACACACAGAGAGGAGAATTGCCTTTTCTGTATCTTACAGCTATATATATAATCTACTATATGGCCTTTCTTTGCAGGTGTTGTGAAAGACAAGCGGACTATATGGCGACTGAGCATCATCTCTGACTTCTTTCGAGCTGTTGTGAACTTCGTCAGAGTCTTCTTTCTCACAATGTTCTCAGTAAGTAATAATAAAACGAAAATAGCCAACTGCTTACTTTGCATTTGTTGGATGTACTTAGATTTGAGAAAACAGAACGTAATCAAGATTACATTGTACTTTGGACCATCTAGGTGGAAAAAACAGACAACTACAGGAAAGGATATGGCTCTGGTAAGAAATGGGATGGCGGACCTGGTGGTGGTGGCGGGCGTGGCCCATATGGCGGTGGAGGTGGTGGCGGAGGTGGTGGAGGTGGTTCCCGTGGTCCTCGCACGTTGTCCGACATTCGATCCAATGACCACAGTATGTGTTCTTTTCTGGACTACCTCACCCCATTCAACCACTGTGAACATCTGTTTTCTAACCGTCGATGCTAATTTCAGGTTCTCTCCCTGCTTGTGGATCCTGCTGCGGCTAAAGCGCACAACCGTTCTGCCTGATGACTGTTTTAACAGATGAATACACATGCTCCTGTATGTTCTGAACATAGCTATCGTCTTTTGATGTGTCTCAGGTTTCTGCAGAGTATAATCAATGTGTCGTACTGTCATTGTAAACATGTACTCTGTAGCTTGACTCTGGCATGATTCGCATAGTACATTCGTGGTTTAACTTGCGTGTAATGATGTCTGATGCATAACGATGCCAATTACAAGTTTAATAAATTGCCTTGTCGGTCATCACCCGGCAAAGGTGCATGGTAATTGAGAATACAAACGGTGAAGCAGCTAGGAGATTCATCGATTGCAGTTGATGGCAATCTGGCAGCCCAATTTGATGTTTCTTAGGCCCAGTTTAATTTGTGAGGTGAAACTTTTGGGTCCTCTTTCAAGGTCTATTAGAAGTTTGTTCGATACGGAAAATTTCACGTATTCACTAGAAGATATTTATAAAGTTAATGTAAATTATTGGAAAATTATCCGATAAAATGGTATGAACAACCAACAATAAGCGTCCTCTACTTCATATCTACTTGCTATTTCTCTCAATTTTGTGCGCATTTTTCATTGCCTCTACTTCATCTCTGCTTGCTATTTCTCTTAGAAGTTGATAATTCAAAATTTCACATTATATTAATGAAAACAAGCTTAGTGATGTTTTCACTCGTCATTTAAGTATATGTATCATTTACCAATAATCTTTAATAGACGAAAGCTGGGTTCATTCCCCGGGCGGGCGCGATATCCACGTCGCCCGCTAACCCTTCAGCCGTTCGATCCGACCAACTCGCGATATCAGCCGTTCGATTGTGGTCCGGCGCGGGTCTTGCCCGATAAGCTGCGAACCGGGTGCTAGCGACTCCTCGCAAACCCGCTCGACATCTCTTCTCTGTCGCCCTCCGCCCTCTAATCTTTAATAGACGAAAGCTGGGTTCATTCCCCGGGCGGGCGTGATATCCACGTCGCCCGCTAACCCTCCAGCCGTTCGATCCGACCAACTCGCGATATCAGCCGTTTGATTGTGGTCCGGCGCGGGTCTTGCCCGATAAGCCGCGAACCGGGTGCTAGCGACTCCTCGCGAACCCGCTCGACATCTCTTCTCTGTCGCCCTCCGCCCTCTGGAACGAGAAATTTGCAATTGTGCCAGTCTCAAATATGGGTTTCGCTCCTTTGCCATTATGCAATTTGGCTTCGCAAAAATGTCATTCTCAAACGTGGACACACCGCTACAATGCCTTAGCTGACCATAATGCCCTTCACCTTCTTCAACCTCTTGCCAACCCACAGCCCCTTCACCTTCTTCGACCTCACGCCGCCGAGCCACCCCAGCCCCAGCCAGCCATCCGCCGCAGCCCTGCTCCCGCTCCTCCTCCCTCTCTGCGCCGCCGCGAGCAGCTCCGCCGCGGGCGAGCTCGGCCTCGCGCGTGCGTGCGCCGCCGCAGGCTGCTCGGCCTCCGCGTGCGTGCGCTGCCGCGGGCCAGCTCCGCCGCGCAGGCGAGCTCAGCCTCGCGCGTGCGTGCGCCGCCGCGCAGGCGAGCTCGGCCTCGCGCGTGCGTGCGCCGCCGCGGGCCAGCTCCGCCGCGCAGGCGAGCTCGGGCCTTGCGCGTGTGCGTGCGCCGCCGCGCCCTTGCGCGTGTGCGCCGCCGGGGGCAGCTCCACCGCGGGATGCGGGCGGCGGCGGGTGAAGGTGAGGAGAGGAAGAAGAAGACCGGGGGTATTATCGTCACACAAGGTATTGTAGCGGTGCGTCCACTTTTGAGAATGGCATTTTTGCGAAACCAATTTGCATAATGGCAAAGCAGAGAAACCCGTGTACGAGACTGGCGCAATTGCAAATCTCTCCCTCTGGAACGGTTTCCGATTCGTCGCGTTCCGCCGCCGGCTTCTTCGCTGCCGATGATCCTGTTGACCGGCCACCACCAGGCCTCCCGCCATCGCAGTCGCGTTTGCTCAATCCATTGATCCCCTGTGGCTCCTCCTGCTGAAGGTCGAGGAGATCTCATGCTCCTCATACGCCTCGCGCTCGCTAGATGAGTCGTCGCTGCCGCCTCTTCGCCTCCTGGCACCTGCAGAGCACGTTCACGACGGCGATGGACCGGGCACACGGTCCTCTGTTGGCCTCTGGTGCAGGAAGGTGAGGATGGATTTTCCTTCCCACGAGTCAGAACTGCTTGAGTACTTTAATCGATTTTCTTAGCTGTGCCTCGTGTTTCCGAATTTTGTTTCTTGCTAGATTATCACCGGCACAGTATGTCTTGGTGTGGCTTTTAGGCAGTTGACGATGAGAGCATTGATGCTCTTCCGGGCTTCCAACAGCTCCGAGCCGTGTCCGTGCATCTAACATGTAAGATGAAATGCTACTGAAGATAAGACGCAGCAATTATCTCTTAAGCAGAGAACATGGCATTGTTTGTCCTTAAATTTCCTAACTTAAATTAATCTATGCCTTTTCCAGTCTCAAATCAATCCGTGGTTCTTTCATTCTCCAACGCCTAATCTCTAATTTTTTTACTGTTGTCGACTACTTTCCAATCTCAAATTACTCCTATTTGGCAATTTCATTCAATACCCCAAGCACTAGCCACAGCCACCATGATGAGCTAATCAGTCTGCCTCACCAGAAAAAACCCAGTCTCTATGCATGCAGAGCAACGAAAGGAGCTTCTGAATACTTGGGAGATTTATGCCTTCCTCTGGAAGTGTGGATGCCTGTCAGGTATTCGACCTTTTGCTTGTACCATAGTTGATACCAATACTAGCAATATACCTCACCCGTTCCATGTGGAAGATTTTTGCAATGAACTGTGATATTTGTCAAACTAAAAGAAATAGAGAAGATTTCTTTAATCTGTGTTCTTTGATAAAATCTGGCTCAATGACATGCCCGGGAATAACCCAGGTTTCGAATGCTACCTGTTTTGTCCCTTTATAGAATCAGCAACAAAGCTGAAGGCCATGAACATGGTGCATGGACGAAGAGCTACACCACTTTTTGCATCAAGAACACTCCACTTCAGAAGAAGTAAGTTGTCAGTACGAGTCCTGATAGTTTTCATTGCATTTGTATGTTTCAGTAGCTTCAAGTACAGAAAAATGCTTTGGCAAAATTCATGTGAACTGAGGGAACTGTGGTCAGTGAAATCTTGACATCTCTCATTTTAGTATGTTGTGTTATTATTATGAAATGCTGAGAAATGTTCTTACTGACAAGAACTAACAAAAAGAGCTGCAGCATTATATGACATTCCAAAAAAAATTTCACTCCGTTGGTCTTGTTTACATCAATGTGAACTTATGATATGTTAATCTTAATTACAGAGAGTTATTTAATATTGTTTGAGATATTTTTCCATTGTTGTTGATTCGCAAAGCGATCAGGGGGGTGTTTGGATGGAGGGATAAATAGGGCAAAATTACCCCAAAGTTGCCAAACCTGTGGGGTAAATGTGGTGGGGCAAATATGTAGCCCCCTCTAATTTTCATTTGCCTCTCAAAAGTGTAAAATTAAGATAAATTTACAGTAAATTTACCCTCAACAATCCAAACATGCCCCTGGATTTGGAGCATTTCTTTTGTTGCACAGTTTAAATGTGCATGGATGTCAACATACTGTCGCTAGATCATCAGAACAAAAAAATTTGTTAAGATCAGGTGAACATGCATCTGCTCAGGTTACAATAGCATAGGTCTGAAAAGTAGCCACTGTTTGAATTCTTACTTTAAGTTGTGCAACTGACAGTTTGGGCAGTAACAAAGTACTCTGCATTCATTCAGATCTCGCATTGTTTCACTGAAAGTAAACAAGCTTACATAAGTTAGATAATGTTTCACAATTAGACTGCCATCGATCCTTGATTTGTACATTTAAGCATTAAATATAAACATTTTGTTGCACATTAATTTACTACATTAATCAAAATTACTTCGCTCAAGTCTCATTTCTTTGAAAATGTCCCTTTACTGACAAGTTGTATTTGCCTTTTGACAAAAAAAAAAAATTGCAGGCATTGACACTTCACCATCTTAGAAGCTCTCCGAGAAAGCCCCCTTAAAATCATTTAATCTTAATGTAATGTTCCCTACAATATAATGACCTAATGTTCATATGCAGCTGAAAGAAGTTATATGATCTCAGCTGCGTCCATATGCAATTTGCCCAGGGCAGGCCTTGTTTACACAAATACAAAGGAACACAAACAAAAATTTTCTTCCGCTGCTTTACGCGGCTTCAGGTGATGGTACCGCACGCCGGCACCGGTTGGCAGTTATTCAAGCAAACTATTTATTTACTATATTTACATGTACAGTACAAATTGAGATCGACTCAGTGAACGCCCTCAGGGCCTCACCCATTGCACAAAAAAAAAACCACCATCTAAATTCTTATTATACTACTACATATTAATAGCTTCTAATTATACTATACATATATAACATACGAAATGCCCCTATATAAGTTCTAACAACAGTATTAATAGCTCCTAATTATACTGGTCGATCCGATCTACTAGGGCGCTACAAGAACGGAGCGGCAAAGCCGCTCGTTTTTCTAGTATGTGCATTATTCTTCGCTTAAGCAACGATGGTCGATTACTCGAGGTGTGAATGTGAACATATTCCCATGGATTTTTTTTTTTGTTTGTGCAAACTTCATGTTGAATGAACTTGTTCATTTGGCTTATCAGCCAACAAAATTTTTCTCTCACAACAAATCAATACTAACTACCATCCACCAACTACCAACCAACCAAACAAGTCAAATGTCCATGAATTTAAAACATTATTGATTTACTGTGAAATACGTACAAAGAATGTTCATTTAGCTTGTAGTGAAACTAATCTAACTAAAGCAATACTCATCCTAATGAAATAAGTGCATTGAGAAGTGGTGAGAGCCAATGAAATGATCAATTTGTATTTTTTCTCCAGTTCCGATGCAATGGATGTCCTAAATTCAAAAAACCAAGCAGAGTAATTAGGAGTAGTATGATCAATTGTCACAACTACTTAGTATGTCCTAAAATTTCGAACCCTTTAAGTGGTGGGTCACGTGCGTGTCAACGTATCAGTGGTGATTTCATCAATATCAATGTTAATGGTTTCTTCATCAATCTCGAAGATTTCATCAATAGTCTGTCGAAGGGTTGCGTGCGTGCGCGCGTATATGAGCAAATATGCCGTATGCATATGTACCGTGTAAATTGGGGAAAAAGATATGGGTTGTTCATGTAAAATATCCCCACGTTGCATATTTTGATGAAGCACAGGGGTGTTAGCCAAAAATCAGTAAATCAACCGTGTAGTACTTGTACTTAATAATTGAGCGAGACAAAGATTCCCTACTGACTCGTGGGGTCAAGAAACGTAGGCCCCATATGTCAGTAAGAACTCTATAGAGTTATGCAAGCCCATCTCTGTATCTCTTCTCATTTCGCCATTTGCCACCAGAAGGCCCATTTTGCCGTCTCTCTCTCTCTCGGACCCGTCCCTTTCCCATCTCTCTATAGAGTTATGCAAGCCCATCTCTCTCTCTCTCGGACCCGTCCCTTTCCCCTCGGGCCATCTCCTTCCTCCTCACCTCGCCATGGCGTTCTTCTCTCACCACCATCTCCAGGCGCCGCCGCCGCAGCAACATCAGCAGCAGCAGTTGCTTCCTTCCTTCAGGTGAGTTCTCGGCCTGAATTTTCGTTTGCGCCCCCTTCTCTCGAGAACTGTTGCGACTTGAGAATCGCGCTCAATTTCCTTTCCGGATGCTGGAATTTTGGGCAGGAACGCGCTGCCAGTGCCGGTGGATGGCCAGATCCCGGCGCCCCTTGCCTTCTTCAACCCGCCGGCGGCCTTCCCGGAGCAACCCCCGCAGGCACCGCGTAAGCTCTCTTCGCGAACCATCTCTTTTCGCCTCTTGGAATTCCACTTGAATTGACGCTGATTTTGGAGGGGTTTCGCTTTGTTCTGGGCAGTGGTGGATGCGGTGGGGCTGACGGCGGCAGCGGGGCTTGGTTGGAGGCAGCCGAGGGAGCAGGAGCTGCTTGGGGAGAACTCCCAGATGTCGTCCATTGATTTCCTGCAGACGGGCTCGGCAGTGTCGACGGGGCTGGCGCTTTCTCTGGAGGACCGGCGCCACGGCGGCGGGGGCGGCGGGGCTGGGAACTCCTCGGGCGATTCCCCGCTGCTCCTTCTGCCCATGCTGGACGATGACATCTCCCGGGAGGTCCAGCGGCTTGACGCTGATATGGACCGGTTCATTAAAGCTCAGGTTACCTACTCATCTTTCTGGGTTGTGCTAACAAATGTGATTGTTGATGCATTGAGGTCTGCAACACTTCGTTTTGTATGGGTCAGCTCAACAGGTGATGTATCTCCTTTTAGGACATTACCGAAGAGCTTGTGTTTTAGATTTAGTTCACCAGTTTGTGTAGATGACGAGTTTGCATATCTAGTGTTTGGTTTGGTTGCCAATGGTGGCATGGTGCACACAGATAGTGTCTAATCTTTGCCTGTTTGCTCTAGGTGGAGCATTTAGGCAATTTCCTCTTTTATGTATGACTTAACACCTGACTCCCTTATTTCTACCCTCCGTGTTTTGGAGCTGAGGTTTAGTCTTTGCTGACCGTCATAATCAGGCTAAACTTGATGCCAGTAGAGTAGGCTTATTAATTTGATAACACTGATATAGTGATACCTATGAATGAAGTACGTAGATGTACACTTTGCGGGTTTCAAGCACAAGACAGTAACACACCTAACACATCAAGCATGCTGAAATCCAAAAATAGAATTTCAGTAGAGATGAAACTGGATAAGAACAATATCCATGGACCCCGACTGTCCATCTGGACTCGAAATGAAAATGAGCGCATCATTTAATGAGTAGGTGACCTGAATCCTGATTGCTCTAGAAATGCTGGGATCGTACTGCCACCATACCTTGCAGCGCTGCGCAAGTACGCTCCATGGGGTCGATGGCAATGACCTGGTGCTGAGACCTGCTGTCGCTGCGCCGATCACCAGCCTTGTCCAAGCACCCCGCAGCCCATACCTAGCATGTTTCTCCACGCTGGATCTGCTGGTGCTGAGAGCTGCCGCTAGGCCTACAGCCACTGTAGGGTTGAGACCTGCCGCCACAGATCCACTCCGCGTCCGCCCGCGTGGTTATCTAGATGAATTTGCTCGCAATTGATCTAGGGTTTGGGGATGGGAGTCACTGAGTCGTCAGATGGAGAGAGGAGGGTGCGATGCGGCTTGGGGACGGGAGCGGTCGAAATGATGTGGTGCTGAGAAGTCAGCTCCCTTCCCAGAGGCATTTTAGTCAATTTATAGAGGCCCAAGTAGCAACAAAGTTTGCCGGAACAGGTTGGAAGTGACAGACAAGGGATGAATGTTAAAGTGGATGGCAGATAAGGAATTAAAATCTAAAAAAACTTTCTAGTGACAAATAGGGCACCAAGTCAACTTGGTGGCAAACAAGGAATTCTCTTTTTATAATTATATTTAAAAAGAGAGAGAGAAGAAGATGCACCCAGTGCTAGAAGGTCACATGTATTGTGGAATCAGGGCAGGGAATTTGTAGGCAGCCCTACCCTTGATTTTTTTTAAGGAGGCTGATTTTAACTCTAGACATCTAGGATGCAACTAGAAAGACTATTGTACAATTTAGTCTCCAGAACAGTGTCACCAGAATTGTCGAACAACTGTCACCGTTCCTGGAACTTTGTTCCAAAACACAGATCAGGGTCAACGTGAGATGAATCCAGGGTTGTCAACGGATTGCTGCCTGGGTCGTTGACTTGTTTGCAGCTAGGACATGAATGTGGTTAACTGGTTATGATGGGAAGGCTGATGGGCCTTACTTTGGGTGAATTGTTTTATTTTTTATATTGTTGCTTTTTATGAAGCCACTGTTCAGAGTTCAATAATCGAAGTAGGAAGAGAGAGGGTATGGGTAATATTCTATGTAACCAGGAGAAAAAAGCTTGGTTGCATGTGCTTCAGTGAGGTGTCAAACTTTCTACCTGGAGAAGTGCAATTAGAGCATCTGTGCACGCGTGCTCGTTTTCAGGCCAGTAGACAACCGATCAGTGTTTTTCAGGCCAGAAGGAAACCAGTCATAAACACTGACTGAATCCAGTCATAAACACTGACTGAATCGTTACTTCTCTGCATAAGAATGATGTTGCTAGTATGAGGGTTCTCCAAACCCCTCAAAGAAATAAGAGTAAGATGGGAGTTTGCGAAAATCAAAAGAAAGAAGATAGACTGTCAGAGGAGCAAGTATTGCAGATGCTGTATACATCACTGACCATGTTTCATTCTAATTTGCAGTTTTGACATAGCAATTTCATTATTTAGTGCTACCTTTACTGATACAATATTTGGCCAATTGCTGAAGTGCCGGGTGCCTGAACTATCTTACTTTTATGAAGCAATGGAAGATTTTTGAGCCTTGATAAATCAGTTGTGTGGTGGTAGAGTGGCCAGTGTGGCCCTCCCAGCCTGGGTTTGCTCGGGAGTCTGCTGTTGTAAAAAAATTCCCTCGTCTGTCCCATGCCAAAGCACAGGTCTAAGGCCAGCCTAATCTCACAGGTGGTGTGGTGCCGTTGTGTATGGGTGGGACATGGGTTCGGGGATTTTCTCGACCTATGTGAGAATGTCTTCTTCTTAATACAATACCGTGGGGGTGGTCTTACCCTCCACAGGTCGAGGTTTTTTAGTTATGCACTGCTTTATTTGTCAATATATTCAGCCCTCTGCTGTCTGTTCTCCAGTAAGATTGCTTAGGTCGTATTGTAGCACTGAAGGTTTTGCTAAATTGGATTCTATATCAGTTTATCTGAGTTGAATCTAAATGTAGATATCTCGATCTCATGTTAAATCTTACTGGGTTGTAATTGTTATTGTTAAAAAAATAAGCTTGACATTCATTGTTCGGCACTTATTTTTGGTGTTCTAATTCTATCTTTCATTAATTTGCAGAGTGAACGGCTGAGGCAATCTATATTGGAGAAAGTTCAGGCAAAGCAATTTGAGGCACTGGCCTCTGTTGAGGACAAGATACTACGAAAAATACGGGATAAAGAGGCGGAAGTGGAGACCATTAACAAAAGGAACTCTGAACTTGAGGACCAGATTAAGCAGTTGGCAGTGGAAGTTGGTGCTTGGCAGCAAAGGGCCAAGTACAATGAGAGCATGATCAGTGCACTTAAGTACAACCTGGAACAGGTATGTGCCCATCAGAGCAAGGATTTCAAGGAAGGCTGCGGCGATAGCGAGGTAGATGACACGGCATCCTGTTGCAACGGCGGTGCCGTCAATTTGCAACTGATGCCGAAGGAGAACAGGCAACCGAAGGATTTGACGGCCTGCAGGGTCTGTAAATCAAGTGAGGCATGCATGCTTTTGCTGCCTTGTCGGCATCTTTGCCTTTGCAAGGAGTGCGAAAGCAAGCTGAGCTTCTGCCCTTTGTGCCAGTCCTCGAAGATACTTGGCATGGAGATATACATGTAGAGTAGAATTTATGTACCGCATGAGTATCTTATGAGGTATCTTGCGAGATACTGTGTTAATATGTCAATCTATTCCAAATTGTAGAACCTGTGTATCACTATGACCTGTCACTCGATCGAAAAGACTGCTGTTTATGGTAGATTTACCACTGCAAATTTTTATCAGAAGTTCATGCCTGATTTGTAATAAACTTCTCAGTAGAGTTTATTTTGTCATTTTTCGCAGCATGTTGCAGCAAGGCTTCGTTTCGTTATATTTTCGCTAGATACAACTTAAAAAGTCAAACTATTGATTATCGCTTAGAAGTTGTAATTTCAGTTAAGATGTGTTCAATCATAAGGATTGGACGAGTCAAAGCACTACATGAATTGCACGACAGCTTCGTTTGAATTAGTAATTTGAGTACAGATCAGATCAGTCTCTTTTTATATTTCCTAAAAAAAGGAAAAGAAAAGTTCAGGTGTATCTACTTCTTTCAGACGTGCGAGTTCATGAACGAGCATGGAAGTGCAAGCCACTGTTTGAAGCAATCATGTAACTGACGAATGTGTGTAACTATAGTATATATCTCAGAATTTGGTTGCCGTACACGCATTGGCTATGCCACTTGATAACCTAGTATCTTCAGGCGGATTACGAGCAATTATGACCTGGTGGTTAGGAGAAAAGCACCAATAGCCTTGTCGTTCAAGCCCAGCAAAACAATTATACTCGCTGGCATTCTCCTGTTGCCTGTTGGCCCGGCCACCTTTGTCATAGGTTAGGGGCTTAGGGCAATAGCAAAGCATTATTCAGAAGAATGAACAATGCAGATTGTTCTCTGTTCAGCTGCCAGGGTCCAGAGAAATCGATCCCGACCCACAAACTAACAACGAACGATCGCAAACAAAATTTTAGTGGTACGCCCCACCCCCCCCCCCCCCTCCCCCAGCTTGCGTTTTGACGCCACCGAAATCCAAATCGACGGTCCCAGCAAAGAAAGCTGCCGGAGGGCCGGACCACGCCAGCTTGGGCTAAACCAGGAGTGCCGTGCGGCCGCCTCGCGCAACAGGATCCCCCTGCCGCTGTCACCGCAGCTGTACCGCGCCACTTCTCCAATGACTCCACCACCCGTCCCCCGTCGTCAGCACCACAGCGACACGCGAGACCGAGACGCCCGCGATCCATCGTTATTTCGCGTGGCTCCAGCAGCACGAACCGAACCGGAGCAAGCAGCAAGCCAGCAACGTGGGGCGGAGCGCCCTATCCGACCCAATCCATGTGTTGTGAGCTAACGAACGTTGCGCGAGCCAGCCTTGGCCCTCGGCAGCTCGCCCCCGGCCGAATTGGATCCCCCGCCACGCCAGCCAGCGCAGCCACCACCCCTCGTGCCCCCATCATCACAGCCATCGTCTCCTCTGGTTTAGCAGCTAGCCATAGGCCATAGCCAGCCCAGCACACGGCCCCCCGCCGCCCTCGCCGCTCCGCCCTTCCCCTCCCTCTTCTCCCCTCCGTCCTGGCTGGGCCCACCCGGCATTCCTGAACTCCCCGTCCTCGTCAAATCCCCCCACCCGTGCCGCCTCCGCGTGCCCGAATCCCGCCGCAATCCGGCTGGTTTTCTCCCCCGTGCGCGGCGCAGCAGCGGGCCCGTAATGGCGCTGTCCGCGTCGGCGGCGGCGTCGGCTGGCCGGGGGTCGCGGGCGGAGAAGGTCAGGAGGATCTTCGAGCGCTTCGACGCCAACGGGGACGGCGGGCTCGACCGGGGCGAGATGGCCGCGCTCGTCGTCGCCGTCAACCCGCGGGTCAAGTTCAGCGAAGACCAGATCTCCGCCATCCTCGACGAGGTGTTCCGCACCTACGCCGAGTTCATCCTCCCCGACGGCAGGGGGCTCTCCCTCACGGGGCTGCTCCGCACCTACGATGACGGCGCCGGCGACGTCGACCGCGACTTCCTCGCCCTGTCCCTGCCCGCCGTCGACTCCGACGCGTCTTCCCCGGATATCGCCCCGGGGGACGCCGCCACGCCCTCCTCCCCGCCTTCCGGCGCGGCCGTAGCCGCGTCGCTGCTCGACGACCACGTCAAGCCGCTCGGCGCTGGCGGCGGTGCCCCGCCGTCAATTAGCTCCCGCGCCGCGGCCGCCGCCGCGCCGGCGTGGGCGACCTCGCCCAACCACGGCATCGCCTTCGACTCCTCGTGGGGCCTCCTCGACGACTTGGAGATACTCGTCAAGCGCCTCCGCTCGAAGCAGCAGCGGAAGGGCTCCATCGACGGGAGCGTCGGCGTCGGCGCGGGCAACAGCAACTTCGACTCCTTCTCCGAGGCCGGGTGGTCCAGGGAGATCTCTGGTGCGGTTGATTCGGCATCCAGCGCGGCGCCGTGGGACGAGACGAGCCGCGACTACCTTACCTTCGTCAAGGAACTCGCCGTTCTCCGCACGCGCGCGGACGCCTCGCGCTCGCGCGAGGAGGCCTTCGACAACCACATGGTCATCGGCCGGGCGCTTTCTGAGCACCGCCTCTTCAGAGACGCCCTTGCTAGCTTCCGCCGCGCCTGCGAGCTGCAGCCTACTGACGTCCGTCCCCACTTCCGCGCGGGGAACTGCCTGTACGCCCTCGGCCGACACGCAGAGGCCAAGGAGGAGTACCTCCTTGCCCTTGAGGCAGCGGAGGCGGGCGGCTCCCAGTCCGCGGACATCCTCCCACAGATCCATGTCAATCTAGGCATTGCCATGGAAGCTGAGGGGATGGTACTCGGTGCCTGCGAGCACTACAGAGAGGCAGCTATACTGTGTCCATCTCATGCCCGGGCGCTCAAGCTCCTGGGGAGTGCGCTCTTTGGCGTTGGGGAGTACCGTGCAGCTGAGAAGGCGCTGGAGGAGGCCATCTTCTTGAAGCCAGACTATGCTGATGCGCACTGTGACCTCGGGTCGGCCCTGCATGCGGTTGGGGATGATGACCGTGCTATTCAGGAGTTCCAGAAGGCAATCGATCTCAAACCTGGGCATGTTGATGCCCTATACAATCTTGGCGGATTGAACATGGATGCAGGTCGTTTTGTAAGGGCTGCGGAGATGTATACTCGTGTGCTGAGCATCCGGCCAAACCATTGGAGGGCACAGCTAAACAAGGCAGTGGCTTTGCTTGGGCAAGGGGAGTCTGAGGAGGCTAAGAAGGCACTCAAGGAGGCATTTAAGATGACACAAAGAGTGGAAGTGTATGATGCCATCTCTCATCTGAAGACACTGCAGAAGAAGAGGCCAAAGCTGTCCAAAGGAAAGGATGATGGTCAAGGGGATCAGGCTTATGTTGTTGTGGAGGCATCAAAGTTCAAGAGGGTTGGCAGGAAGACTACCTTGCGGCAGGACTTGGCCAATGCCCTAGATATAAGGGCCTTTGAAAGGATGGCAAAGCTTGGCCATTGTGATGTGGAGCTTCTCAGAAAAGAGATGAATGAGACTGATGTCCCTGTTTCTTACTCAGGCACTGGTATCCCTGAGAAGGCAATACGAAAAGCAGCTCTTGAGGTTATTCTCCGCAGGCTCCTCTCTTTTCTCAAGCCAGATACCTTTCAAGGTGCTATCAAGGCAATCAACGAAAGAATTCTCTCAGTCCTTGATGCCCCTGGCTCTGGTCGGGTTGACCTTGGAATGTTTTTCGCCATCATTGCTCCAATCTGTTCTGGCCCTGTGGAAAGGCGCAAGCGTGTTGTCTTTGATGCACTTCTTTGGCGTCCTGCTAGCGAAGGTAGCAATGGCCAGATTAGGAGGAGCGATGCGCTTACTTACATCAAGCTTCTTCGTGCTGTTTATATACCCACCCATGGGGCTAGTGACATGCTTGAGATGCACGGGGAGTCTGACCCTACCATGGTATCATACACAGAGTTCCTAGAGATGTTCAATGACCCAGATTGGGGATTTGGGATCCTCAGCACTTTGGTGAAGCTTGAAGAGAGTGATCACATACGTCACGGCAGCCACACATGCTCCATCTGCCGTTATCCTATCATTGGATCACGGTTCAAGGAAACAAAACACTCGTTCAGCCTGTGTAACCGGTGCTACAGCGAAGGGAAGGTTCCATCAGCTTTCAAGTTGGAGGAGTACAGGTTCAAAGAATATGGTAACGAATCTGAGGCCCTCATCGATAAGTGCATGTGCTTCAATTTGCATTCTAAGAAGTCGGAAACCGATGCTTGATCATTCAAACTTTGATCCCAAGTGCTCAAGCATGTACTTGTATTTTCCTAGGTGCAAAGATGTCTAGCTAGTTCTCCCGCCCTCTTGTAAACTAAGGCGCTGTTATTCGGAGTTCTCTAAATGTGCCCCGGTTACTAATAACCCTAATTTGTTAGCTGTTGTTTTGTTCAAGTGTACGGGAATGAGTAAATGTGAATTCCATACGAACTGTTGTCACTTGTCAGTCAAATACAACCTTACTGACCCGTTGCATATTATTGTTTGAGCCAGAACAATTTCGGGTTTCACTTTTAGTTTATCTCCTTTCATCTCATACTTTATTTTGTGAGCAAAACTGTTTTGATCTTCTTCCTGATGGAGTGATGGTGGTTGCCTGATTCTGCTTCCTCTACCTGAGCACCTGTGTCCTGTGGTTAGTACTATGATGAACTGAGCCGAAGTCAGAGAGGGCTGGATGGATGAGCCCTTTGGGTCGGCTGCGACCTGGGTCTGTCGTGCATCAGCCGCAACTCATATATTCAGACGACTTGTCTTGTTCGGTTGGCTGTTGCTAATTTATTATGAGGAAAAAATACTGCTGATTGTCTGTAATTTATCATGAGAAAAAAATACTGTTGACCGACTGATAGTCGTACCTTAACAAGCCGGACCATGACGGGTACGGCGGTCTTTTCCTCCACCAAGCAATCCAAACGTAATATAATTGTAAGTGCTGACGGTACTTGATAATATGTAAGTTCTCCAAACCTTTCTTAAGATGGGGAGTTTGTGAAACATCAACGGCGTGTTTGGTCAGTGAAGTAATATCATCCGGAAACAGCTGAACCGGCATGTTGCAGCATCGGGTGGCCCGATGATTCTGAGCGGATGAGCGAATGCGAATCACGCGAGTTTACAGTTCCACGCCGGCCAGACCGACAAACCAAACACGGTACAAAAGGTCATGCGGGCATTGCAGATGCCTATACAGTCATGAAGATCAGATTCAGACATCTGCAAATCATAGCCTCCTGCCCTCGTTGCACAGTTGCTCGACAAGAAACCACAGTTGGCATATTGCTCCATTGAATTTGTATGAGTATTGCTCCATTGAATTTGAACAGTTCAGAATGAAGATTTAACATGGAAATGTTATATTCCATCAACATTTTTCATTTTGTATTCAACTACGAGTATAGGTTGGGACATAATAATAATCTAATAACCAGATAGATCTAAACCATATTTCTCCTTATTACCATGCAAGGGGGATAATACATATTATTATATGGGAACTGCGAAACATAAAATATCATATGACACAATGACGACCAGCACAAACAACGACTACACTATTCAACACTATTCAAACTTTAATAGCTGCATCAAGCTCAATGCACATCACATGAGATCATTTAAGATACAAGTCACATGAGATCATTTAAGATACAAGTGAGATTTACTCGCGATCAAAAGAATCAATTTATTACCATGAATTAGAACTAAATCTACTCACAGGTGAAGTATACTGAACATGGTACAGAGGGGTCAGTAGCTTCGGGAAAAAGCTACCGGAATACCCTCTCATGTCTTTCCCCATATCAAAAAAGAGAAACAAAATTTTTTTGAAGGATCCTTCAAAGTAAGATGCTAGCTATACCCGTCATGTATAGAACCTGCTCCATTCTTGGTCAAGCCATGTTTGATATCACAAGGCAATATACGGAGATCAAGCTTTCTTTATCCATGCCCCAAATTTGCCAAGACCAAAATAAACTATTCTGGAAGCAGGCATAGAAGTATCAGGAACAAATGACACATTGCAGATGTCAAAGAATGAATCTCCCTATTACTCGTCCTCCTCAGAATCTGCATTGTAATACAACAAAAATAATGTAATGATTAGAACTGATGCAGATGCTTCTACCACAAGTCTCTAGTCCAATGAAGTTCACATATCTATGCTATTATGACAGGAGGGGGCTCCTAAAATATGTGCCAAACCATTTGCTAGAAAGCAAGCTGTAGTTCAATGAAAGTTCACATATCTATGCTATCAGGAGGGGGCTCCTAAAATATGTGCCAAACCATTTGCTAGAAAGCAAGCTGAAATAAAAGAGCTTGTCATTAACACACATGCCATAAGGGCATCGTCTATTTCTTTTATCTAAGTAAATGCAAGGCTCTCTTGTTTCAAGAAATATAGTCCCTCCATCCTTAAATATATGACGTTTAGGACAAGCAAATTAGTTCAAATGAACTAAATTGTTTGTCCTAAACGTCATATATTTAAGGACGGAGGGAGTATGCCGAAAATAATATCCAAGACTCATGGCTGAATGCAAGTAATTCCAAAGAAAAAAAATCCTTTACCAGATCGAACATCATCTGTAACCTGCCCTTTATTATTCAATTGCCTCATTATCATCAAGCATATGAGTTTCCCCCAGTACACATGGAACACAAGCAATGTGAGAAGCATCGTGTTGAAGATGTAGTAAAGAGCTGTAGGGAATTCATCCATCACCACCAAGAATGTGAAAATATGGTAGCTGGGCATTGCAAGGGCAACAACGGTTAGTCTAAAAACTACAAGGCAACAGAAGCAAAAGGTATCATGAAGATTAGTAGCAGACAAACCTAGAGGCTTTGATTATCCAAAATGGGAAGTAAATCAGACGCAACAGGAGCCAGGAGATAGCAAAGAGACCGAAAAACACGCTAGCGCCCAGCTCTTTTTCTGTGTACTTGCACAATTTGGCAGTCTCGAGAAACACATCACTTGCATCATGCAAAGCAAGAATGATGGTCCCGATCCGGAAAAATCTGCAAGAGACCATAACTAACAGTATTAAAATGGCAATACCATATGTCTAGTGAAATCACAGAGTCAAAAGAAATTGAGGTGGAAGGAAAACTGGTAATACCATGTCCGTAGCAAAGACGTAGATTTTCATAACAATAAATGTACAGTAGCTGACATAATTATGCTTCTAGGAGAGAGGCCAAATTAAGGACCGGAAGTGAAATATCCAGGTCAACAGATGATAGTACCTAAACTTTATATCTCATTTTCATTGAGAGTTTCACTTTATAATATGTATAATTTGATATACAACTTTTTATCAATACATTCCGAGGAACCAGACTACTGCACTTTTATCACTCTATCTAGAAAATATCGATTACTCAAAAGATTTGTACAGGACATTCTCTTATCTAAGCTCATTGTATCCTAGAATTCTTGTGGAAGTGGAAGTTATAGACTAATCAAACACACTGCTGCCAATATAACCAATTAAACCCCAAATAAATATTACACTATAATATATGAGAATGAAGTTGTTGTGAAGTGCAAATACATCATTAAGTGATAAAAAAGATTTACCCGGTCAGGAATGAAACTCCAATTAGAGTAGATGTTATTACATGATGAGACATCATTACAGAAAAATCTTTTCTGCGGGTTTCCCAAGCAACAAGAGCACCAATGCTGTAGATATAAAATCCACACTCGCACATGTAGAAAAGCATCAAGGTTCTCCTGAGAGAAAGCAGATATACATTAGAGGAAGCAATACCTAACACTTCACTCCAGAGAACTTGTTAAATTGTCACAAAATAATATGATTGGGTATTTGGGTGTGTTTCACTTGTGGAAGTTAGAAGTACGGTAACTCTCAATTTGATCCACTCAATCAGCAGGGGAACAAATGCAGGGAGTTTTTGCTTCTTGCCGTTGAATGGCGCAGATTAAAGTTTGTATAACCCATTTTTAGCAAAAGCCCCTTCCATTTGTAGACAGATATAGACAAACAGAGGTGAACTTGATGAGAGTATATTTATTATGATTTATAGTTACAGTTGGTAGCAGTTAATTAACCAGGCAGGATTCAGCCATCAAGATGTGAAAGCTGTAAAAACAACCACTGTGAAGAAAAGGGCAGTAGTGGCACGTTTACATGGTTGTTAGACGACAGATTTTGTTTGTATTGTATGCATGTGCCGATGTTACCTTTGGCTAAATCAAAACAAAGTGCAGGGTGCAAATCCTAAATAACATGGTTGCATGAGAATGATGGTTTCTAATCGGTACATTTAACTTTATCATGTTACCTCAATAAATGACCAGAACAAAAATATGATTTCCACATGTACTGATTTAGATATAAACTATTATTCACTCTGCAGAACAGTTGGAGAATAATTTATCCTAATGATAGTCAAGTGTCGTCTGTTCAACTTGAAATAGAGTACGTATGTACTGCAAATAACTCTACAAAGAAACCAAGATACCAAAAATATAGGAAAATACTCTAGCAAAACAGTAGATTTTTGTAATATATGAGGAAGAGTATACACTCACGGAATGTGTTGATTTGGCCAGCCATCGAAGTATTGCATCGTATCCAAGGACCATGGTTCCTGCTTTATTATCATGAGGACCCATGCTTGAACAGAAGCATAGTATGTAAGTTTCCAAATGGACTCTGAGAACTTGACAATCTTTGCTTGCCTGGCCTCATCATTCATCAACTTAGAAGCTTTGGTGTTGAAAAGGTAAACTGCCAATGGCTGAAAACAAATATTCACAATGCAAGATGGATAAGTTAAATTGTCAACCATCTGGCATGTCGAAAAGTAATGTTCAAACTAAATTTTGGAATATTTTTGAAGCGAGCCAAGATAATTAAGAGGTACCTAGAAGCCCAATTACATAACTATCAGTTTCCTTATAGGAAAATAAAACTTATTGGCATCATCTCTATTTGGCTCAAACCTTCTGGACAAAAGTGGCAATGAAAGTACGGCAGACTTGCAGCAGTTCAGGAAAAGATAAAGCAACTGGCAAGCCAAACTAGATGTAGATTTGTTAAGGGCAAGGGTTTATTGCAAACAAGCCTTGCATAAGCGCAAAATAATTGATCCACTGCTCAAACCACACCCAGGGCGTGAGAAACAAAAGCGCAAGCTCGTGTGAGCCAGCACCGTTGATCCATAGTAGAGTACAGTCACCAGTAACGCAATTACGACCGGTTTTCAGTTTGGAAGCAGGCGGGAGCATCACGTCACGCACGCGTGGATGATCCCCCGTCGGATCAAGTGATCGGTTACGAGGACGTGACGAGCAGCGGCGTGTACACCACGCCCCGAGCCAGCGTCGCGACTGGCGACGGGGAGCACTGGGGGCAACCGGGTATGCGAGAGATCTCGCGGAACCCGGCGCGAATCTGGCGGTGGCGGGACGGTGGGAGAGGATTGCCACTGTACCTTGTAGACGAGGCGGTCGAGCAGGAAGCGGGCGCAGACGAAGGCGAAGGAGAAGAGGAGCGCGACGGAAACCGCCTCCGTGCCGCGGACAGCCACCATCGCCGCCGCCTGCCGGGACGGCCTGCGCGGGCCGCGGGCACACACCTCCCCCGTCACGCGCCTCGCACCGCCGAGACCTGCACCACCGCACGGCAACGGGGCTGCCCGAGACGCCCGCCCGCGCGCGCGCGGATAATGTGAAGGACCGGGTGGAATTAACAGGAGGAGCGGGAGGCCGTGGCGGCACGCGCGCCTATAATTCCACTAGCCACGCAGCGCAGGCAGGAGGAGAGAAGAGGAGACGCACGCACGCATGCGCGAGGCGAGGTGGTGGGAGGGGATCGGGGGGAGGGAGGAGGACGATGCTGCGGGGTGGAGATTTGGATCTCCCTCCTCTCTTGTCGTCTCTCCTGCGGCTTCCGTTGCGCTTCCTGGTTTCGGATCGGCTTGGACAGATTCGATTCTGGATTCTGGAGCCGATTAGTTTCAAACCGGGCGCCTTCAGACTCTGATCTTGGGAGTACGGGGCTCTTGGTTCGATTTTAATGGCAGGTCTCCACCACCCACGGCCGAAGAATGTTGGCTTTTCTTTCAAGGAAACAAGTATAGATAATGTTGTCTTAAAAAAACAAAGCATGTAATAATAATAATGAAGCATCAAATAGTAAATCGTTCTAAGTATTTTGCGAAATCAAAACATCTCAAATTTGACCAAATTTATAAGATAAAGTACTAACAAATCATGATATCAAATAAGTGATTTTAGTTTCATCATTATAAACGCCAAAAAAAAATGTTGGTTGGACAGGTACCGTATGGCTTAAGGACACTTTGTCATTCCTCTCTGGTCATTTTCTCGTAACACTGGACCCGCATCAAAATGATAATGTGCATGCGTTGTAAACATCTAGAGCAAAGAGATTTGATTTGTCTCTATTTGACTTCTTTTTTCGACTTCTTGTACAATATTTTTCTCTCAGGACAAATTATTCGTAGGAACTATCGTATAATATTTTCTCTCGAAACAAATAAATAGACGTGACGTGGGAACATAGTGGCAGCTACACTCATGGAGTCACGGTGGATGGGTCCCACGTCCACCAAGGGCTACCATGTCCACCAAGCGAGTATATAGCACACTAGCAAGATTGGTGGCATAGTCTCACCAAGGGCTACCACGTGCTTTGGTCACTGAGCGCATCTAGTATGCTAATAATGTCTCTTATAGTGTGCTTGTACTTATATTTCTAGAATAAATTGCACTGATACAAGCACAAAAACTTTATCGGTCCCAAGAAGTACACATGTTGAATCTAAGAGCAGCCACTATAAGAATCATAACCATATATATGAGATTCTGAGCTATCCTTAACTAGTTCCAAGAAAGTTTTCCACATGCTACTTATCTTTACCATAAAAAACTAACACGTGGTATCTTATCTTTTCGCGATATTGCTTATCACCAATAGAGACTTGAAGCATTTTTAGACATTTCTTCTGCTTTTGGTCTTCTCCATTTCCAGCGAAATGCAGACTTAGAATGACACAAGTAACTGCTTAGAGCATGAAAGTTCATCTCTCCTTCAGGCAGCTTTTTTTAAAAAAAAATAAATAAAAATTTGTAGTCAAGAAAACATCTCCTAAATTTCTTTGCTGTTTCTATCTGGAGAGGACAGCAACAAAAATCAAACAGACAATTCAAGCTATATGGAGCTGTTTAGGCAATATGGTGATTGGAACAGAGAAAATGCGAAACTTAACACACAACACACTGGCCCACTTCAAAATTTAAAATTATAGTTAGAATTTTGTACCAATTCAAAATTAAAAATTATACTTAGAATTTTGTACCTCGCTATCATAGTTTTTTAACAACTAATGGACTCTTGGACCTATATATAGTGTGGATAAAATGAAACATCATCAACCTGCATAATGGAAAATAGAATTAGCGGTGCTAAATACATTTAGGGGCTAGGGCAACTAACAGTATTTAGTGGAGCTCAAATATTCTTAGAATTTATAGCGAAACAATTGGCAATAGCATATTGCCAATTCTCTAATAAAGCTATAATTTCGCTCTATGGGACTATTTAGAACTATGCTGTGCAGACTCAAAAATAGTGGATTAAGTGACCCTGGTAGAGGAAAGGCAAAGTTGAAAATCCCTCCGGACAACTGCTATGCTTCAGATGCCTCCTATTTTTCTCGTGCCAGGGCCAACAGACCAACACTTCCCCAAACGCCTCTTATAGATCCCTTTCAGGATCATACGTTCTGTGTGAGAACTGAGAAGTATCATCCTAGGATTAATTTCAAGCGCGCTTGTTGTCAAAAAAAAAAAAAATTCAAGCGCGCTGACTGTTGAACATGACTGTATCATGCTGTATTTTGTTACTGCATACAGTACTCGTTTGTCACCGTCATGTCATCATCAAACTAGTCAGTCCGCCAGGCGCCAGCCGCGCCCTGCCTGCTCATTCAACTATACTACGGGGCTCAAAGATACTAGTATAATCGTTTGTCCATCTCGCTTTTAATTTAACATGATCGCGATCTGACCATGTGTAGGTACATCTCTTCGTATTTCCTTTCAGTAATCAAAAGAAAACCATCATCACAAAGAAGCGGGATGCTGCAGATCGACTGCCAAGTAGACAAAAAGTAAGGCGAAGGGAGAAAAGCCCAGACAAGAAACGATCCCAAACCTTGTGCGAAGCAACAATTATGTACTAGCTGTTGCGCGAAACAAACGCGTAATAAGCATGTTCGGCGCAGCTGCATGCAGCTCAGATCATACAAGTCAGCTCGATCACACAAGTCTCGAGCATGCGTGAACAAGAACAGCAGACGTGACGTGAGGACCAATGGCACACCACCACGCGTTTAGCGTTTCAGGCAGCACGCGAGTGGAAGCAACGAAGCATATTGCTCATTACTTCAAAAAAAAAAGATCAGCTGTTCACGTCGCTCTGTTTACTGACAACGAGCGCCGCCGATCAGCACCTCAGCAGTGCAATCAGCTGACAGTTAGCCACTCGTGGACTTCACGCAATGGTGATCTGAATGGACCCGGCCTGAAGTTGGCATCGCCTGCCTACTGGCTTCTAGAGATTCAATTTGTCTCAAAAACCGTTAGTTAGTTCCCAGTCAGTGCTCAAGAGAGGTTTTGACTAAAGAGTTGGAAGATGAATATACCACCCTCTTTGGTTGTGATGTTGGAGAATACCCATTCAGGTATTTGGGTATACCTATGCACCATAGACAGTTACTCAATTCTGAGTGGCATAAAGTAGAAGAAAGATTTGAGAAAAAACTCTCTTGTTGGAAAGCTAAGTACCTGTCTTATGGAGGAAGATTAGTTCTCCTAAATTCTGTGCTTAGCAGTCTTCTCATGTTCATGATGTCCTTTTTTGAAATTCCGAAAGGAGTTTTAAAAAATCTTGACCATTTCAGATCAAGATTCTTTTGGCAAGGATCTGCCGAAAAACATAAATATCGGCTCTCTAAATGGGACATCATTTGCCGCCCTAAAGATCAGGGAGGCTTAGGCATTTTGGACCTCCAAATACAAAATAAATGTCTTCTAGCAAAATGGATTGTCAACTTGCTTAATACCGATGGTATGTGGCAAGATTTGTTGAAGAACAAATATTTGCGGTCTAAATCTTTAACGCAGGTTAAGGCTAAACCATATGATTCCCACTTTTGGAGGGGACTTATGAAAATAAAAGATGAGGTCTTAACTAATGGCACCTTTTTGATTAAGGATGGACGTGCCACGCGTTTTTGGGAAGACACCTGGGTAGGCAATATGTCTTTCAGAGATAGGTATCCATCTCTCTATAATATTGTGAGAGATCCTCATGCAACGGTAGCAAAAATTATATCTACTCAACCTCTTAATATTTCTTTTAGGAGAACGTTGCTGGGACCTAAACTGAGAGACTGGTCTAATCTCGTAGTACAGATTGCACCTTTTAATCTAGCAGATGGGTCGGATTCATTTCGGTGGAACTTAACCAAATCTGGGTTATATTCGGTCCGCTCTTTGTATCTGCATTTAATAAATACTCATCACCCCTTCAAACATAAGAAAATCTGGAAGATTAAGGTTCCTCTAAAGATTAAGATATTCTTCTGGTTTTTACAAAAAGGGTAGTCTTGACTAAAGACAATCTTACTAGGAAAAATTGGAAAGGCAGCCAGAAATGTGTTGGTTGTAATTTGGACGAATCGATCCAACACTTGTTCCTAGATTGCCACCATGCTAGAATGGTTTGGAGGATTGTGTATCTGGCTACAGGTCTAACTCAACCCAAATCCATTAGACATTTGTTTGGCTCTTGGCTCTCTAATCAAAATACTAAGATTAGAGATTTGATTTGGGTTGGGATCGCTGCTCTTTGTTGGGCCATTTGGAGAACCCGCAATGATATTATTTTTAATAGAATTAAATATAACTCTATTCTGCAGGTTATTTTCAGGGAACGTACTGGCTACGTTACTGGGCGCAGCTGCAGCGTGATGAGCACAACAAGAACTTACTATCATCGTTGAGCACTAGAATTGAGATGGTCTCATTGGAGCAGGCCAACGGTGGTTAGAAACACCTTTATAGACTGTGCTAGTTCGTTGTTCTATTTTGTGAACTGTGTTGCTCATTTTCTTAAAAACTTTGTAATAATTGCGCTGTGTACGTCTCTTGACGTAGAGACCGGATATTATATCCTTTATCTAAAAAAAAAGAGAGGTTTTGACTGAACCTAAATTGCTGCCAACAACAAATCTTTTGACAACGTTGAATTGAAAAAAAAAGATCCTCGCGAGAATTTTTTCCGTTGACCAAACCGCGGGACTGTACGGTGGGCGTGGACCTGAAGACGGCCACTGGACTCGCAGGCTACCACGCGTGCAGACGAGGCCAGCACGGATCGCAGGGCACACGAGCAGCTCATCCGAGCCGTCCGTCCCGGCACGCGGAACCGCGGCTCGCTCCGGTCAGCGGCGCGCGCTGCCCACTTCACACTGTTGCCGGGGCGCGGACGCAACCGCCCCGAGGGGGATTCAATTTCCGGGCCATGCCACTGGCCGATGGACCTGGCTGGTGTGGCTGGGGTTGGGGCTCGCGCTGGTCCTCGCCTTCGGCGGTAGAAAACGTGGACTTTCTTCCTCGCTGGGGGGATGGTGGGTGCGGGCCGCCTGGCGATCTGACCGCGCGCGTCGCCACAGAAGCGAGGAGGGAGAGGGAGGAACAGCGACAGCGGAGCCAGCGAGGCGGGGCACGGCGGACCGGGTAAAAACGCCGGGCCTCGGCCGCCTACTCCGCCTTCCCTTCCTCCCTCTGCACCCAGTCGGGCGGTCCTCGGCCAGGCGGCGTCGGTGCGGTGCGCCGACCGTGCCAGCGCGGAGCGGGGGAGCGAGTCACCGTGGGGAAGGAAGGAAGGAAGGAGAGAGGGGAAGAGGCAAAGAGCTCAGAGCTTCGGCTGCCCGCGGGAGCGATCCCCGCCTTCCGTCGGCCAGGTTCCTATCCAATCTTTACCTGCTTTGGAGGCAGTATGGGGTATCGAATCCAGCTATTTCCATGCGTTTCTCAAGATTCTTGCTGAACTTATTCGAGTAGTGTGAGTTTGTCTTCGGTCAATCATGAAACGACCAGCTTGAGACGGTAGGTGGACTGATTTCGTCCTCTCCACGCAGAGAGGAGCACGGATTGGAACTGGTTTGGAGGGGGCACGGAATTTTGGGCATGGGAGGTTCAGTCAGCTGCTTCGGAGGCGGCTCCAAGTCGGGGCAAGATCAGAATGGTCAGGCTGTCGCGGCCTCGTCTCCTCGTTCAGGTACATTTCAAGTTCCATAATGCTTATGTTGCCTCACATCAAAAGTGTGGTCAAAATTGCCAAAAATTCTGGCCGCATGTTGGTGCAGGGAATGGTAGCACAAAATCTTATCCCCATCACACCACAATAGTGCACAATATATGCTTAAGATAAAACTAGCCCTCGATGTTCTTATGTATTCTTTCTTGTAAAATGTGCATAGCTGCCCGCAGGTGAGGTGTCATCATTTCAGTGAGCTCCTGACAAGTGGCAGCATCCTCATACTGAGTGTAAACTTTATTTTGTTTTCCTGAACTAGAGATTCTATCCTCCTGACTGGAACTACGCCGTGACTTGAGGCATTAACAAAGATCAACTTTTCTATACCTCATGCACAAAGATAACTTTTTTATTTCTTTGGTCAAACTAGCATATAAAGATGTTTGCTGACATTTCTGTGTTGTCTGTGTTCTTTTGCTTAATATCATTTGATGATGCAACTCTGATAAAAGTGCAGGTCGTGTATTATCAGGAGCTGGAAATAATGTCAGAGTCTTCTCTCTAAATGAGTTGAAGACTGCCACACGAAATTTTAACATGATGAATTGCGTTGGCCGTGGAGGTTTCGGAGCAGTGTATAAGGTGAGAACCAGGACTTGTTTATGTTTTTTTTTTCAAATTCTTGCTGTAACTGTTGCTTCTATTCTAAAAGACCTGTTTCAAAGATCTCTGCAAATATCATAGCCAATCAACCTGCAAATATGGAACGACTAACAGAGGTTGTACCTCATTTAGGGGAACCTGAAAGATGGCACTCAAATTGCAATAAAGAAGCTTGCAGCTGAGTCAAAACAAGGAATTAGCGAATTCTTGACAGAGATTAATGTCATATCAAATGTCAAGCACCCAAACCTTGTCAAGCTACTTGGTTGCTGTGTTGAAGGGAATAACAGACTATTGGTGTATGAGTATGCGGAGAATAACAGTTTGGCAAATGCTTTGCTTGGTAAGTTCAATATTGAAACTTTACTATATACATCCGCCCATCTAAATGTATTAAGTTTACTTTTTTTGTAATATGACCAGGACCAAAGAGTAGATGTATTCCATTGGACTGGCAGAAAAGAGCTGCTATCTGTATTGGTACTGCTTCTGGCCTTGCGTTTCTTCATGAGGAAGCACAACCACGCATTGTCCACCGTGATATCAAGGCTAGCAACATTTTACTTGATAAAAAACTGCTCCCTAAAATCGGAGATTTTGGGCTGGCCAAGCTTTTTCCTGATGCTATTACTCACATTAGCACGCGTGTCGCAGGAACAATGTTAGTGTCCCTCTTGATTTATTCCTGTACCTTCCTCACAAAAATAATTTTTTATGTATTTAGTTGTATCTACAATGTAGTTGTGTATTTTAAGTCAATTTCCATTACTGTGCTAATGCTTATTTTAACTAAGTATTTAGTGTTGAAAGGAAAGACATGTTAGTCAGCTGCTTTTAGTTATTTTTGTAGCCAGTTTACTAATGTGCTGATCAGCCAATTGCACCTAGTCTGTTATAAGTTATAACACACTTGTATCGAACTCTCAATATATAATTTTTATGTAGGGGATATTTAGCACCAGAGTATGCCTTATTGGGGCAATTAACCAAGAAAGCGGACATATATAGTTTTGGTGTGCTCCTTCTTGAAGTGATAAGCGGTGAAAGCAGCAGCAAGTCGACTTGGGGGCCTGATATGCATGTCCTTGTGGAATGGGTAACTCATTTTTTCCCGCTTGTGTCCCATGAAGTGTGGAACTGCAAATCTTGTAGCATTTGCCATGCTCACATCATTTTTTTTACGGAGAAGTATCACACATGCACCTGATAAGTACTAACTTTTCCCGACACAGACTCACAGTACATGTTGATGACAGTGTTCGCAATTTACATATTACCTTCAATATATATGAGTTGCTATTCTTCTAAAATGATTGAATTTATTATGTGGGCTAAACTGCAGACATGGAAGCTGCGGGAAGAAGGAAGACTCTTGGAAATTGTTGATCCAGATCTGGAAAAGTACCCAGAGGAGGAAATGCTTCGTTTCATCAAGGTAGCACTGCTGTGTACACAAGCCACGTCCCAGCAGCGGCCATCCATGAAGCAGGTTGTCAATATGCTATCTAATCAAACAGAGATCGATCTGCAAAATGTTGTTCCACCAGGTGTGCTGAAAGAACCTCGCCAGCGTACTGGTGGCTTTGGGGGTTTGACACTAGACACATCCTCAAGCCAAAGCACCAAATGCAATCCAGCTGAATCTTACAGTACACAGACCAACATGAATAGCGGTCAATTCAGTACAACTGAAGTATCCCCAAGGTGATGCGATGGACCAGCTTGCAAGCTTGTTTGCCATCTTCAGAGATTTCTCAGACCATCTATGAGGTTTTATTATGCTTGGTGCTGACAAATTCTCTTGATATGAAAGGCCTGATACACTTTCATCCTGATTTAGATCAACATAGGATGTGAGGGCCGTTGTGAATTGCTGATGTACAGGACCTGCAATTCACCTTTTTCTTTTGAGGAACTGTAGTTCAATTTGAGAATTACATTGTGTTCTTTAAAGCCTGTAGGGATACATTGTAGGAATACAAGAGTGCATTGGAGACTGCAAAATTTGTGTTCGGAATATGAGCATGAAAGTTGTGAAGCACAGCTACCATGCGTAACATATTAATGTTCCCTATATTGACAATCACAGCTTAAAGTATGATCTTAATTTATAGTTTTCGTCTTGCTGAACATAATTGCTTTCTGAAAAATGTTTGTAACAGTGTTAATGTTCCCTTCATGCTATAAAATGTGTGTTAAACAACCACACAAAGTACCTCACTTGTTAGAATATATTTCGATGGGCAACAAGTGCTTCTTCGTAAGCTATGATATATAATCTGTGCAATACTCTGTTTCACAAAAAAAAGGTGAATGTGGTGATCAACTGATCATCAATGTTTATGGAAAGAAAGGAAACGAAGAACTTTTCAAAACTTCTGTTTACAGCAGTATGAAGTTGTTTGTTCAGTACTTCATCCATCTCAAATTGCAAGTCATTTTGGATTTTTTTAGATACTTAGTAGTGTTTACAAATGTGAGGCAAGAATAATCCAATATTTTAAAAAAATGTGTCTCTAAATTGGTGCTGAAATATTTACGAGTATACTTTGATGTTACATAAACTCTAAATGAAATATTAATAGAGTAATTTGAACTAAAATCTTGTCCTAACTAAACGAAACATGCCTTGCAAGGAAAAACAGGGAGAAACCAAGCAATATGCAACAAACTGAGTAAACAACAAGAATTAAAGAGTCTATAGACATCCAATCAGAAAGATGACAATCTAACAATACATTTACATACTTCTAGGATACCAAAAAAAAGGGGAACATCCACAGTTCCCAGATTTATTGAACATAATAAGCTTATTGCTTTTCTCCACCCACTAATGACACCTTTCTTAACATGAAGTGGGTAAAGAAACATTTACTAGAACTAACAAATAATTCTCTTGGCACACTATTCCTTGTCTACAAAAGCTGACTCCGCAAGATCGATAGCCCGAGCTAATGCTGCAGCCTTATTCTCACATTCGCGCTGTTCATCATCTGGGCTACTGTCAGCAACAATGCCTGCTCCAGCCTGAAGATGAGCAACCCACTCCCGACGCCTATCAGCAGCTTTGTAGGAGTACATCGTGTTGTGGCTTGGTGCCGTTGAGAATACAATGGTTCGGAGAGCAAGTGCGATTTGCATGTCACCATCAAATGATATCCCTCCTAAACCACCACTATATGGTCCTCGCCTTGTGACTTCCAACTCATCTATCAACTCCATGGCTTTCACCTGATTACATAAACAAATTTTCATTGATCAACATTTGTTCAGAAGAGGGAAATAACATTTTTAAAATCAGCAATACAGTGAAAGTGAGATGATAAGTAGAGCTGAGAGCCAACATGGTCAATGTGAAGCACACATCAATTGACCATGTTGAGATATCCGCAAAATTGCGGATGATAAGTAGAGCTGAGAGCCAACATATCCGCAAAATGCCTAATTGTACTAACTGAAATGCTAAAAAGAAGCTGATGATAAGTAGATCCAACATGGTCTATGTGAAATACAAAAAAGTCTACGGAGGTGGGTGTACTAAATTTGGGGAAAATGTACACTAAAATATCAAGGTGTAAGGGTTGGATGGTCAAAATAAAAATATCGGAAGGGACATTTTACCTTTGGTGCACCACTGACTGTTCCCACAGGCAATGCAGCTCTCAGGGCATCCCAACTCTGGAGACGATCATCCAACTGTCCACTAACCTGCAAAGCATTCGACCAGAAGTCAACATTTTGGGGAAGATATATTACAACAAATCAAAAGCTGTTCTGTAGCAACAAATGTTTGCTGAATAAGATTGAAAACAAACAAAAAGGTGGCAGAAGTGCACAATTAACAGGTGCTCATATGATAGATAAGATAATAGGAAACAACACTGCAGGTAGTTTGGTGCGTTGTTTAACAAATTGTTTTTGTATTTTTAGCTGAACACTATTCTAAGTTCTAACCTATCCCTGGATGTCAAATAAAAAGTACTGACACAAGAAACATGCTATCTGTTCGGTTGTTTGTTTGTCTTGCATATTTGAGCTAAACCTTCATTGTTAACACTGAATGCTAACTTGCTAAGTAAATAACAGTGACTCAAGTGCTAAATTAAGTTCACAGAATGTGATCTAGAATTATAAAACAATTATCTATAAATTGCCAAAGTATAAAAGAGAAGCATTGTTATACAAAAAGGAGTCTAACCGTGGAGCTGATGTGCATAACATGGGAGTATCGCTCAATGTTCATTAACTTTTCCACCTTTACTGATCCAGGTTTGGAGACCTGACAAGTAGTAGTAATAGTCATCAGAAAACATCCGATACTGCTGCAGCAGAAGAGTGACAAAAACATTTGATTTCACTGATTAATTAGACTGTATACAGGGATGTTAGGGCTGCACCATGGCAACTCATCAAAAGAAAAGGTGCATCAAAAGAAACAAAAATTAAAATGGCATGCATTGTCAGAATGCAATGCAGTAGATCTTAGGGGTAATAAGACAAAAGGAATGCAGACCTTGCCAACATCATTCCTTCCCAAGTCTACAAGCATAATGTGCTCAGCACATTGTTTTTCATCACTTAATAGTTGTTGCTCTTGCATTTGATCTTCCTTCTCTGTCTTGCCCCTTCTAACAGTTCCAGCTAGTGGCCGATTAATAATCTTCCCCTGAAAAATATTTTTCAAATGTGCAGATTAGTGAAGGACAATTTGAAGTCTGAAGAATCACAGTAAAGGGATTCATAGTTCACATACCTTACTGACTCTTGTAAGAATTTCAGGGCTAGATGCAACCAGGACACAGCCTCTTGCCTAAATAAACAATTAAAGGGTTTGATTAGAATCTCAAAAAAAAAAAGCACAGAATGGTGTTCAAATAGTGTGTGCTTCATGCTTCTATTTCTACCTGTACATACGCCATGTATGGGCTAGGGTTCACAATTCTTAAAGCTCGATAAACCTCAAATGGATTGGCATACGTTCTCCTCTCGAACCTCTGACTCAAAACAATCTGGAAGATGTCCCCAGCCTTAATATGCTCTTTTGCCTGTATAACAGCATTCTTGTACTCATCACTTGTCATGGTTGACTTGGTCAACGGTGTACCAAACTGGCGGGTGTGCAGCTTCACAAATCCTGGAGAGAGTGTGGGGCTGAAGTCCAAAGCAGATAGATCTATGAGCATCAAACAAAATATGCAGCAGGACTTAATGAATAGGTGCCACATAACTTACACGTTAGAATTGTGCACTTTGGACAGCAACAGATCCAGCCGGGATCTGCCATCTTGGTATGCTGCCTCAACTGATGCGTGCCGGTCCACATTTACCCAATGGATGACATACACTTTCTGGAACAAGAAAAGAACCATATTAATTTGAAATGAACACAATTAAAAGAAATGTCTTGAAGGGATGAATATCATGAGTGAAGCACAACTATAGCAACTAAAAAAATGTCATGTGGTGTAGTGTCAGTCTGTTATCAATGCGAACTAAATATAAGATGCAGCAATGACAAATTGCATGTATATCAGTATAGTTAACTTAAACTACTAGCCATCTTATTCCACCTTTAGAAACATGTGTTTCGCTGGGAGGTAATTAAGTATTTAACTAAATTGCAACTAATACCAAAGCATAACTGCCATTGCAGGAAAAATACCCTCCCTAAGTGACTCGGAAAATCAGAATTTAGTTAAGAAATGAGACGAGAAAAACAGGATTTCAGGAATAAACACCTTCTCAACATTGTCGAAGACAAGAACATCATCATAGAGCCCCAAATGCACATCAGGAAGGTTCCTGTCGTCCTGGGGAGCACCAGAGAACGGTAGCTTCTTCTTCTCAACATACCTAACCGTATCATAGGAAAAGAACCCAACCCATCCACCTATCAAAAACAAGAAACCAGATGCGATTGGTCACATAACATCATTTTCAACATTAAATCTTCTCTACTCAACAACCGATGTTTGCTGCTCACCTGAGAAGGATTCAGGGAGCTCGTCGATCTGCTGTGGGTGCCATCCCTCCATCATGTTCCTGGGCACCTGCATAGGATCGTCCACGACCTGCTCCGTCACCAGGCCCTTCTCGTGGTCCATGATCGTGACCTTGTGCTCCTTGGCCACTATCTCCATCACCGGGTGAGCTCCCACCATGCTGTAGCGGCCCTGCGACACAATCCAATCAGTTTCGCTGAGTTACTTACGAGGATAACAACTAAGAATCGATAAGGAAGCAGCAGATTTGAGATGGGAGACGTACGACGTTGGTGGTGCCCTGCGGCCCCTGCTCGACGGACTCGAAGAGGAAGCTGGGGGCGTCGACGTTGTCCTCGGGGACGAGGCAGCGGTAGGCGAGCACGGGGGTGAGGTGGTCGGACACGATGCACTCCCACATGGGCACCAGGGTGCTCTTCCCGCTCCCCCGCGCCGCCGCCTCGAAGAACCGCCTCTTGTCCTCCTCCGCCGCCGCCTTGGCGGCCAGGGCGCCCCTGCTCATCGCCGAGCTCGCCAGCGGCGTCACGGCGCGGCACCTCATGCCGCCGCTCCTCCTCTTCATCCCGGCCGACACCACCGCCCCCGCCCGAACCAGGGCCCCCGCCGCCGGGGCGGCGACGCGGGTGGGGGAGAACACGGATGCGGCGGCTAGGGATTCCATTTTTTGCGCTGGCGCTGGCTGCTGGCTTCCGCACCCCGCGGCGCAGTGTTTCCCTATTCCAATAATCGATTTCGCGCTCGGCGGGGTCGTGTCGGAGTCTCGGAGCAAGCGAGCGGGGGAGTGCGGGTTATATAAAGAAGTTGCAAGCCGATTCGAAATTTTCAAAAGAAAATACTAGAAACGAGCAGCCAGCGGGAGTGGGGGCGTGGGGCACACGGATCTCGGATTTGCCTGCAGATTTCCAAGGGGGAAAGGCAATTCCAATGGTGACGGGGCGGCTGGCGTGGATGGGGTTTTGCGGTTGACTGTTTCGCCGGATGGGAACTTTGGGGGAAGGGAGAGGGAAAGGGGATCACACCATGCGCACCGGCGCGTTGATAAAGTTTTTGCCGCCGCAGCGATCTCCTCCAGGGAGACGTCAAAATCCCGTCGCCCCCCAATCTCCTTTAGATCCAGGGGAGGCAGCGACTCACGGGAAAGTACAAGTCGCGGGACCCATGGGAGGCTGTTGGCGTTCCGCGCCGGCAGCAGGAAGGGGGAGGGAGATGTGAGCGGCCAGGCGAGCCGCGGCGGAGGAAGAGGTGGGGCGCGCGTCGCCGGCCGGCTCGCGGGGAGAAGCACCGCCGGCGAGCGAGGAGCTGGGGAGGGAGTGGTGGCCGACGCAGGTGAGGGCGGAGCGACCGAGGTGGGCGGAGCGGTAGAGGCGTGGCCGGCCGCGGGGAGGAGGGGGACGAGCTCGGCGTGGCTGCTCGAGCTGCTACGCCGCTGGAGCTCCGCCGCAAAACGCCGCCCTCCTCCTCTTCCACCTCCGGTGCAGGCGGACGGCGGACCCCGGCGAAGGAGGAGCTCCGCCGCCCGCCGCGGCAGGGCAGGAGAGCAGGGGCGAGGGCGCATCCTCATGCCGGCCTGCTCCTGCCCCTCCACGCCGCCCCACGCCCCGGCCGCTGAAGCTCCGCCCGACCCCAGCTCGAGAGCCCGCCATGGCCGCGCGGAGGAAGACCCCAGCTCGTCGGCCTCCTAAGATCCCGCCAAGACCTCAGCTCGAGCCCCCGCCGCCGTCACCGGCCTTTGCTTCTCCGGAGGTCGCCGCCTTGCTCCGCGCCGGATGAAGCCGCGCCCGCATCGCCTCCGCCCCACCTCGCTTCCTGGAGCAGAGGAGCTCCCTCCCGGAGCTCGCTCGCCGGATATGGCCGCGGGATCAGCCCGCCACTGCTCCGCGTTGCAGAGAGGAGGCCGGCCGCCGCAGAGCTCGTCCACGAGGAGGCCGCCGTCGCTGCTGCAGCTTGGTGCTACCCCACCGGCGCGCCCGCTCCTTCGCGCCGCCGCCGGGAGCTCGAGCTGCTCCGCCGGCGCAGGGAAGGGGGAGGGAGAGGGAGGGCCGGAGGAGGAGGATGCGGGCGCGCGCCTCCTCGCCGCGGGCCTCGGCTCCTCCGTCGGGACCTCCACGCCCGCGGGAGGCCGGATCCGCCGCGCACCGCCGCCGCCTGCCCTCGCGCCGGCCACGGGTCACTGCTACGCCGCCGGATCGGTGCGCCGGAGGAGAAGAGAGAGGGAGGGGTGCCGGGAGGAAGGAGCAGGGGAGAAGCGGTGGGAGGAGGGAAGGGGGTAGGTGGGGTGATAGAGGGGGTGAAGCTGACGTGTGGACCCCATGAGCGGGTGGTTGGGATAAAGGAGAAATATGAAGGAAGATGAGCGCGGGAAAACTGAGAATAAATGAGAGAAGATTGATGAGGAGGACGGAATATTTCGTTTTGAAGGAGAAGATGAAGGAGAACGAGTGTGTTTGGTCTCAGAAGATGAGAAGAAGTCACTGCCACTCCCGCTTGCCTGGTGGCTGACGGCGGAAGACGACCCGGAGGCCGGAGCTGATTTTATACAGTATGATGCATTGATATTTTTTAGGAAACTGCTTAAAAGATTGGATAACAATTCCATTGATATTTGATAATGGAATCATTTAAACGAGATTTGACAGCTTACTGTTTTAATAATTTTGAACTTTTTCTTGTCAGGTTCAATATCACATTCCTGATTTGTGGATAGGATAAAGGAATTGTGAGTTGTAGACAACGAGAAAATCTCATACTTCTTTTAAAAAAACAAAAATTCTCATACTTCTAGATTTAAGGCCTCCTTTGGAATGGAGGAAAAACATAGGAAAAATATAGGATTCCCATTCCTATGGATTCAGTTACTGTAGCGCCCTTTGGAATGTAGGTATTGGTCACAGGAAAATTGGAGGAAACTTTCCTTTGCATTCGATTCCAGAGGAAATTCACAGGAAAAAAAACATCTGCTCAGACCTTATTGTTTCTTTGACTTGTGCGTAGGATCGAGGCAAATTGCTTGTCAGATCGACATTAGGGCATGTGGAGGCAAGGGAACGGATGAACAGAACACTGGTCACTAGTAAACAGAACACTGTCTCAGGCTTTTCACCTCTCATCAACTTCACACACACTGTGGTTTTCTCCATGTTTCCTATGGTTCATTCAAAGGCTTGTTCTTGTAAAATTCCTATGTTTTACAATCCTTTGTTTTGCATATGCAATCCTATCCTACCCCCATGTTTTTCCTATTCCTATATATTTTCAATCCTGCATTCCAAAGAGGGCCTCAGTTTTTATCCATCTCCGAGAACGCGATTGCAGTCACTCTTGCACAGGAGAGGATAACAGTCGAGATGCACGTGACGCATCTGCCGGAATCTGCTGCCATTTTAATTTAAACCTATCTCGTCAGGGACGGGGACCGGCAGATCAGAGCACTCCATCGTGCAACGAAAACCTCACGAGTCACGTTTTTTTTTTTTTGAGCCCGCAGGGCGTGGTGGTGCTGATGCCGTGCCGGAGCGCGGACTGCGACGGCCACAGTCAGTCAAACGGCGGGGGCGCGAGGCGCGCGGAGCAGCTCATCCGTCGTCACGTACAAGCGCGCATCCGTCGTCCGCGCAAGGAATCCCTCCCCGTGGACTTGGACATGATGACGGGCTTGTCCCGCGGTGGCCGTGGCAGAATGGTAAACGGCAGGGTCTTCCCGGCGCTCACCGCCGGCGCCCCCCCCCCCCCCCCGGGTGCGTGTGCCTTGGGAAGCTGCGCGCGGGAGGCGCCCGCGGCACCACGGCGCGCACGAACGTGGTAGGTAAGGTAGCCGACGATTTTCGCCGGATCGCATCGCCATCGCCCTCCTAAACTCACTCCCTCCGTCCCATAATATAAGGTCTTCAAAGGTTCAAAATTTGTACTAAAATATAAAAATTTGGAAGGTTATGACAAAACTAACTAAATGAGGTTGGTGAGTGGGTGGAGAGTTGGTTGCGTAATGTAAAATGAGAGGTATAAAAATCATTTTTCTTCACTGTTATTTTTGAAATTTGAATACTTCAAGTTCTTATACTGTGGGACAGAGGGAGTAGTACTCCGGAGGAATCCGGAGTCCGGACTCGAGTCCCTCCAGCTGATCTGTGATTTCCCCCACAAGGAAAACGAGATCCCTGAATTAAAAGTTCGGGGCGAGGACAACGAGACAGCGACAAGCTGGGTTGGCAGTCTGCCACTTGCAGGCCGTGGCGCGATCCGCAGCACATGGAGTACGTGCTGCCTCCCCTGTCAATCTCATCATCTGTGCTCCGCATGGTAAAAGGTCGCAGCCAGCCATCGACCTAGACCACGTCGATGGCCGATGGCCACCGGGCATTGGCCAGGGCCGAGGATGGAGCTGCTCGCGCTAGTCCGTCGGCGTGAGCCGGTGACAGCGGTCTGGGGACGGCGTCGAGTTCGTCCGAGCAAAAGCGAGATCTAGCTGAGCTGAGCTGCCGCCCGCACAGGGTTTTGCTGTTTTTATATTAATCGGCGTGACAATTTATTTAACCCGGGAGACGGTGGTGTGGCACGTGGGCTGTTGCTTCGATGCGGTCGAATATTCGAATGCGGTGGTGCGCGGGGTTTGCCATTGCGCAACTTCATTTGGCTGATGGTTGGTGGTTGGCGGTGATTTGTTCTGAGAGAAAAGTATTGTTGATGGTTGTTGTCTTGTGGCTGGTTGTTCTGAGATAATAAATATTACTGTCTGGTGAATGATAAGCTACACAAATAGGGTGTTGACCTGGTGAAGTTTTTTTTACCGTCCGTCACGTGCCGGGGTAGTAGGTTGAGCTTGAACACTCCCCTACAATCCTACTATCCATCAACCACAGTAGGAAATGTCCATATTGATCTTGTTTGGATTGAGGTGTTAAACATTAATTCATGTCTAATGTTTAGCTTTAATGTTCAATTCACCTTATTGTTGATGCTAAACGTTAACCTCTTCAAATTTAATCCTCTCTTCACAAGCTACTACTGATGTTTAGCTCCTTGATCGAAACAGGACCTGGGGGTACATAAGAGACGACCTCGAGATCAGCATCTCAGCGACGTAACACATTGTTCTACCCTTCTAGGTGCGTGGAAAATTTCAAATTTATTCAGATCCGGACACCACGACCGCGAGGTGTACATGTTGATACCTTACCCTTTGTCATTTCTGTTCTTCGAGACTCTCTTTACTTCGGCGAGTGATTTGCCGAGGAATTTATTTATTTATTTATTAAAAAATATACGTCAAAGGGAAAAAAACTGCAAAACTATACCTATAGCGTCAAATAAAACGGATACAACCTTTTGAAACACGTGGAAAAATTACCGTAATTTCAATCGCCGGTTGGGGCTAGTTAACTTGGTGGTAGCAGGCAGCTAGGCAGCTACCGCCCTATCATCTGGCGGTAGGAGGAAAATATTGAAAGGTCACTCTCCATCTACAGTGCTACTCATTAGATATTAAGTAATTCAAATGTGGCTTTGCACCTCCGTGTTAATCATTAAGTGTGACTGCATATTGATTATTACTTTCTAATGATTTCAGCAACTTTAGTTGTTATGCAAATTAAGCATCTAAGATGATCATGAACGAAGACAAAGAATTGTGTAGATAGGTGGAGGAAACGAACCAACCCAGGACCCCAAACAAACATTGACAAATGCAACAATTAATTAAATGACACTCGATTAACCATGCATGATTAGCAAGACAAGACTCTAAATAAAAGCTAAAGCTAATTAACCTAAGCATGGCTGATGTAGCACCACAATGTCAAGTATTTAGTCGAGTATTATTTAATTAATCGACTCACATGTATAACGAGCGGCAAGAAATAATAATTGATATGCAATCATTACTTAATGATTAAGACGGAGGTGCCAAGCCACATTTGAATTAATCAATATTTAACACTATTGACTGAAAACCACACTTCAATTATCTAGTGGAAGTGACCTTTCAATATTTCTTCCTCCTACCACCACTAGTGAAATTGCACGCGCACGTGATATAAAAAAATTAAATATGTAAAATAAAAAATATTGAAGTAAACCTAAATGTACAAACATTGTTCATGCAGAAACCTATTTGAAATTTTAAAAAGGATGAACTCAAATGTTTAGAACCACATCACCACATTTCAAAAATAAAAACAAAAAGATGACTGTTTGGTATTTACTTGAAATCTATCTAGCCTTTCATCAAAAATTCATATAAAATTAAATATACCTCCAATGGTCCTAAACTTTGGAACACAGCAACATATACCTAAACTAAGCTCACATGCCAAAGTTTAGCTCCAGATTATATATATTTTAATTTATATGAAAAGGACAATTTCAGCCTAGCATAACACAAATAAATCCTACAAAACGATTTATTAATCTTTTGTCTCAACTTTTTACTACAAGACATTTATGTTCATTCTAAGCCTCTGGCCAAAGTACAAGCGTAGATTCAAATTATTTTTCAAGTTTCTAATTTAAACTCCTAAGCAAGATTAAATTCAAATCAAGCATCAAAACACATCCTAAAATCTCATCCACTTTAATAGAGGTAAATATTATCATAACAAAGCCATGGGGTGTATTTGTGCTTAGAGAAAGTTTATTAAAGGGGCTATAAAAAGCATCAAGTTTAATCAAGCATAAAGATTACATAAATCATAACTGAATATCTACTCATCCAAATCACATGAACTTTGGTCACAAATCTAAACATGTCATAAAGAACAACATATCCGAATTTCACTTCCCTATCATGAGTATATTTTAAACTACAACAAAAACACCTCAAACTGAGTTTGAATTTTAATTCAAAAACTACAGACAAACCCCCTATGCAACCTTTCTAGAAAAGGTAGAGTTCTTCACCAGGAACCCAACAAAATTGAATTTGCATTTTTCTGAGTTTTCTACGATTTTTAATGATTTTTTGAAGTTTCAGTGAAAACCTAAGAATCTCTTTTACACCCGGGTCCCTGGAACAAGTTTTCGATATTATGTATATGTCCTCAGTTTACGAAAAACACCCTCTAACAATACAATCCTTGCAATGTGACCCCCGGTGGCCATGGGGACCTCGCCGGCGGCGATGGCCGGCCGGAGTTGGCCGGTTGAGCGGCTAGGGTGGGGATTGGACCTACCCTAGACCGATTCTTGGCGGTTGTTGGGGCAGTGGAGCCCCCGATGATGGCTGGCGGCGGCGAGGTGGTCGAGCAGACCGCCTCGGCTCCAACGCCGGCGAGGCAGCGGCTCTGCGGGGTAAGGCCGGCGCACGGGAGGCTTCCCTGGGTGGGTGAGGAGGCGTGGAAACGGTGGGAGCTCGACGGGAAGATGTGCAAGTGTGAGCTCGGCGGCGGCGCTGTTTTGGCGAGCGGCGGAGCGGATGGGCACTATCGGCTCTGCTCGGCTCGGTTCACGAATGAGAGGAGGGGAGAAAGGAATGTGGTGACCCACTGACCCAGGGGATGTCCAACCGCGCGTGGGACCGGCTGGCACGGAGGTAGGGCGACGCGAGGCGCGGGGCAGGGCGCGTGTCGCCGGTGCGGCGCGGCGCGAGGCGCATGGCGGTCGGTCCGCTTCCCTGGGTGCGGCTCAACGGCCTATGGGCCTTCGGAGCTCCCAACGGCGCGCGTGGTCCACCACGGATAAGCCGAGGCGTCCGTACACCGGAGTGTGGCGTGGGTGACGCGTGGCGCGCGGGACGCGCGCGCGACGCGAGGTGCGGCGGCGCCGGTGCTCGGTGCCTATTTTATTCCGTTTAGCTCTTTTCAAAAATGCGTAACTCCCTTTTCTTGAATAGAACTCGAAAATCTCCAAAAATGAAAGTTGTAAAGTAACTATAGGGCTACAACTTTTACAAAGGATGACCTATGTTTTGGTGATTCGTTTGACTGGAAAAACGTGGCAAAGTTGCAGTTTTTACACAGCTTTGATTACTGTTCATAAGGGCTTCAACCCTATTTTTGGCTAATTTGCACTCAAAATCTGAATGTCCGTCAATTATGAAAGTTGTGTTCCCGGAAACAACGAAGACCTTTTTTATTGGCGTATTTTGAAGTTTTATTATGAAATTTTGAGAACGTGCTAGAAAACCATTTAAAGAGTATAGAGCTCTGAAGGAGTTTGACCAAGAACTAGGGGTTTGACTTTGTCAATGTGTTTCCAATTGTGCTAAACATGATTTGGTGATGCTAACACATGGAATTAGGATCTTTAAACATCAGGGATGTTACACCTCCCTCCCCGCCGACGGTTCTCCATTGCTGGGTGACGGATCTAGGTGTGAAGCACCTGCACCTGGGAGTGGATGGAGATGGGTGCCTGACCAAAATTCTGATTTCATCCCTTCTGCACATCAAAACATGAAATGGAATTGCACTGGTTACAAAGATTCCAGAAGGCAATACACAGTCATCCGAACAACAAAAATTGACTTGTAGTCCAATACAATACCATAACAGATTTGATATTGATACCAATTCAATACCAAGTCCTCCAATATCAACATCCAAACGCAGCCTTAAACTCATTCCACCCAAATCATTTGCAGGGATAGTGACAAGGTCGCCTCTTCCTCCGCCTGTACCCGACGCAGGCGTGTGCTCCCTAGAGATTTCGCGGTCGTCGAGGTAGCCCTAGAGGTGCGCCTCGGCCTTGGCGGCCCTTCGCTACCACGCACAGATCTCGTCCGTGCTATCGCTCCCCCGACAGTTGTAGCCCCCGCCGCCTCCCGTCCTCCCTTCTCGTGCATGCCGCCCTCACGATAATGATGCCTTGCGTCGATAGCCCCTCCCCTCGCTCGAGTGGATCTGGGAAGCGAGAGGATGGGCGGCATCAGGGAGGTGGTGGGCAGGTGGCACAAAGGGTAGGCCGCAACCCCTGTCTTCTAAGCGAGGTGCCGCCTGTGGGCTCGGTGGGGAGAAGTGTGGACGGGGAGGAAGGAAGGGTGGGGCTGACACAAGCATTGCCGTGTCAGGAAATGAGTTGGGTATAGGCGGCGGGTAAACAAACTACCCGGTGAATAAAGAATTAGCTTTTTTGTAGAAATATTCTCTAAATTGAAATTTCTACTCTTAATTACCTAACAGATGGGTTCGTTGTGAGAGGTACGGTGAGCCCGATATGGGTGAAAAATGTTTTCAATTATTTTTTATCTTTATGGTGTATATATAAGAAGATATAGGCGTGTTTGGCAGCACTCTAGCTCTAAGAAATCAACTCTAAGATCTACAAATCAAGGATCTGTAACTGAAGGATCTCGTGGACACGTTTGGCAAAATTGTATATCCAGCTCTAGAAAAGAAAGAGTTGGAGTGACAATTACTTTCTTATCCCCTGGTTTGTTCCGATCGTTTTTTTCCCGTGCGATGATGGACGTGTTTTGGTTGGGCGACATGAAGGGGGATTTGGGACTGCCATGGATGTAGTTTTTGTGAGAGGAGGAGAAAGTTTGAGTCAAGATTCAAGGAAAACACGGCCAAATACCTGTATTAAGGGGGCATCATCTTCATGCGAAAACATTCTGGTGTTTCTGAGGGTCGTCCGACAACGAGAAGCGGCGCTGATAGCGGTGCACAGGGTGGTTGCGCACGTCGCGAGCCGTGCGTGGGTGGGGGGGGAGACAGGAGGACGGAGTGGGTGGCGATCTATTTTCTCGCGAAGGGGTACTTGTGTAACAAGTGGCAGTAGGTAATTTCCTCTCAACTCCATGTTTTATCTTGTAAACAATAAAAGTTGGAGTACCTGGAGCTATAAAAAAAAATCTTACAGTTGGACTTCGGATCCTGGATTTGTTGGGACTTCCAAAACCTGAAGTTGGACGGCAAACCGATATTTGAGTGGAGCTAAAAAAAAGTTAGAGCGAAAACTATGCCAAGCACGGCCATAGATTATACAGTAGATCTATTGGCCCAATAAATAGGGAATAAAAGGGGCCCAAATTTGGATAAATAGTAAATAGTTGATGGATTAGGCCCATGGCCCAGAAACATGCCAGCGTACTAATCTTTTTGGATTTTGCTATGGTTGTGTTTGGTTGGACTAAAAAAAATTTCATGGAAAAGAAATCTTGCATGCATGGAGTACCAAATGAAGTTTATTTGCAAAACCTTTTCACAGATGAGTGCAACTTTGTGCGGCAAATCTAATGGGCATAATTAATTAGTGATTTGCTACAGTAATGCTACAGTAATCATGTTCTAATCATGCGGTCAAAAGCCTCATTAGATTCGTCTCGCAATTTTGTTCGGGGTTGTGAAGGTAGTTTTGAAACTGACTTTATTTAATTCTCTTAATTAATAGTCAAAGTTGCATTTAATAGGGGGTGAAAAAATTTTCACCCCCTACCAAACACGGCGTATGTTTCTCTCACTAGAACAACAACGGATTGTTCTAAAAAAAAACTAGAACAACGGAAGATCTTGCTGCTTGTTCTCTAGGCAGTTTCACACTTTCACTAACAACACGGTGCCTTCGTACTATTGAGTAGTAACAGAGTGGCACAAAAGCAAATCTGATCACATATCAACATCAAGATGAGAAGTCAGGATAATTGAGCAGAGACCATGTAGCAAAACAGTTGACAGGGGACCAAGACCAACAACACGGAAACATGCCAACCAGACTACTACATAACTCGAAAACACTACTATGGTTCAGTGGTTCTGGCGCGTCGCATTCGCGTGGTAGGCTCGATCGGATCATTCACCAAAGCTCGATCGGATCCGGATCCGGCAAATTAGACGACGGCGTCGGCCACCGCTGATTGCACGATCCAACCAGGGATCCAGAGCGCGAGGCGTTCCGCCGTGATAATTGAGCCGAGGCCTCCCCACGAACGCGACCGCGCCACGGCGAGTCACCGGTGACCACAGACCGGTGAACAGTAAAAACTATACACTAGCGCTGCGTGCAGGCTGGCCTCCTCGTGGCCGTCGTGGCTGCTGGCTTAGCTGCTGTAGAGGATGACGAAGCACGGGAGCACAGCTCTGGGGTTGAACACCAGCAGCTCGACGTCGTCGCCGCCGCAGCCGCCACCGCGCACCGGCACCATGGAGTCGTAGGCCACCTTGTCATCGGCGGCGCCGCGGCCGACGCGCCCGGCCACGACGCGGCACACCAGCATGGCGCGGCGCACCTGGAGGAAGGCGAACTCGCGCTCCACGTCGTCGGCGAGGGAGGCGTGCGCGGCCCACGCGGAGGCGTAGGTGGCGATGCCGTCCACGTCGGCCTGCTTCCCCGCGAACCCGTGCCGCAGGGTGCTGCACACGCAGCAGTAGGGGCTCCCGCACGCGCCGCCGCCGCCCAGGGAGCAGAGCATGGTGGAGCAGTGGAACCGCAGGCGCTCGTTCCCGTCCGCGACGCACCGCTCCTCCACGGCGGCGCCGCCCTCGCCGGCGCAGCGCCGGGCGGCGCGCGCGCGGACGAGGTCGCGGTACTCCTCGAAGCGGGCGAGCGCGCGGGGGTTGTGGTGGATCCTGAGGACGCGGCGGACGACGACGGGGGACTCGCCGTCACCGGCGGCGGGCTTCCACCCGGCGAGGAAGATCATGCGGATGATGTTCGTGCTCGAGTCCAGGTCGGTGAGCTCCGACAGCGAGTGCCTCATCGCCTGGTGGAGCTCCAGCAGCTGCGGCCGGGCCAGCACCTCGCCGCACACCTTGCAGGGGAACACGTCGCCGCGGCCGGCGAACGACCGCGACGACTGCCTGCTCGCCTGCAGCAGCCTCTGCGGCGAGGACGGGACGGGGGTGGCGCTGAGAGAGCGCACCGAGAGCGGCGACATGAAAGGCGACGACGTCGCGCACGGCGACGACGGCGTGGACAGGACCACTGACGCCGAGAGCTGAGGCGGCAGGGACCGGGAGAGCGGCGAGGACACGGTGGTGGTCACCGCCTCCTCCTCCTCCTCCCTGCCCAAAACACCGCCGCCGTCCTTGGCCCCGGATGAAGAGAAGATGCGGTGGAGGTAGAACCGGAGGCTTGCGGCGACCGACGAGACGTGCCTGCGTCGGGCTCTGACACTATCGTTGGTAACGGCAGACGACGACGCGGCCGGGGAGAAAATCAGCGGCGATATCTTCCTCCTCTTGTTGCTCCCTCCTCCGGCGCCGCCCACCTTCCCATCGGCGTCTGCTTCCGCGCCTTCGTCCTCCTCCCGCGCCCGCGCGGACGCGCCAGAAGAGAAGCAGCAGCCGGCGTGGCCAATGTGGATGAAGAGGAGGAAGAAGAGCGACAGGAAGCCGCGCACCAGCGAGCTGCCGCTGCCCGCCATCGCCGATCTGGCGATCTTTGACCACCACCAGCAGCGAGCTTGCTCAGTTCTCGCGCACTCGACTCAGATCATGTCGGCGCAAGCGCAATGCAATGCAATGCAATGCAATGCAATGAGAGGTTGAGGACCACAAAGGGAAGGAATACTCTGACAGGTGAGTGGAGGAAGCAAAGCTCAAGCCGGGAAGTGATCGAAGGTGGAAAGGGGAGGGAAAAAGGCCGGGCGCTTAAAGCCGAGAAGGGAACGTGCCGACGTGGTGGGCTGTGTGCTGGTGAAGTACGGAAGCCGAAGGCGAAAGGCGATCCGGCGGCGACAGCAAACACGGTGTGCCGTGTGTATACTTACGCAAGAATGGCAAAGGTTACATGCAGCCACTGACTGCTGCCGGTGTGGTGTTCTAGGCATGGCGATCCAAGCAACATGCACCGTCAGCCCGTCGGTCACACAGAGGAGGCGGCTTGTGCCTGGAGATTTTCACAGGCGGTCGAAGAGAATGATGGATGTGGACAAGCTACCGATCGATCAATGGGGGATACGGAGGTTGATGCCGCGCCTCATCTCGCCGCCGGCCGCGGAGCCTGGATTGGAACGCGCGTGTAAGCTGGGAGGGAGCCATCATCATTGTTGATCCGCCTGACGTGCCCTCCTCTGTCCCCGGCCAGCTTCCACACCGATCTCCATGGCGCATCATGTCATGTGTTCATGTCACCTCCCACCAACTCCATTATTCATCTGGGTTCTGCGGGTGCCGAGATAAAAACGTCCAATTGCTCTGCCCAACCCAACGGCCTCATCTCGATCATCCGCAGGCAGGGGGCACGCATGCGGCCGCTGCCCTGCCGTGCTGTGCCCCTGGCTGGCCGCTAAACCCCAAAGAGATTAGCCGAGGCATGGCAACGCAACGGGCGGGGAGGCGAGACGGAGAGGGAGACAGCGGTCGGGACAAGATGCGACTGTCCCTGCCGCGCTCCCGAACAAGGCAGCGCAGCGCAGAGCAGAGCTTGAGATCCCCTTGGCCCTTGCTAGCTAAACGCCTGGCCCGCGTGCCCCCCTCCATGATGCCAGACACAGCGAAACGAGCTGTATTTTGGCGTAGAATACGATACGTGCGCCTCCTCGACGGTGCTTGCGCTGGCTGCGCCTCCGAGTCCTCGGGTATGATGGCGGGCTGTGCCTTCTCAACTCTCAGCTACAAACGTAATCATCCGCAGCAGCGTACGTTGTACTTGAGTACATGGGATCCGAGACTCGCGAGCTGAACTGTGGAGCACATCTCGAATCTGAGTCGTGCACAAGGAAGGAGTGATATGCTCCGGAAGCAGGGACAGACCGGGAGTGTTCTTGCTTCTTGAGATTCGCTGCTAGTATCACTTTGCCGTGCTGGATTGCGTACAATTTTATCCCTATTTTTTCGTGGATGAGATGTGGTGGTGGTTTTAATAGGTTTTCAGCAATGCTTTGTGGTACGATTAGCCATGTTCTGAACCAAAAGGGAGCATCCAAGCCCATGCACACGACAGTCGACAGTTCCTCCATGAAGACACTAGATAATGTGATTCCCGGACCTCATCATGAAACAACAAAAGTTGCGAGCCAACCAAGAAATTCGTTCAGGATCCGAGCCAGAAAAAAAAACATATTGTTTTTATTCAAAGTTCAGCATCTGAACAACATCACTTTGCCATCCTGGCTTACATACCATTCTCTTTTCTTTCTTCTTCAAACGAGATGTTCCCATGGTTATCATTTATGGTTTTGCTAAAATGCTTATGTTACGGCTTTACCAAGTTCATGTTGTCCATGCACACAGCAAATTCAGACTAGACAATCTGATTCCCAGACCTTCATCATGAAACAACAAAGAAGCTAGCAGACCAAGAAATGGTTACAGCAACTTATTATCAGAAATCATCCATCTCCAGTTTATAGCAATACCATGCCCCAGTCCATAAAAATCGACAAGATTACAAGATTCGTATAAGCACCACTCTCTGTAAAAGTGTAAAGATCCCAAAGATTATATTGTTTCTACTGTTGATATGTACAAAGGTATTAGCGCATCACTATGAGTCTATGACCGTAGCTGTTCAGAGTTAGTTCACAAAATCCTACTCTGGTGCTGGTAAAGAAATTAAGAAACGCAGTACCATTATTTGTTTTTTTCCCTTGATACCGAGTGTCTGAAGCTCAAAGAAGAAAAAAGGACGCTTACAAAATCTTTCACTTTAAAAAAAGCAGGTTGCTTATATAAAAGCCTATATGCTCTTTGCTCTCTCTCTTTTTTTTTTTGCATTATTTCTGATAATTTATTTTGACACAAGCACCCTACCTACTAAACTGTACTAACATCACTAACAAAACCTGTAAACTGTACTAATGCACTCCTGCAGATACTGTTTTCGTGGCAACATTCTGCAGTTTCGACTGAATAGGACTTCCTTTTTTTGGTGGAGGTGAAATTAATGAACTTTTGAGTTATGATATATTGATATTTCATAAGAAACAATCCTAGTATTCCCAATAATTCTTTTGAACCCGGTGCATTATGTTCAGAATATACTAATCCCATTTTACAACATAGTTTATTGCACATACAAAGCAAGACAACATCAAAACACAAAAAGAACTATTAGATGCTCAAGAATATAAATTTGGAGCAAAATCTGTGCTTGAATTTGCACTTTCAAAGGACCCTACTCCAACAAAGAAAAGGATACATCTAACAAGTGAGATTAACAAAGTTTAAAGAGGAATACACCAATTATTACATTTAGGCGATACATTTCTTTTATGATGATTAGGAGGGTACACCAAAAAAATATAACATAGGAGAGCTGCATGTCATTTCATCAAGAAGAGAGAAGAAATACAAAGGAGAGGCAAAAGTCTGCTCCCAGTACAAAGGAGAGACAGGAGCCTACTCCCAGACACACTCAACAAGATAAGAATAAATCATTCTAATAGTAAGTTGGTATCATGCTCTCAGCCTAGGATGCTGTGGCAGGATTAACTACAAATTTAGTGATGTGTAAACATATTGCACTAAATCAAGGATGCTATGACTTCTTGATAAATGATACTGTAGAAGGTAAGATCTTGTGCTAAGAGACTAAAAAGAGAGTTTTACATCCAATATCCAAGAAGGTTACTTCTTTCAATTTCATGCATGTGCCACAAAATACATCTGCTGAAGCAAGACATGTGACTATACATAATATATCTTGTGAGGCCAACTACACGAGACCATATTCAGTACCGAATTGTGCATGAAGCCATAAACCAAGAACAAGAATGGCATCATGTTGCACTTTCAATTATCTTGGTAGACCTACTGAGCGCTCACTCTGTGTTCACGAGAGGAGATAACTATCAGAGAGAAACAGCGCCAGCAAGGTGGGACGTCTCCCACACTTCCACACCTTGCATATTTTCTCTTGTCAGAAACAAACGATCTCCACCCCCTGCCATCATATGTATCATTCCACGTTTAGCATCCTCTTCCGTGTCCACATAGCAACTCCTATAAAATCTTTCATTGATTCCTTCACTTTTGAGTCCTTCCTTTGTTCGTGATTGCTCCGCCAAGTCACCTGTGTCCTGAAGCTGTTCTCCCAATCGGGACCAAACCTCCAGTCCATCATTCCGACTGACAAATACTTGAGACTGATGGCAATGAAGAACACTGCCATAGCCTCCTCCGCTCCCTCTTGGTCCTGATGACATATACACCCAAGGGTCGTTACCAAGAGATCTAAGGTCTGCCACTGCAACATCTCCTGATTTTGAGCAAACCTTGTAAATTGCCTGCTGCTTGACATCCACATCTGCATCTGCAAATGGATCCCCAAACCTACTGCTTCTTCCAGCTCCCCCTGGTTCGCTTGTTTCCCACACCACATTCCCGGAACGAATATCCCACAGCCTCATGTAGCCAGAGTAGCCAAATGCCCCAGAACTCACAAATGATGCAAACACCAGCCCAAGTGCCGGCAGGTGCACCACTCGACCTGGTGTTGATGACTTTGCTGCACTACCACTCTGCCGGCCAATCTCCTGCATTGGCTTCAGTGTTACAGGATCGACCACCAGGATGCAGTTCTCCCGATGAGGGCACTCAAATGTTGCCAAGATGGGTGAATTCTTATCCGCCGCATCAGCAGGAGGACGGGCAGCAATTGCAACGACCTTCGCCTTGCTGCAGCGAGTGTCAGTGGGATCCGACCACTGAACGGAGGCGACATGCCGACCTTCAAGGTAGTCGTACACGAGCAGCCCTGGAGCGGAGGCGGATCCAAGGACGACGAGGCCGGGGGGCAGCTGCCGGAGGGAGGTGATGCCGTGGAGGTGGGTCCGGAAGGTGGAGAGGTGATCCAGCGCCGCGGAATAATAGGTGACCTGCCCGACGCCGTGCGCGAGGCAGAGGGACCCGTCGTGGTGCGGCGCGAGGGCGGTGGGGAACGGCTCGGAGGCGGGGGAGAGGGTGGAGGCGAGTGAGACGGAGAAGCCGCGGAGCGGGGGCGGAGAGAGCGCAGCGAGGAGCTGCGCGTGGAGGCCGTAGAAGTGGGCCTCGTCGAGGAGGACGCGCGCGGGGAAGGCGGGCGCAGCGGAGGACGGGGCGCGGATGGCGGCAAGGACGGCGGATAGGAGGGCTGGGTCGCGGTCCACGAAGGTTGGGGTGGGGGATGGAGAATCGAGAGACAGCGAGAGAGAAAGGGAGCTTGCCTCCAACGAGAAGAGCTTGCCCCCCACGTTGAGCTGCTTCACTGTGCCGCTCTCGCCGCCGCCGCCGCCGTCGACGGTTCCCATCGTTTGCTCGTTGCTGGTGCTAGACTGCCGCTGGTTGTCCTCGAGGAGGCGACGACTTTTCTTCAGACTGAGCAAAATGGATGGTATTGGGCCAGCCATGTTATGGCCTTATGGGTGGAGGACGGAAATCCTATAGGAAAAAGTCCTTTCACCGTCCCTCAACTATCAACGAAGTTTGGTTTCAGTCCCTGATCCGGAAAACCGGGTATCCTACGTCCCTGAACTATCTAAACCGTCTATTTTTAGTCCCTCGCTGGTTTTGATGGTGGTTTTCGATGACGTGGCAGAGCGCCCCACATGTCAGGGGTGGGCCCCACAGTCTTTCTTCTCCCCTCCTCCTCTGTGGAAAGCATGTGCGGCGCATGCGCCGGCAAGGGAGGGATAGGCCGGCGCGCGGGAGGAAGGAGGCCGGCGCGGGCTGCGGAGCAGCGCGGGAGGAAGGAAGCGCCGCCGCTCCCGCCGCTGGCCGAAGTCGGATCCCCTCACGCGCGCCGCCGGGGACCCTACTCCTCTCACGCGGCCGCACCCTCGAGGTCGCCGTGGCCGAAGCTCCTCCTGTGGTGCAGAGGAGCCGCTGCCCGGCCGGCCTCCGCGGGGAGAGAGAGGGAAGGGAGCTGGGGAGACGTGGCCGCCGCCGCCGCGCCAGCCTCCGGGCGTGCCTCCGCCGTCGGAGAGAGGCCGCCGAGCCGCGGGAGGGAGAAAGGTGGATGGACCGAGGAGCCGGAGGCCGGCGGCATTGGGTGTGAGGGAGAGGGGGTTATTAAATGTCATGTGTGGGAGAAGAAAGACTGTGGGTCCACCCGTGACATGCGGGGCCCGCTGCCACGTCATAAAAAACCACCATCAAAACCGGCGAGGGACGAAAAATAGACAGTTTAGATAGTTCAGGGACGTAGGATACCCGGTTTTCCGGATCAGGGACTGAAACCAAACTTCGTTGATAGTTGAGGGACGGTGAAAGGACTTTTTCCAATCCTATATACCTTCCGGAAGATTTTTTCTTAACCATCTATAACCCACTAGAAGCCCAAATAGCAGCCCAACTAGCCCAACAACACCAAACCCTAACTCTGCCTCCTTCCACCTCCAGCCCCGCCGCCTGGTCCCGCGCGCCCCGTGGCCTCCGCGCGCCCCTTTGTGCCCCCGCCCCCGCGTGCCGTGCCCCCGCGCCCCGCCGCCGTGCGCGCCTCGGCAGCCGGCCCGCACGCCGCCGCCCAGGTGCGCCGTCTCGCCTCGCGCGCCGCCGACTCCGCTGCGCCCGCGCGCCATGGCCGTGGGCCGCGAGCTCCGCCACCCGCGCGCCGCGCCCACCGCCGGCTGGAGATGGAAGAACCGGAAAATGTTGTACCAACATTTCTGAAAATGTTGTAACATTTGTGAAAAATGTCGAAACTCAAAAAACAAAAATTGTCCAACAATTAAAAAATGTTGCAACATTTTGTAAAAAATATTGACGAAAAATAGTTGACGAAATCAACACATTCGAAAAATGTTGCCAACACTTCCGAAAAAATGTTGACGAGAAAAAATGTTGACGCTACTTCCGAAAATGTTGACGAGAAAAATGTTAGCAACACTTCTAAAAAATGTTGACGAAAAAATGTTGGCAACACTTCTGAAAAATGTTGACGAAAAAATGTTGACGAGAAAAAATGTTGGTAACACTTCCGAAAAATGTTGACGAAAAATGTAGGCAACACTCCTAAAAATGTTGACGAAAAATGTTGGCAACACTTCCGGAAAATGTTGATGAAAAAATATTGGTAACACTTCCAAAAATATCGATGAGAAAAAATGTTGGCAAACTTCCGGAAAATGTTGATGAGAAAAAATGTTGGAAACACTTCCGAAAAATATTGACGAAAAATGTGGGCTACACTCTTAAAAATGTTGACGAAAAAATGTTGACAACACTTCAAAAAAATGTTGACGAAAAAATGTTCGCAACATTTTCGAAAAATGTTGATGAAAAAATATTTACAACAGTTCAAAAAATTATTAATGAAAAAATAAAAAAGTCAAAGCGCGTGGGTATTTTGGAGGACTTGAATCTGTTAAGTGAGCTGTTTTAGTCCTTCGTGGGCTTTGTAGTTCACATCCTTATCTACCTTCCGGTAGGTATATAGGAGCCCCCGGAGGAGGAGGTAGTTAAGGTCAGGTCGGCTCGCCCAAGTCAAACACAGGCCCACTATGGGCCCATAGAATTTTCCTCAACTGAAAAGGAGCCATCATCATTATCCAAATACATCGACACCGGGGTAAACTGAAATTCAGGCATTTTGTTTTTGGAAAAAAAAATGCAGGTCCTTTCTCATTGACGAGTATGGGACATCTATGGTGCCTAGTTTTTTTTTCTGTTGAGCCAGTGTCTAACTGTTTATTGCTAGTTCTCGGAGAAATGTCCATGGACTTTTTCATGGTTTCTACTGCCTTTTATTTTAAAATGAATAATTTAAGCCATAAATCCGTGGAACCAACAAAAAGCGCTTGACAATTGAGACACCAACATAAACATAATACATCCTGATGGTATTCTTGATTTCTTCTTGTCTCCCAAATTAAACAAAATGTGAATGTAACATTACATGTAAGTGCAATTTTAGCTTGATCCATCAATAGTTTAAACTATCCTACATGATACACATAGTACAATCAATATACAGAGAAGGATCTAATTAAAAAGGGGGGAGATACGACTTTACAGTACAAGGGCAAAGACCAAATGGACCTAACTGAGCAGATCGCGAATTCTCACTGGTCTTTTCACTGCATTAGTGAAACCCTGCACATTGCAGTCACCTTCATGAGATAATGGTAAAAAAAATGTGCATGAACTATAAAGGGGAGTGCAATGTTGACATGGGTCCAAAGCCAATGGAGTGGCCGAGTGGAATCACACGGGCTGGATTAGCATACAAAACACGTCGGCAGCTAAAATCAATTGATTGAATCATACATATCATCCTAACGTTAAATGCTGATTTCTAAATCATACATGTCCTCAATGTTGTTGAGAAAATTTTGTGTTCATTCCAAGAGCTTAAACAAAATAACTTTTAAAAAACATTGTTCCATCAACAATGATCCATGTGTAGTAGGGAATACATACTTGTCATGTTGGACCTAGGGCCACACCCACGTCCAGAAAATTTAATTATAAGGGACAACGAATTCCATAGTATTGTTAATGATTGTGTTCATTATATGAAAACACAAAAGGATAACTAAAGATTGGTGAAAAGCAACATACCTCATTGTATTTGAAGATCAGAGGGCGTGAGTCCCTCTGAGTTGTTGCTCCTGGCTGCCCAGCATCACTAGTTTTTCCACCTACCGGTCTTTCCTTCCTAAATCTGTTTTTGTCAAAGGATATAGGTAAACTTTATCACTATCAATAGTTGTAAGTAAAATGGCAAGTTGGCATCTAAGGGGCGATAGTTGCACATTACTACATTACCTGTCAAAGAAATTGGTTGCACTGTTGGAGTGCTTTTTGGCAGGTGCAGGACTTTTACCATTCAGACTAGAGGCTGAGTTTGATTGCATTTGAAGTTTAGTTGAACTGCGCTTGGAGATATCCTTGGAAGAATGTAATGCTGGAGCAATGGAATCAGCTACTGCTTTCTTTCTTATAGCTGATAAAGTTTCGCTCCTGACATCTCCGTCATTAGTTTGGTTAGCCAATTTGCCAGCACTATCTTTAATGATCTTCTGCTTCTCTACCTGCATCAAAGATATTGTGTTGACAAGGATGAGAACAAATTGCCTTTGTTCTACAGCAAATTTCCATCAGCAAAAGCTTCCTCATGTGCTCAAGTATGCCTATGGCCCTGTTTCTTTTGATTTAGTGCAGGTTCTTTCAAGGTGCAGCTGAGTCATTTGCCAATTGAACGTGCTTTTCTCAGTATTTATAAAATTCCAGCATGATTTGCCAAAAGATTATAAACAATAAACAATAGCATCATAGAAACAAAAGGATACGTATATAGTAGTTACAGTTAAATTCAGTTAGAACTTGGAAAATTGGCATCAAGTGCTAAGCAGACATGAAACTATAAATTTCACTCACCTCATGCACCAAGACCTGTTTCACGGCCAGAGATAGATCGATGTGCTCTGATTGATAGCCCTGATATCAAAAGCTATGTTAGGTATAGTGAGAAGAGTGCACAAACGTAAATTAAGAATAAAACTTAAAGATTAAAACAGACCTTAAAGTTTATGATATCACTGATTGGAGGATGAAGAGAAAGTGAAGGAACATCATGTGGCACCACAGATATGTTTGCTCTTTCTTGAGGGGCGAACTTTGTGTTTCTATATGTAACTGAGTAGGAAACCATAGTATCAACTAGCTCAACGAGTTCATCCTTTTCTCTCTCTGACAGCAAATTCAGGGCTACCTGAAAAGATCCTGTGCTATTAGAAACCTTCCAAAGAGATTGAAACATAGTCTTATACTCTAACTTGCAATGCCATCTAGAACCCATGTTTCTTTCCAAAAAAAATTTATAGAAACAATATGTTGCGTACTGGTGAACTTGGATTGGCATTGGGCCTTAAACCCTTTCCTTAGTTGATATTTCTTTCAGACGAAAATATTAAGATATTGGCTCCATAGTTTCATGCTTCATTTGTGGTAGTTCAAATCACTATAAACATACGTTAACCATGCAATACTCATTTTCAGTTGTTAAAGACAAATTAATTGAGCAAATAAGTAATATACCAGCAGTGTACTTTCGAGATAAAGTTTGGCACAACTTACAGGTCTTAAACTCAGTGGAGAGAGAATATGTAAGAAGGGGGAAGCAATATCTTCAACAAATGATTCTACTGACATGTGCCTTGAGACAACAGGTGACATTTGGGTTTGCCAGGTCTTCAACATGTCTTTCCTTTCTAAAAGCAATGTTCGGGACCTAAAAAACACATCGACATTAGGCCCACTAAGTAGGCACTAACAATATGATTATATGCAGGGATTACCTCTGCAAAGCTTTTGGCCATTCAATATTAGGCTTTTCAACTTGAGCAATCATGCGACTTATTGTGATGGCAATTGGAGGTTGGTATGCTGAAATAAGTGGTTCAATATTGTTAGTAAAATATCTATACAAAGAAGAAAATATACAGTCCTGTAATACCATAAAGCGGCATCTGCTGAGTCCGGTAAACAAATTGGGTCAAGCAATCTGAAACTCCAAGTATATCGAGACATTTTACCTGCACGGTAGAAGGAATAATATCAAGCGTCACGGAAATCAAACATCCCATCATTGGCCAAAATCAATGTCGTGTACTACTCACAGTCTTTTGCAACATTGGGTCATGGTATGATAGTCTCAAGAAGTTTTCGTGGATTCCATCCATGGTAACTTCATAGTCCCCACTGCAAATGAAATACTTATGCAAATAAAGAAGTGATACCAGCTCAAAGAACCATGTAAGAAATCTGACAGATAAAATTTTACCGGTTAGATATGAGTGTGAAGAGAGAATCAGTGTCCTTGTCTTTACTGAAATTACTTTCAGCCTTTCCAGCTCGCTTGAGTTTTTTCTTTTGCAAAACCTGTGGAACAAGTAACTCAATAAGATTAAAAAAAATGTGCTAGTTTTGGTTGAAACTTTGCTAGTTGCTACCATAGGTCCTAAGACCTGATTTAAACATAGAGGAGTAACCATCTTTCTTCTTAATTAAATGATATGCAACTCTCCTGCATGTTTGAGGAGAAAATAGAGACCAGGAGTAACCAAAAGACATCTATTGGAGGAAAATAGTACTCCAAGCAAAGCTTCTAAAATGTTTGTGTTACATTGAATTACAGAAGGGTAAGGTTCATAAAGTTGATAACAAGGCCCAAAACAACTATATATAGACATAGTAACAATGGAACTGGTCCCCAAGGGGCTGTAGTTGTGATTCCAAAAGAGAACTGCCGAAGAGGCATTACAGGGAGAAAATCAGACCTGTTTCCAGACATCGAAGACGCTTTTTGACTTATCCTTCTGTCCAATTACTTGTGAATCAAATGACGACTGCTCCATAGCACATACCATTAGGGAAACACCACCATATCTGCCAATAGTAGCTTCATATGGATATTTAGATAAGCTCACTTACAATGTTTAGCGCCACCCCTTTCTTGTTCAAAAATTGAAGTGTGTTTAAGCATGACCGGATGTCACATTCTGCAGGGCGATATTTCTCAGTCTATGAAAATAACCATTCATTTGAAGGGTAGCAAAGATACTCCATGCAAACAATAGAAATTCCTTTTCATCCATCCAAGTGTTTGAATGTGCATAATACAAGCAAAAGAAGCAGCTCTTTAAAGAAAAAGAGACAGGGAGAATATAAGCCAGGTCAAATAATGAAATGCAAATTAAAACAGATTTATATCAATTAGGCCAAAAAGATTGATATTAGTTCTGTTACTGTTAGAAAAGAACTGTGCATGCCATCAATTCATTACACGATGATACTTAAATGTATGTCTCACTGTTGTTACAAATAAAAAATGTGCAACAGAAATTGTACCGGTATACTCAGCTAATGCAGAAAGAGCAATTGCACTTGTCTTGAGGCCTTCATTTTTGCATATATACTTGAGCCTAAACAAGAAAATTGATTTAGGAACACATGGGTGTCATGAAAGTATGTGGCTACAAAGATATGTTTTGTTACTATGTGATGAAGCTAAAGGAATAAGTGCAGCCACATCACCTGTTCACCACACGACTAATTGTTGGCTGCACAAACACATGAACCCTGTGAAATTAAATCGGTCCTCGTAAGCAAAACCTTTGGTTTACAACTTTACCAAACATAATGAAAGAAGGGAGATATTACTTGGCTGCTTGGCGCAGTTGTCTCAGGGCTGGAGCATAAAGGTCATTGCATATACAAATTACCTTCGAGTATTGTCTAATTAGTACATTTAGTAGAGTGTAAAGACAATAAAAATGGAAGCAAAGGGGGTAACGTCAATGCTTACAGGCCTCAATAGTTTTGCTATTCTTTGACCTTTTTTAGATGCCTTTCGGACTCGAGGTTCTTCAGTATTAGTGCTTCTGTCAGAATTATTACTCTTTTCAGCATTGATCTGCAAGAGAAGAGCAAATCATCCGATGCAAACTCTTATCTGGTACGATGAAAACCTGATATTGAAGTGGGAAAATAAGTAAAGCTGTGGCAAAACTATAAGTTAACTATGTCAGGAGAAGACTACCATCTTCAGAATAACCTCCACTGCACCTTTTCCATCACCAAGTGCTCCATCAATTTCATCAATCACCTAAATAGGACCAAAAAAATCAACAGATATAGAGGGAGAAATTTGAAAACTGAAGCAGCAATATTTAACTCACCAGACACTTGGGCTTGGAATCTGACATGATTGAGTTCATCTGAACTACATCAAGAATTTTTGTTTCAATGGATGAAGCAGAACGATCATCGCTGGCATTTATCTGCATTTAAAACAGACATGAGCATCAAATAGAACTTGAATTAAGAACTACGAAGTTAATGCATCTCTGAAGTATCCATGATTAAATATGTGGATATATTGGGATGATACCATGACAACAGACCAGAGACCATGATGGACATGGTACTAGCAACAAATTATCTTCCTGAGGAGCCTGAAGGCTCAACAGGCCAATTCGCCAAACTAACTATTCAGACATTTTTTTAACAAGAGGCAGTGCTAAAAGTTGCGGATAAATGTTATTGCAAGGAGGATCAATATAGTTTCGACACAAAATAATAGTTGCAGTTTCTGGTGCGCGCACGCGCATGTATATATCAAAATCTTAAGCATTGAGATATAGTCAAGCCTTGGAACGTTAAAAACTGAAACGGGGAGGTTTGGAAGGAGGACAGCGGATATATCCGGCACTAAAGAAATAGCTCATAAAACTTCTTTAGTTATGCATTATCACATTAAACAACACACTGCTAGTATTGTATGATCATATTCATAACACAGACCTCCACAACATGGTAGCCACAATGTCTGGCTGCAACATGAGCGAGTGTTGTTTTTCCAAGACCAGGTGGACCACAGAGTAGCAACACCTGCAACATCAGGAAGGTATCAGTTACAGTAGGGAACCAGTATGACAAACCAGCAATATCTTCTATAGACAGCTTTTGGTCACAACAGAGTAGTGCTAACCCCACCTTTTGTTCTGGTGTATTGTCAGCTGGTGACCTTTTGCTGAAGGAGCTACCCAAACCTTCAGAGTTGCTACTAGGTGTATTCAGGGGCATGTCAACAGGACCTCCCTTACTCTTGGAGAAGAAATTTTTGTTATTTGCATTCTTTTGGATGGTAGAAGAGTGCCGACGTAAGGCAGATAAAACATCATCACATGTAGCTCGAATATGGGATCCAAAAACACAAGAGTCCCATTGTTTTAGCCACAGAAGCACCTGAACAAGGCACATACTCACATGCAAGTAAAATGGATCAAGCGTAAACGGAAAGCTTGACTTTGAAGTAGCAAGGTGCAATTTGGAACAGTACTTACCTCCCTGTTTGTGTGCTCATCACTTAACAGCTCTGTGAAAGAATTTGGTGCATATTTTTCTACCCAAAGTTTCTCTGTGACTAGAGGAGTTGCTGAACAAGCCTCGCTATCTAGTGAGTCTGTGCTTTCCTGCAAGGCCTTCATAGACATCACCAACAATGAGTAAGTTACTTTTAGTAGATGTGGTAAAATATAATAATAATAATCACATGCCATATCATCAAAGTAAAAATGGTTACCCAAGCCATTTCTCGAGTTAATAGTCAGTGCACGTTGTAGACATGGTTAGGTCCAAATACAGTAGACTTGTGCAGCTCCCTATGGGCATTGCAGTACTGACTAGTGAAACTTAAAAGTGAACAGTGTCTTCTAGATCACTCCATAAAACAGAAAATACAGGGACTGTTTTTTAAAAGAAACAAAATATCAGAGTTATTATGTGACTTGTGAGATTACCATGGCAAATTCCCATTGTAAAATCCAAAAGGAAGGACATATCCATCCCCTATTCTGGGCTGAACTGAAAAAAATATTATGGATTGCCACTTCCTAGTACCAACCGACAATATCCACTACATTTTCTAGTGATACCCAGATAAGTGCCATTTGATTCATAGTGTTCATTTTAGATATTACTTATGCTCCCTGTTTACTCATAATTAAACTGTGTCGTGCTAAGATTGATCATTTAGTGTCATCTATTGAATATGCCTAACAATGTTCTTTATGTATATACCTTTGCTAAAGCCTCCTGTTCAGCACGCCTTGTTAGTGAATGAAAGGATTCTGAAAGCAGGCCTGCAGAAGCACAACAAAAAAGAAAGTGACAAAATGAGCCATGAACAAACCAAGTCAATTGCATCCTGATTTCCGAGGGAAATAAATCAGTTAGTACTAGTAACTGACCCTTGTGGTTGGGATTTGGGTTGGAGAAGTGAGCCCCTTGCCTTGTTCCACTAATTCCTCTACCAACTAATCCCTCCACTGCAAGCTTGGCATAAACCCTCTCCCCATTGGGCGCAGTGACGGCCACAGAGTCCCCATGGATCTCCGACGCGAACCGCGAGATTGTCTTCTCGGCAACGACAACTTCAGGGGCGGGAGGAGGAGGCGAGTAGCGCAGCCAGTCCTCGTCCTCCTCCTCCCGCTCCACGTTTCTCCGCTTGCTCCTCTCCTCTTCCTCCTGCTCCGGCGGTGGTGGAGGTGGAGGCCGCTTCAACCCGCCTTCCGAGGCTTCATCTTCGCAAGCATTTGGTCAATTCCATCAGCAATCGAGAGCTAGGGTTACGATATACAGAGAGGGAAAGTGCTGCATACTTGCGCGTGGCGGGGTGGGCTCCGACGGCTGCGAGGAATCGCGCGGTTGGTCCGAGTCGCCGGGGCGCGGCACGAAGCCCTCGTCGGGGTCGTCGAAGTAGATGTCCTCCTCTTCCTCCGGGAGGAGGCCGTGGCTCTCCATCCACTCAAGCTCGTCCGGATCTGGCATATCCATGTCCATCTCCATCGCTGACTCGCCGACGCAGCGGTGGCAGGTAGCAGAGTTGCGGTGGTAGCCTGGCGGCGGCGGAAATGTGGACAGCCGATGGCGGGAAGTAGCAGAAATGGAGTAGGGTGTTGCCGCCTTCTCTACCTACGACTGTGGTTTTGTGTCGGGCCACGCGATATGGATCAGCCAGCATGATACACCACGCTTTTAAGCCCATGGACCAAGAGAAGCCAAGCCCATCACTCTATTCTGTTCATCATCGCTGATTCTCAAAAGCCCTCTAAAAAAATATTCTAAAAAAATCGCCATCCTAAAATTAACCAACAAGCGTTTTTTAGTAAAAAATAACCAACAAGTGTTTTTCATACTAAGAGCAACTCCAAGAGACTAGCTATCTTGGCTTGGCTAGCTAAAAAATGAAAAAAATCAACAAAAACACCATTCCAACAGACTAGCCAAACACCCCGCTAGCTATCCTCGCTAGCTAAACTTGTGCCTTCGCTAGCCAAAGATGGCTAGCGTCCTCTGCTAGCTATCCTTCACGGCCCCACCACCTCCCGCGCGGTCCCCTCCTGCTCCCACCTCCCTCGTGCGGCTGACACGTGGGTCTAGTTGTGGGATGACTAGTCATTTTAGCTAGTCTGTTGGAAGAAGAGGAAATATAGAGGCAGAATACTAACTAAATGACTAGCTAAATGTGAATTTAGCTAGTCTAATTTAGTGAGTCTCTTGGATTTGCTCTAATATTGGAATGATGCAGTCAAAGGCTCAAAGCCATAACATTGACCGCTTATTTTTAAAAAAAAACCTGGTTGTACGCACACATAGTAATACAATTTTTGTTTAGAAAAAAATGTTTTTGCAGTAACTTCATAACTTTTATAATTGTTTGGTTCTTCATAAATTGTATGTCAAACGTTGGACCTTGTTTAGATCGGCAAGTTTCTACTATTCACTCATCATATCGGATGTCCCCATGCTAATTAAGAATATTAAACATAGATTACTGACAAACCCATTTCATAATCCCGAGTAAATTCACGAGACGAATCTATTGAGTGATGTGGTGATGCAGTAAATATCTTCCAGTGATAACTTAATTTGTCTTGTGATTTTCAATACATCTGTGTAATTAGTTTTATATTTAGATCTTACTTAGTCCCTCTAATCAGCATTGGTAAACTTGATGTGACATTTTTGGTAAGTTTCTTGGGCAAGACTAAAGTTAAACAAGGTCAGCCCGCTCTGTTAAAAACGTTTTTTTTTTACAACAGCTCTGTTAAAAAAGTTGTGCATTTATGAATGGATAGAATGGGTTAACTGCCATGGATCATCCAAGCTTAAAACCTTTTTCACAAGTGAAAATGTATAACGTCAAATAACCTGAATATAAAAACTATTTATTTTGCTATATATATTTTTTCGTTTCAGATTAACAGTTCGGATATCAGGCATAAAAAAGGAAACACCACGCCTAGAAAACAAAAAGGGAAAAGGAAATGAAAACTAGTAGGCTAAGCAATCGAAAAGCATTTTGGTGAAGTCGCATCCTGAAAAATGAAACAAAAAAAAACTTTTGCAATCCAGGGGAACATGCAATGATACAGCTTTTTAAAAAGTTCAGATCTGTTGGACTGTAGTTTATGCTGCAACTAGGGATAAAAGAATACCCAAGTGCTCTGAGCGATTGAGTACGGCTGGCGTTTTGCAATGCACCTGCAGATCGAGCTACACATATGATACTCCGTATTGTTATGGTGTCGGACTGTCTCTACATATTGTTTATTCTCCTTGCTGGTATGCTGCGCGCGTGCGTGTGTTTACGATTACGTATGCACCTAGCAGCCAAGCCATGATCCACACTCCAAAGTTGAAGCTGCAACTGTCGTAGAGCGTAGCGTCAGCGTCACAGCCGCACACACGCTGGCTGGATATGGCATAATCTTTTTTTAAGACAAATTGTTTATTGATAAAATGCACTTTAAAGAGAACATAGTCGATTACTCCATTCGTTTCAAATTGTAGGTCGTTTTGGCTTTCTAGATTCATATATATTATTACGATCTAAGCATACACTATGCATAATAATAATATCCATATATAAATCAAGGAAAGGTAAAACGACCTATAATTTAGAACGGATGGGGTACTTTTGGGATGAATGATAGTGGAAAAGATCTCAATGACCAAAGGACTTTTTGAGGAGGAGAACGGGGTGCTGAAAGAAATGTGACCGAGATATCATGACGATAGCCAGTGTAAAATTCGCCGAAAGACACAAGTCACAAAACGTACTGGGGATGCTTGAAGCTGAATTCCACCTGCCGTCGCTGCACACTCTGAAAAAAGAAGTATCGCTTCCACGTCAAACCGGCGGGGAGGAAAGGAATCACGCCGCAGCTCGAATCGAGCGAGGACGCGGTTAAGCAACCGTTGCAAGCCTTCCACGCCATTCCTCAAGGGCGTGTGTGGACCGAAAGTGCAGCAAACGCTGTCGGTATTGCTTCCTTCGAACTTCGAAGCCACCGACCGCCTCCCCCGGCGGACGGACGACGGAGGGGGTTGGTTGTTCCGATCCGATTCCCGGACGATATGCGATCGCGATCCTCGCTGTTGTCGAACAATAAAATCGGGGCGGGCCGCGGGCGGATGCGTACGTGATGAGTCGGCGTCGCGGCAGTACACAATGACCGTGACGTTGGCTGCTGCTCGGGGGTTCAACACCAGGATCACATTCGCATCACATCAGTTTCCTTTTCCCCTTCATCAATCGCTTCTTTTTCCGTCCACATTTTTTCCTTTTTGTGTGAACCCTAGGACACGATGGTCGCTCTCGGCTATAACCCCGGCCGCCCCACCCCCCCCCCCCCCCCAATAATACCACATGCAGGGATTGCGACGGGCATTTTCTCTGAGGTGAGATTGGTATCGCGGATTTTTGTTTCTCTTCTGTCACCGGTGATGTGACCGACCCCCGTGGTCTGGTCGAGCAGCTCACGGCGGCACAAACGTTTTCGCCTCGTCGCGGTGAATCGGTGATAGATATAACGTTGTAAAGGGGGAAACGAGCATATGACGAAGTAATTACCGTCCATCCACGTGCAAAATCGCGTCAGCGGAGAGCAGCGTGAAACATGACCATGTGGAAAAAAAAGGAAAAACCCACAGTTCATCACACATGCATATGCGCGGTCCAAACCAGGGCCGGATAAAAGCCGTTACCGTCGTGCAGACACGAAGGGGCAGGATGGATAGTGTCAGTCACAGTATGATTCCTCTCCTGGTGGTGGTTAAAAACACGAATCAACTTCTTACCGGGGTGCGGCCTCGTCGCCTAGCATTGCAGGTTTCATTTCACATAATTAACGCATCAGTAGGCGTGAACACTCCCGAGCCGAACAGTAAGGAAAGCATACATACCCTTCCAAGACTCCACCTTACCAACTCCGTAAAATAAAGATCAGGGGTGCGTAATCAGAGCTCGAGCGCTTGTCACTCAACCAAAGAAATTATAACTTACAAGTAACATGCTTTGTTAGTATGAAATTGCTTTCAAGTTTTCTTTGATGTTGTGTTGTCTATTATTTTCTTGCGGTTCACTAAGTGATTGTACTTTCTTTGTTTGTTCTTTAATATATGACGTTCGGAACAAATAAATTAGTTCATTTTTAAACTAGTGCAAACGTCATGTATTTATATTAATATTTTATTGTATAAAACGTATGCTTTAACTTTCAAAAATTTGAAATGACTTCAATCTGAAACGAAGCGAGTACTTAATCATCTGATGAGTTTGCTACATAATTATGCCGTTTTATTATCCCTTGTGATGGGTACAATGACTTTGCGCAAGTATCTTTTGCTGGAGCAGTATGCAAGACAAATTTGCCATACAAATCAGTATGCAATACTTTTTTCTCAGAACAAATTTGTCAATTATCCGACGAACAGAGCCAAATACACTGAAGAAACTAGCTAGAACTTGCAAGACAATTAGACAATTACTAGCATCCAAACGAAGTAGCCAAGCCTTATTAATCCGGTATCGTTTTATTCTTATTTTCTTTGACCGATACGCCGTCGAAGTAACCAAGCCTTATTAGTGCGGAATCGTTTTATTCTTTTTTTCTTTGACCGATGGTCTACTTCTTTCCGCGGCTCCAAACAAAGTCGTATGTTCGACCGTACAATCTATGCTACCTTTTTTTTAGAGATAATACTACTGTATAACAGAATCGTATAGATGTACGTAAGCAAAACAAGTCATGCTACATTGGTTATCCTTTTTCCAGTCTTGTGCGGAAAGCATTGGACTTTGGGGGTAGGCGTAAATTCAGCTCATATTCTCGAAGCGTGAAGGCAGCGACAGGTTCATGCCTGTCGCCCGATTCCACCACTTTCGGCATCTCAACAATCAGATGGCACTGTGATATCTTTGGGCGGTGCATCATCACAATTCCATCCGCCCCACTTGCATGGCCGCAGAATAGCAGGTGGCACTGACACAGCGGAAGAAAAGCACAACGCACCTGGCTTGGCTCCTCCGATCCAGCCTCCCACGCATGCCGGGCGGGGAAAACCGCAAAGCGTGAGCAAGGCTTGGACTGCCATCGGGCCGTACGTACCTGGCATCGGCAGTTGGGGCTGAGGCGCTGAGCACTGGGTCGCGTTCCCATCCGCCCGTGCCCGTGTCTGGCTGGGGCTGGCTGGCTCTGGCTGCTGCTGAGGCAAGATTCGTTCGCCGCCACGCTAACATCAATATCCGGACACTAATCAGAAGTATTAAACGTAGATTACTGACAAAACTCATTACACAACCTATATATTAATTTTCGAGACGAATCTAACGAGTCTAATTATGTCATGATTAGATAACGTTGTGCTCCAGTAATCAAACTCTAATGACAGATTTGCTAGATTTAATGGATTTGTCTCGCAATTTTCGGTCTATTCGTGTAATTATTTTTGTAACTAGTCTACGTTTCAATACTCCTGATAGATTTTTAAAAATGACGCACAAGTCTAATCTCACGAACTAAACATGTCCTTACGCTGCTGACGCCGAGCCACTCAGGCGAGGCCAAGGCGAGTCCAATCGTCCCGGGCCAACCGGCAGCCGGCCAAGCGGCCGGCCGGGGGCTGGGTGGGCCTCTCGCCCGCCACCCGCGCGCCAGGGAAAAGCATAATTCGCTGGCTGCCTTGACAGTTATTCTCTCTCCTCCTCGGTCGACGCCAGTGTCCCGCTTCGCGCTTCCGCTTGATTTCGATCGGCGGCAGGGAACCGGTTCGATTCCCCCCATCGCTGCTGCCTCTGCCTGCCTCCCCATTCGTCGACTTCCTATATATTTTTTTCGCAAATTTTTTTTGCCCCCGTCCCTCCTCCCCACACGGCCACTGCCACCAGTCCACCACCACGTCCACGCCGTCGTCGCGCCGTCCCCCTCCTCCTTCCCCCCACCACACGCGCGCCCCGGTGCTGCCGTCGGGCGCGCGCGTCCCCGCCACGCTGCTTCCGCGCGCCGCCGCCGCCGCCTCCTCCTCCGCAGCGCGTGGGTTCCAAGCCAAGGCGGCAGGCGGGGCCGGCGGACGACGCGGGAGGAGGGAGGATAATAAGGGCGGCCGCGGCGCGGGGCTGAGCCGCGGAAGCGAGGTAGCGTCGGCGTTTTGTTCGGGCGGTGCACTGGGCTCGGGGATCAGCCGCGCGGGCCGGAGGAGGGGGATTATGGCGCAGGCCGAAGAGGCGCGGGCGCCGCTGCTGCAGGACGAGGAGGCGAGCGGAGAGTGGAGCTCCAGGCCGCGCCGCATTGCTCTCTTCGTCGAGCCGTCGCCCTTCGCGTCAGTCCACGCCCTCCTCTTCTCAAGCGCTCAGCTGCTAGTCTGATTAGGCTAGTCTGATTAGAGTAGATCAGATCGAGGTGCCCTGCAGGCGTGTAGGCCGCTGGGCCACTAAGATGCATGATTGGTCAAACTTGCCGTTGGTTTGATCCAAGCACCGATCACTGAAGTCAATGCTTCCTCTTCTTTTGCAGTTACATCTCGGGGTACAAGAACCGGTTCCAGAACTTCATCAAGCATCTACGAGAGATGGGCGATGAGGTATCCATCCGTTTTACTACTCTGCTGATTCCTCCTTCCTTGTTGGTAGTGTTAGTGTAGTATATGTATCTCTTCTACAAGATCATTATTGCACCCCTGATCGACATCTGCACCTTTGGTTCAGGTGTTGGTGGTAACCACACACAAGGGAGCTCCCGAGGAATTCCATGGAGCAAAGGTCATTGGCTCGTGGAGGTAACCCTTAATCAAAATAGAGACTATCTTTCCCACTCGAGCAATAACAATTAAGTCTTAAAAAATAATTAAGTCTATAATAACATCGTTCCTGAAAGCACAATTGGATTCTTGTTCAAATAGATTAGTACTTGTTTGGTTGAACCAAAAGGAGACAATGTGAGCAGAGTATCCTGTAGTCATGTGACATGCAAATTCGGGGATGCACATCACTCTGTCAAATTGATTATCAATGCAGCTATACTTGTTTCATATTTTTTAAGGGTCTAATTTTGGGATTGTGTTAAATTCAACTTGTGGAAATTTTCTTCAGTTTACCATTTCAGTTAGCTAAATCTCTCCATTTTCAGCTTTCCATGTCCATTGTACCAAAATGTTCCACTTTCGCTGGCACTGAGTCCCAGAATATTTTCCGAGGTGAATAAGTTCAAGCCGGACATAATTCATGCTACTTCACCTGGAATTATGGTAATCACCGAGAACACAATTTTTTTTAATTATCCTTTCTTCCAGTGGCTGTTGCTTGCTTATAACCATCTTCCGTGATTTCAGGTTATTGGCGCTCTTGCTATAGCAAAGATGATATCAGTTCCAATGGTGATGTCTTATCATACACATCTTCCAGCGTAAGCCTCACCTTGTTAAAATAATATTTATGTTTGGGTGTAACTCTGTTATCATTGTGCGATAAAAACTTCCCTGTGGGCGTCTACTCCCTGAATATTTTGAAGTTTTGTGAACATGCATATAACACCAATAGTATTATGGTTACTTTGCAAAAGAAAATGTGGCCTCTGACCTAGCCAACATTCTGTGTGCAAGTTTCATCTCAGGGAGAATAATTACTGAACATCATTCACTATATTTTGGATCCTATGGAGAATTTGCAAATGTATTAAAAAAAAGAATCATGTTTTAAAAAACTCAACAACCTAGGTGGTATTTTAAATTTAGAAGAAATAGGCACTCAGATTTGAGTTGAAGATGACTTGAATCTGGGTCGTGGGGGGTGTTCCTACACCCCTCCCACCAACTGAGCGCCTTGGTTCCTACAAAATGTATTATGAAACATACTCCACTCAGAAATATGCATTATGAACATAACAGTGATACCATGAAACAAATATGGTGCCAATCATGTAGGACCACAGGACCCCAGGTGTAATGCTACAGAGCTTTGGTACAGCATATGTGAACATAAATCCAATACAGGTCTGTTACAATACTAAAGGATGGAACCATGTCCGTATAGATGTCTGTGCAAGAAAACCATTGAATAAATATTCTGCCTCTGATATGCTAGATCAATGATTGGAGTATTGGACATTCATTTGCCTATAGACATGTATTGAGCTGCATGATTTCCATTTTCTATTGTAAAATTTACCATTTGGTGTCAATTTAGTCCTGGCTGCCGATATGTTTACGTTTTGAGTTGCTGTCCTGTTATGGCTTGCAGGTACATACCGAGATACAATTTAAATTGGTTACTTGAGCCCACATGGAGTTTTATAAGTAAGTCAAAATATTTCTACTCCTATTTCGTTCTCAGTAAAAAATATCTAAAAATATTATTCTTACTAGTGTGGTGCTGACTCCCTTTTTTGTTTCAAAGGATGCCTTCACAGAGCTGCAGATCTTACTCTAGTTCCTTCAGTAGCTATTGCCGAAGACTTTGAAACTGCTAAAGTAGTACCAGGTTACACAGTGATAGTGAATCTATATTTATCACTTTGGTTCCCTCCATTCATGCTAAACCTAACCTTCCTTGCCTCTTCAGCAAACAGAATACGGCTTTGGAACAAGGGTGTTGACTCTGAAAGCTTTCATACTAAATATCGGAGCCATGAAATGCGTATCAGATTGAGGTATAAACTCTAGCTTCTGTTTTCTAATGATAGAAGTGTTAGAAAAAAATGTATGGACTAACACGCTTTCCTTCCCTCCCATCAGCGGTGGCGAGCCAGAAAAACCATTGATAATACATGTGGGCCGTTTTGGACGTGAGAAAAATTTGGATTTTCTGAAAAGGTGAGCGTTTACTTTAGGTATAGTCATTCATCTGTAATGAACTTGAATTTATACGAATTGGGACATAGGAGAGAATGGAATACTTTCTTGATGTCTTCCTATTATGATGAATTATTCATAGCATTTATGTGGAATAGATTATCATTCATGATATTTGTTAGCTACAATTCTTACAGGAAATATCATGTTCTTATTGCTGTTGAAACTTTATAACTGGCTGACTACCTATTTTCCTTGGATTGCCATGTTTGTCAGCTTTTTGTAAGTCAACATAGTTTGCAATGGCAAACCTTTTAGCTTAGGCATACTCGACATATCATATTGCTGTGTAGCTGTGATATTTCTTTTTGACTAAGTATTTCAAGCTGGTTCTTCCTTTCATATGTTACTCACCCGCAGACTATACTTTGGTGCATGGATGTTTTTTGGCCCTGTAAATAAGACTTGCTTATTTCTATCAAAATACAGGGTTATGGAGAGGCTACCTGGAGCAAGAATTGCTTTTGTTGGAGATGGCCCATACAGGTGCGCTTACCTCAATTTTTGTTAGAGATGGCCCATACAGCTACCTGTAGTTTTTCAATATGATGCACACTTGATATCAAACGTCGATCACACATCATCACTTACCTGGTATCAAAGTGTTGCATGCCTGCTAAGTGGTCCTTCTTTAAACAATCTATTTTAAAAGTTACAAGTGGACATATATAATTTTAGAAACATGGCTTGGCCCGGGAATATGTTTCTTGGTCACAATTGTTCTCCACAACACACTTATAGACAAGCTAAGTTATTTACTGGAGTAAAACTGCAGTCATTATGCATGTAACTATAATACCAAATGTCACCACGAGGGTGGAGTATCTGCGATGAGCATTGGAAACAAATCTTAGGTGTTTGGTTATCTATTTGACCCTTTTCGTGGTTTCATCTTGAAATTCTGGAAATGTTTATATCGCCTGTTTCACCTGGGTATGCAGGGCTGAGCTGGAAAAATTGTTCACTGGCATGTCAGCAGTTTTCACTGGAATGCTCCAAGGTGAGGAGCTCTCACAAGCGTACGCCAGTGCAGATGTATTTGCAATGCCTTCAGAGTCTGAGACTCTCGGGCAAGTAGTTCTGGAGTCCATGGCTTCTGGAGTCCCAGTTGTTGCTGCTCGTGCTGGAGGAATACCTGATATAATACCCAAAGACAAGGAGGGCAAGACTAGCTTCTTGTTTACACCTGGAGATCTCGACGAGTGCGTGAGGAAGATAGAGCAGCTCCTCAAGTCAAAAGATCTCAGAGAATCTGTTGGGAAGGCTGCCAGGGAAGAGATGGAGAAGTGTGACTGGAGAGCAGCCTCGAGGAAAATACGCAATGAGCACTACAGCACTGCAATGTCATACTGGCGGAAGAAGATGGGCAAAACATAACTATTTTCGACGTTCAAATCAGGAATCTTTCTGATGATGCCCTCTCCAACTAGTTGCTGTTAATAACTAAAAGAATCTGTACATCGTACCGAAACAGCTTGCAAGTTTGTGTGGCTAGCTGCATTCATATCTCTACACGTTATGATATTGACCGACTACTGCTTGTATGAAATTCCTGTACATTAGACAGCCCTTTGAGATTGACCATTGTCATCGGCTAACACAGAATGGTTGACGCAAAATGGCCCAACTTTAAATACCTTGTATACTCTGACATCAACGTGAGTCTGAAGTTAGAAATTTTCTAGAACACGCTTGACAAAATACAACATTTTTTCTTGTGTTGATTTGGTTCCCTAGTTGAAATCAAGTTGCACAATACGGTGCATGTGCAAGGAAAGAAGATAGTCAAACCATCACAGCATCTCCATGATAAATTTGTGCGAACGAATAGTGCTGCAATAGTGTATTAGGGTGGAAAGTTGTGGAAAAGTGTGTTGTGGTGTGTGCTATGAGAGAAGATGTGAGTCGATGTAATAGGAATGTGAATTGGAGTCCAAATTGGAAGAACTAAACATGCCTTCCAATGTTACAGCGATGATCTTACAGACAAATATATTTAATAAGACGGCAGTCTATAGTTACTGTGTAATGTACATATCCTTACAAAAAGAATAGACAAATTCTAAGAGCATAGCATGACCACTTTGGTTCTCCCAAGCACATGTAACTACAGCAGCAGAAAATACTCCATCCACTTAAGTTCTCCGAAGCACATGTAACTACAACAACTCCATAGAACATGCTCTTGCTGAGAACCAAAGTTATTTCTTTCCAGCATTGCCTACTGCAGATAACTTGTCCGGTACTGACAGAGATGGACACAACAAACAGAGGGTCCCATGCACACAGCAGAAACACAAAGCTTCCATTTACCAATACGTTCATTATGCCCAGTTATTAATAAACCTCAAGGTTTACAGAAATTTATGCTGTTGATGTCTGTGATCGCATCGTGATGGCAATTCTGAATATGGACAAGTCACATAGAAGAGGCTATTTTGGTAGCCTTTGAGATTTGGGGCAGTACCATTATTCATCTTGCAGCACAACCATGAGTTCTCCATCTTGACCAAGTACGCTGTCAAGGAATGCAATCACATTTTCTTTGTCCTTAAATTGCTTGGGTTCAGAAAGATCACTATCCAAATTAAACCAGATACCATCAATGCTTCGAATTGCTACCCAATGCCTGCCGGTCCAGAGGCCCCTGAACCTCCTCAAAGGCACATTGATCAGAAGACCTACCAGCACTTCTGCATCCAGATCGATTGATGATGCCCCTTTTCGACGATCATGCCAAACCACCTTCTTCTGTCTAGCTTCTAATGCCGCGATGAGAACATTTACATCATAGTTCCCAGTTATCACATTGTGGTGAGGTCTAAAAATGAAAGATAGAGGAGTCCATTGGTCCTTGTTTGGATCACTAAGAACAAGATTTCCAGCAATCCTGTCCAACTCAGCTCGGGTGAAACATTCCTTTTCCTGAACCACAAAAAACATGGTCAACTCATTTAGCCTACAAAAGTAGATAGACAAATGCTATGCCCAGGTTAACTAATGGACTAACTCATCAGAAGCAATTTGCAATTTAGCACAAATCCAATAGGGTTTGATAAGTCTAAAGATTTGTTTCTGTTGGGCTTATGCACTCATGATTCACGAGCAGATCCCATCTCAGCCTTTATTCCAGGGGGTGTAAAAAACTGGTGAGCAGTACACATAAATATGTGTGCAAGTAGCAAGAATTGACATGATCAGACTATTGGCTGGAGCTCTCTGATGGCAAGGTACATCACCTCCTCCTTTTAAAATGCTGCGATATATCCCCACAACAAAATTCGGTCCAAATAGCATGATAAACATGTGTAGTGATGAGCGGTGGCCTACTTTACTCGACTCAATCCATGAGAAATCTAATAGAATGGCAGGCAACGCTCAACTACTAACAGCTCCAGCCAGCAATCACTCTCTGGAAATCAACAGGGAGGGTGAACAATTGGAACAAAAGAGGACAGACGGCTTAAAAATAAGGGGTGGACACTTGGAACTAAAGAGGATATGCAGCTTTAAGACCAAAGTACAATATTAAGAAAGTAGTAGTGAGCACAGATTGCTGATAGAACATGAGAGAGAACCCAAGAAATGGTAGAAACTAGTAAGAGAAAGAGGCCACCTGCATAAGGTTGTTGAGAGCGTGGAGCAGACAGAATTGCAACCTCTGCCTCTCATGATACACCTTGCTGTCGCCGCCGCTTCCCACCGTGCCGGATCCCGCCTCCACTTGCTTCGCTTCCGATTTGCGCCCCGGCTCCATGCCTCGGGCTGGGACGCGACACCGGATTGTCTACCCAGAGGCGACAGATCACGACCGCCGCAGATCGCTACGCTCTCCCTTCGCCTGGCTTTTCCATATGCGTCGCCGCCGTTTGCCGCGATCGAAGTGAAAGACCGCTAGGAACCTCGGCTTCCCTTCTTTGGCAACGCAACGATATAGACAGCTCAAGCCTGCAGGGTGCCAGAGTTCGACCTCAAGACGCCTCCCCCCCCCCTTCTTCTCATCCTATAATAGAGGAAAAAGTCTACATCACCCCCTCAACTATGGGGTGTGGACTACATAACCCCAAACCTATGAAACGGTCTATATCACACCCTGAACTTTTCAAAACCGATCAAATTACCCCCTGAAGTATTTTTGAAAAATCATAGTAAATCATAAAAAATTCATAAAATGGAAAATCCAATTGTGTTGGACTCCAAATGAATAGATCTACACGGTGAACATATAATATGATATGCTTTAGTTTAATTTTTTGATGTAGCTTTAGATCTATGATTTTCTTCGTAGCTGTAAAAAAAATGTACTAAAGCATATCATATTATATGTTCATTGTGTAGATCTACTCATTTGGAGTCCAACACAATTGAATTTTTCATTTTATGAATTTTCTGTGATTTACTATGATTTTTCAAAATTACTTTAGGGGGTAATTTGACATGTTTTGAAAAGTTCAGGGGGTGATATAGACTGTTTCATAGATTGTGGGGTTATGTAATCTACCCCTTATAGTTGAGGGGGTGATGTAGACTTTTTCCTATAATAGACCTTTTCCAGTTTGCTAGGCGCTAGCCGCGGGGTTCAATTTTTAGGGTTATGTTTTGTTCAACAAATTGTCATTATTTACTCATCACATCAAAACGTATTGTTCTCTATACACAACATCTTAATACAGAAAGTTGTTACCAATCATTATTCACTCATCACATCGTTGCAAATTGACTGCAATAAACAAGCCAACCATTTCTTTTTTAGACGGAAATCAGCAGGGGAGGTGTTGAAATATTAGGCAATTTTCAGATTAAAACCATAATATAGATCATGACATAGTGAACAACTAGATTAAGCATATCACAGATCATAGCAACTAGTGTATGCACAACTAGAACACTAGACATATTAAACATGCAGATCAAGCAGAGCAATAAAGCTAGATTGCAAGAATAATACCTGCTGTTGGAAGTTGCAGATGACAGCGTGATGGAGAGATTTCCGAAAGCGAAGCTGAGATCGTCCTGGTCGCTGTCACTGTCGTCGATCAGCGGCGGCGGAAGACTTCGTTTAACCGGACGAAGATGACGCCGGGACGCAGCACCCCTGGATCTTGTCGGAAGACGAGCCGTGACGAAGTTTGGGAGCAGTCGCGCGAAAAGCGCTTCCCAAAAACCTTATCCGCCTTCTCCCGGTGCAGGATCACAAAGACGACGGTTCCAGAGACCTGCTCGCCCGGTCGCAGGTGCACGCGAACGATCGGGCTGGAGTCTTGGCGACGGCTACGCAGCAGTAAGCAGAGACAAAACTCTAGTTGTTGATTTAATACGTTTTAGCGTGGCCGGTGGTCTGCTTATATAGTCCGAGAAACCGACCTCGTGAAACACAATCACGAGTAGGACTCTAAGTTGAGTCTGTTTAGGACTCAGCAAACCAAATGACCAAAAATTAAAACTGCAAAAGGAGACCGCACTCCCGCAAGGCGAGAAGTCGGATTTCGGCGGACCATTCACACAGGTGCCGTGCGCTCGCGCTCTTTGCCCCGCCCGGCGAGGCGAGGCGAGGCGAGCGCGCGCGTGTGGACTTCCTTTCTCCTCCTCATACTAGTCTTTAGAAGATTAAAACAACTTCCATATATAAGTTGGTTCCCTCCACCTTCTACTACCAAGGTGGCACTAAAGGATTCCACTACCCTACTATGCACTCATTTGTATGGGCCTTTGAGATTTATTAGGAATTTTCTGAATTTGATTATTGGGTCAAGCCCATATAAATTCCAACAATCCCCCACCAGATCTCAAATGTCCATTTAGAGATTTGCCTGTTCTCACTACTGTTCGATGTACCAGTGTTTCGGCAGAGACTGTTAAGTTGAACTTCCGCCTAGAACTTCAAGCTACACTTATCCACAACTTGAACAATGGACTACGCCTTGAATTGCAAGTTTTGTGCGAACAAGCTTTACTCAAAACCAAACTAGTACTTGGCTGCCAGTAGCCTTACCCCGTGGGTGGAGCATATACGTCATACTCCTTAGTCTCTTCATGAGTTTACTAGAGATCACCCAAGTCTCATAGACTGCGACGTTTAACAGTCAAGCTCATATAGGTATGTTCTTTCAAGAATGCTCGGTAGGACAACATCTTCACTTGTTAAAGTCAATAGAACATATTAAGGCATCCTTGCCAACCTACCTCACAGTGCCTCATTGCTCTGAGAGTATTGCATCTTCACATAGAGAGGGTTATCATTATACTCTCCTCAGTTTACCAATAACTTATTTTTCCCAGGTCCTTAGTCACGGGATCTCCGATCAAAAAGGTTGGGTTACTACTACTGTAAACTCACATGGGTCTCATACCCATCTCCCTAGATGCAATTTCTATCACATTCTGTGATAGCCCTTTTGTAAAGGGATCTGCCAGGTTTTTGTCTGTTTGTATATAAGATACAGTAATTACTCCGGAGTTTCTCAACTTCCTGACAGTCTTCAAACGTCATTTAATGTGTCTTGTTGACTTCGCATTATCCTTAGCACTATTCACTTTAGTGATTACTGTTTGATTATCACAGTTCATAAGGATAGCCGGTATTGGTTTTTCAACCACCGGCAAGTCAGACAAGAGCTCACGCAGCCACTCTGCCTCTGCAGATGTTGTATCTAAAGCTGTAAGTTCAGCTTCCATGGTTGATTTAGTCAAAATAGTCTGTTTGCAAGACCTTCATGACACTGCGCCACCTCCAAGGGTAAAGACATACCCACTAGTAGCGTAGATTTGATCAATATCAGAAATCCAGTTCGCATCACTATATCCCTCTAGCACAGCTGGGTGCCCGGAATAGTGAATCCCATAGCTCATCGTACCTTTAAGATAACGCAAGACCCTTTCTAGTGCATGCCAATGATCATCACCCGGGTTGGACATGTACCTACTCAACTTGCTCACAGCAAAAGAGATATCCGGTCTAGTTGCGCTAGCAAGATACATGAGTGAACCAACAATTTGAGAGTACTTCAATTGATCTCTGGTATCATTCTTGTTCTTTCGCAATGTCACACTAGGATCATAAGGTGTTGGAGAAGGCTTGCTGTCCATATAGCCAAAACGGCTCAAGACCTTCTCAACATAGTGAGATTGTGATAGAGTAATCCCACTCTCTTCCTTAATCAACTTGATGTTTAGAATTACATCAGCTTCTCCTAGATCTTTCATGTCAAAACTCTTTGACAAGAATGACTTGACTTCATTTATAATATCCATGTTTGTTCCAAAGATTAGAATATCGTCTACATATAAGCATAGTATAACGAAATGACCCCCACCATGTCGATAATACACACACCTATCAGCTTCATTAACAATATAGCCCGCACTAGTTAAAGTAGTGTCAAACTTCTCAAGATATTGTTTAGGAGTTTGTTTCAAGCCATACAAAGATTTCAATAATTTACACACCTTCTGCTCTTCACCTTTTACTACAATCCCATCAGGCTGATCCATATAAATCTCCTCATCCAACTCTCCATTAAGAAAAGCTGTGTTCACATCCATCTGATGGACGATCAGACCATATGAGGCAGCCAAGGATAGTAGTACTCGAATAGTGGTCATTCTAGCAACAGGTGAATAAGTATCAAAGAAATCTTCGCCTTCCTTTTGAGTATAACCTTTAGCCACAAGTCGGGCCTTGTACTTGTCAATAGTACCGTCAGGCCTAAGCTTCTTTTTGAACACTCATTTACAACCAATTGGTTTACAACCGAATGGTAGTTCAGATAACTCTCAAGTTCCATTAGAAAGAATCGAGTCCATCTCACTACGAACTGCTTCTTTCCAATCATCTGTATCTGGAGATGCATATGCCTCTATAATAGAGGTAGGAGTATCATCCACAAGGTACACAATGAAATCATCACCAAAAGATTTTGCAATCCTTTGTCTCTTGTTCCTCACAGGAACTTCATTGTCATCCTTCTCAAGTGTTTGCTCAAATGACTCAACAGGAGACTCGATAGGTATAGTATTATCAGGAGCTATTTCAGTGGAAAATTTAGCATTACTACGCATATCTTTCATAGGAAAAATATTCTCAAAGAATGTAGCATCACGAGATTCAAAAATTGTATCAACATGCATATCAGAAACTTCAGATTTTACTACTAAAAATCTATAAGCAATGCTATTATGAGCATTTCCTAAAAAGACACAATCTACCGTCTTTGGTCCAAACTTACGCTTCTTTGTAATTGGAACATTGACTTTCGCCAAACATCCCCACGTGCGCAAATATGAAAGTGATGGTAACCTTCCAACCCAAATCTCATATGGTGTTGTCTCTTTACTTTTGTTCGGAATTCTATTCAGAACATTACTTGCAGTCAAAATAGCTTCCTCCCACCATACCTTAGATAAACCAACAGTATCTAACATGGCATTCACCAAGTTAGTCAATGTGCGGTTTTTCCTCTCGGCAATCCCGTTGGATTCAGGAGAATAGGGAGGTGTCCTCTCGTGAATAATACCATGTTCCGCACAAAACTCATCAAATAATATAGGAAAATATTCACCACCACGATCTGACCTTAGACGTTTAATCTTTCTTTCTAGTTGATTTTCAGTCTCAGCCTTAAAGATTTTAAAGTAGTCTAAAGCCTCATCTTTAGTTTTCAGCAAGTAAACATAGCAATATCTAGAAGCATCATTAATTAACGTCATGAAATATCTCTTTCCACCTTTAGTCAACACACCATTCATCTCGCATAGATCAGAATGAATGAGTTCTAGAGGTGCCAAGTGTCTCTCCTCCGCTGCCTTGTGAGGCTTTCGAGGTTGCTTAGATTGCACACAACTATGGCACTTAGAACCTTTAGCAATGGTGAAATCTGGTATTAACCACAAGCTAGATAAATGTGACATCAAACCAAAATTCACATGACATAGACGAGAATGCCAAACACTTGAATTATCACTAATTGTGCCACAAATATGATTGACTGACTTATTACAAAAATCTGCTAAACTTAGGCGGAACAAGCCTCCGCCATCATAGCCTTTACCAATAAATTGTCCATGCTTAGACATAACTACTTTATTGGACTCTAACACTACCTTAAAACCATCTCTTAATAAAAGAGAAACGCTAACAAGATTCTTGCGAATAGTAGGGACATGCTACACGTTCTTCAGCTGCACGATCTTGCCCGAAGTAAACTTCAGATCTACCGTACCAACACCACGAACAGAAGCATGTGACCCGTTCCCCATCAGGATGGAAGAACCTTGGAGCCCCTAGTAAGAAGAAAACAAAGAGATGTCATCACATACGTGAATATTAGCACTCGTATCAAGCCACCAACTAGGTGATTGAAATACTGAAAGTACAGTAGGAAGATTACCATACCCGTCATCAGTACTTGATGCAGTCACGAGGTTGACCTTTTTCTCTTTACGGTGTGCACGCTTAGTACAATCCTTAGCAAAATGACCAAGTTCACCACATGTGAAACAAGGCATCTCAGACTTGTCTTTCTTCTTCTTCTTAAAGGTAGTAGTTGCTTTGGCATTGAAAAGCTGTTGTTTCCCCTTTCCTTTGTTCTTGCCCTTGAAATTTTTCTGGACAAAATGGACGCTATGTTCCTCGTTTCCCTTATCAATATTGTCTTTAGCCCGAACCTTCTCCTCAACATCAAGAGATTGAATCAAGTTTTCAACCGTTATCTTCACTCTCTTGTGTTTAAGGCTTGTGGCGAAGTTCCTCTATGGAGAAGGCACCTTTGCAATAATGCAACCAGCCACAACTTCATCGGGAATAACATACTTAAGGAGTTCAAGTTCCTTAGCCAGGCGTTGTATCTCATGAGCTTGCTCGACTATGGATTTGTTAGCAGCCATTTTATAGTCATGAAAACTCTCCATGATGTACAATTCCTTGCCTGCATCTGAAGCACCATAGGTATTGTTCAGATGATCCCACAGAGCCTTTGCGTCTCGTATATGCATCATTGAATCAAACAAATGATCTGAAAGCACATTACGCACAGCTCCCACAAAGATATCATTGGCTTTCTAGAATTTACTCCGATCCTCATCAGAGATGTCTCCCTCAGGTAAGCCATCTTTGACCCAGAAAACTTCCATGGCAGTAAGCCAATCTGTGACCTTGACAGACCACCTCTTGAAGTGCGCACCAGAGAACTTCTCCGACCTCAGCGCATCAACAAAACTAGCCATAGGTACTGGAAAAGACCTATAATAAGGTTTTTGGATTGTTGAAATATTAGGCAATTTTCAGATTAAAACCATAATATAGATCATGATGTAGTGAACAACTAGATTAAGCATATCCCAGATCATAGCAACTAGTGTAGGCACAACTAGAACACTAGACATATTAAACATGCAGATCAAGCAGAGCAATAAAGCTAGATTTCAAGAATAATACCTGTTGTTGGAAGTTGCAGATGACAGCGTGATGGAGAGATCCCCGAAAGCGAAGCTGAGATCGTCTTGGTCGCTATCACTGTCGTCGATCAGCGGCGGCGGAAGACTTCGATTAGCCCGACGAAGATAACGCCGGGACGCAGCGCCCCTGGATCTTGTCGGAAGACGAGCCGTGACGAAGTTTGGGAGTAGTCGTGCGAAAAGCGCTTCCCAAAAACCTTATTCGCCTTCTCCCGGTGCAGGATCACAAAGACGACGGTTCCAGAGACCTGCTCGCCCGGTCGCAGGTGCACGCGAACGATCGGGCTGGAGTCTTGGTGACGGCTGCGCAACAGTAAGCAGAGGCAAAACTCTAGTTGTTGATTTAATACGTTTTAGCGTGGCCGGTGGTTTGCTTATATAGTCCGAGAAACCGACCTCGTGAAACACAATCACGAGTAGGACTCTAAGTTGAGTCTGTTTAGGACTCAGCAAACCAAAAAGACCAAAAACTAAAACTGCAAAAGGAGACCGCACTCCCGCAAGGCGAGAAGTCGGATTTCGGCGGACCATTCACGCAGGTGCCGTGCGCTCGCGCCCTTCGCCCCGCCCGGCGAGGCGAGCGAGCGCGCGCGTGTGGACTTCCTTTCTCCTCCTCATACTAGTCTTTAGAAGATGAGAACAACTTCCATATATAAGTAGGTTCCCTCCACCTTCCACTAGCAAGGTGGCACTAAAGGATTCCACTACTCTCCTATACACTCATTTGTATGGGCCTTTGAGATTTATTAGGAATTTTCTGAATTTGATTATTGGGCCAAGCCCATATAAATTCCAACAGGAGGCCCCTACTGTGACAACCCCATTCGAGATAATTCCGTACTATCGCCTAAACCACTCCATTTGGTCATTAAGCGATAATAAAGAATCATCTCGTTGAGTATTGCCGGGTCAAAGCCCGGTAAATCACTTGAAACACACATAGAGGATCGAAACGTATACATTAAAACTCCCACGAAGGAGAGTCCAGAGTGCCTTACAAATTAACACAAGTCTTCCCCGTAGGGTCCATTATTACAAACCATGGTTCTTGACATGAAAGTAAATGGTTCAGAGTTTATTAAAACAGCGGAAATAACTAAGCGGTACGACAAGTATCATAGGAGGCCGTCCATGATACAATCACTCGTCATCATCCACCAATTCCAGCTCCCAGCCGGGTGGAATTTCTCCAGGCCACACATCACATGCATTACCTGGAAACAACATTTAAATAGCAAGGCTGAGTATACTAATACTCAGCAAGGCTTACCCGTCTAAAAATAAAAGACTTTACCTCTAAGCATGCAAGGCTTTTGGCTAGTGGGTTTGTTTGCCAAAAAGCTACTAAGTAGTGAATCCTTACTTTCACATTTTAGCTCAAGTTCTAGTAGAAGTAATCATTACTAGATAAGCAACTATTGCAATCATAAGTTGTACAATACAATTAATCAAGTAACAATATTCACAAAGTTCCATCATAAAGGGATATCATGGCCCGTAGATTAAGTAGTCTCAGATAACGGTGAGAGGCCGACAATCGATTGATTTAAACCTTGCAAGGTAGACCTAAACACACGGGAGGTGCCCTCACTAAGAGTGCTCCAACCAGGCGGTTCCCGTCATTCCTCGGATTGGGATCAGATGTTACAGTCTTAAGTACAAGGTTTACTGGGCTACGCCACCAAGGTCACCCAGTCTCACGCATGTACTCAGGTGGCGAGCCCGGGGCCGCAACCCTAAGATTAGTAGCGCAAAGTTCCCGCACCGCCTCATTTAGGTACTAGGCTTACCGTGCCCATTTCCGACAAGTGCTTAGTACGTTCAAACACTTAACCAACGAAGCCACTGGACCGGAGCCCAAATCCCATGCTCTTACCACATGAGCCATCCATTTATAAATATGGTGATTCCATAAAGGAGATCCTATTCTCGCGAGTGACGAACATCACTCGACTTGTACCGGATCCTTAGAGCATAGCAACTAGCGACCTAACATGCTAGTAAAAGATCATAGGTACTTAAGGATCATGCAACTAGGGTTTCAATTCAACTCCTGAACGTAAATGCACATAAAATAACAATGATAAATTCAGAAGTTTAAATGAAACACATAGGTTAATGATTAAACCGGGGCTTGCCTTCGTCAGCACAAGCAGTCAAACAAACTTCCGGACTTTGGTCCGGGTCTTGATCTACGGACACGTGGTGCACGTCTCCTCCTGCTCCCTCGTCCTCGTCAGCCGGCACGAGCGTGTAACTACCGTCAGGAACTTCTACACGGAGGATGCACATGCATTAATTAGAGTGTAATTAATTTAATTTAAACAAAACAGTAGCAAACAGTCCACAAGGAGCATATGGTTGACCATATTCACCTTGACAACAATATTTAACACTTTTCATTTTAAAGATTATTATAAAGGCTTATTTATTCTTCTCTTTATGGTGATTGTGCACACATCTAAAATAAATAAACAAAATTAAATGCACAACAGCAAGGAGGGAGTTTCCAACTCTTCACTCATTTTCTTAACCTATCCATAGGGTTCAAGCATATAAAAGAATGATTTTCCCATAAATTTTATTATCAAGCCTATAAGGGTTTCTCTACTTTTATTCAACAAACAGCTTTACAAACAGCCAAACTAGTACCCACTGGTCTCTCTGACCAGAAGCAAGTCATTTGAACAGCAAGCACACAAGTTGGAGCTTTGAAACTAAATATACAAAGAAATAACTTTTCTAGCTAGCATAAATGAGATAAAAGCACACAAAAATAAATATAGCACTTCTGGAGCCAAACTTTCTCCTACACCTTCTCTGGTCTAAAACAAGCCTAGGAAACCAACAAACACATCCATAGCTATTATAGATCTTGAACTACACATTTATGATTAAAAACAAGCATAAATCAGGAATAAATATTTCTAGCAGTCCAAAAATCATGATTAATTCAAAAAGGGTGCATATAGGCATTTCATTACCATTCACAGAAGTTGAGCTCAAAAAATCTATTTACGTTTCGCTACAAAAATCATTAAGGCAGAAATAGCATTAATACAAGATAAATCATAGTAAAAGATTTACTCAGTAACTTTGTGCCAATTTTTGCACAGAGCCTACACATGCTAGTACTCACAACATATCCAAAAATCAGCTCATGAACGTGTGTGGATTTTGCAGTACAACAGATCTAGGTTAAAAGGATTTCAATTTTTCATGCAAAAACTATAACTCAAAAGTATATACATGCTTTGCAAAAGATGTAGATCTACTCACAAGGAAGGCAGAAAAATTAGTTTTGCATTTTTAGGATCTTTCTACGATTTGATATGATTTTCCCAAGCCTCTGGACCAAAACACAAAGAAACTAAGATAAGATCCTTACGAACAGGTCCTTACTTCACAGAAACACCCCTGGAAAGATCTCAGAGCAAGCAATGTAGTCCCTGGGCGGCGCGGTGGCGCGGGCGGCCGGAATCCGGCGACCTCGCCGGCGTTCCTGGCCGGGGGAGTGGCTGGGGAGGATCTAGGGTTCGCCTAGGGCCGATTTGGGTGCTTACTTGCGGCAGGGAGACGACTAGAGGGCGTGGCCGGCGGAGCAGGGCGGCGGGCGCCGCTGGAGCTCGGGTTCCGACGAACCTGCGGGTCGGCCTGGGCAACAAGCGGGTGTGGAGGCTCCAGTGGTGCTTGAGGGAAGAGGTGGAGCACGCTAGGGGTGACGGTGTTGGTGGGATGTGGAAGCTCACCGTGCGGCCGTCAATGGCGGCCCGCGGCGGCTCTGGGCGCCGGCGCATTGCGCACGGTCGGCGAGCTTCGGCTCCTTAAATAGGTGCTCGTGCCTTGGGGAGGGGGTCACGAGTCGGTCAAGAGCCACGTCGTGGCATGGGCGCGGCATGGCACCAGCACAGGCGACGTGCGCGGCCGAGTACGGCGGCGACGCCGTTGGGCGGGCGGCGTGGTCGGCGCGGCGCCACCCGTGCGCGCGTGGCGCGTGGCGCAAGGGGAGAGGACCGGAAGGGCGGTGTGCTTTGGAGCGGGCCCATCTTGCGCACGTGGGGGAGCGTGTCCCTCGGCGTTCGGGCCCAGCCAGTGGCGTGGGTGCGCGGTCTGGCGCCTGCCGGCGCGCGACGTCGCGCAGGAGCGCGTTCCGGCGCGGAAACATTTCGGGGTTGCCCTGTTCGACAAAGTTTATCTCCAGATTTCGCAACAAAAGTGCTCCAAGGTGTGAATAGAGAAGTTGTAGATCAGCTGACCCTCTACAACTTTTAAAAAGGCCGATGGGTGTTTTGATCAACAGATTGTGCACAAAAGGCATGCCAACTTGGCAGTTTTCATGGCGCCGATGAAGTGTTGTGCTGCGTTGACCAAGGTTTTACACCATTTTCCACCTCAAATCTCAAATGCCGCTCAACATGAAAGTTGTGTCCCTTGACAAACTGCACAACTTTTACATTGGGAGAATTTGAAGTGTTTAGGTGAAATTTGGAGAACGCGGCAAAAGTACTAGAGTCACCATGGATGTCAGAGGGTTTGAGAGGGGGTTTGACTTGATTTGACCAAGGTTGACCATTAGTTGATCATTAGTGATTGCCGGCTAGGGTTTCGAGGTGATGACCCAGGTTGACCAAGTTTGACCAGAGTCCACGTGTTTGACTTGATTGACTCGGTCATTAGCGTTAAATAACCCTAATGAAAACCTGGGGCGTCACACCTACCCCTATTTCTTAAGATGTTTGGAGCCTACTTAGAACTTGAGAAGAGGACTGGAATGAGACGAAGATGATTGGCTCTATAATGAACTAATTTTCTCTTCAATTTCTTACACTCCATCTCAACTCATTAGTATCAAAACTATATTTTAAAAGGTTAATTGGATCCATGCCATTATAATTTTCATGTTTTTGAAGAACACCATTACTATTCAACTTACTATGCCAGTGCCATTACAATTTCGCACTTCTTTGAAGAATGCCATTATGTACGTCCGAAGCCGTCTGTGGCCCACCTGCAGGCGTATTAGAGGGGGTCATATATTCGTATGGACAAGATTGCCCTTGCTCATTCCCTTTCTCTCGTTTCGGTGACGTGCGGGACCCACACGTCAGGGTCTTCTTCAACCTCTCACCGGGAAAGAGAGAGATTGGGAGGGAGGGAGCCTGTCCGCCGGTGAGCTCCGACCGCAGCTCGCGCACCATCACCGCATCATGAATCTGGATCGGGGGCGTGGGGAATTGGATGGAGCTCGGAGGCTAGGAGCCGGCCGTGGGCTCCCCCAGCCGCGGGCGAGCTCCTCCGGCCGCAAGCGCCGCGGGCGAGCTCTAGCCCCGGTGGCCGGGAGCTGATCGCCGCAGAGAAGGGAGAAAGGGCGTTGCTGCCAGAAATCGCCGCCGACAGGTGCCAGCCGTCGCAGCAGCAGCTGCTGCTGCCGCCGCGAGGCTTGTCCACGCCTCATGCGCCTCTGCCGGAAGGCGCGTCCTGCCCACGCCACGCTTCGCCCCATTTGCCCTATCTAGCGGATGCGGCTGGCCCTCGCCTCGACGTATCCAGCCGCCACGAACCTCCCTCCGCACCGCCGCGCCTCGCCGGATCCGAGCTGGAGCCCCCTGGCCTACGCCTGAATACGCGCCGGCGCCATGCTCCCGCCACTCGAGATCCGGCAGCCACGGGCCGATGCGGAGGAGGGGGCTGCGCCGGAGGAGCGCGGGCGGAGGTGGGGAGGACCGGAGAGAGAGGAGGGAGGGAGGCGTACCCGCCGGAGCTCCAAGCCGGCCGCCACCGCCCTCCGCCGCAGCTCCTCCCACCGGCCGTGAGAGAGGGGCCGCCGGATACTGATCGCTCCCAAAGCACGAACCACGTGAAAGCCTAATCATGCCCAGGAGCTCGGAGCTAGGAGCCGGCCGCGGGCTCCCCCAGCCGCGGGCGAGCTCTAGCCCCGGTGGCCGACCTCCTGGATCTTCGCCCGTGTTGAATAAGACAGAGGAGAGATAGAATCGATGGGAGGGGAGGGGGCGGGAGGTTGAAGAAGACCTGACGTGTGGGTCCCGCACGGCAGTGAAGTGAGAGAGATGGAATGGAAGGGCAATCTTGTCTATACGAATATACGGCCCCTCTAATACGTTTGCAGGTGGGCCATGGACGGCTTCGGGCGTACATAATGACATTGTTCAAACAAGCGCGAAATTGTAATGGCACTGGCATAGTAGGTTGAATAGTAATGGCGTTCTTCAGAAACATGAAAATTATAATGGCACGGATCCAATTAACCCTATTTTAAATAGGAGAATCGACCAAAACTCCATAAGGAAGTCTAATGGGGGATGAGTTCATACAGTAATTGATCAACACCTATTCGAACATATGAGAACATGTAAATCTTTGTTACTTGTTGGTGTAAGACGATAAGAAAGTAATTATTTCTAGGTAAAAAAAACAAACTAACAAGTATGATGGTGTCTGCTTATTTCTATTCATATACAATATTGATTTGAATTGTAGAAATAAAAGAAAACTCTTACCGCCTCTGTCCCTAATTATATCTTATATGTTACTTTCTTCGTCTCAAAATACTATTTATTTTTATTTTTCTAAATATGTATCAAAATATGTTATATATTTAGGTGCATATAAAATTTGCGTACCTATATAAAAGCTAGAACAAATAGTATTTTTATGAAAAAGTAAATCTCAGATACATAAGTAAATACTGCAATCTACAAAAATCAAAACATCCTATAGACTAAAACAAATGGAGTACTTATCGAGATTCGAGAACACACGACACACGAATCATCAATAAAATTCGTTTTTTTCTTTCAAAACACTCAAATTCTGTTGTCACGAAAGCGTCGCATTCTTTTTTGAAGCACAAAGCGTCGCATTCTAATGGTCCCATCCACAGTACTGGTTACTCACCAATTCGCAAGTACAAAATTCAATCGCCCAAACGAAAAACTCATACCACTCCAGACACCAGGAAGAAGTCAAACCGAGCTCCATAGACACCCATTTTGCAGCCACCATGACGATGCGACGTCGAAGGCGGCATCGTACGCCAATACGCCATCGCTCTCCGGTCTTCCACCGTGAAACGTACTCCGCCGCGCTTTCCCCGCAACGTGCCAAGCCGTGAGATATTCAGCGAATTCCTCCCACCCGAAACCTGATTCGAAAATTAACCAACAGGTGAATGAGGTGAGATGATGAGCGGCTGAGCGCTGTGAACCCGGTGGTTGAAGGGCAAGAAGCCATTAAAAACGCGTGCGTGGAAGGGGGGCTGGATTTTAAAACGGGCCCCGGGGTGGGGGTGGGATCAGAATATCAGATCACACGGCACGGGCCAACGGGCGCACGGCACGGTCAGGGTCAGCTGTAGCGGTCTGAACTCTGAACTCCAACGGAAAGCACGGCACAGAAGGGGGACGCGCCGAGCCGAGCCGAGTGCGCGAGTCGACTCCACTCCGCCCCCCGCCTCGCTTCCGTCTCCCACAATCCAAGGAGACCGACCGAGCAGAGCAGGCGGCGGCGGAAGCAACCCGTTGGGGCCTTGGGGGGCGGTGGTTGGAGTCCTGTTTCGCTCGGCTCGCCGCTGTGGTCCGCCGCCCGGCGAACCGGGGAGAAGAGGAGGGGGATGTCGGACGCGCTGATCAACGGCCTCGCGGGCGCCGGCGGCGGCATCATCGCCCAGCTCCTCACCTTCCCGCTCCAGACCGTACGTGACTCCGCACGCCTCGCTGCTAGCCTTGGCCCTCGAATTGCTAGAAATTCTGAGGTTTTCCGCGGCGCAGGTGAACGCACGGCAGCAGACGGAGCGCGACCCTTCCAAGCCGGCGTTCAAGGACGGCGCCGCGCGCCAGTTATACCTGGTCCGCCTCCTTTTCCCATTTTCCCCCTCCCCCGCCCGGAATTTTTGAGTGATATAGCTCGATCCGGTTCTAATGCTGCCCGCGGTCCCTGATTTTTTCCCTGTGCTGTGGTAGGTAGTGAAGAATGAGGGATGGGAGCGCCTGTACGGCGGGCTCATGCCCTCGCTCGTCGGCACCGCCGCCTCACAGGTTGGTTCGCTCGTTGGTTTATTCGCCAGCTTCTTTCCTCCTTTTGTGAAGGTTGGTATATGCTTCCGAATCTTAATTCGAGTTTGTTACTTTCAGGGTGTGTACTACTACTTCTACCAAATATTCCGGAACAGGGCCGAGGCGAAGGCTCTTGAGCGATCCAGGAGAGGGCTTGGCGATGGGTCTGTCGGGATGTTCCAATCTCTCACTGTTGCTGCCCTGGCTGGGTAATTGGAATGTATCTGAGCACCTTCTGTTGACCTAGAGAGCATTACATTGTTACTTTCCCCATATATAGTTGCTGTCATTTGTTTTCTCATAAACCTTATGTGCTGTTCATGCTTGATTTGTCTCCTCCTTTTGCAGCTGCGTCAATGTACTGATCACAAACCCAATTTGGGTTGCTGTTACACGAATGCAAGTAAGCATTTGATTTCTCTCTGCTACCTAAGTGGAGATAGTCTGGCAACGCATTTGAATATTAAAATTTCATTCTTGCTTGCAGACTCACAGAAAGGCAAACAAACAACAAAGCCCTCAGGATTTGACTTGTGCCAATGACAAGGCTCTCAAAGCTTCGACAACTGAAAACACCCCTTACAAAACTATGGATGTTGTAAGTAACTCTCCTTGTTATGAGGAGATACCCAATTCATACAACTTTAGATTGCTAATGTCCGCATCCTTGGCTTCATTAATGTTTGATCTTATACTTGGGAATAATCTTTTTTAACTTTATGTAATTTGTTGTATCATTAAGGTGGCGCTCATCCCTGAATAGTTTCTAATTCAGTAACAGCTTCCAATTATTTCCATCCTGAAATTTTGCTTTTAGTTTTTTCATTTGCACTAGGATGAATATTTATATGTTAATTCTCAAATGATAGTTCATACTTATAAGCTAGTTATGTTGTCCAATTTAATTACTCTTTGTGTCCTTCTAATTGGTCATGCAAGGTGGGATTTAGTTGCCAATGTTTTGAACTTATCAAGTGGCTTCAATTTGAATTCTGCAAATAAATTATGTTGATCTAAGCACGGTTGGAAAGGGGAGGGTGTCTAGCTCTTGTTATTTTGACTGCTTTGAAAAATTCAAACTTTTATGAACCTAAAAAAAGATATAATATAGATTATTAACAGACATTTATCAGTGAACCAAATTACTCCTTTTTGCCTGTGGGGATGGATGGACATGTAGAGAGGCATGTTCCACTTTCTATGAATGCTTGAGGAACAAGAGAAATAACATTATTACTTAGAAGGCAAAGTGTATATAATACACTAATTTCGAGGATGGTTGCCTAACTTGGTCTGCCTCCAGTTTCAGGAACTGTACCAAGAATCTGGAGTGTTTGGCTTCTGGAAAGGGGTGATTCCGTCTCTTATTATGGTAAGTCACTACCATTCACCTTTCTTTTGCCTATCAGTCTTACAATGGTGAAATGTCACAAGTTTGTCTGTTACTAGGTTAGCAATCCTGCGATTCAGTTCATGCTGTATGAAACTCTTCTGAAGAGGATCAAGAAGAGACGGGCCTCTAAGTTGAAGGGAGCTGATGGACTAACTGCTCTTGAAGTAAGCATTTGTTTTTCCGGTGGTAGGAATGTCCTCAGTTGATTTATTAGGACCAATACCATTTTGCGTTATGATTACTTGCCAAGCCCTGGATCTATGGTAAAGATGACTTTAGAGCATTTTTGTCCGGGGCATATATTGGTTGCTATAGTTTTGCTTTTGGTGTGGGAGACAATTCGGCACTGTCATTTGTTATCTGTCCATTCTATACTAATATTTCCTTTTTATATGATACAACTTTAACTTCACATTGCAAACATCCTTGTTCAGATTTTTCTTCTCGGCGCCGTTGCAAAACTTGGTGCAACTGTCCTTACATATCCTCTTCTAGTTGTTAAGGTGATTAATTAGTGGATTGGTAATAACTGCAGTTGTCTACTTGCATTTCTTAGTACATGTTTCAATTTAACTATTTTTTTCCATGCAGGCAAGACTTCAGGTGAAGCAAAGAATTGATGGTGACAAGAGGCATCACTATAAAGGCATTCATCATCTTTCATTTTCTACGATAGTTTTCTACCTTTTTCTTTTATTACTGTTGCTTCAGGGAATCAGGTCACGTTTCTTGCTTTTACAAACATTACTGAAGATCCTAATACACCATTTCTTGCATTCAGGTACATTTGATGCAATCACGAAGCTGGTACAGTATGAAGGTCTGACAGGCATGTATAAAGGAATGGGCACAAAAATTGTGCAAAGTGTTTTTGCTTCTGCTATGCTTTTTATGATCAAGGAGGAGCTGGTGAAGGGTGCTCGACTATTGGTTACTGGTAACACCAGTTTGGTTAAGAAATTACCATCAAAGCCATCATGATGATCTAGGTCTTTGCAAGTATTAGTATATCCTGCCTATAAATCAATTATTATTCACACAATTCGTAAACAGAATGAACAAGCTATGGAGCTTGCCTCTGTTAGGAGATATCCAATTGTAGGTTACACAACAGCCGGTATGATTCTTGTTGGGAACAAAAGCTCTATATGTTCGTTAGATCATTTGTACCATTTATGTAAAATGTATTATGGAAGATTGACACAATAAAATAAATAAGGATGGTAACGGAAACTTCTGTCATCTGTTCTGATTTCATGAATTTCTTTTACCTTATGGTCTATGGGAGGGTGGCACCATGGCAGAAATATCTGAAAACCAACCAGCATGAGAATGCCCTCAGCCATCTGTTCAGTTAATCAGGTTTATTGGGGTGTGTCAGCTCTGGTTGTATGGCCCTGATTCTTCTTTTTTATTTGGTTCTTAAGATACATGTCCTAATGTCTCATTCAGCATATATTGCCCTGAGCCTTAGGTCTCAACCAAGCAACCAGTGTCAGCAAAGTGTCAGTGAAAGTTTAGCTGAACTGTGGCAATTATTCCATTTGATATCAGTATATCACCCTTCTTGTGAATCCATTTAACATCACTTTTGGAGACTGATATATACAATGATAAAATTTTAGAGTTAAATTTGGCCAAAACCAAAAAGAAATGATAGTTGAGCGACTAGTCACTAGGCGCAACCAAGTAGCTGAGCTTGACAGCTTGAGACAGTGGCCAGTGGGCTACTCTGCGTTGAGGGCTTGTGGCCTTGGGGGCGTGGCCGGACGGGTGGATAAAGAGATAGAGGCGGCAGCTGCGGCGGCAGAGCCATCGTCCTCGCCTCTCCCGTCCCCAGCGCAGCAAAGCCGGCACAATGCCAGGCGCCGCCGTGGCCTCGCCTCTCCTCCTCTCGCTCTCCTCGTCCTCCTCTCCCTTCCTCTCCTCCTCATCCACTTCCTTCCTTCCACCCTCCTCGTCCGCTGCCCCGCTCTCCGCCGGCAGGGCGAAGGCGGCGGTCTCCGTCCTGCGCGCGCTGCGTGCCGAGGCGGCCACCCTCCCCGTGCTCTCCTTCACCGGAGACAAGGTCGGGGAGGTCACCCTCGACCTCAAGGCCGCGCCGCCCTCCACCGCGCGCGCCGTCGTGCACCGCGGCCTCATCACCGACCGCCAGAACGCGCGCCGGGGCACGGCCTCCACGCTCACCCGCGGCGAGGTCAGGGGCGGAGGGAAGAAGCCCTACCAGCAGAAGAAGACGGGAAAGGCGCGGCGCGGGTCGCAGCGCACCCCGCTCCGCCCAGGAGGTGGCGTCGTGTTCGGACCCAAGCCCCGCGACTGGTCCATCAAGATCAACCGCAAGGAGAAGCGCCTTGCCATATCCACCGCGCTCGCCAGCGCCGCCGTGGCCGAGGATGCCTTCGTCGTCGAGGAGTTCGACGAGGCCTTCGCGTCGGGGCCCAAGACTAGGGACTTCGTGGCCGCTCTGCAGCGGTGGGGGCTCGATCCCAAGCAGAAGGCCATGTTCTTTGCCACGGAGTTCGACGACAATGTGCGGCTCAGCGGCAGGAACATCGGTTCTCTCAAGATGCTCACACCAAGGACGCTCAACCTGTACGACATCCTCGACGCCCGCAAGCTCTTCTTCACTCCTGCTGCTGTAGAATACCTCAACTCCAGGTATGGAGCCAGCGCTTCCGATGACTACGATACTGATGATGAGGACGAGGGCGGAGACGAACTGGTGGAGCAAGACGTAGAAGAAGGAACCACTGAGGAGGCTGCACAGGGTACGTAGCTACACAGTAACATTTCATTTTGCTGATTGCAATTCTCTGCTTGATTTTAATACCTATGCTGGGCCTGGGCTGGGCGTATATGGAGGTATGGACCCTGCTAGTTGCTGATATCCGTCAGCTAGTACATGGCTAAACAGGTGGCAAGGACAATAGCAAATAATAGTGTTACAAAGCAGTAATGCCAATTGAATTGAGTTGAATTGAATCACCATTGTTTGTGGGCATTGGCATTCTATCCACAATGTAAATTTGAACTGCCTGCACTTTGTATAAACAGTTCCTGCAGTACATCATGTTGCAGTAAGAGCATAACTCCCCTTCACAATGCTTGCGGATTTAAGAGCACAAAGATTTAACTGAAAGTTATTTGTTGATGACCATGGCCACTCAACATAGTTCTCATTCCAAAATGTCTTTCCATTAAGATCATATAACGTCAAGTAAATTGTAAGAGGGGTTTATAGATATCTGTTACAGTGGAACCAATTGATCATGTTGCAGTAAGGTATCGTAAAGCTGAATTGTATTGAGTGTTTATCCCTTGAGTGTGCTGTTTTCAATGACGAAGGTCAGCTAGATAAAAAAGTAAAGAAATAGAAAACAGTAGCCATAGAAATATTATACCATGATGCTCATTAAGGTCTACCATATCTCTTTCTCATACTGCATTGTGTCTGTACAGAATGGTGGTTTGCCTGTTTCTCCTTTATGCTTCATTATGGCAATTGTACAATAAACACATATCTTTTTAGATTCAATGCTCATTCACAGTTCTAGAATCAATAAGTAGACAATATCTTGGAGTTCAGGTGCAGTGTGGTTGGAAATTTAGATCTGAGCCTAGCAGAGAGGGAAGGAAGGAATATGTTGAATTCAGTTAAACAATAGCCAATTTCTTTTAACACTATTAACATAAGGGCTAAAATGTTGTTAAAGAAGCATCCCCACTTCTTTCAAGCGTGCTAATGTTACCTAATCAATTGTTTTTTGTGTGTTGGAAAGAATGCTTTTTTTAAAAAAATGTTCTAAGAACCTTCTTTTATGGAATTCTCAGATGCGACTGAAAAGAGCGAGGCAGACAACAGTTCCTAAGTGAGGGAATGTAGATCGACAATTTTTTGTTTTCTTATTTGTTATGTTACCCTTTTGGGTGAGAATTAATTGTTTGGCAATCGCCTCCCTAATGAGGAAGTCCTTTGTCTGTGTTTTATTGTAAGTTGGTAATGTTATCTCACCAAAAGCAGTATATTAGATTTTCAAACTAAACGTAAGTATATGTTGTCAAATACATTATCAGGTGTCAGCCGCTGCAGATAAAGTGTTGATTATCTGTGCTTGCAGTAACTGACATTAACCAGCGGCTGCCTTAATCAGCTGGTTACCACCCAAAAGAGCAGCCACAGCGTTGATCCACAGTGATGCTCCGATTTTTCCTCACCAGGCATCGTTGTGTACTCCCTCCGGTTTGGTAAATGAAGTCGCTTACGACAGCGACACAGTCTCCAAAGTACAACTTTTACTTTTTATTTTTATAAAAATATTTATTAAAAACTAACATATGTATACTTTTATGAAAGTATTTTGCAAAGTTATTCATGATTTATATTCTCAATGTTTGACTTAAACCTTATCCAAAATTACTTTATTACCAAACCAGAGGAGTACACTGCAACTAGCGATGCTTCAATGGAAAAACTCAGCATCAGTGATACTCCCTCCGTATCGAAATACTTGTCGCTATTGACTTTTTTCTACAACTTTGACCATTCGTCTTATTCAAAAAAAATGTGCAAGTACAATTTATTTTATTTGCTATATGTTTTATTGTTGCATGTATTTAAGCTTGACTTATCGTCTAACATGTTTGTGATAATTTTTTGAATAAGACGAATGGTCAAAGTTGCAAGAAAAAGTCAACGGCGACAAATATTTCGATAGGAAGGGAGTACTACTTTCCTCGATGCCCAGTTCATATGTATAGTTTCCATTGGTTCTGTCGCTGCGTATTGACTTGCTTGACCTCCTTTCTCTTACTAGTTACTAGAAAGGAATGGTTTACTACTAGTGAGGGGAAAAGAAAAAAAAGATTCGCCACTATACTTGCTACTAGAATATAAATCGAAGTATCTGCGATTTGACTATCGTAGAATTCTGAACTTCTGATGTATATCAACTAGAGAGGGATGTGCGTGCAACCAAGACCTCAGCAAAGTAGACAAACATTGAGGGTTGGCACTTGGGCTGCAAATGGAGAAATAAATTTTGCTGGGCTGTGAGTAGAACCAGAAAGGCAGAAACTAGGCTAAAAGACTATCAGGCCATCCTATTTTAAGCCCACCTACCGATTTTCCTGAAATTGTATCGAAGAGCTCGCTCCCTCCTTCCTTACGGAATGTCCTTTTCGGTTGCATTTTCGGTAGATTCATCTTTTATGGGTCAGTTCTTATAGCTGTTGCTATTGCTCGATCTAGTTTGCTGCTTGTAGCTTTTCCCCTTCCGTTATGCTTTTCTACTAGGTTCCTCTGAATTATTGCTCGATCTAACAACTCTTCAGTGGGATTGTGACTGGCCTAAACGGTCATTTTTATAGAAGAGATTCTTATGCCAGTTTTGCCAGCATACTTTATAATTTCCCTCAGCTTTTGCCGGAATATAAAAGTACTACCGTTTAATAATGTTAGTCCACTACGGGCGAAAAGCTTACGAATCATGGAGGTGGGGCCTGACCACTATATTCATGCCCATTATTTCATGTTTTGGACTGGCCATGCAGAAAGTTTGTGCAACTGATTAATCCCAATCTGTAATTTTGTATCGACTAGAATTAGTTCCGTCGCTGCGTAATATGATTATTGTTTTTTTAAATGATGATGATAGGCTATAGAATATACTACTACTTACTAGGTCTGCAATTTTGTTATCTAGGTGTTCAATATGTTTCTAAGAAAGGTTTGTGGATGTCGCTATCATCACGGGGCATTATCTACGCTCGTATCGAATAAGCATCGAACAAATTAAATTATGCTAGGTGTTATATATAGATCGAGTTGTTTGGCTTATTGGATCCAGCTTCAAATTACGTTCGTTGCTCTTGTGCAAGCTTATTTGTATCACGCACTTGGTAGTACTTATAACAAGACAAAACCAATCCAGTAAGAACTATAGGCAACTTTTTTTATTAAACAGAAATAAAGGCATGTCAAAAGAGATCTTGTATGCCGATGATAAGTCGTTATACAGTAAAAGGTAAAAGCCAAATTAAAGCTACTGTAATATGATGAAATTTGTCTTCAACGGGAGATATAGCAGCACACTGCACGCTAAAAGCAGCTCATCAAACTTCCCTTCGATTTGTAGTTTTGAGCCGAGAGCGTACTAGTCAGTAGCCGAGGAATTGTCCACAAGTAGATTGGTATAAAGCCTAAGCATATTACAGCTACCACAAAAAGAGACATGTCAAATAAACGCAAGGCAGCCGTTAAGTGTAGGGATGAAATGAACCTATCGGTAGGCTCTAGTGCCTTTCTTTTTTGGAAAAAGTCCGATTTACAACCTTGAACTAGCACACAAGTCTGGTTTTCAACCTTAAACTACAAAATCAGACATAAAAGGTCATCCAACTATCAAAACCGTGCAAGTTTCAACCTTTGAGCGGTTTTGGAGGTGGTTTTCCATTTTGTGAAAATGTTAAAAAAAATGGTTTCATCTAAAAAAATCATAACTAATTCATTTTAAATCAGAAAAATATGGAACTAATACCCAAAGTTTTATAAAAATGTCACCTATCTATTGGTGCACTATTTGGAGTTTTTTAAATATTATATGTTCAAGTTTCTAGTTTTTATTGCTTTTTCTAAAAATACTAGGAATATGAATAATAAGATGCAGATGACTCCAAATAGTTCACCAATAGATAGGTGACATTTTTATAAAACTTTGGGTATAAGTTCCATATTTTTCTGATTTAAAATGAATTAGTTATGATTTTTTAGATGAAACCATTTTTTTTAATATTTTCACAAAATGGAAAACCACCTCCAAAACCGCTCAAAGGTTGAAACTTGCACGGTTTTGATAGTTGGATGGCCTTTTATGTCTGATTTTGTAGTTTAAGGTTGAAAATCATACTTGTGTGCTAGTTCAAAGTTGTAAATCGGACTTTTCCCTTTTTTTTTTCCCCAAGGGCAAGGCACACCTTTTTTTCGAAGAAATTTAAGATCACACGATCTAGTGGCGGATTTCACTGGCAACAGCCACCCAACGTTCCGTGCGATCCTATCCTAGATGCCAGTTTAACGATGCGACAGCGACCGTGCGGCGCGGCGTACCCTCACCCAGTCACCCTGCCTGGGCTTCTTCAGGGACGGGCTTCCCATTTCGGGTTCGGGGAGTACGATGCCTTTCCCGAGCCGCGAGGACACGGAAGCACCCGCGCCGATCCCCATCCCCACCCACCCAACCCAACCCGCCCAGCCCAGCCATGTGGGCGCGCCGCCCGTGGTCGCTTGCCTGGAAAGCGCGCCGCCGCGTAGCCTTTCGGCGAAAGCGCCCCCCGCAGAAACCCGAGGCCCCAGCTCCGGTCTCTGCCGCGCCGTCCCTTTCGACGCTACTTCCCGTGCCCGGAGGCCGGAGCCGTCGCCGCCCGCCAAGCGGTCGGAGAGCGCGGATGAGCCGTCCCTAGCGCGGTCGCGCCCACGCCACGCGGTACGCACGCACATCTGCCGTGCCCGTGCGGGTTGCGCCGCCACCCTTTGTATTGCTTGCTCGCTCGGTGCTCGCTACCTCGCTGTCTGAACTCGTCACCCGGGCTTGAGATAAGGGCCGTTACCGTTCGTCAGGAAAAGATTCCGGCCAGCGTGATCATCATTCCGAAAGGTTGCACGTCGGGCTCCCCCCCAGCGATGGGTGGGCGATGCATCTAGACGGAACTTCTGTGTGATCACTCAATTTTACTCCAAATCTAGGTTGCTTTAGAGTTTAGACTTTAGACTGTGGCTCTGCTACAAATGCTGGTTCATGTGGTAACACTTCGCCTAACACTTTTAGCTACTTCACCCCCATTTGTTCCGATCTTATGCCGTTGCTAAATTAATTACCCCATCTAGTCTAAGTCACATTTTGTTTACTTATACTCGCACGAAAAGTTTTCTTATGTCAACTATTACAAACTATTATTATAAATTATTTCATGTGTCGAGTTTAAATGCTTGGAATATAATGGTTCGATGGAATATTTTTGTAGTGTCTTATATTACGACAAAAGGTGATGTTGACAAAATAAGTTTTGGTTTTTTGGATTCATCGTGCTAGTCTCAATGAGTGAGTGTACCGATTCTCTGAGAAGAAAAGTCATATTGTACCATACTAGCTCACTTCTCTTTTCATGTACTCATTCAGTCCGAAATTGTATATCATTTTAACATTTCTAGATACATCCTATAAGTACATCTAGGTAAAAAACAAAATCCATGGGAATAAAATGCAAAATCACTAGGACATTTAAAATTCATGTCGACGCTAAAATCTTCCGTAATTTAGGCCATCCTCATGGGTCATTTTATATTTACATTTAATTATAGCTGAGATAGCTTCACACTGTGTATCGTTTTTATTTTCTGTTGTTTCGTAGGCTACATGCAAAATAAAAACTATCTTGAAAATAATGTATACAAGGTTTCATCGCTATGAAACTCATTTAACCTCTTTCTTCATTAGCTCTTTAAGGCATCAATAATGTTGACGTGACACTAAAAATGAAACTTCCACTAAGAATGGACATGCAGTCCACTACATTTTGATTATCAAGGTGTTCTCACTCTAAAAAAATTAATACAATTCATGGTACATATGTACACTCTATTGTAATATCCACCTAGGCCATTCCCGTTGGATATTTTTAAAAAATCATTCCTGTTAAATAATGTGACACATCAACAAACTTGATGACATGCATCTCAAAATAATTATAAAGAGAAAAGGGAGTTGCATTTCGTTTATATGTGTGTAAGCATGAAACATTGAAACCGTGAAATTAAAATTGTGTATTGCATGATTTGTTTCAACCCAAATCTCTTTAGACGACATGATTCTTTTTTAAAATGGCGAAATGAAAATTGCCCAAATGACCCGGTGAGCAGTGACTCAACATCCAGATCAGAAGGTTCTCATCCAACAGTGGGCTAGGATGCATTTCATCCATTATCTAAAAAATTCCAAAGTATCATTTTAGTGGTCGTGTTGCATTTTGTCGAATTAATGGCAGCGAAGAATACCGCACATTGTAAATGTTCTAAAACCACTTGTGTTTAATATAGGACATTTGCTAAAAGAGGTCGCATCTAGAGTACAGCATTTTCATCCTCTCACTCACCTCCTAGCTGCTCATATAACCCGTATTGCCCGTTCAAAGGTTGAACTTCAACCGTGCACGCTTCGGCCGCATGAATGCGAGTTGCCGCGTTGGCATTTGAATACTCATCTCAGCTTATTTCCTCTTACCCAACATTATTCAATCTACCAACCGAACACTACTCTTCGTATCAACCGAACAAGCTCAATGCCTAAACTTGACCAAAGCAACAAGGAAAACGAGACGGAAATCGACGATGCTCTCTTCTAGGGAGGAGGGGCTCCGAGCGCTGCGGGCGCGGCAGCAAGAGCAAGACCGCCGGCCCCGCGCGCGCGGTTAAAGAAGAACGTGCGGCATGATCGAGCCCGTCCGTCCACGAGCACTACCCGGCGTCGTCCGTGGACCGCGCGCTGCCCAGCGCGGAGGGGGCATGCGCATTCGCTTGCGCCCCACAGGTTGCCAAAACTTGCCATGGAGCACAAGCACAAAAAACGTGCTCGCTCCTACGACTGCGCCCGTCCATTTTGATGCTTCCGGCTCTCCGAATTTAGGCATCCAGCCTCGTCGAGCGACGATGGAGCGCGCTCTCTCTCTCCCTCCTCCCATCCTCCGCCAGTCGCCGTGTAGCCGATCGGCCGGCCGGCCGGCGTGATGAGCCACCGGCCACACTCAACTTTTCTCGCCAGTTCCAGGTTGCAAGCCAAGATGGTGGACGCATGCCTGGGAGCGGCCGGGTTGCCGATCGGTGTCAAGAGGGAATCCCACGGGAGGACAGGTTGATGATAACCCAACAATATATGTTGACGCCAGCCGGCTTTGCATATGCATATCGCCAGGTACTTATTTCCATACCAAATCCTCTCGTTTTCATATGAGTTGTTTTAAAATGTAATCTTGCTGAAACTGTATATGCATGGCTCGTCAATGCTGTCTTTCATAGCTGCACTTTAGGGAATCGTGTGACATGGAACCCTACGTAGTTTGTTCAGAGGTTGGAACTTGGAAGTGTCAATGCCGCTAGCCAAGAGTGTCGACAAGCGGGGGCACACACATCGGTAGCACACAGCCATTTCTCTTAGAAAGGGATAGACATGTCCAACCATTTGAGTGCAACTATAGTATACGAATAAAATTTCAACAATAGTTTTATTTTTTTCATACATTGTTTTGTTCTTTGAATAGGCATGGATGCATTAAGGATTAAACAACAATAGTGATTATTACAACCTCGGTATAAAAGATCACAAATAAAAAAAATTTGAGTGCTTGAAATTAACGAAATCTAACGGTGAAGTACCGAGAAATATCAAGAAGTAAGTACCAGAAAGTACAAAAAATAGTGAGAAATCACTAATATCCTTTTAATTATGTGGAAATTTATTTAAAAATTTTGATAAAAAATAAGAAAGGAAAGTACTTCCAAGTATCTTCCAGTACTTCTAAGTTCTAAGTAGCTTCTGGTACTTTACACACGGAGACGAAGAATACAAAGAAAATGACACAAAAGTGCACCTAAATAAAATTAAAAGCTCCCTGACTTTGAAACGCAAAACAAGTTATGCGTATAAAGGCTACCTGACCAACTCCAACTCGTACGTGCAAGAGTCTAGGAACAAGCATCAGTCACTATCTTTGTTTATCTGGCAGATCAGAAAGTCGGTGCCATCAAACATGCAAAAAGCAGCCTTCCAACATCTTCATCGTTCAAAACAAAAGAAGAAAATAACTTAATTTGGTCTATTTTGGTCTAGCATTTTTTACTCGAATTCACAAAAGAACTGTGTGACATTGCACTGAGAGAGAAACAAAATCTAGGAGCATATTATCCCGGCATACACAATTGGAGTGGATGGTTCCCATCTACTCCCTCCAGCCTCCGGTTCCCTATTAGAAGTCGTTTTGATAAGGTTTGAGTCAAACGTTGGGAATATAAATCATGAATGACTTTTAAGTCGATGAGTTTGAAAATGTGAAAACCATATAAATAGATTTGTCTTGAAAATTACTTTCATAAGAATACATATATAACTTTCCAATAAAGATTTTTATAGAAAAGAGAAGTCAAAGTTGTGCTTTGGTGATCGTGTCGCTGTCCTAAACGACTTCTAATATGGAACCGGAGGGAGTACTCATCAGCTGACTTCGAAAATATTTCTTCCAATCTAAAAACTACTCAAGTAGCCATTGGCACTTTTTGCCTAAAGATTAACCTTGATTAAAAACACAAAGTACCCAAGTAGCCATCAAAGGAATACCATGGATGTTGAGAGTCCCATGTCCATCAAGCAAATAAAGGCTCATAAACAGTGTGTTTGATGGATAGGAACTGGAGCTATCAAACGAGGAGCGAAATCAGCAATAACTTTGCCACGAAGCTGCGTACGTACTATTGTACTAGGGATGGAAACGGACGGGGGCGAGCAGAAAACTCTCATGTTTTGTTATCATATTTTTTTATCACCAGAAACAGGACTGACACTGAAATAACTAGGAGTGAAGTGAGATGAATGGGACTATGAAAACAGACAAAAGCCAGCAAATGGTATTATTGTTTTTTATTGCTCACTAGTTGCCAACCATGTTTTGGTACATTTGAGGGTTAGCATGAACTCTTTGAGCCATAAGGTATTGAGTTAGAACTAAGTACATATTAATGCATATTAAGTTTATCCCATATTTATAAAATACGGGGATAAGTACATGTTCATCTCGGCTAAAAACATGATACCTTACCGTCATGTTCACGGTTTGTCCATAAATACAAAAACGGACGGGTCAAATGTGAAAAAACACGACGAGTGAAAGGACCTTGATATCTCCCAGAGGGAAGGTGAACATGCGTGTTGACCAATTAACAAATTTCACTCCAAATTGACTCATCTGCCAATACCAACCGGTTAGACCTACCTTAACTCACTACCACATAACCCGGTCAAATCGGTGGAAAATTGATCACACCAGTCCAAGATAGTGAGCACACCAACTGTAGCTTGAGCTTTTTCTCGACTTATAGCACAAAACAAACATGGAGAGCGACTTTGGTAGATGATTACAAGGAGGTTCAAGAAATATTTGCACACAAGAATAGCACACTCAAGTAGATCGAAACGAAAACGATAATAATATGCTTGTAACAACAAGAAAGTCTTACCAAGAGACAAGAGTAGATACAAGTTTCGTTTATCTGAAGTTTAGATCCCCCCTCGTGAATCCGACGTATCCGTTGAGGATCCTATAAGTCTCACTCTTCTCAGCTCACAAGTGCTCACACAAGATCATTCTCTCAACCCAACTCAAAGATTTCTCAAGAATCACTAAAAGTCTCACAAAGAAAAATTGGAGAGGAAGCTTTTATGGTCACTAGAATGTGTCAAATGCATATGTAAACAGAATACCACCAAAGAGGGGGGCATTGGAACCAAAATGTGTCAAATGCATATGTAACCAGCATACCACTAGGGTATTTCTAACCATACACACCAAAACTAGCCATTGGAACCTGGTTCAACCAATCAGACCGATCAGACCAGTTTGTTTGAAAAACATATCGTTAGCCCCTAGACAAGTCAAACCAATCTAGCTGATTTAGTCCCAAAAGCTTCTCAAGAACTCCCTCATCCCACCAATGAGGTGAAATGGTCATAGTTAGCAAAGTTGGGATAGTTAGTACACTCAAGAGTTCTCTCAAGACTATTCCTCACATAGGTTATCCTAATAGTACTTTTAATGTTTGTCAATAAGCTAATGTTGCATCCCACTTGATAGTATGTCATACCTATAATCAAGAATAAATAGAAAATCAATATCATCAACTTGATCTTGTATGTATATATCCATACCATACTTTGATCAATACCCACTTGAGGGCTTTCAACATTGTTATCATTTTCATCATTCATGGTATGTTTTTAAAACTTAAGTCGCCCCATTTTACCAACCACAAAAGATTCTATGTCTTGCATAGCTTCCTTCGGTAAGGCTTAGATATGACAAAACCCTATGGATACTAGCCATTTCATCTTAGAAAAAAACAAACACGGTCTCAAGTTGTTGCTTAATCAAAGCTTGCTTAGTCCCTTACTCTAGTGCCTTGGTTGATTTCTTCATTACTTACCATTACCATATTGAGTTGAGCTTTGCCTCGATACCTATGTGAATTCCCATTTGAAAAACTCTTTAAATGCTTGTTCTTGATTGAAAAAAATATTTTCATTAATTGTAAGCTTCCAATAGCAAGACCAATGTATATCACATAGACTCATGTCTTTGAATGGTTAACCCATGAAGTTTTGCAATGTCCATATTTGTGAATATAGAAACTCTTCTCTAAATAATCACTTTCCTTGTTGATAAGCTTTTTCAAATGCTTGTTCTTGATTGATGAAGAATATATATGATCGCAACCTTTCAATAATGAGACCAATATATAACATAGAAGCATGCCCTCTTATCATGAAGTCATGAAGTCTTGCAATATCCTTCTTTTGAATCTTACTATTCTTTATTCAAAAATCCTTTCACCTATAAGGCAAGCTATCACATAGTTTGGAGAATCATAGATTTGTCATAATGACTTATCCCTAATGTTGCTTCATCTTTGATTGTCATTGAATATTCATATACATAATGGGAGCACACACTTGTTTGCTATATTTATTGTGATCCATGCATCATTCATTCAATATATGAAACAATATTACATCATGAATATAAGAATAGAATCATTCTCATAATCTTAAGCAAACAAGCTAGTTCTTTAATCGTTTACCCTCAATTCACCAAAATTCACTTATGGGGTCTACATGCACTTTCAATAGGACGAGATGTGATTTATCCAGTCCATTCTCAAACATATTCCCCAACATAGTATGTATGCCCCTTCTATAATGCCCCATCTGTCCAGAATACGCAGATCTTCTTGCAAACTAGCTTTGTCAACTAGAGAACCACCCGCTAATGTGCACTAAGCTCACCAAGCTAGAAAATGTTGCCCGCTACGTCACCAACTCCCACCATTGTAAGTTTGTAACCTTAGATAACCCTCAGCCTTTCTCTATGTTGTTGATGTCAATGCATGGACAATCATGAAATGCCCATACCAATCTCTAACCATAATCACATTGAGGAATATGATTTTTTATATGGGAGAAATATTTGGTTGCTTGAACATGTATAGTAAAAGTTTTGGTTGCTCGAGCTAAGTAGAACATGGATGAGATTGGTGAACTTGGATGGGAGAGTACATGGGTACATTTCATCATGTTTGGTTCGTCCCTAGTATAAGACCACACAAAGGTTTATGTTTGTTTGTTGTTAGGCTTACAAATTTGTTTACCTTGAGTCATCTACTTATCTTTAAGCCATTTAAATATAATTTTAATGTATTATATTATCCACTCTAACTATTATTTTTGTTCACCATAAAAGAAATCTGCAACGTATATATATTAGTATGGTGAGCAAGATTCACATGGCTACACCATCTGTCACGTATACAAGTGATAGCAGACTGACGTGGTTCAACCATTTTTTGGATGGAACTGTGCAGAATCTTATAGGTATATTCTTAAGATCCGTCCATCCTTATAAATTGGTATAGTACATGCAAAGAAAACAAACATAAACACATAAACATGTGACAAAGCATAGCACCGAGCGCAACTGTACGAGATGGCGTAGAATGAACACAAACACGTATGCAGATGATGGATCGTAGCGCATAGATCACAAGGTGTTCAAAATGACATGATGCCGCCGTTTTTATGGTTGGAGCGGCGACGAATCTTAGGAGCATATTCTTAAGATCCTTCCTTTCTAGATAAGTTGTTAGCATGTATACAAAGAAACAACCACTGACACGTAAATAGGTGACTTAGCGTAATGTGTCGATTACGAACTGTCCAAAATGACGTGGTTTGATCATTTTCTTAGATAAAATTGTTATATGTTAGAATCTTATAAGAATATTTTTAAGATCTTTTTATCTAGATAAGTTGATACAATATATGCTTCCTTTTTACGGGGTCTATATACAGGTCATCCCATCCATGAATGGAAGAAGCAATTGTGCCGCAACACTGCCGGTGGTTTACCGTAATCCTAGTAGGCGCGCCACGGGAAAAAAAATCCGCGGCCCCAAGCCCCACTTGTCAGGCGCTTTGGGCGCATCGCGTTTGCCTATGGCTATGGGTGGACATCCACTGCAGCAGTGACGCGGGTGGCCGCCCCCCTCGCGCAGCCGCACACCGCCCGGAGAAAAAGGCTCACCGTCACCTCGCCGCAACCGGAACCCCTAAATTCCCCATCCCTCCCTTTCCCCTTCCTCTCCACTCCACCGCGCACCCCCACCTCAAACCACTCCACCCCCGTGCAAATCCGCTGGCCGCGGCGAGAGAGGGCGAGGAGGGAAACGGATCAGGTGGCGGCGGATCGGTGGCTGGCTCGGCCTGGCTTCTTCGGCGGGCGCGATGGGCGGCGAGGTCGAGGGCAGCGGGGTCCGGCAGCTGGAGCGGGTGCTGAGCTTCGGGATCCCGGACACGGCGCTGGGGCTGGTGATGGGGTACGTGGAGGACCCCTGGGACCGCGACGCCATCTCGCTGGTGTGCCGCCACTGGTGCCGCGTCGACGCGCTCAGCCGCAAGCACGTCACGGTCGCCATGGCCTACTCCACCACGCCCGAGCGCCTCTTCCGGCGATTCCCGTGCCTCGAGTCGCTCAAGCTCAAGGCCAAGCCCCGCGCGTCCATGTTCAACCTCATCCCCGACGACTGGGGTGGGTCGGCGTCGCCGTGGATCCGGCAGCTCTCGGCCACCTTCCACTTCCTCAAGAAGCTCCACCTGCGCAGGATGATAGTGTCCGACGATGACATCAACGTCCTCGTCCGCGCCAAGGCTCACATGCTCGTATCGCTCAAGCTTGACCGCTGCTCCGGCTTCTCCACGCCCTCCATCGCACTCGTTGCGCGCTCCTGCAAGTAAATCTCTCTCTCCCCTTCTGTGATTAACTTATTATTACTTTATCTACAGTTTCCCGTTCCTCTTAAAAATAAATTTACGGTTTCACTAATGTTTTCTCGAGAGTGGGCGGATAAGGTCCTTCCCCTTCGCAAGAAAAGAAAAATGTGCATTTATTGTCTTGTTTTTTATGATGCTATATAAGTTGCGCCTCACACCTAGAGAAATATAGTTTTTCAATAGGAATTAGGAAATTTTGATCTTTAGTTCCGTTGTGGTATGGCTTTCTATATTTCCGCTTTGCTTGGTAGAGGTTGGTTCGGATAGAAATAGACCATGTTGAGGAGGGGATATATGATTTATTAGAAGAACCTACATTTTAAATTTGGGTTCCACATTTACCCTCCCATGTCTGTCTTCATGTGCAGGAAACTGGAAACACTGTTCCTGGAAGAAAGTACAATTGATGAGAAAGAAAATGATGAATGGATTCGTGAGCTTGCTACAAACAATTCTGTTCTGGAGACACTGAATTTCTTTTTGACAGATCTCAGGGCATCCCCAGAATATCTTACCCTCCTTGTGCGCAATTGCCAAAGGCTGAAAACTCTGAAGATCAGCGAATGTTTCATGCCTGACCTAACCGGTTTGTTCCGCACAGCACAAACACTACAGGAGTTTGCTGGTGGTTCCTTTGAAGAGCCAGGTCCGGTGGTGAATAGAAGTTATGAGAATTACTACTTCCCCCCTTCACTGCACCGCTTGGGATTACTCTACATGGGACCAAATGAGATGCAGATACTTTTTCCATATTCTGCAGCTCTCAAGAAGTTGGATCTTCAGTTTACATTCCTTAACACAGAGGATCACTGTCAGATAGTTCAGCGCTGCCCCAATCTGGAAGTTTTAGAGGTATTTCAGATTATTTGTTGTACATACTTTTAGCTTTCCTGATTTAAAAGTTGCAAAATTAATATGCTATTTTTAGTGTGTTGTATTGATGTTTCTTTTTCTATGGGGGGAAACAGGCAAGGGATGTGATAGGGGATCGTGGATTACAAGTAGTTGCACAGACCTGCAAGAAATTGCAGAGGCTCAGAATAGAGAGAGGAGATGATGATCATGGAGGTCTTGAGGATGAACAAGGTGTAATTTCACAGGTTGGAGTTATGGCTGTAGCCCAAGGCTGCCCTGAGTTGACATACTGGGCAATACATGTCTCAGACATCACCAATGCAGCTCTAGAGGCGGTTGGTACATTCAGCAGAAATCTGAATGATTTCCGCCTTGTCTTGCTTGATAGAGAAGCGCATATTACAGAATTTCCACTGGACAATGGGGTTCGTGCTTTGCTGAGAGGTTGCACCAAACTCAGTAGGTTTGCATTTTATGTGAGACCTGGGGTCTTAACCGATGTTGGCCTTGGCTACGTTGGAGAATCTAGTAAGAGCATTCGTTACATGTTGCTGGGTAATGTTGGTGAGTCTGATAATGGAATTATCCAGCTATCAAGAGGCTGCCCAAGCTTGCAAAAACTGGAGCTAAGGGGTTGTTTATTTAGTGAGCATGCATTAGCCATGGCTGCGCTCCAACTAAAATCACTGAGATATCTGTGGGTGCAAGGGTACAAGGCTTCTCCAACTGGCGCTGATCTTATGACTATGGTACGCCCCTTCTGGAACATTGAATTTATTGCCCCAGACCAAGATGGACCTTGCCCAGATTTTAGGAAACAGATTCTGGCATACTACTCCCTTGCTGGAAGGAGGACAGATTGCCCTCCATCTGTAATTACACTGTACCCAGCATTTTAGTGTACATGCTTCTTTTTGCCAGACTAAATCTCATGGGAAGTATAGTTCCATTGTTCACATTATCTGTGAAATCAATGGTTCCTGTTCTGCCAAATGATGAGGGCTTGAGAACATTCCATTGCACAGAATCCCAAAACGAAGCATTAAGCACGACATGCAGCTTGAGGAACAGAGTACTCTAGAGACTAGCCAGACACCTGAAGGCAGCACTTGTCCCAACTGGCTAGTATGGACATGTAAACTTTACCATTTTGACTAGTTTTGGACAAGCAATTTTGTAATAATGTGCCTTTTAGTGTATCTAATTGTTTTTCAGTTCTTATTAAGCTGTATGCTTATGTATCGCTATATTGAACATGTATGCCAATTAGTTGATCTACAATCTGACTTGTTGTGATTCGCTGAACAATATGGATTTTCCCCAATTCATTTCTGCTCTACAGTCTGCCTTGCTTTCGTATTTGGTCTTATCTCTTTATGTGGTGACTGGACCATGCTAATCCGTGTCTGATCTGGAATCTGGAAATCTTGGATTCATGTCCATCCATGACATGTTTCAGGAGGTAAAGAAAACAGCACCATCCTCGTCTGGGCACAATTGCATCTTTTTAGTTAGAAGGGCATGAACGCAGCAGTAATCAGGGAAATAGGGTTGTTTGTTTTCATCGTAACTTTGCTGTCTATCGTGTAATTATATTGTCCGAGAAACAGTATTGAGCTATGCTTCTGCTTGCTTAATAATTTGATTTCTCAGGAGTCTGCAATCTGCTGCTGTGTTTGGCAGAGTTTCAGAATTTGTTGCCGGGGTTGTAACCAGCTATATTCTCCAAGCTGGTAGGTGCGGTGCTGAAGGTACTTTCTCCTCTGAAAACAGAGACCCCTTTTCAGATGATGAATACGAAGAGAAGTTTTTTGGTTCATTGGTGGAGCAGACTAGCAGTTGATAAGTCATTATAGACACCCTAAAACAGAATTTGGTGAGAAAATGTTACTAGAAATAGTTGAGGTCGATCTCTCCCTCTAAGTCAAAAGTAAGCGTCTTATTACAAGACGGTGCGAATAGACACCAAAGCCGTTTTCTTCTCACATGTGAGAGTGAGAGCAGAGGAATACAAAAGATAAACGGAAGAATAACAAAAAGTGTAACATATTTAAACTACAATAACCATGCTTTTTATCAAGTGAGACTGACATGTTCTCACTTTCTGAACTTTTTCTTTTTCGATGAATAAAATTCTCAGAGGAAACTATGTACAGAAATTTTGCAGGTAAAGCATTAGTCGTAGCAGCGTAACTGTGCGGGTACTACTCCAATTCTGTGGCATGTGATAGGATTTTGCTGTCTCCGCTTGGAAGAATTGTGAGGAAGTATATTCACAACGATTGACAAACGACGAGCAGTGATGAAGCTGTTTTAACGAAAACGCGCCCGCATGAATGAATCTTGTAAAGATCCAAGCCATACAGCTGATGAAAGATCCGAATTACCTAGGACTTCAGAGCAGAACCAAACCTTTTGCTTTCGTCAGGTTTACTAAATAAATTACCGAGAGTAACATCAATAGGACAACAAGGTCAATAACAATTCTGAAACAAGGCAGTACCTCATACAACATAAACAATATCCATATAACATAAACAGTACACTAAGATTGCACACACCAACCTTAAAACAATGCACACATCCCACGCTGTTTCAGGTTCACAATTTCAAAGTTAACATACATCAGTTCCCACGAATACAGGACACCTTATTCTTCTTGCTACTAGTACACGCTCAAGCTGAACGCTCCCTCGAGACAGACCTGGAGTAAGAGCTGCGGCTGTGAGAATAGCTTTCCCTTGATCAGCGCCTCTTGCCAGAAGATCTGCTCCGTGAGCGTTCCCTTCTACTATGACCTTTCTTTGGAGAATAGCTCGTTGATCTTTCTGACACTGGAGAACAGCTTCGAGAATAGCTTCCCTGTGGTGATAAACTGCGGGAATAGCTCCGGCCTCTGGCCCTTGGAGAAGCACTGGGTGACCTGGAGACAGATCGATATTGGCGCATTCTGTAGTATGATGAAGCAGAACGGTCATCGGAAGGTGACCTTCGTCTTCTGTAGCGGTATGGAGACCTTGAACGGTACCAACTGCTGTAGTAAGGCAAGTGTGACCTGCGGCAATCATAGGGGGAGTATGATCGGCGTCTACTATAAGGAGAATAAGATCGTTCACGATCAGGTGAGTAGCGTGAACTGTAACGGTCCCTCCGAACAGGTGAGTAGCTTGGGGACCTCCGCCCTGGTGTCACCACGTAAATGAAATAGTCGGTAACAAGTTATTAGAAACTAGCAATGCTTATTGTTCTGAAAATTGGGGGAAAAGTAACCAAACATGATAGGTGGATAGTTCACAGCCACTTACCACGTGATGATTTTGTGCCAAGATACTTCCCAGGTGTTGGGGTTCTACCTCGTCGTCTCTTTGCCTGCATAATGTGGGACTCTATAAGAAGGCGTCTTTGACATTAAAAGCAAGAGTGGTCAATTATTGAGAATCTGAATAATACATTAAATACAAAATATAATGCAATGTAGGGCATACAACCCTTTGGTTGAGGTGGCATGATTTGGTGTTAGGTGGTATGAGTTTGTTGCAGAGCATCTACCAACATCTGCCCTGTTGCTGCCAACAAAAACTTCAACGAACAGAAGAACACTCAAAAGTTCAGCATAAAAGACTAATCAGAGATATAAATATCACTCCATCGAGAAGTTAAATAAAAATTTCACTCATAGGCACTCTTATGATTTTACCTTCTCAACAGTTATGACCCGACCTTCCAACACAGAACGGTCTAAATATTTGATGCGGCGATCTGCCTCCTTAACAGTAGCCATGGTAACAAAACCAAACCCTCGCGATTCCCTTGTCCAAGGATCATGCACAACGCTTGCATCAATCACCTATAAAGCAGTCAGTAAGACAAACAAACCATTGAAGCAATTGTATGGGACCTTCTCAGAAATAACACTTTAAAGTTGCAGATATCTTTTGTAAAGGTTACCTCTCCCTCAGTAGAAAAGTGCTTCTCCAGATCCCGGTCCGTTACACGAGCTGACAAACCAGTTACATACAGGTTGTTCCCAGGGTTTTCAGCATCACACGAGTCCACGCTCCTAAATAAATTATATTTATAAGAATACCAAATACTCGTGTTACAAGCAACATAGGTCATCAGCAGAAACATATTAACAAGTCCAAGGATAAATGGAATACCTAGAGCGACTCCTGTATCTTGAATAGCTGCTTCTCCTGTATGGTGAGCGAGATTCATACCTTCCCCCCAGAAAACAAATAAATTATCACAACACTGAGCAAGAGTTTTTTTAGGCGAATGGAAACAATGCTCGAGCTTTTCAAATAGTGCCTACCTTGATCCTCTTGAGTAAGACATCTGCAAGACAGATATCAATAAATATGTTAACATCCACAACGAGCATTCGAGTATACAGGTTAATAGTTGACAACATATATGAAATGAATACTGAATGAACATTCGAAGCACATTGTGACTGTATAACATAAACAACAGAGTGAACACTGAACATATTGCAGAAAGAATCCAAACAAGTCATTGATTAACACAGAAATTTCTAAATTCTAATGAAACAACTTTCTAATGCAACTACCTGACGTAACAGGACTACAGGAGTCGTGATAAAAATTTCATTGTTCCACCTCTATTTTTTCTTATGGAAATTGTTTATTCCCAGCTAATCCCCATGTGGCTTGTCCCACCTGTCCAACTCCCACACATTTGATTTCACATCTCTATGGTAGTGCACTACATTTATGCATTAAAAGTAAAATGCGACTCTAACATTCAGAGTCTGTCCCCACTACATTTGTTTTTCACTAAAGTTTGTTTGCATCGCAATTCCATCCAATATCAAATAATCCAGTTGTTAAGAAAACACCATAATGAGCGATGTGGGCCAAGTGAACATTTATTCTCTCTAAGAATTTATAGCCCTCCAAAATTTAATATGGTGCCCTAGTGCTACCTTTTCATATTTTTTTAAGAAAAGGCAATGTAATTATCTCCGGCGATTGCAGACAACCCAGTTCTTACAGCAAATTCAGCTTCGGAGCTGATCACCAAAATAGAAATAAAAGAAACCGCACACTCCAAACATAGGTTCTGCACCAAAAGAAAGAAAAAAATCACTGCAGCAGGTCATCCTTAAATTAGTTCCTTTCATCTCATAAAACTCGTCTTCAAATTCAAGCATACACCAGAGTGGGATCAATCAACTTCTAACCCTAAATCATATCCCTATCTTATTATGCAACAAACTGAACAATCTTAACCCGTAATAGCACATCGAAGTCAGAAAATGGCAGAACACAGGCCACATGGGTATATCACGAAGAAAGAGAAGCACAAACATTCTAGCGGCAATTTAAAGCATCAGATCAGACACGCGCTACATATCTAAAAGCATGAAGAGAGGGAGAGATTCTCCTCGCAATCGCAAATTCGCATCACACGACCAGCGTTTTGATAGCCTGTAAAAACATAAAAGAAAATCGGAGGAGGTACCTTTTGTGGCCGCAACGATCCTGCCCCGGCGAACCCTTCTCGTCCTCGCTTGCGTCTCGCGTCGATTACAGCAGTGTCTTGCCCTTTCTTCCAGTGACCCCGTGTGCGTGATTAAATAGACGAATAGACGATGGCCAGGTCGAGGTAGGCGCGCTGGGGGAAGGTTCTCGATGGGGAGCGGACGCGAAACTCTCTTAAATCCGGTTGAATCGGCACCACGCCACCTTCCGGTTTACGAACACATGGCGCCGCTGCGCGCCAACCATCCATTTCCCCTTTTCCCATGGTTTTATTTAGCTTTTTCCATTCTCCCTTTGTTTTGTCCGCATTTTAGGTTTTCTTCCATGGCCCCTTTTCCCATGGTTTTATTTAGCTTTTTCCATTCTCCTTTTGTTTTGTCCGCCTTTTAGGTTTTCTTCCATGGCCCATTTGTGATAGTGCTACTCTCTTCAGGCTTTCTATTGGCCCATTTACGACCGCAACAAGGCCCAGTCAGAGTCGGCTTGGCATCTTTCTCGATAAGATAGTTAAAAGAAAGTTTCTTTCAAAAATGTTAAAAACCGTTAGCTTACATATTTTAGTTATTTACTTATTTAAGACAAGAAGATACATACTATTGCCTCTCAAATATTCATTTTGGTTTTTATCATAATACTTGACCATTCACTTGTAAATATTATTTACCTTATTTACAAACTACTTTATTGTATAAGGTACTTTTCATATATTTATATTATTTTTTGAATAAGATAGATGGCAAGACGTTATTGGAAGTGACGTTTTTTTGTGCAGCGAGTATAATAGATGGATGGTTACAAAGAGATGAGAAAACTAGACCAATGAAGGCACTCTGTATGAGGTGTGTGTGGGTGGGGGAGGGGGTCGGGTGGGGGCGGGAGGGCGCACATGAATGCGGCGCAGGAAGCAACACTCCCTACGTCCCCAAATACTCTTTCCGTATGAAAATATTTTGCCGCTGTTGACTTTTTCTCGCAACTTTGACCATTTGTTTTATTCAAAAAATTATTGCAAATATGTAAAATGATAAGTCGAGCTTGAAATACATACAATAGTAAAGTATATAGCAAACAAAATAATTGTATTTGCAAATTTTTTTGAATAAGACGAATGGTCAAAGTTGTAGAAAAAAGTCAATGGCGACAAGTATTTCGATACGGAGGGAGTACCAAGAAACAATTTTAAAGAATTTTATATTATATTAATACACATAAATATATTTGAATATAGGTTTTTAACAAAATTATTTGGAGACACAAATATTGCATGTATTGTCTACAAATTGATCAAACTTGTGGCACGTATACCAACGACGACACTTATTTAGGGGCAGATGGAGTACACCCTATCTGACCCACATTGTTGATGAATACGTAGTATCCAAAATGTTGGTTTTTTCTTTACGGTCACTGGAGGGAGAGCATCCCCCTAATTCCATTAAAGGGCTTGTGGAAAGCTAAAAAATCTTACATAGATCATTTTAGCAAGACAAACTATGGAGACACAAGGAGAAGAGTACAACACCAGGGTACAACACACCACTCACGAACAAAACATGGACAAGGAACGACACATCTAGTCGATCACTGCCGATTGTTGATAAGCACCACCATCAAACAACATACTTGTCGGCTCCTTCATAGCCCTTGCACCTATACCTGAGCATTTTTAGCCCGGCCCGGTCCGGTCCGCTGGCCCGGCCCGAACCCAGCCCGCCCACGGACTTTACTTGTGACAGAACCGCCCAAAATAATTCCGTATTATCGCCTAAGCCTGTCCACGTGGCCGTTAAGCAATAATAAAGAACTATTCTGTCGCCTCTGTCGGGGCATGCCCGGTAAATCACTTACACAGGATCGAATTATGCGCTAAGCCCACACGAAGGCGGGACCAGAGTACAACATTACATTACATAAAAGGTCCATAAGTACTTAATATTACAAACCAGGTTTTTCAGTACATAAAAGTAAAGGTGTTTCAGAGTTTAACCAGCGGAAATAAAACTAGCGGAAGATACACATGGGAGGCCATCCATAGAGTATCACTCATCAACATCGTTCTCCCACTCAAATTTCCCATCCATCTGGAATAGCACCTGGCCAGATGGGTTTACCTGAAAGCAACAAAATAAGCAATGTTGAGTATACTAATACTCAGCAAGGCTTACCCGACAAAAAGAAAGTAAGACTAGACATACAAAGGCTTTTTGGCTGGTGGGTTTGTTTTGCCAAAAGCGACTAAGAGTTGATCCTTAATTCCAAATTTTAGCTCATATTCTAGTATGTTAACCATTCTAGGTGAGCACTTGTACTAAACAAGCATGTTGTGCAAACAATATTAAACAGGCAACAATATTAATCCAAATGTTTCATGAATAAATATGGGGTAGCCAGTGGTCAAGCCGACTCAGATAACGGCGAGTGACCGACGATCGATCGATTTATATCCTTGCAAGGTAAACCCAAGATACACGGAAGAAGGTAGACCAAGTGCAGTGTCTACCCCAACCAGGCGGTTCCCGTCATTCCCCAGCTTAGGAAAAGATGATACAGTCCTAAGTACAAGGTTTACTGGTACGCCCAAACATGGCACGTCCAGAATCACACTTGCACTACCGGTAGCGAACCGGGAGACGCATCTCAAGATTAGTAGCAATAAAATTCCCGCACTGGTTCATTAGGTACTAGGCTTACCGGTCCCATTCCCAACAAGCACTTGGTACGTTCAATAGCTTAGACCAGCACCATGCTACTCGGTCGAGACCGAACCCATTGCTCTTACCACATGAGCGAGTCAATTTATCCAACTTATGATTCTAACATAAGCATCCTATATCTCGCGAGCAATGAGTCATTACTCGACTTGTACCGTGTCCTTAAAGCATGGCACTAGCGTTCCTAACATACTAGTAAAAGAGCATAGGAGTCCTAAGGATCATGCATCTAGGTTTCAAATCAACTCCTGAAACTTAAATGCACAAAACATAAATACGAAAAGTAAAGGTATGAGTTTAGGAAAAGGGTTAGATGTATCCGGGGCTTGCCTTCTTCTATGCTAGCACTAGCCTTGGGCTCTTCTGTACTTTGGTCCAGGTCTTGCTGCACACTAACCTGGTTCACTTCACCATCAACTGTCCCTTCACCCTCCTGGGTCAGTGTGTATGTACCGTTCAGTAAATCTACACGTACACATGCATATGCATTAGATTATAGTGAGGATGTGAGAACTACCACCAACCCAACTCTTGTTAGCCATATTCAACTAAACATTATTAATTTCTCACAAAATTTATCAGGGTGGTGTGATGATGAACTAAACACTATTTTGATGGTGATTGTGTACATATCTAAGCAAACTAAAGTATTTATCTTCACAAAACAGCAAGGGAGTGTGATTAAAAATTCACAAACAGAACCATGACAAGCTTTCTCAATTTTGACACCTTAAATTCCATTTCTTTATTTAATTACATAAAACAAGCATTTCAACCATAAATTCATGTTAAATCAAAAACACCTCAAATGAGCCTAAGCTTTTGCATACATCAACATATGCTTATTTTAAGCTCACAAACCAAAATCTAGCTTAAGATCATTTATATATTAATTTATACGAAAAAGACAAATTTTAGCCTAGTAAAACACCATTAATTCATATAAAAAGATTTACTAAACTTTTTGATCTCAACTTTCTCCTAGCCATCCTCTAGGTCAAAACTAAGTTTCTGACCAAAGCTCAAGTATAGATCTTATTTATATATTGAGTTATTAATTTATCACCCTACACAAGATTAAATCCAAAACACCTATTAAACAATTTTCTAAAATCATATCCACTCTACCAGAGATACTACTCATCAAGTCAAATCCCTAGGGTGCACATGTGCTTAATGAAAAGTTTATTAAAAGGGCTATAAAAAGCATCAAGATTAAACTAGCATAAAGCTTACATAATTCATAACTAAAAATCTACACATCAAACTCATGCCAACTGTGGTCACAAATCTAAACATGTAATAAAGAGCAACATATCCAAAATTTACTTCCATAGCATGTGTATATTTTAAACTACACTAAAAACACATCAAACTGAATTCGAATTTTTAATTCAAAATCTACACATAAAAACCCTAGACATGCTTTCTAGAAAAGGTAGGTTTCTTCACCAGGAACCCAACAAAATTGGATTTGCATTTTTTTGGTTTTTCTATAATTTTCTACGGATTTTTAAAGTTGCAGTCGAAAACCCTAATATACATTTACACAGAGACCCTTGTCCGAATTTTCAGAATTACGTATAGGCCCTTAGTTCACGGAAAAGACCCTAGAAAGAATTCAACTCTTGCAATGTCACCCCTGGGCGGGCAGGCACCTCACCGGCGGCGGAATTCCCGGCCGGCGCTGGCCGGACTTCGCCGGAGGAGGTGGCCTGGGCTCCTACTGACCTTGATTGAGGTCTGGAGGGCGACGGCCGGACCGGGAGCGGCCTCACCGGTGCTGGCGCCGGCGCGGCTCGGTCCTGCCCGCCGCAGCCGTGCCTGGGCGGCGACGGCGCCGTCCGGTGGCCCGGTAACGGTGCGGTGGTGTTGAGGAGGTGCAGGAGGAAGAAGTGGGGGAGGAGAGGGGGCACGAGGCTGAGCGGAGGTCGAAACGCGGCAGCGGCGGTGTCAGCGGGATCGGCGGCGCGCAGGGGAGCTCAGCGACGCGGGCTCGCGGCTTGTGCTTTGACGATGGACGACGAGTGCGCGACCAAGGAGTAGACAAGTGCGTGCCGGCCAGGAGGCGGCCAGGTGGATGCCTGCATGCGCAAGAGGCGACCGCGGCTGCGGCGTGCGCCGGCGCGTGGCCTTGCTGGGCCCGCGGCCAGGCCTCGCGCACGACCTGGGCGTGGCGCACGGCAGACGGGCGAGGCGGAGGTTCCTACGACGTGTGCGGGTCCACAGCGAGTACCCCGGGATGATCGTACATCGGAGGTTCGCTAGGACGCCACGTGGACGTGCAGGAACAGGGAGAGCGCGCGCGCACGCGCGGCTTCGGCGCGCCGAGCACACCGTGCCTGCGACAGCGCCCACTTCTATTCTGCTTGCCCATTTTCAAAATTCGATTACTCCAAAAAGTGTCAACATACACGAAAATCTCTAAAAATAAAAGTTGTTGAGGAGCTATAGACCTACAACTTTCACAAAGGGCGACATATATTTTGCTCAACAGAATTTCGGGAAAAACGTGTTGAACTTCAGGAAAAACTCGGCCCCGTAACACTGTGTACAGAAACTTCAACTCAAATTTAAGCGGCTTTGCACTCAAAATTTGAATGTCCGCCAATTATGAAAAATGTGTCCCCGGAAACAAGGAACAACTTTTATATTGGCCGATTTTGAACTTCTATAGTGAAATTTGGAGAACGCGCAAGAAAACCAATTCAGCCTTTTGGAGCTCTAGGGATTTGACCATGAATTTGGACTTTGACCAAGGATTTAAGTGCAAAAAGTGGTCAAGATCATGTCAAACATGCTTAGGAGCTAATTAACCTTGATTAACACAACTAATTGAGGTATTTATCTTTAATAAACACCTGGGATGTTACATTACTGGGCGGGCGTGGGCACAGATCTTGCAGCCCGTGAAAAAACCTTGGCCCGAACCCGGTCCGAAATGTTGTTTTTAGCTATTTTACACTGTAAAATATGCGGGCGGCCCGCCCAAGCCCGGGCCCGGGCCCGGCCGGAGCTTGTCCCGAAAATTGAGGCCCGACACGCCCAATGGGACGGTCATGGGCAGGATTTTCTCGGCCCGAAATAACCAGGTTTTTTTCGGCCCGGCCCGAAAAATGCTCAGGTCTACTTGCACCCTGCACCGCCTCTCGTAGCTACGCCGCCCGGCTGCTACCCTCCGTCTGAGGCCTAACAAGCGGGACGGGGGATAAAGGCGGCAAAGGGTACACAAGCCAAGATTCACCAGAAACGATGACATCCCTTGAAGCTAATGGCGACACCTCCAGCGTATCCGGGCTTCACGTACCATCACCCAACGACGTTCAAGGGGAGGAATCCCTGAAGGAGGTGACGGAAGCGGTGAATCATCACCCGACAATTGATTTACTATCACCACCAACAAGAAGAGCGTCGACGAAGCAGAGGGGCCGGCGGTAGAAACTTTTCAAACCACAGACACAACCAACCATTAGTGCAGGCCTCGCCCGTGAAGTGTAGGGGAGGACATAGATGCACGCCCGGCAAGAGACCTCAGGGAAACAACAGGGTGGCAGACAATGCTAGAACAGGAAGAGCGACATCTCGTCAATGCCTCTAGGAATGATAGCAGCACCAAAGGGAGTGTTGCCATTGACGGCACCGGCGCAAAACCGAGCTAGGATTTCTCTCAACAGTCACAGATCCGAACTAGCATTTCCTCTTGGATTGGGAATCGCCTCAAACAACGCCTCCAAGGAGGAAGAACGACACCTGGGGGTGTCGTCGTTGCCGACACTGGCACAAAGCCAGGCTAGGATTTCTCCCGACGATTCGTAGCCATTTGTTGCGACACGTCTTGTGGAATCCAAGCGCATGGCCAGCCACAACAGAGAGTACCGAGCGGAGCCCATACCTGACCAGTGCGGCGGCTGTGAGAGGGACCCAAGAAGTTGGAGGCGAGTTGGCCGCTGTCCGAGCCCTTGGAGCACCACAGCTGCAAGGGAAAGTGGAGGCACTAGCGGCCGCAGGTTCCACCGCCGTAGTCTGCGTATGGCGCCGAGCAGTCGACCGTAGGGCCCTGCCAAGCGGATGGACCGGCATGCACTGGAGGCCGCATGCTCCACCACCGTAGTGCGCACCCGACAGTAGAGGAGACGGGGGCGCCTGCTGACGTGGTTGGGTGAGGTGGAAGGAAGGGAGAGAGAGGGGGACGAAAGGAGCTAGAAACGCGAGCGGCACCGGTTTTTGGGCCCACCGCCGGCCGGACGGGAGCCGCGCGGCGGCGGCAGCCGCTGAATTAGGGTTTGGGGTGCGATGGGGTGGGCCGGCCTTTCGCCCCCGAGTCGCTCCCCGAGAGCGACGCCGAAATGTTGGGTTACAAGAATAAGAAATTATTAAATGACCTATTAGATGTGAAAGGGCCCGTAGCCTAGTGGTTACAAGAGCCCCAATAGCACCTCAGGTCCTGGGTTCGACTCCTCGTGGGAGCGAATTTCTCAGGATTTAACAGCGTTTGTGCTTTCAGTGGTAGGCGGCGTTCACATCGACGGCGAGACGCCTGTGGTGACTTCGTCAATCTTGAGGATTTGCCGGCACAGTCTTCGAAGATGCTCCTAGGGGTAGGGTTTGCGTACGTGTGTTCATAAGGTTGAGTGTGCGTGCATTGTGAGTGTCTCCGATGTACTGTCTAATTCGAAAAAAATGACCTATTAGATGGGTAATTGGATTGAATATCATACGTCGATTAGCATACTTCATTTTGCTCCATGAAAGGTCTTTTTACCTTTTCTTTTATTCTCGATAGTCATTAAATTATGTCTTTGGCATTTACGGTTTCGTGCTTGTAAATCTAACTAGAATGTTTCAAACTTGCTGTTGTGCGGTTTTTATGAATATTTCTGACACAATAAAATGATGGTTCTACCATAAATCCTGCCAATCGAATGGGAAAATGGGTCTAAGAGCAACTTCAGCAGCTTCCCTATCCCCTCCCCAATAGCAAAAAAAATAATTATATAGGGGATGAAACCTTCTCCAGCAGATTTCATATAGTCTCCCTTTTTTTCTCCATGAACTAAAAACCCCTCTTCATTCCCTCTATAGAGGGAACCTCTCCTCCACCCCTATCTGTGGGACCCACTCGGGAAAAAGTAAAATCACCGCCACCGCCGCGTGCGTCTGCTGTCCGCGTTGGCCGCCGGGTACTCCCACATCGGAGGCGGAGGCAAGAGTCAACAATGGCGAAGGGCGGGTTGGGGAAGCTCCGGGGCATGATCAGGAGGTGGCACTCGTCCAGCCGCATCGCCCGCGCGCCGTCGTCACCGGGCGAGGACGACGGCACCGTCGTCGCCGGCGTGGGCCCGCGCGGCGCGTCGTTCCACGGCGCGGACGAGGTGCCCAAGGGCATGCACTCGGTCTACGTCGGCAAGTCGCGCCGCCGGTACCTCATCGCCGAGGAGCTCGTCGGCCACCCGCTGTTCCGGACCCTCGTCGACCGCACCGGCGGCGGAGGGGCGGAATCGGGCTGCACGGTGGTCGGCTGCGAGGTCGTGCTGTTCGAGCACATGCTCTGGATGCTGGAGAACGCCGACCCGCCGCCGGAGTCCCTCGACGAGCTCGTCGAGTACTACGCGTGCTGAGAGAACAACAAGCGGCAGCCACCGACCGCGCCCGGCCCCGACCGCCACCGGAGCTGGAGGCTCGTCGAATCTGCAAGCCGCGCCGGCGGGGAGGGGGGCCTCGGGCGCGGTGTTGCTGGAGGTGGAGGCGGAGGTGCCCGGCGGCGCGGACGGCGGCTTCCTGTCTCGCCCCGACGCCGAGCCGGCGGGCAGCCACCGCCGCGCGCCGCCGCCGTACTTGTCCGGGAGGTGCCGGTGGATGGCCTGGGACGATGCGGCGGAACGTGGCGCAGGATGCGGAGGCACGGGCGAGGTCGGCGGTGGCGTCGAGGCGGAGGAAGATGTCCTCGAGGAGCTCGTCTTCCACAACGACGGCTACGAAGGCACCCGCCGCTTCACCTCCACCGGCGAAAACCGCGTGCTGTTCTCGCGCACTGGTGTCCTCGAATGCCCCGCGCACTGGCGTCTTCGACTGCCCCGCGCACTGGTGCGTCCTCGTCTCCTCGACTCCCGTCACGGCCGCGTGCTGTTCCTCGCCGAGGCCCGCGACGCGCCGCCCGTGCTCATCCTGTGGGAGTCATACTCACTAAATAAGAAAGAATAACAGGTTCAACACCTTTCTCGAATCTCGATTCCTTGGATGCCGAGAACAATGGCCGGCGGCTACTGGACAGGAGCTCGAACAGGTTGCCAGCCAGCTCCTGCCACAAGAGATCGCCACGCATCTCGCAAGCATCCTCGGTTCTCGGAAGCCGAGCGGGGGAAAGGGAGGGCGGCGAGCACCGGCAGGAGAGCGGCGAGGCGGGGCAAGCCCGGGCGGAGCCGGCGCGCGGCGAATCGGGCGTAGCACAAGCACAAGGTCACCGCGGCCACGGCCACGGCGAGGTTTCCCGGGTCGCCGCCGGCAGCCATCTTCGGTGGGGTCAAGGTCAACTACGACAGCAAGTGCGGCTGCCGGTGGGCGGCGGTGTAGAAGGCTCGGGTCTCGGCTCGATCGAGGATCACTGGTTTTGCTCCGGCCACGGCGTCAGCTCGACGCGCTCGTCCGCCTCGTGCCCGGCCAAAGGTCCAAGATTTGGGGGAGGGGGAGAAAGGATGATGTGGCATCGTGGGACCCACGAGTTGGGAAGGAGAATAGGGAAACTGCTGGAGCAAAATGTGTTTTAGGGATGAAAATATTTTTACTCCACCCCCAATAACTTTATATTGGGGATGAAATTTACTCCATCAGCTGGAGTTGCTCTAATGAGCCTGGATGGCCCACTTGGCAGACTCAGTTGATGTTGCGGGCTCGGGCGACCGGCGACGGCCGCTCTCGCAATACCGGCGCCGGTCGGACCTCGGCCGCAGCACGGGCGTACGCTGCAGCCACCAAATCCAGTTTGGCGGTTGGATCCAGCTTCCAGCGATCTACTCCGTACGCATCATCTCCTCACTGCACCGCCCCACCCGACCCGAAAAGTCCCACGAGGCAGACAAGCCTCTTGCTCGCCGGAGATCTCCCACTCGCCCGGCCCCTTGCCCCGCGGCCATGGCCTCCGGGCAGGATTCCTCGGGCACCACGCTGATGGATCTCATCACCTCGGATCCGTCGGCAGCATCGGGAGCTGGGGCGTCGTCGCAGCAGCAGTCCTCGTCGGGCGGAGGTGTCGGCTCCCTGCTAGGGAAGCCCGCGGCGTCGGCGGCGGATCGCAAGTCGAAGAAGGGGACGCTGGCGCAGATCCAGAACGAGACCATCTCCGCCGCCAAGGCGCTCAACCCAGTCAAGGTCCTGCCCCAGCGGAACAGGAAGAAGAAGGCGCGTCCTCGCTCCCCTCCCTCCCCACCGTCGCGCCATTTCTACCCTCCCGTTTCCAGTCTCACTCTGTAGCCTCTGCTTCTCCTGCAGCCCGTCTCGTACGCTCAGCTGGCGCGGAGCATCCACGAGCTCGCCGCGACGTGTGACCAGGTTCGTCCCGCTCCTGCTTCTGTTGGATTGAACTGCATGATGCTAGTAGCTTGGATCTGTTGCCTTTAGCTGCTCTTGTGCTATCCCTTTCGCAGAAAAGTTCCCAGAGGCAGCTTGTAAACAGTGTATTCCCTAAGCTTGCCGTGTACAATTCTGTGGATCCTTCAGTGGCTCCATCTCTTCTCATGGTAAGCTCGCCATTCCTCGACAGCTTTTTGCTCAGCATGCTTTATTTTTGGAGGTTAAACTTAGACTACTCACAGCAAATTCAGCTATGATAGAACCATAATGGCACATAAGATCATCTAATTTCAATTAGCTTGATTTCCACATTTGGATTTCTTCAATATAAATGGGTTTATTGCAAAAAGGTACTCAAATATGTACTTAACACAGATCATGGTTGCAGTAACCTGAGATAATGTTTGCGTAATTATCTTTCTTTTATCACATTCGAGCCTCCTTCTGTGTTTGCAGCTCCATCAACAATGCGAGGATAGAAATGTTCTGCGCTATGTATACTATTATCTGGCCCGCATACTGTCAGATAATGGTTCCCAGGGTTTAAGTGCTGCTGGTGGCATACCCACACCAAACTGGGATGCCCTGGCAGACATTGATGCTGTCGGGGGAGTGACTCGCGCTGATGTTGTACCCAGGATAGTTGATCAGCTTTCAGCAGAATCCTCCAGTGACGATGTTGAGTGTATGCTTTTATACTATCTCATTGTACTTTAGAGTTATAGTATGCAAAATCTATGATCCAATCCTTACCTTCTGGTATTTAGTCGAACACCTAAACATTTCATATTGCTTCTTCTTGGATGGACTGAAGTCACTTGCTCACAATTCCTGCTTAGATTTATCAAACCTAAACTCGGGATCCTTTTCTTCTCTTGCCCTCTTTTGGGAATTGGTTTCCTCTTGTTGTTTTCTGAAGCAGTATAATGAGAACTTAAATTCCTGGCAAACATCTTGCCCTGCATAAAAGGTACAATATGCTCAAGCTTATGAAATACATTAGTCGAAGTTCGGTATCAAGCTGACTGCTGAACATCTTCGTTACGAGCAATAAGAATTCAATATCACTATTTGAGACTCAGCAAGAACAAGACAGTCTATAACAATTAATGTCTTATAGTTCCTCATCGAATCATGTCACTTGGTTATTCATTGTGCTTAATCACTGATGCTGGCCTTTGAAGTTCATGCGCGGAGACTTGCGGCCCTGAAGGCGCTTACATCAGCTTCCACTGGCAGTTCTGAGATGATGGAAAAGCTCAATGAAATTGTGTTTGGCATTTTGGAAAAGGTTGGTCATTCATAATGCCAGTTATGGGTTGTAAAACTTTTACTCGCCTAAGGTCCTTTTCAGTTTCCTTGGTCTGTGCCTTTGGAAAATTGACAGTGTTCTCTCTGTGGTATATTTGGGTACTTTCAGGTGGCAGATACTAAACAGAAACGAAAGAAGGGTATCTTTACCAAGCAAGGTGGTGATAAAGAGGTACTGTTTTGATTCAAGAATGTTTATTTAATTTCTGTGGTGCTAAGAATTGTTTCTATACAGTATGAACTATCTATAGTTTTTGTTTCTCGAACACATAAACTATCCATAGTTACCATTCTCTCGAGGCATGCACCATATTACTGATTGCTATTACAAGCATGGAAAACACACTGAATGCTACAGTATACTTAAATTTACAGGTTTTCTACATTATATAGCAAAGATGATGCCCAATTCACTATCTATTTTGAGCTGAAAATTAGAATTCTTCATGATGTTCTAAACCCAACCTTGTGGCGCTTTAATATTATTTTTGCAGTCTATCATACGTGGTAATTTGCAATATGCTTCTCTAAGTGCACTAAGGAGGCTTCCACTTGATCTTGGTAATCCAGCATTCCTGCATCGAGCTGTCCAAGGGTAAGTTTGAATTTGTTGTCTTTGTAAAGCTAATTTTAGATTCACCGTCTACCTTGTATTCTGAACCTTTGTTATTTTACAAGTTCCCAACTGGACTCTTGTTCTGCTTGAATGCAAACAGATTTTGGGATGGGAGCATTGTTTATGGTGTCGTCTATTGTTTTCTTTATACTCTATGTGGATAACCAATATGAATGTGACTCCTGAACTAATTACTGATTCTGATTAATTTATTTCTCATGTCACATATCTGTATTCTACTATCTTAATACATATATCAGGATAACACTTGATCCGATGTTTACCTGTCTATGAAAAAACTATGTATTTCTGCAAAAGATATTCAGAATTGATAGTCTAACACATATTTAGTAACATACCTTTTCATATTCATCTTGTTCTCATTTGGCTTGATACAATTGCAGGGTTGAATTTTCTGACCCAGTTGCTGTGAGGCATTCATTGTCAATAATCTCTGAAATAGCCGCGAAAGATCCATACTCCGTTGCCATGGCATTGGGTTAGTTTCCTCACATATCGCTATTAATTGTACATACTGCTCATTTTATTTTGAGACGCACAGAACATATGCCATTTAGTTAGATTGTTGTGGGTCCTTCCTGAACTGAAAACAGCAAATACTAAAAAGTTAACTGTAACAGTAGAAACTCCAGTCGTGATCTTATTGTATATTTAGTCATATGTAATAGATCTTATTTGATACCATTTATGTGGTTTATCAATCTCATGTGTGGCTTCATTTTATGCAGGCAAAAGTGCACAGCCCGGTGGTATGTTTCTTGTTTCTCGAACATTTTCTTGTTAATGACTTATTTTATCATTTTGAACATAAATATACTAGAAAGTTATTTGAGGTTAATAATTTGCAACTTTTGCAAATATATGTTTCAAGCATTTTTTGTTACTATTTTATTCTGAGAAGAAAGGTAGCAAAAGTGCATAACAATTCTAGTTTTCAATCGATTTGAGCTACTAGAATCAAGATTTCTTGATGTTTTCTTCTGTATCTGAAATAGAGATAGCCTAGTTACTTGTATTTTATGAAGAAGTGAATATATGATAACTGCACTTTGTATATATGCCTTTAATTACCTTTATCCACTGACCTACCCATAGGATTAGTAAGCAATGTCATATGCTCTATGTGTGTGGGTGGCTGGGTGGGGGTTGGGGGATATCTTCCTGGCAGTGCCGAAGTGTTATGGGCTAGTTTGGTTGCAGCCCTGGCAAAGCTGCCTGGCGCAGGCAGCTCTCCCAGGCGTCCGATTTTTGGTCGCCTGCGGCCGGATGATGCTGCCTGGCCGGCGAGCTGCCTGGTAGGCACCAACCAAACAAGCCCGTACATGCTTTGAGTAATAACAGGAAATCATCGTGTAATTTTTGAACAGTATCTGATTACAGTGACCAGTTTAACATGGGTTGGTTGTTCTAGGTTCCATCTAAAGGGTGTTATTACCTCAGTGTATATAATGAGTCCTTCCTATTTTGCCAACTTCATTTATTTTATATTTTTCTCACTTTGATGTACTTATTTGTGTACAACATCATTGTATCAAATCAAAACAGGAGCTCTTCAGGACATTCTTCATTTACATGATGTTCTTGCCAGGGTTTACCTTGCAAAGTTGTGTCATTCAATATCTAGGGCACGTGTATTGGATCGTAAGTGCTTTATTTTGCCTGCCCTGAATTCAGATGTGTGATTCATGATATTAGGGGTCAGATCAAATTGTTTTTGATCATATACAATTTATGCAGAGAGGCCTGACATAAAGTCTCAGTATAGTTCCCTCCTTTATCAACTTCTTCTGGATCCCAGTGACAGGGTTTGTTTTGAGGCCATAAATTGTGTGTTGGGAAAAGTTGACAACACAGAAAGGTACTAATGGTGTGTGTGGGTGGGTGGGGGGAGGGGAACATAGTTGTATTGTTCAATTTCTTTGTTTGTTGCTAAATGGTAGAAAGTATCTTAATTTATCATCACGTATGGCAGCATGGAGGACAGAGCTGGTGGATGGATTCGGTTAACTAGAGAAATTCTCAAATTGCCTGAAGCCCCTTCTGTAGCATCAAAGGGTGTTCTGTCAAAATCTAGTGAAAAATCTTCAAAAGCAAGGCGACCTCAGCCCCTCATCAAACTTGTAATGAGAAGGTTTGTCATATTTTCTTATGACTGCACAAGTGGTTGATCTCCCGTGTTTCCTTTATGCAGCCCAAGGTTCATGGTTGCTTTTCTATTTGTTTCCTATTCTCAGATTGGAGAGCTCATTCCGTAGCTTCTCTCGTCCAGTTCTTCATGCTGCTGCAAGAGTAGTTCAGGAAATGGGCAAAAGTAGAGCAGCTGCTTATGCTTTAGGTGCTTATGATGAGGGGGCCCCTCTTGACGTTGAATCTCTTGATTCTGAACTTGAGAATCCAACGGCTGAAGGTACGGTGATGCTATTATAGATTATAATTATATATATGCTGACACGTTCAAGCACTCTTTAAGTGTTAATGAAAATTATACATCCTTTATTTAATTCCGCACTCTGTAGGCTATGCAACTAGGACAAGCATTTTTCTTGTAGAGTAGACCAAAATTTAAGTAACTTATCTTAACCATGTATTTGGATGTATTGAGTTTATTTATAATCAAACTGAGGGTCTTGCATAATGCTATTGTTTTTTTAATGTAACCATGCAACTTTTCCATGTTTATGCTGTAGCTACCCGGAAGCCTAATCCGCTATCCAACGGTCATGGTGGCATGGACACAATAGCAGGGTTATTAGCATCACTGATGGAAGTTGTGCGGACAACGGTAGCATGCGAGTGTGTATATGTTCGAGCCATGGTCATCAAAGCTTTAATATGGATGCAAAATCCACACGAATCTTTCGAAGAACTAAAATCTATCATTGCATGTGAACTGTCTGACCCAGCCTGGCCTTCCTCTCTCCTGAATGATGTCCTACTGACCTTACATGCTAGGTTCAAGGTATTGGATCCCTTTCAGTGTATATACTATATATACTTAAATAGTGCTTTGATCTTGTTCTCAGTAAGCTGTTCAGTTTCCCTATTTTAATGTGCTGTTATCTGCTGCATGCATCAAATCACATCTGATATTAGAAGCAAATTTAATCATTCTGTACTGGCTTTGACTATTTACATTTTTAAGTATGGTAAGTGACATTGTTTTTTTAAATGATGCTACCTTATTATGTTGCTTTTTACTGGGTTTTTTATGTTAGATAGATGTATTTCTTTTCATACATATTTTTGTACTTTCGCTACCTCCTTATTTTCCCATCGCTTTAGTTTTCTAAAGGTTGTATGGTCATGTTTCTTGTAGTTAGTTTTGTTAATATCTTTCCGTTTACCTGATTCAGTGACTGACTTGTTTTATTCTTGTTTTGTTGCATGATAGGCAACACCAGATATGGCTGTGACTCTGCTTGAGATTGCAAGAATCTTTGCCACTAAAGTTCCTGGAAAGATTGATGCTGATGTTCTGCAGTTGTTATGGAAGGTAGACTTTTTGCTGTTAAGCAGTTTTGAATGCTATATAAAACCATCTACCAAGCTAACATGAAAGCTGCAAGTACTTACATACATGCATATTGCCATTAGTATCTTATAGCATTTGGTGTGACAGCTATGTTAGTTTGGTAATGACTTTACTTTTTCTCTAGAAAACAGCTGATATGTAAAGCTGCAAGTACTTAAATATATGCATATTACCATTGATGTGAAATTTATGTTAGTTTGGCAATTGATTTACTTTTTCCTAGAATGACAATGTGAACTTAGCAAATAAAAAAAAGTTCCTCCTTTCCAGACATGTCTTGTTGGAGCAGGACCAGATGGGAAACATACAGCCTTGGAAGCTGTGACTATAGTTCTTGATCTGCCGCCACCTCAGCCTGGTTCAGTGTCTGGATTCACTTCTGTTGATATGGTATCTGCCTCTGATCCAAAGTCTGCAATGGCACTCCAAAGATTAGTTCAGGCTGCTGTAAGAACAAAATTTCCACTTGGTCAATTTATTCATTGAGCTTTGGCCTTGGAACAACAACATACTGATGTTGCACCCTTAAATTACAGGTTTGGTTTCTAGGAGAAAACGCAAATTATGCTGCATCTGAGTATGCCTGGGAGTCTGCAACGCCGCCTGGTACTGCACTAATGATGCTGGATGCTGATAAAATGGTTGCTGCAGCGAGCTCTCGTAATCCTACGCTTGCTAGTGCCCTGACGAGACTTCAAAGGTGTGCATTTAGCGGCAGCTGGGAGGTAGGCTCCTTTGCAGAGGACAATTTCTTTTATTTATGTTCTATAAAAACATGACAATGTGGGTGAGATGGATCAATTATTGTTTTTTTTCTCATCTTACTGTTAAACTTGTAGATCCGCATTGCTGCTGTCCAAGCCCTAACTACCATTGCAATAAGGTCTGGTGAACCTTATAGACTGCAGATATACGAATTTCTTCATGCTCTGGCCCTTGGAGGAGTGCAGTTGAACTTTTCAGAATTGCAATTAAGTAATGGGGAAAATCAAGGTGCCAGTGGTACTGGTCTTGGATCTTTAATAAGCCCAATGCTCAAGGTCCTAGATGAAATGTATAGAGCTCAAGATGATCTTGCTAGGTATACTTGCTGCTAAAATTCCTTGTGGCCACTAGAGAACAGTCTTGAGACCCTCGTTTTGTAATTCTTTTTTTTTGTTGCTTTGTTTTTGCAGAGATATTCGACAGCATGATAATAGCAAACAAGAATGGAGTGATGAGGAACTTAAGAAACTTTATGAAACCCACGAGAGGCTTCTTGATTTTGTTTCTCTATTCTGTTTTGTCCCAAGGGCTAAATACTTGCCTCTTGGTCCTACCAGGTACGCACTCTTATAGTTATTCAGGAGCAGTTATCTTTTGTAGGTAAAGTTTTTGTTGGCTTGAAATCTTTTCATTTCTAAAATTGCCTGAGAACTGAAATGGTAAAAATATTTGGTTGACCAGTCGGAACTGCTTTCTTCAGTGATGTCTGGAACCTTGTACCATACAATATTTGGTTAGGTGGCTCTAAGTAGCACTCCTCAGGTCCTGAGTTTTACTCTTCTTAGGAGCGAATTTCAGGCTAGGGTTAAAAAAAAACCTCTTGTCCGTCCCACACCAAAACATAGATCTAAGGCTCGGCCCAGGTCGTTGGTCGTCTCACACGGGCTACGATGCTGCTATGTAAGGGTGGGGCAGGGGCTCGGGGTTTTCTCGACCTGCGTGAGAAGGTATTCTTCTTAACAAAAATGTCCGGGAGCTGACTTACCCCTCGCAGGTCGAGTTTCTTTATTTTTATTACAATAGACTTGTGTGTGAATGAATGCCTGCCTTTATTTCTTTTGCCGGAATGCAGTATGTTTTTAGTATCCTGTCCCTTGACATCAATTATGTTAAATCGTATGACAGTTCAAAACTCATTGAGATCTATCGCAACCGGCATAACATAAGCGCATCTGGTGGTCTAACTGATCCTGCTGTTGCTACCGGAATATCTGACCTTATGTATGAGGCCAAAGATGTACGTAAAGAGACCACTACCATGCAGTCTGGAATTGACCCTGATCTGGCAATGGCCTGGGCAGCAGGTTTGGAAGATGATGATTGGGCAAACAATGCGCCAGCTGTGGATAAAGTAAGATTCTTTGTTGTGTTCTGTTAATTACTTCTGTTATGTATGTGCTTCCTAACTTTTCAAAGACTACTATTTTCTGAGATAGATAGCTTACTTTCTACTCCTTCTGTTCCAAATTGTTGGTCGTTTTGGCAAACCTAGATTCATAGTTGTTATTATGTATCTAGACACAAGTATATATCTAGATGCATAACAAAAATTGTGAACTTTGAAATACTAAAATGACCTACAATTTGGAACGGAGGAAGTAGTTTATTTCAGCGTACTTCCCTTTTTCTTCATTGGATTGCTTAATTTAAGAATTAACCATTGGGACTGTTTGATCCAATGATAGGTAAAGGACTTCCTTGCTGGTGCTGGAACTGATGCTCCTGATGTGGATGACGAGGAATACATGAACTCTAGGCCATCAGTCGGCTATGATGATATGTGGGCTAAGACAATTCTCGAAACATACGAGGCAGATGTAAGTGTTATTACACACGCTCAAGGTTATTGACTCCAGGTGTTTCTTAAATGTGTGCACAGATAATCATGCCTTGCTTTTTATCTGTTGCAGGAAGATGATGGTAGGTACTCTGGTGGATCCTCTCCTGAGTCAACCGGTTCTGTTGAAACCTCCATATCATCCCATTTTGGGGGCATGAACTATCCGTCATTGTTTAGTTCAAAACCATCGAGTCACGGGACTTCACAACAGACGGTATTTCTGCTTCGTCCATGATGCTGTCGCTATGTTCTTTTTTACTTACTGTTGCTGTCTGAGTTAGACAAAACAGATACTGTGGGTACAGTTTTCAAAAATTGGATATGGTTCCTGATATGTTTGCTTTTGCTTCAGATACGTGAAGAACCACCATCATATTCAACATCAGTACTACAAAGGAAGGAATCGTTTGAAAACCCCCTCGCAGGGCGCGGAGGTCGAAGTTTTGGATCCCATGACGATGAAGATAAGAGTTCTGGTAACCCTCAATCTGGGAAAGCACTGTATGACTTCACAGCAGGTGGTGATGATGAGGTAATGTCAATCCTTCTATGTTCAGAGGTTGACAGACCATTCACTTTTCTTTGTTCTGGGGCACTGAGAACAATCTTTGGTGTTTTCAGTGATAATGTAATTCACTATCTTAGCTATTCGAAAGAACTGTTGTGAATATTACTGTAACCATCCACTTCAATAGCAAAATACCTCCACACAATAAAGCTTTTTTTTGAATGCTAAAGCAAGAGCACTTATTCATGTAAATTGTTTTCAGTTGAGTTTAACTACTGGAGAAGGCGTGGAAATTGAATACGAGGTTGATGGCTGGTATTATGTAAGTTCTTGTTGCACACTTGATTTTACCTGTTCTGTCATACAAATAAACAGATTCTAAACTTGGTGATCTTTTTTATTTGTTCAGGTGAAGAAAAGGAGGCCTGGAAGGGATGGAAAGATGGCAGGTCTGGTTCCTGTTCTGTATGTGAGCTCATGATAACGGCCGTGTGCATCTTTGTGGACATTTGACCGTGAGCTTAAGAATGGCACGCAGTAATGCCTTTGTGCGATCTTCACACAATCTTGTTAAGCACCTAACGTATCGTGGCCACATAGCTTTGTGGACGGTATCCTTACGTGTTGATTTGTTTGTACACCACGAGTCCATTCAATTGATTGTTTTTGCTGAGGTCGTCACTTGCTTGAGAGGTTAACCATTGATCTGTGCCATTCTGCTCTGTCGGCATTCGGAAAGGCAGTTTCGTGTCTTCAGTTTATCAGATGTGCAATATATATGTAGTCAAATTGTAGAGGCATCATTTCCCTCCTCCCGACCATTATTTTGGTCTTGTGTATTAGTGTGATTGAAGTAGTGGTTAGTGATGTAAATTTTGTTTCAGAGTGGATTATGTAGTATATACAACAGGGAAACCACATACATCATTGTTTTTATTTACCCAGGTTGGGTGTCCCTTTCATTTTCAAATCATCGAGTTTTGTTCACTGTTATCGTTATATAGTAATGCAGTTTGTACCCAAGTCGTAGACCTTACTAGTGGCATCAACTATGGAATGTTGAATTCTCGACCTGTGTGGTTGGGTATAATTTTTTTTAATCACAACCAATGTTTTAGGGCAATTTACCAAGTTTTCCCCTGTGCCCGCTGGATGCTTCTTATCCTGCTCCTGGCCATTCGTCTTCGGAGATATCGCCCTGTCGGCAACGTGATGGCAGCTACCCTCAATTTCAACGGACATGGTACAAGGTGGAGCAACTTTTGGCTCGCCTGTCCCCGGCATGCTCTCTTGCTTGGAATTCCCCACCAGATCGTGACTTGTATCCGAATGATCGGATCAGGATAAATTAGAGCCAGCGAGTGAGCAGCAGGCAGCGAATGCCGACTGCCGAGTAGTTAGTTGGTAGGTATCCGCGCACGTCTCACCGATACACCGGGAGCCGGCGAAGCAACCGCGGAGAGCGAAAGGGAAATCGACCGCGACCCCGACGGCCCGACGCGCGCGATGGGGAGGAGCGGCGGCGAGTCGGCGGCGGCGAAGCGGCAGTTCGGAAGCATGGACGAGTTCTGGGGCTTCTACCTGAGCCAGCACTCCAAGCCCGGGACGCGGCGGTGGCACTTCATCGGCACGGCGGCCTCGCTCGCCTGCGCGGTGCTCGCGGCCGCCACGGGCCGCGCCGCGCCCCTCCTCGCGGCGCCCCTGCTCGGGTACGGCATGGCCTGGTACAGCCACTTCTTCGTGGAGGGCAACCGCCCGGCCACGTTCGGCCACCCCGTGTGGTCCTTGCTCTGCGACTACCGCATGTTCGGGCTCACCCTCACCGGCCGGATCGACGCCGAGCTCGTCCGGCTCCGCATCCAGCCTCCGCCCGACGACCCGGCGACCCCTGCGCACCAGGACTGATCCGCCTTGACCTTGGTGTTCGCTCGTCTGGGCTTCCTGTCTACGCGTAGCTTGTCCGAAGTGAAGGCCTAAATCAATCATACCAGCGAGCAGTTTGTGCCTGTTTCGTGGTAATATTCTGTAACAATAACCACACACAAGTTGTTATCTATGGATACAGATAATCTGATCATATATAACATGTTGATGCTTTTCAGTGATTTCTCTGAACTTATTATTTCCTTTTTTCTTTTCTGATTAGTTTGACTGCGAATTTACAGTGATCTCAACCGAGAAATTTATTGACTACTGAAACATGATTAAAACTTTATTTCCTGCCATTCAGATGCAGAACACAGAAATCGCGAGCTATTCTGAAATTTAAGATTACAGGCATTTTGATGCAGGATAGCAAAATGCAGCGCATCACTAATTGTCGAATAGCGTGGTTTCTTATTTTGCTGGTGGAAGCACTTTTGTCTGAATTCCCTCTCATGGCCGGGGCTATTGCTCAGGTGTCGCTTCTGCTCGGCTTGTCCGACGCCGGATACACCTGAAACGAAGCAACAAGCTACTGGCTTTACCAATGCGTTCGTGAACAGACACCATATAGCTCGTTGGTGACAAGTGTTGACACTTCGACGCATCATAGGATAAGCTGGAATCGTCAGTGCTCGACGATCGTCTTACCGTGTCAGCCGACGGGATCCACTCGTTGGCGGCAGGGTTGCCCTTGCAAGAAGCGTGGCGCTCCGCTGCGTCGGGGTTTTCGGACAGTTTGAACGAGGCGCCCTTGTCCCTGTCCATCCTGATGAAGCCTGTCCCGGTCTGTTCGCTCGGCGATATTGGCACAGAAAGGACAGAGGTGTTAGCAAATTCTGTACAGTAGCTCACAAACACCAAGATCACGGAAGAAAGGGAGGAATCGTAGTGAGCCAGCAGTAGTGAGTGACCGTGTGGTGCTGCTTGCCGACGCCGCCGAGATCCTTGTAGTACTCCGTCTCCACGAACTCCTCCCCGACCTTGCCGCCCTCGTACACCAGTCTCTGGACGCAACAAGGAGAACTCGTACGTGTCAGCCGCTTGAAGGAGTTGTGGATCAAGAGAGAGGGAGAGATGAGCCAAGGGAAGAAGAGGCCGGGGATAGAGAGGGGAGACCTTGGTATGGGCTTCGAGGTCTTGGAACTTGTCGAGCTCCGGGTGGGTGCTGTCCGGGACGATCGCGTCGGCGTACACCGCGGAGTGTTCGCTGCGGGAAGGCTTGGTGTGGCGCTTGGGCGCCGCGTCGTCGAAGTACCCCCGCACCTCGGCCTCCCGCGCCGCCTCGTCCTCCGGGGACAGGTGCACGTCGCTCCGGTTCGGCCTGGACGACATCGCTCCGAGCCTTTCTTCCTCCCGGTAGGCGTTGCTCTTTGGGCAGTTGGGATCAGGCCGAAGGCGCGCGCCGTGCGCCGTGCTATAATGGCTGCCGCGCGCGAGTGGGGAGACGTCGCGATGGCGCCGTGGACCAACGAGATATTTGTGAAGGCACTCGTTGCCAAAATATCTCGAGGGTGGTAGGCGTAGGTCGCTGCCGGGATGATGAGATCGTGAGAGGTGAGGAATGCTCGTCCCGGGCGCGGATCGTCTCGTGTGTTTTTTCTTTGCTTTTACAATACACAATACTCCTACATATGGACATACAAAGAGGATCAACAATTTTCTCGAAATTGAAGTATTGAGTTGCATGCACCAATAAGTCCAACTCAAAAAATTTAAACTGATAAAGAAATGTGAGCAATTCACTTATACTCCAGCATGAAGACCTCGTCACATGTTTGGGCTACTCCATTCGTGTTACTGTGGCTGCATTGCCTATTTGAACCGAAGGCCAGCTACACGATGTGGCTGACGTATGGCAGTGGCAGGCTGAAATGTCTACACAACCGTGCCGAAACACTTGGCAGGACAAAAAAAACGTATCAAAAATACAAAAAAAAAGGTCGTCACTGATCATTAGGACAGTCGTGCAATCGCCATGTGCGGTGATCTTTAGCTGTGCAGTTCAATGTATCATAACCTTTCTGTAAATTTTCTGAACTTTGTACGCACGTATATCTGAACTCTGTAAATGATTTATAATTTATACCAGAAAATATAAGAAAAAAAACGGCGGCACGTGCTTGTGTAAAAGGCCTTTAAGCCCAAATGGCGAATCGCGTTGGGCTGTGGCCTGTTTCGTTGCTCACACCACGGGGAGTCGGAGGCGCACCGCGCACCTGCCATTTATCCAAAACAGGCCCCCTTCTTCAACCTTCCGCTGCTGGGAAGCAGTGCGGGGAAGGTTGCAGGATTTGCGGCCGAATGGCGGCAGCGGCGCGGCCGTCGAATGGTTGGTGCCTGCTCTACACTTCGCTCTCCTTCAAGGCTTCAATTCCCTCTACTCGTTCCTATTGTATCATATGGTTTCCCGATTCCCACGCGTATCTGACTCGGTGGCGGTCGTCGCAGCCACTCTCCTCGCACGCCTCAGTGAGGGTACGGCTAAGTTCGAGCTCCTGGAGGACCCCGCGCCCTCGCCCGCTCCAGCGCCGGCTTGGCCCCGGCTCCACTGCTTCGCTAGGATTGCCCCCTCGCTGTGCGTCTGCTTATTCTCTCCACACATCTGAATTAATTGCAGTGCGAGCAGGGTGAAGTTGCAAAAACTTGTTTTGTTGTGTGCAGGAGAGGCGGTTGGTCGGCTGCGCTGAACAAGGTGGAGCATTACGGAGTTCAGAGGGTCACCGGAGATGGCCGGTGCATGTTTCGGGCGTTGGTAAGTTGCAGTCGCGCAGTATGACGATGGATTGTGAACCTTTATTAATGGAATCTATTGTCTTTAGTTTGAATTTTGGTTGAAACAATGCATCTTCAAGTGCTTTTTTGGCACCTCTGCAAATTCACATCACAAGGAAGCCCGGTGTGTTGCTTGTAGGCTAAAGGAATGGCCAAGAATAAGGGGATTCCTTTGACCCCGAGGGAGGAGGTCCAAGATGCAGGTAGCCTGAAACAATGTCTCATACATAGATCAATTTCAGCATTATGGATTTGTTTCTGTTTACTTTCTGCCTCATGTGTAGTTAAAGTTTTTGCAGTTGATATAGAGATAAGATAATTTGACATGCAATAACATTTGCTTTGTGGTGAAGGACTTCCCCCCTTTTTGTGTAAAGATAATTGAGTTTGCTATTATATTATGAGGTAGCACATCCACTTTAACTACCACAGAACTTAATTCACATGATAGAACATCAGAAAATTAGTATCCTTGTCAATAGAAAAAACCGACAGTGTCATTTGTTCTTATAAGATTTCAGCATCATACATCCATTTATGATGCCAACCGAGAGATTTTCAAATTCAGTTCTAAACTTTGACTTGGAGGATAATTCTCTCAACATGCATTAATTCATCCACTAAAAAAACATGCACTAATTCATGGTTTCGAAACCATGTAGTATAGCATCCCCAACTCCCAACTTACAACCATATCCTTTCACTAGAAATAATGCTGGAAAGTTAATGTTGATTTTTTACGAAAAGTATCTCCCACCACAATCCAGATATCTGAGCATCTGACCAGATCAGGCAATTGTTTCAGTTTTTAAACATATATACTGCAGGTTGCAAATTCTGTACCAGCCTGTCTCTCAGTTTACTCTTCCAAACAAAGGTTTTTGGTTTTTGCAAGCAACTTTAACCTTAGATGAACATGAGAAGATCCATCTGTCACCTGTGGGCCGACCGTGTTGTATGAATGTATCACCGAAAGTTTACCGTGTCTTGTTTGAATTGGACTTTACTGTTGATATATCTAATTGGATTAATCTCCCATTTCGTAGATGATTTACGGATGGCAGTGAAAGAAATTATATGCGACAGCGAGACTGAGCGGCAGAAGTATGAAGAAGCTGTTATAGCAATTACCGTGGAACAATCCTTGAGACGGTTAGCCTCCTATGCTGTCCTACTTTGCTTTGACGCATGAACTGAATTATTGCTGCTGACTTATTCCTGATTTTTCTAGCTACTGCCAAAGGATAAGGCGGCCAGATTTCTGGGGTGGAGAATCAGAACTCCTGGTATAATATTTTCACTGTTCTAGAAACTTAAAATGTGTAATTTGTGTAACCATCAGTCGGTTATGAGATTAGATCAATGGAGAATCTGATTGACATGATAAGAGCAGTTCATGCGCCCATTTCTACTTTTGTTGCACTTCTGCAGGTTCTAGCCAAACTAGTATTACCAGTTATATGGAGCCGAATATTAGTGCCTATACATTTTTTGGATTATATGAGTTGGTCTGATTTTAGACATAATTTGCATATGGCATCCTCTCTTTTCAGGTTTTGTCTAGATTGTGTCGGCAGCCAATCATTATTTACATTCCAGAACGTGAGGTAATTCCACTGCCTTATAGATGATCAAATATACCAATAGTAGTGAATTTAGGAACTATCATTGCCATACAAATGAATTATGGTGTGGTAACATAAATGATTTATATAAAATTAATATAACACTGAGAATTTGGAACAAAGCTAGCAGAGGATAAAGCAAGCATAGCGCTGTATGATCTGTATAAATTCTGTAGCGATGTTCAAAATAAGCACTGCATTTCAGATTTCTGCTTCTATGATTTAAAGTTTTGAATTCATAATGGTCTTGAATCTTGATATTTGTCAATGTTTTTCTTAGAAAAATATGGTAGAGTATGAATATACTTTCAGCAAATTGATGCAAAATGGGTGGACAATATCCATTATCAGATTTAGAATTTTTATGTGGAATCAAAGCGCTGCCTATCTTTGTTTAGAACTTTATATGCTAAAGTGTATAATTTCATATGTTATAACTGAACCTGAACTCTTTGCTTTCTTCCATAGTTCAGCTTGGCTCACATCTATCCTATATGTTTACAGTACCATGGTCGTGGTAATGGCTTCATCCCCATAGCCGAATATGGGTTGGAATTCACTAAAAATTCAAAGAACTGGAAGAAAAAGGCACCTGTAAGACTTTTATACAACGGGAGGAATCACTATGATTTGCTAGTTTGACATGGTTGCAGTGCTATTCTTTTTGGTGTCCTTTGCCATTCCATGGTTGCATTTTTTTTTCTTTTTATTCTTATGCTGGTTGTTTAGCCAACAATAGACTTGGTTAAGTATCAAAATTTCTTCTTTTTTTGTGAAAACCAGAATCAAAATATCAATTATGAAATACATATGCTATGATAGTGGTTCTACCGCTATGTTTTTCTCGTCTTGCTATGATAGTGGTTCTACCGTTGGTTTTAGAATCATATACAGACATTCTATGGACTTGCTCAGATTTCGTACCAAGATGCCGCATGAGGCCAATGCTATTTGCTAGAGATTTGTTCGGTGGCGCGTCAAGTTTTTGACCGGTTGGTGGCCGGCAGGATAATGGATCGTTTGCCGGAGTTCTGGTTGAGGGGCAGTACTATAGTCTATTGGATATGTTTGAACTCGAATTATTAGTAATCATCGTGTAGCAATTGCAAGCATGGTTGACCGGAATCATGTATTGGGTCCTTGCACGAGCGGGCTGTGGGCTGTTCACTTTGTCCACAACAGTGCTTGAAGCCCTCAACATCTTTGTTTTCTTATTGCTAGCCATTTTGTTGTACCGCAATGTCAGTAATATGTTAGAGCATCTTCATTCTTCAACGAACTTGCTATCTCACCCGTCAAAACCAAATTTGATTCGCAAGTCTGCTACAAAACTGCAGTCCAACATAGTTGTCATCTCATCCAAGATTTGCCAAGCGACACCATGTCCATGTGGCCTGTGATTGAGGTTGCAGCAGATCAGCAGAGCGAGAGGTGCAACGATTGAGTTTTTTTTTTTTACAACAACACATATAATATATTAGCTCAGCAGACAAGTAAGAAGACCTCGAAGGAGGTCTTAATTACAACAAAGTCATGTAACATCAGGAGAAAGCAGCAGCTACTCTGGCGATGTTGGTGGAGATCTTCCCGCCGGTGAAATGGCGCAGGGGCTTCGAAGATGAGGCGTACGCCGAGGCGGAAGGACCGCGCAAAGCGACGGTTGTAGAAGGGGCGGTCGTGCCAATGAGGACTGTACGCACCGGTGACCGAAGGATGCAGATGTAGCCGTCGCCGGAGATTGAAGGAGCACAAGTCGGAATCCCATGTGGAGGTGGAAGAAACAAACCAGGACCAGAGGCGAAGCTGCCGAGGAAAGAAGAGCCACAGGACAAGGAGCTGCTGAGGTTGTGTTATTCGTTTTTTCAGCGTCGAAATCACAAACTAAAAAATCCATCAAAAGCGAGGGGGTTATAGTGAGAATTGGTTTGATGGCAACGGAACGAGGAGGAGGCACTTCCGCAGATCTAGTAGCAGATTTGTTGTAAGAGAAAAGTATCATATCAGATTTGTTGTGAGAGAAAAATATTGCAGAAGAAGTCGAACCAACGGAAAGATGCAGGCAAGCATGTTGGCATTTATCTGTTTTATATACTCACTAACCACCAGGTCGTGCATTATTGAGCAAGTACTAACCATGCTTAAAGCAAAGCGTTACGAAAATGAGCTGTATGTGCAATGAAACAGATGGATTCTATTGTACTGCTACTGCTACTAGTACATGGTGACCCTCCTGCGGCCCCACATGTCAACCACTCTCCCTAACGGTACTGGATATTTTTTTTAAAAAAATCATAGTACACCTCGTCCTTTTGCTCGCAATGAAAAATGAAGAAAAAAGTGGAGAAATTGAATGCGATGCCATGCTAACCAAACTGTAGCCTGCAGCTGTAGCTAACCAAACTGCCGATCACGAAGAAACAAGAGGATAGTCCGACGGGGCAGCCGGGAAAAGGCTGGCTGGCCGTGATCGACGTGGGCCGCACCGCGCCTGGACCCCCGACAATAAATATCTCGCCGTCACACAGCCTGACGCCCGGGCCCCACCCCTCATGCGAGACGCCGAGACCCCTGCCTGCTTGCTTCTCCCGTACTTCTCCTCGGTCCCCCACAGGGACGGCGGAGCTCCCCATACACCGACATGTCGGTCCCACATCTGGTGGCCCCGCCGGCAGCGACCCTGGCGACCGGAGCCGCCTGTGCGCGGAGCTCCCTCCCTCCTCCTCGATCGCGCACTAATGGTGGAGGTCATAATTGCGTACTAGTAGTTTAATGAGCGGCAGCACGGCACTGTGCTGTGCTGTGCCTCCATCATCCCATTCCCTCCTCCTCTCGCTTGTTTGTTGCTGGCTTTTTCTTTCCGCCGCGGCAAAAGTGAGGCGCGCTGGGGGAGACGAACCCGTCATAATTCCACTGCTTAATTGCGCGCCTCGTCCTCGTCTCCTGCGTATAAAACCGCGGCCACCGGAGCCGCCGGGGCGGAGCTGTTCATTCCCCCTCGTCCCCTCCCGCGCGCGCAGGCCAAGGCCGGATCGAGGAAAGACTCTAAGTCAGATCTCGCGCGCTTCTCGCCGGCCGCGGAAGCTGAGGTAGTAGGAAGATCGGCGGAGGAGGAGGAAGATGTTTAGCGGGACGCAGCAGAAGTGCAAGGTGTGCACCAAGACGGTGTACCCGATGGACCAGCTCTCCACCGACGGCGTCGTCTTCCACCGATCCTGCTTCAAGTGCCAGCACTGCAAGTCCACCCTCTCCGTACGTCCCCTTCTGCCCGTGTTCTTACGTTTCAGCGGCGGGTGGGTAGGTGGGTGGATCTGTTGGTGATGCAATGCGCCATCGGGTTGTAGATCTGCGGATTGCCGCGGCGAGCGGATCTGCGGCGTAGCGTATCGGAAAAATTATGTGCCCGGGAGATCATTTGTCCGTTTCCCATTTGCTGACTTGGTAAAAGAGGATTGGGCAGATTGGTGGACAATTGTTGGAAATGAAATCTGTCCATTGATCGTTTGGTTAGGCATAGCTGTTGGTGGGTAGTGCGTACGGTAGTTGTGCAGGGTCTGACGATCTCGGTGTTCATCTTTTTGGCCTTTTGATTGACAGCTGAGCAACTATTCCTCGTTCGAAGGAGTGCCGTACTGCAAGGCCCATTTCGAACAGCTGTTCAAGGAGACCGGGAGCTACAACAAGAGCTTCCAATCACAATCACGTAGGCATTCAGTACCGAATTATTGACATGTTTTTGCACTTATGCGACCTGATGCGGTGATGTGCTGATGGTTTTTACTTTCAGCTGCAAAGCTTACTCCGGAAAAGTTGGCCCCTGAGCTGGTGAGTGCCACTCCTTTTGTGTTGGTTTTAGTCTGTTTTCATTCTTCAAACAGAGAAGTGATCAATGGTGTGCAAAATTTGCTTTTCAGACCAGATCTCCAAGCAAAGCTGCAAGAATGTTTTCAGGAACACAGGACAAGTGTGCAACTTGCGGAAAAACCGCATATCCTCTTGAGAAGGTAATTTTAACCACATCATCTATGTTTTATCTTTGTTATTATTTCCTTTAGAGGTTTGTGTTGTAAATTGTGATATCATATTTCCTTTTAACCAAATCCTTTCAGTGCATTGTAGTAATTAGATAGTTTATCAAAATGACCAAATTATTTTGGAATAGAACACCCTGGAACAAATATTTGCCTCTTTATCAGCCAAATTGCATTGCGAACCTAAATTTTAAATTTTACTCCAAGTACATTTAATATTTGCCTTAATTCATCTCATTTTCCTTGTCTTTATGTCTGAAAAAAACATTGCCGTTTGCTGTTCTTGATGGTCCAAAACATGCTGCTGACTTGTTAATGAAACATTGCAGGTAACAGTTGAAGAAAAGGCCTATCACAAGTCGTGCTTCAAATGCTCCCATGGGGGCTGTGCCATTACGCCATCCAACTATGCAGCATTGGAGGGGATCCTATACTGCAAGCACCATTTCTCACAACTTTTCAAGGAGAAGGGAAGTTACAACCATCTGATCAAGTGTGCATCGGTGAAGCGTGCGGCAGAAGCACAGCCTGCACAACCAGCTGCTGATTCATCTTGATTTTGTCATCTTGAAGGCGAGAGGGTTTGGAAGCCTCCTCTTTTTACTTAAAACCACCTGCTGTATTTTATGCCGTCTAGCCCTGAGGATACTGGACTTCTCTATTTCGGTATCCTCTGCTGTGCTAGCTGAATCACATTGCTGAACCATGGAACTGCTGTCATTTTCAACGAAATTGTTGTGCACCGGATACGTAAAAGGGACATTGTGCCCTTATTGATCTATATATTGTTGTGTTGCCTTGCGATACTATTTTGTAGTCCTGTTTGATATTGGCAATTTGGCATATCGCTCCCATATTAAAGGCTTCCTTTTTTATTGCGATTCGTGAGTGAAGTTTACTTACCTGAAAAAATAGGCCGGACGACCACCTGTTTTGTTATGGATGGAGGAATTGGTGGGAGGAATATGGCGAAGGTTGTATTCGAATGAGGTAGCTGGCCGTGGTCCTGGACCTCGCCGGCGCGGCGGAGCCGTGATGGCTAAGACGGCGCACCAGGGAGGCAGGCGACAGGCTACAGATAAGTTACAATCTAAGCCTTGTTCCCTTCCATCTAATCTCCTGGGCTTATATGACGCCCCTAGCTAACCAATCTCCTAACAAATCTCTAAACCAACTTATTCCTCAAGCTAACCAGACTTATCCCTAACTACTCTGTTTATTTGTTGGTGTCCTTGACCTTCTGGCGCCTGCCGAAGGTGGCGCCGTACATCACATCTCTCCCTCCCAGGAGAAGCAGCTCGTCCGCGAGCTGAAAATCTGGATACTGCACCACGAATTCAGCCAAGTCCACCCAAGCTGACTCCACCGCAGGGGCGCCCTTCCAGCGTACCAACAACTGACGCCGTCCCCTCGCCAGTCGACTCTTGAGCACCTTCTCTGGTTCCACCAGCACGCGCCCATGCTGCACAGGAGGAAGTGTCGGCGGCTGGTCGGGCGGCGCGCCATGAAAGGGCTTAAGCAACCCAACATGGAAAACATCATGAATCCGTGCTCCTGACGGCAGCTGCAGCTTGTAGGCCACATCACCGACGCGTTCCAACACCTGATAGGGAAGCTTACCCCTTCCCTGTACCTGCAGCGACGCCACCGGCCTATGCAGCAGCCGCAGCCACACCCACTGCCCGGGCGCAAACTCTACCGGTCGATGGCTACGATCATACACATCCTTGTAGTGCTGCTGTGCTTGCTCCAGCCGATCCCGCACTTCCGCCAAAAATTCATCCCTGTCCTGCAGCGCGCGCTCCACAGCCGGCAGTCGAGCCTCCCCTGGTGTGTAGGAGCGAACAGAAGGAGGCGGGCGGCCATACACCAGCTCGAAAGGGGAAGTCTTGATGGCCTGCTGGTAGGAAGAATTGTAGCAAAACTCTGCCCATGGTAGCCACTCCAACCACTGGCGGGGACGATCTCCAGTTAAGCACCTGAGGTACATAGCAATTATCTTGTTCGTCGCCTCCGACTGGCCATCAGACTGGGGATGGAACGCAGACGTCATCTGTAGCTTGACGCCCGCCAAGCGAAACAACTCCCGCCAGAACTCGCTGGTGAACACGGGATCCCGATCGCTCACAATGGACGACGGAATACCGTGCAGACGTACGATCTCAGCGAAGAACGCGCGCGCCACAGACGTCGTTGTGTAAGGATGCCCCAGCGGAATGAAGTGTGCTGCCTTTGAGAATCTGTCCACCACCGTCAAGATGACCGTCTTCCCATTGACCTTTGGCAGCGCCTCAACGAAGTCCATAGCCACATCTTCCCAAACTGCAGATGGAACGCCGAGAGGCTGGAGCAGGCCGCCGGGTTGGAGATGCTCTGTTTTGTTTCTCTGGCACAAGGTACAGGAGCGGACGAAGTCCTGGACCACCCGACGATCATTGGGGAAGTGGAAGTCCGCTCGCAGCCGGTGAAGCGTCTTGTGAACGCCCTCATGACCCGTGCCATGAACGAGTTCCAGGATGGCTTGGCGTGAACTGGATGTCGGCGCTGTACACACGGCCCTTGAAAAGTATCAGCCCATCCACCACAGACCACTGCTCGGCCTTGGCGCCGCCCCGGATGGCGTCACGTAGCTGGGACAGGTCTGTGTCCCCGTTGATCTCGTGTCGTAGTTCGTCGAAGAGCGAAAACTGGGGGGCAGACATGGCCAGCAGCTCCCCTGTGCACTCGTCGCGGCGGGACAGAGCGTCCGCCACAACGTTGAGAGCGCCCGGCTTGTACTCGACGACGAAGTCGAAGCCCAGAAGTTTGCTGACCCATTGGTGCTGGGGAATCGTCGTCAGGCGCTGGTCGAGGATGAAGCGCAGGCTGCGATGATCCGTGCGTACCACGAAGCGGCAGCCCCAGAGGTAGGGGCGCCAATGTCGCACCGCCTGGACCAACCCAATGAGTTCGCGCTCATAGGCGGCCAACTTCGCGTGTCGGGGAGCGATCGGCTTGCTGAAGAATGCGACGGGGCCGGCGCCCTGATGAAGTACCGCACCAAAGCCCGACCCCGATGCGTCGCACTCGACGATGAACTCTCGATCAAACACCGGCAGCTGGAGGACGGGCGCCGATGTCAGTGCTTGTTGCAGGGCGCGGAACGCGCGCTCGGCGTCATCAGTCCATCGGAATCCCTCCTTCCGCAGCAGGGCGGTCAACGGTGCCGCCATCACGCCGAACTCCCGGATGAACCGACGGTAGTAGCCCGCCAGCCCGAGGAAGCCGCGAACCGCCCTGGCGGACTTAGGAAGCGGCCAATCCAGGACAGCCTGCACCTTCTGCTTGTCCATGGCGACACCCTCTTCTGAAATTACGTGGCCCAGATAGGCCACTGATCGCCGGCCGAACTCGCACTTGGAACGCTTGAGGAAGAGCTGGTGGTCCTGCAATGTCCGGAACACCGTGCGGACGTGGCGTAGGTGGTCCGACCAAGATGAGCTGTATATGAGTATGTCATCGAAGAACACGAGTACGAACCGGCGCAAGAAGGGCAGCAAGATTGCGTTCATGAGCGCCTGGAACGTCGCCGGAGCATTGGTGAGGCCGAAGGGCATCACCAGAAACTCGAACAGGCCCTGGTGAGTGCGGAACGCCGTCTTCTCGACGTCTTCAGGGAACATCAGCACCTGGTGGTAGCCGGAACGCATGTCGAGCTTGGTGAAGAACATGGCGCCGCGGAGCTCGTCGAGGAGTTCCTCCACCACTGGGATGGGAAACTTGTCCTTGATGGTAGCGTCGTTCAGGGCCCTGTAGTCTACGCAGAAACGCCACGTGCCGTCGTGCTTGCGGATGAGGAGCGCCGGGGAGGAGAACGCCGATGAGCTCGGTCTGATGACACCCAGGCGCAGCATCTTGTCACACTGCCGTTCCAGCTCGTCCTTCTGGGCATGGGCGTAGCGGTATGGCCGTACCGCCACAGCGCCAACGCCGGGCTTTAGGCGAATGTGGTGGCTGAGCTGGCGGCGAGGAGGAAGACCCTGCGGCTCCTGGAATAGGCTGGAGAACTCCTCCAGCAGGTCGTCGAGGAGGTTGCCGCCGTGCCCTGTCAACGTTGCCGAGGACGGCCCCGGTGTAGTGTCCACGCCACGCCACAGGATGCGCTTGCCGTCGCGCACGAACGCCAAGGTGTGTTTCGCAAAGTCCCAGAGTATCGGGCCCAGCGTACCGAGCCACTGGACGCCAAGCACCATGTCGTACTCGCCGAGGGGGAGGGCATAGAGGTCGAGGTCGAACGCCTCCCCGCCGATGTGCACGGGTTGCGCCTGTGTCTTCCCCGGGGATGAGATGCGCTCGCCGTTGGCCACCGCCACCGAGAGCCTTGCGCGTGGTTGGATCTTGACGCCGGCGCGCTGTGCCATGTCGGTGTCGATGAAATTATGGGACGAGCCGGAGTCGAGGAGGGCCACTGCGATGGCGTCGCCCACGGAGACGAAGACCTTCTTGGTTTGGAAGCCGCGGGCGCGAACACCTGTGATGGCGTGCAGGGAAATTGCTGGCGCGTCGAGCATGCCCGTGAGCGCGGCGCACTCGATCTCCTCGTCGACCTCCTCTTCGTCCTCTTCGCCGGCGATCTCTATGATGAACAGCTTCTTGCATCTGTGGCCCAAGACGAATTTCTCGTCACAGTTGTAGCACAGCCCATCCGCCCGGCGTTGAGCCATCTCGCTGGGGGAGAGACAGCGTCGAGGTAGCGTCGAGGCCAGCGAGGTAGTCTTCCCGGAGCCAGGGGCGGCGGACGACGCGGACGCTGGGGAGGGGGCATTGGCTTCCCCCTTGTGCGCTTGTGAGCCAGAGTGAGCTGAAGCGCGTGAACTGCGGCCGTGCCCAGGGTCTGAGGGGGCCAACTGCTGGCGCTGCTCGTATGCGCGGGCGAGCATGATGGCGTCGTCGAGAGACTGCGGGCGGCGGAGGGCGACGTCGGTCTTGAGGGGATTCACCAGGCCGGCCGTGTACATCTGTACGAGTTGCTGCTCGGTGAGGTCGGCGTCGCGGCAGGCCAGAGCTAGGAACTTGTCGGTGTAGTCCTCGACCGACGCGGTGCGGCGGAGCAGCATGATTTCGCCCACGGGACTGTCCGTCATCGGTGGCCCGAAGCGTTGCTGGACGAGCTGGGCGAAGCGGCGCCAAGATGGGGTCCCGGCCGTGAGCTCCAGCCGATAATACCACAGCTGGGCGGCGCCGGTGAGGTGCATCGCCGCATACCAGACACGGCGGCGCTCTGGCGTGTTCTGATCGCGAAAGAAGGTCTCGCACCTGTTCAGCCATGGAAGGGGGTTCTCCTTGCCGTCGTAGGATGGGAATTCGAGGCGGACGCGCGGGTGGAAGCGGGAATCGCCGAAGTCGTCCTCCTCCTCGCGCCACTGGTCCCGCATGTCCGGGCGGAACGGAGGCGGCTCTGGGCGGAGCGACGGCGGTTCCGAGCGGAGCGGGTGCGCCCGCAGGGAGGGCTTGGGGCCCTGTTTGGGCGGCCCGTTGACGGACGGCGCCGTGGTGTCCTCGCCATCTCCCGCCGGCGCCTTGCCCTCACGATGCGCGTTTTCGACGCGGATGACCGCGAGATTGAGGGCGCGGATCTCCTGAGTGTTCTCGAAGGAGGCCGCCTGGAGAGCGACGACCTTGTCTGGAAGGGCGGCGAGCTGGGACACCACCGGGGCAAGCGGAGCCAGACGGTCGCCCTTGACGGCCATCTCGTCGAATTTGGTGCTGAGATTGTTGACGGTGGCCGCAAGGTCGCGGAGGCCGTCGGACACCTCCTTCATCTGCTGCTTGAGTTCTTCACCCATGGGCACGGAACCTGGCTTATCTGATACCAAGTTGTTATGGATGGAGGAATTGGTGGGAGGAATATGGCGAAGGTTGTATTCGAATGAGGTAGCTGGCCGTGGTCCTGGACCTCGCCGGCGCGGCGGAGCCGTGATGGCTGCGACGGCGCACCAGGGAGGCAGGCGACAGGCTACAGATAAGTTACAATCTAAGCCTTGTTCCCTTCCATCTAATCTCCTGGGCTTATATGACGCCCCTAGCTAACCAATCTCCTAACAAATCTCTAAACCAACTTATTCCTCAAGCTAACCAGACTTATCCCTAACTACTCTGTTTATTTGTTGGTGTCCTTGACCTTCTGGCGCCTGCCGAAGGTGGCGCCGTACATCACATGTTTTGGGACGATTTCCCCACCTTTTTATTGCGACTGAAGCACTCCCAAGCTCGTATTCCCGAACGTAAGCCTGCTGCAGGATTACGTTGAGCCTACTGACGTGAGCAAGAACATCCTGTCTCAGCGTGCCACCACTTGCTGAGAGCGTATTCAATGCAAATGGAAGCGTTGGACATTTGGAAATGTCCCTCCGATCTGGTTTCCCTTGGATGAGATAATGCACAGCTTCAAATTTGCTCGTACAACCAATTTTGATTATTTTACAAACCTTTTTAAAACTATAAAAAAACTAGACAAAGTGTAAATGTAATTTGACACTCCACACGGTCACAGACGTGAGAACTGCCTAATAGCATCATAATCCTGAGGACGATCAACTACACAAGGTAAGAATGTACCAGTTATGCTAAAATACAACGCATTCCTATTTCTCAAGCTTTCTGTACTCATGTTTATAGTCCATACTATACAGAAATTTAAGAAATCCGAGTAGAACGGCACACAAAAAATTTAAAGCCCCACAAGCACCAGTGCGTTCCCCGGATCCCAGCTCCACACTTTTGCCGTCATGTAGTACAAAATCGTGTATTTTCCCAGCCCTGCTTCCACACCTTTGCCGAGAAAGAATAAACACAATTACAAGAAAACAATGAAAGGCTAAGTGATTTCACTTCCACATGAAGGCAGGTAGGAATCTCCAATTATCCCCACATCTCATCGACACCACAGATCAGCTCGTGCTTGCAGTTCTCCAATTCTCCCCTGCATAGACGCCTTCATTACCAAGTTCTTCCTCTATTCTAAGCAGCTGCAGAGACGACGGGAAAGGTTAACAAGTCAGCTGTATTCATGGTGATGTTTACATAGAGTGTATCACATAATATAGAAATATAAAGGGTTCAGCAGAAAGAAAGACCTGATTGTATTTAGTGAGACACTCTCCACGGCAGGGGGCACCGGCTTTGATTTGTCCAGCTGCAGCACCAACAGCAAGGTCAGCGACGAAAGAATCTTCAGTGTCCCCAGACCTGTGTGACACCATCACACCCCAATGTGCATCCTTTGCCTGCTTCACCACCTCTATGGCCTCAGTGACAGTGCCCACTTGGTTTACCTGCAAATAAAAAATGCTATTAATATCCTGAACATAATAAGACACAGCAGGTATACTAAGGGCCTCTTGGGAACATAGAAATTTGGCATGTGACAGTATATTTCCTCCCAAAACCTATGAAAGAACTGGGATTGAATAGGCAGTCAACAGAAGTTCAGAAAGAAATTAAAGGAGCAATGTTTTTTTAGGGCATTAAAGGAGCAATGTTAGGAAGAAACATACACATGCAAGCAAGAGGTTCTCGAAACTCCTATGTGCGCACAGTGGTACAGCACTACGGCCTACAAGTTTAATTGCAAGTTTCTCATCCTTTTTTTTCCTAAAACATTCCTCATCCTTTTTTTCCTCAAAGAAGTTTCTCATCTTCCAGCAAAATGATAAACAGATTTGTATGGCTGTTGCAGTCTGAATACCACACTGTTCTATATAAATGCACTGAAAGACTCAACTCAGATCACGCAATTTCACCATTGAGAAGGGTTGCACTTTAATAAAGAATCAGCATGAGCATCCAGTCTGGCTCTATTCGTTTAGCTTATCAGCCACCAGCTAGCAGTACTTTTCTCTCAGAACAAACCAGCACCAGCCAAACGAACAGGTGATTGTATTTAGTCAACGAAAGTATGCCTCATTCCAGAGTTCTTTCTCATGTGACATTGTTACTTGTCATTCTTGAACTGCTCCAATATTATGGATTGTAACAAAAATCAGCTCCAAATTTTTCTAAGAAAAACACATATGGATGGCTTGAGAACTTGCCTTCAGAACAAGAGCGTTGCAAGTGTACTCATTAACTGCCCGCTTAATGCGTTCCGGATCAGACATCAATAAGTCATCCCCTGCAACCTATACATGTTTCATACCATGAGCTCCTCATCATGAAATAAAAACCTAAAGTTCAAAAGATCAAAAACCACCTGGCATAGCTCTAGTGTGGTCAACTTTTTTGAGTGCTCCCAGTCATCTTTATCAAAGGGCTGCTCAATGGACACAAGTGGGTACTCTAATGCAGAAATGGAGGAAGAAATCAGCAAAACTTGTGTTTTTAAGCTTTACGAAACTTAAAGAAGTAAAAAATGATACCTGAACAAAGCTGGCTATATATTTCAATCATATCATCTGCAGTTTTGAAGTTCTGCCCTGATTTCTTTGTTGACTTGAACTCCAGATCATATTTCTTACCTATAAAGAGATGGATGAACATAGCCATTGAGCGAACTTCTTGGCATGGTAAATACAAACTACCAAACTACATAAGTTTACCTATGTTTCAAGCTCACTATTTCTTAAGGTTCAAGATTGTACAGTATCTGATCATCTAGATGCAAGTAGAGTACATAGCGGCATCATTACAAGATTTTTCCTAGATGGTTGTAAGTCGCAACAACATGTATTCAGTGGCAAGGGCATTATTCTGGTGAAAAGTAGTGATGGCATTAAACAAAGATATTACAGTACTTAAACAATTGGGCATGCATAATATGAACAGGGGCCCAGAAACATTGGAAGTATGAAATATTATTGTTGGAGTATGTGTGTGTTGGCCCATGAGGCCTGGCCCATATATGAGGCCCATGTAATGTCTACTATATATCCCACTCTCTAGGGTGGAGGAATACAAGAGGAATTACATTCTAGCATGGTATCATTCGCCTAGGGTTTTCCTGGGAGCTCTCCTGCCCACGGACGCCGCCGCCTAGGGTTTCCCCTCCCTGCGCAGCCGCTGCTCTCTTCCTCTCCCTAGCTCCTCTCCTTCCGCTGTTTGAGGCGCCCCCGGGGAGATCGCCCATGTCGGTCTCCGCCGGGGGCCGCAACCTCCTCTGATCCACACCCAGCCCCCCCGTGTCGCGTCCAAGCACAGCAGCAGGGGACCTACCTCGCCGTCGTCGCCAGGATCTGCCGCAAGCACCGCCGTCCTCGTGGCCCCCGCCGGCGCGTCCCCATCTACTCCTCCAGCGCCGCTCCACCGCCGTCGCCAGCGGGCTGCATCGCCGTGGGGGCCCCACCTCTCACCCCCGCCAGAAGCGGCGGCGTGGCTGCGGAGCATGCAGGCAGAGGGCGCCGCCACCGCGCGGGCGTCCGCCGCCGTGGGGGGCCGTCGTCTCCGCGCGGGGCTGCGGAGCATGCAGGCAGAGGGCGCCGCCACCGCGCGGGCGTCTGCCGCCGTGGGGGGCCGTCGTCACCGCGCGCGGCGTCCGCCACATCTGCGCAGGCGTCCGCCGCCATAGGGGCCATCCAACCCGCTCGCGCGGTCGCCGTCGGGGTCCACCGCCCTTGCGCAGGCATCCGCCGCCGGGGCTTCGCTCCATCTCGTCAATCCTGTGCGACTCTTTCTCTCTGCCTCCCTTTTCCTTTTTCCTGTGTGGTCGTTGACCACGATGGGAAGCTGGAAGGGATAAGATGAGGGGACGGTGACTGCTACGGGTACTCGAGATTGTACCCAGGTTCTTCTGCTGCTGCTGTTTTTTTTCTTAGTTTTTTTCCCGATTTGTTATCGGGTTTGCGTCGCCCTGCCATTCGTTGTCGCTCGTCGTCGACACTCCCGAAGGATGTTGTTCGTGGTCCAGCCATCTACCGGCGTCGCCGCCTCTTTAGGTGGTGGTGCCACTCGCCGCCAGTCATCGTCGAGCAGGCTCGATCCGCCTCCGCGCCTCCAGCCGTCCTCGCGCGGACACCGCAGCCGATGTCGCTGCAGGAAGACGTCGTCGCCACCCCTGCTCTGAGCGCGACAGCAGCTGCTGTGCGCCGTCGCCACCCCTGTCCTGAGCGTGACCTGCGCGACAACTGCTGCAAGCTGCGCCGTCGCCACCCCTGTCCTGAGCGTGACAGCTGCAGTCTGCGTCGTCTACAGTCGCCATCCGCCGCCACCGTCCTGCTGCTGTCTTCAGCGAGTTGCTGCTGAGTTTGTGGATTCGAGCACCTCGACGACGCTTACCCGCGCCCCGTCACAGCTTCGACCACGACCACCCCGCCTTCGGCTACCTCGGCACTAAAGGGCTTTTATATGCATAAGTCTCCAGTCAAAGCTTTCGCACCGGTGTTCAGACTGCGGGGGAGCTAGTCTCCATTGTTCTCCAGTCTGTCCGTCCGTGTTGCTACCGCTACGACTGCAGGGGGGTTTGTCCCCGAGTGTACTTTCGTTCGTTCGTGTCCAGTCTTGAAACTCCGTTGTGCCGGTAGTTCAGACTGCGGGGGGGGGGGGGGGCATGTAATGTCTACTATATATCCCACTCTCTAGGGTGGAGGAATACAAGGGGAATTACATTCTAGCAATTATCATCAAATTTCATATTCTATTTGATATTTAGATTCAGATGACTAAGTTTTTGAACATTTACACAATTCACATACAAGAAATACCGGTGCTTTTCTACTTACCTACACAAAAATCAGTAGCAGCGACATCAATTGCCAACTTAATTCTCCCATTATATCCAGCCCTCTCTATTGCTGCAATGACAAGATCCAGGCCTTCAGATATGCTGAAAATTGATAAAGCAACATAGATACGGCATTAGGGAATCCCCTAAAAGGGAAAACAAAAAATGACTGATATTCGAAAATGGTAAACTAGTTTCTTACTTGCCTGGAAATATTTGGAGCAAATCCACCATGATCTCCAATGTTGCAACTCTGTGCACCATATTTCTCCAAGATAATATCCTGTAAAATTAATTGGTAAGGAAATATCTGCAGAACTGACCAAGCTTAGGGTCCATGATGTTGGTACTTTTCCTTAATGGTAACCAACCCAAATGAAGTAGTAGCTAAATTCAGAACAGAAAAAGAAAAGAAGGCATCAGAAAGAAAGTGTGCAATATTAGGGTTTTTATTAAACGGAATCTTATGCTGTTTGATGAACATTTGATTCAAGTATGGGTGGACAACAATATTCAAGTTGCTGAGAACATAAGATCATTAGAAGTTAAGGCTACCTTGAGATGATGATAGGTCTCGGAACCCATTTGCATTGCTTCTTCAAAGTTCTTTGCACCAACGGGGAGGATCATAATTTCCTACAAATAAGAACAGTTCACCTATACTTACTGCAGTCTTATAGTTAATCGCATTGATATTGTTGATATACATGAAGCACCAAATATATTTGTTTGGATAACAGATGACTTTTATTAAAAAATTAAATAACAGATGACTCAATTGAACAAAATAAGGGAATAATTCCTTCAGCTTTTCAGATTCTAATGAGAATATTTTAGAAGAGAGCCTTCAGGAGCTTGCAGAGAAATTGGTTCTTAAGGAAATTCTGAAAGTTTGGAGAAATACTTGAATGGGAAGAACATTTCCAGCATGCTTTCCACCATTAATGACTGTAATTGCAGGGACAGGAAGAGTCGTAGCGCTTTTGCCAACAAGATCTGCTATATGCTTGTAGAGGGGAACCTGAACAGCAACAAGCATCCAATGATATAACAATGAGAGTTATGTGTCATGGCATCAAGACATTTTGACCTCAAACTCCAGCACCTCTTTTTCAGCAGCACCAGCTTTGCAAGCTGCAATTGACACAGCCAGCATAGTATTTGCTCCGAGCTCAGCCTGCATTTCGCACAGTATCACAGTTATTTCCATTTGGATAAAATCCATTAGCCAGAAATAATGGGACGATTTAGGATACAAAGAATTTGAGGCAGTAGCTACCAGTAGAAACACAAGTAGACAAGAACATAGCACTATTTCCCAACTGATCCTAAAATTTGAATATGCCAGTGCCATTGTAAAGTATTGCTCGAACATATAGAGCCATCAGTTGTTTGTGTTATACTCTACAACACCTAAGGCCCTGTTTAGTTCACCAAAAGTCCCAAAAATTTTCGCATCGCGGACCGTACCATCACTCACAGAACACGTTTCCCAATGCAAAAATTTTAACACTTTCTCCAAAATTTCACCGAACTAAACGGTGCCTAAGTGTAACATGGGTTTGGCAAATGCAGAATTCAGGAACAAAATTAACTCCAGGGGAGGGGAAAGAGAAAGCATGTGCGGTTGCTGCACCTTGTGGCGCGCCTTGTCCAAGTCCATGATGGCTTGGTCGATCTGCGCCTGCTGCTGCGGATCCATCCCCACGAGCGCCTCCGACACCTTGTCGTTGATCACCCGCACCGCATCGGCAACCGCCCTGGCGAGGATCTTCCGCCTCTCGGAGTCCCCAGCCGCATCGGCGGCGGCCCCTTCGGGCGCGCCCGCGCCGGCCGCGGACGCTCGGTGCACGGCCTTGTTGGTGTGCAGCTCGACCTCGACGGCCGGCGCGCCGTGCCCGTCAAGGATCTGGCGCGCCCGCACCCTCGTGATCACGGCGGGCACCGCGCGCCGCATGTGGCCCGCGATGAAGAGCACCGGGTCGGGGGGCTTGGCGCGGACCGCCGCGTTCACAGCCTCCTCGATCTTGCGCGACAGCAGGTGCTTCTCCAGGTACTCCTGCACCGACATGGCTGCCGCGGCGGTGGAATCCTCCCCCTCCTCGCGACCTCACCACGCTCTCCTTGCCTCCCGCCGAGACTCCGCACGTCTCGAGGTTCGCCTGAATCCGAAGTTCTGAAGTCTGCAGACAAGCCAGGGAGGAGTGTGCGTGCACGCGTGGACCCGGTTTTCTGTTGGGCCGAATAGTTCTTAAGGGGGAGGAAACAATTTGGCCCATGAGCGAAAATGCTATTTGAAGCCCAGCCCCTTCGATTCAGAAGAGAGAGATTCTGGATAGCTCCAGCACCTTCTCCACACTCTCATTCCGGCCCAGGCGGCCGCGTCTAGCGGCGTCTTGTCTGTGCTCGAACACGTGAGAACTCTCCAGAATCCACTTTCTCCTCCACTTCCATCAATATACCTTTTCCTCTATAAAAGCTCCCCTCGCTGCGGCGACAAGGACCCAAGAAAGAAGCCAAGCAACGATCAGAAGCTCGCCAAATCACTCCAATCCTCACTCGAGAACCTCGATCCCTCCAAACCACCAGTAAGAAATCCCACCGACCATGTCGTTGATTCGGCGCAGCAACGTCTTCGACCCCTTCTCCCTCGACCTCTGGGACCCCTTCGAGGGCTTCCCCTTCGGCTCCAGCAACAGCAGCGGCAGCCTCTTCCCCTCGTTCCCGCGCACCAGCTCGGAGACCGCGGCCTTCGCCGGCGCGCGGATCGACTGGAAGGAGACCCCAGAGGCGCACGTGTTCAAGGCCGATGTCCCGGGGCTCAAGAAGGAGGAGATTAAGGTGGAGGTCGAGGACGGCAACGTCCTCCAGATCAGCGGCGAACGCAACAAGGAGCGGGAGGAGAAGACGGACACCTGGCACCGCGTGGAGCGCAGCAGCGGCAAGTTCATGCGCAGGTTCCGGCTCCCCGAGAACGCCAAGACGGAGCAGATCAGGGCGTCCATGGAGAACGGCGTGCTCACCGTCACCGTGCCCAAGGAGGAGGTCAAGAAGCCCGAGGTGAAGTCCATCCAGATCTCCGGTTAGACGTCGTCGTGCCTGCCTGATGCGAGTGAAGGATGCTGCCTCCCGTAGTCTGTAGTTCGTTCTGGCCAAATAAAAATCGGGTTCGGCGTTGTGATCTCGTGTGGTGTCAGAGTCTGCGTGAAGAGCATGTGGTCTGAAACAATGTGCGTCCCTGCGTGTCTCATGACTCATCATGGCATAGTCGAATCTAGTTTGTGTTCATTAGTGTGTCTAATGTCTGTATCTAATTCCCATGTAATGAATTTCAGTGATGTGTCGTAAAATCTCTCTCGTTTTATTACCTGCTCATTGGTTTGGTACAAAGGAGTGATAGGAATGTAGCGCTACCGTAATCGTGAATTTCTGCAGTACGTAAATTATGCGGCTTGTTACGTCAAGATGGTACTTCAGAAAAGAAGTTCAAAGCTGTGATTGGGCCCGTTTGGAGACCTACGACTAAAAATCTATATAACTCCGGTACATGAGCTTCCCACTAGGGAGTTTTCTCAACATGTAAACATGCTACCTCAACAGTCCCACTAAGATCATGACATCCAGTGGTGGACCCTATTGTGTGAACTAGCTAAAAAATATTATAACTCAAAAATCAAAAAACCAAATTAAATTCTGATTACACTATTAGATTCCTTTTAATAAATCCTTCAAAACAAGATCTCATATGAATATATTTTGATAAAATGACAAATAGGCTCCATCGATGGTAGTTGGTATAGAGTAAAGTGAAAAATAAAAAAAAGAATGAAAAAAAGAAAAGGAAAAGGAAAAAGAAGAAAGAAAAAGAATAGGAGGGTGATAGTAATATTTAACTCATAAATTTCTCCTACATACTCCCTCTGTCCCAGATTAAATGCAGATTAAATGTATTTATAAGATTCAAAATTTTTCCCAAATTAAACACCCAATATGCCAACATGTGTACGGAAGACAGTAGTTAATGGGACCCATTTGTACGAGATCCAAGGTCCTATGCAACCACGTCGACCGGCTCACAAGAAAAAAAATCGAATTGCCTAACCTCCGTCCAGATTCTGGACGCTTCTCAGCCTCTCGTGTGTCATCAATGTTTATTAAAAAAATTGATGCTTCCAGAAATCCTTCTGCCATCGCATGGGAGCTGCAGCACTGAGCGGTACGGTTGCTGAAGCGGTGAATTTCTAGTAGGGGCAGAATCGTCATTTTACCTGCTGTCTTGGTTTTCACGCTGAACTCTAGAAATGCATTTAATATGGGACGGAGGGAGTACTCGCGGCAACGCGCAGGGAATTGAGAAATATAAAGGAATAGCAGCGTAGATAGTCCTAGCAGAAACATAACGATCGGGTCTTTTTTCATTTGACATCATGAAATATATCCATTTTTATATTAAATAGCTATTCCTGTTGGTAGGAAAAGAAAAGAGTGGTCAGGAATCACCGAATTGATGTATCTACTTTTAGTTCAGTTTGCCAATTGCATGTATGCAGTCCATCAATTGTTTTTTTTTATTCAATTGGCGGCCATCTTCTTGCCATTAGCAGCCCGAAGCTCCGAACCGCATCCCCTTTCAATCTCCTGGTCAGCGTGTGATTGATGGCCAATGATAAATTAAGTTAGGATGGGATTGTAATCTCCTCTTTTTTTAACAAAATAAATGAGATGGCTGATGATAAATTGAGTTAAGATGGGATTGTAATCTCCTCCTTTTTTCTAAAAAAATTAGTGGTTTACATCTATAATAGATTTAATTTTGACAAAATCCCGCAGCAACGCGTGTGGTGTTCAAACCTAGATCAAAGAATTATCAACGGCGGCGACGAGATTGCCGAGGTCGCCGAAATTCTCTCTTATGATCAGACGCGCGAGGTTGCCAAAGTTCTCTCTTATGATCATTGCATTTTTCTTAATTCCCGCAGCAACGCGCGGGTGAGATTCCCCTAGTTATATGATACTAGAAAACAGCGCGCGGCTTTTGCCGCGCGATTGCCTTATGGAACCAGTGTTGCCAGATGTGGTGGCTGTTTTATTAAAAATGTATTGCAACAAGTAATCGAACAAGATAACAATATTTTATCATATCGTACACAGCTAAACTGATTCTCTAACAATATTTGTAAGTACTAATTGAACAAATAGCACGCGGAGGCTAAGGAGAAGCAATAATAGGGTAAGCTTGGCTGATGACTTTGTGGGGTGAGATCTGCATCCATAATTTATGACCCTGCAAGACCAAGTAGATAGTTGATTGTCAATTCAGGTATGAATGAATATTTGAAAGCCGTACCGTATTCAATTTAATGTAATGAGATTAGTGGACTGGACCTGTTTATCTGAGCTGCTAGTTTTTTCATGCTGGTGGAAATCAATGGTGTTCTCGTAGTGTCTGGAGAAGCTCATGGGTTTCCAAAAGTATGTAACTGCAGCTCATGGGTTTCCAAAAGTAGGTAACTGCAGCCTGTATTGTTATTCACGTGAAGTTGTTACTGAAGGGATGATTTTATTTTTATCGTAAACCATCTAAATTTAATAGATTAGATATTTATACTTACGTTGCAGTCAAAACAAAAGTTATAGTTGTGGAGGATACACATGTGACAAAAGATAAGTACTTTCCAAAATTCCAAAGATGATAGTTGTCCAGAATGTGCACATGACAAAAGATGATTTCTTTCCAAAATTCCAAAAGCTTTTACATAAGCAATCTGCAGTATATACTGGTGCAAAAGTTTTTTTTAGACAACAAAAGATAGATCTGTAAGAAAACAATGGTTTTGTAAGATGAATAGGTCTACTGCCAAGATTTAGCTTATTAAAAAGTTCCATTTAATTATTACCTTGTTGGTCGCTCTTTTACTGTGAGCGCATCTTTTTCAACCTTGGAGTGTCATCTTGAAGTTCCTGTTTTAGCTATGCAAATATGAATTTTTGCATTTAAAGATTAAATCTGAATCAATAGGTTTGCAGATGTATACATGTAGAAATATTTATACCTCTGTGTTGTTGCCAGATTGCTGGTCAAGGTCCATGTTTTCTATTTCTCCGATTTGTTGCAGAACCTGATATGATGTTGAGAATAAGGGTATATAATAATTTGATGTATATAGAACAAAATTTCTTAAAAATGTGAATGTTTTAGATCTATACCTGATGCTCAATCTTTTTGGATCCTATAGGAACAAGTAGTGGTAAATTTTCATATGGTCCAGATGCACTTGAGCTGGACCCAATTGATAACAGTTGACATGATTCAGGCTTAGGAAAGAATGCCTCTTTTCCAAATTTCTCTCTGATGAGAACAACTTCAAATGAAGGTTCGGGTGCATCTATGCTTTTGTATAAGATTTTTACTGTAAAAGTGAATTTATGTCCTACATATGCGAGCACTTCAGGAGGAATCTGCATGAAGTCATACTGCTTTCTGAGAATCTCTGGATTTTTGCCAAGTAATTATGTCCCTCTCTTGTCAAAAACCATGAATTCAAGAGTGTATGTTCCATCAATTGCTGTGAATGGTATCTTGTACCTAAAAGATGTTATGTACAATGGAGTTATGTATTATTTGGTTATATAAATTGAGTTTGGTACTTTATTGAATGGGAAAATATTTGTTGCTTACTTCCAATCAAATCTAGTATTTGTGCAGCCTTGTTTTGTGCATTTAAATGCATTATCTTCGAACCTGACATTGTGGTTGTCAACTGTACAAGCACGATAGCACCATGGTTTCTTTTCTCTCACTCCAGTAATTGTAACAGTGCATTCATATTTCTTATCCTACAGATTTCATCATTTCAAAATATAATTAGTGATAGAATTCATTAATTAATGAGTAAGTTATACTTGCATAGCAGTAAAACAGACACACCTTTTCAGTGAAAGGATCTATATCTTTGAGTTGTAGCAGTGTTTTCTTTTCAAAACTTTGCTTGGTCTCGTCCTCATTTTGCAAGAAAAGTTGTTGAATTGGCTGAGTTATCGGTGGAAGACTTCATTTATTAAATCAGCAAAGAAGCATTTAAATTAGAAACCTTATATATTGGTGAGATATATAAGATATGTGTAGGACATTTATTGGTAAATGTGTACCTTTGCTGAAAAGCTTTGATCTCAAGAATGTCATTTTTGTTGATATACCATCGGCATGCTGATGTTCCACTCAAGAACTGTAGGCCTTCTTTGTTATATACTTTCATTAAAGTGTCGACAAAAATTGCTATGACATGATTTTGTTGTGCAACTCATAGTACTTCATCTCCATCAAATTCTAAAGCTCTTTTGCCACCAAGTGATATATCGAGAGTGTTTCCACTGTAATAAAGATTAGTATTAAATTTTATTTTATATAGATGAGATCTTAGCTATATATGAAATGGGGGTTAATCTTAGCTATATAGGAAATGGGAGTTAATCATTTTAAATTTAATTTGGAAAAATATAGTTTATTTTTGTAGCAACTATTGATGAGTCAACATTTTGTTTGTATTGCATTACCCCTGCATTTGTAAATGAAAAAGATATGTAGGAGAATTATAGTATGCAGCTTAGAGTAATATGTATGTCCACTGATATAGCTGATTTTTAATCATGGAACTAAAATAATGGACTGAGTAAAACACTTAATCATTGCCTTCAGCCTAGAACTTTTTTCAGGGAGCATTTAGGTTGAAGTAAAGATAATCCAGAAAACAAATGGAAAAGTATGGTGTGTTTGGATCATACTTTTATTGTTTTAATAATGAAACTTCAAGTAAGTTTATCTCAGTATTGCTGCATATCAAATGTTAACGCTTCGATGAAGAATAATTTCTTTGATATTTTAATTGATGTTCAAATCAGTTAGTAGTATATATAATGTAACCATTACTAATATTACCTCAGGTCTTGGAGCTTTATTACTCTTCTTGGCATTATATCCCCAGAGGCTGAATAAACATTTGTTGCATTTGAAACAGCGACAATCCTTTCGATGACGTCTGCAACATAAAAGTAAATAGATATTTAGATAACTTGAAAACAGTACTACAAAATAAATAGTTTTAGGCTGTGAGGAAAAGTATCGTACCGAGGAATTTTTCTTTGCTGCGCAAGTGGTGAGGCAGACTAGTGAAAGGAGTCAATGAGAATGTGTACTTTGGAAAGTCCTCAGGATAATTGTTTGTCTCTGTGATGAGTGTAAACTTATTTAATCTAATCATGTAAGGGTGGTCAACAACCTTGTAGAATTGTTTGGCTCTCTCTACTGTTATTTTTGCCATGTAGACTATCTTGCCTTCTTCAAGATGAGGTTTGCAAACAGGGATAGCATTTGGTGGGATTTCAGCATAAATTGCATTACCCTTTTGTAGGGAGGAAACATATGGTTAGTATTTTCAAAGTAATTTGATTTCAGGAAATAGAAGTTGTGTGTATGCATACCTTTTGATCAATCAGAACAAGGTCAAGATGCTTGACATCATTTTTTTCATCGCCTCCCGTGTGCTCCCACATTCTTGATACACGTACATGGATCACATAGTTTAGTCCTTTTGGTTGGAGCTCAGATAGTAGAACAAGGTTTCCTTGCATCTGCAACACAAAAGAAAATGTAAAATCAAACCATTTGTATTATTTCTTTGTATACTATATTTGTAATGGTTGTTCCACATGTACCATCTTGATTTTCTATTAATATTTTGAGGCCATTTCTGTTTGTTACTCTAGAAATGGCTACATAGAGTTGACCATGTGTAAACACTAGTTTTCTTAAGTATAATCCTACTCTCGATAAAGTTTGGCCTTGACTCTTGTTTATAGTCATGCAATAACAAACTGTTATAGGAAATTGTCTTCGACATAAAGTAAATGGCCAGTGATTACCACGTGTTGTTAGATTTATTCTAGGTATATATGTTATTTTTCCTATGTGTGTACCAGTTATGATAATTGCTTCAATAATATTTTCTGCTAAATTGGTTACTATCAATCTTGTACCATTGCAAAGGCCTAAGCTTTGATTGAGATTCCTTAGTAACATTACTGGTGTCCCTATCTTGAGCTTTAATTTATGAGAAGGAAAATTATTTGCATTTAATGTATTTAAATATTCAACTGGATATAATATGTCAGCGTCATTACAAGTGTCCACACAGTTTGATATAGTGTCAGCACTAAAATATTCTTTCTCTATATTTGGTACTAAGCTCAGTACATAATCATTTATTTCGTCGACAATGTCATTTGTATTGATAAGATAGCTCTTTCCTTAAGGTAGTCTGCATCATTGTACTTGTTTTCAAAATCTGGAAGTACAAAACGAACTAATCCATCTATGTTGTTTCCTGTTGTGCATAGTAATAAATCTTCTGGTATTTCAACTACAGAACTATCTTTGTCATTCTCTTCATCATGTGCATCATTATTTTTAGTTCGACCATATCCAATATCTAGGATCCAATTGCTAAATCTATCTAGTTCTTCATATTCGAAGCTGTTCGGTTGTACTTTTTGTAAACGCATGTTTTTATGCAATTTTAATTTCTTTACTCCTTCCCAAAGATACGATTTAAATATCGAAGCATTTATAATCTGTGTTTTTGAAGCATTTTCAACAACCAGAAGAATTTGTTTAGGATCTCCACCTAGGACAACAACTTTTCCTCCAAATGGTATATTTGATGCTTTGTTGTCTACCTCAAAAATTATATCTTTTAGTGATCTATCGAGTGCTTCAAAGCATTGTCGATTTGTCATTACTGCTTCATCCCATATAATTAAGTTAGTTTGCATGAGTAGCTCAGCCAATTTAGTTCCTCTTTTTATATCACAGAAAGATAATTCATCAATGTCTAGCGGAATCTTAAATCTTGAGTGAGCTGTTCTTCCATTTGGAAGTAGTAGTGAGGCTACACCTGATGATGCAACTATTAATACTATCTTGCGTTGTGCTCGTAAGTATGATACAATTGTATTCCATAAAAATGTTTTTCCAGTTCCTCTGTGTCCAGTTATGAAGAAAAAGTTCGGTTTGTTGTTTAGTACAATATCTATTATCTCGTGGAAAGCATGTCTTTGTTCTTCATTCAATTGAAGGTACATTTTATTAGCTTCTTCTTCTAGATAATCTGTATTATAGCTTAGTTCTTCATCTATGAAGCGGTTGTCTTTTTCTAGGAAACATTGTGTGGTTCTTTGAGGTAGGCTATAATTTTTTATGTTTTTGCCATTTTTTATCAAAATTTCTTCAAGTTCTAGAAGTAGTAGATCTTGTAATTCTATGTCGGTAGGATAATATTTTATTGGATGATGTTTGATAATTAATTGCATTTCGATATCATCTACCATTTTCCTCCAATTTTTATTATAGAAATTATTTTCATCTTGCAAATTGCAAATTGCAAAATATAAGCATTGTTACAAACAGATGTCTTAGTTGTGATGCTGTCGCCCAGTTCACAGCTTCATCAAAAGCTTTGTACCATTCATTGTCATCGCTTAATAGACCCCTTGTTGCACAAGCTTCTTTAAAAGTTTGGTATAAAATACCATTGTACGTTCTGATGTCTTCATAACTTGTTGCTCCTTTAACTATCATGAGTAACATACGAAGGTAGAACCGTTCACCTTCTACTGGGTTTGCATAATATAAACGTCCAATCTTAAAACCATGTTTTCTTTTGACCCATTTTCTATTTTTGCTATCCCACGTCCATTTTAATGGGAAATCACAATATGTAAGGTCTCTAGCTTCTTCATGTTTTTATTGGCCTCAAACCATTCTGTAAGCATTGTTTTTTGTTTTTTGGGTCAGAAATAATAGCTTTTAACTTCGCATTTTTCTGTAATGTTACTATGTTCATAAAAGGTAGATGAACAGGGAGTCTTTCTACTGGTGGCCAATGATAGTGTATATCAAATCCAAGTAGTCTCCACATTGCATCTTGTTCAGAAATGTATGTACAATCTAGATATTCTTTTATCTCATCTATATCCTTGGTTTCATCATTTGTCGGTGGATCTACATTTTTCTTAATACGTTCAAATATAGCTTTTGCTTTATCAAGGCCTTTGTTTACATATTTGCATAAATATTTTAATAATTTACTTTTGTTTACATACTCAACATTAATATGAGCTTGGTATTTTTTTAAAAGCTGTAAATTATGAAGTACAACCCATCTATTATCCAAGTTGCTATTATCTCGACGTATGTAAATATTGGTATCTCTTCGGTGGTATTGTGTGAAACCATTATCGGTAAAATTAGTTTCATTCTGAAATTCTTTGGGAAAAAACTTTGAGCATCTTCCTTTTTTCATGCACGGGCAATTTTCATTTAATATCCCACAAGGGCCATGCATCATATGTTCTGATATAAGAATGTATCCTAAAGGATCATCATACGGATGTGGTATCTCTGCTGATATCCGGTTGTCTACCGTTTCAGGTGTTATTTCATTTTGTTTTTTATCTAGCCAGACTAAGATATGCACATGTGGTAATCCTCTTTTTTGGAATTCTATAGAATATAGAAGAGCCAGTGTTGGGCCAAAAATTGCACCAGATCGAATATCTTGAAGTAATTGTTCTAGTTTTATGTGGAATACACGAACTATAATGTCAGGTCTATCATTTGGTTGTTCTCCTTCTAGGATAGTTACAACTATTTCTGGCCATTTTGGATTACAAGTAAATGTTATGAATAAATCAGGTGGTCCATATACACGACATATAGCAATACCATCATGATAATTTTGTATTACATAACGTCTTGAGCCAACATGACTTGATGACAATAGGACTCGTTTTCCAATTTTGTTTCCATCATTTAATCCTTTTTCTATAGCATCGAAGACACCTTGAAGATAGTCGGCTCTTAATTTATCTTGATTTCTAGCAATATATTCAAGCCTATCTTCATCTTCCATTGCACGAGCGTCTACAATAGCTTGTTTTGATAATCTACCATAACATAAATACGGATTTGGTTGATTAGGTCGGAAGTGCATATGGTATTTATAAAATTCATGTAATGTTACCGTGTTTCTTTTTCTTTTTGTTTCTTTTTGGTTTTTAACTGTATAGTAAGGTATGCCTAGTTGGAATCCCCTCTCACCATATGGAAACAATAATGGATATTGTAGTGCCGTATAAGCTGGATGAAATATAGATATACGTTGTAATCCTTTTTGTTTACTACTAACTATAATGTCTCTCTTGTATTGTTCGAGGCTTGTATCACCGACAATAAGGATTGCTAATTCTTCACTATGTGGCACTTCATACTGAATTCGATCTCCTTTGGTTGCTCCTATAATGCGAATGCTAATATCAACACCATTATGTTTCTCAAGTAGATCTCGAGCTTTGCGAAATGTTTTAACTAATGGATTGTTGCTATCAAGCATTTCTTTAAGCTTATTGATTATTTCTACATTTAAATCACTTTCTGTTGGTTCTTCTTTTTGTAGTGCTTGCATTCTATTTTGAATTTCATTTTTTGTGTCAAATATATATAGTTCAGCAAATTTTGGACTTTGATGAGGTGAAGGTAGTAGAGAGCCTATTCTATGATGTACTTGTCCATTGATGCGAAATACATACGGACCTTCGCCACTATTAATGTCTTTGTCAATATTACCACCCATTGATGTGAATGCAAATAGACTATTATATTGTCTTATTTTTAGAAGAAAATGCTTTGATGTTGGTTCGTTCTTATTGTTTATTAGTCTAGATAGAAATTCAGGTGGTTCCTTAAAAGGTGGTATTTCGATTTGTCCATGTTTGCAACAGTTAGAGTAAACAATTTCCTTCCTTTTTCTTGAATCAGTAATATTTCTCTCATCAAACCAGAAGAATGCACTGCAATATGTACAAATATATTCGGGCTTTCCTATATATGATCTCTGCTCATATGTTTCTTTTAAATATTGAATATAATCAGCTGTATATGAAACCATACCATGATATAATGATAAGTAAGCATGAGTAACATCAATATGTTTGCATTGTTTCTTTCTTTTATTTTCTGAGTTTGTTTCTGTAGTCGGCTTCTTCCTTTTATTGTTGTTTGACATTTTCTGAGTTCTATTTGTTCTGTTTTTTTTAGTGTTTATCTGGTTACTATCAGGCAGTGTAGCAGGAGTTTTTTTTTATACCATGGTGATATTTCTAAAGGAAAGCACAGTCAACGATATTAGTAAAGGGAGCAATACCAAGTTAGATGTGAACTTGAATGTGTACTTAAATTAATACACACATTGTAGGTAGGGAATTTGACAATACTAGGAAAATATTGTGTGAATAATGATAAGTTATAATAAGTGCATGGTAGGAATGGTATTTACCTCTTCCCAGCTATGTGTGTTGTTCTTCTTCTTTATGACTAACGTCTGTAGTCCTGTAAAATGTTCAAACAGAAATATTAACTATGATTAGAATGCTAATGTGTTTCTGAGTATTAATAATTGTTGTACTCTAAACATGTGGCAAAAAATAAATTATTTGCAGGATTTGCGTCAAGGCGACTCCTTTTCTTCTCGAGCCGGTCGCGCGCTGCCATCTCTATCCCGTGCCGCGCGCACTTGGCGCTGGCTCCTCCCTCTCTTTCCAGCTCCGGTCGCCGGCCTCCTCTGTAGTTGGCCCGCGCACAGGGCGTCGGGCTTTCCCTCTCCTCCCCGCGTAGGTCGTGCGCCCGTCACCGTTCCCTCTATTCCCAAGCGCCGCCGAGCTCCCCGCCGCCTCGCGCCGTACAGCTCGTCACGAGGAAGAGACAGGGTCCAGGGAGGCCGGTGGTGAGAGATCGGGGTGGCTCGGGTAGGTCGCGAGGAGGAGTGGGCCAAGATCTCGTGTGCCCAGTGCCATGGCTGGGCACGGCGGGCTGCAAAGGAGACGAGGTGGGGAGAGAGGAAGCGGCTAGATAGGGTCGTGGTCACGTGCTGTGATTCTAGATCGGTGGAAAGATTTTTACCATTGGGGGGGGAGGGGAAGAGGAGATGGTACAAGATAGCAGATTGCGTTCGGAAGGCGAGGAGTTTACCTTCTTCGTTCCGCGGCTGCGAGCCTGCGAGAGAGGGAGGTCTTTTTTTGTTTTTTTTTCACGTTGCTGTCGACGAAAAGGAGAGGGAGGATCCGTTCGGAGAGGATTTTATTCGTCGCCAGTTAGCACGGGGGCGCGTGAGGGTGGTTCTGGGATCTTCCGTCCTGGTATATCCAGACGGGGCCCGTTTGTTCTAGAAACGATCTGTTTTGTCATACAGGATTGGAAAGTCTGGGTTGTTGGATTGGGATCCAACGCTGGAAATATACAGGAGACGTGGCCCTCTATTTTTACAGAGCTTGGCTGCGGTTTCATATTGGAGGAGTTTACCTTCTTCGTTCCGCGGCTGCGAGCCTGCGAGAGAGGGAGGTCTTTCTTTGTTTTTTTTTCACGTTGCTGTCGACGAAAAGGAGAGGGAGGATCCGTTCGGAGAGGATTTTATTCGTCGCCACTTAGCACGGGGGCGCGTGAGGGTGGTTCTGGGATCTTCCGTCCTGGTATATCCAGACGGACCCGTTTGTTCTAGAAACGATCTGTTTTGTCATACAGGATTGGAAAGTCTGGGTTGTTGGATTGGGATCCAACGCTGGAAATATACAGGAGACGTGGCCCTCTATTTTTACAGAGCTTGGCTGTGGTTTCATATTGGAGGAGTTTACCTTCTTCGTTCCGCGGCTGCGAGCCTGCGAGAGAGGGAGGTCTTTCTTTGTTTTTTTTCACATTGCTGTCGACGAAAAGGAGAGGGAGGATCCATTCGGAGAGGATTTTATTCGTCGCCAGTTAGCACGGGGGGCGCGTGAGGATGGTTTTGGGATCTTCCGTCCTGGTATATCCAGACAGGGCCCGTTTGTTCTAGAAACGATCTGTTTTGTCATACAGGATTGGAAAGTCTGGGTTGTTGGATTGGGATCCAACGCTGGAAATATACAGGAGACGTGACCCTCTATTTTTACAGAGCTTGGCTGCGGTTTCATATTGTAGAGATGACGACTGAACATGTGCTAAGATTAAGAACCATTATTAAAGATCTTGATTAGTTCATACGACTTTGGTTAGCTTAAATTTATTTGAGAGACCTCTCTGACAAAAAATTAGTGATGACTGAACATGAGCTGCCCAAGATTAAGAGCCATTAATTAAGATCTTGATTAGTTCATATACTCTGTTCTCTGATCTTTGATGTTGGTTAACTTAAATTTGAGCTAACTGACGTGAAGGAGGGAGTGTTTATTTAAGTACAACAAGAGCTAATTGTTATGGACCAATTAGGATCAATTGGCTGCGATTATATAATTGGTTTTATAATGAACTATACTTTAATTCATGTTTAATTATTGTAATTGGTGTGATTAGAATTAGCTCATGTTTCATTATCATAATTGATGTAAATAGGATTATGCATTTAGTTTAATAATTAGTTGAGTTTAAATTGTTGTAATTTGGGTAATTAGAATTAGCCATGTTTAATTATTATTGGTGTGACTAAGAACAATAGTTCTAAGCAATGTGTTGCGACTATGCAATTAGTTTCACAATTGGCTCAATGCAATTAGTTTCGTAATTGGCTCATTTTTTTAGATTAAAGATAAATTCCGGCTTCTATATACATGTGAATTGGCTCATTTTTAATTGTCGTAATATTGAAACACTAAAGGCCTCCAAACGATTTACAAGTACTAACCTCCATTTTGGCTTTACCGTTTAAAGTTTGACATTTGAGTTTTAACGCTCTCGAGCCTTGCTTGTTCTGATTTATTTCCTCTCAAAAAAGATACTAATCTATCTATCAGTCGAACAATATTCAACAGATCACCTGAACACGCTCTTACTATATGTTTGTCTCCTTAATTTTACTTACTTATTTGATATGAATCGGCACTTTCGACACCACCATCTTCGACAATGGCCACAAATTGACTATTGTCCATAAACAAGGCAAAAATTCACGTCCGAAGGAGGAATAGATAAGGATATAATGCAAATTGTATAACGAAGGGAGCATGACAAGTTAGTAACAGGATCGATAATCCTAAATATTTTACAAGATTAGAGGGTTTTTGCGAGTTTTTTATGAGATTAGAATTTGGTGGCACCAATAGATAAATTTTTAAAATCCGCTTCTTTAAGTCATGTTCAGTTGTTCAGGATTGAACATGAAACATCTTCAGTTGTTCAGCAATGAATCATAGAGTGGATTCGTTCTTGGAGAGGAATGAATGGATCCAGTTGTGTCACTCGATCCTAGAAGATTTCGTTTCAGAGATCAAGATATGAGGATGGATTCCGAGTCAGCTAAGAGGGAGGGTGGAATAACCAAAATCAGCTGAAATAGCCGATCCGAACCGAATGATTCTTTTGTGTTAGTTTAAATTTTAAACCAAATCAAATCAATTCGTGTGGAATAGATCATGTTCCGGATGGGACGAAGCCTAATGCTTCCAGGAGATACGCACCTCACCCAGCTCATTGAGGGTGACAGGCCGGTGGATTTCTTGCAGGTGATTTGCTGGACCGTGTCTTTTAAGGGTGCGTTTGGTAGAACTGTGGTTGTGGCTGTGGCAGCTTCAGCTGTGACTGTGCTGGTGAAGCGGATTCTCTGGTAAAGCTGAATCTGTTTTTGAATATCGTTTGGCAAAACAACTTCTCCTGTATTTGTTAGAATAATGTAAGAGGTGAAATGTCTTAGATGCCCTTGACCATGTGAGTTGTTTGAGCTAATGTTGTAACGTCATGTATTAGAAATTAAAGCTAACGTCATAATGCAAATTAATTAAAGTTAATAAATAATAATAATAATAATAATAATAATAATAATAATAATAATAATAATAATAATAATAATAATAATAATAATAATAGGAATATAGATGGCTAACGGTTCATAATGCAAGTTAATTAACGGTAATTAACAATAATAAAAATAGGTACTTAACAAAGCTAATGTTCATTACATTATTATAGTAATTGTCTACATATGTCGCCGCCGCCTGACCGCGTGGGGAAACGCGAAGCGCATGCGTCCGCAGGGAGGAGGCGCTGGCCGCTTGGAGTCCATGCTGTGGTCCCGGGTGGTAGATTCCTTGTAATTCTTTCCAACTATAGGGGCAATTAGGGGTGCGTTTGGCACGACTGTGGCTGTGGCTGTGGCAGCTTTAGCTGCGGCTGTGCTGGTGAAGCGGATTCGCTGGTGAAGTTGAATCAGTTTTAGAGAAACGTTTGGCAAAACAGCTTCTCCTGACTGTGTCACATAGATAAGAGGGTGAAATATCTATAATACCCTTCCTTCATTTTTTTTCTATTTCTTTTCTATTTTTCTTTTTTTTCCTATTCCTTTTCCCTTTCCCCCTCCCTTTTTTTTCTTCTTTTCCTCTCACCTTATCCCTTATCTCCTCATTCCACCCAGGCACCCAGCCCCTGCCCCCATCCCATTCGCACGCACAGCTGCCTGAGCCGGTGCGCCGCCTCCGCCCGCCTTCCCCGCCTCCCGCCGGTGCGCCGGCCCGCCGCCTCCGCCGGCTGCACCAGCCCGCCGCCTGCGCCACCTCCAGCGGCTGCGCCAGCCCGGTGCCTCCAGCTCCCCGCCGGCCCGCCGCCTCCAGCTCCCCGACGGCCCGCCGCCTCCAGCTCCCCGCCGGCCGCCTCCTGCTCCTCTGCGCCGCGCCGACGCGGTCCGCCATCGAGCTCCCTCGGCCGCGCCTCTACCCCCTCCGCCTCTGCTCCCTCCTGTCCATCTCCTCCCCGCGTCGAGGGCCGCCCGTGCTCGCAGGCGTCGGGGGCCGCCGGCCACCGGCCACCCGTGGGCCCCTCCCAACCGGGGTAGGCTTGGGAAAGAGCAAGGCGCAGCGGGGGAAGCTGCCCTTTTGCAGCTTCGCCCGGGCGGAACCGCGCTAGAGAGCGGGATTCACGGGAGGTCAAGAAGCGATTTGGGGCTGAAGCTGTTTTCATGGACCGTTTGGCACAGCTTCACCCAAAACAGCTTGTGAAAGCGGGCTAAGCTGCGTTTTTCGGCTGCAGCGTCGCTTTTTCGCTCCAGAGAGCGCATATTGCGCTGGCTTCGCCCGGGAAGCTGTTTTGGCCACCCGTTTGGCACAGCCATGCCAAAAACAGCTGCCTAAGCTGCTGCCTAAGCCATGCCAAACGGAGCCTAAGTTCCGCCAATGTTTCTGATCGTTGCTATCATCACAGCAATGGCCTGTTGTCGAATGGGAAATGAACAAGCGAACAGCGGAGCAACGTGGAGTATCCACTGCAGAACCGCAACTTGGCAGTGCCAGCACCTGATGCTTAGCATCACAAAGCATTCACTCGAGAGGACACGAACGTCCCAAGATTTTCAGGGATTACACGACGGGCCTCAAACCTTCATGCGCCGAGCGAAGGCGATGGCACCGGTTGCCGTCACAAAAAACCACGCGTCTATCTCTGGTTGAGTGGCGGCAATGGGTTACGCAGAGCTGTGGTGGACTCGGCGGCTTCCCTTCCACCTTTTCCCAGATCGCACAGTGGCATCCCGGGTGGTAAGCACGAGCGGTGCTTTTGGTGCATCATCCTCAACGCCGTTGCCTCCGATCTCGGCCTCGGGAGGGACAACTCCACGCCTCCGCCACTTTCGGTTAATTCGCTCCTACGCCGACGGTGCGCATCCTCGCCGTGGCGTGCGAGTAACGCGCGGCCGGCCTAATCGCCCCCGATTCGATCCGCGATCCCGTGTTTTCCTTGCCCTTTCCAACCACGATTGCGTATTAGCGACAGCGTCTGCTACAGCTCGCGAACTTGGGGGGATCTCTCTCTCACTCTCTCTCGTCCCGTCGCGACCACGACGGGCGCCGACCAATTGGTTTGGTTGGCAGGCCACAAATCCTGACCAGACACCACGCACAGCGGCACAGGCACAAGCCCATCCCCTTGGCTCTGATCCCCACCGCGCGCGGCCGCGTGCAGTTTCCCCGGGAATTTACCCCCCGGCTTTACCCGTTGCCACTTGCCAGACGCGCGCGGCAACGGCCGCACCGCGGCAGCAAGTCAGCAACCGCTACAGCGAAGCAGGCGAGGCCCGGCCCCCCTCACCCACTCCACCACACACCACTACACCACCACCGCACTCGCGCCGGAACAAAACGCGGAGCCGGCCGCGCAGGGTCGGACGAGCGCGCGGTCGACCAGCCACCGCCACACCACCACCGGCGCGCTGCCCGCCCGCCCGCTACTGTTCCCCCGGTCTCCGCGCTATCGGAGCGCCGGGTCCGTGTGGGAGTGCCGCCTACCTGGAACAGCCTCGGCCGCCGTCCCCGCAGCGGCCGCTTTCTTGCTGCTTCCCGTTGGCTCCCGCGGCCGCGGTCGTGAGCGCCTGGGCGAGTGGCAATCCTGTTTTTTTTCCGGTTCTCGGGGTAATCCTCCTCGTCTCGGCTGGCACCACTGTTGCTTTCCCCAATCCAATCCTCTCCGCGATCGACCGCCGCGGATGGAGGCGCTGAAGAAGCAGGCAAGCAAGCTCCGGCAGCATGTCGCCAAGCAGCAGCAGGTAAGGGCTTCCCCTTCGAATTCGAGCGATTCTGCGAAGCACCGATCACGCGTGCGTGGCCGGTATGCGCGCCGAGTAGCGGGATTTTTGCAGCCCCCGAGACCGAGAGGGAGGGTGTGTTTTCTGCGCCCTTTGTTGGTGCGCTTGCGCACACGGCCGATTACTTCTGCGCAGCTAGTTTTAGTTTTGGGGTTTCGAGTTTCTGGATGGTGTGTGCTAGTGTGTGCTGGATTGGGAGAGCAGGAGCTATTGGGAGGAGGAACTGATTTGCTAGCAGTGTGTTGGTGGTTGAGCTTGAGCACTGCTCAGTCCTTAGGTGCTGCCTGTGTGGCTGCTGATTTGTTGGCTTATTCGACTAATTCCCATCAACCTTAATTATTCCGTTGCTTCCTTGTCTGTGTGGCCTCCTTGAGAGAATTATGTGTCATGATGCAGGCGGTTTTCAAGCAGTTCAGTGGGCGATATAATCAAGACCCCTCTCTTGTCGATGAAGCAGAGCTTGAGTGCCACCAGAATCTCCAAAGACTTTACAGTACTACTAGAGTAGCTAAGGTATGAGTTAACTTCTGTTTCTGACACACTCAACGGGAAATACTAGCCTAGCTGATTGTTTAAATGTTGTCTCACCGAAAAGGCAAAACTCTTGTTCTGTAGCATTTCCAACGAAACATTGTACGAGGCGTGGAAGGTTTCATTGCTGTTAGCACCAAACAGATGGAGATAGGTGAGTTTTTCTGTTTAGTTTGTGCTGCTATATGTGTGTACTTCCATCTTGGGATATATTTGTAATCATCATATGATGTTCCTTCTGTAGTGAAAAAACTAGCTGAGGATTGTTGCAGATATGGAAATGACAATCAACATTTTGGTTTCGCTCTTGCAAGGGCATCTGAGGAGTTTGGTAACTCTCATAAACAAATAGAGAAAGAGCGGGAGGATCTTCTTAAAATTCTTGGAGAGCAGGTGATGGCAAATTTTTACGTGTTGATAGAACTTTAAGGATTCTGAATGCTCCTTATAGTGATGTGTTGTTTTATCTTAAGTCACATAAATTGATATACTTGTGATCTTTAATAAAACTGTTTATCTTATTGAATTCATTTACAATTTTATAGGTTTTTGAGCCTCTCCGAGAAATGATAATGAGCGCTCCTCTTGAAGATGCTCGCTTGCTTACTTACCGTTATCAACGGATCAGACAAGACATGGAGTCTCAGGTATCATGTCATAAAGAGGAAAGTTTTCTGTTCTACACAGACTAGTGCCAACTACTAATTGTGGTTTTTTTTATTAGATAGCTGATGTGATGAGAAAGCAACTCAAGTCCAAGGAAAGCAGTGGGAACACAGATAACTCTCTGAAACTGCAACATGCAGAATCAAAATTATCAGAGCTTCGAACTACACTGGCAGCATTGGGAAGAGAAGCAACTGCAGCTATGGAGGCTGTAGAGGCTCAGCAACAGCAAGTTACGTATGAACGTCTCCTTGCAATGGTATGCTATGGGTCATTGTTCTTTCAAAATCTTCATATACCAAGTAAAGGTGCACGATCCATTTTCCAGTGATTAGAAGCCGGCACATGACCATTGAATCCTCTCAGGTCTTTCCACCTCAATAACCTACACTTAGTCGCTAGACTGCACCTTCCAAAAAAAAAGCCATCCATTGGTACCATTTCAGCAACTCTAGCATATTCTTGTGCTGCCTTCTCAGCCTGGGTTTGAGGGCTGGGCCAATCCCTACTGTTTATCCTAGAAATACACCCCATGTTTTGAAAGAGTGGAATTGGGACTCTTGAGTTCAAACCTCTAGTACAGTGTTTTCTGATCCACTTTGACTGTCTTCAAATGTCATGAGAGTAGCAGAATTTTCTTGTTAACAATAAATGTTTTGAGACTTCTTGAATAAGGCGTCAACTTTCTTCATTATGTGGTTATTAGTTTCCACTTTGTGTTTCACACTGACTTCCCAGACAATTATGAGTTCCAGTATTGCCATTTGGCAGCTGCATCTGTGAACCTAACCAGGCTTGTCTTATTTTAGCTAAACAAAATTTATCACTCATCTATGGAAAGTTTCTTGGATAAAGAATTAGATGGATTCTGACAGCCCTTATTCTATCCTTACAGGTTGATGCTGAGAGAACGTATCATCAGAACGCTGCTGATATTCTGAATAAACTCCATGATGAGGTGCACAACTGTCACAGTAAAATGTGTTTTTTTTCACTTAGCTAGTTTGCAACATCTTAAACCTGGATGTGTTGAAAATCACTGAGTTTCAATTTTTCGCATATGCACAGATGCTCCTTGCAAAGCATCATAATGAATCAACAAACCATTATGATGAACAGTCATCTGAGCCTGAATCAGAAACAGCTCCAGCACAAGTGCACTCAGATAGCACAACTGAGGATCCAGTACTAACTAAACCTAGTGAACCCACAGGGAATGGTCAGGAGGTACAATTTCTTGGGGAGGTATGATCGATTTTGGCACTGTATGTTGTGAATATCATTCTACATGTAATGTGTCACTTTTAGCAATATATTCACTCTAAGCTCATCATAATTCAATATACCATGTTAGAGTTAGAACTTTCACATTCTGTCTATGAATGAGGTTTATCCTATCTCTTTTTAAAACATTTAGATAATCTGAACGAGAATTTGGAAGTGCCACGTAGTTTTATCTGGTACTTTTCTGCTGGTTTTCCCAATTAAATTATCAATATATCTCCTACAATATAGCATTTAGATGGCTGGTTTTATTTGTTCGTGACATGAATTTAACTCATTCTCCACTCTTTTGTTACCATTTGTTGTTGCACGATAAGTCCTGAAATTATGTGAACCAGTTTTCACTGGATACAGGACAAGCCTGAAACTTTGTGGAGTTATTATATTTCTGTCCCAACACCCAATTTAAATGAATTGATTGGTGATGGTTCAGACTGCTACATCTTCAACATAAGCTTGACACTTTACAATATGTTCATCTCACATCATATTTTTTAATCAGTAAATACTATCACCTGTGTTATGCTGAGACAAATAGAATTGCACAATTAGTATTAATAAGTGCTGAACTAACCAGCATGTTATTCTCTTAGCTAAGGAATTCGTGACTTGCTTTTTGGGCAGGTTATTCATCCATTCGATGCTCAGGCTGATGGCGAGCTCAGTCTTTCCGTGGGTGAATATGTTGTGGTCCGCCAGGTAGACGAGGTTTACTTTATTGTTGGCGATTAAATTTTATATAATCAATGTTGTGGGTACCTCATGGTCATTGCCAAGTTGTGAGATAAGATATAATACTAAATGCATAGGTCCCTTCTAAGTAATCTATAGTACTAGTTCATAACGGCAGCATCTTATCGTGTAGTAGTTCTGTAACCAACCATCGCAAGAAAACAAACAGATGCAAGACAGCTTATAGTTGTCCTGTTCGTATTTTTTTGTCAATCTCTGGGAGATATGATGGGGACCGGAATGCTGACTAAGCACTTTGTCTTTCTTCACAGGTGGCGGCAAACGGTTGGTCGGAAGGGGAATGCAAAGGAAAGGCTGGCTGGTTCCCATCTGCCTATGTAGAGCGGAGGGACAAAGCCCCGGCAAGCAAGGTGATAGAGCCTGGACTTCTGACTAGTTAGTTGATCCATGGCGTACTTATGGTCGCTGACTTGCTGTCATCAGTCCTTTTTCGTCAGTATTGTACATGACATGTTGGATGAGCGATTAGTGTTTCTTAGAGCTTTTACCTTTCTGTGCAGATTATTGTTCTTCTAGGCTTTTCCCCTTGCTTGGTGTAACTGTATGTATAGTTTTGGGCCCCTAGGATTTCCTTTTGGTATATGACAATGTACAGAGCTATTGGTGATGAGAGGCTGTCAACTTGCCCTTTATATTCGGACAGCATGCTTCCTGCCAAATTCGTGCTAATGATTCCATAACAGTGAGTCTGGTACTGCCTGCCGGTGGTTATGATATGAATCACTGTACACGTAGAGGCGTCGTGTGAAGAAGTTTTCAGAAAAATATATGAAGGTAAGGCCTTGTTTAGTTGGAAAAATTTGCCTTTTCAACGTTTCGAACTCCTGTAGCATACTGTAGCACGTTTCGTTTGTTTGTGGTAAATATTATCCTATCATGGTCTAACTAGGCTCAAAAGATTCGTGTCGCGAAGTACATCAAAACTGTGTAATTAGTTATTTTTTTACCTATATTTAATACTCCGGACATATGTCTTTTGACGTATTTAATGTGATGTGATGGAAAGAGAGTGGAGAAAACGTTAGAAACTTTAGCAAACTAAACAAGGCCTAAGTAAATTTGGAAGTGCAAGTGTTGCCGGTCAGAAACTAACCTTCCGTAGCTTTCTATACAGGCTACAGCTTGATCTAACGAGACCTTGCTCTAGATATTGATGAATGATGATTGATCGGTGTCGTAGGCAACGGGAATATCTGACTGGGCAGAAGAAGCCTGGTGGTTGGTTGGTTGGGTCCTTCGAAATTTCGACCCAACTGTACCCCAAGTCTGAAGAACCTCAACTCGTTGCTGCTTTCCCCGATGACCCGTCATCACTCACCGCCCACAAGCTGCTGCTTTGCCCGACTCCGCAGGTGCTGAAAGCCAAGCCTCACATCTCTACTGCTGCCGGCCTGGCGCGGCCGCAGACGCCTCCGGGACTCCGGCCACGGTTGCTTTCTGCCGCGACATGCACATGGAGCCTGGAAAGCTCACTTCCCTCCGGCCCTCCCGGAGCCGCAGGCCGCAGCGGCGAACCGGTCACCCGGAGAGGTGAGGCGGCGCGGAGGCGAGAGGCGCGTCGCGCATCAGGCTTACAGGCAGGCAAGAGGCATCGTCATTGCGCAAGTGTGGGGGCGCGGTGGTGGTGTGGTGTCCACGGATTGATGGCTTTTGCGTTCCAGCGATCGTTTCGCCCCCAGGTCTCACCAGTGTCCCCGGTCGTTGGGGCCTGGCGCAGTTATGATGATGGTTGCCTGACTCAGCCAGCGCCGTTGCTCGTTTTGATCGAAGAAACAGCAAAAGAAGTCATGGGTGCTGGGGAGACCTGCCATTGATCCCCGTCCCATTCAGCCTTGTCTCTGATCTAGCCGGTGTTGGATGCTAGTTGCTAGCGACGTGTTCCTCTCCTCCTTGCTGAAGCATTGGCTCAATGCCGCTGTGGCGGAGAAGAGGGATTTGACTCTCACTTCTCGTGCTAAAGTTTCCTGACGTACTGCAATTTTCCGTGGCCATGGATCTAACATTGATTGATTAGCATCTAACGTTACTAACGCTGGTCCATATCCATTCATTTTCGAAAGACTGTTACTAGCAGCAGCAGCAACAGCAGCAGCCGCAGCTTGGCTTCACACTCCAGGCCTTCAAACAGAAAAGAGCCGTTTGTGGTCACTGACTGCTAATCAAGCTCAAGCAGCAGTTTGGCAGGGTGAAATCAGGCTGTCGGCTTGGCAGACGGAGAGGGTGAGGGTCACGTCGAGAGGATAGGACACCGGCTATGAGACAGCACAGCTCAGCTCAGCAACCTCTGGGTCGCCTCGCGTCGTCGGTCGGCTTCGCCCCACCAGCAGCGCCTGCTTCCGCTTCACTGCTTTACGCAAGGCCGCAAGGGTACGCACGCACCCGTAGCCGCGCCGGGTCTGATCGGCATCGGGCATTCGGGCCGTCAGAAAAGATTTGATCTTCCACAAAAATTCTACGGTTTCCTTAAAAAAACAAAAATTCTACGGAATCTGAATTCTAGAGTGTGTGAAGCTTGTCTGGAATGAAGGGGAGTAGTCGAGTAGAAATAAAAGAGTGTTACACATAGGATTACCGATAACTTGCTCAAATTAGAGTTGGATTACAACATCACCTATATCTTGATTTAGTTAAAATCTGCTTTCTAATGGCAAAAAGGCTACATTTTTGTTCGTGTCACCCATTATAAAAAGAGAAGTGTGCATGTAAGGTTGGCATGTAATTCACTACGCGATACCCGCGCGTTATTGCGGAAATTTTGTAAACAAAATTTTAAGGTGAAAGTAGAAACACCAAAGTGATTACATGATAACATTCGTTTTTAAACAACATTATATACGAAAGCATGTCATTTTGTTGAGAGTGAACCATTCCAAAATGATTGATTCTACATGTATTTCAACTGCGGAATTTTGTGGTGTACTACTCACAAGTACATGCTATTAGTCACAGAAAATCGGTTGAAGGCATAAATAGATGATCTAGTGGATGATGACATGGTGTGTAGTGAGTTATGACGTGGAATGATTGTATGTTGAGAGAAATAGAGCTATGTCTCTTAGTGGGTACCAATTATATAGTTGTTATAGTGTTGACGGTGTATATGCGTATCCAATTTCGGTTGGACTTGCAAGCGGACAAGTCCTCCGTCGTAGCCAAGGGACCCTTCTTTCTTCAAGTGTGAACCCAAGGTATCGAATCCGTGGAACAAATGTGTGATGCAAGAACTTATCTATTAAAGTCGAGAACACTTAGATCTTCAAAGGGAATGCTTTTGCATCTAATCTAAAGAACATCGAAAGAAACGAATCTAATCTATGAAAGCCGGAGGTAGCAAGAGATAGAGAGGGATAGGTAAAACCAATCTAGAGAGATTGGATCAAACTCTTGTTGAAGTTCCAAGCAAGAAGAAATAGCCAAGTTGAATCTCATGAAAAGCATCTTTAAATCACGGTTTCCCGTCCAACTCTGAAGACGCCCACCTTTTGGAGCCACCGTTCTGTCACAACGCACTCCTATTCGTGCGGGTTAGCCTAGGGCGAGTCCAATGGACAAGTTGAAATCTCTTGGAAGGTCAGGCATGCACCTCTAGCCACCACGGCTACAAGAACACCCTCTATGATCTATCTCGCGAATAGATCTTAAAGTAAGAAAAGCCAATCGAAATCAAAGTCGTAGAAGAAACACTCGATCGCTAGAAATCGGATTGCAACTTGATAATTCAACATAGTACATGATACATGAACAAGATCACCACCGGGATCCAACCTTGATCTTGTTTCTAGCTCCTGAAACTCCGACGTGGTCTTCCTTGCAAGGTTCCCACGTCAGCTAGGGAAACCCTAGACAACTAGCTCGACCCTCTCCTCTCCGGAATGGTGTCCCTCTCTTCTCTGCTCCTCGGCGACGAATGACGAATGAGTTGACGCGTGGCTCTCGGCCAGGGGGCTATAAATAGTCCGAGAGGCGGCTAGGTCAAAGGGGGGCACGAATGGACCCAGAAATGGGCCGGGCCGGCCGGCCTGGGCCGACCGGCCTGGGCCCATCCAGGCCCATTTCGTGGCCTCCTTTGCTGATGATGCTTCCCGAGTCTTTTAGAGTATTCTCCCTTCTGCATGTGGGCCCTTGACGTCAGTTTCTCCGCGGTTTAGATGAAGCTCCTTGTCCCGCAAGATTCAGCATTTTCTGTTCAGGTCCTCGGAGTTTTCCGTCTTCACGGGTTGGTCCTTGGGCTTCTTGGAGTCATGTTCACTTCATTGCTTGACTTGTACCGGGCTTCAAGGTCTTGTCACAAAGTGCTTGATGAACTTTACCCAGAAGTCTTGCTTTCAACGCTAAAATCCTGCATAAACATCAAACTCCAAAACCGATATGCACGAACGAACTTGTTATACCAAGGGGGTTAGTACTAATGGATAAGATATAAAATTTATGCCAACACCGAAGGTAAACTAATGGCTAGGTTGACGGAAATTCACCGTCAACATATAGATAGATAAGAGAATAGAGCTGAATGTTAATGACGACGGTGAGATTTCTCCAATAAATCTATACCTAATATTAAAGTGTGGTAGTTTCCGTCAATCCACCGTGATTTTTTGTTAAAAAAAAAGTCCCTCGGTTTGTTATTAATCAACTCGCGGTAATACGAGTTACACAGTCGCAGTTTTGACTATTTGCAAAAGAATCCCTTAAATCATGTTCCCTGCTGGCCTTGTCGCCTGCCACGCTCGCCTCCGTGCTCTTCTACGTGTGTCGACCCATCGAGGCCCTCACGGAGTGCGCGTACTCGCCGTGCGGATCCCACCGACCTGGCCCCGTACGCCAACACCGCCTTCCGCTACGGCACCCTCATAGCGCCGAGCCCCGAGGTGCGCATCACGGTGGCATAGGATCAACTCCTCGTTGTCCGTGCCAACGCAGAGGCCCTAGATCTAGAGGTCACGTGACCAGGCGGACCCCACTGACACGACCTTGTACGCTACCTCCTCCCGTCGCGGCGGCCTCATGGCACCGAGCCGACAAAGAAAATTGGCTGCTGCACCACGCCGCTAAGCGGGGCGCATTGACTGTCGTCGACCTGCATGGCTTTCTCATGGTGTCGAGAGACCAAACAGGTGTCGCGCATCTGCTCATCAGAGAGCACGAATCGTGAGCCGCAAGACAAGATCACGCCCTGGTGCTCACACCCGTGATCCCACAAGTTTGTGGTCTTCCTCCATGCGCTCGTGCTGCACCTATGTCACTGTCTCGGTCCCCCACATCTGGATCTGGCGGAGGAATAGTCACAAGAACCGGTTGGGAGTAGATGCAGAGGACGAGAGGCGTGTAGAGACGGGCGGCGGCGGAGTGGAGGTGTGGACAACGTTAGGTAGGCGAGAGGAGGAGAGAGCGGCTGCGCAAGGGCGGACAGTGTCGGCCTCCGGAGCCTGGTAGGTAGTGAGCCAAGCAGAGGGTGGCGAGTACTTTATTTTGTTTTTTGAGAGGAATGGTAGCGAGTAGGTGTGCGATCGCTTTGGGAGGATGGACATGACGTCCAACGAGTTGGGTTGGATTTGGGCCAACGACGTCCATTTGTAGAGTTAGGTAGATTTGGGTGGGCCGGTTATTATAAGTAATATTGTGTCAAAAGTTATTACAAGTAATACAGAGTAAAAATGTGAGCTATTATTTAACTTAATCCATTAAATAAACACACGACAAATATCAATAATTAAAATTTCACAAACGAACAATCAAAACTTAACAACAACAAATTATCAGCCAATTTTTGTGCCATATATACGGAGACGTTCGATGCTTTTTTCACTAGTGCGCAATGAGCATATTTGCTAGTAGGAAAAAAATCTCAACAGATACAACATATTCATAAGCACATCGCGAGGTCCATCAACTTTGAAAACGCATTTTTGGGTCCCCAAACTTGCTAATCGTGCCAAATAGGTCCAAATCTCGGCTAATCGTGCCGATTTATTCTAATCCCTCTTCTCATCCCAGTCATCCTCCCTAGCCACCCCCTCCCCCCCAAATCACCCTCTTCACGTCCCAGTCAGCCACATCCGTTAAGGTTGAGGCTGCGCCCTGCACCGGCAGCTGAGTAGAAGGAGGACCTCATATGGGGCATGACACTAGTGGGTGACGACGAACGCACAAACATTTCTCGCCCAGTGGCAGCTGCACCATGGACCAGGAAGGGGCGCCACAAAGTAGTGGCAGCGAGCGTGGGGAGAGAAAGAGGGAGGGACGGGGAAGATGGCAGTGGTGGTAAGAGAGATTAGAACAAATAGGTATGATTAGCCAAGATTTGGACCTACTTGGCACGATTAGCAAGTTTAGAGACCAAAAAATACGTTTTCAAAGTTGATGGATCTATTTGGCACAGAGCAACAAGTTTAAGGACCCGAGGTACATTTTACTCTTAATTTGGTATATATATCTAAGAGATATAAATCACAATAATCTTTCAGCAATCCAACTTTAATTTTGTAGCGCGACGAAGTAACAACTGGAATGTTATTTGATGTCTTTTCAACGAGAGGTATCTAATAAATGCGTGCATATCCAGGAGATAGAGATGAGATAAACATTTTTCCTCATATGATAGACATGCAAGTTTCAACACCCCCCTCCCCTGCACAAAATGTTCCCTCTTTCATGAGAGGCTAGCTAGCATGATGGTTGAGAAAGTTGCTGCCAAAAGGAAAACAAGAACATATATTGGTCAAATGGCAATCATATTAGGAAGGGTTGGACTTGCCACATGCGACACTTCGAGCGTCTAATGTGAAAATAATCAACAAATGACCTATACATATTCAATGTCTATTTTTTTTATCTAAAAGTATCGAACCTAATTTTTACTAGTGGAAGTGCACGTGCGACACACACGTGATAAAAAAGAATTGAATACAAAACCATAGATATATAGATAAAGTGGAAAGAATATCCAATGAACATGTGACCAAAAATATTACATATAAACTAAAATATAAAATTAAAACTGCTTCTCATCTAATTAATCTCCTCGGCACGTGTGGCAACGATTTAATTTTGTTGTGCGCCATAACATTCGTACGCAGCTCGGTTCTAATAGCTGCACAAGAATAATAAACAAATTAAGCACAATGCTGTTGTAGAAATAATAATATGCATCACTTCGAGCATAAAAAATTGTAAAGCACCTTCTAGGCTTGATATCCATGGGTATGTGTCGTTTTCAATCAATGTGATGGTTGTGTATTCAGATCCTTCAAAGCAAGCTGAAAATTCTTCGGTTATCATTAATTAAAAGTGTACATAACACCAACTGAATGTGATTAATTTTTCAATTTGTTAACCCATCTTTATGACGATTTACGAACTCTTGTAGCCATCATAAAGTAGTTGTTCAGTTCGGCGTCAAAGAATTTTTCACCGATCATTTGGTTGTGGTTTGTGAGAATACGGACAAATACGATGCAACTAAAAAAAGATCTATTATTTTTGGCATTGCATAATTTGATTGCTAATTAATTGCAATGAAAACCAACCCGGTGTCCTTCACGCAGATCTCTCTTGTTCCATATGGATCTTCCTTCATCAGCCCAACAGAAGCCACAACAGCTAGCAAGTTGACCTCGGAACCATGCACCATTGAAAGAGCATCATCCATAGTCATGAAGAAGACCGATGAAACCATCTTAAACTCTATTTTCTTTCAATCGTTTTTTTTTTGCAAATGACCTTTGGTTGAAGATGTAGAAAGGTCTAGTTATATAAAGGGGGCAATGACATCCGCATGGGTCTTAGAAGGATAGCTGTATATGGCACGACCAATATGTTTCCTAATTGAAAATAAGGTATAAGATCAACCAATCAAATCAAAAGAATAGCTAATGATGTTGTGGGCGTTTACACAAGCTATAGAGTTGACATGTATAATTTTTGGTCCTTCCAACCGAGCAGAGGGGTTATATTTGGCAATAAAAAAATCTTTCTGTAATGGTTTCCCAACACGTCAATTTCCACCCGTAATTGTTGTCCAGTACATCAATTTCCTTCTCCACGTTTGCACTTGCCAAATTAGCCAGGAGACAAGATTGTTCACGCGTTTGCTTCCCTCTAAGGCGGAACGCTCCCCTACCGATGCATTTTGACATCCCACAGCTTTGGCAGATCGCTTAGCCCCGTTCATCTTCAGCGCAGGACAAAGGGTCACGATCTCGTGAGGGTGAGCTAACTCCAAAAACCCGTCCTCAGTTCGGATTGCAGGCTGCAACTCGCCTGCATGAAGCAGGAATCGCCGTTATATAATTTCTGATTTCTGATTGGCCGCATAGAGTTGTATTTTTTCCTTCTTTCCTGAATGTGTGTGTATGCGGCATGCATAAAGATCAATACATGCATGCTTTCCTTTTTGGATTTTATAGCCTTCTTTTTTCAACTCATGCGTCTGCTAAAAAGTGCAATCTTTGTAGCATGCGGCTCCATTCCTTTTAATTACGCGATGAGCAAAAAAAGAAACTCATTTAACATGACGTGTGACAGCAACAAAGGAAAGATCTGTAAGGAAATATTTGCGTTATTTGTGTGATTAAAGAGTTTCCATGTGAAAAAAGGAAACACGTCGTCACTATGCATGGTTAAAGAATTTGTGTGATTAAAGAGTTTTCATGCGTGATTAAAGAGTTTCCATGCGTCATATCAAGGACGTGTAGATTACTGCCCGGGTGGGACCATCGTGGTACAAGTTTGGCATGTTGAGGTTGGAGCGACGGGTAGAAGTTTGGGTGAAAAAGTTTGGGGGTGTGGGGGGGGCACTCGGGAGCGGAGGGGGGAGACAAATTTCGTCAACCTCTTTTGGGTGGGGACGGTCTGAAAAGTGGACCACTCTGTAAGAGGTGAGTGAGATAAACTTTGGGTGCAAATTGACATCAATTTGCTCAACTCTTATTAGTAGAGATTTCGTTGACACACCATAAAAAAGATATACTTATATCCATAGTGGTGCAAATGCATTTATTTAGAGATAATAGGGGAATGACATAATTAATCTTTCCTATCTGTACATGAGAGTATCTTTTCTTGAAAACGTGTTTGAACACGTGTTTCATATAAAGATGATATACTGAACATATCAAAGAAGATTTCACTTCATCCGTGTATACAATATATCTCAATAGATGGAAATGAAATAAACCTTTTCACCAAACAAGCTATGGACATGCAACACCAGTAGTCACTAGTCCAGTACACCACCCCCATCAGAAAGCGGAGCGCGCTCCCTCTCTTTCACGGGAGGAATCTCTCCCTTTCTCGGCCCCCAAATGAAATGTCATTTTCGGTCAGCATGCCATACACGTACACGCGCGCCCTGACAAATCAATCGATTTAGCAACGAGGAAGCAAAAAAAAAAAAAAAAAACTAGTAGTAGGGGAGAAAAAGGCAGAGAAAGCGGTGAGACGAGCAAGAAACGGGGCCTGATTAGCTGTTCCTCGCCCACCACCGCACGCGGACAAAACCGCCCTCGTCTCACGGCCTCGCCTCTCATCAGTCATCACTCCCCCCTCGCTCGCGCACCAGTCCAGTTCCCCCAGTACACTACTCTACGCCACGGGCCACGGCAGCGTCCGCCTAATCTCTCCGAGGTCCGAGCCCTCTCGTCGCCCTCCTCCCCTCCCCTTCGCCACACTGCCCGCCTCATCGGCCCGTCGCCGGGCCATCGTCGCCTGGCCCGCGGCTTCTGGCTCCCATTCGCCGCAGCGGCATCGCGCCGAGGCCACCCGTCCCAGATCGCCGCGGCGCGTTCCTGCCGGCGTCGGCGTCGGCGCGGCGCAGGTATCCCGTTCTCGCGCCGGATCTGCCGCCGTTTCTGCTGATTCGCGCGCGCCCGGTTTGGTGTGTGGCCGTGGTGAATGGGGATGCGTTAAGGCTGTCGCCGCCCCCCCCAAATTGCCAGCGCTCAGTCCGCGTGTCGGTAGTGCCGCGCGTAGGTGAACTGTGCTTGAAGCCCTGAACTGGCTTTTGACTCGGGTTGCATGCGCGCGTTTGGTAGTGCCGACTGGTGAGCTGGAGGTTTTCTCCCCTGCTTTTTCTGGAAGTTACTGAAGGAGGCATTGAATTACCGGGAGCTGGAACTAGTGGCTGTGGAATTAAGCTGGGGTGACAGGGCGCCTTAGCGTTACATTTTTCTGTGCGAACTAGAGGATTTGTGGTTCTCCCCAGTTTCCATCCCCCCTTTGAAGGCTTGTCTAGCTGATGCAATTAAGCAGACGCTGGTTAGGAAGGTTTCCGTAACACAATTGCCTTAACCACCCTTGTACGCCATCGATTTGTGCTGCATTTGATCCAGTGTGTGTTTGATGTGGTGGTGTCATGGTTGCTTATTGGTTGAGGTGTTTCTGATTATGGCTTTATCCAGTTAATTTGATTCTTATGATTCTTCTCATTCCAGGGTTGGAAATCTATTTGGCCACGCTGGTAGTGGCCCCATGTTAAGTCCATATCTAGTTTGAAAGATGAACGCCAATATGCTTCATCAATGACGTTTGGGAAACTGGAATAGCATGTGCTGATTTTATATGCTTCACCAGCTGATTATCAATGGGCTCTTTCCTAAGGAAACAGCCCAGCTACCTCTTCATTTTGATAATTCTCCACCTTGTTGCTCACGAGGCAAGAACGCTGAGTTCAGATGGTATGTCATGGTTATGTTGCTATTCGCCGAACATTATCTCTATGCCTCTCCAAAATGCTAACATTCTATGGTCTCCTACAGGCGAAGCACTTCTTGCCTTCAAGAAGGCAGTTACAAATTCAGATGGGGTCTTTCTAAATTGGCGTGAGCAAGACGCAGACCCCTGCAGTTGGAAGGGTGTTAGATGTGATAGTCGTACCAAGAGAGTGATTATTCTGTAAGAATAAAATAACTGTTCTTTTACTTAAGTTAATTCAGTTTGTTGTGACTTGCCCAATATTTTATCTACCTATTCACTATTTTGCATCAGTAATTTCGTTTGTTTGTAGGATAGCATTTTTCTAATACTAGAGAATGAAATTTAGTATGTTGAATTAATCTAGAATAAATATCTGACTATTCCTTCATTCAGGTTTCTTGCATATCACAGATTAGTTGGGCCCATACCACCCGAAATTGGAAGGTTAAATCAGTTGCAAAATTTGTAAGTTTTTGTTCCTAAAAAAATGGCATTTCTTGACCTTTTCATGTTGGTATGTCCATTATATCATTTGATGGTACATATAAATGTGTGTGTGTGTTTTGGCATAGATCGCTGCAGGGGAACAGTCTGTATGGTTCACTCCCTCCTGAACTGGGAAATTGTACCAAGCTGCAGCAATTGTAAGTTCTCTGATGATTACTAGAGTGCACTGTTCAGGGCATCAATGTTCGATAATGCAACGATTAGTCCAGGAATAATATAAGTCACATAAATTTAATTGCAGTCTTATGCGTTCCAGGCTCTACTGTGCAGTAATGGCTTTTGTTCTTATGATGTGTGATGACTTGCAGGTATCTACAAGGAAATTACTTAAGTGGATACATCCCTTCAGAATTTGGCGATCTGGTGGAACTTGAGGCGTTGTAAGTTCAGAATGGCATTTTTAAATCTCCTATTAACTATCTTTCAATGTATCAGATAGATCTACCTGATTAGGCTGATTGAAGCTGCAAGTGACATTTACCATTTTACTAGATTAATAGACAATCTAAAAGGCCAACTTAGAAAACAACCTTATGTGTTCTAGGTTGTCCTTGCTGTGGTAAAAATAATTAAGGTTATTTATCCTCTCTTATTTTTTGTCTTCCCAGGGACTTATCCAGTAATACATTGAGTGGATCTATTCCACATTCTCTTGATAAGCTATCCAAACTTTCATCATTGTAAGTGTTTTTTTTTTAGAATAAAATAAATCCATCTACTGATCGTGACAAGTTAACAATTATATATATTTATAGAAAAAATTCTTTTGCAACCTTGTGCAGCAATGTTTCCATGAACTTCCTGACAGGAGCAATACCATCTTCTGGTTCACTTGTCAATTTCAATGAGACGTCGTGAGTTATCTTTCCTTGTTTTATTCAGGATCATATCTATCTTATTCACCATTGCATATATGTATGTATCCTTGATCAAGTGAATACTGAGATGTTGATCCATAAGCTGTTCTTATTTATCTCTTCATTCTCCAATGAGTAGCAATGCTACATTTGCATTTTTTTTACATTCCAACTGAAATTGGTTTTGATAATGTAGCTTTGTTGGGAACCTTGGTTTATGTGGGAAGCAGATTAACTCAGTGTGCAAAGATGCACTTCAATCACCATCAAATGGTCCTCAATCACCTTCCTCAGGTACGATTGTAACATCCTTTTTATATCTGTGGGCAGAATTATTTTTATGCTTATTATTTATTGACACCCGTGTTGTGTGTTTATGCTCTAGACTCCAGACCTTCTGTAGGTTACATTGTCATGGTACTTGACTCCTTTTCTTTTATGTTAACTGATGGACCTACAGGCTCAATCTTTTTTGTTATGCTAAGAACCATTTGCCTATAACTGGGCTCCAATATTCCACTTGGGAATTAAAAGCTCTCTAATACAGTGCTTTTGCGTGTTAAATTATGATAACTGATGCAGTGATACTGCTTTTGCATGTTAAATTATGATAACCGATGCAGTGATACTTTGTTACGCCTCATACTCTTTGATAGCATGTGCTTGCATGCTGTCAGAGATGAATAGATGAGTTTTGTGTAGAAAACCAAAATATTAGCAATGAAGAAGACGTGACAAGATGGAGAAGTTCTGATGAAGCTGAAAACGACTCCTTAACCACATCGAACTCCTTAACCTTTTAACTTTGGATCCTTATCCTATACAAAAATTTGGTGATGACAAACAATCTAGCCTCTAAACTTTGGGTGAGAAATGAAACTATTACTGTTTGCTTTGCTTGTTTGCTATTAGCTGCATCCCACTTTTCATTGAGAGGGGGTTATACAAATCTGCATGCGAATATGATTGGGTTAGGAATCATTCTAGCCTCAACCTTTTCTTGCTGAAGTAGCCTTTTTTGTGCTAAATAGTTTATCCATGTGACCTATTAGGCAATTCAAGATTTTAAATACTGCATCTTGTGTGTTCAACAATTTCTCAACTCCTTCCCTTTGAACTATAGTTTTCTGACATTTTTTTTATGTATTTTGGTCTTGCCTTACAACAGATGACATGCTTAATAAAAAGAATGGAAAGAATTCTACCAGACTTGTTATTAGTGCAGTAGCAACAGTTGGAGCTCTCCTTTTGGTGGCTTTAATGTGTTTCTGGGGTTGCTTTCTTTACAAGAATTTTGGAAAGAAAGACATGCGTGGTTTCAGGGTTGAGCTATGTGGAGGTAATAACTAATAACTATGTCATGGAATTCCATGTGCAATTTCTTTTTGTCAGCGGATATTGTTTGATGATATTGCTTGATTGTTCAGGCTCTTCTGTTGTGATGTTCCATGGGGACCTTCCATACTCCTCGAAAGACATCCTCAGAAAACTAGAGACTATGGATGAGGAAAATATCATTGGAGCAGGGGGCTTCGGAACTGTTTATAAACTTGCAATGGATGATGGCAACGTCTTTGCATTGAAAAGAATAGTGAAAACAAATGAAGGGCTCGATAGGTTCTTCGACAGAGAACTTGAGATATTGGGAAGTGTTAAACATCGTTATTTGGTCAATCTTCGTGGTTACTGCAACTCTCCTTCATCAAAACTGTTGATATATGATTATCTTCAAGGTGGAAGCCTCGATGAAGTTTTGCATGGTAAATTGCTATTCTTGTTTGTCATCTACCCTTGATTGCATCAATGTCATGGACTCATGGTTAGTTGCTTTTAAATGAATATGTTAACATGACAACCTAAGCATGTTTTTGCTCAAAGCGAACAACATTTTTGGGCTTTTGGAGCTTTTGAACACACTAGTTCTAGTCAACCTAATATTGGGACCTGGACATCCTGAGTCCAGGATCTGTGTCTAAGTAAAATCTTGACTGTAGAAGCTGCTGTAGCCAGAGGTTCCAGTCTTGGAGACCAAGAAAATGGCAGACCTGAATTATAGCTAGCATGTAAAGATAGACATCTGTTCAATTATTATATTAGTGCAATGTTAACCTCTGATTGCCCAAGCTTTCTCATGCTGATGATTAGTGGCACCTTTGGCCACTATGCTGTGGGGCTCAAATTTGCCCCCTTCAAAATAATCCAATAGGTTAGTTATTTCTGAAAATAATATACATCCTATCCTAATTCTATGGGGGCGTGGAGAGCAGTACTGCACGAATTTCATTTGCTTAAACCCCACTTGGGGAAGGATTCCTGCTTCACTTTAGAGGACATATAGATACAACCCAAGGCAATGAAAAGCAATAGCCAACATCATCCTAACTGAGTTGAGGCACACAAGAGGATGAGATGCTAGGTTACTATTTGAAACTTTAATTTAATGTAGGACAGTAAGCTGAAGGTCTGAAAGGTTCGAAAATGGTTCTGGGAGAGTTACAAGTCCCTGTTCATACTTAAAGAATATGAGGTTTAAGAATCTGCAGCCAGTCACTCTAAATCTTTCAGGATTCATGCATACTTAAAAAATATGAGGTTATGCTTAAAGAATTTGCAGCCAGCTCTCTAAATCTGTCAGTATTCATGCTTTTTTTTTCTTGATACTGTGCAATGCATATATTATTAGTAATTTACGCCCACTCCTTACGTTTTTGTCTCCATAAATCTTTGCAGAAAAGTCTGAACAGTTGGATTGGGACGCACGTATAAACATAATACTCGGAGCAGCAAAAGGCTTGTCTTATTTGCATCATGATTGTTCGCCTCGAATAATACATCGTGATATTAAGTCAAGCAACATCTTGCTTGATGGCAATTTTGACGCCCGTGTATCAGACTTTGGACTTGCAAAACTATTAGAGGATGAAGAATCACATATCACTACTATTGTTGCAGGAACATTTGGTTACCTTGCACCAGGTATGTTGAAGCTGTCCCATTTCCATCCTATGGGAAAAGAGAATTGCATGGCTTCTGTTTATTCTTTGATTGCCTGTTAAAACTATTTTCTTTTATTATTGAAATGTCGCTATTAGTGTTCTGAGTTAATATTGACTAAATTCACAGAGTATATGCAAAGTGGCAGAGCCACTGAGAAGACTGATGTATACAGCTTTGGGGTTTTGGTACTTGAAATACTGAGTGGAAAGCGGCCTACTGATGCATCATTCATCGAGAAGGGATTAAACATTGTTGGATGGGTATGACCCGTTATGACCTTTCCTTTCATATGCACCACTTTCATATGCATAATTTTTTTTCTTGTGAAATTCCAATACTTTCCTTCTGACTGAATATCCATTTAGAGTGTTCCTGAAATGATTGTCTTATCCTTTGGCAGTTAAATTTTCTGGTTAGTGAGAATAGGGAGAGGGAAATTGTTGATCCTAACTGTGAAGGTGTGCAGATTGAGACCTTAGATGCTCTGCTTTCTCTAGCCAAGCAATGTGTTAGCTCTTTGCCAGAGGAGCGGCCGACAATGCACAGGGTCGTACAGATGCTGGAGTCGGATGTAATTACACCATGCCCTAGCGATTTCTACGATTCAGAGTAATCTCCTGGACAAGCCACACTGCCGCTGATTTTCCGTGAAGCGCATTCCTTTATTCTTTGCAGATATTGTGTAAATGTATTGCCGCGGTGTTTGGTCTCCAACCGGTTGGTTCATCGGGTGACATTTTTGCGTGCGTCTGTACCTATGTATGTATCCGTCCTGTGCTACAAGCTGTTATATGTTGGGTTAATAAGAGAATTTACGTGGAGAATTCTGTGTGTTTAACCATGGATCTTAGAGAGCGTGAGATGATAGAGGAGTGATCGTGGTTGCAGGATCCGCGTAAGCAGAGAGGAACTGAGGTGCATTTTCTGGGAGATACTCTATGGCTGTGTGTGTACGCTCTTCTTGTATCACAATTAGAGCCTTAGAGGTCTGCATTTGCAAGGAGTAACGTCGGGTGGTGGGTGTTGATTGGTTGTGAAAAAAAATACTGCTGTTTAGTTGGTGGTTGTGCTGACTGGTAAATGACAAACCCGACGAGTAGGAATTCATTCTAGAGAGAAGATGCAGATTTAGCAGCTCAAATGGTAATTCATTTAAACTGGGTTTAGTACAAAGTGCAAACACGACAATGATCCACAAAACGCATGGCTTAATGGTACCTTACAAACACGGCGGCCACTCTCAAACCAGATGAAGTCTGTACTAGCCGGACGCTAACATTTCGGACGCAAAATGTGAAGGATGACAAGACTCTTACACGACACAAGCTACTACTTCAGACGACACACGGTTTTAGAGCACGAGCGACCAGGAGCTTTCCGGCTCTAGCCGGTGATCTGGACGGGCTTGACCTCCGGCTTCTTGACCTCCTCCTTGGGCACGGTGACGGTGAGCACGCCGTTCTCCATGGACGCCTTGATCTGCTCCGTCTTGGCGTTCTCCACTTCTCCGGCAGCCTGAACCTGCGCATGAACCTGCCGCTGCTGCGCTCCACCCTGTGCCACTTGTCGTTCTTCTCCTCCTGCTCCTTGTTGCGCTCGCCGCTGATCTGGAGGACGTTGCCGTCCTCAACCTCCACCTTCACCTCCTCCTTGAGCCCCGGGACGTCGGCCTTGAACACGTGCGCCTCCGGGGTCTCCTTCCAGTCGATCCGCGCGCCGGCGAAGGCGGCCGTTTCCGAGTTGGTGCTCGCGAACGAGGGGAAGAGGCTGTTGCTGCTGCCAGAGCCAAAGGGGAAGCCCTGGAAGGGGTCCCAGAGATCGAGGGAGAAAGGGTCGAACACGTTGCTGCGGTGGATCAGCGACATTGTTGATCGGTGGATGGTTTTCTTGGTGTCTGAGTAACGCGGGAGATTGGGATTGTGGTTGCTTCGGCTATTGAGGCTTCATGTTTCTTGGTTCTTGTCGGCTTTGTTTGGAACGAAGGAATGCAAAATAGAGGAACGAGAAAAAACGCAGGAAAGAAATGCGAGTGAAGTAAGAAAATAGAGGATTGGAAAAATACAGGAAAGGAACAGGGAGACGTGTTTGGAACATAGGAATTGTGACTGTAGGAATCTATTATCTTTATACTTGAGTGTTAAAAGAAGCCACCACGTTCGCCGAGAGGGTCTAGAAATTCTCACGTTAATCCAAAAAAGAGGAGAATATAGACCGTTGGATTTTATGAAGATCTAACGGTCTCAATTAATAATAAAATACTTCATATCAAAGTCACAACATAACTAATAAAATACATTACGTGGAGTTAAGGTTTCCTGTAACATATATGGAGTCCACATGAGAACCAATGCTAAAAAAAAGTCCACATGAGAGCCTATGTTTCCATAAGAGGTTTACCACACACACGTACATGTCCGAACTTGGGAAAAAAGATCAACGCAATAAATAAGGTCTCAGCGCAATAAATAGATAGGTGCCCGATTAGCAAATTTTAAACAATAAACAATAGTTTATACTCCGTATTTGGGTATATACATAGGATTTGGCCATCAAGAAAAAGATAGATCTCGATCATCATATAATATAGATTTAAGAAGTCTCTGCCACCAGTTGTCGCCATTCTTATTCTCATTAGCTGACTAGGCCCGTAAATATTAGCCTAGAAGATCATGTACAAACTATTTTTTTACTATAATATAATGAAATGGCAAAGCACCTGCCCGAGCTTGCTGGATTAATTCAAAGAAACTACATTAAAGAAAAGGACAAATTCAAAATTAAAAGGAAAATCAAGACTCTAATATGCAGATGGAGTACCCTGAGTAAGGATGAAAGTGGTGTGGATAATTTCCGCATCCGATCCGATCTGAATCCAAATGATGCGAATATAGAGAAGAGTTTTTGATATCCAAGCAGATGTGGATAATCTGAATCCGATTGTGCGGATGCGGATTAGGATATGGTGTTAGTGATATCCGACGGATATGGATTATCCGATAATTGAATGCGGATAATCTGAGGCCTATAATAGGATATCCGACTACTATGACAGCCCAATACAGCCCATATACTATGACCTTTTAAGTTTTACCTATACACAATTTTTTAGCTCACAAAATTTTAGCCATATATATAGTGTGTGCACGTGCATAAAAAAACCTTAGCCGCAATCCTGCGCAAAGCATCATTTGTCACCATTTGAAACTGAATACAAGCATGTATTATCCGACTATATTAATCCACATCCGCTCCGACACCGATTCGACTCCGCACCATATCCGACATCCGTGTAATATCCGCTCCGCTCCACATCTGACAAAAAAATATGGATGTGGATGTCGTAAAGATATTATCCGATCTGATCCGTTTTCATCCCTAACCCTGAGTTTAAAAAAATCCATCTCACCCTCCCATGGTGGAATAAAAATTTGGAACTAAAGATGGAAAGATATATACAATTCTAATATACGGAATATAGTACATTGAGTTTAAACATTAAAATTCCTTATAATATACTTCTCGACCTTATTAGAAGTTATTTTACAATATGGTAGGGATGTTAGGATTAAGGGCACGCTTGGTACGCTTGCCGGCGGCTCTCCTTGCCTCACCTGTTTGCCCGACAAGCTTGCCCGACTCGGTAAGAAAACTCTTCCTGGTGCAGGAGATTGTCGAATCAACACCGCAACTACCGAAATGAGCTCTGCCGTCGTCAAATCCAGACACACCAGAACAAAATTAAGCTCTACCATCGAGGAATCAAACTCTTTAGCCACTTAATCAACCTCTGCTGTCAATTCGACCTCCGTTATTGTCCCGTCAAACTCCACCGCAGCCGGATCGACCTTCGTTGGTGCCGAATCGAGCTACGATGTGCTAGATCGAGTTATAAAATCCTTGTGATGTAGTAGACTATTGAATCGATACTGCATATGTCGAAACAAGATTTGTTGTCATAAAATCTAGGTGCATGAGAACCAAATCAAGCTCTACTGACGTGGAATCAAACTCTTCAGCCACTAAATCGACCTTCGCTGGCCGACGTCGTCAATTTGACCTTCGATGTCGTCGATTCAACCTCCAATGCTGCTGAATTAACCTCCACCATGGTCGGATGGACCTCCACAACTATCGATCGAGCATCTATGACACTGCTGGATCGAACTACAAGGCTAGCAACGGCAATGAAGCGTCCCCTCATCAGAGGTGACTAAATGTGACACAAATACCAGTCCCAGGAGGCTGGCAACACATTTATTACAACAGGTGGTTCAGTCCCTTACATCACGGCGGCATAGTGGGCACGGGAGCGCCACTGCCACGAGAAACAACACAAAAGCTAAAGACCAAACTACAACAGCGAAGGCTTCTAAGGCCTCATCAGAGTACCACGCCATGGAAGCTCTCTGTGGCGGCCCTGAATCCACAGGCACGGTTGGGTGTAGGGCAGCGACCTACTCGACGTCTTCGGGAACGAAATCGGGATCCTCCTCTGAAAAACAGTTAATCAAGCAAGGGTGAGTACATACGTACTCAACAAGTTCAACCCCACCCACGGAGGGGCTAATAAGCAGATCATGCACAGGATATATCAAGGATCAGAATAAGGTTTATTTTGCAAACGCATTTACTCATGCAGGGGTTTGTTTTCGAAAAGGATTTTCGCAAACAGTTTTTATAACTCAGGTAACTTAGTTGTTTTGTGAAAACCAAACGAAGACTACCGGACTCCCCGTCCGCAGTAGCCCAGGCACACAGCCACACACTTTTCCAGAAAACAACTCGCGCCACGAAAACATCCCAAACCCAAACACTAGTTTTGTGACCCCACCGTGACTCGTCCAATACCGTGGACACGGCTATTCGAATAGGTTTTACACTCTGCAGAGGTTGTACATCTTTACCCACAAGTAGGGTACCGCCACACGAACACCTTAGTGTCGGCGCGGATCCTATCAAAGCCATTACCCACCTTAGTTAACCCTACGAGCCACCACGGGAGCAACCAAGGGGTTATCTCACGTAACCAGGGCGTACCTCACACAGATCGTACCCCTACTCCTTGATCTCCCGCTGCTCACCCGCACTCCTGATGGCAAGTAGATTAACTAGTGGGATTTATGCTAAGCCGTTGCCACATACAACGGTCGAGTGGTAGTACGATAATTGGGTCAGGTGAGATGTCACGCAACCCGGTCCTTAACGACAAGATGGACATCTCCAACACGCTCAACCACAAAGGTACGAGCTCACCCATACTCCTGACACACGCGTCCATCCCGTCTACCCAGTTCTTTACTCATTTTCCAAACATATCCCATTTCCATTTTTAAAGCACTCACACATTTTTAAAGCAATCATTTAGGCCAAAACAAGGTTCAATCATAGCAATCAAGGGTGGCTATCCTACCAGGTTTTAACAGTAAAACAATATGCAATTTATAAAACGGGTCATAGGGTTGTATTTATAAAACTGGGATCAAAGCATGCATCAAAGGATGAGATTGAACTTGCCGTCTTCGAAGTCTTCGGGGAGTGCCGGCTCGGCGTTCGGGATCTCGGGCTCCTGCTCGCAGTAGTCGGCTCCGACCTCCGGCTCGAGGTACCTTCCTTCGTCTACTCCGTCGGCTATAGCGCACACGCAAGCAAGCAAGCAGTCATTATAAGCACACATATTACCGGCCGAGCTCGAGGAGGGGAAAATAGATGGAGAGGGGAAATATATAAGTCCTAGGGGGGGGTTGGTGTATGGTTCGGCGGGGATCTTACTGGGAAGGGTGTGGTGAAATTTGGAATTAATCGGGAATAAAATCGTGCATGAAATGTTGGGTTAAAGGGAGGTTATAGGGGTTAAGGACCTATTAGTAATTTCCATTAATGGGAAAAAAAGGGGTGTGATTATGATAATGTAAATTTGGTAAGGGCCTGGTTGTAAATTGTTTAGGGCTTAACAGTATGTAGTTTACAATTAACTATTGACCTAGGGACTATTTTGGAGTAAAAGGGAGAGAGAGTGAATAGGGTTAGAAAAGGGCTCGGGATAAAAAGGAAAGCCAGGGGGCTTTGGGCAAAAGTGCCCTTCTTCCTCCCCCGATCCAGAACAGGGGAGGGAGGCAGGGGCGGCCTCGGTCCGGCGGCGGGCGGCGGCATCCAGGGGTCGGCGGCGGCCGGGGACAGGGGGAAAAGGAAGAGGGGGGCGAGGGCTTGCTATTCCCGTGCTCACCTTGGTTAGGGATGGCTTGAGGAGGTGCCTCCGCGGCAAGGGGCGGCCGGCGGTGGAGGTTGGTGGCGGCGGCGCAAATGGTGGTGTGGCAGTGCGATTGGGCGCTACTGGAAGCTTGCGGCTGGGGTGGGGAGCGGCGAGGAGGGGTGCCGGCCTTTTATAGGCCGCGTAGGTCGGTTCGGAGGAGGGGATTTTTTTTTTGGCGGGGAGGTCGCCGGCGGGCAGCGCTGGGGGCCGGCCGGGCCCGGTCGCCGGGCGACGGGACAGCTCGGGCAGGGGCGGAGGTCGTCGAGCAGCTGTTGAGTCTCTTCAAGCACGCGGCGCAGGGGTGGTAGGCCGGCGGGACCGGCCGGCGGGACGGCCGGCGGCGGCGACGCCGTGGTGTGACAACTCGGAGTAATGGCGGTCCGGCCCCGTGTTGCAGGGTCACGTCGTGTCCTGGCGGATGGGATGCCTCGACGGCCAGACGGTGCGGGGGGGCAGCCTGGCGTGCGGGAGAGGGAAGGGTGCCGGCCTGGCCAGGCGCGCAGGCGCGGTCAGCGGTGCCAGGCAGGGCCGGCCGCGGGAGGAAGAAGGGGAAAGGAGGAAGAGAGAAGGGAAGGGAAAAAGAAAGGAAAGAAAAGAAGGGAAGGAAAAGAAAAGAAAGGGAGAGAAAAAAAAAGGAAAGAAAGAAAGAAAAGGAAGGAAGGAGAAAAGAAAGAAAAAAAATAGGAAAAGAAAGGGAAGGAAATAGGGAAAAAGTTTGGAAAAAAATAGGAAAATTGTTTTGGGAGGAGGGTTTTGCGGGGTTTTCCGATTCCCGGCGTCGGCGTGATTTTCGGGACGGCGGTGATGGCGGGGCGGACCGGCCGGCGGGGACCGCGGCGTGCGCGGGATTCCCGGCACGGTGGCCGACCACGGCGTTGGGAAGGCACGCGTGGGTGCTGGCCCGGGTGGTGCCGGCGGGATTCGCGGCACGCGCGCCGAGGGTGAGAGGGAAAACGGCGACTAGGGATTGGAAGGGGGCAATTGAGCTCAGCTGGACAATTTTGAAAACACGCGTGATTTATTAGGTGATTTATTAGGAGCTAAAAACGCGGGCGTTACAAACCTACCCCACTTAAAATGAATCTCGCCCCCGAGATTCGGCTAGGTTTCGAACAGGTGGGGAAACTCCTTCTTCAATGCGTCTTCTCGTTCCCACGTGGCTTCTTCCACTCCGTGTCTGCTCCATTGGACTCTGCACACCCGTACTTCTGATGTTCTCGTCCTTTTGACCACTGTGTCCAAAATCTTGACGGGCACCTCCTGGTAACTAAGATCTGGCTGTAAGTCAATTGTTTCCACCGGCACTCGTTTCTCTTCGATCACTCTCAAACACCTTCGCAGCTGAGAAACGTGGAACACGGGATGTATATCCGCCATTTCCTCTGGTAGCTTCAACCGGTATGCTACTGCTCCAACTTTCTTCAGCACCTTGTACGGTCCGATGTACCGAGGGGCCAACTTCCCGTGCACTTGAAATCTGCGAGTCCCTCGGATAGGTGAAACCTTGAGGTAAGCGAACTCTCCAGGATTGAAGCTTACTTCTCGCCTCTTCCTGTCTGCATAGCTCTTTTGTCGAGACTGGGCGGCCTTCAATTTTTCTCGGATCTCAGCTACTCGTTCCTCGGCTTCCTTTATAAGTGCGGGTCCTACCAAGGCACGTTCTCCTACTTCTGACCACATTAAAGGTGTTCTGCATTTTCTCCCATATAGGGCTTCAAATGGTGACATGCCTAGGCTGGCTTGATAACTGTTGTTGTACGAGAACTCTGCATATGGTAGGCTCTGTTCCCAATCTTTGCCATAGGTAAGGACACATGCTCTCAACATGTCTTCCATAATCTGATTCACCCTCTCAGTCTGTCCGTCCGTCTGCGGGTGATAAGCCGAACTAAAATCCAACTTGGTTCCCATAGATTTATGCAAACTTTCCCAAAACCTAGAGGTGAACTGAGTCCCTCTATCTGAAACTATCCTGTTGGGTACTCCATGCAGCTTCACTATGTTTGCTATATACAGCTTGGCCAATTTTTCTCCGTCATAATTATTTCGCACGGGTATAAAGTGAGCGACTTTAGTGAGTCGGTCTACTATTACCCATATGGAATTATATCCTTTCTGTGTCTTTGGCAAGCCTACTACAAAGTCCATGCCTATCTCATCCCATTTCCATACCGGGATGGGTAGGGGTTGCAACAGTCCTGCGGGCTTCTGGTGTTCTGCCTTAATCCTTTGACAAGTATCACAGTGGGCGACGAACTGTGCAATGTCCGCCTTCATTCCATTCCACCAGTACTTCTGCTTTAAATCCATATACATCTTAGTGGATCCCGGGTGGATGGAATACGCTGAGTTGTGTGCCTCATCCATGATGGTCTGCCGGAAATCTCCGTCTTCAGGTACGCATATCCTGTTCTTATACCATAGTGTACCGTGGCTGTCCATCCTAAAGTCTGGGGCCTTATTCTCCCCCGTGTGCTTGCGGATCTTCATCAGCTCCTTATCGGATTCTTGGGCTTTTCTGATTTTGTCTTCCAGGGTGGGCTGGACACTTAGTTGGTGAACGTAGCCCTGGGGAACAATGTGCACGTTGAGTCGTGCCATTTCCTCTTGTAATTGGGCATTCTTAGGTACTGCTTTTCCATAAGACTTTCTGCTTAAGGCATCTGCCACTACGTTGGCTTCTCCCGGGTGGTAATGGATTTCTAGGTTATAGTCTTTGACTAATTCCAACCACCTTCTTTGCCTTAGGTTCAGGTCAGGCTGGGTGAAAATGTACTTCAAGCTCTTGTGGTCCGTGTAGATCTCGCACTTATTTCCAATCAGGTAGTGTCTCCAAATCTTAAGGGCATGCACTACGGCTGCAAACTCCAAATCATGGGTGGGATAGTTCTGCTCGTGGGGCTTGAGTTGGCGGGAAGCATACGCCACTACTTTCCCATCTTGCATAAGGACACATCCTAGTCCTTGTCGGGATGCATCGCAATAGACGACAAAATCCCGTTGAATGTCTGGCAAGGTTAGCACTGGGGCGGTTGTCAGTCTTCTTTTCAACTCCTGAAAACTCTTCTCACACGACTCGGTCCAGTTGAATTTCTTCTCCTTCCTGAGCAACTCTGTCATGGGCCGGGCAATCTTGGAGAATCCTTCAATAAACCTCCGGTAGTATCCTGCTAAACCAAGAAAGCTTCTGATTTCGCTCACATTGGTTGGTTGTTGCCAGTTGGAAACTGTTTCGACTTTCCCAGGGTCTACTGCTACTCCTTCTGCTGTCAGAATATGTCCAAGGAAGGATATTTTCTCCAACCAGAATTCACACTTGCTGAACTTAGCGTACAGCTTGTGCGCCCTCAGTTTCTCCAGTACCACTCGAAGGTGTTGTTCATGTTCCTCCACACTTTTGGAGTAAACAAGTATGTCGTCGATGAACACCACGACAAACTTGTCTAGCTCTTCCATAAACACCTTATTCATGAGATTCATAAAATACGCTGGTGCGTTGGTGAGTCCGAAGGACATCACTGTGAACTCATACTGTCCATAACGGGTGACGAAGGCGGTCTTTGGGATGTCACTCTCCCTAATCTTGAGTTGGTGGTATCCTGACCTTAAGTCGACCTTCGAGAAATATTTGGCTCCCTTTAGTTGGTCAAATAAATCATCTATTCTGGGGAGAGGATACTTGTTCTTGATAGTGACTTCGTTTAGTGAGCGATAGTCCATGCACATCCTCAGGCTTTTATCCTTCTTTTCGACGAAGAGCACTGGGGCTCCCCATGGTGATGAGCTCGGTCTGATGAACCCATTTTGCTGAAGTTCTCTCAGCTGCTTCTTTAACTCCGCCAACTCAGGGGCTGCCATCCTATAGGGTCTCTTGGCTATGGGAGAGGTTCCGGGGATGAGGTCGATAACAAACTCTATATCCCTATCTGGTGGCATTCCGGGGAGTTCTTCGGGAAATACATCTGGGTACTCCCGTACTACTGGGATTTCTTCTAGGGACTTGGCCTCCATGCTAAAGACCATTATGTCTGGTCTGCTTCCTCGGGTACGGCAGGTTACTTGCACTCCATCTGGGTTGGTTAGGTGTACCACCTTATCGGCACAACTTATAAGGCCGTGGTGAAGGCTTAACCAGTCCATCCCAAGAATCACATCTATCCCTCTGGACTTCAGTACTACCAGGTCCGCTAGGAACTCTACCCCACTTAAAATTATTCTCACCCGGGAGCAACCCAGTTGACACTTGATGTCACCTCCGGGTGTTCGGGTTAACAGGGGTGCTTTTAGTAGTACTGTAGGTATTTTATGCTTTTCCACAAAACTTGAAGATATGAACGAATGTGATGCTCCTGAATCAAATAATATAGTTGCCAAGACTGAGCTGACCAGGAACTCACCGAGCACTACGCCTTGTGCTTCTTGAGCCTCCTGTGCGTTGATGTGGTTGACGCGGGCTCGTCCATAAGACTGCTGGGGCTGCCTCATCTGCTGGTTGTTATTGCCAAAGTTGTTGTTGCTGCGAACTGGCACGCGGTTGGCTCCAGATACAACCGGTCTCGGCCCATTCACGGAGTTGGAGAAGGCTGAAACTGTTGGCTTTTTGGCATATGGGCAGTTGGCGACGAAGTGTCCGGTCTCACGGCAGTTGAAACACACCCTGGAGTTGTTGTTGTTGTTGTTGTTGTTGGCAGTGACCTGGCTAGTGTTGCTCTGTGGAGGCTTCATGGTGTTCTGGTTGTTGTACGGTTTGAACTGGGTTCTGGGGCCTTGAGAGCCCGTGGCTTGTGACTGGGTTCTGTACTGCATGGGGGCTTGGAACCTGGACATGGGGTGACCGAAGCTTCTCTGCCTCTGGGAACGTTCCTGCTGTTGAGCCTTGTGCTCCATGAACTTGCGCTTGTTTTCTTTCTTCTCTTCTGCTTTGGCTCTTTCCGTGAGGATGGCCATGTTCATAAGTGTGTTGAAATCAGGGTAGATCTGAGGGGTAAGCAGAGTCCTCAGTTCCGGAGTCAAACCCTTCTTGAACATCTCCTGCTTCTTGGAGTCCTTATCCACCTCTTCAGGGGCGTAACGAGCCAACTCTATGAACTGATAAGTGTATTCCTCCACGGACTTGTTGCCCTGGCGGAGTTCACGGAACTCATTTGCCTTGCGCTTCAGTGTAGCTTCTGGGATGTGGTAGCGACGAAACTCTTCCACGAACTCATCCCAAGTGATGGCGGAGGGATCTTTGGCCGCTGCACAGTAGTTTTCCCACCAGGCTAAGGCTGTTCCAGTGAGCTGGTGGGTGGCCAAAAGAACTTTGTCTCGATCCTCACAATTGAATGGCTCTAGTTCCCTTAGGATGGCCCTCAGCCAGTCATCTGCATCCAAGGGATTCACGGATCCGCCAAAAGTGGGTGGCTTTGTCCGGAGAAATTCTATCAGTTTCTCATTCATGCCCAGAACACGGGGCTTTGGGCGGGTGATGGCGTTGGCTATGGCTTCCAGCAACAGGGTCTGGTTAGCCAATACTTGCGCCAGGTCTACGGCAGGTGGTGGCGGTGGCGGAACCATGTTTTCTCCTCCATTTTCATCCTGATACACTTCTTGGTCGTTAGGGCGCTCCCTTCGTCCTGCATGCGATCCTTCCGCATTTGGGTCCATACGACCGGAGCCTTGGAAACTCCCGGCGGGACGCCTTGAAACCATCTGTAGGGGGCGCGGGTTTCTATGAGATTTTAGGTGATGTTTAAGTTGATTAAGACGGGCTTTTGAAAAGACAGGATCTGACTCCTGCCGTCAAGCACGCAACAAGCACACATGACACACAAGCACAACCAACTTCATTTCAACCATGAGAGGAGGATACATCCCGAACTACTCGACTGATACAACGCTGGTACACTACACGACTTGGTACCATGACAAAAGCTAAGAGGGCGACTCTAAGCTTGGACCAACACGGCTTCATTCCTTGGCAAGGGCCTCTGGGGCATGCTACTCGCGGGGCGAGCCATCTTCTGGGGCGGAGTGTGCTTCCAGTGGAATGAGCAGCTCATCGCCGTCATCATCCTGGGGGTTCCCGTCTTCTTGGGGCTGGGCGGAAGTTCCTTCTTCGACGGTTGATGTTGGTTGCTCGGCGGCTACAGTCGGTGTTGGAGTCTCAGGAACTCCTCCCCATCCTATGAGGGGTGTCCCAATTAGGACTTGTGCTTCTCCCACAGCCGGAACGGGTGTTCCACTGTTGGTCCATTCCTGTATGCGTTGGTCCTGGATTCGCCTGAGGCTTTCATGGGCAACGGCTTCACTGCTGATGGCGGCTGCGGTCCTTGCTTCTGCTTGGGCCACTCGGACTTGGTGCATCCTCACTGTGACTTCAGCTTGCTCGGCCCGACTGATTTGCTCCCTCAAGTGCTTGGCTTGGTCATCGAAGAGCTTATCCAGGGAGACAAGGTAGGCAACTACGTGGTACAGCAGGTCTTCTTGGTGGCGGCGTCGTTCCAGGTTTCTCATGAGGGCCTGCCAAACTGGGGTTCTGATGGCGGGAGGAAAATACCTCATCGGTGTGGGGACGAGGTGTTCCTCGTAGATCCTGCACAGGTAACGGAGAGTTTTCCGGAGGGCCAAGGGATAGGTATCCCGATGTCGAAAACATGTGGCGGTCACGCGCCACGGCTCGACGTTGGGGTAGCGGGTGCTTCTGGCGATGGAGAGGACCACCCTACAGCGAAGAGTGCCGAGTTGCTCGTACTCTCTACTGTAGTACCTTGGGCGCTCAGTGATACCGAGGCGCTCCAGGGAGTTGATAAGAAGGCGAGCAAAACCAGGCTCCTCCTGGCACACGCCTTGGGTCCATCCATCTTCGGCCATCTGAAAACAAGGGTAGAGTTGAACAAGTTGTGCAAAGGGTAGGGTACAAAAGATAGATAGTTTTATTTATTCACAAAGGTTGGGTACACTCCTCAGGGGTACACTTATTATTATGACGATAGTTCTAGCCTAGGCGTTCCATACTCTTCTTATGGGGATTCTTCCTCAGGCTGAATGCGACGCTTCTTCGATGGAAGATCTTGTTCCAACATCACATCCTCGGTCTGGGTTCCCTTATCCCAGTGGGTTTCTTCGGGTTCATCCTCCATCAACCCAGCTTCTTCTCTTCTCCTACGTTCCTTGTGGAGCTCATCCCATAGGTTCTTGTGGAATACTTCAGAGCGTTCCCTTTCTCTGGCGTAGTCTCGCTCCATGTTGCGTAGCTCAACTTCCGCCATGGTTGTCTTAATCCTTTCCAGCTCTATCCTTTGCTCCGCTCTTTCCGCTCTGTCAATCTGTTGCTTCAGTTGCTGGGCTTGCTCCTGGTAGAGGTGGTCTAGGCCTCTGAGGTAGATGGTCAGGTGAGAAATCGTATCTTCTAGGTCTTCTTCTTCTCTTCCGAGTCCTCTCATCCGGGCGATCCATGAGCGTCCTCTTCCTCCAGAGGGTGGGAAAAATCCCATCGGAGTCCGTCGAAGGTGTTGCCACTCGTAGGCGTCGCAGGGCTTTTCGGGCAGCTTTTGGGTATGTGTCGGTGAAGCGAAACCCAGTGGCGGAGACGAACCAAGGTTCTGTGTCGGGGTAGAGCGTGCTTCTTCCCACGAAGATCAGCAGCTTACACCGAAGGGTGCCGTAGCGTTCGTACTCTCGATAGACGAACTCCGGCGGATCCCTTACTCCGACGCGTTCTAAGCTGAGTAGCAGCAGGTTAGGGAGACCAGGCTGGACAGGGCAGACTCCTCCGTTCCATTCGGGGTTAGCCATCTGGAATCAGGCAAGGATCAAGGTAAAGATTTGGGAAAAGATGAGCTTAGCAAAGGAAAGATTAAAGAGGGGCCAGAGGAGGTCTCGTATCCTAGGGGTCGCGTCCTACGGCCAACCTACGGCTCTGATACCACCTGAAGCGTCCCCTCATCAGAGGTGACTAAATGTGACACAAATACCAGTCCCAGGAGGCTGGCAACACATTTATTACAACAGGTGGTTCAGTCCCTTACATCACGGCGGCATAGTGGGCACGGGAGCGCCACTGCCACGAGAAACAACACAAAAGCTAAAGACCAAACTACAACAGCGAAGGCTTCTAAGGCCTCATCAGAGTACCACGCCATGGAAGCTCTCTGTGGCGGCCCTGAATCCACAGGCACGGTTGGGTGTAGGGCAGCGACCTACTCGACGTCTTCGGGAACGAAATCGGGATCCTCCTCTGAAAAACAGTTAATCAAGCAAGGGTGAGTACATACGTACTCAACAAGTTCAACCCCACCCACGGAGGGGCTAATAAGCAGATCATGCACAGGATATATCAAGGATCAGAATAAGGTTTATTTTGCAAACGCATTTACTCATGCAGGGGTTTGTTTTCGAAAAGGATTTTCGCAAACAGTTTTTATAACTCAGGTAACTTAGTTGTTTTGTGAAAACCAAACGAAGACTACCGGACTCCCCGTCCGCAGTAGCCCAGGCACACAGCCACACACTTTTCCAGAAAACAACTCGCGCCACGAAAACATCCCAAACCCAAACACTAGTTTTGTGACCCCACCGTGACTCGTCCAATACCGTGGACACGGCTATTCGAATAGGTTTTACACTCTGCAGAGGTTGTACATCTTTACCCACAAGTAGGGTACCGCCACACGAACACCTTAGTGTCGGCGCGGATCCTATCAAAGCCATTACCCACCTTAGTTAACCCTACGAGCCACCACGGGAGCAACCAAGGGGTTATCTCACGTAACCAGGGCGTACCTCACACAGATCGTACCCCTACTCCTTGATCTCCCGCTGCTCACCCGCACTCCTGATGGCAAGTAGATTAACTAGTGGGATTTATGCTAAGCCGTTGCCACATACAACGGTCGAGTGGTAGTACGATAATTGGGTCAGGTGAGATGTCACGCAACCCGGTCCTTAACGACAAGATGGACATCTCCAACACGCTCAACCACAAAGGTACGAGCTCACCCATACTCCTGACACACGCGTCCATCCCGTCTACCCAGTTCTTTACTCATTTTCCAAACATATCCCATTTCCATTTTTAAAGCACTCACACATTTTTAAAGCAATCATTTAGGCCAAAACAAGGTTCAATCATAGCAATCAAGGGTGGCTATCCTACCAGGTTTTAACAGTAAAACAATATGCAATTTATAAAACGGGTCATAGGGTTGTATTTATAAAACTGGGATCAAAGCATGCATCAAAGGATGAGATTGAACTTGCCGTCTTCGAAGTCTTCGGGGAGTGCCGGCTCGGCGTTCGGGATCTCGGGCTCCTGCTCGCAGTAGTCGGCTCCGACCTCCGGCTCGAGGTACCTTCCTTCGTCTACTCCGTCGGCTATAGCGCACACGCAAGCAAGCAAGCAGTCATTATAAGCACACATATTACCGGCCGAGCTCGAGGAGGGGAAAATAGATGGAGAGGGGAAATATATAAGTCCTAGGGGGGGTTGGTGTATGGTTCGGCGGGGATCTTACTGGGAAGGGTGTGGTGAAATTTGGAATTAATCGGGAATAAAATCGTGCATGAAATGTTGGGTTAAAGGGAGGTTATAGGGGTTAAGGACCTATTAGTAATTTCCATTAATGGGAAAAAAAGGGGTGTGATTATGATAATGTAAATTTGGTAAGGGCCTGGTTGTAAATTGTTTAGGGCTTAACAGTATGTAGTTTACAATTAACTATTGACCTAGGGACTATTTTGGAGTAAAAGGGAGAGAGAGTGAATAGGGTTAGAAAAGGGCTCGGGATAAAAAGGAAAGCCAGGGGGCTTTGGGCAAAAGTGCCCTTCTTCCTCCCCCGATCCAGAACAGGGGAGGGAGGCAGGGGCGGCCTCGGTCCGGCGGCGGGCGGCGGCATCCAGGGGTCGGCGGCGGCCGGGGACAGGGGGAAAAGGAAGAGGGGGGCGAGGGCTTGCTATTCCCGTGCTCACCTTGGTTAGGGATGGCTTGAGGAGGTGCCTCCGCGGCAAGGGGCGGCCGGCGGTGGAGGTTGGTGGCGGCGGCGCAAATGGTGGTGTGGCAGTGCGATTGGGCGCTACTGGAAGCTTGCGGCTGGGGTGGGGAGCGGCGAGGAGGGGTGCCGGCCTTTTATAGGCCGCGTAGGTCGGTTCGGAGGAGGGGATTTTTTTTTTGGCGGGGAGGTCGCCGGCGGGCAGCGCTGGGGGCCGGCCGGGCCCGGTCGCCGGGCGACGGGACAGCTCGGGCAGGGGCGGAGGTCGTCGAGCAGCTGTTGAGTCTCTTCAAGCACGCGGCGCAGGGGTGGTAGGCCGGCGGGACCGGCCGGCGGGACGGCCGGCGGCGGCGACGCCGTGGTGTGACAACTCGGAGTAATGGCGGTCCGGCCCCGTGTTGCAGGGTCACGTCGTGTCCTGGCGGATGGGATGCCTCGACGGCCAGACGGTGCGGGGGGGGGGCAGCCTGGCGTGCGGGAGAGGGAAGGGTGCCGGCCTGGCCAGGCGCGCAGGCGCGGTCAGCGGTGCCAGGCAGGGCCGGCCGCGGGAGGAAGAAGGGGAAAGGAGGAAGAGAGAAGGGAAGGGAAAAAGAAAGGAAAGAAAAGAAGGGAAGGAAAAGAAAAGAAAGGGAGAGAAAAAAAAAGGAAAGAAAGAAAGAAAAGGAAGGAAGGAGAAAAGAAAGAAAAAAAATAGGAAAAGAAAGGGAAGGAAATAGGGAAAAAGTTTGGAAAAAAATAGGAAAATTGTTTTGGGAGGAGGGTTTTGCGGGGTTTTCCGATTCCCGGCGTCGGCGTGATTTTCGGGACGGCGGTGATGGCGGGGCGGACCGGCCGGCGGGGACCGCGGCGTGCGCGGGATTCCCGGCACGGTGGCCGACCACGGCGTTGGGAAGGCACGCGTGGGTGCTGGCCCGGGTGGTGCCGGCGGGATTCGCGGCACGCGCGCCGAGGGTGAGAGGGAAAACGGCGACTAGGGATTGGAAGGGGGCAATTGAGCTCAGCTGGACAATTTTGAAAACACGCGTGATTTATTAGGTGATTTATTAGGAGCTAAAAACGCGGGCGTTACAAACCTACCCCACTTAAAATGAATCTCGCCCCCGAGATTCGGCTAGGTTTCGAACAGGTGGGGAAACTCCTTCTTCAATGCGTCTTCTCGTTCCCACGTGGCTTCTTCCACTCCGTGTCTGCTCCATTGGACTCTGCACACCCGTACTTCTGATGTTCTCGTCCTTTTGACCACTGTGTCCAAAATCTTGACGGGCACCTCCTGGTAACTAAGATCTGGTTGTAAGTCAATTGTTTCCACCGGCACTCGTTTCTCTTCGATCACTCTCAAACACCTTCGCAGCTGAGAAACGTGGAACACGGGATGTATATCCGCCATTTCCTCTGGTAGCTTCAACCGGTATGCTACTGCTCCAACTTTCTTCAGCACCTTGTACGGTCCGATGTACCGAGGGGCCAACTTCCCGTGCACTTGAAATCTGCGAGTCCCTCGGATAGGTGAAACCTTGAGGTAAGCGAACTCTCCAGGATTGAAGCTTACTTCTCGCCTCTTCCTGTCTGCATAGCTCTTTTGTCGAGACTGGGCGGCCTTCAATTTTTCTCGGATCTCAGCTACTCGTTCCTCGGCTTCCTTTATAAGTGCGGGTCCTACCAAGGCACGTTCTCCTACTTCTGACCACATTAAAGGTGTTCTGCATTTTCTCCCATATAGGGCTTCAAATGGTGACATGCCTAGGCTGGCTTGATAACTGTTGTTGTACGAGAACTCTGCATATGGTAGGCTCTGTTCCCAATCTTTGCCATAGGTAAGGACACATGCTCTCAACATGTCTTCCATAATCTGATTCACCCTCTCAGTCTGTCCGTCCGTCTGCGGGTGATAAGCCGAACTAAAATCCAACTTGGTTCCCATAGATTTATGCAAACTTTCCCAAAACCTAGAGGTGAACTGAGTCCCTCTATCTGAAACTATCCTGTTGGGTACTCCATGCAGCTTCACTATGTTTGCTATATACAGCTTGGCCAATTTTTCTCCGTCATAATTATTTCGCACGGGTATAAAGTGAGCGACTTTAGTGAGTCGGTCTACTATTACCCATATGGAATTATATCCTTTCTGTGTCTTTGGCAAGCCTACTACAAAGTCCATGCCTATCTCATCCCATTTCCATACCGGGATGGGTAGGGGTTGCAACAGTCCTGCGGGCTTCTGGTGTTCTGCCTTAATCCTTTGACAAGTATCACAGTGGGCGACGAACTGTGCAATGTCCGCCTTCATTCCATTCCACCAGTACTTCTGCTTTAAATCCATATACATCTTAGTGGATCCCGGGTGGATGGAATACGCTGAGTTGTGTGCCTCATCCATGATGGTCTGCCGGAAATCTCCGTCTTCAGGTACGCATATCCTGTTCTTATACCATAGTGTACCGTGGCTGTCCATCCTAAAGTCTGGGGCCTTATTCTCCCCCGTGTGCTTGCGGATCTTCATCAGCTCCTTATCGGATTCTTGGGCTTTTCTGATTTTGTCTTCCAGGGTGGGCTGGACACTTAGTTGGTGAACGTAGCCCTGGGGAACAATGTGCACGTTGAGTCGTGCCATTTCCTCTTGTAATTGGGCATTCTTAGGTACTGCTTTTCCATAAGACTTTCTGCTTAAGGCATCTGCCACTACGTTGGCTTCTCCCGGGTGGTAATGGATTTCTAGGTTATAGTCTTTGACTAATTCCAACCACCTTCTTTGCCTTAGGTTCAGGTCAGGCTGGGTGAAAATGTACTTCAAGCTCTTGTGGTCCGTGTAGATCTCGCACTTATTTCCAATCAGGTAGTGTCTCCAAATCTTAAGGGCATGCACTACGGCTGCAAACTCCAAATCATGGGTGGGGTAGTTCTGCTCGTGGGGCTTGAGTTGGCGGGAAGCATACGCCACTACTTTCCCATCTTGCATAAGGACACATCCTAGTCCTTGTCGGGATGCATCGCAATAGACGACAAAATCCCGTTGAATGTCTGGCAAGGTTAGCACTGGGGCGGTTGTCAGACTTCTTTTCAACTCCTGAAAACTCTTCTCACACGACTCGGTCCAGTTGAATTTCTTCTCCTTCTTGAGCAACTCTGTCATGGGCCGGGCAATCTTGGAGAATCCTTCAATAAACCTCCGGTAGTATCCTGCTAAACCAAGAAAGCTTCTGATTTCGCTCACATTGGTTGGTTGTTGCCAGTTGGAAACTGTTTCGACTTTCCCAGGGTCTACTGCTACTCCTTCTGCTGTCAGAATATGTCCAAGGAAGGATATTTTCTCCAACCAGAATTCACACTTGCTGAACTTAGCGTACAGCTTGTGCGCCCTCAGTTTCTCCAGTACCACTCGAAGGTGTTGTTCATGTTCCTCCACACTTTTGGAGTAAACAAGTATGTCGTCGATGAACACCACGACAAACTTGTCTAGCTCTTCCATAAACACCTTATTCATGAGATTCATAAAATACGCTGGTGCGTTGGTGAGTCCGAAGGACATCACTGTGAACTCATACTGTCCATAACGGGTGACGAAGGCGGTCTTTGGGATGTCACTCTCCCTAATCTTGAGTTGGTGGTATCCTGACCTTAAGTCGACCTTCGAGAAATATTTGGCTCCCTTTAGTTGGTCAAATAAATCATCTATTCTGGGGAGAGGATACTTGTTCTTGATAGTGACTTCGTTTAGTGAGCGATAGTCCACGCACATCCTCAGGCTTTTATCCTTCTTTTCGACGAAGAGCACTGGGGCTCCCCATGGTGATGAGCTCGGTCTGATGAACCCATTTTGCTGAAGTTCTCTCAGCTGCTTCTTTAACTCCGCCAACTCAGGGGCTGCCATCCTATAGGGTCTCTTGGCTATGGGAGAGGTTCCGGGGATGAGGTCGATAACAAACTCTATATCCCTATCTGGTGGCATTCCGGGGAGTTCTTCGGGAAATACATCTGGGTACTCCCGTACTACTGGGATTTCTTCTAGGGACTTGGCCTCCATGCTAAAGACCATTATGTCTGGTCTGCTTCCTCGGGTACGGCAGGTTACTTGCACTCCATCTGGGTTGGTTAGGTGTACCACCTTATCGGCACAACTTATAAGGCCGTGGTGAAGGCTTAACCAGTCCATCCCAAGAATCACATCTATCCCTCTGGACTTCAGTACTACCAGGTCCGCTAGGAACTCTACCCCACTTAAAATTATTCTCACCCGGGAGCAACCCAGTTGACACTTGATGTCACCTCCGGGTGTTCGGGTTAACAGGGGTGCTTTTAGTAGTACTGTAGGTATTTTATGCTTTTCCACAAAACTTGAAGATATGAACGAATGTGATGCTCCTGAATCAAATAATATAGTTGCCAAGACTGAGCTGACCAGGAACTCACCGAGCACTACGCCTTGTGCTTCTTGAGCCTCCTGTGCGTTGATGTGGTTGACGCGGGCTCGTCCATAAGACTGCTGGGGCTGCCTCATCTGCTGGTTGTTATTGCCAAAGTTGTTGTTGCTGCGAACTGGCACGCGGTTGGCTCCAGATACAACCGGTCTCGGCCCATTCACGGAGTTGGAGAAGGCTGAAACTGTTGGCTTTTTGGCATATGGGCAGTTGGCGACGAAGTGTCCGGTCTCACGGCAGTTGAAACACACCCTGGAGTTGTTGTTGTTGTTGTTGTTGTTGGCAGTGACCTGGCTAGTGTTGCTCTGTGGAGGCTTCATGGTGTTCTGGTTGTTGTACGGTTTGAACTGGGTTCTGGGGCCTTGAGAGCCCGTGGCTTGTGACTGGGTTCTGTACTGCATGGGGGCTTGGAACCTGGACATGGGGTGACCGAAGCTTCTCTGCCTCTGGGAACGTTCCTGCTGTTGAGCCTTGTGCTCCATGAACTTGCGCTTGTTTTCTTTCTTCTCTTCTGCTTTGGCTCTTTCCGTGAGGATGGCCATGTTCATAAGTGTGTTGAAATCAGGGTAGATCTGAGGGGTAAGCAGAGTCCTCAGTTCCGGAGTCAAACCCTTCTTGAACATCTCCTGCTTCTTGGAGTCCTTATCCACCTCTTCAGGGGCGTAACGAGCCAACTCTATGAACTGATAAGTGTATTCCTCCATGGACTTGTTGCCCTGGCGGAGTTCACGGAACTCATTTGCCTTGCGCTTCAGTGTAGCTTCTGGGATGTGGTAGCGACGAAACTCTTCCACGAACTCATCCCAAGTGATGGCGGAGGGATCTTTGGCCGCTGCACAGTAGTTTTCCCACCAGGCTAAGGCTGTTCCAGTGAGCTGGTGGGTGGCCAAAAGAACTTTGTCTCGATCCTCACAATTGAATGGCTCTAGTTCCCTTAGGATGGCCCTCAGCCAGTCATCTGCATCCAAGGGATTCACGGATCCGCCAAAAGTGGGTGGCTTTGTCCGGAGAAATTCTATCAGTTTCTCATTCATGCCCAGAACACGGGGCTTTGGGCGGGTGATGGCGTTGGCTATGGCTTCCAGCAACAGGGTCTGGTTAGCCAATACTTGCGCCAGGTCTACGGCAGGTGGTGGCGGTGGCGGAACCATGTTTTCTCCTCCATTTTCATCCTGATACACTTCTTGGTCGTTAGGGCGCTCCCTTCGTCCTGCATGCGATCCTTCCGCATTTGGGTCCATACGACCGGAGCCTTGGAAACTCCCGGCGGGACGCCTTGAAACCATCTGTAGGGGGCGCGGGTTTCTATGAGATTTTAGGTGATGTTTAAGTTGATTAAGACGGGCTTTTGAAAAGACAGGATCTGACTCCTGCCGTCAAGCACGCAACAAGCACACATGACACACAAGCACAACCAACTTCATTTCAACCATGAGAGGAGGATACATCCCGAACTACTCGACTGATACAACGCTGGTACACTACACGACTTGGTACCATGACAAAAGCTAAGAGGGCGACTCTAAGCTTGGACCAACACGGCTTCATTCCTTGGCAAGGGCCTCTGGGGCATGCTACTCGCGGGGCGAGCCATCTTCTGGGGCGGAGTGTGCTTCCAGTGGAATGAGCAGCTCATCGCCGTCATCATCCTGGGGGTTCCCGTCTTCTTGGGGCTGGGCGGAAGTTCCTTCTTCGACGGTTGATGTTGGTTGCTCGGCGGCTACAGTCGGTGTTGGAGTCTCAGGAACTCCTCCCCATCCTATGAGGGGTGTCCCAATTAGGACTTGTGCTTCTCCCACAGCCGGAACGGGTGTTCCACTGTTGGTCCATTCCTGTATGCGTTGGTCCTGGATTCGCCTGAGGCTTTCATGGGCAACGGCTTCACTGCTGATGGCGGCTGCGGTCCTTGCTTCTGCTTGGGCCACTCGGACTTGGTGCATCCTCACTGTGACTTCAGCTTGCTCGGCCCGACTGATTTGCTCCCTCAAGTGCTTGGCTTGGTCATCGAAGAGCTTATCCAGGGAGACAAGGTAGGCAACTACGTGGTACAGCAGGTCTTCTTGGTGGCGGCGTCGTTCCAGGTTTCTCATGAGGGCCTGCCAAACTGGGGTTCTGATGGCGGGAGGAAAATACCTCATCGGTGTGGGGACGAGGTGTTCCTCGTAGATCCTGCACAGGTAACGGAGAGTTTTCCGGAGGGCCAAGGGATAGGTATCCCGATGTCGAAAACATGTGGCGGTCACGCGCCACGGCTCGACGTTGGGGTAGCGGGTGCTTCTGGCGATGGAGAGGACCACCCTACAGCGAAGAGTGCCGAGTTGCTCGTACTCTCTACTGTAGTACCTTGGGCGCTCAGTGATACCGAGGCGCTCCAGGGAGTTGATAAGAAGGCGAGCAAAACCAGGCTCCTCCTGGCACACGCCTTGGGTCCATCCATCTTCGGCCATCTGAAAACAAGGGTAGAGTTGAACAAGTTGTGCAAAGGGTAGGGTACAAAAGATAGATAGTTTTATTTATTCACAAAGGTTGGGTACACTCCTCAGGGGTACACTTATTATTATGACGATAGTTCTAGCCTAGGCGTTCCATACTCTTCTTATGGGGATTCTTCCTCAGGCTGAATGCGACGCTTCTTCGGTGGAAGATCTTGTTCCAACATCACATCCTCGGTCTGGGTTCCCTTATCCCAGTGGGTTTCTTCGGGTTCATCCTCCATCAACCCAGCTTCTTCTCTTCTCCTACGTTCCTTGTGGAGCTCATCCCATAGGTTCTTGTGGAATACTTCAGAGCGTTCCCTTTCTCTGGCGTAGTCTCGCTCCATGTTGCGTAGCTCAACTTCCGCCATGGTTGTCTTAATCCTTTCCAGCTCTATCCTTTGCTCCGCTCTTTCCGCTCTGTCAATCTGTTGCTTCAGTTGCTGGGCTTGCTCCTGGTAGAGGTGGTCTAGGCCTCTGAGGTAGATGGTCAGGTGAGAAATCGTATCTTCTAGGTCTTCTTCTTCTCTTCCGAGTCCTCTCATCCGGGCGATCCATGAGCGTCCTCTTCCTCCAGAGGGTGGGAAAAATCCCATCGGAGTCCGTCGAAGGTGTTGCCACTCGTAGGCGTCGCAGGGCTTTTCGGGCAGCTTTTGGGTATGTGTCGGTGAAGCGAAACCCAGTGGCGGAGACGAACCAAGGTTCTGTGTCGGGGTAGAGCGTGCTTCTTCCCACGAAGATCAGCAGCTTACACCGAAGGGTGCCGTAGCGTTCGTACTCTCGATAGACGAACTCCGGCGGATCCCTTACTCCGACGCGTTCTAAGCTGAGTAGCAGCAGGTTAGGGAGACCAGGCTGGACAGGGCAGACTCCTCCGTTCCATTCGGGGTTAGCCATCTGGAATCAGGCAAGGATCAAGGTAAAGATTTGGGAAAAGATGAGCTTAGCAAAGGAAAGATTAAAGAGGGGCCAGAGGAGGTCTCGTATCCTAGGGGTCGCGTCCTACGGCCAACCTACGGCTCTGATACCACCTGAAGCGTCCCCTCATCAGAGGTGACTAAATGTGACACAAATACCAGTCCCAGGAGGCTGGCAACACATTTATTACAACAGGTGGTTCAGTCCCTTACATCACGGCGGCATAGTGGGCACGGGAGCGCCACTGCCACGAGAAACAACACAAAAGCTAAAGACCAAACTACAACAGCGAAGGCTTCTAAGGCCTCATCAGAGTACCACGCCATGGAAGCTCTCTGTGGCGGCCCTGAATCCACAGGCACGGTTGGGTGTAGGGCAGCGACCTACTCGACGTCTTCGGGAACGAAATCGGGATCCTCCTCTGAAAAACAGTTAATCAAGCAAGGGTGAGTACATACGTACTCAACAAGTTCAACCCCACCCACGGAGGGGCTAATAAGCAGATCATGCACAGGATATATCAAGGATCAGAATAAGGTTTATTTTGCAAACGCATTTACTCATGCAGGGGTTTGTTTTCGAAAAGGATTTTCGCAAACAGTTTTTATAACTCAGGTAACTTAGTTGTTTTGTGAAAACCAAACGAAGACTACCGGACTCCCCGTCCGCAGTAGCCCAGGCACACAGCCACACACTTTTCCAGAAAACAACTCGCGCCACGAAAACATCCCAAACCCAAACACTAGTTTTGTGACCCCACCGTGACTCGTCCAATACCGTGGACACGGCTATTCGAATAGGTTTTACACTCTGCAGAGGTTGTACATCTTTACCCACAAGTAGGGTACCGCCACACGAACACCTTAGTGTCGGCGCGGATCCTATCAAAGCCATTACCCACCTTAGTTAACCCTACGAGCCACCACGGGAGCAACCAAGGGGTTATCTCACGTAACCAGGGCGTACCTCACACAGATCGTACCCCTACTCCTTGATCTCCCGCTGCTCACCCGCACTCCTGATGGCAAGTAGATTAACTAGTGGGATTTATGCTAAGCCGTTGCCACATACAACGGTCGAGTGGTAGTACGATAATTGGGTCAGGTGAGATGTCACGCAACCCGGTCCTTAACGACAAGATGGACATCTCCAACACGCTCAACCACAAAGGTACGAGCTCACCCATACTCCTGACACACGCGTCCATCCCGTCTACCCAGTTCTTTACTCATTTTCCAAACATATCCCATTTCCATTTTTAAAGCACTCACACATTTTTAAAGCAATCATTTAGGCCAAAACAAGGTTCAATCATAGCAATCAAGGGTGGCTATCCTACCAGGTTTTAACAGTAAAACAATATGCAATTTATAAAACGGGTCATAGGGTTGTATTTATAAAACTGGGATCAAAGCATGCATCAAAGGATGAGATTGAACTTGCCGTCTTCGAAGTCTTCGGGGAGTGCCGGCTCGGCGTTCGGGATCTCGGGCTCCTGCTCGCAGTAGTCGGCTCCGACCTCCGGCTCGAGGTACCTTCCTTCGTCTACTCCGTCGGCTATAGCGCACACGCAAGCAAGCAAGCAGTCATTATAAGCACACATATTACCGGCCGAGCTCGAGGAGGGGAAAATAGATGGAGAGGGGAAATATATAAGTCCTAGGGGGGTTGGTGTATGGTTCGGCGGGGATCTTACTGGGAAGGGTGTGGTGAAATTTGGAATTAATCGGGAATAAAATCGTGCATGAAATGTTGGGTTAAAGGGAGGTTATAGGGGTTAAGGACCTATTAGTAATTTCTATTAATGGGAAAAAAAGGGGTGTGATTATGATAATGTAAATTTGGTAAGGGCCTGGTTGTAAATTGTTTAGGGCTTAACAGTATGTAGTTTACAATTAACTATTAACCTAGGGACTATTTTGGAGTAAAAGGGAGAGAGAGTGAATAGGGTTAGAAAAGGGCTCGGGATAAAAAGGAAAGCCAGGGGGCTTTGGGCAAAAGTGCCCTTCTTCCTCCCCCGATCCAGAACAGGGGAGGGAGGCAGGGGCGGCCTCGGTCCGGCGGCGGGCGGCGGCATCCAGGGGCCGGCGGCGGCCGGGGACAGGGGGAAAAGGAAGAGGGGGGCGAGGGCTTGCTATTCCCGTGCTCACCTTGGTTAGGGATGGCTTGAGGAGGTGCCTCCGCGGCAAGGGGCGGCCGGCGGTGGAGGTTGGTGGCGGCGGCGCAAATGGTGGTGTGGCAGTGCGATTGGGCGCTACTGGAAGCTTGCGGCTGGGGTGGGGAGCGGCGAGGAGGGGTGCCGGCCTTTTATAGGCCGCGTAGGTCGGTTCGGAGGAGGGGATTTTTTTTTTGGCGGGGAGGTCGCCGGCGGGCAGCGCTGGGGGCCGGCCGGGCCCGGTCGCCGGGCGACGGGACAGCTCGGGCAGGGGCGGAGGTCGTCGAGCAGCTGTTGAGTCTCTTCAAGCACGCGGCGCAGGGGTGGTAGGCCGGCGGGACCGGCCGGCGGGACGGCCGGCGGCGGCGACGCCGTGGTGTGACAACTCGGAGTAATGGCGGTCCGGCCCCGTGTTGCAGGGTCACGTCGTGTCCTGGCGGATGGGATGCCTCGACGGCCAGACGGTGCGGGGGGGGCAGCCTGGCGTGCGGGAGAGGGAAGGGTGCCGGCCTGGCCAGGCGCGCAGGCGCGGTCAGCGGTGCCAGGCAGGGCCGGCCGCGAGAGGAAGAAGGGGAAAGGAGGAAGAGAGAAGGGAAGGGAAAAAGAAAGGAAAGAAAAGAAGGGAAGGAAAAGAAAAGAAAGGGAGAAAAAAAAAGGAAAGAAAGAAAGAAAAGGAAGGAAGGAGAAAAGAAAAAAATAGGAAAAGAAAGGGAAGGAAATAGGGAAAAAGTTTGGAAAAAAAATAGGAAAATTGTTTTGGGAGGAGGGTTTTGCGGGGTTTTCCGATTCCCGGCGTCGGCGTGATTTTCGGGACGGCGGTGATGGCGGGGCGGACCGGCCGGCGGGGACCGCGGCGTGCGCGGGATTCCCGGCACGGTGGCCGACCGCGGCGTTGGGAAGGCACGCGTGGGTGCTGGCCCGGGTGGTGCCGGCGGGATTCGCGGCACGCGCGCCGAGGGTGAGAGGGAAAACGGCGACTAGGGATTGGAAGGGGGCAATTGAGCTCAGCTGGACAATTTTGAAAACACGCGTGATTTATTAGGTGATTTATTAGGAGCTAAAAACGCGGGCGTTACAGGCAAGGAAAGCAAGCGCTCCCATGGGAGCCACCTTGCTTTGCCTGGCAACACGAGGCAACAGACAAGGCGAGCAAGCGGCAACAAGCATACCAAGCATGCCGTAAATCTCTTAAATATTTTGGAGATAGGCAGTGAAAGATACAACATGGGCAAAAGGCTAGGGAGAGTAAATGCTTGATTCTAGAACATACAAACCTACGACTGTGATAGAGACAAAAAAAAATCGGATGCTAGAAGAGATGATAAGATAAGAAAGATTTGATGAGCAATGCATGTAGGTTTGTATAGCAGTAATTTGACAAAGATAATGTAGGTTTGTATAGCAGTAATTTGACAAAGATGATGTTAAGTATGGTTCGGCATCGATCATATGGGGTTTGGAGACAATGACAACGCAAAATCAAGACAATGGCTTTCCAGATAGTGACCAACCAACGTGATACGACCACTTTGATCAGAGAAGAACTGAGGTAGCAGACAACAATGATGGACAAAGCAGGTAGTCATAAATGGTTACAACAAATTGGCAATATGCTCGAAAAATAGGAAGGTGCAACAGAAAGCGAGGATAACAAAAGAAAACAGAAGCATTATGATATGGACAAATATTGTGATACAACCGAGAAGCTAGCATGATGTGCTGAGAAATCTAAGCTGCCCAATGCAAATATCTATCTTGCACAATATACATGAGGAACATAAATTGAATGATCAACATGATGTCACCATTTAGGATAAGCCTCCTCTGTTGTAGAGGGACTTTGTGTCTCTAGAACATAGGTTTTCTTGCGAATATGCCACCTGTTAGTGACATAAGGTCCTTGGCAATAACTAAAGAGAAACAATTTCCCAACCACATATATCTATAAGCATAGTAAGATTTCAAACAAGAATGGAAGTGATGAAATCAAGTTGGTTTGTTGTATATTTTCTAGAGGTCCTCTGCTGTAACTAAAGAGGAACAAATTCCCAACCGCACATATCTATAAACATAGTAAGATTGCAAACAAGAATGAAAGTGATGAGATCAAGTTGGTTTGTCGTATATTTTCTAATCTTTTGAAAATAGTTGGAATTAGATAGGTATGTGATACATGAAGAACCAAATAGCACAATGAACACGATGATGAACACATGCATGCGCACAATGAATAATGGCACCTATATTGAAGTTCAGTAATTATCAAGGAAACTATAAAGGTATTGTCAAACATAATTGTTTCATTTTAGAAGGCATAAGGTATATTCAACAACGATCAAGGAGATATTATTTCAAGCAATAAATAATTGTTCTAGGAGACATGATATAGTATGTATATATAATAAACATCATATGTATTTATCGAGATCGCAAGTTAGGATAGAGAGAGCCGACCACCATGCACCATCAACGAAGAAGGGGCCATGAGAGCAGAAAGAATAAAAAGAAAGGGGCGTCGGCCGTCATTCGTGAGGAAGAAGGGACTTTCGAACGGGAGGAAGAAGATGCCATTGGATGGGAAGAAGAAGGGTAGTGCACCAAGATAAAAAGAGAGGGGACTTGCGCTGTCGTTGCTTGAACTCACCCTAGACCGAGGAAGCTTCAAGATCGCCTACACCGACAACTAGCACTACCACCAAGTACGATGAGCTCGCCGGAGGAGTTGGATCTGCGCATCGTGAAGTGGAGCACCCAGACTCTGCGTGAGGTCAACACTTGAGCCAAACTCAGGAGCCGCGGAATCAACGAGGTAGAATTCGATCATCGAGAGTGGGGGAGCGAGAGGATCTGTCAGTTGAGGTGGGGACTAAGTGACGAGAGGGTGAACAACAATTTCATTCCAATACGGAGCTATAGAGCTTGGAACTATATGCAAGTGTGCTGCGGAGCATCGGATGGCATTCATTGTTGGGTCAATTTCCATCCACCAATTAAAACACCCACCAAATAACAGAATTCAAGTGTACCAATACGAGTTCCGAATTTCGAGCTCCAATATCTATAGCGGTGTTAGTGAATTCAAAAGGATGAATAATGAATTAAGAGAGATAAAGAACTATACAATACTAATATAGTATTTTTAAAAAATATAGTTTATCAAATCTAGCCGCGCTATTAGCGCGGGTCAACTTGCTAGTTTGATAACCAAAAATGATAACGAGGGATCATACAGAAACTAATGGGCATGAATAGTTCAACGTGCACGGTGCACATGTATATGATTTAAATGGAGTGAGACTCTTACAGTTGGGACCCATGGTTTATGAACTACGTCCATCTACTTTAGCACATGTATATCGATGGAAGCAAGTCAAGGAGGTGGTGACTGCTGACCGGTCAATGTCACACGCACCGCTCTACGCTGCGCGGGTTTGAGCAGCGAAGGTCACCAGTCTTCCGCGCCGTCGTACTTCTTGCCGTCGTGAGATCTGTTCGTCCCCGTTCTTGCTTGCAGAGTTGTAATGGGTTAATTTCTCTTGCGTTTTGATTCATATTTGCGAAAAGAGGCTCTACTTCTCCTGAATTTTGCTTCCTAATTACAAAAACAAGGTTTGGTTTATTATTTATATGAATCGGTTTGATATTCTTGTTTCTTTCCGCTTCTTCTTTCATCCTCGCGCGCCTCTGTCCCTTATCGTTTGTCTGACGCACGAGTAAATCTTGAGCTTCAACGAAAATTTTGGTTTCGAGTGGATTTTTTGATTCCTCCGTTTTGTGAAGGAGTGCAAACCTTTCCAGAGGAATTGGGAGATGCATTCCTTCGTTCCAAACGATGTATGACGTCAGCAAAACAAAGGATTGGAATCCTGTGAAAATCCTTTGAAAATACTCCATTCCAAACAGGGCCTTAGTTCTTGACGAGCGTCTGATGCGTGGACGGGTCTTTTTATAGGAAAAAGTCCTTTCCACGTCCCTCATATATCGCCGAAGTTTGGTTTTCGTCCCCCATTCGAAAAACCGGTTTTCTTCCATCCCTCATCTATTAAATCCGGATTAGTTTCGTCCCCGAGGCTGTTTTAAGAGCTGTTTTCGCTGAAGTGGCGCCACATAAGCCTAGTTTACGTCGACTGATCCCACGTGGCGCCATGTAAGCATAGTCGACGTGGACCGTGCATTTGGGACGATAGAAGTCGTGACCTGATTTATTCAAAGAAAAAAAAGGTCCTGACTCGAACCCTAGCATCCGACAGCCATTCCTCCGTGCCCGGCGGCGGCATTCTTCCCTGCCCCTCGCGTCGCCAGCCGCATGCGCCGCCACCTCCTTTCTGTAGACGGCTCCACCCGCAAAGCATCTCCGCTCGCCAGTCTCCGCCGCATCTGGTGGTCCGGAACCATCGAATGCATGCTCCACCTCGAACTGTGAAGACATCGATTTGAGGAATTTGTTGCAGGTTAGATCCCGTGAACACTAAAATAGATTGTTTTGCATGTGCGTGATACGTGCTCATCAAAAGTTGAACTCCAGTAGAATCTTGAGTTTAATATGACCTGTTGGATTTCTTTAAGGCATACTTTTGAGTTTTAAAATCCAGATCCCATTGTTAATCTGGTGGTTGGAGTAGTTTTATTTTTGGGGATCAGATGCAGTTTTTTGTCAGCTATAGTTTAAGACCTGAATCATTCTTTTTATTTATTAATGCAGCTCTGTCAGTTAGAATGGATGATGTGCTGAACAACGTCGCTGTTAGGTTCCATTTCAATGGACAATTCAGCAATGATGGAAGAAATGTTTGCTATGTTGGAGGAAGGGAGGAAATGTCTTACATAGATCGTGATAAAGTTTCATTGCCAGAGGTTATTGGACATCTGAAGGATCATTACAGTGTTGAAGAGGGGACTTTGTTGCATTGGTTATTTCCTGGGAAAGATTTGAAAACTGGCCTGCGTGTTTTAGTTGATGACAAGGCTTGTCTAGATATGAGTGATGCCATTGTGGAAGGAGGGGTGGCTGAAATTTATGTAGAGATGACAGTTAGGGAATCAGAGGCGGAAGAAGCAACTAACATCGAGGATGAACTGGAAGCTATGGATGATGCAGACTCACATCAGATTGTTATTGAAGAGTCTAGGGAACAGGTACAGAAGCAGGTCAAGAAGATCATAGAATTTTACAGAAGCCCAAGCAAGAAAGGGAAGGAAGTAGTCAGTGAAAAGGAGCAAGTGCAGCATGAAGAAAATAATTCTAGCTCAGACAGTGACTATTCAGACAGTGACTATCTTCTTGGAGATGTATGTTCTTCAGAGGATGATGAAGAGGTTGTTGAGATTATGAAGAAATTTAAGGAATTTAAGAAGAAGATGAGAGCTGGCCAAAGGGCCACCTTGGATGATGTAGTCCTGGAAGGGGCTCATCATGGCAGGCAACCTGATGTTTCTTTTGAAGATGATGGCAATGAAACACCATATGCAGATAGTAGTGATGATGAAGACTCTTTTGATGAGGAAGGCTCTGATGGACAGATTGGTAGGAAGCAAGACATGTTCCCAAGATACAAGAAGACAGGTGTGCCACAGTTTCAGTTGGGAATGAAGTTTAGAAGCAAGAAGCAGTTCAAGAAAGCAATCATCAGATATGGCCTTTCTGACAGAAGAGTCATAAATTTCATCAAGGATGACACAAAGAGGGTGAGGGCTAAATGTGACTGGCAGCATTGTCCATGGGTGTGCCTGTTATCAAAAAACAGTAGGAGTGAAAGCTGGCAGATTGTTACTTTTGAAGCCTATCACACATGTCCACCCAGGAGAGATAACAGGCTAGTGACAGCTAGGAAGATTGCAGAGAAATATGAGAACTTCATAATTGCTAATCCTAGTTGGAGCTTTGTAAGCATGAAGCAGACTGTCCAAGAGGAGATGTTTGCTGATGTAAATGTTTCTAAACTGAAGAGAGCAAAGGGCATGGTGATGCAAAAGGTCATGGATGCTATGAAAGGGCAGTACCAAAGGTTGTATGACTACCAATTGGAGCTTCTTAGAAGTAACCCAGGGAGTACTGTTATAGTGCATAAAGAGAAGGATGTTGAGCCACCAACATTTTACAGGATGTACATATGCCTTGATGCCTTGAAGAAGGGTTTTATTGCTGGGTGCAGAAGAGTAGTGGGGTTGGATGGATGTTTTTTCAAAGGTGCTACTACAGGAGAACTATTATGTGCTATAGGAAGAGATGCCAATAATCAAATGTACCCTGCATGGGCAGTGGTTGATAAGGAGACTAATGAGTCATGGGATTGGTTTTGTGATTTGTTGTGCAAGGATCTGCAGGTTGGTGATGGGACTGATTGGGTGTTCATTTCAGACCAACAAAAGGGAGTACTTAATGCAGTAGAAAAGTGGGCTCCTGCTGCAGAACACAGGAATTGTGCAAGGCACATCTATGCCAACTGGAAGAAGCATTTTGGTGAGAAGGAGTACCAGAAGAAGTTCTGGGCATGTGCCAAAGCTCCATGTGTCATGTTGTTCAACCGTGCTAGAGCCAGATTGGCCAAAGATACACATGCAGGAGCTCAAGCCATATTGAATACACACCCACAACATTGGAGTAGAGCTTGGTTCAGGTTAGGCTCTAATTGTGACTCAGTTGATAACAATTTGTGTGAGTCTTTCAACAAGTGGATACTAGAAGCTAGGTTGTTTCCTATCATAACCATGCTAGAGATCATAAGAAGGAAGGTCTTGGTCAGGATTCATGATAACATCACAAAGTCAGGAAGATGGTCGACCAAGATATGTCCAAACATACTCAAAAAGTGTAACTATTATATCACACTATCAGCCAAGTGTCATGCAATTTGCAATGGAGCTTCAAAATTTGAGGTGCAACACTTTGACAACAGATTCTCAGTTGATTTGGAGAAGAAGGAATGCAGCTGTAGGTATTGGCAACTATCTGGGTTACCTTGTCCCCATGCCATCTCATGTATCTTTTTCAAGACAAACTCCCTGGAAGATTACATTGCACCTTGCTATTCTGTTGAAGAATTCAAGAAAACCTACAGCTATTGTCTTGAACCAGTGGAAGGGATGAATAGCTGGCCTGTGTCTGATAGGCCAAAGTTGAAGGCTCCTGGATATATAAGAATGCCTGGAAGGCCAAAGAAGGAGAGGAGAAGGGATGCCACAGAGGCACCTAAGGGCTCAAGGATGACCAAGGTTGGTACTGTCATTAGATGCAGCAAATGTAAGCAAACTGGGCACAACAGATCTACATGTGAAAAGCATGCAGCTACCAATGCAGGTTCTGCCAATGCAGGATCTGCATCTGTTAATGCAGGATCTGCAGCTGGCAATGCAGGTTATGCATCTGGTAATGCAGGTTATGCATCTGATAATGCAGGTTTTGCATCTGCAAATGTTGGTTCTCAACAGTCCATTGGTACTTCTTCTACTTCCACAAAAAGAAAGGCTTCAGCTGTTGCAAAGGTAACTTGTGCTACATAAATTTTCTAATTTTTGTACATCTTGATATATGATACTAACATCCCATGTTGTATGTTGTCAGACTACTGCTACAGCAAGGGTTGCTACTGCTCCTGGAGGCCAAGCAAGTGTTCAGTTGGTGGCAAATGTACCACGACCCCATGCTTATTCTTCTGCTACCATCAACATCACATCTGGAAAAGCATCTGCCAAAGTTTCTGCTTCTGCTCCAAATCCAAAGAAAAGCAAGACAAACCTACAAAATCCTTCACCAGTGCTCCTACTTCCTCCCTGGGCTACTGATAAGCTTTGAGTTTAGGCTTTGTGAACCATGTGGTTATGTTATTCAGAACAATGTGTTATGTGTTAAGTGAACCATGTGGTTATGTTATTCAGAACAATGTGTTGTGTTAAGTGAACCATGTATTCTTATGTTGTTAAGGAACCATGTCGTTATCTTGTTCAGAATATGTGCTGTCAAAAAATGTTCTGTCAAATTCTTATGTTGTTATGTTGCAACTATCATTTGCTTCATCCCTCATATCACTACTTATGGGGATATGCTGTCAAAAACTCCATCAAAAATAACAGAACAACTCATAAGGTTGAAAGGTCACATGATCATAATTTTCATTCAACTGCAAACAACATTACAACGATCTCCATTACAACTGCAGTCTACTTCTTCAGTACAACTGAAACTATGAACATCACTACCAGAAACATTATGACATGCCAGGGGCAACTTCTGCTTTCTTTGTTCTTCATCTCATCAATTCCCAACTTGATATTGGCCAACTCATGCTGCATCTCAGTGACACCCAACTTGACTTGTTCAATTTCTTCCATCACCATGTTAGGGACAGCATCCACTATCATTGCCGGCTGCAAGTACCCATTGTTCCGAAGGTGCACCTCATACTGCTCATGAATCATGATAATGCTGCATTTGTTAATCTCCTGCACAAATCGATCCAATTATGACCATTGCTCACAAATCGATCAAACTGCAGAGTTGAAAGACAAAGGAAAAAAAACTCACAGCATCTCTCCTTGGGCACATGAAAAATCTCTTGCCTCGATTTACAGTCCACTTACAAGTGAATGCAATGAGCCTGCAAAGCTTGCACTTGGGGCACATAATCAGTGGCAACCCGGTTACCTCATCAACCACAGGCGGTGGCACAATCTCTAGTGGCGTCGGTGCTCCAATCCATGGCTCTGACGAGCCTCGCCGAACCCTAGCCACCGCCGAACTGCTGCAGCCCGGCGTCCAAGATCCTTGCGACATGGGGCGGGCGCCGGAGGGGAGGGCAGCGGTAGAGGAGAGGGTGGCGGACGTGTGTGCTGGCAGAGGGAGGGAAGGCTGGGAGGGCGCGATGTAACGACGGCGGACGGCGGCGACCTGCGCTGGGCGACGGTGGGGAGCGAACAGGGAAGAACTCGATCCAGGCCGGCTAAAAGGATAAGGTGAGGGCAAAACGGTAATTTCACTTGAGTTGTAGATGGAAAAAGGATGAAACCATGCTTACATGGCGCCACGTGGGATCAGTCGACGTAAACTAGGCTTATGTGGCGCCACTTCAGCGAAAACAGCTCTTACAACAGTCTCGGGGACGAAAATAATCCGGATTTAATAGATGAGGGATGGAAGAAAACCGGTTTTTCGAATGGGGGATGAAAACCAAACTTCGGCGATATATGAGGGACGTGGAAAGGACTTTTTCCCTTTTTATAGCAGGCGACGGGAAGGGTACCTGTGGGCTTCCAGAAATATCTCGTGCTATATGGCATGGGCCGGAAGCAATTAAATCCTAACTGTGGGCTTCTGGCAGGGTTTTAGCCTGCTGGAGTGATCTGGAACATTCACGACGATGCTGGCCCATTCCAAGTCCAGTAGCAACCAGCCCTTTTGAGCCCCAGCCAGAACTATCCAGAAGCCCACTGCCGCCTTTAAGCCCCGGCTCGTCGGATCGCTATAAATTGGAAAAAGTCTTTTCATGGTCCCTTAACTATCACCGAGGTTTGATTTTCGTCCTCCATCCGTAAAACCGGGTATCCAACATCCCTCATCTATATAATCCGTTTATTCTACATCCCTGAGTGGTTTTGACAGCAGTTTTGGATGACATGGCAGTGGTCTCCACATGTCGGTGTGGGCCCCACACCCTCTCCTTGGTTTCCCGACGCGCCTTCTCTTCCTCCGTTGCTGCTGCTGCGTCGTTCTCCTCCTACTCCCCGCGCCTCGGCGATGAGATGTCCGGGCCCGCCTCCCTGCGCGCCGCCGGCGAGATGCACAGGTCCGCAGCAGCACCTCCGCCTTCGCCGTCGAGCACGCCGAGGTTGAGCAACGTGGCGGCAACATTCTCCGCAGCAGGAGGACACCATGGCTGGAGGATAGAGCACAGATCCCGCCGGACCTCGTGCTCCCCGCGCCGCCGGAGCCCGCAATCCCTTCCCTTGCCGTCGGAGTCCGAGCTCCCCTACTTGGGACCGCACTTCTCTACTCCACCAGCAGAGAGCCCGAGCGCCCCTCCGGCGCCGTCGAAGCCCGCGCTCCCCTACGCTGCCGCCGGAGCTCGCGCTCCCTTCCTCTGCCGCCCTAGTTCGAGCTCCCTGTTCCGCCGCCGGGACCGCGCTCCCCTACGCCGCAGAGGAGCCTGCGCTCCCTTCCTCCGCGGCCGGCGTCTTGCCTTGCGCCACCACTCCTCCGGCCGTGCGGGTTGCCCCACCAGCAACCGAGCCCGCGCTCCCTTCCGCCGCCGCCGGAGCTTGAGAAGCCGCCGGCCGGGGATAGTGCGCCCCGTAGGATTCGCTGGTGCGCCGTCGGGCTGGGCACACGGGAAACAAAGGAGAGGAGAAGGTCGCCGCGACATGTGGGCCCACTGCAACGTCATCCAAAACTACCGTCAAAACCACTTAGGGACGAAGAATAAACGGGTTGGATAGATAAGGGATGTTGGATACCCGGTTTTACGGATGGAGGACGAAAATCAAACTTCAGTGATAAATGAGGGACGTTAAAAGGACTTTTTCCCTATAAATTCATGTCGCCCCGCCCCAGCAGCATCAGACCAAGCAAACGATCAGAAAAAGCCTCTTTCAGAGCTCAGCAGTTCGCTCACAAACCCCTCAATTCAATCACCCAAAGTTCACAACTCCAATCACAAACACGCACCATTCAACCATGTCGCTGATCCGTCGCAGCAACGTGTTCGACCCCTTCTCCCTCGACCTCTGGGACCCGTTCCAGAGCTTCCCGTTCGGCTCCGGCAGCGGCAGCCTCTTCCCGCGCATCCCCTCCGACTCCGAGACCGCGGCGTTCGCCGGCGCGCGCGTCGACTGGAAGGAGACGCCCGAGGCTCACGTGTTCACAGCCGACGTGCCGGGGCTGAAGAAGGAGGAGGTGAAGGTGGAGGTTGAGGACGGCAACGTCCTCCAGATCAGCGGCGAGCGCAGCAAGGAGCAGGAGGAGAAGAACGACAAGTGGCACAGGGTGGAACGCAGCAGCGGCAGGTTCATGCGCCGGTTCAGGCTGCCGGAGAACGCCAAGACGGAGCAGATCAAGGCGTCCATGGAGAACGGCGTGCTCACCGTCACCGTGCCCAAGGAGGAGGTGAAGAAGCCGGAAGTCAAGCCCGTCCAGATCACCGGCTAGGGAGGAAGGAAGGAGAGCGCGTGCCCAGTGGAGCTTGGAGCTCCAAAGTACCTTCAGGAACGAATGCGTTGTGTTGCGTGTGGTGGTTTCGGTATACAACGTGTGGTTCTTGTTCGAGTCCTGGGCGTCTCGGCATGCCACCTGCCACCGTTGCGTGACGGTCGAGACGTTAAAGTGTGTGTGTGTTGTATTAGTGTCTTAATAAACGAGAGTGATACAGACTGTCGTTTTTTGTAAAATCTGTGAGGTTTCAGAGATCAACTGTAAGAGAAACGTGTTTGTTCGATCAGATTACTCTGTTTTCCCCCGTCTGAGAACTAACTCTGTGGTTTTTCATGTGCCGACTCGTCACGCTTATACTCATAAATTCCAATTAGAATGGGCCATCACTTTTGGCTTTTGAAGTTCTGCAGCAGATGGAAATTGTAACCATACTGTAGATGACAAATCCCGTCCCTTACCATTTGCTCAGTCAATGGTATTGTAATCGGACTTTTCTCTCCTTAACACAAAGCAGTGTGTTCCAGAGGAAAAAAAAACGGAAATTTTCAACTAATGGATCTTCCCATTATCAAAACAAAAATTCTACAATATGTATACTGTATTGTTGGTCTTAGCTGTTCATCTGATCAAACAGCTCTCCGCCTCTCCCATCAAATTAGGCCAGATATTTCTCCACCTTGTCCACTTCCTCCACGCTCCCAATGTACAAGGGAACTCTTTGGTGGACCTGCATTGCACGCGAAGAACAAAGATTTTAGTTAATCTCCCGATATCGAATTCAGCTTTTAACTTTCAGATGCTGCGCTAATCGAGAACCAATGCATTCATCTCATCCTTAATTACTCCTACATACCTCGGTGGGTATGATGTCAAGAATCCTCTGGTGCCCATCGGATCCCTTGCCGCCGGCCTGCTCGACGATGAAGCTCATGGGCGCGCACTCGTAGAGCAGGCGCAGCTTGCCGTTCTTGCTCTTCTTGTCCCTGGGGTACCCGTAGATCCCGCCGTAGAGCAGCGTGCGGTGGAAGTCGCCGACGAGGCTGCCGATGTAGCGCGCGGAGTAGGGCTTGCCGGAGTCGCCGGGCTCCTTGAGGCTGTCCATGTACTTCTTGAGCTTGTCGTCCCAGAGCGCGTAGTTGCCCTCGTTGAAGGCGTAGATCTTGCCGGCCTTGGGGATCTGCAACTTCTCCTGCGTCAGCACGAACTCGCCGTACATGGGGTCCAGCGTGAACACGTACACCCCCGCGCCCACGGTGAGCACGAAGATCACCGAGCTCGAGTACATGCAGTAGCCGGCGGCCAGCAGGTTGCTCCCCGGCTGGCACACGCTCACCACGCACCTCTGCTCCACCGAACCCAGCTGCAGACAGGGTTAGAGATGGAGGCCGCACCTGTTATTCTGTTACTCCACACGTATGTAGTGCTAGGATAGAACATGGAACGAACTACGTATGAGCCAGGACAGGAAGGAGGGGAGCCTTTGTCGGCACACTTCTCGCTGGAGGTATTGTCCTGATATCCTCTCCCCCGTCTGGGAGTACGGGCTGAAAAAAATCTTGGGTTCTCTATCGGCATTGTCAGCATCAGTGATGTCGCTTTTCCTTCATGAAGGCTGCGTTGTGGAAACCTCCTTGCCACTCGGCGTTTTGGAGCTTGTTGGCTTTTGTTTCTTGTGGTGTTTATCTGGTGTCGCCTCTTTGGCGAGGGTTGTTTTGTTTTTGCTTGGTGTGTGTGGGTTTTGTATCATCAACTTCTTCTCCGTCAACACATACCCGGGCATTATCTTGCCGGTTGCTTGTTTTTTTTTTCTAAAATAAAAGAAAGGAGGAGGGGAGCCAAGATTGGCACGTACGGTCCCGGCGTCATCATCAAGGTTGACGAGGCACTCGTCGTTGGGAGCGTAGATGCCGAAGATGGAGCCGGTGGAGACGGCGGCGTCGATGTTGGAGGAGCCGTCGAGGGGGTCGAACACGACGATGTAGTTGCCGGAGTAGCTCTCCTCCACCGCCACCGGCACGTCCTCCTCCTCCGACGCGATCACGCCGGTGCGCCCGCTCGACCTGAGGCAGTTTGAGAACACCTGCGCGCACGCGGCCGGGCGTCGTGCTCGTGTGATGATCGTGTTGCTCGCGCCCGTAGTTGGAATCGAGGGCGGGTCGCTTACCTCGTTGGAGACGACGTCGAGCTTCTTCTGGTCCTCGCCCTGCACGTTGACGGCGCCCTGGACGCCGGTGAGGTTGGAGATGGGCGCCCGCTGCACGAGCGCGGCGATCTGCTTGCACGCCGTGGAGATGCTGGCCAGCACGATGGTCATCTCGTTGTCGATAACCCCGGCCTGCTCCTGCTTTAGCAGCCACGTCGTGAGCGTCACGATCTCGTAGCTGCTCTTCGTGCTGCTCGCTGCTGTCGCCGCGGGCGCCGTGTCCACCGCCGCCATGCACCGCACGCTGGCACCCGGAGCCGCGACCCTGCCGCCGGGCCTCCTGCTGGGTTGGTCGAGGAAGGAGAGGCGGCATCGGAGGGAGGCCGCCTGCTGGCGGGAGAGGAGAAGCAGGTGGGAGGAGGTGGTGGCGGCGGCGGCCATTGCTGCTGATGGCACGTGCGCTCGTCTCTCTGCTCTTGCCGCGGCTGCCTCGTGCTCGTGGTGGTGGGCTTCTTGTTTTGTTCCATTGGTTTCGGGGTTGGGGTTTGTGTGGTTTGGGAGAGGGAATGTGGATTGGGGAGGAGAATTGTGAGGACGGCGTTGCCTCAGCTAGCTTGAGGTTGTAGCCATTGGCCCATCTCACCAACTTTTTTTGGCGCTCTTGCGCCTGAGTACTTTGTCACTGGATCATGGGTGGGTTGCAGACTACAGACAGACTTGTGGCAAACAAAACAACATTCGTCCAAAAGAACGGATCATGTACCTTGTACCATTTCATTTGTTTTCAAATTTAAAGATCTAAAATTGAAAGATATGGACCGTCCTTGTCGCCAGCGGATGAGCAAAATCCAGTGACATTTCAGTGAAATTTGGTTTGCCTGATAGAATAAGCACTTCCGCTACGAAGCAGCAGCAGCAGCAAAGACGAGCAATAAGTGGGCCTTTGATACATCGGCCCCTCATCATCATCCAAAACTTTCTTCCTCGGCCCAACTTCCCAGCCCAAATCAAACTAAGCTTTGCGTTCTTCGGAGCGGCAGTGGAGATTTCTTTAGAGCGCCGCTACTCACTCACGCAGTTACATCTCTCAATCCCAGATAGAGTGATTTGATGGAATACAACAAGTTACATTAAATAGACTGTCAAGAGCTAATGTTATTTCGCCATCCGATCTGATCGTCTGAAATATCACGGCAGCTTCCCGCTAACATCAGTAGGGTAGAACGAAGAATCCGCACAATAAATTGCCACCTAATATCACACTGTAGTAATGTCTTCTTCTCACTCTAGTTATGATAGCAAATTATCATTGTACATAACATAAGGCCAACCTCAGTGGCAGTGTCACGAGCACAGTTAGCAAGTCTGCGCATAGGGGTCGGCGAGCGAAGGACGAGCGGGGGAGGAGAGGAGAGAGATGACGTCGGCGCAGCAGAGATCCTGGATGGAAGGAAGGGTCTCTCAATGCGGGGACATGAGTATTGATAATTGTACCCACCTCGTGCCATCGCCGTGACCTGTGATCTTTTCTCCCCTCGTTAATTTGGTGTCATGTCAGAAAAAATCTTATGGCAATCTATTAATTGTTGATGACTCCCGGAGACTGCCCTCGACCATTACTAATGCCGGCACCAACCGTTTCAACAATGGAAAAGGGATTTGCCTGAGACGAGCTCTCTGATCTCCTCGGTAGATTGGAGTTTAGCGTATTGCACTCACCGGAATCTTTCATAGGAGGATACCAAGCAACCATAGAACAGCGCCTATGTATGTTTTACTAACTGAACATTCCAAGGCAATCTGCATGATGTACATTACTCTGCACTGTCGTGTTGTGCTTTACATCGACTGTCGATAGGCTCAACAAACTTGTCCTCTTTCGTTGATCTGTACCTTGTCCTGGCCATAGCCAGCCAGCCATCTTTTGCTAGCTACCGATCGGGAAGCACACAGTGACACAGGAACTAGAGTTAAGACGCAACACTGCGTAGGGCGTACCCGTGTCGCGTCGTGTCAGAAGTACAGACAAATACACTTGTCGAAGAAATTTGAACTCTTTCGCTTGTTTTGTTCCCTTCACGCGCAACGGAATCTTCAGGATCATCGTGAGCTTTGTTCAGGACGAATGTCCCTGATTCACTCGAGCATTTTCGGAATCGCCGCCTACTAGATGTTATCACCGCTCCTCGTCATCCTTGGAAATGTCGTGAGCTGTGTAGAGGTCAATGCCAACTATGCTGAATTGCACGCGCCAGTGTGAATCCAAAGACGCATTTCAGTCAGTAGTGCAAGAAGAAAACTCCGATGACAAATTATCTTGAAAAATCTCTCTAGTCAACTGGTAGGCCGTAGGCCTACTCTCTAACCCGTCGTTTCCCAGTACACGGAACGGGAAGCCTACTACCAGCAGACTCCCCAAAGTTCCAACTGCAATTGCTCCACCAGCTATGGAACAAACACACGGGCTTCCCGGAAACCTTTTTGCTCTGTCCGGCAGCTGGTTGACCCGACTCGGTAAAAGTAAAACCCGTAACCGAACAAGTGAAGAACGGCAACCTTTTCGATGGCAAGGACCGTTAGCTTTTGCCAAAAACGTACTCGTCTCGCACGGCGCATTTCCCTAACGCAGCCATCATAAATAGTGTTGAAAAATAAGGCATGCATGGCAGCATCACCTGCTTTTTTCTCCATATACGACTGACCATTTCCAATAATTTCGGTGGAGTCAGAGGCATCGCCCACTCGATCGCTGCTGATGCGAGGAGAGGAGAGCGCGAGAAGGAGGAAATCGCCGTCTCCCCCCACGTTCTTTTCCTTTTCAGTTTTCAGCACGCATCGCTCTCGGCACACAACAATTTCGCCGCAGATTGTGCAGCGAACCACAGGCACATAACGATCTCAAACCTCTCGTGTCGTGTCTGACTGAAGTCTGAACCCTCCTCCCTCGTTCACCAGCTCGATCGGGGGTCGGGCAGACTGATAACCTTTTTGACTTGTGATCCCCGGCAGCATCGATCTCTGATGGCACGCCCATTCCGCTGCGCCGCCGCTTGCTACTTGCCGAGTGCCCGACCCACGGCGTGGTGTGGATGTGTTCGTGGCGAGAACGCGGCCATCTCCCTCCATTCCGATTCCGAGCTCGGCACCGGCGCATTAGGAGGTGGGGCCGACGCGGACGTGTGGCTCGCTTTCCAGCTCGAAAGCGCCGGGCACGGCGGCACGCCTCGCGTTTTCCATCGCGGGTTGCGGTCGACCGGACGGCCGCCCGCGCGCGCGTCTTCCGCGCACCCACCACCACCACCGGGGGCGAAGCGACCAGATGATTGGGTCGCCGGGCCGAGCCGAGCCGAGACGATCCGGTTGGTTGCGCGCGTCAGGACAGTGCGGGAAACCAGCGATCCGCTTCATCTACGATGACGTCTCCTCGGCAACCCGACGTGGACGAACCCCGGCGGCTCCAGTCCAACGCATCGTGACCGTGCAAGGTGCGCCGCCCGTTAGGTGCCCTGTGCGGCTGCGGCCTGCTGTCGCGGGCGCGGTGGTAAGCATGTAACATGCCAAATTGGAATAATCGCTGATCTCACGATGCTCTTATTAGCGGGCAATCGGGGTGGTCTTTGTCTGCATCCTTGTCCTGTACTACAGGCAGACGAGCTAGTAGCTCCAGGATTCAGCTTTGTCTGTGCTTTGTTCTCTCTCGCTCTCTGACCTGTTACGCGAGGCTGCTGGATGGATCATCCATCCGTTCTGTCACCTGCCTAACCTCCTCTGTACCATCTTTCTCCAAACCAATTTGCTTTTGACTTTATTTCCCCGGGACATTAAAAAACCTCGAGTCTCATCTCATCAGTAGTACTCGGCAATATTTTCTGTTATTGGTCATCGGCGCCTTTGAATCAATGGATTGTCGGTAACGTGCAAAGCGGCCAATATTTCCACGCGGATGTGACCACCGGAACCACCCCCACTCCCTCTCTAGTGGGCGCACCACGAGCAGTAGGGCGTTACCGCCGGTGGTGAAAGCGTCGGCGTCCGAGGAGTCCGGCGATGTCGGGGCCTGCTCTTTGACGTGAGATCAGCGGACTGTGGCGTCACTAGCACTTCAGTTATTGTAGCACGAAAGGCGCGACCTGCCGCTCGCCGGATTCAAGATCGCCGTGTCTGGTTGTTGGGGGATACCACGTCGAGCGCAAAGCGAAATGATACTACCCCCGTCACTGTGGCAGCCGGCAACCGGTGGATGCCACCAGCTAGCAAACCCGGCCGGCCGGTGGTCTCTCGCGCGCGCCGGTGAACCACGCAACGCAGAAGAGAGGCATGGCCCAGCACTACTCACCCCCGTGCTGTAAATAAGATCCCGTAGTAGAAGATTCATCGAATCAGCCTCCGTTGATCGCGATTATCCGATACGCAATAATGCGCATCTAGATCGTGTTAATGATGAGTCGATTTCCAGACATTATCTGCGACGCCACGGCCTGATTGATTAGAATACAAGGGATCCGGCGGCATGTACTGCAGCTGTATCGGATCGCTAAACGGAATCGGCAACAGTAAACCACGAGGAATGTAGTAGGTCTGCTGATTGGCCCGTGGTGGATCGATTATTCTCCCGTGCCGAGCCGGGAGCCGGACACCTGTAGGCTGTAGAACAGAGCGCGATCGATCGATCGCGGCAATGATGAGGACCCAGGACGACAGAGTGGTGGAGGCCATGGCCTGGCTGCCTGACTGGCCGTCAGCAGCTAGCAGGCAGCGGCAACAACCTGGTTGGCACGTCGGAGGAAGCCCGCAGGCGACAGGATCAATCCCCAACCCCACGAGCGCGAATACAATAAAACGCCGCGCGCTCGCGGGGCAGCACGCACTCGCGCGGGGTGCGCGGCCGACGCAAGCGTCCACCACCACCATCAGTAGCGCAGAAACCCACCCGACCCGGCCGCGCGTCCTTCCTCGCCGGCGATCGAGCTGTGTCCCGCGCCGGCGCGGAGCGAGGCAGCAGGGCGGCTGGCGGCTGGCCGGCGGCCCAACCACCGGGGAAGTGGAGGGGAGGGCGAGGAGGCATCGGTGAAAACTGCGTCACGTCCACCTGTTTTGCCAGGACCGGGCTAGCAGCAATCGAGCGCCGATCATTGCGGCACCTAACGCGGTGGCCCCCTAGCGATTTCGAGTGCACCCGCGAGCGTCAACAGATTGCAGATCCGAGCCTCCGAATCCTTCGAGGCTAGTACTAGTCACGTAGGCCGCGTACCGGTTTTGGAAACGAACCGGGATGGGAGTGACCCGAGCCGGATCGTTTGGTGGGTGTGGTGGTGGGTGCATCTCGGCTTCTTCCGTTCTGGGCGAAGCCTAGCAGAGTTCAAAAGCGAGTACGTACGCAACGCGGAGCACGGCATGGTCCGTGGACGAACGGTCATTCTTGAGTTCCTGACCAGAGAAGAACTTGGGCGTCACCACTCACCACCAGTCTGAACACTGATCAACCAGCATACTAGTACTAGCAGTATGCAAGTCCAAAACGGACCATATCTCCATTACAGTTTACTAGACCAAAAGCAGCAAAGCATCATGGGTGGTGTTTCTTGTTCAAAGAAAAACACTGGCATTTTCACCAACCCGCCCAACGATCAGGCTGTGCGTGCAGCGAGGGTCCACAGAAACTCCCATGCAGACTCTGGGAAAAGGGAGTGCATACTCCATGTGGGAACACTGCACAACGGCCAAAAGGCCCGGGGCCTCGCCCTCGCGAGAGGGCAACGTGTAGTCGTATGTGCACACGCACGACGAAATCTGTCTGGACCAAAAAAAGAAGATGGGGGGAGATTTTTAACGGGTAGCAGAGAGCGTGCGTGCGGCCACGACGACCAAACTTGTCGCGAAATAAAGAAAGGCCCCACCTGCCAGCTGCCCGCACGACCCATCAAAACCGGTACAAGTCCACCGAGCCCCCAGGACTGCGAGGGGAGCAGGGAGGAGGCACATAACACGCCGCGCTCCGGAGGGACTTTCTCTGCTGGGCGCGCGGGGCAGACACCGGCGAGCTCGAGAAAGAAAGAGATCATCAGGCCCGCCGCACCCCCGCGCCGCGGCACAAACCAACGGGGAAGAGGGGATCGTCTGATGAGGAAGCTCTGCCCGAACCTGGAGCGCGATGACGCGCTCGACACGGTGCTGGAGGTGCCCATCCCGGAGGAGATGTTCTCCGGCGGCGGATCCCGGGGCTCCAGGTTCGGCTGCACCAACGCCTTCGTCAAGGCGTGGACGCGGTCGCACGCCGCCGACCGGTCCGGCGCGGGGGAGCCCTGCTCCATGAGCCGCGGGGAGCTGCAGCTCATGCTCGGCGTCATCGGCGCGCCGCTCATCCCGCTGCCCGTCCACCACGCCAAGCAGTCGCCCTCCTCCGTCCTCTGCGAGCAGCTCAAGGCCGATCCCATTGTACGTACGATTACGATCGATATGATCGATCTCTCGAACGGACGACCAGCATTTTTCATCAGTAGTCTATCGATCATCGTTCTTGATGACGCGCGTGCTGATCGCCGGAGTATTAATTTGTCCATCTTTGTGCGCTGGCTCCAGGAGTCGTCGTCGGCGAAGTACATCGTGCAGCAGTACATCGCGGCGTCGGGCGGGGAATGGGCGCTGAACAAGGTGACCAGCATGTACGCGATGGGCAAGGTGCGGATGACCGCCGCGGAGCTCAACAGCAGCGACGGCGACGCCCACGGCGGCGGAGGCGGAGGCACCGGCCACGGGCACCGTGGCGGGAAGAAGGGCGGCAAGGGCTGCGGCGGCGAGGTCGGCGGGTTCGTGCTGTGGCAGAAGAAGCCGGAGCTGTGGTGCCTGGAGCTCGTCGTGTCCGGCTGCAAGATCAGCGCCGGCAGCGACGGCAAGGTCGCGTGGCGGCAGACGCCGTGGCACCAGTCGCACGCCTCCCGCGGCCCCCCGCGCCCGCTCCGCCGGTCGCTCCAGGTGCGTAGCGTACCCTACGCGCCCCCGCCCGCGTTCCCCGCGCGTGATTTCGTGTACGTTTTCCCACAGCTAGCACCGCGCTGTCGCCGCCGTGTGTTCATGGGTACTTTCCATACGTACGCGTGCTGCCAGGCAACACCTAGGACCCGTCGAATGCACAAGATCGCGTCGCGTGCCAGCTCAAAGCACACCCATCCATCTCCTCAACCCCCCACCAGATGAACTCGCGCCAAAAGCCGACCTGATTCAGACGTCGTTGCTGTTGCATTGCCCGTTTCATCGTTCCCGGTGCTGGACGATGGAACGGACGGACACGATGCTACAGTGCGCACGTAGGCGTAGCATGTACACGTCCACTCCAGTCTCACTGACTGGGCAAGCCATCATGCTCGTAGATGCCTGTGTCAGGGCATGTCCATCTCCCCTGCATATACTGTCGGCAGATCAGGTCAGGGCAGACAGATCGAACTCGCACCCCGGACCAGAGAGATATCATGTGGCCTTTTCAGCACTCGCCGAGAATAATACTCCAGCAGCGAAGGGAGGAGCCCCCCGAGCTGCTGCGAGCCGAGACCGAGGTCGTCCGGGCCAGTAGTGTCGGGGATAAGGCCGAGTGGTTTCTCTCATCATTAGCTACCGTGATCGTGAGATCCCGGGACGCCGGTCGGTACACGGATTCGGAGACTCAGCATCATTGTTGGCCGTGGCAGCACCTTGTCCCTGTCGACGACGGGGGGAGGGTCTGCGATTAGCGGAACAGCCCGCTGCGGAGAGGCCACACGCGTAGGCGCTTAGCGCGGGGGACAGCGTGATTAGGGGTCGGCGGCCGTCGGCCTCTGCCGGGGCGGGGTCCCTGGTCCTCCTTGTTGAGAGCAGCACCCAACGTGCGGCCATGTGCTCGGGGGCGCGGCCGGACACTTCACGTGGACATGGGCCTAGCGAGACGAGATGGACGGCTCGCGCGCCATCATCAATCGGTCGGTGGCGCGCGGCCTGTCAGCAGCGAGCGCCCGGCCGGTTCCACCCGACTCTCCCCGCTAATCGCGCTGCACCAACCTGATCAACAGCAACGGGCCATGGGAGAGAAAGGATACTGTAATCTCGTGCCCTCCGCGTGCTCGACCGCTGATTTGACCGACGAGTCAACCACAGCTAAGCTTGTTGGTTAAGCCGACACTGCTTGCGTTTACTAATGCTAGCTGATCCGTGTGTAAACCTGAATTCACCGCGTTTCCACAATTCCACACACGTAACGACTTATTTTTTCTTTACTGCAACTTGATCGATCGAACGGACTGACTGAACGTTTGCATGGCTCTGACGTGCAGGGTCTGGACCCGCAGCTGACGGCGAGCCTGTTCGCGGACTCGGTGTGCATCGGCGAGCGGAGCGTCGACGGCGAGGACTGCTTCGTGCTCAAGGTGGAGGCGGAGGCGTCGAGCCTGCGGGCGCGCAACAGCAGCAGCGTCGAGATCATCCGGCACACCGTGTGGGGCTACTTCAGCCAGCGCACGGGCCTGCTGGTGCAGCTCGAGGACTCGCACCTGCTGCAGATCAGGTCCAGCGGCGGCGCCGGCGGCAGCGTCTTCTGGGAGACCACCATGGAGTCCCGCCTCGCCGACTACCGCGCCGTCGACGGCGTCAACATCGCCCACTCCGGCCGCACTGCCGTCTCGCTCGTCAGGTTCGGGGACTGCCAGGACGGCAACACCAGGACGCGCATGGAGGAGGCGTGGGACATCGAGGAGGTGGACTTCAACATCTGGGGCCTGTCCATGGACTGCTTCCTTCCCCCCAGCGACCTCAGGGAGGGCAAGGAGGCCCAGGACGTGGCCGTCGTCAAGGCAGACGCGCGCCCGCCGCCGATAAGGATACCGGCGGTGACCGTGCGCGTCGGGCCGTCGCAGGTGGCCGCCGTGAACATGGACGACTCGGACTCGCTCATCGCACGGTCATGACTACTACTCATCACAGACGTACTTACAGTGTTGAGTGAGGAGCAGAAACTTGTTTAATATAAGATTATACTTGTGGTAAGATCTGTAAATATGTTCCAGGTTGAGATTCTTTTTCCCCTTCGAGGTGTGGATTTACCTCAGCTAGAAATGAGGCCAGGAGTGAGTAGTGAGTAATCCCAACTAGGTATCCCAGTAGCTGTGTTGTAATGAGCTTATCATGCTCTGTCCCTGTAAATCTGAAAGAATACCCCAATTCTGCCCTGCAACAATGCTAGACTATTATTTGTCCTGCTCATAAGCTTCAGCTAGAGTTCTCTGATAAAAACAATTTCCATGCTGCAACACAATTGCCGCAGCTTAAAAAAAACATTTGCTGCAGTCCTGAAGGCTGCAGGAGGATCCACTGGATGCATTCAGAAATGATACTGCATGCAGCTTCAGACATCAAGATAGAGGTTCAGGGTTGCTGCTGATACAACAGCCACTTTGAAAAAGGGGGTCTCAGCATAGAAGCAACTGACAGGAGGTGAACATATAAAGGGTAACTAAGCACTGAGATGGGCCTTGCAGCCACATCATAGCAGCAGTCATTCAACATCAACAAGTACAGGTAGAGCTACCGCTAAAGCAGATTGCACAGGGATTGCCACTTTGGATATGCGTTTTGCACATGGACCATGGTATATTGATCCCAATTCCCTCAGGCACTACACAACTGAAGAGAGGACACAGAAATAACATACATTTAATTGCAATAAGCTAGGCTCGGCCTACTGGAGAAAGAGGTGGCCGATGGGGCACATAGCTGGTCTGAGTTCTACCTTGACTGGCTGCCGCCATGGTCTTGAGCTCATGATCGGCAAGGAGATCATGCTCTTGTGTTTCTTGCGAAGCAACTTGCATCCTGCTGGTGTACCTCCCATGAAGCATCACTATACACATTGCAAAAGCTTGAAGTAAAGCAATGGATGATCTGAATTCCACTGTATACAGCCCTTCTTTGAAGGAAATCATACTGAAGACATTCCTGTCTTCTCGCGATCGACCCTGCAAATACAGGTTAAACATCAGTTTATTTATTTGGTCGTAACAAAGATAAAATCTGGGCATAGGTCAAATAAGGAAAAAGGAAAGAAAGAAATAAAACCAGTGCACACCTGAGCTAGAAGCTCAAATCGCTGGCTGCCATCCATTGCCTGGTTAGCCTGAATGGCATCTTTTTCTGGGGCCGCACCAGAGAGGACGCTCAGGATACAACCTTCATCCCATCCTCCACAGTCACAAGCTCCTCCTGATTTCCACCTTTCGATCAAAGGCAATGGTAGCCCAGATGTTGATGTACCATGGAGGCCATCAGGTAGTACAGCAATAACATTGGCTTTACCGGAATTAGCATTCCTTGTACTCGGCTGGAAGTTTCCCAGTGGGGGGCAACCACAGCCAGTTGGGGCCGAATTATTTTGTCCCATATTCTGTGAAGATGATTGATTTGATGTTTCTGCTTCTTGCTGAGGAAGTACGCTAATAAAAGCTGCAAGCTCTCCACTGATGAGTGAATCACCTGATTCTTCAGATGATGGTACAAATTCAGAACCAACCAGCACAAACTCCCTGTGTACATGAACATTTTTTGTGTGGTGGCATCTTGATTTTCGGAGTGCGACCTTTAATTCTCCAACTATGCTGGACAACAGGTGATGTTTCTTGTTCTTACCCCCTGCTTTGATCCAAGCTCCACTTTTTTTCTTAGGTTCCTCAACAGCGAATACAGTATATGTGCTTTCCAGATCATCCTTCTCAGAGATGCCCTTCTTTCTAACAGTGGCTGCCAGGATATCAGACTCACCATATGACAGCATGAATAGAGGCAAGCCATTCTTCCATGCTAGCTGCAGAAGCGCTTGCCTTGTCGTTGGTGAATCCTTTTCTTGCTGGAGGTATCTTGCAGTGTTTAACAGCACATGAGGAGGCTGGTTTAGACTTGCTTCGGTGGGATAATTCGAATTGACTACCATATCAACCGACCTTCGCTGCACATTCTGTGGCACTGATCTGCCCATGTCCAGAGACTGCTTAGTGGTATTGGCTGGAAGATGACACTTAGGAACAAATGAAGGTCGTACTGGACTGGAATGTCTTGGTTTTAATATTGGATCTAACATCCTCCTCAATGGGCTTCGCCTACCTTTGCTGTTGGATGATGACCTGTCCCCTATCTTATCAACAGAGGGCACTGCATCAGGTTGTCGAGCACATGGTGTTTCCTTCAGGCTACAGCTGCGGCTCACTCGATTCAACCCAGAACCTACAAGGCGATCAGGCACCCTATCACTGAACTTTGCAGAACATTGGGGAGGATTCTCAGCACCACTCATGGCAGATCGGTTTCGGTTACCATTCTTACTTACTTTTGCATCTGTACCGACAAAATTATCTCTAGCTTCAGTGCTAGTTGTGCCGATCTCTTTAGCTGCTGAATCTATGACGGGAAGTGGACACGAGTATGGAATTCGAGGAAATTCATGGGATGGGTTGATATCCTCAAAGAAAACATCAGGTAGCCTACTGCTATTTCTAGGTGTGTCCATCACAGCATCAGTTATTAGTGATCCAAAATTTTCACCATTCAAGCCACTGCTCTGTTCAGGATCATTACACATGGAGCCATTGTTATTTGATGTGAAGAAATTCCTCCCAATATTATCACTGTCTGTAAAAAGTCTGCGAGAACAGTGATGGACAACATCCTCGATCTTCCTTCTAGTCTCTTCATCTTCACCCATTTCATGTCTTCCACAACTTCTAGAGGAAGAACCTAGAGAACCTGAGGGTAAAGAAACATTGATGAGACCTGAGTCAACATAATTACAGCTGTTCTCTGGAGAGGGATGTTTTCCATGCCCTGTCAACAAACTCAATACGGCAGAATTTGGACTAGGTGAATATCTGACCATCCCATGCTGTTTATCTGCCAGTTTACTCTGCTGAGCTCTGATGGATGAATGGTGATGTTCACTCATTGGGGTAGATTGATTACTCTCAAGAGATCTGCTGCTGGGGCTTGCGGAAGAATGTGATGGAGATGAGAATAATACAGACCTACTAGTATTAGATGGAGAGGCTCCATGGCTTCTAGCAAGTTCATGCTTTTGTTGCTGAGACCAGTTAGCAAGAAGGCCCCACTCAAGAACTCCAACATTCAGTGCCCTATCTTGAAGATGGTCAGCAGTCTCTTTACGCTGTAAATAAGAAGGAACATTTGACATATGCTTGACAAGTTCATCAACAGTAGTCGTCTTTCGACCAGGCCATGGTTTTGAGCCCTTCATGCATGCAGCCCTTTCCCCACTCGAAGACTCCCGTTGCCGTCGGAACTTATCATTCTTTGCAACTCTGATTCTATCTTCGAATTTTCCATCTACATTTCCATGGGCAGCTGTGACCCTGTCCTTTGGCATGTGTGCAATTTGGTCATGCTGTGAAACTCCCTTCTTTTGTCCATCACGGCCTGATATGATCTTCACATTCCTTTCGCTGCTAAACTGTCCTTTTGTTGGCATCTTTATGATGGGTGGTCACATGAGCAAAAGTTTCAGGTATCTTTGTGAATGAACAATACACGGTTATCACTAAATTCAATTCAATGTCCTGAGGTTGAAACAGAGGACCAAGAAACCACTTTCCTATAACCTGAAAATGCAAAAAGTAGTCAAAAAATTATGAGATATATAATGCCAACTTCTTTATGGAGGAAGATACAAATTCACTGTAATGAATAATCAGCATGAAAGTAGCAGGCAGTAAAACTACCGTTCAGTACCATGCTATGTTAAAAATTATTAACAACTAAGAATGTGTCGTGTAAGGTTAAATCATTCTGTCTCCCGGGAATCCTGTATGTATGGTTTATGCTGTTTCTACATGTCTGCAGGGCAGAGGGGGGCTTGTCCACCGACAGCTTTTCGCATAATAATGTTCTAATGAGGACATGTCCATAATATTGCATGCAAGATATAGAAAATTTAATAAAATAAAAGCCCCCACTAATGATAAAAAGACACCCCCAAAAAGTACTAAAAAGATGGCTTATGCTAATATCCATACACTAAACGTTTGTTGCTTCTAAAATAAAGAAAAGTATATGCAACTGCGAGGGGACCAAGCAACCGTCAATACTCGATAGTTCAGCACTTCAGTCCTAATGCAAAGCAACGGAGCATCTGTTCTTGTTTGCATGATGAAAAAAAAAACAGATATTTCCCGTTTGATTGTCTTTATTAGTTTGAAAACGAAAAGAAAAGAAAAGGAATCCAATGATCGTATGTTTAACACGGGACTCTTACTGTGAGTGACAGTAAACCTGAAGGTTCAAAACAACAGCCCCAAATTGCTGCTTAAAAGTGTATCACGAGCTGGGTTGAAACAAAACTCGATTTTTGTTGTCTTCGTTTTTTTCCAGATTAGCCACAGATTGCATCATCAACTTAGATTATTAGCTACAACAATAGAAATGGGGAACGAAGAAGACAACATTGCAAGCCGCGACAGTAAACCCAACCAGAAACCCCTTCACACACACTCTCTCTCTACCCCCCAAATCCGCTAAGGAATCGAATCAGCCCACATTTCCCAGAAATCGAAACGAACGAACACCTGAGAATCGAGGTGAGCACATACCAGGTAGCCCGAAGGAATCAGCCACTCACAGTCGCCAAATCATCAAGATCCAAGTTGGGGATCACGCGAACAGATCTGCCACTCCTGCAGCGGCGCCAAGAAGAAAGATCAGCAAGCGGCCACAGGAAAAACAGTGTAAAATCGCCACTTGCAAAGCAAAATAAAGGATGCATCACCTGAGGAGAAGGGAGAGACGACGAAGCGAGAGCTCGCTGCAGTGGCGGGTGAGGGAGAGAGGGCAAGTGGACTGGAATCGGGATAGACTGACCTTCGGCGGATTGGTATAGGATGCGGGTTTGAGGCGTCGTGGGATGGCCGGATGGGAGTAGTAGGAGCCGCAGTGCTACACTGCCTAGTGCCTACTGCTCCTCCCCCTATCCCCCCCTCCTATATGTGATAGGTTGGGTGAGCAGGTAGGTGGCCGGTGCCGGCGCGCCTGTGGTGCGCCCCGCGTGCCCCGCTGCTGGCCTTGCTGCTTCACTCCTCCGTCCTCTCCCCCCCGTTTCACCTCACGTTTCTACTTGTGAGTTGTGAGCCGGAGGGTGGGGGTGGGGCGCGGGGGGCTGCGGCACTGGAGGAAAGCACGAAACTGAGCTGTTTCGTTGTCGTCGTCGGCGTCGGGATCACGAGGTGGGGGAGGATGGGGCGGGGTAATGGATCGGATCTTGAAGTGGTGGGAACGGGGAGAGGGACGGGGGACGCTGCGGTAAAAGAAAAGCGCGGGGGCGGACGGGCAGGAGGCGCGGGTGGCCTACGGCTACGGGGGTGGGGACCCGGGTGGCTTTGTCGCGGCGGTGCGGCGGGCGTGAGGTGTGTGCGCGAGGGTGAGGTCAGCAGCGTCGGCCCTGGCACGACGCCCCCCACGGTTCGATCTAGAGTACACACCCCACCCGAGCACCCGGCGCCGGCAGTGTGCGTACTACTGGGGTCACCCGCTCTGCCCCGTGATCCGTGCGGCCTCGTGTTGTCCGCGGTTTTTGTTTAACTCGGATTTGGGGTTTTCTGGTTATCCGGACACAGCGAGTTCGGGGATCATTGACGGGTCGGACAGGATGTGATTGATCGCCGATGTGATATGATTGATGATGGTCCGATGAAGAAACTCGTGAGGCTGTTCGGATCACAAGATTATTAATGTTTACTTTAAAAAATAAACTCACACTAATGACAAAACTCATTTTATAAAAGCAACTACAAGAGACTAGCTAAATGACTTTAGATCTTTAAAAAATAAAAAAACAGAAAAAAAACAATCCAACGGCCTCTCTTTCTTTTCCTATTTTCTATTCTATATCCCGCTTGGTATCTCGTCCCTTCCGCTCGTCATCTTTCCCGAGCGGCCCGACTCGCCATCTCCCTCGCGCGCATACGTTTCCTCCTCCCGCGCGCCCTCCACACCCATCTTCGCGGCCCCTTCCAGCACGCGTGCCCGAGCGAGGAGGAGCACGGCCGAGGTGGGGAAACGAGAGATCAGGGAAAGGGATATTGCGGGAGGGCTCACCGGCGGCAGGAATAGGCGGAGATGGCCGGATTCGTCCTGGCGGTGGAAGGTGAAAGGCGACAGATGAGACGCGACCGGCAGCAACGCTCTGTCGGCTAGGTTGGCGACGACGCTTGGTGCAGCGGTATTCCGGTGACGGAGAGGCATTGGGCGCCAGCGCCGCCGACGGACCTTTGTCTCGGCAAGGAGGTGCTTCGGGTGCCGCTATCTCGTCCTGCTCGGCTCACGACGAATCGACCCGGCGAGCCCCGGCGATGCTCGACTCTAGTCTAGCCCACACAGCAGCAATTGCTGGCGCGGTTTTACGTGGTGGAGTCCTTCCGTCGAACGGACTCCAGGACTCCTCGGCGTCGAGGTCTTTGGTAGTCAGAATGCCCGCTGTCGGTACTTTGCGGCCATCCCTGATACCTACCACGATAGGGTGGCCTGCAGTGTAGTACGCCGCGCCGCGGACCAACACGCGACCGCCATCTCAATCGAGACCAACAGATGCATCGACGGTCGTGCAGCTCCTTCGCTTTGTTCTCTGAAAGGCCTCAAATTGCTCCAGCTAGTGCTGCTTTGGCGGCCACTGTTCTTGTCGATGGCCGGCTCCACCTTCTTCGTGATTTACCCATCGATTACCTCCAGCCCCCGCCTGGATGCAACAGCGCACTGGTGCCGTCGTGGAGCCGATTTGAACATTGATAATCAAAATTTGCAGAGTCTCTTGGATTACTCCACTAATTATGAAGATTTCTATTATTTTACATGTCTCTATAACTCTATATTTAGCTAGCATTATACAGGTTAGCACTTTATTTTAAATATTATAAGTTATTTAGTTTTATCAAGAGCATCATAATAAGGTTCGCACAATTTTGCGACATGAACTGCAAATATGATATATTAATTAGCATTTGGTCGGCATAATTGAGAAGTGAGATTCATATAATTTTATGATTGTATTGCATACTATGCTAAAAAAATAATAAGTACAATTAGCTTTGTTTTATTGAATGATCCACCGCAATAATAACACAAATCTCATTGTTTCCTATCTTCTTAATATAGTTTGCTCCCAATGTACGCCTTTTGTCCCAAAATATAGCTATGTTTAGATTTTACAGATTTATCGCGAAACGAACTACCAAAATATGTAATCTTTTCCTACGTAAAATACATTATGTTAAAAGCTATTGTTGGTCAAAGTTGGGAGTAACCGTTATGCGGACAATTTGGTCAATTATGGTTCCCTAATTTTTCATCATCGTTATAAATAGATAATAAAAAAAGACAATCAAACGGAATATATCTCATACCTTTTGATAAATAAAGTTCATGTTAATATTTAATTGTTCACCACACAACTGAGTGAGGTTGAATTCCACAATCTGGTTACTCTTGCCTTGATGTTCCACAATTCCTATTTAACTACATTAGCAAAAGATGTTGATGGATCAAATTGAGTTATTTTTTATACAAAAGACATAATATACAAATATGAAATTTTTTTACACATAAGTTTGAGAACAATGGTGATAAGCAAGTCATCTATATCTAGCATGCAGCAGGCCAAACAATAAGCAAGTAATTTAGTAATCATAACATACGCTATGCAAAAATTAATCTAATTGTAGCATGCAACATACAAAAAACAAAAAAATAATTTGGTAGTCATAACATATGCCATGAAAAATTAATCTAATTGTAGCATGTAGCAGACTAAATAATAAAAATAATTTAGTAGTTGTGACAAATGTCATAAATTTAAATTTATCTAATTGTAGAAGGAAAATCAAACAAATTTTAAAATAATATCTCGCCATGGACTGATCTCTAGTGTAATCAATGGGTCTAAAAGGTTCCATGCAGTCATAGAAGAATCCTTAGGTTAATTGTACATTTTTGTTGAACAACAGCAAGGGGCCTAGTTCCGTTGATGAAAGCAGCAGCATGCTCTAGTTGATGGAAGCACTACACAAAAGAGAAGTTTCTTGAAAGACGACAACTCTATTTTATATATGCACGGGAAGAGTATATAATTTGTTGTGTTAGGCTAACAACCTTTAGGATAGATTATTTTTATGATTAAAATATGGAAGAGAAATTCAAAGGAAGAGATATATGATCGGCAGACATCTATGCACGTACATATCTAGTTTATTAGTTGTATTAGCTAGACATCTTTTAGGATAAATTCTTTTATGATTTAAATACAGGAATATGTAAAGGGCATGAAACTAATTACGTTACATGTGACATGCATGACAAGATAATTGGACACTTTTTTATTTGAAGCAAAGAGATATGTTGTGTTTGATGTGGCCGGGAGATGATTTAGATTTAACTTTTCTAAAGTGGCACATGTGGATATAATTTAGACAAAGATATAGGGGGTTGTTTTTGTTAATTCTTTATAATGGCATAGGTGGGTAATTTTTGAAATAAATACATCCAACCGCTATTAAAATTAATGATATATTTTTTAGAGCGTCCACCTAGGATTTCTAGGTGGCTTTATTTGGAGGTTCATAATGGCATAGGTGGGTAATTTTTGAAACAAATACATCCAACGACTATTACAATTAATGATATTTTTTTAAGCGTCTACCTAGGATTCCTAGATGGCTTCATGTGGAGACTTTTTTTTTTATAGAGCGTTCACGTATGATTCCTAGAGCTCTTGGAATTGCTCCAAACCCGAGTTATATAGATGGCGAAATCAATCTATTAAGTTTAATTCGGACATGACTAGACAACTGACAAAACTCATTTTAAGTACCGCATGCTACTCCTTACAGTACAGTAGTATTGCAGAGTCGTGAAAGCGTGTACTTGGGTAATCCGAGCATCCGAACACAACTAAATTGGTGTCGTAATCACTTTTATGCATTGCATTATCTTTACTGGCTCATTGCAGGAGTAGGTAATATACATCGTCCGTGCCACAGTTTCTTGAATAAGATGAACTTAAAAGATCCCCAAACTGAAGAATGTCTGCCGCTCCACGTGACAGGTGACGTTACATTTAAAATAAAATGGAGATTCTGTCAAGCGACCGCATGCACGTACTAATTGTGCTTCACGCGAAAGGCGCAAGCGCAACACGTAGTTGACAGAAACAAAAATGCGGATTTAAGTATCGATCCTTTGCCCCCCTCTTTTGTATTCGAAGTGATTTTTTGCTTTGCCTTTGTACTTTTGCTTGTCGATTCGACGACGGCCCGTATACTCGAAACATCATTTCCTGGGAGGCTCTTTTTCTCTCGCTCAGGTGGCCAAGATCTTTATTCCGGAAACGGGGCGGATTGGGTTCTGTGCGCATGCATCTTTTAGGTATTGTTTAGTTGTGCAAAGAAATTTGTCGAAAATGTCATATCGAGTTTATCTATACCAATTAAGATGACTAAAGATGTTTTAATTATAAAACTAATTATACAAATGGATTGGAAGAAGATATTCACTGTAGCACAATATTGTCTCATCGACATAATTAGACTTAATATAATAAATTCATCTCGTGAATTTGCTCCAGAGTTATAAAATGTATTTTGTCATGAACCAACATTTAATACTTTTAAGTAACATAAAAAAATCAATGTTACAGATGAACAGTTGCCGATCTCGGTTGCAGGCTAGTGCAAGCATCCCTGACTCCCTGTAAGTAGTACTGCCAATACAAGCTTTCCCCCAAACAGAGCACGCACCTCGGAGACCATACGATGATTGCTCGAGACGGTGTCCAGCTTCCAAAGCAACGCAACAACGAATCCTCTTTCGGCACCGATCTCTCTTCTGGTTTCCAAAGCTGCACAGGGCCTGCGCAGCTTGGTCCGAAAGCTGCACACGTAGAACGAGATACGGTAAGACAGGTCTCTTTTGTTAGAATGCGATTGTGCCGGTGCCGCCATCTGCACGGCGCTTGCGCTTGTTCAGCTGCCACACCGCGTCATCCATGTGTTGGTTTGGCTCCCAGCTCCCCTGTGATTTCGCCGGCAAGTTTGACTGCGTTGCGTAGCATGTAGTATCTGGGGCCTGTTTAGATGGCGGAAATTTAGAAAAAGCACTGTTTGAACTCTTATAGCACTCCTGTAGCACTTTCGTTTGTTTGTGGTAAATATTGTCCAATCATGAACTAACTAGGCTCAAAAGATTCGTCTCGTGATGTACAACAGAACTGTGTGATTAGTTAATTTTTTACCTACATGTACTGCTCCGAACATATGTCTTTTGGTGTATTTAATGTGATGTGACGGAGAGAGAGTTGAAAAAGTAGCAAAAAAGTGGTAAATTTTCAGCCAACTAAACAGGGCCCAGCAGCATCCTTCACATGCCAAATGTCTGGAGAACACATCGTCAGATCCTGGCTGGATAAACATATGCACGGACGTACTAGCATATCATTAGCAGGCAAACGAGCGAGTAATGAATTTACAACGTGTCTTTATCAAAAAAAAAATGACAACGTGTCCGGTCGCTAAGCTACAAAAGAAGGCGCGTCACGGGAAGCGATAAGGTCACAAAACACGGCCGCGAGGGAGAACGCATCGAAATGATTGGGGGAATCTTGTCCGGCTCCGACGCGAATTAAAGAACCGAGCTTTCCGTCCTGTCGCGGAATCTCACGGAGATCGTCCGACGAATTCTTCTCTTGCTCCCCTGTTGTTTTTCCCCTTCTAGCCGAGACCATCCTCATCCTGCTGGCTCTAGAAAGAGGCCTATCGGAGACTGGACGCTGGACGCGGCTCCGAAAAACCGGCGAAAGGGAGAAGCAACAAACGCTAGAAAATCATGCGAGGCCGACCTATGCGAGGCAGCTTTGGGCAAAGCCGGACGGGTGTGCTCGCCACGATCCCATCAGCGGCTTTGGAAGAATCCAAAGGCGAGCGTCTGCGTCCCGGCCGCGGCCGGCCCCAAGCCCGACCCCCGGGGGCACGAATCGGCGCCAAATGGGTACCGGCCAGGAGCAAGGGAACGCGGGGGGGCGCTGGGCACCACGGGGTGTTTTTCGCCGGTTCTCACGGCACCTCTCGTTCGTGCTGCGCGGAGAGCATGGCGGCGTGGCGCCGTGTCGCGCTGTCGGGCGGGCGAGTGGCCGTGGACGGCGACGGGGAGGCTGTTGGCTGTTGCTGATGTGGATGCGATCTGGACACTATTTTCTTTTCACTGCTCGGCACTGCAGCCTTGATGATCGTCGTTCCATAGTACTGATCGTGGCTGCGACCTCCGGGCTCGTACAAGCCCTGGTGGAGCTCACAGTTTCGCGCAGACGCGAGGCCGAGCAACTGGAGGCGTTGGAACCGTAGGATTTAAGGATTTTGACTGTGGCTTCCGTATTTAGCATCGGCCATCGGGCCGTCACTATTCAGCAACCGCACACCCAAGGCGTTGCGACGAGTCAAGATCTCGCAGTTGTACCCTTTGTACGTGGTACAGACGTGTAGTGTACAGCACAGACAGCGACTCATACGCCCGGCATCCGGCAATCACCTTCCCCATCCACAAACAGCACGGAGGAGCAGCGACCTGCCTGCCAGATCGACCGTACGACGACGACGACGAGGCGGTACCTACCAAGCTGAGACTGTTCCAGTATGGCCCGGTACAACCTTCCTGGCCCACACACACAAGAAAAAGCTAGCACTGCCAGTGTCCAGTCCTAATTCCTATCAGTTGCTTGGGCTCGATCATTAACTCGTTGAGCAGAAGGCCCGGAAATGGTGGTGGCATTTCACGCGCGGGCCATGGCCCATTATCCCAGGCGCGCGAGCCACGGCGCGCGTCGGCGAGCCCACCTGCCGGCCGCGCGTCGCGTCCTTCCAAGGTCCCATAAACTTCAGCAAGACAAGGAAAAAAACACTAGTCGGAGAGACGCCAGTTTGATCTTTTTATATCTTTCATCAAATTAATTCAATCAAATGACTCTTTTACATAACCCAATCCTATCGACCGACTTGGCGATGCCTTGCAACCACAGCCTCACCATTCAGTCCAACTGTGACCGGGGACACAAACAAATCAGTCACAAATATACGATATATCCTATTGAAAACAAATTATTCACATTTCTCGCTGTATCTAACAACCAAATCTCCAGCAATGGGATCCGGTCCAAAGACGGACAATTAGTTCGAACAGAAAAAATCAAATACCTTACTTCTGAAAAGGGGGAAGGAAGCATGCACGTCAGATACATTTGAGTAGCATAACGTTTGATCTGAAAACCTATTCTGCATGTCCCTTGATCTCAAGGCTACAATTGTTTGGGCTGTGAATGAAATCTCCCCGATCACACTATTTCCTCCTGATCTTAACATTCAGAATCCACTGTAGCTTGCCTTCTGGGCGTGGTATATCCTGTGGCAAGCGGAGAGGCAGCTCGAATTCACCAAGGGATGTCAAAGGTGACTGCAGGTGCAGATTGTCCGGGTGGATGTTGATGTTCAGTTGCCTTGCCACCTGTAGGTAAAGTATGTAAGTCATGGGTAAACTGAAGTTTTTGAACAATACAGGGGGGACCTTTTGAGCTTGGAAGGTACCTCGGAGACAATTTCATCTTTGGTTACAGGAGTGCGCAGCTCATTTCCAGTCGAGATAAACCGCCTCAACACCTAGCAAAATAAGGGTGATGAACATAACAGCCATCATATCAAGTTCATATATAGATTGGAACATGCAAATGCACCCTACATGAACACACAACTGTATGACTAAAACCATGAGAATAAATACGATGTAGGAGGATATCTACTTTTGGTGGTAGTATACTAACCAAGAGTGCATTATCTAGCCGCTTTGCTGCCGTTTGGTACTGCTTCAGTCTCTCTTCTTGTAGCTGTGAAATGATGAATAAGTAAATTAGTACCATCAGACGACATTGCCATGAAAGCAGCAGGGAGTACAGGAGGCAACACAGAATATCAGCCTTTTAACAGAACTGGAAAAATTAGCAGTAAATTTACCCAAAATTTTATCTTATATTCAGCAAAGAACATTATAGCTAGCAATGGGGCTTTCTATATATGAACACAGAAGTATGCGCATACATTTTAAGATCCAGAAAGAAGCTGCTGAATTAGATTAGGTAGTCTCAGGACGGGGCAGGCTACATTTTTTTCTTAAGAAAACATAGTAATAAATTATGCAGCACTATCTATATCAGAGAAAAACCGGTAGAGGGAATAGAGCTTTTTTTATATTAGACCAGCTAAATATTTTGGAATTTCTTCTTTGTTCAAAATGGTTCATAAATTAGGCCTATGAACATAACCATCCTTCTCAATAAAGAAGAAAATCCAAAATATTACTTTCAGGAAACAGAACCCCCATAACATATTCCTATGTTGAATGTCTGATCTTATGATATGAAGATTCATGAGCATGCTCTACCTTAATGCAGTAGACAACATCAAAATGAACTGTATATCAAAACAGGAAAACCAACAGCTAGTACTGGACTTGAGTAGGCTTGCAAAGAAAATGAGAAATAGACATCAGATTAAACTAAGATGTTGACTAAGACCTTTCATCAACAAGGCAGGTCAGAAAATATTTGTATCCTCTGAGATTCACAACCTACCCGAGCATCATCATCTTCCTTTGTGACTTCTTTCACCACCTCCTCTTCACGTTGGTAGAGCTGATTTAAAAAAAATTAGTGAGGTTCCAATTATTAACTGAATTTAAGTAGCAAACTTGAGCAGGAATGGACAGGAGTCCAAAGCATCACTGAGCGTCCGACTCTAGGCTGTTTAGCAAACTTCCAAAATACCAAATGTGCGAGGAATGTTGCATGCTCTGTAGGTTGTATAGTCCGTAATGCAATACATTATACATGTTCATGTAGATGGGCAGAATTTATCATATCAAACACTGAAGCTCATGCCTCGCAGCAACTACCCTAGCAGATATGCCTGCCGTGCATTTCAGGACTAGAGGGGAAGAAGCTTACGGCTTACCTTGCGCTGCTCTCGGATGAGTATGGCGAATTTGTCCATGTTTGGGACAGCGAGCATCTTGGGCATAAGGTGGTTGCGGAAGTGGCCAGGCGCCACCTTCACCACCTCCCCTGCTTTCCCCAGCTTATCAATCGTCTGCGGCACAACGGGGAAGGAATGAAAGGCAGCAAATAATTTGTTTTCCCGAATATCTAATTATCATATAGGAGTTAACATGGAGTTGTACACATTGTTTTACACATATTCATAGCACGGCACTGATCAAATGGGCACAATTTGTATTTGCTCGAATAAATAAAATGAAATGGTTGTAAATTGAACCAAAGTACAGCGCATCTCCCACTGGATCAGAACATCTCGCTAGAATTGAACCAAGCAGATCGCATCGCCAGCACACCACACCGTGCAGTATCAAGGCAACAAATTTGCAAACCGAGGTGTCGCGGAATGAAATGATAGGTGGAGCCGTTACCGTGGTGAGGATGACCTCGAGCTTGCGGTAGCGGAGGCCATGCCCGGAGAAGATGTACGGGTTGGCCGCAGCGGCGCCGAGGCGCTGGTGCCGCAGGAGGAGGGCGGCGCGGGCGGAGGCCATGGCGACTGGACTGCCGGTAGGGTTTGCGCTGAGGAGGGAGGAGAGAAGGGGGGATCCTATCTCCCTTCCGGAAGGTAGATAAGCATGTTAATTATAAAGTTCATTAACTACTCATCTTCTTTCTCTAGCACCACCCCCGCCGCCTCGTCCTCCACCCCGACCGGCGGCTCCCCGCCGCCGCGCCGCCCGCCCGCCGACCACCCCCGCCGGCGACCCCGCCCTCCCTAACCGAGCTGCTCCTCGCGCCCGGCCGGCCACCACCCCCGCCGCCTCTTCCACCACCCCGGTCGGCGGCTGCCGCGCCGCCGCGCCGCCCGCCCGCCGTCCTCCCCCGCCGGCGACCCCGCCCTTCCTAGCCCGGCGGCCTGCTCCTCCCCCGCTGCCGGTCCCTGCCCACCGCCCATCCGACCCCGCCCGGCCGGCGGCGCTACCGCGCCGCCTCGCCTCCGCCGCCAGCCGACCGCGGCCACCGCCTGTCGATGCGCCACCCCAACCCCTCCCTTCTCTAGGTCGCCGGAGATGGAGGAGCTCCTCCAGGAACCCGACCCCCCCGAAACCCAAACCCTAAGGGCCGCCCCCTCCACCACCACCTCGGCCGGCGGCGACCTCGCCGCCGGTCGCTCCCCCCACCTCCCGCCCCGCCCTACCATCTCGTCGGCGCGAGGGCGCGGCGTGAGAGAAACGAGCGAGCCAGCCAAGAGAGCAGGTGGGGAAGAAGGAGATCGTGCGGCTCCTGTGAGCCGCACGAATCTCAAACACCGGAAGGTTGAAGCCCTTCCCACCTTCCGGAAGATATATAGGATTTCCGGGAGAGAAGACTGTTCCAGTATATGGCCCGGTGCAACCTTCCTGGCCCACACACACAAGAAAAAGCTACCACTCGCCAGTTGCTTGGGCTCCTATCAGTTGCTTGGGCTCGATCATTACTCGTTGAGAAGAAGGCCCGGAAATGGTAGCATTTCACGCGCGGGCCATGGCCCATTGGCCCAGGCGCGCGAGCCACGGCGCGCGTCGGCGAGCCCACCTGCCGGCCGCGCGTCGCGTCCTTCCAAGGTCCGTACACGTGCACAAACCCAGCCGATGCGAGGGCGGCAGCAGGGCGCGCACCTCCCCAGTAGATGCGAGGGATATTCCACGGCCACCACCGACCTTGGTGGAGGCTGGAAACGTGGAACGCGACGCCCAACTTGCATCGCTGTTACTGCACCGAAAAAGGAAGCCTATCAGGTAGAAACTAGTCTACTTGTGCAAATTATGCAAACTTCGATCTGGGACGCTGGATCTCCATCCTATGGCCAGCGAGATAGGTGGGAACAAATTGCAAAACACCGCCCGCCAGACCCATCTACTTTTGCAATAACCCCCTCCCTCTGTTCCCTAGCGCACGGACGCCGCCCGCCCAGCATCCCTCCGCCGCTCCGCGGTCGCGCGCGTCGCTTCGTCCTGTCACTTCTGCGACTAAGGCCGCCGCAGGCGATTCGGCCACAGGAGGAGCGCCGCCAGAGGAGCCCCGCCTACCACCGCAGGAAGCGCTGCGGACTCCGACCGCCTACCACCGACGCGCTGGCCGCCCGCGAACGGCCGCAGGAGGGCAGGCCGCCGCGGCGCCGCCGTCGCTGGATCTTTTCCAGGGGAGCGTGGCCCCTCACCCTCCGCCATGGATCGCCGGCGGTTCTTTTCCACACTTGTGTTGTACTGTTGTCTACTGCGGGTGGATGCGATAGATGCAGTACTTCCTGCTGCAGTAGTCCGTGCTGATGTTGGACAGGTTTTGGTCATGGCTCTGAAATAAGTCCAGATGCAGTAGTTCCTGCTGATGCTATGCAGAATGTAATGGTAATTGTGCCTCCAATGTAATGCAATTGTGTGTGGAGCATGAAAGTGAATAAAATGATGATTCTCTTGTGCAATTTGTGTCTGAACTGCATAAATTGTTATATTGTGACTTCTCTGGTTGAATGACAGAAGCTCTGGAAAAAAACATGAATAAAAGCTTGTGCTAAAACAATTTTACTATCTCTGAAAAAGAAATGCTTGTCATGTGATTCCTTATTGAGCTATGCAGAGGAGTCGTGATGAACTGTATTCTTGCAATGGCAATTGTGCATGAATACAATGTGTGTAATATTCCCTGGTGAAATTGAACGCAGATAGGATTGTTAGCAATGATCATATTAAGGCATTGTAGGTTCGTGGCCTGAAATGAATGCATGAAACTTCACCGTCCACTGCATGAAGATTCAGAACATCATTTTCAGTGTATATCAATTTTTCAGTTTGTGAATTTGAGAACATCATTTTCAGTCTATCAATTTATCAGTACGAACTTCAGTTTATCAATTTAAGTATATCAAATTTTCAAATCCAGTGTGAAGATTGATCCCAATGCTTGTAATCTTGCTGTTCAAAATATGCATACTGCTAGCTGATTCAAGTGAAGTCTGTGTCGTTTTTCAGTACTCGAGAGGTGATCAGTGGTCTCAAACATTCAGCTGACGCCTTGTACTTCAATGTTAGGACTGAACACAATGCCTTCGTAGATCCCGGCAGTCTCCGGACATTGAAGTATCAGGCGCAAATCGCGGCGGCCTGCCCTCCTGCGGCCGTTCGCGGGCGGCCAGCGCGTTGGTGGTAGGCGGTCGGAGTCCGCCGCGCTCCTCCTGCGGTGGTAGGCGGGGCTCCTCTGGCGGCGCTCCTTCTGTGGCTGAATCGCCTGCGGCGGCCCTAGTCGCAGAAGTGACAGGACGAGTGCGTGACCGCGGAGGGATGCTGGGCAGGACGAGTGCGTGACCGCGGAGGGATGCTGGGCGGGCGGCGTCCGTGCGCTGGGGAACAGAGGGAGGGGGTTATTGCAAAAGTAGATGAGTCTGGCGGGCGGTGTTTTGCAATTTGTTTCCACCTATCTCGCTGGCCATAGGATGGGGATCCGGCGTCTCAGATCAAAGTTTGCATAGTTTGCACAGGTGGATTGGTTTTCACCTGATACGCTCCCCCGAAAAAAAACCCCATGACTTAATTATGAACACCACTAATCCTTACACCTAGTAAGCGCATTTGACGCAGTATGCCCTCTGATTTTTCTCTAACACACCTCGGCTACCTTACTGATACAGTGATATTGATATCCATACGAATACGATGATATGTTGCGGTTGAGATTCGACGAGAAAAAGAAAGAGGTTTTTCCCTGTGTACCATTATAAAAATTGCTTCTTCCCTGTGTACCATCGAAGTTTTGAAAAGCTCCTGAGTACCATCCGATGAAATTTTCTTTCCCTGCGAACTACTACCGTCTACTTCCGTTAATTCCTGCCGTTTGTTCGTGAAAACTCTCTCTCCTTCCCTTCTCTACGCGATCCCGTCGCTGAGCATCTGGCCGCCATCGCAGCGCACACGCGATGTCGTCGTGTGCCGCCTCGTGCAGACGCTCGCGACGCCCAACTGCGTCTCCCAGCGCTACGACAGTCTCGGAGCCCGAGGCCAAGCGCGTCGCCGCCGCCGTCGAGGCCGAGGCCTTCGCCGTCGCATCCGAGTCCGCCGCCGGCGCGCCCCCGGCCTCTGCCAAGGAGGGCATAGAGGTCCTCCAGGAGTACTCCAAGGAGGTCAGCCGCCGCCACCTTGAGCTGCGCAGGCTGCGGAGGGATGGAGCTCCGTCCGCCACCATGGCAGCGCGGGGCGTCGCGGATAGTGCCGCCGTCAACGGCGGGGGCGGCAGCGCTCCCTCCAGCATCTCCACGACCGCCGCCATTCCGCGCGCGGGAGGGGCTCCTCCCCTTCTACCGCGGCTTCGCCACCTCCTTCGCCGGCACCGTCCCAGCGCGCGCTCTCCGACGCCACATGCGCCCCTCCCACGCCATCGCCACCAGCTCCGCGACGGCACCCGCAAGATGCGGTACCAGGGAGAGGCAACAGAGGTCGAAAGATAGAGTGGATCGGAGCAGCGCGGGGCGGTGATTTGGATTGGACGGGAGATGAGCAGAGATCGGGAGGTGGAGAAGGGGAAGTGGAGGTGGGCTCTGGCAGCGCCCGGAGCGCGTCCGCAGCCACGACGGTCACCCACCAGCCAGCGTGACGGAGCCGGCCCGTGCGGCGGCCAGCAGCAGGAGCAAGCCAACGCGTCGGGGCTCGCCCTCCAGCGGCCGGAGCAGAGGCGCCCGACGATGCGCGAGCGAGCCCCACCTCCTCCCTTCCCGCCCCGGCGCGCCGCGGCCGCCTCCTTCCCCACATCCCCGCACAGACGCACCACACGGAGGTCGCCATGGCCGCCCTCATCTCTGCCTCTGTCGCGCGTCGTCGCTGCTCTCGCGCAGTTCGCCAGCCACCACCACGCCGCCGGGGTCGCCCGTGCTCACGCTGCCGCGGTCCTCGGACCACGACGGCAACGAGCCCAGGAAGCAGCGGGGCTCCTCGACCGCCCCTCCTCCGCCTCCCGCCCTGCGCCCGGCTGCGCGTCGCCAGATCCGCCGCGGCGGGTGGCCGTAGATGGGCGCCGTGCACAACCACGGAGCGTTGCCGATTGCAGGTTGCAGCAGCGGTTGGGGGGAATTAGGAAAAGGAGAAGTGAGAAAGCAGGGGTGAGAGGTTGAAGAGGAGCCTGACGTGTGGGCCCCACACGTCAGTGGCAGCAGCGAGACTTTGCCAAGTCTGGTGACGTCTAGTGGGCACCAGGTCTGTTAAAATGGAACGGTAGGAGTGACGGAATGGTATGGAGGTACAAAAATTTTGGTACAATGGTACTAAGGGACTTTTATTTTTTCCAATGATACACAGGTAATGGTGATCTTTTATAATGGTACGTAGGTAAAAAGCTCGAAAAGCAATGGAGACGAGATGCTGGTTCGACGAGGGAACGGTCCTGGAAGAAGCGTCTCTTTCTCTCCAAGTCAGTCTCTCACCTTGGCCATGGCTTTTGGCCCCCGACCCCCATGCCCGTGTCTTTATTCCCGGCCGCCGCCGACCTCCTGAGCACGAGAAAATAAAAAAATCCCTCACAAACCCTAAGCCCTCCACCACTGCATCCCGAATCCGCCCCCAGCGCTGCTAGGGTTTAATGCCCGCGTCCTCCTCACGCATTCCGCCCGGTCGCTGATCTGGCCCGTTCGATCCCGCTAGGCTCTAGGGCCCAGGCTCTAGAGGCGAGTGGTGGAGTGGCGGCGGCACCACGAGAGGGGGGAGCCGGATGCAGACGGAGGCCAGGGTGGGGATGGCCGCCGCCACGATGGACGGCGGCGGCGCCGCCGCGGCCGCCGCGCGGAGGTACACGACGCAGCAGCAGCCGCAGCCGCAACACCACCAGCCGCAGCTCGGGACCGTGCCCCACCTCCTCGCCGGCGGCGTCGCCGGGGCATTCAGCAAGACCTGCACCGCGCCGCTCGCACGCCTGACCATCCTCTTTCAGGTGTGTCTCGGCTCCAACGAAAGCAGTCTCGTTCCTCTGCTCGCTAGGTTGCTCTAACGCTCTCGCGAGCTGTAACTAAGCCGGGTAGTGCGAGTTGCCCATTTCTATGTTTTTTTAAGCCAACCGTGGGGAGAAGGGCAACAAGCCAGCAATCATGAATTTTGCTTTGATAACAGAGAAAATTTGCTTAGCTGTACAAAGAAATGCTAATTCACATAGTTGATTTGTTGATTTTGTTGGAGAAATTATGGATATTGCCACTGGTACAAGTAGGCTCATAGTGGACATTGCCATATCGTTCCACTCTTTTGTTAGCTTATCATTCAGCCTTTGGTGAAATTTATGGAATCACATTCTGTGTGCAGGTGCAAGGAATGCATTCAGATGTAGCTACAATGCGGAATACTAGCATATGGCGTGAAGCGTCCCGCATTGTCTATGAAGAAGGCTTCCGTGCGTTCTGGAAAGGAAATCTTGTTACCATCGCACACCGATTGCCTTACTCTTCAATTAGTTTCTATGCGTATGAGAGATACAAGAATGTAAGTTCAGGTGTTTTTATATAAAACTTTGCATGGATGTCCTCTCTCACTGACAATGTGCAAGTAATTTAAGTTTAATTTATGCTTTACAGTTGCTTCAGATGCTGCCTGGTCTTGAGAAGAATGGCGGATTGGGTGCAGATGTGGGTGTTAGATTGCTAGGTGGCGGTTTATCAGGAATCACTGCAGCTTCTATGACATATCCATTGGACTTGGTGCGGACACGTCTTGCAGCTCAGGTAAGATGCTTTTACCAGTTCTGGATAAAGCTTTGTAAATATATCCTAAAATGATCAGGTATCAAATGAATCGGCCTGTATATGTTCTCACTCACTTGAAATGACAGTACACAAGTTAGTTTCCTTGCAGAAGATTATCTGCCATTTCTCTTTATTGCCATTTTTAACTGTAGTGAAGTTACAAACAACCTGGGCTGTTTTCTGTAAGCTAGCCTACAAAACATAGTACACCTTGATTGTATGAATTTGCCATGTACTTATCAGTATTAGATGTGGCTAAATAAATGCTTGCAACTGAACCAGATGTCAAATGTAGACAACGAAACTGAATGGCATATATATCCATGCCAAATGCTGCTTTGCATTGCTTGACAATTTAGCATATTTTATTGCAGACTATTCTGCAAAAGCTTTCATTGTTAAGCTAGGTTTTGCACCACTAATGGGTGTTTTTCCCACTGGATGATTTGCAGACAAATACTGCCTACTACAGGGGCATATCTCATGCTCTTTTTGCGATCTGCAGAGATGAGGGTTTTAGGGGATTGTACAAGGGTCTTGGTGCCACTTTACTGGTATGGTCATTTCCTTGTTTTGCAGTTTCACATCCTACTTTCTGTAATATACTTGCAATCATTTGATGATTCTGTAAAATACAGGGAGTCGGGCCGAGCATTGCAGTAAGCTTTTCTGTATATGAAACTTTACGTTCCCATTGGCAAATAGAGAGGTAATTTTGGATTCAAGTTTGATGTGGGATTGAAGTCTTGACCATGTACTTTGTAGTATTTTTTTTCCTGTACTAATATTTGATCTTCAAAATCAGGCCATATGATTCCCCTGTCCTGATCAGTTTGGCTTGTGGAAGTCTTTCAGGAATTGCGTCATCAACTTGTAAGTGATCATTGAAAGCTCAATTTTTTGTACATGTAGTGATTTTGATATATCAGTTGGTTCTGCCACAAGAGAAAGATTAAGGGCTAACAAACTGAAAATTGCATGAAAAAATAGAATCTGTTTTGTTTAGCTATAAATTTCTTTTGCACTTCTTAAGGAGGCCTTATGTAGTTCATTTTTTACCTATATATTCCACTTTTCCACTCAATTTCTTTCTAACTTAGTTTTAACTTCATGCAAGTAAAATGATAATGGTTGATGATACCATCTTGGCCAGTCTGATTTTTGGCACAATAATTGTCATACTGTCTTAAGAAAATTCGTAATGGCCTGTGAAATGGTTCGGTAGTCAGTATACCTTAGTTAACCTCTTTGGTCATTTGGTGTTCACGATTTTTCAGTTACATTCCCATTGGACCTTGTGAGGCGCCGCATGCAACTGGAAGGTGCAGGTGGGAGGGCCCGTGTCTACCACACTGGACTTTTTGGAACGTTTGGACATATTGCCCGCACGGAAGGTTTTAGAGGCCTGTATAGAGGAATTCTGCCTGAGTACTGCAAAGTGGTTCCTGGTGTTGGCATCGTATTTATGACATATGAGATGCTCAAGGCCATCCTCACAGGACTGGAATCGGATGATTAGATCTCCGCTGTACTTTCACGCTTGACAATTTTGATATATGGTGGCATAATAACTTTTGAGGCTGATTAGGGTGGGAGGAGTATGAGTATGTAGCATATGGTAGGATTTAGAACATGCTGAGTTTTGCAGTTCGTGTGACATGGTTACAGGTTTTCTTGTAGTGCACCTTGAAAGATGCCATAGGCCTTCAAACTTTTTTTTTTACTTCGTTTGTACTTTCATGACTTTCAAATTGTAATGATACATATAAGGCGGTTTACCGCATGACTACCTTCTTCGCACCTCGAAGAGAAGCTCTCCAAGTCTATCAATGTTATAGTGAGGTTATGGATAGTAGTTGCAAGATAACTGTGAATAGCCTATTAGCCTTTGACATTCACTTATCCTGCTGTGATTTTTTTAAAAGAATACTGTATACCGATATTGTATCTCAGTTTCTGGGATGGGAGTTTGGGACAATAACAAGATGTGTTACACAGTACACATTATTGGAAATGTTAGCGAATGATGTGTCTAGATTTCATTTCTTGTTAGATAGTATATAGTGTTTTTTTTAATAAATCTATCCTGTACGGCTGTATGCTGCTCACTGTAGTTTTGTTTTTCTTAGCTGGCACTTGAAAGATGCTCTTGCATATACAAAATCAAGAACAATTGAACAAACAACTACATCTGCCCACATGTAATGATATAAGTATCTACTTCATTATATTAGCATGAGATATTACTGTTTTACATTAGCACTTTCGGGCAATCTTATTACACTCGGGCATTGCCAACTCCTATTCCTATTAATTTGAGCAAATGCAGCTCGTTTTCTGATTTGCTCTGGCATGACCCCTTTGAAAACTCAAGGTCATCGAAACCTGAATCACTCTTCCATAAACCACTTGACCCCCCATGTGTATATCACCTTTGATATATGATCTTTGTGTTATGCATCTAGAAAGGACATAATGTATATCCTTCTTTCTTATACAGGGAATCCTCCGGTCAGGCGTATATGGTTCAGTGTTTGGCGAAGGCCGTACTTGTTGACAGCAGCATAGGCAGTTCTGAATCCGTCACCATAGGCTGTCGATGTGTCATTGGCAATCTGGTGCATGAAGAACTCGCCAAGCTTCTTCTCGGTGTGAGATATTCCACCTTTCTTGGACGATGTAGGTGGATAAGAAGAAGAGGAAGACGATGCGTAGGATGATGAAGGCGCGTGCCTTGAGGAAGCTGGAAGAATCTCTGATTCCAGCCACAAGTAAGACATGACTTGGCATATGCCTTCTTCAACCTCCGCATTTAGGTTTCGGTAACCTGAGAAGCACGATTGGTAGAGCTTATGAATAGTTTTTTTCAATCAAATTCAGGAAGGAAAAATAATTGACCAATGACTGTTCAGTTCAGTAAAATTTATACGTCCATTTACCTTTGAGGCGCAACCACCCGTGCATCAGTTCATGGGCAAGGATGGAGCCTGTTAGTAGCCTGCAATGGCATTATGACACAAGTGATGTGCCCATCATAGAATGTCAAAGAACCGCAATATCTGAATCAGGTGCGTAATTTAAGCTATGTGCAGAGAGATAAAATTGACTGACCTGGGGAGGCCGTACAAGACAAGTATCGCAGTAACTTCACATCTCCTGGTCAGCTTTTGTGGCTGAGTTCGCATGTCCAACAACCTGTTTCCACCAATTCTAGGCCTCCTAAGTATCTGGAGAAATAATGTCAAGAGTCAAAAGAGCAGAACTGGTTGTTTTCAGTGGGCTTCAAGCTAAACAATGTGGGGAATCTGAATTTCTGAAGCAGCCTTTCAGTTCATCACAACAAGATCGCCGATAAGATCATCTTATTTTAACCATCCTAGCAACTATAATAGCCTTGAGAATATTGAACTTACACTGCTCACAGTCTGCTCCTCAGACAGACATAGGCCTCTTGTTTCAGGCATATGGTGTGGACCCTGTGAAAAATGGTGATGCGATGAGCATTAACATCTCCAAAGGTTGTATGTTTTGTGGAAAAGCAGGAAGACTACACTCACTCTGCTCTCTCCTTCCATGGCTTCATTAAGTGCTTGCCGTTCAACCAAGAGCATGGGTATCTGCTGGTCCAGTTTCATGTTCATCCCCTCGTAGTAATCTCTGATAGAATGGTACAGGGGTTGGCATTCACCGGTGTCCATGACTGCAGAACCCAGGCATTCCATGCACAAGCTGCGGCCATCTCCCAGTGACATATACTTAGTGTTCCTTGGCTGCAAAATTACAAGAGGAAATTTTACAGGGGGAAGTGGAAATGCCTTTGAATCAGCTAATTGATAGCCTAGTTTGAAAGGAAAACATTTATCAAACTGCAAACTGTTTCCCATGATAATTTACTATAGCATTCCCATGTACACAGAAGGAACATTTTTTTCTTTGCATTTTCCCTTAGTATACGTACCTCCATTTTCTCACAACTACAACAACGCGGCGTCCTGTCTTGCTCATGTAAAGGGCAATACTTCTGGCCCCAGAATGGATGGGCTCTGTACTCTATCAAGCCACTCCTGTTCGTTGGAATCTGCAGAAACACAAAAGGTACAGGTTTATTGCAATGGTAAACCATTGAAATGCTATTGCAAATGCAGTGTGCAGTGCTGCTCTTCAGATCTCATTCAGAATTCAGAGTAAGCCTTACAAACTGAAGGCAGACATCGCATTTTGGGTGATGCAGCTCCTTGTAGCACAACTTGTGATATGGATCTGTGCCTAGCAAAGTGAACTGGAAAACAGAAACATGAAAGGATACAGTTATTTCTGATGATGCCCAAGCACACTTCTTGATGAAAGAAAATGGAGGATGGTTATTACCTCGGTCTCACGGATAGGGTGGCCGCAGGAGCAGCAGCGGAAGCACTGAGGGTGCCAGTAAATTCCCATGCAGCTCAAGTAATGACCGTGCCCTATCTCATGCTTGCAGCGTCCACATACCCTGCAACGTGGACAGCATTGAGCCTTTTTGGTGCATCAGAAATGAGGTGTTGGATGGAATGGTGAGCGTAGCTAACCTGTGTCCTCTAGGCTGGGCCTGGGACTGGGAGGGGGCATAAGGGTTGTAAGGCGTGTAAGGATTCATGTTGAGACTGTCCTGTATGGCTCTTGCAAGATCCTCATCGTTGCTGTCTCCCTTATAGTTTCGCTCTGTGTAAAATTTAGCAGCAGCAGGACGTGTCAATAAACCAAGTTAATAAGTACTATATTGAAATCACTTATAAACAGATGTATATTCATCCACGTACCTTTGGGGCGTTTGACATCCTCTGCAAGAGACTCTGCAACTGCACGGTCCAATTCTTCATTGTCATTTCTAGGCGGATCATTCTGAATATATTTAAGCAACAAAGTCTTGAGCAAATGCTTGTTCCAACATAGTACAACAAATGCAAGTCGACTCGAATGCGAAAATGTGAAACATCACTATTGGAGTACTAGATTGAAAGAACCATCCGAAATATTTTTTGATAAGACTGGAAGAAGGGAGCAAGCCTGAATTGCTAGTACCTTTGGTCTGACCGGTGGTGGCCAGGGAGTGTCCTCCTCCTCTCCGGCAGTCACCCGGGGCCGCCGCCGGTTGGGCTCGCTGGGCTTCTGCCCCTTCAGGAAAGTGCTGAGCCACTTCATGAAGCTGGATCTCCTCTCTGTGTGCAGCGACATTAACATTAGATAGATCCAATCAAAATGCCGATCGACAGAATCCCATGCATGGCTAAAACGGAAAGGGTGAGAGCAACTCGCCACCTACCGTCTCCTGTCAGTTGACAGCATGCAAGAAGAACGAATATATTAAGCACACTTGATGTACTTCTATGCTACTCCCAGTCTAAATAATTTTGAAAACAGGGTGAAGGACATTAGACCACAGCACTTCTATTTGTACTTTTCTTTGACCCGATGTCCCGATAATATACAGTAAAATGCGAGGCATTATGCTATGTAACAGTCAAATCTGAATGTCCTCGAGGGAAATCCATCAAAAATTTTCAGTCAGATATGTTCTTCTTTATTTTGAAAAAAAATTAAGGTGAGGCCCTTAAATTGAAGTACGACTTCATGCGTCAAATACTAAAACTAGAAGGGCCAGATATGTGTACCTGCATTGGACAAGAACGATAAACACAGGGACAGAACACCACATGAAATTGTCTGGGTTGATAACATGGCCCCCATCTACGTTGTGCTAATCACAGTGGTGTCTTCTTTTTATTGTCTACTCCAGTTGACGGGGCACACAGTCAGGGTCAGTCAAGCTACCTCGTCAGACCTCACTTTGTCCTGGATTATAAGAGTCAGTCTCAGTTCATTTTTTTCCTCCCCTCTGAATAACATTGATGTATGCATGATAGTAACTGTTAGAAGTGTTCATCAGGCAAAGTGAAATGCCTGGGGCGAGATGCTAATTAAAATCAATCAAAAAGCTAAGGTTGATCCGACAGAACCCTTTTCTCTCATTCCAGACTAGGATAGCAGACACTTCTACGTTTGGTTTGTTGCGTTACCAATTTAATGGCAACAAACACAAGAGCCAGCTTTCAGAAAAGGGGTATGTATGTGTGTTCAGTTCAGTCTAGTGGATGGATAGCAGCCTCAAATATAATTGGTTAGTCAGTGATTGGATGTTGACACACCGATCAATTTGCTAATGAATGTTTGACATATGAAATGGATAAAGTAACCTAAATGGCAGTTCTCTGCCTTTTATTTCAGGAAAGAAAGAAAGAACTGAACATAGATATCTTCTCCGTGCAACCATGTTCCATGACATGGCACCACCCTTTGGTACGCTTTTGGAAACTGAGAAAGACGGATGAAAGTTCATTTCGCTTTTCCCCTTTGCAGGCTGCTGTTCATTTTAGGGGTAATTGGACTGCCGACACCGCAAGGCGCATGCCACGCAGCAGGCAACACAGATTGAGCGGCAGCAAACAAGAAGGTGAGAAATTTTATCTGATGGGACAACGACAACTATGAGCTGCTGCTAGGGACGTAATTTTACGCATGCCAAAAAAAAAAACAGGATAATGATGGCGACAACAACATCTGAAAAGTAGGAAAGAAGCCGGAAGAGGATAGATAGGTTACCGTTGCTGCACCGCCCACAGGATCGAGAGGAGTACGCCATTTATGCAACCGGCACCAACACAGCATATATATACATACACGCGCGCAGAGAGAGGTGCTCTGAACCAAACAGACCAGAAAAGAACGGCAGCGAGAGGTCGGCAAGATCAACGACGGCGACGGCGACGCCTACGACGAGTAGGAGATGTTGGGGAGGAGAAGCAAGAGCTGCAATGGACGGAGGAGGAGGATGTGAGGGAGGAGAGGGGGTTCTTCTTAGTAGAGAATAAAGCGGCGTGGTGGGAGGGGCGTTGGCCGGCTGGCCGCGACAGAAAGGAAAGGATTGAGGGTGAAGCGAGCCAAGGGCAGGCGGCACGGCATCTCGCCTCCCTCCCTCCCTCCTCCTCCTCCTCCTCCTCCCCCTTTGTTAAAAACCAAATTCCCTCGCCGCTGCCAGTTGATGGGTGGCGCACCGGCGGCGAGTGCAGAAACGGGGAGGGGGAATATTTGGATTTTCCAATGGGTGCTTGTGCTGTGGGACGGGAAAGAAAGGGAGACGGGAATGGGGAGGGCGCAGAGATTCCTTGTGTCAACGGGAATGTATGCCCCCGCGTTTGGGATTGGTTTTTTTATGCTCTCCACTTCACGGCGGGAAATTGGAAATCGATCGGTCACGGCTGCGGCGGAATGCGGGAGGAGTACGCTTCGCTTGCCTGGAATTCTTTTCTGGAAAGAAGGGGAGGAGGGAGCGCCATGAAAGCTGCCGGTGCCGCTGCTCCTACGCGGCGGCGGCGTACGTGCAAGTGCGCAGCCTTTTCACGCTGGGAATGATTGGTGGCACAGCGTTGTGTCGCACTGATGATAAATTTCAGAATTTGGGATCCAATCCGCATTTTTTCAAGATATGAGATTCATTTGCGTGGCTTTCAAAATTTGATACCCAACACGAGAATTCTTACCGTTCAGGTGTTTTCGACTCATTTTCATGTTTTCACTGGTTTTTCTTTTCTTCTCCTCTTGCAGCACGTCAGCGGCAAAAGAGTGGGCACAACGGGAATGTCATGTAGTCTGGGAAGGAAAAGAAGAGAGAAAAGGATAAAAACAGACAGAATGGATGGAAAACACCTAGATTAGAAGAATTCGTATGTAGATTGTCAAATTTTTTGAAGTTATTGGAATTAGATCCCATATCTTGAAAGGCTTGCAGATTGGGTTTGAAATTTTGAAATATCTCCACACTGATCGGTGTGTTTGGATGGATGAACACACGAGGGACGGGATGAGATCATCCCTCTTTTTACTCCCTTCATCTACTCTATACGGAAATGCTTCCATCCGTGCGTCCAAGCGTGACAGACCTGTCTTCACGTGGGGCCCATCTCATCGATCTTCTCCTCGCCCCCGCACAAAAAACTAACATCTTCTTTCTCACACGATGCCGCTCCTCCGCCAGATTCGTCGTGTGGGCTCCGAGGCCGCCGCGCCGCTAGACCCGAGCATTCCCTGGGCCGGACCGAAGAAAACCCGGGTTTTTCGGGGCGAGAAAATCCTGCCCATGACCGTCTCATGGGACGTGTCGGGTCTCATTTTTTGGGCCGGGCCCGGGCTTGGGCGGGCCGCCCGCGCATTTTATAGTGTAAAGTAACTAAAAACAGCATTTCGGGCCGGGCTCGGGCCAAAAAAATTTTCGCGGGCTTCAAGATCTCTGCCCACGCCCGTCCAGTAAGGTCTGTGGGCGGGCCTGGCGCGGGCCGGGTCGGGCCGGGCCGGGCCAAAAATGCTCAGGTATACGCGCCGCTCCCCGCGGCTTTCTCCGACGCCGAGGCCGCTGCTCCCCGCAATTTCTCCCACGCGGATAGTCAATCGCTGCGCGGGCTCAAGCGCTACGCACACGGCCCCATGCTAGCCGCCACTCCCCCGCAACTTCTCGCACACCGGCAGCTAGTCGCTCGCAGTTTCTCCGACGCTGGAGGACCTCCGCGCAGCAGGCCACCGCCCCTGTCCCGGTCGGCGCAGGCGCTGGATGAGTTCCGAGCTGCGGCCATGGCGCGCAGCTCCGGGGCGCGACCATGACGTGTAGCAGGTCAGGCGCACGCGGTGGGGTAGGGGCCACCGCTCCCCACGCCATTCCCTACCTCGGTCGTCGCTTCCCCACCAGGGGCGTGTCGCGCCGTCCGGCAGAAGAGCTTCGGGTGACACTCATGGCGGGCTGAGCCGCTGCGATGATTGGCAGGCTTCACTCTTCTACTCTCGATACCTCACGGTGTTGCAGCAGATATTTTTGGATGTTGCAAAACTCTGAGCATACTCTCGATTTCATGTTGCACTAAGTACCTCAGGGTGTTGCAACAAATATTTTTGGATGCTGCAAAACTATGAACATGTTTCAACAATTATTTGTTGGTGTTTCATTTGTTAATTTTTATGTTTCAACTTCAGTGCTCCACTGTGATTGACAAATGTTGCATAAAATTTGTGCTCTATGTTGCGGCGGATTTTCTGACTGATTTATGTTGCAAATTTTGTTGTGCGGTTTTTTCATCTGTTTTTTCAATGTTCCACGCAACATGATATGAATGCTGCGGTGGGATATTTAACACTAAAACTACCGTCCGTTATTGATTTTATAAGGTGTACCGCAGTTTTTTTGATTTTGCAGATATGTGGGCGTGCTGCGTTGGTAGAGTCGACCTCATACCTTAATTCTTTAATAAATTCTTTAAAAACGAATCGGGTGATTTTTTAAGACTGCATAGCACATTTTTTATTAAGAAGAGAGAAGTTTGGACAAGTTACAGCAAACGAGTCTGGGCCCAAGGCCCGAAACGAAAAAAACAACAGCCAAAAACACAGCTAAGGCGCCACAACCCGGCGACGAAAGCCCAACAGGGCGGCTATCGACACGAAACCCGCTCTAGCCCACAGACGCGCGTCCTCCATGATGGCCCCGGCGAGGGCCACCGGCTGCAAGGCCGCCCGCTCGTGGACGCGTCGGTTTCTCTCTTTCCAAAGCGACCAAGCGACCAACCAGACCAGGGTATCGAAGCCTTTACGGGAAGGCTTGGCGACCGCCTTCCGCACTCGCAACCACCAGACCGCGACCGGCTCCTCCCGCGAGGGTGCCAAATCTGCCATGCCGAAGAACCGAAGCACGCGGAACCAAGTTTCTCGACTGTGGACACAACTAAGGAGAAGGTGATCCAAAGTCTCGACCTCCTGTGCACATAGAGCGCAAACGTTTATGTCACTCAACCCATGACGTCGAAGTCTATCGGACGTCCAACTGCGACCATGCAAGACCAGCCACCCGAAGAAGCGCACCCTGCCAGGTGCCTGAGTCTTCCAGAGGTGCGATGCTACATAGGCAATCCAAAACGAATCGGGCGATCATACACGGGAGGTGATAGAACTGAAGCAACATCCCATCGTTCTCGGTACACAGGAAAATTAATTTTCCGTGTGAGCATTACATTTTCTTATAGTTTGGACGATTTTTTTGTCCCATAGTCAATTATATTAGGCTGAATTACGCGGTGGCTGTTGACGGTAGATAATGCGTCAATTTACGAACCGCAAGCGCACGGATTGGTTGTAGCTTTTCCTTAGAGTATCCCCCAAGGTTAATCAATCCGTGGAACAAGTAGATTGCTACGCTCGACTAAGTACTAATATCGTTGATTTAAAGCTTTTTATCAAATGATGGTATGTGTGAATAAAGAACTAATCTAATCTAGATTAAAGAGATCAACGTAGAGAGCAATGAGACGAAGATCACACGATATGTAGAATGCTTGTCCAAGAGATCTAGGATCACTTAGAGATGTAACCACTTAGCAAGAACAAACTGATTTAATCTATCAAAGGTAAAGGTGCACCGAATCCAACCCTCTCCCTCTCGCGTACTAGTCACTACACGAGGGTAATCCATGATCGAACAACAAGAGCACAAGATGTTAATGTGTTTTAGGTATGCAAGACTAAGTGTGTGAACCAAGTTTAATATACTTTCCCTCCCCGCATATTGTCACTACACGACGGTAATCATATAAAGAACAAAAGGAACACGATATGTGAAGCTACGAGCAATGCATCCCCAAAGCAAACCAACCGACCATTAAGATTAAGCACCATCAACATAACATGATAGCAAATAGATCAAAACATAGGTTCGGTGATTACAAATCAAGATCTCCCTTCAACCCCAAGGACAAACAAGGACTTTACCCCATAATGTTACACATTGTAGCGCTGGACATATTGTAGAATCCTCCGAAGTAGATGTAGACCGACGAGGAAGATAATCCGGGGGAGAGGAATCCCTACACCGGAACGGCTAGGGTTGTTCCTCCTCCTCTCGAGCTTCGCTTTGCTTCCTCCCCTGTAGATCCAATCTCCTCCTTGTTCTTGATCTTGTGGCGGCGCCGAAGGGACCTTACTAGAGATTCTGGGCATCCTCCTCCTCTCCTCTATGTGGCTCTCTCCCTTTTGTTGAATCTCTGAAAGTTCAATCCCTTGACGTGGTCCCCCCTCCTTAGGCGCCTAGAGGTTGTATTTATGCCCTTGGTGAGCTTTGGGGCGTGCTGCACCTTGCCTTGCACGAGATCTTGCTTGGGAGCGAAGCAAACTTGGTTTCCATAAAATCAGTCTCGTCCATATTTTCCTGTTATGCAGCCATTCCTTGCCAACTTCATATCCAAACAGCTTCGCTCGCGGAGCTCCTCGATCCCCGCGACTCTAAAGCAGTTCGGCCGAGGGGAGCTGCAAAAACTGGCTCCCCTACAGCTCCAGAGCTCCTCCCCGCTATTTCCTCCATTTGCCCTCGGGGTGGGACCCATGAGTGTCCAGATTGCGCGGAGGTGGCCGAAAGGCGATGGAGCCGAGCACCGGACCGCGGCAGGCAGCGGCTGCGTCTGAGCAGATCGAGGGTGACCGCCCCTGCCCACACCGTCGTAGGAGTTGAGGGCGAAGGGGAGGAGGGGAAGGAGCTCCACCGCCATCTTTGTGGCCGACAATGGCGCCATCGGGCAGCTACACGACGCTGGCCATGCACCGGAGCTCCGCCAAGGGGGGCGCTCGATCTGGAGCGCGCAGGGGCACTCTAGAAAATAGAAAAAGAAAAGGAAAGGGCATTATGGATATTTCACCCTCCTATCCACCTTACACAGCTAGGAGAAGCTGTCTTGCCAAACGTTTTTCTGAAAACGGTTTCAACTTCATCACAGAATCCGCTACACCAGCACAGCTGCAGGCGTAGTTACCACAGCCACAGCTGGAGCCCTGCCAAACGCACCCTTAAGTGTTGTTGTGTGACAAAAAAAGAGAAAAAAAGGAGGTGGTTGGAATACATATATAAAAATATATATCTATAAAGAAAAAAACAAGTTATACAACTTCCACGTACACATAAACGTCTTTAGAGCGTCTTCAAAAGACTAGCATTTATTTTAGCTAAATTTAAAGTCTTGTTTTGGTGTGGACGACCTCCCAAGCCTGGCCAACCAAGTGCATATTTGGCTTGTGAGCTTGCACATCGTGAAACGACAAAGGGGTTGTTTCCATGCAATGCAGGTGTTGGTGGAAGTCGGGCCCGAAGCAGACGTCGACACAACAACCCCCCTTGCCCTCCGAAGGGACTAGAGCCGAAGGGCCCCTTCAGAGGATTGCTCCCTTCGTATTTAGTGCTACCACTACAACTACCTCTCCTACCACCACTACTACTTAACTACTACCACTACTGCTACTGTTGTTGCTGCTACCTACTACTGCTGCTACTACTACTGTTGCTACTGCTACTACTCCTACTCCTACTACTAATGCTATTGTTGCTGCTGCTTAACTACTACCACTACTGCTACTGCTACTACTCTTCCTGCTGCTGCTACTACTACTATAAAGTGAGAAACGAAGAGACAGAAATAAAACTCAGTACTTCGGAGCTCTCTTCTCATCAATGTGTTCCTGACTGTTACAACGGCCCTCCTATTTACAGGGGGAGTGGAGAACACCTTTATTACCCAATTACACCTTTTTACACTCCAACGACTAGCTTTACAATGCTTTCTGAGGGCATTACAGGTATTACGGTCTTCGTACGGAGCTTCCAGCGTGTCCATGCACGACCGCCTCTTTTCCACGTCGTGCCTTTTGTCTCACTCTCGTATGGGTACTTGATTTTCACCCTGAACCCGTCAGTGCGTCCTCTTATGGGCACCTCCTTGCGTGAGCCACCCTACGACCGCTGCTCTTCAGTGCGTGAGCCCCCTTCGATGACCCGGGCACGAAGGCTGGCTTCCAGGTGCCCGCAATTCATTTCATGCAATCGATGCACAATACCAAGGTAAACAGGGTCGTTTCGTTAGCCCTATTCAAAACCTTTTCCCCCAACCTATGAAGTATCCTTTGGACACCTAACCTCTAAATTACCCTTTGGGCACCTAACCTCCGAAGTACCCTTCGGGTCTGAAGGGCGAAGTTCTAAAGCCCATGTTTCCCAACAGTAGGCTCACGCGGGCGCTCGCAGACGTCGCAGATGTGGGAGGTGGAGTGGGCGTAGAGGTGGGGCGACACACCGGTGATGCGGGTGCCGCGAAGGTGTGTAAGTGCAATCAAGACCCTAAGTGGGTTTTGGTGATGTTGACCACACAATTAAAGAACTAATGAGCTTGCAAGTGTTTATGACAGGTACTTATTAGAACAAAGGTGCAAAAGTATTAAAGGAGACCCCTCATTTTAAAGAAAGGCTTTTCTTAGTTCAAGTTGAAGTTTAATTCATTTTATATTTTGAATTTGAGTTTAGGAGAAGCCGGAGGTTCTGAGCTGTACCTTGACAGTCTGTTGAGACTCAGTTCTCGGAGGTTCCGGGAAATTTCCCGGAGGTTCCGGGTTTTCAAGTTACCGTTGCAGATCTGGATCTGAGGGTATTTATACCCCCTTCTCTCCCAACGGTTCCCTGCTTCCTCCCTGCGCTGAACAGTACCATTCACTCCCCTTCTCTCTCAAGCATTGACTCCCACCTACTTGAATCCAAATCCAACTCTAGCATTCAAGTGTGGAGTGATTCCTTGTGGAAAAAAGCAAATCCAATCCCTCTCTTGTGTTCTTGAGCACTTGGTGAAACCCTAGCTTCTTGGTGGATCTTTTACTCTTGGGTTCTTGAACCCTAGACAGCTAGAGGTTGCTTGGGAGCTTCCAATCTTCGTGTGGCAGCCCCAAGAAGTTTGTATTACCCTCAATTGCTTAGTGGAAACCCTCCATCTATTACCTTGGTGATAGGTGTGAGAGGGGAGTGGATCTAGAGAGATTCCATAGCCTTTGTGGCTAACCTCAACAACGTGGATGTAAGCCAACCTTTGTGGTGAGCTGAACCACGGGATAAATCGTGTCTCTTGTGCTTTATTTTCAGTTCCTTATGTTGCTTGCTTGTTCCTAGTTGCTTGCTCACTAGTTCATCTAGGGTTTGCTTTGCTAAGTGCTTATCTTTCTCCCTAAGGTTGCTAGTGTGCTTTAGCCTCTAACTCTTAGTCTTGTGAACCTTTACCATGCTCTAGATCTGTTTTCTAACCTCATCTATGCAGCAGATATTGTGCAGGTGGCATTCCCGGAAGCTCTTGAAAAATACACTATCTGTGCATTTTCCCGGAGGTTCTGAGGAATTTCCCAGAGGTTCCGGGGTCTGACAGGAATTTCGCAAGAAAAGATTGAAATTGTTTTGCAGGCCTATTCACCCCCCTCTAGGCCACTTGTCTTGATCCTTTCAATTGGTATTAGAGCAGGTTATCCTTGCTAACACTTAACCGTGTGAGGATATGGCAAGTGGTGATGACAAGGAAGAGGAGTTTGAAGACATACCGAGTTGATGGTGATGCCTCAGAGGTAGGCAACACCTCAGCCCAAGAGAAGTGCGACAAGCTCAAAAAGGCTGTCAAAGAAAGCTCCAAGGACAACGGCAAGAAAAGCAAGAAAGAGGACAAGAAGAAAGAGAAAGAAGAAGAAAAGAAGAAAGAGGACAGCAAGCAAGAAAAGAAGAAGAAAAGGAAGAAGGAGGAAAAGAAGAGAAGAAAGAGAACACCTTCACCATCTCCATCACCATCTTCATCATCTTCATCTAGTGAGAATGGAGATGGGGATGATGAGTACTACGGCACAAGAATTCCCAAAAGAACACTCAAGCCCAAGCCCAAGGCCAAGTCCAAGAATGATTACAAAAGCGTATCCTTTAACTATGATTCTTTGGAGACTAAGTCTAAGGATGATGTTACTGTACCCGTTGGCAAGTTGCCCCAATTTGATGGGACCAACTTTGCTAAATGGAAGCATATGATGAAAGCTTATCTAACCGGTTTGAGTTTGGAGTTGTGGAACATTGTGTGTGTAGGTTTTGATGATCCCGAAGACTTTGGAAACCTCACCCTACGTGATCGCCGTAACATCAAGAGAAATGCTCAAGCTACAAGCATACTCCTTAGTGCCTTGAGTGCTCAAGAGTACAATCGGGTCAATAGACTAGAGATTGCCAAAGAGATTTGGGACACTCTCCACATTGCTCATGCGGGTGTTGACAAGGTTAAGAAGTCCAAGATCAACATATTGATGGTCGAACTTAATAGGTTCACTATGTTTGATGGAGAAGGGTCACAAGAGATGTTTGATAGATTGATGGTCATAGTTGGGAAGATAAGAGGCTTAGAAGGTGATGAGTTGGATGACCACTTTGTTGTGAAGGTGATGTTGGAGGCCTTTGCTCCAAGAAATCCTACTCTAGTCACCTTGATTAGAGAGAAGAAGAGATTTGAGGGGTTCTCTCCAAATGATGTTCTTGGGAGAATTCTCACTCATGAGCTTATGGACAAGGAAATCCAACATAGGAAGAAGATTGGTGAACTAGAAGCTAAGTTGAACAACTTGAAGGTCAAAGATGTTGCTCTTCATGCCAACAAGTCAAGCAAGCCTACCACTTCATCCAAGCACTCTACTTCATCCAAGCCCTCCAAGTCAAAATCAAAGAAAGTGGAAGTAGAGAGCTCTACAAGTGACTCAAGTGAAGATGAAGATGAAAGCTCTCATGTTGAGATTGGGGATATAGCTTTGTTCATGAAGACATATAAAAGAGGCTTGAAGAAGCAAGGTTACAAGTTTGCCAAGAGGAAGTTCCCCAACAAGAAAAAGAGAACTTGCTACAATTGTGGAAGCACCGAACACTTCATTGCGGATTGCCCCAATGAGAAGAGAGAAAACAAGAATGACAAGGGCAAGGGAAGCTACAAGAAAGATCAAAAACCACATTACAAGAGAAGAAACTATGGTGGAGAAGCTCATATTGGTCATGAATAGAATTCCGGAGATGAGAGCTCTACTGAAGGAGAAGGGAAGAAAGTTGCAACCGTGGCTATCAAGAAGCTTCCCTCCACCTCAAGGTTGTTTGACAACTTGACTGATGATGAAGAGAGCTCATCCATTCATTGCTTCATGGCCAAGGGTGAGAAGGTAAAAACAAGCTCACAACCCTCTCCTCCACCTAGTGATGAGTCGGAAATGGACTCTAGTGATGAATCTAGTGATGAAGAAGTTAACCAACTTGTTAGTGAGATGGATAAGCAATCTAGAGATTTTATGGCTAAGCTAGTAGTGGAAATAGAGAAAACCTAAGATATTCTTACATCCGAAAGAAGTGAGCTTGAGGCCTTGCGTTTGGAAGTTAGCCAAGCGGAGAGCATCATAGCTACTCTCAAGGAAGACCTTGCTGCCTCTCAAGCTCAATGCAATTCTCTCAAGTCGAGGAATGAAGAGCTTGAGGAGCAATATAGTCTCCTTTGGAGTAGTACCTCACATCCTTCGAAGGTAAAGGGCGACTCTAGTGCCTCTACTAGTAAGGGCTGTGATAAATGCTACAATATTGATCTTGAATCTTATGCCACTAACCTTGCTAACATGGAAGCTATGAAGAAAGAAATTGTTAAGTTAAACTCAATCATAGCTAGAGGATGCATGGGTGAAGGGAACAAAAAAGGAAAGTCCCCCAAGAGAAAGATGATGGAGAAAAGTGAGAAACCTGGTTTTGGCTATGTTGAAGGTGGCAAGACCAATGAAAGAAAGATCATCAAGGAAAAAGAATGCCTAGAATTCAGGAGTACAGGGTTTCTGTTTACCCAGACCCCAGAGGTTCCGAGCTCAAAGCCCGGAGGTTCCGGAGTCTGGAAGCCTCGTGCCACACAGACAGCAGAACCCGGAGGTTCCGGGAAAATTCCCGGAGGTTCCGGGGTCTGCAAGGACAGAACCAAGAAAAGAGGCAAGGCTCAACACCAACATGTTCCTAAGGCATCTAACACTCGTCTGCAGGTTCAGAATCATCCAATCATGCCTAGAAGAAACATGTCTCCCAACAAGAACAAGGCTCATGCATTTAGTGACATACCTCCTAGCTATGTGTTGAGACGCAACAACCTTGGTAAAGTTGTTGGCACGTATGTTGGAAATGAGTCCAACATATATGTGAAAAGATCTCTATGGGTTCCAAAGGTTTTGGTTGCTAACGTGGAAGGCCCCAAGTCAAATTGGGGACCTAAAAGAAGGAACTAAATTGTTTTGTAGGCATACTCCTCCGGTGGATCAAGTTGGGTGCTTGATAGCGGATGTACACATCATATGACCGGAGAAAGGAGTATGTTCTCATCCTACCTCCATTTGGACGGACCAAAAGAAACTATTGCTTATGGAGGGGATACAAAAGGAGAATTCATCGGTGTAGGTGATATCCCTATCTCTCGAAAATATTCAATTACCAATGTTCTTCATGTTGATCCATTGAGTTACAATCTATTATCGGTTTCACAACTTAGTGAGATTGATTTTGATTGTCACTTTTCGGATAAGGGTGTGTCCATCATAAGAAGGGAGGATTCCTCTATTGTCCTTACAGGTCGATTGAGGGGGAGGCTTTACCTAGTTGATCTCAACAAAAGTAAGGTTTCTCCCAAGACTTGTTTAGTGGCAAAATCTAGCATGGGTTGGCTATGGCATCGCCGACTAGCCCATGTTGGCATGAGGAACTTGGCCAAACTTTTGAAAGATGAACACATCCTTGGACTAACAAATATACATTTTGAGAAAGATAAGATATGCAAAGCATGCCAAGCCGGAAAGCAAGTAGGAGCACCTCACCCACCAAATAGCATCCTCACTACATCAAGCCCGTTGGGGCTCATTCACATGGATCTATTTGGACTGGTGGCCTACACAAGTATTGGTGGTAACAAATATGGTTTGGTCATTGTTGATGATTATTCTCGCTTCACGTGGGTGTTCTTTGTGTTTGACAAGAGTGAAGTACAAGGGAAGGTGAAGACCTTCATAAGAAGAGCACAAAGGGAGTTTGAGCTACCCATCAAGAAAGTAAGAAGTGATAATGGCTCGGAATTCCGGAACACCAATGTTGAAGAGTTTCTTGATGAAGAGGGCATCAAGCATGAATTTTCAGCTCCTTATACCCCTCAACAAAATGGGGTGGTTGAGAGGAAGAACCGGACTCTTATTGAGATGGCAAGAACCATGTTGGACGAGTATAAGACTCAAGACATCTTTTGGGCCGAAGCTATCAACACGGCTTGCAATGCTATCAACCGCCTCTTTCTTCACAAGTTTCACAAGAAGACCTCCTATGAGCTTATCACCGGTAAAAAGTCTAAGGTGTCCTACATTAGAGTGTTTGGGTGCAAATGTTTCATTCTAAACAAGAGGCCCCGAACTTCTAAGTTTGCACCAAAGGTTGACGAAGGATTTCTTCTTAGTTATGGTCCTAATGAGCATACTTACCGAGTCTTCAATCTAACCACCGGGAGGATTGAAGTCACGGTAGATTTGACCTTTGACGAATCTAATGGCTCTCAAGTGGAGCAAGTTGACTTAAATGTTGTAGGTAATGAGAAGCCATCTTGTGAAGCAATCAAGCAATTGGCCATAGGTGATGTTAGACCAGTTCAAGCACAAGAAGAAGATGAGGAACAACTCCAAGCTTCAACACCACTCGAAGGGCCTGAAGTCACTGGTTCAACAGATGTGCAGACCCCAGAGGTTCCGAGAAAGTACCCGGAGGTTCCGGGAACTGCTACTGGGACTCAACCTCCAGGAAATTCTCTGGAGGTTCCGGGGTCTGGGAACTCAGCACCACAAGACACTGTGAACCAACAACCTGATCAGCAAGGGGCTGCTCAAGCGAGTACATCTGAGCCCCAAGTTGATGAAAATGATGAAGACCAACCTCTACACCAACCTCTTGGACCATCACATCCCCGTGTACATCAAGTCATACAACGGGATCATCCCGTTGACAATATCCTTGGGAGCATAAGGAGAGGGGTAACAACACGATCTCGTCTTAAGAATTTTTGCGCATTTTACTCGTTTGTTTCCTCTCTTCAACCCATTAAGGTAGAACAAGCTCTTGAGGATCCGGATTGGGTGGTGGCTATGCAAGAGGAGTTGAACAACTTTGAAAGAAACCAAGTGTGGGAGTTGGTAGAAAGACCGAAGACAAACATCATTGGCACCAAATGGGTCTTTCGAAACAAGCAAGATGAGTTTGGCATTGTGATTAGGAACAAAGCAAGATTGGTTGCTCAAGGGTACACCCAAGTTGAAGGACTAGACTTTGGAGAAACATATGCACCGGTAGCAAGACTTGAAGCAATTCGGTTTTTACTTACCTACGCTGCCCATCATGACTTCAAGCTATACCAAATGGATGTCAAGAGTGCATTTCTCAATGGACCACTCTCCGAAGAAGTCTATGTTGAGCAACCACCGGGTTTTGAAGATCTCAAGCGTCCTAATCATGTCTACAAACTCCGTAGGCGCTCTATGGTCTCAAGGAAGCACCAAGAGCATGGTATGAATGCCTTAAGGAATTCTTGCTCAAGCAAGGCTTTGAGATAGGCAAAGCCGATGCTACTCTCTTTACTAGAAAAGTTGATGGTCATATTTTTGTGTGCCAAATATATGTCGATGACATAATATTTGGTAGTACTAATGAAACTTTTTGTGAAGAGTTTAGTAGAGTGATGACTAAGAGGTTTGAAATGTCCATGATGGGTGAGCTTAAGTTCTTTCTTGGATTTCAAATCAAACAAGCAAATGAAGGGACGTTCATATGTCAAACTAAGTACACAAGGGATATGCTTAAGAAGTTTGACATGGACAAGGCGAAGCCCATCAAGATCCCAATGCCTACCAATGGACACTTGGACCTCAATGAAGAAGGGAAATCCGTGGACCAAAAGGTAAATCGCTCCATGATCGGCTCTCTTCTTTACTTATGTGCATCTATGCCGGATATTATACTTAGTGTGTGCATGTGTGCTAGATGTTGACGGTCGTTAAGTCCCTATTTTCGACCCTCAACTTTGAACAAATTTCACTCCATCAAATCTTGCATCATAGTTGTAGGGTTATAAACTAACGGATTCCACGAGTTTTGGTGAATATTTGGATGCAGGTCATAATGAGACATTATAGCACAAATAAAGCATCTTGACAAATAATGTCAAATGCTTAGTTTGATAGCCCCATTGCGAAGTTCTCGTCGAGATGATCGAGATGGAGTTTTGGTTCACCCAATTCAGAGTCCGGATGCAGAAGTTATGCCTCACGGAAGATTGTGACACGAGACGTGTCGGGGTAGGTGCGGCCGAACTTAGTAGGTTCGGCCGGACCTATCAACCTCCTCCAATCAACACTAAACTTTGCCAAATGCCTCTACACCTAGCATAATATCCAAGGGGACCAAGTCCATAGGCCAGGCACCAATTTCATGCATGTTTTAGGTGCTAACGAAGTTCCACGAGCTGTGTTGAGATTTTATTTGCAGGATCAAGATTAGGGAGCAATTCCGGAGCACCGAGCCACATAAGGTAGGCACGGCCGCACCTAGTGGTACGGCCGGCCCTACCTTGCACCACTACTCAGGCTCCCACCAAATATAGTTCCATGCACCGGCTCCCAAAAGACCAAACTCGTCACGATCGTGCTGGATCAAGCAAATACACCACAGGAGCAATGGACCAGGACCAGGAGGCAGGGCCGGCTGCACCATCAGGGCCGGCCGAACCTCTAGGTGCGGCCGTACCACTTAGGCCGGCCGCACCTACTCAACTTGCCCAAACGATCCACCAAGCCTCGGTCACTCAAGGGAAAACAGCTGCGAACGATCCTGATCGAAGGAGCAAGGTCGGTTCAATCCAGAGGTCGGGATTAGCCTCACTTGGATCCATGGACCCACAAGCTAGTGAACAACCGACATGGGACAACGTCCAACACTTCATCTACACATTAGAGCATGATCCGGAGTGAATGACACGAGGGCCCAGGGCCGGCCGCACCAAGAGGACCGGCCGTACCTCCTTCCCTCAGCAAACCGACCCACAACCGCCTTCTAACCGCCTCAGGAACCAAATCACAAGTGCACAATCGAAGGCGGTGGAAATCACAGGGCCGGCCGCACCTGGAGATACGGCCGCACCTCCATGCCGGGCACTGCAGCTCCCTCTCGCCTACAAGTACCCCCTCCTGCAGCCACCGACCTACTGGGGCTATAAATTGAGCCAGGCACCTCGTGGAAGAGCACAAGTGATTAGAAGCAAGTGGCAGAGCCCTCCAGAAGTTAGCATTCAGAGAGTAGGGTGAGAGAGTTGAGTGTTGGAGAAGAAGCCGGAGTCGGTCTTCCTCTTGTACCTCGGCGGGTGCGGTACTACTTCGATCGTCCACACCCGGGATACTTTGTAAGTTCGGATTCGTGAGTAACTAAGTCTCAAGTCATTTCATTATTCGCTCTTAGGTTCCTCGATTGTGGTTTAAGTAGTTTCTACTTATCGTGATTGCTTTGCTCTAGCGCGGGGAAAAGTAGTGCTTGGTTAGTGTAGACGCGGTGTCTAGACTCTCCGGTACCTTGGAATGCTTCCCGGTTCAACGGAATAGTTGTGGTACCCTAGGGAGGTGACAGCTCCGGACAGGCTCTGTAGTCCACCATGTTAGTTCCGGCAGGTAGGAGTTACGACATCAGAGCCCCCTTCTCATCCCTTTCTGTGGCTCTTTTCCCTCTGGCCCCGACGAGCGACAAGTTGTGCCTTGATTCTATCCGTGACCCTCACGAGTCCCAAAACTTCATTAGTTATCCCCTCTCTACCTGAAATCTGCCCTTGCCTTTCTATCTTTCATCACCATACCCCCCGGACGAATTAGTTTAGGTTCTCAACACTTCTCGTTCCCCGTGGAAATCGATACCTTGGAATACTCCCGGGTGAAAGCTACAGCGGTATCCGTGCGCTTGCGGATTTATCTGTGATCGTATAGTATACCAACAGGCTTTCTGGCGCCGTTGCGAATTTAGTAACGGTGTAAGAAACGCCAACACTAGATTTCAAGCTAACCCGAAAGAGTGCCATCTCATGGCCGTAAAGAGAATTTTGAGATATCTAGTGCATACCCCTAACCTTGGCTTGTGGTATCCTAAGGGCTCCACTTTCGATCTACTTGGCTATTCGGATTCCGATTATGCCAGTTGCAAGGTAGATAGAAAGAGTACATCAGGGACTTGCCAATTCCTTGGTAGGTCTCTAGTGTCTTGGAGTTCTAAAAAGCAAAACTCAGTAGCCCTTTCCACCGCCGAGGCCGAGTATGTTGCAGCCGGCGCTTGTTGTGCTCAACTACTTTGGATGAAGCAAATCCTAAAGGATTACGGATGTCACTTTACCCATATCCCACTTTTGTGTGACAATGAAAGTGCCATAAAGCTTGCAAACAACCCTGTAAGCCACTCTCGTACAAAACATATAGACATCCGTCATCACTTCTTGAGAGACCACGAAACCAAAGGAGATATCGCTCTAAGTCATGTGAGCACCGAAAAACAACTAGCCGATATCTTCACAAAGCCTCTCGACGAGTCAAAGGTTTTGTAGTTTAAGGAATGAGCTACATATTCTTGATTCTCGTTACGTGGTTTGACTTCTAGTATGCCTAACTTGATTAAATAACCTTGCTGAAATTCTTTTGAAAAAATTTCATTCATGTCTTTCAAAATCTATTTTATATCCCAACTTGTCTCAAAATGGCTATAGTTGAGTGTTGATTGGTTTTATCTAGCCTTTTGAGACAAGGAGTCCATAACCTAAGAGTTAGGATCAGAGAAGTGCCAAGTATCAGTTGAATCAAAAGCTCTCTGTGTCTGTTTCTCAGAACCCAGAGGTTCTGGGATTTTCCTCGGAGGCTCCGGACTTTTATCTGTCAAGACTGTCAGCATTCAGTTTCAGAGCCCGGAGGTTCCGGAGATTTACTCGGAGGTTCCGCGACTTAGCAGTTTTTCAGTCAGGCGAAGTCAAAAGAGGATCAAAAAGGGAATATTCTTGGAATCTTATCTTTTACCCCTCTTGGGTAACTCCCATCTACCCTAGGTCACTTCCACCGCAGTCAATCTCTTTCACCGTGCCGCAACCTCTCTCTCTCCTGTGCCGCCGCTCCGCCATCGCCTCTCCGCCGCCGCTAGCCATAGCAAGCCACCGTCGCTGACCAAGATCTGCTGCCGCGGAGAAGGAGAGCTTCCTGGTCGCGCGCACCCTCATCCGTCCGCGCTGGTACTCGAAGAAGGAGGAGCCGCTCGTGCAGCACACGGATCTGCATCGACAGTTGCTGCCGAGTGTGAACAAGATGGAGTTCGAGTAGGAGTCCACGCGCTTCGTCCTCAACATCTCGTCCTTCCTCCTTGGTTCTCGAAGGACTTTGCTTGTGAAGCAGGAGATCCAGCCATTGCACTCCAGACTTGATCTGGTAGGCTGACTCCAGCACCACTAGGTCACTCTGTGACCTAGAGAGGGCCTCTGGGCTACGTCCTCGGTGTCAAAAGCTTCGAAGGCATCTCCTTCCTCTTCCTCCTCTCCCTGACTCAAGGTAAAATCGAACCCTAACCCTAATCCATCTAGATCTATCTCATATCTCGGTTTAGGTTCTTTATCTCAGTATAGATGCCATCCTAGTTGATCTTAGCATCAGTGAGTTAGATACATTGTGTTAGATTTCAGTTGAAAACTGAATCACAAACAATCCTCTGCTGATGTCAGAACCCGGAGGTTCTGGGAAAATCCCCGGAGGTTCCGGGGTCTGCAGCAACAGTTGTGCTGTCTTTGATTCAAAGTTTGACTGAACTGTCTCAGAATGTTTCCATCTCATTGTTCACTCCATTCTAATCATCTACATCCTCTCTCTCTCTCTCTCTCTCTCTCTCTTTATCTAGATGCCAGATGAACCAAGTCCCAGGAGGGATAAGAGGGCAAGACCCTATGTCAGTCCTGAAGGGGAGAAGGCTGAAAACATGGCAGCAAGGGCTGTTGGCAGTGGGCAGAGCTCCAGAGGAAAGGCCACACCTAGAAGGGGCAGAGGTGGAGGAAATATCTCAGGTGGCAGAGGGATGAATGCTATTCCACAAGTTGTGGATAATGGTGGATCAGAAGGGAAGACCATCCTTGTGGAGGTTACCTGTGCTGTTCCCATTGGTGAGATGGACACCTCCTATCTTGATCATCACAGAGGCAACCCAAAGAAGAGGCCACCCACCAAGTATGACAACTCATTCAACTTTGAGCATAGAAATTATGAAGGTCTGGCTACTCAGGTGAAGATGGCTAGAGAGGAGAATCCCTATACCTCTCCCAAGCTGGCAGCCATTGATTACAGATTTTGGTCTGTCTTTCACTTTCAGTTCTATAGTTCAGTTCTCTCGGGCAAGAACAAGATCATTGCTATGAAGTGGATAGACTGGGATCACTTTGAGAGGCATGGGGCTGGCCGACCAGAAGCAGAAGAGGTCTTGGAGCTTGTTGAAAAGTGGCAGATCAAGGATTTGATGAGTTTCAAGCATGACTGGAACACCGAAGTCATTACTCAGTTCCATGCTACTTTTTTCTATGATGTTGAAGAAGATGATATCCACTGGATGACTGAAGGGGTTCACTACAAGGTGGATTTCACCACTTTTCACCACTGTAAGTGCAATCAAGCCCCTAAGAGGGTTTTGGTGACGTTGACCACACAATTAAAGAACTAATGAGCTTGCAAGTGTTTATGACAGGTACTTATTAGAACAAAGGTGCAAAAGTATTAAAGGAGACCCCTCATTTTAAAGAAAGGCTTTTCTTAGTTCAAGTTGAAGTTTAATTCATTTTATATTTTGAATTTGAGTTTAGGAGAAGCCGTACTATCAAGAGGGATACTAATGGTGGTTAGGATGGAACCAAGTGCTTAAATCTTATCCAAAACAAAATCTATCCCAGCCACAAATAGCCTCAACACCCTGCTGTCTTTCCCTAATTTTCTGACAGTTCCCGGAAGCTCCGAGTTTTTCCCCGGAGGTTCTGAGCTGTACCTTGACAGTCTGTTGAGACTCAGTTCTCGGAGGTTCCGAGAAATTTCCCGGAGGTTCTGGGTTTTCAAGTTACCGTTGCAGATCTGGATCTGAGGGTATTTATACCCCCTTCTCTCCCAACGGTTCCCAGCTTCCTCCCTACGCTGAACAGTACCATTCACTCCCCTTCTCTCTCAAGCATTGACTCCCACCTACTTGAATCCAAATCCAACTCTAGCATTCAAGTGTGGAGTGATTCCTTGTGGAAAAAAGCAAATCCAATCCCTCTCTTGTGTTCTTGAGCACTTGGTGAAACCCTAGCTTCTTGGTGGATCTTTTACTCTTGGGTTCTTGAACCCTAGACGGCTAGAGGTTGCTTGGGAGCTTCCAATCTTCGTGTGGCAGCCCCAAGAAGTTTGTATTACCCTCAATTGCTTAGTGGAAACCCTCCATCTATTACCTTGGTGATAGGTGTGAGAGGGGAGTGGATCTAGAGAGATTCCATAGCCTTTGTGGCTAACCTCAACAACGTGGATGTAAGCCAACCTTTGTGGTGAGCTGAACCACGGGATAAATCGTGTCTCTTGTGCTTTATTTTCAGTTCCTTATGTTGCTTGCTTGTTCCTAGTTGCTTGCTCACTAGTTCATGTAGGGTTTGCTTTGCTAAGTGCTTATCTTTCTCCCTAAGGTTGCTAGTGTGCTTTAGCCTCTAACTCTTTGTCTTGTGAACCTTTGCCATGCTCTAGATCTGTTTTCTAACCTCATTGTCGGGGTTCTCTACCGCCGGACAGTAAATTTCTATCGATCGTGTGCCGGGCTCGGATGGTTAGCACAAGAGACAACGAGATTTATACTGGTTCGGGCCTCCGAGGAGTAATACCCTACGTCCAGTGTCGAGCTGCCGTGTTCCCGTGCTAGGGTTGTTTGTAGTAGGGGTTACAAACTAGTCGGGAGAGGGTGTCGAGCCTAAGTCCCTTAGAACGAGTGTTCGGTTCGTCAGCTAACCCTTGTGACGGTTGCCCTCCTCTCCCTTTTATAGACGCAAGGGGAGGGGCAAAAAGGGAAACAAGATAAGAGTTACAGTGCTCAGTAGTTGGGATGTCCTTTCGTGCGTCACTGTCCGCCAGGACGCATTGAAGCGGAGCCGCGTTGCGTTGTCGTAGAAGCCGCCGCGTGGCCGGGCGGGGCTGTTCACTCCGGGACGCCTGGCGCTTTCTCCGAGTAGTTTGGCGGCAACTCAGTCCGTCCGAGTATGGGATGAGCCCGCCACGTTAAGGCCGAATCGTAGCCCTGAGCTTGTCGTAGGGGGTGTTTGAGTGCCTCGGGCGGAGTTTGCGTGCTGCAGGGTTGGAGATGATGGCGATTTGACGGCTGCGCAGCTGAGCAGAGCCGCATTAAGGCTCCTGTCGGGGCCAGCTGCCCGCGCAGGCCGCCAGCTGGTGTGTTTGCATGGCATGGGGAACCGGCCCCCCACGCGTCGTGGTGGAGGTGTTTATGCGCCAGGATCGCGCCACGTGGTGTGGCTCGCGCCTTAGTCAGAGGCGGAGACTGCTCGTGCGAACGAGCAGCTTGTCGTGCGAGGCGGAGAATTGTCGTGCGAGGCGGAGACTTGTCGTGCGAGGCGGAGACTTGTCGGAGGGGGTTCCTCTAGTGGGGAACTGGTCGGAGAAGCTCCCAACTAGCCGGAAACAGGACGTCTTGCCAGTGATAGTCTTGACAGGGGTCTTTAGTCCTCCTCGTCTTGAATCTTGGCCTTCACGCTGTCAATCTTGGCCTTCACATTGTCAATGGTGTCAGAAGACTTCACCTCAAGAGAGATTATCTCGCCGTCAAAGGGGGCCCTAATCTGGGCCCTCGTCAGTAGCCCCCGAGCCTGAGAGGGAGTCAAGGACTCGCACACAAGCTCAGTCGAGAAGGCTTGGTGTTGGTTCCTGTTCATGGTCTTCCCGGTGGGTGCGCGCGAGCGCATCCGCCGGATGTAGGCCCCGAGCCCGCGAGTGAGTTGAAGACTCGCTTGCGGGCTTTTAAGCTTCATTATTGTCGTTGTGGCCCAAAATAGCTCTGTTGGGGTAGTCATGGGCGTCGTGGGCGACGTGGACGACGTGGTTGACGCGGGCGATGCGGGAGGTGTGGACATCTCGGCCGTTACGACAGACGAGACAGTTTGAAGTGACCGAGCGGGGATGATGCAGGCTCCCGGGTTCCGCGGGAATCAAGGCGTCGCGCGGGCGGGCGGGCGCCAGTCATGCCGGGACTCGCGCACGCGAGCGGGCGTTTCGCCGACGCGGTGGGCCCGTCATTCAAGGCGAGCAGCCGCGCTCCTCCCCTTTTTAACCGTGCGCCGGCCGAAGATTTGGGACTTTACTCCCTCGCCTTCTTCCTCTGCCCTTGCATCTTGCTCCTCTCGCTCCCTTGCGCCCGCAGCACCATTGCAGCTTGCGCCGGGGATCTGCTCGAGAGCTCACCGCCACCATGTCGAACTGGACGCGGTCCAATGTGTCCCGCGCGATGTTGCGCTGCCTTGTCGAGGCCGGACAGCTCCCTCCTCTCACCGATGCCGTGGAGTGGAAGGTGCCCGGGGAGGAGTCCGTGCTGCGCCCGCCCGCAGGATACGTCGTCTCATTCGTGGCCTTCCACGAGCGCGGCTTCTCTGTCCCCGCCGGGCTGTTCATCCGGGCGGTCCTCTTGGAGTACGGGCTCCAGCTCCAACACCTCAATCCGAACAACATCCAGCAAATGGCGGCGTTCGAGGCGATGTGTGAGGGGTACGTGGGCATCAGTGCCCATTGGCACCTCTTCAGGTACTTCTTCATGTTTGCGTGCTTGAAGGATGGTTCCAGGGCGGCGACGATCGGGTGCGCCAACCTCCGGATGAAGCAAGGGTGGGGCGACAGCTACATCCCGTCCTCGTTGACCAGCTCGAACAGCGGCTGGCACAAGGGGTGGTTCTATCTGAGGAACGACCCCGAGTTCGCGTTGCCGGCGTTCACCGGGAACTCCATCCGGCAGTCGCGGAGGAATTAGACCGATGGCCCCCCGAAGGCAGAGCAGGAGAAGATGCTCAAGGATCACTAGGCGGTGCTGACCCGCCTCCGAGAAGCCGGGGTCACGCTGGTGACCGTCATCGGTCAGTACCACGCCCGGGGGGTCGTACCGCTCCGGAGACGACTGCTGCGTCTCTGCGAGATGACGGCCGACAGAGCCCCCTAGACGGGGACCATGACCGCGCCTGCATTCCAGTCGCTGAACGAGATCAAGCGCCGCGTGGCGTTGGCGATCGGGAAGTCGACCTTCACGTGGCCGCCGGCGCGGCTTCTTCCAATGCTCCCCAACAGGGAGACCGAAAAATTTGTGAGTTGTTTCTTCTTTCGACAAGTTGCTCGTAAACTTGGCTTCTTGGGTCTGTGTCGATCCTCTTGGAGATTTCTGATGATTGCTGACTTGCCCTCTCCTTGTTTTTACAGTTGAAGTGCGCCCATCTTGTGCCGGCGAAGGTGCCTCTCCCGGAGGAGGTGATCTTCAAGCGCAATCAGGCGGCTGCGGAGAAGCAGTGTGCCGCGCGCAAGGCGCAGCACAAGGAGCAGGAGATTGCCAAGCGCGATCGGAACGACGACCGCATCAAGCGGCGCAAGGCAGGGGAGCGCGACGTCTCCTCCGATGAAGACCCGTCACCGGAGCCGGCGTGGAGTGGCGACGAGCCCAGCGCCGCGGTTGACTGGAGCGACATGTCGGGGTCGTCCACGCCCTCGCCACCCCGAGCGGTGGAAGTGACCTCATCGCGGCGGCCGGAGCTCGCCGCTCGCGAGAAAGGCGTGGGCTCGAGCTCGCGGTCGGTGGCCCGCCCCGTCCGAGAAGATCAGCGGGTGACCCGTTCTCACACGGCACCTGGTGGTCCAGGCGCCTCCGAGGGGTGGAGGGACCCGCCTCACCGGGGCGACCCGCCCAGGCGGCCGGTGGAGCACGAGCCCTCACCCCGCCATCTCTTCGATGGCTCCGACCGCCCAGACGCGGACTCCCTGCAGAGGCGTCCGTCAAGGGCGAGGTCGACGACGCCGGCGTCGACGCTAAGTGCGCCGCAGGGGGCAGATGCGAGCGTTGCCCCGCGGCACCTCCAATCTTTGGTCATCCGGGGCGGCGGGGCCCCAGACGTGCATGTTCCTCTCTCCGCCGGCGGGAGTCAAGGGCTGGCCTCCGACGCGGCAGAGGTCGGGAGGACAGTTCCCGAGCTGCCAAGGGAGCGCGGTGCCGCCCTCGAGCCAGCGGGGAGGAGTGGACCAGCCCCCGAGTCGGCGGAGCGCCGGGGGTCGGCTTCCGAGTTAGTCGGGGCCAAGCGATCAGCCCCCGAGCAGGGCTCGTCGAACCGGCCGGTGAAGAGGGCCCGCGTCCGCTCCAGAATGTAAGCTCCTGCTCTCGGTGTTTTTGTTGTCTTGAATCCTTCGTCTTGTTTGCCTTTTAATTTTCACCCCGCGTTTCCTGCAGCCACGCCGACACCTGCGTGCTCAGCTTCACACCTCTGAAGCGCGTGGCGCTGGGCGCGCGTGGCCCGCCTCCCGAACCCCGCTCCCTGCCTCTATCCGCCGAGCCGTTGGCTGAGCAGGCTTAAAGCGGGCTGGTCGTGGCCACCGAGTTGGTGGGGTCGGTGGCGCCACCTCCGCCGTCCGCTGCCGACAACTCGGGAGAGGAGCAGGCGGCCGCGGAGGCGACCGTTTCCCAGGTGGTGTCGGAGTCGCAGGTTGGGGCCGCCTCGGGCGGCGATGACGTCGTGATGGTGTCCGCCGAGCAGACCGCACCCCCGCCTCCACCGACCAGGGACCATGAAGCCGTCGCACCGGTGGCGTCAGAGACTCCGGTCCCCGCGACAGTGTTGGCGGGTGGGGGCGCGACGGAAGCGTCAGCGTCCGGCGCCTTGTCTGCCATCAACTTTGAGATCATTGATCTTGACGCCACCGAGCTCCCGAGCAACGACCGGGACATCTATGAGGCCGTGCTGGAGCGCATGCTGGCCGACCCGGTGGAGTTGGAGGTCGAGGTCCCCGAGCCCGCGACGTCTGCGGCCGCGACCTCTGCTGAAGTGGCGGCGCTGCCAGTGGAGAATCCGCGTCAGGCGCTACCGCAGCGGGGCAACCGACGCCGGGCCGGGGTGGAGATGTTGGAGGTCCCGTGCTCCCAGCAAGGTCGGAAGTGGCAGAGGAGGTCCTCGGGGAGCCCGCGACAGGCGCGGAGTTGACCGTGGTTGCGCCCCCGCCTCCGACCGCGGGGGCGGACCTGAGCGCAGCCAAGGTGGCGGAGTCGTCGTCTCTTCGGCCCACCGCCCCTGTCGATGAGGCGGCACCCGCGATGAGCCAACCCCCCGCGACTCCACAAGAGCACGATGCTCTCGGGAGCGCGGCGAGGGCCACCTCCCCGGAGATCCAAGAGACCGGGGAGGGCTCTGATGCGGCCCAGCCGCCGGAGCCTGAGGATGGCGATGCCCGGATCCTCGACCTCGCTCACTTCTCGTGGGCGGCCGCCTTCGAGGCGGGTGATGACACCGAGGAGGACGAGTCTGCGACTTGCAACACCCTCGAGCGCGGGTTGTCGTGGGCGCGCCGCGCGTTTGACGAGCTTATTCTTCCCACGACGACAGTAAGTTCTCTTGATGCGGCGACCCACCTTTATTTTCTTCTGTTCTTCTGATATGTGTAGTTGATGTCTTCCCCGCCCAGAGCAGACACTCGCGGTGTCTGGCCGGAGGAGAGCACGCGTGGTCAACGAGCTCCGCGCGGAGAGGGCCCAGCTGGAGATGCAGCTGGTAGTCGCCCGTGTGGCTGCTGCCGCGACGGTGGCGAGCGAGACGACGACGAGGACCACACTCGAAGCCGCCAAGCAGTTTGCGGAGGACCGCGCCACGGCCGCACAGTCCGCCGCCGCTACTGCCACGACGGAGCGGGACGCCTTGGCGACGAGGTTGGCTCAGGCCGAGGCGGAGATCGAGAGGCTGCGGGCCGCCGCGACGACCGCCAACAAAGCCGCCGAGAAGGCTACAACCACCGCCGCCACCGCCGAGGCTACGGCCCGGGACGCCGCCCAGACTGCAGCTCGGGAGAAGGTGGCGCTCGAGGCGAAGGTAGCGGAGCTGGAGCGGGACCTGGCCACCGCCGGAGTGGACCTCTCGACGGCCAATCGCCAGTTCTCCGAGGTGACCAATAGGCTCCAGGTGGTCTCCGAAGAGGTGACGCGGCTACGGGAGGACAACTCCAAGTTGTCGCAAGACCTCGATGGTGAGCCGGATCTACACCTCTTCCCGCAGCTTCTTTGCTTCTCGTCTGTCCTCTGTTTGTACTGACTTATCTTCCCGCGTTCTAGGGATGCGTGTGTACCACGCTGGGATGGCCACAAAGTTGGCGGAGAAGACGCAGGTGCTGAACGCCGCCCTGCTCAAGGTCATCGAGAAGGACAGCTTGATCGAGCGGCTGTCGGAGCAGCTCGAGAGTAAGCCCCGCACCTTGACTTCATTCTTGTTTTTCTTTTGAACTTGTCGTGACACACCGATCTGCTTGTTTGCTTCAGAGGCCAGAGCCGAGCTCGAGTAGTCTCAGATGGCTCGAGAGCAGGTTGCGGTCGAGTTGGGACAGGCCAGGAACGCCCGGCGCGAGTCGGAGGAGGCCTGCAAGGCGAACATTGAAGATCTCGCCAAGCTTGCGAGGGCTGTTGGTGTAATCATGACCGGGCTCGGCGTACCCCTTGGGCCGACGTCATCTGACCGGCTTGTTGAAGAGGTCGGGCGCCTCCCGGGAGTGATCCAGGAGCGTGAACTGTCGACGGCTCGGAGGGCGGTGCACCGGGTGCTCGCCATGTTCGAGTCGCATTACCAGGGGCTGGACCGCATGGTGCTGAGTAGTGGTTGGGCCCCCGGCATCTCCGACGCATAGTGTGACGAGCTCGAGGAAGACTGCGCCTCCTTCACCCGCGACATGCCCGACGCCGCCCTGAAGGACCTGGAGCTGTTGCCAGAAGATGCACCAGAAGACCCGGGAAGTTCCAGGCCCTCAGCTTAGATGTATCATTTTAATCGCATGTAATATCAAGAACAGTTCGTTTGTACGACATCACGAAACAGTATCGCGTTGTCAAGAACTTATTCAAAAAGCGTTACAGCTCGAACGTTCCCAAGCGCCCGGGGTCGACTGTCATAACGTGTAGTTGACCTTAGGAACTCGAGACGACCAAGCTCTACTCTGGAGCCACGGAGGCGTAGGAGTCAGAAAGCTCGATCTTCTCGACCCGCTAAGGGCTACCACTCGTCTACAGCCCCCGAGAACTTAGGGAGTTCGAGAAGTAACTTGCGCGTTTTGTCGTGAAAGTTATTTTAGACTGGAGTCTGGGCGGTCACTTGAACGCTTTTGAAAAGAGGTCGGACGAAGGCCTGAGGACTCGAGCTGTGCCCGCAAGCCTTCGCACCGTAGCCACGGAGGCGTAGGCGCTAGGGACTTTGAATGAGCAGCAACGTCTTGCCCCACGCAGGCTGTCGTCTTCACTTCTCGCAAGGTCAAGCTTTCCGTCAAAAAACCTTTCGCTCGTGCAATCGGTCACGACACAGATGTCAGGATTTTTTTGAAAAATCGTAAAAACGGAAGGAGGGCATCGTGCCCTGAGTAGCCCCCGAGTAGGGAGCGTTTCTGCACAGATGCAGGGACGCTCGCTGCTCAGCCTTTAGAGAAATCGCACAGTCAGAAACATAGCGACCGAGAAGTTTTTCGAACTTATAGACATATGAACAAAGCATGCGACATTTATTCATTAATGTATAAGATTTAAACAATTACTCAAGGGTAAAATGGCCGCAAGTGTTCGATGTTCCATGCGTTGGAGATGACTCGTCCGTCCTCGTATCGGATCTTGTATGTTCCGGGTCGGAGCACCTGGTGGACGATGAACGGCCCCTCCCAAGGGGGCGAGCTTGTGTCAATCCTTGCTGCCCTGAACTCGTCGGAGTACCAGGTCTCTGACGTGGAACTCACGAGAGCGTACGTTGCGCTAGTGGTAGCGTCGTAGAGCCTGATGGTACTTGGCGCAGCGCAAGAGCGCCACGTCTCGCGCCTCATCGAGCTGGTCGATCACATCCTCGAGCGCGACCTGGTTGCCCTCCTCGGTGTAGGCTTGTACTCATGGGCTTCCGTAGTCGATGTCTGTGGGTAGGACCGCCTCCGAGCCGTGCACCATGAAGAAAGGTGTGAAACCTGTCGCCCGACACGGTGTGGTGCGTAGGCTCCATAGCACGGACGGCAGCTCGGCCACCCATCTTGCTTGGAACTTCTCGAGACGCTTGAAGATGCGAGGCTTTAACCCTTGCAAGATCATGCCATTCGCCCTCTCGACTTGTCCGTTCATCTTCGGGTGCACTACGGCAGACCAATCCACGCGTATGTTGTTGTCGTCGCAGAAGTTGAGGAATTTCTTCCCCGTGAACTGGGTGCTGTTGTCGGTGATGATCGTGTTGGGTATGCCGAAGCGGTAGATGATGTCGGTGAAGAAAGACACAGCCTCCTCGAAGCGGACGTTCACGATGGGTCATGCCTCAATCCATTTAGAGAACTTGTCAACCGCCACGAGGAGGTGCGTGAAGCCCCCGGGCGCTTGTCGGAGCGGCCCCACCATGTCGAGGTGCCACACAGCGAAAGGCCATGTGATGGGGATCGTCTGGAGCGCTTGTGCCGGGAGGTGAGTTTGTCGAGCGTAGAACTGGCACCCTTCGCAACGACGCACGATGTCTTTGGAGTCCGCCACCGCTGTGGGCCAATAGAATCCTTGTCGGAAGGCTTTCCCGACAAGCGTCCTAGGGCCCGCGTGATGACCGCACGTGCCGGCATGGATCTCGCGTAGCAGCTCCCGGCCTTGATCTCCGAGGATGCACCGCATGAGTATGCCTGCGACCCCTCGTTTGTAGAGCTCGCCATCGATGAGGACGAACTCTTTGGCTCGCCGCGCGATGCGTCGGGCCTCCGTCTGGTCGGAAGGAAGCTTTCCCTCGACAAGCCACTCGAGGATGGGAAAACGCCAGTCGGGATCTTCAAGGTTCAGCTCGGGTGGTTGGTCAATCGCCATGACCTCTGGCTCCTCAACCTCTGGCGGCTTCTCCCCTTCTGCTCGCACGGAGGGCGCATGTTGATCGCTCGTGAAGACCCCGTGTGGTACCGGCTTGCGGCTTGATGCAGTCTTGGCGAGTACGTCGGCGGCTTTGTTGTAGTCGCGCAGCACGTGATGAAGTTCGAGGCCGTGGAACTTGCCTTCCATGTCGCGGATCGCCTGGCAGTACGCCGCCATCTTCGGGTCCACGCAGTTCTTCTCCTTCATGACTTGGTCCACGACAAGCTCAGAGTCTCCCCTGATTTCGAGGCGATGGATCCCGAGCTCAACAGCTATTCGGAGGCCGTTGATGAGCGCTTCGTACTCGGCGACGTTGTTGGAGGCCGGGAAATGTAGTCGGACCATGTACTCCATGCGCATGCCTAGGGGTGAGATGAAGACAAGGCCTACCCCCGCTCCTTCCTTCATGACCGAGCCGTCGAAGTACACGATCCACGTCTCGTGCTCGATCGGTGCCGGTGGAGTCTGAATCTCCATCCACTCAGCGACGAAATCCGTCAGCACTTGGGACTTGATGGCACTGCGAGGTGCATACGATATGTTCTGCCCCGTCAACTCGAGCACCCACTTGGCTATCCTCCCTTCGGCCTCGGGGTTCTGGATGACTTCCCCGAGCGGGTACTTGGACACCACGGTGATGGGGTGTGCATCGAAGTAGTGTCTGAGCTTGCGCTTGGTCATCAAGACAGCATACACAAGCTTCTGCATCTGCGAGTAGCGGGTCTTGGAGTCGGAGAGTACTTCACTCACGAAGTACACTGGGCGCTGCACCTTCTGCGACCTTCCGGGCTCTTCTCGTTCGACTACCAGCGCGACACTGACCACCTGGGTTGTCGCGGTGATGTACAGGAGCATCGGCTCTTCAGGTGTCGGAGCCGTGAGGATCGGCGGGCTCTTCAGTATGTTCTTGAGGGAGTCGAGTGCCTCTTGTGCCTCGAGGGTCCACGAAAAGCGGTCGGACTTCTTCATCAACTTGTACAACGGCAAGCTACGCTCTCCGAGTCGTGCTATGAAGCGGCTTAGAGCCGCGAGGCAGCCTATGACACGTTGCACGCCTTTCAAGTTCTTGATCGGCCCCATGTCCGTGATGACCGAGATCTTCTCGGGGTTCGCCTCAATGTCGCGTTCCGACACGACAAAGCCAAGGAGCATGCCCCTTGGGACCCCGAAAACGCACTTCTCGGGGTTCAGCTTCACCCCGTGCTGTCTTAGCTTCGCGAAGACTTCCGTGAGATCCGGGACTAGATCGCCGGTCTTTCTCGACTTGACGACGATGTCGTCGACGTACGCCTCGATGATGCGTCCTATCAGTTCCCCGAAGACACGTCGCATACACCTTTGAAACGTGGCGCCCGCGTTTTTGAGCCCGAAAGGCATCATCTTGTAGCAGTACGCGCCGAACGGAGTGATGAACGAGGTTGCGAGTTGGTCCACTATGCACGTCGCTATCTGGTGGTACCCGGAGTACACATCGAGAAAACAGAGGGTTTCACACCCAGCTGTCGAATCGACTACCTGATCTATGCGAGGCGAAGGAAACGGATCCTTGGGACATGCCTTGTTAAGGCCCGAGTAGTCAACACACATCCTCCATTTCTTATTCTTCTTCTTTACAAGTACAGGGTTAGCAAGTCACTCGGGGTGGAATACTTCTCGGATGAACCCTGAACTAAGGAGCTTTTTGATCTCCTCGCCGATCGCCATGCACTTCTCATCGTTGAAGCGGCGAAGGCATTGCTTTACCGGTTTCGATCCCGGCTTGATGTTTAACTTGTGCTCGGCAACCTCTCTCGGGATCCCCTTCACGCCAGAGGGTTTCCACCGCAAACACATCGAGATTCGCTTTGAGGAAGTCGACGAGCACGCTTACCTATTTAGGATCGAGCGCCGTCCCGATACGGAGTGTACGGCCATCGTCGGAGATAGCCGCATCCTTGACGTCCTTGGCGGGCTCGAAAGAGCAGGCCGCTCGCTTGGACGACTCGGGGATATCCTGGTCCTTGGATGGGGGCTCGGCGTGGAGCCTCTCGGACCGGATCAGTGCCTCCGCAAACTGGAAACACTCAGCATCGCACTCGAATGCGCGCTGATACGTAGTCCCTACTGTGATGATCCCCTTCGGACCGGGAATCTTCAGTTTCAGGTACGTATAGTTGGGCACGGCCATAAACTTCGCGTATGCCGGCCTCCCGAGGATGGCGTGGTACGTCCCCGAGAACCCCACCACTTTGAAGGTGAGGGTTTCCGTGCGAAAGTTTCGCAGGTCCCCGAACGTGACGGGCAGATCGATCTGCCCGATGGGGAGTAACTCCACTCCAGGGATGGCCCCGTGGAACGGTGCGGTCGACGGCCGCAGCTTGGATCGCAGGATGCCCATATCGTCAAGCGTCGATGCATAGAGCACATTGATCCCGCTTCCTCCATCCATCAGGACCTTGTGGATCTGTTTGGATTTGAATAGAGGAGCTACCACTAGTGGGTAGGGTCCCGGCTGGGGCACATGGTCGGGATGGTCCTTGCGGTCGAAGGTTATCGGAACCTCCGACCACTTTAGGTAGGACGGCTTCGCGGAGTCGGCGTTGAAGACTTCTCGCGCCGTCTTGAGGGTCACGCCGGCGACCCGCCGAAGATCATGTGGACCGCGCCGTCTTCACCCAGGTACTGAGCCCCCGTGTCGTCGTCGTCGTTGTCGGGAGGCGGCACCGCCTTCTTGGGAGGATCCGCCGCCCTAGGCTTGAGGGTGTCGTTGACGTAGTTTTTGATCAACAGACAGTCCTTGAGCGCGTGCTTGACGGGGACTTCATGGTGTGGGCACGGCACGTCCAAGAGCTTCTCGAAGTGGTCCTTTGGAAGACCGGGCTTAGTCGGGTTGCCCTTGGGGCGCGATGCCTTGCGTTCGACCGCCGCGACTAAGTTGTCGTCGCGACGGCGCTTGTCGTTCTTCTTCTTCTTCATGAAGTGCGAGGACGTCCCCTCGCCATGGTCCACGACCTGCTTCCCCTTGCCCTGAGGGGTGTTGAGCGTCGCTGTGACCGCCTCTTCGCCGTTCGCGTGGTTGCTCGCAATGTCGAGGAGCTCCCGCGTGGCCCGGGGTGTGCGGCGTCTGAGTCGGTGGATGAGGGAGGTGCAGGTCGTGCCGTTCTGGAACGCCGAGATGGCGTCGTTGTCGGTTGCGCCGGGAAGCTCGGTGCAACGCTTGGAGAAGCGCCGGATGTACTCGCGCAGGCTCTCCCCCGGCTGCTGCTTGCAGTTGCGCAGCTCCCACTGCTTGCTGAGGCGGGTGTACGTGCCTTGGAAGTTCCCGACGAAGACCCGGCGCAAGTCGGTCCAACTGTTGATCTTGTCGCGGGGCAGGTGCTCGAGCCACGTCCGTGCGGAATCTCCGAGGTAGAGCGGCAGATTCTTGATGATGAAGAGATCGTCTGTCGCTCCTCCCGCGTGGCACGCGAGCCGGTAGTCCTCGAGCCACACGCTGGGGTTGGTGTCCCCGTCGTACCTGGGAACGTTGGTCGGAGCTCGGAAACGTGAGGGGAACCTCGCATCCCGCACGCTCTGTCCAAAAGCTCGCAGACCCCTCTGGTTCGGCGACCAGCTGTGACCACGGTCGTCGTCGCTGTCGTAGCGTCGTCCGCGCCCCCAGTCGTCGTGGTGGCGTGAGCGGTTGTCGTCACGGCGGTCGTGGTTGTCGACACTTCCAGCCCGTCGGCGAGCCTCGATGGTGTTCCAAACGTCGCGGTCGGGCCCGAGCCGGCTCTTGACTGCCGCCGCCGCCGCTCCGCCCCCTTCCCCACGGTCCTGATGCCGGGAGGGAGGCGGGTTCGGCCCGTGCGCGGATGGTGCTCCCGCTCGACCACGCTCCGACTGCTGGCGCGAAGCGGAGCTCTCTGCTTGTTGTGCCACCGCTGCTTCGAGCAGCGCCTTAAGCTGCTGGCGCACTCGTCTTTCTTCGGAGGTCGCTGCCTCCGGGCAGCCGCGCAGCAACATGGCTGCGGCGGCAAGGTTCTGCGACGCCCGCCTGAAGAGCGGCGGGGCGTCACCGTCGGCGTTGGCGTCGACGTTCGCGCCCTCGTTGGCGCGTCGGTCGTTGTCGCGGGTGCGTTCCCGAGCCAGCGGCATCGGGGCGCGGGCCCCGGGTTGTTCGGCAGCAGGACGGCGCTCCTGCCGCTCACCGTTCCCCTCACGGGGTTGCTCTTGCACCGGGACCAACTGCGGGGCCGGCAGCGGTGCGGGCTGCCGGTTGCGGGGTTCAGGGTCCTCCCCCAGTTCCCGGTGAAGGTTGGCCAACTCCTCGTCGAGCTGGCGCCTAGCTTCTGTGAGCTCGTCGAGACGCGCCCTTCGTTGGGCGTCGGTGGCGCGGTGACGTGGCGCTGGCTCCGGGTCGGAGCTGCTCGAAGCCGACGCCACGCACACGTAGCACTCGCGCGAGGGGTCGCGCGGCCGCGTCGTCGGTGTCCTCCGGGTTGCCGCAGAGCCGGAGGTGGCGCCGGTCGCTCGCAGGTCGTTCATGTAGGCCGTCACCGGGTCGTCCGGGAGGCCTGGCTGTCCACGGGGGTACATGGCAGTGTACCGCTCCATGAAAGCTCGGCTCCGCTGGCCTGGAAGGTGAGGTCGGTGAGGTAGTAGGCGGCGAGCCTAAAACGCTCCTGTGTTGGGTTTGGTCCCAACATGACCATGATCGTCTCGTCCGAGAAGCCTCGGACGAACGCCGCGCGTCCCGCTGCCCCCGTCATGACGTTGGGACGGGGTGGCCGGACGAAGGTACGCCCGGCAACGGACTCCGCCGGCCTGGTGTAGACGAAGCCGAGGGAGCCGAAGCGCAAGGTGGCCCCAGGGGTTAGCGAAACCCTGCGACCCTCCATCCGATCTGCTGGTGAAGTTCGTCGAGACACACGATGTGCCCCTACCTGGCGCGCCAACTGTCGGGGTTCTCTACCGCCAGACAGTAAATTTCTATCGATCGTGTGTCGGACTCGGATGGTTAGCACAAAAGACAACGAGATTTATACTGGTTCGGGCCTCCGAGGAGTAATACCCTACGTCCAGTGTCGAGCTGCCGTGTTCTCGTGCTAGGGTTGTTTGTAGTAGGGGTTACAAACTGGTCGGGAGAGGGTGTCGAGCCCAAGTCCCTTAGAACGAGTGTTCGGTTCGTCGGCTAACCCTTGTGACGGTTGCCCTCCTCTCCCTTTTATAGACGTAAGGAGAGGGGCAAAAAGGGAAACAGGATAAGAGTTACAGTGCTCGGTAGCTGGGATGTCCTTTCGTGCGTCACTGTCCGCCAGGACGCATTGAAGTGGAGCCGCGTTGCGTTGTCGTAGAAGCCGCCGCGTGGCCGGGCGGGGCTGTTCACTCCGGGGTGCTTTCTCCGAGTAGTTTGGCGGCAACTCAGTCCGTCCGAGTACGGGATGAGCCCGCCACGTTAAGACCTAATCGTAGGCCTGAGCTCGTCGTAGGGGGTGCTTGAGTGCCTCGGGCGGAGTTTGCGTGCTGCAGGGTTGGAGATGATGGCGATTTGACAGCTGCGCAGCTGAGCAGAGCCGCATTAAGGCTCCTGTCGGGGCCAGCTGCCCGCGCAGACCGCCAGCTGGTGTGTTTGCATGACATGGGGAACTGGCCCCCCACGCGTCGTGGTGGAGGTGTTTGTGCGTCGGGATCGCGCCACGTGGTGTGGCTCGCGTCTTAGTCGGAGGCGGAGACTGCTCGTGCGAACGAGCAGCTTGTCGTGCGAGGCGGAGACTTGTCGTGCGAGGCGGAGACTTGTCGGAGGGGGTTCCTCTAGTGGGGAACTGGTCGGAGAAGCTCCCAACTAGCCGGAAACAGGACGTCTTGCCAGTGATGGTCTTGACAGGGGTCTTTAGTCCTCCTCGTCTTGAATCTTGGTCTTCACGCTGTCAATCTTGACCTTCACATTGTCAATGGTGTCAGAAGACTTCACCTCAATAGAGATTATCTCGCCGTCAAAAGGGACCCTAATCTGGGCCCTCATCACTCATCTACGCAGCAGATATTGTGCAGGTGGCATTCCCGGAAGCTCCTGAAAAATACACTGTGTGCATTTTCCCGGAGGTTCCGAGGAATTTCCCGGAGGTTCCGAGGTCTGACAGGAATTTCGCAAGAAAAGATTGAAATTGTTTTGCAGGCCTATTCACCCCCCTTAGGCCACTTGTCTTGATCCTTTCAAGGTGGGGCAGCGATGCGGGGGCCGCGTCGGCGCGGAGCAGGGACGGCGTACGGGGCCTAGCCGCCGACAGTGCTGCTGGAGAGGAGTAGGAAGAATGCGAGATGTAGGTAAATGTACCGTGAGTCTGTGACCCATGTGCAAGGTATTCTTATCAGTTACATCCAGCCCATCAAATACTATTTCAACCCAATTAATATCATGAGGTGCAAAATTGACTATCAAAATCTTTATACTACCCGGTCCATCCAGGGTTTTAATTACCGTTCGCTCCCGGCCGGAATTCCGCGATAACCAGTAAAACGGGTCCGGTAGCGAAATCGGCCGGTTAATCGCTCCCTAACCGAACCTATAACAGTCCTACACTGGTTAATCAGCCCGGTTTTTTTCTTTTGAAAAACCGGCCGGTCCACGGTAATGTGAACCCTGGGTCCATCTGGCTGTAGAGCATGGCTGAACCAGCCAGCCTCTAGGTTACCAAACTAGCCCGACGTGTTTCTAAAAAAAACACTAGCCCGACGTGTCCGCCACATCGGAGTTGCAGACCCACCAGGGCAGGTCACCACGAAACGGTCCGCGAGACACCACCGAGGCTCGGCAAGTCGGCACCTCGCCACACGTCAACACGGAGCGAAAAAAAGGTTTTACTGAGAACGAAAATCGAAACAAACCCAGGCGAGTTTATCTAGCTATCCGCGGGCCGGTCGCGCAATCTCTCTCCTCCCCTTCCCTCCCTCCCCCGCTCCGCCCGACCCCCGCCCCCTTCCCGACGCGCCGCCGGAAACCCTAGCTCCACCGATCTATCTCTCTCCAGCCCAGCTCAGCCCGGGGGAAGGGATGGCGGCGGCGCCGGGAGGGCAGGGCGGCGGGGGCATGGACAACGCGCTCCTCGACGACATCATCCGCCGCCTGCTCGAGGTGCGGACCGCGCGCCCCGGGAAGCAAGTGCAGCTCTCCGAGGCGGAGATCCGCCAGCTCTGCACCGCCTCCCGCGAAATCTTCCTCAGCCAGCCCAACCTCCTCGAGCTCGAGGCGCCCATCAAGATCTGCGGTGTGTACCCCTTGCTCCACCTGCTGCCCCCTCTCGCCTCTTCCCTGTCTCTCTCGCCATAGTACCGACCGTGGCGGTAGATCTGCTTGCGGCTTGTGGGATTCTGGCGATCGTGTATCCGCGTTACGGTTGCGATAGTTGTTGGTGTAGCATTAATCTGGGTTGCGGATAATGATCTTGTTTTTGCTGGTTTGGGGATGTTAGAGCTTGTGATATTGATATATCCTAAGGGTTTTTATTTGAATATATAGATGTATGCGATTACCATGGTGGTCAGGTATTTGCAGGGGGATTTGAGCTGAAAAAAATCAGCTGTGGACATGGGGACCAACAGGGTAGAGGGTAGGTATTCTTGTAATACTAGGCAAAATCCTGCTTGCCAATTTTGCGTGCAATATTGCTTGGGATTTATCGGCAATATAGTTTTATCGCTGCTTTTAGCATCTTCTATGTGCTGCTTAAGTATCAGTACATGATGAGCAGAACATCTATTGATGACTGGTGATCGAGGAATGCTCCCACATCAAATTAAACGTTTTGAATTGACCAAGTTACAGTTGAATTCTTTTGTATACACTGAATCTTCAATTATAACTTATAAGGCACCAACCATTTCACTACCATCCCATTTTGAAAATGATTTTTGATTCTTGAATAGCCTATCCAAGGTTGACTGTTTCTGGTTACTTGTGAGAAATTGTAATGCAATGTGAGCCTTATCTATGTTTCCAGTCTTGAATAACCTTAATCTTGCAGTGGTATGCCTATGCCTCTTCCCTGTGTCCTTTTTGCAAGTTTCTTGGGGTGGCTCATGGAAGCCTCCCAACAGCTCTCCAAAACCTACTGTTAAAGTAACATGACAATAACATGACGTGAATCAAGGCTCCGGACTCCTGCATATTTGCGTGATTGCCCTCCTCCCCCAATCGGTCCCGAGCTTCCTTTTTTTCCCGTTGGAGGGGGACGGTGGACGGTCTGCTCGGTGACTTGGGGGACCCAAACGGGTAGCCGGCCAAGAGCAAGCGACCGACGCTGCTGACCTTGGCAAACCTTCACTGCATAGGCGGAGCAGGCGCAGCGAGGCTACAACCTCGCTGACGGGCGAGCCGACTCTTTGCCAGGAGCCGCGGGGGAGTGTGCCTGTGGTGTTTGGTGACATTGGTGGGGACTCCTAGGGCGGCGAGCGGTGAGACGAGCGTGCTCGTTAGGGACGAGGACATGATGCCGCTCTTGGTGAGGTAGCTCTCAAACGCTTGGCGCTGCTGCAGCAACCCGTTGCACGATTCGGCGCGCAGCGAGGACAGCGCTGGTGTGGCACCACCCCTTGGGATGGATTGCTGCTACGGTGGCAGGACACGAAGCTGGTCCGTCGTCTGCACCAAGAAACAGACGTGGTGGCGGCGGCAGGGTCGCGTCTGGTAGCGCACAAAATGAACGAAGCTTGTATCGTCATCTTGCTTGCAAGTTGCAAGCGGAACATGAATCACTCACCTAGCTCTTGGTCACCTGGAACGCAGGCCGTGCTTGCAAGAAGATGAAGCAACATCCTAGCAAGGGCAACACCGAGGTCTTTGATTCCACTAAGGCCGTTGAAGGATTTGCAACGGGAAGCATTAAAATGGGAGGACAAGTGATGGAGGAAAATCTTTTAACGAGGAGAGGAGCACTAACTCATCACATTATGTGGATTTGGCCGGCGTCAATGGAGTTGCTGGTTGTCCCCGAGCTCTCGTTAAAAGATAATGAGTCAATTGCTGGAGGTGAGAGGAGGAAAGGTGGATTCCGCAGCTGGGCTCTATATTAATGGGCCTTGGGGTTAGGGTAGCCTAGCTGGATGGGCCTACACGTGATGATGTGGCCTGTTTTGAAATATTGGTAGGCTAGTTTTTAGAGGACTGCTGTGGGATGCTAATGTTGAGCTTACCCCACTGTTTTGTTTCTATGGTCTTGCACAGTAGCAGGGTCTCTTGTTTTGTCTCTCCACTTGTGGCCACAAGGTCCTGGGTTTCAATCACCCCCTTGCAAAAAAGCAAGGATACGGCTACCTAGAAATTATCTTTCCCAGATCCCACAATTTATGGGAGCTTTCAGAGCTTGGTACGCCCTTTCAAATGGCATATTCAAAATTCTACGGCTGATCTGTTTACCTCCTCGGCATCATATATCCTGCTAGCTAAGGATGATCCATTTGTAACTAGCTTTTATTTTGAAATGGGTATCAGTGGTTTAGCAATGGAGTGGCAAGAATACTTGTGTCTCCTGCTTGTGTAGTTATAGGCACACGACCTGTGTAGGTATTTTAAGCTGTGAAGTAGTTCCTGATCACCTCATTTGCCATTTAAAATGTTATTAATGCTTCCTGATGCACTGAATTGTTAGTCGTCAATCTCTATTATTCTCGTGTCATTACTTGTCTCATAAAATCTGTTCTATGTTTCTGTTTTTACTGATGCGAGATTTAGTCCTTTGTCTTCACTGAATAGTTGGATATTAGCATCTAACCATGCTCTCCTTTTATCTGGCATCAGGTGACATCCATGGTCAATACAGTGATCTTTTAAGGCTTTTTGAATATGGAGGCTTTCCTCCTGAAGCCAACTATCTATTCCTAGGTGATTATGTTGATCGAGGCAAACAAAGTCTGGAAACTATATGCCTTCTTCTTGCATACAAAATCAAGTACCCTGAGAACTTTTTTCTTCTGAGGGGCAATCATGAGTGTGCTTCAATAAACAGAATATATGGATTCTATGATGAATGCAAGCGCCGATTTAATGTGCGGCTATGGAAAGTCTTCACTGAATGTTTCAACACACTTCCTGTGGCTGCTCTAATAGATGATAAAATATTATGTATGCATGGTGGGCTCTCACCTGATCTAACACACTTGGATGAGATAAAGAACTTGCAACGTCCAACTGATGTACCGGATCAAGGTCTACTGTGTGATTTGCTTTGGTCAGATCCAGGAAAAGATGTTCAAGGGTGGGGCATGAATGATAGAGGGGTCTCATATACCTTTGGTGCTGACAAGGTTTCAGAATTCTTGGAAAAGCATGATCTTGATCTTATTTGTCGCGCTCACCAGGTACTGCCTTAGACTTTTAGGGCAAGCTTTTCGTATCTTCTATTTGTCATGATAATTTAAGATGTTTATATTGTAATGTCAGGTTGTTGAGGATGGGTATGAATTCTTTGCTGACAGACAGCTCGTCACCATATTCTCAGCCCCCAACTACTGTGGTGAATTTGATAATGCTGGTGCGATGATGAGTGTTGATGAAACTTTGATGTGCTCATTCCAAATTCTCAAACCCGCTGAGAGAAAAAACAAATTTATGGGGTCAAACAAAATGTGAGGTGGTGATGCCATTCTGATTCCAGCAGCATTGAGGTCAGTAACCCTGGTTTCAATGTTCTGACCTGCTCTTATAACCACACAAGTTGTGACTCATTGCTGCTGCATTTGTTGATAGTGCTACATGCATTTATCGTATTATTTGTCTATATTGCACTTTGTAAATATCATAGATGTCTGATTTATTTTCTCTTGTGAATGTGATAGCTAAAAGTAATTAATCTTTAAGGAATAACAAATATATCTGTGCAACTAGCTGTTTGGGTTATTTAATGATTAGTAGCCTTCCCAGTCTCATGAATGTTCTATTTCTGGATTGCAGTACCCTACATGAACTTATGGAAACATTATTTATGACTTCATTTTAGCTCATGACATTAATGTTGTGCAGGCTCTCATATGGATGCATCAAGACAACAACGTGCTGGCGCCAAGCTTGAGAGCAGCAGTTGGGCTACTTGTACCAGAGAAAGCAAATAATATCATACCTAACTGTTCACCTGGAAGTTACTCTTAATGGCAAGTGCCTGAATTTTTTCCCCTTTCCTGTTACCGTGTGTGGAACAATCATGTAGCTGTAGATATATTGATTACGGAAGGATGAAGTTGCCAAATTGACCTGAGGCGATTTCCTTCTCCAGCCAGGAAAAATTCTGAACATCAAGGGAGTTTCTGTTTGCAAGTTTCACTATTTAAAAGCAGTTGTATCACTTGTATGGAGGTAAGGACTGAGCCGAGGCTGTGTTATCAGTTGCTTGGATATGAAATGCTGTTTTAGTTTCAATAGAGGTGCCAAAACATCAATTAGGCTGAAGAGTTGAGCAACACTCAAGGAGATGCTGATGCCTTCTGACAACTTATGAAAAGACGATCCTACAGCTGACTGTTTGGTTTTCCGGTCAGATTAGTATTGCTGGACATCGTTGAATTTTGATCTGTTTTGCCAGATTAATTGCCAGTTAGGCGTTTCGTGTCTTTGACTTGCATCATGGAATTCACATGTGCACTTTTTTTTGGTTGTTATGGCGTGACATGGGCGCTTCTGTTTTTCTTTTGTTTAGCGGGCATGATTCCAATTCGATAGCGTCCGGGTTTATCTCAATATGCATTGCCGTAACAAATGCAGACGTTTTTCCGTTCAGCAGCAAATAACTTCTTCGCGCTCAGGTAAACTAGTTGATGCACCACAGGATTCTCCGTCGAACAGATCAACATCGCGCCTTAGTACACGTCCAGAGCGTCACTTGCGCTGATTACACTCCTGCACTATGCGACTCATCTACCACTCAATAAAACGGTGCGCTGAAAGGTACAGCTTGATAAGCCGTAGCTTTCCATCTCCCTCTTCTCTTCAGCATTCCATCCCTCGCTGGAGAAGGAACCATAGGAGGCTACCATGTTCACAAAGGCAGTCCTAATGAAAGAAACTGACACGATTTCCATAGCACAAGAAGTCATATATAAAAACTAGTCATCTATAAAAACTATCTTCTACAGCGGTAGAGAGTGCTGAGCTCCCTAGAAATTAGTAGTTTCTTAATGGTAATTTCATGATTTCTTGGTGCATTGGTTCAAAAGAAGACTTGATTTCTTTATGAAAAAACTATTTCTATGATTTTTCATCTCTTTCTTCATTAATTGAGAAATTTCAAAACATGACACCCAATTCGAGTGCCACACACGTCTTGACACCCAATTCGAGCGCCTTTCAAAAACTGACATCGGGAACGTGAATTTCTTCAAAAGGAGGGACTCCTCCCTTTCCTCTCTTCAGCCCTAGTAAAATGACCAAAACACCCCCTTTCTTCTTCCTCTGCATCTTCTTCCCTAACGGCTGCCTCATCCAGACCGCCGCTGTGCCGTGCTCCTCCGCTGCCTCATCCAGACCGCCATTGTGCTCCTCCCTCCTCGTCTTCCTCCCGCGGTCGCCTGTCCCTGCCCACCGCCGCACCGTCCCTGTCCCCGCAGCGCCGCCGCGTCGGGCGGGCGAGCTCCGCGGTCGGCCGGCCAGGGAGCAGCGCGCGGCGAGCTCTGCGGCGGCCCAGCATGGCGAGCTCCGCGGCGAGCCGGCCAGGGCACGGCACGCGACGAGATCTGTGGCGAGCTCCGCCGCGACACCTCCACGAAGCCGCCTGTGGGGAGCTCGTGAGGCCACCGGCGGGCAGGCGCGGCCTCCCGCGGGGAGCTCGCCTGAGCCGCGACGCAGGGGCCTGGCGGACGAGAGGGGCGGCGGAGCCTGGCGGATGAGAGGGGCGGCGGTGGCTCGTGGACGACCCTGCCAGGGGCGGGGGCGGAGATGGCCGGCGGCGTGCCACTGGCCGACAGCCCGTCGGTGCTGAAGAAGAGATGGAGGTAGAAGAAGAGGGTATGCTGGTCATTTCACCAGTGGCTGCAGGGTGAAATAGCAGAGTCTCTTATTTTGAAGCAATCGTGTTCCCGGTGTCAGTTTTTGAAAGCCTCACGAATTCAGTGTCAAAAGGTGTGACTCTCCTATTCGGTGTCATTTTTTGAAATTTCTCTCATTAATTAGACTGTCACATCACCATTTTGATTAATTGACAAGTTATTTAAGAGAGAAACTACGATTAATGCACCATTAGGAGTGCCCTAATAAGGTACACATTGACACAAGTGCGAACATCATAATCTGTCTGTTCTGATTCTATTGTATAGTTGCTCCCAATTTACAAGATCAATCAGTGTGGGAACCGAGTATACAACAGTATGGTACAAGTACAACAATCCCGTCGTAACTCTACCCATGAACGAACAGCAGCTACCAAAAGAACTGCAAGATTGGGTTTCACAATATGTATCACTGGATCGTTGCATATGTTTCTTGTTTCATTTTCATTAGATTGCTCTCTATGTCTCTTAATACAGGTCTGTATCTGCACGAGAAGGCAATGTATCAATTTCAGAAAAAAAGTGGGCTTAGGCAGATAAGCAAGCGCAGTTGCGTATACTTACAGGCGTGTGAGGTTATTCTGTGCTTGGACTGCTTTTCTAAGATCAGCTGAAAGTTTCATTATTTCTGCCGACAACCCCTCAGATCTACTTTGTTCTTTTATAAGCTGATCCTGCAGGAAGGAAAGCATGCATGTTACAGTACACCAATGACATAATTTTAGTTAGAATTGACCATAACTCATAACTTGTAGTCTGAACCCAAAAAGAAGCTCCAGCTATATTAACCTTTAAAGAAAGATTCTCAGTGACCAATTCTGGTGGGTTAGAGATGCTGTTGTCATTTTGCCCGTCTGATTGGGTATGGATATTGCTTACTTTCAACAGGCTAGCTTGTTCAAGTCTTAGTTTCTCCAAGTGAGAACGAAGCTCTTCATTTTGCTTTAAACAATCTCTAACCTGAAATATTCAGTTAAGAGGCATATTTCTTTGGCAAAGGGTTGCATAACATATCCATGCGGAAAATGCCCAAGGAAGACCCAGAGCACACCTGGTTTTCCCATTGCACTGTAACAGCTATGGCTTCTTGATATGAAGTAGACAAGGCTGAGTTCTCCTCAAACAGGTTTTCTATTTCTGTTGATTGAGAATCAATCTATCCAACACAGTAAAAAATAATCAACATTTATAGGACTTATAATTAAAAAAAAGGTAAAACGGCATCAAGCACCTCCATTAGCAGTTTTTGACGACTTCCCTCTAGCCTCTCAACCATCAAAGCCATGTCATGCAACTGGTTTTCAAGTTTTTCCCTATCTTGCTGTCATAATGAAAATTGAGTCAGTTGCTAGGTACAGTTTGCATGAATAGCTTAGCGCAGCTAGGAAAAAAAAAGAGCATGAACAGACAATGCTACAGGTGCAAGTAGTTGGATACATTACCATTGAAAATGCCTTGCGTGCAGCAAACTCAGAAGCATCCTCTGCATGGAAGGAAAATATTTAATTCAAGGCTCATGCAAATATTATATCCCAAGGATCCTCAGCAAGCATGATTAGTTTTGGATCTCACCAAATAAGAACTACCTTAGCATGTAGCTTAAATAACACTAGAATATGGACAGTGTGGAGTAATCAAAGAGACTGCAAGATTAATATGGAAGAGAACCTATGCAGATAGGTAGAGTTACATGTTTACTTATGGTTACATGGACTGTTCTACTTCCTCATATCATAAAGACATGTATCCTCCATACCTGTAGCTTTCTTTGTCAAAACAGCAATTTGGTCTTCCAACTGTTGCTTTTCAACCTCAAGAGAAGCAATGCGGGATTGCTCTTCAGCCAGTTTTTCTAGCTCTTGTTGCCTCAGCTGGGACTCTTCAGCTAATTTTTGTTGTTCCTGTTGCCTTAGCAGTGACTCTTGCTGTGTTGCATTTTAGATGTAAAGATTAGGGAAAGAGTGAAACAGTATTAAAGCCAAGCAAATATTTTGATAAATGAACCTTTAGCTGTGCCTGTAAATCTTGTATCTCCTTTTCCATGGCACGAGATTCCTCACTTGATGTTCCCATTGGAAATCCACTGTAAGAGTTGGCCATTACTTGCTGCTGCAAGGTATTTAACTGTGCTCTCAAGGAGGCTGAGTCTTCTTCTGCCTGTGCAATTCAACTTTTCAAGATCAGCAAAATGATGGTACTGCTAAACAGGAACAACTTTTAATAAATACCCTATACTGCTCCTCTTCTGCTTCCTTCAGCCGTTTCTTCATGCTCCTGAGTTGAGCTAGAGCATCCTCCTACTTAGCATACCAGGCCAAAGACATAATGAGAATTCAGCATGCATAATTCGAACATCAGAATGCATGGCAGCACAGATGCAATAACAAAAAAGTGCTTAATACCTTAGCCACTACCGCAGCATCTTTCTCTAAAGAAATGTCATTCAAAGTTTTTCTCAAAGAGGGCACTACATTTCGCTCCTGAAGATGACAAATCAAGTCACAAAAGTTAGAAACAAGAAAAACTAGGAGCTCAGCACCAATAACAATATACTCTCTGAGACTCACGAGATCATTCAAACGGTTTACAAGGGCATCCTTCTCAACTTCCTTCTCAGCAATCTAGCAGAGAAACTCAATATCAGAACCTGCTAATCCTGGGGTAACTACACAGCGAAACCAAAATTTCATAGAAAGTACCTTGGACAAAAGCATTCTGTTTTCCCTCTCCAATTCTGCATTCCCATTTTCAAAGTAAGAAAAAAAATCACAATGAATGGTGATAAAGTGAGCGACGGAGAGCAGGATGTACCAACCGTTTGGGTCGACGTGAGACGCCGCGGTCGGCGGGGCGTGTTGCATCCTCTCGGCGGCTCTCTTCTGCCGGATCTCCTCCAGCTGCCACAAAGGCGCGCGCACGCGGCATAATTGGAACCTCGGATCTCAGAAGCTAGAAGTAGCGGGGGCACGGATCTGCGCACCATCCCGTCTCAAAAACGGTCGAAATAGGAGGAAGAGAAGGAAAGCGTACCGTTCGCCGCCCCCGCGATGCGTGGTGGGCTTCCATTGCCGTGGCAGTTGAACGATCGATTTGGGAGCTCCGGATCGGAGGTGGCCGGAGCTCCCTGGTTCCCCTCGGTTCTATGTGCCGAGGGCGGGGGCGAGTCGACGAGAACGAGATGGGCGAACCGGAAGACGAAGAAGGCGAGATCCTCTGCCGTTTGCTTCTCAGCGGCAGGGGGACGTCCGGCTGATCTCCAACGTACGATGGACATCCAACAGGCAACAGCGCACACAGGTACAGTAAAGAAGTCCATGACCATTAGGCCCATATGTCAGCCCAATATCACCGGCCCAGTTGCGTGCACACGAGGACGAGACGACGCCCTTCCTTCCTCTTCGTCTCGCAGGAAAAAACGGAGCGTCAACAGTGGCGTCGCCGGCTCGCCGCCGCCGGGTGCCCTGGGTGATATGGCTGTCTTGTCTCCGTGTACCACTACCGTGTGTCGCACCTTGTTCTTTGCCGCAGGCCATCGAGGCCGGATGTTGTGTGGCTGTGGCGCTCGTCCCCATCAGGCCATCACATTGGCCGATTGTGGAGCTGTTCTTCTCGGTCGCCGGCGCCGCCGCCGAGGTGCCAGGCCACGCTTTGGAGTTGGGACTGGCGAGGGGGTTCGTGCGCCAGGGGCAGAGCTCCGCTGTAGGAAGGGCCACCGGTGCTATCGAGTCCACCTATAATGGTTCACCAAAGCATTCTTTTTTTGTCATCCGATTTGATAGCAATGGATTGACACAATTACAAGTAACCAGTCTCTTAAATCGACACGATAACCAGTCTCAAATTGCCAAACACAATCAGTAATCACATTCAATATTGAGTTACAATCTCAGTTTACATGTGTGCCTCTATCTGAATTCTGAAGTTGTTCTCAGCTTGCTGCCTGTTCCCTCCTGTGTCGCCCTTCCTCCGCGGTCGTTCGGGCATGGCACTATGGCAGCACCGGTGGCCCTTGCCGTGGTGGTGTTGCTCTTGGCGCAGAAACCCTTTCTCAATTCCAAGCGTGGCCTCGTCCCCAGCGGCGGCAGCGAGGACTGATAAGAATCACTCCGCGAGGGTCCAGGTGATGGGAACGAGTGTCGCACAGCACAACATCCGGCATGGATGGACGGCGAAGAGCGAGGCACGGCACCCGACGGTGCTAGACAACAATGAGAGAGTTGCAGCAGTCGGTGACGTGGTGGCGCCATGGCGGCGGCACGGCTGACGGCGCTCCTCTTTTTTTCCATGGGAAGAAGAAAGGGGCGGAGATATGAGTTGTATGGTCGTGGACTTGTTTGATGTATGTATGTACCGTCGGATGTCTATCCTACGTTCCAGAGCAACCGAACGTCCCTCTGCTGCTGAGAAGCAAACGGCAGACGATCTCGTTCCAGGCGAAGACGGGGAGCCAACGGAAACTCGTGGGCCCGTGGATTGGCCCGAATCTAGCCGGCGCATGGGCCGTTGGGTTAGCCAAAATCTAGTAAACTTTGAAACACAAAAGGTTTATTGGTACAGCATTGCAGACTGATTGTTGTTCAATCTTAAATTCGCATGAGCAAATTTTTTATGACGTATCAAGTTGCTCGAGGAAGTGAAAAGAGAAACCAGCACGGTACCACAAGCGTTAATAGATGATAACAAAATGACACCATCAATGTCGTGTAAGAGCCCAATAGATAAAGACCAATTTTCCCATAGATAAATAAAAAAACCACCAACGTAGCAGTCAATCTGTTTACATTTCCACAAATGACTATTGTCCTCAGCTTCTGGCTAAATTGGCAGAGAATGAACCTACCACGTACAGGCACAGCACGACCTTCACGTTACAGTAAGTAGCCTGGGCGAGTTACACTGAATTTTCGCTGCTCTGCCTAATTCCACATTTCCTGACATCTTACATGCCCCTAGTTTGGGCAAACAAATATATTTACAAATGAAAGAATATTGTACAAGTCCACCGTCGCTTGACCTGAACAAGATCTCGAGGGTGCACGGCAGTAGTTAGTGCCTCTGGCTCTGCATCTGGCCAAGCCTGGTGCTGAGCGCTTCAATGTATGTTCGCAGCCGATGTCGATCGGATCTTGTCAGAGTCAAAGGGGGATTGAGAGCAAGTAATGGTGCCTCGATCAGGAGGAACCGCAGCATGGATACAGCCCTCGTATACCCGCTCATGGCATCCGCCGCTTTCCCAAACATCTCAGCAACCTGTGCGTTGGGACGAGAAGTATACCAAAGACAATGGGCACGGTCAAGAGGTAAACAACATGTCACATTAGTTCTGGAAGGGAATATGTTGAGCTGTACTTACGCCACCACGCCTTCCTATATGCAAGGCAGACTGAAATATTATTTCAATCGCATCAGGCATCTCTGTACCATCTACATGCATGAAAACAATATAAGCATCCAAAAGGATTTACCAAGATATCACAATGATCCAAAATTGCTGGCATGCTAACATACCAGCTATCTGTCCTACAGTGCTGGCTAGTCCTTCAGCATATTCAACATCTGTAAGAAACTGTCTCTCTATCTGCATGCAGGCCTCATCAGCCAGTTGGGAGTTACCGAGCAAATGGGGAGCATCAGCACTTAGGCCCTTCATAGGGATATCCTGGGAAGGAGAATCTCTTGCAGTTGAAGCTACAAATGTATTGCATAAATGAATTGCTTGCTTCCAGGTTGCAAGAACAATTAGCTGAATAGAGAACGCCTCCAAGTGTCTGCCAGCTTTGATCTTCAATTAGGTGGTTAATCAGATAAACAAAAGAAAGTCAGTCGTTGCTTAGTTTCCATCGACAAGCATTTTAATGGCTAACTGTAGCCTGGATATCTTCTTATACTCATTCAGGGCATCATTTAGGGGATTTGCATCTATATTACCACTTAAGATGAAATTTTCATATATACCACTAGGTTACTCAATTGACACAGGCTGATGGTAAAGTGCACATTAGGTGGTGGTATGGATGAAATTATTTCAACTAATAATAACCATCTCCAAGGTTGAGCCCAAGTAGGCAAGTAAAATAAAACATGAGACGTAGGAAAAGAAACTGAACACCATCAAGGAGATAAATTTTACCTCATCTTTGACCAAAAATGATATGGCTGATGCATACTGCTCCAATAGTCTAATCCTTGCCAGGTGATCAGATGGGGGCTGATCCATGACATCACTCATATCTGCGGATCCTTGTGAGGTGCCAGATGCTGGAGAACAGTGGCTATCCAAGCTACAGGTCCCAGCAGACTGTTGTCTATTAATGGGCAAACCATTAATTGGCATTGGTGCACTCAATAAAGTTAACTTAGGTGGTGAAACAGACGAATTCTCATATTTTGTTGGCAAGTTTTGCTGTCGAGAGGCATTTGTTGAAGAAGATGATCCCTCTGGTCCAGACACAAAGACATATTCCTGATCTACAAACTCTAATGAATCAATCATAGGGGAATCTACATTTACAAAGTAAAGAAATAATAAATTCAGTACAACATATTCATAATTACAATAAGAATGTGCATGATAAGTCACTAAAGACTTCCATACCTTCTGGATAGCCACCTTTACGACCTTGTACTTGATCAATATTGCTTTCCTTTGTCTTCTTACCAGCATGGTCGTGGTGTTGGCTACTATGTGCATGATTATTACCCAAGACATATCTGGAGAAAAGACCAACATGCTTCGATGGACTCTGGCCTGAAGTTTTATCCAATCTTTTACCCACAGGGAACCCATAAGATTTCATCGGGCTCTTACTGTAAGGAACTGGACTCTCATCCTGTCCACTTGACTCATCATCCAAAGGGAAAGGCATACAATCCTCTTGAGAACTTGGGCTTGAAGGCAAATCTCTTATGTCAGATGGTGACCAACTATAAATACAATGTGGAATATTAAACATAACGCAAGATGCAGGACCAGCCAATGTAGTGTGGACAAAAAAAATACCTCAAGGTTCTCTCCGTAGTATGTTCAGAAAGAAATGGGTGGTGCACAAACTCTTCAACTGTAAGCCGCTCCACTGGATCAATTACACAGACATAGCATTGTTAATGTTAACCCATAACTGCATAGGAACGACAATAGCATAAAATAATATTCAGTCTCTCTTTTAATACTATAGGAGACTATGCTACGGCTGTACATAATTAGTGTAGGCACTAGTGCTATGTTTCTTATTTCCTACAAGTACTTTTGCAGAAAAACAAATATCCCTTAATAAAAGTGAGTTTTCAGAGAACCCTTTTGTTTATGCAAAACTTTCTTAATGTCAAGGTACATACTGAGTTCTTTTTTAAGAAAAACAAGGTATATACCGACTTGAGCATCAAATCTGAAAAAGCAGTAAGAAAAGGGCAAATGGCAGCACCATTACAACAACTCTCGTTAGTATCATTCATTTTGTAAAGAAATATTTGCCGTGTCAGAACAGAAAGCACATTTAGTAAATTACCCATTACAAATAGTGGCATACAAGAAATAATGACGTGAAGCAAACTTCTTTTCATCATCAATAAATACATAATAAAAGTCTCTATATGTAACTACAAATTAGTGATTGGTACCTGAATTGAGCCGCAACAACTTTCTGCACAAGTCAATGCAACCATGGCTCAATTCACAATCAGATGGGAATTGTATTTCACGTGACCTGAGTATATTTTTAAGCAGCTGTATAGAAAATAGCATTTTTTTCCCATTAGCTCTTGTAATCAAATCTAGATCAGACATACTGAAGTTATCTGAAAAACAGGAGAAAAACCTGGATCTGATTATCCCCATTAAAAGGTGGAATTCCAGTAACAAGTTGATATAGAATGACACCAACACTCCATAGATCTGCCTGTTGTCAGAAAAAGACCATTAAACACTGTGTCGAGCACAAGTAATAATACTAGATGATAAACCTCACACGAAACTGAAAAATGCTCAGACCTTTGCATCATACTTCTGTGCTTGCATGACTTCTGGAGCCATGTAAAGTGGCGAACCACAGAGTGTTTCGGCAAGGGAAAATGGTTGCAGAAACCTGCTCAAAGGAAGGGGGAAAGCAAACTATCATAAGTATGATAATATCAAACAGCTGAACGGCTCATCCAGATATCCAGTCATCCATCCTTAAAGCCAACTAGGTCCAACAAAATAATGAGGCATGAAGAGAAAGCTATGTGGATGCTTCTATGGACTAAGATGCAAGGAGTCAAAGCCACACATGATCATACAATCCTTATTTATATATTGTTATGCACAGTACTTGCATAGGAACTATAGTCTTGTACTTGGTTTCCCCACATATTCTTTTTGTTCATAAACTTTATATGAATTTGAATGAAGATACATGCGAGAGTTGAATAGCTGAACAATAAAGCAGACCTGAATGGTGTAGGCTACTAGGAATTAATATGGTTCTTTTATTAATTCATTAATAATGTGTTTTGGTGCACAAAGCTTTTCATCCAGATAAAATAATTTTGTAACATCAAGAAATGATGTTCTGATTTATACTTGAGCAGCAATCAAACATTAAACACGACCAACTGTATAAATATGTTGCAGAAGTGCTCTGAATTGGTTTACTTATGGTTTTATGTTGCAGGACTTCAGAAAAATCACCACTTGGCAGTAGCCTAAAAGATCCTAAAGGAGATGCTAACAAGAGTTTGTAATGTACAATCCAGATTCACTGATATAGGCTGCTAAAATTTGGTAACAAGATAGTTCGAAAATGTTGTAAACATTCTCCCAAATGCCACATGCCAATTTCAAATACTGCCTGTGGCAGATGTTATTTTAAAAAGATCAAAATTCATGGCATGTGGCGAGGCAAGATTTTGTTTTTTCTGTAAAAAACTCCGGAACCACTGGTGGGTTGCATTCCTTCTAATATAATCATCCACTTTCAAGGCTTAAAATAAACTAATCATTCCCAGAAACAATTCAAAGAACAATAGAAAACAAACTGATATCAGTTGAACCCATTATGAGGAGAGGGAGGAGTGGATAAGGTGGAATGGAATGTCATTTGTTCAATATGTCAATAGTATTGATGATATATCCATTGCATCAAAATCCAGGAGAAAGTCACAAAAGAGGGCTTAAACTCAGTTGTAAGTAAACTCGAAAATTCAGGACATTTGTAAAATTATCTACTAACATTTCATCTAAATAATGAACGAAATAGAACATGAATAACTCACTTTGCAAATCCAAAGTCGGCAATCTTCAACAGAGAATTTTCATTATTTTCAACAAGAAGAATGTTCTGTTTGCAAAACCACAAAATTCAGAGACCAATAAATTAGATTAACTTAACCACCATATCATTCTTGAAATCTTGAACCATGAAATATTAAGCCATTTGTGGGAAATTGAAAATAAGCATCAAGTAAAATAACCTGTGGTTTTAGGTCTCGATGAACCACGTTATTGTCACGAAGCATTTGAAGACCAGATGCTGCAAGAAAAAAAGAGGAATTATGAAAAGAAGTCTCAGGAAAGGGAGAGGGGAAGGAGCTTGACGAATCACTTGCCCAGCTGACGGATGAAATGCTTTGCGACTGTTTCAGAAACCCTTTTATGCCGTAAAAGGTATCCATGCAAGTCACCACCTCGACAATACTCCAATATGAGATATATCCTCCCATGATCCTAATCAATATACAGCAGTTAGGTATGGTAATTACCAATTAGATACAGACCGTTCTACTGACAATGGGCATGGGGAACTAATTTTATTTGCTGCACAACAAGCAGACAACAACATCAATACCAGAAACAAATTTGAGCCTTGAGTTCGCCATTAAAATGGTATAATTCACTCACAAAAATAAGACAGCAAAGCAATACAGTTTGTACTGTTCCAATGTCCCTAAAATCCTAACTTACAAAAAAAATCAATCTAACATGCTAACCAAGTTTGTAGGATTTCATGAAACCATATGTCCATCAGGGTTAACCTCCCATCACCAGCAAATGCAGCAACTGATGAGTGAACATCCAATACTATACTTTGCAAACTATTTTCATCCAACGGAACATCAAGTTATACAGGCTATCCTTTGCTTGAAGTCTCTACCTACCTAAAATGCTCAAATTAAACTAAATTCAGCTAAGGAACCTCCCAATTCCATGCATCGTGTGCTTACTATTACTCTATTAGACCCCATAGCACCACAACCTTGGCAGATCCACAGCAATAGCACGGGAGATCACGAGCTACGTCAAATGATACCTTAATGGAGTCGTGGAGCGCGATGACGTTGGGGTGCCGGATGCGGCGGAGGATGTCGACCTCGGAGAGTAGGCTCTCGCGGAGCTTGCTGCTGAGCCGCTCCATGGCGATCTCCTTCACCGCCACCTCCGTGCCCCGCGCCCGGTGCCGCCCCAGCCACACCTGCGAGTACGCCCCCGACCCGATCGGCCGCAGCAGGTCGTAGTCCCCCACCCGCCGCCCGCCCCCGCCACCACGGCCGCTCGCGCCGTCCCCCATCGCTTCCGTGTCAAGTCAGTCACCTACCGCGCCGCCGCGGGTCTCGCCCCGGGGACGGCGCCGCCGCGCAGAAAGAGATGCCGCCGCGGGGAGAAGCAACCGTGTGTCCGTGTCGTTGCAGCGAAGAGAAAGAAGGCGAGAGACGAGAGAAGGAAACAGGGCCAGGTCGTGCTCACCCGCGGCGGGGCCGGCCCCCTATGCTCATCCCTATCCGCTCCTCTTATAAGATTCCGACGTGTTTCGCAAGATTCTCCCTGCTTGAATATGATGCATTCGTTTATTTCGCCCACAATGTTTTTCTATGATGTGAACGGAGAAAACATGCTCTTCGGTTACGTCTTTCAAATTTCGCGGTTGCAGCATGTGTTGCCTAACTTGCATCATCGCATGATTGCTAATGCTAACCTAGTTTTCTCACGAGACGGTGAGATTTTGGGATTAGAAAGATCAGAGAAAAACTCTCCACTCTACCTAAGTATACCTGTATAACGTCTTCCGAGCGTCACCGTCCCCTGTTTACTAATATAATAAAAATAAATTGTTTAAAAGAAACAGTCGTATTTATTAAGCTGAAAAATTGAATATATGAAATATAGATTTATGAATATGTTTTTAAAAACGAAAGAATATTACAGTTCAAACCTCCTAATGAGAAGTGATAGTCAAAAGGAGAAAAACTACACTCTCACACAAGTTGAAAAGGAACAGAGTCAACTCAATAACCAAGTAGTACAGTAAATTAAATGGTCAATGAGTGGCTGTTTAGTTCACCAAATGTGGTGAGTGAATAGTGAGTGAATAATGAAAATTTGAATTTGGATGTTCAGAAAAAGTAACAGGGATGTGATGGAATGAATAGTGGATTGAGTAGAAATTTTAAACAGCCTCTCAATAACGTAGCACAGCAAAAGCAAAATTTGCTAGTAGTATTCTGCTCTCGCGTGTATTCTGCGCTGCGTGCTAGCTATTGGAACTTTTGGCTGGTCGAGTTCGAGGATGTCGACAGGATGCTATCATGTGTCGATCGTCGATTGGCAACTGTAAGCCGGAGGAACACGACGCCTAACGTTATTGCTCGCTGCTGAAGGCCATCTTAGAGTCATAGGCCACGGGGCGACAAGAAACATGGTTAGTGGGAGAAAGAGCAATGTTTTAAAGTGGGATAAAGAGCAATGTTGACGCATGTGCCAATCTAGGGAAACATCAGGAAGCCAACATTATATAACACGGTTTTGCATTCACCTGCTTTAGATTTACAATTGCACGATATGCATTACGAACTTCTGAACGCCTCTGATTTGCCAAGAAAAATCGAGTACCGCCACACCAGAAAATCGCAATAAGAGCCTGCCTGATCAATCTTAGTTCCTCTTCAGTGACAATTTTTGTGTTGCTGAGTTGGTTCCGCAGTCGCCAACTGAGCTGGTTAGTTGTAGCATCAAGAGAAGCTAATGTTATCCCTGCAAATTCCACCCAAGTTCCTTGCATTGCTGTTCATCCGGCTGCAGGGTATTTGGTATTGCACCGAACACACACCGGGCAGTTTCAATTCCAGAGATAGTGTTATGGAAAAATGCTGACGCCTCTTCCATGTTCTTCTGCAGTTCCTCTGGGGAGATGCGCATGAAATGCTGTGACGAGGGTGCTTGCTGCTTGACAGGCATGGATGGTGCAATATCAGCAACCCTTACAAATCTTTCTGTCGCTGCCTCCCAGGAAAGCTCGTGCCGCAAATCATCTGATAGTGGGATTGGCTCTTCTGCCAATGCTTTCATTGTTAGCCTGACGAACTCTTTCTCAGTATTGTACATGTGACAATTAGGGAACCTTTTGAAAAATTCATTTGAAGGATGGTTTGCACATATCACAATTTTCCCCATTGCCAAAGCTTCTGCAGTTGTTGTGCATACCACATCAGTTGTGCTTGGGTTTATGAAAACCTTGTAGCTGAAGCAAACAACAGGTAGTACAATTCAGTTAGGTCAAGCCTAAAAAATGATGGCACAAGGAACTTATCATAAGTTTTGTCTCAACATAAAATCATATGGCAGCCACCAAGGAGGTGAAAGAAAAGGATGTTGCTTATCTACTAGAATATTAGATACTCACTCGTGAAATATTGAATCTGCATGATCACGGCTGGGGTAGACTCTAACATCTAGGCTCAGTCGCCCAACTGATGCTTTTACTTCATCAGAATCTTCCCCACTACCATACAACTCCATTTTAAGGCCAGACAATTCTACTTGGTGCTTATGAAGCAGCTGAAGAAGCTCTGTGTAACCTTTACTCCATACCATCTTTCCGATATAATATGCGCCCTTGAAGAATGCCTGCTCTCTTTGGCATACCTGCTGGTGCTTCAATTTGCCAATTTCAATAAATTTGGGGTTAACTCCATGAACATTACAAATCACAGACCTAGGGACATCCTGAGTTGCTGCAGACAATCTTATAACCTGCATGAGGAGGGTAATAAGAAGAAAGAGTAAGAAAGTGCAGATAGCAAAGAAAAAATGCTTTTAATAATGTGGAGCCCATTATATAAAATTAACAATGGACTAAACAATACAGATATGGTTCGATTACTCTTCCAATAAATATAAAAATACATCAATAAGAACAAATGATGCCATTATTGTCTGTTGTGTAGTAAGCAAGGCAGATACTGACCTCAGAAAAGAAAAACAAAACATGAGCAGGGTGCCTACTGCCCTCAATCAAGAGAAAAAAAACTATGTGCAGTGCACCTGCTAGAATGATAGAAGAGCTTTATCTGATCACTACGAGAAATGGCAACTCCATTGATGCATACCATATTTGTTGATTTAATCGAGTTATGGTCTGCGGTGGGCCGGTAATTGACAACAAACTACAACAGTTAGGGGGATCCAAGAGTTTGAATAAATACTATTCAAGTTAAGAATGTGTTGCCTATGATCATGACGACTACAAAGTGGAACAAGCGAACTAGTAGGTTATAATATAACCTTTAAGGATCTAAATGTGCTTGTTTAAGATTGCACAAAGTTTGTCTTTCGCTAGAATCTAGCAGTTGTCTTTTACATAACTGAGTATATATAGCTCACCGTGTACCATATTATAAAGAAATTTGCATATACACCTGTCATGTCATATACACATTGCATTTATAGTGGTGTTGACATATTTCCTGGGGTGTTACAAAACAACAGCAGACAGGCCCAGAAGTCAAAATAGAGTTGCCGAAATAGACCACGGTTTCTCCTCCAAAATTCGAGACTGTAGAAGCTAAGGTTTAAGGAAGGCAGTAAGGGTGAAGGTTGCATATGAAATGTTGCCTTCGGTTTAGAATTGTGTATCCATCCTAGCTATATATTTTACCATTGGACTACAGTAGACAACATCGATACTGCCCATCCAATCTATCAAAACCAGCTAGATATTAATCAACATAAAGCCTGAAAAGAAAAAAAAACACAAAGAAAAATGAAAGTACTAACCTTATGGCAATAGATGTCTGTAACCCAAGAATTTATGTGTTTTAAGAGAAATGCACTGATATATCCATTTTTCTCTCTTTTCACATATTCCAAATAGTTCGTATGAACAACACCTATGACTTTTTGGAACTTGGTTTTCCACCTCCTTCCATGATGATACCATGTAAGATGTTCCGGCTCTTCTAGAACTGCAATATCTGCTTTGTCATCGGATATGGTCTGGCTGATGTCCCCAACAGGTAGAATGCTCCTTTTCTCAGTTGAAAACTGCATATAAACATCACAAGTTAGTTCATCTATTATCTCAAGTAAAGAACATTACCTGCACAGCTCAATTGATGCTCTACTAAATAAACAACTCTCACATTATTGATTTCAGTTCCCTCCTATCTTCATAGGCTCAAGCCAGACGCTCAAACTAGTGCCCTAGTTCCCATTCTACTCTGGGCTCCACCCCCACAAATTTTCTATCCATTCAAGCATTTAATGCACAGGATGAATAAATTATTCAATAACAAACTACATCATAGTCTCAAAACTGGGAGTTTTGGTTTGCAGCAAGCAGTAAACCACGCTAACAGGTAACACATCCATACCGACAGTGCGACATAACTTTCATAATAACATAAGAATTCAAACTGTATCTTCAAGATTTGTTCAACCTTTACCTTCCCAGGATAGAACTTTATGTCGAACCTCGGTAACACCCCGATCCGCTCCTCAAGCCACCGCCGCACATAGACTTCCTGCTCCGCGGGCGAACTGAATTTCATCTTGTTAGGATAAACAAGAATCTGATCCCCCTTGGACAGCCATGGTACCACCAGCGTGACCTCCCAGTCTCCAGCCTTGGCGAGGTATGCCGCACGGAACAGGGGGTTGACGGCAGTGCCAGTCATCCATGGCAGGCTCGCGGTGGTGAATATTGCAACACGCTGCTGCTTCTCCGCCATGGAGACCAGGACCACCTAGCACCTAGCCGCTGCTGAAACGTCCAAGAAACAACGGATGTTAGTAGTCAGATTATGTCACCTAAGAACAGCATAATAAATAATAATTGATAGTAAGAAGAACACAATGCGGCATCTTCCAAAGCATGCTTGCCCATACACTCACCCCAATCCTAAGGCCGATCCCTGTCGCATTCAGAGAATCTGTTCACTAGCTGTGGATCAAAAGTCAAGAGACCCACGAGCATCTAATTCGACGCCTCCCAAATGCAAACGTGACTCACGCGCGCTAGGGGGCCCACGGGAGAGAGATCTATCAAGGAACAGCCTGACTGGGACATCGATCTGGAGCTCTCACTCTCTAATTGTGGACTTGGCCGAGCTAATTGGTTCTTGAACCAAACCACCTACTAGGGCTAATCAACCAGAAATCTCAAATCATCCCATTCCCCAACCCAAGCACCCTGCTCGAACCAATAAACTCCGTGCAAGTTGGATTGCCCTACGCCGTTCCACCGCGATAGCCCCAACGAAACCACTCCCTGGATTCGAGACGGCGTACGAACGGAGAAGAATCGAGAGGAAAGAAGAGGAACTTACCCGAGTGGTTGGCCCCTTGGCGGGGCAATAGGTTGAGGAAACAGTTGGAAGGGAAGGCCGGCGGAGAGACGACAGGGGCGGGCGGGGCAGCCAAGTGCGGACGGCGTTGGGAAGCAAGCGGCGTGTCCGGCACCGTTGGCTGGCTGTAGGGCTGTCAAAACTCGAGGCTCGTGAATGGAATTTGATTCGAGATCGGCTTGATTTCTAAACGAGTCAAGCTCAAATTTGACTCAAAGCTCGTGAGATTTTCGAGCTTGAGATCGAAAAGCTCGTGTATTATGATAAGCTATGGCTGTAAGAGATGTATACACATATACTCTAATTTTCTTTCTTTGTTGTACTGCACAAAACTCGATGTGTACAAGTAATGTAATGACATTAATTTCATTACTACGTAGACTGTATAAAATATGTTTATAGATGATATAAATCTTAAAGCTCGTGAATTACTCGTAGTTGACTCGTTACAAGCTCGACTCGAAATCGGCTCGAATCTTAACAAGTCAAGCTTAAGCCTAGCTTCAAGCTCGGATGGTTTTGAGACTCGACTCGAGCTCGTCTGAGCTCGCTCGAGCTCGGCTCGTTGACAGCCTAGCTGGCTGTCCCCGTCGCCCCAGCTCCGCCCGAACGCACCGGTGGGCCCGCGGGAATCTTGGCCACGGATTCCGAGAATTTGGGCCGAAAGGGATCCGTTCATCAGGGGAATATTTAAGCTGTTGCCATCCTAGCGGGGTGAGTGGCAACAGATTTGCCACTCTACAGAGAGGAGTGAATGTGAGAGGGATTAATTGACTCTAGCTAAGAGTGGCAAATAGTTAAATATCCCTTCATCAGGTGAGGCCCAGGATGAAAACGGCCCGGTCAACCCAAATGGTTAGGTGCGTCGTCCTTTTCATCCATTCGAAAATTAAGGTTTGGTGTCTGCAGTTTCAGACTTGAATATCAGGTGGAGACCACTCGTCTGGTACGCTGTACGCAAGTGGAGGTGATGATTGTACGTACGAACTTCTTGCTTGTTAGGCGAAACCACTAGTAAAGGAAGACTTGTCGACATCCGCTAAATAGAAGGTTTTTCTTTTAGAGAGATCCGGAAGTCCTTGCCGAATCAGAGTACAGGCGACTCTAAACCATATCATGTTGAAATTATCTAGATTAAGGTTTGCTCTTGAAGGAGAAGCCGCCTCCTACTTCTCTAGTACCGTCTCAAGATTTGTCGCTGGCATACAGATACAGCTTGCAATCAGCATAATCTAGCAGTAGGCTGCAACATCATCAGTCTGCTTCTTCGTCGACGTCAAGAAGCCAGGATTAGAAGCTGCTTCTTCGTCCACGGGCAGCATGATGTGACTGCGTAACCACCTGGAGAAGCCTGTATTCAGAGAGGGAAACGAAACAAATACGGGATTGTTTGGAAGAAGGACGATGATGATGAAGATGAACCCGGGGAGAACCAGAGGACGCGGACAGAGTAGCAGCAACTCACGTAGAAAAGCAGAAGAAAACAGCTACTGGATGAGATGAGCAACGTGCAGCAGTAGCCTGAGAACTGACGAATTGGACAAACGAGTGAAGAGTGGCTCCCTACAGAGGAAGGATGAGATGCTCAGCTAATGACGCGAAGAAAACTTTATTCTTTCCATTAATCTGATATATACCTATCTACAAGCACGGAAAGAAACTCGGACTCAGTTAAGCATACAGATACAGATATACGGAGCTCGACCGACAAACACTGGTTGGGAGTCGGGAAAATTTGTTACACTTGCAGACAACCGAGCAACAAATCAAACAACAATGCAGACACACTTGTAACTCCGGCGCGCTTCGCACCGTAACAAATGATGCGGTCACATCACATGACGATCTCTGGCTTGAGGATGCTGGACTTGATCTCCTTGTGCGGGAGCACGACGCCGCCGTTGCTGTAGATCTCGTCGCAGACGTGCACGTCCTCGCCGAGGATGGTCATGTTCTCCACGCGCGCCCACTTGCCGACGGTGGAGTGCCAGCCGATGATGCTGCTCGAGACGCAGGCGTGCTGCTTCACCCGGGCGCCGCGCATCACCGTGCACCGAGACAGCCGCACCCCGGCCTCCACCACGCACCCGGGGCCGACGGCCACGTCGGGCCCGATCAGGCAGCCCTCCCCGATCACCGCCGTCTCGTGCACCAGCACGTTGCCCAGGACGTGCGCGCCCGACGCCAGCCGCGCCGGCGCCTTCTTCCGCAGGGAGTCCAGGTACAGTCGCAGGCCCGTGATGTAGTCGCGCGGCTGCCCGATGTCCATCCAGAACCCCGGGAGCACCATGGTGAAGAGCCCGGCGTCCGCCGCGATGCGCGGGAACACCTCCTTCTCGATGGACGTCGGCTTCAGCTCGATGCGGTCCAGGACGGACGGGTTCAGAAGGTAGATGCCGGCGTTGATCTTGTTGCCCACGAACACCTTGGGCTTCTCCACGAAGCGCTCCACCTTGCCGGTGGCCTCCTCCATGACCACCACGCCGTACTTGGACGGCTCGTCGACCTTGGTCACCATGATCGTCGCCTCGCCGCCGTGGGCCTTGTGGAACTGGATGAGCTCCGCGAACGGGTACTCGCTGATCACGTCGCTGTTGAGAACGAAGAAAGGGTCGCCGGAGCCGTCGGCGAGCTTGTCGCGGGCCAGGGCCAGAGGGCCGGCGGTCCCCAGGGGCTCCGTCTCCTGAGAGCAGGTGATCTTGATGCCAAGCTTGCTCTCGAAGTCCTTGAGAAAGTTGAGCATCACCTGCGATTTCATTTCACCAAAAAGCAACGCCACCAGTGAGATCCGGGCGTCCGACAGATGCACGAAAGGTTCGTGTGCGCGCCATTCCGATCGAGACAGGGCTCCTTACCTCAGGCTGGTAATTGATCGCCAGGACGACCTCTGTAACCCCAACTTCCTTCAGAGCTTCGATCTGTGTATCACAGCATTCAGCAATTTCAGTCCAAGAGTTACACTGTTACAGGAACATCCGAATACTGCATCAATTCAGTCCTGAAAGTGATTTTGCTTGTCTTTTTGCTTGTCATTAGTATTTGGCACGAACAACACTAGTGCAGGTGGACAACTGATCCAGTATTTTTGTGAGGGAATTTACTCACATGGATCCACCACCTAAATCAAAGCATGATACGGAGGCCATAAACTAAATCTACAGCTTCTAACAGCTCACGCTGGTCAATCATAGCTATTTTCCCAGCTGGCGACTTGAAATAACCGAAATCAATCTCAGAGACGGCGCATTCGTGCTGACCTGGTGCAGGATCATGGGCTTGTTGCCGAAATCGACGAGCGGCTTGGGCACGCTGAGCGTCAGCGGCCGCAGGCGGGTGCCGAAGCCTCCGACGAGAATGAGCGCCTTCATGGCTGCGGCAGTCCTCCTCCCAACTCAGCTCCCGCACACACCCTGTGAGAAAAAAACGCAGCAAAACACAGTGAGGTGATAAATCCATTAATCCTCCGATCCCGATCGGATCCAGACGCTGCGGTCACGGAGCGTACTGTTCGCGGATAGCAACTGGACTCCCCAAGACGACCCCCTCTCGTCTCCCCCTTGCCCCCCTGCCTACGCGGACGCCATGTGTGATGTGCCCCAGCACAGAGCCCACCCAGGTGGCAGTGGTTGGTGTATATAAAAACCAACGCGGCGGCTGCCTCGGATTCGAAGGCACGCGGATAAGGACGGCCTGACATGTGACGTGAGGAGGAAGAGAGGGGCAAACGCAGCAGATCGGCTGATCGGGGGTGCCAGGAGATTTGCTGCATCAAAGCCTAAATGCGTGATCCATCTAGTTCTATCCGTGCGAGATTTGCTGCTGAAAACGCATTTGTCCTCGTCCCTGTCTGTGCTCGCAATGCTAGCGGCTGCCGCCCACCGAAAAACCAACCAGACGACAATTATATATCTCAAAGCCAGCACGGCAGCTTTTTTTTTTTTGGCTTTGTACATCTAGCATCAGGACATCACCTAGCAATATTTTTTTTTGGGCGAAATGGGTACAGGCTGGAATGCTGGATCCATGATGAGGAGAGAGGAGATGATGGCATGGCATGGTCACCAATATGGCCTTGGTCACCGGTAGTAGAAAGGAAAAGAAAAGGTAACAGAGCAAAAGGGGAGATAGAGGCACGAAACGGAAGGGATGAACAGTGGGACAACTGCTAAGTGCAGATCTGGATGATCGTGTCTGTGAACTGCCTCCCTGCGGCGTCAAGAAATCTCTACCGACACAATGGCCAATCGACCACCGCTGACACTCACCGCCAAATCAAAATCGCGACAAGACATGGTGGATCTACCCACAATTCTACAAACCGGCGAACGGAAGCGCTGATGCGGATGCGAGACAGAAGATGCAGTAGCAGAGAATTGGCATGCCACTCTGCAAGGGCATGGTGCACGCACCTTGAATCGTTGACGCGACGGCGGCCGTCCGATTGCTTCGTCAACGGCGTCGAGGAGGACTCGGCGGGAGCTGCAACGAACGAGAGGAGGAAGAAGAAGCCGCCAGGAAGAGGAGAGGAAAAAGCGTCGGCTGCGACTCAAAACGCGGCTGCCAGCGTCGCCGCCTCTTATAGTTCTCCTCCGGTCCTCCCCTCCCCTCCTCAGCTGCAGCCCGCAGGTTCGAGCGGTTGACGTAGTTTAATGTACTGGCTTCCGCGCCAATTCATCATCGAACTTTCGCCCCCCCCTCTCTTTTTGTATTTTTTCAGCAACGATTTGCTGTCCCGAGCTCGTCCCACGCCACACCTACCCCGTAGGTTAAACAACGGGCGCCCAACTGCCTACGCAGCACGCACACCGGCGTCCAGGGAGAGGATGACGTGCGGGCCATGTGCTGTTACATCCGGCTCCGAGCTCCGGCGGGCGGCGGCTCTGCGCTGGACTGGGTTTTTTTCTGGTTAGTAACGGCCGCGACCTCCAAAGTTAGGCGCGTTCCTGGCAGATGGCCGGGGAATTATCGGAAGGACGAAGAGGACACGGGGCGACGGCGACCTGGTCCGCCATGACCACTTCCGTCCTGTTCCTGGCGCGTGCTTTGGCCCGTGGTTTAGGTGGGCACGCATACACGATGCGCTATCGGGTCCCGCCCGGTCCGTCGTCCTTCGCTGCCGTCTTTCTCGGCGGCACGCCACGCCACCTCGTCAAGGCAAGGCACGAGCCTCCTCCCTGGTACACGACGCATCGCCTTCGCTCTTGCTCGCGTTCGCAGCTTGGCGCGTTGACATTGTTCTTGTAGTAGTGGTACAGCAAACGCACGAACTGGTCATTGATAGCCAGCAGCCGGACCAAATGGCTGACATTCCTAGGTCAATGTAACAGCGGGTACCGTCCGATTGTAGAAACCCTGATCTCCTTTTTTTTACCGCGTCCTCACGTAGCCACGTTTGACTCTAGGGGTTGATGCCTTCTACAACCACCACATTGGAAGCAATCTCTCGCACCGTCGCACGTGAGCCAGACAGATAGCCGAGCCGAATTATTAAACACATGGATCGTACTGTGGTAAACACTGCTTTAATAATTTATTAAATCTTTAATATTGCTTACCATTGTATCCGTATCTTTGAGCTTTGAGTGGGAAAACAGAATGATTGCCCACATAATCGCACAAGCATGATGAACTCCAAATGCCGTATGGTGGCTCGAAGACAGTTAAAATATTGAATGATCAAGTTTACATTGAAAAGTATTAATATTTATAACACTAAATAGACAAATATATTTCATAATGAATCTAATAAAATTTGTTAGACATAGATATATTTAGATATATATTTCGTCAAATATAAGATGATTTGGTGATCCAGCGGGGAGGAGTTGCAGCACCTCGAGCTAGGGCGGGACACATGATAATTATTGGTAGAGTTAGGGGCTGTTTGAGAGAGTTTATCCTAAAATGGCTTACCAGTGAATAATACAAAGCCGGTGAACCAAAAAACATATTCATCCGACTTATATTTCATCTTTGCATCATTTTATAAGGATCATCATGCATGCAATAGTCCCTCAATTTTTGCTTAAACATGTGAAGTCAAAAACAACTCTCTCAAATGGATCCTTAAATAATTAATGAGAGGTGAGTGTGACAACCCGCCCAGGAAAATACCGTACTATCGCCTAAACCAATCCACTTTGGCCATTAAGCGACAGTAAATTATCATCCTGTCGTTAGTTGCCGGGTTGACGCCCGGTAAATCACTTGGAATTCACACAGAGGATCGAACATATGCATTAAAACTCACGCGAAGGCGAGCCCAGAGTACAAACACAAAGTAAATCCCATTTATTACAAACCATTGTTCATGACATGAAGTAGAGGTTCAGAGTTCGAAAACAGCGGAAATAAATAAACTAGTGCAACGGTAGACATCACAGGAGGCCATCCGTGATGTCATCACTTGTCGTCATCCACCCGGTCAACAACACCTGCAACAACAGTTTTAAAGCAAGGCTGAGTATACTAATACTCAGCAAGACTTAACCGTCGGGTGATAACTACATCACCAAACTCTAGACATGAGAGGCTTTTTGGCCGGTGGAGTTCTTTTGCTGGAAAGCAACAAAGGGTATGTCCTTACTTTCAATATTTTAGCACAAGTTCTAGTTGATTACCATTGCTAAGTGTGCCAACTAATTCAATCAAGAATTGTACAAATAATTACTTCAAGCAGTAAACTTCATCAAATTCCATCATTAAGGGATATCATGGCCAGTTGATTAAGCAGTCTCAGATAACGGTGAGAGGCCGACAATCGATTGATTTAAACCTTGCAAGGTAAACCTAAACACACGGTAGGGTGCCCCCGCGAGGACAACCACCAGGCGGTTCCCAAAAGTCCTCGGCTTGGGAGCAATGCTTACCATCCTGGGTACAAGGTTATCTGGCGTACCCCGCAAGGCACCCAGCTTCACACATGTACACCCTTCCCCGGTAGCTAGCCGGGTAGGTGATTGCTCAAGATTTGTAAGGGAGAGTTCCCGCACCGTCTTTTAAGGTACTAGGCTTACCGTACCCATTTCCGACAAGTGTTTAGTACGTTCAAAAGCTTAGCCCACGAAAGCCACTGGACCGGAGCCCAAATCCCATGCTCTTACCACATGAGCAATCCATTTACAAACATCTTATGATTCCAACATAAGAACATATTCTCGCGAGTGACGAACATCACTCGACTTGTACCGGTCCTATAGCATAGCAGCTATCGACCTAACATACTAGTGATAGAGCATAGGTACCTAGGGATCATGCAACTAGGGTTTCAATTCAACTCCTGAAACGTAAATGCGCAATCATAGCAAAGATATACAATTGCATAGTTTTAAAAGAGAGGTTAATGATCCGGGGCTTGCCTTCGCTGGCAAGGTTTGCCTTGGGCCCTTCTGGACCTTGGTCCAGGTCTTGAGCTACGTCCACGTATTGCAGCTCACCGTCAGCTCCTCCTTCTCCTCCTTCCGGCACGAGTGTATAACTACCGTCGGGAAGATCTACACGAGGATGCAAATGCAAGATTTAATTGATGATTTTTAATTTAATTGATTACAAACAACAAATGACAACCATGGGGTGCATGGTTGACCACATTCACCTAGATAAGAAATACATTCAGCATACTCTTCCAATCAAGGAACAATATGCAGTTCTTTATTATTTAATCTCTTTAATAGTGACTGTGTACATATTTATGTAAGTAAATTAATTTAAATTCCACCAACAGCAAGGGGTTGCTCTTTAACTTTTGAAAATGATTTACAATACACACATATGGCTATGAGGGGTGTGGTTGGTGACTTTCCCAATTAATTTTGGTATTAAGCTTTAATGTCTTTAATGCTCTCATTCATAAAATTAATTAATAAAATTCAGTGAAAGGGTTTATTAAGCACTAAACACTTATGCAAAGCCACTGAACACACATGCATGCTTAGAAGAGCTATGAAATTAATTATACCAAAAATAACAAAAGCTAGTTACCAAAACATGATAAATGCATACAAAAATAAATACACATCAAAATGGTTCCAAATTTCTCACACATGATTTATGGTCCAAAACTAAGCTAGAAATGCAACATATACACCTAGAACTATTATGGATCTTGAGTTATGCATTTACAAAGAAAAACAAGCATATTTCAAGAATAAATATTTATGTCAATTATAAAATTGTTATTAATTCATCAGAGGTGCATTTTGGCATAAAAATACAACATGCATAAGTTAGGCACAAAAATCTAATTATTTTTAGCTAAAAAAATCATTTGGGTAGATTCTGCATAAATACAAAACAATTTATATAAAAAGATATACAACACAACCTTGTGCAATTTTGGGTACAGGAGCTAGTCATGGCATAAAACACAACATACCCAAACTTCAACTACAGAGAACTTGTAGATTTTGAGATACAGCTGATCAAGGTTTTTCAGTTTCCTATTTTTCATGCAAAAATTATCAGCAAAAACCATGGACATGCTTTACAAAAGTTGTAGTGTTTTTCACAAGGATTCCAACAAAATTGGGTTTGAATTTTTCTGAATTTTCTACAATTTTCTATGCATTTTACAATAATCAGCCAAGAGCAAACACTATTGGAGATTCTAACTTGCGAGCAGGTCCCTGGATACTTTTGACACTTCACAGATATGCCCTCAGCATTTACCAACCGGCCCCTGCAAAAACGCAATCAATGCACAAGGGTCCCCGGCGGCGCAGGGAGCTCGCCGCTGGCGAGGAGGCAGCCGGGCTTGGCCAACAAGCGAGCCAGAGCGGCGTGAGAGCTCACCTAGAGGCGATTGGAGGTGGCGGTGGGGTCGGGAAGGTCGCCGGCGACGGCACGCGGCGGTGCCAGACGGCGGCGACCGCTGCGGGTGGGATTTCGGCGAGGAGCGGGGCACTGCCGGGCAATGCGCGACGGCTTGAGCTTTAGTAGGACCTAGGGAAGGTGTCTGAGGGGTTAGGCGGCTCGGGGAGCAAGCGGAGGGCGAGCTCGCCGTGCAGCCTCCAATGGCGGGCGGCGGACAGCTCGGTCTCGCGCGAGAGAAGGAAGGGGGCGGGGTTTTATAGGCAAGGTGCCGGGTGCAGGGGGAGGCTTGCTTCGTGGCTAAGCCTACCTCGGCCATTTACGCCGTGGGTACGGCGGCGAGCCTCGGCCGGCGTGCGCGTGCAGGGGGAGGGTAGCGGCGGACCGGCGGGCAACGGAGTGTGCGGCGACGCGGCGAGTGCGGGAGCTCCACGTGGCGGGGAGGCGCGTCCCGAGGGGTGCGGGGCTCGGACCGACGGTCGCGGGCCCGCCTCGGCGTGCGTACGGCGGCGTACGGCGCGTACGGCGCGGCGCGGGCGGGCGCGGGCGACGTCGCGGCGCACGTTCGCGTTCCGGCGCGACCGTTTCAGCTTAGGCTACTTTGACCACAATTTACTCCCAAAATTTGAACTGAAGTGTACCGAGGAGTAAAAAGCAAAGTTGTAGATCTCACTACCCTCTACAACTTTTACAAAGGCTCTATGGTGTTTTTCTCAACGGATTTTGCATAAACTGCTCGCCAAGTTCCTGTTTTTCATGGCGCCGGTGAACAGTGCCGACTGGCGTTGACCGAGCTTTTTCACCTATTTCCACTTCAAATTGCAAATGCCATCCAACATGAAAGTTGTGCCTCTCGAAAAACTGGACAACTTTTATATTGGGAGATTTTGAAGTGTTTAGGTGAAATTTGGAGAACGCGGCGAAAGTACCGGAGGGAGTTCAAGGACATTCGGGTTTAAGCAGGGTTTGACCGTGCCTTTGACCAAGGTTTGACCACAAGTGTGTGTTGACTTAATCAAGAGGGTCATTAGAGATTGTTGACGAGGTTTTCGAAGTGATGACCCAGGTTGACCATGGTTTGACCAAAGTCAACAGGGTTTGACTCGGCTGGTTCGGTCATTAGCACTAATGAGGCTAATTAAAAACCTGGGGCGTCACAGTGAGTTCACCACATACCGACAAATGGTAGTGGTACAGGATCTTGCAGACTGGCTGGTGACAAGTGGTTGTTTGACTGCCTAGTGATAGGTGGCTGATTCTGATTTGTTGTGAGAGAAAATTTTGATTGGTGGTTATCTGCTCATTTTGATTTAGTCTGAGAGAAAATACTCCTAGCTGGTGGTTGAGAAACGAACAAATACGCATGGAGAAAAAATCCATCCATATGTTGCAATTGCACGCAGTTTGGTTGGCTCGGCTCGACTTATCTTGACTTATGTTTGTGAGAGAATGTTATACAACAAGCCGAAATAAGTTGAGATTAGACACCCGAACATGCTCAAGATCCATATACTCACACCAGCCACTAGCTGTTCCTAGATTTAACCACGACTATAAAATGGCAAGTCTGAAACGCTGATTTGGACTAGATCGATCCTGATGTGCGTGGCCTGCATACAGTACTGTTACTAACCAGTAGAGCACACTGTTAAACAACGACTTCTGAACCGCAAGATGCAATCGTGAAGTCAGTCTCTCTTGATGTTGATCCGACGGTACGGACTTGATTAACGACGATCGATATCGATAGCTTCGCCGATAGATCCGAATGCTTGCGTCCTCTTGACCCTGCAGCATTTAGTGGGTCACATGGCTTAACATGCCCTACACGCACCGCGAAATCTGTGATGTTTTTTTTCTTTTTCGAAAGGAATTGGAGGACGACCGTCTGCTGGTTTGCTGTTTTCGCAGAACCGGTGGTATCCACTGTTTCGTTCCATTTCCCACACGGAAATGTTATAAAGGTGTCCTGTGACTTTGTTTTGCGTTTTGGGACTAGTTTTTACTTATACACTAGCGTCACTCTTTTTTTTTAAGAAGAAAGACAGACACAAAAAAATGGTCACCTGTCGGTGGACGGGGGGGGGCTGTCGGCTGAAGCCTGAGGGTGGCAATGTATATAGGCAATGAGCAGGGGACAACTTGACATGTAGTGGTCTCCTGCACAGTACTCAACGACCTTCCAAGCAACACTTAGATATGCGGTTGCGAAACTCGCAAAAATTTATTAAAATAATTGTAAATCGAAGATTAGAATGACTAAATATGATCTAATTATAAAATCAATTATACATATGAATGGGAAATCGCAAGACCAATCTATCAAGCCTAATTAATTCATCATTAAATATTGTTTAATGTAGCACAATATTGTCTAATCATGATCTAATTAGGCTCAATACTCGCAATTTCACACAGAGGTTATGGAATGAGTTTTCTCAATCAATTCATATTCAATACTCCTAAATAGTATTTGTAGATTCGATGTGCCAACGAGTGAATATTGAAAAGTTGTGAAACTTACCGCAACTAAACAATAATATGAATTATTTTTCTTACAGAGTAAGTAGCTAGAGAGGCTTATTTCTTTGTTTACTTCCTTCGTATAAAAAATAGCATATCCTTTTTAGAAGTCAAATGATTCTTGACCAACACTCTGCTCATCTGGCTTATCACCCACCAGTCAGCAGTACTTTTCTCTCAGAACAAACCAGCTACCAGCCAGCAGTACTTTTCTCTCAAAACAAATCAGCACTAGCAACCAGCCACCAGCCAAACGAACAGGTTTATAGTCAAGGAAAATATTAATATTCATAGTGCATAATTAGTATTACTAGATAGATCGTTGAATCTATTTTTATAATATACTTACTTAGAGATACAAATATACTACTATTTGTAGTCAAAATTAAAAATATTTGACCGATACAAATACTATAGTGACACTTATTTTAAGATGAAGGGACTAGCTGTTACGTGACCTACTCCTTTTTGACATTGTGGTTGATCTTTTGAGTTTCTCTTTCAATTGTCTCTCATCATCACCTTGCAACTTGCAAGAGTTTAGAATGAGGAATCATATTTCATTCACCATCAAAACTTTCTCACTCCACCTCTACCTAGAGCAGTGTAGTTTTTGCAAAGGAGCAGATGCTCACTACGAAAGCACTTTTTTTTGTATTTTGAGGGTTCTAATACCATCATACTGTTTGGATTAATGTTTGGATCTAGAGGGCAAAACCACACCGACAAATCACCTGTCACCATAGCTGATTGTTGTTGGCATGTATGGTCGGAGCAGCTATAAGTTCGTAATAAACAACACCTTTTATTGTCGTTCGCATGCATGATCGGGGCAGCTATTAGTTCGTAATAAACAACACCTTTTACTTGCCTGGGTTTAGGCTGAACGAGTGGATGCCCAGGGACGGATCTGACGGTGGGGCGGGTGGGGCCCAAGCCCCCCCTCCCCCCACCCTACCGTCAGAAACTTCATGGAAATAAGAGAAGAGAAGAAAAAAGAAGAAGAGGAAAAAAGATGGAAGATGTAGAAGAAATAGGGCTACAAGTAGAAGGGAATGAGCCCCTTCAACCATCCAATCCCGCCGTCCTTGCGGATGCTGGTTTTTTTTATACTTTGCGGATGCTGGTTGTCTCCAGGCCCCAGTATTTGAAAGCCGGCCGTGCACAACCCTCAGAAGCGATCACCAACCCGGACGTTTGAAGGTTGAGGAACGATGACGCCGGAAGCGAAGAGTCCTCTATGTTCACACGTTAATTAGGAACGTGCTCTGCCGTGCATCAGCGACCCCAGGGCCCAGGCCCGGTGGCGATGGATCAGACGGCAGCGGCTGTCACCGCCGGCTGTCCGTGTGCAGTGCAGAGTGCTACCCTGTACTGTACACGAATCTTTCCGCCGGCGGACACTGGCTGGAGGCTCCTCCTTCCGTAGTTCCGTGTGGCCTCGTGCCCTCCCTCGCGCGTGTTCATTTTTCCCGTGGAATCATTGCCAGTTTGCCACACGGTCCACACTTCCATTTCTGCATCTGGCAACAGTTATCTGCTTGAAGAGTATATGATACTTGCTCAGGTCAAACAAATCCAGCCGTTCGAGAAGGCACTCTGCTCTGGCTGCTCTTTATACGACAATAGAGAAAGGACGACCGGCATCATTCGACGGTTGGTACTCGCCATTGTCACCATGTCTCCACAAGGCAGAGTCATCCTGTCGCAAGAAAGTGGTCAAGCATCACCAAAGGGATTAGCTCAACTATGGGGCTTTTTTTTTTTTGAGTGCAACTATGGGGCTTTTGTGCATGCTTGTTTAGTGGAAGTTGTAATCATTGGTTGATAAACTAGGTAGGATAATATATTATTCTTCCATCTAAAAAAAATCTCAGTATGAGGAAGGGGGAACACAGGACAAAGCGGGCTAAGAAAAGGGTGAGGAGAAAGAGATCCCAACTAAAAGCAATATACGGGTGTCCATCACCACCAGCCCAATGTCTTCCGAAAGTCGTAAGGCCCAGTTTCTCACGCTCACTCATATCGACACTTCCAGCACAATATAACAAGCATGGCCGGCGTCACAGCGATGAGAAATTCCATTGTAACCCGTGGACCACCCAGAATTAGAGTGCCTTTGGCACAACTTCACCCGCAACTTCACAAATTGTTTTGGGTGAAGCTGTGCAAAACGGTCCAAGAAAACAGTTTCACTCCCGAATCGCTTCGTGACCTCCCATGAATCCCGCTCTCTGGCGCGGTTCCGCCAGGGCAAAGCTGCAAAAGGGCAGCTTCCCCCGCTGCGCCTTGCTCTTTCCCAAGCCTACCCCGGGTGGGAGGGGCCCACGGGCGGCCGGCGGCCCCGACAGCTGCGAGCACGGGCGGCCCCGGCGACGCGGGGAGGAGATGGCCAGGAGGGAGCAAAGGCGGAGGGGGTGGAGGCGCGACCGAGGGAGCTCAACGGCGGACCGCGGCGGCGCGGCGCAGAGGAGCAAGAGGCGGCCGGCGAGGAGCTGGAGGCGGCGGGCCGGCGCACCAGCGGGAGAGGCGGCGGACCAGCGCGGGAGGCGGCGGGCAGTGCGGGTGAATGGATGGGGATGGGGGGCGTGCGTGCGTGCGGCTGGGGTGGAAGGAGATAAGGATAAGGTGAGAGGAAAGAAAAATGAGCAAAAAAAGGAAAGGTAGGGGGAAAGGTAAAAATAATAGGAAAGGAAAAAGGGAAATAGAAAAAAAAGAAATGAGGGAAGGGTATTATAGGTATTTCACCCTCTTATCCATTTGACACAGCCAGGAGAAGCTGTTTTGTCAAACGTTTCTCTAAAACTGATTCAGCTTCACCAGCACAGCTACAGCTGAAGCTATCACAGCCACAGCCACAGCCGTGCCAAACGCACCCTTGTTCAGCGATCCCAAGGAGATTACGCGACTGGCTCACGGCCCCCTTCTCACCTTCCACGACCACGAACGTCGATCCCCGGTAACCGGCCGGTCGCCATTTTCCATCACGAGGTTCTCCCGTTCCTGGCAGAGAAGGTGGGCATGCCCCGTCGTAACTTCCACCGGGTCCCGTTTAGTTCGCGAAGTGAAACTTTTAGGTCATCTTTCAAGGTCTATTAGGAGTATTAAACGTAGATTATTTACAAAAATAATTACACTAATGGACCGAAAATTGCGAGATGAATCAATTAAGTCTAATTAATCCGTCATTAGAGATTGTTTACTGTAGCACGATGTTGTTTAATCATGTCATAATTAGGTTCGTTAGATTCGTCTCGAAAATTAAGATAGAGGTCGTGGAATGAGTTTTGTCATTAACCTACATTTAATACTTCTAATTAGTGTCTGGAATTTTGATGTGACGAGTTGTTGGTGAAACTTTTGGGAATTAAACCGGGCCTAGCCTTCCCCGCCTCTCCCAAAGCAGGGAACTTTTGGTTTTTGGATTGTTCCGACTTCCGATTCTCCCGCTGCGCAAGGCACAGCAGCCACGTCCGTGTGGCCGCTCCGGCGACACGCACCCCGGCCGCGATATCAACCATATGCCTTCCACTTCCACCGCGCGATGCGATGCTTCATCTGCTGCGACGCGTCGCGGTCGAGCAAGCGGCTCGGCTCGAACGGTGAGTGAGCGGGAAGCGCGCGCATCTGATGAGCTGGGGTGCAATGCAACGGGCTGGGGTGCGTCGGCACGTAAGCTCACCTGTTCGTTGGACGGCATCTGCGTCAGAGCGTGCGTCGGGTGGGCAAGGGCTACACCGCTACAGGCCAAAACCCAAAAAGGCAAGCTGGGGCTTGGCCGGCCTGGTTCATTCCAAGCTTTACATAGTGAGGTGGCTTGTTCTCCGGAGGCGGCACGCAAGAGCTCGTGTTTCACGGGGGACTTGTTCTGAAACTCCAGCCGGAGAAGCAAGCAATGTGGCGCAGAGACAGAACGAGAGACTACTCTGCCAAACGCATCCTTGATTCCAGCGCGTTGTTTTTTCTAAATAAAAGCCGGACTCCTAACTTCCAGTGCGTCTTCAGTGACGTGCGAAGCTCCTACTGCATGCTTCGTTGTAAAGCAGCGTCAGTTCGAAATTTCTAATGCTAAAAAGCTCTACACGACTCATTAACAAAAGGCGTCAACTAAAACTACTAGGTCCATTAACATCCTCTAGTCTGCCGATGATAAACCTCCAGCGAACCAGGTGTGCGAGCGTGACGGCTACCTTCCACCGGCGCGCCTCCTCCTCCTCCCACGGACGGAAAGCATCAGCGTCCCCGAAAAGGAGGGACCGAACCGGGAAAAAAATCCCCGACCCGAACCCATGACGTGGCCCGAGATGATTATTGCCGTCGCGATCAAAACAAGCAGGCAGAATCTCCGACGCGATCGCAAAGACACAAATGCCGCGACCGGAACCAACAGGTGTCCGCGGCGCAAAAAACCTTCCGGAGAAAGGAGGGGGGAAAAACGTGATCCCCTCTCCTGATTTCCTCCTCCCCCGCGTCTCGTCGCGTCGTGATCAGGTCGTAGCATGGATGGATGAGCGCCCCGTGTCCGCCATGATTAGGCAGCCGGGGTTGTTTGTTGGTTGACTAGCTGCACGGCACGGCTCACCCACCAGCACACAGGGAAAGGCCCGGGCTTTTCCAGCGACCAACAGGGCGGCAGGAGGAGGCACCAAGAACACTTATGATAACAACAGCGCATTAGATTTCGCAGCGAACGTTTTGCGTATTGTATTTGCAAAGTTCAGTGTTTGCTTTAGGTCTTCAACTGGGAGCTGGATGATTAGAAAACCTGAGCTTTTTTGGAAACGGCACGAAGAAAACATCCGTCTTCGGAGTATTGTAATCGGGGGATTGGGGCAGCTGACGCAGCATCGCCGAACGCGTCAGAGTTTCAGGACAATCATGTTGGGTCAAATTAAAACATGAAACACGTAACCGGAGGAGGACAACGCGATCTAGTCAGAGAACGTTGGAAGGATTCGGTTCAGTGAAAGGAGCACTGGATTATATTACATTTGATTTCTCAGACGCTTGATAAAGTTTCTTCAAACATCGGAAAAAGGCACGAGCATACGAGCTCCTCTTTTTCATGGGTTTAGAATCTAATATAAAGAAAATTCTAAAGAAATAAGTAATCCTACTGTAATATGCAATTCTGCTACGGATCAAAGAGTCCATGTGCTTGACATTCCGTTCGATGATTGCTTTGTCGAGGGCAATGTGAATTGGGGACGGCCGAGATTTCAGCCAAGAACGGGGCTAGTACGGTGGATCCGCCCGGTCACGACCTCCGGCGCCGCCTGAGATTGACGACGACGACACTGACGTTGTCCGCAGTCTGCCTTGCCAGGGCCAGCTTGGTCAGCAGGATGGCGGCCTCGGCGCACGCCTTGTCCTCGCCGCCCTCGCCGTCGCTGTCGGACGCCGCGCCGTCGCTGTGCCCGGCCTCCTCGTCGCCGCTGCTGCTGCCGCTGCTCTGCCTGGGGCTCAGGTTGGAGGTCGGGCTAGATCCCTCCCCGCGGCGCGCCGCGCCGTTCCGGAGGCAGGCGCGCACGACCTTGCACGCCACCTCGTTGCTCACCACGTCCCACAGGCCGTCGCTGGCCAGGATCAGGAACTCGTCCTCGCCGTCCTTCCTCTCCACCACCCTCACCTCCGGGTCGGAGATCACGAACGGCTTCAGGTAGCTGTCGCCAATGGCTCGCGACATGGCCAGCATGCCGAAGACGCGGGCGCCGTCCCAGAAGATGACGCGCCCTCCCGCCGCGTGGATCCGTTCGAGCTCGTCGGGACGGTCGGGCTGAAACGAATAACACGGATTTTTTTAGAACAACGAGTGCAAAACAATAGTCTGTTCTCTGTTTGCTAGACTTTTAACAAGAAACTAGAAACAGAGCGTTTTTTTTCTCAGGGTGTAGTAAGTACCTTGTGGTCGGCTGAGAGCGGGATGGCAGCGCCTCCGCTGCAGAGGACGGCGCGGGAGTCGCCGCAGTTGGCGACGACGAGATGGCGCGGCCCCACCACGGCGACGACGGCGGTGGAGCCCACGTGGTCGCACTTGGGCACCTGCATCTCGCACCGGCAGGTGGGCGCCGGGCCGGCGGTGTGCCTTGAGCCGACGGCCTCGGCGTCCATCCGCGCGTAGCTCTTCTCCATGACGTCCCTCCACCTCGTCGCCTCGTCCGACGCCGACGAGCCCGCGGCAGCAGCTGCGGCCGCCTCCTCGGCCACGATCTCGTGCATCCGCACCCCGCACGACGTCGCCACCTGCATGCACATGCAGCCAATCGGTGAGTACTCGGCGAGCCGAAACCAGATCCGAAGCAAAAGCGCGGCGCGGGGCGGGGCGGGCACTCACATGCGAGCAGCCGTGGCCGTCGAACACCCCGAAGAAGTGGTGGCCGTGGATGAACCCCGGGCGGGCGGCGACCGAGTCCTCCATGTCCCTCCGCCGTCCGCACACCGAAGTCACGCCGTACCTCGGCGCCGTGCCCCTCGCCGCGTCCTCCACCACCTCCTCCCCGTCGTCACCTTCCAGCCTCCGCCTCTTGGCGCCCTGCTCCTCGGCCACCACCCTGAGCCGCCGCATCTCCATCCTCCGCCGCCGCGCCGCACGGCTGCCGGCGTCACCCACGCACTCCTCCCCCTTCCTCTCCGACGACGGCGACCCCGCCGCCACCTCGCAGCAGATCTCCGCCATGAAGCAAACCCTCGAATTTCAAGTCGAATCAAGCACGCGTTGAGCCAACAAACAAGCAAGCGGATGGGGGGAAATGCTATGCCGCTGCTGCTTCTGCCTTCTCTCGTTTTCCTTGCGCTTGTAGTGATTGAGAGCGAGAGGGGTTGGGGTTCCAAGTGGTGCCCCGGCGATATAAAAAGGGGAGGGCGGCCACGCGCCACGCGGCAGCGGGGGCCGGGCCCCGGTACAGTTGTGCGGGGCGGGCGCCGAAGCCGTCGGATACGCCCCACGTGACGCGCGCCCGTGGCCGGTGCGTGCCCAGGGGACGCGTGTCGCCTCCGGGGCGCGTCCACCAGGCGTAACGGAGCTGGGGCGCGCGGCCGCGTGCCACGAGGAAGCGGGACCGGCCGGCCGGGGGCGGCCGCGGTGTTTGGTGTTCGGCGCGGGAGGACACGTTGGTTGTGTGGAACGACGGACAGGGGGATGGGGACGCATCCCCTCCGTCGTCCGTGGAGGGGATAAGACCATCCACACTCGTCGCACTTTATCTTCTTCTTCAAAACGAAATATGCCTGCCTCGTCAGTGAGATTCTCTCCTTTATATCTACTTCTCCCGCATCCATCATCCTTCATATTTCTTCTTCATCCAAACTATCCACGTGCGGGACCCACATGTCACTCACTCTTCCTCTCCCTCATCTTCTTTTTCCCACCGACGCCTCCCTTCCCCACGTACCTCTTCTCTCTCCCCTGCACCTGGCGCCGCCCCCCTCCCCTGCGCCCGGCGGCGGATCCCCTCCCTGCGCCCGGCGGATCTCTCCCTCCGCGCCGACGCCCGGTGGCGGACCCCCTCCCCTGCGCCCGGCGGCTGCCTCCCTCCGCGCCGGCGCCCGGCAGCGGATCCACGCGGCGGCGGGACGATGCGGCGCGGCGGCGGGTAGCTCGATGCGGCAGCGGTACGATGCGGCGTGGTGGCGGACACCAGTGCGGCCCGTGGAGCGGCGAGCATGGATCACCGCGGCGGCGAGGTGAGGCGGAGATCCAGAGGCCCCTGTCCACGGCGCGCGCGCGGCTGAAGCTCCCTGCTACGAGGCGCCGAGCTCCTCTGCTCCATGCGCCTGTCCATGGCGCGCGCGCGGCCGGAGCTCCACTGGCCTCCCTCTGCGGCAGTGGAGGCGCGGCAAGATCCGGGTGCGGCGGCTCCCTCCAGATTTGCGCCGCCGGCCCCCAGCTCTCCCGCGCCGTCGACGCCCAGCTCCTCCCCCGCGACGGGAGGCGGCCATGGCGCTCGAGCGGAGCTGGCCCACGCGCGGCGTCGGCGGAGGCCTCGAGCTCGGGCCGAGGTGGACGCGCGGGGGGGCGAGGGGTGAGCAGGGGCGGCCGACGGTGGATTCGTCTCCAGCGGCTTGGAGGAGCTCCGGTGGCGGAGCAGGAGCAGCGGCGGCGGCGCAGGAGCGACGGCAGAGGCGCAGGAACGACGACTTCCGAGCACGGGCGCGACTGCACGAGGTCGTTGGGGGCAGGGGCACGTGGTGGGGCCGGCGCTGGCTAGCGTTGGTCCTGGATCACGCCGAATAAGAAGGGAACGGGAGGGCGGCGCTATTTTACCGTCCTCCTGTAGTAAGCCGCTGCAGGAGCTTTTCCTTCATAATCTCCTGCAGGAGGCTTTTACAGTCACCGGTGCGGATGGTCTAAGCGTGAGGTCGGCAGGGGAGGACACGTGGAGGCGGAGCGGCGAGGGGCGGTGTACGGGCTACAGCTCTCGCCTTTGCCTCTCGTTGTCGTCCTGCTGGCCGTGCGGCTGTGTTTTATTTGGCATGTACGTGGTGGATCTGCCGTCTGCGCTGTACAATACTATAGTAGTATTCCTGTATACTACTTTGGAATTGTTTTTGTTAACAATTTTAAATTTCCTCAGCATGATTTTGCTTCGTGTCCATGTACCTAAGATGTAATCGGACGGATCGGATTTGATAATACCTTTTCTATATCATCATCTATTTTTTTGTGTGATGTGGAGCGGAGCGATTACACGAAATGCGATTACGAATGTGGATTTTTTCGGATGTCGAAAGTGCTGCGGAGTTGGATCAGTGTCGAAGTGGACGCAAATTAAAATAGTAGGATAATACATGCTTACTTGCAGGTTTTTATGGTGATCAATAATGTATAAAGTAGCAGCACAATACGCAAAATATAATTTAGCAAATAATGAAAGTGATTGCATGTGGGCACACCATATATATAGCTCAAATCTTATGGGCTAAAAAACTGTGTATATGTGAAATGTTATATATATTGTATGGGTTGTATTGGGTTTCTCATATTAATCGGATATCCTACTATAAATTTTGGATTATCCGTGTTCAATTATTAGATAATCAATATCAGTCGGATTTCAACAACACCATATCTTACTCCGTATCTGCACACAATCAGATTCAAATTATAAAATTAAACTCTTTCTCATATCCATAAAATTTAGATTCGGATCGGATGCAGAAACTATCCGCACCACTTTCACTCCTGCCTGTAGCTTTGTAAAGCGGCTCCTCCATTGTCATACCGCTGTCTCGTTACTACGTGATTCTTTAATGCGAGCTAGTGGAATACGGACATGCAGTCATGCGCTCGAGTACGTACGTTCAATCGTTCATGACAGGATCAGTGGTGAACGAACCAAACTTTATTTATACTACTTGTCTATAAAAAGCCTAATCATAAACGTTTGCCAAGTGGAGTTTTGCTGACCCCGTGCCGTATGCCCGTAGAATAAACACCATCGTCATCCCTGCACGAGGATCATATGTAAAATCGCTTATTTTCCCCCCTATATACATCGGCCGTATGTAGCTCCACGAACGAGTCCTTGTCCGGTGACAGTGCCACTACGACATGTGTACTAAAATCCGAGCACAGACTTTAAACGCACATTATGGAGCCAACAACAAAGATGACAGCTGGTCGTAATCGCGCCACGGGACACGTCACACGTGTCGAGCTGACGCATTCGCTTGATCATCGGTGAAGCTAGATTTTTTTAGAAAATGACAGTGCAGCTTAGATACTTTGCTGCAGGAAGTGGTGGAGGAGCTTTATTACCAAAGATACTGTCATAGTACCGAAGAATGCACTGTACGTGCTACGTACACCCGAAATCAAGAGCGTATTCTTCGCTGCCTTGACGCTGAAGCCGGCCGGCTGTTGAGCGATCCACGTACGCATTGCATTACGCATGCCAAGTTTCAAGTTTGCAACACAGCTGTACGACACCGCCCTCCCTTTTGCTAGGTGTGGGTGCCAGTGCCATACGGATACGGCGGGTACGCGCGCGGGCGAGAAACAGCGCTCGATCGATCTTTTTCACCCTGTTCGGTTGGTTGGTTGCTGGTGGTTGGTGTTGGTTTGTTTTGAGAGAAAAGTACTGCTGGTTGATTGTTGGTGGCTGATTTTTTCTGAGAGAAAAATACTGCTGGCCGGTGGTTGTCCGACGAACATGGCGTTTGTCGATGAATTGAACCAGAATCTCGCACACTCCGGCCACTGAACCGAGGGGCAATTACACTGGTGCATGCGCGAGCGAGCTGGATCTTTCCTTTCGCTCCCCATTGCGGCTAGATCGAGATGCCCCCACGTCGGGCCGGGGTCCCCTATCTACGCACTGACATGCACTACAGGCCACGTTTCTGGCACTTGATGCTACTGCTAGCTCTGGCCGCCGGACGCAGCGGCACACGTCAGCGTGGAGCACGCGGGGTGCAATGGCCCTCGTTCGTTGCCTTGCGCAACGGGCCTGCAGCGGCCAGCGGCAGCTTTGCGAGTTGCAACGCTAGCCAGCCATCTGGTCCGTCTCCCCGGCGAGATATTTTCCTCCTGTGTGATTGGCCGCGATGCGAGGTCACACGTTGGTTGTGGATCTTGACGCTTCTGCCTTTGGTTGTTTACTTCTAGTACCTGCCATGGTTGAATGACGCGCCGTCGGCCTAGCTGATGACACGCACGGTGACTTGATTTTGATTACCGGCTGACACGCGAGGGCTGGACCGCATCTTGAGCAATGGACGCTACTGAGATCTTCTAGGCTGCCTTATTAGTGCCTTGTCGAGTTACGATCCAATATCCTGCATTCCTGCCTCTATGATAGTAGGATCTGTTTTCTGTGCCCATCACTCGCGTCAGCAACTTTTTTGTGCTGAGAGATCTGTGGGGGATCGGTTCCGTAAACTCAGCAGCTCGTCTATCACCCGTTTTGATGGCCCGGGAAAGCAGAGGAATACGACTATACGTGTCCCGTCAGGCAAGGAAAGTAAAACACTTTGATAACGATGAGTCAAGACAGAAATCATCATCAGGCTGGGGGGATAAACGCGACAGGGAACCTATCCTCAACTTTCCTTTGCCCCCCTATGGACTATGGTTATGATCGCCACGGGTCTCGGCATTTCGCCAGTGAAATACGGCTGAGCATCAATACGGCAATGAGATATGCAGTTATCTTGAGATTGGGACGGAGGAAGTATATCAGATTTAGGGGTTGTGGTGCAAGACTGCAAGGCGCCAAGCAAAATACGGACTACTGGGCAATGTTCACGACGGAACCCCGTTCCATCTGTCAGCTTCCGCGCACATCTGACAGCCGGCAAGACAAGCAAGGCGCGCGGCCTGCCTGGTTTGGTTGGTTATTCGGCTTTTGCTTTGGGACCACGACACGTCGACACCCGAGGTCCTGCCGCCTGCCGGTGCCCGACGCGCGGCCGCTCGCCACGTAAAGCCGGCACGACGGCGACAACCACGCGCCCGCACAGTAACGCATCGCATCCCCGCCCCCCCGATCGCGTAGCGCGTCTCGGAGATCCGCGCGATCGCGCACCGGAGCCCGGAGGTGAGGTGTCGCTGCCGCGGGCTGGGGGGGCGCCGCCGTGCTGCCGCGCGACGTGTTCGGTTCGGCGCCCCCCGGACCGGAACCTTCGCTGTCACGGAGATCGCGATGCTGGGTCCTCGGATTCGCGCACGGGATTTTTCATTTTCCGTTGGTGCACTTTTCTTTTCTTTTCTTCTCCCGCACACAACACACAACAGGAGTGGGGGGGAAAAGGGTTTTCGATGAACTTGCACGTTGATTTCTTCCGTTTCGCTTTCCCGGATGCGATCTGGCCGGGACAGTAGTGGGAGGGGTTAACCGCGCAGCATCCCGACGTTCATTGCTTGATGCTGAGTTGTCGGGGTGGCTTTTCATTGCTTGATGCTGAGTTGTCGGGGTGGCAACGGCTTTGTTTAGTTGGTTGAAATATTTGCAAATTTAACTGCTGTAACTCCTGTATCACACTGTAACACATTTCGTTTGTTTGTGGTAAATATTATCCTACCATGACCTAAATAGGCTCAAAAGATTCGTGTCGCAAAGGACATCCAAACTGTGTAATTAATTATTTTTTAACCTATATTTAATACTCCGAACATATGTCTTTTAGCGTATTTAATGTGATGTGATGGAGAGAGTGGAAAAAAAGTTAGAAACTTTAGCCATCTAAACCAGGCCAAATTGCAAGTTTCTGTTCACCAACAGCTGTCTGAGCAGCGTTAGGGGTGCCAAGTGTTGGACGCTGCCTTCAGGTTTCTCACCAGTGACCTGCCGTTGTCCTCGAGGGCTGGGGACAGCTCACACACAGAAGCATTTAACTCGGGCCACCCGCTCAATGCTTCAACCATTGCTCGAGGACATGCACACGAAAGCGATGACAGAACAAAACTGAAAGAAGCTAACTGGAAGAACAGATTGGTGCCTTCGCAGACAGGGGCGTAACCAGGATTCCAATATAGGGGGTTAATCAGCCATAAGAGGGGCCAAACAACTCAAAATTGACTAATTTTATCATTTTTTTCACTAATTTTGACTTAATTTTTCACTAATCTTTGAACCTTAGGGGGGGGGGGGCCAGGCCCCTGCTCGCCCCCCGTGGCTCCGCCCCTGTTCGCAGATTTGCAGTGCACAAATCGTAGGAGTATATGTAAACACACGTGTTTCTGATAGAATGGTTGGAGAGAGGAAAAAATTTCCCACCACTAATTAAGGGTATTAAAGAAAGTCAGTTTTCAAAACTACACCTCCACAACCTCAGGTAAAATAATCGCGAGACGAATCTAATGAGAAGGTATTTGACCACATGATTAGAGGATGGTTACGAATCTAATGGGATCTAGGATGGATAGTTAGTTTCCTTATGTTTGCCCCCCACATGGTTCACCTACATGATCAAACGAAGAAAACCAGGAAAAATCAGCACGAAATAGATTCAGACCGTGGAATAAGTAAACGGCAGAGGGTTTCATCCTAACATGTGAATACAAAAACTGTAACTACAAAAGTAACAGGCCAAGCTGTACCCTTGTAGTTGTAGGGTATTTATATTCTAATTCTGCGGAATTCTAATCCTCGAGAGCTGTAAACTCAGTTTGATTTGAATATAGGAACTACATAGTGGAGATCCCTAAACAAAACTTTCACTCAGTCAAGATGGTGCATCAGACCTTCAAACCCTGCATTCATCTGATCATGATGGACTGGACATATACACAAAATAGAACATCTTAGGAATTTTTTCCTGAACTTGCAAATCCCTTCCTACTATTACTAATTGGAGGCTCCTTTTGAGACCTCCACATGATGCCACCTAGGATCCTAGGTGGACAGGCTAAAAAAATAGAGAAATCCTTTAAATTCTCACAAAACTCAGAAACATCCGGCCATCAATTCAACATCTCTAATCATAATAGCCATCGGATCTATTATCTTTCTAATAAATTACCCACCTCTGCCATTATGACGATAGATCAAAGTAACCCCCCTAAACATGAATCTAAATTACCCACATATGCCACTATAAAAAATAATGTAAATTAACCCTTAATTTTCATGTAAATTACCCATTTACGCTACTATAAAAACAAAATCAAATAAAACCCCTAAATTTGCATATAAATTATCCATGTATGTGCTTATTAAATTTTTAAGTAACCCCTAAATTTGAATCTAAATCATATAGTTATAATAAAATCTTAAAGTGCGTCGATATAAAATTTTAAATTAGTATTTCTTTAATTATTAATATATTATTTATGTTTTCTCAAAAAATAAATTATTTATGTTATTGTTATATAAAAAATACTTCTCATAAGGTGTGTCGTCATATACTCATATATTCATGCATGAGGGACAGATAAGAATACCAATTTTTATGTTGTTCATAGCTTAAAATAAAGTGTTCAATTAAATACAAATCAAACACATATGGAGGTGCTATGCTAAGGGTAAAAAAATGTTACTAACTAAACCTATTACAATTATTAAAATATGTAATAGATGAATGAGAGCATGAGATAGATAATTATAATTATTGACTATTTCTAACTAGCCCGTGCGTGGGCACGGGTTGATAGACTAGTTATAACAAAATGTATGTTGGTTATTTTGAAGCAGCCTTCTCTGGCACCATACCTGTTAATTATAATTTATAAGATGTAAAGATAAATTCTTAAGTGAACCACAAGTCCCTAAAAGCGTTAGGTTTGTATTATAGTTGCACATCCTAAAAGCTGCAATTCGCTGAATTACTATGAGTGAGATACTAATATAGAAACAAACCTTAGTAAATAGATATGTCATGGTTTTCTTTGCTCTGACCTAAATGGCAATTGCCCATGTGCAATCAACACTTCAACAGAAACCTGCTTTCCGACGATGTGAAGGTAGTTTTCAGCTAAGTTGAACATATTATCAGTTATGCAAAAGCTTACACATCTACTTGACAGGGCATGCCAAAGTTAAACTTCAATAGGGTTAAAGTTAAAGATGTCAATAACATTGGTGCATTACTTGAATAGTATGACTCCTCAACCTTCTGCTTTTCTCTGGTTGCCTGAGCTTAAGTTCACAGATCGAAAGGTCAAGACTAAGGACTTACTAAATTAACTTCACTCAAATGCTCTAGAATCAGTGTTCACAATGTCATCCACGTTCCAGGGGAAAAAATCTGCACAATTTAAACATCTTTGTTTTTGGAAATCTTTGTGTTGATGTAATCTCAACTGCACACCTAAGACTCATAGAAATTAACTTGCAAAAAAAAAGAGAGACTGGAATCTACTAATGGTTCTTGAACTTGTCCCACATTCAACACTCTCATCCAGGTTGCCAAACTCTAAAAATGTAGACATGTGTGCCTAATGCAACTGAATGTATCCTGGAGGTTCAAATCATCCTAATCATTGCTAACTAACGTGTGTTGCATGCTGACTAACAGCTCATGGCCCCACCATGCACGTGAGTTCGAACTAATTACGCTCATTTGGACCTAGTGTGGTACCTTTACTAAGTTTATGGACACGGATATGCATTTTAAGAGTATAAACTAGATGAGCACAGGATATATTTAAGATTGCTGACAGATTTCACTCAGCAGCTGACAGTTCTACATTTCTACTAACCTTATTTCCATGTGAGAAATCCGCAAGCTTGTTTCACTTTATGCAATTGGTGCAAATGAATGCCAAATAGGGATTTCAATTTGCTGAATAGGATAAGGAATGAAACATTGAGAGTACACCTCCCATCTCGACACTTTGGGAGGGACTTGCTCTTTGCAGAAGGTAGGTACGACTTCAATCCTTCATATCTTCATCTGTGTTATAATGCCATAACCCATAACCAACAAAAAAAAATCCAACTCACAACCCTAATCGAACCACAAACTCATCCTTTAAATTCATGTTCCCGTTCCTGACATTGGCAAGCATGTTTATATGTGTATTAGCGCTTGAAGTTTTAGAAGCTTAAGTACACACATTCTAATTCCAGATAAAAATAACTGATGCAGGCACAGTGGAATATGGAAAGACAGGCAGCAGATGGGATCGAGGGAATAATTCACACTTACGAGAGTGTTGAGCTTGCTGCCGAAGTGGTCGGGATGGCGCTCCTGCTGGTGCTGCACGGTGACACAGAAGACAGAACCCAATGGCTTCCCACTCCTCGAGGCGCTCCCCAAGCTCCGCCTCCTTCATGGAGGGCATGTGTGCACAGCAGGCCCCCTTAGTGCCATGAGGTGTGAGCTCTTCGACCACTGCACACCTACAGGAGCACAAGCACACACACAAGTTATAATGTGAAGTCTCACAGCCGCTCTGGTGAAATGGAGATCAGAGAAGCATTGGAGGAAGGTCTTACCCGAACCTGATGCTCGGGTTCCACCGTGATGAGGGCTGTCTTGCCTTGTAGCGATCTCCCTGCTGCTCCCAGACTGTGTGGACCTTCCATGTGTTCTTAATCACTGATGGCTGACCCAAAAGATTTGCAATGGTTGGGAGAGCAGTAATATTTGGGATTACAGAATGGAATGCCCAATAACTTTATCCCACTTGTCAGTAGCTACTGAACATTTAGAACAAATCACTGACGAAATTAACTAGCCAAACAGGTTGGTGAGATCATAGATTTGCACAGCACCGATCAAATCTCAAGACATCCTTTTTCACGTGATTATGATAGAATTATGCATTGAACAATAATCATGGACCGATTCATAATAAGATCACATTTAAATACATATTATTAGGTTTGCTTCAATTTCCAAGAACTCTGCCATAGTAGCTTCCACCTAGAAGGGCTTGGTTGGGTAAAACCCATTTACAGCCATACCACCATCCACCGAGATCGTCTGGCCGGTAATGTAAGTGGAACCAGGCATGCAAAGAAAAGCAACAAGTGCTGATATTTCGCCAGGTTCTCCAACACGCCCAAGCGGAGTTCGACTCACAACTTGCTCCTCAAATGACTTGCTCTCCCATAGCTGCACAAAGAAGCAATAATCAGGTGACCAGAGGATTCAGGTTTACACTTAATGAGCCAAAATATGGTACTAGCTCGACACATTAGTACAAGCAGTAGAAGCAACCACCTTTTCAGTAAGTGGAGTCCTGATGTACCACGGGGCAACAGAGTTGGCTCTTATGTTGTCTCTCGCCCATTCACAGGCTAAGTTCTTGGTTAACTGGTTAATGGCACCTGAACAATACTTCTAGCTGGTTATGCATGCAAGTGCGAAAGCATATTGCGTTCATAACTTCATATGTGGTTAAGAAGAAAAATAGGCTGATTTAGTATTGAGCTTCAACTGTTACCTTTAGTCATAGCATATATAGTTCCGCTAAACACACCAACTACTCCAGCTACTGATGATATGAAGACAATGCTGCCTGAACCAGACAATTTCAAAAGAGGATGTGCAATTTGGCACATGTGATAGGCAGATTCTAGATTAGTGGCCATAAAAAATGAGTATTCCTCTGCAGAAAATTCAGTGGTTGGTTTCCTTATGTTTGTTCCCACATTGTTAACCTGAAAGATCAAATGAAGAATAAGCAAACTGTAGGGTTTACAAATAACTTGCAGACAAAAATGTACTCGGATTTTACCATCAGCCAATATAGTGACACCATGAACGACTTAGTTTCAATATTATCAATTCTCATATCATTAATTCAACTATGTTTTACGTATGAACACAACTGAACATCTCAACAGGGAGTACCTTCATGGAGCCACATATCCATTAATGGTGATAATGAAGTATTCTTGTCATTCCATGGTAATCTTTCATGGCATGATGCTATATTGTTAAGATGGGTGTCATTTCAGCCCTTCATTGTGATTTGCTTTAGCCTTTAGCATGTCATACACGCTAAGATTTCCCACACTCTTGCCAAACATAGATCAGAGGCAAAAACAATAACTACCATTCCTAGTCCTACAGGGAACCCAATCCCCTAAACTTGCATTTCCACTCCTAATCGCTGCCAAACATACTTTTATGTGTAATAGTAATCATCACAGACTCACAGTTTTAAATGGGTGAGTATAGACAATATATATTCACATATTCACAGGTAAAAGAAAACAAAAAAACAGAAGTGAAATGATGCAAAATTCAATGACGCATTCAACACAGACTCAAGTGTTTTTTTTTAGAAACCACAGACTCACAGTTTTTTTTAGAAACCACAGACTCACAGTTTTAAATGGGTGGGTATAGACTATAAATTACAGGTAAAAGAAAAAAACAGAAGAGAAATGATGCAAAATTCAATACCGAATTAGACATCAGAACTAAGACAGAGGAACAGGCACTAGAGCGAGGGTTTCGTTCTGACTCACAAGGATGTCGAGCTTGCCGCCGAAGCGGTCCGAGACCTCGCGGAGCAGACGCTCCCGCTGGTCCCGCACGGAGAGGTCGCAGACGGAGCCGGTGACGCGGAACCCCCTGGCCTCCCACTCCTTGATGCGCTCGCCGAGATCCTCCTCATTCCGGGAGCAAGTGTGCACGGCCGCCCCCTCCACCACCGCACGGGAGGGGAGGGGAGCCTGCTGCCGGGAGCTCCTCGGTGTCGTCGTCGCGTGGCCGGTAGGAAGAGAGCACCGGGGAGGGGAGATCCGCCGCGAGCTCCTCCACCACCGCACGCCTGCGTCGCACAGACCTCGAGTGAACCTCCGTAGCGGATTTGCAAGTGGGGAAGAGAAATGGGCGTTCGAGGGGAGCCGTACCCGATGCCGCGTGTGCCGCCGGTGACGAGGGCCGTCTTGCTGTGGAGCGCCCATCTTCCCGAGGACCCTATCGCCGTGCCCGAGGTCTCCGCCGCCGCCATCTCGCTGCTACTGTGCTCCCGTGTGGCCGTGTGGTCTCTGCGGCCTCTCCGTGCTCAGCTGCTGACGTGGGGAATGGATTGATGGGCACTTGGGCAGCATCATTTGGGATTAGACCATCCACACTCGGCATCCTTCATCTCCTCCTTCAAAACGGAATATTCCTACCTACACAACAAGATTCTCTCATTTATAATCATATCTCCCGCATCCATCATCCTTTATATATCTCCTTCTTCCCAACTACCAACTAGCGGGACCCACTCGTCAGCCTCCTTCTTTTATCTCCCTCCCCACCCACCCCACCCCGTACTCTCCGCCGTGCGCCCCCGGTCCCTCCGCCGCAGGGCGGGATGGGGCTCGGGGCCGGCGTCGGCGCCGCAGGCCCCAAATCCCGTCGCCGCCGTCCCCAAATCTCCGGCGCGGATCCCCTCCCACGGCGGCGCAGGCGCGGATCCCCTCCCACCGGCGCGACGGGCTCGAACTCGGGCTCGCAGCACCCCTCGTCCCCCGGCTGGCGGGCTTCGCAGCGGCAGGAGGCGGATCTCCCCTCCCCGGTGCTCTCTTCCTACCGGCCACGCGACGACGACACCAAGGAGCTCCCGGCAGCAGGCTCCCCTCCCCTCCCGTGTTGCAGAGGCGGCAGATCCCATGGCGCAAGAAGCAGCGGCGGACTGCGGATCCCCTCGACGCCGGCGGCGTCTATGGTGGCGGCGGCGCGGAGGAGCAGGCGCGCCGGCGAGGCAAGGATGCGGGAGGCCGGCGCAAGACGAGCCAGAGTTGCTCCTCCGCCGGGTCCCGCGCCTCCTGCTGATGGAGGTGCCGTCGCGAGGACGCGCGGCCGCGGGCGTACCCCTGCTCCACGCTCCACGGCGGCGTGCCCTGCGACGGGAGAGCCCTCGACGCTGGTGCCTCCTCCTCCCCTCCCCACGCACGCTCGACGAGGGAGTTGAGTCAATGGGCGGAGGAGAGGGAGGAGCAGGACGGCGCGTGTGTCTTCGTCATCCTCGCCGGAGGCCGCAGGGCCGGGCGCGTGGAGATCCCCTGCCTCCGCGAGCAGAGGTGGGCGCGAAGCTCCCCTCGACGCCGGCGGTGGGAGAAGCAGGGGGCGTGGCTCCGACCTTGGCGGCGTGCGACGGCGACGGCGAGCAGCTGCAGCTCCGAGGCGCTCCCCTTCTCCCCCTCCTTCCTGGCGCGAGGCCGTTGGCGGCAGGCCGCAGCGGGGCACGTGGTGGGGCCGGAGCCGCTCGCGGAGGCTCCCGTATTCCTTCGGATTCCCAGTTAACTGGGCGCGACGGGGAAATGGCGTCGGGTATCCCGTCTCCCGCCGCAAGGCTAAAAACTTCATCCGTCTCCTCCAGGAGACGGATGAAGGAGCCGGTGCGGATGGTCTTAGATAATGGAAGCACGAAATCTTAGAAAAAATACGAAATTTAGATCGTACCATTAAAAGAGCACAAAGTTAGATATATACTCGTACATTTGCTGCTAAGTTAATGACATATGAGGTTCACATGAGCTAATGACATGTGCAGTGAATGGTACTCCTCCGGTTTGGTAAATGAAGTCGTTTAGGATAGCGATACGGTCTCCAAAGTACAACATTAACTTCATATTTTTATAAAAATATTTATTAAAACATAACATATGTGTACTTTTATGAAAGTATTTTGCAAAACAAATCTATATACGTACTTTTCACATTTTCAAACTCAATGACTTAAAAGTTATTAATGACTTTTATCAAAACGACTTCATTTACAAAAACAGAGGGAATATATATCTAATTTTGGAACTTGAAATTAGATATGTTTAGTCTTGAAATTTTCTCCAAATAATAGTCACATCAATTTTTGACACTAATTAAGAGTATTAAATATAAATTAATGACAAAATCTATTTCATAATCTTTTCCTTAATTTTCACGAATATAATGAGTATAATTATATCGTAATTAGACAACATCGTGCTTCAATAAATAATCTCTAATGATAACTAGACTTAATAGATTCATCTAAAGATTTCTCGTCCATCTATGTAATTAAATTTATAATTAATCTACGTTTATTACCTCTAATAGTCTTAAAAGAGACCTCAAAAATTTCTCTTAAAATTTTTTCCGAACTATTCTCGCACTTTACATCAGTAGTAGGTGATACCCCGCGCATTGCTGCGGGTTCTTTTGGTGAAATTTGAAAATAAAAATACTAAAGTAAAATTTGGAAGCAGACACACTAAGATGATTTCTTCGTATTCTTACATGTTGAGCGAAATAAAAATCAATGTTTTGTAGCGGGGTGTTTGTGTATACTTTAATATAGATAGATATATAGATTTTTTAGATTGGACGGTGCAAACAATTAAGAAGATGTGGCTGCGCCGTATGTGAGAAGTATATAGTTTAATATAGATATAGAATTAACGATCAATGCATCTTGGTAGGGTGCTTAGTGGAGGATGACGTGGCGCGTTGGTGGAGGATGACGTGACGCGTTGAGGATTGGTGGGGTGCTTAGTAGAGGATGACGTGGCGCGTTGCGATAATTAGCAATCAATGCATCTTTGTGGGGTGCTTAGCGGAGGATGACGTGACGCGTTGGTGGAGGATGATGTGGTGCGTTGAGGATTGAGAGAATTCCTTAGTGGGGAGCACTAATATAGGTTTTGTATCTCTTAAATTTTTTTCCAAACTATTCTCGCACTTTACATCAGTACTAGGTGATACCCCGCACATTGCTGCGGGTTTTTTTGGTGAAATTTAAAAATAAAATAATAAAGTAAAATTTGGAAGCAACACACTAAGATGATTTCTTCGTATTCTTACATGTTGACGAAATAGAAATTAATATTTTGTAGTGAGGTGTTTGTGTATACTTTAATATAGATAGATATATAGATTTTTTAGATTGGACGGTGCAAACAATTAAGAAGACGTGGCTACACTGTATGTGAGAAGTATATAGTTTAATATATATACAGAATTAACGATCAATGCATCTTGGTAGGGTGCTTAGTGGAGGATGATGTGGCGCGTTGGTGGAGGATGACGTGACGCGTTGAAGATTGTTGGGGTGCTTAGTGGAGGATGACGTGACGCGTTACGATAATTAGCAATCAATGCATCTTTGTGGGGTGCTTAACGGAGGATGACGTGACGCGTTGATAGAGGATGATGTGGTGCGTCGAGGATTGAGAGAATTCCATAATAGAGAGCACTAATAATATCATGTGATTTAGATCGGTAGGTTGGTTTACGCAGCCCCCGACGAAATCGGATATGGAACTGTCTCATTTGGGAGGGGACCCTCCCAGTCCCAGCACCCCTATTCTCCCGCAGAATCTCAGCGAAACCCCGCCCAAACCCCTGCAGAATGGCGGCCTCTCGCGCGCCGACCTCCACCGCCGCCGCGGCGGCGGACGGCGGCATCGAGGAGAACGCGATGGCCATCCTCGACTCCTTCGGCATCAAGGACTCCCGCGACCTCCACGACGACCGTAATCTCCTCTCCTTTCCCTCATCGATTTTGCCCCCTAGGTTTATTTCATGCGTCGACATTTGCCTATCAATCCCGCCGCGCTAAGTCACTGACGGAACTCTGCAGGAGCTGCCTTCTTGGAGGCCGTGCGCTCCGCCTGCCTCGCTGCGGACAATCCCTCGGCCCCCTCGTGGTACGGACGTATCCCTTCATGTTTAGCTGTTACTCAGTGTGATTGTGTGAATTTGTCAGCTTGTTCCTATCGCATAAGTTCAATTGCAGTGTGATGAGCTTGATAGCGCTCTATGATGACATGGCGTTCTTTCGTGTGATTCCCCCCTTTTGCTAGGAGAATGTACGATGGTGTTTTCCAGGTTCTTCGAAACAGTAGCTCTCTGGAGCTTGCTGTCGAAAGTTTCCATCTCTTAATGGAATTGGGCAAGGTGAAGTGTTGCTTACCTTTTGTCCTACTTTCAGCCTCTTATCTGCAATTGCCACTATGCAAGTTAAAAATTCCATGTTCAGCTGCTCCTTTGTCCGTCGATCTTGGCACTTTGACAAAAGGGAATATAAATGTCAATGACTATTTTAGTAACTATTCAACACGGCTTTTGTTTATTTGCATAAACTGAAATTCAGTCTGTACCCCTGTCATTTTCTGTTTGAAATATAGTGGGACTTTACTTATTTTCCTTGCAATACTATGCAAAATTCTCACCAGAAAGTATCTCACTTCATGGGTGTTTTTTTTCATGCAGCAATACCCAAGAACATATTTGACGGATTTTGGTGGACACCAATCTTTAGTTGTTGTTAAAGAGGTAACCAGATAATATTATTTCATCATGAAAATGACATTTAATGTTGCACTTTTGGCACTCATAAATATTTTCTGATTGTAACAGTCTTGGTTACCATTTCTCATTGGCAATGGTTCTGCTAGTAGTGAGATCGTAGGAAACGCAAGGAGCTCAGATCACCTATTTGATCCTTTGGTAAGCTGACATTGCATAATTTATGATGCTGGAAAATGTACTATATGTCCTCAAACTCTCCTAGTAATGATGAAATATTCATTATGATTCTTTGAACCTTTTTTTGGACCAAAATCCATACCTTTTTACCTGGGGGTACCTGTATACCTGTAATGATCCTTAGAGTTTGTTGACCCTTTTTACTTATGTGGTAAGTGCTAGTCCCACTTCTACTTGATACAGTTAGGTACGCGTGAAGAAGTATCATTGCCATTTGGGCTACCAATTTACACTAAATTAATTCCCTCAGTGTGTTACTGTTTAGACACTAGTTGCTGTAAGTACATTAGAACAGCATACTTGGCTTTGTGATTTTTTTTTTATTTTTCATGAAGATGTCTTATTCTGATTTGCTCTTCCGAAGAGATTCTCATCGCTGATTGAGACCATCGTTGAACCAACCAATGTCGCGGATGATAATAATGGAATTAAGGTAAAACCAGAGTCTTTTAGCCTCTCAAAGATGTTTTCAAGCTGATTTTTGCTTAATATTATCTTGTATTATTTCCTATAATATCATAAATACCATGCATTGTTCAACTGATCATCTAATATCAAATTATTTGTTTAATTTGACACGCTATAATTTGGTTACTAAAAAAAGGTTGCTGAGAATCTCCACATTTGGGAGCCTTATGGTTTGTCCTGTATTGGTCATAATCATGTGAGTGATGCTAGTTAGATTGCTCGAAAGAATGAACGATAATGGGATTGCTATGACTATGTAATGATCAACATATGAATCACATGCCCTGTTTAATTTGCTTCGACAATAATAAGTTACTTATACCCTTTACTTTTAAATGAAATAAGTGAAATAAGCCTTATTTTTTATTGTTTTCTTAATCAAAGTCATCTTGGAGCTGTCTGAGAGCCTGGAGTTATGGACTTTTGTTCACTATGTCTATCTGTTTGGTTATTGCATTTCATGGATGAGTCTAAATTTTGAATTTTTTCTATATATCTCTTCATTGCATTACATGGATGAGTCTAAATTCTAAAAAGTAATATATTTATCTGTATGTTTATTGATCGACTTGAGACTTGAGTTCGTGTCTGTTCTATGATCTAGGCTATTGAAAATATGATGTTGTTCCAGTATCTTGTCAACACACTTGAAGCAGATTTTGTACCTCGCCGTATTGCATACAAAGGTAAACTACTAATAAACCTAGCTGGTTATCTTGTTCTGGCTTCTATATGTCAGCACAGTAAAAAGATGCCTTATCAATTTCTGTTTGTGTTACAGAGTCACTGGACTGGGTGATCTTCAGGGAATCTTTGTTAAATATGCTTCTGGTATGACCTACATATGTCTCATAAAATATGTAGTTTTCTTGTTTCTTTTTGCATGGATTTAAACCTAGCATTTTTGTTAAAAGATATTAATTATCTGGATATGCGGTTGCTGTTTAAGTTGCATGACTCTAATGTACATTTATTATGTGATTTGTGATAAGGCTAATTTTTTGTTGGCAATTATTAACAGGGATCACGGAAGCTCGTGTTCAAATCTTTTGTAAAGAATTGCATACATCTTCTACTGAGCCAGTATGACCCTGAAGCTAAAGGTGCAGTTGAAGATAGCATACCTTTTGAAGGAGAAGCTAGGTCAGCATCTGATCTTGTTTCTTCCCTAAATTATTCATCGCTGGAGTCAGAAAGGACAATTGTATCTCTCCGGAAATTAATTGTGATGGTAAGTATTTGATATTTTATAATTGGTGATACATGTACCTTGTTGTAGCTCAATCTCAGTGCTAACTCTCATTCTTATCAGTGGTGATACATGTACCTTGTTGTAGACCAATGCTAACCCTCATTGTTATCAAGGTTATGGAACTTGACTGGATCAGGAAAGAAGCAGACACATTAGGGCTTACTTCTAGAGCTGATGGCTACAGGTCAGCCAGGTTATTTTACTTTTTGAATGCTGTTAATTATTAAGCTAACACTATATTTCTTTCCCTGTAGAAACCCTATCATGGAAGTTATTCTGGATGATCTAACTTACAACATCAGTTACTTATCCCCATTTCTCTTGGTAACTGCAGCTCATTGCCATCTCTTGACCACTGTCTTTCTTTTATGAATATCTTGATTCCTATGTTCGTACGTATTGTTATTCATTGAACTTACATCAAAAGACTGAACTGCCCTTAAAGAGGAATCCCACCTCTGGCAACTCTCGGGGGCTAAAGAGGCTTACTGCCCTGAGCCTCGAGATGGAGGTGGTGCAGGTCTAGTAGTTGGTAGTGTTCGTGGTCTGGTCCTAAAAGTGTGGCTGTGTAAAACAGTCCTTTCTAGTCCGGATGGTTCCTCACTATGGTCCAAGGTGTGGAACCACTCTTTCTCTCTTAATACAAAGATATGTAGCTCTCTTGCGTGTTCGAGAAAAAAAGACTGAACTGGTTATGCATCAATGACTTCTTGTAAAATCCATTCATGGGTGAGTCAAGGGTTTCAGACCAAATTGAAAATCAAAAATCGAAAATTTCAGACCAAATAGTAGCTCCCTTTTGGTCAGAATTGAAAATTTCAGACCAAACAGTAGCTGTTTGGATGTTTAGTGGCTCTGTACAGAAAAGTAAGATATTTGGTGTAAACAATCTAACTGCATCTCTGCTGCAGTGAGTTCTGAAGAACAACAAAATTTAAAAAGTAAACAGAAACTAACAACAAGTAACTTCGCATTGCCCATTTTCTCACGTCTCTTATACTTAAGTTTCTTGTGGTTGCACTTTTTATTGGAAACAACTGATTCTTTGATTAATCTTAACAGGCATTTGTGGAATGGAAGTGGAAAATGGAGATCATTCTTCAGTACTTTTCAAAATACTGTGGCAAGGTACTCGAAATTTATTATTCAATGACATCCTTAGTTACAAAGCCTGTGCTAACAAGCGAGGAGCATTATTTCCACACAAAGTAATGATTTATGGGACCTGGGACAGCTTACAATGCTGTTTGTGTTTCACATTTTACTGTTTCTACTCAGTTATTATGTATATTTAAATGAGTTTTTTTATGTGGTTAAGATAGAAATGAAAATGAGTTGATTGTTTCAGCTTATGTAGGCTCATTGGTATGTCAGCCTGGTTTGGGACCAGTGGCTCTCATAATTGCTGTTTATTCATTGGTAATTTGTCTTGATTAGGCTTATATGTGCTACATGTATGTAGATAGAGATTAAATTTAACTTCCAGTACTTGGAATTGAGACTTGCCATTATGCTTGGTAGGTTCCGTCACATTTTTCCTTCTACTGACAATAAAGTCATACATGCTGTTTCTGCCCCCTTTTCTTTGCAGGGTGCCGTCCGTACTCGAAGGTCAGATAGTTCACAACAAGATTTGAAATTGGAAAGTGTCCTGAGTTTCTTTTTGACAACCACAAGCACAAAAGCTATTGTCAAAAAGATGGGCACAGAAGTTGCTCAGCTTCTCTTAGCACATGCCTACCAGGTTAGAGATCTGGAAAACTTATTTCCTTCTTAAATGAAGTTTTTATTATCATGCCTTGAGTTAGATGTTATGAGTGTTAGTCAGATGCATGGCAGAAGCAAAGTGACTGCAGAATTTACAGCCACTTTACGTTTACCTCGTAGACATTAGAATCAAAATATTATGTGCCAATGCACTCCTAAGATTGTTAATTAGGCAAAACTTGGATATACAAAATGCATTGAGCGCAGTGAACACTTTTTGTGTGACCTTCAAGCTGCGGCCTGTCACCTGTGCAAAAGCAGTCATGTGCTGTCATGGATGCTTGTATGTAATCTTGCGATGGTGCTGGTGTGCACAATTAATTTTTGAAGATAGAAGGCCATCTTAGGAATCTACAATGTAGTGACCTCACTGTATTATAAACTAGGTGATACCCCGCGCGTTGCTGCGGGAATTTCAACAAATTTTAAAGATAAAATTTGAAAGTAGGAACTAAAGTGATTGTTTCGCAACATTCTACTGCAAACAACACATTGCATACATGGATGCTATTAGCCATAGAAAATCGATAGAAGAAATAAATTGATGATTTTAGTGGATAATGATGTGGACACCTTGCATGTTGAGAGAAGACACAGTGGATGGTGACGTGGCGCGCTGAGGGTTGAGAGAACTCCTTAGTGGGGAGCTCTTATATAGTTTTGTATGATTTCTAAGGTGACCTGATTATTGTAGATGTATAATTCGCCCAACCTAAATCACTTTCCAATCTGAAGGTTGTTTGGCACCATACTTTCCAAATGATCCATAATTGTATAGGTCTCGGCCTCGCTGACACTTTTTTCATATAACATAGAATATTGGCAAAATTAAGTCAGTGACATAGCATATAGGCAAAAAATTCTCGAACACGCAGGGTATGCAGATAGGCAATTTTACAGAGATAACGTAGCTTTGAACCTGCAGGATGATGCTATCTTTGTTCCGGAAATAACGTTTTCCCTTGAATATTCTCTCAGCTTTTATTTAAATGTCATGAATACTTGTCCCTAGTTCTGTGACCATTGCAAGCTCCTCTACTACCAGCCTATTGCTGTGAACACTTTGTGAGTTATCTGGTGAATTCCAAAATAACATGAGGGCAAAAACAACATTTTAGCCAATAGAGTGTCATTTCCCAGGACAAACAGTGATTGCAATATTATCATTTAGCATGCTCTTACTTTGTAATATTTTCATTTTACTGACGACACTGCTAATTCCAGTGATAAAATCTATAGCACATCTTTTACCTTTTTAACTCAAGTAAACAATCTGAAGGTGATATTATTGATAAACTTGGAGCTGTTAAGTTTGTTTCTTATGTTCTTTTGATATATTTCCAGCTGCTAATTCTGACCAGTTTGGTTTTATATTTTCAGGTGTGCATATCTGTTCAAGGTGATTCTGGAGATTCTACTGCTACAACCGAAAAGATTGGAGCGAGCCTCCAAGACATATCTTGCAACTTCATATCTGCTTTTCAAAATCTCAGAAAAGTTAACCCGTGAGTATATCATGTTTTCTAACATCGTACAATGTACCACCATGTTTCTAAAGCTTTTTGAGGAGTCTGATTGTTGCTTAGCAGCCAGCTATATACTACAAAAGAAACTATCATTGCTTGACAAGTTGACATGATAGGCAGTGGATCACTAGAAGTTTCAGAAAACTAACCTGAATTTGATATGCATTTATTTTATCGTGTCTGCAGGAATATCCAGATCTCACCATTTGAGAAAGAAGCTCTCTTTACTGCTGCAGTATTGACTAGGAAATTGATGGATGAAGAAAGATAGAATTTGGGTGTGATACATAGGATCAGATTGTGTGATTCTGGCTATTGGTATAATCCTAAAAATGTTGCATATTTTGGCCTCACTGCGGCATAATTATGTCTCCATGTACATATGTGATGTGGCTTTATCTACTCCCTCTGCTGTACCTGTATCGGAAGATGACGATACAACTTATGAGTCTATTTTGCATATCTGATGAGTATTTCACATAACATATCTTTAGGGAGCAACACCAGTTTCTTTGAGGACATTTTTGCTTCTAGTATCAATACTTCTTCGTCGCAGTTATAAAAAAAACCTTCATCGCAGGTTCTGGCTTCCCGAGAACATATCGCCCAGGATTTCCCAGTAGTTTAGAGAGAATATGATTTGCTAATATGCATAACAGAAGCGAGATACACTTACTACTGCTTGGGTAAGTGAAGTGATGATGATTGATGCACCATGGGGCCAGATTTGGTTCATGTGTTGTCTTTCCCCCGTTCGCATGCTAAGTTCTTGGTTAGCTGGTTAAGAGCAACTTCAGCAGCTTTCCTATCCCCTCCCCAATAGCAAAAAAATAGTTATACAGGGAATGAAATGCTCGAAAACCTTCTCCAGCAGATTACCTACAGCCCTCCTTTTTTTTCTCTATTGACAAAATCTCTCTCCATCCCCTTTATAGAGGGGATCTCTCCTCCATCCTCTACTTTGTGGGAAGGAGAATAGGGAAACTGCTGCAACAAGTTGTGTTTTAGGGATAAATATATTTTTTCTCCACCCCCAATAGCTTTATATAGGGGATGAAATTTACTCAAGCTGCTAGAGTTGCTCTCACCTAAATAACAATTGTATGTACCTGGTTATGCTTGCAACATGTTTAAAGCATCTTCTACTCGTATATGGTCAAGAAAGAGGAGTCTGTTCAGTACTTTAGTATTGATCTAACACTGTTACCCTTAGTCATAGCATATATGGTTCCCGTAAAGATGCCTACCACTCCACACTCCACAGACTGATGATATGAAAAGAATGCTGCCTGAACCAGATTTCTTTAAAAGAGGGTGTGCAATTTGGCACAAGTTATATGCCGATTCAAGATTAGTGGCCATCAAAAACGAATATTCCTCCGCAGCGCGGTGCGGTTCCGCCGGTGACGAGGGCCGTCTTGCCGTGCAGCGCCCATCTCCCCCCGGCTCCGTGGCACGAGGGATCCGCCGCGGCCATCTACTACCTGCTGCAGCGGGACTGATCTGTGTGGTGTGGCCTCTCCGTGCGGTGCTCTGAATCGCTGGCGCAATGATTCGCAATTGATGTCGGGATGCCGGATGCGGATCGGATAAGCACAACAGCAATAATTTGGGAGAATAATGGTCAACGAGCAGCCAGCACGTCCACATCTCAAACGCACACTTTCCGACTCTCGTCAGGTAGCTGATGCTTTTGACACGCTGCGGCTGCGCTCGTGGACAGAGAGGAGTGTCATGGCTTCGTCTACCTTCTCACCGCCGCCGGGCTGGTGAGCGGTGAAGGTGCCTGATGTTTTCGGCACTGCATTCGCTCCCAATGCTCCATCAGTCCATGAGCCTTCTCTGCCTGCATCACGCATACACCCGTTTTGTTCTAGTCTATCAGAAATTCCTGCTCTGCCAAATCCTGTTGAAGATAATTGTGAACTTGAACAACTTTATCTACCAGAGTCGGAAAAAATCCCACACTTCTCCATTTTCCGTTTTCAGCTTGACACGGTGCAGCAGCTATAGCGAAATTGCGTACTGAAACTCTGAGATTAGTAATTCACGAAGCAAGCAGCGAAGAAAGGAGTACCCAGATCAGTGTGTTCAGTATTTAGTAGTAGTATTTACAGTTTAAACGACGATGGTGCATAGGAAGAATAATTGGTCTACCCACGATTCATTCTAATAAACTTCCTGATGTAGCCTTGTAGCAGACTAATGAATTTCCATAGAATAGATGTTGCACATGCACTAGGGACGTTTTGATGTACCAACGTGCAACAGAGTTGTTCTTATGCTAGGTTCTTGACCAGCTGGTTCATGTCACCAACATATTTACCAGAGTTTTCAAGTGATCATGGTAACCTGTGGTGTCCATGGAAATAGTATAATATTCTGAAGAAATTGTTCCGGTTACCTTTTGTCATGGCGTCTCGGGAGACTGACGATATCAAGACTATGTTGCCTGACCCAGATGCTTTGAGTAGAGAGGGTGTGCGAGTTGGCAAAGATGATACGAAGACTAAAGATTAGTGGCCATTATAAATGAGTATTCGCAGGGATGGAGGCAGCGAGGGGGACGGAGGGAACTGGCCTTGCCTGTACAACAATGGAACTCTCCTTCCATCTTCTTTGAAATTTTCTGCTGTATATGAGGTTTTTCTAGTATCTAAAGGTAGAAGAAGGTGTTCAGTCCTCCTACATCTGAATCCTATATCCGTCACTGAGTATTCATCAGCTGTCGTATTTTTACAGATAAAGTTGTTCAAGTTCACAATTTAATCTTGGTGCAACAAGAAAAATATAACAGGAAGCGTCAAACTAACAGACACAGATATTTTAAGTTCAATAACAGGAAAATGTGACAGGACCTTGCTGAATATCTTAGTAGCATACGCCAAATTTCATATTCAATTTCGGTCACAACTGGTGGACAAATTTTCTAAATTCAAATGTGGAGATGTTTGTTGTAAATTGGCAAGACATCAGCGACAGCAAGTTCATGCCCTCGTGTTGCTGCCTCACATTGTGTGTCCACAACATTGGAGATTATCAATTCTTATGTTGATTCTCCTTCAGATGCAATTGTTAAGGCACCACGTTTTTTTTCAGTATATACTACTCAAGGCGAAGGCCAGATATTCTGACAGATGCGAATGCTCCCAGCCAACGAAGAATGATCCAAAGAGCCGAATCCGAAGCATCAGGATGATTGATTGATGAAATGTCTGACTTGAGAAAATGTATCATGGAACACACACAGGTTTGTATCGTTGGATCACTTGATTTTGGTTTTGGCATCTACCCCCAGAAAAAAAAATTATTAGCAATTCAAACAATAAGCTTGATAATTACCATTCTTCACATGCATAGAGAACTCTCTGAAAGAGCTAAAAAAAGAACTCTCTGAAAGGAACACACTAATGAATTTTGTACACTAGGTCCAAGAAATCACATCAATTTTACAAACATGCGCATACAGTTCCAAGAATAAATGCCTTAAGCGATTTCCTAGCAACTATTAGTAGATTTAGGAAGCAGAGCATTTTGGATGATTTGTCAAGCTTATAATTTACAAGGTAAGTTTTCATGATCTGTTGGAACCTTCTGGGGGAAAAATTGCTCTCATGGATTACTTCATAGAAGGTATCTTAGACTCTTAGTAGCTTCAAATTAATTCATCTGACAATTGGTAGGGACCAAGGCTGCAAAGAGCTAAAGCAATAAGCTGCAGCCTTGCTAATATTGCCAAATTAAAAAGGTGGAGATCTCTATATCCGAAATCCCGGGACAACAATTACATTTCCGTTTTTTTATCTTGGTTGTGCCCACCAGAATCTACAACTAAAAATCATCGTCCACCACTCCATTTCTGTTCCACTCCAGTTCACCAACGTAGATATTCTTTCTTGTCTCTTCTTGGGCAGGTCTAAAAAGAAACTCGAAACTAGAGTTCGAGCTTTGCTCTCCGGGCTTCTCTAGAAAGCCCATGTGCATAGCAGCCCACCAGAGAGTTTTCCACTCTCAGCCCAGCCCGCACCCGCACAAACCCTAGCTCAACCCTATTTCATCTCTGACATCAGCCGCGCTCCAGTTCTCCCCAAACCCTAGACCGGCGACTGCGCACCGCCCGCCGTCCTCCGCTCCATCCCTCCATCCTCCTCGTAGATCCCGTCGGAGGCCGGCGTCTACCCCGTCCCCATCCACTTCAGGCGCGCATCTGCATCCCGTTCGCCTCGCTCGCATACTTCCTCCATCGCGCAGGCGTTCTCCCCGTGACCTCGTCCACATCCAGCCGTCCTCCCAGTCCGCATCTGCCATCACAGGCTGCTCGGCCGGGATGAAGCCGGAGGTGGAGGCGGAGGCGGACGAGCGGGCGGCCGAGATTGCCCGCAAGAAGGCGGCCGCGGCGGCCAAGAAGGCTGCGGAGGTGGAGAAGGAGGAGGTTGAGGAGGAAGACGGGGAGGAGGCGGTCGATGGGGAAGAAGACGGTGACGAGGATGACGATGGAGAAGGCGAGGAGGACGATGGCGAAGAGGAGGGAGAGGGAGAGGAGAAAGAGGCGGCGGGGGTCGTCGAGATCTCCGACGAGGATGACGACGACGAAGACGACGGAGAGGCGGAGGGTGGCGACGATGACGACGACGATGACGATGATGACGACGACGACGACGAGGTCGATGATGAAGACGAGCAGGAGGTATAATTCCCTTTTTGATTTTGTCAATTTGTAATCTTTACTTTCTTCAGCTCTAGTTTATATGTTGGTCTCGTTTCATGCTGATAGATCTGTGCGCTGTTGCTTCGCCTTTTTTATTGTTATTTCGTTGCTGCTACTGATTACGCCAAAAAAAACCCTCAGATCCATCTTGCTCTGTTCGTGAAAGAAAGATTTTGTAGCGTTTTCTTCCCAGATAAGATGCGTGCGTCTGTTCTTTTAGTTTCACCATACCAGGTCCCTTGCCCATCTGGTCTCTCCAGTATATGTCCTAGGTTTTTTTTTTTCAAAATCTCGAAATCTTGTTTAAGGATCTGGCTCAAATCAGTTTTTTCAGTGTTCAAGCTTGGAATTTTGACTATGAACATCTTGCCAAATAGTCTTTATAGATCCTTGAACAGGCCTCACGCTGGTTGAAATTTTGCAGGAGTCACTGGGAACCGAATATCTGATCCAGCCCCTTGGTCGAGCTGAAGACGAAGAGCACTCTAGTGACTTTGAGCCTGAAGAAAATGGTGAAGCTGCTGATGATGAGGAGATTGACGATGAAGAAGATGCTGATGTTGGTGAGGATTCTGTGAAGGCACAGTCATCTGCAAAGAGGAAGAGGTCAGGTGACGACGAAAATGATGGAGATGATGACGGTGATGACGACGACGATGGGAGTCCACCATCGAAGCGATAGTCAGCCGGTCAGCCCGGCCCTTACCGTTGATGTGACCTTGCGCAGGGTGATTAGAAGGAAAATAACAAATCCCTGTATGGTCTTTCTGGTAAATGGTTGTAGCTTCAGGACATCTGTGGTAGGTCTTGTACCAGTTAAAACTTCCCAGTGTTCATCGTGGTAGTTAGTGTATACCGCTGATGTTGGCTAACAGCCTCCAAAACTTCATGTATGAGGGCAAAACATAGGTTTGGTTTATGCTTGTGTAGCTTCTAATTTAAGTCTGTGGCTGCTTTGTTCTTAATCTTGTCATGATAAAAATTTCTCTTACTGGAAATCTCTTGTTGCATCTGACGCATGCATCTCGTTATCGTAGAGAGGATCTGGCGTGTCTAACCAGAACTGATGATTTCAGATGGTGGTGATGCTGATGCATCTATGCTAAAATATTAACTTGAAATCAGGATTCTGCCTGCAATTTGATTTTGCTGTTGCAAATGCTCACATCAATCTGACCTGAAAATTGTCTCAACTGACGTGCTTTTGTTGAACGAAAATGACCTTACTCAAAATCACACTCGTCACTTGTGATTTCACTCTTGTGCATTGATTGGCTGACCTTTCTCAAAATCTCAGTAGTCACTTGCTTGGCTCCGTGGCGTGCGCTGTGCGCAAGACGTTCGAGGACTCATTTGGGATGTGTAATAACATTGTGATATTCAACAAAAGATGTCATATTTACACATCTTTCGAGGACAGTCAAATTAGGCTTTGTTTCTTTTGTGTAATATCCAATGAGGTGCAGCAACGCTGCACCTTTGTTTAGTTGAGTCCAAATTTGCAATCAAGACTCCGTTCGGCTTCTCTTGTTTCAACTTATTTCACAGTATTTTTCTCTCAAAATAAATACTCTCTCCGGTTTGGTAAAAGAAGTCATTTTGAACAAGGTTTGAGTCAAACATTAGGACTATAAATCATGAATAACTTTTAAGTCGTTAAGTTTGGAAATGTGAAAACTACATGAATAGATTTGTCTTGTAAAATACTTTCATAAAAGTATACATATGTTAATTTTTAATAATTATTTTTAGAAAAATAGGAAGTCAAAGTTATACTTTGGAGATCGTGTCGCTGTCCTAAACGACTTTCTTTACCAAACCGGAGGGAGTATGTGCGTAGTATTTTTCTTTTTAAAATCAGCCATACAAATCAGTGGAAGACCTGCTGAACTGACTCTCGATACTCTTGAAACTTGAGCTTCCGTTGCGGTCCCGAATTCATTAATATGTCGTCTATTGTTCAGAAACCAAGATCTTCATGCAGTACAAGCCCTTGTTTTTTGACCTCGTGTTGCAACATTTTACTACAGTGTAGTTTGATCTGCCCATGATTCATGACGACCTGCCAACTTGAGTAAATCTATAGCACCATTATCCGAGGTGCTTGGCTAGTGCCTCAACCTGAAACGGTGCTCAAATCTCGGCTAGACAGATCAAGCAAAGCAGTTTCGTGAAAAGCACAATGCAGTTCTGTCTTCTGCGTCAACTAGCATGGCGAAGTTAAAAGAGTTGTTCATAACAAAAATAGACTTGGGTGTGTGTGTTTTAACGAACAAAGAAAGCTTATGTTTTTCTGATTTTTTATTAGAGGAAGACAGTTAGTCCAATTTATAAGGAAAATCGAGCTCGAAAACCATACAAATTCGGTCTATCAACCGTACAACTGAAGGGGTAGAGTTCTCCGAACCACTTCGGTCTGTAGACCACACAACTAGGAAGAAACCCGGTGAGTTGAACTCAAACCACTTCAAAGGAATTGGCTAGTTAGACTGGGATCTCAACTCAAATCTCCACAAAACACTACTAGGTCAGATTGATACGTCGACACGAGCCACCACACACCACTACCATAGACTTGTGTGTGTTACAGAAATATATTAGTTGCCTGCTAAAGCGAGCACTAGCGTGCCCTTAGAAACATCACAAACGTGTGTTTCAAAAAAAAAAGCATCACAAACATCTTCAAAAGGAATCAGCACTGCAAGTTTATAGTTTTGTTTCTACCAAACAAAGTACTGCCTCCCCTGGCCCTCACCGGCCTCGGCGGACGACGCCGGAGACGAGAGGCGGGAGGACACCGACCAGACCAGCGTCGCCTTCCTGGAGCGCGACGTTTCTACCAGGAGGAGCTCCGGGCGCTGCTGTGCGCATAGGACGGCGGCGGCGACCCAGGAACATTAGTCATGTTACAATCCTGGTTCCTGAAGCATTCCTGAAGCAGATCAGGTTACTGCGACCCTGGAACATCAACAATCGGCGCACAGGAACCGAATTAGGTATTCTACGGATAACTGTAGTACATTCCCGCAAACAGAATACGCACGTGTAGATCAGGCAACAAACATGTCTTCTTAATTTTACATCACCATCGATAATAATGCTAGGAGAATATCTTCACTTCACCACCTTGCGTTTGAAATTTTGTTCGCGGTTTGTTCGCTGCTGCAGTCGTTGCTAGTGTTCCCCTGACCCCACTGCGTTCTTCTTGGCCTCGGCCCAACTGATTCACCGGATTCCATGCTGTAGGTGTAGGAGTCGTCTGCGGTTGTAATTTTGTAAACGCCACTGGTTTCCTCTGCTCGTGTTTCACCTTGCAAGTGTTTGAGGATCTGCAGAGTACATGCTATCAAATTTCTGAAGCAGGACATTGGCGTTGGAGGCTTGGTGCTCAGGGCAGTGTGTGTGGTTAGAGAACGAACCTGAACCATCGATGGACGCTGTTGCGCAGATTGACGCACAGCGGCTGCAGCGCACTCTACCATTCGCATCATTATGGCAGGATCATAATCGTTCCCAAGTCGTGGATCGACAAGGGCTTCAAGGCTGCCTCCCTCTGCAACCTGTGAAATCAATGGTCTAGCCTGCAGAAGCAATCGTAAAAGGAATGAGCCTTCAGGTTAAGCCTAAAAAACATCACATAAGAGAGCAGTTGCCATGGATGTCATGTCAATAAAGTTCAAATATCAATAACTTGTTTCTGATGGACTGACCCAACCAACTAATGTGTCATCCATGTAGGACTGAGATGACTGAACGGGTAGCCTTCCGGTAATGAGCTCCAGGAGGAGGACGCCGAAAGAGAAAACATCAGCTTTGTCGGTTAGTTTTCCACTAGACAAGAACTCTGGAGCAATGTACCTGAGGGAAAGAGAAGAGACTGCGGTTAGGCGCCCATCCGCTTAAGATGTTATGTCAAACAAATAAACAGAAAATTCTGAATTGGTACTGTAGAGTGTAGAATGGCAACGATAAAAGGACTGACCCGAAAGTTCCCATTACTCTTGTGGAAACATGTGTGTCATCTCCTGGTTGATACTTTGCTAACCCAAAATCGGCAACCTGCAAAATGTTGAAGACCAACTATGCGTGAAGAGCTTAATAGCAGACTCCAAAAGTTCAATTAAAACTACGCAAATTTGTCAAGTACGTGAAACATTATGTTACAGTTACACCAAAGGTTAGCTGAAATGCTGGGCAATTGGTTTTACTCCATCCGTCCCAAATTACTTATCGTTTTAGCTTTTCTAGATACATTCTGTTGGTTATGCATCTAGATATATTTATGTATAGATACATTATAAAAAATGTATCTAGAAAAGTCAGAATGACAAGTAATTCGGCTTGTTCGTTTGCCTGGTGGCTAGTTGCCGGTGCTGATTTGTTCTAAGAGAAAAATACTGCCGGTTGGTGGTTGACGACTGGTTTGTTCTGAAAGAAAAGTACTGTTGGTTGGTTTCTGATAAGCCAGACGAATAGGGGTATGAGACATATGAAGTAGATATCAAAGAAAATGACACCAAAGGTTACATTGAAATTCCCTTAAATTGGTTCTTTTATACTCTGTTCGTTCCAAATTATAGATCATTTTAGGTTTTCTAAATTCATAGATATTATTATGCATTTAGACATAGTGTATATCTAAATGTGTAACAACATCTATGAATCTAATAAAGTTAAAATGACCTATAATTTGGAACGGGGTAAGTAACAGAGAACTCCTAATACACCTCTTGTTTTAGTATGTATTGCAATATTTTTCTCTGTATCGGCGAAAATGATACCTTGGGCTCAAAATTATGATCAAGAAGAATGTTGGACGCCTTCACATCACGATGTATGATTTTAGGATAACCTGGCAACACGTTTTCGAAGTAGCTCGTCAGATTTTCGTAATACGGTACTATATCCTGAACTGAAAAGAACAAAATATGGGCACAACGTAGACCAACAGTCGTCATGAAGATACGCCAAACCCCTCGCAGATCCCACAGCTATTTTCCATCTTTGGTGCCAGTCAAGCGGCGGCCCATTGTGCCCTATATAAAGTACGATATCGATTGGTTAACACAAAGATACGTCGTTCATCAGAGTTTGGTTAACCAAGTCCAAGAACATTCATCAAACAGGCAACTGAGGACAAAGAACTTCCAGCAACTCACCGTGCAAATGGGAGTCGAGCGTCTTGTTGGGGACAAACTCGTAGACCAGCAGCCTCTCGTCGGAGTAGATACAGTACCCAACCAGCGAGACAAGGTTCCGGTGGTGCACGCGGCTGATGATCTCGACCTCCGCCCGGAACTCGCGGTCCCCCTGCCGGCTCTCCGTTTTGAGCTTCTTGATCGCCACCTCGACGCCGTCAAGCATCCCCCTGTACACGCACCCGAAGCCGCCTTGCCCGATGATGTTGCCGGGAGCGAACCCGTCCGTCGCCGCCGCGAGCTGCTCGTACGAGTGGGAGCCGCCGGTCGGCAGCTCGGTGACGACGTCGACGGAGTGCCGGCGGTCAGTTCCGGCGTCTGAGAACGTGCCGCTGGTTTGGGGAGGCGTGGGCCGCTGCTGCTGCGCGAAGCAGTACTCCGATGGCGTCGCTTGTTGAAGCACTGGCCATGTCAGGCCATCTGAAACACCATGGGTACGCACGCACGAAAGCAGGCGAGCGGTTAGCGACTCTGTCTGACAAGAACATGCAGAGACGGTGCTTGTCCGCTTAGACCACCTTGTAGTTCATACCTTTGTGATACACCATCGGTGGCGGCAGCTGAGCTGGAAGCACCGGCCGGCGCCGGCGCCGCCTCCTCCTCCGCCGGACAATGCAAGCAACCACGCACAGAACCAGAAGCACCGCAGCCACCACGGCGCCCACGATGATCCAGTGCACGGCACGAGAACTCAAGGTCCACGTGTCATTCTTCGTCGCGGCCGGAGCCGCCCTGGAGGCGGGGGCCGTCAGCTCGGCCACGGCACGGCGCGCGCCCGACGTCGAGGATATGGCATCGGGACCCGCCGGCCCGCCAGTGACCAGCGCTGTCTTGGCGCGGTCGACGAAGTCGCCGGCAAGCGCGTACAGCGACGCGACAGATGATGGCTCGGGAAGAGGGCCGTACTGAGGCGGCGCCGGCGGTGGCGGTGGGGGCGTAAACGGTGGCGGCGACGGCGGCCTCTCGGCCGGCATGGCAAACCAGAAACGCGCCCACATCTCTGCTTCTGCGCGCGTACAGTTCAGAACACCAGGTGATCAAGTAGTACATACGCGGGAACACAAGATTTAACGGCCAGGCAAGGTTGTCTTGGGGCATCGGCACGTCGTTCGTAACCTTGTGGCGCCTGATGCTGTTGTTTCCGTCGAACAGAGTGCTGCGAGCACGGGAAAGCAGAAACGATCAGCTCCCGCGCGTATCGGTGGGCTGGGCGATCCGTGGATTGGACCTGTTCTACGCCTGCTATGCCTACTGGAGCGAACAATCCAGCATTTTGCTTTTTAAAAAAACAATCCAGCGTTGGGTTATAGTATCAAATTCAGGATGGAGAATCCGTTTGTTGGCAGCAGGTCAAATTCAGGGAATTAAAGGATTCAAATCATAAAGTAGATGATGCCACGGTCAACCAGTCATGCCAATAGGCCAGAACAGACACAAGTATAAAAAAAGAATCATATACAAGGCACCATGTTGCTGTAAAATCAAGTTGTGTGCAAGTACACGTACAGTTTACCACTTGTAGAGTTTACAATTTCTTACTGCTTTCCTTGCAAATGGATTAATCTAGTGCGGTAAAAGTTTCCTTTCTTCGGATTAAGGACCATGATTATGTAAGACGAGATCATAACACATTAACACCGTGTAAAAAAAAGGAACAAAATTATGTATCACTGCTGTGCATCTCAAATCTTCATTTTCGGTACAGGACACTAGTTAATGCAGATCAAGTACCAGCAGTCCCCTGTTGGAAAATTTTCATCTTAGCTAGCTTAGATAAAGCAAGAACCTTTTTTGACTGGCGTACCGAATTTCTTTTCGTGGCAAGGCATAATTTAAGACATATCAAGTTACTGGAATACTGGTAATGCTCCTCCTTTCACAAAACAAACATTAGCTTTCCAACATGAACATGATCCGGACCCAATGTTCTTGCAATATTCTTTTTCAATTGATTTCCCCCTTTTTTTTTAAGAATGCAAACAATAGAGCTAGCATCCTCCACTGCTACACTTCTCATCAGATTTGAGATTTACCTACTGGTACTTAGCCCATAAATAGACAAGATCACATTTAATAACACGTTATTTTGTTTAGGTCCTGAAATATAATGGGAACAACTTACTGAGGATATTGTATTATGAAAGCCACTTTTAGACGAGACGATTCATATTATACTGAACTATCACTTACTCCCTTCGTCCCTGTTTGATGTCCAAAAGACACTGATAACCCTATAAAGCAATGCATGAGGCCGTGAGGCTGTCCACACTCGTCAAACTCTAAACTCATCCCAAAAAGGAATATTCCTGTCTGGTCATAACAAGTTTTCAGTTCAGTACCAGTTTTCCCGCACTCGTCAACCTCTGTATCTCGTATTCCATACCAACTACGCACCGGTAGACCCCACACGTCATCCTCTGCTCCTCTTTTTCTATTCTCCACAGTTTCTCACTCTCCTTCCACATCTCCTCGGCTCATCCGCCTCCTCTGTTCCGGGAGCATGGCCGGCCCCTCCCTTCCGCGCCGGCCGGGCCCTTCCGGCGGTGGCCGGCCTCCTCCCTCCCTACACGGTGAGGAGAGGCGGACTCCGGCGCCTCCAGCCGCGGGTCTTGGGCGACGCCGCCCATCTCCACTGCGCAGCGCCACCCAGCTTCGTGGAGCACGCGGGCCATGCCCTCCCCGGCGGCGGTGACGAGGCGGATCCATGGCGGAGCAGAGGATCCATGCTGCATCTCCGGGCCGGAGCAGCAGCAGACCCTCCTCTCCAAGGACGGCGGCGCGCGAAGACGGAAGACGGCGCTGCCCGCTCCCCTGCCTTTCGAGCTTGTCTCCGGCCTCAATCAGTGCCTCAACGGCGACGGAGGGAGAAGCGACGCAGGAGGAGGCCGGCGGGGTGGACGACGGCGCCGGCGCCGAGCGGCCTTGAAGACGGTGGCGGACGAGCTCGACCTCGGGCTCCACCACGGCGAGATCCAGCAGGGGCTCCGCCCGCGTCTGCTCGTGATGGCCGGCGGAGCAGGGGACCCGCGGGCACTCCGTCGAGCTCGTCGCCTTCGGCGCGGTAGTCTTGGCAGCGAGCGGCGGCTGGAGCTCGTCTTGGCGGCGGCCGCTCCCTCCTTCCTCCTCCCCATGGCCGAGCCGCGGAGCGGTGGGAGGTTGCGGATGGCGCGCTCGGGCGCGGGCCCCGCGCCACGTCCGCGCGTCCCGGCCGTCCGGGACCGCGCTGGATTTGGCGTCCGGGAGGCCAAACGGAAGCGTGGCGTCCGACCAGCAGGTCGCCGGTGCGGGAGAAAAAACAGGAAAAGTGACCTCCAGGTCGCTTTGCCGGCCCTATCCAGGCCCCGGTGCGGACAGTCTGAGTCAGGGTAATGCTGCGGTGTGCAAAGCCTAGACGAGTAGGTGTTGCTGCTATAGAACGATGTGCAAAAGCCTAGACTAGTAGGTGTTTTTTTTTTTTTGAAAATACGTATCTGCATTAGTACTGAATAAGGAAAGCGTACAAGTACGCGTACAAATACAGAGACGTACATGGAGGATACGGATACGGCTGTCTCCACCAAACTACGCTAAGGACCCAAAAGAAAAGCGAAATTACAACAAGGTCCTCAGATCCAGAGCGCTCCGTCCGCGCTCGGAGTCGTCGCCGTCGGCCACCACCGCCGAAGAAGACACCGTGCGCCACCATGAGCTGGAGGAGCTCCATCGCCCGCTGGCTTTGAGAGGAGTCGAAGAAGACACCCGTCCCTGAAGACGGGATGTAGCCATCGGCGGTCGCCCATCGACCGGGGCCGCGCCCCAGCTCGCCCAGCTCCTGGATCCAGGCACGCCATCGACGACCAACGCCGCCGAGTGGAGATCGAGCCAGATCCAGCCGGCCGCCATCCACAACACCCACAGCCACAACCGCACCTGAGAAGAAGAAGGCCAGCAGCAACATCACCTGGAAGAGATGACGAGATGCCGACCTCAGACTCCTGCACAGAACTCCACGGCCTCGCCGTTGACGCCGGAGTGAGACATCACCGGGGCGAGGAAGAGGCCTGGAAGCCTTATTCCCGTGCGTCGTCGTCGCCTTCGCCTCGAAGACTCCGCCACCAAAAGCAATCCGCGGTGGAGCATCGCTCCCCCGGCAAACCCTAGCTTCACCATCGATAGCCGATGGGAAGCACAACCTAGACCTAGATACGAAACTACCTAGTCTATATACACCCGCGCGACGATTCCCCGGTCCACCTTCCTCTCCGACGCCATCCCGGCCGCCGGAGAAGAAGGGGACCGGCGAAATCGCCGCCGGTGAGTCGAATCGCCCCCTTGTCGCCCCTTTCAACTGTAGCAGGGGGTAGGGACGGAAGGGTCGAGAACTCGGTTTTGGAGTCTAGACTAGTAGGTGTTGGTGCTATGGAACAACAATTAATTTGGGATAGCAACACGTAGCTGCAACGACCATCGAATAGGGACGGAGGGAGTATGTAGTACAGCAGTAGTACCATTAGTTGGAGGGGAGCAAACCAGATACTCTGTGTAAATTAAAAAAAATTAATCATGACCACAAGATGCTCATTCAAGAGACACCGGGAGGGGGTAATTGCAAATTTCATTGGAGATTCTCGTGGCAGGCGGTTATGTGCAAAATACTCCCTTCTTCTATGCTTTTTGGATGAGCATCATGTAACCTTGATTGATAGTTTATAAGTTTGCACAGGATATCTGCTCCTAGTTGGAGGAACATAAATACAAGTCTCAGTATAATCCTAAATTTTGCAGGTCGGAAAATGGTTGCAACGAAAATCTATCGCCGTTGGAGATGTCCCACCGCGTCAGCTGCCATGTCCCTGCGTTCGCAAGCGTCTTCCCCGTCCCCGGCGCCGGCACCAAGAACACACGGTGGAGCTGGCTCCGGTGTTCTCTGCATGCTTTTGTGCTCCTTTCCCTCTCATACTTCGCCGCGTTACTCTCTCCCGGAACAGCATCGCCCACGACCTTCCGCAATTCTCGGTTTGCGAGCAGCCTCCACCCTCCAGCACCCGCGCGGCAGGCGCCGACGCCACCTGCTCGCCGGGCACTCCCGCCAACAGCATCATCGTCATCTCTTTCGCCGGGATCATGGACGGGTGCCTCGACCGCTACAACGAGCTGCACTGCAGCGACCACCGCGTCCAGCGAGCTGCTGACCAGAGAGAGCACGGCTTCCACCAGGTAATTTTCGCGGCAGTCACCTTGTTACGACGCGAACGTGGCCCTCGACGTCGCGACGAGGGATGCTTGTCACGACTCATCGTGCCCAGAGAGAAAGGAAATGTGAACCTTTGGACGTGCTCCACAATCTCTGCAGTCGCAATGCTCATGCCAATTCCGTGTTGGCAAACGTGCCGGTGTTTTCTTTGTTCCTATTTGGATACAGAACAACACAAGCTCGTTCAGAATTGCTTTTTCCGGCAGTAGAGGGTAGAAGCAGGACGCACCGTTCAATGGAGCAGCAGATCTGGATGAACCCGATCAGGCGATCACCCGCGCCGGACCACAAAGAAAGGCGCCATCCATTCATTCACTCACACTTTTGTTCGTTGCGTACGTCGCAGTTGAACACCTGAAAGGACACGTGTATGGTCCGCTCGCGGCGCACCCGATGGCGCCGCTGGTGTCGCTGAACCACCTCTCGACCGCCTCAGCCCGATCTCACCCAACTCGCTCAGGCTGCTGCACGCCGTCCCGTCCCTGGTCGGCGCGTCCCGCCGCGACCCGGTGCGCTCGCTGCAGCAGTCCATCTGCTACTGCTACCAGTTTACCACCACTCCGCTCCGGCGGCGGCGATTTCGCCACGTCCGTGTCCCGTCTCCAAGTTTTGATGGATCCATAATGTGTGGATTGTCTTTGAGTCTAACCTGGTTGTGTTCTCGTATTTTGTTTTGAATTGTCATTTATCTAGACTCAGCGCAGGCAAAAAAGTGTTTATATCTCACACGTGTGAAATAGAGCTCCTTCTCACACAAATTCTTTAACCCGTAGATCTAAAATCAGTAGTCATCTTTCCTTCACTCTTCACCTTATCTCCCCACCCTTTCTTCCTCCTCCTTGCCTCCCATCGCGCACAGCCCGACCCACTACCACCACCGCCGCCACCTTCGGCTCCTACCGTGCTGCTGTCGTGGAGCCCTCGCCGTCCCACCGCCCGCCACCACCGCTGGGTCGGCCTACCGCCGTCGGCCCTCCCTCTATGGCCGGTGGTGAGCAGCAGGCCCCCGGCAACCCGAACCCATTTACCCCAGAACCTTAACTCAAACCCTAGCCCGAACCCTAATTGCGCCGGAGTTCACCGGAGTTGGAGAGGAAGGTGGGTGTCATGCGACAGATGTGAAGAAAAATTCGTGTGAGGAAGAACTCTAAATCACCCGAGTGAGATATAACTTTCCCTGAGGCGGAATGCTGCAAAGCGTAGAGCGCGACGGGAGATGACTCTCTGATCGTCGATATATACGAGTGCAAACCTAAAGAGGCAGCACTAATGCTGTACGTGTGTACAACCAGCACTGTACATTATTCAGTTCATACCGAGCACGTTCAACTGGAAAACTGCAGGCCTTACTGTCACTCAGCAAGTGATGCCCCTCAGCTCATCAGATCAGTATCTTCGGGTCACGTTCTCTATATCTGCAACGGTAAATTTGTATGGAGTTACTATACGTGCCACTTACTACTGTATCCGACTTGGTCTGTTATTTTTGTGGTGGCAGCTGAAAGTGAGTGTCATGGAGCTTTCGGAAATTAGGATGCAGAAGTTTGGAAAGTGTTGTCACGGAGCTTTTCGACAACAGCTTTGCTTGGAAGTCTAGTTTTAGGACTGAAGTTTAGTTTCAGACTTTCAGGTTTCTCCTCTTTGGCTGTTTCATTTTGGAAACTTCGACCAGTTTTGGTTATTGTAGTCTTGTGCTACTTTCTGATACCTGTCAGCTATATACACCCCCCATATGGATGTAGAGCTAGAACTTGTCTTATTTCGGATTCTTCGGCAATATTTTTCAGTCACAACAAATCTGGCGTACCAATTAGCACACGATATCTTTCTCTCACAATAAATCTGTCGGCCAAATCAACATAAGATCTGCCGAACAGACTTAAAAAACAGAAAGTGAGTGTTTTCCCTGTCGCTCGCACATGGTTTGTGTATTGCCAAGACTGAATTAAATGGAAATGCCTCCCCGATCGCGTGCGATATCACCATGTGTATCGTTAGTGGATTTGTTTTTTAAAATGAAGGACAGTGGTTAAGAAACCTGCCTCTTAGGGTCGGGTCCCGGCCAAGCTTACAATAAAAGCCACGGCATCAAAAGGCACAGTGTGTGTCCGAGATGCCTTTCCTGATTTTTTTTTGAAATTGCCCGTAGTAGTACTTTACGCTATCATTTGCACTGCCAAAATGATGGATCGCCTTCTCAGCATTGCTCTGCTAATGAGTGCTGTGCAGTGCCTTACCGAGTTCCCGTCAGGCCACATGTGACTAGTTGGTTCAATCATAATACAGGCAGCAGACGGAACGGCAATCAAAGAGAAACACAAGGGGAGCAAGAAGAATCGAAGCTGTCTGTCGTGCAAGAGACAGCCTGGGAATGGCAACAGACTTACAGAGGCGAAACGGAGCACCAGAGCAGTGAAGATTGAAGAGCGGAAGGTTGTCTGTAACTCACATTTTCATGAAAAAGATTGCTGAATGGAAGTATCCAGCAAGTGAGGGATGTAGCTAGGCAGGAGCAACCATACTGTTTCTGAATGGAGGAATCTTTGTTCTAGATTAGACACTATACAATCTGAATCATCAATGTGTCCTCGTAGCACTGTTCTTACCTCGATGATATAATGAGGAGTACAGTGGTATCAACCGACTGGGCAGCAGACATGACAATGACATATTCTGGTTCATGTTCAAATGTTAATTATGCCATTATGTTGCTGGCCTCTTCCAGGTTAGTCTAGATCAGCAACCTGCCACTGGGTGCATCAGTTTGTGCAAACTAGTACGTAGGCCGTAGCGCTAAATCGATCTCAACAACTCAAATACTTCTGTCCAGACTCTAGTTCTAAGTACTTTAATCAAGGCAAATATTCCCAACGAAGCACATGTAGGGCCTTTTGTCCCACGCCGGAATCTTTCGTTCCCGATACGGCAGTAGCAGCACATCAGAGTTCGCTCACCAGATGCAACGCACATTTGAACGCTGCGGCCTGCCGGCCTGCCGCCGCCGCTCTAGCACCAGACGACTTGTTGATAGCTGCTGAGTCGTCCATGTGCGCGCCACCTTGACGAAGAGGGGAAGAAAATCCCGGAACACGCCGAGAAAGTTAGACAGCGAAGGCGTTCCTATGGCACCACGCGGCTGGCAGACTTGCCTGGCGCCAAAGAGCTAGCCGCATCCGGCGGCGGTCCGGTGGCCACCGCACCAACAAACTCAAGTCATACGGCTGCGGCGGCCTCACGGGTGCGTAAGCTTCGCGGACGGCGGTTTGCTTCCTCGAGCCTTTATCGGGAGGGGGTTAACGCCTTAACGGCTCGGTTATCTCGGGGTAAGCAATAATTTTTCTCGCCACCTTGCCTGCTTTTGAAGCGTTCCCGGCCCGACCTGACTGGCCAATCAAACCTACGTACTGGATCGAAAACGAGCCTTTTTATTCCGGTCGTGCCACGCCGCGGCGCCCCCTCCCACAGCTAAACACCACCTGCGCGCCACAAGGAAAGGGAGGAGGCGCCCAAACCAATCACAGCATCCCCACGCCGTACGCTGTGTGTCGCCGCCGCCTAATCTCTTTCCCAAAGGCCGGCCGCGACACCCATCGAGCGCCGGATAGCAGCAGCTCCACGAGGGAAGGGAGGAGGCGAGAGGAAGCGGCGGAGGGAGCGGTGCGGTGTTCCGTTCCCACGGGCGCCACGGTTCCGGCCGTCTCCGAGACCCCGACTCGGGACAGAAGGGGTCTCTTGGCCACAAGCCCAGCATCACTGTTTGCGAGAAACGAACGGCCGGGGGGCTCGATCCCTGCCGGCCATTACGCTGCGCGTCGTCCCTAGATCCCCGCGAAACCCGTTGCGGTAGCGCGGGGAAGGCGGCGATCGTGGGCAGGGCCGGATGCAGCACAAATGGAAGATCGCGGAGGGCGGCGGGTGCGCCGGCGTCGCGGGGGGAGGCGACCAGCGCCGGCGGTGCGTGGCGGCGTCGCTGTCCATGCTGATCGCCGCCACCCTGGCGTTCCTCGCCTACGTCGCCTTCTTCCCGAACGACGGCGCGGGCGGGCTGTACCGGCTGTGGAGGTGCCAGGATTGCGCGGGCGAGCTCGGCGAGTTCCCCGGGGACGAGGCGCCCGCGGCCGACGGGCCTTCGCCCCCGCGACCCGCCCGAGCGCCGACGACGCTGTCCCACATCGTGTTCGGCATCGGCGCGTCGGCGCAGACGTGGGACCAGCGCCGCGGGTACGCGGAGCTCTGGTGGCGCCCCGACCAGATGCGCGGGCACGTGTGGCTCGACGAGGAGCCCGTCAGCCCGTGGCCGGCGGCGACGTGCCCTCCGCACCGCGTCTCGGCGGACGCGTCCCGTTTCGGGGACCGCGCGTCGGCGGCGCGGATGGCGAGGATCGTCGCGGACTCGTTCATGGCCGTCACGGCGGAGCTCGGGAACGACACCGCCCGCGACGAGCTGCGGTGGTTCGTGATGGGCGACGACGACACGGTGTTCTTCCCCGACAACCTCGTCGCCGTGCTGCGAAAGTACGACCACGAGGAGATGTACTACGTCGGGGCGCCGTCGGAGAGCGTGGAGCAGAACGTGATGCACTCGTACGGTATGGCCTTCGGCGGGGGCGGGTTCGCGGTCAGCTACCCGGCCGCCGCCGCGCTCGCCAAGGCCATGGACGGCTGCCTCGACCGCTACGTGTACTTCTACGGCAGCGATCAGCGCGTGCAGGCCTGCCTCGCCGAGCTCGGCGTCCCGCTCACCCGGGAGCCAGGATTCCACCAGGTTAGCATCCTTAACGCTAGCTTACTTCCTCCGCTACTAATTCCTTCCCATTTGAAAACACCGAAATGACAAAACTTTAATACGAAAAGAGCGTGCGCCTAATCAACTCAGAATTGTTCTTTTTTAACCATCTTATTAGGAACAGATAACTTATTATCTGAACCTCTGATTCTCTTGCCAAATTAGGCTTCCGCTAGTCTTGGTTCAGCGGTTGGACTGACCAGGCCACCAGGGTCAGGGTGACTCCACTCGATTTTCCCAGCATCACCCTGGTGGATCAGAGCCATTTGACCGAACCTTTCACCGCTCCCCTAGTAAAAAGGGCTCAGCAGCTTTAAGGATCCCCTCGTCCTGCATTGAGAATCCACGGAAGCATATTTCGGTTGCTGCAAAAGGCGAATATAGTTGCGTCCGAACCTTTTTCTGGAAATCGCTGGAGCCCCCGCCGTGGCGGTACGCGAACGCGACGCCGGACAAATGCCACCCATGGCCTCTACAGTTTAAAGTTGCCGCCGGCCGGACAGCTCGGAGTCGCCGGCCGGACCCAAGCGCCAGGCCTACTAGTCCTTGCAGTCCCCCCCTCGCCCTCCCCGGCTCTCGCTCTCTTTCACCACCTCACTCCCATGTGGCGCGGGCATCTAGCAGGACAAGCGTCGACAGGCCACAAGAGCACTGACTGGCACAGCCAACCACCGCTAGCAAAAAGGACATCCCCCCTCATCTTTTCTTTTTGCCGGGCACCAATCCGCCATTGGCCCGTTGCCACCCCATTTGTTCTGCCGTGCCCCAGCCGGCGGGCGTCTCGATCTGTTCGTAAACAGGAAAACGAGCCAGGTGAAGCTAGCGCACACAGAATTGGAGTAGATTTTCTCCGGGCGAGGGCGACGGGTTGATGGAGGCGTGGAGGGTGGAGCCAAATCGTGTGTCGCGTTGCTTGGTCCCAGGGGCATTGGGCTCGAGCTCGATGCAGTGCTTTGCCAAGAATCCCGGAGGATACATACCTGCCCTGCGGCCGGAGTCGTCGCGCGCGGCTTTTGAACATTCTATCGTGCGCATGAAATGATGAGACCCGCTGCACGCGCTCGCGGTAGAGCCGTAGTGGGTGTTGCCCCGGCGGCGTGGTGGTGCGTCCACGTTTATTGGCGCGGGGGGAAAGCTTGTGCTCGTTTCGGAGACGAGTTCACGGCTGCCCGGTGGGGGCGGCGCGGTGGTCCAAATTAAAATCTCGACGTCGCCTTCCGGCGAGTGTGCCGGTGGTTGGCTGGTGCGACGTGTGACCTTTGCCGGGCCAGGTGTGTGGCCGTCCTTTTTCCGGTGACGAGGTTGCCCAGTCTAGGTGTCGCGTCAGGCGAGTCTAGCGTAGAAATTGTCAGGAACAGCTCCCGTTCAGGCGACGTGGTAGCAAACGGCGCAGCGTCCCATTCCCGCCATTTTATTTTCTACCGTGTTTCAGCCGCCGCTTCCTAGGACAGACGAGACCGGGCGGCCCGTTTCCTTCACGCCTTTTTGAACCGTGCGGTGCTTGCCGACGAACGTGGTTCCAGATCTGTGGTATCTCTGCGTTCCGTTCCGTCGCGTGGCGCACACTCCCCCCGGATGCCGTTTGTCTCCTCACGCGCCTAAACCCTTTTCCAGCCAACCTTGCCGTGAACAGCCACCTGGCCTCGAGACAATCTACCGGCACGGACTTCCACGCGCATGCACAAAAGTTGTTCGCGCAACTGCTTTTTACAGAGTACTTTTTTCCTTTCAAATGGTCATCACTGTTCCCAAACTGACACGTCGCCCGTGCAGGTGGACATCCGCGGCGACGCGTACGGGATGCTAGCGGCCCACCCGGTGGCGCCGCTGGTGTCGCTGCACCACCTCGACCACATCCAGCCCATCAGCCCGCGGGGCAAGACCGCGCTGGAGGCGGTCCGGCCGCTGGTGGGCGCATCGCGGCTGGACCCGGCGCGGGCGCTGCAGCAGAGCTTCTGCTACCAGCGCGGGCCGGGCTACGTCTGGTCCGTCTCCGTGGCGTGGGGCTACACCGTGCAGCTGTACCCGTGGGCCGTGGCGCCGCACGACCTGGAGGTGCCGCTGCAGACGTTCCGGACGTGGCGGAGCTGGGCCGACGGGCCGTTCGTGTTCAACACGCGGCGTCTGAGCCCGCCGCGCGACGCCTGCGCGCGCCCCGCCATGTTCTTCCTCAGCGGCGCCCGGAACGACACGGCGCGCCGCGCCACCGTGACGGAGTACGCCAGGCACGACGCCAAGCCGCCGGAGAAGGAGTGCGACAGGGCCAGCTTCCGCGCGGCGTCCACGGTGCACACGGTCAGGGTCATCGCCCCCAGGATGAGCGAGAGCGACTGGAGACGGGTAAGTGCCGCGGCCGCCGGCAGCGTCGTCGTTCCGGTCCTGACGCTTGCTGCTAGCTGCAGGGACCGTGCTAAACTGTGTGCCGACGCTGTGTTTCAGGCTCCGCGGCGGCAGTGCTGCAAGACGAGGCGGACGAGGTGGGGCTCGGTGCTGGAGGTGCGGATACGGCGCTGCGGCAGAGGAGAGCTCACGTCGCCGCCGTAGCTTTTCGCCGTGATTTCGCCACGACGACGGGCACGAAGATAAATAGCGGTAGTGTGCGTGATACGTACAGCAGATGGCAGGCGCGCTGCTCCCGGCGCGACGAATCGAAGAAGCCATGGATCGTTCTGTTCTCCGACACGATCGAGCTAGGTAGTGGAGGGGTGGCTCCCTGCTGGCGATGAACAGATTCTTCCCCCTCGCTGTGTATAAATGCCTCCATGAATTACGAGACTGAGACATACAGATCACATATACGTGCGTGCAGGTCCCGCACTTCTTTCCTGTTTGTCCCGCGTTTGGATGCGTATGTGATGGATTATGACAAAAGGAGTGTCAAGGCCCTGCCGTATTTTTCAGAAATGGGGAAAATTTCTGTTTGCGTAAAATCATTAGTGGAGGACGATATTGAGCGGGAGTAATAAGAAAGAAAATAAAGTTTTGAAGATGTGCGACTTTCATCTCTGAGGAGGCATCGGCATATTCATATTTCGTATAAACGAAAAGTTGTTTTTTTACATATGGAATGGAGAATTCAGGAAACGGAGAGGAAAGGTACGACGGCCCATTGGGCTATAATACGTGTACAAAGTAACCCAGAATGCTTGGAATTAAATGGGTGACTGCACCTTTTCTGGAGCGTGGAGATTTCAGTGAGAATTCGCCGTCCCAACAACGAACAAAAGGTACAACTGTGATCACCAGTGATGGTCTGATGGGAAGAAAAAAAAAGGGTATTAAAGCTAGCATAGTGAAAGTTTTAAAAGACAAAAAGGGGAGGACAAAAAAAAATGGAAATAGCATCTCATCAGTCCCTTTCGAAACGCCACCCAAGTGGGGAGCAGTGTGGAAGGAGGTCAAACATCCAAGCCGTCCAACATTGTGTGGCTCACATTGCTCGTGAAATTATCCATGAGTTCCTTGGTAGCACGCGATCTTCTTGCCCTGTCCTTTTAAAGAAAGTCAACTTTTCAGAAATGTATAATATACTCCGTCAGTTCAATTAAAATTACAGAACCGATTCAGCTCGTTAGATGAGACTTGGATAAGAAATTACTCTATTGATGCATGACAAAGTTGATCGATAGCGCATTCGATTTGTATTCTAAACTACTTTCCATTCATATGAATCTACTTTTGTATCATAAGAAGACATTAATAGAGTAATTGTGTTGTTCAAACCCTTATTGTAAGGTATCGATGTGTACGACTTGTAGAAAAATGGAGGAAGTACCAGCCAAGCTATCAGTCGCCTATATATCTGGATGCTACTTTTCACGACCCCCTTGCTAGAATACAAGATCAAGTCATATACTATTAGTTTCGTTTTCTGTTGAAAAATATATCTACGTCTACGTACGTGCATGCCCAGTCACACTCGAACAGTGCGTGCGCTTACTTATCTGATATTTTTCACTGAAAGTGTACGCGTCTGTACGAAACTATCAACACTTTGAAATACAGGTTGCACCATCATATCTGATTACGACAAGTTCTGCTAAATATTACTGTGTATTCCTCACTCCTCCGCTGCAAGTCAAACAAACGCATCTGCTGCATGCATGGCAACTTGGAAAGTTGTAGCCAGAGCCAAATTAAATACGAGAATTGGTCAAACCTTTGTTTAAAGAACAGGTCCACGGATTCAAAGCATGTGGATATACACGAACACGAGCTTTTTTGTCTGCACATGGTACGGTGGTAGAGCGGCCAGATTTGAGTTCCTCCCAGCAGTTCGACAGCTCGGCGCCGTTGGACTCGACGCCGCGCCAGTCGCGGCGATCGCCGTCATGCGGCGTAACCGCTAATGTAATCGTGCACTCCCCGACAGTCCCGCGCCGCCGTACATGAACTGTACTGCTCTGCTGCTCTCCGGTGCAATGCCCCGGCCAATCTGAACGCTTCGGATTCGATTCGTAAGCACGGCGGCAAGGAAGAAGCCGGGGCGAGCGCGAGCGGGAGGCAAGTGGCAAGGCAGCTCGAAAAGTCTTGTGCTTTACGGCGGCCGGCCGGCTGACCGGCTAGCTGCTCTGCCGGCGGCGCGATAGGTGGGTGTTCAGCTCCGAGACCATGCATGCATGCCGACGTCGGCAGCGTGTCCATGTTTGTCAAACCCCGTGCCTTCCTTTGCTTCGTTTGCAAGGGAAGCAGCGGGAGCGGGGCATCGATTCTTCTCTTCGTGCCTGCTCAAGGCATTGAAAGCCACAGCTCGAGTTCAGATTCTAATTAAGTTACGGGAAAATTTGGGGGGACAGACAGTCATGCGTGGGTGGCTAATAATGATCTACACACTACTTGATTTAGTGGAAAGGAAAACAAAATAACGATCATGATCCTGCTCGATTATGACCTAACAGGATTGGTGATCGCAAAAAGGAGATAAAAAAAAAGATAAGACGACCTTGTAGCTAGCTAGCTAGGTGAGAGTGAAGCATCTGTTCTGATGATAGCTGCAGACGCTACGCAACGAGGCTTTTGGTGATGGGCAATTATGGCCAGCTTTTGTGCGTAACAACGGACGCTAATGGCTCCGCGACTGCTCATCGACACGGACGGGCGAGTCACACGGTCACACCACCGGTCGAGAAAAACCACGGCCGGTGGCGGCCCCAGCAGTTCGCGACGAGCGGCCGGGTCGTGTTCTTTCGCAGCACCGCACCGCGGCCGCCATGAAAATCAAACCATTAACAAGAGTCAAGATCGAGACGTCACGTCGAGCGAGCTAGGGGTTCGAGTAGTGCAGGCAGGATTGGCCGATTGGGTGTCTGTCGGATTATTAGGCGGGAGGAGGGGCGGGCGCATGCAATGTACTTGGCTCGATCCGGGTCGGGGATGCGCGCGCGGCAGCAGAAAGGGCCCATTGGGTAGATCCCCCGACCCCCCGCGCGGGTCGGGGCCCGTCGCTGTCGCCGTCGCCGATCGCAACGCGCCAGCGACTCTCTGGCCTTTAGTTGGCTAAAATTTCTAACATTTTCTCCACTCTCTCCATCACATCACATTAAATACGTCAAAAGACATATGTTTGGAGTATTAAATATAGGTAAAAAAATAATTAATTATACAGTTTGGATGTCCTTTGCGACACGAATCTTTTGAGCCTAGTTAGGCCATGGTAGGATAATATTTACCACAAACAAACGAAACGTGCTACAGTGTGCTACAGGAGTTCCAGCCGTTAAAAAGGCAAAATTTTCAACCAACTAAACAAGACCTCTATTTGGCCATGCGGCGCGGCAAGCAGATAGCTATAGCGCGCGGGTAAGTGTCGTGAGAGGGTCATGTGTATTAAATTTTCTGTCACATCAGCAAATTTATGAAAAGGGATGATGGGGAATGTTATGGAATGAGAGAGAAGGATCATCACCATGACCCTCCACTGACACGGTTCTTAAGGTTTCAGTCTTGATAACTGTGCGATGACTCCCTTCATTAAGACTAGCCTGATGGCACCGCCCGGGGGAACGGGTTTGTCATACCAACCCTAGACCATTAGCCCGAGCCAATCAGTAGGCCGCGGCTGCTGCTTTCTTGCTTGATTAGTGTTATTTACACCTTACTACTGTGGGACCCTAAGCTACCTTGCCGGAGAGGTGTCACTGTTAATTGTTTCATTGTTTGTGAGCACAGGCGGATGCGATCGATTGCTACTCACCCGGTGTCAGCTTAATTATTACATGTTCACGTACTCTAGAGTAAAAAGATATTACTGGTAGTAGATCAGGGCTCGCAGTACTTGCGTACACATAAAATATGCGAGTAAAAGACACTGGAATTCAATATGGAATTGAATTGAATGGATGGGTAAAGGAGCTAGAGTCGCGTCCCTGCTAGCTAGTCAGTCCTCAGTCATCTTCAATTTTAAGTACTAGCATGCATGGCTGGTCTTTAAAAAACAAATGGCGACAAGCACGGTGCATAGCTAGCGAAACCTGCGCCCTCTTCGTTTGGCTTATCAACCACCAGTCACCAGTACTAATCTTTCAGAACAAATCAGTCACCAACTACCAGTCAGCAGTACTTTTCTCTCAGAACAAATCAGCGCCAGCCATCAGCCACCAGCCAGCCGAACAGGACCTGATTGATAAGCATGAACGCAGACATGCACCGGTATGGCAGCGCCCTGTGCGGCGGAGTCCCCACTCCCCACTGCCTCAGACCCTACCATGCTCATTACTTTTGGCATTACCCTTTGGCCACGAAGCAGTGAGGAGCGAGGGACCTACTGTAGCTTTTTTGAGCAAATGTTCGTGATTGAATGTCATGCCAAAAACGGATTATTCTACGTTCTTTTATATTCGTGGACCGTTCCAATCTAGAGACAGCAACAGTGTGTACTAAGTTAAATGTGTGTATCATTGTGTTTGCTAGTATGTTCCGGTACGTGTAGCGTCCACCGATTAAAAAAGAGGGTGTGATTTATTACGTACTCGTCTAATACTAATGAGTAGTACGCACGCACAGTACAAGACAATTCTTCGCGCGAGTGCAGCGGATGGAAGTAGGCAAACGAGTCACGCGTTCCGTCCGATTCGACCCGTCCCCGTCCGTTTGGGGCGCAATAAAGAAACGGCCACTGTACGTACCCTGGCGTTCCGGTGCACTCCATGCGCCGCGCCTCCTCCTCATGACAGGAGATGGAAACGGTGATCGCGTCCAAAGACGCACGTGGTGTTGTAGCGCCACGCGATGCATGATCGCGCGTATGTAGTAGCTAGGGGGCGGCACTCCCTGTTCGCATCCTCTGCATTCGACTGCAGAGTGCTGCTACCACTGCAAGTGGGCCCTCGCGCCCATCGGCCCCACACGGCAGTGGCTGCAGTCGACTGCAGAGGATCCCAATCGGGTTCGTCGATCTCTGCACGCGACTAGTTTTCTAACCCCGGCCCATCTGCGGCCGCCGTCAGCAGACTAGCCATGCGGTCTTGCCGCCGCGCCGCGCCACCGGCCGTACCCCCGCGCCATCCCTGAACCTTCACCGTCTCCGCCTCGTGATGGTTAGCGTAGGACGAACGTACACATGTGCCGCAACAGTGAGTGGAAAACAGTGGCAGCTTCAATTCGATCGCCACTGCGCTTGAGGGCATCGACTAACCGTACCGTGTACTCCCTCCGTCCCGCAAACTGTTCATATCTTTCAAAATTTGTCCCACAAAAAGTGTTTTTTAGCTCGTATTAAATGCTCTTCTCATTAAACTAATACCAAGTACTAAGAAAATTTACATTGAGAAACACATGGAGCCAATGAAATGCTTATTTGATGCCTCTTTTCAAGTTCCAATGCATAATTAATTAGGGGTAACAAGGTCATTTGTCACAACTACTAGCATGTCTTAAATCTTCTAAACGAACGGTCTTTGTGGGACGGAGGGAGTATATATGACACGAGCCTTGATTATCCGTAGCTGAGAGCGAGCCCCAGAAGGTTAATTTCCGGGTCGAAACGAGCACAAAATCCGCGGAGAAGAGAAAGATAGACATAAATAGCCACACGCGGCGGGGAGGAAGGAACACGCCTGCCGGCCCATAGTAGTTTTCGATCCGAGTCCACTGCTTGCTAGCTCAGAGGGAGAGACTGCTTCGTCCTGGTTGCCTCGCGCGGTCTCGTGGTGCTTATCACGGGTACGAAAATAGTAGGGCTGGCAAACCGGTGGCCGGCCGGCGGCGCGGCGGCCGAGGAGATGGGAAACCTCGACGGCCACTCGCTGCAGGGCCATCACCACGGCTACGCCCACTCCCACGCCGGCGGCGCCGACAGCGGCGGGAACAACAACGACGAGGACGACGCCTCGCCCCCGCCGGCCACGGCTGGAGGAGGAGGAGGAGCGGGGGCGGGCTCGCGCCGGCCGCGCGGCCGGCCCCCCGGGTCCAAGAACAAGCCGAAGCCGCCGGTGGTGGTGACGCGGGAGAGCCCCAACGCGATGCGCTCCCACGTGCTGGAGATCGCCAGCGGCGCCGACATCGTCGAGGCCATCGCGGGCTTCTCCCGCCGCCGCCAGCGGGGCGTCTCCGTGCTCAGCGGGACCGGCGCCGTCACCAACGTCACGCTGCGGCAGCCCGCGGGGGCCGGGGCCGCCGCCGTCGCGCTGCGGGGCCGGTTCGAGATACTGTCCCTGTCTGGGGCCTTCCTCCCGTCGCCGGCGCCGCCGGGTGCCACGGGGCTCGCCGTGTACCTGGCGGGCGGGCAGGGGCAGGTGGTGGGCGGGAGCGTCATGGGGGAGCTCATCGCGTCGGGCCCCGTCATGGTGATCGCCGCCACGTTCGGGAACGCCACCTACGAGAGGCTGCCGCTTGACCAGGACACCGAGGAGGGCGCCGTGCTATCCGGTTCGTCGGAGGGCGCCACCGCGCAGCAGATGGAGCAGCTGCAGCAGCAGAGCAGCGGGGGCAACGCCGTGCCCCCGTCCATGTACGCCGTCCCGCAGACGCCGCCGCACGACATGTTCGGGCAGTGGGGGCACGCGCCCGTGACGCGGCCACCGCCGACGTCGTTCTAGAAAGCACCGTACCGGCCGGCCACCGATTGATCTCTGTCTTTCTCTGCCTTTGCTAGTTAGATTTCTCTGCGTAGCTAGCTATAGTTGGTTGAGTAGCTCGACTACCATGTTAATTAGTGTCGTGCCTATGTGTGATCTTTTCATTTCTTCTCTCTTCTATTTGGATTTTTGGAGTCTGTGAAATTTATGTTACGATTCGTTTCGGTATTTTCGAATTAGCATCGACCAATGTCTACTGCTGGCTAATTGTTCTATCGGCAGCTGGCGTTTCTGCAAGCATCAGCGGGCTGAGCTAGCTACGCGAATCAGTTTCATGTGGACTGAAAGTTTAATCTACATTCGGAGATGGCAAGCCTTATTGTTGAATTCTGTTCTATATCTTGTGGGAAGGCCTACGTGTCATATTATATCTTGTACCACATATACCATGAGCTGATGATCAGATCATGAAGCCAGAGGCACATGTTATTTTATTTGCTCCTCGTACCTCAATTTGGTTCTTCGGTTTGATCATCATTTCAGTGAATAACTAACTCTCAGAATGGTTTTGAATTTGCAAAAGATTATACTTCAGTTTTCTTTTCAAAATAAACTATGTTAATTGCTGACTTTGAACTTTTACCGTAAGGAGATCTGCTGATCTTGACACTCCATTTTGCTAGTTTATTATTTCTTATGTCAGTCTACCTTTTCACCGACGGATACATCCATTGCCTATAAATTTGCCTACCATTATTCTATTTCAACCTCTGGTAGTCAGGTGTAATTCACCCTGATCCAAGAATGCTTGACATATTAAGCCATCTGCGTAAGTGACTGGATATGTGATTGCTTGAGAAGTGATGAAGATAGATGCTGCTGCCGTCACCTTGGAGTCTCGCTGTGATTTCCATCACTTCGGCTCTCTTCTCGCTTGCGGTGGTCGGTAGTGTGGCTTGGGTGTTGGAGGTCATTAGCGAAAGTTTTGCCTAGCGCATGCTAGTGCTGACGATGGTTGCGCTTCTTTCGTAACTTACCCTGCTGGGGGCGTTGTTGTGGCCTCCATATCCCTTTGGTTTGCCAGGTGAAGATCTGACCTGCTCCTTCGTGGGTGGGCAAGCGACGATGGCCTTGTCGTCACTTCCTTCTTGAGGGCGTCGTCTTGCAAGACCTCTTCACTACCTCCGCGGCTTCCGAGATGTTTGGCAAGTGGTGATGTGCATGTCTTCTTTGTGTCTCTTCCTTTGCAGGCACTTGTCATCGTAGGTTGTTTCCTCTCTAGTGGTGGTGGTGGTGTAGTGTTCTTCTATGTTTTCATCGCGTCGTCATGTTTGTTTCCTGTTCAGGTTGTCGTTCTTCTTTTTCCGCGCTTTAGAGGTTCTTCTAAAGTCACGTCTTATAAAACTCTCTTCTCTTAATGAAAAACGTGCTTTACACGTGTTAAAAAGATAGATGCTGCTGCCGAGTTTAGGCATCGTTTAAGATGCCGTGTGCTAGCTTTTGATATAGTATGTTGTAAGCGGGTAATTAACAAAACAGGTAGAAACTTTGAAATCCCGTTGCATCTTGATTAATAATTAGCAAAATGTTTTGATATGGTATGGATTTTTATACTGCTGATTGGGAATGATGCATGGAGGCGTGGGAAGAACATGCAAATGAGGTGAGTGTTGGAAGAATACCATTAGTTTTTCACCGCTATGTTTTAGTATAGTCCAGTAGCTAGACTACTGTCGTAATGGATGCAAATAGTTACACGCTGCGCATAGGTACAACAATTTCTTTATGCAAGGCTCACGCACAATGTTCTTTCTAATCCCTGCTGTTCTGATGACTTTGCATGGATTGCGCGACGGAAAAGAAAAACTGGAGAGCAACTACATGCGGCGGAATTATCCAAGAAAGCACACTGGTCTCTGTGCGAGAAATTGACGTAGCTGGACCTAACAAAGTACAACGATCGGCAACACGCATCCAGCAGTGGAAGTGCTTATTACAGTAATAAAGTAGAAGTCCCGTCCCATCGAATACTAGGATGCTAATTAAAAGTATAAAATATAGATACATGATAAAACAAATATCATAATCTAAAGTTTTTTCGCCAGACGAATCTATCAAACATAATTACGGAGTAGGATATGATTAGCTAATGTAATCTACATTAATTATGTGCTAATTATGAATTAATTAGGCTTATTAGATTCGCCTATAAAAAACTAAATACTTATGCAATTAGTTTTATAATTTAATTATATGTATTTCACATAAATACCTCGATCTCATTCGATGTGGAAAAATTATTCCCATTTTTATGATACTCCAAGCACAAACTGGAACACCAAAAGAGGAGCAACCAAATTCGCCGGTCAGCAAAATTCCATCCGCTCCGAATCGAGCGCCGCTGCATTCTTGTCTGCCTCCAGGAAAAGCCCCGTCCCGTCAAGAGCTTCCCCCACCACCGGTTGACCCATTCCTTCCCTCCCCCTTTTCCCATATCGATCAGCTCACCACCCGGCCGGACAGGAAGAAATGCTCTCATCTCATCACGGAGCAGTAGCTAGCTGGCTAGCTAGCGAGGGTTAGCTGAGTGAAAGCTTGTTAGTTACTAAATTAAAGGGGGGGGGGGGCACGGATGGCGCCATGGAGACGGCGACATTGCGGCACTGTGCCCTTCTTGCACCCACACCGGACACTGGGCGGCGGGCCGGGTGAGGTGAAACGAAACGAAATGAAGTGATAGGTGTGCGCTCTTGTGTGTCCAACATGTTCCGAACCCGCACGAAACGAAAGGGATCGATCGGCTAATAATATTGTTCGTTAATTGCCCGTCTTTGGATGCTCGGAGAACATGCCATATATGTCCATCGATCGTCTGCTCACTCCTCTCACGGGGTAATGCTGAGTGGTGACTCTCTCGTGCCCGCAACACCATCGTCGTGACAGAAAAGCTTATATTCGCCTTGATTTCGTGCAGGTAGCTAGGAATATCCCGGTGCCCAAACCAAACTTACCTCTCGTGAGTGGTGACTCTCTCGTCTCTCCAGCGTCCATTATTCCCATCCGTCTAGATCCCTCTCTCACCCAAAGCTAAGGCAAAGGATTGTAGGGTAAGGGTGGGCGTGACTCCGGTATGGATGGGCGCGTGGGCGATGTGTCTCTGATCCAAGTTGGCGCGGCGATGCCCCCGTCCCGTCTCGTTTCGGCGGTGGTTGCGTCTTTGGAGTGCAGGCGTTCACATCGGACCCTGACCTTGTTCCGCACGACGGCCGCGCGCCGGGGGACCCTCCACGGCTCCAGCGCCCCGCGGATTAGGTTTGACGTTCCCACGGATTTGACCTCGCCGCCCCGACGACCACACCACACTGCCGAGAGCAGCTCTGCATGCAAAGGACCAGGCCGGCGAGGCGGCGACCAGCTTACGCGCCTGCGGTTGATGAGCACTTCTCCCGCCCGACCAGCCACGACACACGGAGAGTCGGCGACCCGAGACGACGCCACGGGCAAAGGCATAGGCGCGCTAGGTGGGAATTTTCACCCATCCCGACCGTTGGATAGCGTGGCGGGGCGACCGTGACGCTGCCATAGTGCCATGCCCACGTACCCGGTCGCCGGTGGGTCGGCATCGCACGCGCGCATGCCCGCGCACAGACCCAACCTCCCCACGTGGGAGCAGTCGCGTCATTCACGCCGTGGTCTGTTTGCCTTCGGGAAGGTAGTATACCTGCAGTGCATTGCAGGCGCGCATGCAAATTCGTAAGTGACCCTTTTGCAACGCGTACTCCGATCCACAACTACAGTACCGTGTACCGAGTCAGAGGAACGGTTCGGGGCCGTGCCAATGCCAGTGCAGGAAGGATCGAGCCTGGCGTCTCCGGAGCTCGCGGCGTTCAATTTCGCACGGCTAGGGGGTGGAAGATGAGGGGTCAGCGTCCCAGGCACAGTGAGAACAAGAGGAGTCCGGTTCCATCCCTGCGGGTACGACCTGTCCCGGTGCCATGAACACTTTTGCGAGTCGTCCCTCGCTTCCAAAACAAGGCACGATCCAAAATAGTCCAACAACTTGCCATTCTGCAAACGAACGTGGCCGGGACCAACACGGCGTTACGTTAGAGCAACTCCAACACCAGCCTCTCTTTGGCAACTCTAGCTCAAAATGGTACTCCAACGCACTTCTATCTCCCTTGCTATTCCAACCAACTGGACAAATTTCTTCTCCCACTTGCCAAACTTGGCAAGCTATCCGCCTCGCTATTGCAGACGGGCGCGATCGTAGGTGGAGCCGGAGAAGAGGACGACGGCAGTGGCGGCGCAGGCGCAGAGAAGCAGGAGAAGAGGGCACGAGGAGCCGGAGAAGAGGGCGCGGTCACAGGCTCGGTGGGGCTGGAGAAGAGGACGACGACGAAGATGACACAATTGCAAGGGAGCCGAAGAAGAGGATGTTGACAGTGATGACTGGTGCGGGCGAGACCAACAGATGGCGTGGAGGCGCATCGGCAACTGATGTGGGCAGGTGGAGCTACGCCTTCTTCCTAGGCGGTACGAGCGACGGGAGAGCTCAAGATCGACCTAGAGGCATGGAGCCATGGTGTGTGAAGAGAGAGAGTTTATGGTAGCTGTTAGAATTTGAAGAGTGAAACATGAAAAGTCTGATGAAGTGCATACCTCACCAACCTCAATATGGAGAGAAATTTTTATACTCCCTCTGTCCCGCAATATAAGGTCCTGAAAAGTTCAATCTCAAGAAACAATACCGGGAGGAAATAACCTTTATACCCCTCATTTTACACTACCCACCAACCCACTCACCAACCCATTTAGTTTTGTCCTATCCCTCCAGATCCTTATATTTTGGTACAAAATTTGAACCCTCCGAGACCTTATATATAGGGACGGAGGGAGTAGAACATTTAATGAGAGCATCTCCAAGTACCTTTCTAAATTTTACTCTGTATATTTTTTCACTTTCCAACATCTTTTTTATTTCTTATGCACATTTTAGAGAGCCACTCTCGTCTTCTATATTTGATTAGCGAAAAATCTAAAATAGAAGATAACTATATTTAGATGACTATTTAGATAAGCTATTGGAAGATATTTCTTCACAAAAATCTCTACTTCTACAATTTCGAAAGAATATAGAGTCTTTGAAGATGGTCTGAGGAGTCCAAAATAGAGAGGATGTTGGAGTTCTTATGCGGCACGTGTGGCTTGGACGCCCAGCGGCGCGAGCGGCTGCATATCAGCAGGAGCCGTGACCGAGCCCTGCTGCGTCTGGGTATAGCGGGCGGAGCTTTGGGACTTTTTGGCAGCGCGACCAGGTCCGAACACAGCTGGGGCAAAGCGGTCGCCGAGCAAAGCACCAAAGCTGCGATTAGCAATCATAGGATCGCACTGAAGGCGACCAAATTTGCGCCGTCTTTTGAGGGAGCAGAGCAGAGCGCGATTGCTGAACGCAGCCACCTGTGAAGTGCAAAGTACAAACACTGCGCAAAAGGACGACGGCAAATTTGCAAAGACAGGGAGCGGGTTTTCTCGATGGAAAGGGACACCAATGATGGGGAAAAATAGGGTGCGCACCCCTCGTGATATCTTCCGTGTTTTAATCCGACGCTCCGTGGTTTCTATGCCATTTCTATGCCCTCCGCGTCTTAAGATTTCTGCACTTTGTCATCCCTTCCTCACTCAGACCCACATCACAGCCACACAGGGAAGGGGTGCGGTGCGCACCCAATTTGTTTCCCCAATGATGGCACATCGCGGGGCAAGGAAAAAAAAGGAAAGTCAGACAACCCGTTGCGATGCACCAATGAGATCAATTGGGTGCAGAACGTCACGAACAGTCACGGCAAATTCCACGCGACCCTTTCCCAACCAAAATCTACAGCCTTGATAATGAAAGCATTGTGAACTGCGCAAATAATGATTCCAGTGCGAATAAACAATGGGGTACACATAAGATTGCATTGTTAATTAAACTAACTATAAATTTGCGATCCCTAAACAGTGTAAGATTGTTCAGGTATGCAATTCTGCAATCTGAATCCAAAAAAAAGGCCGCAGACTCAGCATCACATATCCACAAATTTAATCTAATTATTTATTGGCGTGCACACCTACACAAGACACTGTATTCTAAATGTGCTAGTCCTGGTAGGATGCTACATCCAAACCAACATAGGAGTATAGAGAAGGGCACAAAAGTGCTTGCAACCCAAACATAAATGGTGAACTGAGTAGCCTTTAGGTCTCCACATCAGTGACCCCACAGATCAAGGGTGAACAGATGAAAACATGATCTGGTTACACATTCTCCCAAATTCATGAACGCATTTAATATACAGCTAGAACTGAACTGGATGACTCTAGCTCTTAGAAAAGAAACTGCTATCACGCTATTTAAGCCGTCAGTTGAAATTACTTATTACACTCTTAACTGGGCATACAAAAACTATGCTATATTTGTCACGAGGATGTGGAAAACCAAGAAGATAACAGTCAAAGCAAAGAAAAGATACCACCAAAAAGATAACAGTCAAAGCCAAGAAAAGATACCATAGTATTACCAGTCAATAAAATTCTATAAACTCAGGGCTATCAAGAACGAGAACAGCAAGTTCCCCCTATTCTTTTCCTTTTTAAAGCACACATGCCCATGCATCATTGGAAAGCAGGTATTAGCCTAAGTTGGCGAACTGATGGAGGTCATTAAACTCCCTACTGGCTGTAGCATTTCATCCCAGGTGGAAGATGATTTCTGAAAATACCTTTTGTAGCTCAATCATCAGCTAGCTTCATATTCCAAGCATTGAAGTTTGTCATGGTTTTTCTCACTTTCTTAGTCAGCATTAAAGAATGTTTTGGAAAAGAATGATGGCTATAGCATCAAATATTTACTAACCCGATACAGCAATTGAATATATTGGATACTGCACAAACCTGAAACTAAGCAGCACTGAACAAGCAACTGGTAAGAAGGAATGCTTTAGCAGACTTTCCAATCAACAATGTTACCAACTTGATTTTGTTGACGCGTGGGATCATATCATCCTGGGGAACATAAAAAGCTTGTGCACATGGTGCTAATCTGCCAATAATCCAAATTCAAATCAACAAAGTGGCAAGTAGCAGCAAGGTGTCCACAAAAGTGGAAAAATAAATAAGAAGGTATCATTTCACTGCAAGCCCACAGCAATTCTGCCCATATCCAAAATCAATCTTCCTTTATTACTTCCCAGTAAATTAATAATGTAATATAGCTGTGCTAGGTTTCACTAATATATATTTTTTTAAAAATACACAAGAAGATATGCTAGCATAGAAACTATTAGAAACTCAAACTATCAACTCCCAGTGAAGACAATACCAAGCAGTTCACAAAACATAAATATCTCCATTTCAGTGTTATGGTTCATACAAATCTTTAGAAGCAAACATTACCAGATAACTGGCAGCTAAGCCTGAACGCAGCTGCATCAAGGAAACAGATCAGGAATCCTCAGATCAACTGCCACATAAACATACAGAACATTAAATAGGCATCATATAAGCACACTTCCATAACATTGAGATAAGCACTTGAAAATAGAAACTCAATCGCGTCGGAATAAAATTCTCGGGCTAGTTGTTAATGGCTTTCTTGGCTCTAAGGGATTCAAGGGCCTTCTCACGAAGCTCGATTTCAAGTTTCTTCTGATCAGACTCTCCTCTACCAGCAGGTGAACCTCTTTTCCTAACATCAACATCTGAATCAGATTCCCGGTCCTTCTCAGAATCTGAAGGTGCCACAGTATCAGACTGCTTTGACTTTTGTTTACTGGCATGGCGTTCTGCCCTTCTTCGATGCCGCTCTTCACGTCTTCGACGTCGTTCTTCTTTTCTTAGCTTCTTTTCTTCCTTCCTCCTCCTCTTTGCCTCTTTGCCATCTGGCTCGGAATCAGACTCAGAACTATCATCATACTGTTTCTTATGCTTATGGGCCTTCTTGTGCCTTCGCTTCTCAGAATGGGATCTATGTTTGTCAGGTTCTTCTGACCCTGAACTGCCAGAATCAATGTGGCTTTTAACATCTGTTCTTTTCTTGGGCTTTTTGACAGGACTTCCATCATCCGATTGGGAATCCTCATTGACTTTAGAAAAATATTTATTTGCATCAGTGGCATTATCAGAATCATCACGTGAACCCCTCACGGCACGTTCGCTGTTCCTCTCATCCTTTGAATGCAGGTCATCCTTTTCAATTCTACTAGGTGGGGAACGCTCATCAGGAGAATCAGTTCTACGCTTCATTCTTGTACCAACAAGCTCATCTTCTGATGATTCTGACAGTTGATCAGGTTGTTTCTTGTGGACGCCCTTGCCACTGGAAAAAAGAAAACAATATCGTACAATTGCTGAGAAGATGCACATTGTGCTGAGCAAGATGGTGCTTTCTGATATAGCTACACACATGTATCCAGCTAGATTGCACTTATTTTATAATGACATCATCATAGTTATTAAGTATTTAAGTGATACCAATAACAGATGGCACATCCACCAAAATAACAGGTCTGTATTAAATTGTCGACCACATGCCTCATACTCAAGGGATGAAGACACTACCAGAGAATAAATCTTCATCTGAATTTCTAAAGTATTATTCATTTTTCAATAACAGAATTTTTTTTAAAAAAAAAATCTGTACATTAGGGAAAAAATGTTGCAAAGTGGTTCAAATAGTAGCAGAAAGCTATGGGCAAAGAACTGAACCTTTGTAACATGAATGGAGATTTTTCTCCAGGGCTTGAGGCACTAGCTCCAACTTTGTTCAGTTGCCGATCTGCTGAGAAATCCTTGGTTTTCCTACGTGCTGAATTTGCTTTTCGCGCATTCTCTCTGAAACAGGAAAAAAGAAACAACATAAATATTGAGAAAATGCAAGGAAAACAATTTTGCAAGCGCAATAGAGAAAAATATGGCACCAACCTAGCACGACTGCCTTCGTCCTCATCTCCACTTGTATCTGTGCTGTCCAGACTAGGTAATTGTTTCCCTTTCCCTGAGTTCCTGAAAGAACCGCCACCAAACAGATGATGAGAACTTTTAACATTCAAATATGTTCTCTAAGGGCAGAGTATGGAAGAAAGAATACACAATGCAGAAAAATGCACACCTATCACGTGTGGAGTTTCTTTCTTCATTGTTGGGTGACCTCAAGGAATTTGACAACCTACGTTCAGAATCTGGGGAACGATGATCAACAGTCTTTGCACCATCCCTGTCACTATCATCACCTGATCTCCGTTCTTGGTTCCTAAGACAATATTGGCAGTAAGGTACTAGTTTCTGGATACAAGCAAAAGAGCATATCTAGAAATATTTTTTTGGTTCCTTAGGCCCCCAGACCCCGCACAGTGCGGGAGCCTACGGCACTGGGTACGTCCTTTTTTTTTTAGGCATCGTAAGAAAATAGTTCCTGATACTAAAGAAAACTATGTTACCTTTCAGGCACAATTCTGTCTTTAGTGGAGGGGGTGCCATTTGTTCCTTTCTCAACCTCCGTACTCAGACTCCGGCGAGAACGATTAGGACTTTTGCTATTGTACGGACTGATACTCCTGCAGGTATTGATATATCAGAATTGGTGGCTGATTCCATGCATAAAGAGGTGAAGTATCACTGCAGATTTACCTTCTCCGCTGTGGAGATGGACGGCGATTTGCATAACGAGTTTTCGGAGAACTTGGGGATCTCCTTCGGCGTTTTGGAGATGGGGACCGACGTTTTACTGGCGATCGAGACCATAGCCTACGCCTTCCAGGAGACGGGGAGCGTGGCCTACGGCTCCCAGGAGATGGGGACCGTGGCCTGCGCCTTCCTGGAGATGGGGACCGTGGCCTGCGCCTTCCAGGAGATGGGGACCGTGGCCTGCGCCTTCCAGGAGATGGGGATCTTGGCCTACGCCTTGCTGGAGATGGAGATCGATGTCTACCTGGTGAAAATCTGTGCCTAGGAGACCTTCGACGTGCAGGAGATGGTGACCTCCTTGGCGCACGAGCTGGTGAACGACGATGGCGAGGAGAAGGTGACCTTCGTGACCCAGACGATGGTGATTTTCTGCGAAGAGGAGATCTCCAGCGTGAAGGTGGGGATGGGTACCTTGACAGTGAAGGTGACCCTCTCCTTGAATAAGGTGATCTCCTTCTAGAAATTGAAGGGGTACTTCTTGGAGAATGCCTTCGGGGAGAAGCAGAGCGTCTAGGTGAAGTTGAACGCCGTGATGATCTACGATGTCTATCAATAGAGCGGGAACGTCTGGAAGGAGATCGAGAACGCTTTCTGGGAGAAATAGTTCTTTGCCTACCACGGGGCGACAAAGATATACTCCTGGATCTGCGACTTCCCCTGGATGGGAAAAAAATCAATAAGTTTATTCTCGACAGTAATTTCACCTAAGAACAAACCCTACAACGTGATTAGGCTATTTGAGAAAAGAAACATCAGTGTTAAAGGTAAGAAAGAGAACAGTACATTGATGGTTCACATACTTGCAATGATTTCTCTAAAATTTCATGACAGGTTTAGAAAGATTTCAGATCACGACAGCCTTTTTGAACATATAATTACTTAATGGCTATTAGCTATTTAACTGTTCTCAAAATATACTGATGCATTAATAAACAGTTTTACTTAAGAAGAGTGGCCTAAAATTTTATTAGTGATCACAGTTTCTTACATACAAGTCAGTAATAAAGGGTGGCAACCACAAGCTGACTGGTTACAGGTAAAACACAAAGACTGGTCTCAGGAAAACATTTTCACAATGCAAATGACTAGCTCCTCTAAGCTCTAAATATAGGCATATGGTGATAGCATAGTGCGAAGCATGCATCAAAGAAGTAGTTAAAGCCATAAAAAACTCTGACAAATTAACAACTAACCGGTTCTTTGTTCTTGAGCTGCGCTTGAAATCCAATTCCATTTCTTCCGCGACATTGGTATTTGTATTATTTAAAGCAGAGCCATTTGGATCACCATAGGATCTTGAGTTGCCAGCATCCCCATCCTACAGTAGTTGAGGTAAATAATGATATGAACCCAAATAATCGGAGAAGCTATCTGAATACCATCAGAAACAAAAGATGTCACGATATAACCAAAAATCAATGGTACTAAAAAAATTGCTGAAATGCTCACCATCATTTTCTGCTTCTCCAGTTCTAAGTCTCTTCCCTCTTTTTCCCGCTTCTTTTGGATCTCCTGTGCAATTCTATCATCCTCCGCCTGCATTAAGTACAAGACTTTCACATTCTCAAAATGAAATATGACAAACTTTGCAACAATGTCTGAAAAATACTCTAGTTTCATGGGACAATCAGAGAATTTAAAAGGCCCCACTAAACCCCGGTAGTGCAAAAATCGCAACCAAAGAATAGAGAAGCTAAGGTCCTAATACCCATCCACGGTATTCACCCAAAATGGCCTGTAAAAATATTTTTTTGGAACAATGGCCCATAAAAAAAAAGAACAATGGCCAATAAAAATATATGCATCCTGCCATATGAACAAACTACCATTGTTGAGCTTACAGTGCTGACGGACCCAAAAGGCCATAAACACCCATATTAATGATCTGAGTTAATTGATAGGGTCAATTGCACATCTGCCACTACTTTGATCTTAGCTTAAATGTGCCTTTATAAAACTATAATATAAGTTGTAAATTTGCCATTAAAACCAGTGGAGAGGTCAGGCTGCAGAAATGAGGAGCTCGGCAAGGAGGTTGGCCCCAGGTGCAACTACGGTGGGAGGAGGGGCCAAACGTCAAATGAGTAGTGCCTGATTTGGAGCTTCCCATCACCTGCAAGGATCTGCTCCTCCACTCCATGCTGAAGCTGCCAGTCTGCCACACTGCTCTTCATTGACAATGCGTCCACATGTGAGGACAGGATGTCATCGCACAGAGGGGGCAATTTGCGTCAGTCAAACGGACTTCATGAGGTGCGGCAGTCCAATGTTTGACCAGCCTATCCGATGGTAAATATGCAGTATAGGGGGGTGTTCAAATCCCATGGCTATTTTTTAGCTCTCCTCTTTTCAGCCCAAAAGGAGACAAACAGGTGGGCTATTTCAGAGCTATTTGCAACTAACCCACCCTAACAAATTTATCCTCCCTAGAGGTGCTAATTGGAGCTATTTGGAGCTGAGCCCAAATAGCTTTTTGACTAGTTCTCCGAACACCCCCGTAGTCTTTTTACTGGCAAAATGTACAGCAATGGATTGAACTGGTGGCAAATGTGCAATTGTTCTTAATTGAAAATAGCATATCCAACAGGAGCTAATATATTTTTAGTCAAACAAACCTTTCTCTGTTGTATTTCAGCCTCCTTTTCATCTAGAAACTGTTGAGGTACCCCACTGGCATTCTGTTGGGCACTTAAAAGGAGGCCCCAGAGCTCCTTCATGAACTTCACTGTGTTCTTCTCCATGAACCCTGTCAGCTGGATCTGGATCTTCTTCCCATCCGCCTCCTGCCATTGGAAAAACAAAAGGTATAAACACACCTCATCAGCATCAGTTACCATCTAGTGAAATAATATTACACATTACAAAGATACAACATGGATGTCTGTGTGATTTTAAACGTCATTAAAAAACAATTCTACAGCTGAGAAACATTGGACTACATGGCATAGTGCAGTCAGATAGCAAACAGATTTCTCATCATGCACAAGCAACTGTAGGACACCAGATGGACATCGCTTGGCTACAAGACATAACTGAACCCAGTTGGAATTTTGTGAACTCGACAATTGGCCAGGTAAATCTTCACATGATTGGTCAGATTACAAGCTACTGTCCAAACAAGCCTGCTCTCAGGTTTTCAGTTCTAAACTAAGCCGTAAAACGAAGCTTTTCAGTTCTAATTCCTGAGCTCCCATAAAAATAGTTGGGTCTGTGTTTCCTAGGTACATTACTGAAGCTGCTCAGTAAATCCAAGCTAATCCAGGCATACCTACAGGTACCAAGTAGGAGAGACTGCTTTTTTTTCAATCAAAAATTGAATCAAATTTGTTACCTACAGATGCACCATGCGCACACTATTCCATAGGGTCCTAATAAACATGCAACATTGTTATACATGAACAAAGCATATTTTTAGTAGAAACTTCACCTTCTCTTCGAGGAGGCCATAAATGAAATTGATGAGCACTTCATCCTCGAACCCAAGAAGCTCGGTCACTCTCTTGGCGATCCAGGGCTTCATCACATCCATCTTGACCTTTGACATGTCAACCTATCACCAACCCAAAATCAGAGCATGCCCTCAGACGCGAACTTCTGCGCTAATTACAGCCAAATTGAGAAACGAAGCACATGAGTGAACGAATGAACTAACCAAGTGGTCAAGCTCAGGCGCGAACTTCTGCGTCTTGAGCAGCTTGGCCTGCTTGTTGGAGAAGCGCGTGTCCTGGTCAGCGGACGTCCCCTGCGCAAAAACCACGGGGAATCAGCGCGGCCTCTCTCACAGACACAGATCCGGCGACCCCGAACAACGACGGAGAGACGAAACGCGGGCTAGATAGATCGAGGCGACGAGTGGGCAGCTTACCCGGAAGAAGCCGCCCGACATCTTCGTGACGCAGATGCCGCAGCCGCCGCCGGGGGCAGGAGGCGTCGGGGGACTGCAGGGGTGTCGCGGGTGACTAGGGTTCGAAGGCGTCCGCGTGTGGCGCTTGCTAAGGGGTAGGCGACGATACGGACCGACCAAGAGATATGCAGCGGAGGGGGGGAGAGAGAGAGGTGGGCAGCACGTGAGAGCCCGATCCGGTTAAGACTTCTACTTGGGCCAAGGCCGCGGTGTTGTGGGCTTTATAGACCACTTGAGCCTTTTCTAGTTCAACCCGACTCTGGCGGGCGGGAATATAAGCGATGGCTTCAAGTCACATAGGAGGCTCTGAAGAACAGGCGGGAGAAAATTCTTTATTTGCCACTAGAATTTGTAACGCTTCCTTATTTGACATTGTAAAACTTTTTGTTCCTTATTTGCCATTGCTTCAAATCTGGATTACCTATTTGCCATTGACGTCCATTCCGTTACAGCCCGTGGGCTACAGTATGTCAATTTTTTCTGAAAATTCCCAAACTGCCCTCACCTCTCCTCGTTCTGCTATCCCAGCTACAGCGACGGCCTCGCGCGTAAGCTAGAGGAGCAGCAGGGGTACGCGGGCGCGGGCCTCGCCACTCGTGAGCGAGAGAAGTGACGAGGGTGTCGGTGCCGCAGGCGCCAGCCTCGCGTGTTTGGGAGGAGCGCTGGGGATCTCGCTGCCTCGCATGGAGGAACGCCGGCTGCACGTCCGCGCGCCACGCCTTCGAGTTCCACGCCACGGCGGTGCGTGCCCGCGTCGACCACGACAAAGCTATCAGACTTCCGCCTCCGGCGTGCGTATGCCGTGTCCGACCACCTTGACCTCACCGTGGTGCTCCTCCGGCGCACGGCGGACCCGACCGCAGCCTTCTACACCACTGTACACACGCACTACTCCCGCGGCCTTCACCTTGTGGCGATCGCGCTCCTCTAAAACATGTTGTCCTAGGGCCTACTCCCCACCGCGCATGTGGTGGTTGAAGCCACCGCGGTCGTGCAGGAGGGGCCTCGTGTGTGGTGGTTGACGTATAGAGTACTCTCCTGCTCTCCTAAGGGCAAAATCATCTTTTTATGTCCAACCTAACACCGTCATCCCCTCAACTGCACAACAATGGCAATTAGGGAATGTAAATTTGAGACGATGGCAGATAGGGAAGAAAAGTTTTTACAATAGCAAATAAGGAAGTGTTACAAATTTCAGTGGCAAATAAGGAATTTTCTCGACAGGCAGACCTTCTCTCTCGTCACGCACGATTAGGGGTGCAAATTGATTATAATGCGGTGCACCTCAGAACTTTTTTAGTTCAATTATTTGTACTACTTGTTCAAAATTTTGAGCAAGTCTATACTATAAGGAGCGAAGACAATTGAAAATTTTTCTCACCCAATTCGAACCCACCTTACCCCTCACGCTGGACCCACCTGTCACATGTTTTTGGAAGTGGATAGGGTGGAAGGACTATGAAGTACCAAAAAATCGCAATTTGGGGAGTGTTTCTGCCAAAAACGTAATTTTTTTCACACCCACCCCGTGTACCCGCCCCCTTACCCGCGTAGGGCCTACGCCCACGCATCCGCACTCTGCGCCGACTCCCGCACGCGCCGCCGCACGACCTCTCCGCCGGCTCGCCCTCCACCACTCCTCTCCGGCGCCGCCCAGTGCCGCCCGCAGGAGCCCCCCGCCCCGGCCATGGAGCCTGGCCATGCCGCCCGGGGAGCTCGCCCCCCACCGGCCATGGAGCCCCGCCCGCCGGCCTGCGTCCCAGCCGCGCCGCCCAGTGGGCTTGCCCTAGCCAGCCATGGAGCCTGGCCGCGACCGCCTAGGCAAGCTCGGCTCCGTCGGCCTGCGTCGCCCCCGCTGGAGCTCCTTCGCGCGCCCAGCTCAGATGCTACCTCGATGTCGCAGAGGTCACCGTTCGTCTCTCCTCCCCTGCACGTATTGGCTTCTTTTTCTCAGAGGTCGCCCACCAAGGTAAGCACTCCATCGTTGCTCGCATATTTTGTTCGTGTGTAATGCGTCCAGCACTCTGGCTACCTTCCGTAGGAATAGTGTTCTTGGTGGAGCATATAATTACTGAAAATTTATTGGATTTTGGTCACATTCAGAAATTACCGGATTCCGGCCATGCAGAGCGGTACCTCCGCCCCTGTTGAGCACGTGCTTCACTGGGTTGCGTGATTTCCTTGACATTGAGAGCTATGAGGATGCTTTGAGGGTGAGAAGGTACCTTGTACCTGCAACTATCGATGTGTTTAAATATTGTGCCTTTATTGTTGTTGTCTCATTTTTATTCTGAACGATTGGCTTCGTTTGCGAAATGGCAAAGGAGCAGGAACAACAAACTGCAACTGTTCTATGAGTGAGCTCTGCCGCCCAGGCGATTTGCTGTTGAACAGGCCAGTGGCATGGTCTACAAGGGGCACCAATGGATCATCAACGTCATTCTGACAGAGGTCTGTATGCACAAATGAATGCATTGGCATAATGTCCTTCAAAGATTGGCTAGATTACCAAGCAGAAGTGTACAGGATTGGCATGTTTATAGATTGACCTTGTTAGCTCCTTAACGTTGTTCTAAGAATTCAGTTCACCCAATTATAATTGCTCAAAAGTAAATATGTAGGGTCTATTCCTAGCAATTTGGTTGCTGCTTGGACATTGGTTGTGCTGCTTTCATACAATGGTATATTTTGTTTTTATGCCACTCTGGTTTTGGTAATGTTGTTTCTTTTATTTTGTACAACGTGACAAATTTGTACTCATGGGAATTGTACTCCTACTTTTCAATTAGTTCCATTTCCATCATTTTAATTTCAATGTTTTAGTAAAGAATCGCATTAATTTTTTGATAAAATATGAAATTAGAGATAAATACATTTTAGGTTTCTCTCTTTCTTCCAGTGAAGTTTATGTTTCTGTTTCTAGCATCTTATTATAATTGCGCGCTAGGTAGAGTTGAAGAGGTAGACATTCCCGTAAGTGTGCTGTTTGCAGAACATGTGGTGTTATTTTATTTAATGAAACATAGATTTGCACTTTGTTGACTCAACGAGTGGGCTCTCTTCCTTTGCAATTTGTTAGCTGTATTGTAAAACCAAGTTGTTGATGCCACTATTGAAATGAAGCAAAACTGAACTGAGTGTAGTCGATCAATGATCCAGATTCAATAGCCACTTTGATTCATTGTTGTCTGATGATGATAGGATGGGTTCTGTGATGCTGTGCTTATGGTGTTCACAGACAAATAAGATCTTGCCAATGCCATGGTCTCGCATTAGGAGCGGGATTTAAGCTTCTCATTTTTCATTGTAAGCATAAGAGATTGTTAACAAGTATTTTGAGGTATGTCATCACTTATTCACTCTCCTTCCTAGCTCTGTTTGAGTTTGGTAGGACAATTGCAGAAGCATAACTTAATTTTCTACTGATTGCATCGAAAAAATTACATCACTTGCAAAGTGATTGTGTCGTAACCATGAAAATTTTGCTCAGCTTTTCTTGCCAGCGACAATTGTGTGATTTTGGACTGGCAATCAGTAGGCAGTTATGATTTTTTGTTTTCTAAAAAATGAGTATCAGTATCCATGTAGTGCAGCAAATAAATCAGGTTAGTTAGTGCATTCAGATTTTCCATTTTACACTGATTTAATTTGCAGACTAAATTAATTTGCAGTATGAAGAATGTGCCTTGTAGTCCTTATCCTCTCCTCTTGCAGGTAAGCAAACTACGATGATTGAGCAAATTATCAACAAGCGTGACTACTTTCTTGAATATTGTGACTCTCCTCTGGCAGTTGTATTAAATTTTTCCAAAGTGCATCGTTGGCTGCCAGAATAGTGTTTCTGGGTTTCACTAAAAAAAATGCAAGTTAGTTATGACAAAACATCTATAGTGATTACTTATTGTTGAGTAATGAACCGCTGATTCAAATAAACTGGCTGACCAAATTCACTAATTGAGTTTCTGATCAATTTTTTAACTGTTTTCCTAATGCTCTTTCTTTTTGTTTGTACAGATCTTTTATGTAGTGTGAAAGATCGACAAGACTAAGCTTGACTGTTTTGCCCAGGACATGCTGATCTTGAAGGTTAGCTTTATTTCTCACTTAATTTACTATTGAGGTTGTATGTCAACACTTAATTTAATCTATTGAGGCATATATTGCTCTCGCAGGTTTCTGTATACACCAATAAAGAGGTTATAAACCTGAAAAAAGTACAACCACATCGTCTATAAGCTCTTAGGTTGATTTGTTCACACTCTAATACTGAGAATGCTTTGGTCCTGTTCAGATTGGTTCAGAGTGTGTTCCATCTTGTAAAACGGTGAACTATAAACTAAATCTTTTTGTCCTTTGCATATAGTGTGTTTCACATTTATTTTGACAATTAGTAGATGACAATTGGTTTAGATCATAAAGTAGTGTTTCTACATTTGTCATCTTAGATTCCAATTTGATTAAATATACAGACATATTATAGCTAGATAAACACCTTATACGTTACTCTTTTTAATATCACGTGCGTGCCGCACATGCCCTTCCACTAGTAGTACAAATAATTGAACTAAAGAGGTTCGGAGGTGCACCTAACGGTTACCCCTTTGCACCCTTTGGTGTTGTCTAATTCGCTCCTTCAGCATAGTGTACATGCTCGCATTGAAATTGAAAGTTTCATAAATCATAATCTAGGCTTCAGTAACTACACAGTTCATCTTCTATCACGCGCCAGTAACTACACAGTTCATCTTCTATCACGCGCCAATCAAATGGTGTAGTTTTCCTAAAGGCGGCTGACGGGCATACGTCGTCCATACACTCTGCAAGCAGCGCTATGAAATTGCGGTATGATAGTACCTGCTACATTGGAATTGATAGTTTGATGATCTATCATTGGCTACGCATCTCTTCTATCACGTCATCCATGCACTTTGCAATCACGGGTAGTTGTTGTGGAATAATGGCGTAATATTCTCTACGTTGCAAATTGTAGGTTGTTTTGACTTTTCTAAATTTCACACTCCTTTCGTCACATGAAAAATACATATTATCACCATGCATCTAACATACATTGTAATTTGGTACAAAGGGAGTAGTTTATAATTTGCACAATCTTTCTTCTAAGGTCATTGGACACCGTTGAAACCTCAACTCTGAACGCTAACCTCAAATCCCAAATGCTGATTTATTAGGACATTGTCCGAGCATCATCGAAGCTTTGCCGAAGCTTAACATGTGTGGCTCGGAAGAACATAGGAGAAATTGAGTTCGGATAATTTATTGAATTATTGAAGGAAAAAGTGCTGCTGAGGTCCATCTATCTGTAGGAACTTGTCTATCATCTTCTTGATGAAAACATACTTTGCACGTTTTTAAAGTAAAAAGAAAAAAAATGCTGGATGGCTCCAAGTGCAACAAACCCAATAAATCTTTAGCTTTCTTGAAACAAAGATTCTTTTTTTTTCTACTATACTATCTAGTGCACATAAAGTTACGTGCAATTGTTATGCACAGATGTTTTGTAATAATATTCACACACAGAAATACCCACGATCCACAGCTCAGAAATCAGTAGCTGCTACTCGTCGTACCAGTCCACAGACTCCAGCCGGCGCCGCTCATCGTCATACCAGCACACGCAGCTGAGGCAGACGAGCACATCAACAATCACCGCATCCGCCTTTTTCCGGTCTGCGAAGTGCAGCGTCTGCACCGTCAGCGCGCGCGGCTGCATGCTGAACCGCTGCCCCCGTTCCATGCTCCGCTCGTCGCTCCACCGCACGGTGTCGTGCGCCATCGGGCCCAGCCACCGCAGCGCGACCTCCGCTTCGCCCCTCGACGCCACCGCCGCCGCCCCGTCCACCGCATGCCCCCTCCAGCCCTCCCTCAGCTTCGCGTTCACGGCCTCACGGATGCTCACGGGTAGCATCTTGTAAAGCCCGTCTCTCGCCGACAGGTCCATCATTCCCAGCTCCTGCACCTCGTCGCCGTCACCTGCCGGCGGCCTCAGCGCCCTGAGCAGCGTCTCGACGCCCAAGATCACCTTCGCGTATCGTAGCTCCATGCCCGAGCCGCCGATCGTGCTCGTCGATGGCTTGATCAATTCCAATACTGGCAAGGCGGCATCTTTTTGGCCGAAGATGGGAGCCGAGTGCCGGAGCGCGGCGCCGGGCATCGCCGACCGGTGCAACGGGCCGGACGAGTGGCCGGGCGCGCGTCCCACTGTCAAAGATGGGAGCCCTGGGACGAACGCGCCAAAGGCAATGGTGATGCGCGCGAGCACGACGAGGACTGACTTGGCCATGAGCTTCGCCGCCCTGCCGGCGTCGACGCTCCAGAGCGACCCTTCCATGAGCCGCTGCACCTTGTGCCGCTGCGCCCTGAGCTCGCGCATCAGCTTCTCGCCGGGCTCGGCCGCTGGCTTCTTGCCCGTCGCCGCCTGCGACGGGATGATGGGCCCGCTGTGCTGCTTCCAGTTCTCCATCCGCCGCTCGGACGCCTCCAGCTCCCTGAGCGCGTCCATCTCCTCGTACAGCCTCGCGGACGCGGCCACGTGCCGCTCCATCTTGCGGAGCCGCTTCCCGGCGCCCCTGGAGAACCCGACCGCGGCGTCCAGCTGCGCGAGGCGGCCGCGCTTGGCCTCGGCGTATAGCCCGTCGAAGTCCCGCAGGAGCGGCGCCTCCGCGCAGGCGCGGCACCGCGCGGCGAGGCGCGCGACGGTGGCGGCGGCGCGGTCGAGGTCCGCCACGAGCTCGCAGCACGCGAGGCGGAGCAGGAAGCTCTGGTCCGGGGACGTCAGGCGCGCGACGCCCTCGGCGCGCAGGACGTCGGCGCGGAGCCTCCGGAACTCCGCGTCGGACAGCGTCCGGTGCAGAGACACGAGCCGCGACATGGTGGCCGCTGCCTCGAAGGCCAGGATGCCGAGCCCGTCGGCCCTGGCGCCGCCGGCGCCGAACCGCGACCGCAGTTCGGCGAGCCATGACCTGGCGGGCATGGCCGGAACCGGAAACCACTCTTCCCGATCGCCTATAAAATACGTAGCAGCAAACCAAAGAAAGAAACAAACAAGGAACTCTTTGTATGTGGTTGACCTTAGCAGCAGCAAAAGCGTTGGCTAGCTGGATTTCTTATAGTACCACTCAGTTCGACAATGGCGGGAGATCATACGTATGAGACGAGTCACGAATTCTCAGCACTCAGCACAACGCGTTTAACAGCAAGGAGCAGAGCTAAGCGAGCAAGCTCTACGCAGCAAGATGAGGGGGAAGAGCAGGCGAGGAGTCGGCACCGCGAGTGCGCGGCGCGGCCGGCTTGCCTGGGTCAAGACTCAAGAGACGAGGGAGAAGCGAAGTCGCCCACGCAGTAGGCAAATCACAGGCAGCCATGTGTGCGCTGGCCGGTTCGTCGACCGCATGCAGGCGCGCCGCGCGGCGGCGGGGGGGGGGGGGGGGGGGGTAGCCGGAGAGGCGGAGGTGCTAGCGCTACGCCGCCGCTACCGCTCAAGCAACATGTCATCAGTTAATCCCGTCCGGATTAAAGAAGCGAGGATGGGAGCCGGCCCGGGGCGTAGACTGACTTGGATCCGCAGGCCAGGTCTTCGGTGACGGCGACACTGCGCGAGTCTTTTCCTCGTCTCGCTGGAACATGTCCGACCCGATCCGCTCACGTCCACGACGCGTCGCTGGCGAGGGGCACCGAGCATGTGGAAGGGGCCGCATGGCGCCGGGGCAGCGCGCCCCAACATGTCGCCTCAAGCCCCCCGAGTCACGAGTTATGGCCGTCGTTTTCTCACTTAAGGCTGGTCGCACCGCGGCCCTGGAAAGGTCACGGAACGGCAAATATGCCGGTGGATGAGCTGCACCGCAGACCTGAGAACCCGACGCTATGCTTCAGGTGGCTACAGTGAATCTGTATTCACAGCGTTCTGCGCTCCGCCTCTATGATCTCTCTCCGCAGGGCCCATGGGCCAAAGCACCTTCCCCAACCTCTCGCGCCGTGCCCGGCTCCGCTGTCTGGGGGAGCAGCGAGGCATCGTCGGGGAGGAGCAGTGAGGACGCGTCGTCAGCCTCGGCTTCGACCCCGCTTCGTTGTCGACCTCGCACTTGGATACCAGCTTGTGGGAAGGATGCCGCCGGAAGTGGAGCAGCCAGGCCGCGCCGCCGACGAGCTTCAAGCTGGCCCGCGCCTCCTCGTCAACGGATTTGGAGAGAGAGGGGCAGGAGACGTCGATTCAGGCGAAGGCGAAGCTGCCTGCTGTCAATTCAGGCGGAGGAGCAGCGCCAGGGGAGGGACATCGACGCCGGGGAGGTGGGGATGCCGCATGCCCGCAGCGGGAGACCGCCGGGTCGCCGCGCCAAATCTGGCGGCTCAACGGAAGAGGCGGAGACGAAGGAGCTCGCAGCAGGGAGGAGGCTCCATGACCGCCGGCGGGGAAGAAGGGGCCGTGGCTGTTGTCGTGCGCGGCGGCGTCGTTGGCGACGGACGGCGGGGAGCAGAGAGGAGGAGAAACCGAGCGTCGGTGCCGATGCGGATAGGGGTCGTGTGGCTGCAGAGACCTGCGTGAGATCGCCTGTAAATGGGCTCTGTCTGGTGGGCCCCGCACCCTATACAGATGTGTTTCAAGGTCAAGCGGTGCGACCAGCTGTGCGCTTCGGGAAAAAGAGGGCACCGTGCAGGGAGCTAGCAGCTAGCGCTCCACGGATTTCACCCACTGGAATCGATCGAAGACCTTTTCGTGTCCATCGGTCAGGTCCTGCTCGTGCACTTTGATACGATCTGCAGAGCACGTTCACTGCCTGGTAGCCGTCCAAACACCTGAACTGATCACGCAGGCTTCGCGTCGTCATCGATCGATCGTGCAAGGACGGGTCAAAAAGCTTAATTTGCCCCTGCGATTAGGGGGTGGTAAACTAAAAAAACAAAAAGACCTAGTTGAATTGTGAAGAAAGCATTAGAGCCACGACCCGTTACCACCCCCTACCTGCGATCGAGCGTGCGACAGTGGAACGCAGCAACTAGCTAGTGTGGTCGTGGCGTGGTCGTGCGCGGTGCAGTGGTGGGAGCGGCGAGTGCGGCGTCATTGTTGATGGACGGAACCAAAAGGGAGGCGCCACCAAATTTAAAAGCCGTCACGGGCGTCGTCCCTTGGGAAAGGAAGGGCCAGGAGCTGCCGCTCTTTTGACCGCACCACCACGTACGAGACGTAGCGTACCCTTTGCCCCCATCCTGCCACGGGGAAGGATGGTCGCGACCCGTGCTCGCTCGCTTGCTTTGCTTCCACAAGTCACAGTCAATTTGTTCTGCGTCGCCTTGGATGCCAGCATGCCAGTCCAACATAGCAGTTTCGTGAGATTTTCGCGCCGTTCAAGCCAAAAACAACACTTGATTTTCCCGTAAAAAGATGGAAAAGTTCTTGCGTACCGAAACATTCCCGCACAATCGAAGGAGAAAATTTTAATCCATTTTCACACGAATTCGAGAGGAAACAGTTTGCCTGATGCATAAATTTTCTATTGGACCGGCATAAACTAACTAATATTGTGTACCGTATAGTGGAGATGTCGGTGTTTTAACCCGGCAACCTACCAAGGGGAGTACCCGAGGTAGATGATTGTGGTGGGGATCGCCAGACCTGGAACTCGAAGGTACGCGCGAGGACACGGGACACAAGATTTATACAAGTTCGGGCCGTCAAGGTGGCGAACCTTACGTCCTGTTTGGGGATCAAGTATGGCGCCCTGCGCTTGGTGTTGGGTTGGTTGAGTTGTCATCCTAGGTACCCAGCCCTCCTTTATATAGTCCAGGGGGCGGGTTCCTAGTCGGTTACAAGACAGGAGTCCTAGTAGGATTACACGGTACAAGTCCTAGTAGGATTACAGGTGTCGGTGTTGAGATTAGTCCCGACACTAACTAGCGAAATGCGCTGTGATCGGTCTCTCGATGGCCGGTGCTAAGCAATGCGGGGACACGGGTTTATCCTGGTTCCGGCCGTGGGGCCGTACGTCCAGCAGGTTGCGCTTGAGCGCTGTATTGCAATGCACAGTGGTGCCTGTAGATGGGGGTACAAGCTAGGCGAGAGAGGAGGAAAAGCCTCCAAGTCCCTGCCAGATGATTGAGGCAGAGTGTCAAATATCAAGGGAATGAGCGAGCGAGTGAGTGTGGGTGAGAAGTGATGCAGATCGTCCCCCCTTGCGGCCGGGCGACCACCTCTCCCTTTTATAGACCAAGGGGAGGCGGCTTACAAAACGTGCCGCACGGGGTTTTGTACAGTATAATGGTACCGGTATACAGCGCTTGTGATCTGATGGTGTCCCGACGAGTCTTAGTACTTGCGGGTGTCGTGGCAGCTTTGTACTCACCGGGGAGCAGTTTCGAGGGTAGTTCATCCGGCGTCCATGTCTGGCTGCCGTTCGTACATCTATTCGAGGGTCTCGCTGACGAGAGCGCCTGTGCTGCACAGGGCTCGGCGTGGTGGCGCCCCACCGGAATGGGGCTCCACAGCGTCGGACATGGTTCCACAGCGACGGGCTGTCCGCACAGCGCTGGGGATGGCCGCACAGCCCCCGGGTCAGTTGCACAGCGCCCGGGATGGCGGGGCGGTGCCGGAGTTGGTGGAGGAGACGCGACGCACACCGCTCATACGGCGGCGCCGGTCAATGTGTGCGCCTACTTGCAGTCCGTATACCTTTCGGGGGTGCCCCATGCCCTTTTGAGGGCCTCGATGGCGGGAGCGCCCATGCCACATAGGGGCCGGCGTGGTGGTGTCCCATCAGAACAGGGCTCCACAGCACCGGGGATGGTTCCACAGTGCTCGGGATGGCGGCACAGGGCTGGGGATGGCTGCACAGCGCCGGAGGTGACAGAGGGAACGTGCCCTGCCTACCCTGCGCCACGGCACCGTCATGGGCGTGCGTCAGGGCGGCGGCCGTACGCCCCTCGAGGGTGTTGCCATCCCTTTTCGAGGGGTATGGCGGGAAAGAAGGACGAGAGCGGGTGGCACAGTGTCGAAGAATGACACCGGCCATCCCGCACAGCACCGGTACAGCGCCGGGGATGGCCGCACAGCGGTGGGTTGTTTGAACAGCACCGGGATCTGATTCTCAGGCGCTGTCAGGAGATCGGCGTGGCGGGGATTCGTCTTTTGACCCGAGCGCCCGTGACGTGTCAGGGCATTTAATGCTCCGGTCGGGAGGAGCAGGTGAGGCGCCACGGGTCGAGGGGTGGCCTCGAGCGAGACGGAGACTCGCTCGAGGGGGCTGGACCCCTCGAGCGAGACGGAGATTCGCTCTAGGGGCGCTGTGCCCTCGAGCGAGGCGAGGTTCTGCCGCGCGGCGTTTGACCCTCGAGCGAGGCGGAGGTTCGCTGGAGGGCGGCTGGGGATGGCGGTTCGATGGGCCATGGAGGTCGTTGGGCCGTGGGCCTCATTCGTATTCGGGTTGTGGCCGGTTTGGGGAGTGTTTTTGTGGTTTTGTGTCAATTTTTTAGGAAGGGTAGTTTCCCCCATAGTTAGAGGACCCCTATGGCTGTCCCCGACAGTAGCCCCCGAGCCTTTGCAGGGGTATCCGGAGGGACCCGCAAAGGCTGAAGCTCTCTGTTAGGACCTTTCTTCTCTTCTGGATGTGTATGATGTTCCGTGGGGGCGCGCTAGCGCACCCGCGGGTGTAGCCCCCGAAGCCTTGGAGGAGTGTGCACACTCGTGCAAGGTTTTTACGCTGAGCTGCCAATCCGTGAGGCGTTTGTTTCAGCCGGCTTCGGCGATATTTCAGCCGGCCTCGGCGATCTTACGCGTGCGGAACGGCGTTAACCCTGCCCGGGACGAGTCCCGGGGGGTTCGCTCGCTGCCCTCGAAGGAGCGGGGGAATGTGACTTTTGTCAGACACGTCCGGGAGGTGTAGCCGTGCGATGAGCCCCCGAGCCCGGGCCCACACAGAGCGATTAGGGTGGTAAACTCTTCGACTTATTTGCGCGCCCTTCGCTGCCCTTCCGCAGGGCGGAGGGGTGAGGTGATCCATGCTTCCCATCGAACGGGCCGCGAGTCATGGATCCCTCGTTGAGCTGTTGACGGGTAATTCAAGTGGGCGTCTGTGCCCCGTTCGATAAGGGTCGGCTCGTGGTCCGGAGACACATCCATGAGAGCACTTACGCGGGTATGCTAGGCAGGGCTCGGTCCCGTTCGATTAGGACCGAGGGCGCGAAAGCTCTCCCTCGATGGGATCCCTCGACTAGCTGCCCTTGTTCGGCCTTGAACACGAACTATGGGGCGCCCCCAAACCTTTGAGTTCGAGGACCGGCTCGATCGCGCGCGCCCTGGTCGTCCCTGACTCTGTTAATCTGAGGCACCTGTTCGAACCCGTCGGGGGTCAGGCTCCGTACCTCTGATTAGTAAGGCCTTTGCGGGGTGGCACCGGGTGCCCCCGCCTTGGTCGACCTGTGGCACTTACTGAATCGTCATCGAGTTGAGCTTCAAGCCACTGATCAGTAAATCCTCAGATCGAGGGGCATCTGCGGTGCCCACCGTGCCCTCTGCGGGCTGGGCCTCGAGCCGCTGATCAGTATAGCCGTGCAGGCCAGTAAATCCCCAGATCGAGGGGCATCTGCGGCACCCACCGTTCCCTCTGCGGGCTGGGCCTCGAGCCGCTGATCAGTATAGCCGTGCAGGCTAGTAAATCCCCAGATCGAGGGGCATCTGCGACGCCCACCGTTCCCTCTGCGGGCTGGGCCTCGAGCCGCTGATCAGTATAGCCGTGCAGGCCAGTAAATCCCCAGATCGAGGGGCATCTGCACCGCCCACCGTTCCCTCTGCGGGCTGGGCCTCGAGCCGCTGATCAGTATAGCCGTGCAGGCCTGGACCCCAGAAATCCTTGAGTCCGTTCTTCTAGGGCGTATCGACAGGCCGTGGCCCTTGCGGCCACAACCTGCTTTGGATCGGGGAGTCAATCATGTCCCGTCGAGGGGTCGGCCCTCGAATTCTCGGCTCGAGCTTCGCGGGGGGCTATCCTTACGCGAGAAGGAACCCCCGTTTTTAACGAACGATCGACGTGGCGCAGGTCGTGCGGAGTGGGCGCTCTTTTTCAGGCAGTGCGACGTGGGCGACGTGGGGAGGCGATGGGACGGGGTGCTGCATCCCCTGGGTTACTGCGCGGTAATCATGGCGCGTGCGCGTGGGCGCGGCCATTTTGGCACGGCGGGGCCCGGCCGTCAGCGACGCGGGTTGTCGCCCGCATTAACTGCCGCCGCGCACGGTGTTCCTGGGGACTCCGCCCCTTCCGATTCTATAAAATGCGGGGAGAACAGGGGAGGAACTCCTTACCTCTGCCATTCACGCGCATTCCCCACACTTCATCTTCCTCCGCGCCGTGCGTTTCGCCGCCCCGGATCCGTCCGCGCCATTCCGTTCCCGTAGCCGCCCGCGCTTCTCCGCCTTCCCCGCCATGTCTTCGATTCGAGTGCTGGACGCGTTCCCGTGGCCCCGGTCGACGGTGGATCGGCGGTCGCTGGAGGCGCTGGTGCTCGGCGGTCAGTTGACGCCAGCCGGCGATGGCCCGAATCCGGCGTGGATGGTGCCGCCGCCGTCGGACAAGGAGCCGAATCCTCCGCCGAGCTACGTCGTCAGCTTCCTGCGGCTGCACGAACGCGGCTTCAATGCCCCCGCGAGCAAGTTCATGCGGGGGCTGTGCCATCATTACGGGGTGGAGCTCCACAACTTCGCTCCCAACGCCATTTCGCAGGCGGCCTCTTTCGTCGCCGTCTGCGAGGGATTCTTGGGAATCCCGGCGCACTGGGACCTGTGGGTCCATCTCTTCCGCGGCGAGCTCCACACACTCGCCACGGGAGAGAAGAAGACACGCCGAGCGGTTCACGTCGGCGGCCTCACACTCTCGGTGCGCGACCTCTGGAGGGAACTATACCTGCCGTGCACGATGACGTCGAACAACTCCGATTGGGAGAAGGGGTGGTTCTACCTCCGCAACGACAGCGCTGGCCTTCCGCCGTACACCGGGAAGGTGCTGAAGGAGAGGCCCGGCTCGTGGACATACGGGGTGTCCCCCCGGCGAGGCAGAGGAGGCTCGAGCCTCTCACCAATGCCATAAGCCAGTTTGCGGACGCCGGGCTGACGGTGGTGTCCGTCATCGCCAAATTCCATCACCGGCGGATCATCCCCCTCATGGAGAGGGAACTCCTCATCTTTGAGATGAGTGAGGCGGCCAACCCCGTGTCCTTGGCGCATTCGCAGTTGCTGGAGGAGCCGCTCGCCCGAGGGTACGCGGCCACGCGGGTGAGGCGCGCGGTGAACCTCAAGGTGGTGCGGAACAGTGACGACGACCTGTGGTCGTTTGCGATGCTCCCCGACGCTGGCCAGGTGAGTACCGTCCCTTCACCTTTTGCTCTCTTTATCTCCGTGTTTGGCCTAACGGTGGCTGCTGGCGACAGGGGGTAGGCGTCAATGTCACCACGTTGGATCCGCCGACACCTCGGTCGCAGACCGACAACCGCGCCAGGCAGCAGAGGGAGCAGGACCGGGCAGCCCGGACGAAGGAGAAGAGAATCAGGAGGCAGGAGCGCCTTGATAGGTACAACGAGGACTACCGGCTGCGGGAGCAGCAGGGCCTCTCCCCCCCCCCGCCAGAGCCGGTGAACTCGTCTTCGGACGAGGAAGAGAGCGAGGGGGAGCGGACCACCTCCGATAGGTGGGAACCTACGCCGCCCCCGTGACCAGGGGTCGAGGGGGTCGCCACGAAGCCCACCCCTAAGGCGGGCACGGTGCCGCCCGTCGCAGGATCGCCGCCGAGGGCGTCGACAGGCGCTGAGGCGGCGCCTCCCGAGCCCTCGAGGAAGCGCAAGCGGGGTTTCTCCAGTTTAAGGTGCGTTACGTTCCTCCCCCGTGCTCTTGATATCATGATGCGGTCACTCACATTTCCTCTTTCCTGTTGACAGGGTGTCGCCCGCCACTCCCGCCCTCGCGCCTGTTAAGGCGCTCAAGCTGGGGGTGCCGCGGGTGACGGGGCCCCACTCGGAGAGGACGCCGCGGGCGGTGGCTGGCACAGTGGCGACGGGTGAGGCGTCGCGTGCCACGGCTGCGGCCACGGCAGCGGGAGGAAGCTGCGGTGGACGAAGCGACGGTGACCCGTGGTGCTCGGCAAGGGCGAGAGCGGGCTCGCATGACGAGCCAAGGGGTCGGGGGCCGCGGGGCGGCCGAGGCCCCTGCTGATGGTGGTTTCACCCCCAGCAGGGGTCTGACGGGGGTAGCGGTCGGATCAGCCCCCGGGCCCGCGCCGGGGGTACTGGTGGTGCGGTTCGACGGCTGCGTGATGCCGCAGCAACCGGCGCCTGGTGCCGGGGCGTCGACATCTGGTGCCGCACCCCCGGCGTCCGAAGGTGACGCACCGCAGTGGGAGCGAAGGCTCCGTCTCCCCGGGGTGCCGGGGAGTCTGATCGAGGAGGCGAGGGCTGAGAGGGCACTGTGGTAGGAATTCCGTGCTCACGGCGCCTCACTCAGTACTGCTCTGACTGAGGCGCTCCGGCTCCACAGAGGTAGGTCGCTCCAACTCTTTCAGGTAAGAACCTCCGTCTGACCGTCACTTGCTCCCCCACCTTTCTTGTTTGAGCGTTTCTGACTTATCCCCTTCCTTGCCTTCCCATTACTACCCGCAGGAGCTGCAGGGCCAGGCGGGCGAGAGGCTCAACCGCATCGTCGAGCTGAGCTCTGACCTCGATTGGTACCGGGAACAGTACGAGTCCCTGGATGCCATGGTGGAGGCCTTGCGGGAAGACAACGGTTGGCTGGAGTACAGGCTCATGGGCGTGGAGGACGCCTACACCGACCAGCGTACCTTGGCAGCGGAAAAAGCCAGGGAGGTTGAGGAGGTGAAGGCCGCATTCCAGGAGAAGGAGAGGGCGCTGTCGACGGCAAGTGGCGAGCTGCAGAGGGCACGTGACGCCCTGGTCGAGGCACAGACCTCGCTGGCGCAGAAGGAGACAGCCCTTGCCGAGGCGCAGGCTCAACTCCTGCAGGATCGCACGACCCTCGAGGGGGCGCGGTCCTGGCAGATCCAGGCTGAGCAGAAGGCCCAGGAGGTCGAGAAGCTGGGTGCTGCCCTCTAGGAGAAGGTCACGGCGCTCGCCGGGGCGGAGGATCGACTCCAACAGGAGCGCAACGCGCGGGCGCAGGTGGAGACTCAGCTCCAGCTGGAGCGAGCCGCGCTCGAGGACGCTCGGTCCGCCCTCCAGCGGGAACGCTCGGCGCGGGAGGAGGCACAGTCCCAGCTCCACCAGGAGCGTACCGCGCTGACGGGGCCAGGGCTGCGCTTCAACTCCGAGAGGCGGAGATCGAGCGGCTCACCGGGGAGCTGGTCCAGGGGGCGTCGCCATCGAGGCCTTGAGGGCTGCCGACGCGGAGAGGGACGCTTCGGTCCGGCAGCTGCAGCAGGAGGCCGAAGCTGTGCGTAGGGATCTCGAGAAGGAGAGAAAGAAGGTCGAGGGTGAGTTGCCGCCCCCAGCCCTTTGTTTGCTGATCAGGTTTGCCGATATCCGCTCTCGACTTACCCTTTTTCCTCTCAGGTTTGCGGAAAGCCCTGGGGGAGTCAGCGACGCAGGTGGGAGTGCTCCAGACGGCCTACAACTCATCCCAGCAGGATTTGGGACTTCTGGAGCAGGCGGCCCTCGAAGCGTGCCAGAGCATTGACGAGGGTACCGATCTGTCGGGGAGCTCGGTGGCGAGTCGCCTTCGGGCTCTGGGCGGTCGCGTCGCCGAGCGCATGAAGGGCGCCCTCCGCCTCGGCATCCGGAAGACCCTCAGCGTGGTGCAGTCGCACTACGTTGTTGACCTTGCGGCGCTGGCCACGGGCTACATCATCGCGGACGATCTTGATAATGACGGGGCGCAGGCCGTCGTGAACCGCCTCGACGCTGCTGCCGCGAACGCTGCTGCGGACCTCGCCGATGCCTTTGAGGAGGACCTCTTCCCGAACGCTCCTCCCGTGGGTCCCCTCGAGCCCTGAAAGTAGTCGGGTGCTAAGGCCCTTAGATTGCGGTTAGAATTTGAGCCAGGTGGCTTTTGTAACAAGACAGTTCACTTTTGATGTTTGTAAGTTAAGTACGACTCGTTTCGTTTATGCCGTTATGTCCTTTCCCGTTGCTTAGGCAAATTTCAGCTGGGATCGATCGTTTTCACGAGCAGCCTAAAGGTAAAGTGGTGAGGAGGAGAAGCCGTATCCTGCTGGAGGCGTGGGCCGTCCTTGACTCACCCGTCTTTACCTTTTGGCCACTCGTGCCCTGCTTCTTTCTGTCCAAGCTCCCGGGTTGGGACATACTTAACATTTTTGGAAGAAAGATTTTTGCGAAAAAATAGGATCGTTTAGGGGGGATGCGCCCCGTAGTAGCCCCCGAGGGGGATTTGACTTTCAGGGGGAAGCCGAGTTACCCTTGTCTTTATTCACAATCTTAACGTAAATACAACCGACTGAGGCGTCGGATATGCACAAATCGACTTGGAACTTTCTAAGGGTAAAAGCGACGTAGCTGTTGGATGTTCCAAGCGTTGGTGAAGACTTCGCCCTGCTCATTTGCAAGCTTGTATGTGCCGGGCTTGAGCACATCGACGACGACGTAGGGCCCTTCCCAAGGCGGCGATAGCTTGTGTCGGCCTCGATTGTCCTGTCGTAGCCTCAGCACTAGGTCGCCCTCGCTGAAGTCACGACGTCGGATTTTCTGGGCTTGGTACCACCGGAGTGCTTGTAGTATCTTGCCGAGTGCATCATCGCTACATCGCGGGCTTCATCTACTTGGTCCAACGAGTCTTCGCGAGCTCGCTGGTTCGAGTTTTCTTGATAGGCCCTGAGCCTGGGCGATCCGTATTCCAGGTCTGTGGGGAGGACGGCCTCCGCGCCATAGACGAGGAAGAACAGCGTGAATCCCGTGGCTCTGCTCGGGGTGGTCCTGAGACTCCAAATGACCGACGGTAGCTCTTGAATCCAATTTCGACCAAACTTGCTCAGTCTGTCGAAGATCCTAGGCTTGAGGCCTTGTAGAATCATGCCATTGGCGCGCTCCACTTGGCCGTTGGTCTGCGGGTGCGCGACGGCCGCCCAATCCACGCGGATGTGGTAGTTGTCGCAGAACTCCAGGAATTTCCTACCAGTGAATTGGGTGCCATTGTCGGTAATGATGGAGTTCGGCACCCCGAATCTGTGGACGATGTCGGTGAAGAATGACACGGCTTGTTCGGATCTGAGGTTGGTAATGGGGCGTGCCTCGACCCACTTCGAGAATTTGTCGATTGCGACCAACAGATGCGTGTAGCCCCCGGGCGCCTTCTGCAGGGGCCCGACGATGTCTAATCCCCACACGGCGAACGGCCACGTAATAGGTATGGTCTGAAGGGTGTGAGCCGGAAGGTGGGTCTTGCGAGCGTAGAATTGGCATCTCTCGCAGGTGCGTACGACCTCGTTGGCGTCGGCGACCGCCGTGGGCCAGTAGAAGCCCTGGCGGAATGCGTTGCCCACGAGGGTGCGCGGCGCGGCGCTGCGTGATGACCACATACGCCCGCGTGGATGTCTCGGATCAACTCGCGGCCTTCGGGGATGGGGATGCACCGTTGTAGGATCCCTGACGCGGCGCGCTTGTACAGCTCGCCGCCAATCACGGTGAATGGCTTGGCCTTTCTGGCGATGCGCCTCGCTTCGGTCCGATCCGAAGGTAGCTCCCCTCGATCGATCCAGGCGATGTACTTGCTTCGCCAATCTTCCGCGGGGAGGGCCGTATCGATTTCCATGGCCTCGGCTTCGTCAGCCCCGTACCCCTCTAGTAAAGAGAGTACGAATTCCTCGTTCGAGGGGTCCTCTTCCATGGGTTCCGCACCCGCTGGATTCGAGGGTGCCCCCGAGGGTTCTTCCGGACTTGGCGAGGCTTTGCTAAGATCGACGGAGGGCTTGGCAAGGTCGCACGAAAAGACGTTCGAAGGAACAGTGATTCACCCCGAGGCAATCTTTGCCAGCTCGTCCGCCTCCTCGTTGTACTTGCGGGGGACGTGGTTAAGCTCGATGCCGTAGAACTTGTCCTCGAGTGCATGCACGGCGTTGCGGTACGCTTCCATCTTTTCGTCGTGGCAGCTCGCGTTCTTCATGACTTGATCGATCACAAGCTGTGAATCTCCCCTGACGTCGAGGCGTTTGATACCGGTCTCGATGGCGATTCGGAGGCCACAAAGGAGTGCTTCGTACTCCGCCATGTTGTTCGACGCGGGGAAGTGCAAGCGCACCACGTACCTCATATGCTCTCCGAGGGGCGAAATGAAAAGCAGGCCCGCGCCCGCTCTGGTTTTCATCACCGACCTGTCGAAGTAGAGGGTCCAACACTCGGCTTGGATCTGTAATGGGGGCAATTGAGTGTCTGTCCATTCAGCGACGAAGTCCGCAAGGATTTGGGATTTGATCGCCTTGCGTGGCGCGTAGGTGAGAGTTTCCCCCATTAGTTCCACGGACCACTTCGCGATTCTACCTGAGGCATCCGGGTTGCGGATTATCTCCCCTAGCGGGAATGATGAGACCACAGTGACCGGGTGGGCCTCGAAGTAGTACCGCAGCTTGCGACGTGCGAGTACCACCGTGTAAAGCAGCTTCTGGATTTGAGGGTACCGCGCTTTGGTCTCGGATAGCACCTCGCTGATGTAGTATACCGGCCTTTGGACTGGTAGGGCGTGGCCCTCCTCTGTTCTCTCCACCACGATGACCGCGCTGACCACCTGGGTGGTTGCCGCGACGTAAAGATACAGATGTTCGCTGTCTTGAGGCGGTGTGAGGATCGGCGCGTGTGCGAGCGTTGTTTTCAACTTGTCAAGGGCTTCCTGGGCCTCGACGGTCCAAGAAAAGCGCTCGTGCTTCTTCAGGAGTCGGTAGAGGGGCAGGCCTTTTTCGCCGAGGTGTGAGATGAAGCGGCTCAAAGCGGCCAGACAATCCAATACCTTCTGCACCCCCTTTAGGTCTCGAATTGGCCCCATCCGCTTGAGGGCCGAGACCTTCTCGGGGTTGGGCTCGATGCCCCGCTGGGAGACTATGAAACCTAATAGCATGCCGCGCGGCACCCCAAAGACGTATTTCTCGGGATTCAGCTTGACCCCGTTGGCCCGCAAGCAATTAAACGTAACACGCAAATCGTTAACCAGATCGTCCGCCTTCCTGGTTTTGACGACAATGTCATCTACGTACGCCTCAACGGTCCGCCCGATGTGATCCCCGAAAATGTGTTGCATACATCGCCGGTATGTAGCCCCAGCGTTTCGAAGACCAAATGGCATCGTTACGTAGCAAAACATGCCGAACGGTGTGATGAAAGAAGTCGCGAGCTGGTCGGACTCCTTCATTTTTATTTGGTGGTAACCCGAATAGGCATCAAGGAAACACAAGAGCTCGCATCCCGCAGTGGAATCCACAATTTGATCGATTTCGTGGTAAAGGAAAAGGAACCTTAGGACATGCTTTATTTAGCCCGGTGTAATCTACACACATCCGCCACTTCCCATTCTTCTTCTTAACTAGTACGGGGTTAGCAAGCCACTCGGGGTGGAACACCTCCTTGATGAATCTGGCCTCCAGGAGCCTTCGCAGCTCCACTCCAATCGCCCAGCGCCTTTCTTCGTCAAAGCGTCGCAGGCGCTGTTGCACAGCTCTGGAGTGAGGTAGGATGTCAAGGGAGTGCTCGGCGACCTCCCTCGGAATGCCCGGCATGTCCGAGGGGCTCCACGCGAAGATGTCTACGTTGGCGCGGAGAAAGTCGACGAGCACCACTTCCTATTTCGGGTCGAGGGTGGAACTGACCCTCAACACCTTGCCCTCGGGGGCAGCGGCGTCGAGGGGTACCTCCTTGGTCTGCTCGGCAGCCTCGAAGCTGCCCGTGTGTTTCGTGGGGGAGTCGAGGCCCGCGTTGGCCAGCTTCTCCATATCCGCAACGAGCGATTCGTCCAGTGCGAGTGCCTCGGCATGCTCGACGCACTCGATGTCGCAGTCGAATGCGTGCTCGATCGATGAGCCCACGGTGATGACGCCTTTTGGCCCCGGCATCTTCATCTTGAGGTAGGTGTAGTTTGGGACCGCCATGAATTTGGTGTAGCACGGACGCCCGAGGATGGCGTGGTACGCACCCTGAAACCTCACCACCTCGAAGGTGAGGGTCTCCTTGCGGAAATTGTCCGGCGTGCCGAACCAGACCGGTAGATCGATCTGCCCGAGGGGGTGGACGCGCTTGCCTGGCGCAACGCCATGGAACGGCGTCGTGCTAGGCCGCAGCTGATCCAGACCGATCCCCATCAATCGAAGGGTATGTGCGTACAGGATGTTGAGGCTGCTGCCGCCGTCCATCAGCACCTTGGAGAATCGTGAATAGCCGATGATGGGATCGACGACCAACGGGTACTGGCCCGGGTTGGGGATGCGGTTCGGGTGGTCCTTGCGGCTGAAGGTGATGGCCTCCTCCGACCAGTCGAGGAAGGAAGGAGGAGCCTTCTCGGCGGCGAGAACTTCATGCCGCTCGTGCTTGCGTCGGCTGGTGGACATGTCCACCGTCGGCCCCCCGAAGATGAGGAAGACATTCTGTGACGTCCCAGGTTTTTAATTAACCTTAAGTGCTGGTCAACACAGTTGACTGTGGTCAAATCATGGTCAACCTGGGCCATCACTTTGAAAACCTCCCCCAACACACCCCCTTGAGCACCTTAGGCAAGCCAATACAAGTTCCATGGGTCAAAACCCTAGTTAAGGGGGGACAAAACCCTTGATGCCATTATGTCATTCTAGAACTTTGTACGCGTTCTCCAAATTTTGTCTAAACACTCAAAATTCTACCAATATAAAAGTTGTGTAGAATTGTGAGGGACACATTTCATCTTCAGGTTGGCAATTGAAATTCTAAGGAAAAATGGCTCAAAAACTCAAGTCAACGCTGTCGGTCACTGTTCACCAGGGCTGAGTTTTCCGGCAGATTGGCATCCATTTTTCTCCATCATTTCGAAAGCAAATCGAGCTCGGTTAGGGTCTATTGTGTAGAGCTTTGAACCATCTACAGAAGTCCTATCTATAGGTCCTTGATTTTGTGTTTGAAATTTAAAGTTTGGAGCAGCCAAACAGGGCCAAGTTGTTTGAACCGGCGCCTGGACCGCGCTCCCGCGCCGAGCGCTTCGTGCCCGCGCCGCCACGCGGCAGCCGGCGCGTCGTCGCCGAGCCTCGACGGCCGGGTCCCCACCGGTCACAGTCCGGCGAGGACGGGGACACCATCATCACGCGCCCCCACCCCCGACCGTCTCGCACGCGGAGGACATGCCCAACACGTCGCCGCCGAGCCCCGCCGCGCCTCGGTCGGCCGGCCGGCAGCCAACACGACTCCGCCGTCCCCGGGTCCTTCCTCCCGCACGCGCGGATTCAAGACCGAGTCCAGCGCCCCACGGCCTCACTCGCCCGCCTATAAAAGCAAACCCCCGACCGCCTCGCGCACACGCACGTCCGCCGGCCCGCCATTGCCGCCGCCCCGGTGAGCACCCCTCTCCGCCGACTCCCGCCGCAAGCCAACGCCTCGAGCCGTTCCCCTAGGACCCGGCCAAGCTTCCCCCGCCGCTTGTTGCTCGGCATTGCGCCTGCGCTCGCCGGAAACCGAGCCGAGGCGGCCGCGCCGCCGCGGCCTCGCCGCCGCCGCTCGCCGGAGCCGTCTCAAGTCGAGCCACCACCGCCAATCGCTCTCTGGTAAGCTCAATCGAGCCCCCGTGCCACGTGTTGCCCTTCTCCGGCCGCCGTTCGCCGCCGGCGAGCTCGCCGCCGCCGTGAGGGGCACGGATGTGAATTCCAGGGACCTATCTGTGAAGACAGGGACTTAGTTGTAATAGTTTGAATCTTAGTTTCCTAGCAGTTCAGTCCAGTGACTTAGGAAAATCCTAGAAAATCGTAGAAAAATCATAAAATTGCAAAACCAATTTTGTTGGGTTCAGTGAGACTAGACCTACAACTTTTGCAAAGCATGACCATAGTTTTGGCTTAAGGATTTTGAATTAAAATTCAATTTCAGTATGACCTCATTTTGCTGTAGTTCAAAATCTAGAAGAGCTATGGGGCTGAACTTTGGATATGTTGCTAGTTATATCACTTGTAGAGTCTGGGCAAACATTTGCATAAAGTTACTATGTAGATCTTTTTATATAAATTGCTTTGTATTTATGCCATATCTGTCTTATTGATTTTTGTAGCAAAATGTAAAATGATTTTTGTGCTGAACTTGTGGCTATGTTCATGTTATACCTAGATACAACTTTTCTGAAATTACCATGAATTTATCTCTGTTAAAAATATGTGATCTTGATTTATGCTTAGATTTACATTTAAATGCATAGTTCAAGTTTCAAATGTGTTTGTGATGACTGATGAACATGCTGGTTTCCTAGACTTGTTTTAGGCTAGAGCAGTTGTAGGAAAGAGTTAGGGTGCAGGAGATCTTTATTTATTTAATTATGCTTTTCTCATAATATTTATAACTAGGAAATACTATTGTTAAGTATATTTAAATTGTGGCTCTTTTAAATTTGAAGTTGGTTCAGTGGCATGTTTAGAACCTTTAGGGCGAGCAAGGACCCATGTCCTTGTTGTTATGCTTGATTTGTGCCTTTAAAAGTTAGGGTATGCATAAGCTTCCTAGTAGAATTTAATTAGGTGAAATTAATCTTTGAAATCTTGTAATCCCTTTAAATGGTTGCCTAGCTTATTTAGGGTTTATGAATTCACCCTTACTGTTTTGTGAGTTTAAATTAAAGTAATTGCATAGATGTGCACACAATCACTATTAAAAAGATTAAAAGAATAATAAGCTTTTATATATATATAATAACCTTAATGAAAAGAATTAGTAATTAAATGTTTATCTAGGTGAATATGGCCAACAAGAGTTGGATAAAATGATTCCTCACTCCACCTGAACCCTGCATTGCATTCCGTGTAGAACTCCCTGACGGTAACTACGCTCTCGTGCCGGAAGCCGAGGAAGGAGGAGCGGACGCGGAGCTGCAGTATGTGGAAGTGAGCGAGGGCACCGAGGACCCTCAGGCTAACTGTGCTGACGAAGGCAAGCCCCGGTGCATTAACCTAAGTATTTTGAAAATTTATGCAACTATCTATGGATGATTGTGCATTTACGTTCAGGAGTTGAAATGAAACCCTAGATGCATGATCCCTAGGTACCTATGTCTTTAATAGTATGGTAGGTCGGTAGCTGCTATGCTCTAGGACCATTACAAGTCGAGTGATACTTATCACTCGCGAGAACAGGTTCTTATGTTGAAATCAGAAGATGGTTATAAATGGATTGCTCACGTGGTAAGAGCATGGGATTTGGGCTCCGGTCCAATGGCTTTCGTGGGTTAAGTGTTTGAACGTACTAAGCACTTGTCGGAAATGGGTACGGTAAGCCTAGTACTTTAACGACGCGGTGAAGGATCGTACTATTACTCATCTTGGGATGCGTCTCACGGCTAGCTACCGGTGGTACATGGTGATTCTGGGTGCCTTGCGGGGTATACCAGATAGCCTGTACCAAAGACTGTGAGATCCGATCCTGATCCGAAGAGTTTTGGGAACCGCCTGGTGGTTGTCCTCGCGGGGGCACCCTACCGTGTGTTTAGGTCTACCTTGCAAGGTTTAAATCAATCGATTGTCGGCCTCTCACCGTTATCTGAGACTACTTATCCTGCTGGCCATGAGATCCCTAATGATGGAAGTTGATGAATATTTATGCTTGATTAATTGTATTGCACAACTTATGCTTGCTCTAGCCTGCTAACCTAGAAAAGAATAATCAACTAGAACTTGTGCTAAAATCGTGAAAGTAAGGACATACTCTTTGTTGCTTTTCAGCTAAAGAAACGCCAGTGGCCAAAAAGCCTTTCATGTCTAGAGTTGGTGATGTAGTTGTCACCGACGGGTAAGTCTTGCTGAGTATTAGTATACTCAGCCTTGTTATGTATGTTGTTTCCAGGTAGTGCTTTTGCTGATGTGTGGCCTGGAGAGATCCCGCCTGGCTGGGAGCTGGAGTGGGTGGAAGATGATGAATGAAGGCATCATGGCTGGCCTCCTGTGATGTTCCTCGCGCCGTTTAGTTTAATTCCGCTGTTTTCAAAACTCTGAACTTCGTTATCATGTCAAAAACTCCGGTTTGTAATAATTAAACCCTTCGGGGTAGTTTCGGATGTTAAACATGTGTGGTTCTCTGGACTCGCCTTCGCGTGAGTTTTAATGCATATATGTCGATCCTTGTTGCTATGTAAAGTGATTTCACCGGGCGTTAACCCGGCAACTAACGACAGGATGATACTTTACTGTCGGTTAATGGCCAAAGTGGATTGGTTTAGGCGATAGTACGGTATCTTCCTGGGCGGGTTGTCACACATTCTCCACTGCGGGGAAACTGTCGGCGCCTCTGTCACCCCCATCCTTCTTGGCCTCGTCCTCCTTCGCGGCGACGCAGCTGTAGTACTTCTTGAGCATGTCGCATTGCTCGAGGGTGTGGTTGACCGGGGTCTTGTGGTACGGGCAGGGCTTCTTCAGCATGTCGTCAAACACGCCGGGGCCTCGAGGGGGGCCTCGAGGACCCTTACGCGCAGGGTCGACTGCGAGGGCTTTGTCATCATCCTCGCCGCGCCCCTGCGCGCGTGCGTCACGATGGGGCTTCTTGCCCTTTTTGCCCCGCTTCTGCTTCTTCGCGGGTTCCTTGGACTTGCTGCCCTCCGCGGGCGCGTCGTCCATGCGCTTGCCCTTTTTGCCATCGAAGATCGCCCCCACTGCCTCTTCTCCAGAAGCGAAGCTGGTGGCGATGTCGAACAGCTCATTGGAGTCGACCGGCGGGCTCCTCCCGAGCTCGCGCACGAGGTCCCGGCAGGTTGTGCCCTCAAGGAAGGCATGCACGATCTCGGACTGGGCAACACTCGGGAGCTCGGTACAGCGCTTGGAAAAGCGCCGTATGAAGTCCCGGAGCGACTCGCCGGGTTTCTGGGTGCACCCCCGCAGGTCCCAGGAGTTCCCGGGGCGCACGTATGTGCCCTGGAAGTTCCCCACGAAGGTGCGGACCAGGTCGTCCCAGCCGTGGATCTGGCTGGATGGCAGATGTTCGAGCCATGTCTGGGCTGAATCCGCGAGGTGTAGCGGTAGATTGCGGATGATCACCGCATCGCTGGTGGCGCCACCCTGCTGGCAAGCCAGGCGGTAGTCGTTGAGCCAGACTCAAGGGTCCGTCTCCCCCATGTACTTGGTGATGGTGGTGGGCTGGCGGAAGCGCTGGGGGATGTTCGCCGTGCGGATCTCCCGACTGAACACACGGGTCCCCGGGGGTTCCGGCGTCGGTGAGCGGTCCTCCCGGCTGTCGTAGCGACCACCACGTCGAGGGTGGTAGCCTGCTGCCGTTCTTGGTGTTCAGGACGTTGCGAGCATCACAGTCTCGGGCCTGGCCGCGCGTGTCGAGGATCCGCTCCCTGACAGGCGTCCTGCCCCGGTTCGCTGGCTGTCCTGTCGCGCCGTCCGCGTGGACGGACGCTTCTTGGTCCTGTGCGCTGCCGCCGCCCCGCGCACTGGACTGGTTGCGCATGCGGGATGCGGAGCTCTCAGCTTGCTGCACGGCCGCCTGCTCGATGAGGGCCTGCGCCTCGCGGCGTAGGTTGCGTGCCTCGGGTGTTGACGGCTCGGGCATGGCCCGAAGCAGCGTCGCTGCCGCGATGAGCTTTTGGCTGGCTCGCGGTGGCGTGCGTGGGTCAACGACATCGAAGTCGGTGTTGATGCGCTCGGGGGCTTGCCTCCCAGCTTCTCGGGCACGTCCGCCGCGTGCCGAGGCCTCCCCCGCGATGGTAGCGCGCAAGAGTCGCACCTGCCAGTACTCCTCTGCGAGCTTCGCCTCGAGCTCGCGCGCTTGGGCCAGCTGCACGTTAATACCCGCATTGCCCGCTGGCGGGGCCGGTGGCGGGTTTGGCTCTGGATGCTGGGATGCATCCCCGTCGCCAGCTCCGTTTGCGCCGTCAGCGTGCTCGTTGATGACGACAACGAAGCACTCGCATGTGGGATCGTAGCTCCCTTCGCTGGAGTCGTCGGAGCAGCCGAACCAGTAGTCCGCGACGTCAAGGAACCGCCGGAACACCACGGGGTCCGGTACACCGGAGAAGTCCCACTCCGCGTAGCCGTGCGAGGCCGCGGGCGGCAGTTCGCTAGCTGAACCTTGGTACGACTCGTCGTTGGTGGTGGCGATGAGGTTCCGGGTTGACAGCAGGTGATGGCCCGGGAGATCCTCGTATGTGGCCATGTCGGTGCCGGCGGATGAGGCGTACGTTGCGGCGGAGTTGTGCATCCCGTGGGGGAACTGCGGCCCCGCGGCTGTGTGCTCCCCTTCAGGATGCGCCGTCGTGTCGGTCGGCGGTGGTGCGTCCCTCCGGGCCGCATCGCGTGCTGCCCGGCGCCGCTCTGTGCGCGCCTGACGCGAGCGCTGACCCGGGCGTTTGCGGCGTCGAGACGTCGAGGCAACCGCCGTCGCGGGTTCCAGCGCCGGGACGTCAGTCGTCGGCGTGGCGGGGATCGGGCCCGGCCCGGTTGACCGCCACGGGTGGAGTTCGTCCCGGTTGGTAAGGCGCATGTGGTAGCCGTTCCCCGTAGCGTGAAAGTTCAGGCTCCCGAACCGGATTTCGAATCCAGCAGGGAAAGGGTCCGAGCTGCCCATGGCGTACCTCTGGGACGTCATCTCGGTGCGAATCACCATCGAGACTTCTGGTGAGGGGTTGATCACAACGCGAGCCCCCTACCTGGCGCGCCAACTGTCAGTGTTGAGATTAGTCCCGACACTAACTAGTGAAATGCGCTGTGATCGGTCTCTCGATGGCCGGTGCTAAGCAATGCGGGGACACGGGTTTATCCTGGTTCCGCCTGTGAGGCCGTACGTCCAGCAGGTTGCGCTTGAGCGCTGTATTGCAATGCACCGTGGTGCCTGTAGAGGGGGGGTACAAGCTAGGCGAGAGAGGAGGAAAAGCCTCCAAGTCCCTGCTAGATGATTGAGGCAGAGTGCCAAATATCAAGGGAATGAGCGAGCGAGTGAGTGTGGGTGAGAAGTGATGCAGATCGTCCCCCCTTACGGCCGGGCGACCACCTCTCCCTTTTATAGACCAAGGGGAGGCGGCTTACAAAACGTGACGCACGGGGTTTTGTACAGTATAATGGTACCGGTATACAGCGCTTGTGATCTGATGGTGTCCCGACGAGTCTTAGTACTTGCGGGTGTCGTGGCAGCTTTGTACTCGCCGGGGAGCAGCTTCGAGGGTAGTTCATCCAGCGTCCATGTCTGGCTGCCGTTCGTACATCTATTCGAGGGTCTCGCTGACGAGAGCGCCAGTGCTGCACAGGGCTCGGTGTGGTGGCGCCCCACCGGAATGGGGCTCCACAGCGTCGGGCATGGTTCCACAGCGACGGGCTGTCCGCACAGCGCCGGGGATGGCCGCACAGCCCCCGGGTCAGTTGCACAGCGCCCGGGATGGCCGGGCGGCGCCGGAGTTGGTGGAGGGGACGCGACGCACGCCGCTCGTACGGCGGCGCCGGTCAATGTGTGCGCCTACTTGCAGTCCGTATACCTTTCGGGGGTGCCCCATGCCCTTTTGAGGGCCTCGATGGCGGGAGCACCCATGCCACATAGGGGCCGACGTGGTGGTGTCCCATCGGAACAGGGCTCCACAGCACCGGGGATGGTTCCACAGTGCTCGGGATGGCGGCACAGGGCTGGGGATGGCCGCACAGCGCCGGAGGTGACAGAGGGAACGTGCCCTGCCTACCCTGCGCCACGGCACCGTCATGGGCGTGCGTCAGGGCGGCGGTCGTACGCCCTCGAGGGTGTTGCCATCCCTTTTCGAGGGGTATGGCGGGAAGGAAGGACGAGAGCGGGTGGCACAGTGTCGAAGAATGACACCGGCCATCCCGCACAGCACCTGTTCAGCGTCGGGGATGGCCGCACAGCAGTGGGTTGTTTGAACAGCGCCGGGATCAGATTCTCAGGCGGTGTCAGGAGATCGGTGTGGCGGGGATTCGTCTTTTGACCCGGGCGCCCGCGGCGTGTCAGGGCATTTAATGCTCCGATCGGGGGGAGCAGGTGAGGCGGCACGGGTCGAGGGGTGGCCTCGAGCTAGACGGAGACTCGCTCGAGGGGGCTGGACCCCTCGAGCGAGGCGGAGATTCGCTCGAGGGGCACCGTGCCCTCGAGCGAGGCGAGGTTCTGCCGCGCGGCGTCTGACCCTCGAGGGGGCAACGCAAATTTAAGGCGACCACTAGGACTGATCGTCCCGGTCGATTTCGACAAAATCAGATTAGGAAAATTCCAGTGGTCCCCGTTGCCAACTTTCCCTTTATAGTTTACTAAAAAACAATTTGAGTAAATTTTCTTCTAGGATTTTCTGAATAAACTTTTTAAACATTTAAGAAAATGCTTTCAAAAAATTTGTAAAAAAATCCTTGAAAAAGTTTATCAACAAACAATTTCAGAAAAAACTTACAAAAGCCGCTCCCGCACGCCGGGGTGGCTGCCCAAGAATATCCCCACAGACCAACACATGTCTTTTCTGAGCTCATCGGCGTCCACGGCTCCACGCGTTGCTCCAGGCCGGAGAGAAAGGGAGGGACAGGGGACCCGGCAGGGTGGGAGTGGGGGAGGTCGGCCGCGCTGGTGGAAGGGTGTAACGACCCAAGAATATCCCCGCAGACCAACACATGTTTTTTCTGCACACTTTGTCCTCACTCATGCGCACCCGGGAAAGAGTTCCCGGTCGGTCACCCATCGCTCCAAGCCAAGCACGCTTAACTTTGGAGTTTTTTTTGGTGATGGGCTTCCGGAAAAGAAGTTGCAACTTATTGGTATGAGTATCCTTATCAATCCTATTAAGACTTGGGTCGGGATGTCACAAAGGGGCTCTGCCGGCCTGGCTTGGGCCCGGAGAGGAGGGGCCCGCCGCTGGGAGGAGCCGCGCGTCGGGAGTCGAAGAGCGCCGCCGCCTGGACTTCGCGAGGCTACGAGCGGTGGTTCTTTCTTGCGGGGAGGAATCAGTTGGGAGGGGATAAGGTAGCGGGGTAGTCCTGTCATTTCCTGTTGTTTCCAATTAAACTAAATAAAATAAGCTATGTGGTGTCCCTCAACGGCTCAGCCAATGGGCATCGTGGTAAAGATACTATTTTTCAATGACTTTCAACAAAGGGCACCTTTTAAGGGTGTCTGCTGACAAATTTTGCCTTGCAGTTAGGGCAGCGGATGGGAGGTGGATATGAATTAATCAGGAGAGCGGGCTTGTGATAGCATCTAGAGAGATAGAATTGGGAGAAACATCACATACCTTAGTAGAGTGGCGTAGCCAGGACTTGATTTTTTTCATTGTTGAGAGGAGCCAACACTCCTAATTTATCTAAAAAAATACGGTCAAACTTTCCAGTGGAGATTTGCAAACCATAACACCCCCCGGCTAGTAGGTTGATGGTGACATCATATATAGATCCGTATCGCTTGGTGTACAAGAAATATACGTGCAATACACACAAAGGCTATACGTACTCTAATATCAATAACATGACTTATAAAAACAACAGTAGTCTATAAATTTTTTTGAAAATAGGGAGATCTTATATTACTTCAAACAATGTAGCATTACAATCATGTTCTAAAGCTGCCGACGCGCAGGTCGGAACACCTTTAGAAATAAAGTCAGAAGATTGATCTCTCCTACCTATCTGGCCCAACACATGTGCCACCTCATTTGCGCTACGATGGCTAAAGGAAACTCTAGAATCTTGGAACAAACTCAAAATTCTTTTAACTTCTTCAATGACAAAACAGCTAGACGAAATATCTGGAGATGAAGCTTTGAGAGCATTGATTGTAGCCAGGCAGTCCGATTCCAAACACACAGGGCCTTGGTAGACAGAAAGAGCACGACAGATTCCTATCAAGGAGGCTAAATATTCAGCTTCTTCAGCTGAATTGCACAAACGGTCACTGGACCAACCAGAGAAAAAAACTTGACCCAAATGATCTTTGGCAACGGAGCCAAACCCAGCATGTTTGGTTGTGGGATCAAAGCCAGCATCCACATTAAGTTTAATCCAACCAGGGGAGGAGCCGTCCAAGGAGGTATTTTCTTAGGCCTGTCCAAACCGTCAAAGCGCATCTTATATGGGTCAGCAACCCCGAGGATTTCCCTTTAGCTGAAGGAGTGATATTATCAGACATACCTGGATTTAGAGAGGCCAAATAACTTTCTAGGAAGTTCGCCGAAGCAAAGATAGAGCAATCCCCTTTTCCAAAAATAATACCATTCATGAGGTGCCAGATCCTCCAAAAGAGCAACATCAGTTTTACCCTTAGTTCTTTGCTGGCATTATTTAGAAGGATTAGGGTCCAGTCCGGTCCTGTGTTAACAAAATAAGAATCACCAGGGAGATCCCAAGATTTTTGCAGGGCATGTCTTAAGGCCACAACTTTTGTGCGTCGGATCATGGCATGGTGTGCATGTTCAACATCCATACCACAAATAGTGCAAGTTGCATCTGTAATCAAGTGTTGTCTCTGTCTATTACATTGTACAGCAAGACCATTGACAACAAGTTTCCACATAAAAACTTTTATCTTTTGAGGCACCAGAGTTGTCCAAATTGCATCAAAAAATTTTCTATCTCTAGAGATACTGCTCCCACAATTTTCATATGATCGCAGCTCTTCTACAAGCTTGTAAGCACTTCTGACTGTAAACATCCCATTTTTCTCAAAGTGCCATACAAAGATATCATCTCCATCAGTATCAGGTATCCTAATGCTGAGGATTTCTTCAGCTTCATGATGCAGGAAAGTTTGTCTTACGAGGGGTTCGTTCAATCTTTTTGGATTTTGTAGCATTAGATCCGCCACTTTTTGAAGCCTAGATCTTTTTGCCTTACTTGATATTTTTAGGGAATTTGATCGGGGGGGTCCAATTATCCCTCCAAATTTTAATTCCATGCCCATTATTGACTCTCCAGATGACACCTTTTTTAAGAGCTCAAGACCATGTTCTATCCCTTTCCAGATAGCCGAAGATTTTTTTAGAAAACTAGTGTCCAGAAGGTTTCCAAAAGGGAAATATTTCGCTTTCAGCACTTTTGCACATAGACTGTGTGGGCAGGACATGATCGCCATGCTTGCCTAGCAAGCAGAGCTTGATTAAATAACTTGAGATCTCTGAAACCAATGCCACCTCTCAGTTTTGGTCTAGATAAATTGCCCCAAGAAAGCCAATGGACTTTTCTTCTTTCAAATTCATCACCCCACAAGAAATTTCTTACCAATTTCTCAAGATCATCACAAAGACTTGCAGAGAATTTGAATACACTCATAGCATAAGTGGGGAGGCTATGTAAAACTGATTTGACGAGAACCTCTTTTGCCCCACATGAAAGGTATTTCTCTGACCAGTCATTGACTCTCTTGCTGAATTTTTGTTTTATACTCTTAAATTGTCCATTGACCATTCTCCCTTCTGGCACAGGGAGTCCAAGGTACTTCTCTTCAAAGCTTCTATTTTCAGTTTCCCAACAGGAGGTGATCGCAGAAATGTTACTATCAGAGCACTCGCGGCCAAAAAGGACACTGCATTTGTTGTTGCTAATTAATTGTCCTGTACTTCTTTCATAAGTGCTCAGGATATTCTTCACAATCTGCGCCGGCTCAGCATTCACCTCCACAAAAAGAAGTCTATCATGAGTGAACAACAGGTGGGAAATTCCAGGAGCATCCCTAGAGATATAAAGTTCTTTTAAACGCCCTTCTGCAATCTCCTTGTTGATTATAGTAGACAGACCATCTGCAACCAAAAGGAAAATGTAAGGTGATAGGGGGGCCCCCTGGCGAAGACCACGAGACGGACAAAAAGAGTCCAACAACTGGCCATTTAGACTGACTGAATACTTGACCGTTCTTATACACTCCATCACCCAATTTGTCCACCTTCTTCCAAAACCCAGTTTTTCCATAGCCTTTTCTATGTAGTCCCAGTCAACACGGTCATAAGCTTTGGCCAGATCAAGTTTATAAGCACAGAAACCACCTCTTTTATCATTGCATTGCTGTATAACATGGAGGCACTCAAAAGCTATGATAGCATTATCTGTGATCATGCGGCCAGGTATAAAAGCGCTTTGAGTTGGAGAGATAATATCCTGTAACAGAGGGCGTAACCTGTTGACCAAACACTTTGAAACCACCTTGTAAATGACATTGCAGAGGCTGATTGGTCTGTAATCTTTAAGCTCTTTGGCATCCTTCATTTTTGGGATCAGAACAATTACAGTATCATTTATTCCATCAGGCATACAACTAGTAGAGAAAAAATGTTGTACTGCTTTGATCACATCCTCTCTTAGAATGTCCCAGTTTTTTTTTTTGAAAAAACCTAGTTGGGAAGCCATCGGGCCCAGGGGCTTTAAGAGGGCCTATTTGGAAGAGCGCATCACTAATTTCCTCATTTGAGAATTCCTTGCACAGTTGAGAGTTCATATTTTCATTTACTCTCATTTGCAACTGATCAATGATTAGTTCAGGCACCACCGAGTCGTCTTTTGTAAATAAGTTGGTAAAGAAACCATTTGTCAGTTTGCTAATTTGCACTTCATCAGTCACCAACTTTCCGTTTTTGTCTTTTAGGCTTAGGATCCTATTTTTCTTTGCTCTCCAGGATGCCTTCCTATGGAAATACCTAGTGCTGCTGTCCCCTTCCTTTAAACGATAGGGCTCTTGAATGTTGTCGCCATAGTATTTCTTTCTTATGCAGCAATTCCTCCATTTCTGCATGAACCTTTTTCCTTTCTGAGTGACTAGATGGGTCATTTTTGGGTGATAGGATTTCCAATTTTTTCCTACATTTGTCCAGCTTCTTTGGAACAGACCCAATGGTGTTTTTACTCCAAGATTTTAGATCTGTCATGACCCCTTTCAATCTTGTTGCAATCTGACCCAGATTCTCATTTCCTCCACCTTGCTCCCAGGCTTCTTCAACTGTTTCATTTAAACTTGGTTCTCTCTCTCCAGAAGGTATCTACGACCTTGATTTATTTTCCTGCAACTCTGTGAAACAAACAAATTTAGGTGAAGAGGGAGGTGATCAGAACGAAAACTTGAAATATGCTTGAGAAACGCATCTGGGAAAGCATTTGACCATGCAGGGCAAGCAACAACCCTGCCAATTCTGCTCTTTACATTTCTAGACCCATCCTGTTTATTGTCATATGTCCAAGGTAGCCCACTATAACTCAGATCATGGAGGTTGCAGTCTGATGAAGCTTCACGAAAATTCCTCATCTGATTTTCCTTTCTACGAGATGCAGAAAAGTGTTCATGCTGCCACATTGTTTCATTGAAATCACCTATCATGAGCCAAGGACCATTTCCAAGGGGTTTAATTCTCCTCATCAAATCCCACATAAGATGGCGGTCTTGAACACGAGCCTCACCATAAACAAAGGTGCATCTCCATTTTATTGCAAGCGGGGGAAATACAATGTTTACATTAATGAAATGAGATTCTAACTTTTCAGCTCTACTGTAACATTGTCATCCCAGAACAGAGCAAGCCCCCCACCTTTTCCTTTCCCAGACAAAACTAAAACATTATTCAGACCTTGGCGGCTACGCAGTCCTTTCACAAAGAACTCTCTCTGTTTGGTCTCGGAGATAAACACCACACTTGGCCTGTAAGTCTGCACTAGGCAGACTAATTCCTGAACTGTCGAGGTTGGCCAAGTCCCCGACAGTTCCAGCTTAGAATACTCATGGCGCCTGATAGGCACTATCATTCGCACCTGTCAGTTGACCGACAGCCTCAGGGCCGGTAGCTTCCAGCCCACCAATCTCTCCCTTTTTTCCTTCTACCTCAGACGTTGTCTTCTCCGCAATGTCAGACGATGTTTCCTGCAAGATTGTTTTAGTTTGCACATTATTGTTAGCAGAAATGATGAGATTTTCAGCTTTCAGCTCCTCAGTTGAATTCCCTAAAGCAGGAATCTCTTCTCCCAGCCTTTGCAGCTCCATCTCTCTAAGTCTCTTGACCCCTTCTTCCCCAAAACATTCAACCAGTGTTGGGGGTCTGAACCTCTTCAAGCTCTGCTTGTGTCCCTCACCCTGTTCGAGTGTGCTCTGTGTTTCTGGCTTTTCTTTGTTTCTCAGTCTAGTCCACTTCGTTGGGGTAGGCCTGCTCTCTGCAACCCTTGTTAGTAGTCTTCCTTGATGTTCCACAACGTAAGGGGTACCTTCAAGTCCAAGTACTCTAGTGCAAGCACTCACAAAATGCCTCGCATAATCATTAGTCTGAAATCTGAAGAAATAAATATTACCATCACGGAATAACTCTGGAAACTAATATCTTCATATGCAGATGGAATAAATATCTTGGAAATCCTAAGCTTTCTAGAATTATGGTTCATTTAGGAATTACATATGCACAAAAAACATAGTCAAAGTCATAAAGTAACTTTTAATTAATTTAAGTAAATCAAAGCATGAAAAGGATACTCAGTTAAGCTTCTCAGCTTCTTTGTCAATCAAATACAAGAAGAGGACAACAGACAAAAAATCAATAGCTTACCGGACTAAATTTGCACACAGCACAGAGGGAAGCAGCTCTAAGCGGGATGGCAATGTCTGGTAAATCTCTGATGACAGGAATGGTGTGTGCAGGAACCACCTGTTGACGGATAAAACTCGTATCCACCTACGATCCGCAAGCGTACAGATCTACACCTTTTTCACCACGGGGATTCCCTAGGTTCTTATCAATCCGCGGAGCAAGAGGATTATAAGCGTTTGATCTAGCACTACCTAGTTAACTTATCCAAACCCTAAACTACGGTTAATCTAGAGAACTACTACGCTACACTAGAGAGAGTTGTGAGACTCACAAGATATATAAAAGACACTTGCCCAAGGGTCTACGATACTTGAACATGCAACCGCTTAGAGATATGAAAACCGATCTAATCTACCGGGGGTTGTGACCACGGTTTCGCCCTTTCCCTCCCCCCGTACTGTCACTACGCGGAGGTATTCGTGACTAGACCTATGATGATCACGGCGTATTGAAGGGTTCTAAGGGAGAAGTGAGATCTATACTCCCAACAAGTCATGGTAGCTAACCTTAAACATGAAAACATCTTCAACACCTAGATGATAGATTGAAACCATACAAGTAGCGATTACATCTCAAGATCGTTTACAACCCATGGACAAATGAGAAGATTACCCCATCAAGGTGCTAGGCATAGCACCGTTGATCATGGTGACGCTTCCGACAGTGTCTTCCTTCTCCTCCGGGGGTGTCGTGGCAGGGCCTCGACGTCCTCCTCCACTTGTGGTTGATTCCTTCGAGTCGAGCGATCCTCCACGCGAATGATCTCTCTCCTCTCCTTCCTCTCTAGCTTGTGGATGGCCTCTCGGGCGAATGGCTCTCTCCCTGCGAATGGGGCGCCCCCACGTACTTAGGGTTGCATCATCTTCACCCTCAAGAAATGGGGGGCCGAACCGCCTCGGGAATGGGCCAGGCCGGCCGGCCTGGGCCGACCGGCCCAGGCCTATTTCGGCCCGGTTCGGTCGCCCCTTCGCACACGTGGGTCATCTTGCCATTTTGCACTTTGCCCCCTCCACTTGCATCATTTTGGCAACGTCATCCTCACGTCCAAGATAGAGGGTCTTCTCGCATGAAGTTCAGTCTTTTACACTTCAATCCTCAGGGTTGTTCCTTTGTAACACTTCGGTCCTTGCCACCTTTGGGAGTGATTTCATCATGCACTTGAACACGAACGGGACTCCTCATTTGCTCCTTTGAACTTGTTGTGACTCCGTCCTTTTAGTCCATGTTTTTCTGCAAAAACATAACACTTCCAAATGCACATACAAAGATGAACTTGTTTTTTGAGCAGGACACCGTGGGGCAAAGCCCCCCGGCAACAAATATATTAAAAGCAAAGAGGTTCAACTTGTTATTTCATTAGTGTGCCTAGTGGCGGGTTAGTTACATAATCAAACTCAAACCAAAGTGTAATGAACATGTTTGGTGCACCAAAATACACCGTCAACACCACCCGACCTTCATAATCTCGTTATGGTCCTTGAGGCACATGAGGTGGTAGTCATGGCACAAGATGACATCCCCCTCCTGGTAGCGCTGGATGACAACAACCGCGAACATTTGGTTAGCACGCTTGTACGCGTGGAACCGTGACTTAGTGTCCTCCTGTGGTAGTCCTAGGTAGTGGAACAACGGCCACAAGACGCTGCCGCAGTAGCCGTTGCACAATATCCTCATCCAGGAACACTGGTATGCATCTCTGCGATGTTCAAGCAACACACCAAAAAATGTTTCGAATTATAAGTGATAACAAAAGTCAATGTTCTATTGACCCAGAGTCCCGGACCATGGAATTTCACACGAATTGCAACCAACCTTCTCAGGTTGGCCAACCTCGTCGGGAACATTGACGCCCGCCCAGCTGATCCGTTTCGCGTCGACGTCCTTCACGCCTTCAGCAAAATTTTCGTATGAGCCAAGGTAATTGATGGCACGGAACTGGAATGCCGTTCACATCGCATTTGGGAGGAGGTTAGATTTTGTAATTATTACCGAGGAGGGCGCTCACGAGGCCGCTGGCGCTGATCTCCAGCGACCATTGGTCCTCGCCGCGGCGGTTGGCAGAGATGGGGAGGCGGTTGGCGACGATGAGGACGCGCTGCTTCATGCCTCGGAGGCCGAGGTGGCTATCCCGTCAAGCGGCGGGCGCTCGGCGTGCCCCGATGGCGCGCCGCGGGCATTCTCCATGTTGGCGGGCGACGCACGCGCAGGGAACTGAACACCATCCGACGCGAGGGGCCCCGCGTAAGCGAAGGCGGGCTCGGCGGCGTCGTTGTCCATTGTGTCCGACGCGAAGATGTTGCAGCGTCCCACTCCCGGAGCAGCGGATGCGAGTGGGGGAACCTGTGCCGCAGCCGTCACCGGTGAAGGCCGAGGAGGTCGGTATCGGTGCTGCGCCGGCCCTTGCGCGGTTGCTGCTGCTTAGCTAGCCACCCGTGGTTCGGTGGTTGCATCGTTGCGAGCATGAGGGGGATACTGATAGAGAAGGGGGACTGGTTTTTTATATGCGAGCACTAGTGGATTGCGAGCACGAGGGGGTATTGCGCGAGCACGAGTGCAAGGCACATGGGAGCCTTTCCGATTGGCCACCGTCCGTGATCAAAGAAGAATATGCGGGTGCATGCCGGTATTTGCCAGGAAAAAGCAGCAGCAGCACAAGTCCAGGCCCCTACGGACGACCTACGGTGCAAACAGAGCTCGCCCGGGACACAGTTGTGGAGCTGACTAGGATGGATTGCTGCAAGCAGTCCGTACATGCTGGTATTCAAGCCATGCTTAAATCAGTTATATCAGCGGTAGTGTTTTTTTTAGAAAAATTTTTAGAAAAAATGGAATTGATGCTGGCCTCTACAACCGCACACGGCTAAGTTCTTACAATGAATTGAGCTTCAAAGCTACTCACAAAAATAGAAATAAAAATTCACCAATTATAAAGGAAATCATATGCAAAGTCTGCGAAGATTTCCAAAGCAATGACATCCAACGCTTTACTTATCGCCCGTACTGATTCCCTATTATCTTCACGTTGTAATAGGGACCAAAATCGTATCCAATAAGCTCCCCTGAATACAACATGCATAAAAGGGGTGAACAATTTTTTCTCAAAAATAATATCATTACGAGTACACCAAATCGCTCATATAAGAGCAGCAACCCCCACATAGATCAAATTTTTTTGTCTTATTATATATGCCTGTTAGCCAATTCCGCATCATATGATTTATTGATCTAGGTTGGGTTAATCCTGTAGCTATGTTACAGATTGACTTTGCATGTTGACAATCAAGAAAAATGTGCCTAATTGTTTCATTCTGGTCACAGAAGCAACATTTCATACTCCCAGACCAGTTCCTCTTAGCTAGATTATCCTTTGTTAAAATAACACCTCGTTGGATGTACCAAAGGAAAATCTTTATTTTAAGAGGGGTCTTTAGCTTCCAAATAAATTTATTCACAAAAGGAGTACCCTAGTTTGTGAGATACTGATACATAGAACTTACAGTAAAATTGCCATCTATGCAAGCCCCAGGTAAAAGTATCCCTCCCATCAAACAGATGGTAGGAAGTTGTTTTAGCTATAAGGTTATGCCAAGCAGTCAGTTTATCCCCAATTAAAGCTCTTCTAAAAGAGATATTCCACGGTGTTTGGTTCATAACATTTGCCACGGTAGCATGAGGATAGTAGACTATATTATACAAGTTAGGAAATTGCTCTTTGAGTGGTTTTGAGTCAATCTAAGTATCTTCCCAAAATCTAGTTTGTGACCCATCCGTTATCTGGAATGTCCCAAAACCTAGAAAATCTTCCCTAACCTTTAGCAAACCTTTCCAGAAATGTGAGTCTCCATGTCTAATTGTAACCTGAAAAAGACATTTTGAACTCAGATATTCGTTTCTAAGTAAGGTTTGCCACATGTCATCTTCATTCAACAATTTAAATAACCATTTGCTGAGTAGACATTTATTTTTAGTCCAGAGGTTTGCTATTCCCAAACCCCCTTGATCTTTAGGACGACACAAGATGTCCCATTTGGCTAGGCGATATTTTTGTTTATTCTCGTTGTCTTGTCAAAAGAATCTAGATCTATAATAATCTAGTCTTTTCAGAACTCCTTTAGGGATTTCGAAGAAGCACATCATAAACATAGGGAGGCTGCTCAGGACAGAGTTCAATAGAATCAAACACCCCCCATATGATAAATGTTTGGCTCTCCATGTACTTTGATTGCGCTTGAATCTTTCCTCGATAACATCCCAATCTGCATTGCGGAGTTTGTTATGGTGCATCGGGATTCCTAAGTACCTGAAAGGGTATGATCCTATTCCGCAGCCAAACAATTCAGTATAAATTTGCTCATACTGTTTAGCTTCTCCATAACAAAATAGCTCACTTTTGTGAAAGTCGATTTTTAAACCTGATAATTGTACAAATACGCATAGCAAGAGTTTTATATTCTTTGCTTGCTCCAGGTCATTATCCATAAATATGATTGTGTCATCTGCGTATTGCAAAGTTGACAATCCATCTTTCACCAAGTGAGGTATCACTCCATTAATTTGGCCATCATCTTTTGCCCTCTTAATTAATATGGAGAGCATATCTGCCACGATATTGAATAGGATAGGCGACATGGGGCCCCCTTGTCTAAGAACCTTTTTGTTTGGAAGTAGTGTCCAATGTCATCATTGACTTTGATGCCCACAGTTTCTCCAGAAATAAAATTTTCAATCCATGTACACCATCGTGGACAAAATCCCTTCATTCTAAGGGTTTGTTGTACAAAGGACCATTTTACTTTATCATAGGCATTTTCAAAGTCCAATTTAAGAATCACACCATTAAGTTTTTTGGCGTTTAGTTCATGGATAGTTTCATGCAATATCACTACTCCTTCCATAATATTTCTTCCATGTTAACATCCATGTTATTATTATCTGCTCTTTCATATCACTAATTAATGTTTTAGTATTAATTAGAAAATTATACATGCATGCGAGGGATACATATAACATGTGCTCCTATATGGCACACGGAAGCTAGATAGGAGCGTCTTCTATTTTCAAGAGGTGCGATTAGTTGTCACCGTGGCCACCAATGAGCAAGTCATCACCAAGGGGTGGGTTACATGTAAACAAACAAAAATGTTTATGTCACCTTTGCATGTAAGTTGTTTGAAATTTAAAAAAATCTATAAATCATAAGCTGAGTATGAAAATTAAATTCCAACTGCACCATTGAATTTCTGACAATAAAAACTTCGAAACAAGATCTCACTTGACTATATTTTGACAAACTTTTTTATTTGTATTTTTTAATTAAGGTTATATATTCTATTATCGCCAGAACAAAACAAATGAAGTGTCAGAACAAACGAGAACAACTGTCAGAACAAGATCCTGTTATAGCCAGAACAAATTTGTATGTCATCCCAACAAAAAAAATGTAGTGTTAGAACAAATCAGAACAAGGGTCAAAACAAGTTATTATTATGACACAACTAGTTATCATTATAGCCAGAAAAAGATATTACTATACCCAAAACAACTTATTATTATAGCCAGAACAAGTTTGTATGTCATCTCGAACAAACAAAATAAAGTGTCAGAACAAATGAGAACAACCGCCAGAACAAAATCCCATTATAGCCAGAACAAGTTTGTATGTCATCTCGAACAAAAATAAATGTAGTGTCAGAACAAATCAGAACAAGTTTTTATTATAAACAGAGCAAGTTATTTTGTCGCCTCAAGCGACGTATAGCCGTCGACCGTCGTGCTATAAATAGGCCAGGGGGGCACCCAAACGGCTCTCCTCACATGATCACACCCGGCTACCTTGTCACGATCATGTTGACCCACACAGCGTCGCCACTAAAGCGGGCCCAAGTGTATTCATGGGCATTCAACTAAATATCCATTATTTTTGCCAAAATATTTTTTATATATCATGTATCCTTGAATAAATTAAGCTCGTTAGATTCGTCGCGCAAAGTTGTATTAATATATGAAAATGTTTTACAAATAGATTTTGTTTAGTACTTCATCCATACGAGATTCCCCAAGTGAAAGAAAAATTCACCCGGAATCCAAACACTGCCAGTCCAGTTGTCAGTTTCGGAGCACACGTTTGTATGTGTTGTTCTTCGTATTGGTGTTGTATCAGTAATGTTGGTTGATAGAGTTGGGAGGTTACAGCACTTGAGAGGCGGTTTCTGTCGGTGCCTTTCTATTTGGATCTGTGTTACTGTGTAGGTCCTTGTTCATCCATGAATGTTCGACAGTGTGTTGTTGAATTGGAATGTCAGAGGGCTGAACAACATTGTCAGATTTGGAATGTAGCAAATTAGCACGTTAGCAAATTAGTTTGCACAGTGTAATAATTAAAAAGAAAAGGAAAAAAGGTCGAGCCCAAGCGCTGACCACCTCTGGGCTGAAGGCTCACGCCTCCGCTCCGCCTTTGGCAGTTGGCACAGACGCACAACCACAGTCTGACTAGCTCCACGTGACCGGGTGGTGCTGGGGTGGGGGTGTCCAATCACGGGATTTGCGTTGCATCCCTAGGTAGCGGCTACGCACGGCACGCCTCGGTGTGCGCTGTAAAATCACGTGCGGAATTACACACGTCTCTCGTCTGCGGTTTGCAAATGGGCGACGGCCAGCGAGAGCTACTGCCTACTAGTACAAAGCCTAGAACGCTTAGGCGTGTCCTGTGCTCGTTTCACGCGGGGCTATACATGTGCCAAGTGCATCCTCTTGGGAGGGTGGGGGCCAATCGGCCGCCGGCTGCTGTGGAGGCGTGGCCGCGCGCTAGTTTGTGTCCTGTGCGAACATGCATTATTGGTGACATGTAACGCCGACCCACGACCTCCAAGAGTTGGTGACATGTGACGCCGATCATCGTGTCAGCTCACAGCTACTCCCTCCGTCCCTTTTTGTTAATCGCTAAGGAACAGTGATTCCGCTCGGAGGGAGTAGTTGGTTCGATCGATGAGGTCCGAGCCCTGCGTGTTCGTACGTGCGACGGTGCGAGATACTACTCCCCTGCCACAGCCTGCAGCGGTTTCAGTTCACACACATGATTCACACACTCTCTGCCATTGTCTTAGTTTTACGTAGCATGCAGTAAAACTGGTTCACCACGTACGCATGCATGCCGCCGTGCAGCGTGTGCGTGTCGCTCCCCCAGTTCTTGTCCTCGTCCGATACGATTCGATCGTGCTCTGCTCCCCCGACCACGGCAGAAGCGCCCGGCCGGTCACGCCCGCGCGCCCACCTCATGGAAAGCCGACGTGGCCACGCGATCTCGATCTCGCTTGCACGGCCAATACGCCGGAGGCTGCAGGCTGCGGCGCTGCGCCACAGCTTCGCCTTTCTCTTTTCCGTGTGCCTCATCATCCTCATGCATCCACTGATCCACCGCCCCAGCCGCAGCCGATGGGGGAGGGATGACAAGGCTGCCGCTGCGGCCGGACGAAAGAGCTGAGTTGTCTAGTCCGTCGTGCTCGACCGACCTCTTGGCGTGCAACATGCATGTTCTCTTGTACCAATGCTATTGCAAAAATTGCTCACTGCCCATTTTTTTAAAAAAAATTGTACATTTATTTATGAGTAAAGTGCACGACCTGTCCCTAAACTATCAGAGGTGTGTCATCCCGGTCCCTAAACTCTCAAATTGACCATTCAAGTCCTCAAACTTGTTGGGTTGTGTCATCCCGGTCCCTAAACTTGCAGATCATATGTTTAGATCCTCAAATTTGTTTTATTGTGTCATCTTGATCCCCAAACTTAATTTTGAATCTCATCTAGGTCAAATCAAGGTTATCTAAAAAATTTATATAACAAATAATTCATATTTTTTCATACAAACTCGAATGAAGACAAACTTTATATCAAAATTGTAGCCCTTGAAGCGATCTACAACTTTGTAATTGATTTTTTGAAATAAAACAGTTTAAGATCCAAAAATTTAATTTTAAGTTTCAAATTTCAAAATATATAAAGCATACAACAATATTTTGAGACCCTAAACAGTTTTAGTTAAAAAAAACTTTTCACCTACAAAGTTGTATACCACATTGAGGGCTACAATTTTGATATAAAGTTTGTCTACATTTGGGTTCGTATGAAAAAAGTATCAATTACTTTTTGATATACAATTTATAGATTGCTATGTGTTGGCCTAGATGAGACTCAAAATCAAGTTTGGGGACGGAGGTGATACAACTGAACAAGTTTGAGGACCTAAATGGGTGACTTGCAAGTTAAGGGACCGAGATGACACAACTCAACAAATTTGAGGACCTAAACGGTCAATTTGAGAGTTTAGGGACCGGGATGACACACCCGTGATAGTTTAGAGACCGACCATGCACTTTACTCTTTATTTATTTATTTTCACATAATTACAATTCTGTTTTCCCGATTACTATATGACGTGGCAAGGTTTATCTGAAACTGGAAGACACCAATCAATCATTCAGTCAATCAAGTTCAAACCTGAACTACAAAGCCCTCCTATTGCCTCTCCCTGTCTACCTCCCATGCATGCGGGTCCCACCTGCAGTGACACAACGCTGCGCCTGACGGGACCCAATATTATGGGTACCCAAAGACAGTGATTACAAACGACTATCACAGCCACGATGACCCTCGGCGTATTTTTTAGCGGCTTCCAGGAATTATTTTCGTGAGGAAAAACGGCCACAAATCATGGTGTTAGAAGCACCCACTGCCTGGGCCCCTCGCGTGGAAAAGCACATAAGACCACCCGCACTGGGGACGGCATCCGTCTTCTGCAGGAGACGGATGCCGTTTTTCCCTCTGCAGCGGTGTCCTGCAGGAGGGACGCGGTTTTCCCGTCAGCTCGGGATTCCTTTAGATCTAGGGGCATCGCGGGCTCACGGGAAAAGCCGAGGTGGCATGGGGCCCGCGCACCCACGGCCTCCGCGCGTGCCATCCCAACCGGCGAGGAGGAGGTAGGAGCCGGCCGGGCAGAGCTCCGGCGAGAGGAGGTAGGAGCCCCGCGGCATGCCGGCGAAGGGACAACGACCGCCACCGGGAAGAGGACCGCCGCTTGGAGGAGGAGGGCGAGGATGCCGCCGCCCGCCGCTCCGTCGATCTGCTCCGTGCGGCCCTACTCCAGCCCCGCGGTCGTGCCCTGCCTCGCCCTCACGCCGGCGGAGCAGCTGCGGCCGCGCAGCAAGGGAGTTCCGCGGTGCCGCCGGGGAGGAGCCGAGGGAGAGCCGGCGGCCGGCGCACGAGCTGGAGACCGCCCACTGGAGGAGGAAGATGCCGGCGTGCGCGCGTAGGGGAAGGGCGAGCTTGAGGCCGGCGGAGATATCGAGGACGAGGCCGCCGTCCTTCGCCGCCGTGCACGAGGGCCCCGTTCTCTCCCCTGCCGCCTACGCCGCCCGCCGTCGTCGTCGTCCTGCTCCTGATGACGACGCGCGCGCGCCGCAGCGTCGTCGTGGCGGGGTGCGCCAAGCCGTCGGGGAGCAGGGCGCCGGAGCTCCATGGGCGCCGGCCGTGGAGGAGCTGCTGCGCCGGTGGGCCGGACCTGTGCTGCGGCGGCGGCACAGTGGGGAAGAAGAAGGGGAGGCGGAGGAACAGGAGCGGCGGAAAAGGGGAAGGAGAGAAGAAAAGGAAAAAAAAGAAGAGGGGAGAGAAGAAAAGGGGAAGAGAAAGAGGGTAGTTGGAGATAGTTGAATAAAATATGATGAAGGATGAGATATAAAGGATGATGAGTGTGGGAGAAGTGAATATAAAGGAGAGAATCTCGATGAGTAGGATGGCATATTCCGTTTTGAAGGAGGAAATGAAGGACGACGAGTGTGGATGGTCTAAGCCATCATGTGGAGAACAAGGGCCAAGGGCGGCGGGACCCGATGCATGAGGAAAAGGCATTCCCCCGTACACCTGTTGGCCATGCACACTCCCCACCTCTCTTTCTCTCTCTCCCTCTCCTGGATTGACCCACCGCATTGATGTAACCTGCTCCCCTTGTCTGATAAAAGGGAGAGCAGGGGTCCCTTCCCGGGGAGAGCTCTCCGGCTTTTACTTTTTTCCTTCTCCACCTCCTCTCGTGAGGAGCTCTCTTTTTTCTTTCTTCTTCTACCTCCAGCCATCCATGGCTCTCAAAAACGACAGAGACTTGGGACCGAGCTCCCTCTCTCGCCCATTTGTACCCCTACTACAAATCAGCGTAAATAATACAGCAACGCAAACTGGACGTAGGGTGTTACTCTCCGGAGGCCCGAACCAGTATAAATCCTTGTGTATCCCCATTTGCGCAACCGTCCGAGGCCCGGTACGCAATCCGATACAAATTCACTGCCGGCGGTAGAGAACCCCGATAGTTGGCGCGCCAGGTAGGGGCCCTTTGCGTGTCACGACATTTTTTGCAGGTCTCGGACGGCCAACTACGACAACATCAGCAGCGACCCCGGCGCCACCGACGACGACCGGGGTGAAAACCACTCAGACGGAGCGGGCGCACCGGCTGCCCGGACAGAGCAAAAAACTACTCGGACGAAGATGACGTTAGGCGCAAGCGTGCAGCGGCATTGGGACCGAGTGAGGGCGAAGCGGCGGCCCTCCCCCTCGGTGTGGCGGGTGTGGCGGGCGAAGCGGCGGCATCCGCCTTCGGCTCTCCCTCAGGACCGCCTCTTCCTCCCCGTTGGGCACCGCGCCACCACCATCTCCTCGCCGCCCGGCTGCGCGCCGCGCCGCCTCCATCCCAGCGCCACCCGGTGGCCTTGCGACGCCCGTCACCTCCTCTTCCTCAGCTCCACCACGGCGGGCGAAGCGGCGGCCCCCCTCCGGCACGGGAGGCGAAACGGTGGCCCACCTTCCTCAGCTCAGCTCCTCCTCGGCGTAGAAGACGAGGCGGCACGCGACCCCATCTTCCCGTCCCGCGACGCCCGATTCCTACCTCACCTCCACCCCTGCGCGCGGGCGGGAGGCGCCCGGACCAGACAGCCGTTTCGCCTCCACCTCCTCGCGGCGGGCGAGCGGCTCCCAGGCGCGGCGTCCTCCCCCCCTGCTTCAACGCGCAGCGGCCCCGCAGCCCGCCTCCGCCCCTTCTTCCCCACCACGCGGCATGCCGTCTCCATCTCCCCGCCTCCAGGCGGCCCGTCTCGACTCCACCGCCGGACGGCGGCCTCGTGCAGCCTCAGCTCCACCACCGGTCGGGGATGCGCGCCGCGGCGGAGCCCCGCCTCCTCGCCTCCACCTCGCGTTGCGTGACCGGTCCCACCTCCTCGACGTGCGCTGCGGCAGAGCCCCATCTCCTTGCCTCGCGGCCGCCCAGGCGCGACGCTCACCGTCTTCTCCTACTCGGGCCGCGGCCGCCTGACGCGGCCCTCACCTCCGCCTCGCCGCCCGGCGACCCGGTTCTCGCCGCCGCGGCGCAGTGGCTCGGTGTGGCTCCGACTCCTTCACGCCATGCAGCGGCCCCGCGTCGCGCCGCCTCCGCGTCCTCGTCACGCTGCGCCACGACGACCCGGTCCTCACCCGCGGCGCGGCCGGCGCAAACACCACCTCGACTCTGGTCTGCCGGTCGACGACCCCGCTTCACCGCGCAACGGCCCTGGCACGGACCTCCTCTTCTTCGCCCCGCAGCGAGCCGGCTCCCGCCGCCGCCCGCCCGGGGCGCGGTCGCTGCGGCCTGACACTCGCCGCCTGCTCAAACTATGGTCGCCCGGCACGGCCCCAGACTCCGCTCCCTCGTCACACCAGCGCGATGTTCGCCACCGCCTGCTTGGGGCGCGGTCGCCCGCGACGGCACCCGTGGCTCGCTCCTCCTCTGCGCCCGCGACGGCGCCCGCGGCCCCGCCTCCTTCGGACGCACAACAACACCTACCCTGGCCCGCCTGCCGACTCCATCACCAGCACCTTATAGTTTGCATGAAGGACCAACGAAATCGATTGCCCATGGCCTCCCTCTCATTCTTGTGCTCTCAATTTTCATGGAATTTGCTTAATTGTTTCTTTGGCTGCCAGCGGAATCGATTGCCCACGTTCCTCGATGGTGACGGGCCGGGCAGAGCCCACGGCGATGACGGGCAAAACGGCACGGCGGCAAGACGAGCGGAGCAGTGCCGCGGCAGCGGCCCCCGGCGGTCGAGCGGGCTTCTCTTTGTTTTTTACAGGACCATGTACTCGGAGAAAACTACTCGGAGACGGAGGGTACTCGTGCGAGGCGGAAACTTCTCGTGCGAGTCGTTCCTACTCGGGGATGGACACGGATCTACTCGAGCGAGGCGCCCCTAGTCGGAGGCGGAAAGTACTCGTGCGAATCGGGGCCCTTCTTGGGGAAACAAGTCGGTGGCGGAGAGTACTCGTGCGAATCGGAGCCTTCTCGGAGAAACAAGTCGGAGGCGGAAAGTACTCGTGCGAATCGGAGCCTTCTCGGAGAAAAAAGTCGGTGGCGGAAAGTACTCGTGCGAATCGGAGCCTTCTCGGAGAAACAAGTCGGAGGCGGAAGGAAGTCGTACGAACGAATCTACCCCGAGAAACTATTCGGGGACGGGAAAAACAACTCGAGCAAATGGAGTTCCCGCTCGGGAACATCGCCTTTCTGATACAAATTCACTGCCGGTGGTATAAATGGAGTATAAATCCTTATGTATCCCCATTTGCGCAACCGTTCGAGGTCCGGCACGCAATCCGATACAAATTCACTGCCGGCGGTAGAGAACCCCGACAGCGCCCAATCCAACCCGCTAGCAAGCAGCTCCCCTAGTCCTTTCTATAAGGGTGCGTTTGGTACAGCTGTGGCTGCGGCTGTGACAACTCTGGCTGTGGCTGTGCTGGTGAAACGGATTCTCTGGTGAATCAGTAACTGTTTTGGGAAAACGTTCGGCAATCTTCTCCTGGTTGTGTCACATTGATAAGAGGGTGAAAATACCCATAATGCCCTTTCCTTTTTTTTTTATTTCCTTCTTTTCCTTCTATTTTTCTTTTTTCTTCGTTTTACTTCCTTTTCCCTTCTCATTTTTCATTTATTTTATTTTTCCCTCACCCTACCCTTATCCTCACCTCTACCGGCCGCTAGCCTTATCCATTCGTCAACACCCCCCAACGAGGCAATGGCACCTCCTCCACCGCCAGCGTCGTGCGACCACCGTCGGCCAGCTAGCTCCTCGCACCGCCGCCGGCCAGCTCCTCGTGCCCGCGCCGCCACCGTCCCCCAGCTACTCGCAACCGCGCCGCCAAGCTCCTCCGCCGCAGGTCTCCAGCTCCACCAGGACCGCGCCGTCGACATCCACCAGCTGTAGCGGTCGGCGTGGAGGGGAAGAGCAGCGGTGGGCCCTGCGCCGGCGTGGAGGGGAAGAGCCCGCCATCTCCGGTCGCGCCCCTGTTGAGCTCCTTCTTCCCCGGCTGCTTGCGCCCACCATCTCATGGCGCGCCTTCTTCCCCAGCCTCGGGCGTCGCCGTCGAGCTCCGCGCTGGCGCCGCCGTCGAGCCCCACGCCCACGCCACTGCCTCCGTCTCCCACGCCCGCGCCGACCTCGCCCGTGGGCCCCTCCCCGAGGGCAAAGGATGGAAAATGGCAGGCGGAGCTACGGTGGGAGCGGGGGAAGCTGGTGTTTTGCAGCTCCTTCCCACCAAAACGGCTCTAGAGAGCTTGATATCCGGCGGCTACTCGAGAGAAGCTGTTTTCTAGAGGCGTTTGGTAGAGCTTCTACAACTTCCGAAGCTTCTCTTGAAGCTCTACCAAACGGAACCTAAAGCTGACCATGTCCTCCCATAGACTCTGAGTGTGTTCTCGCTTGTATTGCAACTGACCCTTGCCGCCGTCGGCCGTCTCCTTCCACCTCGTAGCTAGGGGTATGCTACGTTTGCACCGGCATACCCTGCAATTCCGGCCAATGCATGTATATAAACGTACTTTTTTGAAAAAAAACATACAAATGTGATGTTGCAGCACGACTGATGACATGAAGCTGAGCTGTGTTACTTAGTGGTTAGTGCATATATACCAAATTATGTTGTCAATTTTACTATTATTATTGAATTGACAAAATGGATTTACTGAATTGTATATATTTTTTTAGTGGCATACCCTAAGCTAAAATTCTAGATTCGCCGCCGTCGCCGCCGTCTACTATACATAGAGAGAGGATGCCTATCTGTGAGGAAGAAATTTTCCTTTACAATATTTGTACGTGGGTGAAAGGAAACAATTCTCTGGCGTAAACCATCAATGACACAACAGTTTTGCCCAGACAGATAAAATTTTGTCCTATATTACTCGATTTAAGGTAGTGTGACCAATTGAATTTTTATTAGGTATTCATATATGCGTCCTCAAGTTTAACACACTGTCATGTATTTCTTTGGTTACTTAGCCATGAACAATTTCACTCTGGAGTTTATACTATGTAATAAGCAAAGAAAGAAGACATCATCATTATTGGAGACGCGGTTTTAGGACGTGTCTCCAATAACTCATTAGAGACGCGTCTTCAGAACACGCGTCTCCACGAAGTCCGCAGAAAACGGAGGTCGTTAACGCGCGTCTCCTATGTAAGAAAAAGAGACGCGTTTTATAAAGAAGTGTCACCTTTTAAGCAAACATTTAAGGAGACGCGGTTTGAGAAATATGCGTCTCCTTTGTGGTAGGTTAAAGGAGACGCGGTTTAAGAACAAACGTCTCTGATAATGGCTAGACAATTAGAGATGTGGTTTTACTAATACAGGTCTACTTTGTGGTAGGTTAAAGGAGACGCGGTTTAAAGACAAGCGTCTCCGATGATGGAGAGACAATTGGAGACTACTTTTTGGAAACACGTCACCTTTGTGTTACGCTAAAGGAGACACTTGTTTGGAAAACGCGTCTCCTTTTAAGGACCCCACCATATTCGGCCAGCGACATGACACATCAGGCTTGGCTTGCTCTTATTCAACTTTATCCCTCTCGGTCGGCCTGTGCAGCACCGCCGTTCCCTGCCGCGTGCCATCATCTTCTCGCCGTGGGCGCGCGCGTGCGCGCGGCGGCTGCTAGCGGTGCCTCCGCGCGCCCCGGCCTCAGCTCCTGCGTGGCATGCTCGCTCGATCTGCAGCGAATTTGCCCCAACCGAGCCACGCCCCGACCCCGCGTGCGACCTTAGTAATCCCGCCGCCAGCAGCGCACCGACCCGCGCGCTTTCCTACGTGCCGCTACCCCCCCCCCCCCCGCCGCCTTCTTTTGTGCCACTGTGCCACCGGCCGGCTGCACGTGCCGCCCCCAGCGCTTCATGCAGCGTGCCGTTGTGCTCTGCCAGTCTGGCCCCCTACCGCCGGCGCCACCATGGCAGCAATTGTCGCTTATGATTTTTTTTAGGAAAAGAAATTTTGTATCATTACGAATCTTTGGGATAAGTCATGGGCTAAACTATTTTTTGTGGCGTGGATGCCTCGGGCCCAAAAGCCTAAAGTGAAAAGGGGGAAATGATAGTCCTAAACTATGAGGCGCCTTACTACAACTCATGAGTTTGTGGGCCAAGGCGAAAAGGATTGATTTGCAGAAAGCATGCGCCTGACAAAGTAATAAGACCGTCTCCAGCAAGGTACCAGATCCCATCTGCAAAACCCAGTTTTGAGAAAAGGTGAGAGAAGAAATTTACGCTCAAAACAAGTAGTGCTTCCAGCAGCTTCCCGCATCTGTTTCTTCATCTCACCACTTCTTCTCCCAGGCCGCCGCCTCCTTTCCGGCCTCGAGCTCCTCCCGGCGGTGTGGCGGAGGAGCAGGCGTGAGTGTGGGGGCAGCAGCGGTGGCCGGCATCGCCCCCTCTCCACCCCACCTGATCTCCTCTCTAGCTTTACCTCCCTTGGATCTCAGTGACCGGCGCGGGGCAGCTCAACTCCGCCACCGTCGACGTGGGCATGCACGGCGCAGGAGAGCGCGCGGGCCTCCCATGCTTCCTCCCCCGCGGAGTCGAATCGGCGGGCGGAGGACGGCACGGACGTGGATCTCGGAGGAGGGCTTGGCGCGGGTGGTCCTCGATGACCGCAGGGCGGATGGCACTGACAGGGTCGGGAAGGAGGCCGGTGGGCGTGTCGTCCTCCACGGGCTCCGCCGATGGCGGCGGCCTCCTCGCGGACGAGCTCCGCCTCTCCCGGCGGAGCGAGCTCCTGCCTCCTGCTCTCCGGTGGCCGGCGCGGTGGTGGCAGATGCGGCCTCCTCCTCCCCGGGCGTGAGATCCAGCTTCAGGCCGGCGGCGAGGTCCTCGCGAGCTCCGCCGGCACTCACAACTCGGCCTCCGCCGGGGTTGACTCCCTCCTCGCCGGCGCCCTTCTCACCTCGTCCCTGGGATGGCGCGAGGGGAAGATGTCGTTGTATTCGCAGATGCAGCAAGGAGAGAGGATCCCGAGTTTGGGCGACGGGAGGGCTGCATCTGCAAGCTGCAGAACGGGATGCGGTGATTGTTGGAGCTGCTACAGTGTGGAATCCTCTCCAGTTTGAAGATGCAGTCGCGGTTGCAGCATCCGCCGGAGACGGTCTAAGAATCAAACTAGTTGATTAGTATTCTTCAAGTTTGATTCATAAAATGTACATAAAGCTCGCAATGCACTGATATTAGATCACAAAGCATCGGCTCCCTCAGATGTTATGAGACATTGAGACGGGTGCTCTCTGATATGGAATCCTGGAGTTGTCGCTTCAAGAAAATGAAACAACAACGGGAGTGCTACATCACCTTCTTTCTTTCTAAACTGTAATCTTCCTTTTCTCTCCCACGTAATTATGCCTGGTATGCCAGGGCCAGGCTGATAACACTTGAGTCGCTGCTCTTCAAACAATTGCCAGTAGGCCGTACTTGATGATTTTGCCACTGATGGCCGCATCTGAATTTGTGCATAAAAAGCTTGTTTCAGTGAAATAAGAATAAGAACAATAAACAAACCCACGCAACAAGATTCCTGCAGAAAGCTGAAAATAGGTACTGTTGCTGACAAAGTTTGGACAAAACAAAACGGATGGACGGATTAGTGCAGGTTTAAGAATCCAATGGAAATTAAGCAGCCGGCATCACCCTTCACTTTTACATGAATCAGTGGCAAAATCAGTGATGATCGGCGGCGCATCGCCGACACGGCGTTGCCCCTCCTCGAGTACAGCAGCGTCGACGTCCTCATCCCCCAGTCGGAGGCTCAGAGCTATCTCGCCGCCGTATCCGCTCCATCGCCTCCCTCGTTGCTCGTCAGGATCGTCCGCCAGGAGCCCGCCGTCGTCCTAATCTGCTATCATGGGCACTATGGCAGGGCTAGAGCAGGAACAAAGCGGGAGTGCCGTTGGATCAGAACGATCCTGGGCTATTAATTTATAATTGACCTTGGATTTTATAGATTAACATACCAGCACCAGTGGTCTAGTGGTAGAATAGTACCCTGCCACGGTACAGACCCGGGTTCGATTCCCGGCTGGTGCAACTTTTTTTCTTTTTTTTGTTCTCCCATGGTTGAGACTTGAGAGTTGAGTGAGACAGGAGCACGCAAACTACAGCAACTTTTTCCTTTTTCTGTTCTCCCATGGTTGAGACTTGAGAGTTGAGTAAGACAGGAGGACGCAAACTACAGCAACTAGCAGCAAGGCCAGGTCCATAAGGCCATAAGCAATGAAGTCCGTTGGGTGTCCACTTTTTTTTCTTTTTTTGTTCTCCCATGGTTGAGACTTGAGAGTTGAGTGAGACAGGAGGACGCAAACTACAGCAACTAGCAGCAAGGCCAGGTCCATAAGGCCACAAGCAATGAAGTCCGTCGGGTGTCCTCTGTCTGAAAACTTATCTTGGATCATGATCTTATAGTGGCCCTGGTAGGGGGACTTGTCTGTCTAGCGAGTGCTGAGATGCCGCTATGGTGCAGCGGGATGGATTTCAGTTACAACTTCTCACAAATCACATATACTAGAACACTCGCGGCGTTGCCGCGATTGGCCAGTGTGTTGGCTACCTGATTGAGGAAGGAACGGAAATTTTACTATGAAATGAAGATCTTTTGTTTAATTTATGATGATGATATGGTTTGTATGTGGAAACTACATGCTTCATGGATTAGAGTGTGCGGATTTTTTTAAGCCGAGGAGCTACATTGTGTGACAACACTGGACTCAGCTGTGTGTTGCATGTTATTTTTGAAAAGTAGAGGGTACTTCCAAAAAAATTTATGAGGCGCATATTGTTTGTGAGTTGTTGTTTGTGAAGAAACGCGGGACTCGACTATGGATTGCGTTCTAATTTTTTGGAAGAATAGGCTAAACGGCCATATCTGAAGATTCTAAAAGCACTAAAAGCATGTGGCATATGGCTGTTTTTTATTTTGTTTTGTGGAGAAACTTATCGCCAACGGTAGGAGTTTATGTTCTACACATAATACTTGATGATTAGGGAGTATGTAAGAAGAATTGTTGATCAAGAAAAGTGAAGATTTGTAATTTTAATGGAAGCACCAACATGTTTGGTTGGGCTGTTTTCAGTTAACAGTGACTGGAAAATGGTTAAGTCTGAAACAGTTACGAGTATCCTACTTTGGATGAAGTTTCTGAATATTTCTACATATAAACTTTAGACCATAATATTCAAAATGGGTTGTGTGAGCTATAGTGGACAAAGCCAAGTAGTTTTTGAAAAAGGAAAAGGAGATTCAATTATTGAAATTTGAGATTAAAAATTTGAACTCTGCACTGGTTCTGACAGAGGTACAGTTTGGCACAATTTTCAGAGACTTGGGTGCTCAAATCCGTTATCTTTGCAACAAAAATCTTGGTTAAAAGGGTAGTGCGATTTGCAGTTTGGATTTGGATGGAAATCGTCGAAAAAACAAGTATAGGATCAGTTTATGCAAGCCTCTGTAAATATGCAATTTTAGTCTATTGCGCAGGGAGGAGATGCAATTTTTGGAGGAAAAAATGCAAATAATTGACAGATATGAAGTTTAAGATGTTATAATATAGTCTTCACGAAATATCCTATAAGGAACCTAATACATACAGAAATTTAAATTTTGAACACTTTATATGAGGGCAATAGATCTTTTTGACAGCAATTGTACATTCAAAGTTGTTAATCTAAGGATTCACAGAATTGAAATTATTTTCAGATGGTAAGCAGTTAAACATTGGCTGTCTAAGTTTCACTGATGAACTGAATGACATATACCTCTTGCAGTTCTGAAAACCATTGAGAAATAAATAATTTTGACTTCAAGTTCTGAAGAATTTCATATGTAATCGTTGGGTAATAATAGGCAAAATGGAATCCCTAATATACAGTTAATAAGTTTCAATAGTTTTTGAGCAAACATAACTTATTTGGGATAGTTAAATTGGAATTGAAAGATAGAACAGTGGTGGTTGTATCAAATTGGTCTAACGAAACTGAATGGAGGGGGCGATTCAGAGCCAAACCGTAGCTCGCTTTTGGGTAAGAAATTCATGATAACAGAGTGGGTGTTTGTCCTTCGTTTAAATCAAACAAGCTTACTTGCTTGCCGCCGTGGTGAAGACAGCGCAGTTGCTACGCATCGGATGCGCGCGCGGGTAGGAAGCAATTAAAGTAGGCAGCAGGATGCGGCGCGTCTGACGGTGTATAGCTTCTTGGCGGCGAGACGAAGATGTCGACCGGGGGTGGACCTGCGGCTATCCATCGCGGAGCTCCGCTGGCGGTCGACACTGAGCGGCTGCGAAGTGCTGCGTCGAGCCAGCAGGCAGCGTCGCTACGGCACGGTGGTCGCCGAATCCGTTGCCGACAGAGCACCGCGACGCCGCTCCCAATGATGGGGGTGCTGCGGTGCGGCGTCGCGCGGGAGCACGGTCGCTGGACGGGTTGGAGGCGCCGCGTGGCGGCGCTGTACGGGGGATGGCGACGTTGGAGGAGCTATGCGAGGCCCGAGGACCCGCGTCGGAGGCAGGCCACACCTGCGCCCGCTCCTCCGCCGACCGCGCCCGTGCACCAGCGTCGGAGGCTATCCGCGCCCGCACCGAAGTTTAGGCCGCGTCTGTGCCATAGGACGGCTGCGCCCGCTCGCCGGACGCCGGGCTGTTGTTGGGGACGGTTGTGGTATTTTGCTGAACCCCGAGGGCTTTTCTGCAAAAACACCGGGCTACCGTCGATCTAGGCCGCGGATGCGCACGATCTGACGGTCGGGAGCAGGTGGCGACGTGGCCACTCTCCCTGGCCTCGGTATTTGCCACGGGTCGTAGGTAAAAGATAGGTAGAAATAGGAACGCTGTCATGAGCAAAGATGAATGTTTGCAACATATTATCTTACTAGGTAAATTTTGTGGATATATTATTTAATTTTATATAATTATTTGTTGCACTTGAAAAATCAATTTATATACCTACAAAATTCAGAATGAGTAGCTGTCCTTGTTGCAGCTGGGTACGAACAAATTCTGTGGATATATTATTTAATTTTATATAATTATTTGATGCACTCGAAAAATCAATTTATATACCTACAAAATTCAGAATGAGTAGCTGTGGTCGTAGCAGCTGGGTACGAAACTCCACGCAACAACCTTCTCTCTTTCGTGCCTCCATCCGCCGTGCTGAGATAACTGCAAGTTCTGCATGAAATGTCAGCCATCCTTTTCTCAGATGAACAATCCAAATCGAGTGCTACAATGGAGAACAGTGGTAGCTATACAGGATTTTTTTTTTTGAGAATAGCTATACAGGATTGTTGCTGTGTTGTTATTGTACCGTATAGCAACGAATAATGATACGCCTCTCACCAGAGGACTCCTCACGCTAGTCACACCGTTGAAGGAGGTGAGACCCAGCTGCAGATTAATTTTACCGATAGAGCTGCGGTCAGTAGCACTCCATCCTTATCTGTATATGTCGTCGTCCTTTCCCCCTCCCTCCTTGCTTGTTTCCCCGGTGCGACGGGAAGTCGAGGCCGGCAGCGCCGCCCCTGCTGGCACCCGCGACCTCCTCCTCCCTACCCCTATCCTCTCCTTGCCCCTGCGGCAGCTGGCATCGAGCTTGAGCAGGAGCTCGCCCGTCCCGGCGGCCTCCACGAGATGCCGCCCCCCATCCAGCAGCCGGGAGGCATCGCGAGATTCAGGGCGACGAAGGTCGAATCTGAAGCCATCAATGCGCAGTGGAAAGCGACACCTCCACGGTGGTGGACCAGTCCTCCGGCTACCCCTACACTGCAAATCCGAGCTCCGCTGATGCCAGGCGCGTGATGGCGCGGAGCAGCGCACGGCGGTCGGTGATGTCGACGCCGAGGAGGGAGAGCTCGGTGCGGGCAATCTGGGCGAGCGCGACGTCAAGGGCGGCGCGTGGCGTGATGTCGCGAAAGGAGAGGTCGGGGAGGTGCCTCTAGAGGCCCGCCACCGGCGCGAGATGAGGCTGGCATCAGTAGTGGAGGCAGGCTAGGACGTAGAAGAGCACGTCGTCGGGGAGGCATGGGCCGGGGGCGAGAAATTTATGGAGACGGGCGGTGGGGGATGTGAGACGACAACGGATAAGCTAGGAGGTCGTGGTGGAGAGGCGAGTGGTGGAGGCGAGGAGGCGATTGCTGGCTTCGAGACACAAACATGTGGAGAAGGTGCGCGGGCGGCGAGGACGCGAGGGGGCGGTGGCGGGTGGAGAAGGCACATATGACGTCATCAGATGACGTGATACTCTAGGAGTTGAGAGAATAGTACCGTTTATATAGTTTTGTATGATATCACACAAACTAGTTTAGAGCGTAATCTCTTCCCTGAAGCTTCAAGCCGCCAGATCTGCAACCTGACTTACCTATCCCACGCTGTCCCCCGTGACATCTTCAGCAAACTCCTACCAGGCAGCAATGATAATCAGGGTAAGACACTTTCTTTGGCTCATCCGTCGTACAAGAGCCCTGCTGCATCACCGGCCGATCACACCTTAGCAAATACTACAAGCACCTGCCCATCCGTTTTTCAGTGCAGACTGTGCAGTCATGCCAAGCTCTCTCGCTATTTGGATTATGCCCCTGTGCTCTCAGATGTCCGACAACTATGAACTTAACATAACCACATCTTTGGGCGTCAAAAAATCACCTAATATACTGGCAAGTATCGTCTTTGTTAGGACTTCAAATCACAAACACAAAGATATAAGATCTAGACATTTCAAGTTATGAATATAAGGATATCTAGATTCTTCCAGCTAAAATCATGAGGCTACACGATGCAAGTTTTCTAAGCATGAGAGTCCTAAATATAGGACATAGACACATAGTAGATATAATACTCTAGCAGCATTTCTCAATCCTGCTTCACTGTCTTGTGGAAAGTTTTGGTCACTCGGTCGCAACAGGAGAGAAGGGGCGGCGATATGACATAGGGCTATAGTCTATAGGAGCAACCGGCTGGCGTCGTCGAGACGATGGAATTGTTCTGTCCCCTCATCACGGTACAACCGTTGTACGCGTTCTTATCTGAATGCCAATGCTTTATTACATCATACTATCAACAATGGCGAATAACGAGTTAGATAAGCCAAGTCAAATGCAGAGTTACCAATTATCAAGCCATCGCTAACACAGAGGGTTGGAATATTCACAAAGAACTGCAACCACATTATACAGGCAGGCCAGGGAAGAGCAAAAATCAAATCTTGCAAAAGAGATCATGCATCGTCGGCTCCTGCCTGAACGGGACGGCCCTGGTCACCTGGTTGTGCACCGCGCCTTCCCTCATTGCTGCGCGTTGCGCACCTCCACCGCGCACTGCGACTGGAAGAAGGACACGAGGGATGCCGGCTCCGCAACCGGCGTCGCAAGCGCCGGGTGCCGCCACCCCCCACCGGTCGCAGCCGTCGGCGCGGGCGGCCTGGTGGGGGACGCGTCGTGCGCCTGGCGCTCCCCGCTGCCGCCGTGCCTGGCGGCGCCACGGTGATGCTGCTGCTGCTGCTCCCCGCCGCTCTTCCCCTCGGCATGGTCAGCTCCTCCGTCCCTCCTGGCGGTCCCCGCCTGGTCCGCCTCCCACGCTGGCATCGTGGGCGACATGACGAGCGGCGACAGGAGCGGGATCGCCGCCCTCCCGTCGCCCCACGCCCCCGCCCCCGGCGCGGCCCCCGCACCGGCGGCAGCGCCCTGCTCCAGCTGCAGCGACGCCGGCACGTGCTTCTGGAGCCGGCTCGATGGCCGCTTCTTGGAGACGGAGGCGCTGGCGCCCCGCACCGCCTCGCCGGAGCCCGATACCTTCATCTCCATCGATCCGCAGCCAGATGGATGGATTGCCGAGAGCGATCCCCTCCGGTCCCTAGCGGCCGGGCGCGGCGACTCGCGCTCTCTCGTCGATCGGTCCTGTTCTTGCCGCTGCCGGCTTGTGCGTGAAGGGCTTGGCTACTTCCCGTGCATGCGGGGCGCGTGGATGGATATAAAGAGCGGCGCGCTGGCGAGTGGTAGACCTGAGCATTCCACGGGTCGGGCCGGGTCCGGTCCGGGCCGGAAAAAAACCCGGGTTTTTCGGGTTGAGAAAATTTTGCCTATGACCGTCTCATGGGACGTGTCGGGCCTCAGTTTTCGGGCCGGGCTCGGGCTTGGGCGGGCCGCCCGCGCATTTTATAGTGCAAAGTAACTAAAAACAGTATTTCGGGCCGGGCTCGGGTCAAAAAAAATTTTCGCGGGCTTCAAGATCTCTGCCCACGTCCGCCCAGTAAGGTCCGTGGGTGGGCCTGACGCAGACCGGGCCCGGGCCGGACCAGCGGGCCGGGCTAAAAATGCTCAGGTATAGCGAGTGAGCGGCCGGGTTTGGAGGAGACGCGGGGCGGCGTGGACGGTGGGGAGCGAACGCTCGCCCCCTTTCCGCAACCGTGTCCGAACGAGAGGCCAGCGGGCGGGGGCGGTGGTCAGTTCTGCGGTTCTGATCGGATTGGGATCGGAGATCTTCTAGGGATGTGTGACTGCGGGCTGGTCTCCTCGCCGAGATGCTAGGGACATGTCACCTGTCACGTCACGTGCCGACGGCGTGGAAAGTTTTGGACGTCAGAGACTTGGGTCTTGTTTAGTTGTTAGAAAAATTTGTATTTCTAACACACTGTAGCAAAAGGTAAGTTTCGGTTTTTTGTGGTAAATATTGTCCTACCATGGTCTAACTAGGCTCAAAAGATTCGTATCGCAAAGGCCATCAAAACTGTGTAATTAGTTTTTGATTTCATCTACATTTAGTATTCCGAATATATGTCTTTTGACGTATTTAATGTGGTGGAGAGAGAGTGGAAAGGAGGAAAAATAGCCAACTAAGGCCTTGGCCGAATTAGAAATCGTTGGGAGTGTACGACCGGTGAGTGATAAGCGTTGATTCACTGAATTGAGATTGCAACTGGGGAGAAGATAAAGAAATTGTAGATTGCAGGGGCAAGGTACGGTGGAATATGTTAACCACAACAAGGCCAAACAGCCAATGCTTTATTCAATTTCTTCACCGGTACTTTAACAAGTCGTTTTCCTTGCGAAAGTAGTTTTGTGTGTCCTCAATATCAACTCCGATCCATGAACTTGGAGACGCGTCTGCTAGCGTGCCAACGCGTCGTCAATGTCGTGTCAATGAACAGGAAGGTTAAATTAGGCACATGTCCTCCTCCATCTTGTTGTCTCCGTTGATTTTCGCGTACTCTCTTGCTTGCAGAATGAACAGTCAAGCACAGATTGTTCTTTTCTTTCAAACTCACGGTGCAACACGAACACATATGTTCCGTTTTTTTTGTGTGTGCAATTGCTAGATGTTCTCCACATTTTTCCTCGCCATGAACACGTGCTCCTAACCATCCGATGCTTCTTGTTTACAGCTGGATTCCCATCCATGGTCATGCATGGCACGAGGAGTCCGGCCAACTGCACCGCCACGCCCGGCCCTGCACGCCGAGGGCACAGAGAAAGCGGCCACCGTATCCGTCGTGCACCGTACGTGGCAGGTCAACAACACCCGCCAGGCCGGAGCTTGAAGGTCAGTAGGTTACTGCCCCGTGCAGGATCGTGAGTTCGTGATGAGTTGACGCAAACCGTGGTTTTGGACGCTTCGGACGATCGACCAGCAGGACATCGCGCCTGCAGTGCAGGGTGAAGGACAAGGGCCTCGCCGGCTCGCCGACACGCTCACACGCTCTTCCTGGCTCCTCTCGGCAGTGGCACGCACTTCAACGTCATGAGCTCCCACGAGTACACCAGCCAGGGCCTGCGGGCTGCGGCAGTAAGCTCACGGCATTCTGCCCACAACTTTTTACGTACACATGAACAGAGATCCTGCGGCGTATGGCAGGCGTTCGACAACACGTCAACACTGTTGGACAACACGGTGGATAGGTACTAGTACATCGCGCCGGTGTTCATGGATAAGGTGGTCGTCCACATCGCCACCAAGAACTTCATGGATGCACGGTTTCGAATTTGGAATAGAAGAAAGGTTTAACAGTATAAATTGTATCTAAGGGATTATGTTTTGAAAAAAAAATCTATTTTAAATACAAAAAATATCTAAAAGTGTGGTTTTTTGGGTTTCTATATGGCTACCGGAAGGTGGATAAGGGTACGAACTTCCAACCCACCAAAACCCATTTAAATGTATGTTTTTTATTTGCCAACCAGCCCATGACTATGCATTACAAAATGTTTCTTAAAAAATGTTTCAACATTTTTTTAAAAAAAAATGTTGCAACATTTTTCAACCAAAATGTTGAACCAACATTTTTCATAAAAAGTTGACCCAACATTTTTTGGAAAGAGCTCCACCAACATTCGTTTGAAGAAAACGTTAGATTCAACATTTCTCCAGAACGATTCACTAACATTTTTCATGAAAAATGTTGATCAACATTGAAAATGTTGAATTTTTTTCAACATTTCTCCATTCTTCCCGGTCGTGGGCGACATGCCGGTTGCGCGCGCTCCCGTGACGGTCGTACGGCGGAGAACCAGCTCGCGCGGCCGCGGGCTGGCCTCGCACCGGCGCGGCGGTGGTCGGTGAGCTCCCGGCGCGCTGTGCTCGAGGGGCCGGGCCGGTCGGGGGGTGCGGAGAAGGTCACCACCCGGCCGATCGCAACGGCGTACCTCCAGGCGGGCGCGCGCGCGGAGTAGGGTGCGGCGGCGGGACGAAGAAGAGGAGCACTAGGGTTTTGACCTTTGTTGGGCTGAGTGGACTGTTATTGGGCTAATAGTGGGTTATAGTTGCATAAGAAACTTTCTCCCGGAAGATATATATAGGATTTCCGTTTCTTGGGGGTCGAAGTTGACTCTCTCTCTGTTTTTCTATTTTGTGAGATTTCTTAGCTCAAACTCAAATATATTCTACTGGGCCGCTTTATGTTCCAGTTGAAGCCCAGACGGAATCACAGCCTGCCTCCTCGGCCCGGCTCACAACGTGGCCGGCCGTGGGAGAGAGTGGAGGTGGCCGCTCTCTTTTCCGCACGATCCCGTCCCCACCATGGCACCATCTCTTATCCGCTTCGGCGCTTCCTGCTCTCGCGGTCCCGCCCGCCGCCTCCCGCTTCTCTCATCTTCCCCGCGGCCTCACCGCGCCCCTGCTCGTCCACGCGTTCACTTTCACCGCCTCGCGGCAAAGAAGAGAGAGCTGGCTTCTGGGTTACGAATGCGCCGCTCGGCCGCGACCCCCGCGACGCGCATTTGTTGAGAGCGCGGCCTGCACGGACCACCCGTCGATGGCGTTGCTCGCGCCACCGCGGTTCAAGTGTCCCCCTTCCACCCGCGCGGCGGTGTTCAGGGAGTTCGTTGGCGGTGGAGGCTCCCGCCCCGGTCGGGTAAACTGCTCCATTTCCTCCGCAGCAGTCGTCGATGCAGAGCACCTCGAGTGCTTATCCGTCGGGCCGCCGCCTTCTCCTCATCCAACCCTTCCGGTAATGTCCATCTCCGTCTCGTCTGGCCCAGCTGTAGGTGCAAATTTCAATACGGGTTTGTCTGGGTCATTTCTGAATGGTTTGTCTCATCTTTCCTTCGAATGCCGCAACCAGGGGGGTTTCGGTGAGGCGATTCTCAACAAGGAGGCCATGGTGGCGGCTGCGGCCGCTGAGGCCGTCGCTCTAGCTAGAGCGGCCGCCGAGGTCGCTGGAGAAGTTGCCCAGATGGCGCAAAAGGTCCACCGGACAAACTTCCCTCCGCGTGATGACACGGAGGACAGCTTCTTGGCAAGAGAGTTGCGCCGCACCGAGGTGGGGTGGGACTCCAGGCGCGCCGGCCTCGAATTGCTGGAGGGCAAAGAGTTCAGCAGCATTTTCAGCGACGAGGCCGAGGATGGTGACGATGGCGGCGAGAGCACTGAGGGTGTCGTGGCGGTGAAGTCGGCGCGTCGGTCCGAGAGAAGGGATCGGAGGGTGAGGGCGGCGATGAAGGCGGCTAAGTCTTTGACCATTGGGAATACCGTCGGAGCATCGTCCTCGAGCAAGAAGCGCTTGAAGGGTTGCCGGAATCCTCTGGGGTGTTTCTATAAGATGACCGGCCCGAGGCTTCTGACGGCGAAGCAAGAGGTCGAGTTCTCAGAAGGCATTCATAGTGAAAATGCAGAGTGTTGCAATGCCATTTTTTTTTTTGCTAGTGGGGTCATAACCAAACACATCCAGTCCAGTCCTAGATTGCTGAATCATAGCTGGTGAAAAATTCTCGCATGCTTGATGCAAATTTGTGTACCCCATAATTTGGTGTGCTCTTCTTGGTGGTATCATCAACATGGTGTTTGTCATCAACAGTTTTTTTGCCCACTGATCAGGAAATCAAGGCACCATTATCAGCACATGTATCTGCCAATTATTGTGGTTCTGTTGCTACCATACCATCATGCTAACTTATCATGTATGGTGCAATGAACCGTACGCAGGACCTCCTGAAACTGGAAGCCATACAGAAGGAGCTTGCACACTATAACAACGGTGAACTAACATTCTCCCAGTGGGCGGCAGCAGCTGAAACCGACGAGAACACTTTGCGGAAACGCCTGAATTACGGAGTTTACTGCAAGAACAGGATGGTGAAATCAAATGTGAGGCTTGTGATCTCAATTGCAAGAGAGTATGAAGGCCCTGGAATGGAGTTTTCTGATCTTATTCAGGTACATGTACTTATCGATATATAAGCGAAACATTGTTTGTTGCTTGTCTCCATTTCACATTCGCCTCTCGTTGTCTATGTGGCAGGAAGGGATGCGAGGATTGATAAGAGGCGCCGAAAAGTTTGACGGTTCGAAGGGTTTCAGATTCTCTACGTATTCTCACTGGTGGATCAAGCAAGCAATACGCAAGTCTGTGTTAGAACAAACCCATATAATTCGCCTGCCAGTATGCTCTCTTCCTCCTTGCGTTTCGAACATTTTGAATTCGTGGGTCTTGCTCGCGGCGCATTTCTCATGCTGTTCTGCAGGCGCACATGGCTGAGGCGAGTTCCCGAGTGAAGGAATGCCGGCACCGGCTCCACCGGCAGCTGAAACGGCTACCCAGCAACGAAGAGATCGCGCTGGACACCGGCATGCCAAACCGGGGGGTGGAGGCGGCGATGAGCCTCCCAAGGTACAGCGTGTCCCTCACCAGCAAGGTCGGGGGCACGGACGTGACATACCAGGTTCGTTCGTCCTTCCGTGTTGGTTTCACGGCTTGACGCTCTGGTGGAAGTGGAAACACACAATGGCGGCTGAAACTAACGCCTCGCTTCATGGCCACCGCAGGAAATCATGCCGGACACCAGCGCGGAGACGACGGAGGAGGTGCTGCACCGGTGGCTGATGAAGAAGGACGTGGACAGGGCGCTGGACAGCCTGAGCCCGCGGGAGAAGCAGGTGCTCCGGTACCGGTTCGGCATCGAGGGCGGGCGGCGGAGGACCCTGCACGACATCGGGCAGCTCCTGGGGGTGAGCCGGGAGCGGATCCGGCAGATCGAGCTGGGCGCGTTCCGGAAGCTGCGGGCCAAGAAGAAGGTGCAGTCGCTGCAGCACTACCTGCAGCCGGCCGAGAGCTGGTAGCCGGCCGTGTGCCAGTGCCAGGGGCTCAGTGATGTTGTGCTACGCCGCTACGGCCACGGCCTGCATCGCTGCACACGGCCTTTCTTGACGACTAGTAAATGCACACCGTCCCTTTGAAGATTTTTAACGTAATATGCGTCCGATCCATTTTGTTATTCGTGTACAGTATATACGTGTATAAAGAGGCTGAAACATTTTTTGTATGCAAAAAAACACAAGAACTGCATTCCCAGAAGTAAAGAACACGGTACAGCATGAAGACGATGAAGCCACCAGGTTCTATCCTGTAAACAGCATGCGTAGGCCCACCCCCATGAACAGCCTGATCTGTACTGTACAGCACACTCTGAAATTTTCTTCCAAGTCACGGCATCAGAAGAGAGCAAGGTTTCGAAGATTGTTGCGGCAATGATCTACAAAGAGGCACACATAAAGCAACACTCAATCAAAAAGAAAGAAAAGGGAAAAAGAGGGGGAGAAGCCCTCAAATCAAATCTGAACCCTGAAGTGTTCAAACCGTAGTGCTCTCGCGAGTCGCGAGTCCGCAACACGCTCGCACGAGCCGCCGGGGGCGCAGCGCACACACGCAGAGCAGCATAGGGCGCGTCGCACCGCGGCTAAACCCTCAACAGAAAACTCGAAAAACTGGGGTGCAAAAGATAGGGGAGACCCAAACCCTTACCCAAGCGCCCCCAGGCAGGTGAGGAAGGCACCCTCTCCGCCTCTCGGCCTCTCTCCCGGTCTCCCCTCTTCCTCCGCCTTCTCTCCCCCACGCCGACACCTCCACCTCGCCGCAATGGCGCTAACCTCCCAAGGCATCTCGCTGCGCTCCCCGCCCGCGGGCCCCCGCGGGAGGCGCTCCTCCGCCGTGCCCGCCGCCGCGGCGGCCTCGCGCGGATGGGGGCAGCCCCACGCGGGGCAAGCCTTATCCATCTCGTCCGCCAGGTACGAATCCGCCGCTCGTCCGTGGCGGGGAGGCACCTCGTCCTCCGCCATACGCGCCGCCGCTTCGACCGGCGCGCAGCCCGGCGGCGACCCGGTCCCCGCGGAGCCCAGAATCGAGCTCCCCGCGGTGTTTACCCTCTTCTCCGAGGCCGCTAAGACCGGCGCCGCCTTCTTCATCGCCTCGTCTGGCGCGGCCTTCCTCCTCGGTTCGTTTGGCGGGTTCGGTGGCGGCGCCGGGGGTCTCTTCGGCGGGGGTGGCGGCGGCGGATGGGGCGCGGGGGGCGGTGGTGCCGGCGGCGGGGGTGGGGGCTTCTGGTCCAGCTTGTTCTCCGCCGCCGCGGCGAACGCGGACGACAAATCGTCGGGGGATTGGGACACGCACGGGCTCCCGGTCAACATGACGGTGCCGCTCACGAAGCTGAGCGGGCTGAAGAGGTACAAGCTATCTGAGCTCAAGTTCTTCGACCGTGCTGCGAGTGGGGGCGGCGCCTACACGGGGCCAGAGGATTCCTTTTTCGAAATGGTGACCCTGCAGCCCGGTGGTGTGTACACCAAGTCGCAGCTGCTGAAGGAGCTCGAGACACTCGTCTCCTGTGGCATGTTCGAGCGGGTTGATCTGGAGGTGAAGCCCAAGCCGGATAACACAATTGGTCTCACTGTCTCCTTTGTGGAGAGTGTGTGGAGTGCCGCGAAGCAGTTCAAGTGCATCAATGTGGGGCTCATGTCACAAGGGGGGCAGGTTGATTTCGACCAGGATATGACGGAGAGGGAGAAGATGGATTATCTCCGCAAGCAGGAGCGCGATTACCAGCAGCGTGTCCGAGGCGCAAAGCCCTGCATCTTGCCGGAAAATGTACGCGGGGAGGTACTGGGAATGATGAAGAAGCAGGAGAAGGTGAGCGCCAGGATGCTGCAGAAGATCAGGGACCATGTCCAGAAGTGGTACCACAATGAGGGTTTTGTATGTGCCCAGGTGGTTAACTTTGGAAATCTTAACACCAATGAGGTTGTGTGTGAGGTGGTTGAAGGTGACATTACCAAGGTGGAGTACCAGTTCCAGGATAAGCTTGGAAATATTGTTGAAGGGAATACCCAGCTTCCTATCATAGACCGAGAGCTCCCGCAACAGGTATATCGGTTACGACCATCAGTAAACTTGTTACAATGATTAGCTTTTGGTAATGCTTGCAACATTCTATTTTGACTAATGTAACTCAATTATGAGCAGCTCTCTAGGAAGGTTTATGAGGATTTTTAATTAAAATATCCTGTAGCATGCAAGCATACTTACACTTGATGTTAGTAATTAGGTTTGCTGCTGGTGGTCTAAAAAAAGGACAAATCTTGTGAGCACCCTGATGTTGTTTGACATGCAGCGTGTTTAATTATGATTCTTCAATTCTCATTGTTTTTTTTAGCATTGCAATTCTCATTGTTCTGACATGAATTTTCTCCTAGCGTGTTTTCGACTTTCAGTATTCAACATCTAATACCTCTACTTATCTTATACAGCTTCGACCTGGCCACATCTTTAACATAGGGGCAGGGAAACAAGCTCTAAAGAACATAAATTCACTTGCTTTGTTTTCAAACATAGAAGTGAACCCACGGCCTGATGAGACCAAGGAAGGGGGTATAGTAGTTGAAATTAAGCTTAAGGAACTGGAACCCAAGTCAGCTGAAGTAAGCACGGAATGGAGTATCGTACCTGGTCGTGAAGGAAGACCAACTTTGGTAATGTACCTATTGATCTGCAAGAATCTGTTCCTTCTGGAATCTTATATACAAAATCTTAACAAAAGCTATTTGAATAAAATACCTCTTGTTGTTAATTGTGCTGTGAACCTTATATCATATGGGTACTTTCTTTCAGGCTTCCATTCAACCTGGAGGAACTGTGTCATTTGAGCACCGGAACATCTATGGCCTAAACAGGTCAATTGTTGGTTCTGTTACATCCAGTAACCTGCTGAACCCTCAGGTTGGTTGGCAATCAATTTTCGTCTGTGAAGTTTGTTGTTTCCCTGCTTTTGGTTACTGCTACCTTGGTAACTTGGTTCTATCTATTTAATAATACTTGTAAAATGAATGTGTTTAACAATGAGCTAGTTCATTGTGGCATTCTTGATCTTATATTAGTTCTATTTCATTCGACTATCATACTGAAAAGCCTACATGTGTTATTGTTTACAAGTTCATGTCAAAAAACATACATTTTGTCATTCAGAAGTCTGTAACAGTACTTTTTGTTGAAATATATTTAAGTATTATGGGCCTTAATATTCCCATTATGATGGGAGTGTAGCATACTAGCAAGCAATGTATCTTTCTTGCAAAAAGTCGATGTGTCATTGTTACTTTGTTAGCATCATTAAGATACTGGTGTGTTTGCTGGTGATGTTTTCTATATGTACTTGGATAGACTAACATCTAAGTGTCTTTTTTTGTGTTTTCTACTTTGTTTCAGCAGCGTGGTTATATTTTTTACATTGTGAACTTATCTATGTTTTTTAAACTTTTAGGATGACCTTTCATTCAAGCTTGAGTATGTCCATCCTTATTTGGATGGTGTGGATGATCGTAGTAAGAACCGCACATTCAAAACTAGCTGCTTCAACACCAGGAAACTGAGTCCTGTCTTTGTTGCTGGTCCCAACATGGATGAAGCTCCACCTGTTTGGATTGATAGAGTTGGATTTAAAGCCAACATAACAGAGGTTTGCACAACATTATGTTTACTTAATTTTATGAACAATCATGTTCAAGAAATATTTGTAACATAATTAAAATATTATTTGGATTCTCAGAGCTTCACAAGGCAAAGCAAATTCACATATGGCCTTGTGGTTGAAGAGATTACAACACGTGATGAAACTAATAGTATCTGTACCCATGGTTCTCGAGCAATGCCTAGTGGTGGTTTGAGCATGGATGGACCTCCCACAACCCTTAGTGGTACTGGAGTTGACCGAATGGCATTCCTACAGGCCAATATAACTCGAGACAACACTGAGTTTGTAAATGGTGCAGTTATTGGAGATAGATACATTTTCCAGGTAAGCTATCTGTACCCTTGTGGTTTCAAGGACACATAGTAAAGTAAGCCTTCGAGGCTCAAGCGTTTTCCTTGTGGCTCTAAATATACTCTTTAAGATAAGAGCCATTTCTATACTTGAAAAGGGAAAGACCCTCTTTGTTACTCCCTCCATTTCAAATTGTAGGTCGTTTTGACTTTTCTAGATACATAGTTTTTGCTATGCATCTAGATATAGGTCATATCTACATACATAGCAAAAACTATGACCTATAATTTGAACGGTCGGAGTATAATCTTTTGATTAATTATTGTCTTCAATTTAAGGCTTGGCACAGTGCACCAAACCATTCAGTAAAAACTTATGACTATACGTGTTTATTCTCATTTTTTTTGGCTGAGTGATCTAATTTTTTTTTCAAACTTCTATGTTGAACTTGCACTTGTTCTTATTTAATGGCTCCATGCTGTTATACATAGACTGAATAAAGTTTCCTTGGTTGCAGTTGGACCAAGGTCTTGGCATCGGAAGCAAAAATCCATTCTTCAACCGTCATCAGCTTACTATGACAAAGTTCATCAATTTGAATAAGCAAGAGAAAGGTGCTGGCAAGCCACTGCCAGCTGTTTTGGTTCTTCATGGTCATTATGCTGGTTGTGTGGGAGATTTGCCAAGCTATGATGCATATGCACTTGGAGGTCCTTACTCTGTTAGGGGCTTTAGTAATGGTGAACTGGGTGCTTCTAGGAATATTCTTGAGGTATGCATTATCATGGAATTCAAAGATTTCAATATCATGCATCATTCTCATCACCAATAAAGATATTGCCTGTTGCTGTACATATGTTCTGATTCACAGCTTCTGAATGTGCGCCTGTAATTGACCATGGCTTTAGTGTTATATGGTAACTGAAGTTTATATGTCTGTTATCTATGCAGCTTGCTACTGAGTTGCGCATCCCTGTAAGGAACACCCATGTGTATGCATTTGCTGAACATGGCACTGACCTTGGGAGTTCTAAGGATGTGAAAGGGAACCCTACAGAATTCTTCAGACGTGTTGGTCATGGATCTTCGTATGGTGTTGGCGTGAAGCTTGGGTTGGTAAGAGGAGAGTACATTGTAGATCACAATGCTGGTACCGGGACCATTTTCTTCAGATTTGGTGAGAGATTTTGAGTGCAATTCATTCCACCACTTGGGAAGGCACAGATTTTCGAAGCGGCACTGTTTAACGCAGCAGAATACTGAAGAGTGATGCTTGTGGGCTGTGGTAGGATTCAAATGGCATTAGGAGCTCTGCTGAAATAATGGGCTTTGTTATTTCCTGAGGAAGATTGATAGCTAGTGTGAGTTGAGCTTTTTTATTTTATGTAGGATGTAAGGTCAGGTCTTTCAGAGCTTGGAGCTTATAAAAAAATATGAATGCCAAAAAATTTGGCCATGCCTCCCGTTTTGACAGTCAGTTGTGTTGGCAGCGCTTCTGTTAAAAATTGTCAAAGTCGTTTCACCATTTATTTACCATTTGTTCAGTTGGTTAGCATTACAGTTTTGTTCCCTTCTCATAGTGTATTGTAGCGAAGCTCTAACTTGTCAGTTGTCATGAGTCATGCGTCATGGGCTCATGGCGATGCCTTCGATTTGAATGCTGTCATTTGTCTGCTGAATACTGGCTTCAAATTCGAACTCAAAACGGACAAGATTTGCGTTGCATAGTTTTTAAATATTCTGTAGAGCATTTGATAATGTATTTAGATAATCTCGGAAATAAGTTTATATGTTGATTTGATTTGCTAATTAAAGTTTACCCGTGAAAGTCTATCGCGAATTCAAGAAAATTACAGCTCGGAGTCGTCACCTGTTAACGAAGTTACCATTATCACTACGATCGCCTAGCAACTACAGTAGCATTTTCCCGTTCGAATTCCATGGATGAACCTCAACGGACGTAGAGCTCATGAACGCAGGCGCAACATCCAGCAGCTCATGGATGAAGCAGCTGACGAGAGCTTCCCGGCAAGGCCACCACACCCGCGTCCTCCACCTCTTCTTCACCAGCCTCCAATCCTGCGACCGCGGCGCGGTGGACCCGCACCCCGCGGCCGTTCCCACGGCGCTCCGCGCATGCGAGCGCCTCGGGAATGCCTCCTCGGGCCGCCTCATCCACGCGCTCGTTCTCACCCGGTTCCCGTCCCTCTCCTCCGACGCCGTCGTCTCCACGGCGCTCCTCGACATGTATGCCAAGTGCGGCCTTGTCGCCAGCGCCCGCAGGGTGTTTGACGAAATGCCTTGCACTGACGACCTCGTCGCGTGGAACGCGCTGCTCGCGGGCTACACGCGCCACGGCCTCCCGGAGCGCGCGCTGGCGCTGGCCATCAAGATGCGTGGCCAGGGCCTGCACCCCGACCTTGTCACATGGAACGCCATCGTGTCCGGTTTTGCTCTGGCCGGCGACGACCAGATGGCCGACGACTTGGTCCGCGCCATGCAAGATGACGGGTTCCGGCCAGATGTGGTCACCTGGACGTCGCTTGTCTCCGGGTCGGTGCTGAACTTTCACTACGTCAGGGCGCGCACATTGTTCCGGAGAATGGTGGCCGCCGGCACCTGCGTTCTGCCAAGCTCGGCCACGATTGCCAGCATCCTGCCTGCCTTCGCCAATGTCGCCGACGTGAAGCGTGGCAAGGAAGTCCACGCCTATGCCGTCGTGGGTGGCATCGAGCAAGACCTCACGGTATGCAGCGCTCTGGTCGACATGTACGCCAAGTGCGGGCTCATGCTCGAAGCGCATCGGCTGTTCGACAAGATGACGGAGAGAAGCACGGTGACATGGAACTCCATGATCTTCGGCCTGGCGAATTCCGGCCTCTGCCAAGAAGCCATCAACCTCTTCGACCGGATGTTGTGCGATGGAGCAAGGCCAGACCACCTGACGTTCACCGCCGTTCTAACGGCCTGCAGCTATTGTGGCATGGTGGAGCTCGGGAAGGGCCTGTTCCGCGCCATGAAGGAAGAACACGGCATTGAGCAGAGGGTGGAGCACTACGCCTGCATGGTGCATCTGCTTGGCCGAGCCGGGAAGCTCGCTGGGGCGTATGATTTCATCAAAGCCATGCCCCTGGAGCCTGACTGCTTCGTCTGGGGGGCATTGCTGGGCGCATGTCGGAGCCACGGCGACGTCAAGCTTGCCGAGCTGGCAGCGTCCCGCCTGCTGACCGTTGAACTGGCTAATGCAGCTAATCGCCTGCTGTTCTCGGACGCGCTGGCGAGCGCAGGCAGACAGGATGATGTCCTGAAGATGAAGAGGTTGGCAAAGAGACGGCGGATGAAGAAGCTCGACGGCTGCAGCTGGTTAGAGCCGCCATAAGCTAGGGCGTTATTATCAGAAAAGAACAGAATTGATTTATCATAGATCCACTGTTGATCATTCGCGGTTCCTCAGGATTGCAGAAGACGGGCATGAGGGTTAACACTTGACACCATCTAATCCCCCTTCCTACATATGGATGTACAGTTGATTGATCATCTGACATCAGAAAAGAACAGAATTGATTGATCATGGATTGCAGAAGCAAATGGGCAGGAAGCTTTATTCGTGTTAACCTCATCCAATCCCTCCTACATGTGCATGTACTGGATGCCTACCATGAGTACAAAAAAAATGCTTGTGCAGACTACTGAAATAAGCAGAAATGTTTATCATTCACACTATTTACTCAACGTTTAGACACAATATTAGTAAACTTAAGATAGCGTACTCCAGCATTATGGTATTTAGTCATTACAGAACAGGATATTATTTACATATCAATCCCTAATTACATAACACCCGAAGCACTTATAAGTACTGTACAAGGCAGAAGCACGATCCCACAGGCCACAGCTTTCATCTCAAGAAGGATTAACGACTCTGGAAGTCTGATCCACCATCTGGAGCTGGACCTAAAAGCAAGATCATTCCACCCCCAGCTTCATCTCCTGGGTTTGTTCTCTCAACAGGGGGTGCCCTCCTTGCAGAAGCTTGGCGCATTGGCTCGAAGAATCTACCAGCCACATCAGGAGGTTGCTCGAAAGATTCCTCCCCAGGCAGAACAAGGAGCCCTTCATTCCGGAGCATGGACGGTTCATTGTAGCAGGTGATCCACAATGAGTCAACGAGCTGCCTCTCTTCCCGTGCAGCATCCAGATCTTCAGGAGTCATCCTTCTTATGCTTTCTATGCGTCCCCGGAGAAGCCATTGCAACCTGTCATGCTCTGCTAGTAGACTCCTATTTCCCAGTGTAGAGTCCCCTGCAAGCTCAAGCAAGCCCCCTAATGCTGCTTCTCTAACACCCGAGTCATTGCTGGATGCCAAACGCATCATAAGGTGGGGGAAACCTAACTGTGCAAATACTGAGCAATCTGAATGGCTTTCGCTGAGCAGATAGTGAGTCAGACTCAATGCTTTCCTGCAAGAAAGAACAAACATCCTAGTCAAAGAACATTTGGCATGGTATTTGCTGAAAGAACATCACTCGTAATCTCAGATCAATTATGTTACCTCTGAAACCTTGCACTCTCTGAATTCAATGCATCTCTTAGTCCTGTGTATCCATTGGCTAAACGAAATGCAGCAACTCCTGGTCTGTTGTTTCGTATCAAGGCTGCATATTAAATGAGGACACCATCAGAGACGAGCCAATTTACAATATAATATACCGTTACCAGCTAAAAACGTGGACAAAATACTTACAAGATAGAGCACCAAGAGCTTTTATGCGGGCAGTAAGGTCAGGATCTGATCTGAAATTGGATAAGAGGGGCTCAAAACCACTAGCTTCCATGACCAACTGCTGGCTGGTTGGATTGTTCTGAACAACTGTTGTCACCACGTCTGCTGCTTTGGCTCGGATACGGGCATTAGAATTTCTGAGGAACTTGATAACTGGAACCAACCCACCAACGGAGTGCAAATCTAAAACACAGCAGAGAGAAAATAAAATAAGCCATGTAAAGAACAAATCATTATCGTAAACATCCACAGTTCCCCATAGCACATTTTCAATTAGGCTAATGGATATTCTTGCATCGTTGTAAACAGTTCAACATCCAGTCAACTATAATTTTCTTTTCTAACGGATCAGCTCCCCTTGAAAATTTCTATGGTAGCATATTGAAAGGGGAAGCTGAGAATTCACCTGAACAGCAATATTCTATTGCCAAAAAAAACTCTATAGTTGCCTCCATCCATTTGTTTAGCCACCTCAACAGAAGTTACTACTAATGCCATTGAATCATCCAATGATGTGAATGCATTCAGTTTGACACCAGTAATGCATGCCTCCAAGTGCTACCATGGTCTCCTACAGATGGAATTGTAGATTTCACTTAAAAGCAAATAAATTTGAGTTCATGTATACATAAGTGCAAAATTCACAAACCTTAAAATATGCAGCAATTACCAACTGACTAACGCTATTGGAGTTTCTTATACACACACATTACATATATCAGTCAGTTACTGAAGAATTTCAGGTCAAATGATGGGTAGAATATCGTGTAAAGATGTGATCCCAATGAGCCATCCACATGAAAGACCCTTGAATCCCACAAAGGAGGCACCGTGTTTATATATGACAATTGGAGCCATACTCCCTCTGTCCGGGAATAAACACAATTCTAGAGTTTAAATTTTGTCCACAAAAGGATGCAAGTTTGGAGAACAACAGACTGACGTGGCCCGACCATTTATTAAAAAAATCACTTGCCGCGAAAGAAAATCGAAAAAAAACTTCTGACGCTGGCCTCCTTTTCTCCGTCGCCCTCGCCACAACGCATGAACCTTCCAGACTAGCACCGCTTCCAGATTTCCCCATTCTCAAATCTTCACTTTTCCCCATCCAACTCTAGCTTTCCATTCGATCCAGTGTTGTCCTGGCTGCAGGAGTCCACGACCGGATCTCCGTCGATTATACCAACAAATCCGTGAAGGCAGGGAGGTAGGAGGTACAGTGGAGTTGCCGAGTTGGGGAGGTGGGCGGCGGCGGTCGTAGGAAGCTGGCTGGCGTGCGCGGAGCCTGGATTGATGGGCACGGAGGTCGAATCGAAGGAGAAGGAGGTTGGATTGTTGTGTGCGGTCACCGAATCGAACGCGATGGCTATCGCATCAACAACCAGGGTGAGCTTTTCGCCCGACTCCGAGGATGAAGATGCCATGGAGGACGTCGCCTTCGAGGGGGCTCCGGCCATGGAGGTGGCCGCGGATGAGGTTCCAGGGATGTGGGCGCCTCCGTGTGTGGAGCTGCGGCAGGAGATGGGATTGCGGAAGGCTCTAGAGTGACGCGTCTATCCATTCCATCAGTATTTGAAGCAATATTTAATTGGCTAGGGCAGGGGTATAAGCGTCTTTTCACCTTCTCATTGGTATGTGTGCAAATAGCTAGAATTGCAAGCTTTCCCGGACGGAGGGAGTATTTATTTAGGTCAGGGTGGGGTTATAGAAAGAAAAACCGTAAACAAGAAGTCAATTGCAAAATAAGATACCGAACATGTGATTTTTGTGAAATTTACTTCAAATGATAACAAGACATGAGAAAAATTAAACATAAACCTGGGGGCATACCATTTGCCATGTCGATAGACTCAACATGCACCTGCAGCTCACTCAGTAAACCTGCGATTTTCAAAGCACATGGATTAGTATCAATCAGATAAAAATGCCATCAGATACTAAATCAGTAATTCTGTTAAAACATGCCTATAACCCTCAGATAGATGCCAGTTCTTCGAACAATCAGGCCTATATGACGTACCAATATTAAATGCACAACATAAAGGCGCATAGGAATATATCACCAACCTAAAAATGTTGGAATTGGGAATAGCAGTGGCATTTGATATCTAATCGAACCAATTCGTTACAGTGAGGTCCAATTTAGGATCTGAATTGCCTGTAGTTGCCTAAAGAAAACTAAATAAACGCTTCACCTAAACTAAAATTTGACCGCTGAAATCGACACCTGCAATCCTAAAAAACCAAAACTAGCATTCGTGCTCAGCCGAATCCCCGCAGGAGATAATGAAATGTAGCGAGCAATGCCGCAACTGGTAATTGGCGCCCATACCTTCGATATCGTCGTGGGTGATGCCCTGCGCCTCCAGGACCGCGGGCGGCGTGCTCATGAGCAGCGCGATCTCCCGCATCCGGCTCACCACGTCCACCATCATGTGCCGCTCCACCGCCTCCGCCAGCCACCGCCGCTCCTCCTCGCTGTGAATCGGCGCCACCAAAAACCAACGCGCGTTTCAGCCACATGCCACATCCAGAAGAAACAACGGACACACGCCGCTTTGGCGCCTTCCCGCCAGCAATCGAACATCCCCTTACCTGATGGTGCGGGACGGCCCCGCCCCGTCGACGTAGGAGAGGCTCCATTTCAGCAGCCCCGCCCAGCTCAGCCGATCCCCCGCCATCCCGTCCTCCTCCCTCTTTCTATCCTCCCTGATGGCCTGATCCCACGGCGCTGCCGGCGAAAACCAAACCACCGCGCGTCCGGTGCGGTTGCTCTCTGCGGTTCCAGAAGTCGGTGATGGGTGTGCGTGCGTGCGTGCGTGCGTCTCCCTCGTGTCGTGTGCCTTCCGCGGCGATGCGAGATATTTCCGGTTCTGGATAGAAAAGGCAGGTCACCGCCGCTGCGTTCGCGGATAGGGACGGATCTCTCTAGAATTCACTCGGCTGTTCGGGCCCAGGCGCGGAAGCTCAGTGGGCCTAAACGGCCCGCGTTGTTCTGCCACTGGGTTGGCCCGCCTTGGGTTATTGATACGGCCCAGGCCTTTTTCCATCTCTCCCTTTCGGCCGTTCGTTTCGACCGTTCATTCGCTTCAGGGGCGCGAGGGACGGGATAATGGCGGCAGTGGCAGCGAGCTCGCTCTCCGTTCTGCCCCTCGCGCCGCGGAGGCCGCTCCTGCTGAGGCGCGCTGCTAGGAATGCAGAGGGTGGAGGGGATTCGAGGCCCCTGCGCCTCGCGAAGTTGCGGCTTCGGCGCGGGCGCCCGGCTTCTGCCGCCGTGGCCGGCGACGCGGAGTTGCCTCTGGAGGAGGCGGAGGCCGCGATGAGGGTGGCGGCCGACGACGACAGCATCACCGCCACGGTGGTGTCCGTGCTTCTGACCGTCGCGTTCGTCGGCCTAGCCGTTCTCACCCTCGGGGTGCGTGCCTGGGGCTTCCATGAGTGGCGAATAATTGTTGGTCGTTTTGCGAGCCGGTGTGGTGTTGGATCATTGGATGGTCGATGCTGATCTCGCCAGGCTGTGCTTTTGGCTGGCTCTCGATCCTTTGTGCAATGCAGGTGATCTACCTGTCGGTGCAGGACTTCTTACAGAAGAGGGAAAAGGAGAAGTTTGAGAAGGAGGAGGCCGAGAAGCAGAAAGAGGAGGCCAGGCAGAAGAGGGCCAAGTCGAGGAAGAAGAGGAGAAATTATTGATTCCTGCCTCTCGTTTGTCTGCCACCCCAATGTGAGCAATTGCTCTTCTCTTCCGCCTTAGCTTCTTGTAATAGCAGTGCCAATGTATGCAACATTGCATATTTAGTACTCTCATTGGGGTAGTAGCATGTTAGGTTAGATGTGATCAATTCAGCAGAGGGACATGGTAAACAAATTACCCTACAATTAATTTGTTCTGTGAGTGTTCCATTTATAAAAAGTGTGAAATGCTTACAAAAATATTATATCAAGAGTGAACTCCACCACACTTACAATAAATTGCGAGTGGAAGTGATAAAGACTCCAATTTGGAAAGGCCAATGTCTTAAGGACAGACTCAATTGGTCCTGCAGAATATACTTGGATACGACTATATAGAAGGTAATCTGACGAAGAAAGTGGAGGTATGCTCATGTCACTCAGAGGAACAGTTGATGAATCCTATAGAGATATGCATGTCCTGACTTGAATTCACCTCACTGGTACTCCATGGACATTCTACCACACGACTACCCTTTAGAACAGCATGAAGTGAGTCTTTGCATACCTCTGCTAAAGCTGTTCTTCCAGTGCCCCAGGCAGACAGCTTTTTTTCATGCTCCAAGATGGTTTGATAGCTAGTTAGGTTTGCCTTCCGTCAGACAGACATCTTAGAAACACTTCCATTTTTATATAAATGAGACTATGATGCTGCTTACCCTTGAGTCAAATTTTTAACCACGATGTACTTCCTACATGAACACTTCCTATTCTACATTTTCTTTTCTCTCGTTTCTGTCTCTGTCTTTCACTATGCAGGAGGATAGGCAGACAAAATATATCAAATTTCTAGACCTTGCACATTGAGCTTTTGAGTCAAGAAATTTTGTAGATTTTTTGATGAATAGTCATCGTCTTAATTAATTAGTACTCCCTCCGTATCAAAATACTTGTCGTCATTGACTTTTTTCTACAACTTTGGCCATTCATCTTATTCAAAAAATTGTGGAAGTACAATTTATTTTGTTTGTTATATGCTTTATTGTTGTATGTATTTTAAGCTTGGCTCATCGTTTTATATGTTTGCGATAATTTTTTGAATAAAACGAATGGTCAAAGTTGAAAGAAAAAGTTAACGGCGACAAATATTTCGATACGGAGGGAGTAGTTAGAGCAGTCGGCTTTCCTTTGTTAGTGAACCATGCAAAAGTCTGAAGCCTTACCGTGCAGCCGAGTCTTTACTATGTATGTACCATATATATATTATACTGCATACTTAAGTAAGTCTTGACTCCTCTGTCCATTGCATTTACTTTTATACAGGTTATGCTCTTCGGATGCAGATCAGTCTTCAAAATGTGCTTTTCTCAGATTTTTTTTGTCATTGGAAGAGTGGTTAGCTCCTTGCTTCTGTTAGCTCTGTTCAAGTTAGCCCCATTTCTTCTCATCTATTCTGATTTGTGTTAAAGTTACTGTACCACTATTCTAAAAAAAATTGTACCATGCTTCATAAATTTTATATCTCACTTCAATTGCATTTGTCAACATGGCTTACTCTCAATCAAGAAGTACTAACATGTTTGATCAGTTTGAGTTTCCTGGCGTCTTCATAAATGATACTACCTTTCGTGCCAAAATGTTCTAGTGTGTGCTACTGGTGTTGGGGCGAATCAACAGTCTGATTTCTCGCTAAAAATTTTCTCAAACCCCTTTGGTTGAATTCAAGATTGAGTATGAAGCATCAAATACGCCTGAATTGTTGAATTACTCCTATGCACTAGCAACTTTGAAACTGAATCTTATATTTTTCTTTGTTGCTTCATGGTGAAGTAGGTTGGATTTGGACTGGTTAGGCATTGACTTTTGTAGAGTTACCCTGGAGATAGAAGCTACACCTACAGCCCTACATTACACCTATATTTTTATTTCAATATTCTTCTAGATGAGCAAAATAACTTGGCCGTTCCTTTGTGAAACTTTCCAAGTGAGTTGTGAGGCTTGTATTGCAAAGCTAGGAATGAACTGGCTGTCTGTTGCTAGATTATGGACACTTGCAGCCTCGGCATAGCCTGAAAAGGGATTTCATTATATGGTGATTGGTAATGGATATGTGGTGCACAGTTCAGGACAACCACGCCTGTTTGATACACAAAAACAACCCTTTAGACTGTAAGGATAATGTCTTATATCATTTGTTTTTTAAACGAATGTTATATCATGTTTTCTGAATTGAACATCACGTCTGTCTGTGATTTTTTTCTGTTGGTGGTGGTGTTGAATTGCTCTGTTCATAGACTTTAGAAGGGAAAAGTCCGATTTACAACCTTGAACTAGCACACAAGTCTGGTTTTCAACCTTAAACTACAAAACCAGACATAAAAGGCCATCCAACTATCAAAATCGTGCAAGTTTCAACCTTTGAGCGGTTTTGGAGGTGGTTTTCCATTTTGTGAAAATGTTAAAAAAATGGTTTCATCTAAAAAATCATAACTAATTCATTTTAAATCAGAAAAATATGGAACTAATACCCAAAGTTTTATAAAAATGTCACCTATCTATTGGTGCACTATTTGGAGTTTTTTTAAATATTATATGTTCAAGTTTCTAGTTTTTATTGCTTTTTCTAAAAATACTAGGAATATGAATAATAAGAGGGCGTGGCAAGACCACAAGGGATGGGGCGGAAGCTTCTCATCAGCTCCCTTTCATTCCTCAGCAGACAAGGAGTGATGTTAGCGTGTCTGATTGAGCATGACAGCATATGAAGTTTCTTTGTTGGTTCTGTAGATCTGATCTACTCCCCTGACATGGACTCCAGCACATGTCAAACATTACTGACCTTTTGGGATCTGGCTATTTTGTGCCTGTACATTTAGGCAGGCACACGTGAAGGTCAATTTGTCTGCGGTTATTTGTTTATTAACCGGGCCAAAGCGCTGTAATAATTCAGAAAGGGACTGAGGTGGTAACGGTAGGAGACCTTTGACCCCCTGTAGTCGCCGATGAGCCTCTAGTGGGTGATTCGAAAGTGACTGAAAGTGAAGTTTTGTTGGAAGGATGGCGACCATTCGCGGAGCCATCTATAACCGGGAATCGTTTCACCCGGATGCAAAAGTGAGGTACCTGTACAGGAATATTTTTGAAAAGTCGGACAGGAATTTTTGAGAAGTGTTGAGAAAATGAAAGAAGGGAACGTTTGTACGCCTTCCTTTCTGAAGTAACAGTAAATTCACATCCAAGAAAAATCAACGGCGCCATGATAGTGTGTCTTCTTTGTTTATGGCTTATAATGCCATGTTTGGGTTGCAAAAACAAATATCCCAAACTTATTTACTTGCAAATTCGTACTACTCCGCAATATGTCAAATTTATTTACTGTGCCATGTAGACGTGTAGCCTCTGCAGCTGCAGCAGTACTGTTTCCAAACTTGTGGCCAGCGTCAAACCCAAACCACAATCAATTTAAACCTGTCACCTTTTACCGCGCAAGTCAAAACCGCCCACCCTTCCATCCACGCGGCGGTTACGGTTTGCTAAACCCGTCCGGCCGCCGCCGATCCATCCATCCCGGACGGCCTTTCCCCTTTGACCTTCCCCGGCCGGCTGACCGGTCAACGTCACCCCCGGCCGCTAGCTAACGGCGTGTGCCTTTCCAATCGCCGCGCTCCACGCGCAGTCGCCGTCAGCCGGGACGTCACCGCCCCGCCGGACGCCGTCCCACATAAAACCGGCCCACCCACTCACCCACCCCGCAATTCCCCTCCCCCCTCCTCCTCGTCTCCGCTCCCCGAAACCCCCCGAATCGAATCCGTCGGAGTTCGATTTGGGGATTTCGGCGCCTCGCCCCCGGAAATTTCTTGGATCTGAGGCCGGCCGTCGTCTTCGATCTGCGGCTGGAGTGAGTCTTCAAGTTTTCCGGCTCGATTTTCATCGGAGGGTCGGGGGGTCTTCGATTGCGGGGATGGAGTCGTCTCCGGTGTCGTACTGGTGCTACCGCTGCAGCCGCTTCGTGAGGGTGTCTCCGGCCACCGTCGTCTGCCCGGAGTGCGACGGCGGCTTCCTGGAGCAGTTCCCGCAGCCGCCGCCGCGGGGCGGCGGCGGGAGCGGCCGGCGCGGGACTATGAACCCGGTCATCGTGCTCCGGGGCGGATCGCTGTCCGGGTTCGAGCTCTACTACGACGACGGTGCGGGCGACGGGCTGCGGCCGCTGCCCGGCGACGTCCAGCACCTCCTCATGGGGTCCGGCTTCCACCGCCTGCTGGACCAGTTCTCGCGGGAGGCGGCGGCGCCGCGGCCCCCGGCGTCGAAGGCTGCGGTGGACTCCATGCCATCAGTGACGATCGCCGGAGGCGGGGCTCACTGCGCGGTCTGCCAGGAGGCCTTTGAGCCCGGCGCTGCCGGGCGGGAGATGCCGTGCAAGCATGTCTACCACCAAGACTGCATCTTGCCCTGGCTCTCCCTCCGCAACTCGTGCCCCGTTTGCCGTCAAGAGCTTCCGGCCGCGGCCGCCCCAGATGCAGAGGCGGATGCAGGGCTCACCATCTGGCGACTTCCACGCGGTGGATTTGCCGTAGGGAGGTTCGCCGGCGGGCCCAGAGAGCAGCTCCCGGTCGTCTACACAGAGCTGGATGGGGGCTTCAGTAACGGGGTCGGCCCGAGGAGGGTGACATGGCCAGAGGGAGAGGGGCAAGTGGATGGCGGTGAAGGTCGGATTCGCCGTGTATTTAGGAATCTGTTTGGCTGCTTTGGTCATGGCAGCCGGCAAGCGAGTTCGTCACAATCTCGTAGTGGCTGAGCACAGTTTTCCTTGGTAACTCATTTTCAATTGATAGTGCTGAAGAACTAGGGTTAGTGTAAGAAGGGAATCCGGATTATAATTTCTTGGGTCTTTTGATGTAAATGAAGGTCTTGATTCCCCTCTTTTGTCTCATTTAAGAATTATTGAGAGATGGGTATGAGCAAACATCTCGGAGTGAGTGGCAACCAAATTAGTTTGAGCATGACAAGCAAATTAGGTCAAGCAAGTGATTCAAGAAAGTAATAGCAACAAATGTTGGGGAAATCAGTCCTTTGCAAGATTGTAGTTAGACAGAACATCGGCTATATTTACATCGCTACCATATGTGTACATACTGGATCAAGATGAATTTCCATTTTTCTATATCATATATTTTATATTCAAAATCCAATAATTCTCTGATGTTACTTTTGTGCAGCAGGCCAAACCCTGTCATTGTTTTGAACCCAAAAAATATGTGCATCATGGATTAGTCATAGCAATGGCTGCCCAAGCACTAGCTAATTGCTAATGTTTAATGGTCAAAACTTAGCCTAGCTGTGCTCATGTTTCTCTGGTTGTTTTCCCCTGCAGGTTTGATGCCTTTGTTTCCTCTGCTAAATAAGGAGATGTCAAGTCCCCATGCTCTTTGTATGCACTGAGAAAGATATATTGGCTATATCTGGATATCATGATTATGATTTTTAAATTGTATTCCTAGTGTGGGTGCTAGTTTGGGGCTGTGCTCAATGAGTAAAGGTGATTAAAAAGAGCATCTAAATCTAGCATTGTCGTGTGTATAAGAAAACTGTTCAAATTATCACATGTCCAATTTGAATGGTTAGATGAATTTTCTTTGAATACCACACACATCCAGATGGATCCTACAAATCATGGATCTAACTTCGCTCTCAGTAGTAAGGTCCCTACTGTTTATTTTCAGCTATTTGTATATGAAGTGTAAGATGGCGGGGTTCTAGCTTGCAGCAGACATTCTTTGTCTTTGTACATCCATGTAGCTCCCCATCTTGTTTGCAAGTCATATGGGTCATACATAGTGGTTGGCCTAACAATGAAATTGATCCTTGTTGTTTCACCTGCATGTCCTTGCAAATAGTAACGTACTGAATTTTCAATGATGATATGCACTGACAAATTGCCATAGCTATTATGATTTTCATCTATTTGGATATTGGTAATCTTGCATGTCTATTATGTTTGCTCCAGTTTGTTGTTTTGAGCACCTCAGCCATGCCTTATTATTTTGTATTGCCTTTGATCTGATAAAAATGTGTGGCTACTTTTAGGAGTTTCTTAAAAGCAGAAGGTTACCTGAGGAACTGCATACAATTCTGCATATCCTAATCTTTACTTTGCTCAGTTGAGTACTGTATGTATCACTTGACCGGAAAAACCTTCTGTATGGTGCAGTTGCGTGCCTTGTTGTCCACTTCTTTTACATCTTTTCTGTTTACAAAATTAATGCTGAAACAGCATGCTTGCATGGGCCCTATTATCTGCAGGTGGAAAAATAAACTAACATCGACTGAATATCCTTACACACTTTTACAGTGGGCAAGAAATCAGTCTCATTTCTTCAGGTCTAAGTCCATGCAACAACTCAACTGCTGCTAGTGAAGCTTATTGACGTTTAGTTCATGTCATTTTCCTTTACCTCTTGTTTGGGCTGCCACATACTATTTATGGATATAGCTGTAATTGGTTTATTGCTTTTGCACCAATTATTTTTGTCATTATATGTTGTGGAAGATTCTATATATTAGCTAATCAGTAATAACTGACAATAGATCCTAACTAGTTACTTTTTATGCTATCCTTTGAGTACTCGTCCAGTTTGTTGTAAGTTTTTAGTAATTTGCTTTGCGCATTTGCCCTTTACACTGGTTCTTTGTCTTGCTACCCTTTGTAGCTAAATTGTTATAAAAATGTTGGTCTATGTTATGTTATGCATCTCTGCTCACCTGTTGCTAATGTTATCTTTTGTGGATTCCGGATGTAAATGCTGTATACTTTTCGTGATAATTATGCTTCATGCTTCTTATAGTTGTTGCAGGTTGACATGAAGAATTTCAGTGGTCCATGTGACTGACTGACTGCTTACCATTCATAAGGTTCTCCAGCTGACAGCGGCGATGATCATTTATTTGTGAGGCTCTCACAGTACAACAGTACAGTGTGAGTCTGCTGCTGCTTGTATCATTACTGGCGGTGTGGGGGCATGGGTCGGTAGGAAGATTGCTGCATCATTATGGAATTGACAATCCATCAACATTTTATGCCAAACTCAGTCAGGCCCTTGCTGAGCATTGAGCAGTTTTGTTATGTGTCAAGATGGATGTGTTATCTGGGTTGTTGAGCAATCAACATCTCTGAATGTCGGTTGATTAATCAGCCTGTTTGTGCGACCTTGCATGTATGCTGCATAGGCCACAGTGATGATCAAGCATTGGGTCCATTCGTGACAAAGATTGGAAGGCAGCTGTCAGGTCAAGCAGGACTGGACCCATTTCAGGCCATATATAGTCAGCAAATCATGGGGGCTCGTCCTCACTCAAGGTAAGGTAAGCACCTTCTGTTAGGTACCTGAGCTTGAGGCTGGCTTAATAGCCTTCAGGGAAATGTTTGGCAGGATGGCTCAGTGCACTGGAATCTATTGGTGGTGGACCTGGTCCTGGAGAGCTTTCGGCATTCCGGCAATCACTGTGAGTGCCCGAGGAAAAGGACTGCTTCCCGAATGAACACCCCTAACTGCTCACTGTGCAATGCTTTATGCCCATTCCTGACTTTTAAGAGGCCTTGGGAAAGATTGCCATCTTTTGGTCCATGTGCCAATTCTATACCGCAGGAAGTGCTGAACGATGTGGATGCTCTGCATACCTTCTTGCAATAAGGAGATTTTATTTTTGTGGTACCGAAAGAGGTGAACCTTCTTCCAGCTCCATGTTTCTGTGTGATGAACTCGGTCTTGGAAGCACGGCAGAAGTTGGGTGTGGAACTGTGGGTTCATCCCGTGCTTCTGTCAACAGGCATAATGTAGCGCTCATTATAATGGTTGCTTCAGAAGGAATGGTCCTGCAGTGTCCTTGCAACGCTTTGGTGTGTGAGGCTCCATGTTTTCTGAAAGCCTACTCCACTTTGTAGCTTTGTTTGTTCCGAGATTTGATGGTACTCCATTGTGTGGCTGTCCCCGAACATTGCTGCAGGATTGAACAATCAGGACGTAAAGAATGCGTGGTCGCACGCAGGATACCAGCGTTCCTGCCGTGCTGATCCCATGAGTGCTTTGTGTGGAGCAGAAGCGGATTGGATGGTTTTGCACAAGCGGGTGGTGGTATCTTATTCGCCCCCCGCCCGGCAGTCTGGCACCAGCCTTCAGTTGCGCATGATTGGTGCGCCATGTGTGTGTATGATGATCGATCGCTTCTGTTTGAAAAGAAGCGGAGTGGTGATTCGTGTCGGGTCCGGCGGCAGAAGCTAGTACTAATCATTTGTGAAAAAAAAATCAGAACTGAATACGACGAGCTCGACGTCTCGTGTATAGATTCTGGTGATCATAGCAGCGTTTTGACTGACTACTCCTACCTCTGCATGAATTCCTACCTGGAATCTGCCAGTCTGTCACCTTGCCAAATTTCAGAAGCAACGGCCAAAGGCGATGAAACGTCTGCTCATTTCTCTTTGCACAGCACGTCAGGTCTCTCAAGTGAGTGACCCACATGTTGAGGACGTACTGGATGGCACGTCACTGGATCACTGCATGCCTTTTTACTTTCTGGTGCGCCGATGCTGTAGCCCGTAGTGCCGCCCGTTGCGCGTTGCTTTCCCTTCACGTATCGGAATGTGGTAGAGGTAAAAGGCGCATGCAGGTTCGTTCGTAAGAAATGTCGCGTACGTCATTCTCGCATGATGCCAGTGGTGATCATGGTGGCCGGAATCATCTCATCAGTCAGGCAGAGCACCGGCGGAGCAGAATCACAGGAGCCGGCCGTCACCATCACCGTCTCGTGCCGCCGTGTCCTCGGAGCCACTCGGCACCCGTCGGCAGAGCCACAGCATCCGTGAAAAACATGGACGGCGGGGCAATGTGGGGGATCTCCTGAATCCTAGATTTCTCGGCAACGGAACACGGAGGTAGATTTCTCGGCAACGGAACACGGAGGGCAGGTCTGCAGCTGTCGACCACGGGTTGCCCAACCGCAGGCAGCATGAACTGGCGCGCGCTACAACGAACGCCAAGGGCCAGGCCTTTTCGACAAATCTGACGAGAGATCGCTGGCGAGGCAGCTGCTATGAAAGCCACTCGCCTCCGGCGGGAGTCCTCGCTGATGGACGCAAATCTGTAGCCTCAGCCCTCAGGTCCTGAGCTCCAGCGGCGCCACCTGGCCGGACAACCCGAGTGGTGGCTGGTGAGCCGATGACCAGTCTCGCCGGGTATTGATGATGATGAGGTCGCCGACCACTGCCTCGCCGGGTCGGAGGAGGAGGATCGAGCCTGGGGATGGGAGTCCGGGAAGCAACCTGACGCAGCGTAGCCTACTGATACATGTGCCCTAGTACGATTGCCGCTGGTCGGTGGAAACTGGAAAGAGACGCGGACACTGGCGTTGGTAGGGAGGAGTCAGGACTCAGGAGTGTGACGCAGCAGTCAGCGCTGCGGGGAGCGCGGGGTTTACATACATGTGACCTCGCGCGCGGGCAGAGTAGAGAAACAGAGTGTGCCCGCATGCCATGCAGCGAATCCTTCTCCTCTGCCTTTCTCTCCTCGCACACGCGGCGGCGGACGGAGAGGCACGGTTCGGAGGGAGAGTGCTGCTTCCGCTGCGGGTGCAGGGGGCGCCGCCGCATCCGCAGGCACCGGCGAATAAGCTCCGGTTCCGCCACGATGTGAGCCTGACCGTGTCGGTGGCCGTGGGCACGCCGCCGCAGAACGTGACCATGGTGCTCGACACCGGCAGCGAGCTCTCCTGGCTGCTCTGCAACGGGACCGCCGCGCGGGCGCCGGCCCCGCCGCCACCGGGGCCCGCGGCGGCTTTCAACGCGTCGGCGTCGTCGACGTACGGCGCCGTCCACTGCCCGTCGCCGGAGTGCCAGTGGCGCGGGCGCGACCTCCCAGTCCCGCCCTTCTGCGCCGGGCCGCCGTCCAACTCCTGCCGCGTCTCGCTCTCCTACGCGGACGCCTCGTCCGCCGACGGCGTCCTCGCCGCCGACACGTTCCTCCTCGGCGGCGCGCAGCCCGTGCCGGCGCTCTTCGGCTGCGTCAGCTCCTACAACTCCGCCACGGGCGGCAACGCCACCAGCTCCTCCTCGGAGGCCGCGACGGGGCTCCTCGGCATGAACCGGGGCACCCTGTCCTTCGTGACGCAGACGGCCACGCGCCGCTTCGCCTACTGCATCGCCCCGGGCGACGGGCCCGGCCTCCTCGTCCTCGGCGGCGACGGCGCCGCCCTTGCGCCGCCTCTGAACTACACGCCGCTCATCGAGATCTCGCAGCCGCTGCCGTACTTCGACCGCGTGGCCTACTCCGTGCAGCTGGAGGGCATCCGCGTCGGCGCCGCGCTGCTGCCAATCCCCAAGTCCGTGCTCGCGCCGGACCACACGGGCGCGGGCCAGACCATGGTGGACTCCGGCACGCAGTTCACCTTCCTCCTCGCCGACGCCTACGCGGTGCTCAGGGGCGAGTTCCTGAACCAGACGCGCGCGTTCCTCGCCCCGCTCGGCGAACCGGGCTTCGTGTTCCAAGGCGCGTTCGACGCGTGCTTCCGCGCGACGGAGGCCCGGGTGGCCGCGGCGAGCCGGTGGCTCCCGGAGGTGGGCCTCGTCCTGCGCGGCGCGGAGGTGGCGGTCGCCGGAGAGAAGCTGCTGTACAGGGTGCCCGGCGAGAGGCGCGGGGAGAGCGGCACCGAGGGGGTGTGGTGCCTGACGTTCGGGAACTCGGACATGGCGGGCATGTCGGCGTACGTGATCGGGCACCACCACCAGCAGAACGTGTGGGTGGAGTACGACCTCCTGAACGGCCGCGTCGGCTTCGCGCCGGCGCGCTGCGACCTCGCCACCCAGCGCCTCGGCAGCGGAGCATATTAAGGCTTTACGCGTGCTTCGTGGCATACTGGCATCTGTACTCCTTGACGTTGTGGGTCTCGCCATGGATGGCACACGGCAGCAGGGCGCGAAATCGTTTGTAGAGAAGGTCTCTCCGATCACCTGCTGCTGTGTCGACTTTGCATTATGCGAACAAATATACGAGAAGTCAGGAGATGATTTTGTCCGGTCTGTGTTCCATGTCCGGCCTGTTCGTTTGGTTGGTGGTTGGTTGCTGATTTCTTATGAGAGAAAAGTACTGTTGATTGGTTGTAGGCTGATTTGTTCTGAGAAAAAAAGTATTGTTGGCTAGTGGTTGATAAGCCAAACGTGATTGCAAATCAAAAAATATTTGAACTACAAAGTTGGAGATGATTTTAAATGAAAATATTTGAACTATAAAGTTGTACATCTCATCAAGATTTACAACATTTTTTATTACTCTTATCTCCATCTAAGTTCATATGAAATAGTTATGATTTTTTAAAAATGTGTTAAGAAGTTACCGTTGTTTGGTACCGTGGTGCTCTCTCGGTCCAACGAAGAGTATAATTCTGTTTTTTCCAATTACAGTGGTGCGAAAAGACTCTAATTTTCTAGAGTTTGCCAAATTTTACTGGGCAAATCTTGTATTTTGCCACCCTCTAAAAAATTATGCTAAGTAAAAAAGAGCTAATATCTAACTGTTTGGCATAATTCACTGCCAAACGCAGATCTAACTTACATCAGGAACCCTGAGAGAGAAACAAAAATAAGTTTATGCTCTTCCGCCTCTTAAAAACTTGCATCAGGAACCATTCTCTGTTGTTATTTTTTTCACACTCCCACCTGTCTAGAAACGACGACTCCAACCGCGAGCCACGCACGTATATTTACGCACTAGAGCCTAGTTCTTCCATGTTGCCAAAAATTACCAAAGTCAAACTGTTGGAGGAGTATTTTGAAAGTTTTTTTTCAAAAATCAAAGATGTCAACTCGATTTGGCATCTGTTGGAGATTCTCTAATAGTATCTCCAACAGTTTGTCAAATCAGGTTGGCATTCTTGATTTTTAGAAAAAAAAGCGCTGAAAACACCCTCTTCAACAGTTTGGATAGAGCATCTCCAAGAGTTTGCCAAATTTTACTCGGCAAATCTTGTGTTTTGCCAACTTGTAAAAATATATGCTAAGTAAAAAATGAGATCAACTCCAACAGTTTGGCGTAATTCACTTGCCAAATCCAGATCTAACTTACATTAGGAACCCTGAGAGAGAAACAAAATTATGTTTATGCCCTTCCACCTCTTGAAAACTTATATCAGGAATCCTTCTCTATTCTTTATTTCTTTTTCACCCTCCCACCTGGCTTGGCCACGGCGATGCCAACCGCAATCGGCACGCGTATATTTTTGCGTAGGGAGGTGAGTTTGCCAAGTTTCTATTTTTGTCAAGTTGGTTTGCCAAACTGTTGGATGCCAAATTTTTTTGTTTTGCCAAAATTAGATGGATGCCAAGTTAGTTTGCCAAACTGCTGGAGATGCTCACTTAACAAATTTTCTCAACTTAGAAAAAACTTGTCTTCAGCGCACAAAGATACGCGTGAGTACTCGACTTGGCATCCGCGTTTCTCATGTGGATGAAGCCAGGTGGGAGCGTGAAAAAAAAGAAAATAAAGAATACAGAAGGGTTCCTCGCAGAAATGTATAGGAGAGAGAATAGTTTAGCAAATTAAAAATAACAAATTCTTGAAGATGCATTCTTTTTTACTTAGCAAATCTTTTTGGAGTTGGCAAATCATAAGATTTGTCAAGTTAAAAATAGCAAACTCTTGGAGATGCAATTAGCCATGTGCAGTAAGTTTTAGCATGCAAATCAGATCATATCATTTAATTAAAAAAGTAATTAGGTCTATTTTTAAATTACATTTTATGAGATTTTTTAAATGATAAGATTACACTTTTCATGTCGAATGGAAGGGTGCTCGGTAATGCTATAGTGTCGAATTATTTTGCAAATTTTTATTGAGCGCGATTTTAATTAAAATCGTAAAAATAAACTTGACCAATTCGTCTGCATCGCGCCACAGCTGCTAGGGTTTCTTCTCTCGCACTCTCTCCTTCGTGCGGCGTCATTCGCACCACAGCCTTCCCGTTGTAGGCGTCCCTCCGTCGTCGTCGCGTCCTCCAAAATCTAGATCAGGCCGGCGTCAGTCTGTTCCCTTCTTCCTCGACCTCTCTCCTCTCAAGGTCTTCCTTTCCTGGCGGCGACGACTGGGTGAGCGGCGGCGCTATTCGTTCTCAGCAGGGTCCTAAGTCGGCGACGAGCACCCACCAGGTACCAAAGCATATTCGGTAGTTCCGGAAAATGCACTATTCACTTATATGTATCCGTGCTTCTTCTGACTTTTTAGATGTGAGTGTTTATCGTCAGTGGCGGACCCAGGAAAAAAATCTAGGTAGGGCGGAAAACATAACACACACATCAAGCTATATCAACGAGCCACATGCGTATACAAAATACAATGTACGCACACACATCAGCCTTTAACAAAGTGAATATAGAATATCCTTATACCACTAATGTTGGTGAACATTACAAAGAAAAAATACCATGACTTTAGATGCGCAAGTTTGCGTGGATGAATAGTGCATTTGTGGTGCAAAAGTATTGCAAAAGTGCATATTAAACGCATGTTGTGAGAGAATATGTGACTCGATATGATGAGCGAATAGCGCATTTGCAGTGCAAATTTGCACATTTAATCAACCTCTAAAACACTAAGCATGAGTAGGAGTTCTAGGAGGCCAAGGAAATTTTATCATCTTCCGTGGTTTGAAACTTTTTTTATGCTTATCAAAATCAGGTTAACAAACCGATGCGACCATGCCTCAGCTCCTCTGTCAAAATAATGTCCGACAACAACATTCTCACTTTGATTAATAAGAGCAACTCCAACAGTTCCTCATTCTAAGTTGCCATTGTTACTTTTTTTGGCAAAAACAGAAAAAACATTCTCCAACAGTTCCCCATCTTAGGTTGCCATTTATCCCAAGTTGGGAAAAACCGACTCCACGCGCGTATATATGCGTGCACCGATCCGCGGCGCATCCTTCCGGATTAGAAGAGGTGGAAGGGTATAAAAATAATTTTATTTTTTCTCAGGATTCCTGATTTAAGTTTTCAAGAGGTGGAAGGGTAGAAACATAATTTTGTTTCTCTCTCAGGGTTCCTGATGTAAGTTATATCTGAATTTGGCAAGTGAATTATGCCAAACTGTTGGAGATAAACTCTTTTTTTACTTGGCATATCTTTTTAGAAGTTGGCAAAACACAAGATTTGCCAAGTAAAATTTGGCAAACTCTTGGAGATGCTCTAACTAGTGCCAAATCAGGCCACTAGACCAACTGCTAATGAAGAAGCTCTTCAAATCTACAAAGTTGTGTGATCAAATTGTGAGTAATGTATTTCTTTACTTGTTTTCTAAAAAAAGTTCAGTACTCCCTAGATAAGAAACCAAAAATACAAAACCAATTGCTAAATTACTTGTCTTCTCGTCGGCCAAATTAGTATTGCCCGGAAGCTTAGAGCTTTGGACTATTGAGCTATATATTGGGCCTTCGTCCATCAAAATTGGGCTGGGCACTGGCCCAACTAAGTAAACTTGTTCGCCTCTAAGACGCGTCATCTTCTTTCTCGGCAGAACAGCAGAACACCATGGCCGCACAGACGATGGCTCCTGGCTTAGATCTTCAATTCTTGGGTGGGAAACTAGGGGTATATGGGATTTATGTTGCCAGGAGAGGTAGGGCGGCCGCCCTACCTTGACCTATTGGTGGGTCTGCCACTGTTTATCATACTAGTTGCAAACCTTCCACAATATTCTGAAAGTTGTATCCATTGTTTTTTATATGCTTATGCTATGGTAGTGCTACAACCTACCGTAGTCGAAGGTCATATACATGTGCATGTAGGATTACAAAAATAGATGTACATGCATCCTTAATTTTGTTCCTAAATATATATTATCCTATTATTTGATTTTTATCTTGTTGAAACTAATAATCCTACTTTTTGTATGTTTCAAGTTGTGTTTCTTTAAATATATTTTAACTTTTTGACTAAGATAAATACTACATTGATCACCATATATTTTGAGTGATGTCATGGTAACTTCCGAACTTTTGTGATAAAAAAATTGTCGGTTGGTTATTTTTGTCAAAAATTTAGTAAATCACAAAGTAGTTACACAAATTAATTCTAGAAAAATGCACTATTCATTTATCAGTATCTGTGCTATGTCTGCCTTTTTGGATGTGAGTGTTTATCGTCCTGGTTGCAAACCTTACACAATATGCTGAAGGTTGTATCCATGTCATTTTTTAATGCTTATGCTATATTAGTGTTACAACCTATCAGTGGCGAACGTAGTATTACAAAAATAGGTGTATATACATTCTTAATTTTGTTCTTAAATATATATTATTCTATTATGATTTTTATCTTGTTGAAACTAAAATCCTAATTCTTGCATGTTTCAAGTTGTGTTTTTTAACTATATTTTAACTTTTTGACTAAGATAAATGCTACATGGATCACCATCTATTTTGAGTGATGTCATGGTAACTCCCAAACTTTTGTGATAAAAAAATATTAGTTGGTTATTTTTGTCAAAAATTTAGTAAATCACAAAGTAGTTACACTAACCAAATAAGAAACATAACCAATGCTTTTATAATACATTATAAAAAAATGTTCACTTTCTTTTTATGCATCGATGGTATTTTTGTTAAAAAATCATTTATCTAGAACTATCATTTAAATGAAAAACATCTTTACATTATTTTATATTATTTTGAAATATGTATATATCTATTTGATTTAAATGATATTTAACATTAATATTCACAAAGTAAAAATATTTTTTAGGTAAAATTACGTATTATGTTAAGGTAATACTTTAAAAAAATAATACTAAATATTCATATCACGCTAAGACTACTTGTGCTCGATGCATGCTCTGCTCTTGTTTCCATCCATTGGCACCATCTCTGCCATGCACCGCCTGTGCTTGTTGTAGTGCCTTGTTGTTGACGATCTATATGTGTATCAATGTTCGTTTGGATTGCAAGCGGACAAATCCTCCATCGTAGTCAAGGGACCTTTCTTCCCTTAAGTGTGAACCCAAGGTATCGAATCTGTGGAACAAATGTGTGATGCAAGAACCAATCTATTAAAGCCGAGAACACATTGATCTTCAAAGGGAGTACTTTTGCATCTAATCTAGAAAACACCAAGAAAACGAATCTAATCTATGGAACACTGGAGGTAGCAAAAGATAGAGAGGAAGAGGTAAAACCAATCTAGAGAGATTGGATCGAGCTCTGGTTGAAGTTCCAAGCAAAGATGAACAAAGCAAATTGAATATCATAAAAAGCTTCTTTAAATCGCGGCTTCCGTTCCAACTCCGAAGACACCCGCCTTTTAGAACCTTCGTCCTACCACGACGCACCCCTATTCATGTGGGTTAGCCTAGGGCGAGTCCAAAGGACAAGATGAAATCGTTTGGTAGGTCAGGTATGCACCTCTAGCCACCACGGCTACTGTTGACGGCTGTTAAGTACCACTTTTATGCCGTCAACTCTTGCATTAAATAAATGAAAAGTTATCATCAACACTAGAATAGGGCTTTGTACTAACAATCTCCACAAGTGTTGGTGTTTCTGGCTTTTGTTGCAGGTGTAACAACCCAGAAAATTAAGTTATGAAAATGTGAGAAAATTTGAACTTTTCATTTGTTGATGATGTGTCACCATATTTAAACCCTCTCTAGCCTCTCTTCCTAAATTCCTAAATAAATAAAACCAAAAATATAAAAATATATTTTCAAATTATGGTAAAATATGTGATTTGGATTTTATGGATTTTATTTGGATTTTATTGAGTGTGTTTTGAATTTGAAACTATTCAAATTCAAATCTATAGTTTAAACTTAATTCAAATCTAATTTCAAAACCTTATACTGACTGATGGGCCAGCTAACCTCTTCTAAAGTCTAGTTAACACCCTCCAAGTCTCGGTCTGTTTTCTTCCGTCGCCCATCCTTTCGGCCCAGCAAGCTAAGGCGACCCACGCGGCCCACCTTATCTCTTCCCCGCGCCGGTCTCGCTGACCAGTGGGCCGCTGCGCTGTTCCTCTTCCCCTGCACGCCTTCGCGCCCCGCAGCGTGCCGCCGCCGTGCCCGTCTGCGCGCGTACGCACACCCGGCCAGGGGACAAGCCCCCGACCGCGCCCATGGCACGGACGCCGAGCCAGGCAACCACGCCCGCGCGCCACCCAGTCCTTTTCCCTTTCTACCCTTGCCCTGTGACGCGTCGCGCACCCCGCCAGCCACTGTTGCTCCGCCACGTCGGCAACCCGCCGCGCCGCAGCCAATGGGCGCCCAGCCGTGACTGTTTTACCCCCGCCTCGACGTGCTCGAGTTGCTAAACCCCCGGGCGAGGCCCCTGGGGCAAGGCATCAAGCATTTGGGGTTTTCCCCCTTTTGGTCCTCTGTTCTGCCGCCGAGTGAGAGAAGAAGGGGGAAGCGGAGGAGAGAAGGGGAGGGAAGGAGAAGGGAGGCGCGTCGCCGTCGCGCCGTCACCCGGAAGCCGACACCGTACCCGCTGAAGCCGCTCGTGACCGGAGGAGGGCTGTCCGCGGGAGCACGGGACCGGAGCAGAGGAGCTGAACGTGTCGCCGCCGAGCTTCGCCGTCGTCGTCAACACCTTCACCGCTGCAGCCTTCTCTGCAACGCCTTCACCTCCGCCCCTCGGTGAGCCAGACCGCGCCCTCTCTCTTCTCCACCCGTGGGAGCGCGCCCCTGCGCCGCGCACGCCGGCCATCGTGCCGTGCTGTTCCGCGAGCTGTCGCCGTGGCACACCCCAGAGCCGCGCCGAACCTCGCCGTCTTTTGCTCATGCCTGTGAACCGGCCTTCGTGCCGATGATCTTTCTGCAGGAGACGCTGCCGCCGCTGCTGTTGCGCCGCCCCGCGGACTCGGCTCGCCGAGCCTTCGCGCGCGTCGGCCGGCCATGTCGCGGCCAGGCCTTGCCTGTGCGCGCGCATGTGCCCCGGCAAGCACACCCATGTGCTAGCCATGCCGTGCTAGGGAACAGCCGATGCTCGTGGTTGCTTCGCGCTGGAGTTTGCGCCGCGCCGCGGTCTCGTCTCGCCGAGGGTCCGCGCGCGCCGGCCGGTCGTGTCGCGGCCAGGCTCTGCCTGTGCGCGCACACGTGCCCGGGCCAAGCATGCCCAAGTGCTGGCCATGCTGCGCTGAAGCGTCTGCTGAAGCGCAGCCTAACTCTTTCTGTTTTGCTTTTTCACCGATGCGCTTGCGTTGACGCCGCCGGTGTCGCTACTCTTCGCCGAGAGCGCCGCCGCGTCGCGCCCCGCGCATGCCCAGTAGCTCGCCCAGAGCTGAGGCTGCGCCAAGGTGGCCGTAGGCACCTAGTGATCACTAGCATCCGCTCGCTTGTCCGCCGAAGCTAACACCGCCACCGTTTGCCATCGACCCGCCGCTGCCAGACGTGCTCCAGCGCGCGCCAACGCGCGTGTGCGGGGCAAGGAGCAACGCTGCACCCCAGTTTTGTTCGGGGGGCGGCGTTGGACTCCTCTGTTGAGAACGAAAGGGGAATTGCTTGGGCCGTAGCCCATTACGGCCCAGCGGCAGCCCTTTTTCTTTTTCTTTCTTGGACTTTGATTTTTGTTCAGGGAGTTCTTCTGGACTTTGCCCTTTTGGCCCACAAGGCTAAGTCCCGTGGGCCGAATCTGGCCCACTAACTCTTTCGGCCCAACAAGGCCCACTAACCTGTGACGCTGACGTCACGATGACGTCATGCTGACGTCATCCCTATTTTTAAAATATAAAAATCCTTTTCTATTTTAAAAATGATTTTGGAAATTAATTTATAAAATCTTTAACCTTTGAAAAATCATAACTAATTATTTATAACTCCGAAAAATATGAAACCAGTTTCTATATTTTTCTAAAAATGAGACGGTGCTGTTTGTAGGTAGTATGGTTCTATTTGAATCTTCTAAAATTGGGTTTCTTTGGATTTATTACCTAGTTGTTTGTCGGTATCTTAGTGTCTCGTATCTCGTGCTGCACAGACCCGAGCTACAACCAGGAGGAGGCCTACGACCCCGACTACAACCCAGATCAGGACTTCGGACGCCAGTCAGGTGTCATGTCACTCCCAACCATATAGATCCCATGCTTGCTTTAGTGGCTAGTGCTTAGTTACTTTTGATGCATGTTTTGAAATTGCATAGACAATTGATTAGCCGTGCCTTGAATTTGTTTACCTTGTCCTTGGAACGCCTACTTTCGGAACTAGCTACAGACCCCTAGCTAGTTCCTGGCACTTCTCCATTCATATATTTTACCCTTAGTTATGGATGGATCTCAGGTTTGGACCGAGGTTGGGATACCTCGGAACTCTTGCGTGTGTTTTGGGTGAGTGTGTACCCTTGACGTGTTACCGCGGGAGCGAGCCGACTTGGTTACTTGTGAACGCCTGTCTAGGGGAGATGCGACCTGGCCTCTCGCCCTAGCGGCGTGTCGGACGGATGGAGTTGGTGAGTGCTTGCTCCCGCAATTAAGGACCGATCGTCTGTGTGACCTTGATCTTTGGGCTATTTTCATACAAACCGTTCGCCTTGTTATGGGCGGGGTTCGGTCCGAGAACTAGTAGGTGGATGGCATCCAGCCTGTAGGCGGACCTATGTGGTCGTGTGAGGGGGACGGGTTATACCCCCCGAGTAGACGTCGCCCCGGCTCCTCCAGGGATGGTCTCACAGCTCCGAGGCCCTGCTGGCAAGTTTCGCACCCCAGTTCAGGACGAGTCAGGCTTGGAGAGGCAGGAGAGTGCCACCCACTGCTAGGTCTCCGGTCGTTAGGTAGGGATGTGGAACGGAGGCATCCGTTTCTACCCTATCCGGCGGGTCCAGTTGTACAACCTCTGCAGAGTGTTAAACCTATAGCTATAGTCCGTGTCCACTGGTATGGACAGCCCTTACGATCTCTCACCTGGCTAGTCTCTTCTTGTGCTGCTTTCTCTCCCCTGTGTGATGTGAGCCCGGCTTCGTGCCGTTGAGACGTGGGGATAGGAGTTGGTGACCCCACGTCGCAGATGAGTGTGGGATGCTGTATCTTGGTTGAGATCCAGTATTTGGTGCTTCTTTCCTTGTTGGGGCGTTGACCCCGGAGGCTTTGTCCTCGGAGGTGTGGATCTCTTCGGAGATGGATACCTCTCGGCTATTCTGCTTACATTGATGTTGCTACCGCTGCTTGCTTAACCTTCTACAGTCATAAATAGGATTACTCATGCATAGTAGAATTATTCTCTCTTGCTTATGCTCTTTGTTGGGAAGCTGACATGACCTACTCGCTTATCGAGTAGATGACGGACTTTCAGACCAGGAGCCGGACTACGACTTTGAGGACGACGGATGGGAGGATTGAGGCTTGACCTACACTCGAGTTGCCTGCGGATATGGAGTCTACTTCGCTACATGAGAGCTGCTGCGTAGATGTTTACTCTGCTTGATTCAGTCCTGATGGACTTGTACCCGGCATGTGCCGAAATGATGTACTCAGATGCTTAATTATTATATTATTATGTGGACCTTCAAGTATTTATTCTTGTTGTACGGCACTTTACTTTACTTTCTGAGATAGGAATTTGCACGTGATAGCCTCCTGGGACTATCACGGAGGTGCAGGGATCGGGTTCCCGTCTTCGGAAACCCGGTTCGTTTCAGCAGGACACTCCGAAATACGTACTAAATGGTACAGAAGTTGAGAACAAGTAAAGCAATGACTTATAAAGGGTGTCATCATAAACAACCTCAAATGCCAAATTGGATTACACCATTGCGACGGGCTCGTCGAGACGATCGAAATGGATATATCATGTGCCTACTTTGGAGATCGGACGAGAAAGATATTGAAAAGACAAAAATATATAGGAGGTGCTGACGTCATGCTGACGTCAGCACCCCCGATCTCATGCGTGCAGCTGCGCGGACGACGACGTCCGGGGGAGGCCGCGTGGCAGGTGGCCATTGGCCCACCGAGCCTCCCACGAATCACTGCAGCGGGGCGCCTGGCGTGTGGACGGGTCCCGCCAGGGGGCCACGTGTCGCGGTGCCACTGGCCGGCGCGACGCCGCAGCCGCACGCGCGCGGGAGCGCGGGGCGCGCGCGGGGCCCCGCCCAGACACGTGGCAGCCACGGGGTGGCGAGCGGCTGAAGCCGCGGATCGCCCCTTGGGGGTGCGCGCGGGAGCCGGACCGCTGGCCCAGGACGCGTGGCACCCGGAGGGGAGGGCTGGTCCGGCCGGTCCATTGGTCTGCTGCTCCAACCAACGTACAGAAGCCCGATTCAGCCCGATTCTCCACTAAAAATGCTCGGTTCACCTACCTAGGGTCTGGTTCTTGACCGGTTTTCACTTCCACCGACCTACAGGCTCCTTCTACAGTACGCTACAGTTCCAGGGGCGCCCAAAACACTGCTGAAACACCACCTAACTCTCACACTCCCTAGCCTATAAATAGAAGGGGAGGGGGCAGAGAATAGGACACACCATTTCACCCAAGGATGAGTGCTTCCCTTCAAAGGAGAGGCCTCTCCTTGGTAGATTAGAGAGTAGGGAGAGTGAGAGAGAGTTGTATTTGTATGGATGTTTGTTCTTCAATTAGAGTAAAGTAAGTATTTCTGCATTTTCTATTTAGACTAAAGTGTTATTCATACTTGAGTGATATGTTCTTGTGTTCTTCGCGTGCTCATCATTTAGAGGTGCGTGTTCTTCACGAACACGCCCTCTCGATCTAGTTGATTAGGTACACAAGTTTGTATCCCGTTTGTATGATTAGTCTATTAGAATAAAGTGGATGCTTGCATGCTCTGATTAGAATAAAGTGTGTTCGTGATTCCTTTCTAATAGTTTATGCTAGGTTGCATGAGTAGCCTTTTTCCTCTGCTAGTGCGTAGATCCTGGGTTTATGCGTTCGTCTGCTGCAAGTCGTTCGTATACGTTGGAAGCATAGTACGGGACCGAGTGCTCTCTCGTATGCCTTTAGTATAAGCTAGTAGTACCTATAGTGAGTGAGATCAGTTCTCTTCCGTGGTCGTAGTTCTATTAGTACAGGGTGTCGTAGTCCGTTGGCTACGGCAGTAACCACAGCGTGGACGTTGTGACACGCTACTGGTTATCATCCGTTCGGCTTATCCCAAGGTTAGGTAGAGGCAGTCCAGGAGGTGGTGACAGCCCTTCTGGCCCTCGTTGATCCTCCGCGGCTGGATACAGTCAGAGCTCCGTTCCACATAGATCCGCATACCGGAGTCACCTGTTAAGTCAGGGCTAACGGTATCCTGAGCCAAGTTCTATCTAGAGATCGATCTTTAATCTCATCTATAGTGCTATCTTTAGGAATCCTCTCTATCCTTACCTATTATCTGGGTGTGTCCTTGGACCGACTATACGAAGTTAGTATACACACGTTCCCTAGGATTCGATACTCTTGGTATACTCTGAGGTGAAAGCTACAACGGTATCCGTGCGCTTGCAGATTTATTTCGTTTGTCGCTAAAATACCCAACAGCTACAAGAACACCCTATGCGATCTATCTCGATAATAGATCGGGAAGTAAGAAAAAACCAAACGAAAACAAAGTCGTAGAGAAAGCACTTGATCGCTAAGAATCGAATTGCAATTTGATAATTCAACATCATGAATGATACATGGACAAGATCACCACCGGGATCATACCTTGATCTTGCTCCTAGCTCCTGGAACTCCGACGTGGTCTTCCTTGCAAGGTTTCCACGCCGGCTAGAGAAACCCTAGACAACTAGCTCGACCCTCTCCTTTCCGGAATGGTGTCTCTCTCTTTTCTGCTCCTCGACGGCGAATGACGAATTAATACTTGCGTGGCTCTTTGTAGGGGGACTATAAATAGTCCGAGGGTCGTCTAGATCAAAAGGGACGGCGAATGGAGCCCGAAATGGGCTGGGCTAACCGGCCTAGGCCCACTTCGGCCCGGTTCGCAGCCTCCTTCGTCGGTGATGCTTCTCGTGTCTTCTGGAACCTTCCCTCTTCTGCATGTGGGCCCTTGACGTCAGTTTCTCCGCGGTTTGGATAGGGCTCCTTGTCGCGCAAGCTTTAGCATTTTTTGTCCAGGTCCTCAGAGTTTTCTGCCTTCACGGTTCGGTCCTTGGGCCACTTGGAGTCATGTTCACTTGATATCTCGACTTGTGCCGGGCTTCATGGTCTTTTCACGAGGTGCTTGATGAACTTTACCCGGAAGTCTTGTATTTAGCGCTAAAACCCTACATAAACATTAAACTCCAAAAAACCGACATGCACGAGCGAACTTGTTATATCAAGGGGGTAGTACCAATAGATAAGATATTAAATTGATGCCAACACCGAAGGTAAACTCATGGCTAGGTTGACGGAAATTCACTGTCAACACTTGTGCACATCGTTCCGTCGCGGCTGCCCGTGCTTGTTGCTAGCGCACATTCCTACCTTGTTCGAGACCATGGCTTATTGATGTTATCTATCTCCGCAGAGTGCTACTCGCACTTACCACAATACCCTTTAGCTACTAACTTTGGGAAAGAAAAAGAAATAAAAAATTAACATTTCAAAAATGTTGCTATTTGTTTTGAAAAATGTAGAATTTATTATATTCAGTTTAAAGAAAATATTGAGTGTGCTACTAATAGTGACATTGATTATGTTATTTTCAAATTGTTGGTGTTCGGATTAGTCCCGACACTAACTAGTGAAATCCGTTGTGATCGGTGCTAAGCAATGCAGAGGCACGGGTTTATCCTGGTTCCGGCCGCGGGGCCGTACGTCCAGCAGATTGCGTTCGAGCGCTGTATTGCAATGCACCGTGGTGCCTGTAGAGGCGGCTACAAGCTAGGCGGGAGAGGAGGAAAAGCCTCTAAGTCCCTGCTAGATGATTGAGGCAGAGTGCCAATATCAGGGGAACGAGCGAGCGGGTGAGTGTGGTTGAGAAGTGATGATGTCGTCCCCCCCCCGCGCAGGGGGCTCTGCCTCTCCCTTTTATAGGCCAAGGGAGGGCAGTTACAGGATGCCCACAGCAGCCGATACAGTGGTTATGTATTAATAAGCATGGCGTCGGCGGTCTTGTCCCGCGCGTCATGGTTCTTGGCGCGAGTTGGTGGCGTCCTCCGGCTTCCGCGAGCGTCATGGCGGTCGTCGTGACCCATCCTGCCTTGACTTCGAGGGGCGGCCCCGTTGGATCGAGGGCCTATCCGCCGAAGGAAGGGCCGGAGTTGGTGGCGCGGGATGGCGGAGCGTCATCAGCGTGTCCGCACAGTGTCGTGTGTGCCGTCGCACAGCGGTGGGGATGGCGGCACAGTGCTGGTGATGGCCGTACAGCCCCCGGGTCAGTTGCACAGCGCCCGGGATGGCCGGGCGGCGCCGGAGTTGGTGGAGGGGACGCGGCGCACGCCGCCCGTACGGCGGTGCCGGTCAGTGTGCGCGCCTGCTCGCCACCCGTACACCTTTCGAGGGTGCCCCCATGCCCTTTCGAGGGCCTCGATGGCGGGAGCGCCCATGCCATACAGGGGCCGGCGTGGCGGTGTCCCATCGGGACAGAGCTCCACAGCACCGTGGATGGTTCCACAGTGCCCGGGATGGCGGCACAGGGTTGGGGATGGCCGCACAGCGCCAGAGGTGATGGAGGGAACGTGCTCTGCCTACCTTGAGCCACGGCACCGTCATGGGCGTGCATCAGGGCGGCGGCCGTACGCCCCTCGAGGGTGTTGCCGTCCTTTTTCGAGGGGTATGGCGGGGAGGAAGGACGGGAGCGGGTGGTACAGTGTCGAAGAATGACACCAGCCATCCTGCACAACGCTTATACAGCGTCGGGGATGGCCGCACAGTGGTGAGTTACTCGAACAGCGCCGGGGTCAAATTCCCAGGCGGTGTTAGGAGATCGGCGTGGCAGGGATTCGCCTTTTGACCCGGGCGCCCGCGGCGTGTCAGGGCATTTAATGCTCCGGTCGGGGCGAGCAGGTGAGGCGCCACGGGTCGAGGGGTGGCTTCGAGCGAGGCGGAGACTCGCTCGAGGGGCTGGACCCCTCGAGCGAGGCGGAGATTCGCTCGAGGGGCCAGAGCCCCCGAACGAGGCGGAGATCCACTCAAGGGGTGCCGTGCCCTCGAGCGAGGCGAGGTTCTGCCGCGCGGCGTCCGACCCTCGAGCGAGGCGGAGGTTCGCTCGAGGGCGGCTAGGGATGGCGGTTTGATGGGCCATGGAGGTTGTCGGGCCGTGGGCCTTATTCATATTTGGGCTGTGGCCGGTTTGGGAAGCATTTTTGTGGTTTTGTGTCAATTTTTTAGGAAGGGTAATCTCCCCCATAGTTAGGGGACCCCTATGGCTATCCCCGACAGTAGCCCCCGAGCCTTTGCAGGGGTATCCGGAGGGACCCGCAAAGGCTGAAGCTCTCTGTTAGGTCTTTCTTCCCTTCTGGATGTGTATGACGTTCCGTGGGGGCGCGCTAGCGCACTCGCGGGTGTAGCCCCCGAAGCCTTGGAGGAGTGTGCACACTCGTGCAAGGTTTTCACGCTGAGGCGCCAATCCGTGAGGCGTTTGTTTCAGCCAGCTTCGGCGATATTTCAGCCGGCCTCGGCGATCTTACGCGTGCGGAACGGTGTTAACCCTGCCCGGGGCGAGTCCCGGGGGGTTAGCTTGCTGCCCTCGAAGGAGCGGGGGAATGTGACTTTTGTCAGACACGTCCGGGAGGTGTAGCCGTGCGATGAGCCCCCGAGCCCGAGCCCACACGGGGTGATCGGGGAAAACTCTTCGACTTATTTGCGCGCCCCTCGCCGCCCTTCCGCAGGGGGGAGGGGTGAGGCGGTCCATGCTTCCCATCGAACGGGCCGCGAGTCATGGACCCCTCATTGAGCTGTTGACGGGTAATTCAAGTGGACGTCCGTGCCCCGTTCGATAAGGGTCGGCTCGTGGTCCGGAGACACGTCCATGAGAGCACTTCACGTGGGTATGCTAGGCAGGGCTCGGTCCCATTCGATTAGGACCGAGGGCGCGAAAGCTCTCTCTCGATGGGATCCCTCGACTAGCTGCCCTCGTTTGGCCTTGAACACGAACTATGGGGCGCCCTCGAACCTTTGAGTTCGAGGACTGGCTTGATCGCGCGTGCCCTGGTCGTCCCTAACTCTGTTAATCTGAGGTGCCTGTTCGAACCCGTCGGGGGTCAGGCTCCGTACCTCTGATTAGTAGGGTCTTTGCGGGGTGGCACCGGGTGCCACCGTCTTGGTCGATCTGTGGCCCTTACCGAACTGTCATCGAGTTGAGCTTCGAGCCACTAACCAGTAAATCCCTAGATCGAGGGGCATCTGCGGCGCCCACCGTTCCCTCTGCGGGTTGGGCCTCGAGCCGCTGATCAGTATAGCCGTGCAGGTCAGTAAATCCCCAGATCGAGGGGCATCTGCGGTGCCCATCGTACCCTCAGCGAGCTGGGTCTCGAGCCGCTGATCAGTATAGCCATGCAGGCCAGTAAATCCCCAGATCGAGGGGCATCTGCAGTGCCCATCGTACCCTCAGCGGACTGGGTCTCGAGCCGCTGATCAGTATAGCCGTGCAGGCCAGTAAATCCCCAGATCGAGGGGCATCTGCGGTGCCCATCGTACCCTCAGCGGGCTGGGTCTCGAGTCGCTGATCAGTATAACCGTGCAGGCCAGTAAATCCCCAGATCGAGGGGCATCTGCGGTGCCCATCGTATCCTCAGCAGGCTGGGTCTCGAGCTGCTGATCAGTAAAGCTATACGGGCCTGAGCCCCAGAAATCCTTAAGTCCGTTCTTTGGGGGCGTACCGGTAGGCTGTGACCTTGTGGCCACAACCTGCTCTAGGTTAGGGCGTTAAGCACGTGCCCTCAAGGGGCCAGCCCTCGAGTTCTCGGCTCTGGCTTCATGGGGGGCTATCCTTACGTGAGAAGGAACCCCCGTTATTGACAAATGACAGACGTGGCGCGGGTCGTGCGGAGTGGGCGCTCCTTTCTAAGCGGTGCGACGTGGGCGACGTGGGAAGGTGATGAGACGGGGCGCTGCGTCCCCTGGGTTGCTGCGCGATAATCATGGCGCGTGCTGTCGGGGAGCTCGGTGGCGAGTCGCCTTCGGGCTCTGGGCGGTCGTGTCGCCGAGCGCATGAAGGGCGCCCTCCGCCTCGGCATCCGGAAGACCCTCGGCGTGGTGCAGTCGCACTACGTTGTTGATCTTGCGGCGCTGGCCACGGGCTACATCGTCGCGGACGATCTTGATGATGACGGGGCGCAGGCCATCGTGAACCGCCTCGAAGCTGCTGCCGCGACGCTGCTGCAGACCTCGCCGACGCCTTTGAGGAGGATCTTTTCCCGAACGCTCCTCCCGCTGGTCCCCTCGAGCCCTGAAAGTAGTCGGGCGCTGAGGCCCTTAGGTTGTGGTCAGAATTTGAGCCAGGTGGCTTTTCAATAAGACAGTTCACTTTTGATGTTTGTAAGTTAAGTACGACTCGTTTTGTTTATGCCGTTATGTTCTTTCCCGTCGCCTAGGCAAATTTCAGCTGGGATCGATCATTTTCGCGAGCAGCCTGAAGGTAAAGTGGTGAGGAGGAGAAGCCGTATCCTGCTGGAGGCGTAGGCTGTTCTTAACTCACCCGTCTTTACCTTTTGGCTGCTCGCGCCCTGCTTCTTTCTGCCCAAGCTCCCGGGTTGGGACATACTTAGCATTTTTGGAAAAAAGATTTTTTCGAAAAAATAGGACCGTTTAGGGGGGGTGCCCCCTGTAGTAGCCCCCGAGGGGGACTTGGCTTTCGGGAGAAAGCCAAGTCACCCTTGACTTTATTCACAATCTTAACGTATATGCAACCGACTGGAGCGTCGGATATGCACAAATCGACTTGGAACTTTTTAAGGGTAAAAGCGATGTAGCTGTTGGATGTTCCAAGCGTTGGTGAAGACTTCGCCCTGCTCGTTTGCAAGCTTGTATGTGCCGGGCTTGAGCACCTCGACGACGACGTAGGGCCCTTCCCATGGCGGTGATAGCTTGTGTCGGCCTCGATTGTCCTGTCGTAGCCTCAGCACTAGGTCGCCCTCGCTGAAGTCGCGGTGTCAGATTTTCTGGGCTTGGTACCGCCGGAGTGCTTGCTGGTATCTCGCCGAGTGCATCATCACCACATCGCGGGCTTCATCTACTTGGTCCAACGAATCTTCGCGAGCCCGCTGGTTCAAGTTTTCTTGATAGGCCCTGAGCCTGGGCGATTCGTATTCTAGGTCTGTGGGGAGGACGGCCTCCGCGCCATAGACGAGGAAGAACGGCGTGAATCCCGGGGCTCTGCTCGGGGTGGTCCTGAGACTCTAAATGACCGACGGTAGCTCTTGAATCCAATTTCGACCAAACTTGCTCAGTCTGTCGAAGATCCTAGGCTTGAGGCCTTGCAGAATCATGCCATTGGCGTGCTCCACTTGGGCGTTGGTCTGCGGGTGCGCGACGGCCGCCCAATCCACGCGGATGTGGTAGTTGTCGCAGAACTCCAGGAATTTCCTGCCAGTGAATTGGGTGCCATTGTCAGTAATGATGGAGTTCGGCACCCCGAATCTGTGGACGTTGCCGGTGAAGAATGACACGGCTTGTTCGGATCTGAGGTTGGTAATGGGGCGTGCCTCGACCCACTTCGAGAATTTGTCGATTGCGACCAACAGATGCGTGTAGCCCTCGGGCGCCTTCCGCAGGGGCCCGACGATGTCTAATCCCCATACGACAAATGGCCATGTGATGGGTATGGTCTGAAGGGCGTGAGCCGGAAGGTGGGTCTTGCGGGTGTAGAACTGGCATCCTTCACAGGTGCGCACGACTTCATTGGCGTCGGCGACCGCCGTGGGCCAGTAGAAGCCCTGGCGGAATGCATTGCCCACGAGAGTGCGCGGCGCTGCGTGATGGCCACATACGCCCGCGTGGATGTCTCGGATCAACTCGCGGCCCTCGGGGATGGGGATGCACCGTTGTAGGATCCCTGACGCGGCGCGCTTGTACAGCTCGCCGCCAATCGCGGTGAATGACTTGGGCTTTCTGGCGATGCGCCTCACCTCGGTCTGATCCGAGGGTAGCTCCCCTCGATCGATCCAGGCGAGATACTTGTTCCGCCAGTCTTCCGCGGGAAGGACCTCGTCGGTCTCCATGACCTCTGCTTCGTCAACCCCATACCCCTCGAGTAGGGAGAGTACATACTCCTCGTTCGTAGGGTCCTCGTCCATGGGTTCCGCACCCGCTGGATTCGAGGGAGCCCCCGAGGGTTCTTCCGGACTCGAGGAGGTCTTGCTAAGATCGACGGAGGGTTTGGCAAGGTCTCGCGAAAAGACGTTCGGAGGAACGGTGATTCGCCCCGAGGCGATCTTCGCCAGCTCGTCCGCCTCCTCGTTGTACTTGCGGGGGACGTGGTTGAGCTCGACGCCATAGAACTTGTCCTCAAGTGCACGCACGGCGTTGCAGTACGCTTCCATCTTCTCATCGTGGCAGCTCGCGTTCTTCATGACTTGATCGATTACAAGCTGTGAATCTCCCCTGACGTCGAGGCGTTTGATACCGGTCTCGATGGCGATTCGGAGGCCACAAAGGAGCTCCTCGTACTCCGTCATGTTGTTCGACGCGGGGAAGTGCAAGCGCACCACGTACCTCATATGCTCTCTGAGGGGCGAAATGAAAAGCAGGCCCAAGCCCGCTCCGGTTTTCATCATCGACCCGTCGAAGTAGAGGGTACAACACTCGGCTTGGATCTATAATGGGGGCAATTGAGTGTCTGTCCATTCAGTGACGAAGTCCGCAAGAATTTGGGATTTGATCGCCTTACGCGGCGCGTAGGTGAGAGTTTCACCCATTAGTTCCACGGACCATTTCGCGATTCTGCCTGAGGCATCCGGGTTGCGGATTATCTCCCCTAGCGGGAATGACGTGACCACAGTGACCGGTGGGCCTCGAAGTAGTGCCGCAGCTTGCGCCGTGCGAGTACCACCGCGTAAAGCAGCTTCTGGATTTGAGGGTACCGCGCTTTGGTCTCAGATAGCACCTCGCTGATGTAGTATACCAGCCTTTGGACTGGTAGGGCGTGGCCTTCCTCTGTTCTCTCCACCACGATGACCGCGCTGACCACCTGGGTGGTTGCCGCGACGTAGAGATACAGAGATTCGCCGTCTTGAGGCGGCGTGAGGATCGGCACGTGTGCAAGCGTCGTTTTAGCTTGTCGAGGGTTTCCTGAGCCTCGACGGTCTAGGAAAAGCGTTCCTGCTTCTTTAGGAGTCGGTAGAGGGGCAAGCCCTTTTCGTCGAGTCGTGAAATGAAGCGGCTTAAAGCGGCCAGACAACCCAATACCTTCTGCACCCCCTTCAGGTCCCGGATCGGCCCCATCTGGTCAAGGGCCGAGACCTTCTCGGGGTTGGGCTCGATGCCCCGCTGGGAGACGATGAAACCCAGCAGCATGCCGCGCGGCCCCCAAAGACGCATTTTTTGGGGTTTAACTTGACCCCGTTGGCCCGCAAGCAATCGAACGCGACGCGCAAATCATTAACCAGGTCGTCCGCCTTCCTGGTTTTGACGACAATGTCATCTACGTACGCCTCAACGGTCCGCCCGATGTGATCCTCGAAAACGTGTTGCATACATCGCTGGTATGTAGCCCCAGCATTTCGAAGACCAAATGGCATTATCACGTAGCAAACACATACCGAACGGCGTGATGAAAGAAGTCGCGAGTTGGTCGGACTCCTTCATCTTTATTTGGTGGTAACCCGAATATGCATCAAGGAAACACAAGAGCTCGCATCCCGCAGTGGAATCCACAATTTGATCGATTCGTGGTAAAGGAAAAGGAACTTTAGGACGTGCTTTATTCAGCCCGGTGTAATCTACACACATCCGCCACTTCCCACTCTTTTTCTTAACTAATACGGGGTTAGCAAGCCACTCGGGGTGGAACACCTCCTTGATGAATCCGGCCTCCAGGAGCCTTCGTAGCTCCACTCCAATCGCTCGGCGCCTTTCTTCGTCAAAGCGTCGCAGGCGCTGTTGCACAGCTCTGGAGTGAGGTAGGATGTCAAGGGAGTGCTCGGCGACCTCCCTCGGAATGCCCGACATGTCCGAGGGGCTCCACGCGAAGATGTCCGCGTTGGCGCGGAGAAAGTCGACGAGCACCACTTCCTATTTCGGGTCGAGGGTGGAACTGACCCTCAACACCTTGCCCTCGGGGGCAACGGCGTCGAGGGGTACCTCCTTGGTTTGCTCGGCAGCCTCGAAGCTGCCCGCGTGTTTCGTGGGGGAGTCGGGGCCCTCGTTGGCCAGCTTCTCCATGTCTGCGACGAGCGACTCGTCCAGTGCGAGTGCCTCAGCGTGCTCGACGCACTCGACATCGCAGTCAAATGCGTGCTCGATCGACGAGCCCACTGTGATGACGCCCTTCGGCCCCGGCATCTTCATCTTGAGGTAGGTGTAGTTTGGGACCGCCATGAATTTGGCGTAGCACGGACGCCCGAGGATGGCGTGGTACGCGCCCCGAAACCCCACCACCTCGAAGGTGAGGGTCTCCTTGCGGAAATTGTCCGGCGTGCCGAACCAGACCGGTAGGTCGATCTGTCCGAGGGGCTGGACGCGCTTGCCCGGCACAACGCCATGGAACGGCGTCGTGCTAGGCCGCAGTTGATCCAGACCGATCCCCATCAGTCTAAGAGTGTGTGCGTACAGGATGTTGAGGCTGCTACCGCCGCCCATCAGCACCTTGGAGAATCGTGAATTGCCGATGATGGGGTCGACGACCAACGGGTACTGACCCAGGTTGGGGATGTGGTTTGGGTGATCCTTGCGGCTGAAGGTGATGGCCTCCTCCGACCAGTTGAGGAAGGAAGGAGGGGTCTTCTCGGCGGTGAGAACTTCATGTCGCTCGTGCTTGCGTTGGCTGGTGGACATGTCCACCGTCGGCCCCCCGAAGATGAGGAAGACGTTCTCCACTGCGGGGAAGCCGTCGGCGCCTCCGTCACCCCCATCCTTCTTGGCCTCGTCCTCCTTCGCGGCGACGCGGCTGTAGTACTTCTTGAGCATGTCACATTGCTCGAGGTTTTGGTTGACCGGGGTCTTGTGGTACGGGCAGGGCTTCTTCAGCATGTCGTCAGACACGCCGGGGCCTCGAGGACCCTTACGTGCAGGGTCGACTGCGAGGGCTTCGTCGTCATCCTCGCCACGCCCCTGCGCGCGTGCGTCACGATGGGGCTTCTTGCCCTTTTTGCCCCGCTTCTGCTTCTTCGCGGGTTCCTTGGACTTGCTGCCCTCCGCGGGCGCGTCGTCCACGCGCTTGCCTTTCTTGCCGTCGAAAATCGCCCCCACCGCCTCTTCCCCGGAGGCGAAGCTGGTAGCGATGTCGAACAGCTCGTTGGAGTCTACCGGCGGGCTTCTCCCGAGCTCTCGCACGAGGTCCCGGCAGGTCGTGCCCTCAAGGAAGGCATGCACGATTTCCGACTGAGCAACGCTCGAGAACTCGGTACAGCGCTTGGAAAAGCACCGTATGAAGTCCCGGAGTGACTCGCCGGGTTTCTGGGTGCACCCCCGCAGGTCCCAGGAGTTCCCGGGGCGCACGTACGTGCCCTGGAAGTTCCCCACGAACGTGCGAACCAGGTCGTCCCACCCGTGGATTTGACTGGCCGGTAGGTGTTCGAGCCACGTCCGGGCTGAATCCGCAAGATGTAGTGGTAGGTTGCGGATGATCACCGCATCACTGGTGGCGCCGCCCAGCAGGCAAGCCAGGCGGTAGTCGTTGAGCCAGACTCGAGGGTCCGTTTCCCCCGTGTATTTGGTGATGGTGGTGGGCTGGCGGAAGCGCTGGGGGATGTTCGACGTGCGAATCTCCCGGCTGAACACGCGGGTCCCCGGGGGTTCCGGTGTCGGTGAGCAGTCCTCCCGGCTGTCGTAGCGACCACCACGTCGAGGGTGGTAGCCCGCTGCCGTTCTCGCCTCCGCGTCGCCCCTTCTCTTGGCATTCAGGATGTTGCGAGCATCACCATCTCGGGCCTGGCCGCGCGTGTCGAGGATCCGCTCCCTGACATGCGTCCTGCCCCGGTTCCCTGGCTGTCCTGCCGCGTCGTCTGCGTGGATGGATGCTTCTTGGTCCTACGCGCTGCTGCCGCCTCGCGCACTGGACTGGTTGCGCATGCGGGATGCGGAGCTCTCAGCTTGCTGCACGGCCGCCTGCTCGATGAGGGCCTGCGCCTCGCGGCGTAGGTTGCGCACCTCGGGCGTCGACAGCTCGGGCATGGCCCCAAGCAGTGTCGTTGCTGCGACGAGCTTTTGGCTGGCTCGCGGTGGCGTGTGCGGGTCATGGACGTTGAAGTTGGTGTTGATGCGCTCGCGGGCTTGCCTCCCGGCTTCTCGGGCGCATTCGCCGCGCGCCAAGGCCTCCCCCGCGATGGTAGCACGCAAAAGCCGCACCTGCCGGTACTCCTCCGCGAGCTTCGCCTCGAGCTCGCGTGCCTGGGCCAGCTGCGCAGTAATATCCGCATTGCTCGCCGGTGGGGCCGGTGGCGGGTTTGGCTCTGGATGTTGGGCCGCATCCCCGTCGCCTGCTCCGTTTGCGCCGTCAGCGTGCTCATTGATGACGACAACGAAGCACTGTCGTGAGGGATCGTAGCTCCCTTCACTGGAGTCGTCGGAGCAACCGAACCAGTAGTCCGCGGCGTCAAGGAACCGCCGGAACACCACGGGGTCCGGTACGCCGGAGAAGTCCCACTCCGCGTAGCCGTGTAAGGTCGCGGGTGGCAGTTCGCTGGCCGAGCCATGGTACGACTCGTCGTTGGTGGTGGCGATGAGGTTCCGGGTTGACAGCAGGTGATGGCCCGGGAGATCCTCGTATGCGGCCATGTCGGTGCTGACGGATGAGGCGTACGTTGCGGCGGAGTTGCACATCCCGTGGGGGAACTGCGGCCCCGCGGCCGCGTGCTCCCCTTCAGGGTGCGCCGTCGTGTCGCTCGGTGGTGGTGCGTCCCTCCGGGCCGCGTCGCGTGCTGCCCGACGCCGCTCCGTGCGCGCCTGGCGCGAGCGCTGACCCGAGCGTTTACGGCGTCGAGACGTCGAGGCAGCCGCCGTCGTGGGTTACAGCGCCGGGGCGTCGGTCGTCAGCGTGGCGGGGATCGGGCCCGGCCCGGTTGACCGCCACGGGTGGAGTTCATCCTGATTGGTAAGGCGCATGTGGTAGCCGTTCCCTGTAGCCTGAAAGTTCAGGCTCCCGAACCGGATTTCGAATCCGGCAGGGAAAGGGTCCGAGCTGCCCATGGCGTACCTCTGGGACGTCATCTCGGTGCGAATCACCATCGAGACTTCTGGTGAGGGGTTGATCACAACGCGAGCCCCCTACTCGGCGCGCCAACTGTCGGTGTTCGGATTAGTCCCGACACTAACTAGTGAAATACGCTGTGATCGGTCTCTCGATGGCCGGTGCTAAGCAATGCGGAGGCACGGGTTTATCCTGGTTCCGGCCGCGGGGCCGTACGTCCAGCAGATTGCGCTCGAGTGATGTATTGCAATGCACCATGGTGCCTGTAGAGGGGGGCTACAAGCTAGGCGGGAGAGGAGGAAAAGCCTCCAAGTCCCTGCTAGATGATTGAGGCAGAGTGCCAATATCAGGGGAACGAGCGAGTGGGTGAGTGTGGTTGAGAAGTGATGATGTCGTCCCCTCCCCCTGCGCAGGGGGCTCTGCCTCTCCCTTTTATAGGCCAAGGGAGGGCAGTTACAGGATGCCCACAGCAGCCGATACAGTGGTTATGTATTAATAAGCATGGCGTCGGCGGTCTTGTCCCGCGCGTCATGTTTCTTGGCGCGAGTTGGTGGCGTCCTCCGGCTTCCGCGGGCGTCGTGGCGGTCGTCGTGACCCATCCTGCCTTGACTTCGAGGGGCGGCCCCGTTGGATCGAGGGCCTATCCGCCGGAGGAAGGGCCGGAGTTGGTGACGCGGGATGGCGGAGCGTCATCGGCGTGTCCGCACAGTGTCGTGTGTGCCGTCGCACAGCGGTGGGGATGGCGGCACAGTGCTGGTGATGGCCGCACAGCCCCCGGGTCAGTTGCACAGCGCCCGGGATGGCCGGGCGGCGCCGGAGTTGGTGGAGGGGACGCGGCGCACGACGCCCGTACGGCGGTGCCAGTCAGTGTGCGCGCCTGCTCGCCGCCCGTACACCTTTCGAGGGTGCCCCCATGCCCTTTCGAGGGCCTCGATGGCGGGAGCGCCCATGCCATACAGGGGCCGGCGTGGCGGTGTCCCATCGGGACAGAGCTCCACAACATCGGGGATGGTTCCACAGTGCTCGGGATGGCGGCACAGGGCTGGGGATGGCCGCACAGCGCCGGAGGATTCAGTCGGGAACGTGCTCTGCCTACCTTGAGCCACGGCACCGTCATGGGCGTGCGTCAGGGCGGTGGCCGTACGCCCCACGAGGGTGTTGCCATCCTTTTTCGAGGGGTATGGCGGGGAGGAAGGACGAGAGCGGGTGGTACAGTGTCGAAGAATGACACCAACCATCCTGCACAGCGCTTATACAGCGTCGGGGATGGCCGCACAGTGGTGAGTTGCTCGAACGGCGCCGGGTCAGATTCCCAGGCGGTGTCAGGAGATCGGCGTGGCGGGGATTCGCCTTTTGACCCGGGCGCCCGCGGCGTGTCAGGGCATTTAATGCTCCGGTCGGGGGGAGCAGGTGAGGCGCCACGGGTCGAGGGGTGGCTTCGAGCGAGGCGGAGACTCGGCAGAGATTCGCTCGAGGGGCCAGAGCCCCCGAACGAGGCGGAGATCCACCCAAGGGGCGCCGTGCCCTCGAGCGAGGTGAGGTTCTGCCGCGCGGCGTCCGACCCTCGAGCGAGGCGGAGGTTCGCTCGAGGGCGGCTAGGGATGGCGGTTTGATGGGCCATGGAGGTTGTTGGACTGTGGGCCTTATTCGTATTTGGGCTGTGACCGGTTTGGGAAGCGTTTTTGTGGTTTTGTGTCAATTTTTTAGGAACGGTAATCTCCCCCATAGTTAGGGGACCCCTATGGCTGTCCCCGACACAAATGTTAATGTGACTTTTTAAAGTTATGAAATTTTTAGGTTAGAATATTAATTACTTTTAGATTCTTAGGCTAATATAATTGATCGGTTTTAAAATACGGAGTCCTTTTATGTCATTTCCATGCTACATCACGCTTATGCGTCAAGCAGGTGCCGTATTTCGTATCCGATAAGTACTCAATACGTATCATAAAGTATTCAAATTAAAATAAAAAAATGTTGATACATGACGTGTCAGGACGATTTTTCGATACAATACAGCCCAACATAGTCGGTCCGTGATCAAGATTCTTTGTACATCTCAGTTACCCTTCTGATCCTCAACTTGACGAGCACACGATCCATTTCTGTCTCCTACAGTCTCCTCTTTGCCCCTACAACCCACCACCCATTTTCTCTTCGGGACCTCAACACGTGTCCCTTGCCCAAGTGTAGCTCGAGTCTTTACCGGGACTTCCTTTTCTTTTTTAAAGCGACAAGTTACGCTATCCTTTGTTCATTAAAAATGATAAGGTGGAGCGAGACGAGCCAATCTTTTTCATACACGTAGGCAAGGCGATCCTTTAGCAGCAAGGAAGCGAGAAAGTGGAGGGAAATGAAAACAAAGAAGAAGAAGAAAAGAAAAGAGAGAATTACCAGGATGACACCGGAAAAAATGTTTGTTACCTATTTGACATCTAAATTCGGATTCTTTCCTGTATGTTCCTATTTTCATTTTCGGTTTCCTATTTGACACTTCCGTCCATTTCAGTAGTTAACACTGTTAAGTTCGTGGGAAAATGACCATTGTACCCCTAGTTTCCATTTTCTCCCTACTTACACATGCAGCCTGCCTTTTTTCGCTCCTAGCTTGCCTGGGAAAATGACGTGCGCACCACATGATGTTGCAATGCGCTACAAGAATTAATCGAGATCTCATTATCATGTTAAATCATCTGAAACAAAATATTTTAGCATCCAACTCTCTACAAGTAGTACTTGTAGCAGTACAGGTTGACAGTCAAGTAGCACATGTAGCAATACATGCCGCAATCTTTTAAAAAAAAAGCGGTACATGCCGCTGCCCGCACGCAAAATCAATTTGGCCAGCCGCCCGAGCTGGCGATCAAGCTACCGCGGGGGCCTCCCTGTCCTCCGCCGTCGCGTGTGCTGGCGACGGAGCCACCGCAGGGGCCTCCCAGCCCTGCTCCGCGATCGCGAGGGCCACCGACGGAGCCGCCGCAGGGACCTCCCTGCCTTGCGCCGCAGCCGCACGGACCACCGATGGAGCCGTCGTGGGCGGCCTCCATGCCCTGCTCCGCGGTCGTGCGGGCTGCCGACGGGGATGCGCCACCCTCCTCCTCCGTGGCCGTGCCGTCCCATGCCGAAGATCCACAGTTCGTCGCCATATCGCCGCCGATCTAGGGTTCGAATGGTTGTCTTTTTTTTTCAGAGACGTTGCGGGCTTGCGGCCCCTCTGCCCTCTCTGTCATTTCCCACGAGAGCAGGGATATTCTGGTCATTTCTCTTACCCTCACGTGGACAGTTGACGGATGGAACCGAAGAGACCGACGGAAGTGTCAAATAGGAAATCGAAAACGAAGATAGAAACATATAGGAAAGAATCTGAATTTGGATGTCAAATGGGTAACCAACATTTTTTCGGATGTCATCGTAATTCTCTCAAAAGAAAAGGGTCGACTCGCCCAGCCCACTAGTCAGCCCACCATAGGTACTCCTGCGGCCCTGCCCTAGCTCGCTCGTCTCTCCCTCCCTCAAACACAAACAGCGCCGCAGCCACCGCTCGTCTCTCTCGGACTCTCCCTCAATCTCCCTTTCCTCCCTCTCTCTGTTCCCCGTTGACACTGCGGCGGCGGCGGTGGCGGGAGCCCGCTGGAGCCGGAGGAGGACGTGGGGCAGGGTGGTGGAGTAGGGAGGAGCGCTGCGGCTGCGGCGGCGGCGAGTGGAGGTAGAAGAGCGCCGAGCAGAGCGCCGAGCGACGATTGTTGGAGCGCCTGGAAGCCTAGGCGAAGCCTTTGAAACCCTTCGTCGAGCGACGGGCGCTTGGCCAGCGACGGACATCCGACAGGGGTATGGCTTCCTATTCCCCTCCCCTAACGTAGGGTATTTGAATATTCGGATCTGACCATGATTTTACCTACTAAATTCGACCTTTTTGCAACAGTTATTATGTACACCCATGTCCCCCCTATACTGGGTCCGCCCCTGATATACATTACGCATGCCATTAATGTAAACAGTTATGCTTTGCAGCAGGGCGAATAGCAAGGAGTTAGGAGAAATGGACATGCAAGAGAACACAATTCCCGCTCAAGGAAAGGAAAAGAAAAAAGGAAGTGCAAAGAAAAAAGAGAGAGCAAGGAAGAGGTCATCATCTGTTTTGGATTCTACTAATGGTGAGACATGCCCTATTAAATTCAGCGCCTGTTTAAAATTGTAATTCTTACGGATCAATACAAATGGCTGGCAACCCTTGTTTTCTAGCTCTTCAATTAACTAGCCTTTTGTAGTGCCATTTTGTGGTTGAAAACTTTATATTTTCTCATGAACCAATTATTTTAAATATGAATGTACAGAGTTAAGGGTACCCTTTGTTTTATGGTTCTTTGATTTACTTGCTTTTGCATTCTGTTCGGAAATTTCAGACACAGTCATCAATGAGGAAATGCCAGAGTACAATCTTGATGGACCTACTATTGGGGAAAAACTAGCAACTCTGGATTTGATCAATAGAGATAATGAAAGGAAGGACACTGATGAGCAAACACTGTCTATGGCACCACCAAGTGCAGATTCAGTCCACATTTTGCTCAAGCAAGCTCTGCGTGCTGATGATAATATGTCATTGCTTACTTGCTTGTACAACAGAGATGAAAAGGTATTATTTCCTGTGCCAATATTCAAAACAACTGTGCTGTGTTGGTTGTACTACTATAAGTCTGAGACCAATTTCACACCTGTTGTCACTGGTGATAGTATTTCCTCCCTCCAGTCTCATATAATTGTAATTTTGACATTACATGCAACCAAACAGTTGAAGATAGACATATTGATATATTTTTAAGACTGTAGATTGGAAAGCTACAAACCATATGCATTCATTTATCTCAATAAAAGATATTATCATAGTAGTATAGTTTATTAGGTTTGAAAATATATTGCAGTTGGCATTAGCGCTCGAAGTTCTTTTTGGAGACAGTGTTGTCAGTGTCCAAAACAACACTTTTTTGTGTCTAGGTATGAAAACACTTCTGTTTGGCGTACACAAGTTTAGGTGATGCTAGCCATACATGTGTTCCCTTTTTCAGGTTACTAAAATTCTGTCATGGGTGCACTTGGTTGAATGATAAATTAAATGGTTTAACTTTCTTAGTAATGTTATAAATCAAATGTGTTCTTACCATGTAGAGCATGGTTTCTTGTGTATTTTTTTATTGCTCAGCAAAAATCCATATCAGTAATAACTGAGAATGAAAAGGAAATTTTGCTACTCCATGTATTTACTGAAGTTCATCAATTTTCAGATTCTTACTGACAAACATCAGTTATCACACTATGTTAATTCATCTTTGTTCAACTTGGTGGAGTATTACTTTGTCATGTCTCATAATTTTACTACACACAGGTTATCGCAAAATCTATATCACTCCTAACACCAGCAGATGTTGTAAAGCTTCTCAAGTTCTTCGTACTGCAAATACAATCTAGGTAATATTCTATGGAGGCATTTTGTCAGTTTCGTATGTAAATATTTTGGACATGTTATGTGGTGCATGTAATATAGACACTCAATCATTTTTCTTGTCATAAATCTTTGGGGTTTGGGAATAATTTTTTATAATTCCACAAGGATGGCTTTCTAGAGACTAGATGATTATGCTTATCTAATTTATATTTGTGAGTTCATTGGCATGTATGAGCATATGTCGAGCTCCTGGTCTCAATGATTGTTTTTCTGCTTGTTGAGTTTCCTTACTGTGCTCTAAGCCTGTAATGATGTGTGATCATATTTTCATGAGTTGTTTACCTCTTGGGATGGAGTATCCTGGATTCTCAGATGATGCTAATGCTGCACTTTTCTATGTTTTAGTTGAACTCTTAACTTTGTTGATTTGACACACCTGTCTTTACCTCCTCAGGGGTGCAGTATTGGTTTGTTTACTTCCGTGGCTGCAAACTTTACTTAGTCAACACACGAGCAGCATAGTGTCCCAGGAGTCTTCTCTGTCCTTGCTCAACTCGCTCTACCAGGTTAACATTTTTTTCCACTTGCTGTAAAATGAAGTAACTTCATAGCTGTTTTCTCTCTCGAAAAAGTAACTTCATAGCTGTTGAAGTATTGTCAGGGACTCAGGGTAATATCATTATCATTAAGATGTTATAAAGTTTTTTAATATAACCCAGCATGCCAATACTTGTATATGCTCATTCGTTGATGATTAATGCCTGCATAGGCCGCCTCACTGAAAAGCGAACTTGCATTGTAGTAAATATATTGTACTCATCACAAGATACTATATTGTTTCTGTGATGATGCTGAGTTGGATCCACAACAAAACAATGTAGCATCAAAAAACTTATATACCGGTTCTTCTGGTCCTTGTGTAGCTACACATGTTACTGACTATAACTTCTTCCCCAGCTTATTGATGCAAGAACGTCAACATTCAAGTCAGCACTGCAACTCTCTACCAGCCTAGATTACCTTTTCAGCGATGTAAGTTTCCTTCTCATAAAGGAGTCATCGGTTTTGGAATTGCAATTGATACTAGTATTGTGGTCCAGATTGCTGATGATGAAGCTGATGATGAAGAGGTAGCACCACCAATAATTTATGAGGACAAGGACACTGACGATGAAGAATCTGAAGCTGATGCTATGGAAACTGATGGGGAAGAGGCTGAAGAGCTAGGGGATGTTACTGATGCCTCTGAGCATTCTGATGGAAGTGAGATCATGAGTGACTGATTGACATGTACCCTAGGACTGAGCTCTCAAATTCAACTTGTTGAGGTGGAATTCATTCATGAAACACATGAGGACTGCAAGTTCTATGATGATGGTTTACATTACTGTATCCTAGCCAATTGCTACTCCTGTGGATTCGCTTGTTGGCTCGGCATATGGCATAATCTACAATTCATTTTTGGGACATAATACATATCTAGGTGCATATAACACATAACATAGGTGCATATCAAAAGTTATGTACCTACAGAAGGTAAAAGGAATAGTAATTTGGGACGTTGGTAGTACTGTAGGCTTTGAGTTTTGATAGTTTTGCTTGTGCTTTACGAAGCCTCATTGCGTGTATTGCTAAACTGCATCTATGGTTGCATATAGTCTGCTATAGCTTTTTGAGATAGATGCTGTAATAATGCCGCAAACTCTTCTATAGCATGAAATAGCTTTGCTAAATTCAATAGTCTAGCACCGCTAACACCACTATGGTTGAGTAACGAAATTATATTCTTGAGATTTATGAAATTTGAGTTATGATTTATCTTCTGAATTGCGATTTATTTGCTTATATATTTTCACTAATGCCCGCATGTATATGAAATATGAGCTGGAATTATGAAATTGATAATGACTCCACTAAATTTCATAACCCGCAATTTGCAACATTGCTGCATCATACATCATCTTGGTAAATTTTGTCAAGAAACTGAGTCAGGAGTATGTGTGGACGCAGCAGTCCGCTATCCGACGCGACTACTCCGTCCGCTCCAGTACACCGCTCCACGGGCACGCGGTACGCCGTTCCGGCTCTCCCCTTCTCTTTTGCAGTTTTCCCCATTCGCAGCTGGTGCTCACTGCTGCTCTCGTTCTCCGCCAGGCGCCAGCGAGAATCACCGCGGCGGCGTGCGCCTTCGATTTGGTGCGCGCCCTCCTCGAAACCATCCTCACCCTCCTCTTCCGGCTCCCGGTTCGGTGCGGTCGCCCCCAAGCCGTGCGCTGGGCGAAGCTTCCGGAAACTTCAGGGTTTATCCCCACATTTCGTTTCCGCGCCCGGATCGCTTCGGACTGCCGGAGTTTCTAGCTGTGGTTCGGTTGGGGGCTTGGGGCGTCGCTCTCCGGCGCTTCTTCCATATATATTTTGTCGGTGATCTCCTCTGCTTCTTGTCCAGGGGCGGTTTCCTTGCTGCGACTGCGAGTAGCGGAAGCGGGACGGCGGCTTTGGAGCCAACTTTCCGCGTTGCGGTGGCGGTGGCTTGTCGTTGACATGAGCTTCGTGTTCCGAGGGAGCAGGGCGGACATCGAAGCCGGTGGTTTCCCGGGGTTCGCTCCCGACCGCCGCGCCATGGTGAGTTTCTGTCTGCTCACCTCTTTGTGCATTTTGCTAAAATGCAAGTGGTGGAAGTGTATCTTAAACGGATTCCTTGTCCTGGATCTCTGACTCCATTCATATGTACGCTTGTGCGCAGCGAATTCACGCTGGGGGCAGGCCAGTGCATAGCAATTCCTTGGCTTTTCTTGTCACAGGTGATGTGGGCACGCCCTGTCTACTGCTAATTCTGCTCAGTTCTTAAAAGGTTAGGTTTCTCTTGGCTAACATTGCGGGTTTTATTGGGCAGTACTTCTTTTATTCATGGTACTGAACTCGCACCAGATGTCTCACAATTTTTTGGTAAGTTATTTATGTTGTTTATAATTGGGATACTATTCGTTGAAATGTGCAAGTATGTAACAATTTGATGACGATATATTTGTCGGATTGCGCGATATTGTCTTTTTCTTGCAGCTTTGGCTTGTCTTGGGGGTTTTCCTAATGGCCACGAGCCTCAGAATGTACGCCACATGCCAGCAGCTCCAAGCGCAGGCACAAGCTCATGCTGCCGCTGCCAATGGTTTTCTCGGACACACTGAGCTGCGTGTGCATGTACCACCAACAATAGCCCTTGCTACAAGAGGCCGGTTGCAGAGCCTTAGACTTCAACTGGCACTTCTTGATCGCGAATTTGATGATTTAGGTGTGCATATGCTCCATTCAATTCTATTTGACGGTTTGTGGTGTTTCCTGCAAATTTAGCGCTTTGGAAAATCTTTTTGTTCAGACTATGATGCTTTGAGAGCTTTGGATGCTGACAATAGCCCGCATGCTCCTTCTATGAGTGAAGAAGAAATAAATGCTCTTCCTGTCTTCAAATACAAAGTTCAGGCATAGAAGGGGAATGCCTCTGCCCGGAAAAGGTAAGATTAATTATCCTTAGGGTTGCATTGTTTAGATGGTCCTATCGAATTGGTTGCAGTGTCCCCCATCATCAACATGTGGCCGAGCATTTAATTCTGAAATGGAGTAAATTTTCTCTGTGATGTGTTTCTAACCTTTTTTTTTTGTCCATAGTGATGGGTCATCTCAGCTATCAACGTTCTCCACTGGGTCTGTCAATGAGGTAATTGGTAAACACTGACATTACTAACATCAATTATGTACTCTGTTAAAATCATGTTATTTGTGATTTGATATTTGTCAGTCAGATATATATTACAATATATTCTTATCATATTCCTTTATAAAGCTAACATATATGTATTTTACATTTTGGTATAGCTTGGTAATACATTTTTAGGTTTTTTATTCAGTCTTTATTTATTGAAGTGATTGGTTGCTGCCTGGTTAGTTTTGGGATTGATATGCTGTGTTAATAGTTTTCTAGTTTACACTTTCCTATCCAATGTAATAGCTATTGCTAAGAATCAAATCGCTGGTATGAAGTGTGATAACCATCAGCCTTTGTGTGGTAGCAGATACATGGTTCAGACTTGAGACTTTGTGCCATGATTTATCTCTTCTGTGCAGAAAAAGCAGGATGGTTTCAAAGCAGCAGATGGAATGAACAAAACATCAGAGGATGAACTAACATGCAGTGTTTGCTTGGAGCAAGTCGCTGTGGGTGATCTGTTGAGAAGTCTACCATGTTTGCATCAGGTAACAGTGCTCATTATCCAGCCATTGGTTTTCCTTGGATGGCACCTGCTGTGACTTGATTTTGTTTCCTTTATCAAATGATCCTGGTAACACCTGTTAGCTCTAGCATGGGATGGTAACTTGGCATGGTGTTCGCCAACATCCTAAAATCATGTTGTGAAACCAAAACCACATTTTGGTGTACCAAAAGGCCTGACTGGTGCATTTAATGCATTTTGTGGATGGATATAGTGACATACTGATAATGAAAGTTTTTTTAACAGTTATGCATATGTCGTTTTTTAAATTGCAGGGCAAAAACCCTGGTTCATATGCATTGCAATAGGACCCAAGCCAGCGTCAAGCACATAATCTGTGTCTGTTTTGTATGACCCCTGTTTTAAATTTTTACATCATCTGCACCACTAGGCACTAGCCAAAAAACACTAAAAGAGTACATCACTTCACTTGTTACTAATTAGACTTGCTAAACACTCCTCACTGTACGTCCTCTTCTTAAAAAAAAAAAAAGACTTGGCACAAGCGGCAGCTAGGAGCCCTTGTGCAGTTGTGCTGCAGGATCAGACACATTGCGGTATGCATATATCACACCAACCTTACTGTGTACATTTCACACTTGGTTGGCCACTTGCTTCATACTCCTTTCAGTCACTCATAAGTGACGCTTTGGAGGTGAAACGGTTTCCAAAACACAATTTTGGCTAGTTCTTCTTGTTACAAAGTATTTATAAAACATAGAAAAAGTAATAGTTCTGTGAAATATCCAAATTTAACATATAAAACATAGAAAAAGTAATAGTTCCAAAACACAACTTTCAGGACAAGTCTGCTCATATCATTTTAAATATCCAAATTTAACATATAAAACTATTTTAACTGACGTTTGAATTCGTTTACTTAAAACAGCCCCAAAATGTCACTTATCTGTGACTGTTGGGAGTATGTACCAGTCTGAGTTGCTGTGCTGTTTATTCTTCAGAACAGAAAGTAGTGAACCTGAACCATGTCATTGTAATTACTCTACTCAGATCGGGAATGCTTTTAATGGTGATCTTGAATTTGATTGGCTAGTTGACACATCAATAGCTCACTCTTTTGCTTTGTCACGCTTTTCTCCCATATAGCTCTGATTTGTCGTACTTTTGGCCTACAATCAAAGCCATAATATTAGGTATCAGATGGCTCAAAACAACGATGTATATTAGGAATCACAAATGAAATAGGACAAATGGCCAAAAGGTGTGAATCCCAATCCCCCACTCCATGTTGCCGCACCACTGGATTCCTACATGTGATGTTTGGTAAGAACCTAAGAGGTTATTGTGCACGATCGATGTTAGCCTGCACGATCTATGTTACTCTTTTTGATCATGGTACTCCAGTGCAGGTACTTGTCAGCTTGTTGTCTATGGAGGATTGATGTTGCTACGTGTGCATAAATGAAAACTCGCTGTTTTTGAAATATATACACCCAACATATTGCTAATGTTGATGTGCCTAAGGCATCACCACAAGATTTCTTACTTAACCTCTTGTTTCTTACAGTTCCACGTAAACTGCATCGACCCATGGCTGCGCCAACAGGGTACATGTCCAATCTGCAAGCACCAGGTCAGTGATGGGTGGCATGGCGCAGGGAATGGAGAAGTGGACGCTTCTTACATGGTGTAATTAGCTGCCTGTGACTCTGTGAGCAGGACTTAGCTAATGCTAGTAGCTACTAACAAAATCCGTGAAAGCTGTTTCGGGAGGTGGAGGTGAAAGCTGTTAGACCGATTCCCTTCAGATTGGTGGAGGGATGACTCATTTCCTGCCAATCTAGGGATGTGGTCTAGTAATCTAGTTCCTGCTTAGGAACCAGCTGTTTGATGTGCTGAGTTCTTGTACAACTAATGTTCACTTCTCTGTGATGTGTATGCATCAAAAGGTTGATGGCGTGTTTTCTTCCCGGTCTTATGGCGCTCCATTTCTTACTCCTGCTGGAACTTCCTTTGTTCTTTCTTGGAGAATGTTTGGCCGAGCAAATGCTCAAGGTACAAAAAGTTCATAGGATATCCGTACCAGAAATGCTAGTCTAAGCGGTGGATGCCTTCGGATGCAAATTCCCCTAGTATGATACACTGGGTGTAGTATGTTTTTTTATGAAGGGTGTCCTTTGTTTTTGATAACTTCGGAAGTGTTTTCTTTTCCCGAAGTTTCGGAGGTATGCAATGAGAAGATGACGACTTGCTGGTGGCATGTTAACCGTAGAGATATTTTGAAATTTAACTCTAGGTTAGCAGGCCTCATGCGATAACCCTTAGGCCTCCTTTGGAACAAAGAATTTCCAAAACAAAGGAATAGTAAAAATGTAGGAATAGAGTGTTATGCCATTTTGAGTCCTATGGAATGAAAAACATAGGAAAGTTGTTAGATTGGTCATTTGGTTGAACCATAGGAATGAGAAGAGAGAGACACAAAGGATTCTTTCCAAGAGGTTGGACCTCTTGTCAGAAATCTTCCAAAATCTCTATGGAACAAGCTATTTCATAGGAATTGTAAGGGTTCAATCCTTTGTTCCAAAGGACTCCATAGGAAAATTTTCTATAGGATTCAAATCCTACAAAAATCCTCCATTTTTCCTTTATTCCAAAGGAGGCCTTGGTTTGTAAGCCTTTCCAAATATAATTTTGGGCATGTGATCTTCTGAACTTCCTCGATTTGGGGGATTTTCACCATTTTACTAAATTTTGATATTTTTCTCTCTTTTCCTTCTCCAAACCAAGTGAATAGTTAATTATGCCCCTCCTATCTCTTCTCTTCCTCCTTGTTTTGGTGCTTGATTCGGGGGATTTTCACCATTTTACTAGATTTCGATATTTTTCTTTCTCTTTTCCTTCTCCAAACCAAGTGAATGGTTAATTATGCCCCTCCTATCTCTTCTCTTCCTCCTTTGTTTTGGTGCTGGTGCAGAGCGTTGGCAGCCGCCGTCAAGCACCATAGGCGAGGACTGCCGCAGCTACACCGGCGAGGACCACCGGCGTTGGGTGTCTCCACCGACGAGGACCACCGCCCCTGCTCCGATCTCCCCCAAGGGCGGTGCGGCCAGCTCCAACGGGGCGGTGCTGCCATCCCCGGCGGGCGACGCGGCCAGAGGAGTGTGGCCAGCCAGAGGAGGCACCAGTCGCGGGGAAGACTGGAGGAGGGAGCCGTCGGCACCTCTCCGGCAGCGGCGCCCATGGTGCTCGGCGGCGCACAAAAATAGAGGTTGATCGACGCGCCCTCCAAGCCGTCTGTGTGGCCACGGAATGAGCAGCGACGACCGACACAGGCAACGAGGACGAGCGCCGACCATGGGACAAGCGGCGGCGACCGAGCAGAGGTTGAAGATAACCCAATATGTGGGTCCCACACGTCAGTGGTGGAGGGAGAAAAGAGATAGGGTTAAAGTGAGGGGCAAAGACGTTCGTTCAGTTGATTTGGAGAATCAAAAATTCAAAATGAAAACGAAAATCTCGAAATCCAATATAATGGTGGAAATCCCTCAAATCGATGGAGTTCGCGTGCTCAAGATTATATTTTGAAAGACTTGCGAACAAAGCGTTATATCGTCTGAGGCATGCAGACTTAAGGTTATATTTCGAAAGACTTACGAACTGAGCGTTATATCACGTGAGGTATTCGAACTTAGGGTTAAGTTTCGAAATATCTTGTTAACCGTAGGCGTGGTGCCATGTTTAACTCCACACAAGGGCCTACTACGTCTCTGCTCCGCAGAGGATCCGGTCGCATTAGAACCGATGGAATGGGATTGGGATGGGTCTCTCCCACAGACACAACACAATATTGACACATGCACACCCCTCTCCCAGTCTCCCTCCCCATTTCGCAAACTGTTCAGCCGAGGTGGTGGCGGTTCTAGTCTTCTAGATTAGACACCACCTGCTCGGTTCCTCCTCTCTCTCTCGGATCGCGGTGGGGGGTTGCGGCATGGGAGCGAAGGAGGAGATGGAGGATGCGGCGGCGGCGGTGGCGGTGGCGGCAGCGGACGCGGAGGAGTCAGCCTCTACCAACCAGCGCACCCTCAGCCTCAAAGGCTGGTCAGTACCGCACCCTCTCCAGTCTCCACCTCGCTGCTGTTTAAGTTTACTTGGAATTCGTTTTCTTGATTTGCCAGTCATTAGTTGTTGTTGATCGTTTAGGAATCGGGGGTGTTCCCGTCTCTTGTTATTGTTCCTGTATGTGGTGATTAGGCAAGAGCTTTTGGTACAACGAATGAGTAGTACAGGCGTGGTTCCGGTGAGATCTCTCTACAGAAACGGGGAATCGGCAAAGCTTCTTGCAATGGATTTATGGTCACACACCTAGAGGCTAGAGCTAAAGCTTTTAAAGTGAACCAAAGTGATTGGCATCTTTGTGCATATATTCTGGTTTCCCGCGATCTGATCTCACGTACGAGTTAGGATTTTGGGGAGAAGAAACATAACATTATACGCTTAACGTAATTTATCTCGTGGTCTATCAAGGGATGAAACGAACAATACATGTAGTCTTAAAAGAGTACTGCAACATTGTTGAGCAGGATTTGAGTTTGTATGTTTATCACTAGCAAAGTCAAGGAAAAGGAAAGACATACAAAACAGTAGTTAGGCAGTTTTTTTTTCCATTTGGATAATGGAGGTGCAAACACCCCTCTTTCATTAACAGAAAAACCGTCCACCTGTCTCTGAAGTTTAGATAGACTTAGATCAGGGCACATCAAAAGCACACTTTCCATGGTATTGAAAAATGAAGCCAGCCATCAGTTTATGGAATCATTAGTAAAGAGTGCCTGTTGTTTTGCTGTTCCTTTTATGTTTTTTTTATTGAAGGAGATGGCACATGGAACTCCAAAGTTTATAATGTGGTCTGCAGTGCTGTACTTCACCTTGCTATGCCGTGATGACAAAGCTTCATTTAAGCGTAGACTGGGTTTGTTGTTCTCAATAATTGCCCTAGTACAGTTACAGCATGCCAATTCAATAATTGCAACCTGCACCTGTGCAAAGTTATATATGTGTTGGCACAATTTACTGAAAATCAGTCTTCACATATGTTGGTTGTTCGAGTGACGAGCTGTGACAACGCGTAATCAACAACTAATGCCCCCAGAAAGAATGGAAAGAGAAGTTTAAGTTTTGCAAATCCTAACTGAATGCCACCAAATTAGTGACGTGTGTCACATTCATATGCTCTCCATGCCTACTAAGGGTGGCAGGGTACTCAGATAATGTGTATGAAGACAGTAAATTGCCTCACTATGTGGATTGGATTGGGTCACCTCAGCCTAGAGAGAAGATATGATAAGATACATGAGCTGCCACCTCATTTTGGTACTTGGTGGTAATAAATTTCTTTGTTTTCTAGGTGATTGCTCAATGCTTATTACTGCTCTGTTCCTTTGTGTCTATCGCAAAATGAAGTTCTAGTTTGTAAGGTGCCTTACTATTTTTGTTACAGTTCCAGCAGCGTGGAAAAAGTTTACACCGTCAACTGTCCACATAAGAAAAGGAAATCACAGTATGAGCTGGCCGATCCAAGGCTGTTATCACTTAAATACAAGTTTCGGAACCGATTATCTTGCCAGGATGATTCTGCAGCCACAGAAAGCTTGGGGAATGATGGCATTTTCATGAACAAGAACTCTTGCACGGACATGGTCAGCATACCTGAAGAATTGGACTCTTGTGAGAACACTCTAAGCCTGTTTGGTGGGTGCATCGAAGTGGACTCTAAACATGGAATTCAGGGCCAGTCCATGAGAGCAAAAATTGAGATACGAACATCTGCATCCAGTAGCTCAAGCAACATTTTTTCATCTGAGGCTTTCAGCAGTTCACAAAGCAGTGGCACCAGAGAGACTGACAGCTGGGTTATGCACGATGTAGAGCATGATCATTCAGGTCTGATGCTGCAACCACATGATGACCTGGAAAGGATATACAATGTACTTGAACAGTATGATGACCTAATGAAGGATGAACTAGCAAGCAATGATGTCTATGGTTCTGCTGCTCATATCATGGATGAGAAGCTTTACTCAAATGGCGTTGATGATTTCCAGGTCTTATCAACTGGCCAAGCTAGCTACCACGGTAAGTACTTCCGCAGTCCCACACATGTTTCTTTTGAATTTGTGTGCTTTGATTTGGATACTAAATGGTGGAGTTGGCCGTGTTGATGGCATGGCAATGAATCAGGTGAAAAGAAGCTGACAATTGATCAAGAATTTGAGCAGTATTTTTCCAACCTCATGCTTTAGGATGCAATGGATAATTTCAGGACAAAAATGTGTTGCTCTGGACCCTGTAAAAGCGCAAGCCTTACTGTTGCAGTTATCGGTCTGTTTGTGTCACATCTTGTCACTGAATGTACATATGTTTGAATGGGGCCCTTCAGTTTGCCTAACAAATGTCGGCATCATGTATTCTATATGCAGATAAGAGCATGTCTAACCTAAATAGTATCCTAAATAGAGTGTTCCTTGTTTGGTTCTGTTGCGGACTTGCCCATCCTTACCTAGCTTTGCCTAGCAAGGTTTGGAAAGCAAAGCATATTTGACTTCCCTTGCTTTTGAGGGAGAGCTAAATTGGTTTTCCTCGCCCAGCGAGGTTTGCCTTCCCTAGCCTGGTGTGCAAGGTTGGTGGCCTGGTGGGGGATGTGACATCAGGTTAGGGTTAGCGATTGTCTAGCTTCCGGACTGCTTGTACTGAAACATTTCGTGACCGTTTAGGATGTGAGGGTTTTTAAATTTTAACGATTATTTTCCGTTAATTTCGGTTATTTAAAACAGGACCTCTAGGCTCTAGCAAGTGCTTCTGTCAGCTGAAAGCCTGGCAACTTTGTGGAGGTGATGAGATCTTTTTCTTCAAAACCGATATACGTACACACCCACCCTGTGAATGCGTAGGCGCGAAACCTCTTCTTGTCAGCACCTCCGACAAAATTGAACTAACAGATCTTCACCTTATCGTAGCCACTATGCTCGAATAATCACCTCTATAACAACTGGTTTGGTATTCACTAGTTTTCTAAATAAGTGAAATATTTACGTGTGAATATCTATGGCCACAAAGGAATAAATTTGACCGGGGTGCAAATTCCGTTCCAGATGCAGCCACCGGGAGGGAGCGCCTTCCTTGCGGCCACTAGGGCGATGGCAAGACGGGGAAGAGGTACTCGGAGGCGGCAACGCTCGGGGGAGCAAATCCGCCCGAGCCGCTCCGACGAGAGAAAAAGCAGAGGAGTCTTTGTGGTGCAGTATCCACTAGTTGGAAAAACAAAATTGGATGAATTGGATTTCGTGACTACATGATTTTTTTAACAAAAACATGTTATTAGGGTAAAAATGTTGGTGTTGTTTAATAAGATTTCCGGATACTAACAGTTGAGATGATATTTTTTTTTTACGAACGGGCACGGAATGTGATTATTTTATTGATAAAGAAGAGGTTTACATGTCGGGACCTAGCGTAAGTAAATAATTACAAGTGTGTTTACACCTTTCCGCGGTATATCTGACAGAGTTGTGATATTTTTCCACCATTGTAGCGCCGATCCACTATGTGGTCATTCAGTCGGCTTTAACTTGTGTACACCAGTCCACTCCGCTACCAGGATCCAGCCCTATGCGTGAAGCGGTATGTTGCTCTCAACTCTCAAGTGGTGTGCGGTCTCCATAGCGGATCTGCACATTGGGGCACAGGGGCTGTGGTTCCACCCTCATCCATAGGCTAGCTCGCCGGAGGTCCACACCCTCTTTTGCAAGATCAGTCACGCGAAGAATTTGCATTTTTTTAGGGGGGTGCGGGTGTGTCCAAATGATGGTAATGGTCAGTGTGTTGAGGCACCTGTTAAACTGTTCCTTGAGTGGTCGTCTGTGGAGCCACCCCATCAACCAAAACGACGTTTTCTGCCTAGCACTAGTTATGTGATTCCTATCCTTAGTTCATGTTTATAAAATGAATGTTGTAAATTGCATGGCAACAAAATCTCCATACATCTGTGATACCAGTGATACAATTGACACGTTTTATGTAAATTTTATGAGTGATTCTATGGTACTTGAATTTTTCTCCCATTTCCTCTTATTTCCTCCTTGATTTTTATTTTTTTGTCACAAGGGGTACGTTGGTCATTTTACACCTCCCCCTCTCGTGCACCCCGCACCGCGCCCCCGACCCTGGGGATATTTAACTTTTTACCATTATAACGGTTGGCTACTCTCGGATTGTCACTCTAACGGTGGCAAATATTTTTACGCCAGCGATGTTGCGTTTTGGATACATTTTTACCACTTTTGCTGACGTGGCACGCCAGACAAGCAGTCCACGTTGGATCGAGGGCACTTGTGCGTGAAAAATGACCTTGTCTGCCCCTGTCCTTCTTCTTCCTCGCGCCTTCTTCTTCTTCCTCGCGCTGACCACTGAGCCCTCCTCGACTCCATGGCCGCCGCCGCCACCCTGATGCGGGCCTCCAGCAACGCCGCCGCGAGCGCAACCTCCAGGCACAAGTCCGCCCGGCGCGCGCGCGCCCGCACCCTCGCCAGCTCTCTCTCCTTCACCACCTCCATGCGCGTGCCAGAGCTCCGCGCCCGGGAGGCAGCGCGCCCCCGCAGCCCAGGCAGGGAGCGGGCGGGCGGGATGGAGAATCGAGCTAGCTAGTCGAGGAGCTCCTCGTCTCACACGTCCCTCTCTTCTTCAGCACCGTCCGCCGGTGAGCCCCTACCTAGCTTCTTCCACCGGCGAGCCACGGGACCCGCCATACCCGGGCCCATGTTCTCCCGCGCCGTCTCCCTGCTCTCCCCGGTGGCCTTCAGCGGCGGCGCGCGGGCAGCAGCGGCAGCGACTGCGCGCGGCGAGGAAACGGGGAACAGGGCGGCGCCCGGAGGGAGGAGGAAGCCGCGACGGCCGGCCCGCCGCGCCGGTAGGACGAGAGCGCCGTGGCGGCCAGGCCCGCTGAGCCGGAAGAAGGAGGGTGCGCCCGGGGAGGAGGCCGACCGCAGGCCACGGCGGGAAGGAGGCCGGCCGCGGGCCACGGCGAGGAGACCGCCCGCGGTGGCCGGACCAAGCAGGGGAAGGGGGATGGAGGGAGGGGGCGAGAGAAATCGAGGACGATCATGAGGAGGAGGAGCAGGAGCACACCGTCGCCGACGTCGCCCAGCTCCACTCCTGCGGGAGGGTGACGACCGTCGAGGGAGTAAGGGGGTTTTTCTCCTTCGCCGGACACAGAAGGTGGCGGCGGCGTCGCTTGATGGCCATGGCTGGAGGTAGGAGATAAACATTACATGTGGGTCCTATCTGTTAGTGACAGGGAAGAGAGAGAGGGGGAACAGGGCAGGGGCAGGCGATGTCATTGCTGCCTTCAATCCAGCGTGGACTGCTTGCCTGGCGTGCCACCTCGGCAAAAGTGGTAAAATTGTATCCAAAACGCAACATCGCTGGCGTAAAAATATTTGCCACCGTTAGAGTGACAATCCGAGAGTGGCCAACCGTTATCTCTACTCCTAAAAAGAGTGAAAAGGAGAACAAACATGGTCATCCAATTTTCCTCCCCACCCCGCGCCTCCGCCCTCCCCCCGCGCGCCTCCGCTCCGCACGTTGCCTACTCCGCCGGTCCCACAAGCGTTCGCCGATCCAATAGCGCGAGAAAAGAAAAAAAAACGTGTCGCCCTCCCCTTCGCACCGCGGGAGAAAGCCGCACCGGCGCCGCCGTCCGCTCCCTCCTGCGTCGGCGCCGCCGCTCCCCAAACCCTACCGCGCCCCTTCTCTGCTCCAAGCACGCCTCCTCCCCGACCGCGCCCCCTCCTCGGTTGCCCCTCCACGTCGGTACGCCTCCTCCCCCGATCCGCTCCCTCCTGCGCCGGCGCCGCCGCTCCCCAAACCCTACCGCGCCCCCTCCCCGGTTGTGTGCCGGCCACGCCGCCGCCAAACTCGGCCCCTGCGGGAAAACGGTAAACTATTCCGCCCATCTGCACATCCCCATACCAATCCGTTTTTATGCATCCTTAATTAGGCAGATCTGGTGGTTCGATTACATTTGCTTGATATTGCATACAGGAGGATAGTGATTAGTGGTTTTGCTTGATCTGGATAGCTTACAGTATAGTAAGCCTTTGGAATGCAGGATTGAAAAATATAGGAATAGGAATAATATAGGGATAGAATAGGAATACATATGCAAAACAAAGGGTTGAAAAACATAAAAATTTTACAAGAACCAGCCTTTGGATGAACCATAGGAAAAATTGCAGGAAACAACAGTGTATGTAAAGTTGATAGCATTCTTTGCAATATTGTATTCACATGGTGCTCCAGCTCCTTCTGCTATGTATTCTAATCTTCTTCATCACTGTGTGCTAATGATGAGGTGCCTCGGTCCTACGCAACCCAGACAAAAAAAAGGTTGGAGTGGATGTTTTCAATCCTGTGGAATTCCTCCAAAACTAGCGTCATAGGAAAATTTCCTCTACTTCTCCTAAACTTCAATCCTGCATACCAAAGGGCTGTACAGTACCAATTCCTATGGATTGCTGATTCCTGAGTTTTTCCTATGAAAATCCAGCCTTAAATGTTTATTTGTGTCAGCGCAAAGACATTATCCTCTGTTTTGTTCCTCTCCTTTATGTAGGCTGGCAACCTCTCATATTTTAATCTAATCCTTTTAGGCAGACAAGTTGCAGTTGCAGAATGATATGGGGTAGAGATCCTTCTGATTATGCCTTCCCTGACTAATCTTCAACATAAATGTCACAATTGCAGACAATAAAGAGAATATTTTGACATTATTATTATTATTTCTAAAATGTTGTGTGTACTTTTGACATTTCTTCTGAAAAATACACCTGGCTGCTACATGTAGTTTCTAAAATGATCTGCTAATACCAGTCGATGATATTAAACATTCCTAGCTGCTACACTTGTAGTTTCTAAAGTATACCTTGCATTGTTTTTGTTTTCTCTGACTAGCTGTGAACCTTCAATTATACTGCTTAAATGTTCTTTTGTTCAATTGTTTTGTAAGGCATAAAGGCAGTACCATAGGGGATGGGCATACAATTCTGAATGACTGTTTGAACCTCTGTAAGATGTATGCGGCAGTGAAAGTGATTGCGACTACAAGTTTTTACGACGTTGAAAGTGAAGATTGATAGGAAGGGAAAGGACAAACTCAATGCCAATGCTAAAATCAAAGGTACATATTGCAATTAAATATATGCAAAATCCTCTTTAGTAAAAGCAAGAGAACACTGCATCATTAAGGTACTGTTTGCCCAAGTTTATATGCATGCTACTTTACTTTGTCAGAATGTGTTTTAGAGATAAATGTTTGCAGATTTCAGTTTTGAGGTTGCACTTTCTTCCTGGAATTGTTATTTCTATTAGATGTTAGCACCTTCATTTTAATAATAGTAGCTAAGTTGTGCATCGTCGACTTGAAACAATAGTATCTAAGTTGTGTAGCTAATTAATAAAATTTTATTGCTGGGTGGTAATTGTCCAACAACTTCTTATGTGTACTTCTCCTTGGATAGCATGCTTAAGTGCAGAACTGATGAATATGGTCTTGCTATGTGTGCTTATCCTTGGGATTCTGAATTATTTGCTCCCTCTAAAACGCGCTGACATGTTCTTCTTTACTTTTGCAAGGTGAAGAATACTTAAATGTTGTGTCCTTAGGCTGAAGGTTGTTGCTGCCTAGGGTGTTCCTAGACATCGAAAAGGTGAGCTCCATCTTGGATTCTGGCATGTAGAGGAGGTTTTACTCTGATTAAGAGCTTTTGCTTTGTGTGTGTGCTTGTTGGATTAGATGCTTTTTAAGAAACAACCTATTTTGTAGTGGATGTTGACTGATGTCATGCCCTCCTCTTTGTTGTGACTTGTTGTGACACGCATTTCCTTATATACTTGTTTCAAGATTCAGAAGTTAACCGATGTGATATTGATAGATATTAACCATATACTGCAGAGTTTCTCCACTTCTGTGATTTTACTCACCTTCCACTGAAGAGCAATCTTCACTCATACTATCAAACATAAATAAATGACCTCAGTTGTGAGTTCTATTGTGCTAGATAGCAGATAGCTTTGGACTACTTGGTGATTCCCAGTTTTGCATGTCAGGTGGGAATTTTTGGATCTTTCAGAACATGGCTGTATGTAGCAAGCAATATTGATATAAGCATTTTCATTTCCTTCTCTAGATTTCTTTCTTGGCATTTCAGTTGCCTTTGTGTTGACTTCATTGATCATAGTGCTTACTGCATGAAACAAAATTATATTCTCTATGTTGTGCTCCAATTGAAAATGCTAATTAGTTTTCAATTAATGTGACCTTCCGATTATGTACTATTAATGGATGCATCAGTTTCCTTCCGATTATGCCTTCCGTTCACTTTTAGGTAGACAACAATATAATGAATTGTTTGATCTATAGCTTTGATTGTACATTTTATGGGAGCATGGCCTATCTGTTTTTTTTGTGTGGAGGTTTCAGCAATCTGTTCTTGAACACTTTATGGCACAATTTCAGTGAACATTTACTAATCTTCAACATATAAATGTCATTAAAACAACTATTATTTGTTCAGTGCAATTTTTAAATAAATAGCACTTTAATTGCATGGTTCGATCTATACCTTGGATTGTACATTTTATGGGAACAGGGCCTATTTGAATTCATTACTGGACATGGACCGCATGTCACCGCCGAGCAGGTCTGGCATGCCTCTTGCCGACGTTACTAACATACATCAAAAAGGTCATATTTCTTTGTCACAAAAGTAATGTCGCAATTGTAGTCACGTTATTATTCGGCTTGTCTAACACCGATTTGTCGGTGGATGTGACAGGGGATGCGCAAGAAACGCAGGATTCCATTGTTCGTAAGCGTCAAAGGGATAAAACACGTTATGCAACAATGTCAAGAGAGAAGAAGGATGAAAACAATAGGAAGCAACATGAGAGGAGGAGGAATAAAAAGGCCCTGGCAATTGGTAATAATCCGCTAGGTTAAACTACATACCCCCAAGCTTTTTTTATTAAACTGCATGCTTTTTGCCAGGTGTTAGTGTCCCAGTGGATGAATGTGAAAATAATGAATGTCTCCATCGGGGACAATTGACACAAAACAATGACCTTCTAGGTTCGTCTGATATCCTAATAACTCCAGGTACAGATAATGTTGAGATTGTTTTAAGAGATGATACTGATTAAAGAGTCTGACTCACCCACAAAATCTCATGTGGATAGATGTTAGTGTCCCAGTGGATGAATATGAAGATAATGAATGGCTCCATCATGGACAATTAACACAAGACAATGACCTTCCAGGTTCGTTCTGGGATCCTAATAACTCCATATACAGATAATGTGTATTGTGTATGCAAAATTGAAACCAAAATTTGTTGTACATGTACCAGCTGTGGATGGAGATGAAAATGATGAATGCCTAAACATGGGACAATTTACTGAATGCAATTATCAGACAGGTCCGGGTGGTTTTTACCAGGAAAACGATCAGACATGTTCGTATGGCTTTATTAAGATGTTTTCTGTCGTTTTCAGTTTTGTAGAAAGGAGAACAACTTTAACTGAATCTCATATGGAAATCTGAAACCTTAATATTAGTATCAAGTCACAGTTTACCTCATATTTTCTTTTTATTGACTACCTGTTCGTAACGTGTAGCTGGGGGTGAGGTATTGAGCAACTCAATAGATACCAATGTCGATGGCATACATGACAATTGCATTGATACAAATAATCATGGAGGTAAATGTGCTGTCAATATTGTTTACTCTTATCTTCATTTGATTACTGCAAGGTGTTAGTTTGGTTCTTAATTAATGTTATTTAACCAGAGACTGTTAATTATTCTGGTCACTATAATTAATTTTTAGTGATGCTGTCAATATTGTTACCTCTTGTCTTCGGTTGATTAATTATGGTTGTTAGTTTGATTCTTAATTACCTGGACCTGTGCTCTAATCCGTTAAAGTATTAATTGTTCTGGTCGTTCTACTGTGTCTCCTTTCCCAAATGCACATTTGTTTTTTTTATGATGGCTGCCATAACACAAATGTTATACTTAGCACCATTTGGTGATCTGGATATTAGGTAGAGATGATGAACCCATCACTGTGGACGACCAAACCATCTCTCCTGGTGAGCGTAGGCGTAGGAATTATAGGGCACGTTATGCGGCAATGTCTCCTGTTGCGAAGGAGGCACTATTAAAGAAGAGGCGTGATAAAAGAGTTGCAAAGAGGTTATTTCAGACACCGCAAGAGAAGAAGGAGGTATCAAGACAGTCCAAGGCCAACTACAAACGGATGATTAAAGAGCATCATGCAAACAACTTGCATCCTCACTCCATCACCATGACAAACCCTCAATGGAAACCAGAGCTTATATCTCCTCCTGGTGATGAACCTGCCTCAAGAATATCGGAACAAATGGTGATCCCCGAATATGGTGGCAGACCTATTTACGTTGAGGCAAAAGTACAAGAACCTCCGCAAGAAGTAGGAAGCCTGGAGACATTTCTATCTAACACTATCCATAAGAACCATCTAACTCTAGGATTGAGAAGTTCTCAACGTAAGCGTCCTAATCAAGAGTTTGAAGCAACCATTGGGAGAAACACCCAAGGTACCACCGGTGATAACGATAATTTTGCGAGTCATCCGACACAGTCTTGTGTCGTTGACAACAGTAATGAACTTGCCAACCTATCTGTATTACGACTTATAGGTGTTGGCCATTTGACTAAACTATGTATTACTTTTATATGAAGGTGTCACACAGACCGACCCTCTGGGTGATAGAATTGTGATCTCATCTGATGCCGGAGTAGCAGGTGACAACATTACTGCCTCTTGGGGTAGGGTTGGCACTTTACATGTGTCTCACCTGCCATTCTGCTTCTGCAGGGACTTCTAAACAAGCTGTTGATCATGAGAGGACAACTCAGACACAACCATCATATGTTGAAGGTATGTGCCTATGAATTGTGAATTTACCTATGTCCGTCTCTAAAACTGATGTGCATGTGTTGCATCAGATGGTGATGAGAACATCGTGTTCGAGGAGGACGAGGAAAAGGATGAAGGGTACCTTTTTGCGGGACAAGGTAGTATACGTCGATTAAGTCACCTCGTGTTAATAAGTGGTCTTTCTATGTTATCATATGTAATATAACACCCTTGACCTATTATATGCTATCAATAGAGTATGATGATGATGCCAACGTTGAAGTCGACCTCGCTAGGGATTATGAAGATGTCGATGAACATGATGCACCAGATCCATTCGGTGCGGTGTATGCCAATGTCATCGACGAGACGCACATGCTAAACCTAGTGGAAAATTGAAAGTTCTGCAATGCAAAGAGATTTGAGTCCGAACCGAAAGGATTCTGCTGCCGTAGTGGAAAGATTGATCTAGCCCCTGCCGACCCGCCCCCGCCTGAACTCATGAGATTGTGGACGGCGTCAGACTCTGATGCCAGGCATTTTCGTGAGCACATCAGGCATTTCAATGGGCACTTCTCATTCACTTCTCTGTACTGCAAACTTGATAGTGCGACCACCGACGCCTCAAAGTGTGGTATTTACACTTTCCGTGCGCACGGCTCCCTTTATCATAATGTAAAAAACTTTGGAAAGGAAGAAAAGTATGAACCATCTCACCTCGAGCTTTATTTATACGACAATGATCCAGCTCTTGATTATAGGCTACAAAAGTGTCGTGAGAAGACTGAACAGAAAGATAGAGAGGTCATTCGTACGTTGGTTGGCATCTTAAATAATGGCATTAATCCCTACTCCGATCACCTTCGCCCTATGGGAGAGGTAGAGGATTTTTCGGATGTCCATATCGAGTTCAACCTTGATCAACATCTAGATCAGAGGGTATATAACAAGCCTTTAACGTTAGAGGTGGCTGCCGTATGGATCGAGGGAAGTGATCATCGGGGTCAGTTCAAAAATAGTGTTGTGCTCCACGGGAAGGATAGGTCATGAAAAGGCATCCGGTCGTATCATGCGTGCTACGACCCCCTCTCGTACCCTCCCTTCTTTCCCAGAGGAGAGTTCGGGTGGCACAACTACATTCCCAAGAAGGGTGTGACTGATGCGCAGGTACACGCAGCCCGAGCCAAACGTAAGGCCCGTGCAGAGGGGGATGGCGATGATGGCGCGGGTAATTGCATATATTCTTTTAAACTAATATATACCGATGAACGTGGATCACAATACTAACTGAACACCTTCTGTGTGCAGGTTCCGCTGGAAACATGTGTGTTTCCGTTCGTGATTACTACGCCTACAAGTTTCAGATGCGACCTGGTATTTTCAATCCAATATTGTACGGGAAGCGTCTATTCTAGCAGTTTGCCGTCGATACCTACATGAAGATAGAAAGCTCACGTCTTGACTACATCCGCTTCAATCAGGATGCGGTGAGGGCTGACCTATACCAGGGTTTGGTCGACAGCTACCGTACAGGCGTGGAACACACGGACGAGGTTGGGAAGCGTACAGTGCTTTCACCGACGTTCATTGGTGGTCCCCGTGATATGAGGCGTCGGTACATGGACGCGATGGCTCTGGTGCGAAAGTATAGCAAACCGGATATATTCCTCACCATGACGTGCAATCCGAATTGGGACGAGATAAAGAATGAGCTATATCCAGGACAAGAGGCATAGGACCGGCCAGATGTTGTGGCTCGAGTGTTCAGGGCGAAGTTGGAGGAGCTAAGGAGGCGGTTGTTGCATAATGACATACTTGGCAAGGTAAAGGCCTACGTATATGTTGTAGAGTTCCAGAAGAGGGGCTTGCCGCATGCACACTGGTTGCTGATAATGGAAAGGAAGTACAAGATCACGTGCCCTGAGCAGTATGACATGCTCATCTGTGCGGAGCTGCCGAACAAGAAGAAGTTCCCTGAGCTCTACAGGATGGTGACGAAGCATATGATGCATGGACCGTGCGGGGTGCTAAATCCAGAATGCCCGTGCACGGTGGGTCGTACTTCATGCAAGAACCGCTACCCGCGACCATTTTGTGATTCAACATCACAAGGCAAGGATTCGTACCCGCAGTACAGGAGACGTGATGATGGTCGTACGGAAAAGATCCGAGGTCACATGCTGGACAATCGATGGGTTGTGCCGTACAACCCGTACTTGATACGTACTTTCAATTGCCACATTAATGTTGAGGCATGTAGCAGCATTAAGTCCGTGAAATATCTATTCAAATATATCTATAAGGGCCATGACAGAACATACATTGCTGTTAGGGAGAATGGAAAGAAAGATGCCAATGAAAACGTTGATGAGATCACTGACTACAGAGAGGCCCGGTGGGTGGGGCCTCCCGAAGCGATGTGGAGGATATACGACTTCGACTTACACCAGTGTCACCCACCGGTGCAGCCGCTTCAATGTCATCTCCCCGGTCAGCATATGGTTTCGTTTCAAAAACGGGACAAGGTTGAACGGGTTCTAAAGCGTCCGCGTATCGAGGAGTCTATGCTCACAGAATGGTTTAACTTCAACCATCACAATCCGGAGGCTCGAGGAATCCTGTATCGTGACTTTCCACAGTACTATAGGTGGATCGCGGAAGATAAAGTTTGGGTTCCAAGGAAAAACTCGGTATACCAGGTCGGTAGGCTCGTATCTGCAAATCCAGCGGAGGGCGAACGCTATTTTCTTCGAGTTCTCCTGAACCACGTCCCTGGAGCGACGTCGTGGTACGACCTCAGGACAGTTAATGGTGTATGTTATCCTTCGTTCCGTGATGCTGCAATGAGGCGAGGCTTGATAGAAGAAGACAAGTCGCTAGATGAATGTCTTACTGAAAACAGCCTGTTCCAGATGCCATCCTCATTGCGTAGGATGTACGCTACAATACTGGTGTTCTGCGAGCCGAAAGATGTGCTTGGTTTGTTTAATAAACACTTCGATGCGATGGCGGAAGACTACAAGCGAAACAATCCAAACCCGAGTGCGGTACAAGAGCTTGTTTTGATTGACATCAGGAACAAGCTGCTATCTATGGGTAAGGACATAAGGGACTTCCCTCTTCCACAAATCGATGATGCATTTGACGACGATGACGGGGTTAATCGTGAGATATTTGAGGAGTCGAGCATTGAGCCTAATCCGGGAGATGTTAGATTAGCTGATATGCTAAAGAAGGAGCAGAAGGCTGCGTACGATGCCATAATGTCAGCTGTCGACACCGAACAGGGTGGCTTGTTTTTTGTTGATGGACCCGGCGGCACAGGAAAGACTTTCGTGTACAGAGCACTTCTCGGAACCGTCCGCAGTCAGAACAAGATTGCTGTTGCTACAGCTACATCTGGTGTCGCGGCATCTATAATGCCTGGTGGGAGGATGGCACACTCACGTTTCAAGATTCCCCTCACGCTTGATGAGAAATGTTGTTGTAGCTTCACGAAACAGAGCGGTACCGCCAAGCTGCTGCAACAAGCGTCTCTCATCATTTGGGACGAGGCGTCAATGACAAAGAGACAGGCTGTTGAGGCGCTAGACAACAGCATGCGTGATATAATGGGACGTCTAGATCTTCCGTTCGGTGGGAAGACGGTTGTCTTTGGTGGAGATTTCAGGCAGGTCCTCCCTGTTGTACGGAAAGGATCGAGGGCACAGATTATCGGTGCTTCCTTACGTAGGTCGTACCTTTGGCGAGACATGCGACATCTTAAGCTCGTGCACAACATGAGGGCCCAGAGTGACCGTTGGTTCGCGGATTATCTACTGCGCATCGGTGATGGCATAGAGGAGGTTAACAGTGATGGTGATGTACGCCTTCCTGACGATATATGCGTCCCGTACTCTGGGGATTCCGAGAAAGATCTAGACACGTTGATCGATAGCATCTTTCCAAACCTCAATGCAAACATGACAAACAAGGACTACATCACCTCCAGAGCTATTTTATCAACACGTAATGATTGGGTGGACAATATTAATTTGAAGATGATCAACAGGTTCCAGGGTGGGGAGATGGTGTACCATAGTTTCGACGAAGTGGTGGATGATCCACACAACTACTATCCTGAGGAGTTCCTTAACACATTGACTCCTAACGGGCTACCTCCACATATCCTAAAGGTCAAGATAGGTTGCCCGGTAATTTTGCTAAGAAATTTGGACCCTGCAAACGGACTCTGCAATGGAACGAGACTGGTGGTTAGAAGGTGCCAAAGAAACTCAATAGATGCTGAAATTGTTCTGGGGCAGCATGCCGGGGAGAGGGTTTTCCTTCCTCGCATACCATTGTGCCCCTCTGATGATGAGATGTTCCCGTTTCAATTCGAGAGGAAGCGGTTCCCTATAAGGCTCAGCTTCGCCATGACGGTCAACAAGTCGTAGGGTCAAACAATACCAAATGTAGGAGTGTACTTGCCCGCACCTGTGTTCTTCCATGGTCAGCTGTATGTTGCTATGTCTAGAGCCACAGCCAGAACGAACATCAAGATCCTCGCCCTCCCGCCTAATGCAGAGGCAGAAGAGGAAGAGGCTAGAAGGCAGGAAGAGAAAAGTGCTAGAAGTGCTAAAAAGAAAGGGAAGAATGAGGGTACAAAAAGGGATGTGGTAAGAAAGAAGAAAGTGGTACCAAAAGTTGATGGAATATATACGAAGAATATTGTTTACAAGGAAGTTTTAACACGGTACGTGAGATTATATGATATTAATTGTTCATGTGTGTCTTCACGTTTACTTTATAGTATAATTGAAATGATGTGATACAATTTAATATTTCTTTATTTCTCTAGGTAAAATTAAATGCTCTATAATATTTTGCATGGGATGGTGTTTCAACTCGGCATGGTTTGTGTCAATTCAATCATTCAGGTAAACAAAAGTGCAATTCATACTATGGTATTTACTATGATTTTCTTGTATAGAGCTATGATTTTTTGTTGATTATCTTTGAAATATGGTTGCCGTCGTGCAAATAGAGTCATGTTATGTTTGATGCACAGTAGTAGTTTGCTTGGTTATTTTTTATCAAAGAAAAATAACACCGCATATTTCTTCGATCTCATATTGTGTGTGCCTTTTGCTTTTATTAAGACTTTGTTCACGTAATAGACTAGGCATCTCAAGGGGGACAACAATGCCAGGTTTGATTTAATATATAGATAGAGTATAAATCAATGTACATCAAAAATATATTATATTAGTTGTATTTAAATGCGGAGAGGAAATGAATGAAAAGGAAAAGTTTAAACTAATTATGGAACTCAATGCGAGATTAAAAAAAGACCCACCAATCGGTAATTACGGTGAGTAAATGTACCTTTTTGTATGTTCTGTTACTGTTTCAAAATATACAACCAATTCTAACACACGACATCTAAAATTTTAATTAAAATCTTGTCTTACATACAGGATACTATTAAGATGCGGCATAATTTCTTCAACCTTTTGGCGCATGAAGCAAATCCCTGGGATAAAAACCTACCTATCATGGTTAACATTATCTCTCACCCATCATAGGAAGAAAAATAGATTAGATGAGATCGGCCTTTAGATGAGTTGAGTTCGTCTTGTCCATCAAAATTCAGTGTTGGTATTCTCATCCGTTGTGGTCATGTTGTTATTGCTTTTGCAAGTTGTGTGAAATAAAGAACATCAAATATCGTGTTTATATTATTATTATAAAACTCATTGCAACGTCATTTGTATTGCACCATCAAAATATTGGGTCACTAAATTTTACTTTGTTCAAGGAAATATATCACACCATCAAAATATTGATCTTGTTCAAAGATATTGCCCGTAACAACGCACGGGCACCTTTCCTAGTAATGTTAAAAAGTTAAATATCCCCCGACCCTGAACCACGACCCCGACCCCCGCACCGCCCGCGGTCCCTCCCCGTCTCCCTCCAGCCCTCGCGAGGAGCCGCCGACCCTGAACCCGCCGGAGACGCCGCCCCTGAATCCCCTCCCCGGTCACGCCCGTCGCCTTGGGCTGAGCCGCCCCCGCACCCCTCCCCGTTACACGCCCTCGTAATCGCCGACACCGCAGACGGGGACGCGCCCGGAGAAGATCCACATCCAGAAGTGGTACAACATCTGCAAGGATCACATCACCTTCAAGGACTACGAGATCCACGACGGCATGGGCCTCGAGCTCTACTACAACTAATAGCTCTTGTCAGGTACGATCGACCAGCGACCTGGTTTCCCTCTCGAGTCCCTCCCTCTGCTCCCCTTCGATTCGATTCAATTCGATTCTGTGGCGCACCTGGCCATTGAGAGGAGTAGCTTATTAACTGACCGCGTGCGTAGGCTGATTTCAGTTTGGATGTGTGGAATTCGACACCTTATCTGACTGAAGATTAGTAGTGAGGGATTCGTTTCGACGACTAACTGATGTATTAATTCGTACTACTATACTCATAGCTGCCGTTTCGTGGCTTCATGGGATCTCTTTGGTGAATCAGTGAGCCCTGATTGGGATCTCTTTCGTGCCTCCTCCGATTTTCTCTTAAGCTCTAAATTCTATTTGTGTTGCTACGATTCAGGTAGATAACAGTGGCATAGGTGCTGGGTTCTTGAACTGGGAAGTTCAATATGGGGTGTTAGTTCAATCAATCAGAAACTGGTCTCCACAAAAATGTTCTGGCTTGCTGCTTGTGGGGTCGGAAGTTGAATGAATCAGAAACTACTTTCCTGCTTTAATTCGACAATTAATTGGAAATTCAGTTAACCCTAATTTTCTCTGCATCGAGACAGTTGAGGGTGGTGGCTTGATCATTCTGATGCTCCGTTCACTGTCCTTGCTTACCAGCCTTTATACAATGGTCATGGTGAGCTTCATTTCTCTTCTACATTTCAGTTATTTTAACCCATAAATATTCAATTAACCAAGGAACTAGATAGTGTTTTTCTTTTCTGGTCATGATGATGTCTTTGTAGAACTTCTATGCTCCCTGTTCCATTCGTGCTGAATTTGACTTTTGAGTGGGGCTCTTCCTGTGCCAACAGGATCTCCATGGAAGGTTTTGAACAGAGCCTCATACTCAAGCAGCCGTGAGGTTCAATGAGAGGTTCTTGCTGTCCATTGCATCATGCAAAGCATGTGTTGTGATGGATGATGAGCTTAACATCTTGCCGATATCATCTCACATGAAATTCATACAACCAGTTACAAACAATGAGGTATGTGTGCTTAATTCCATTTCCTTTATTATTATGTGAAGCATTTTGTTGTTTACATTGTCATTCTAATAAGACCTTTTCTCTGGTACGCTGTACACGCATCTGCTGAGGCTTCCAAAATTTTCTGAATCTTCGAGGTTTTGTTTCTGTAATTCAGATCATTTGATTTCTCTGTAATGTACATATTTTACCATGTGACTAGGATGCTGAGGGATTGTCAAAACGGGAGAGAGAGAGTTAAAAGACCTCAAGGATCACTTTCGCGAAGACTTCCCTGTTGGTCCTTTGATTGGCAAGTGCTGCACAGTGGATCATGTTCAATTTGATTCTAATGTTGTCAATATTCTCACCAAAAATAATTTTCTCGTGTCATATGTTGAAACTCATTAGTGCTAACCATTTGACTTCTTAGGTATTCAAACATATTTGTCACCGCTCCAAGTCCAGAGAACTTGAAGACTCTGTTCGACTTTGTGTGCAAGGGAATAAATGCATTGGAGTACAAGGTGCTTTTCTATTATCTGGTTTTGCTGTTAAAGTGTAATCATGTGTTCAGAATTCTTCATTTTTCCTCTTTCAGGAGCATTTGCACTATGACGTGGTGAAGAGTGCAGATCCGGAACTCAAGAAAGCAACTATTCAAATAAATGTATATAAACAACATCTTCAGACAATCCAGGTAACTTGCTGCCGACCCCTATCATTTCAGTTTCAGTCCTATCCTATTTGGAGCATCCATGATGACGCTTCTTGCAGAAGCTCACTTCGAAAGTTGTAGAGTGACTTCTGTATATGTATGTATACAAAAGAGTCTTAGGCTTCCTGTGAAACTTTAGGAATTTTATTTTGGAGGTCTTTAATTTCTTACTTAGTCTTATTTTCTCAGAGAGTGCTAAAACCAATTACTTCTCAAGACGTTAGCAGTAGTAGCTGAGCAAGAGAAATGCGCATTTTAATAATGGAGAAAGGCTCCAACAATTAATAATGGAAACACCTGAGAGTAGTACAAGAGCAGATACTGAAGAAATCTTGTTCTGAAAACACTGCAGAACCAATGCAGACCTTTAGGCAGCGAAGCCTTGCCGAGGGGCATCGGGCAGGACATGTAAAACTTCGAGCCTGGGTGGCAACCCTGACCGCAGGCCGTCGAAAAGCCTCCTCGCCATCCCTGTCGGCATCAAGCAGAAGTCCGCCGTCGACAAGCTTGTGTCCAAGGTAACCTCCCTCTGAATTGCAATACATTTCGTTTGTTCAGCCCTGCTTATTCATGTAGTAGCACCGTGCTCTTGCCTGACTGTGGAGTGATCACCGTGCAGTTCCTGGCTGCCAACTTCATTGTGATGCTGTTCCACTACGACGGCGAGGTGGGCGGGTGGCGAGACCTCAAGTGGTCCGACCGCGGGATCCACGTCGCCGTACGCGACCAGACCAAGTGGTGGTTCGCCAAGAGATTCCTGCACCCGGACCTGGTGGCAGAGTACGAGCACATCTTCCTCTGGGACGAGGACATCGAGGTGGACAGCCTCGACCCGCTCAAGTTGAAGCTCCGTTGCAGACTTGGTCCTCATGCTCCGTTATTGGTTTTCGTTAACTTAGGCCACTTGGACCTTCACGAATCACTGTTGGACGCTTGGGCCTAGGAAAAACAACGTAGCACCAGGTGTGGTTGGTTGCAGAGTCATCTTCTTGTCGCGCTTGATGAGGCTTGGCAGAAAATGGAGTTGCGACCTCGCAGGGGGCACGTCGGGGACCAAAGGAGGGAGGAGGGTACTTGGGTTAGTCTGTCGGTAGCTGGGTCGGCCGCCCCACCCCACCGATAGAGTAGCTCCGCTCCTGGCCCAAGAAATCAGGATGCATCGCTGAAACCAATAGACCTAGACAATGTTGGTTGTTAAAGAGCACCCTTGGCCATATTTAATAAAGGTAAATATGGGGAAATTACCCATAATTAATGAATACTTGGTATGCACAATCATATCCTAAACCGGATGGAGTATAGTCATGTGAGAATGTGGTGATGCACATCATTCACAACCATGAACATGTGTCACATGAGTCATGTGAATAAGTGAGAGAGGTTCATGGTTGTGATGGATGCATAGTGTCACTTTGTCCAAATCATTTGAAAAATTATTGGCATCGTAATGGAGACAAACTATGATGCTATGTACATTTGTACAATTTTCTGACCAATTTTACTTATTATTGTGATTATTTGATGGTAAATTGAAGGATAAATGTTAAAAAAACCCTAAGCTAGGTAGAAAAATCTAAAAACTAGTATGGACAACCCATTTTGGTGTATGACCATGACATAAAAATTTCAAATAATTTAGAGAATGTGGTGATACACATCCTTCACAACCATGAACATGTCTTACATAGAGTCATGTGACTAAGTGAGAGTCGTTCATGGTTCTGATGGATGCATAGTGTTACTTTGTCAAAACCATTTGAAAAATGAATGTCTTGGTAGTGGAGACAAACTATGATGCTATGTGCATTTGTACAATTTTCTGACCAAGTTTACCTATTTTTTAATTATTTGATGGTAAATTGAAGGATAAATGTTAAAATATCCTAAGCTAGATAGAAAATTCTAAAAACTTGCATGGGTAACTTATTTTGGTGTATAATCATGACATAAAAAATGTCAAATGATTTTGAAAATGTGGTCATACACATCCTTCACAACCATGAACATGTCTAACATAGAGTCATGAGAGTAAGTGAGATTCGATCATGGTTGTGATGGATGTATAGTTGCACATGGTCAAAATCATTTGAAATTTTTATGACATGGTCGTACCCATGTATTTAAATTAAAACTAAGTGCAACACTTGCAATAGAAATTGTCATTTTCCTTTCTATGGTCGTACCCATGTATTTAAATTAAAACTAAGTGCAACACTTGCAGTAGAAATTGTCATTTTTCTATGGTCGTACCCATGTATTTAAATTAAAACTAAGTGCAACACTTGCAGCAGAAATTGTCATTTTCCTTTCTAGTACTTTTTCAAAATACTAAAGAAACAAAAAAAAATAGTGTGTGGTGGCGGGGTCGAACCAGCGACCTCCCACATCAAGAGAGGAGCCCTTACCACTAGACCACTTTAGCTACTGTTATAGTTTGAGGATATATTGCTTTATATACCTATTGAACCCCAGCCGCAACACGTCTACAATGGCCCGCCCCGCCAAAATGAGAATAAAAAGGTGTGGCTATGAGGATTCAAACTCGAGCCACTCACAAAGCTGATGAGTCACCTTACCGCTGCGCTACGCCTCATCTATTTGTTTTTTGTTACGTTTCAACTTAAATACACAAATATACATACCGATGGAGTTTTGCAACCACGTGGCAGCAATGGACTGGTCGAGTTGCTTCGGCAGGGGCACGTGGCGCATGAGGAGCTTCTTTCCTGCATCATTTTTTCTTTTTAATCTACAATTAAAATTTGAAAGTAGTGTTTCTCGGTCATAGTAACTTCAAATTCGTTGGTTCTTTTTTCTGAATTTTTGTAAAATCATTGCCTTTCATGTAATATCGTTCGTTTGTATTTTAATTGCTATTTCGTGTATCTTTTTTACATAGTTTCTTTTCTTCTACCGAAAGAGAATAGATAAAGGATATTTTTCGCATAACAAATGGTAACATAACTTCATATTTTATAATTTTAGACAGACATAAGATTTTAGACAAGTTTGAGATGCATACGACTTTGAAAATGTAAATCACCACTCAAATCTCAAAGTTTGTGTTGTGTTATTAAAAACTATGTGATAGATGTATCCATTTGTGACAAATGTATGCTATCACTTTCTTGAAACTACTTAAAATTTTTATGGCAAGATTGTGGGAAAAAACATGCTTCTATGCCAATTTTTAGAATTTTTTTGACCAATTTCAAATATTATTGTAATTATTATGTTGTAATTTCGAGATCGAAGTATGAATTGTCCCTAGAAGACAATTGAATTTTTCATCTATCTCTTAGATATGGAGTAGTATGGAACATGTAAGCCTAAAAACTATTTTTTGTAATATTTCAAAATTGTTTGGAAGTATATATAGTTCAACTTGGAATTACTTTCAATAAACATGTAGAAAATTATTCAAATCGTAGAAATTATCAAATGTTTTCAAAAATTTATAAAACTCCTACACAAGAACTTATACATATTACTCTGCATTTAGAAAATGTATTAGGGTATCTTTGATTTTTGTGTTTGCAAGTTACTTCAAAGGTTGTTTTGAAAAAGAAAAGGAAAAAGAAAATTCTTAAACAGAAAAAGTCTGCTATTTCGGCCCATTAAACATTTGGCCCATCAGATCACCCTTTGTAACCATTAGATCAAATTTGGACGGCTCAGATGATCCGTGCATCAGATAAGTATCTGATCACCCCCGAACCCTAACTGTTCCGTCGCCCTCCCCGCCCTCCTCCCGCAGGCCGCAGCCCCCCGCTCTCTGCCTCTCTCATCCGCCGCCAACCTCCTCCTGCCCCCTCCTCGCCTTGCCGCCTAGCTTGGAGCCCCTGCGGCCGTGCGGATCCCCGACCTCGGCCGCCAGGTGCTGAGGTGGGCACTGGGCAGCGCTCGACGCTGGTTTGAAAAGAATTAGAATTGCAGGTCAGGTGGTTCACACTCGCATGGAATTGCCTCAGATGTTCAATATCCAGGTAATAATTAATTTTTCTTGGTTATGCTATGCTAAGCTCAGTGTGAAGAGACTTTTTGTTGTCGTTTTGGTGGACTTGATGTTGTGCTTGAGGGAATTTATTCCACGAGTTCCTACATAGTTTTGTTACTTTAGTCTGTCTTCACTTTTTACTTGATAACAAGTAAAATGAATTTGATTTACATTGAGCATAATGCAGTCAACACCCAGCCACCAATCTGCCTTTTCCAGTTGTTGTATCTGTATGATGCGGATCCCAGAATACAAAATTTTGAAGATCTTAGGGAAACACAGATGGGGATGAGAGTTAGAGGTGTTGTTGGGGAGACCTAATTCTGCATTGACCATGCACATAGACTCTATATAGTATCATGTGTAGTCCAATACGACAATGCAATATCTAAGCAGGCCTTTCATCGATGTTTCAACCCTTTAATGTGAATCAGTTACTAGGTAGCTGTAACCTTGCAGACATGTCATGCTTAACGGCAGCCGACAAAGATTTGGATTACCACTCATTTAAAATTCTGTCAATTGAAGCTCGTGAAAAACTTTCCAAGGTAAGCTAATCACCTGCTGTGAGAAATGTTCAGTAGTAAAAGATAACCTTTGAACATAAACAACAACCATTCTGCAATTCTTCAATTATTAAGGACATTTCCCCTTTGTTTATTTTTGGGCCCCATAAAACAGGTTCAATCTTTTGTGGCAACTCATGACTAAACTTTTAAGATAACACTTACTATAAATTTGGAATACTGGGCCACGCCTTGTCTGAAACTTGGTGTCTTCTGCAAGCAGACGCTCAAAATAAGCCATAAAAGAAAACATGAACCTGACATAACTGTGCTTACATCTCTCTCTTAAGATTGCAGCGATGCTGATCAAGATCCGGTTTTGTGGTCTAATTTTATCTTTATTGTATCGTGAATGATCTGTAGGTACGTCCGCAAACAATAGGTCAAGCTAGCAGAATTGGCGGAGTGAGCCCTGCTGACATGACTGTACTCATCTAGATGGAGAGCAGCCGTCACATGGTGAACCATAGGAGGCAACAAGACCAGCTAAGAGCAGCTGCGGTGAAGGTAGATGATTCTTCAGAGGAAGTGGCCTATGCCAGCACTGCACATGAGAACTTGGTTACTAGTCCAGGCAACTGAACTCGACGCAACAAGTATGGTGAGGCACTCGGTAATTATGCATGAGGTGCAACACAATGCATGTGGAGTGGATATGCTGGGTCTATTTTGACGACAAGAAATGTAGTGGTCCTTGGCCCTTGCTTTCTGCTGTGGAGCGGATATGCAAACTAGAATAGACGATCAGCTTGGCAATTACATTTGTAGAGAGTTTCTAATACTTTTTGAATCAGGTGATTGTACCTTGCTTCTGTCCCCAAACCAATCAAGCTCTGAATTGCCTTGTGAATGGAACATTAAATCGACATTTGTTTTAGGCTGTGAACGAATCACCTGACTCCAAGGGTGAAAAGAAACACATGTATTCTTTGTGCACAAGGTAAATTAATCACAGGTCTGAATAAATATTGGTGGTTCCTGCCTGCCTGGTTCGCCGACCAGCGACAGCGCAGCCCACGGGCACAAAAGATGACGTTTTTATTTTTCTTTTCAATCTGAGAGCAGCCATAGAAAAACAGGAAGTAAACAAGTGCCGTAGTAAACAAGTGCCGTTGACCTTTTTTTATGTTGTTGATAAGCATGCTGCTATGCTGTTATAACGCTTAAGCCTCGCGGCCTTGCATCTGGTCCCCTTATTTGGTACACCGACAGGTACCACCACCAAATGTGACACGCAGGGCAATTACAGAGTTATAAAAGCTCCTTCCTTTTGGAAGCCGTGATACATTCGCATGGGGCGCCTAAATTTTTACATGAATAGTCATAAGTCATAACAATGCCAGAGCAGTTTACATGAATAGTGCACGTATACACAGTGCCAGCCATTTACGGATCTTGCAAAGTACACGAACTGTATATACACACAACGAACAACGCCCAGCCATTTCCTAATCCTGCACAGTACACGCACTGTAAGCACATGTCCAGTCATTCTAATATTCACATCTCGATCCCGGCAATTATTCTGCAGATCATACGGTCATTACACCAAGTGTCAAATTAAATGCTGCGTCAGACTCAGACCCGCTTTAAATCCGGAACAGCACGACCTCAACACAATGCTGAAGCAGGTTACAGTGCACAAGAACAGACGTTTCATGGAACACGAGAAGGAAACAACTGGGAAGGACATAGCTTTTTTCAGTCTCCATGTTAATCTGAAACTAGGGGTTGCAACGAGATGTGGTATTTTCAATGAAGTGTCAGCACATACAACAGCCTATAAACATCAACGAAAAGAATTACAAGGTGATCTATACCTAAACTCCCCTGGGCTGCCGCTCATCTGTGGTGCATAGCAATCTCACGGCACTTTCATCTTTTTCATCTCTTCATAAGTTGCCTGGATAACATCGGCTGCCATTGCCAGAACAGGCAAATGGTACTCAACAAATGTGGAGCCTTCAATTGAAGCCAACTTGTTCTTTCTTTCCTCATTGGCTTTCATCTCCATTTGCCTTATTTGTCTGGTTGCAAGTAATTATTAAAATTGATGGTCAGTCTCGAAGACTTTGATTTCAATGATTAGACATACACATCCAAGCATGAATAAATGGAATATAAATCTCCTTTAAGTTAATTTTGAAACAATAGCATTTTTAATATGTAAGCAGGAAAAAATGGCAACCGATGTGAGAGTTTATTTAATTCATACCCATCCATCTCTGGCATATGAACATCCATAAAACATGCGTCGAAGCAATGTGGAGGCTGAAGTAGACTGATAGAAAACCTTTGTGTGTTACATATTTCTACGCAATACCAAAGACAATGGTGAATAATGAACAATAGAAGCCTGACAGGAGCATAAACATGCAGAAGTTCTCCACTTTTCATGTTACCACCATCAATTGAGCAATTCATTGAAATATAACTGCTATGTTTAAATGAGTGATGGAATCAATCAAGAGGAATTTTGCTAGCTGTAGTATACAAATTACAATACAAAATTTTATCCGGGAGAGGGAGAGGTCGTGATCATAATGAGGGTCCAAAAGGGCCTAGCAAGTTGAAATTCAAAACCACCTAGCTTTGGCTTGACAGTTATCAAAAATGTAAGAATGCTTTCTTAAGTTATCATCAATTGACCCTATGATTCATAAAGAATAGGGAATTAGTGAGCACAAATTACCTTCCTCATCTATCACCCTTTTCTCTTACAGTTTTCACCACACTTGTGGTGAGTGTTGGATGTGTTGCCACAATCAGGATTAATTTCTCTTTCTACTTCTTTAGGAACAACCTTGCCCTTTTTCTTGTCTGAAAATAATGCAATGATCAGATGAAACTGAAAACAAGGTATACAATTAGACTAAATTTGCCTGTAGTGAAGCATTAATTTAACTTAGATTTATGGTGGTTTGGGCCTAAATGGAGATAGTATGCATTACTTCTCCCATCTGCTTATCGGCTGAAATATTGCCCAACATATCTATTCAGTAATCACTTTACCAAAAGAGGTATAGATATTTTATATCGAAGAATATCTAGAGAAATGAACTCCAGTTTCCGTCCAAGTACATGAAGCTCCCAAATTAGGTAAATGAAAAATAAAGCTAAAAAGCTAAGGCTCTGCTCCTGACATCCTGAATTTCAAGGCATAATTAATTAGCATGGTACCAGGTCATTGCCCACTGGATCCATGGCTCCGATTCTGACTCAATTAATGCCTATCACGATACGTATGAGATGGATTGCTGGTAATACTGAAACTCCAGTTGATAGATGCATTATAGGGTCCGGTTAATGTACCAATCGGCAATCACACAACATAGATACAGTAATTCAGTATTATCAGATCAATCTGCGTCTCAACACCTGTCCTAACACCAAAGGGCACCTTCGGAAATTGTTACTCCACCAAAATTCTATGCCCAATTCAGGTGTCTGTACCACCAATTAGCCAACATTGACATCGAATTAGCTAAATTCGAAACCTCATAAGCTAATTTGAGCAAGCCAATACGAAACCCTAGGTCGACAAGCCTAAGCAACTCAGGAGCGTACTCGCAGCATTACAAGCACATACAGACCAGCGGCTCACTGGAGCGGGACTATGGAGCAAGGGAGCGAGACAGGAAGAGAGAGTGGAGCGGAGGGAGGACAAATTACTCACCCAAGTACAAGTTGTTTCCCTGCTCGTCGTCTACCTCCTCCTCCTCCCTCGAGCCCGTGTGTTCGGGCGAGGAGAACAGCAAATCACACAAAATTACCCTCTTCACGCCGGAGACGAAGCCAGAGACCCGGTTCCTGGTCCTGTTCTGCGCCGATCGGGAACGAGGCGGCGGCGGTGAAGGCGACTTGGCCGCGGGTGGCTCCTCGCCCTGGCCGTGACGCGTCCTTGCGCCGCTCGGAGACTCCGTCCGGCGGCGCGGTGCCCTCCGTCTGGCGGCGGCGGCGGCGACCCTGTCGCCCTAGCAATGAACCCTAGCCGCCATCTTCTTTTAAAAACTACAGTATACATTTTAAGTATATTACTTGAAATATTATTTTCACGTTTATGAAGTTACCGTTATACCCTTGTTAAAAAATAAGAACCACAACACTGTAATTAATGTCATGTCCTAATCACCACATTTGTGGAGGAAATTGGAGGAAATTTTTTCCTCCAAGACCCACTCGTCATAGAGATAGATAGAGGAAATTTTTTCCTCCCTCCAATTTCCTCCTACCTTCATAGCCTTCCGATCGGCTGCTCTCGGTCGACGTGAGCCACTCATTTTTTTCCTCAAGCATAATAGAAAATTTCAAATTTTATTAGTGTAGTTGATTCGTAAAATAATCATATGGTTGTATCACCTCCGTCTCTACCACCAGGGGTGGAGCTGCGGCTAGGGCCGCCCAGGCCAAGGCCCTAGTCGTGGCCCAGCTAAACCTCCATCCCATTCTTAAGTTTTGGCCAAAAACTAAATCTAAAGCCCAGCTAAGAAGGCAGGACGTAGGAGGCAGCAGCAATAATCCGCTCGTCGAGCCGTTGAGCGCGAGGCCGCGATCGGCAAGGGAATCTCGATCTCGCTGGCCGCCGCCTCCAGCCCTCCAGCCGTGACCCCCGCGCGGATGCCGCGAGTTGCCTTCTGCTCCACTTGCCGGTTGCCGTCGCCGCATGCCCGCGTCCGCAAGCAATGCCGCACAGGCGCCATGGCCCCAGTCCGCCGGCAGCGGCTTCCAGGCTCCTGCCCGAGCGTCCGGTTGACCGCTGGTGCACTGCCGCGTGCGGGGCTTCGCGAGGCAACCATTGCGGGCTGCCGGTCATCGGCGCCGTGAGTGTGGCCCCGCCGGCTACCGGCCACCGGCGTCGTGCGTGTGGCCCAACCGGCTTGAGCCGCGCCCACGCGCTGACTTGCGAGCCGCGCATTTGGCCCTAGTCGTCGCCGAAACCTGACTCCGCCACTGTCTACCACACATCTTAACAAATACATTTTTTTTAAAAAAAATGCATGTGATAATCTAATACTACTAGCACTCCTTCCATTCCCAATTATAGGTAGTTTGGCTTTTTAACCACAAATTTGACCGGTCTCATTCATAAAATTGTATAAATATAATCAAACAGAAGTCATAAATGGATATTTATATTAATAAAACGAATTAAAAATATAATATTTTACATAATTTTGAATAAAAAATGATCAAATTTGAGATAAAAAAAAGTCAAACGAACGATAATTTGGAAAGAGGGTAGTAAATATGTTAATATAGGCAAAATAATTTGTCTGACATACACAACGCGGTGGTCATAAGAAAAGACGGTTGACTGTGGTATTTTTTTATCATTTCTATAACAAGAAAAATGCATTTTTTTCATAAACGTTTAAGTTTTTGGAAAGGAGTAAACTGTAAGGAAGTGATGTTTAATATTTAAATTCTGAGTGCACAGGTGACAGACAGGTCTTTCAGCGTTAAAGTTCTGTTTATAACTATAACGTTTTTTTTAAATAAAGAAACAGTACAAAATCTTAGCCCGATTTTGGCGTCAGCTCCTCAGTTTAATTTTCCGAAAAAAAGTTAGGGTTCAACTAAACCTCGTCCAAACGCTTCGCCGCCGCCGCCGCCTCTCGCTCTGCTCTCTCGCTTCCTCTCTACGCCATCCACCTCCGCTCCGCTCCTTCTCCACCCTCTCCGTCAGATCCATCGCGGTGCGTCGCCACCGCCGAACCCGGCTCCCCCAGCCCCCTTGTGCTAGTTTGGTTGGGTTCAGGGGCTAGGTTTTTGATTCGGAGACATGGCGGAAGTGGAGGACAAGCTCAAGGACTACGAGATCAGGAGGGAGGGCGAAGCTGAGATCCTTCTTCTCAAGAGCAACGCCGTCTTCTTCAATCCCGTGCAGGTGCCTCCGTCTTAACATTTTTCATTTTAACTTTTTTTTTTTACTTTTATTTTGGGGCGCTGTTCTATCCGATTCTTATCTGCGTTGGCTTGAGGCTTGCAAGCTGTGGATTGGAGATACAGGCTTGAACCGTGGAATTTAACTTGTACAATTTACTGGGCTGACCTGCTGACTTCCAGTTGATCGGTCTCTAGAGCTTTGCTGTATTTTGGAGGATTCAAAATTATGTGATGGGTGGTGATTGATCGTTTACGTAGGCTTCAAGTTTATCTCATTCTACCACCTGAATGCTTCTGCCCATCTAAATCTACTTTGTTGTTGCAAATCATTTTTTGTATGTAGCCTCTTCTAGACTGGAAGCATTTAAGGTGGAATTTCGTGAAGATATGTCAAAACACCAAACTGCTATTTTAGTTTGTATATTTGACATTCTTTCATTCTACCAACTGAGCTTGGGTGCCAGCCAGTTGGTGATCAAGTCTTTGCCTCTGAATCTACCAAATTCTGCCTTTGGGGTGGTTTGTGCCTAGCTGAAGGATAACTATGAAACATATTTGCTTATAGTACTGTGTCAACGTAAGCTTGAAATTGCCGAGATATATGATGATACCACGAAGGCCGAAGGGTGCATTGAATTTCTATATGTGATATTCTTGTGTACTATTGACAAAGAAAAGTATTCGAACGGATTCAAATCGGACTGCTTATTTTGGTTTCACTAAAGAAGATAACGCTTACAAACTATGAAGTATACATGACTATGAATAAATCTTTTCTAGTAAAATAGTTACTGCTTTTGATAGTCAAGATTAGTTATTATTTCGAAGCTGGTATGTTGAGGAGAAATTACATATGATTCAAAAGTTTAAGTTTACTGCTTTGATCAGGTTCACAATAGAGACATGTCCATCGCTGTTTTAAGGACCTTTGTTGCCAAGCGCAAGGAAGAACATGAAGCGTTGGCGAATAAGAGGAATAAATCACATCAAAAAAACAAACAGGGTGAAGCATCCGTTCAGAATGGAGAGGATGCTTCAACAAGCCAGATTGATGAAATGGATGTTGTTCCTGAAAAGGATCCAAATCAATCTGAAGGTGAAGTTGATGATGTGTCAAAAGAAGCAACAAAAACACCGTCCTGGAAAGTAACTAGAGAACTTAAGCCACCACTTGTTCTTGAGGTGATACATCTCATAATATGGAAATGCTGTATCTATATACTTCCAAGTTAACATCAACTTACATCTAGGTTGCACTGCTAAAAAAATTGCAGGCTTTGGCTGCTTCTGGGTTGAGATCTCTCCGGTACGCCCGTGAAGTCGATGGCTTAGGAAAGGTAGTTGCTTTGGACAATGATAAAGGTAATTTCACATTTTCCTGAACTTGCCTTTTGCCTTCCTAGAAATTGATGCTTCCCCGCTTGATTTCATTTTGGTTATTGATTTCTCAGCTTGTGTCGAATCTTGCAAGCGAAACATAAAATTCAACGGTGCATCAACTAATAAGGTGGAAGCTCACTTGGCTGATGCTCGAGTTTACATGCTCACGCATCCAAAAGAATTTGATGTGGTAAGGCATCTGATTTTACATATTTTTAGCAAGTGCTTTCACAGGCTGGTGGCAACTGGAATGTGCTCTCAGTTCAAGACTTGCATCCTCTTAATATCCAGGGGGGGTGGGGGTCCACCCTTCCTGTCAATTTTAGTATACATATTTTTAAACCTGACATTCGTTACCCTTATTCATTCTACGATGAGGCCTTAATAATGCAATAAAGGGTGAAAGCATGATGAATTCAACATTGTCATGTGCACACTAGATTTGGATTCGAATGATACGTTTATCTGGTTATATATCTGCCTAAGACTATTAACTATACCTGAGGCTCTAGTATTTGAAGTTTGTGGTATTAAAAGGATAAACCTTGTCTTTGATATAGGTCGAAGGACTCAAAAGTCAAATGTAAACATGGCATTGAAATTTGCGTTTACTGAAAACGATCGTCACACCAAATTTTGTCAAATTTGTCCTCTCTTGATTTTTGTTATCTCTGTGTTCTTAGGTTGATCTTGACCCTTACGGGTCACCATCTATATTCCTCGACTCAGCTGTACAGGCTGTTGCAGATGGTGGGCTATTGATGTGCACTGCCACTGATATGGCAGTTCTTTGTGGTACCAACGGAGAAGTTTGTTACTCCAAGTATGTCAAATATAGTTCTTTGTAACTACTTGTTCAAAGGAAAGTTTAAAATGAGGAGTTTGCAGTCTAATGATCATTTGTGTTTTGTATAGGTATGGTTCTTACCCAACCAAGGGGAAATATTGCCATGAAATGGCATTGAGAATCCTCCTTGCCAGTATTGAGGTACATAAAATGATTTACAAATTTCATTGTGTAAACTATGTATCTCTTCCATTGATAATTTTTTACTAAATCAGTCAATTCAATTCTGCAGTTTCCTTGCTTCATCCTTCGGGTATCTTAGTTCCCTTTGTCCTTAACACTTTCTTTTTATACCAGAGCCATGCAAATCGGTACAAGCGATATATTGTTCCTGTTCTCTCCGTGTTTATGGATTTTTATGTTCGTGTTTTTGTTCGAGTATACACGTGAGTTTCTTACTCTGCTATTTCATTTTTTCTTCTTTTGTTCAATGTTTGGTTGAAATGCTTCATTTTACTAATATATGGTGTTGGATATGCATCTGCAGTTCTGCAAGTGAAATAAAGAATACACCTCTTAAACTTTCTTATATTTATCAATGTGTTGGCTGTGATTCTTTCCATCTTCAGTGTCTTGGGAGGACTGTTTCTAAGGTGTGTTTTGAATACCATTTAACTCCTCTGTATGCGTCCCCTCAATTATATCTTGACAATGTCTTTACTTGCTGTTTCCTTGTTTTTTTGTGGTAACTGAAGAATAACAGTGTGAAGCATGCACCTGCTATTGGACCTGTTGTCTCCCAAGAGTGTAGTGATTGTGGAAAGAAATTTAATGTGGGCGGACCAATATGGTCTGCTCCTATTCATGATCAAGACTGGGTAGTTTCTACTTTGACAGGTGTTAAGTCAATGAAGGATAGATATCCTGCATACGATAAAATTACTTCGGTTTTAACTACTGTGTCAGAGGTATCTATTGCTGTTATCTCTGTTACCTTTACCAATATTTTATTATCATGCATATGCGAGTCTGCAACTCTGAAAGCAAGTATGCCAGTTTTTTATGTTAATGTCTTATTAATAACACCACGTTGCCATACACTTTGGGAAAAGGTTAGACAAGGCTTACCTATTATTCATGGTTTATCACTAAAGTCAAAGAAAGAGAGTATGGTTTTCATATTCACAAAGAATGTATGGTTTTCATATTCATAACTATGATCTAGATTCTAGATGTGTAGGCTGTTCAAGCAAGAAATTGGTTCTCAAGTCGATTCACCCCAGCTAATAAACCATATCTGTATTTTTTTCCCTTCCTCTTCTGCATGATAAAAGCTGAATGCTTAGAACTGGTTTTGGTTGCTTTCAAGTTTTAGGTGCAGAAAGTTAAGACTACATAGCTTAGCTTTTTGTCTTTCTGCAACCAGTATGTCTCTTTAATTAACAAATTATGTGCAAATAAGGAATTTTTGTGTATACTCTTTGAACACTCGACTTCATTCATGTTATTCTTGTGATGCAGGAGTTACATGACATTCCCTTGTTTTTCAGTCTCCATAACATAGCTGGCACTGTTAAGTGCACTTCTCCATCTTTGGTTATGTTTCGGTCTGCGGTTCTAAATGCAGGCTATCGAATCTCTAGCACCCATGTTAATCCACTTGGGGTAAAGTCTGATGCCCCTTGGGATGTAATTTGGGACATCATGCGATGCTGGGTAAATACATCAGAAATTCCTAGCCTCAAGTATGAATTAGTGGATGTTATACATAGATCAGCTTTTAAACTTCTTTTTGCAAATTTGAACACAGGTGAAGAATCATCCTATCAAGGAACAGCCGCGTGACTCTCCAGGCACAGCGATCCTTTCAAAGTCGCCAACACTTGAAGTATGTTCCTCCAATCAAGTGTTGAGCTTATAATGTTCCTTTAGGTTTCTTTTTCTCTCCGCAACATGTGACGATAGTATTTAAAATCTCCTATTTATGTGTTTTCATAGGCAAACTTCTCTAGGGCAGTAGCTGCCCTCAGCAAGGCTCAGGCAAAGAAGGTGAAGCGGTTCCTTCCTAACCCAGAACGGCACTGGGGTCCAAAGGTCAGAGCAGGCCGGAAGATCACAAGCAAACATGTCTCTCTGTTAGGCCCTGAGGCTATCAATGCTGCTCTAAATGGAGCTGTCAGCCACGAAGATGGAAATGGAGCAGCGCCAGATGAGCCAGCTCTGGAATCCGAAGGGATCAAAGATGACGAACCCTCGACCAAACGCCAAAAAATCAGTGATGACGAACAGGCAAATGAACCTTGATCGACGAAATCAACATTAACTTTTTGTTTGCTTTACCTTTGTGCTTGCGAGCTGTGTGTTATTTGTATAACCTGTTGCCTGGACAACGATGAATTTTGATCGGACAGTTTTGAACCAGGTTTCGCTCTGCTTTGCTTTATGTGTGATGCGCTAGGTAAGAATGGTTAGCTTGCGGTGGACGGTACAAGAGAAAGCTTACGGTCTATTCCATCTACAATACAAATGAAAAAATTACAGGATCAATATGTTACTAGGCTTTAGTTTGAATTTGAGCACTATTGTTCAAAGGTGGAATAGTCATTGTCGTCCTGAAAGTATCACTTTCATCTTAGAACTACCAAAATGGCTGTTTGTCTTCAAATTTTCTCTGTTATGCTACATCGGTCCGCCATGTTAGCATAAATTTAGATAGTTTATAGAATACTTTTTTTTTACCATCTACATGATGCATACTCGAAGGTTTGTAAGACACATTGTTCACTTGTTGAATGGTAAAAAATGGTTTGAAAATACTTATAAGACTTTGGTGACAGGAACGACCGAACGAGGGGTGGCATAAATTTTATTTCCTTCGTTCCACAGCTTGTTCAGTTGGCTGGTGCTACTTGCTGGCAAGTGCCAGGTGATGTACTACCGTTGGTTGGTGACTGACAAATCAAACGAACAAGACGCTAATTTGTAAGACATGACACGACTTGAAGCTGCCCTCCAACCATCATCGTGAAGAGTACACGTAATTATCAATTTAACCATTTGAAATCCACATTATAAAAATAATAAATTGTTGAGTAAATTATTATTTAAATATCATAAATTTTGAATCTGCGCCTTCTGAAGTCAGGCAGCCAGCAGCATCTGCGCGCAGAGCAGGGCGGCCAAAGGGTGCGTGCGCGGTCAGTCGTCAGCAAATACTCCGTAGTCAAAACCACCAACTCTCTGCGGCCGCTCGCCGCCGGAATCATGAGTTGGTGACCCCGCCGCTGCCGTCCCGCCCGCACGGGGAGGTCGCTCGGAGTCGTAGCGGTGCCATCATCATTCGCACGCGCACGCGCATGGATCCAAAACAAAACGGCAGCGCTACGTGCCCGTGCGTATCCCGGCCCCCGGCACCTGAATCCCCCCGGGCACCCACCGGCAGATTTTCCAGCCGGCGAGAGCCCCCAGAAAAGATCCCGCGAGAAGCTAGCGCTAGCAGCATTCGAGAGGTGTGAAACCTGTCGCCGTTCATGTGAGCTGCTGCCGTGCCGGCGCGCGGCCGTTCCCTCGTCCCCGTCTCTCCCGCACGGTGGTGCGTCCCGGCGTCAGCAGCGAGCGAGCCGAACAGCACCGCGGGGTCCCGCCGCACGTGGCCCGGCTCCCGGACGACCTGGACTGCGCCGACGTGGCGGGCCGGACCGGGCCGCGCGGCGACGTGACCCGCGCGACCCACAGCAGCAAGCCCGGGCGCCGGAGTGGGCCCGCTCGCGGTCACGTCCGTCGCACCCGTGCTGATCCAGGGTCCGGTTGGTGGGGGAGCGAGCGGGGCCGTTGGGCCCACCGTCCCCCACGTGCGATGTTGAGGTTGCCTGCCCTTCTCTTCAGCTGCCGCGCTCTCTCTCGACGTCGACGACGGCGGCGGCGTCCGGGCAGCTTGTGGTGTGGGGACAGCAGGACTCCTGCAGGTGGGGGCCCTAAACCGTGGCGGGTCAACGGTCAGCGTCGCCGGCACAGATCCTGTTTCCTGTCGCGCGCACGTTCGTTTCGGCCGGCGGCACAGGTGCACCGGCGTGACCGCGAGAGGTTGCGGGGCGGGGCGGGAGCCCCTAGGCCCGGGCGCGCACGTCCGTCGTCGGCGGCGCCTCGCTCGTGAGGAGGTGCGCGGGGGCGGCCGGTGTCTCGACGCACGGGCTCCACCGCCGCCCCCAACGTGTCCGCACATGTTGGAGAATGGAGAGGGCGGCCGGCCGTGCCGTGCGCGCGGGCGCAGCGCCCGGATGCGGCACCAAGTTGCCCGGACCGCAAGCCGCGCGTGCTGGTGAGCAGTAGTGCCCGCAGCTAGACCCGGGCGCGGCGATTGCTTGCTTGGTTGCCCGCGCGGGCGGGAGCGCACGAGGGTGCGTGCGGATCGGAATCGGAAGTTCGCGCGTGGTGGAATGCAAACGGCGGTGCCGGCGAGAGGAGGATCGGAGCCCCGCACCGCACGCTCGTGCGGGCTGCGTCGGCCGCGCCTAGAACAGGAGCTGTCCACGCGCCCACGCGTGCGCCGGTGCGCGCACTCCGATCCGCTTCCTCGCCGATCGGATAGGCTTTTGATTTGACGGCAGCGCCGGCGTGCTCGCGTTCATGTGCCCGCGGGCCGCCCGGTGGCCTGATTGCCTTGTGCGATCGCCGTGCTTCGGAGAATTTTCACGTTCCACGACCTCAGGCCGCACGGGGGCTGTGTCTGTAGGTGGCACGTTCCATCCGCAGCGCGGGGGATCAAGGGGAGTATGGGGCTCGAGGTTTTGCATCCGCCCGCGGGGGGATTCGATCCAGATGGGCGAGCGATGCTGCGTTGCCGGTCGGGGTGGTTACGGCGGTGGACGGACCTGTGCAGCTGTGCTTCTCCGCCGTCCCGTCCGGCTTTTTTGCGTCGCGTGGTGGCGTGGATCGTGTGAACTTCCTCAATTAAGAGCTCGGGCCGGGGGATGATCCTTGAGCTGCTTGCTGTTCGGTCACCGCGCTGCGTGCCATTTCTTGCGATCTTTTCATTCCGGCACGCCTTCTTACTTGTTCTGGAGGGCTCGCGGGAGGGCACGCACAACGTTCCCAAAAACCTTATAAACTTTCGCTGGCTTTGCCCTCGTGCTATTTCCTTCTTGCCTTGCTAGAGTTTATTTCCAGCACATGCTGCAAAGCAACCGAAGAGTAGCCGAGAGCAGAACGGTACCGGAACGGAATGAGATGCTATGCTAGAGCAAGACTGCCATGCCCACGCTATTAACGAGGTCAAATGAACCTGGCGGCGTGAAGCCCGGGTTCTTGCTGATAGAAAAATCTCGGTCAGAAAGATTCCGATGCCAAGGGCGGACAACATTTCCCATTACCGAAAGCAAACGATGCCATTTCCAAGCAACTAAAACACGCTTACGGACCGCGCGCACCCGAGGAGAAAACAACCCCAATATTCCCGCCCGTTTTCGTATCAGCTCGCATAAGCAATCAGCCATGATGCTGAAACGTATCAGACCAAGCCAGCTTTTACGCCTATCTTATCTATCCTATCCAATCTCTCCAACTCATTTCCCGCGATCGACGGGTACCCCACAAATGTTCGGTGAATGGACACGAACACCGCCGCTTTTCCCCTCCATGACTCCACGAGCACTCCTGCACTTGTGCGATCGTAGGCCCCAAACGCAACAGAGCCGCAGACATGATACATCAGCCGAGACCCCAAAGTGCCGGGAGGAAAATTCGCCCGCTTTGCATGCGCAAGCAAGTTGCATTGCACGGCGGTGGTGCCGGCAGCGAGCTCGACAGCTGATGAAGGGGAAGGTATCGCGCGCGTGATGGGCTTGACCGGAGAGCTGATTGGCACAGGACTTGCCCAGCGTGGTTGCGATAAGCTTCGCGGTGACACTGTTTTTAGGCGCTGTGATCGGTTGGGGGTGGGGGGAATAGCGGTGCCGTATCGATGAACAATAATTGGATCGTAAACGCCAGGCGTGTTGGCACGGACAGGGGAGCTTGGGCATGGACGTCGCATCAGTGTTTGGCGCGGGCACATGGAGTGTCTCTTGCTCTTGGCTAGGGTAGGGCAGGGGTGGAGACGGACGGGACTACCCGGAGGGGCAGCTGGGAAGCACTGTGCTCAATCGCTTTGAGCTCTTTTTTGCTCTACCGCTGATAGCACACCTTCAAAGTAGGGGGCGCACGGACAATAGCTTGCCTTTGGAACGCAGGGACGACGGTCGAAAGACATCTTTGCGGCAAATTTTACATGCATGAACCAGTTCAAATTTCTCATTGAAAACAAGCAGTGCTGAACTCCATGCGTGGTCTGAAATTTCCATCCCTTGTTCAGATAGATGTAGAAAGGAGTCGCCGAGGATGGGCAGCATCGATCGCGCGCGCCGGGTTTCTGCCTAAAAGCGCACGTCTTCTTGACCCCCGACTTTGCTACATTCCGCAAGGCGATTCAGCCTGTCTCTTGGAAAATCGGGCAGGGGCAGCGGCAGATATCGTAGAATACTCCCTTCGGCGTGGGTTTTTGCAAACTCTCCGCGCGATCCGAAGAAGAGAGTGCGTGCCGGACCTTCCAGCTCGCCACGACAGCTCCCCGGGAGTCCCGAGACCCACGCTGGCTTGAGCTTCGCCGGCCACCAACCCCTGATTGCTCGCGACTGCTGGATTTGCTGCATGGGAGCCCAGGATTTGGACCTACATGCTCACCGTAAGGTCACTTCCATGTTTCCCAGCTCCTGTGAGTACAGGGGGATTTCGCTTTTGGTGCTGCCAGCCCCTCCGCTAAAATTTCGATCAGTTTCAATCGATAGCCCTGTGATAAGTTTTGACAATTCGAACTCCTACGGTCACTGCTCGCCTGCTCCAGGCCAGTGCACTCAGATTCTGCCATACCTGTAACATCCCGGATGTTTGGGCAACAGTAACCATCTTAAGTAGTGGAGATAACCATGGTGGGTAACTTGTTGAATTGGCCAAACAACCAACCATGGGTCAAACCCCTCAAAACCAAAGTCGAACCCCTAAGACCCTAGACTTCACTGCAGTAATCTAGCGCGTTCTCAAAATTTTTCATTAAAACTTCAAAATCGATCAATATAAAAGTTGTCCAGTTTTTCATGGGACACATTTCATCTAATTAGCGGCATTTGAAATTCGAAGTGGAAACACTCCAAAAACTCAGTCAAAGCTCAGGACCTCATCTTGACCAAGCCGAGAAAAACAGGATCTTCGGCGTTCGATTCTGGCTAATCTAAACACTTTTCCATATGTCGCCCTTTACAAAAGTTGGAGCTGGATGCATGAACTACAACTTCTATTTTTGGAGATTTTCAAGTTTAGTTCAAACCTTTTGAGTTTGCCTTGGTCAAACATGCCTTGACCGAACTGTTTTGGGCACCGGCGCCCTGGGACACGCGCTCTCGCGCGTCGCGCGCGCGCCAAGCTCCCGCCCCGGCGTCCGTGCCCCGGCCGTCACATCCCGTGGGGCCCGCTGTCACGCCGTCAGCTCCCTTGCCACCTAGGCAGCAAAACCACCGGACCGCCCCCAGTTTTCCCTCCTCTCTCCTCTTTCCTCCGCGAATGGCGTCGACACGCGCCGGCCATCGCTGCCGCGGGCGCCCCGAGCCGTGCACGCCGGGAGAGAGAGGAAAACGGCGTCGCCGGCCGTCTTGTCACTGCCACTGTCGTCGACTCACGTCGCGCCACCTCCCGCAGTAGGCACTCGAGCTCCCTACCCCTACCGCACCTTGTTGCCACGCGCCACGCCGCCACACGCCATGGCCGCCGAGCCAGCGGCCGGCGCTGGCCAACGGCCGCGCTGGCGGTCTTATCCGCCTCGGCGCATGTCTTGGCCCCTCCTCCAAGCCGTGGCCGCCTATAAAAGGGACGCCTGAGCTCTCGGGCGCGTTTCCCCCTTTTCCGCCATCCGCCATTAGTGCCGCCGCCGCGAAGCTCCTTGTCCCTCTCGATGCCGCCGTCCACCAACCACCCGAGCTTCTCCCCTGGACCCCGTGGAAGCTTCCCGAGCCGCGCATTGTTGAGGAGCGCCGCTACCCTCGCCGGAGTCGGAGCAGGGGCGGGTGCTCTGCCTCGACCTCGCCGGCGACGATCGCCGGAGCCCTCCCCGCCGCTACCGACGCCACCAATCGGTCGAGGGTGAGCACACACTTCACCCTAGCCACTTGCCCGACCGAGTCCGGCCGCCGGTTCGCCACCGGCGATCTCCCCTGCGCCGCCGGGGGTAGTTCTGTGAAGATCGAGGTTTTAGAAGGACCCTGGTGAAAGATTCTAGGGGCCTCTGTGCAATTCGATTCTATAGATCTAGGGTTAATTTTCTGAATCTTGTAAATTGTACCAAAAATCACAGAAAAATCGTAAAAATGCAAACTCAATTTTGTTGTGATCCTTATGACCAGTAGAAACTCTTCTACAAAGGAAGTTTTCAAATTTCGGTGTAGATTTTAAAATATTTTGAAATCTTCAATTTGCTTAGATTTGAAATAGTTCAAATTCTATAAATGATCTGTTGCCAAATTTTGGATATGTTGCTGCTTTTGGCATTTATGATCTCTGGTAGAAAGATGACACTTAGTTGTCTTGTGTATCTACAGTTATGATTTTATTTCCTTTATGCTAGTGCCTATGTTTATGAATTTTATAAATTAATATGTTATTCAAATCATGTCAATCTTTTTGCCATAGCTCAGGACCATGATGATGAACCCCTGTTAAATAGTATATATGCTTTTGACATGTTTAAGTTAGTCAAATGGTTTTTCGTGCGTATCTAGAGCTATTTTCATGTGTGTAGTTATATTGAAATTCTTGGCTGTACAAATTTGATATCTAAGCTGCATTAGCTTCCATGTTGCTGTAGTAGGAGTTTCAACTGAGAATCTGGTATGCATCTTTTTGAATAATTTATTTATGCATAGCGTCGTGTGGCGCTGCGCGATCCACATCCACAGGGCAAGGCCACGCCGCTACACGGGCGCGCAGGCGGCGGCAGGGGAGCTCGACCAATGGCGGCGACGCCGTGCAGGTGGGTGGCGACACCAGCTGCGCGCGCACACACATGCGGGTGCTCTGTTGATCAGCAGTTGAGGCGGGGGCCTTCCCTTTTTACAAGGGAGGACTGGGAGGGAGGGGGGTTGTGGCCCAACTCACCCACGGCCAAAGCCGAGGCAGTTCTCGTGCGCAGCAGTAGCACATTGTTTGATGCCCTGATGCCCCCCCCCCCCCCAAATCCAATTAACAAGTGATTTGGGGTCAGATCAGCGTGGAGGCCCTGAGGGATAGTACAGCCCCTGCAGTCGTCTCTCGCTGTTACATGTGCGCCTCTGCGTGCTTGCTGGCGAGAGGGCTCCAAGCCTCCCAGGGATTTGAGGTGAAGATTGGAGGAGACGGAGGAAGGGGAGCAGTAAGCAAGTGCAATAATGGAGGCCGTCAGATGGCCACGCCGGAAATGGCGGTCCCAAAAGGTGAGGACAAAGGAAAAAAGGGCGTGCCATCACCGTCACCATCCCCATTTACTGCCCTGGCTGTGGCTGGCTGGCTGCCTGACTGGCCCTCCCTCCTCTTCCTCCTGAGACTGACTCCAACGAGAAAGAAGCAAATTGGAGAGGCAAATCGACATTTACCTTTTATGTACAGTATAGAAGAAGATGCATTTTTCTTTCTGTCTCCAACAGAACAGGAAGAGGAAGAGGCAATCGAGCTCCCCACGCGCAGGCGCACGCGCCCGCGGCGGTGGCCGGGGTCGACCTCGCCACGCGCACGCCGCGGCGGTGGCCGGTGACGAGCTACCCCGCGCACGCGCACGCGGCCGAGGTCGACCACCTGCTCCGCCTGCGCGGTTCGTCGCCAGGATGCGACGCCCTCCTTGCCTGCGGCTCTGCGCGCCTCGTCGCCGGCGGGCCACGGCCGGAGGCAGGGGCGACCCCTTCCTCCCCATCTGCGCCCGCCGGGGAGGAGCTCGCGGCAGCACAAGGCCCCGCCGGTCTCCCCTGTTCCTTCGCGTCGTCGACAGGCCAAGGGAGAGAAGGAGAGAGAGCTCCTCCACCGCGCCGACTTCGACGCTCTCCTCCGTCGCGCTGGCCTCGGCGCTCCCCTCCCGCTGGCGGAGGCGCATCGAGCGGGTCGGGATCCAGGCCGGCGGAGCTCCTCCGCCTCGCCGGCCTCGGCGCTCCCCTCCCGCCGGCGGAAGCGCATCGAGCAGCTCGGGATCCAAGTCGGGGGAGCTCCTCCGCCGCGCTGGTCTCGACGCTCTCCTCCCGCCGCCGGCCGGCTCCTCGAGCGGCTCCTGATCCAGACTGGCAGAGCTTCGCGCCCTCCCTCTCCTTCTCTCTCCCTGCGCTCAAATGCCTTCGAGGAGAGAGGGATGGCAATTTTGCATCTCCTCTCTCCTCCGATGCAGTTTTCCTCTCGCGTATGCATTGTGTGTTGGAGAGGATGCCTCACGTGTACAGTGTTGATCGGAGAGGCAAAAATGCAATTGCCTATGCTGTTGGACTCAGTCTCATCCGTTTGCATTTGCTCTGCTCACAGCTCTCCTCCAGTCGTCTTCTCCCTCGCTATCAGCACCCATCCATCTCCCTCCCTTGATCTCCGACTCCTGTTTGTGGCTGGCACATTTGCATCTCCCTTTCGTTAATCGGCGTCCACAACCATGGAGAGAAGTGACAAGAGGAACAACAAACCGGAAAGTAATACACGCAGTGACATCATGACATGCTGTGGCGTCTGATTTCTTTAGCTATACATGGGCAGTGACAACCTTTTTTTTCACCGTGGTCGTGGTACAACAGAAGATCCACTAGATTTCATTCAGCTGCCTGGCCTGTGGCGCTCCTTTGCAGCATCTGCAGCTGTAAAGAACCCAGATCCCCATCTCCCTCAAGGAGGAGATCCCAAAACTGTCCACGATTCCACATCTACATCGCAGCACTAAGTACTGTAGTACTATTCACTACTACCTAATCGAGCACTAGTAATCAAGAAAACGTCCCAGAAATGGGAGGTGAAAAAAAAAGGAGAAGAAGACTACTGATCTATACACACATCGCCCAACCTGCCTTGTTCCCCGCATCCCCTCGCTTTGATTCTGCCCCCATGACTCTCTGATCTTGGCGGAGAAACTGCGGGTGGAGGAGGACGAGGGCCGGGAGGGAGGGGATCGAGCTTCTTTGCCCACCGGCCGGCCGGCCGGTGCCGCCGCCGTCCGCGGCTACGAGCAGTCCTTCCAGCAGACGAGCATGGTGACGCAGCGGCGCATGATGTAGAAGCGCGCCCGCTGCTCCTTCACCAGCCCCGCGCACCGGCTCGAGAACGACGGCTGCGGCGCGCCGCACCCGCCCGCCGCCACGGCGCCGGCGCCGCTCCCGCGCCGGCCGATCGCCTGGACGCCGCCGTCCCTCATGCTGGACGACCGCTTCAGGAAATGGTCCCCGCCGCCGGCACCGGCCCCCGGGACGCGCCGGCTGCCGTTGTTCCGGCTCTTCTTGGAGAACTTCCACTTCTCGTCGACGTAGAACTCCATGGATCGATGGTGTGGCTCCGCTGCTGCTGCTCAGGCTGAGGTGGGTGAGTGAGGAGGGAGAGTGCGGTGGAGGAGGGGGAGGGGAGAGGCGTGTGGGGGCGTGAGGAATCCCGGCACTATTTATAACGGGGGGAGAGAGTGAGACCGAGACGGACTGGAGGAGGGTGGAGAGGGCGTGGGGGGATGGACATGGACCGAGACCTGGACCGTTTTTCTGCAGCACCCGTCCACCCCCGCTGGGTTGAGTTGGACTGCCTTCCTACAAGCCAATCCTATGCTGCTCACTCTCATCCCAATATGCATTTGCTAGTTTTTATTTCGCGTGGTCCAGAAATGATTTCCAGCCACTTTGCATCATGAACGTTTCCGAAATTCCAGTCAGAGAGTTTTCAATCATTTGTGAATCCTGTCGTTGGTTGCCTCTTATTTTGCACGTTAGACTTTTGTTGTAGCCGAGTATTTTTGTTCCCCTATCTTAAGACGCTACTATCCCAAGTCTTTCTTTTATTTTACTCTCCTTACTTATTATAAATACAAACGACCATCTCTTCCAGCAACTAAGTGTTTTCTTTGGCTGTTGTTGGTAAATATGGAGAAAAGTATTTCCTCCGAAGACATATTCCAACACTCCCGTTATCATAATAAAATTTGTTTAGTTTATCGGTGGTCAACCTGTTTGATCATCTACTCTGAAATATTTTTCCCCACAAGATTCATAATTATGAGGTTTCGCAGGGCACTTTGATTTGGCTATTTGTTGTAATTAAATCTTATTTTTTAAATGCCCCTAGCTAGTTTCTTAATACAAGCAACCTTATCTTTCGTATGGTTGGGGGAAAGACAACATGTTCGTTTGGTTGGTGGTTGGTGCTGATTTGTTCTGAGAGAAAAATATTGTTGGCTGGTTGTTGGTGGCTGATTTGTTCTGAAATAAAAGTACTGCTGGCTGGTGGCTGATAAGCCACACGAACACAGTGAGGATTTGACATACGGAGTACATTAATGGAGATCCTACTTTTCAATTCTCCTTAGTTTGTACATGTATGTAACCTTATCTTGTGTATGGTGGCCTACATGAAATTGGAATATGCCTATAAATATTGGTTGGTCGTATGAAAAGCTTTAATGCATCAAAATGTCAAACGATCATAGAGATTAAAAAAAAGAGTCTATCAATGCAGAAAACTAGAAGAGAAAAACAAGCTAGTGATGTTATCAGCTGATGAATAATACTCGACTCGATTGTAAAATGAAGATTAAGATTATTGGGCTTGTATCGTACCTAAAATAAAAATACTTAATCATGGACGGAAGACATATTTAATTTGTTTATTTCATCCCGATCATGGAGTGATACTTTTCTTGGTGCTTGCGTCAAAAACCAATTCACATGAAGAGATGGTGGAAGCCAAGGAATAAGCTCACAGACAGAGGAGGGTTGCCTCTCAAAAAATTCTCCACGGACATCGAGATGCTACTTCCTTCAACCTTAAGTTTATAACGTTTGGACAAGACTAATTTGCTTATTCTCAATTTTTTATTTATTTATAGGAAGTTAGGAACTGAGAGAGAGAGAGCGCGCATTTTATGATGAGAAAGATATAAAATTAATGAAGCGCTAAGGATATTGAATACATTTTGTAAAAATACATTCACTTCAAAAAAAGGGCAGACCTGACTAGTAATTCTGCACGTCCATTTTGTAAAAATACACGACAGCTCAATTATAACATATATATTTTACCGTGTTACCATGAGTTACTGCCCGCGTACAAGGCGAGTAGGAGTAGTAATTCTGAAATGGTCACAATTCGTGATTTCGCGGACCGAGTCCGAGTCCATGTGAGATTAATCAATGCAAGGGCGTACGGCTGGATTCTTTCCTGCATTGAGACCACCACGCAAGCAAATCATTTTCTTCGTCCCTGCAAAAAGACTGGGTTCCAACCTAATAACTGATTTCCTCGTAAGAAAGCAGAGATTCATAGTAAGCGCAAGTACCATTTGGAGCCATTCGCGTGCTCCTTCAACGGCGCGACCATTAGCTGCAGCGCGGCGCGTAATCATGCACCTCGCTTGCTGTTTTTCCTTATGATTGATCGAGGATGAGATGTTTGCCTGTGATTTTTGTGTTCTTCACTGTGCGTGTGAGGTGGCTTTGCAGTCCAATCTGGGCTGAGTCAGATGGGCCTGGAGGCGGGCCCTGCCGTGTTACCTTCGTGTCCACAGAGGCGAGCAGGGATTTGAATGCGCATGTCTCTTGGGGGCAGCCCCACAAATCACCGCCGTCTGATTATTTTTTTCGTTCCAGTATAATCGACGTCCAGAAAGGAAAGTCGGCTTGGGTTTTCATCAAGAACACGATCAGAGTGCTCTTCAATATAATTTTATTTTCTTTGCGTCGTTGTATGTTACGTTGTCCTTTCCTTGTACTGCCAATTGTTTTTCTTGATATGAATAAGATATGAGTACACCCGTTTGGGTGTCTCTCTCTCAAAAAAAAAGGAAAAACCGAAAAAGTAGGCTAAGTTTCCTCGTTACAGTAACACGCATCATTGCGTATACCCATCCAAATAGGGTTATGATATCTGTCCCACGAGGGGATTGATTTCGAGGCAGCGCTGGATTACCATCGGACCGCCATGGTTTACGTCTTGCTCGGCCGACTTGCAGTCTCGTGCACGTTCTCAAGTGCGTCCTGCTTCGTGCGTGGTCCTGGGCGACTTGTGGCTCGGAATCCGCTCGGATCCATGGGCGCCTTTGACTCGTGTAGACGGACGGCGGCAGGCCGCTGCTCTGGTTGCACCCCCAGCCCGTGTGCGTGCAACGTGCGTGCGTGCGTGCGCGTGGCTCGGCGCATCCCGATGCACCCGCGCCCCTTCCTCCTCCTCGCTTTGGTTCTTTTCCCACCCCGCCGCAGTCCGTCCGTCCGTCCGTCTGCAGAAGCAGAGCCGCACGCGGCTGCCCGACGGTCGGTCGCCGAATCCCACCCACGCGGTGGCCGCGGCCGCCCGCAGGCACGATGCCGGATGCCGCAACAAAACAGCCGCGGCGCCCGAGAGGAACAAAGCGCGGCCGCTTCGACGGGCTCACCTCAGCAGCACATGGACGGACGACGGATGGAATGGAAGGACCGTTAGATTGGGCCGAAATGGCGGAGGAGGCGAAGGTGATGGTGGGCTCGGCGTCGGCATGGGGCCGGCCTTATCCTCGCCTGTTCGTTCGGCTGGTCCCAAAAATAGCGAGGGATCGGCCGGCCGGACACGCCGGCGGTGCATGCACGGATCATCGTATGTCGCCACGGCGGCATGGCGAGCCGACGCCATTTTTATGGCCTTGCCCGGCGCGGCCATGCCGTCAGCCCGTGCTACGCCGCCGCCACATTTCGCCTCCTCCCTAGCTAGGTCCCCTTGGGAACCGGGGCCTCCCGCTATCCGTTTCTCATGTGCTCTTCGAGGCCAGAATGGGCAGAGGCAGGTCCTCGCGATTATCTGCATGCGAGCAATTCAAGTCTGTCACTTTCGTCTACAATACTTGGACGGGGAGGAAAAGAGAACCCAACCGTGCGAGACGAGACATGACGGCACTAGCTGTCTGCACAGCTGGTCCACACTTGAAGCCATGACCAGCGACAGGAACTTAACCCCCCGCGCCACTGTGCCACCAAGCGCGCCGTTCTTGGATCGGACGGAACCAGCAGCTGGAAATTTCAAGTCGAGAGCCCGCAAGCTTTGGAATGGTGCCGTGGTAGCGACGGCATGCCCGGATTAATGCCCAAAGCCGCGCTCGTTGTGGCATGCCCGGAACACCTCGACAGAGGTCATTGTCGATCCCTGGCCCAACCCCAACGCACGCAAGCGCGGTGCCGCGATCAACAGGGATCAGACGGCAAGCAAACGCGGTCGTGCTTTGTAGGCGCACGCGCACGCCATCTCTCGAGCGCGAGGAGGCCACGAGACGGCACGTGGGGTGTGGACACGATCGATGGCCCATCCGGCCGGCTCGGCATCCTGCTGAGCTATAAGCTCGCCGAGAGGGACGCCGCGCCATGCCCGTCGTGATCACTACCTTATCCGTTCGATGCAGTAGGCGATCACTGTTGAGGCAATCAGTTTTGGCCCCGGACCCCGGACGGACAAGCGAGGGACGAGACTTGGTCAGCAAAGTGTTAAATCCTCAATGAGTGCGCGCGTGCTCGCACGGGTTTGGAATTAAATTGCGGGTCGCGAGGTGCAGTAGCAGGCGTCCGACAGTACATGTATTAGTCGTGTCCCTGTCTTTGGTCTCCTGGACCGACCGAATTGGAACGAGACATGCTGCTTCTTCAATCTACACGGGGGAGATAGATTCTTGCGGCAGTTGATTAGACCAAACCTGTGCTAGCGCCCTGACGTACAAGTGCCATGTGATCGGCGATGCAATTGCAATGTCTGTGTTAAAAAACAGTGTTAGGCCTGGGCCTACCGTTTACTACTACTTCCGGAAACGAAAAGGATGCATGATGTGAATGAACAGCAAAAACGATCGGTATCCTGTGTATATCCAACATCAATTCGCTCATCATATCACTCCACCGGAGCCCACTATAACAATATTCATTTTTGCCCGCAAAAAAGAAAAAGCAAATCGTTTTATTACCAAACTAGCAGAGCGCAAAGCAGGGCTTGATGGGTTGTACATTCTCTTGAACGGGCCGTATGTTGTGCACGGGCTAAAACTAGCATTCCTTTTGTTCATGGGCTATAAACTGGGCCTAATATTACCTTTGCTAAACTGAACCTAATTTACAACTTGTGTAGTTAAAAACAGAAAATACCTACAGGCTAGACGGGAGACGTGCTTGCTGTTTTTTTTTTTTTGAGAAATGCCGCTGCTTGCTGCTGAAACCAGCGCGCGTCCGCGGCGTGTCTTTTTAGCATGATCGTGGGCTTGTTGGAAAAAGGAGACGATCTTTGCCTTGCTCGGGTGAGGCAGGCGTGCTGAACTCGATCGTCTACTACGACAAAAGGGCTGGGCCAACGCCATGGATGCCCGAACGCTCTTCACACAAGCTCCTTTCCTGCTTTCCCCTCACCCCCATCTGCCTACGGTCACAGCATGCAGCCGTGGTCAGTCCGCACCGGAGCGCGCGCGGCAAAAAGGTGCGAAAGGGTTCTGACGATGGCCCCTGGCGTGAGTAGCTCTAGCTGCGCCCTGCCACGAGCCCTGCTAGCGCCTGCACGACAGGAGCGAGCTGCCCGGCGCTGTTGCACTTTTGTCCCGCTGCGTACTAGAGGAAGCGGTGCAGCACCGCGCACCACAACAAGCCAACATGGTGGGTCTCTTGGGCTCGGCTCATCGCTCCCAGGTCCCAGCTGGCCGGGTTCCAGGCACAGGGTCAGCCTCTGGAGTTTGGCCTCTGCTAGTCTGGTCCGCTTTTGCATCAGCCCCCCTGCCGTGCGTTCATGTGCCGCGCTTGATTTCGGCCTTTCACGCAATCGGCACGCAGCGATGCAATGCGACGCCACGGCGGGGGAGCTTTCCCGGCTCATCGCCCAGCGAAAGAAAACACATGGAGGCAGCTCCTGCTACCTGACCCCTCGTAGTGCAGGTGCAGCAACGCAACTGAGAGGTCTTGTCTTGATCCATCCGGGGAGCCCAGGAGGAAAAGGGAAATGGCCACTGCACATGAGGCAGGAGTTCCCTCCAGTACGGTACTCATTCCGGCCCAGCCCTGCATATAACAGTTGCCTTTTGTTCTCCCACTGTCCAACCAACACCGGAGGCTCTCTGCCGAGCGTGTAGACTTTCCTTTTGCACTGAAAAGATGCCAAAGAGACGATTCACCTCGGCCTCCTAACCATAGGACATGGGTGTACACATGTTCACCCAATAACTATTGAAAAAGATTGAATTTAGTAGGTAAATTCTGAATATGAATACAAATGTCATACATTAAGGGTTCGGGTGTTTGATTTCGCGCAACAGGATGGGAAGAGAGGGGAATAGGCCCCTTGTCTGATGTTTGTCGCCGGCAAAGCACTCACCACGGCAGCAAAACTCGTCCTATTGTCGCCGCTAGGAAAGGACGAGAGAGAACACAGAGAGACCGTGGGAAACGACGGTGCTGTCGCACAATACAGACTCGAGTTGTAGCTGGGTAAGGGAGTGGAGAGCGCCACATGGGCCGACCGCATGGGGAGCGGCGCATGGGCCGACTGTCGGATCGATGTTGCGGGAAGGAAGAAGGTGCTCATGGGAAGAATGAGGAGCGCCTGTGTGTGGGTCGCGGAGACTCGAGGAGGATGAGAAGGGTAGTTGTATCAGAAAATCGCTTATACGTATCAACATTTATTTTTTTATTTTTATCCAGATACTATATAATACATATCAAGCGCATATCACATACATGATAGGGCACCGCTCGACGTATCAATGTAACATAGCCTGTGAGGAACAGGAAGAAGTTCACAATTTTAAAATGAATCAATAATATCAACCTAAAAATCTAAATAAACTAATATTTCAACCTAAAATATTTCGCAACTTTAAAAATTTAGACTAACATTCAAAAATAACATAATCAACAACACTATTAGTACCACACTCAATTTTTTTTATAATCTACAAATGAATATAACAAATTAAAAAAGTCAAAGAAAAGAGCAACATTTTTGAAATGTTAATTTTTCTTCTTCTCCAAAGTGAGCAGCTAAAGAGTAACCACTAGTAACAAACGTAGAGATAAACGACATCGATAAACCACGATCGTGGACTAGGTAGGAATAAGCACCAACTTCACGGCCAACTGTGTTGGGCAATGTGCACGAGGCACTACAACGGATGGAAACAAGGCCGGGACGTGCAGCGAGCACGAGTTGTCTGAATGTGATATAAATATTTAGTCTTACCTTTTCCAAAGTATTCCCTTTACACATCATAATATGTGGTTTTACCTCAAAAATATTTTTACTTTGTGAAGGATATTTTTTAAAATATTATTTAAATCAAATAAATATATACATCTTTTAAGATAATATAAAATAATTTAAAGATTTTTATTGACAATTCTAGATTAAAGATTTTTTATTGATGATTCTAGATAAAAGATTTGTTAACAAAAATATCAACGTGAGATAAAAGATAAAGTATATTATAAAAGTAGTAGTTATTTTTGTTATTTGTCCAGTGCAACTACAATTTGATCTACTAAATTGTCAGTGAAGTAACCAACCAACAATTTTCTTATCAATAAAGTTAGTTTCATGACGTCTTTCAAAGTATATGATGACCTGAGAATGTTTATTGAGACAAAAAAATTATAATGTGTTTAATCAAGCACAACTTACAAAATACGAAGATTATGTTTTTATGTATATTGAAGATTATTAGTTCTAGAAAATTAAAAATCATATAATAGAATAATATATATTTAGGGACACAATTAAGAATGTATGTACACCCATTTGTATAATCCTACGTCCGCCACTGCATCATCTGGAGGAGTAGGCATTTCTTCTGATGCTTCATTTCCGTCTTCTTTGAGACCAAGACCTTCGTTTATGTAGGATGACGCTCTTCCACGAATATCATTTGCATTTGCTGAAAGTGTCATCAATTCAGTGCGCCGCAGTGGGGGAGTGCTCGTTCGTTTCTCCTTTTCCTTGGGTTGTCATTGCTATTACTAGTGATAGGAATCTGCAGGCTGCAGCGGAAGGACAGAGGCAGAACTGCATGCAACCGGAACTCCGGGTCTCCGACAGCGGAGCCGCAACCTTTACGTGATCAGCACATTGCCTGTCCCAATTCTGCCCCCGTGAAGCACAGTTCTCTACTGTAGCCCGTTAACGCGTGATCCGATCTCCGGTCCATGAAGATTTTTTTTACTCCTTGCAGCTCATGCGTCTGCATGCAGTGGAGCTGGCCCTGTCGCTGTCGCAAGTCTTTGCTCTGTCCGGCTGGGTGTGGAGTGGTTGGGTTCAGGATTACCCTAGGCTACTGTTGCTGCTACCACCAGCAACACGCAGCAGCGGCACAGCTGGCCAGCTGCGCAGGTGTGGAAGCAAAAGTAGTAGTGCAGTAGTGCTCCTTTACATTTTCCCCGGCTTACCTCGCAAAAAAAGGAAATTCACAACAATAGTAACAAATAATCATATCTAAGTGCTCTGGGTGCTAGTACTAGCCAGGACGCTATGGTTTGCCACTTTGCCCTAATCGTGTACTTATAGTTCAATCACAAAATTTGAGTTAACACACCAAGAGGTACGTAATTAAGGAGGACATCCCTTACAATTAGCCTTGGAAGTGTCTCACATTAATTTTATTGATTCTTCCAGTGTTATATTTCTAATAGCGTTGTAATGTTTTTTATGTTGCTTTAGAGCATCTTCAAGAGCTCTTGTTTATATGAGTAGCTAAAATCTTAATTTAACTATTATGTAAAATGAAATAGCTAGCAAAATCTAAATAGAAAACATGAGCTAGTTTGAGAGGTCTTATTTTTTTGACTAGCGAGGGGGAGGAAATAGAAAACAGGATAGCTAGCTGAGTAAAATACAAAGTCTGTTGGATCCGAGTTTTCATAAAGTTTTTCTTTTTTTAGCTAACTCATCACATATACAAGAGCTCTTGGAGATGCCATTAATAAGTGAAAGGATCTTGTGATGCCTAGAGGGGGTGAATAGGATCACTTCAAATTTCTGAAACAAATGCAGCGGTTAAATCACAGGTCGGAACTTTTGACGCTGTGTCGGAACTTCCGAGGGCTCGGAACTTCCAGCACTGGGGCGGAACTACCGACCTGGCAGAGATGACTAAAACGAAATTCAAAAACTGAAGCGAAACTAGCAATTTTATTTGAATCAAGAGTTGAGTTTAGATGCTAAGAACCACCTGCAGCTAAAGATATAGATAGGAACACAACCAATATGTAGATCGGGACAAAACAAGCTTCTACCAATAGTAAACTAGGAGATGAACTCAAACAAGCAAGAGACAAGAGATTTAATCCGAAGTTCACTTCCACCCAGGAAGCTACGTCTCCGTTGAGGTTCCTACAAAGGGAGGGTTATCACGAAGAGTCTCTTGCCTCACTGTTGATGGTTAAATAACGCGTCAAGTTACGATCCGCAAGCGCACGGGTCGATTGTAGCTTTTCCCTTAGAGTGTCCCCCAAGGTTAATCAATCCGTGGAACAAGTGGATTGTTACGCTCAACTAAGCACTAATGTCGTTGATTTAAAATTCTTTATCGAATGAAGGTATGTATAAGTAAAGAACTTAAACTAATCTAATCTAGATTAAAGAAATCAGCGTAGAGAGCAAAGGTATAGAGATCACAAGAGTGTAGAAAGCTTGTCCAAGGGATCTAGGATCACTTAGAGATGTAACCACCTAGCAAGAACTACCCGATCTAATCTATCAAAGATAAAGGTGCACCGAGTTCAACCCTTTCCCTCTCGCGTACTAGTCACTACACGAGGGTAATCCGTGATTGAACACCAAGTGCACAAGACGTTGATGTGTTCTAGGTATGCAAGACTAAGTGTGTGAACCAAGCTCGATATGTTTTTCCTCCCGCGCACTGTCACTACACGACGGTAATCGCATAAAGAACAAGAGGAACACGATACATGAAGCTACGAGCGATGCATCCCCAAAGCAAGCCAGCCGGCCATTATGATTAACGCACATCAACATGAGTATGATAGCAAAAAGATTCAAAACATAGGTTCGGTGATTACAACTCAAGATCCCCCTTCAACCCCTAGGACAAACAAGGACTTTACCCCATAATATTACACATTGTAGCGCTGATCATGGTGTAGAATCCTCCGAAGTAGATGAAGGCCACGAGTGCTCCCTTCGCGATCCAATCTCCTTCTTGTTCTCGGTCTTGTGGCGGCTGATGACGAATGAATCTCCCCGTGGCTCTTTGCCTTTGAACTACTAATAGCCCGAGGGGGTACTAGGTCAAAGGGGAGGCCGAGGCGACGCAAAAACGGCCTGGGCCGATCCGCATGGGCCGGTTGGCCCAGGGCCTTTTTGGCCCGCCTCGGGCCCAACTTTCTCGTGTGAGCTCCTTAATGCTTCCTAAGTTTCCACCCCGATGCATGCGGGCTTTTGACGTTATTTTCTCCACAGTTTAGATAAGGGCACTTGTCGCGCAAGTTCCTGCATCTTCTGTTCAGGTCCCTGGAGTTTTACGGCTTCATGCTTTGGTCCTTGGGTCATGTGGAGTCATGTTCACTTCGAGTCTTGACCTGTGTCGGGCTTCATTATCTTCTCATAAAGTGATTGATGAACTCTACACGGAAGTACTTATTTAGGTGCTTAAATCCTGCGTAAACAATATACTCCAAAAACCACATGCAAGAGCGAACTTGTTATATCAAGGGGATTAGTACCATTAGATCGGATATCAAATCAATGCCAACATTAAGGTAAACTCATGGCTAGGAGTGTCAAAGACGACCGTCAACACTCACCCAATCCCCACAAAGGAAGATTGGTGCTCACTAAGAACACTCCACAAAGGAGAGGGTAATACAAACGATCCCGGGTGCTCCGCATAAAAAGAGCACTCAACGGGTGACGCCTAACTGTCTAGAAGCAACGCTTCAAGAGTAACAAACGCGAATCGATGGCCAGAGATGCTTCAAGTGCTCTTGAGATGGAGAGGATGAACTGGTCACTCAAAGCTTCTCAATCTCACACCTTCTATCTCTTCTCACACAAGCTCCAGCTCTAATCTCTCAAGAGTTAGCTCTAGGAGGAAGTGGGAGCGAGGAGTGAATGCTCCTGGGTGAGTTTGTCCCGAGTTAGGTCAGCAGCAAATGAAGGGGGGGGGGGTGTGGGGGTATAAATACCCACCTCCAAAAACTAGCAGTTACTGTGCTGAAACGGTGTTTATCGAAAGTTCTGATGTCAGGTCAGAACTATCGAGGGTCACTGGAAATTGTTGAGACAGTGGAGGCTTATCGGTACTTCCGACCTGGGGTTGGAACTACCGAGGGTGACAGAAATTATCCTAGAGAGGCGAGATCGGTACTTTCGACCTGAGGCCGGAGCTACCGAGGATTGTTGACCTTTTCCCAAAAAGATCAACATGTGTACGTGTAAGCTTAGTGTCTCTCTAGGTTTCTTAGGGTATCTCTTTGAGCACTTTTAGCATCTCAAGACGGTCAATTCGCATCCTCTTTGTAGTACGGTGTTTCCTATACTCAATTTTGAAATGAAAATGAATTTAAGCCTTCAATGAGCCTTAACACCGAAAAACGAGTTGGGTGGTCTTCTTATGGTCAAAGCGCATTTTTCTTTTGCTTTAATCCTGCACACATCTTAGTTAACCATTAAATACCTCAAATTGTATTTGTCACTATCACCAAAATAATTAGGGGTCAAGATGTACTTCCAATAAGATCATAGAATTGGAGGCTACATTGTTCCGTGACAAGGAAGACGAACTTCGTACCTACGTGAGAGAGATCCATTCCGACCGTTGCATTCTGTTTTGTATTGCGTCACAACTTACAAAGAACTATTTGTCATGACAATGAAATGATCTCCAAAGCACATATTTTGAAATTTTTCTATTGTAACACACTTATGAAACCGAATATAGTTGTAATGTTATGAAATATTTTCCAAGACTATGTAAATATACATCTTGTTTGTCAAGAAGAAAACATTTCATGATCGGGCAGAAAATATGCATTGTATAATTATATTTCATATAAGTTGTAACTGTGAAAGTGGCACTTCCATGGCTGCCCAAGTAAAAATGCTGAACTTTAAATAAAGCATTATTGTAGTGGACAAGTTGATTTTGTCAATAAAAAATATGCAATTTTGGCATGTTCCTAAAAAATATTAAAACCATCACATGACATAATTTATGGAGACTAACTTAAAAGAAAATATTGAGTAAGTTGCTTGTTTGCTTTTACAGTAACAACTCTACAGTTATTGTAACAAATTAAAGGAAGCCTTATTTCGAGATGAAACTTAATTTTGTCCCCTGCAAAATGCCGATGCACCCAACCATTACAAAGGGGGAAAAGGAGGGGCAAAAGACTAAAACGAGATGTGCACCAGAGTAAGCAAACTAAATTTCAGACAGCTCGCTCTCCTAATTATTACGTAGAGAAGGCAGGGGACTGCATGGATGGTTTGCGTTGAAGTTGGAACTGCTATCCATGCTTATAGCTTCCATGATCTTGGTACGTAACTGCAGTATAATTCTATATATATTTATATTTTCTTGCTCCATAATCACCAGTTTTTTTCATTTATAGGCCACTGCACACTTGAGAATTGGCACATCATGTAAAATGTCATCTCATACAGTAAAGCAGGCAACCGATCAGGTTTACTTAGGCTGTTTATTCACATTTTTGATAATGTGTTTGTCAAAAACCCAAAATTTTCCTCTGAAATGCAGATCACTCGGGCGTATGTATCAACTTTTCTAAGTATTGCCGATGACACGTGCCACAGGAAATTTGATAGGACAAGTATTATTTCATTTCTTGATGCTCAGCTCTTAGAGGTTTGGCTGCAATTAGCCATATCTTGGCTGCAATTCACCTGGCCAAATCTCTCTCTGAGGGAGGTTCTGTTGGACCCTGCAGTCACGGAGTTTAACCTTCGACACACCTCCTAACACCTAAATTACCATATATATATTAATATCATAGAAAGAAAAAAAATTACACAACCTTTGAAATTGTTGATTGATGATCCAAATTCATTGTGCACAAGATAGAGGCTAACTTCTGACTCCGCTCCGCTCCGGCCTTAGCCCCCCGCGGTACGGTACGGGTCATATAACCCCGTTAGGGTTTTCTATTGGAGATTGATTCATTCTACTTCTTGTAAGTCGCCGTTGGCGATTGTAACCGGACTCGGATCATAGTGAAGTTACTTGCTGGCTGGCGTCCGTGGTTTTTCCCTCTCGTATTGAGAGTGTTTTCCACGTTAAATCTCGTGTCTCCTTGCGGTTTGATCTCTTTTACTTCTCGTCGTTTTCGCCATCGTTTCTAACAGAAATTTGAGTTTTCTCCCAATTTTGTTGTTAAAATCGTCGGCATTTGATTTCATAAAGTTGAGTGCTCTATGTGGTCCTTTTGTAATTAGATACTTTTATATGAGCCTATAAGTTCTCACACTAATTTCACCATACAAAATGAATAAGACCAACGCAAACATGTAGACAAATTTGAGTTGGCTAGCTACCTTGGCTATGGTGACTGTACTTACAGCCAATCGAAATTGATCAACTCGGTTAAGGTTGTGCTCAATAGGAGGTTTCATAACATAAAAACTAATTGATGCGTGCCTTTCCTAATGCCCTTTGCCGGCGAGCCACCATGAGACCCAAGAAGGATTGAGTAACTTCAATGCCTTTACGCATCGTCGGCAGCACCAACTGCAAAATAAAATACATTGATTGGACATTAGCAAAGCAAACATAAGAGGTGCACGTAATTATCTTTTTATACACATATTGGGGGTTGAATTTGTGTTCATATTCGCGTACCTCGCATGTGCAACGGTTCCAAATGTCATCCTCAAGGTAGTCCATCTGGCAATTAAACTCACTGTGCATTTTGCTCATGTCACTGTTGAATGCGTACTCTGATAAGCTTTCTCTTGGGTGTGTGTAGCTGAGAGCTTTGATGGCATCTTCAAGCAGGATGTCGCTGATAGAACCCAACCCTCTGAGTGCGTCGAGAAACCACAACACAGAGTCCCTACTAAACCTTCTAGCGTAAGAGTCCTCAGAGGTGTGGACGAAGGCGTCCACATACGCTTTAAGTGTCCTATGCACCGTGTCCGTGGAAATCTCACTCGACTGACCTGTAGTTAGGTTAGCGCTATCCTGAAAATTCATCCATAATCTTTCGTCAGCAAGAAAAGGGTGCATCCGAGGTTGATGCGATGATGTGACCAGTTTTTTTAAGACGTGCATAACACGTTTTTCATTAAGAAGAAAATAATTACAGCTAAGCAACCTTAGGAGAACCCCTAGGGCGCGGAGAGAAGGTAAAAATAACGACGACGACCGACCAACATGGCCAGAGGCACACCAACCGAAGAAAAACACAGCCCTACTGGCAACACCTAAACCTGCACAAACGAGTACATCAAGAGCGCAAGCACGTCACCGACAGACTCACACCTAGTCGCCAACGGAAGACGAGCTAGAAGGACATGCAAAATGATGCCTCCAAGGAGGTAGACAACGCCAACGCCACCATCATCCGTCCGCCCACGAAGGAGCAGACCAAGCTTTCGCCTGGCAAGACAAATGGACGGAGGCCGAAACAACGCCTCCAACGAGGTGAGGTACGTTCTGAACAACGCACCTGTTGCCGGCCTGCTGAAACCGGACCACGCTTTCGCAGGCCTCCAGAACCAACTTCACGCAGTCCACCGCAAAGGCCTAGAAGGAGTCAAACGATGGAAAGGCAGCAAGCAACTCCTGATGGCGACGAAGGAAAGCTTCTGCAGGAAAGGCGGGCAAGAGCGACCACAGCTACCGAGAGGGGGAAGGAGCTCACCCGCATCCCCACTCCCCACGACCTGCGCATGCAGCAACACTCGAAGACGACAGGGGTGGGCACCGAGGCACAGAAGCTCGACGTGAAGTACCGACAGCCTGAGAAACCAGGGGGAGGACGAGACCCATCCTCCAATCCCACCAGTGAAGAGAGACAGGTGAAAGAATGGATCCACAAGTTGCCGACAGCCACGAAGAGGCGACCCGCCACGCCACCACCAACCCGAGGACGACGAAGCGACGACACGCGAGAGTCAGGACCGACCGCGGGAACAAGACGACTAAGCGGACCAAGATTTTCCAAGAAGATCAACCGGTGAGGACGGAGGAGAAGGCACTGGAGTGACGCCTCAAGAGGTGAACGACGCCCGCACAGGCCGTCGCCGCTCGCGCCAGGAACACAGGGGGGACGGCCGGATCCGCGCAAGCCGAGGGCCCCGCCGGCCGGAGCCGGACGGAAACGGCCGCCGCCGCCGGGTCAACGCGGAGCCGCCCCTGCCCCACGCCGGATCCACCGCCGCACATGCCGAATCCGCGCCGGGGACGACAGGATCCGCGCCGGGGAGGGCCAAATCCGCCGCCGGGGGGCTCCGCAACCACAGGATGAGAAGGGTGAGGGAAGGGAGGAGAGAGGAGGGGAGGGGGAAGAGGAGAAAGGGACGCGGTGGAGGAAGTTGTGCGACTCCACTGCTGACCGCCGCCGCCGACGGTGGGGGTGGCGACGGCAGCCGTCGAGGTCCGCGACGAGGGGGCTGGCGGCGCGGGGTGGGTGCGCCCCCGGGTCGCCATGATGTGACCAGTTACAAATTTACCACGAGTTGGGATGCCATGGTGACAGCTTTTATCGCTAAAACGCAGACACTGCGCGACATAGATAAGGCCTCGCGGTGCTGCCATTCATGAACGTAAAGATTAGTCGCTTTAAAAACACAATAAAAGCTTTTATCGCTAAAACGCAGACACTACGCGACATAGATAAGGCCTCGCGGTGCTGCCATTCATGAACGTAAAGATTAGTCGCTTTAAAAAACACAATAAAATTTCAACGTTTATACTAAAAATTGTATGCCGGTCTTGATACTCAAAAAACATATAACGATTCTGACGAGTTCTCATCCCATCCCTGTACCCCCCACCCCCAAAGCATCTTATTAATATCCTTAAACTACTTTCAATATGCATTTATTTATCAGATTTAGAAAAACTTCACACCTTATTTCAAACTACTAAGATTTTAAACCAAGTTCGATTTCCACACAAACTTGATCCACAATTCATGAGAAAATCATACCAAACTCTTGGGTGTAGTGTAAGAATCTTGGATGTAAATTTTCTTACATTTAGAGTTTTTACTTAATCCGTCATTTGGTAATTAATTTTATTTTAGAGACAAAAAGGGGTTAAAACCATATAACAATTGCATAAAATTACTCAAAAAATAAAAAATCATGGATTAAGTTAATTTTAGTCGCTTTCGAAGTTTCAAACTTAGTTTAAAAATGCTAAAGAGACAATTGCATCCACCATACAACACTTGTCTGGTGGGTGCATATTAGTCCAATATTTTGTAATATGCTCGATATAGTATAATAACTTGTTAGGTGGGGGCAGATTGATCCAAGAACTTATAAAATAAATAATCTAGTACAATAGCTTGATTGGTGGGTGCAAACTGGTCTAGGAATTTGTAAAATATTGAACTTAGTGTCCAGATCGATGTATCTACAGTCTAAATGTTATCACAAACAATGTATGTTGTAATACCATACTAGAGTTTATTTGTGTCGTAACAAGTTATTGCACATTATTTCACAATTGATATTCGTGTCATGATGGTAACATATTCAGTAAGGACTAGAAGCTTAATTGTTTAGGAAATTCTTATTATGTCTTTGTTAACTATTTTTATACAAAGATTAAATTTGATTAGGAAACTAAGGTCATACGGTCTCTCATGGACTTTAATCCCTGAGTAATCTAATGGAGTAATTCTAAAATTTGATTCAACTTCAACTAATGATCAAATAAGTAATGTAGACGGTTGATTCACAATTAGCAACTTTAATTGACAAAAAACTTGGTTGGAAGAAAAGTCGAATGCTATCTGATTGGTTTAATAGAGTCATTTGTAAATTTGGACTATGCGTCAATTTGTAAAGTTATTACACTAAATTGAGTATTTTACATAATTTCTTGGACCAATATGCACCTAACTATAAAATTGTTGTACTAAATTGATTATTTTACATGGTTTTCGACTAATTTACATTCACCTGACAAGTTATTATACTGAATTGAGCACTTTACAACTTAATTGTTGGACTAATCCATACCCATAAAGTTATGGTAGTAGATTGACAATTTTTTTTGTAGGGTGGGTGTAATTTACTAAATGCTAAATATTGAATATTATTAAATATTATACTTCCTCTACTCCAAATTGTATATTGTTTTGACTTTTCCAAATTAATATGTACCAAGAGTATATCTAGATGTGTAGAGACATTATATATCTAGACAACAAAATTAAATGATATATCTATAATTTAGAACATATACCAGATAATAGCTGAAGATGAGCACGTACCAAGAAGCCCTCGTTACTAGAGATTTTATTTAAGTGTCCCACGATGATTTTCTCCTCCTCAATAAGATGATTGAGTTCGACTGGCATGTCCAACTTGCGGCCGTGGTTCATCTGTGCTCGGGCCACCGGACAACGCGGGCGAAGGACAGCCGTCTCGCCCGATCGAAGCTTCAGGCATGGGAAGCTTGGCGACGGCGGACGGCCAACGAGCAGCATGCTTCCCGTTCCCGGCCTCGTTGTCAAGGACACGGCGAAGAGTGCCGGCGATGGCGAGACGAGGCAGCACATCTTTTTCTCTAAACCCAAAAGAGTTCACGCCCGTCGTTGAGAGAGAGATAGTTACCTTAAATAAATGAAATTGGGGATATGCTCCCTATGCTGCATTGACTCGAGCGAGTCTCGGGTGGGCTTCGAATCAATCATAGATATGACCAGATATAGTAGGTAATCCTACCCTACTTCTAGAAGACTAAAACTGGGCCACTTCTGTTACTTGCAGGGTAGTTGTATCAAAAAATCGCTTATACGTATCAACATTTATTTTTTTATTTTTATTCAGATACTTTATGATACATATCGAGCGCATATCATATACATGATAGGGCACTGCTTGACGTATCAATGTAACATAGCCTATGAGGAACAGGAAGAAGTTCGCAATTTTAAAATGAATCAATAATATCAACCTAAAAATCTAAATAAACTAATATTTCAACCTAAAATATTTCACAACTTTAAAATTTTTGACTAACATTCAAAAATAACATAATCAACATCACTATTAGTACCACACTAAATTTTTTTATAAACTACAAATGAATATAACAAATTAAAAAAGTCAAAGAAAAGAGCAACATTTTTTAATGTTAATTTTTCTTTTTCTTCCCCAAAGTGAGCAGCTAAAAAGTAACCACTAGTAACAAACGTAGAGATAGACGACATTGATAAACCACGATCGTGGACTAGGTAGGAATAAGCATCAACTTCACGACCAACTGTGATGGGCAATGTGCACGAGGCACTACAACGGATGGAAACAAGGTCAGGACGTGCAGTGAGCACGAGTTGTCTGAATGTGATGAAAATATTTAGTCTTACCTTTTCCAAAGTATTCCCTTTACACATCATAATATGTGGTTTTATCTCAAAAATATTTTTACTTTGTGAAGTATACTTTTAAAATATTATTTAAATCAAATATATATATATCTTTTAAGATAATATAAAATAATTTAAAGATTTTTATTGACAATTGTAGATTAAAGATTTTTTATTGATGATTCTAGATAAAAGATTTTTTAACAAAAATATTAATGTAACATAAAAAGTAAAGTGAACATTTTTAAATAATATATTATAAAAGCAGTAGTTATTTTTGTTATTTGTCCAGTGCAACTACAATGTGATCTACTAAATTTTCAGTGAAGTAACCAACCAACAATTCTTTATCAATAAAGTTAGTTTCATGACATCTTTCAAAGTATATGATGACCTGAGAATGTTCATTTAGATAAAAATTATAATGTGTTTAATCAAGCACAACTTACAAAATATGAAGATTGTGTTTTTATGTATATTTAAGATTATTAGTTATAGAAAAATAAAAATCATATAATAGAATAATATATATTTAGGAACACAATTAAGAATGTATATACACCCATTTGTATAATCCTACGTCTGCCACTGCATCGCGGACGATAACATTCAAGCCTCAAGAGCCTCATTGACCGCCCTGGTCACCCCATCGATGAACTCCTCCGCATCATCTGACAGCTCCGTGAAGTACATACCTCCAGATCATAGAGAACATCAATAGAAGGATCTGCTGGTGCGGGCGCTGAGATGTGAAGCTTGTGCCACATGAGCTGCATCGCCTGCACGGCCTCCACCACAGTAGCCTCCTGGACGTATCCCTGCTTGGCCTGAAGGGCGAGGCGGTGGAAGCACTAGGGTGATTTTTAGTTTTGCTTACAGTCGTGTCAGCAGCCGAGTAGTCCTTCCCCTTGTCGAGCAAGTCACGCAGGAGCACGATCCCCATATAGGCACTCTCTCTAAACTGCTCGACATCCCCATGATAGGCCTCGGCGTGGTAGTTGCGCTCAGTGAACTCCCATGACCACATCATTCTTCTTCTGAAGGTACTGCTTGTACTATTCCATGCACAGTGAAATAAAGGAAAACATAAGAGATGGTAACAAATTGTAGGATGTTAAATAAAGGATAATCATCTCAAAAGAATTTCAGACCACCACCCTTATATCCGTAGGGAAAACCTTGAAATGCAAAGGAAAAGGCCAAAATAGGACATATACTTGCTAAAACAACACAGAAAGAACAGTTACACAGACCAAGAAAGAACCGATCTCATGTTCAACTGAAAATAAATAAAACAAGACCTTACAGGAACAGTCCAAAAGACAAAAGAGTGCTACTCCCTCCAGTTCTGGCGTTCTGCCCCTTTCAGAGTTGACATCTGAGCCCGGTTTTGGCACATCGAGAAAACCAAGAAAACAAGTAGATGTTGAGTCCACATTCAACAGCCCGATCGAATCGGGTAATGAGGGAAAGAACGTCTTGAAATCCACCCACAAATTAAATCCACAAAAATCTAGAAATGCGGAATGGTAACACAGACAAAGAAAACGAGGATATAAGCCTCCATCTGGAGCTGATCCGCCGGCCGGGAAGCTCACCACATCTGAAGTCAAAGGGACTGTGTCGGAGCCAAAGAGAATAAGCAGTAGGGAGAAGGAAAAGAAGAGGCAGCCGGAAAGAAAGGAAGCAATATCAAGTATCAACAATGGCAATTGGTGTTGGTGCTCAATTGCACAGTTGTAGATCCAAGATCCGCTCTTATCAGTTCAACGTCTTATAGCTCTCGAAAAGTATGAAGATTAGGCACATAAAGTACATACAAAACAACAAAAAAAAACCAAGAAAGGACAAAAACAAGGGTGGTACTTCTTGTATCCTCCTTGCAGTGTCCCCATCAGACTAAACATCAGCTGGGGGTTTTGTCTAGCAAGAAACGGCTAGAGGAAGGGCGTAGAGAGAAATCAAAAACATCGACACAAACGTAGAGAATATGCAGAGATTGACGACACAAATGCTAGTTCAACCGAACATCAGGGGTTCTTCCACGCAAACGCTGCAAATTATAGGAGACACACGGTTCAAGGTCGCAAGGTTTAGAGATAGGACGTACCTCGGCGGCGGCGGCGGCGGTGTAGCCAGGCTCAGAGCCTGCCGCTCGAGCCGCCATGCGCATGGCGAGGCGGCGGCGCTTGGGGCAGTGGGGCAGTCGTGCCCAGGACTGCCAACACAGCGTGGACGCCAGGCGGCAGGCGAGTGCCCGCCGGCGCCAGCATGAGACGGGCTCCCATGAGCCCGCCAGTCGCCGTGACCAGCAGGCTCCCGGAGGCCGACACGGCGAGGAGGGTCGGGGTAGCCTTGGCCGGTAGGTCCCCGAAGGCCGTCGCGGAGAGGAGGGTCGGGGTGGCCTTGGCCGGCAGCAGGCCCCTGAAGGCCGTCACGGAGAGGAGGGACTGGGTCATCGCCATGGGAGCGGTGGGGGGTTGAAGGTGGAAGCAGGGAGCGAAAGGAGTGGTGAGCGCAGAGCGAGTGAGGGTTTGTTTGTGAGAATTGCGAGCACAGGCTGGAAGAAGGGGAGCGGAGGCTGGAAGGGATCGAGTTATATAGCGGAGGGGAGGGGAGGTCTAGGGTTTGGGGCTTTAGGCATGGATGCGTCGCGGCGGCGGCGGCCGGCGTCAAAGCGGAGTACGGACGCGTGGCGCGGGTTGCTCTCGTCGCCGCGCCATGGCGCATTGGCCAGCGCTCGGCTCTCGCAGTGGGAGGAGCGGCAGCAGGGCAGTACAAACTTAAAGTCACTTTTTGATGGGAAGTACGTCCAAAAAGCATCACACGCCCGTCCATCTACTCCCTGTGTTGCATGGCGTGGTCGGGCGCGGCTGGGCGAGCGAGCTAGAGGCGTGGGGGTGGGTTGGCCGGCCGGGTGCGCGCACAACGGTGGGAAACCGGAGGGCCATAGCCTAGCCAAATCAAGCCACCCTCAAACCCTCTTGTGTTGTTTGGAGCAATGATCCAACCGAGTCAGTCCGTCTTCAGATTGTGTTTGCTTTCTATCTGTGAGCCGGGCTAGGAGTTTAAAATCACCTCCAAATAGCTTGCATTGTGCCGCGCAGAGCCGGGCTCCAGAGATATAATGCATTCTGGTGTACGAGTGGAGTGTGGTTCAGAGACCCTTTTTTCTCTAGGAGGCCGGTCTAAGGGAGAACAAAGTGAAGTCAAACACAAAAATGTGCTCCCGATGGTGCATCCGAGCTCCAGAACCACCCCATCAAACAGGCCCCTACTACCTCGTGGCCTCATGCCCTCATGAGCTCGGCTTAGTTTGGCTGGGCTGAGAGCGCGGCGGACTCGCGGTACAGCAGCGCGCGTGCACAAGAGGAGAGGCGGAGACACAAGGGACACGAGCTTCCTGTGGTCTGCTTAGCTAGCTCAAGCTAATCTACACCAAATATATAGTCCAGCGTGAGATGAATGCCTACATCGTCACTGGTTACTGGCATGGCGATGCCAATAAGCCAAAAATGAGCGTGTGGGGTGGACGAGGGTGACGTGCATGACACGTGGCATGAGAAGAGAGCTAGATGGAGCCAGTAACGAGAGTTTCAGCTGTTTGCTAATGCGGGCTGGGTAGATGAAAATCTAATCCGGCGGTAAAATCTAAGCTGGCGGTAAAATACATTTGCTTGCTTGTCTCTTTTACTAGTCTTCCTGGGCTACCATAATACACACACTCATCCTTATGAACACACACGCAAACCCTATCCCCACCCTATTGGCGTCTCGTTGTCGACGGGAACGTCGCTTACCACTTAACGCACAACAACGGTAAATCAAGTATCAGGATTTGAATCTTGATGGGTAGCGTCCCACTGGACCGTTCTACTATTGGACTACAAGCCAATTTGCTCTAGTATATATGCATATATAGGTAAATATACTAGGAGCCAGTAGTAGTTTGTCTAGACTTTGCATATTCGAGCTCAAACAAATTAAATGGCTTTCATAGCACTGAATTGGACCTCTGGCCGGCTTCCTATGAAACTAAGTTGGTCCAATTTTGAAGGAGCAGCTAAGAGCTCAAAAGGTCGGAACGCACGCACGCCGATCGCCAGCACGCTTCGCTCGTATCCTTGACTCGCTGTGACCCATGATCCTGTCCCGACGTCCCCGTTCCTCAGCATAGAGCCGCTGCCGGCACCACACAACGACGTGGCAAACTTATTAAGTATTATCCCAATGACTTTCCACTTATTGAATTGAGATGTTTAATCCTTTCAACTTGGTAATTTCATTAGTGAAGTGCGTAGTGATGAAAGATTTAGCAAAGTGAAGAGCATTGCAGAGCTTTCAGTCTTGCTGGTTGAAACACATTTGCATAACAGACGCTCATGTGTCTACAAACTTCTCAAATTAGTATTTTTTGCTACATGTAGCAACATCAAGCGTTGAAAGGATATTCTCAGCTATGAATTTTATAAAGAACAAGCTAAGAAATACCATGGGCGATGAATACTTGAATGTTTGCTTGGTCACATGTATTGAGGAGATTTTCTACATGTTGATGATGAAGACATTATCTCTCTTTTCCAAAAAAACCACCTCGTTGAGGAAGTTTGTAACTTAATTTCTTAATACTTTCATGATGTATGGAAGAGGGATTTAAAAACTTATATGTACTGTTCATGAACTATTTGTTTTCATGCACTTTTAATTTTTATATGCTATTGTTCTTAAGCTCACACACCCACTCTTAAATTCGTGCCTCCGCCACTACATGCATCCATGCATGATGCCATGATGCATGGAGGAGAGAGGTGGGACTTGGGAGCATCACACATCCAAATATCTCACACTTGGTCAAAAGAAAAAAAGATCACATGCACGGCTTGACTTTCCTCAATCGTGTCTTCTTATGGGCCCTTTGGCTGGACGCCATGTACAATATACAACATACAGAGTGGATGTCTTTAGCCCCAAATACCTACAGGGTTTTAAACAATTTGTTTATTTACCAGTAATATTTATAGGGTGGTTAGCCTTATTAAGAGTAATTTGGGTGCTCTGGTGCAATATTTGTGTTTATATATACCAACAATATTTACATGTTTCAAAAAGGTTGTTCTTACTTCTTAATAACGGAGGTGTGCTCTGGTAGTCTGGTGCAAGAGATTTGGCGGCATGCATTGCGAGATCGATGGAAGGTTTGGGTGCGAATCTGCGTGTGCGATTGTGGGTGCGTTTGTGAGGGTGGCTGTGGGCAGCCAGGCCGAGGCCAGATTGTGTTTGCGGCCATTTTGGCGGCCGGGCTAGAGGCCAACTACCTCCAACTGCCAAACCTGTTTGGCAGCTGGCTGCCGTCGGCCTGGCCCTTAGACATAAATACGGATATGCATTGATGATTACACAATAATGAGGAGCAAGAGTTTACAAATTACAAGTGCATTACAACAACATATATCAATTGAACCATACAAGCATATTATGAGTAAACAATTAGCCTCAGACTAATTACAATTCATGGCATTGCTGGTTACAAGGTACAATTAAAGAAGGAATGAAAGAAGAACAGGTCCATCTGGAACATAGTCAGGCACCATATAGGTGTGCATCCTAGCAGAGGAAGCAAAAGCACATGTCGGTAAGAGATGCATCCATAAATTGTGTCATCATCGGCTAAATGAAAAGAGGAAGCTCTACAATAAAGATGGACATAGATCAATACAAAAGCCTCAGAGGTGCACATGTGAATCGAACCATACAACCATTTGCTGAGTAAAGCACTTAACCATAGTTAAAGACTATTGATTTGCCTCAGATGTATTTGCCATTTCATGTGACCTTATAACTTGGAGCATAAGGAACATAGGTAGGAAGGCAAATTGGACAAATTGAAGGTCATCAAGGTCATGAAACCTTGTGATCCATCCAGCCCAGCCATCAAAGTCATCTTTGGTGGATGACAGTTGCATTGGGCATGGATGTCTCACATGGTTCAATGACAGTAATGAAAACATGGTGAAGCACAACATAATTTTTAGCATATGCCCAGTACCTCACAAGTTAAAGGTCATCCACATTAACATTTTGCAAGTAGCAATCATCTCATCATAGGCATAAAGGAAAGCTCAAGTAAAATAGGATAAATGAAATGAGGAACATAATGGTTCCATGGCAACCATGGAAACATCAAACACATCCAGCCCATGGTTCAAAGCATGGGCCATGGATGAGTTCGACATTTTGATGGTAGACATGAGCAAGCATAACCACAACAGTCAATGTCATTGTATGATTTATATGCTAACAGGTATCATCATTGGCAAATGACAGTTCAGCAAGAAGATGATTTTGGCCTCAGCTACTCTAACATCATTGGCTTGCAGAACATAATTTTGGCCTCAGTATTTTCATTTTGTTGGATATATGCATTGATTATAATCCTAGGTGGATGCCATCAACAAAAACATCAGAGAACAGACAACATGCAAGGCTGCCAACCATGTAAATGCCAGAAAACAACAACAGATAACATGCAAGCCTGGAAACCATGGAAATAGAACAAAACAACAACATATGAACAACACAGATATATGGCATCCACCTCATGTTTGATGTTGCATCATTGTCCATTATTTTTCCCAGATATGTTTCATCAAACAAATGTAAAGCACATATGATGAAAGAAAGAACATCAAATTAGGAAACATAATGGTTTCAAACTGAATAGCCAACAGAGGCCACATTAAGGTTTACAACAAGTTGTTCAGCCCAACATCCAAGGGCTCAATTGTTCCCTACATATACTATTGCCTATAGTTAGCCACCCTCCCAGGCAAACAAAACCAAAAGTCAGGTGTGACTAGATCCAACATCCTGCACAAACATCCTGCAAAGAGAAACCAGCTGTACTCAAAAGAAGAGAAGGTGGGTGAGGGGGTGGAGTATAGCTCAACAGTCAACCCCCTCCTATCCATGCAGACCATCATGTACTGCAAGAACTACATGTAGTTCTTGGCTAAGAAGGTATGAAGCCAAAGGGTCCTATGGGCATCAGTATGGGCATCAGTCATGTTCACAAAGCCCCTTCCTTGGGCCTTGTTGTCCAGGAGAAAGGTGTAGGCAACAATAAGGGCCTCCTGAGAGAAGCTAGGCATCTCCATCACATCAAGGTAAAGATTGGCATCAACATGGGCAGGTCCAGTCTCTCTAAGAGCATTAGCCACATTATTGAGAGCATCAGACATGTTGGTCAACATCAGTATCTCTTCCTCAGTGAAAGTTCCCCTCTTCCTCTTCCCACCAGCAGTAGATGGGAGTACTTCTGTGGCCTTGCTACCCTCTGCAGGTGCAGTGGGAGCTTTCTGGGTTGGGGTCAATGGAGGACCTTCAACCTTGACAGGTCCACTATCAACCTGGTTCTGCCCTAAGGCTTCACCAGACCCAAGTGCATACCTACCAGTGGCGAAAGCATTCCCAAATATGACCTCCATCTTAGTGTAGAACCTAATTGAGGTGTTTAGGTATTCAGCATCTTTAGGATGGTCCTGCAGTTTGGGTCATAGGTAGGTTTAGACAGTTAATTGTACAAAAAGGTAGGTACACAGGTTTAGACAGGTTTCTACCTTGCAGTGGCTAAGGTAGTGGTCATTGTCTAGCATGATAGCATTTGTGGTGTCATCCCATAGAGCACCACTAAGATCCTTCAGTTTGGTCACCTTAACCCACTTCTGCCTCCATTTCCTCAAGTGATTGTACACTTGAGTTGAGGTCACAACCTCCCCACACCAGTCCTTAAGGGCTTTGGCCACATGGTTGACATCTTTGTCCTTGAAGACCTTGTCAGGCCTGCTGCCATCAGTAACCACGGCAGCCATCCTCCTAAGAACAAAACCAGAGGTGTTGTTTGTCCACCTCATAGCCCTAACACCCCCCAGCAGCAGGAGCAGGCACAGGAACAGCTACATCATCAACAAGGTAAACTACTGCAGCAGCAACAGCACCAGCACCAGCTGCCACAGGAGCAGCAGCACCAGCACCAGCCACAACAGGAGCATCACCATTGATGATCTCCTAAAGCACATCAGCAACTTGGAATGTAGCCATTGTACAACTGCTATGCATACATAACAAGTAAAACAACCAGACAGATATGCATATATAACAAGTCAAAGAAGCAGGCACATAGCATATGCAAGTGAAACAAGCAGACAGATAGCATAGTGAGATAACAAGTACAACAAACAAGACAAATATAATTCAAATACTAACATAATGAAAGATATAACATATGGAAGTAGTGGTCTCAGCCTTGTTCATCTTATTATTACATCATCATCACACAAACATAAGTTCCTAGCAGGGTAGACAAACTGAATTCAATAACAAATTACATGGTACATCAAATCCTATTGTTTCCCCTTCCAGCCCACATAGAGTCAAAGATAGCATCCCTCATTGCAGCCATGGTAATGTTGTCTTGATCAAGATGTGGAGGAGGCAAGTTAAGTGGTTCTGGAGGGTTGCCAGTAAAACCATCCTCAGGTGGCACTACTTCATCAATGCCAAAGCCTAGAATCCAGTTGTGTAAAATGGCACAGGCAACTACAAGCTTCACTTGTGTCCTGTACTTGTGAAAGGGCTTGTTGTCCAGGATCCTAAACCTGAGCTTTAGTGCACCTATATCCTTCTCCACAGTCACTCTAAGTGATGAGTGCCTTAGGTTGTATAGTTCCCTGCCATTGGTGGGTCTGTTCCTAGACCCATACTCAAACAAGTGATACCTCACACCCCTGAAAGGTGGTAGGAACCCAGGCTTGCATGCATACCCAGCATCTACCAAGTAGTATTTACCTACAATTAAACATCTAATGTGAGGGTGTGTGCCATGAGTGTTATAAAAAAATCTCATTGTGTCTTGCGTAATTACCTTGTGGAACAGTGAACCCATCATCCCTATCAATGGCATCTGCCAGGATAGTTGCATCATGTGCAGACCCCTTCCATCCAGCAAGAACATAAGTGAATAGAAGGTCACAATTGACAGCAATCATGACATTTTGTGTGGGGTCCTTTTTTCTACCCCTGAAAACTTGTTGGATGCGCCTTGGCACCCTTGCTAGGAAATGTGTGCCATCTATGAAGCCAATGCAGTCCTAAAATATGTGTGTAAGTGAATGGATCATGTGACATTCAATGAATGAACCAAGCTAGACATTTACCTTGAAATATGGATACCATCTATGGCTGCCCTGGATCTTTGGATGAGTGGTAGTGCTAGGTGCCTTGATCATTTCATTCCTAAGCTCACCCACAACATACAAAACCTGGTGGAAGTGTTTGTGCACAATTTGGATGGACCTCCTAAAGGAATGGTGAACCACTCTAAACATTTGGCTGTGCCCTACAACATGCAAAAACATGGCTACCTGCTCCTCTACTGAAACACCATCCCTATCAGTGACAAGACTCCTCTCTCTAAAGGTCTTGACTAACTCAAAGAAAGGAACTCTCTTCATCCTAATCATGGATATGCACTCAGTATCAGTGGAGTGGTAAATCATGTCAAGAGTCCCCATTCTATGCTGCTCATTGACATCTCTAAGTAGTGAAAGTGCAGCTGGGTCAAGCTGTGGTGTATCAGGCTCAGGGGTTTTCCTTTTCAACCTAGTGGAAACAAAAGAAACCATAACAACAGTCAAAACAGCTGCCTGCCTACATAGCATGTCACGGCTCAATGAGGGATCCATCTACAACCATGCAAATTTGAAACAGAAAAACAGATCATCAGACCCTGCTAGGCATCAACATGTTCATGAAATGAGTCAGTAACGAAATAGCACGACTGCATCTTGTACTGATGCCTCCCAATGCAGAAAAGAACAACATCATCGACCAAATCTCATATAATCTCAACATGATACAACATGAATACATGCATCAGGTAGCAATATCAGGTACCAAAGCACAACAACATCCAAACTAGCACGAACATCATCAACTATCGAACCCTATCAGAAGAAGAAGGGGAGAGAGGGGAAGGGTCATTTCACCTTGGGCTCGGGGTCGTTGATCTGGAGAGGAGGCAGATCTCGAAGTAGAGGAAGCAGATCTGCAAGTACAGGAAGCATATCTCGGAGTAGAGGAAGCAGATCGACCTCAACTCGAAGAAGACGGGGACGGAGAAGAAGAGGAAGCAGATCTCGCCACCGAGTCCCAACAGCAGCCGGAGCAGCAACACGGCGAAGAACCCCCAAGGCGCGGAACAGAGGAGAAGTACGCCGGAGGTCGCTGCCGCCGCCGCCCACACGAGCTCACTGCCGATCTCTCAGGAGGGAGATGAGGTGAGAGGGAGGAAGAAGGATAGGCAAGGGGACCGGCCGCACTTATAGGCGCGAGGTTTCACCGGGGGATTTCCATTCCCGCGCGGAGGAAAGGGTGGGAGCTCATTTCCCCTTCCCGCGCGAGCCCGCGCGAGCCACCCACCGCCGCCCAGAAATCGCCCCTGCGCACCGCGCGCGGCCGAGCTCGGGAGAAACGAACCCTAGCGGCGTTTCTCTGGAGCCTGGCTGCGGCGTCGGTTTTGGCCGCGGCGAGCCGGGCTCCAATGCGGGCCAAGGCCGCAAACACGAGCGCCTGCAGGCCGAGTTGGGCCACCCTCGCAAACGCACCCTGTGTGTCTCGGCCGAGAGGCGGAAAAGCAAAAGCTTCGTCCTCGTCGGGTACTCAGGCAGGTGCCAGGCGTTGCGCAGAGTGTGTAGCTGTCGTCTGGTCGATCGGCAGAGCGTGCTCGTGGTGGTGCTATGCTCTGCCATCCATGACTACTTGACTAAGGGATCGGCCATCAGAAAGTGTTTTGAGAGCTCTGCAGCGCAACTGTGCAAGCGGGATGCGGACTCTGCTGCAAACCCGTTGTGCTGGCCCATGCTCTACCTTGCGCCGGCCTGTGATGTGCGCGTAGCCGCGTAGGGGTACGACGCCGTCATCCACTCCTCTCCTCTCCTCTCCTCTGCCACTTGATTCCACTGAGTGCCGGCCCTAAGGCCACGCAGCAGAGGCGACGGTCGGGGGCCCAAGAAAGAGGGGCCCAGTAGCCAGCAGGAGATTAGAGAGTACCCTTTGTAAGACTCAGGTTACGTGTGCTAAAAAAGAGGTTAGCAAGTCACGTAACACGTACTCCCATTCGATAGCCGCCGCCAGAAAAAAAAGAGCCGCCGCCAGGTACACGCACAGGTCGCCTCCACGGCCTAATCGTGATCGACTGATCGCTGTCGGCCACTTGTCTACTTCCACGCTGCCGTCCGCCGAGAGACTCTCGTGAGCATGACTGCCACCGACGCACGGCGACGGCGATTAGCCAGCCAATAGGCAACAACCATTCATCCAATCCAGTTGATCGTCCAGCACGTCTACCAGAGGTTATTTTTTTAAATAATGTTATTCTTCTTTAAATTAATTTATGTAATAGTTATAATTTATGTAATAGATGACTTCTAAGAAACAATTGTCGGGTGCTCAGAAAAGGAATAAGAGAAAATGTGATGCTGAAGGCTCGAAAAAACCGCGTGCCCCTCGTCCCCCCGCGCGGGCGACGGGAGGCACCCGTAACCCTAGCCGCCGCCGCACTCCCCCCGCCCTCTCCCGCCGCGCCGCCACCCGAGCAGGCCCCCGGGATTCCGGGCGGCCGCGAGGAAGGTGGCGGCGGGGCCTCTTCTCCTCTCTTCTCCGGCGGGCTGGGGCGGGCGCGGCCGCTCGGGCCCGGCGGCGGGGCTCGCCGGCGCGGGCCGCCTCTCCGCGGCGGCGGGTGGCTCCCCCTCCAGATCCGGCGGCGCCATGGCCGGATCTGGGGGTAGAGCGGTGGAGGCATCCGTTCGTGGCGGTTTGGAGGCCGGGGCCGGACGGCGGTGTTGGCGACTCCAGTTGGTGGCGGCGGCTGGCGTGGACGGGGTCCTCCGTCGGGCGTGGCTTGCTCGCGGCGCCTGCACCCGCGCGGTGCATGCGGCGGCGGCGGGCGCCGGATGGGGCCGCGTTCTGCGTCGGGCGTGGCGACTGCAGCGGCGTCGGTGAAGGCCGGCGCATGGCCTGGCGGTCCGGGGGCGGCCTCGACGGGCCTGGGCTGCCAGACCCCTCCTCCCTCTTCGGCTGTGCTTCCGGTGCCGGTGTGGTGTGCCATGGTGGTGGGGCTGCGGGGCCGGCTGGTGCTTTCTGCGGTGCCGTGGTGGTGCTTCGGGACGTGCTGGGCCTCCTTCGGTGGCGGTGGTGTTGCGGAGGTGGCGGGTGGCTACTACCATGAGCGGGCGACGGGCGCGGTGCTATCAGGCGAAAGCCTTCACCGGTGACGGTGGGCATGATGGCGGCGCCCTTGGGTGTCGATCTCCCTGCTGGGGGCATCATGGCGAGGCATCACGCTTTCGTCGCGTAGGGCTCTCAGGGTGAAAACTTCGTCGATGGACGTGCGACGGCGGCGCCTTGGCGTCGTGACCTTCTTGGAGGCGTCGTGTCTTGAGTCCCACTGTTTGTGCTAGTGGTGGTGGAGGTGGCTTGGTGGTGCTGCGGGAAGCGCGCTCGGTCCGTGTTGCTGCCTAGGTGCTGAGGGCCCATGGGAGCTTGTGGTCTTGTGCTGTTGTGCTAGGTGCGGTGGTGATCTCGGTGGCGGAGGGGTGGAGGAGTCGCTCTCATTGCGGCATTTGTTACCTGAGTCCTTGGCAGAGAGTGAGGCGGTGGGTGAGGCGAGGCCCCCGCGCAGAGTGGCCAGGATCAGTGGGCGTCCCTGGTGCTGTGATGGGAGTGTGTGCTGAAGCTTCTTTGGCTCGGGGGGATCGGCGGCCGTGTATTTGCAGTTCGAGGTGACAGTCCCATGGTGGAGGAGCTCGGGGGGCCGGTCGGGCCAGCAGCGGGTTACGCCTTTGGCGTGACACAGCGTTGGCGACAATGGCGCGGGAGTCGATGGCTTGCTTTGATCTTCTCTCCCACGTGGTCGAGGATGGTGGTGTGTTGTGTCGTGTGCGTTTGTTCTTGTTCTGGGGTGTGTTGTGTGGTGGTGTACGCTTCGACTTGTTATGTATCATTGCTTCTTCTTCTTATATGACATAGCAGTGCTCCTGCTTTTATTTTAAAAAAAAGAAAATGTGATGCTCAAATCGTTGAATCGCAAGGAGGTTTGATCATATGAAAGTATTTAATGAAGTTTTTGGTTCTTGTTCAACTCAGAAAATTTGAAATCCTTAGATGAAGTTGATCTTTGGCTGCGCTGCAAGATTTTTTGTTGATAAATTTTCTCATGATAACTCATCAGATGTTGAGATCAACGATTTTTTTCAAGAACTAAAGGTGTTGCAAGTGGTTTTGCCAGATTCTAAGATGTCAGCGTCTGAGATTCTAAAGTTTATTATGGATGCAGATTGCTATCCAAATGTTTCAATTGCCTATCGAATTCTCTTAACTGTACCTGTGACTGTAGCTTCAGCTGAAGGAGTTTCTCAAAATTGAAGTTGTTGAAAAACTATTTGAGATCAACTATGTCACAAGAAAAGGTTAATTGGCTTGGCTATGTGCACTATCGAGAGGGATATCTTGGACATTATTGATCTCAGTACCGTCCTTATGATTTTGCATCAAGAAATGACCGACGACAAACTTTTTAATGACAAGCAAGGGATATATTATATTTTAAGGTAATAATCATATTAGTTCTAGAAATACAAAGATATTGCTTTTTTTATATTGTTTAATTTCTACATAATTATCAGACTTGCAATATTAAAAATATATTATAAGTTATACATAATATATATAGTTTAGAGGGGCCTTTGCGACGAGTTTGCCGCGGGGCACTCGAAAACATAGCGCCGGCACCAATCGCTGTTGAGGGCAAGCGGCAACTTCTCTAGCCATCCAATTCGATGCCGCGGATGCATGCATACGGACTCTAGCTGCATGGGCAAACTTTTGCATATACAAATCAAAGAGAAAACGCACAGCAATCTCATCTTCAGGCTTCAGAAGTTGGTAGCTGCCGGCGGCAATATCATGCGGAGCTTGTGTGATGTTATGGTATAGCAGATTGTTGGATGGATGATGGAGTTTACTAGTTTTCATGGGACGTTACACGTTTGGTTCATGCGACCTGTTCGTTTTGGCCTATCAGTCACCAGTCAGCAGTATTTTTCTCTCAGAACAAATCAGCTACCAGCTAGCAGTACTTTTCTCTCAGAACAAATCAGCATCAGCCACCAGCCAAATCTCTACTTCTTTAGGTACTTTTCTCTCAGAACAAATCAGCACCAGCCACCAACCAAATCTCTACTTCTTCAGTGTGTAGGTTCTGTAATGAATATGAGAGCATGGAGCATTAGTTTTTTTTTTCTTTTTTGTTCTGTGGGAGTAGCATGTACTGTTGGAGTATTCTCCAATGGTAGCTAAAATAATAATTCGGTTGCTAAAATACTCCTTCGATCCTTTGTGAGCCCGTCCGCCACTGGTCGCCACCTCATCCAGCAGGTTTCGAGCGTGTTTGTTTGCGTTTATTTCTTGCTCATCAGTGAAAAATAAACAAGAATGTTGTCAAACGTTTTACTTATTTTCACTGACTCTCACTTATGTGACGGGATTTTTTTTTCTTAGATTAGCGTATCCAGAGCTTTCGTCCGCCCATTTACCGCTGGATCCTTCGCTCTCGTGCAGGTAGCAGTAGATGTCCAACAGGGTCGCCCAACATGACACGAACATGGCTAAACACGACACGGTAAGGCACTGGGAGTATTCGTGTCGTGCCGGGCCTACATGCCATGTCAACGTATTGGCCCAGACACGACACGGACATCGCTTAGTCGTGTCGTACCGGCACGGCAACACAGCCAGCTCGTCGTGTCGTGTTGGCCCATGCACCGCCAGCCGGAGAAAAGGGAAGGGGATAGGGGGAGGTGCTGGAGAAGTGGCTCAAGCTGCCGGTCATCGGCGGCAGCGGAGAATTGTCGGTTGGAGAAGAGGGAGGGGGAGGCGACCGGAGGCGCGAAGGAGATGACGAGGCGGGTGGAGGTGTTGGAGAAGTGGCCCGAGATGCTAGCCATCGACCGCGGTGGCGGAGAACCTCCGGTCGGAGAAGAGGGAGTCGAGCGGAGGAGCGACGAGGCAGGCAAAGGTGCGGAGGCGAGACAAGAAGCGGGCGGAGGCGAAAGGAGGATGTGAGGGGGCTAGGGTAGTAGGAGCAAAGCATCGCGACCTATATAGTTGGCTGAGCTAAGCGGGCTATTGTTCGGCCGCCGCTAGCTAGCAGGCCGACCGGAGAACTGCAGCAGACCAAAATTAGTCGTGTTTCGATGGGCCACTCCCTTTTCACGTCGTGTTCGTGCTCACACGTGTGCCGAGATCGCGACCCAGACGCAACCCAACCATTGTGTCGTGTCGATACTGACATTACGACATCGTGTTGGTGTCGTGCATCGAGTCGTTCGTCGTATCTGACCCATCTGAACATCTATAATAGCACGGCCACCACTATGTTTTGAACTTCTGATTTTCTACTATGTTGTAGAAAAGATGTAAAATCCATCCTATCATAGAATGAGAGAGATTGAGCAAGCCTAGCATACCCATTTGATAATTTCACAAACATCAGAGCTTGCCTTGCCAGTAAAAAAGTTGTTAATGGTTTAAGAACCAAACCAAATCCAAACCAATCCATTACATTATACTACACTTTAAAAACCAAATCATACCATTCATCCATCCGTCCAAACCAATCCAAACCGGTTAGCATTTTTTTTATCTCAAAACAAACAAAATCAGTTCAATTGTCTAAATTTAGAATCTAACTTTGAATGTGGACCTCACATATACATTTGGTTTCATCGTTTTTGCACAGAGTAGTGGACTGTCATATTAAGACATCTCCAGCAAATTTCGGTCAAATCCGCTAAAATTTTATATTGTGAACCCGAGCTTTTAATTCTAGGGTCCGGCTCTGGGCGCGGGCTCCACATATAGATTTGGCTTTAGCTATTTGCACGGAGTAGCGAACTGTTATATTAAGGCATCTCCAACAAAATTTGGTCAAATCCGATAAATTTTAATAGTATGAACGCGAGCTTTTAATTCTAGAGTCCAGCTCTAGACGCGGGCCCACATATACATTTGGCTTCACCGATTTGCACATAGTAGCGGACTGTCATATTAAGCCATTTTCAGCAAATTCCGGTCAAATCCGTTAAAATTTAATAGTGTGAATGCGAGTTTTTAATTTGAGGGTCCGGGTCTGGACATGGGTCCCACATATAGATTTGGCTTCACCGATTAGCGCGGAATAGCGGATTGCCATATTAAGTCATCTCCAGCAAATTTCGGTCAAATTTGTTAAAATTTAATAGTGTGAACGCGAATTTTTAATTTTAATGTCCGGCTCTGTACGTGCGTCCCATATGTAGATTTGACTTCACCGATTGTCAGTTGGCGCCCTTTGTCAAAGTATACTAAAAAGGCTGTTGATAATTAGTAGCATTTTCCTTTTAGACAATGGGCGCTACCAAACTGGATATAAAGTCCTAACTAAAATCTCGCACATCAGTGTTAACAGGGGAAAAACTTTTTTTTAGCTGAAATTATGGAGAAGTAGTAATTTTGAATCCCATGCAGAAATAAATTTGAAGGTTTATTCTTTCAAGGACATTTTTGCAATTTTCGCTCTTAACAAAATCGTTCCCATCCTGCAGGGCAGCGAAGGCAAACTGTCATTCTCGCACCGCAGCCCCCTTCCTCGTCGCCGGCGACCTCACCTGCCGTCGGTACCGAGATGCCGGTGAGGGTGGTCGACACCCCAACTCCATCGTCCCAGCCCTCCCCAGGTTAACCCTCTCCCATCTCTTCCGTCATACATGCCATGCGCGCATCAGGGTCTGCTCTGTCCACCCAGGTTTAGATCTTATCGGAGTCTAATATCGTAGTTCCCTGGAGTTAATCGGTCTGGTGATGAGATTTAGGATTCTAATCCGAGGCTCTTTGTCTGATCTAGATTGGTCTAAGTTAGCTGGAGTTTGCATCGCCGCAGTTTGCTACTGATTTGGGCGGGTTGATCCTTCCTACCGTGGCTTGCTTTGCACTGTGCTAAAATTGAAGTATCAGCTGGGGGTAGTTGTTATGATGGTTTTGAGCCTTATATGAGATCGTATGGCTAGATCATGACTGCATTTTTATTCTGTATTGATCTCTAGTTAGCAGAAAACCAATTGAGGCCATGTTTCTGGAAGAACTACTTAATCTCCAATGTATGTTGGCAATATCTCCTTTTGGGTATCTAATAAATCGACTAGAATTAACATGCCTTTTTTTGCTTTGCAATTTGAATCCTTAGCTACCTCTGTGCTGTTTTTTTTTCTTAGTTCCATAGTTCAACATGACATGCTGACTAAAATACTCATGGCAGGCCAAGATGCAAATGCTGGACAACCATCTCCTCCTAGCTGTTCGCTCTTAAGTGCCGGAAGAGTAAGTGTTTTCGTTCTGTTATTTGAATCTTTGGCCTAAGGACAGAATCATTGTAAAGGCTGTGTGTGGCCCAATAAAATGCAAGTCGCTGATTTTTGTTACTGCTGTGGTATCAATTGCGATCTTACACCATGTCCTCTCAGATATAAAATAGGAAGTCTCCTTTCAACTTCATCCTAGATTGGTTCTGGTCAACTGCTACTTATGTTCTCTTCGGAATGAAAGGCAGGACTGTTTTTGGATGTGCACTGTCAGATAGCTGCAGTGTTGCTTATCCTCCATTTTCTGTTCGATATTCTGGAATGTAGGTTATGGTTTTTCTTCTGCAGTCTATTGTGTGAATGGCATTTGTGTTGTTGCATACCGCTCAAGTACTGCTTATGAGAGCCTCAAGAGTTGCCATTGATCAAATCTAATTGTATCTTTATTTCAGTGTTTTGCTGGAACTCAGAATGTTTCGAGTCTGCAGAAGGATGAAGCATGGAAAGTTAATGTGCGCATCCATGGTTGTGATCTTGAACAGGGTTATTTATGTGGAACCATGGAAGCACTTAATGTTCCACTAGCAGATACACCTGTGAGTAACTCATTTGTTCTTCAATGTCGACGTTGAAATATAATCATATGAATTCTAGACAAAGATCAATTAGTTTTACCAAAAAAAAAAAACTGTTGTGCACCATATACTTTACAAACTAACTTGGGAATTAAATGTGTTGCCAGCATGAATTTAACTTCATGTATTGGCTCTCTATCCATAGGTAGTGACATTCTGGGAGGGGGAGATAGTAGATGCTAAAAATCACACGTTTTTCACCGGCAAGTGGGAATCATCGTGAGTGTTTATGTTTTATATTAATATTATCCCTAAATGTGTCCTGGTGTCCCAGCATTCGGAACATACTTTCGAAAACATCTTTCTACTATTTTGCAGACCAGATGATGATATAAGGCACTGGTCCAAGTTCCCAACATTTACGCCTCTTCTGGTAATTGGTTATCTAACTTGTTATTGACTTATTGTCCATGATCATGAATCTTTGGATGATTTGTTCTCATTAGTCATTATGCCCTTCCTGCAGGGTCAGATTGAGACAGATGGTGGCAAGTCGTTAGACCTTAGCAACTATCCTTATATATTTATGGTATTACGTTACCTGATACGCTCATTTATCAATGTATAAACATTTTTATTTACCATTTCTCTTATGCTGCATGTAGAGGTGGAAAGAGCAATACTTTGTCAATGTTGGAGTTGACTGTGGGTTAACCATCGCTGGTTTTTACTACGTTTGCTTTTCTTGTAGTGATGGCTCCATTAGTGGCTTTTATTATGATCCAAACAGTAGGTAATAAATATTTTTCAGCGATTTATTTATTGCAAATTACAATGGCATGGTATCAGATTCATTAATGGAGGGCTATTGTAAACACTTCTGTTCTCTTCATGTGCAGCCCATTTCAGAAGCTTGAGCTGAAGTGTACCGATGAGAAAAATTCAGGATTCACCTTTTCCTCCTATGAGCTACAGTGACAGGCTCAATGCATTCCGTGGAGCATATACAGTGTGTCTCCTGAACTCATAATTCCTAACGCTGTTGCGTTAAAAGAAATGAGAGGGTGCCTATGTAACAATTTTTTTCCCAGATAAAGCAACCTGTCACTTTGTAATCTTAAGGGAAGCAGGCGCCACTTGTTTTGTATTGTGCTTGTGTTAAGTCTGACATAGTTCGATGAACAAAGTAAACTTGGGGCATGCTCTTCGTCTTTGCCTTCACCTTCCTGACATTGTTAGGCGAAGGAATTCTGCCGATGTTGTTTCACAATGTCTTTGATTTCATGCCTCAAGCTGTTGTTCATTCTCGAAGGAAAAAAATTCTTCTGCATCCGTATTCCATTAAATTTACAGTTATTGTTGATCCAATACTAATGTTTTGTTGATAGGATTACTCTGGGACATATAATCTTACCTTCGAACGCACAAGGATATGTAGACTGTGGAACAGGAGGTGTTTCTTCTCTTCCTGCAGAAACCAATAGGAGATTTCCTTCGCCCTTTGTACCAAAGGCGGCTCAACACTCACTCCATGTGTCAAGCAGTTTGAGGATAGAATCTGTAATTACTTCTGAAAGTAATTTATCATCTTGTCCAAATTCCAGCTTCAACATCAGCAATCCTCTAGCATGTGCCTTCTACCAATGTTATATGCTACCATTGTGCCTTGGATGTTAGCAATCATCTTGAGCACCACCTGGTAGACTGTCGCAAATGCATCTGGGAACACTTTGGTTGCTGCTTCAGACAACAAGGCAGTTCCCTGTCGTTTTCATTCCCTAACTCGCGTTCTATTGTTGGTGTCTTTGGCTTACAGCAAAAGCTTTTAAACTAGTCCAAATGAAGAAAATGGTGCAAAAGTAAAATTGTTTCTTTAATTTCAGTCACAAACAAAACCCTTTTTAGCCTTTAGAAAAATGGAGAAAAGAATGTATATAAAATCAATTGTTTCTTTAATTTCAGTCACAAACAAAACCCTTTTTAGCCTTTAGAAAAATGGAGAAAAGAATGTATATAAAATCACAATCTTTCTTTTGAAAAAAGGAAATCACAATCTTTCTTAACCTTTTTGTAGCTATATGTACGACAACAATTTATCTCCACTGAAAGTGTATACGAATCATATACGAATACAAATGAATCACAATTTTGTCAATGTCGACGCCTGACTAATCTTCTAACACATGGGAAGATCGGCCGGCGGCGGCATCAGCTTTTGCTCAGGCAACGGGCCGTCGTTTACCACCCACGCCATCTTCAACCCCCAGCTCGTGTGAACCTCCAGATGGCAGTGCATGAACCAGACACCTGCGATGTCATTTTTCCATAACACGAGCTGAGTAACTATTTGGCAATTGGCATCGAACACTCGAACACCTGCAATGGCAAAGACACAGTTTGGCTTTCGTGGTACTCACCGGGATTATCGGCGAAGAACCTGATGGCTACCCAGCCTCCGGCCGGCACGCCGACGGTGTTCCTCTGCACCGGGTCGACCAGGTTGAACTTGGCCGGGTCCTTGGACGAGTCGTAGTTGCCGAATCCCTGGCCGACGACGAAGAAGTCGAAGCCGTGCAGGTGCAGCGGGTGGCTCTCGGCGCCGAGGATGCTGGTGTCCTGCAGCACCACCTCCACGCTGGTGTTGTACTGCAGCACCACCACCTTGGTCCCGTTGGAGACGTCGGTGTTGTTGGGCGGCGTGCCCGTGTAGTTGAAGGGCTCCAGCGGCGCAACGGGGAAGTCGGCGGTGTACACGCCGGCGATGTTGCCGTAGTGCGCCTGCAGGAGCGCGGTGGTGGGCATGTCGAAGGACACGTTGTTCATGGACGCCGTGAACATGCTCCCGTTGGGGCCCTGGCACGTCTGGTTCGCCGGGCACGGGTTCGTGCCGAGCCCCACGGCGAAGAAGAAGGACCGGTCCACGGCGCGGGGCACGTTCGCCGGGTAGTCCGGGGTGGCGAGGCTCCGGAGCCTGGCGCTGTAGTTGGCCGCGAACGCCGTGTCGTTGAGCGCCGGGAGCGAGGGCCGGAAGAGCGGGAGGCTCTTGATGTGGCCCGGCGGCGCGTACTCGAGCACGGCGGCGACGGTGGTGTTGTCGAAGGTGCCCGGCTGGCCCGTGCCGTAGGGGCGCGCCAGCATGAGGTGGGTGGCCGCGGGGCAGCCCGCGTCCGGCTCGGCGCGGAGGAGCACGTTGGTGGTCTGGCCGGGGGTGATGAGGACGACGTCCGTGTCGAACGGCTTGACGTAGGCGGCGTCGACGTCGATGACGGTGAGCGTGTGGTTGGCGATGGAGAAGAAGAGCTCGTCGTTGAGCGCGGCGTTGATGAGCCGGAGCAGGTACCACTTGCCGGGAAGCACCTTCAGCTTGAAAGTGTCTGCGTCCGGGTGATGTGTGTGTGGGGGAAGCAGCACAGCATCAGTTGTGCATCGGGCTGAACAAGCTCCCAAACAGACAGGCCGAGCTGGGTGTGCATCAATTTACCTTTGCTTGAGCAGTTGTACAACGGGCCCGGAAGGCCGTTGATGGTGAAGGCATCCGAAATGTTTGGGCCTGCTCCGGTCTTGAGGGCCTCGGCGATAATTGCCTCGGGATCCGCGTTAAACCACTCTCCGAAGATGATGGGGACTTCCTTGTAGGGTTTAACGGGGAAGGGGTAGGGCACGCCGCGCTTGGGGAGGATGACGATGGGGCCGTAGAGCGTGGCGCGCATCCAGGAGACGTGCGCGTGCCAGAAGAGGGTGCCCCGCTGCCCCGTGATGGTGAAGTTGTACACATAGCTCTGCCCCGTCCGGATCGGGCACTGCGTCACGTACGCCGGCCCGTCCGACCACCCCGTCCGCAGCTGCCGAACGCCGTGCCTGCTCTCGCCACCAACGCACCCAACGAACAAAACCAATGCAACAAGATTGTCAGCACCACCAGTGGCGGAGGCTGGGATCAATGCTAGGGAGTCCAATTTACCTAGTCTAAGCAATTAGTCACTAACTAAAAAATGTCAAATTATATAAACAATGTCACAACGACATAGACCGAGATGCTTAAGGTCAGTTGTTCTATTTTGTTCGATTTGACTAAGGCCAATGTGTGTGCTATTTATTCGAATTTTATTGGTTCTAATTGCCCTAGTTCATATTTGCATTGGAAAATACAATGACATCAGGTTAAGATACATCAGATTTGCATCCATAATAAGACCGAAACAACTTACCTTTGCAAAAACCCGTTCACATGGGACTCTTTCGTATTACCTTGTCAGTTTGACATGCTAGCAAAACCAAACAGAACGAGAACAGGATCTAAAATACTGGGCATATATGCGACCAATAGATCAGCCTCCAATTATTGCTCGCGCAATAGATCTCATGCGACCATGCATGATGCATGTGTTGAACGAGCTGATCACATCTCAAGAGTTCCAGAAGGAAAAAAAAAGGTGATGCTTACTTGTCGGTAACACCAAAGAGAGATTTTTTTAGAGAGGTAACGCATCGATGGTTTGCTTGTTATTGAAACGTTTATCTGATTGCAAAACATGATGACACAAGACTATCAAAGTTAGCTGGTAAAACGAGCTGTCAAGTAGTCTACTCCTAGACTAGGTGTGGTTGAACTGGGCAGTGATCGCTACGCATAAGCGATATGATGTGGGAGCAAACAGTTAGTGTAAAAATGAATAGTTTATTTACCAGTGGATGGTTATGTTGTCCTTGATACTGTTAACCACCTTGACGACGACGCGATCGCCCTCCCTGGTGACTATCTTGGGGCCGGGGAACTTGCCGTTCACCGTGGGGATGGCGCGGGTGGTGCACAGCCGCGTCACCTTCTGCATCGTCACCTGCCAAAAATCACACGCACATGAAAAACAACATAAAACTTTGCTAATCTGTTCATATCCACGTCCGGAGCTTCTTAATTAATTAGATGGATATGAACAAATTAACAATAAGGTGATTAACATTGGTTAGTATGTAATACTATGACTCTTTTACGTGCTTTCTAAAAATGCACCTTTTTTCTTGAAACGAGAAAATGCACTTACATTGAAGGTGTAGTATCTGGTTGCGCCATGCGACGACTGGGGCAACACTAGCAACGTGCCGAAGAACAGGAGAAATGCAATGGACGGCGCCTCCATATCCCCGGCAGGCTTCAAATTTGAAGGTGGCAATGACAGCGGAGATGTATGCGCGCGGGAGGCGATCGATAGCAATGGCTGCAGCTAGCACGGCCGGACAGGGCTGATAGACTATGGGGGGAGAAGAAGGGGTTATATATATAGCGAGTACATCAGTACAAAATGGTGGTTGCAAAAAATTTTTTAGGTGACGATATGATATAATCCTTTTTCCTAGGACAAGAAAATGGGAGGAAGAATTAGGTGAGGATGATGATCGGAGGAGATGGAAAAGATGAAGAAAACAAGACGGGGAAAAGCGGCGAAGCTTAGCGGCAGCCCAGCCAGCAGCCGCTTTTGCTGGTCATGTACAAAGAGTTGGGTCGGCCTGGCTTTTAGAGTGCAGGCAAAGGAATGCCCCCTTTTGACGCAGGCGATGCTGCTGCTGCGCTCTGATCCGTACGCACTGTATTTACTCCAAAATTACTGCGGAATCTTACCCCAGGTTCTTGTCCTTTGAATGACGCCTCTTTTTTTTTTAAGAAACTTTAGAGCGACACCTTACGAGTGATATTTGATGCGACCTACTATATTGAGCGTATTACAGACTGAAATCCGTGTTGTGTGCGATCTGATCGGGTCCGACACATGATCTTGTGTTCTTCTCAAGGATCGACCACAAACCTTCGCGTCATTTTGCTGCGATTTCCTTGTCACGTCAGATCGAACGCTGGCTGATTAACATCCGGCTAAGGATTGGATCCCTCGGCGGTTAATTTCAACAGTTCGATTCCTGTGAACTGATCGACAGACGAGGCAGATCGAGATTAGAACGCTGCAACTTGTAGGGTTGCTGTTCTTGGGCGGGCCATCTAAAGGCATTATCTGAACTTGCACCTAACAGAGCACTGTGCCAGATCGAAGATTCACCCATGATTGCATCCATGGCTCTCGTGGGCAAGTACTCTCGCCTGTCCAATCTACAAAGATAGTCTTGGTGCAACAGGAGTGCTGAATTTCATGGCTGAACAACCCAGACATATCCTGTTGATGCACGGTGTGGACGTAGGCCTGGCTTTGACCTATGAACCATGGGCCTGTTTCTACCAAGATCGTCGCTGCGTCAGGCTGCGGCACCTGCACTTCAGCAATCCAACAATTGCCACCGGCCTTTGCATACAGCACGTCGTCCGAGTCCTGCTACGAAACATGACTAGATGTGGTGCGTGCAAATATTCAGTCCAGGCACAAATGCTTACACATACGTACGACGCGATTGCTTCATCTGCCAATCCGAAGCAGGTACATTGCTGTAAAAGCAAGCTGCAGTTAGAACGTCATTGCGAAACAACCGATAGTCGACAATGTCACTGCTGGCCATGAAGTTACTGCGACGTGAAGCTACAAAGGCACAGCCGCACAGGTACCGCAACAGCTTGCATATACACTGTCGTTACTGTTACGAGTGTAGTTCAATTTCCGTTGCAGGATTAGCAAGCAAAGCGCCGTGTGTTGGTCAGGTGTGTGGTTTAGCGGCATGTCCTTTTTGCAAGCTCTTGTGTTGTGCCTGTCTGGGATTCCCACGCCACGGGCGCCTTTACTCCTGTCTTGGACATGAAGGAAATAACTTTGAGTAAAACGCTAATAATCTCCTCCCGTTGTACAACCGGAAACACACGCGCGCACAAGGAAGGAAGACGAAGAGGGTTTCTGGTTGGTGACAGGCGACAGGGCGAGGACATGTATCTCATGATCTGATCTGGCTTTTAGGTTGTTGTCGGGACAGTGACGCGGCATCCTACTCGGATTCTCGAACTGCGCGGGACGTCTGCGCCATCGACCTCCTCGAGACGGCTCTAGCATGGAAAATGCAGACCTGAAACTGCAATGGGAGATTGTCTGTTTGCAAGTTTAAGTTACTTTTGTTTGGACTATCCAGGGGTTTCAAAATGGAACTTCAACAGACGTGGTGCTGCAGACACCATCAGATCATATTCTGGGTATTGCAGCGGGCTGCAGACCTGACATAATGCTGATGAAAATTCCAGTTTCAAGAAGAAGAGTAGTATATTAGGGCTGCCAAGTGCAAGTGCCAACTTTCTTTTTACTGAACTAAGGAGGGGAGCCCTACTGCATTTTATAACAAAAACTAAGGGAGTTTGTGTACAGACAGGATATGAATTTCTTATTTTAGAAAATGTGATTTTGAAAAAAAACAAATGTTCAGTATGGCACCCTATTTCAAAGTAGTTACGCATTGTGATAACGATTGAGGGATGAGTTTAATTTACCAGTGATTATCATGGACGAGTCTCTGCTCTGCTGTACATGAAGTTACTGCTTATCTGTATTCATCTGTGACTGACGCAAACTCATTCTTGAATTCTCTAAGCCACTGTGATAGAGGTAAGCTCATAGCTAGTAATGTTTAAAATTGATGCTATTGCAATGTGTCCAAATAGTCCAGCTGCCGATGATTAGTATCCACTAGCAAGTGTCCTGGACCTTGGCGTTTTCTTTGATAGATAAATAAATAAATCACGAAGACTCGGGCAAGGTTCCAACAAAATCCGAGAAAGCAGCAGCACACCTGACTAAAAGTAGTAGTGGGAGTAGAAAATGTCATCAAATATTACATTTTTTCACAATTTTAGACAACAGAGTAAATAAATAATACTGACAGATTTTTTCCCTGTCATCTGAAAATGCCATCACATGTGTTACACAGCTTCAACCGTAGGTGTCAAAGAAAATGATATCAAAGTGCTAAGTTTCACGAAACCAAACAACAGGGTGGAGTAACATCAGAGGGATATACATAGCTTCGTAGAGGCTCAGCTCGTGCACCGGCTTCCACCTAGCAGGCTAGCACGGCACCAGCAAGCATATGTCATGGAGGACCAAGCGTAGCCGGCTGCATGGCAACTTGCAAGAGGCAGCTCTCCAAATCGCTTTTCTGGTTTCCATTTCTGCAAATGCAGCACAATCTAAGCAAGCAGAATAAAGTAAATAAGCTCTGGTGCACGAGCTCTTTCTTGAAGAACTTGCTTTTCATGTTTTTTTCTAAAACAAATTATTTAGCTTCAAAGGCATTTAGTATTTTTACCTCTCAAGCTTGTCTTATTTCAGCTTTTTCTGCCGTACTTTTCTCGCACAAGAAATATGTCATACCAATCAACACGCAACACGCTGTATTTTTCTCTCAGTCTCACAACAGATCTACTTGTTAAATCAGCAGAATATCTGCAGACCCCCGTGTTTCTTCATTACCGCGAGCCAGTTGAAGCTTTGCTGAAGTGGTTAGCTACTTTAGCTCTACGAAGCCAACTGTTTTCGTTACGTTTTACATCGGTTGAAGCAACCGCAGTGATTGGCTTTAGTACTCAAAAAAATAATGAGATTCTGACCGCAGATGTCCCTACACAGCACAAAGCTTGGGGCCAGGAGCACGCGCTCGAAAATTGTGTGCAGCAAGTACATCGACATAGTGCCATTTGAGGTGCGACGTCAAAACCACGAGAAGAAAGGGATGGCATGCTTCGTGGAATTGGCGTTAGCGCGCGGCAGATAACCGGAAGCTGTAAGATGCACGGTGGCGTCAGATCCTATATAAGTGCAAAAGACATCGCGAAACCTGCTGTAGTGCTAATTACACTTGGAAAGCGAGGAAAGGTCTTCCGATGGCACTGAGTTCGGGTGAGGCACAGGATTAGTTTTTGGTGACATGTGCATTTTGTTGTATTGGTGGTAGTACTGTTGACGCACTAATAAATATGTTAAAGCTTGCGGATGCAACCGAAATATAGCCCATTTGTGATTCGACATGGGGTAGTCAGTCTCTTTCCTGTTCACCCCCAACACTGTATTTACATTACACTCTTCATCTAAAAAAAAACATGTCGTTTTATGTCAAACTTTTCCAACTTTGATCGAGAAAATATCAATTTTTATGACATTAAATAGATATATTATAAAATAGATCTGATGATAAATTTAATGGTACTTACTATTTCATACAATAAGTGTATCTAGTTTTTTTTATAATCTTAGTCATCAAAGTTAAAAAAAGTTCAACTTATAACAATCCTAACAGGCCCGATGGATGCGAATTTTTTTATATATTTTTTAATCATTTTGCAAAATTATGGGACCGTGGCCGTGGCCCACGGCGGTTGTAGACGGTGGTTGCAGGAGCCGCACGGCGGCAGGCAGCGGCCATGCAACCGCCGTGGGCCACGGCGGTTGGTTTTTTTAATATTTAGAAGAGAAAACACACATATTTGCAATGGCATGTATGACGCTTGTACAACCCTAACAAAGCGCCTTACGTACTGATAACATGCCTTAGAGAATTTAGAAATTTGATTACAACATTCCTAATTCATCTAGTTGTACGAGAACTGCCCGGAGAGCATAGACTCACCGGAGTGCTGGGACGACATGTAATAGTACCCAGCTAGGGGTGGAGGTGGTGAAGGTGGAGGGGACCAATCTTTGGGGGGAGGGGTTCTTCTTGTGGCATTCACAAGTGCAGGTCGAACATTTGCAGCACCGGTCGTCTCCTGCGCTAGACGATGGATCTGGAGAAGCCAGTGCCTCCGACAGCTTCCGCTTCAGGTTGTAGATGACGACGTCCTCGAGGTAGTCGATGTACTGTTGATAGGGATCAATAACTGGTGGATCCACCCATTGCGAGAAACCGCGGTTCTCTGGTTGGGTGGAGTACTGCAAAAGGCAAGAAAACGTTAGCAAACCAAAGAAACATGATAAACAAATTTGTGGACATTGCTTACCCATGCATATGGGCAGTGCCAGAAGCGACGACCGGAGTTGTTCCATCCCTGGTACACTTGCATCACGCAAAATTCACCGTGTGAACACCTAGGCCACAACACCGTTTGCTTCGGTGCGTAGCTTCTAACATCACGCATCGATCTGTAGTCACTCTTGCCTTTCAGTGGGAAATTGGCTACAAAATCTTCTGATTGCTGATGCCACAACTCAGGACCGAAACCGTGTTCATCCTCACTCCACGAAGCCATTGCCTAATGCTGTGAGAAGAAGGCAATGGAGTGAATGGTACTACATATAGGTAGAAAAAGGAGGCTGGCTGGGTAGTGGGCCCTTCGATCCGTGGGAAGGGAAACAAAGCAGTGACTCGGAGAAAATACACCCTAGTACTAGGGCACTGTCGCATTGTGGGCCAGTCGATCCGTGGGAGGGGAACGTGTTAGTGACTCGGAGGAAACACACTGAATCTGCATATGACAATCACTGTAACGAAACATACGTAACGGATAAAACACACTCTAATGCAGTTCGATTAAAGTTCTTAATGATACAAACCGAGGACTAATGTAGTTGACGATGTCATGAAATCCGGAATTATTTGATACAGTCCGACTAATACTCTAGGTCTACTGAGTGCAACGGGGGTATTTCCCCTTCCTGATGGCATCCGGCCCAGCTTTCTTGGCCCGGCGAGCCTTCTCCCTCTTCCTCTCTCTATCCGCTTCACGAGCCTGGGCCACTTCACGTTCTCTCATCTCCTGACGATGGCGCATTTCCTTCTGCTCCTCCTTCTTTTTCTCCTCTCTCTTTTCCCACTCAACCATGCGCAACCACCTCTCCCTAGCATCACGGGCAGCTCCCTTGACGTACCTCTTGTCGAAGTCAGACTGCTCAGTATCTAGCCACTGCATGAAATCACAAAGAGGAGGTGGAGTCTTTTTTCAAAGACATATCAGCAAATAATAAAACACAAATGACTAATGAATAACCGAGAAATGTAGTAAGTCCTTACTTTGGCTCTAAGGTTGCGGACGAATGGCTGGATCGGGTCGTGCGCATAGTTGGCGCACATGAAGAACCTCATCCCGTAGGCGTACCCCAGGACCGTGCACCTGACAAGCTTGCAATTGTCACAGCAGAAGCACATAGGAGTGTCGATCCCCTGTGGCACCTCAACATTGTCCTTCCTCTTCGTGAGGAACTCCAAGTCCAACTCATGACCTGAGGAGGCCATTGCAAATCTGCAAAACAAGATGAGAACAATCATAGGCAAAATAATACAAATGAATCGACATAATTAAGATGACACGAAATAGAAGTTCAATTATTACAATACAATACCATGCATAAGTTCGTACAAGAAATAATAGTTCAAATATTACAAATTCCGAAATTACAAGTCCTAACATTACAAGCAACTATGATCATCTGAATCCTGTGTTGGTCCTACGCCCACGTCCACGTCCACGTCCACGTCCGGATGGGGGTTGGGATGGTCCTGAAGTTGCTGATGAGCCCACACTGGCCGTAGCTGGTGCGTTGCAAGCATAACTTGTGGCTGTGCACCTCTTGTACGTGTGGCCCGTGTTGTGGCACTTGTAGCACATCACTACTGCAGCTCCAGCTTCTGCTTCGTCTATGTTGTTCCTAATCCTCTTCTTCTTCCGTCTTCCAACACCTTTGAAGGACCGAAACGGCGAACCAGAGAGGGGGGAGTGAATGAGAGCCGATAAAAATTCTTCTCGAAGGAGATGGACACTCCAACAAGATGAACAAGGCTTCCAAAGCACGTCTCCGACTCAACTACCCAAGTTGGCCAAGACCACGCAGCCACTGGAGTGTTACTGGTCCTAGGAACCAACAACCACCTACACCGACTCGAGAACGCAGCGGAACTAGCAACTCGAGCACCACTGACCTGCACCGGTCAGACCGGTGAGCAGCACCGGTCAGACCGGTCCCTGCTGGAGCTCCCCAACAGATCCTAAGAACTTCCACAGAAGGCTCCTACACCGGTCAGGCCGGTGTAGCACGCCGGTCAGACCGGTCTAAGGCAGGAAGCCCCAAAAACCCAAACCTGACCTTCCGAGCTCCAAAACGAACCAAACTCGAAACAGTAGCAACACGGGACAACAGGGAACTCACCAAGACGTTCACCCAAGGCAAAACCCACAAGGCCTCTGCACCGGTCAGACCGGTGAGCAGCACCGGTCAGGCTGGGACGCTCGGGATGAACAGCACACGCGGGTCAACTCCCCCAAAACCAACTCCCGATCTCCCGAATCGCTCCACGGATTTGCGCAAGACTTTGGGAATAGTAGGAACACCTCATGGACACTCCATAGCCAAGATTTGGTCCACCAAAACTCGCTAAATTGAGAGGAATCGAAGAAATCCCACCAAGAACGCCTCTAACCCTAGAGCCAAGAAAACCCTAAAATCGAGCCCCTTTGCTCACGGATTTGGGAGGGGAATCACAGGAAAAAGAACCACGAAGGGTTCAAGCATACATCCTCCACCAAATCCCAAAAAGAAAGGCCTTGAAATCGCTCCAAGAAGATCGCCAAGAAAGGGCTCCGAAAATCACCAAAAAGGACAAACGGGAAAGACACATCCAAACCTTGAGGAACCACGCCGAATCATCTATACATACCAAAGAGGTTCATACAAGGTCTAGCTTGCCGCCCGATCATCCTTCCCTCTCACAAGATCTCACCATGAAGCTCTCAAGCTAGTCCTATGGAAATCCTAAGGAAAAATAGGAAGGGAAAATAGGAAAACAAATGAGCTAGGGTTTCAAGAGATGGCTGCCATCCTCTCACCACTTGGGTTATATGGAGGCAAGCCGAAAGTCTAAAATACCCTTACTAGCTAACTAGGGATACATGCCTCTCAAGGGCGAATTCGGAAATCTTTGTCGTCGCTCCATCGGACGGATGCCCAGCGACCGCAAACTTGCTTAGCCTCGACGCAAGCCTTGCGATCCCGACGTGTGTCCTCCGCTTCGAAGTCTCCGGACTGCGTCGTCGCACACCGGTCAGACCGGTCCGATGCTGCTGCACCTCCGTCTTCGGTCTTCGGTCTTGGCTTTGTGGATCAACCAAGGAACCCAGTGGTTTTCTGGTGAACCACCGGAAACCCCGCGAACTCGGTGTAGCCTCCGCCAATCACCACTCATGACTCGGCTCCCACGTAGTCCCGGCTCGACCTTGGTTTTGAGGTTCAACCAAGAAACCGTCCATGACTTCATCTTGCCGTTCTTGCCACCATGCGGCCCGCACTTGACCCCGCTGGCCACTGAGTCCCTCGAACCAAGCCTACTTGTCTTCTCCACACCTGGAAGCCTCACCGGCAACGACCTTTCGTGCTTGTTCTTCACCTGCACCAACACCAGTCAAGTCGCAACCTGCACCTGCAATACTTAGCCAAGAATCAGTCCACACCACGTTGTCAATCACTCATCACACTAAGAAGCGACCTACCACCGGTCCTCGAACCACACATGGCTCTCAACCTTGGCACAACTGAGGATCTGGATTTGGTATGTGCACAGCATTTTCTTTGGGGTTCTCAGTAAAAGTACCCTGCACGAGGTAGTCCTGAATTGTTCGGTTCCAAATGTTCCGAATAGTTTCCTTGGCGTAGTACCATGGCACGTACCTATGGTAGCTGAATTGTTGAAGTTCATAGCATACAGCGATCACATGTGAGCAGGGGATGTGTAGTAGCTGCGGCTTCCGGCATGTACATCTGCATATTTGGTTGCCAAGTTTAGCAACTTGTTGCGTCTTTTTACGAGAAGGGCCTAGGCGCATTTTCCCTCTGCCCTCAACCTCATAGGTCCACATAATTTCATTGTCAGCAGACTGGTACAAAGGCTGCGCTGTGACCTTGTGAAGAAGTGCTTTTCCCTGAGCCTTGGTCAAATACTCAGTCATTTTGGTGCAGTATCTCATTTGAGTGTTCCTCAGAACCTCATCCGCTATCTTGCTCCTTTGGTGAAAATACAGCATTGTACGATACATAAAGAACTCAATGATGCCAACTAGAGGAAGAGGTCTTGAACAGCGAAGCACATAGTTGTAGACCTCAGCAAAATTAGTGGTCCTTATCCCATGTCTTGCTCCGCCCTCGTCAAACATGAGACACCACTTTTCCTTAGGCTCATTCTGAATCCACTGGCTGAAGGTCTTCACAGCACGTCCTCTTCTGCGCCTAACTTGAGGGCCATCTAATCCCACATCCTCGAGAGAAATTGGCTCCTCTCTAGGTTCGGGATTCACTAGCCTCTTTGCTATCTCCTCTGATGCCTTCTTTGTCAGGTCATCTAATTTCTTCCAGATGACATCAAACTTCTTCTGCTGAGTCTGCTCACACAACTGCTCAAACAATTTAGATAGGGTCTTGTTCTTGAACTGGCTGTGGAAGTTTGCTTTCATGTGCCTAATGCACCACCTGCTCTTAACATCTGGCCACAATGGAACTCTGTTTCGCTCTTGGCTGCCCTCTTTCATATCATTGATTGCTTGCAAAATACCTTTGTGTCTATCGTGTATGACACACACATCCTGCACATCCTGGACCACCATGTTCTTCAACCTCTCAAGGAACAAGTACCAACTGTCACGGTTCTCCCCCTCCGCAAATGCAATGACCAAAGGAAGCAACTGATTGTTACTATCAGCTGCCACAGCTGTCAGGATTGTTCCTTTGTATTTGCCTGTGAGAAAAGTGCCATCTATGCAAATGACCGGTCGACACACTTTGAAAGCCTCAATGCAGGCACCTAATGCCAAGAATGACCGTTGAAGCACAAGCTTGCCTGGTTTCTCCTCACAAGGATGGTCCTTCATATCATAGTAGCTACCAGGATTCATCTGAACTATTGTGTGTAGCAAGCTAGGCAAATTGAGGTAGGATGCTTCATAAGTACCCCACCTATGCTCCAATACCTTCTTCTTAGCTTGGTATGCCTTTGCCGTAATTGATGGTGTACCCAAATTTTTCCTCAATTGCACCGATAATTGCCTTTGGCTCATAAGTAGTGCATTTCACAATGGTAGGGTACATGTGGCTTGCAACAAAATCGGCTGAAATGTTTCGGTGCCTTGCATCAATACGATCAAGGGTACAAGTGTGACCCCTCACTTCTTTCACCTCTAAGTAATTATCCCACTTCCCCATATAAGCTTACACTCGAAAAGAACAATCCTCCTTCTTGCAACACACATCATATATCCTCGGAGAGCTCTTCACTACCCTGAACTCCCTGTGTAGAGTCAAGGTGGACCACTGCTTCACTGCATCCTTCACATGTGCAGTACTGGGGTACATAGCGCCTACTGTAACCTCATTCTCCATATACTCCCATGGCACATTCTCACCACTATTAACAGTACACTGTGAAAAATCGTAGTTCGGACAATCCCAGGGCACATGATCCTCAGACTGATCATCATCATCATCATCATCATCATCATAATCATCATCCGAAGAGTCCTCCTCCAATGCACGTTCATCAGCTTCTAACTCTCTCTGATATTGTCTCATCACCTCTGGGTTTCCTTCTCCCTCATCAATAACACCAGTGACAACATAACATCTAGATGTCTGCTCACCCTCAGAATCCCCTTCTTCCTCCTCTTCTTGTTCCCCTTCTTCAGCACCTTCCCCTTCTTCACCACCTTCCCCCTCGTCCACATCCTCAGCTTCCTCATGCACTTGACTGCTAGACCCACATTTCTGGAAAACTTGGACAAACAAAATCACGGGCAAACCAACTCGGCATGCATTTCTGATAAAACTCCTCCATCGTGGAGTCCCTTCAAGTGGCACGAGCTCCCAATACACATGTTCACTTCTGTTGATTGGTGCCATCACCGACAGGTATTGGTGCTCTAAATCTACTGCAAATGCCTTGACCAGCCAGTTGGTTATACCCTCCCAAGTTCTTTCTGCTGTTCTTTTAACATTTTTCTCAATTGAACTATATTTTGACAAGTCAACTCCTTATGGACCATATATAATTTCTCCAATTCCATAATACAATTTGATTGTGACGGTCTCCGACATGTCTGATTCATAATAAAAAAACAATAACTACTATCAAATACTACGTCCAGGGACTAAGAAACAAATAGACTAATATCTAAACTAAATTAGCAAACGAATCAGCCGCAATCTACACACTTAACAGTAAATATGTTACGTAATATAAACTACAACTACAGATCTATACTCCAGAAATCTATACCATACATAAATCTACAGAAATCTACAGTACACCAAAATAGTAATTAGTGAAATCAGTGAAATACCTGCAATGAAGCGAAGAAGCAGCAGAGCTTCACTACTCCGCACCCTGCACCTCCCTCTCTTCTCCTTCTCAACCCTAAACCCTACAAACAGGACATTTTTAATACTATAGATCTAAAGAAACGCAGTGAATCACTAATTACGCTTTCTAGGTAAAGGTGCTAAAAGGGTTCAAATCGACGAAATACTTACAATGAAGCAAGAACCGGCAGAGCTTCGCTGCTCCGCCCCCTCACTCTCTTCTCCTTCCCAACCCTCTCTTTCTTTTTTTCCAAATTTTTATGACATTTTCGGGGTAATTTTCGGCTCTTATAGGGGTCAGCCGACCTACCGCCGTGGGCCACGGCGGTTGCACAACCCCTACCGCTGTGGCCCACGGCGGATGGGCCTACCGCCGTAGCGCACGACGCATAGGCCTCAACCGCCGTGGACCACGGCGGCTGGCCTTCCCTCCTGTGGGGCTCGCGGCCGTTGGCCCAACCGCCGTGGGCCACGGCGGTTGGACCTGCAACCGCCGTGGTGCACAGCGGTTGTTGGTCAAATCTGATAAATTTTCAAACGGTCGTATAATTTTGCAAAATGATTAAAAAAATCTATACTATAAGGAGCGAAGACAATTGAAAACTTTTTCCACCCAATTCGGGCCCGCCTTACCCCTCACGTCGGACCCACCCGTCATATGTTTTTAAGAGTGGATAGGGTGGAAGGACTATGAAGTACCAAAAAATCACAATTTGGAGAGTGTTTCTGCCAGAAACGAATTGTTTTTCTCACCCACCACGCACATAACCACATTGTGTACCCGCTTGACCCACCCAAGTTTCCTCCGTCGGCCGCTTCTGCCACGTGACCTGTTTGCCCACGAGTTGTCCCGCTGCTATCCCGATACGACACCGTCGTGGTGGATGAGGCCGACGACGGCATGCTGCTTACGGCCGCTGTGCTCAGCCTCGTCAAGGTCGTTGCCGCCTGGAGCTCCGCGTGGTTATCTGCACGCACGGTACCATGTTCTACGGTGACGAGGCTGTGCATGGCCTCTTTGATGGCGCCGAGCACCTGTGCATGGCGAAACTCCCTTCTGCTCGTCATCGTCGTCCACACATCCTCGGGAGGAGCGTGATCCACATCCATCTGCAACTGCTCCTTCCACTCTTTTAAAACCAGACATCGCCATCCAGTTCATCCCTTTCGCATCTACATCCCACCCAAGTTCCATCGTCAACTAGCAGAGCCATCACCGCCGCCAGGATCGTCGGCACGAAGCCGTAAGATGTTGATGCACTCCCTGTCTTCCCTTCCTTTCACCCTCTCTCATCTATGTCTCTCTATTTTCCACGTCGCAGCATCACCAGGAAGCCACACCACCGCGTATCACCACCGTTCTTCAGCGCCACCGAGCCCCTGATGAAGCACAAGCGCCTCTCATCGTTCCCTCCGTCCCAGGCCCGAACTGTGACGCAACTGCCCTTCGTGACACCCTAGGTGATATCCCTATCTCGCTAGATTTCCGTTTCGCCGCTTCCCGTCAAATTCCATCCACCGTAGGCCGATTTGGCATTTTCCGGTGAACTTACGGCCGTTCTCTGGAGCATGTCCATGGCACCACCGTGCGTCGTAGTCGTCGTTCCGTTTGTGAGCAAGAAGATGGTCTGGTGGCCTTCCGATCCAAAACCAACGGTCCAGATTAGATCCTAATATACCCCTTCATATGGACTTGGTTCACGGTGGACTGCAGATCAAACCCCTTTGGTCCATGAGCTTGTAGACCGAGTCCGCAGCACAGTATTCACCACATCATCACCGCACCAGCAGCGTAGTCAGGCTCTTCTTGCATTCCAGACCCTATATTTGTTGGTAATCACCACATATTTATTCTTTCTCATGTTAATCTTGCACTCTAGCACCTAAATGCCTTGATAATTTTATCATGAACCTATACCTTGTACTCTAACACAAAACCATTGTTCCTTCCCTCATTTTATTCACTGTTCAGATCCTTGTTATAATTTTGTTTAAGCCCTTCTCGACCTTACATATAGATCCCTAAAGCTTCCAATGCTCATATCTCTCTAACCGTAGCTCTGTTTTAAGCGATTCTTGCGCTCACGTGTTCGTAGCGACACGTACTAAATGTTAAAAAGTTTTCATCATATTTTACTACTGTTTTGTGTACTGTTCCTTGTATTTATGGTGTGTTGTTTTCAATTGTTTGTGTGCTTAGGAAGCAAGTCGTTTGCGAATCTCCTGGTTCAAGAGTTCAAAACTGTTGAGCACTCTTCTTCCAAAGGCAAGTGTTCTTCATCATATCCCAGCATCCTACTTTGTTTTATTTTATTAGAATAGATAGACCATTAGTTGCATGCTGAGTCAAATATGAATCCCATGTTAGGGTTTACTAGATTTTCCAACATCTTCCATGAAGCCTGGGTCGGGTTTTGTAGTATCATGCTTAGCTTCGCCGTCTTGTGGGTTGGGTTAATAAATTTAATCTTAATAATTTCTCGAGATGAACTTGATGAGGTTGGAAACCTCGATAATATGTTGGCATGGGGAATCTAAGCAGGATGGAAAGAGTGGTATGATGATTTTGGTTTAGTTCTCTGGGTTTGTGCTGGATTCCTGGGTCAGATTCTAAGAACCGTTTTATGGACAAGTAACCTGGCTTTACCACGCAACCACGAGGGCTACATGGCTCTGGACCTGGTCAATTAAGTAGTTGTCCCACTGGTTTTCATTATCAGATCGTTTAGTGGCACAAGAGGGGGCTTCTGTAGTGGAGGAAAATAGACTCCCTGTTAGCGGTGAATCCTTGGTGGGTGTTTACTGGTGGGAAGTTGTTGTGCTATAGCGAAGCTTAACACGAACAATGAGGAGAAACGAAAGGGCTCAAGCAATAGACACGAAATATCGCAAAACAGTGGGAAGACAAAAGCTAACTCTCAACAGTGTAATTCTCAAAAGACGATCCCCTTTACAAGTGCCGGTCGGCCTCCTTTTATAGGGAGACGAACGGACTTTTTACATACCGAAATTGTCCTTGTGTAAAACGGATCAAACAAGAATGTACTAGGCTAATTTTGGGAAATCTCCATTGGATCTTCACGTAATCGGCGCTTCCTGACGTCACGCCGCATATTACGACGCTTTTCCCGGTATCAGCACATGCGCCTGTCGGGTGAAGACCTTCAATCTTTGGAGATGTCCCTTTCGCCTAGTGAATTCCTACCCCTGAAAAACATGCAAAACAAGATACGAATGGATAAGTCGTTAGCGGCGACGAAACCCCCGGGCGATATATGGGCCAACACTTATTGACCAGGGAAGATTCGCCCCCGGGGTTTCGTCCTGGGAAATGCCGAAAGCATCAGGCCCAAAAACTTGGGGATTTGAACTCTTCGCCCTGTGCTGGTACTTTCAGACAACGAAGGGTACCTAGCAAAAGCTGATACAGAGAGAACAAAACTGTGTTGATTAGTTTTAAAGGTTTCGCTGCTAACCTTTCGGATTGCCCCTATTAGACTGTGGCAATCTTATGGTTTTGACCGTACCGGACTCGATTCCGAATCCCCCAACAGAAGCCCCTCGGAGGCGAAACGTTTGCGAGACCGAAAACTTGAGCCACCGAAACCAAAGGGTCGAGAATCGAGGCAAAAGAAAACGTCTTCCGCGGTGTCGACTCCCGAAAAAACTATTTAAATTACCGATCTGCCCTCGCTTTTAGCCGTTGGGTTCGAAATTTCGACCGTTACCGTCCGCTGCCTATAAATAGGGGGGTCGACGCTGTATTCACACTGCTGTCACTTTCACCACCTCCTCTCTCTTTTAGATTTCGCGATTGAGCTCTTGGGCTTCGCTTCCTACAAGCCACGGTTCAGAAAAACTGATCATCTTTAAAGGTTAGTTCCTATCCCCGATGAACGGTTTCTTCAATCATCTGTCTCTCGTCATGGTATGTTTTGAGATTGGGACTTTATAGACACATGGCTCGCGTCAAGCATACTGCAAAAGCGATGGAAAGTGAAGGCTCCCCATCAAATCACGAGGACCGACCTGCTTCGCCTGAGGCTGCGGAGGCTGCCGCGGCATCTTTTTCGGCATCATCCAGCTCAGAATCTGGTAAGATTTCTGGCTTGGATGATCTGCTAGCTCTCGCGAGAGCGGCAGTTCTTCATCTACCTCTAATAGCAATGAAAGTAGTGATTCAGATAATGGGGGTGATGTGGAAATAATGCTAAGTGACACAGATGCCAAAAACCGCGCTGCTGATGCTGAGGAAGGCGAAATTGGTGAAGGGAGTGGCACGACTGCTGCTAAGGAGTCGGGAGAGAACTTGGCAGGTGTGAATGCTGATCCTCAAGATTTGATTAAGCCGAGCACTTGCTTTATGGGTCGGTCTTTGATGACCCAAGCTGATTTGGATGCGATGGCTTCGGAAGGTTGCTTTGAGTCTGGCAGCTGTCGATTGCCCGGAAAGGAAACTATGCCGAAGCCTAGGAAGAATGAAAGCGTCGTGTTTCGCGACTTTTTCACTGCGAGCCTGCGACTGCCAGTGTCCAAGAGATTTGCTGATATCCTGGCTGCCTACAAAGTCCAGATTCATCAATTGACACCCAACTTGATCCCTCAGATCATGAAATTTTTGTGGGCTTGTCGGACCTTTGCTGGTGACAATGATGTGGACACCTTCGTTCGCCATTTTGAGATTCATTGGGCCAAAAGGACCGTCACCATTGATGACGAGGACAAGGAAGCACAATATGGCTGTTGTACCTTCCAAACCCGACGGGTCAACAAAAACCAGGCACCGGTGGAGCTAGCCCCTGCATACAAGAACAAATGGGCCAACCGGTGGAATTCCTGCTGGTTTTACACCACCATTCCTGTGGTTGGTACGGATACAAAGCGTGAAGAAGTAATAACTTATGATTTGGCCAGTCGTATGATAGATTTAGATGTTGATTTGGCCCCAGAGCTCACGAAAGCCAGCCGCAGCTCTGCTAGCACGAGTGCCTTTTTCCAAGCCACTCACGTGATCACCACGCGAGACGCTCTTGAAGAATTCGTGGCGGCTGATATTTGGCCCTGCAAGCCTCGGTGGGGTTCATGGGCTTTCAGAATGAAAAAATTGCCCGGGCTGGACTTCGAGACACGAAGCCCCAAGTTCAATGTTACACACCCTGAGGGAAAGACCGACGAGGAAATTTTGGCTGAGATTGAGAAGAAAGTTGTTTTGATGATTGGGAACTACACTCACAAGGAGTGGGAGTGTGCCCAAAAGATTTTGAAGCACCAGGGCCGTGTCAATCATGTCCTAGAAGAGATGAAAGTTTCGTGCCCGCCACGTCCGAAACCTGCAGCCCCGGGCAAAAAGATGCAACCGCCCGAAAATATTGGATCTGAGTCGGCGGAAACCTCTAAAAAGGGCAAGACGGGCAAGACAGTTGTTACGACAGAGGGCACGTCTAAAGGTGCGAAAGCTACCGAAGTTTTGGCGCAGCGTAAGGCTAAAGCTGCCAAAACCACATTGCCTCCTCTTGCTGAGAAGTCCTCTAAACTAATGAAGGTCAATGAAAATTTGATTCGTCGAAAGACTGAGGCAGCGAAAGTGGCTGCCTCAGAGAGGGAGAAAAAGAAAATTCACGACGTGCCTCCGGCTATTAATCTTGAGAAGAAAACGTCTTCCAAGAGGAAAACTCCAAGTGTGTCTGAAAAGGACAAGGGGGTCGTTATTGAAGAGCGACAGTCCGAGGCTGTGAAACCTCAGGAAAAGAAATTGCGGACGGACTCGACCGCTGAGGCAGATGAAAGCATGGGTGTTTTAGCCACGCCGCAAATTCAGCCGTCAACTTTTTATCCTCCAAAGGCTAAAGAAGTTGAAGAACCAAAAGCTCAGCCCGTAATTGTTCCGATTGATCCGGTCGAGGCGGCAGAGATCAAAGCTAGGAGTGAGCACGCCCGGATATACTTTTCTTCAACCTGTCCTCCAGGAGAACGCATGAAGCAGACTCCAGAAGAAGAAGCCGCCGGCAAGAGGTATTGGGAGCATTACGAACGGACTGGGGAATTTTTGATGACCGGTCCCGTGCCTGAGAAACGTGTTGCCGGCTTGATGGATGTGATTGACGAAACTGAAGAGCTGTGTTATATTGACGACGGTACCCCGATTGAAAACTCAGAGAAGAATCCGTCTGCTTCAGTGCCTGACAATGCTAAGGTCAATCCTTTACGGGAGGAAGGACAAGGTTCGGGTTTGAAAGCGAACGATCCCATCGACTTGGGCTCGTCTGAGGCTGAAAAACCCCAGGAAAACCTATCTCGGTCTCCACCTCCCTCATTTGATGAGGCCAAACAACAAGCCAAGGAGGCGATTGGAGGTAACACCGATCTGGAGTTTAAAGGCGACGACGCCCTTCTGCTTGAAAACACTGGTACATTCCCTCCCGTTGCTTTTTCCTTAATTCGCTTATAAATCCTGTTTACGAAGATTAATTTCTTTTCGTGTTTTTCTAGTGGCTACCGCTCTGGTTACCATGAGCAACAAGGACAAGGAGCCGCTTGAGAAAGAATGTGCCTCGCGCTCCTTCGAATTGAACACGGGCCCTTCGAATGTAGAACCTGGTAAGCGCTACTGACTTAGCAATTTACTTTCTGACCTAATCTTGGCCCTGACTCTCGCTACCGACTGAATACAGATTTCCTCAAATACCTGGAAGGACTGGATGGAAGACAACTGTTGGATGCGATGCAGTCCTTTCTCTCTAAGGGGATAGTAGCAGGCCGGAAAGGATATGAACAACTTGCGAATGAAGCGAAGAGCTCTCGCGACGCGACGCTCCGGCTTGAAGAAGAAAATCGCAAGTTGCGCGAGGAGAATGAAAAATTGAAGAACCATTCCACGCGGCTTGCGAGCCAAGTTCAGAATTTGTCAAAGCAGTGCACAAATCAAAAGACGGCCATGGACGCGCTGAAGCAGGAGTTGGAAAAGAGCATGAAATGTTATGAAGAATGTCGGGTCGAGCTTCACGACGCCGTTATTCAGAACGATGCTCAATTGGTGCAGATTCAAACTCGAGACAACTTGATTGCTGAGTTGAAAAAAGTGAAAGATGAATTAGAGGAAACCCTAGAGAAGAATGAGACTTATTGCCATTAATGGGGGGGTACATCTGGCTACAGCCTATCGCCATGTGCTTGAACGCTATGGTGCCGAGACCCAAGAATTCAAAGTTGCTGACAATATTGCCAGCTACTGCTTATGGATGAACAGTGAACTCAAACTTTTGCCTGATACTATGTCTAAAGTTGGGGGTTACGGAGCGGCGACGTGTTCTGAGGCCATTTTCCACCTGCTAGAGCAACAAGGCTGTGAACATTTCAAAGCTTTTGGCGCTCGAGGTTTTGAATTCCCTTCTTTGGAGGACATGCCGGCCCCGAGCAAAACTATCGACCTAATCACCAAGATAGTCCTTCGCAATTTCTGGATGAAAAGCGGTCGAGAATATGCCCGGAAGAAAGCTGTAGACCGTTTGACTAAGGTTAGACCCATCGCCTTGTTAACATAGTTTCGATTGTCCTTATGTATTTTGATCCTAATGTTTGGTGTTCTTGATGCATTTCCTTTCTCATAGTTCTATTTTGGCCAGGCGAAACAGGCTTTGGAGCTTCGTGAGCACCGTGCGACGCATGGTGCGGAGGCGACTCTTGGACCTTATGGGCCGTACAGAAATTGGCCGCCGAAGCCCAGTGCGGATGAAGGCGAGACCGTTATCCCTGGAGCCCCAGTTCGCGAAGCGGCAAGTACCGAAAGGGAGCATGTAGATCCGGTTACCGGCGAAACCCTCGCTCCATTGCAGCACGAAGGGTCACCCCCCGATCCGACCACCAACCCAACCTCGGAGGTGTAGAACGAACAAAACTCTTAGGGAATTGATCAATGTAATCTTGTTTAGGTTCTCAAAACTGTGATGTAAATTTTGTGTGAATTGTTTTCACAGACATCGAACGAAGGTGTAGTGTTGGATGTGATGCCTAGGACTTTCAGCCGTTCCAACACCTGCGTCAGCAGTGCGTCTTGGAAGGTTTTCCAACGTCGATACCCCAATAAAACTTTCAAAGAATTTTGGGAATTTTGCTGTCAATACCATTCGTTGCACAGTTATCCCCCTCACTTTTTTATGACCATGAACGACAATAGCAAAATTGCTCTAGTGGAACCGAAAGCTCACGAAGCCCCGGAGGTGAAAGAAGAGCCGTATGAAGAGGAAGACACGAATCATTGCTTCGTGTATGACATGGCTAAGAGTCGCGGAGGGTGGTATTCAGATGATAGTTGTATAGAGCTACCCTTCTCATGAAAGCGATGTACTTAGATTAGCATTCTCGCTGGTTTCGACTAATGTTTCTGAAAGAAAACGTCCTCCCCCCTTCGAAAACTGGGAGAATGCAAGCTGAGAATTTTATGTATCTCCGAGCGGAATATTGGACTTTAAATTCTGTTCATCGGTCTGTAATAAAAAATACTCCGCTTAAGAATTTTTCCGTTGACGAGGGGCGTTGCGTGAATTTGTTTATTTTTCCGATTGTTTCTTTCGTCATAGAAAGGCTAGCCTACTATGCGACGCCTAGGCGTGAAACGCATTGTAGGACTAGGAACCGAATGAACAATGTCGAATATTGCAGCTTTGGAGCTGTTTTTCGACAACGAAAATTTACCACTGCCTGGCCTTGGTGCCGCGGCATGATACCGGGTTTCGCTTACTTCACAACTAAAAGTTGATTTGATACTTGGCAACTTTTCGTTGCTGCTTCGACTTGAGATTGAATCGCTTTTGATGCATCCTTTGCGGATGGGCCATTGTGAGAACGACTCTTTAAGGATATTGATTCTTGTGAATCGTTTATGTTTTCACCACTTGTGGGTGGGCTACTTTCGCGTAGCACTTCAATTCACTCGCTTTTGGAGTGGGCTATTCGTAGATAGCACTTCAAAATATGCAAGAAAATAAAAAGCAGGAAATGTAGGGAGGAATTATTCCATTCATTGAGGAAAGGAAATTTTACATCAAGGTTGCCTCGTTAAAAACCTCACACTCCAGGATGGAGTCCCCCCTATGTGAGGAAAAGAGTACAACCTTGTTATTGAATTTAAATTGCGTGAAAGTAAAAAAGTAAAACTTACGAGTCGTTCGCATTTATAGTTCCATGCGACTGACTCCTACCAATTTACACTACGGAAAGAATTTGCACAAGTTATCCACATTCCACGAATGCGGTAACTCCACACCTTCCTCGTCCTTGAGACGAAAAGCCCCGTCTCTAACGCTGCTCGCGACAATGTAAGGACCGTCCCAAGCGAACTGTAATTTGCCCACTGAATCAGCGTTCTTTTTCCTTTTCAAGACAAAGTCTCCGACTTGGATGTTCTTCAAAGAAACCTTCTTGTTTCTCCATTTTCTGGTTTCCTCTTGGTATTTCAGCAGGTTTGCAACTGCGTCAAGCCTGTCAATCTCTACCAGGTCTTTGTTGAGAGCCAGGTGTGGTTCGAGGACCGGTGGATGGTCGCTTCCTGGTGTGATGAGTGATTGACAACGTGGTGTGGACTGATTCTTGGCTAAGTATTGTAGGTGCAGGTTGCGGCTTGACTGGTGTTGGTGCAGGTGAAGAACAAGCGCGAAAGGTCATTGCCGGTGAGGCCTCCAGGTGTGGAGAAGACAAGTAGGCTTGGTTCGAGGGACCCGGTGGCCAGCGGGGTCAAGTGCGGGCCGCATGGTGGCAAGAATGGCAAGATGAAGTCATGGACGGTTTCTTGGTTGAGCCTCAAAACCAAGGTCGAGCCGGGACAACGTGGGAGCCGAGTCATGAGTGGTGATTGGCGGAGACTACACCGAGTTCACGGGGTTTCCAGTGGTTCACCAGAAAACCACTGGGTTCCTTGGTTGATCCACAAAGCCAAGACCGAAGAACTGAAGACGGAGGTGCAGCAGCTCCAGACCGGTCTGACCGGTGGGTCTGACCGGTCTGACCGGTGGGTACCGGTCTGACCGGTGAGGAGCACCGGTCTGACAGGTGTGTGACGACGCAGTCCGGAATCTTCGAAGCGGAGGACACACGTCGGGATCGCAAGGCTTGCGTCGAGGCTAAGCAAGTTTGCGGTCGCTGGGCATCCGTCCGATGGTGCGAAGACAAAGATTTCTGATTTCGCCCTTGAGGGGCATGTATCCCTAGTTAGCTAGTAAGGGTATTTTAGTCTTTCGGTTGCCTCCATATAACCCAAGGGGTGAGAGGATGGCAGCCATCTCTTGGAACCCTAGCTCATTTGGTTTTCCTATTTTCTCTTCCTATTTTCCTTAGGATTTTCTTAGGACTAGCTTGAGAGCTTCATGGTGAGATCTTGTGAGAGGGAAGGATGATCGGGCGGCAAGCTAGACCTTGTATGAACCTCTTTGGTATGTATAGATGATTCGGCGTGATTCCTCAAGGCTTGGATGTGTCTTTCCCGTTTCTCCTTTTTGGTGATTTTCGGAGCCCTTTCTTGGCGATTTTCTTGGAGCGATTTCGAGGCCTTTCTCTTTGGGATTTGGTGGGGGATGTATGCATGAACCCTTCGTGGTTCTTTTCCCTTTGATTCCCCTCCCAAATCCGTGAGCAAAGGGGCTCGATTTTGGGGTTTTCATGGCTCTAGGGTTAGAGGCGTTCTTGGTGGGATTTCTTCGATTCCTCTTGATTTAGCAAGTTTTGGTGGACCAAATCTTGGCTATGGAGTGCCCATGAGGTATTCCTATTATCCCCAAAGTCTTGCACAAATCCGTGGAGCGATTCGGGAGATCGGGAGTTGGATTTGGGGGAGTTGACCCGCGGGTGCTGTTCATCCCCGAGCGGCCCAGCCTGACCGGTCTGACCGGTGCTGCTCACCGGTCTGACCGGTGCAGAGGCTCTGTGGGTTTTGCCTCGGGTGAACATCTGGGTGAGTTCGTTGTTGTCCCGTGTTGCTGCTGTTTCGAGTTTGGTCCTGTTTGGAGCTCGGTAGGTCAGTTTGGTGGATTTGAGATTTCCTGGCTTGGACCGGTCTGACCGGCGAGCTACACCGGCCTGACCGGTGTAGAGGCCTTCTGTGGAAGTTCTCAGATTTTGCCAGCAGGGACCGGTCTGACCGGTGCTGCTCACCGGCCTGACCGGTGTAGCCCAGTAGCTGCTCGAGTTGGTTTTTCCGCTGCGTTCTCGAGTAGGTGTAGGTGGTTGTTGGTTCCTAGGACTAGTAGCACTTCAGTGGCTGCGTGGTCTTGACCAACTTGGGTAGTTGAGTCGGAGACGTGTTTTGGAAGCCGTGTTCGTCTTGTTGGAGTCCTCATCTCCTTCGAGAAGAATTTTTATCGGCTCCCATTCACTCCCCCCCTCTCTGGTTCGCTTAATCGGTCCTTCAATTGGTATCAGAGCCGGTTCGGGTCTTTATTGACTCTTACCAATCTAAGATCCAAAGATGGCATACCAGGAACGGGGTTCGGGTCCTCCGCACTTCGATGGGAAGAACTACCAGATGTGGCAGAGGCGGATGGCAGCGTTCCTCCGCGGAAAGGGTCAGATCCTTTGGGACGTCACGGTGAACACAGCTTATGTTCATCCGATGAACTTCCTTGCTCCAGGATCGAGGGATATGTTCGAAGCCAACAACAAGGCTGTCGACTACTTGTTTCGTGTTCTGTGTCAGACTGAATTCGATCGGGTTTAGACAGAGGACTTAGCTTGTAGGATTTGGGAGCAGTTGAAGGATGCTCATGCTGGGAATGCTCAGGTTCAGGCTCGGATGTACGCGACTTACCGGAGAGAGTACGAGAACTTCACTCATCTCCCCGGTGAGTCCGTCGATGCCCTTTTCCAGCGGTTTACGGTCGTTGTGAACAACATGAGAGCCAATGTGGCCGTGCTCCCATACGATGATCATGATAGAGCTGTGAAGCTCTTGCACTCATTGGATCGTACCGTATGGGACGGGAAGTTTGAGGCTATTGTTGAGTCCGAGAAGTATGACACCTTGACGGTGAATGAGCTGTTCTCGAAGCTCAAGTCGGCTGAGTTGGACCGTGGTATGACCGCCAAGATCGAGAGCCCGACTGATTCTCATAGTCTCGCTCTCGTTGGTGGCAAAGGAGCTAAGTCTAACGCTAACGCATCCTCCAGGATGTACTCTCTGTCTTCTTTGATGTCTTTGCCAGACGAGGAGTTCGACGTGCTTGGAGAGGACGAGCTGGCGTTGCTGACTAGGCGGTTCGAGAGGTTGCACGAGAACCGGGTGAACACGAGGAGGACAGCACGGACGTGCTTTCAGTGCGGCAAGCCAGGACACTTCGTCGCCGACTGCCCAGAGAAGACGGAGAACAAGGACGGCTACAAGGACGGCTACAGGCACCGGTCGAGCAAGGACGGCAAGTACCGATCGAGACGCGATCACAAGTACAAGAACAAGCACAAGGACGAGCGATAGTCGAGGAAGAAGGATGGCCGCGGCAGGAAGGCCCGAGCGATGGTCGGAGCGAGCGACTCCGACTCCAGCTCCGCCTACTCTTCCTCGAGCTCGAGTAGCAGTGAAGATGAAGGTGATCGGCGCAAGAACAAGAAGTCATCCAGGAACTTGAGCGGGTTGAGCTGCTTCGTGGGAGATGGCTTCTGCGGCATGGCTCGTAGCTCCGGCAGCAAGAAGAGTCACCAGAGCGACTCGGACTCCGACTCCGAGGATGAGGTATGTGATGAGCTCTCCTCTTTGCGCAAGGAGAATGATGAGTTGGTTGACTTGCTTGATAATCGCGATCACATGCTTAGAGAGGCCAAGAAGATGAGGAAAGAGCTTAGGGCCTCACTAGAAGATGCTAGGAACCGTGTGGCTGAGCTAGAAACCCAGAACCTAGATACTAAGCTTGAAATTGATTCGCTTAAGGCTTCTCCTGTGGTTTCTGATGAGATTGATTGCTGTGATTGCTCTGTGTACCTAGCTGATCTTACTGCTCTTAAGGATAAGCATGCTTCTACTTGTGATGAACAAGATATGCTTAGGGTTGAGGTGGCTAAGCTTAAGTCTAGACCTGCTTTGCTAGGTGCTTGCACTTCTTGCCCTGTTTTTCATGGAAAGATTGATGAGATGCATGCTTACACCGTTTCGCTTGAGGCTAAGTTGAAAGAGCCTATTCCCACTTCTTGCTCTACTTGTGAATTGCATGCGGTTAAGAATTTGGAGCTTGCACATTATGTTGATCGCTTGCAGGATGAGAATGATGAGCTGAGGAAATGTATGAGCTGGTTGTCGGGTCAGGAGCCTCAGCTTGGTATCATGATAGCGGCTTTCAAACGCTATGATGGTCAGGCACTTGGGGCTGACAAGCTTGGAGAGAATAGGGGTGAGGGAGTTGAGAGAGTTGGAGAGATTCCTATCCCACCACCAAACAGATACAAGAACAAGTTTGAGCCCAAGCCTAACCATCTCAGAAACAAACTTGACACTACTCCAGATCCACCCATATTCCCTCACCCAACAAATGATTTCCAGAAACCGGTGAAGTTTGTGAGCCCAAAGGGAGGTGAGGAAGGAGAGAAGAAGGGTGAGAAACCGAGTGAGCAGCCCCAACCCAAGCCTAAGCCTAAGCCACAACCCATGAAGTTCCATTATGGGTACTGTGGGAGAGATGGTCACAAGGATGAGTTTTGCTTCAAGAGGAAGCGTGAGGAGAGAATGGCTAGAGAGTGGGCTAACAAAGACAGGTACCACCCCTCTAATGGTGTACCTGAGCCTCGTATGCAGATGCCCAGGGCCAAGGCGATTGTGAGGACGGTTCCGGCTTGGGGAGACCGGAAGGCAGCAGGTGGTGCTGCTAGCCGAGCTACACCGGTCAGACCGGTGCACTACACCGGTCAGACCGGTGCAGGTCTGGGCAGACAGCGAGTTGGGTTTCGTGCTCGTGAGGATGCTCGGTTTGGTTCTGGTGGTCGTGGTTCTGGTGGTTGGTCTGGAAAGTTTGCAGGTGGTCAGTTTGCTAGGCGTTCTCCACCTCGTGCTCAATACGGGGATGGGAGGAGTCGTAGCTTTGAGATGGAGAGGAGGAACGATCCACGGTTTTCCTTTCGTGGCTTTCGTCCTCCTCCAGCTAGAGAGGGTTGGTTCCCTCGTAGTGATTACCGTGGTGGTGTTCGTGGTGGTAGCTTTGATAGGCGTGATGATTTGGTTTGTGCTAACCCTACCTTGGAGCAAATGGCTCGGCACTGGTTTTACTCTTTTGGTACTAACCCCAGTGCTGAGTCGTTTGTTCACTCACGTGCTCACTTTTGAATTTCAGGTGGGAGACTTGAGGAACGTTTGGTTGATTGACTCCGGTTGCTCGAGGCATATGACCGGAGACAAGGGGTGGTTCTCAAGTCTCGTCCCGGTGGTGTCCAAGACATACATCACCTTTGGGGACAATGGGCGAGGGCGTGTGCTATCAGAAGGTGATATCAAGGTAAGCGACAAGGTCACTCTCAGGTGTGTTGCTCTTGTTCAATCGCTGGGGTTCAATTTGCTTTCCGTGTCCCAGTTGTTGGATGAGGGCTTTGAGGTGTTGTTTCGGCCTGGTGGTTCTCGGATTTTAGATTCTCGAGGGGACCTTGTTTGCATGGTCATTCCCGAGGGTCAAGTGTTCCGAGCTGATTTCTCTCAGTCTTCTGGTGTGGAGCGTTGCTTTTTGGCTGGTTCTTCGAGTGAGTTGTGGAAGTGGCATAGGAAGTTGGGTCACTTGAGCTTTGATCTTTTGTCTCACTTGAGTAAACTCAATTTGGTCCGAGGATTGCCACGGTTGAGGTTTGAGAAAGAGTTTGTTTGTGCGCCGTGTAGGCATGCCAAGATGGTAGCCTCTTCTCACCCGCCTCTCACCGATGTGATGACTGAGCATCCATGCGAGCTGTTCCATATGGACCTTGTTGGCCCAGCTCGTGTGCGATCTGCGGGTGGGAAGTGGTATGTCCTTGTTGTGGTGGACGACTACTCTCGGTATGCGTGGGTGTTCTTTCTTGAGGATAAAGGGGAGACGTTTGGTTTTGTTCGAGATCTTGTCTTGAGGTTAAGAAACGAGAGGCACGGAGATGCCATACGAGCGATCCGCAGTGACAATGGCTCGGAATTCAAAAACTCTCGCTTCGAAACCTTTTGCCATGACTTGGGTATTGAACACCAGTTTTCGAGTCCGTATACGCCTCCTCAGAATGGCGTGGTGGAAAGGAAAAACAGAACCTTGTGCGAGATGGCTCGGACGATGCTCGACGAGCATAGGACTCCGAGAAGGTTCTTGGCTGAGGCGGTCAATACCGCGTGCTATGTGTCGAACAGGATCTACCTCAGGGTTCATAAGAAGAAAACCTGTTACGAGTTGATGCACGGTCGCACACCCAAGGTGAGTCACTTCCATGTCTTTGGTTGTAAATGCTTCATTCTGAAGAAAGGGAAGAAGTTGGACAAGTTCGAGGCTAGGTCTGTCGATGGCATTTTCTTTGGTTATGCATCTCATTCTAGAGCATTTCGTGTGCTCAATCTTGAAACTAACCGAATCGTGGAGACTTGCGAGGTAACCTTCGACGAGACACAGCCACGTAGTCAGCTTGTTTTTGAGTGTGCAGGTGACGACGAACTTGGCGAGGAGATCTTTTAGGAGGAAGAGCATGAACATGGAGATGACGAAGATGGCGGTGTGGTGCCCGCAGCTGAACATGTACCTACTACTTCGACGACGATCGTGAACGGGCCTTCTCTCACACCTACAACGACAAACCCAGATCAAGGCGAAGCTGCTGTTGAGGGGGAGGTAGCATCAAGGAGAGAACCTCCCCGGCGAGTGCAAGTGGATCACCCAGCTTTGAGAATCATCGGCGACATAAATGAACGTACTACACGGTCGAGGGTTCGGAACAATTCTCATTTCGCTCATGCTGCTTTTGTTGCCACCTTTGAGCCCAAAGACATTGGACACGTGCTATCTGATCATAATTGGGTTAATTCGATGCATGAGGAGTTGGAGAATTTTGAGAGGAACCAAGTTTGGGTGTTGGTTGACCCTCCCCCAGGGTGTAAGCCGATTGGGACAAAATGGGTGTGGAAAAATAAAGAGGGAGAGAAAGGAGAAGTGGTGAGGAACAAGTTGAGACTTGTTGCTCAGGGGTACAGTCAGAAAGAGGGGATCGACTACGAGGAGACTTTTGCTCCTGTAGCTCGTTTGGAGGCGATCAGGATCCTTCTAGCCTTTTCCGTGGCTAAAGGGTTCAAGTTGTACCAGATGGATGTGAAGAGTGCTTTCCTGAACGGTGTGTTGGAGGAAGAGGTGTTTGTGAGGCAACCACCGGGGTTTGAGAGTGAGAAGTACCCCCACCGGGTGTACAAGTTGAGGAAGGCGCTGTATGGGTTGAAGCAGGCGCCTAGAGCTTGGTATGGTAGGTTGAGGGGGTTCCTGTTTGAGAGAGGGTTTGAGATGGGGAAGGTCGATCAGACCTTGTTTCTCCTCAGGCAGGGCAGAGATATCCTGATTGTGCAGATATACGTGGATGATATTGTCTTTGGTGGCTCGTCTAACTCTCTTGTTGCAAGGTTTGCAGAAGACATGAGCAGGGAATTTGAGATGAGCATGATGGGCGAGTTGCAGTTCTTCCTCGGGCTACAAATCAAGCAATCAAAGGACGGAACATTTGTGCACCAAGCTAAGTACACCAAGGACATTGTGAGGAAGTTCAAGATGGAGGACTCCAAGGCCATGGCGACGCCTATGAGTACGACTACAGCTCTTGATGCGGACGAGGAAGGTGAACACGTGGACCAGAAGGAGTACCGGAGCATGATCGGGTCACTCCTCTACTTGACGGCGACGAGGCCGGACATCCAATTCTCGGTATGTCTGTGCGCTCATTTTCAAGCGTCTCCGAGGACTTCGCATCGGCAAGCAGTCAAGCGCATATTCAGGTATTTGCGACATACTCCCGACTTTGGTCTTTGGTACTCCGCGTCTTCATCTTTGACTCTTCATGGATTTTCGGATGCGGATTTTGCCGGGTGTCGGGTGGATAGGAAGTCCACTTCTGGGACTTGCCAGTTCTTGGGTTCTTCTTTGGTGTCTTGGTCTTCCCGCAAACAGTCGAGTGTTGCTCAATCCACTACCGAGGCAGAGTATGTGGCCGCAGCTAGTTGTTGCTCTCAGCTCCTTTGGATCACATACACCATGAGTGATTTTGGTGAGGAGTATACCCATGTTCCACTTCAATGTGATAGCACCAGTGCCATAAGCGTTGCAAAGAACCCAGTGCTCCATTCCAAAACCAAGCACATAGAAGTGAGGTATCATTTTCTGAGAGACAACGTAGAGAAAGGAAAAATTGCTTTGATCCATGTACCCACACATGACCAGCTGGCCGATATTTTCACCAAACCCCAAGATCAAGCAACTTTCACTCGTTTATGGGGGGAGCTTGGTGTGTGTTTGATTTCTTGAGTTGGTGTGTGGGAGCTCCTTTGTAACATATGTATAGCTTTCCTTTGTGCATTTCTTGCATTTGGCATGGCATATGTAACATGATGTATAGGCATCTTTGTATCTTAGGTTGCATGCATTTTGTATCATATGCATTGTTTAGGAAAGGCTTCTCCTATATACATTGTTCACCATGGAATGATATATATGTCTTTGTGAGCTAACTTGATAAGCTATGGTTAGTTTGGCTTAGCTCTTGATAATCTTGGTTTATATCCATGGTTGATGGCCATGTTTTTTGAAAAATTTCATATGTATGCTCTCTTGTGAGTAAATGCCTTTACATGATCTTGACATATTTTTGTGGCTTGGCTATGCTTAATTTGTGGTTGGATAGCTTATTTTGATCATATGGGGCCAAAGGCTCATTTGCCATCATGAATGTTTAGCCCCCATGCTTGATCTTGTGGAGGGGCATAAGTTCCTTTTTGTCGCAAAGACATTTCATGTACCAATTTCAAATCTGAAAATGAGATGTAAATTGCTTGGAAAATGTGCTCCCATGTCACATGTGCTAATTTTAAATTTGCTTTGGGTGCTAAACCGTTGCATGATGCCTACCAATGAGAAGTCTCATATATAGAAGTAGGCACATGGCTCGGTGGCTTTAACATGACATGAGGTGCTTGTGGGTGTTTATGATGGTCTTATGCTTAGAATGGTTGTCCTAGCATGAAGTTTGTGTGGCTTTGCCATTTTGACATGTTTTGCTCATGTTTAGGACTTTGCTCATGAGAGGGTAAATTTTCGCAAAATTGCTCAATTCTATCTTAGCTTCGCCCAATGGTTGTGAAACTTGGTGATCTTGTAGTTGATGTCATTACGAAGCTATAGAGTATCTAACTTGCTCATTTGGACATGTGTAGCATCCTTTGTTGAATTTTGTCTATTTGAGAAGCTCTAGGTTGCATTTTTTGCATTTTTGGCTTGATTCATGCATTGTCAACAAGGGGGAGAAGTTTGAGCATGTTTTGGCTTGCTGCATGCATTTAGAAGGTTTCCAAGTGGTTTCGAGCTAGTTTTGAGCTCGTGCAGTTCCCAGTTTTTCCCAGGTGGTCATCGGCCTGACCGGTGAGGTACACCGGTCTGACCGGTGTGAGGTTCAGGTGCTGGGCGATCTAGCACACCGGTCTGACCGGTGTGGTTGACCGGTCTGACTGGTCAGAGCAAAGCTGAAGCAGCTGCTCTATTTTGCGAGGTGGTTTGCATGCATTCGTCCAGGGGGAGTTGCATTGGTTCAGGGGGAGCTTGCATGTGTGCAGGGGGAGCTCTTTGTGGTTTTCGAGCTTTGGTTTGATGGTTTGTGCTCTTTGCTTGAGCATGTTTTGTCTCGGATGTGTCGAGCCGTTGCCCTTGCCTAAGGGGTCCGAGACTTGTCTTCTTCAAGTGATCTTGCTCTTTGCCTTTTCTTTGGCTTTCGATCGCTTGTTGGAGTTTCTTTTAGTCGTTTCTTTTCTTTTTCTTTTCTCTTGGTTACCAAAACGTGTGTGTTGTCAATGCACTGATCAAGGGGGAGATTGAGAGCCAGGTGTGGTTCGAGGACCGGTGGATGGTCGCTTCCTGGTGTGATGAGTGATTGACAACGTGGTGTGGACTGATTCTTGGCTAAGTATTGCAGGTGCAGGTTGCGGCTTGACTGGTGTTGGTGCAGGTGAAGAACAAGCGCGAAAGGTCGTTGCCGGTGAGGCCTCCAGGTGTGGAGAAGACAAGTAGGCTTGGTTCGAGGGACCCGGTGGCCAGCGGGGTCAAGTGCGGGCCGCATGGTGGCAAGAACGGCAAGATGAAGTCATGGACGGTTTCTTGGTTGAGCCTCAAAACCAAGGTCGAGCCGGGACTACGTGGGAGCCGAGTCATGAGTGGTGATTGGCGGAGACTACACCGAGTTCGCGGGGTTTCCAGTGGTTCACCAGAAAACCACTGGGTTCCTTGGTTGATCCACAAAGCCAAGACCGAAGAACCGAAGACGGAGGTGCAACAGCTCCAGACCGGTCTGACCGGTGGCTCTGACCGGTCTGACCGGTGGGTACCGGTCTGACCGGTGAGGAGCACCGGTCTGACCGGTGTGCGACGACGCAGTCCGAAATCTTCGAAGCGGAGGACACGCATCGGGATCGCAAGGCTTGCGTCGAGGCTAAGCAAGTTTGCGGTCGCTGGGCATCCGTCCGATGGTGCGAAGACAAAGATTTCCGATTTCGCCCTTGAGGGGCATGTATCCCTAGTTAGCTAGTAAGGGTATTTTAGTCTTTCGGTTGCCTCCATATAACCCAAGGGGTGAGAGGATGGCAGCCATCTCTTGGAACCCTAGCTCATTTGGTTTTCCTATTTTCTCTTCCTATTTTCCTTAGGATTTTCTTAGGACTAGCTTGAGAGCTTCATGGTGAGATCTTGTGAGAGGGAAGGATGATCGGGCGGCAAGCTAGACCTTGTATGAACCTCTTTGGTATGTATAGATGATTCGGCGTGGTTCCTCAAGGCTTGGATGTGTCTTTCCCGTTTCTCCTTTTTGGTGATTTTTGGATCCCTTTCTTAGCGATTTTCTTGGAGCGATTTCGAGGCCTTTCTCTTTAGGATTTGGTGGGGGATGTATGCATGAACCCTTCGTGGTTCTTTTCCCTTTGATTCCCCTCCCAAATCCGTGAGCAAAGGGGCTCAATTTTGGGGTTTTCGTGGCTCTAGGGTTAGAGGCGTTCTTGGTGGGATTTCTTCTATTCCTCTTGATTTAGCAAGTTTTGGTGGACCAAATCTTGGCTATGGAGTGCCCATGAGGTGTTCCTACTATCCCCAAAGTCTTGCACAAATCTGTGGAGCGATTCGGGAGATCGGGAGTTGGATTTGGGGGAGTTGACCCGCGGGTGCTGTTCATCCCCGAGCGGCCCAGCCTGACCGGTCTGACCGGTGCTGCTCACCGGTCTGACCGGTGCAGAGGCTCTGTGGGTTTTGCCTCGGGTGAACGTCTGGGTGAGTTCGTTGTTGTCCCGTGTTGCTGCTGTTTCGAGTTTGGTCCTGTTTGGAGCTCGGTAGGTCAGTTTGGTGGATTTGGGATTTCCTGGCTTGGACCGGTCTGACCGGCGAGCTACACCGGCCTGACCGGTGTAGAGGCCTTCTGTGGAAGTTCTCAGATTTTGCCAGCAGGGACCGGTCTGACCGGTGCTGCTCACCGGCCTGACCGGTGTAGCCCAGTAGCTGCTCGAGTTGGTTTTTCCGCTGTGTTCTCGAGTAGGTGTAGGTGGTTGTTGGTTCCTAGGACCAGTAGCACTTCAGTGGCTGCGTGGTCTTGACCAACTTGGGTAGTTGAGTCGGAGACGTGTTTTGGAAGCCGTGTTCGTCTTGTTGGAGTCCTCATCTCCTTAGAGAAGAATTTTTATCGGCTCCCATTCACTCCCCCCCTCTCTGGTTCGCCTAATCGGTCCTTCATTTGTCCACTTCTTCGTTCTCGTGAGAGCTCCCCATTAAAACTCTGGCACTCTCGTTGGCTAGTTCTTCTGGACACATAGCCTCGGCTCCATACAACAGCCTGAATGGGGTGAATTTGGTGGCTCTAGACTCAGTGGTGTTGTGTGACCAAATGACTCTGGATAACTCATCAGCCCACTTTTCTTTCTTCTGATCAAAGAGACACTTCTTTATAGCTGAGAAAATTTGACCATTGGCCCTTTCGACAGCGCCGTTGGACTGTGGGTGGTATACGGAAGCAAAGCAAAGCTTCGTCCCGATTATGCGGCAATATTCTCTAAAATCCTGGCAATCAAACTGCTTCCCATTGTCAACTGTAAGTTCCTTGGGTACGCCGAATCTGCAGATGATTTGCTGCCAGAAGAATTTTCTGATGGTGGCTGAAGTGATAGTAGCGACAGGCCTTGCTTCAATCCAATTGGAGAAGTACTCGACCGCTACCACTGCGAATTTGAAATTGCCTTGAGCCGTAGGTAATGGTCCCACGATGTCCATGCCCCAACGCTGCAACGGTCAAGTAGGTGTGATGAGTTGCGAAAAAGCCCCTGGCCTTCGCTGGTGCTTTGCTGCAAACTGGCAAGCCTTGCAAGTCTTGACGATCTGCTCAGCATCTCTTATTGCCATTGGCCAATAGAAACCTTGCCTGAAGGCCTTTCCAGCTAGAGCTCTCGCTGCAATGTGAGATCCACACATTCCGCTGTGAATTTCTTTCATGAGCTCAATGCCTTGCTCTTGTGTGATGCATTTTAGCAGCGGTGCACACACTCCCAACTTGAAAAGATTGTCGTCTTTGAGGACGTAACCCTTCGCTCGAGCTTGCATCCTTTTCATATCATGAGCTTCGACCGGCTCATAATGCCCACGAAGGAAACCGATGATGGGAGCTCTCCAATCTAAGCTTGCGATTGCATTGACTGTACTGAGGGGTTGTTTATCTAGCTTGATAGATGGGGCAGTGAGAATCTCGAAGAATACATCTGGAGGCATCACCTCCCTTTTCGCGGCTTTCTTTGCCAATTCATCAGCTTCCCCATTTCTCTTTCTCGGCAAGTGCTCGATAGTGAAACCCCGAAAATGCCTTTCCATCTTTCGTACCTCTGCAAGGTACTTGACAAGCTCCGGCTCTTTAGCCTCACTCTCCTTTTCGACATGATCCTTGATGACCTCAGCATCGCACTTGACCAGAAAATTGCTTGCTCCCAAAGCTCGCACCTTTCTGAGACCTAAAAGGAGTGCTTCATACTCGGTGGTATTGTTGGTGCACCTGTCGGTTGGATCTGAATAATCCAGCCTAGCAGCGTATCTCAGCTTGACTCCTGCTGGTGAAGTGATAATAGCTGCAATTCCAGCGCCTTTGCACCCCCATGCTCCGTCACATCTGATTTCCCATACAGGAATCAGCTCCTCATCCCCAGCGCTGTTGCAAGGAGAGGTCCAATCCGCAACAAAATCCGCCTAGACTTGAGATTTGATTGCTGATCTTTTCCCAAAATCAATGGTGTGCTCCGACAGCTCTGTTGCCCATTTGGCGATTCTGGACGAAGCTTCTTTGTTGATGAAAAGATCATTGAGAGGCTGGTCGGTGAGCACGGTGACTTTGTGAGCTTCGAAGTAATGCCTGAGCTTTCTAGTGGCCATAACTACAGCGTATGCAATTTTCTCCAGTTCTGAATATAGTAGTTTGGAACCTGATAAAGCCTCTGAGACAAAGTATACTGGGCTTTGATATTTTCCTTTTTCACCATCAACCTCTCGCACAAGAGCTGCGCTGACTGCTGCTTTGGATGCCGCCACGTATAGAAAGAGTGGTTCAGATGGGAGAGGCGGTGACAATATTGCCATCTGCTCGATGTAAGCCTTTAGCTCCGCGAAAGCTTTGCTTTGCTCCGGTCCCCATTCAATCTTGCCCTTGCCTTTCAATGCCTTGAAGAATGGAAGGCTTCGCTCGGCAGATCTGGAGATGAATCTATTCAAAGCCGCAACCCGACCATTCAACTTCTGAATGTCCTTTTTCGTTTTTGGCTCTTCCATTTCTTTGATGGCCTTTATTTTGTCCGGATTTGCCTCAATCTTCTTGGCTGAGATCAGGCATCCCAATATCTTTCCCTTTGTGACTCCGAATACACACTTTTCCGGGTTCAGTTTCAATCCCGCTCTTCTCATGTTGGCGAAAGTTTCAGCCAAGTCATTGATATGGTTGGACCTCTCCCCACTTTTGACTATGAGATCATCGACGTAGGCTTGTATGTTCCTGCCGATTTGTGGCTTGAATACTTCCCCAGTCATTCTAGTGAAAGTTGGGCCGGCATTCTTCAAACCTTTGGACATTCGCACGAAACAGAAAGTACCAAAAGGCGTGATGAAGCTAGTTTTTTCCTCGTCCTCTTTCGCCATCCAGCACTGATGGTAGCCAGAGAAACAATCCAAAAGAGACATGATAGCGGCACTGGTAGCTGAATCAATGACCTGGTCCATCCTCGGAAGCGGGAAATTGTCTTTGGGCGTGGCCTTGTTGAGGTCTGTGAAATCTATGCACATCCTCCATTTTCCATTCTTCTTTTTGACAAGCACAGTGTTAGCTAGCCATTTTGGATACATGACTTCACGAATGACACTGGCGTCTAGCAATCTCTGGACTTCAGACTTGACTGCTACCACTTTGTCATCGGACATCTTTCTGAGCTTTTGCCTTCGTGGCTTGACAGTAGCGTCGATGTTCAACTTGTGCTCAATGAAATTGCGGTCCACACCTGTGAGATCCTTGGCGGACCAGGCGAAAACATCCCTATTCTTCTGAAGGAATTGGATTAAGTCTACCTCTTCCGCTAGTGCTAGATCTGATCCAATGACGACGGACTGATCCCAAACCATTTCATCCAGCAATACCCTCTTGGTGTCGCAATCTGGCTGCACATTGACTTTCTCTTTGTCAAATTTCGGCTGCTGCTCCACTGATTTGGCCTTGGCTGCCTCGTCGAGAGCATTGACATTTCTTTGGCCTGGGGTTCTGCCCCTTTCTAAGTTTCGGCCATCATTTTGGTGACCCCAGATTGTGATGACCCCCTGCGTCGCCGGTATCTTCACGCATAGGTAGGCTTGATGAATGATAGCTTCGAACTTGTCGAGAAATCCTCTCCCAAGGATTCCGTTGTAAGGGTAGTACATTTCCACCACATCAAAAGACAAATACTCTGTCCTAGCATTCTGGACAGTGCCAAAGGATACCGGAAGCGACACCTTTCCTATTGCATGAATGACACGCCCTCCAAAACCATACAAAGGTGTGTCGGGAGGCTGTAATAGATTTCTGCTCAACCCCATTTTGTCATATGCGTCGGCGAAAATTATGTCTACTGACGAGCCATTATCGACTAGAAGCTTTTCCAAAGTCCAGCTTGCTATGTTGGCCTCGATTACCAGGGCATCGTTGTGAGGAAATCCTTGTAACCTCACATCTTCCTCTGAAAAGGTGATCGGGATATGAGACCATCTTGTTCTTTCTACTCTCCCTTCCACACAAATGTTCTGGACCTCGCGAAAGTAAAGCTTTCTGTCCTTTTTGGAGTCAAATTCTAGGGCAGAGCCGCCCGAAATGGGAAGGATGGTTCCGTCGGATGGAAGTGGGTCGTTTTGGCCCTCAAGTTTTGCTGGTAAGGGTGGTGCAATCGGGCCTTTGTATGGGGGAGGAGGAGGAGCGATGGGGTGTTGATCAATGGGTCTGCGCTCAACATTTTGAGCCTGGAAAACTTGGGATTGCCAGGGCGGTGGTTGAGTGTAGTTTGGGATAGATGGCGCGAAGTGAGGCGGCTGGAAAGGATTGACGAAAGGGTTCCTTCCAAAATTTGGGTTTTGCCAAGCTGGGGCAGAGTGGTTTACAGAATTGTTCCTCTCTTTCTCTTTCTTCTCCTCTTCTAGGATAGCCTCAAACCTTTTCTTATCCGGGCAATAGTTGGAACTGTGGTCGTCATTTTCTTTGTGAAAAATGCAGTACCACTTTCTTTTCTCCTGATGGCCTCGGCCCCTACCGCGACCTCTGCCTCTGCCGCCTCCCCTTCCACCTCTGCGGCCACCCCCTTGATTTTGATGCGGTGGGCTGGGTGGGCTACTGTTTTGGTTTGGGGCGTCGCTCTGAGGGTTATTATTTTCCTGGGCAGTTTCTCCCTCTAGGCCAAAAACACTTCTGGGGTTAGCGTGCGAGGCGTTCCTGGGATTGGACCATTCCCCTGCGCTGGACTGATTAGCTTTGGCAGATTTCTTTTGCTGAGACTGCTCCTCCATACACATTCTGAAGTCATTGTCTGAGCGACAGTACTTCTCGAATTCCTCGTACAAGCGCTGGATTGTTTTGGGCCTCTCGCGCATGAGATGCGAGCGAAATTGACCTGCCCTCAAACCCACAATTGCAGCATTGATAGCGACGGCGTCCAACACATTTGGTGCTTGGGCTCTAAGGTGAACGAATCTTCTGAAGTAGTTTTGAAGAGGTTCTTTGTCCTTTTGCTTACAAGAGAAAAGATCACTCTCAGTAAGCTCTGGACATTGGAAACCCTGGAAATTCGAGAGGATCCGCTGTTTTAAATCTTCCCATCCGTGTATCACTCCAGGGCTCAGGAGAGAGTACCACTGTGCTGTCGCTTCGTCTGCAGCGATAATGAATGATTTTGCCAGCACGGAATCGTCACCCCCGGCTGAAAGGATGGCAGCCTCATAGCTCATTAAGAATTGCCTAGGGTCTGATTGCCCCGAAAACCTTGGGAGTGGTACAGGCCTGTAAGACTGAGGCCACGGAGTAATTTGGATCTCCTGAGACAAAGGCGATTTAGGGTCCCAAGCCCTCGTGCGGATGGTGCGAGTATCTTGGTTCGACAGGCTAGACTCGAAAGGGTTAAAGAAGGGGTTACGGCTGAAAGTGGTGTGCGGAGGGGGTTGGGTGAAAAGCATGTTACCCTCCGCATATGTGGATTGGATAGGTACGGAATATTCAGGCGAAGGTTGGTTAAAACTTGAGGAATGTTTGGCTTTTATGACGCGCAACTCTTCTTGCAATTTGGCGATCTCGGCCTTTTGTCTTTGGATTTCCTTGGCTGCTTCAGCCCCTTGTTGCACTGCCAAGAGCCTCTTTTTGGTTTTGGCCAGCTCATCGGCCTCCTTGCGCAACTTAGCCAGCTCGGCCTCGTACGCTGCCTTGGCCGTGGCCGCAGCAGCATCCTGGTTTAACCTGGGCTGAGTAGCGTTTGCTTCTGGGAGCTCCTCTCCCTGGGTGAGCAAGTTGGACTGATTCAACTCCTCGTCAAGGGATGACGAAGCCCCCTTGCTGGAATTAGCGGTAGTCCTCTTCTTCCTTGTGGACATCTTGGGTTTCTTACTCGAGCCAAACACAAACGATGGGCGCCAATTGTTGTGCTATAGCGAAGCTTAACACGAACAATGAGGAGAAACGAATGGGCTCAAGCAATAGACACGAAATATCGCAAAACAGTGGGAAGACAAAAGCTAACTCTCAACAGTGTAATTCTCAAAAGACGATCCCCTTTACAAGTGTCGGTCGGCCTCCTTTTATAGGGAGACGAACGGACTTTTTACATACCGAAATTATCCTTGTGTAAAACGGATCAAACAAGAATGTACTAGGCTAATTTTGGGAAATCTCCATTGGATCTTCACGTAATCGGCGCTTCCTGACGTCACGCCGCATATTACGGCACTTTTCCCGGCATCAGCACATGCGCCTGTCGGGTGAAGACCTTCAATCTTTGGAGATGTCCCTTTCGCCTAGTGAATTCCTGCCCCTGAAAAACATGCAAAACAAGATACGAACGGATAAGTCGTTAGCGGCGACAAAACCCCCGGGCGATATATGGGCCAACACTTATTGACCAGGGAAGATTTGCCCCCGGGGTTTCGTCCTGGGAAACGCCGAAAGCATCAGGCCCAAAAACTTGGGGATTTGAACTCTTCGCCCTGCGCTGGTACTTTCGGACGACGAAGGGTACCTAGCGAAAGCTGATACAGAGAGAACAAAACTGTGTTGATTAGTTTTAAAGGTTTCGCTGCTAGCCTTTCGGATTGCCCCTATTAGACTGTGGCAATCTTATGGTTTTGACCGTACCGGACTCGATTCTGAATCCCCCAACAGAAGTCACGACTTCTGAAAGACCTTGTAGTGGGACCTTTGCTGGTCACCTTGGAAGTGTGAGGCGTAATGGGAAACACGACTCGTGGGTAAAGTGTGCAACTTCTGCAGAGTGCAAAACTGATATATCAGTCGTGCTCACGGTCAAGAGTGGCTTGGACTTCTTCATGATTAGTGGTGATCAGTTGGACAGTTGGTTTGATGGTGGTTCACTCGATCGAATGGATTTCCGATGGGTTGGTTCAGGTTGAGCCGTTGGTTTCACATCTACTATTCCGTCCCTAAATGATGGTCTCGTCCGGGAAGCGTGTTTGTGAGTGAAACACGGTTTTCTAGAGACAATCATTTAGGGACGGAGGGAGTAGTACATAGGTGCTAAGGACTTAGGATAAAAATTAGGATTGTTGCTTAAGCGCGTGTCAACCATATAAAGCCCTCCTATTTAAGCCTCATGTCGTATTTATTTCCCACACTTGCGGAATACAATTCGTTGTACTCACCCCTCCTTTGTCCCCCTGCTATCCCCCTAGAGATGGTGTGGAGCTCCTGAAGATGGCAACATCAACACTCCCTTCTAGGCTGGTGTATCCCCGGTTGGCTGCCTGTGGAGATGGAGTCCCGTTCCGCTGAAGACTAGATATGTGTAATTTTCTTTTAGACCTCGGGTCATTTTGTATTGATGTTTATCGTTTCGTAATCACATTGATATGATATTCACTCTTGTAAATGTCACATATATGTATAACCAGATCCTGGCATATATGTGATGTGCATTCAATTTTTTTTATAAAATCGGGTGTGACATACACCATGGAGGAGAGGCGAGAGATGGTAAAGACAGGTTCCTCCCCGCTAAGAATGAGGACCGACGACGTTGACAACCTTGCCACTGTTGTTAAACTTTAAAAGCTTATCATGCGCCTGAAATTAACATTTCTCGTGATAAAGAATTCTCGAGTTGGCTAAAATTTCTCTCTTGCATCTCGCTCTCGCCCGCCCCTCTGAATTCTCATGCTTTGTTGACACCACGAGTTCATGCGTCTGCATGAGGTTAATTTTAGCCAGCTCAAGAATTCTTTATCACAAGAAATGTTAATAGAAAGATATTAAGTTGCATATTTTTTGACGACTCCTCAAATGCTAGAGTCTCGAGGTCGGCCCAATCACTTTTGCTACAGCCGCTCAATCATCATCAGGCGGATGATAATCTTTTGATTTTTTTGAGCTCGCAGACCAACCTTTGACAGTGTAATTTTGTAAATAAAAACTAAAAAAAGTTCGTATAAAAATGAACAAATGACATGAGTAGATAATAGATGGTAATACCCGAAAATAAGATAATAGATGGTAATTTTACCATACCGTTAGGACCATGCTACATTTAAAAAAAATAAAGAAAACGTGTATGATTCTAGAAAAATAAACCGATTTGATTAACTACACCAAGCATGAGGTTTCATGCATTGGATTCTTCAACGGGTGAAATTCCACCTCTTATGTTTGACCAAATTTATTAGGTTCATTATGAAATATAGCATACCTATAAATATTGATACTCTTTGTTATAAAGTTGGTTAAACTTAAAATAGTTTAACTTAGGATAAACTTAAGTAAACAATTATTTTGAGACAGAGGGTACTTAATAAGTTTTAGTTAAAAAAAGAAATAAGTACTATGATACATGTTCCATGAACTCAATAATAATTTTCTTAAACCACGTGCGTGTCGCATGTGCATCTTACTGGTATTAAAAAAAATTCGATGGATGCTCGATTGTTTTTAACTATAGAAAATTAGGCTCGTCCTTCTTCTCAGAATTTTTTTTATATTTATTTTTCTTCGATTTTACGAAAATAAATAGTCGGATTCAACATTGGTAGAAATAGTCACGAACCGCCGTTTGAAACGGCGGTTGGATCCCTGCCGCCATTTCAAACGGCGGTAGGAACCTACCGCCGCCTCAAATGGCGGTAAGTACCTGCCGCCGTTTGAACTGGCGGTAGGATTACAACAGTGGCGGCAGGGCCGGTTTGGGTGGCGGCAGGCTGGCTGGCAGCTACCGCCAGTTGAATTGGCGGTTTCATTAAGCCTACCGCCGATTCAACTGGCGGTAGGCGTTGTTTTCGGTTTTTTTCTTTTTGGTTTTTTGGTTTTTGTTTTTTCTCAATACTATAAATGCGAAATAACAGGCAACTGAATACGAAAATACATAAAATAATTAGAACAAACAAAGTAATGTACACGACAAGTGTCCAAATACAAATCTAAATACGACCGCGTTTCGTCGGTCGTGGGGGACCCTGGTGCTCCTTCCTCCTCGCCGCTGCCGCCACCCTCTGTGCAGCCCTCGTGTGGTGGGTCGGGTATGTGAGGGGGTCGCGTGGATGGTGATCGCGTCCTCCGACCACCGGCTCGGGGGGCGGTGTCGCTAAGGGAGCACCTGAGCCCGACGAGACAGCCCCCCTCCGGTCGCTGCCTGTGGAGTCGCCGAGCCCGACGGGACGGCCCCCCTCTGGTCGGTGCCTGTGGAGTCGCCGAGCCTGACGGGGCGCCCCCCATCCGGTCGCCCGCGCCTCCGCCTCCACTGACGCTGCCGCCGCCAACACCTCGCCTGCACGCCGTGCCGAGTCGTGGAAGTCCTCCATCATCGCGCGCTGCTGCTCCTGCTCCTGCATCTGCTACGTCGGTTGGGTCACGGGCGGGGCTCCTGTCAGCTGTGTACCACCGATCTCGTCGGCGGTGCCGCCCAACAAGTCGTCCAACGGAAACTCCAGTGGTGGTGTCTCGCCAGTGTAGTAGTCATCCAAAGCAGGTGCCTGAAACAGTGGCTGCTGCTGAACAGGTGGCTCAAACACTGGCTGCTGCTACTGAACGGGTGGCTCAAACACTGGCTGCTGCTGAACCGGTGAAGCTGCTACCCACGACGAAGGCCCCGGTCCCGTAGGTATCGGTGGTCTCTCCATAAAAATACTAGATCGTCATGGATCAATAAAATATGTCGTGGTCTCTCTAGATAATATAACTAGCAACAAAAAACATGTACGATCCCGTCATGTACCTGTGGCGTAGAAAGCACTCAGCTGCGGTAGGTACGGAGCGGACGCAGTGGGCGTGAACGGTGGACGTGTCGAGGACGAGGGTGCCTGGTACGAAGCTGAGGTGGAGGCACAGCTGCTGTAGGAGGAGGGGTGGCGGGGAAGGAGGTAACCCTCGTCGCCGCGGAAGTTCACCGCCTGCATGATCCGCTGGCTCAGACCCACCATCTTCTGCAGCTCCGTCCGTATCCGGTCCAACGACAACTGGTCCATCATGGAGCCCACGTGCTGGGCCAGGTGGTACATCTCTCGAGCTGTGTCGTACTGTCAAGATCAGACGGATTGTTAGTACAACGAAACTTTAGCGAATGTGGCTTAATTTGAATTAATGCAAAAGAACTTACTAAGATGTTGTGGGACTGATCCCGTCGGTAGGGGTACGTTGACGCTGGCACGAGGTCGAGGCGAGGGTTCGGGGGGACGTACGTCACGCGCGTCCGGGTCCGCGCCGTGTACCACTGCAGGTACGCTCTCCAAGCGTCGTCGTCGTGTAAGCGTGGCTCGACGACGACATTCTGCGCGGCGGTCGCCCACGCGTCCAGGTACTGCTGCAGCTTCCCCAAAAAAGGGGCCGAAGTCCTCGACCCCTTCCTCGTCCACCTACAACAAGAAACAACCAATTGGTCAGCAAACTAACTTTCTTCACTCGTCCAAAAAAACTATTTAAGTTTGCAATGAACTTACAGGTGCACGAACGGGTCGACGGTGTGTGCGACGGGCACAGGCGAAGCCTGGTAGAGGCCGAACTGCCTCAGCACGCGCTCGACGTGGTACTCCTCGACGTACATGTCGTGGACGAGCGGCGTCTTCATCATCCAGAAGTCACGGTCCCGAAAGCACAGGGACGAGAGACCCTGCGGTGCACGCGCGGTGACCAAGGCGTCGGTGTACGACTGCCAGATAACCTCGCGGTCGGTGAGGGTGTCGATCTGGCTGACGAAGTCCAGGTACGACCTCCTGGTCTGCTCCGTCCAAGAGAGCTGCAAACAAGAGAATGAGTTAGCTCGACGAATTGCATTACTTTCAGATAGCTAACGAACGAAGTTAGCTCGAAGTACGAACCTGGCGCTGGCACCACATCGACCCCATGGTCGGCCTGTCTGCTGGGTCGTGCCCCTCCTCCAGCTCCAGGTACGGCGATCGGTCGACCGATGGCCGACCGACAGAAAGCCGCTCGTAGCTCCACAGGTGCAGCAGAAGCGGGCATCCGAGGAGGATCGACTGGGTGCCCGTCTTGGTGCACCTGGTGCACAGGCCCCTGTACGTCGCGGCAAAAACCGCAGCGCCCCAGTTGATATGGGGCATCTCCTCCACGGTGGCGTCGGCGATCCTCCGCGCGTGGGGGATCAGGAACCTCGACACCGCGTCCCCCTGGGACCCACAGAACATCACGTAGCCAAACAGCCACAACAGGTACGCCTCCAAGTGCCTGTTGCTCGTCTGCTCGTCGGCGTCGTCCCTCATGAACGAGGTCTGAAAAAATTCAAAATTCAGTGAGAGGCTGCAAACCGATACTATGAAATAACGATAGATAGAGGTACGTACGTTGTACTTGCGCAACCAAGCGCACGAGGGGCCGTGGGAGTTGGTGAAGTCAGGTACCTCTGGCGCGCCGGGACGACGCACCACTCCGGCGAACCTCGCGAGGATGACGTCGCGCCACGGCTCGGGGGGGTCAGCAGCCCCCATGGGCTCCCCTGAGCATGGTAGCCCGAAGAGGAGGGCCACGTCCTCCAAAGTCACCGCCATCTCCCCCAAGGGGAAGTAGAAGCTGTGCGTCTCGGGGCGCCACCGGTCCAGGAGCACGCAGACCAGCTGGTAGTCGAAGCCAAAGCGCGACCTGCGCTCCGTCGGGCACAAAGCAGCCCGCATGAGGTCCCCCTCAACCAAGCGCGCTAGGGGAAGAAGCCCTGCTGCGCGTAGCCTGCACCACAAAACGAAAATAAATATTAATTACGAATTTAAATGAGGAAATACAAAGATACGAAGGTGTCGTATTACATACTTCGGACACCAGCCGGGGTGAAGCGGCATGTAGTGCCCCGGGCCTCTAAAACACACGGTCCCTAGCTCTGCCCCGCAGATCGCGGAGTGGTAGGACTCGTGCGCCCTGTCTGTCCGCTCGTCGAAGAGCTCGGGCAGCACGTACGGCAGGGGCTCCCGAGGAGGACGAACAGCACCAACAGGGGGCTGCGGAAAAGGCGGTGCCTGCTGCTGAGCCATAGCTGCAAAAAAATAAAATATAAAGTCACACATAATTTCTAAGCATTTCCATAGCATTTCTATAATTTCTAAAGTATTTCTAGGAATTTCTATAGTATTTCTATAATTTATAAATTATTTCTAGGAATTTCTAAAGTATTTCTACAATTTCTATAGAATTTCTATAATTTCTAAAGTATTTCTAGGAATTTTCAAAGTATTTCTGTAATTTCCAGAGTATTTCTAAGCAATTCCAAAGCATTTCTACATTTTCTAAAGTATTTGTAGGAATTTTCAAAGTATTTCTATAATTTCTAAAGTATTTCTAGAAATTTCCAAAGCATTTCTACAATTTCTAAAGTATTTCTAGAAATTTCCAAAGTATTTCTACAATTTCTAAAGTATTTCTATAATTTTTAAAGTATTTTTAGAAATTTCCAAAATATTTCTACAATTTCTAAAGTTTTTCTAGGAATTTCCAAAGAATTTCTAGAAATATCTAAAGTATTTCTATAATTTCTAAACTATTTCTATAATTTCTAAACTATTTCTAGATTTTTCTAAACTATTTCTAGGATTTCTAAACTATTTCTAGATTTTCTAAACTATTTCTAGATTTTTCTAAACTATTTCTAGGATTTCTAAACTATTTCTACCTTATTTACTAAATATACGAGGAAAGTATTGGAAACATACCTGATGGACACCGAAAAAGGCCACCGAGGAGGAAACGAAGAGAAGAAGGGGGGAGGGGCAGCCGCCGGCGGCAGGGGCTGCGGCCCTTATATAGCCGCGGCCCAGCCGCCGTATGGTTTGGTGGTAGGACCTACCGCCGCTTCAAACGGCGGCAGCAGTCCAACCGCCGTTGGCCGTGGCGGTAGGTGCCTGGCCAGCGGGCCACGTGGGGGGGTCTTCCAACCGCCGTTTCAAGTGGCGGTTGACAGGTACTTACCGCTGTTTGAGGCAGCGGTAGGTTCCTACCGCCGTTTGAATTGGCGGCAGGTATCCAAACGGCGGTTCGTGGCTATTTCTGCCGATGTTGAATCCGACTATTTATTTTCGTAAAATCGAAGAAAAATAAATATAAAAAAATTCTTCTTCTCAAAGAGAGAGAAAAAAATATAAGGCCAGGCCCATCTTCTCAAAGAAAAAAAAAAGGCCAGGCCCGTAATCTTAAAAGGAAACGAAAGAAAGGCCTAGGCTCACGCTGGACGAGTATATACCCGGCCCGGTTGCTAACTTGCCGGCGGCCTCCTCCCGTTCTCCGTCCTACGCGCGATCGAGCCGCGCCATGTTCGTTGGGGAACCCGAAAACGAGGAGGGATCGCGCACCGCACGCACGCACGCGTAGTCCTTGATAATGTTCCATTCCGACTCGCACAACAAAGCGGAGTAAATCTCATCAGTTCACCCCCGCGTTCTTTAACGCGGAATCACATGGGACGGCGGGCGCTCACCGTTGCGTGCCGCGCAGATCGCGCTCGGGCAACCATGCATGTGTCGGACGTTCTTTCGCGGAGCGGCCATGGGACGATCTGTTTCAGTTTCAGCTAGCGCTGCGAAAACGATCGATGCTTTACATTCGGGAAGGAAGGATGCGCACGGCAGGCGCATGTGCCAGAGCTGCCTTTCCCCCGGGAGGATCCATCCCTTTGGGCGCATTGTGTGATACATGTGGGGGCAATGGCGAGCTGAAGAGGTCCTACATTAGATACGGCAGCAGCGGCTCAACGCGTCGTTGCCGCGCCAAAGTCCAAATCTTTGATCTCGAGACGACTTCTGGTAGCTATACGAAGGATCGTGTGCACGGTCGTCGTGGACACGGATGATATCCCTTTTTCGCGCGTCGTGAATTGTGAGACATAGCTTTTGTTTTTTGTCTGAAACCGAGAGGTCCTACATTAGATATGGCCGGCAGTGGTTCAACGCGTCCCAATCTCTTGATCTCGAGACGACCATTACGCCGAGCATGACCTAACAAGGATTTTTTTACGTTAGTTTAAGCAGAACAGGCCAGCCAGACCTAAATGAATGCTGTAATGACATTTTGTATGTGATCGTGACCAGATTTTGCTAATTAAACTGGACTGAATTCTTCTGGCCAGCAAGCTGATAGGACGTTCGACGTTGCATACAGTACTTGATTTCAACCATTTCGTTGAGTTTCCGCTGCGTGCATCTTGGCCTACTCTCATTAGTGGTCTGAGCAACCCTTTGCAGTCTCACTCACTCAGTCTACACTCTACCATCAGAATATCAGATTCAGTTACACGAGCTATTTGTTCTCTTGCTGCTGCTCGCTCGCAGGCCCTGTAGCTGTTGCGTTCCGTCGTCACAAAGATCCGCACTGGCACAAGCTTCGGCCGGGAGCAAATCGCGGCACCGTCACGGATCACACGAAAGTTGTTTCGCGAATTCTTAAGCCCTCCTCGGCCGAGCACGAGGGAGCGCGTGACGGATAATTTTGTCGTGCACGTTGCAGGTTTCTACGACCAACCCGCCCGCCCCGGCCCTATATACCTCCACTAGAAAAGCCTCACGTGTAACTCGCACATTGCGTCGTCATGACCTGATGTACCTGTCGACCAATCAGTGACGCCCAACGGTCTTGGGATGGGCTTGCGTTTTCACAAGTTGACATGGAAATATCATCAACTGGAGTGAGTAGTATGGAGCATCCGGTCAATGAAACAGATCCGTGTGGTGAGGATGGGTAAAGCCGTAAAGGCTACTAGGCTCGTACTAGGGTGGGCGATAGCCTCGTTGCCCCATCGGAGAAAAGTGCAGTGTGCCGAACTATTCTGTTGCAGCTAGCATACCCTGCGACGCAGTACAGATTGTTCTGAAGATGTTCGGTGTTTGGAGTTTACTGAACGTCAGTACCGCAGTGAGGTTGTTCGGCTGGCTTATCTCGACTTATCTAGACTTGTTTTGACATATTTCCTCTCACAAAATACTATTTATTCTACCAGCCGAGCACTATTCATTCTACCAACCGAGCAGCTCTGTGTGAGCAGTTGGCACCAGAAAAGAAAGGAGCAGGACCGCAGGTGTTGCAAAACAGCAGAGGAACGAAAAAAAGGACAGAATGAAGAGTCCCTGCCTTATCTTGGTTTATGCTGATGTATACGGTTGATTTGTTGTGAGAGGGAAAAATACTGCATAAGAAGTCGAAATAAGACGAGAATAGACCATCCGAAAAAGCTCAAAACCTCTTCAACTTGACCTTGTTTAAGTCCCGGTGAATTCTAAAAAAAATTCCAACTACATGTTACATCAATCTCTAGACACTAATTACAAATATTAAATGTGGATTAATGACAAAACTCATTCATAACCTCTCTCAATTCGCGAGAAGAATCTAACGAGTCTAATTATACAATGATTAAACAACGGTGTGCTACAATAATGAATCTCCGATGACTAATTAATTAGTCTTAATAGATTCGTCATGTCCTTTCCGTCTTGTTTTGTAATTAGTTTACATTTATTACCCCTAATAAGAGCCCTCAAAATTTTCTCTTGATTTCCCCCCAACTAAACAGGCCGCCGAATTGGATGCGACAGATGAATAGTGCTAACTTTTTTTTACAGATGCATATATATTAATAGTTAAGCAATCATATTACAACTAGGTCCTCGAAGAAGACCAAAATTACTACAAGGTCCACAGACCAGATAAGAACAACCTGAACAACGGAGATGTCAGCGACGACGAGCTCGCCGACGGGGGCCGTAGAGGCGTCGAAGATGCTTACACCCGGATGGAAGACTGTGCGATGCGTCAGTTGAAGCAGGATCGACGGAGCCAAAAAAAAATCACACCGGGCGACTGAAGGGTAGAGGTATTGCCGTCGCTAGTGGTAGAAGAGAGCTCCAAGTTGAATCCCAGGTGGAGATGAGGTCATCGGGCCGACACCCGATGTACTGCTGTCTGGTTGCTGTGAATCTACCGTAGAGGAGTAGGCTGCTGCAAGTCATGGGCGGAGGCAACTTGTCAACTTGATGGCAACTTGTCGCACTGAGCCTCACGCACAGAGAGAAATGTATGTCTCGATATGACGGATGAACAGTAACAATTTGCGAGCCCGGTTTACTTCCCAAAAGTTTCACCAAACTATCAGTCACATCAATCTCTAAACACTAATTAGGAGTGTTAAACGTAGATTAATGACAAAACCCATTGCACAACCCCTACTTTAATTTTCGAGACGAATCTAACAAGCCTAATTGTGTCATGATTAGACAACGTCATGCTACAGTACCCAATCTCTAATGACAGATTAATTAGACTTAATGAATTCGTCTCACAATTTCCGGTCTATTCGTGTAATTACTTTTGTACTCCTAATAGGCCTTAAAAGAGAACTCAAAAGTTTCCCGAACTAAACGGGGCCAGGTCAGTCTTTGGTGTTCAAACTTGAGACCGATGCTATTGCTACCCACACCCACTGCACCTCGCGATGTTTCTTTCACGAAAGATGGTTGACGATTGTGCTCAATAATTATCACGCCAAATGCGATGCGCGCATCACTGGCGCGCATTCTGCGGAGCCAGCCCGTGGTCCTGCACGCCCTGGGCTATCGCGACGCTGATCATAGTAGCTGAAAAGTCCGGCTCCGACGAGCACAGATGGAGCCGAGCAAGGGCGGAAGGGCCACGCAGCATCGCGGCGCACCGATCCATCCATCTCAAGCCAGCTCGGCCCCCCTGCCACTCGGGAGCGCACCGTCAGCACGAACTGCAATTTTTTTCCCCAGCATCTTTCAGGCTTCGAGCGAGCTCACCACGTGGATGCCTTTCTCCAGCCGTAGGAGCATGCATGCACTGCGCGCCAGCTCCGCGCGGCGTAAACATCAGTGCTAGCACTTCGATCGGCAGTGGTTTTCTGGCAAGGTGACCAGCGTCCTTTCCACACGCAACTGTGCGCCTCGACCCATGACCAGCGCGAGGGTTTGTCACCTTGCAGCGGCGGTTCTCGAGCCATGACGACGAAATGAGCCGCTGTTATAGTCGATCCGCGACCTCAACTGAATCCTGATGTGACGGGGTGTAGAGACGGATTGGGTGCGAGAGAGAACTAATTACGCGTTTGTCGGATCCTCCCCGCGATCGCATCGCACCTGCTGCATGTAAACAGTTCTGCCCAGTACGCACGAAGAAACCTGAATTGCATTGGGGTAGACAAATCATCGCAGGCTAGACAAAACATTTGTGTGTGTGTGTGTGTGGAAGTACTGATGATGATGGATGGCACCACACGCCAGCCATGAGGCTGACAATTAGCAACTACAGGTAGAGTACGTACTAATTAAACTCTATGAGAATTGCACTTTTGATGTACTGTACCGGCTGCAGTGTGAACAAAGGTGATCGCCACTGGCCAAGTAGACGGACGATGTCCCCTGCCATCTATCACCACTTGACCACCAGTGTCCAAACTATAAGGGCTGCAGACCTGCAGTAGTTGAACTGTCCCAAACAGGCTGCGCGGATCTCCCAATCGTTTTAAAATTGACTACCCGGATAAACAACGCCGGGTGGCTGCTGCCGCCAGTCGCCGGCATAAACAACGCCGGAGCGGTATGCTCCGGAGGACGACGACTTCCCTGCGGCGACTGTGACGTCGCGTTGCGTGCGCATCCTCCTCCTCCTCCTCGCTCGCCGTCGCCGAGGTCGCCGTCAAATTATTGCTGCGCACGGCAGACAGCGAGACGGCGACCATGTGTGTATCGTGTACGTATACGCACACGCCGACCGGGAAACCGCGGTGTCTAGTCAGTATAGTCGTGCCGTGTGTTAACCTAACCATGAATGTGTTAGGTCAATCTCAGTGTACTGTTGCATTTGCACAATTATCTAAACTAAAAACTAAGTAACTCAGTAACTGCGTCAGTAGAGTTTTAAACTCTCTCCTTCTCTCACATGGTCACGTTAGTAGAATTCGATACATTAATTTTTTCATGAAACTCCGTTAAAATTGGTCTTACGGCTTTAATTTGTATCGCGCCGCGCACGAACTCTTGTCCCCCACGTTTACTTGCTATATTTTGGTCTGCTGGTGGTTACCGGCCTGACCGTGTGGTTCGCGTTTATCGCTGAAATCCGCTGGAACTTCGTGTGTTCATACCACAAGCAGAGAAGCAGCCCACACATCTACTGGGAGTGGTTGGCGCGTGGCGCCACTGCACACCCCCATGTGAAACGACGATGCGACCCTGCACGGCTGCATCCGCGTGCTCGGCGAGGGGGTGCCGGCGACGCGCGAGGAGAGAATGGGTCGATTAACAAATGATTCGCCCAAGGACGACATCGCCATTGGCACACGTGGTTTTAGGACATGTGTGGCATGAGTAACCCACCATTTCCATTCTCTCCGTCCGGACAGCCGGACAGGCAACAAATAAAGGCCGCCCCGCCCGCTGTCGTCGGTCCGTCCTAGCGAATCGATGACTCGAGGCTGCCTCCGTACTCGTCTTTCCAGCTTTTGCTGCAGTCAGGTCACTGTTGCCCCCAGCAACCGTGATCTCGGGGAGATACTTCTGCCTACGGTGGCCGCCGGAGCCTTGTGGGTAGCCTCATTCTACGACGTTCTCAGACACATTGAGAAGGAAAAAAAGAAGGCTCATAATTCCGTTGCTTCCTGCCAAGCAGCAAAACTGGACAGCAGTGCCGGGCAGTAGTGTCACCAGATGGGCCTGACGGCGGCTGGTGAGCTGAGACAGTCCAACACACACCCAAGCTGCCACCGATTAATTAGGTCGAGATCTGGACCTGGACGTACTGGACGCTTACGCGATGCGTGCAGCGCCTCCTCTTCTCTTCTCATCTCTCAATCTCTCCCGGCTATACATAAAGAAAAACAGTTGATGATATGCACAAGTGGCCGCCAATGATTAGCCACCCGGTGGTAGAGCACACTGGCCGCACGCCATAGCCTGATGTGCTGTCTCCGAATGATTGAGCACCAGACCCCCGGATGGTTCCGTTCCCTGCATCGCATCGCTAGCTCCAACATCGGCCAGTAATAATCACGCGCCAGCGCCCGTTCTTATCCTTAGTTTGATTTGGTTTGGTTTTGTTCGTTCCCTCCCTCCCAATAATTCTGCCCGAGAACAATCCGAACTAGTAGACTTCAACTCTTGCCTTTCCCCGAAATTATATGGAATTTGCGCCGGATCGCGACACGTCTTGTGCATTCCTTCCTGGCAAATGCATGCCACCTCTGAATTCTTTAGTTTCCACTTTTCAGAATCGGGTAACGGCGGGGGCGTGCATGGGGACGACGTCACGTAGTAGTAGTACTTGGGGCGATCGGATCGGAGAACATTACCGGCGCTCGCTCGTTGTTGGTCAGTGGCGCTACCGAACGAAGACGAAACAAAACCGATTGGTACTGCACCGGGGTTTGGACTCTGGACCTGCGTTCGCCACGCTAGTGCAAATACGGCAAAAGCTAGTAGCTGGCACTGCTGCTGTTTGTGCGTCGCAGCTCAGTGGCAGCGCGGCAGCTGGAATTATTGGCGCCTGCTGCCACACACCCCCCGGGTGTGCTTGAATCCTACGCAGCCCATGTCCGTGGTACTGGTTTCGTACCACTAGCGGCCAAAGATATTTGTGCTTTTGTTGCCTCCGGTGCGTGTGGTTCCATATTTCCATCTCCCCCAACTCATAGCTTAGCTCGTTTCGAAAAAGCTCGCGTTAAGCTTTAGCTTCCATGCACGGCGACATGCCGCCTAACCTTTTTGTTCGGGTCCCTAAAGTGCATAGGTTTTCGTTCCGAAAGATATAAAAAAGTGCATAGGTTTAGCAGGGATTAGGACCCTCATGCTGTCATGCATGATGCCTAGTACTAGCTTTTTTAGATTAAGATGATGCCTGGTAATAATAAGACAGGCTTTTTCCCTCAGTTTTTTTAAATAAGACAGGCTCAGCCTAAAGTTGAAGCTAAATTAGCAGATCCAGATAGTATTATTTCCAGCACTATTTAATATCAAAGGCGGAACATCAAGCGTAGACTTCGTTATTAAAGAAAACCAAACCTAGCTAGACTTGTACGTGCTACCTAAACCCAAACCATGACTTGGTCTCTCCTCCGTGTTCCAACGAAATTTCGAAGCTCTGTTACGGAAGCTGGGGATTTAGATCATTAGATTGTTTGTTTCTTAAGTTCGTCTGACTGTCTGAGAAAACACGGGGGTTTGGGGGCAGGGAGTCACATTTTCGCATTAACTCCATGTCCGATATCTCGCCGGAAACGACCTCGTCGTCCGGGTCTCGGAGGCGCCAGATATTTCCAGAAAACCTTAGCAGGAGCAGCAGCAGCCAGCGGCAGGGGTACGAACGCGCCAACATGGCGCCGTCGCCGAGCGCGGTGGACGGACGCGCCGCGATCACACAAGGATGCGCATCCGCACGGAACGAACTCAACAAGCGCGCACCGGCACCGCACGTTCCCCCGCCGCGACAGCGTCGCAGCCCGCAGCCGCAGGGCAGGGCACCCGGCGCGCAGTGGAGCTTGGGGACCAGGCCAACCGCGCGCGAACGGGTGGTGCAGGCGCGGTCGGGCCACGACGCGCGCGCCGCAGCCACCCAACGCGGCGCGCATCACACGCGTGCTGCCGCCGTACCCGCGCTGTCGCGGTCGCGGCAGCTTGATGTCAACCCCCACGCGCCCCCAAGGCCCCCGGCGCGCGCCCGCGCGCGGCGACCAATGGCCGGAGCCCGCCCCGTACGCGCGCGTACGCCGCTGCCCGCGCGGCGGCCGGGTCGGGACGTGCTCTCTCCCCGTTGGCTCGTCACTCGGGCGGAACGCCGCGACGGCGAGCGCACGATTGATTTCACTCGGCAGTTTTCCCCCTCCCACTCCTCTGTTTTTTTGTCTCGTGTCAAGAAGGATTACGATGGGACACCGTTTCGATCGGGAGTTTTGTTTTTTTTTCGTTTCATTTTTTATTTATTTTTGCTGAGATATATTCTTTCTGAGGATCACGATGGGTGCATGATGGGGGTACTGACGCGTCGGCCCGTGCACCAGGCGAAATTGGGTGATTTTTATACGCCACGTGGCCCATCAACGACATTATCAAAATGATTTGCTCCAATAATTGGACACCCAAATGATTTGCGCCAGTGGCAATCTGTCCCCCAGCTTCACCCCCATTGACCTTTGCCAATTAATCTGTGCGCTGAGTGTGCTGGCTAGCTACGCCTGCCTCCTCCTCTTTATTTTTGCCAGGTCCAAGTTCCTGCCGATCAAGAAACACGCTGGCACGGTCTCTGAAACTCCCCGTGAAATTTACGCGCCGGAATTTTCTCGACAGCTGTGATCTTTCGTAAGAGAAAAATTCGACAAGTGTTTGTTCAACGAGAAGTCGTGTCAAAGGAAAGGAGGAGACCGTTTGTAGCCAAGGAGAAATTGGAGAGGACAAACGCGCTGTTCAGGATTCACAGAGAGGGAAGAGGCTCGAGTTCCTTGCGCCTACACAGCCACATGAGCCGCGTTTGCCCTCTGATCCAACCATTCCACCAGATTTTCCATACCCCATATCTTGGTGATCCGGGCCGGGACGATTATCCGCTGGATATTCCAGCACTATTTACTGCCAGCCAATTTCCCAAGTTACCATTTCATCCTACTAACAATTTTGCACGGCTAATTATCTTCTCGATCTCTCAAAAGATTCCTCTGTTGCTTGCTCAATTATAATCTGTATTTAATCGGCACAGCAGTGATCGCTAACATCACATAATTGTTGCCTAGCCGTGCCCATATAATTTGGAACGAGTTCGTGACCAAATAATTTGCCTCAGGTCACACGTCACCGGGTGGCAGAGCGACGGCTGGTCAGGTCTCCTCTATTAATTCCCCTGAACAACTTCCACGCCATATTATAATACATCATGCATAAAGCCAATTTTAACAAAATTTCATGACCATTACAAGTATTTAAAAAGTAGGAAGGACACATCAGCAAGTTTGCTCGTTGCAAAAAAAAAAGGGTGAGTTTTATCCCACACTGCACTCTACACTCTCAGTTACTAAGCCCTGCGAAACTGAATAAGGTAGGACCATTATGAGGGAGAGAAAAGGAAAGTCTACAACTCAATTACAAAGACCCTGTGAAACTACATAAAACATGATCATTATAAGAGGAGAGGAAAGAAGCATCATCTACACGACACTCCACGTGCTCAGTTACCATGATTTAGTGAAACTGAATAAGGCAGGATCATTACAAGGTAAGAGGTAAAATGACTTTCATCCCCCCACGACACTCTATACGCTGAATTATCAACATCTAGTGAAACTAAATAGGGCATGATCATTACGAGGAGAAAGAAAGGTAGAGTTTCTTCCGCATGACACTCGCATACTTAGTTACTAAGGTCATGTGAGAATAAGGCATGATGATCATTACAAAGAGAGGGGGAAATTTTTCATCTCCACACAAGACATAACTCTACATGTTCTAAAATCATATGTAACTGGATAGGCAGGATCATTATAACGAGAGAAAAATGAAATTTTGATCCGCACGACACTCCTCGTGCTCAGTTACCAAAGTCACATGAAACTAAGTGAGGTAGGATAATTACCAAGGAAGAGAAAAGAAAAGTTTCATCCGCACGACACTCTACATGCTCAGTTACCAAGACTGTGTGAAACTTAATGAATAAGGTATGATCATTACAATGAAGAGAAAATATGAGTTTCATCCTCACAACACTCTACAGGCTCAGTTTTCAAGAGCAAATGAAACTGAAATGGCGAGACTATTGTAAGAGGAAAGGAAAAGTAGAGTTTCATCCATACGACACTCTGTCCTCCATTTTTTCAGTTTCATGAGATCTTGGTAACTGAACAAACTTTTCTCCCTCTTTTCATTCAATTTCGGAAGTGTTGATAACTGAACAAACTTTTCTCCCTCGTTTCATTCAGTTTCAGAAGTGTTGATAACGGAACTTGTAGAGTGTCGTGTGGATGAAACTCTTCTTTTGCACCCCTCATAATGACCTCCTATTTAGTTTCACGAGTTTTGATAACTGAGCATGAAAAGTATTGTAGGGATTGAACTATCATTTTCTTTCTCCCTTCATTATTATCCTACCACATCTGCAAATTGCTTATGTGAGTGTCCACGAAAAAAAAGTACCGTCAGCGTTCGTACAACACGCTCTCTCGTAATAGCACAGTAATTTTTGTGCCACTTCCGCAACGGAAAAAAAATCCCCGGCCAGTCCTCCGCGGGCGCAAGGCAACACGCCTCAGCCCAAAACTTTCCAGAAGCATTGAGGGGCAGTTCCGGAAAGAACAGGACAAAAAAATCACTGCCCCATCGTTGGTTAGGGCCAATCACGCGGCGACAGCTGGGTGGCACGGCCCTGGAGGGCTGTTAACAAGGGCACGCCGTTGGACTGGTCGGCTGTTAACCGCGGCTGCTTTATTTGCGATCGGGGCGGGCATGGCCGGGCCGCTGGGGCTATATAAACCCGCCCAACCCCGCCTCATTTCCTCCCCCTCCGCCTCCCACTCCCTCTAGCATCTGGTTCGGAGAGCTCTCTTGAAGCCTCGAGACCCGCCTCCTCGCCTCTGCTCTGCTCTGCTGCTCCGGCTCTGCCGCCGCGCTAGCTGTTGCATTGCAGACCGCGAGCCTTGAGCTGATAGCTAGGTATGCTCGTGTTCTTGGCCGCTGCAAATGTGGGTCGGTTCGGAGCTCTGGTGAACTCCGTGCTGAGGACGGGTTCATACTTTCAGTAGATTGGAAATGATGATGATATGATTTTTAGGGTTCTAGAGAGGGGAAATGATAAAATTTTGAGGGGAGGAAATAATGGCATAATTGAACTGGAATTCGGAGCACCCTTGATGAAATTCTTGGGGGAATTAACCGATCAAACAGCCTGCTAATCTTCCTCTCTCTCTTCTCTCTCTGCAGCTCGTTCTTCACCACAGTCCCGAGACATGGAGTTTGAAAACGGCTGCCACAAGGTCCAGGAGCCCAAGTTCGACTGCCTGCTCTTCGGTAAGCTGCCGCTCGCCTTTCCTGCAAAAATGTCGCCGTCCGTTGCTGTCTTGTTTTTGTTCTGTTCCGCTGTTGCCTTCTCCCTCTGCCTCTTCGCAGAATGCAAAAGGTTCTGACTTGTTCTTGCCTGCAGACCTCGACGACACTCTGTACCCGCTTAGCTCTGGGATCGCAAGCCATGTCAAGAAGAACATTGAAGGTACGCTTTGTCTTTCTGTTATTGAGTGCTGCTTGTTTTTATTCTCTGAATTTTCTGTGAACTGAATGTCTGTACTGTTTCGTGTTTGTCATTCACTCCAGATTACATGGTTGAGAAGCTGGGTATTGATGAGAGCAAGATCGAGAACCTGGGGAATCTGCTGTACAAGAACTACGGCACCACGATGGCCGGCCTCAGGGTACGTATACTGCAGCTGTCCTGATCCCTTGAATTGTTCGATTTTTCCTGTCAAATCAGTGAACTTAAAAAGTTCCGTCTTTTTACCCATTTCTTTGGGATTTTCCAGGCGATCGGCTACAGTTTCGATTACGATGAGTACCACGCCTTCGTCCATGGCAGGCTTCCCTACGACAACATCAAGCCCGACCCTGTTCTGAAGCACATTCTCAAGAACCTGCGCATCCGCAAGCTCGTAAGTGTTTTCTTCAGATATCTCTGATTTTTCTCGTTCTCCCGGGCAAGATGGAATTGCTGAATGACACCTGCGTTGCTTTTGCATCAGATATTCACCAACGGTGACAAGGTCCACGCACTGCGATCCCTCAAGAGGCTGGGCCTGGAGGACTGCTTCGAGGGGATCATCTGCTTCGAGACCCTGAACCCGCCGTGCCCGCCGCAGGGAGACGAGGAGCCCGAGATCTTCGACATCGCCGGCCACTTCGCCCGGTCCGGCACCGCCGACGAGCTCCCCAAGACCCCCGTCCTGTGCAAGCCCAACGTCGACGCCATGGAGGAGGCGCTCAGGATCGCCAACGTCAACCCCCACAAGGCGGTAAGTTTCCGAACTCTGACACGCAAATCTCCATTCCTGAAGTCGCATTCAATCATTCAGAATCTTTGTTCTGCTTGGCCATGCGCCCATGTCCCTGACGAAGGCTCTACCTGACCCCCTGCAGATTTTCTTCGACGACAGCGTGCGCAACATCCAGGCCGGGAAGCAGATCGGCCTCCACACGGTGCTGGTGGGCAAGTCGCAGCGGGTGAAGGGCGCGGACCACGCGCTGGAGAGCATCCACAACATCAGGGAGGCGCTGCCGGAGCTGTGGGAGGAGGCCGAGAAGGCGGAGGACGTGCTCTACGCCGACCGCGTGGCGATCGAGACCTCCGTCACGGCGTAAATGCCCAGACTCCTTCCGGTGCACCGTCAGCAATCCGAACTTTCTCGACGTCCGGGGGCCGCAGCGATCAGACATCACAAACCCGAGCCCCCAGGGCTGGTGATCTCACGGTTGGGAACTGAACTCCAGCGATGGCCGGGCCGGGAATTCCCGACAACAGGGAGGGGTGGTGCAGCATGTAATGGGGGGGACAGATGAGATCATGTTGGGATGGTCCTAGTATATATGTATCGGCCAGACCTTTGCTTGTAAATTACCAGTAGACGTAATAATAATAAGAAAAGTGGAGTTGACTTGTTCGTTTCTCGTGCTGGTTCAGCTGAGGCTGAGGCTGAGGCCAAAAGGCAAAAAAAAAAAAAAAAAAAAAAAAACCTGGTTGGCAAGACTGCAACTCTGCAGGAGCTGCTTCTCTGAATTGTGCCAGATTTCGCTTCCATTTCTCCTGTTCCATGAGACGTCAACCTCTTGGCAGCTGTTGAGCCGATGAAGCAGCCAAACCACAAAAAGGCCTGGAGATCGGGGATATTCCCGTGTGGGATCGAGTAGCGCAACAGATAGCTACGCCAAAAGCTATGCACCTTTCTCGTTAAAATAAAAAAATATCAAATTTAGAGAGTCTGGACAAGTCAACATGATTTTTCATGATTTCCTTGTAATCGTAATAAAGAGATAAAAAGGGAGAGCATGATTTATAGGTTACAGTAGTGGTAGATGATCATTCTAGGACGATAAACACCAGCATCTCCGCGTCGCACCAGATTTCAGTGCGTTTGGCTTGCAGGCTTGTTGAACCTGCAGCCTGAACTTTAAACGCATGCCACACACTGCCCTGTCTAACCTGCCCGGGAGGTAACAGCACGTAAAGAGAAAAATAAAAAAAGGAAAGAAAGGGCCGTGCGTGGAGCATGTGAAAGCACCGATGTCATCGCTCTCGGACTTGAGAGCAAGAATCCAAAAACGGGATGTGACACAATGAGGAAACTAGAGCGTATGGTTTAAAAGTGCGGATTGCTCTGAAATCGCCCGATTTCGGCTAGCAATTGAACGACAGTTCAAGTCAATGTCGTTTGGGTCTGTCTAAGCTTTGGCTTGCCGTGTAACCAAGTCATTCGATCGACACGTCCTGTGAAGCAACAGCAACCGATTGACCGAGATGGTTCCACCCTGATTGTTTCAGATTCCAAGGGTTTAACATATATTTCTGAGGAGGGGAGGTTTTACGGATAACACGTACTTTACTGGTGTTTTCCGGGTTGAAAACACAAGAGTCGGAAAGGACTGAACCATGTACTTAACTGAGATGAGTTCTGAGCGCAAGGAAGAGCAACCACCGAAGGACTAAGGAATGATCCCACTTTCTGTTGCGAGACTCAGACAACAATGCCTTCCAAAAAAATATATATAATCAGACAAACATTGTTCTCGGTACTTAATCAGCCGATGACACGACTGACGAGACGTTCCAGCACTAGTTGCTGAAAGATTAGGACTGGGAGCTCAAAAGGGGGCAATATTTAGTGCGCAAGTTGTGAAGGGGACGACAAGATCGCAGAAATGTCACGGGCATGAAGCTCCCTTTTCCGGTGATCCTTCGGAAAGGCACTCGGCGTTATTCTACGGGTTTTATCTCCCAATAATTAACGGCGACCTGACAGGCGTGACAGCAACGTGTAGTATGTGATTGCCACCCGCGGTGACATCAGAGAGTGAAATTACAGGGAACCATCGGTGTTGATTGCCTCCGGCGGTCGCCCGAAGTGGCAGTGGTGGTAAACAATTGGTGATTTTTAAGTGCTACTGCCGCTTGACTGCGAAACGCCCAGAAGATGCATCCCGATTTGTCAGCGTGTACACACGGCTGTGAAGCTGTCAAGTTCCCTCGGGATATTTGTATATATCAATATCATTGGCTCATTGCGACATTGCTGTTGCATCTGTGCGTGGTCATAACAGAAGCCGGAGTTGGATTAAAGCACTCGCGTGGATCACATGGAAATCCAGTTCCGGCCTGTTCGCTTGGCTGGTTGCTGGTGGCTGGTGCTGATTTGTTCTGAGAGAAAAGTACTGCTGACTGGTTGTTGGTTATTAGAATTAGAATTTAGGATGGAGGGAGTGCATTTGCAATAGAAGCTAAAAGCAGAATATTGCTCTGAGGTAGTAGTAATTAATTATTATGCATTTTTATGAAAGGCATTTTAGATTCAGTCAACGGATCAAAGGCCAGCAGCTTCTATAAAAGTTGCATCTCAAATAAGCATGGTCTCAATCAAAACGACAAGTATTATGAAATGGAGGGAGTAGTAATCTTTATATTTAAAAAATTGTAGTTTGTTTAGTTTGATCAAGTTTACAGAAAAAAATAATACCAAATAATGGATGCGCAGTGCATTATCAAGACAAAACTAAAACCATCTGTTAGAATTTGAAAAATATGGAGTATTTATTGTGGGAAAGCAACAAATGACAAATGCTCAGACCACACGGCAGTCTGGTGTACGTACACGTACGTGCTGACAGCTAGCTGCAAGTAGAGCAATTCCATTTCCATCAGCGAACCGTGATCGTCCATTATATATACCGCGGCTCTGGAGTTACCTGAAACGGGAGACGCGGTAAAACTCTGACAAGAAGCGTAACACGACACGCCTAGCCCATTTGGCCATGCCAATACGCCACGGACTCCAAGCTCGTCACATTATTGCATCGCTTCTTCTGTCCCATGCATGCCCAGCTGTAACATACTAACATAGTACGTGCAGCCAGCTAACATATTATCTCAAGACAAAGATTGCTGTGGCCGCTGAAATTTATTTTGTTCGTGTTGTTTATTCGTTCATCGCCACTAGTCCACGGTCCAACGAGATAATGCCTAGTCTTTTCCGGCAACCGCGAGCTTTACATAAGCGTGCACCTCATCACGGGTCAGACAAACAATTTTGTATACCGAGCTAGTGACGACCCAGCAGCAGCTTCGTCAGGAGAAAAGAAAACGGCTGCTTGCTTGCTACTATAATGGAAACTTGACTTGGCTCCATGTCAACGGATCAACGTAAAGCTGCTGTCCAAAACGGGCACTCAAGTACACTAAGATTAATGCCGCACGTCATGAGGATTTTTTAAGTGCACTATACTAGAACGTACTATCGTCTGTTCACACGAATGAGCACATCGCAACTTTGTTGGGCTATTTTTTTTTCCTGTATCACGGACGATAGGTCGATGCAGACGTAGTTGGCTACAATTAACCACGGTTGGCTCACGGCACCCTTGACCCTGATGTGTCGAGAGAGCCAGCCAACGGCGATCGGAGGGCTACGCGTGCGCAAGGAGCCGCCCCAGGCCGGCGGCGTTGTCGGTGGCGTCCGAGAGGGACGGCGGAATCCGGCCACACGAATCCTCCCGGCCTCCTATTCACATTGCACACAGCAACAGCGAGTGGAACAAACAGGCCAACCCCACAAAGTGTGGTAGTAGAATAGTTTGGGGCCCTGCGGTGCGGTGGGTGTTGCTGTGCGGGTCAGCGCGGGAACTCATCAAAGTGCGCGGCGCGCACGTCGCCTCGCCTCGCCTCGCCTCGCCGCCCTCCACCCCTTGTCGTGGTGCGCCCGCGCAACGGTGGCCAAGGGGCTCCAGGGAACCACCGGCACGGCCGGCCTGGAGCGCACGGCCGCGGGGAGTGCCCGCACTCTCCCGTCGCCTGCCTGCCTTTCGGCCTTGCCTCGCGCCCGCCCGTCCGTCCTCTCCTCGATCTCCCGGCGGCATTATCCCAGCCTCCGAACCAGCGATGGGGACCGACGGCCGCGTCGCTGTCGCCGTCGCCTTCGCGGAGGTCAGTGCCGCCTCCCCCTTACCAGTCGTCCGTCCTCGCCACCACTGACCGACCCCGGCAAAGGGGTTTTGGTGGCTTGCCTTTGTTTCGCGCCGGGGATGTCTCGGCTCGGTGGGCATAAAGCGTAGTACGTAGGTGCGCTGGAAAAGGGGCCTCGGAGTAGGCTGATGGCTGCTAAACTAGGACTTTTTTTTTCTAAAAAAACGGGTTAAACTAGAATTAGTGTGTGGAGGCTGATGCCGGCCGACGAGGGGGTCGAACCTACAACAACATGTTTAGCATATCGTTTAGGCGTTAAGAACTGGTCTCTTAATCACAAACATTATCCCACGCATAAATGTATTTGGAGACGGACAGTGTGGCCGCCCATTTTAGTTTACACCGATTAGTTGGGGTTTCACCTTTCGTCGCCGGCCGTCCACACGATCACAGTCGATCATACGGCGGCAGATTTCTAGTGCTGTTATGAAAGAGATTTCTCTCGTCATTTTGCACTGCAAACGTAGCCTATATATACTTGTGCTTAAGCCAATCAAAAACTACAAGAAGAGGAATAGTAATGGGTTCCATAGACCATACACCATCTCAAACTGAAAAAAAAAGAGCTAGAAACTCTGAACAATTAATGATCAACGAAACATGAGTGTCCCCCCTTGACATTTCATCTGGACATCAAACTAAAATGATTTGAGCAGGGCAATGATGGCAACACAAGAATTATAGAACCAGAAGGCAGGCAGCTTGGGGACAAAACACCAGTGGGCCAGGCAATCGCTGCTGGAGCTGATCAAGCTTGCGGCCATCGAAACCACCTCCAGCTCAGCGCTTATCCGCGTGAGCCCCGCACTAGTGGCGTGGAATTATCCGGGGATTATTACCTCTGAGTTTCTGACGGGGACGAGGGCACGAGAGGAGCGGTACGTGTGAGATGAATCCGGCGTTCGTGGCCACCGTGCTGCCCCATGGCCATGGGGGCAAGGGCGCTAGAGGCAAAGGCAGTGAGGTGGCTTTCTCGCTTGTCCACAGGGCCTGGGCCAGCGATCCCGTCCCGTCCCGCATAATTGGCGGCCGTCCCGTCAGCTCAGACTGGGGTGAGGTGAGGTGGATGGATCATGGATCCGCAGTTTGTCACTGGCTCCGTTTTTTTTTTTTTTTGATCGGCGGCCTTTTGTTGCGTACTACTACTTGCTTGCGCCTGTGACATGTCACCGTTCGTGTGATCATCCAGAGAGCTTGCTGTTCGGCCGGATAAGCATAGAGGATCCCGGCGCCTGAAAACACCATGAATGAATGAGCAATATTTCTTCAAAGACAATGACTCTGAAATGATTTTTTTTTCTGTTGGACAGATGGACGATTTCTGGGAAATAATGGGGAGCTTGCAAACCTTAGTCGACGTGAGTTTTTGCGCATCGATCCAAGGAGTAGCTGGCACGTTGCGGTCAGGTTGGATTAACCGCAAAAGGTGCCAAACTGACGACCCCTTTGCAGCTCTGCAATAATTAGTCTGAACCAACCGATTTCTGAATATCTATACTATAAGGAGCGAAGACAAATGAAAACTTTTCTCACCCAATTCGGATCCGTCTTACCCCTCACGCCGGACCCACCCGTCAGGTTGCGTGATGACTAAAAAGGTGGAACGACCATAGAAATCGCAATTTGGAGAGCGTTTCTGCCAAAAACGAATTGTTTTTGTTACCCGATTGTGACCTTACCCACATGTGTACCCGCGTCGGCCCACACACCCACACCCGGCGTGACCGCACGCACCCTTAGTCCCGCACCCCCACGTCGCGACCGCAGGCACCCGCAGAGTCCCCCACCAGCGCGCGACCGTGGCTCCATAAAAAAAGATTGAGCCGCCGTAATCACCGTCCAGCCAAAAATTTTGTCGCCGCTCAATTGGATTTCCTAATTTTCCATGGTGTCCATTGCTTCCATTGATGGAGGTTCTACCGCCGAGCAACCAAACACAGTCGCGATGGGACTTGGATCCAAATCCTCTGCCATCAGCTCCCACGGCGGACGACCGGCCGCTCTGTCGAGGTCACCGCCACCTCGTGGTCGTGGTGCCAATCGCGGAGCGCGTCCACGTCGTGGTGCTCCACGTCTCCGACGATCCATGTCCGTCTCGGCCTCGACGACGAACGCGTTGCGAGCGTTCTCTGCGATAGCGCACACGATGGCGACCGTCTGCACCTGACCCCTGAGAGTAGCTAGGTGAGCTCGCCGGCCATGGAGTGCAAGGCGCACGCATGCAGGACCTCCATGAAGGACGACCTGAGTGCGTTGACGAGTCGGGGAAGGCGACCTGCACTTCTTTTGGAATGCGTCGCTGGCGTTGGCAGCATGGCAGCGAAATTGGCAGCCCGTGCTCCGGTGGCCGTCGCACGCGTCACATCATGTCTGTGTGGTTGCTCGGTGAGGGGTCTACCGCGCGACATTGTCTGCGTCGGCTTCGCTGCGTTCCCATCGAGAACGCGCGCGGCGGCTCGTCGAGGCGTTGCTGGAAGCAGAGGAGGCCCCATCGGGCCGCGCCGCCGCCGCCTAGGGTCGGGGCGAAGGTTGGTACTGTCGTCGTGATTGGATAGATACGATGACTGAAGCCATGGCACGCACCTCAGGATTGCTGGCCTGCTGCTTTGTTGAAGCTTGTCATTCACACACCGGTCTGCCCGCTCGCTGGAAGAGCAATGTGCGATACGTACAGCTCAACGACACTGACACGTTATCAGTGCACCTCGCCGGTCGCCGCTCGCCCGTCCAGACAACCTCGCTAACGTTGCCGCTGTCATCGCTCCTCGCCCTTGGTAGGTGTAGTAGGACACGATGGGAGGTTCCTTGCTCAGTTGCTCACCGTCGATGAAGAAAGACATGCATGGCTGACGACAACTGCAGACATTGATCGGCTCAATTTGATTTTAGGCTCAGCTTCGATGGATGCTACAGAATCAGCTCGCAGATGCCTCGAGCAGGCGGGCTCTGTCTCGTGTGAGGCCAGCATGTCACGCGTCAGGCATGTAGGCTTATTTCGCATGCTAGCTTGAGTGCGGCACCACTACAAAGAAATTTCTTTCCATTCCAGATTTCAGAGAGGCAACCTCAAACCTGAGAAGCGAACTGGATCAAAAGTTCTTTGCACTCAAGTGTTGATGATCATCTAAAGGTTTGCTGGGGAAAAAGGTAAAGAAAGACAGCCCAGCTTGTTAGTCCTTGTTATGAAAATGGATAAAGTTGCTTCATTTTCATCGAATCAGTATCGTAGGCTACCTGTGAATTTATTGTTTACTTCCATTTCATGTATGCTTAAGTCAACCACATTTTAGTTGATTGTAAAAAAAAACACATTTTAGTTTCATCTCAAAAACGTTCTCCTACATTCACTGCATTGGCTATATGTACTTGGTGGCTAAGAATTTTATAGAGTGAACAATGCATGTTCTTTTTCTTAATTAACAACCACATGACATGACATCCGGTCAACGACAAAACGCTATTAGTTTATAGGGAGTCAGTTCCATATGGTCATTCCAGAAATTGTATATATTACTCTATTCTTAAGTATATAATCATAAAGAAAATATCATTGAAGCCTGGTTATATGCTATATGTGTGACCATTATGATGAACCACATGATAGAGCTTGCAGTTTAGAAGAAAATACAAGATGCCACAAAGTATAGAGGAAGAAATGTTGAATGCTTATACTTGGTGAAACCAATCAATTAGCAAAGAGGAATAAAAGCACGAGGTGTCATGAGGAGTAAATGAATGTTTATGCTTTGCAAAACAAATTGGTGTGACTTTCGGTTGCTCTTTAAATTTTAGTTCTAGCACCAAAAAGCTAAGATTAATTTTCACCTTGCTGAACTTTTTGACGGGTTGTATACAGGTTGATAAATACTAAAAAGGAAATATCTTATGTATACATTTTCCTTGATTACTTTATGAACTGCAAAGAAGTTAAGATTTAAAGCCACATATTATCTTTTAAACACGTGCGTGTCGCACGTACATTTTACTAGTATCAGCAAAAGAACGTGCGGAAAATCATAATTTAGATATCCTACTATAGGTTAGGAGGGTAGATAGTCTAGTGTGGAAAGTTAATGGCCATAAAACAAATCTATCACTGATGGGAATCCGCTATGGTAGTTTGAAAATACTTGCACAACCTAAGTTATCATACTGCACTCTAAAATATTGCCAACCTACCTCGGTTGTTATTTTGCTCCGGAAGATAATTCCTATACACTAAAGCCATGGAGAGTGAGAAGGTATTGGGCCCAAACTCTCGTTATTACATTTTCTTCCAATTGCTGGTGTGGGCTTAAAGAAATTCCTACATCAGGTTTCTAGAATCTTAACAATGCAGGCCCATTGCAAAGGTGGTTGGTGTGCCCCCCGTGCATGTAATAAATCGGCCCATGGCTTCCAGTCTGAATCGTGTGCGCTTTTACCCGAGCTGACTCTTTCCGTCCGTGTCCGTGTCCGTGTCCAGGGGCTCCATGCACTCTTTACATGCGGAGAGAACTGTCTGCCATTAGAACGGAACAGGGAAGAAGGAAACGAAGCTTAGCCCATCCTCACCTCAAGGTCAAGGGTCTCTTCTCCGGTCCCACCAGTTTCTCCACCCTATCAAAGATGGCAGGTGATATGTCACATGTGCAAGCTACTCCAACAATGCTTTGTTCACATCAAATCCAAACAGAGTTCCACAAACCAAAAAGAAAATGCAAACAGATTAAACGGTTAAATCGACCGATACAATGGCCTTATTGGATACTCTAACAGGGTTAGAGTTAATTTCTAACTCTAGCTCTAGTCCTAAACTAATTCTGGCTCAAGAGGTGTTAGGATGGAATGGTTAGAATGACATTAAATGTACTTTTTCAATCAGTAGGTGTGGGTGGAGGGAGAGAGAGAAATTACTTTTTGGTGCACCCAGCGTGAACTAGCTCTAATAAGAACCTCTTGGGTGGGATAATTTTTTGGGGTGGGTTAGATGCAAACTAGTCCAATCTAGCTCTCATGTTTGGATACTTTGTGGCTAGTTGAGCTCCAACTGGCTAAAACTAACTCTAGCCCATAGATCCAAACAGGGCCAATGCTAGTATAATGAGCGGAAAAAACTTGAGCCGCTTATGGGCTCATGGCTGCCGCTTTCCCTTTGCACCAGGGAATCACACAGATAGGGAAGCAACACCTCAGATTGTGCCCTCGAACAGGAGAGACATCAACGCCATAATCACGACGCGAGGCCTCTTGTTCACAAGCTGAGCCTGAGCCTCCCCTCCCCTTTGTTTAGGGATGGCAATTTTGCCCGCGGATGTGGATATCCGCGGATAAGAAACTTCACCCGCGGGCGTGGATACGGGCAGAGACTCTTACCCGCGGGCAGCAAACGGGTAAAATACTTCACCCGCGGATAATATCCGTTACCCGTTGAAATATTAAAACCCATCAAAATATCACCTATAATACAATAGTGGCCCAATAGTAATCTAAACAGGCCAACAACTACCAGCCCAAACAACACCATCCCTTCCTTCCCTCTCGTCAGATCCAAACCCAAGACAGCCCAGCATCCATCTAGGGGCTGTTTGGTGTCCCGCACGAGACCGAGCCAGGCTCCCCGCGTGCAGGGATCGGCAGTTTGGTTGCCTGCACCTGCCTTCGAGCCAGGCCCCCCGCGTGCAAATCAGCCTCCACAGCCAGGCTCTGGAGGAACGGTCGAATCGACCTTCTCTGCCGGGCCTGGCTGGCTGGATGCTGCTGTTTCTCTCTTAATGATGATATTAGTGTATAATTAGTGAATATTAAGTGATATTAAGATGTTTTAAAGACGATTAATACATTGTTAGATAAAATAAGTACTTTTGAAGTGTATTTGTATGAAATAAAAATTATAATCATGATATTTTATCTCGTGCAACTTATCTCGTTCGGACAACCAAACATCTCTGCTCAGCCAGACTTAGTTAGTACAGTCAACCAAACATAACACGTTGCATGTGCTCAGCCTGTTCCAAGTGAGCCCGGCTACCATATGCAAACCAGGCTAGGGTGATCCAGGCAACCAAATGCCCCCCCTAAAAAACGAACGATTGGCCACAGCATCTACATCCGCATACGAGGTGGATCCGGGACGGAGCAAAAGCACGGCGACCGGCCATGGCGCACCGCCGGCGGAGGTACGCAACACCTTTTGCTCCTCTCTCTTTCCCATTCCTAACGTTGCCGCTGCCGCCATCCCGGGCAGGGCCCGCGCCACGGTCGGCCGGCCCCTCCGCGTCTGCTGCTCGCCATGCCACCAGCCGGCCCGCACACATAAAAGCAACGAACAGCTTACTAGGTACCTTGGTTCTCTGTTTTGAATCAAAGGAAGAGATTGGAGTACAAAAATCAAAATCAAACGCATGTTCAAAGAGAAATTCAATGATAAGCATGACTGAGAGCAAAACAAAATTGTACGAACATTATGCAAGCACAATTAAAAATCCCCAAATCTCTGCAGCACAACATCAGGAACAACAGATGAAATCACCAAGCCAACTAAGATGATATTGATGTTTCTGTATATGTATATGGTGTCGTTGCCTTTTTTCCAATCCTGCTTGCAGGAGCTAGAGGATGTGACTGCGGAGTTGCTTCCAGTCAGCGAATGGCACGTAGAGCTGCAGGCCTGCAGCACCAAGGAGGGAACTGCAGCATCTTGCGGTCTTGCCCGGCGGCTTCCAAGATGGGCACCCGACAGCGGCTAGCAGCAGCGCTAGAGCCGCGAAGACCGGCCGGGGAGAGAGTGCAGCGAGACGAAGATTGAGCTTGTGGCAGCGGCGAGGTGCCCAATGGACGGAGTCCTGGGTGGGCAGGGTGGCGCTGGTGGGGAGAGTGGTGGGAGCTTGGGAGGCGAGATCCGAGAGAAGACTCGAGACCGAGCGGTCAAGCGTGTGCAACACGAACGGATAAGGTAGAGAAGGAAGCCAGCAGCGATTGAGACCTGTGGGCGGTTGTGGCCAAGGGGCACGCCGGTACGCAGCCAAACTGGGTGGTTTCTGGTTTGTTGGTGCTTGCTCAGCTCGCAGGACTGCTTCGTTGGTGCTCGGCCTGTCAAGCTCGCGAGCTGCTCACGAGCCAGCTCGAGCTGGCTCGTTATACTAGCGAGGTGAGAAGTCAGCTCGAGCTGGCTCGTTAGTGTAACGAGCCGAGCTGAGCAGAGCCGGCTGCGAGTCGAGCGAGCTAACGAGTCGCGAGTATTTTGTCCAGCCCTACACACACCACTGCAGCCTCGTCGGCGCATGCCACCGGCCGGCCCTCCTGCGCCGCCACGGCCTCGCCATCGAGGCCGGTCGCCTGCACCGGTGCTGCCTGCCTCCGCCGCCCCATAGAGGCACGTTTCTGGTGCTGGTCGGCCGCCGCAGGCTAGGGGCTCCGTCGGCCGCGGGGGCTCGCTTGCCCTGCTAGTCGTCAGAGCTCGTTGGTCAACGCGGATGACGGGTTTGCCCGATATCCACGGATATCCATCGGGTGCGGATACGGGCACAAATTTTTACCCGCGGGCAAGCTATCGAGCGGGCAAGTAGCGATAGCGCGGATATGCTATCGGGCGGGTAAATGCTTTACCCGCACTTACACGACCCGTTGCCATCCCTACCTTTGTTGGGGGAAATGATTCACTTGGTACCCCTGCATAGGCCTAGAGGCTCGGATGTAATATTTGTACCCACCAGGGGCTTGGGGTTAAAATGTCATCCCTCCCCTTAGCTATATAAACAACTCAAGGGTTGAGAGAGGGGGCTCCCCCCTCACTTGTCCATCTTCTCCTTAGCATTTTGTTGTATCTTCTTTTATGAGTGTTGATTCCTCTTAGGGAGACGGTTTTCACCCAACACCCTTGTTGGTTCCATGTCCCCGTCGCCTTTATCTTCCTTTGTCCCCTGGGGCTCACATGGACCGCCTTCCCTCTTGGAAAGGCGCCTAATTAGGCATGGCCATTGGAAGCCAAAACAAATGCCAAAGTCAATGATATGCACCTTTGATGTATTTTCTATCATACTCAAGATTGTTTGATTCGAAAGAAAATGTGAAGATGGTAGGCTTTAAGCACACAGTAGAAACTTGGCGCGGCCGTTGCCGCCCTTGGTCAGAGTTTGCCAGTTCTAATCAGGTGCTTAGCTAACATGGTTGGTCAGTGTGTAGTACTAACTCTTAAATCAGGGGCTGATATACGTCTCCTATTTAGCATAGTCTCCACTTTATTTGTAGGTGAACGTCCATATTGAATGGAGGGATGAGAAAGATATTTGCAATACTGAAGTGAGACCAAACATGCCCATGGGCTGTGAGGACTATATGATCAAGCTGTACTCCTTTTCAGAAGTGATTTGGTCTCTTTGGACCACACGCAACAAGATGGCCATTGAGGGGGTGTTCCCACTAAAGCCAACTGATGTCTTGCATAAAATTTTGACTTGCATGCAGAAATGGAGGCTGAAGCTGAACTCTTCTGAACAAGAACAACAAGACCTGTGGGTGAATACTGTTCGAGTTTGGGCCACGGATTTCGAAGAAAAGCTGAAGGAGCGACCTCCGGAAGAAACCTTCATCTGATAAAGTTTCCTTCAGTAGCTGTGTCTAGTGGGTAGTAGTTAAACTGTGATGGTGCATGTTGTGTTTGCTTTCGGTGCCTCCCTGTAAGCTGGTAACCCCAGTAGTGTTGTCAGGTCGGAGTCTGTAGAACAATCTTATATGCTTTCTATAAAAACGGGGCGAAGGCCTTTCTAAAAAAAAGTGATACCAAATGTAACACTCCAGGTGTTTATTAAAGATAAATACCTCAATTAGGGTGGTTAATCATGTTTAATTGGCTCATAAACATGTTTGACATGATCTTGCACACATTTGCACAAAAGACCTTGGTCAAAGTTCAAATTCTTGGTCAAACCCCTATAGATCCAAAAAGGCTGATTTTGTTTTCTTGCGCGTTCTCCAAATTTTGCTATAGAAGTTCAAAATCGGCCAATATAAAATTTGTTCCTTATTTCTGGGAACATATTTTTCATAATTGGCGGACATTCCAATTTTGAGTGCAAAGCCGCTTAAATTTGAGTTGAAATTTCTGCGCACAGTAAACCGGGGCCGAGATTTCCTAAAAGTTCAACGCGTTTTTGGCACGAATCCGTTGATCAAAACATATGTCGCCCTTTGTAAAAGTTGTAGGTCTAAAGTTCCTCTACAACTTTTATTTTTGGAGATTTTCAAGTGTGTTGACATTTTCTAGAGTTTTATAATTTTGAAAACCGGTGCTCGAAACGGTTATGTGCATCGCCGTCACACTCGCCCGTCCGGCGCGCGTGAGCTCTGCCAGCACCGGACACGTGCCGCTCGCGTCGTCGCCGGTGTACGGTCATCTCGACCTCCTCGCTGTGGACCGGTGCACGACGTGGGAGCCTCCGCCCTCCCAAGGCACCGTACACCGCGCCTAGGGCGGGTACACAGCCTGGCCGCGGGCCCAGCCGGGCCACGCGCTGGTGCACGCCACATCCGCGGTTTCCTGTGCGCATGCACGCTGCCCACCTGGCTCGACCGCGTGCTAAAACCCTTGAGGCCATCCCCGAGTCCTCCGTCCTCGCCCCCTCGCCCCATCCCGCCTGCTCGCTCGGCTCGTTTCCGGCATCCCCGCCGCGCCTTAGCCGCCGCCACTTGGCCTGGAGCAGAGCAAGCCGAGCCGGCCTTCCACCCCGATTGCGCCGCCTCCATTCCCAACCCTAGCTTCACCTGAGCTCCTCGAAGCCTTGGACGTCACCGCCGTCGCACCCCAGCACCGTCTCCGCCCTGACAGCGAGCTCCGGCGGCAGGGGCATCACGGCCTCGTCGTGGTAGGTCACCGGAGCGGCCCCAGTCCGAGCAACATCCTCCACCCCTCCTTCAGGTAGGCTAGGCACCCTTAGGGGCCGGTTCTCGGCGAAGGCCGGCCCACATTGCCGCCGGCGGAGCTCCATGTGCCGGCGAGGGTCAAATTGCAGAGATTAGAATCTTGTTAGGGTCTGTTCTGCAAAATAAGGGCCTGTGCGTAATTTCAGAAAGATTCTTTAAGGGTTATTCTGTAAAAGCTATTTAGGGTTTCGGCTGCAACTTCAAAAATCCATAAAAAATTGTAGAAAATTCCGAAAAATACAAATCCAATTGTTCTGGAATCCTTGAGAGTAGATCTACAACTTTTACAAAAGTTGTATAGTGTTTTTCTGTTTAATTTTTAAATGTAAATTCAAACTCAGTTTGAGGTATTTTTAGTGTAGTTTAAAATATACACATGCTATGGAGTTGAATTTTGGATATGTTGTTCTTTATGGCATGTTCAGATTTGTGACCAAAGTTTACAGAAGTTTGATATGTAGATTCTCATTTATGATTTAAGTAAACTTTATGCTAGATTAAACTTGATGCTTTTTATAGCCCTTTTAATAAACTTTTCCTTGAGCACAAGTGCACCCTAGGGCTTTGTATTGATGAATAGTACCTCTGGTAGAATGGATATGATTTTAGGATGTGCTTTGGTTTATGTTTTGGATTTAATCTTGTGTAGGAGTTTAAATTCAAAATTTCAAAAATAATTTGAATCTACACCTATGCCCTAGTCAGAGGCTTAAATTTGGTATAAATGACTTGTAGTAGAAAGTTGAGACCAAAACAATTAATAATTTTTTTTGTAAGATTTATTTGTGTTATGCTAGGCTGAGATTTGTCTTTTACATATAAATTAATTTATAAATGATATTAAGCTAGATTTTGGTTTGTGAGCTTAGAATAGGCATATGTTGTTGTGTGTAAAGTTGCAACTCAGTTAGAGTTAATTTGCATTTAGTTTGAATTATAGGTGATTAAATAGTTAGAAAATGATTAAGGGAAAAATAGTAATGTGTTGTTAAATTGAAAAATGATTATATCCAGTTTAAGAACTGTTTCTAAAACTGTTAGAAACCCCACTTACTATTTGTGAAGTTAAGTAACTTAATTAATTTTAGATAGGCACACAATCACCATGAAACTAGTTAGGGTTAATCATCACACCACCTTTATGTCTTTTGTGTAGATCTTTATGTTAAGTTGCTTAAATATGGACGCAATCACCGTAGAACTGATCCTAAGATCAGCATTCACCCCCTTGTACTTTTTGTGTGAATTTAAGAGTAATTAAATGAATATGGCCAACAAGAGTTGGGTTTGGTGGTAATTCTCTCACCCATCACATCACCTAATGCATATGCATGCGAACGTGTAGAATTACCGGACGGGACTTACACGCTCACTCAGGAGGAGGAGGGAGCAGCTAGCGGAGAGGTGAACCAGATTAGTGTGCAGCAAGACCTGGACCAAAGTCTAGAAGAGCCCAAGGCTGTTGCTAGCATAGAAGGAGGCAAGCACCGGGTTTACATATAACCTTTTTGGATAAAATCTCACATTCTTTTACCCTTTTCAGTATTTATGCTTTACTTTGTGCATTTAAGTTTCAGGAGTTATTTGCAACCTAGATGCATGATCCTTAGGACTCCTATGCTCTTTTACTAGTATGTTAGGAACGCTAGTGCCATGCTCTAAGGATACGGTAGAAGTCGAGTAATGACTCATTGCTCGCGAGATATAGGATGCTTATGTTGGAATCATAAGTTGGTTAAATTGACTCGCTCATGTGGTAAGAGCAATGGGTTCGGTCTCGACCGAGTAGCATGGTGCTGGTCTAAGCTATTGAACGTACCAAGTGCTTGTCGGGAATGGGACCGGTAAGCCTAGTACCTAATGAACCAGTACAGGAATTTTATCGCTACTAATCTTGAGATGCGTCTCCCGGTTCGCTACCGGTAGTGCAAGTGTGATTCTGGACGTGTCATGTTTGGGCGTACCAGTAAACCTTGTACTTAGACCTGTAACATCTTTTCCTAATCTGGGGAATGACGGGAACCGCCTGGTTGGGGTAGACCCTGCATTTGGTCTACCTTCTTCCGTGTATCTTGGGTTTACCTTGCAAGGATATAAATCGATCGATCGTCGGTCACTCGCCGTTATCTGAGTCGGCTTGACCACTGGCTACCCCATATTTATTCATGGAACTTTTGGATTAATATTGTTACCTGTTTAATATTGTTTGCACAACATGCTTGTTTAGTACAGGTGCTCACCTAGAATGGTTAACATACTAGAATATGAGCTAAAATTTGAAATTTAGGATCAACTCTTAGTCGCTTTTGGCAAAACAAACCTACCAGCCAAAAAGTCTTGCATGTCTAGTCTTATTTTATTTTTGTCGGGTAAGTCTTGCTGAGTATTAGTATACTCAGCTTTGCTTGTGTTGTTGTTTTCAGGTAACCCCATCTGGCCTGGTTCTATTCCAGATGGTTGGGAACTTGAGTGGGAACAGGATGACGAGGAGTGATACTCTATGGATGGCCTCCCATGTGTATCCCGCGTTTAGTTTTATTTCCGCTGTTTGAACTCTGAATCACTTTACTTTCATGTATGAAAACCTGGTTTGTAATAGTGTAGTTTTGTGAACTTTTATGTAATGTTGAACTTGTACTCTGGTCCCGCCTTCGTGTGGGCTTTGCGCATATCCGCGATCCTGTTGTAAGTGATTCACCGGGCATGACCCGGCAGAGGCGACAAAATACTTATTTATTATTGCTTAATGGCCATGTGGACCGACTTAGGCGGTAATACGGAATTATTTTGGGCGGTTCTGTCACACCAAACATATCATGTAACGATTTTTGCTATATACTCACAGCATTATTGAAAATCAAATGAAAATCAGTTGATGGGTTGGCTCGAGCGGTGCAACCCATCTGGATGTGGCCCAATAAAACTAAGCTAGTGGGGTTAAGAAAATCCTCACGGTTTTCATTAAGAGAAGAGAATTGAATCCCGGCTTAGAAAATCTCCGAACTCCGGCTTCACCGGCAAGGGAATTTTTTTAAACCAGTCCCGTAAATTTGTTTTAACAAAGAATCAAACCTGGGTCTCCTGGTTGCGATCGTACGTACATTAGCCCCCTCTAACCAAGTAGGTTAGAGAATCTTTGGTCTGGATGTGGCCCAATGGTCTGCCTGCCCAGCAGGCAGCGGATCCTGCCAGCCCAGGCCCATGCCGGTGGGCGGCGGCGGCATGCACGCAGAGCGACAGAGGAGCCAGGAGAACCGAAGAAGTATGGAGACGTTGTCGGCTACTCGGCTCCGTCGCGCACTCTTCTCGACCGTAGATGTCGGATCTGATGGTTGAGAAAAGCAGTAGACGTGGCACTATATTTTGTGAAGATATATGTTTCAGGATTCGGTCATGCTGACACACAGGAAAATTGGGTTATCTGATCTCCTCGTCATCCTCGCTCGCTCGATGGCGCCGGCTACTAAAAAGGACAAGGCCACTGTCATACATGCCGGCACGCAGGATCGACTGAGCCCGCCTGTCCGATAGTACTATTTCCATCCTTAAATATATGACATTTCAGACAAGTTAGTTTAAAAATTGAACTAATTTACTTCTATTAAACGTCTTATATTCAAGAATGAATAATTATTTTATTACTCGTATTTTCCTTCATAAACAATTTAAATGGTGCCGTACGAGTGGTCACGACTCACCACCACTCGGCAACTTGTTTTTTTAATTGCAAACGAGATGGTTTAATCAATAAAATGATAATCACCGGTAGCAAGGTTGTCATGATAACATCAGATGGATAAATAATCACCGGTAGCTAGCAAGGTGTCATGATAACATCAGAAGGATAAATAATAACATATAGGAGACACCAGTAGCAAACAGGATCCGAGACGATACCACCAAGATAATGATTATTATCAGTGGCGAATCTAGAAATGACTTTTAGGGGGGGCTGAACAGTAATGAGGTTCAAGGGAAAAAGGCCGGAGGCCTGCTGCCAGGGAGGATTAGAAGAAAGAAAGTCCTTGGGCCTTGACTATTCTTTTGGGCTGACTAGACACCGTGACTCAAAAGCCTGCTGGCCCATCTCTAGTCATCTTCAACCTCCATCCAGATGCATATCAACCTCCAGCTCCACCTATCCATGGCAAAAAAATTTAGAGAGCTCTCCAGGGGTTCTGCGGCGGTAGGGGGGCTCGAGACCCCCCCACCCACCGCTAGATCCGCCGCTGGTTATTACGTAGGAATGAGGATACCGTTGACACCCAAAATTGGTAGGTTTGGGCAAAATCGGTTAGACCGCCCTATCAACCGGTTAGACCATCCTGGTCAAAGTCATCAAAAGATAATTTGGATTTCCCCATTGGGTAGCTCTCGTCGAGTAGATCAAGATCCATATATAGGACGTACAATTCGGAGTCTGGATGAGAGAGATATGGCTTCTGGAAGATCCGCATGTCATACAGGCGGTTAGACCGCGTGGTCTAGGCGGTTTGACCGGGTTTGGGCTTTGTAAACCGAGTTGAAGTTGTATTTTAGTACGAAATTCGTTAAGCCTTCAACTCCAGCAGGGGCAAGACCTCCCCACCCTATAAATATAAAGTGTCGTGGCCGATTGAGGACCTATCAACCAATCGAACAAAAATTATCTTACTTTTTTTCTTCAAACCCTACTTTTCCAACCTCTTTGCTTCCATCTTCATCTCTACGGCGATTTAGGGCGTTCTAAGTGGCCTGCCGGTCTTAGAACAACCCTAGGTGCGTTGTCCCTGACAGGGTCCCTCCCGGGGCAGCGATCTTAGATTTTCGGCGACATCTCTGACCAAGGCGGTCAGACCACCCTCCATAGGCGGTTAGACCAGCCCGTGCCAGGGATCTCATCGAGGTGCGATTTCAACTACCGCGCAATCCAGCACACTCGTGTGTTCGACCGGAAAAATCGTCAACACATACAATTTGTGGATCACACGCAGATAGTACTGCAACTCTGGATCTTGCGCTCAAACACTTGTAGCCGCCCTAGTTCTCGTCGTCGGTGACCTCAAACTCTTCCTCCGCGTAGCCCTTGGCCAGGTACTTCCGGATGAGGCACTGGTCGTACTCGAAGATCCTGTCAGTGATAGCTTTCTTCTCGGCATAGATTTCGTGGATTTCCTGGAATGCATGGCCAGCTTCTCGTCAGGGGTCAAAGGGACGGGGTTGAAGGGGCATGCAATCAAATGCTCCATGAACGCCTTCGTCATCCTCCTCTTGACCAGCTTCTTCTTCTTCCCGGCCCCGGCCTCCTCCACCGCTGGCTTCATCCCCAGCAAACGGAGCAAGCGAGCCTTCGCCTCGCTCTCCTTCCCCTCCAGGTTGCTCCGGGAACGCACTCGCCTCACGGTCACCGCCCCCATCGACGCGCTCGCCACCTTCCACTTGAGGTCACCGTCACCACCCCGCATCGCCGGAGATCAAGACCTAACCCTAGATCTAGATTGCATGGAAGCGGCAACTTGGACGCGGAGGAAGCAAAGGGACGGGGGCGGCGGTCCTCAGCAACTTGTTCGTCGGCCACCCCCCCGCCCACTATCACCTCCTCCTTTGTGGGAAGGAAATCACCAGACTAGTGGATCATGAAATCCAGATCTAGGGTTAGGTCTCGATCTCCGACGATGTGGGGTGGTGACGGCAACCTCAAGTGGAAGGTGGCGAGCATGTCGATGGGGGCGGTGACCGTGAGGCGAGCGCGTTCTCGGAGGGCGACAACCTGGAGGGGAAGGAGGGCGAGGCGAAGGCTCGCTTGCTCCGTTTGCCGGGGATGAGGCCCGCGGTGTGAGGATTTGAATGTGGAAGAGATTATTTTGGGGTTCACCTGCCCCATCAAACAGTTCCCTTGAAACTACCTTGGCCTTCCTTTGCATTATCGAGCCCTACATGGAGTGGAAGTGCAGCTACTCATAGACAAAATGGCCAATAGATTGCCATCATGGAAAGGAAAGTTCCTGAACAAGGCGGGATGACTAAAATTGTTGAACATTGTACTTTCCTCCATGTCTACTTATTTCATCACGGTATTTCCTTTAAAGAAATGGGCCATAAAGAAAATTGATAAAATTAGGCAAGGTTTCTTGTGGAAAGGATCTGAGGATGCAAAAGGTGGGCATTGTCTGGTCAAGTGGGCTAAAGTACAGAAGCCAAAACAATTAGGTGGATTGGGGGTGTTGGATTTGGAGCTCTTTGGAAGGGCGTTGCGCCTGAGATGGCTGTGGTATGAGTGGACGTAACCTGATAGACCTGGTGGGTACTGAAGTTCCTTGCAATGACATCGACAAGCAGTTTTTCAGAGCTAGCACAAAGGTGCTTTTAGGCAACGGACGCAGGGCCAAGTTCTGGGAGTCTACCTGGCTATCCGGGCATGCACCAAGGGACCTAGCACCTAATATGTACATGTTAGCATGGAGAAAGAATCAAACCGTGCTGGATGATTTACAGAACTACAATTGGACTAGGGGTCTTTAGCGTATGACTTCTACATCTGAAATGGTGGGATTTATTTCGCTTTGGGCACTAGTTAGCGAAGTAGTACTAACAGAGAATGAAGATGAAATACGATGGAGATGGACATCAAATGGGCACTACACAGCTCGGTCTGCATACAAAGCGCAATTGAATGGCTCCTACTGCACTTTTGATGCATTGGCTATCTGGAAGGCCAAAACTGAAGGCAAGCATCGGTTCTTCACGTGGCTCCTAGTACAAGGCAAAATCCTAACTGCAGATAAGCTCTTGGTGAGGAATTGGCCTTGCAACCCCACCTGCTCCCTATGTGATCAAGAATTTGAAACAGCCGAGCACCTTTGCGTGCAATGTGTGTTTTCTCAAGAGGTATGGGTTCTTGTTGCGACATGGTTTGATGTTGTAGTACAAGTAGCTAGACGTCATGACACCTTGGTTCTTTGGTGGAACTCGAGCAGGGCAGGAGATTCAACTACTGTTAAAAACAGGCGAGCAACAGTGATGATCTACACAGCGTGAAACATTTGAAAAGAGCAAAATAGGAGAATCTTTGATGGGGTGTCCTCTGCACCAAATCGAGTATTGCAACTAATCAAGGATGAAATGGCAATGAGGACTGCCGCCTGTGAGCTTCATGTGCTTCCGCTAGATTCATAATGTTAGACATCTTCATAAGAGTTGAGTTTTCTTCTGTTTCATGTATACAACCCCTGTAACAAACCGCATTCTTTCTATTCTTAAATGACATAGCAGTGCTCCTAAAAAAGTAGATCACGAAAAGAGGTCAGCAAGCGGGTCAGAAAGAAAAAGGAGGACTGGTACGTGGGCACGTGGCCCAGGAAAGGGAAAACGTCAGGCTGGGCCTATGGGCCGGAACGATGGTCGGGGCTGTGCTCTAATCTATACGCCTACACATCTGGCCGAAATACACCGAGGCCTACTGGGCTGATTAATCTATTCGCCTCTTGTGGGCTTTGCAGGATGCCCACCAGCGTTGTTTTGTTTTTTGAATTAAGTCCTTTTGACCCCCTCATGTATTGGGTGAGTTCGGTTTCCCCCTGCTATCCTAAACCGGGTATTTGAGGCCCCTCATCTCCCGGGCGTTTTCCCTCCCTCGACTGTTTTGCGAAGCGGTTTTGATGACGTGGACGCCCCGTGGCGGTGGGGCCCACTTGTCAGCGTGACCCCACCTTTTTTCTTTGTGTTTCCCTCTTTCTCTCCCTCGGGTGGAGCAGGGATCAGCGGGCGAGCGGGCGGTGGGCGCAGGAGCTAGGGGGCGGGCCACCCTGTTCCTCTGTTGCTCGCTGCCGGAGGCCCACCCCGCCCCCGCGGCACCGTCGAAGGGCCACCGGCGCCGGCTCGGGGAGTGTGGCGCGCAGCGGCTGGCGTCGGGGAGTAGCAACAGCGGAAGAAGAATGTTACCGCCGTGCGGGGTGGGCCTCTGACAATGAGCAACAGAGGAGCAGGGTAGCCCGCCCCTGGCTCCTGCACCCACCGGCCGCTTGCTTGCCGGTCCCACCCGACGGCCATCTAAACGGAGGAGAGAGATGAGAGAGGATAGAGAAAGAGGGAAACAGAGAGAAGAGAGATGGGGTGACGCTGACAAGTGGGCCCTACCACTACGTGGCGTCCACGTCATCAAAACCACTCTGCAAAACAGCCGAGGGAGGGAAAACGCACGGTTTCAAGAGATGAGGGGCCTCGAATACCCGGTTTAGGACAGCAGGGGGGAAACCGAACTCACCCAATACATGAGGGGGGTCATAAGGACTTATTCCTTGTTTTTTCCAGCGAAGATCCGGCGGTGGCCAGCTTTCGCATGTGCAACTGCCAACCGAAAGAGGAGAGGAATCGGAAAAAGATTACACCGTTTTGGCACTGTGCGACCATGATCGCGCAACACCTCAAAAGGACTGCAGGGATAAACGGATTTTTTTTCTAAACAGCCAGGCCCCACCAGGAATCATAACGAAACCTTGCTGTCATGTTTCCTCATTGACATTATTCTCCTCCCACAAGAGAAGGTTATACAAGTAACTCCGAGAGCAATCTCGATCGCATGCTTCCAACAAAGAAATATCTTATGAAAATTCAAACCTCTGTATATTTCGAGCGATCAAAATTACACATGACACATTAGTGATTAGCTGTTAATGTCATGAAAATGGAGCATGGGGGAAAATCCAGCTGAAGGTACTAAATTTTACTATTTTTTCGCAGGTGTAAATTTGACAATTTGGATGAGAGAGAGACACGAACACGGAGTTGGAATTGTAAAGTGGGAAGGGCCTCGTGGTCCTCTCGCCCGCCCACGTTGCGCCGCGCCCGGCCCGGTTCGTTAATACCACCACCGCCTGGACGGCCACGACCTGACCGAAACCCCCGCCGGCCTGCGCCTGTGCTCTGGTCCTCCCGCGACCGTTCCAAATTCCTCCTCGCGTTCGTATTCCACGCGGCGACGTCGCCATCGCGGCCGCCGCCCGCTCCCCTTCCTTCGCCTATACGTAGGTAGCCGCTGCGGCCGCCACCCCCAAACCCTAAGCCTCCCACGCGCACGCGGACGCCCTGGTGCTCCGCAGCTCGCACCTCCGGCGATGGGATCCAAGGACCAGGCCGGAGGGGCCGCCTCCTCGGGCGGCGGCTTCTTCTCGTCGTTCGCCGCCGGCGTGCGAAGCTGGGGCACCGCCGTGCACAAATCCGTCAACGGGTGAGTCTTCAGGCCCCATAGCGTCCCCCTCTCTGCCTCTCTCCCGCTCATCTCCTCAGATCCGCCTTGAGCTACCCCGTAGGAGCTCTGACAGAGCTGATCGGCGGGGATCGGGACCTCCCCGCCCCGTGATCTGGCACTTCCGAGTCCGATCCCGCCCTGTGTTACTGGCGAATTTTTGAATTGAGTATTTCGTCTAAGTTAAGCCTGTTCGTTTATTAACTGTACGGTGCCGTTTGATCGGTAACTTTGCAATTATCATACAGTGATTTATGCTTACCTGTCTGTCAGTCTGATGCCGTAGATTCTCAGTTACAGTGATAAAGTGGATGCTAGGTTGAATGCTAATTCCTTTGTTTGTATTTAAGTACTAACATGTCATGATTTCAAGCTTAGATAGTATATAAGTGTACAGTTCAAAGTTTATATGCTGTGACTGAATTTCGATGCCAACAGTTCGACATATGGCTTGACTTGCTTCAAAATGGACCACTTTTGACATGCGCAACATCTGTTGCCTTTTCAGTTTTCAAGTTTACCTTTTCCTCTCTCCACTTTATCCTTATTATGCTATGCCTTTTGGGACTTGAATTCTAGTGAAATGCACATGGTTAATTGGCTGCCGTTGGTTTGCTCTATAAAGACATTGTTATGTAGTAGATGAGACAATCTGCCTTTGCTTGGCTCTTTATAATAAGCTGTTGTGTAATGTTTGTAGGTTGCTCGGTTATGAAGGCCTTGAGGTTATTAACCCTGATGGAGGCACGGAAGATGCTGAAGAAGAGGCCTTGAGGGGGCGATGGAAGCAAGAGGTAAGGATAAGAGAATTATCATTGCATAGTCTTGCTATTAGGGATGCGTTTTATATTTCTATTGGGTCATTGGGTCAACCCAACGTTTGATAAATAATGCATACCACATAATTAATTTGGAGTGAAATGAACTAAGATTTTCTTTTTCGAGAATACCCTAGAGAAGTTGAATGAAGATGGCAAGTCAATGTAGTTAATCAGCCAACCAAAGAACACCATTGGAAATCCACTGGCATCCCTAGTTACTATGAAGTCATGAGAATAAATTATATTTTATTATATTTAAAAAGTATATAAATTGGGAATGTGATTCACATTCTATAGGGGAAATTGATTGTTTTTGTGATTTGCTTCATCTGCGGGGCCAAAGTTGGATGGTAAGATCAGACATGAATTTCATGTTACCTTTTGTGCTGAAATTGTCCAATTGAACTAAAAGAATACCTCACATTTTTTCTGCTAAATTAATTTCTTATATTCTACTAATACCCTGTTGGATATCATAAAACCTTTAAACATGCTTTGATTACTACAGTGCTCCCACATTTTTCTTGGACTATGTGTGCTTAGAGTGTATTTTATTATTTTGTGTTGGTGTTGATTGCCATCTTCCAATCTTTAGATTTCTTCTTGGTCTACTATGAATATGAATCTACTCATTTGGTTGTAGTCAGTGAACAACATGTTTACATGGTTTGACCAATAGAGTGTTCTAGTTCAAATTCTGCATCTTTTCACCATTTGACATGAACATCGGTGTTGAAGGCTATAAAATGTACTAATCTGTACCGTGTCTATAGAATGACATGTGTTACCATAGTGACTTTCGTGTCGCACTCTGCTTGGTTCTTTCTAGATAAAACTATCAATCTGATAATTGCTTGGTTTATGAGTGCAAGTAATAATGAGTCATTTGGATTTTGTATTTTAGTTGTTTAACCTGATCGTACCAATTACTGCACTCCCGATGCTTTTTTTTAACACTGTGGCTAATTTGCAGGATCGTGATAGTTATTGGAAGATGATGCATAAATACATAGGATCAGATGTTACATCACTTGTGACACTTCCAGTCATCATTTTTGAACCAATGACAATGCTTCAGAAAATGGCCGAGGTTTGTACTGCTAATTTCTGAATTAGAGCTCACATTACTGCCCCTCTAGCACTGAAGGATGTGTCTGCAATTGTCTAATCCTCTGCTACTATCAAAAATATTTTTGCGCATAAACTGTAGATGATGTTGTAGCAATTTTTCCAACGACCAATTTTACTTGTGTACGGTATAATGTTCTCAGTCTATCTTTTGGCTGTGGTGCCCTATTTCATGTTGTTATTTTGTCTTTCGTTAAGTCAAGTAATAAACAATATGTGGGCCTAAATAACCTCATGAGATCCTGTCATTGGTAGGCATTAAAAGCTGCAATTTAGTCGCCCACCTGTGATATGTCTCTTCCTGCTCTTAAATGAGTCCCATACAGAAAGTAACTTCCCATTATCTTTCCTGTGATGATTTTGTGTTAATGGTTTTACCTGTTCTTACTGACCGCAGTTGATGGAATACTGTGATTTGTTAGACAAAGCAGATGAATGTGAGGATCCATACATGCGTATGGCTTATGCTTGTGAGTTTTTCCTTCCCTCACCTACAACACCACTCTAATGCTGTATCATGGTTGACTGAGCTTTTAATAAATTGTTCAGCTGCATGGGCTGTTTCGGTCTACTTTGCATATCAGCGTACATGGAAGCCTTTCAATCCAATCCTTGGAGAGACTTATGAGATGGTTAACCACAACGGCATTACATTTCTTGCGGAGCAGGTTAGCCATATGAATACCGATATCTTGGATGTCAACAACTTTCATCAACAAATGATGCTAATTGTACATTTTTTATCCTTATTTTTTCAGGTAAGCCATCATCCTCCAATGGGTGCTGCTCATTGTGAGAATGAGCATTTTACTTATGATATCACATCTAAGTTGAAGACTAAATTCTTGGGAAATTCATTGGAAGTTTACCCAGTTGGAAGGTGATTATTTGGAATTCTGTTTCTTTCTTGGAGATCTGCATCTCTTAACTGGCTCGTTCTGAGTTAATACAATAAACTGCAAATCTTTTTGAAGATTGCATTGGAACCAGCTATTGACATCACTGAATTTAACCCCTGTTATATACTTCCATATCACAGGACTAAAGTGACACTTAAGAAATCTGGTGTCGTTTTGGATTTGGTGCCACAAGTAACAAAGGTTAACAACCTCATATTTGGGCGCACATGGGTTGACTCACCTGGAGAGTTGGTCATGACAAACCTGACAACTGGAGACAAAGTTGTGCTATATTTCCAGCCATGCGGCTGGTTCGGGTATGATATTGGCCGTCAGTTTCTTGTTGCATCAGTAATTGAGTGACAATTCCTGTGCCAATTATGCAGTTTTAGTATTATACTATCCGTTTACAGTTCGTTGGGAATTGGGATGGTGGTGGCAGTTCTTTCAATTTTGTTTTGCCAAGGGTTTGTCTCAACAGACCATACATTTCAGGGCTGGCCGGTATGAGGTGGATGGGTATGTGTACAGTGCAGAGGAAGAACCCAAAATAATGATTACAGGGAAATGGAATACATTTATGAGCTGCCAACCATGTGATCCAGAAGGCGAACCTATTCCAGGCACTGAGCTGAAGGAGGTAGTTTCTTTCACTTATCGTTTCTAGGGAGGACTTCTGCTATATTCATGCAATGCCAGTCTTGTATTTACTGCTGACGCACTGCAGATCTGGAGAATTGCTCCAACCCCACAGAATGACAAGTACCAGTACACACACTTTGCTCACAAAATAAATAGCTTTGACACTGCACCTAAGAAGCTGTTGGCATCTGATTCCCGGTTGAGGCCTGACAGATATGCTCTTGAGAAGGGTGACATGTCGAAGTCTGGCGCAGAAAAGAGCAGGTATTGCTCCTTTTTATTTAATTCAGATCACTCCTTTGTACTCATTATATTTGATGCTGTAATTTTGAGCACGGTGCCTTCCTTGTAGTTTTGACCTTACACCTGAGTTTCTGCAAACTTTTCAGGCTTGAGGAACAACAGAGAGCTGAGAAAAGAACTCGTGAGGCCAAGGGTGAGCAATTTACACCGAGATGGTTTAACTTGACGGATGTGGTTGCCCCTACTCCATGGGGTGAGTTGGAGATTTATGAATACAATGGCAAATACACTGAGCACCGGGCTGCCATCGATGGCTCCAGTGTGGCTGATGAGACAGATGTCACTTCCATCGAGTTCAACCCATGGCAGTACAGCAGTTCATCATCCTCATGATTTTCCATGGTCAGAAGCTGCTAAGCTTTATTGTTCTTGTGTAAAACACTCCCTGGGCCTCGGTTTGCGCTGATTGTTGTGCTATCAGCAGTTTTCATGCCTCTTTGTAGCATTATGACCTTCCTCGTCCCCAGTCGAGCTACAATTATTCAGGAAGTAATGTATTTGATGTAGCCTATGTACTGTTGTTAATCTAGCGGAAATTGCAGAGTTTCATTGAGCCATTGGGTGGCTGTTGAGCCATTGGGTGGCTGTATCTATAAGCGAAGTTAAACGTAGCTGGTACATACGGATGGAGCGGAGTAATCTCCTTTGGCCTGTGTTTCCTGTAGCGTGGAGAAGCCTGCCATCTCTGCAAAAGTTGAAACCACTGGCCCGATGCATCATTTGAACTGTGTACTTGATCTGATGAGAAGCAGGCAGGACTGACTGATTAATCGTGCATGGCAAGCGGCTGTGGGTCATTGTGTTCGGTGGGTGGCACTGATGGCAGTGTTTGGTGATGAATTGCGAGCGGACCTGTGTGCCGGCCCTTAGCGTCTTGCAGCAATGCATTTTGGGACCCCGCCCGCTCCAGCCGCACCAAATACCGAGCGCCGCCTGCTCTACAAATCACTTCGTTGTCTTCAGAGTTGAATTCAAAATAAACACAGAAAAATTACACGAACATGAGCACTCCCTACAGGACTCTAGAGAAAATTCCAGCGTTCCAGTAGAATCTAGACAGAGCGGCAACTCTGTATAGAAAACTAAATGGGGAAAACGCGTGAATCCTAATTCTGAAAACGAGACGTTTTCAGTTCAGTAGAACCTTCAGAACCAGGTTTTTGGGCTGTCAGTGTGACAGTGTCAGTTGTACCCTGCTCCAGCCTCCAGGCCTCCAAAATTCTACACGCTCACAGTTTAACGCCTAGCTGATGACAGTGAGAACTCCCGTACTACATGGAATTGGAGCTAACAGTTTAACGCCCACTCCTTTTTGCGTAGCTGAAACGAGAATCCTCAGAACAGGACCAGGAAAAGGGAGAACGGACAAGGCGATAACGGTCACGTGTAGTAGCGCGTCGCAGCCAACCAAGGCAACGGACGGGAAGGAGATGAGGAGGGATTCGAGGAGCGGTGGCCACTTGTCTTGCCGCAGATATGATTGGATCGAGCACCAAGGGGAATGGAGGGCGCTTCCCGCGGTGGTGTGGTCCTGCCCCCAATTCAGATCACTTCCGGCGCCAGATGCCAATCCCGACGCGCGCGCGTCGGCGCGTGGGCTCGCCACGCCAGTACGCCACGCCACAAGACGCTCTGCAACTACCGGGTCCGAGAGCCCTGGACCGGACAGGCGAACGACGCACACATCCACACACTGACACACGCACACTCACGTCCGGCCGTCGTTGTCACGGCGATCAAGACACTAGAGCCGGTTCCGGACGCACAAAAACTCGCGAGGACGAAGCCCAGCTGTGGCCTGAATCGAAGCTTTTTTTTTTATTTACCGGAGGAAGTTCCGAAGTTGCCGTCCCTGATAGGATCCAAGATGCATGGAGGGGAGGAGGAGGCCTACCGGCGCCTAAAACCCCAACTGTCCCTCTCCGCTCTAGCTGGATGGCCACCATCCCCATCCGTCCCCAACCCAACCCCGGCCGGAACCACACTTCCGTCAGGTCAGGGCAGGCCCGTCCCTCAAGCTCTGTGGACAACAGACACGGTGGATGGACCACCCCCACCACCTCGCCGGGCCCTCCGCTCCCCTACCGCTACCTTGGACTGCATCTTTCGGGTACGTGACGCCCCTCCCTTTTCCCCAGTCAAACCGTGTCGCCATCACCATCATATAAAGCGAAGCAGCGAAAGATGACGGCGAGACCAACAGTTCGGCGATAGTAACAAATGTAGCCTCGCTTAACAACCGTGTGGCCCTGCTAGCGCTCGTTGCACGGAACGCGCGCCTAGGCACGTTGGGTACACCCTGTGCCCGCTTGGCCCATGCCGGACAGCCGGAGCGCAGCAGCGCACACGGGGACGACAGCGCGGCGCACGAGCGGGCGGGCGGGCGCGGCCGGCAACCACACATGACATGACTCCCATGACGCCTGACGGACGCGCGACCTGCTGCCAGCCTCCACCGACTGGGCCATCCGCGCCTAGTAACCGAGAGTCACCACCGAAAGAGCAGCGACGGGGACGGCGGGCTCGTGCCGGGCCAGCGCGGCACACATGCCCAAGGACGAGGACGAGGAGGACGCTTTTGCCAGTTTGCCGTGTGCCGGCCCCAACCGCGATGCAAACGCAATCCAGTGAAAAAACAAAAGATGGCTGGCAGGAATATCTCTGCTGCATGCCTGCACAGGCCCTGCGTAGGGGAGACGGGGACCAGCACCGGCTTTGCCCGGGGAGCTTGCAGTTTTTTTTTCAAGGAAAAGGGAGCGAAATGTTTTGAATGCCACATGCGTCCATGTGTACTTGGGGCTCCCACTTGGGATGGGGTGGATCGACATATGGATGAGAGGTCAGGCGAGCCCCCTGTCCGTATCCATCCAGTGAGGACTGAGGAGCTCGGACGCCATCACGACGCCAAAGCTCTCGAATTTCCGGGATCAGATTTCGCACAAGCTGGGGCCTTCGTAGATCCATGCCGCCGCTGAAACGCCCTTCCTCGTGCATACCCCGAACCGGCGCGTCCTTCGAAATAACCATCCCAATCATCGTCAGGGCACCGGAATTCGGCGAGCCCGCTGGAACTGGAACCCTCGCTGTGCAGATCGATGTCGCCCATCTGACTGGCTTCAGTGCCCGCCGCAGCCGCTGTGAACAGAAACAGATCACACGCACCGTTGCTGCCTTTTGTTTCTTTATCCCGTCGATCGGCGTGGCTGTCATTGTATACCGTTATTAGGTGGTGGGGCCCTGTAGAGCATGATGGAATCTTTGCATGGACACATCAGCCAGCAGCCGCACAAGGCAGCTTAACAATCTCATCTCGGACGGACAGCTGCCTAATCCAGATGCAACAGCAGCCACTTAAACTAGCATTAGCAGCTGGTTGGTTCCTGGAACCAGCCCCCACTTGTGCTCACTAACTCACAACTGTACTCACATCCTGGTAGTCCCCGGTCAGTACATGTCAATTTAGCTGTAAATTCGTCCTCACCCTTTCTTCTCTTTCCCCTACGAAGCAGATGGGTTGGATGTGACCCAAGAAAAGGATATACCCTTCCTCAAGCCTTCTAATAAGAGGTCGATTTGAACCCAAGAAAAAGAGGGGAACGTAAAGTGAGATGAGTGAGTGCCTCTGAAGTCGGCACACCACTACTAGACATCTTTATGAATTTCTCTTTTTGTTCTTTTAGTTGCAATTATGCTGCTCAATTGTTGTCATGCTGATTTTCTGTGTGTGTGCGCGCGCGCTTTTCCTAGAGATCTAACAGAAAATATAATAGTAGATCCGACCAGATGCCATTTATTAGATACACATCCATGCAAATTATTTAGCAAAATATATATGCCTTTTCAGCTTGATACATTAAGTAGTGAGAACTAGTGTCTTGATATGAAAAACGTCCAGCAGCGTCCAAAGAATACATTTCCCACCCCTTCTCTAAAGAAGGAATAATTTCTCTTTCTCACAAGGCATGTGATCTGATAATAAACAGCTCTAGCTACCTTAAGCGTATCGATCCATGTGATTTCCCAACCTGGCTAACGTTTGTTCAGCAAAAGGAGGGAGTAAAAAAAAGGTCACCGGAGGCGAACGAATACATCTCATTAATTGCTTGATACCTTGTTCTCATGGGCTGCTGATCATAAGCGTGACCTGTTCCTCCGGCAAGCAACAACCTGTTCTTGTAGAGTAGCATGTGACATGAGCCTCCCTTCACATGACACCTTACTTTACCTCTAATCTATACGGAGAAAACCAGACCATTAGTTTTGTAATCTCTTGTCGTTGCTTTAAAGAACAAAAATATTGATCTGCCAACTGGGCTTTTTTTTTCTGTATATAGTACTATCCTGCTTTGAAAAGATAGCAAGGAATTTGGGAAGTATATTCATGCTAGTTGGTGTAGGGCAGCTAGGTACCTCACTTTCTTTTTTTTTCTTTATTAAAAAAAAAGGTACCTCACTTTCTTAATCTCTCTGCAACAATGGTATTGGTGGACAGTCTTAGGTAGGAGATAGCTAGGCATCACATCCAGATCAAGGTGGGAGGGCTCCAATATAGGCTAAAAAAATGTAATTTTGGAATCATGGAAACCTATATATTTGTTCACTGAAAAGGTCAACTTACCTTAGGTTTTACAAGTATCTGGATACATGCAGATACATTCATTTCGATGCAAATTGATGCTGCAGTCTACCTAATTTATCATGACTGTGGTTTTTGTGTGGACACAACTGTGATAGTACGGTTTGAGCTCTTCCAAACCGACACTAAAACCCTGATCATCCTAAAACTATGTTAATTTTAAATTTGGAAAGTGGAGATTGGTGTAGATTTTGCACCCACAAGGACAAGATCCTCCCCTCCCCCGGGCAACAACTAGGAAGAAGCCCCTTTTTGATAAGCATGTGATCAGCCCACTAGAGCTCACACCTGCCATGTGAGCCTAACTCACTTGTTAAACCCTCTCATGAACCCTTCCTACCCCAATGATCCAATGGGAGTATTGGACATTTCCCCTATAAAACACATATGAGAAATAAACTACACCACTACAGAAGGAAAAAAACAAATACTGGCTAATAGCATTAGTTAGCATACACAATAAAATAGGCAGCATGCATCTCTTGTCTTAGTCGGGGAAGTTGGTGAGAGTGGCATCAGGCCATCAGCTACTTCTCCACACAGGTAGACAACCAATGTGATGCACGCCTCATTATTCCCTTTCTCCCCCATGGATGGGGGGCCCTAATTAGAGGGGAGGAATCTCTTAATGATTGCCCAATTTGTTACTAATACTTTCTGGCAGTGCCATAGGATCCTGTGGTCAGTACTGATGATGCTCTGCTTTCTGATCTCACCTCCCATAAACCACCAATGTGCTGTGTGCTTGTAGCCTCTAAATTATATATATGTTGCTATGAATTTCTGATGTGTGGATGGATGGATCAAAAACTCAAAATCATCTACGAGTCCATCATCACAGATTCAACCCTTTGGGCTGGGTTTGTTACAATTTGCTGCTAGAAGCCAAGAACAGATAATTTCCAGCACGGTTGTTGCATTATTTGGAGTGATCAGATCGCCGCTCCTCATTCTTATTTTTGGGACGAAGATTAATTGGCAACCACCACCAGATTGTTCTGACCACGCACCCAACGGATGAGCAGTCAATTTGCGCTCCCCCAATGCAAGCTGAACATTATAATTATATATCATCGTTGGTGTCGTTAGCTGGTAGTATGCAGTACAGATCTGAGTCGACCGTGACCTTTCCTATTTTCTGAAGCGTTCTATGATTGCGGGTTAGAGCAAACATACTCATCACCAGGGCTCGCCCATGCATGTGAAAGAATGAGACCTCGCTTCGCTTATTACTCAGTTTAATTCCCTAGCTAGCTAACCCTTGATTTTGTCCCGCTCCCCCGGTGCGCTATATATTACCTCATGTATTAACATGGATAGATGATGGAGCGCCGAAGCATGTGATGCATTCGGATTTCTTATGACATGGTAACATGATTAGCGAGCATTTTTTTTTTGTTCTGTTTTCTCTCCCCAATTGTCCAACGGACCATGCCCATGTGGTGCAGAAAAATAGAGAGAGGGAGGGAGGGAGGTCGGCTTGGAGTACGCTGAAAGGTCCACTTTGAGAAGGTTAACCAATCGCGAAAGCAAGGGTGGTAGAGCAGGTGGACCCAGAGCAACACACTTGAATACTACGTGGTTTAGACTTTGGGACACACACAGGAGACGCGTCGACGGTGATGGGCGTTTAGGCACGGTGCTTTCATGCCCCTGCCGGCTTACACACCCCTGTAATGGAAAACGGCAATGGCGTCGCCGCCAGCTAACTGTAACTAACTACCCCCTCGCCCCGCTTGCGCTCTGGGAGGCCTCGGCGGGGACGCGAACGTGCCCGGGAACGGAGCGCCGGCGCATTCCACTCCGGGACTGGGACTGCGAGCGAGAGCGACGTCGTCGCCGTTTTGCTAGCTTTTTCCGGTTTCGCCTGCGAACGGACGCCTTTCCGGAGCGCTCTCGTTTTCTCCGTCCGCTCCTGACCCCCCGGGCTGGGTGTTATCGCGCGCGTTTCCAGTTTTCTGTGGATGAGCTGAGGATGTGGTTGGGTGAGAATGGGACGGTTGCAGTTGGCTGGCCGTTTCCTTGCGTGAATTGTGTTTGTGATACGGGGGGAGGAGCATCTCGTGTCAGCAGTGATAGGGGGTTTCTTTCTTTCTCGGGGAGAGGGGGGTTAGGAATGATTGGAAGGCATGGGTTCGTGGTATATGCATGCCATGCCGCTCAACTAACCGCGCTTTCTTTCTAGCAGCCATAGTATACACAAATGAGCTAATTACTGTATGTCCCTATCTGATCCGATGCATTACTGCCCCCACCCATGGACCACACAGGCAGGTAGTAACAAATTAAGCGCGGTTCCTTTCTTTCGCTGGGCGCCGTCGACAATTCAAATCTAGGACCTGCGCAGCAGGATGTCCAAGGGTTTAACGCAAGAGGAGGCTGCTACCAGTAGTAATGCATGAGTAATAAAGTGCACATGGCCAGCCTAAAAGGTTGCCTGCTGGTTCGGCAAGGGGCTCGATCGAGCGATGGAGGATCCACCACACCGTCCACGGGAAGAAGAAGAAGAGAACAAACGCACCAACGAAACACGGGGAGGGAAGGGTGAAGTGCACCTGCAAGGGAGAAAGAAGGGAGGGACCGCAAGTTGCGCGCCGCCGCCGAGCACGCGCTCCCCGTTCGATCGAGCCCGCCTGCCGCTGCCGCTGCTGCTGCTTCCTTTGGCTTGGCTACGTTGCCGGCCTTACACGTCAAGCAAAGCCCTCTCCCGTGGTCGTCGCCCCCACGTTCCCTGCCTGCGGGGGTCCGCGTCGGCGCCCCCCGTGTCGCTGACGGCTGGGGCCAGATCGAGCCCAGGGGGTTGGATTGGAATGATATCTCTGAATTCTCAACGAACGAATGAGTTCCCGTTACGGCAAGGTAAAGTGGGGCGGAGGATCCGACGGTATTTTGACCAAAGTGGGAACGAGGGTTTAGCAAGAGTGTAGTAGGTAACTTCATGCTGGGGCATGTGAATTCTTTACAGGATTTTTTTATTTTTTAAAAAAAAAACAGATGGTGCTCGTTGAATCTGAACTGATTTAATTGTTTTTTTAATCCAAGGTTGACGGGCATTGGTCGAAATAAAGTTGCAACCCTCAATGGCTCAACGCGTATAAATTTATATGCCCATCACTGAAACGTATTTCCCCAAATAAATGTATTTAAGAAAAAAATGGTAACGTGGCTGCAGAAGATACGTGTGTCCCAAATTAAACCGTATCTTCTCTAAAAAAACCAAACCATATCTATTTTTTAATGACATTAAAACCTAGCATTGATACATATATATGCAGACAACGAGATATACCAGACGAGGGAGGAGTACTATTTTCTAAAGCAAGGCTGTACTTGAGAGGATCGGAGCAGGCCGCTAGATATATAGATGGGGCAGCTTTTTGGATTGTTGGATGCGTGACAAAAGGGAATCGAAGGAACGACGAAACGTTGGAACAACGATTGGTATCATTGGCAGGCCAGGCATGGACGATGGATCGACGACATGGCGGTACGGTGTGGTAGCAATAGCAAAAGAAAAGCGAGCGCGGCCGTCCCTTTCCCGGAACGCTTGGCATCTATGCTCGCTTTGGCAAAACCCCAGGGCGGGAGGGCAACCGGCCTCTGCGCTTTACGTACAAGCAAGAGCTGCAATTTTTTTTCATGCACGCCGTGGGCTCTGCCATTCCGTTCCCTTTCCCCGGTTTTGTGTTAGAATCGTGGGTCAAATTCGGTTCGAATTTGTCGGTGCGAGCACCAAGCAGCAGTAGGCTACGCCACCACCAAAACCACAAAGAGCTAGGGAGCAGGTCGTGGGCACGACATCGCTTTCGCTGGCGCATCCGCCACACGTCCACCACACGGATTGCGTGATGCACGTTGCTCATATCCGTCTTGGCCCACCGCGATGGGCGGAGGATCCAGCACGATGCATGGGACGAACTGTGGCCTCACCGTTCGTGCCGTGCCTGCGTTGGACGGGATGGGAGTGCTCTGCCTCTCAGGTCCCACTCCCACCTCCTTTCCCCAGCAGGCGTCCAGGCCCGCCCAACAAACTGGTGCATCCGGCTGCATCCTGCGTTCCTGCTGCTGCAAAAGGTCCTGGTACAAGGGTTGGCGCATGCATGCAAGCATGCATGTCTTTCCACGAACCACGACGCCTGCATGCATCATGCGGCACGACGTACGAACGATATGGTGGTACTGGTAGCTAGGCTGAGCTGAGCACTCATGATTGGCATATTGTTCATGGGGAAAAGGTGGGAGACGTGTCGAATACTCCTAGCCAGGAGTTGGAGGATCGGCGCGGGCCGAGATCCACAGGACCAGGACGGGGCAGAGACGCAGGCCAGCATGCCCCACCCCGCTCGTTACCGTGCTGTCGTGCAGACACCGCACGCGTGTACATGCATGCTCCTGTACCAGAGCCTCGTGCATGCGGGCGGACCAGTTTCATCGAGGCGCCTGCTCCCGCCACGATGTAGGAGTACGAGAGTGCGAGACGTTGCCATGATGACGCCTCCGCCGCCAAGCGCCGGGATCATCGACCGCCGCTCGTCCGGACTCCGTACCAAGAACAACTCGCCCCGGCCCTACCGCGCGCTTTTTAGATTCGTGACACCGGAACGACGTGCACAACCACCCGTCCCCCGCAAGTGTCAACCGCACAAATGCTTGTACTACTACATTAAAAAAACAGCGGGAATTACTACTGTGGATTTGCTGCACCACACATTTTGCAGTCTCGTTCATGCGGCCTTACTTGGCTGCGACGACGAACATCCATCCATCCATCCGATCGCGCCGGCCATTTTTCTATCGCTCCAGAAGATTTCGCTCGCGATGCGTCCCACCTTTTCTGCTGCGGTTGCCGCGGAACTGTCTCGTCCAGGGAGCGCGCGCCGCCCGCCCCCCGGACCCGAGAACTCGCAGCGCGGCGCGCGGCAGTTGCCAGTGTCGCCTCGCCTCGCCTCGCCGTCGGTCTCTCCCTCTCGCCTCTCGCGGGCTCCACCGTCTCCTGACCGCGGGCCCCGCGATCACCCAGCAGCAGCACGGCAGATTCCCTTTTTCCCTCCAGCGCGGGGGCCCCGCCGCCACACCCGAGCCGAGCCCACCACCACACCACAAGCTCCACCCGGGAGAAACCCCATCCTTATCCCACGCCACCGCGCCGTCAGGGCCTCAGGGGCGCCGTCCCGATCGTGTGGCCGGGCGCGCCCGCCACGCCGCCGTCGCGGCTGACGCCGGCGTCCCGCGAGAACCCCAGCTCCGGCATGGACGACGCGTCACGTCACGTCACGTCAGGGCTTTTTGCATCGCCCAAAAAAAACCGCACGTAAACAGGGCGTCTAAGACCAATCGTTTTCTTTCGGTCTAAGTCTCACGCTCTTTTTTTTACCCCCCCCCCCCCCCCCACTGTGATCGAAGTAGGGAGCGGATGACGATTGACGATACCGAAGAGAATTTTAAAATGCAGCAGAAAAATATTTCCCGTTGTTATTATCTCTTCGCGCGGTGGGAGAAAACGAGGGCCAGGAAAATGAATTGAATTTCCGGCCAAAAGTGACCGGACCCGGCCGGGTGAGGGATAGGCGGATAAGCGTAGGCGAGAAAGGAACCAATGGGCGCGTGCTGGTCCGACACGCGTCGCCGCCCTTTTTTCTGACGTGGCCGGGGGGTGCTACATGAGATAAAACACCGGCCCTTGTTCATTGTGACACTTGCAAGAAACGGGTCAAAAAAAAAACAATGGTCATTTGGTCATTGTCTCGTGGAGCTTTGTCTCAGTCGCATGATCAATTATTACCTTTCTGTTACTGCACTGGTAACTACTCTGTTCAAACAGTAATTAGTGGCGACGGTGTGTTTCTATATATATGTTGAAAAAGTCTTCACATTTATTTCCTTGAAACAAAATGTAATCAATGTTCTCTGAGTTTAGCTCAAGTTTAGCATATTCGAGTCGTGTTCCTGCTACTAACGCACACTGTTTGTGTAACATATACTCCCTCCGTATCGAAATACTTGTCGCTGTTGACTCTTTCTTCTAACTTTGACCATTCGTCTTATTCAAAAAATTATCGTAAATGTGTAAAAGGATAAGTCAAGTTCAAAATACCTTGAATAATAAAGCATGTAGCAAGCAAAATAAATGATACTTGCATAACTTTTTAAATAAGACGAACGGTCAAAGTTGTGAAAAAAAGTCAATGGCGACAAGTATTTTGATACGCAGGGAGTAGGAGTATACGCTTAAATAAATCGATTGACAATTTGTGGATATGCAAAGAAACCCTATACACTAGTATATATGGAGGAACTGCAACTATCCTCCATTTAAATATACAAATCAGGCAAAGTGAAAACCAAATCTGGATTATTATGAGAGTATAGTAATTTGTTACAATGCTCATTAAACTGAAAGATCATTATTCGAGAATGTCTCAAACCTTGTCAAGATCATTATTTACAATGTTGTATGAGTAACTTTATGAGTCTGCAAAAGAATTTTGATGACAAATCTAATGACATCATTTTGCATCAGAAAACATTTATGAATAGTTGTCAACAAATTATAAATGACTCGTCAACTTGTTGGTTTCTTCTTCTTTTTGGTTGATTATTCACGACACTCACCCATTTTAATGAAAGACCACACTCAAAATATGAATGTATATTTTTTAAAACCGTAAAATCGAACAAAAAATTCAAACCGTAAAAATACACAAGTTCTACCTGGATGTAAATTATATGATATGGTATCTGGCACAAGAAGTAATTTAAACATATATTAGGTACAGGGTGTGATAGAATCCAAGCGAAGGTTTGGTCTCCTACAAATGGTAAAGCATGCAAATTTGTTCATTCAGGCTGCCCTGTTGCCTGACGATGCTAATATTGGGAACCGAGTACAGTGGTATCTTTTTGCAAAGATAGTAATGTAAAGCTTGCACTAGTGGTTCTGTTCATTCTACAAAAGGCGGTACCTCCATGATGACATGGCCTAACGAACTAACAGATTTTGGGTAGCTACAAAGTTTTGGATTCATCTGAAAAATAGTAATATGTTAATAGAACTTTTGAACTACATTAGAACTCAGTCGATGATTATACTGTTGATACCTTATAATTACAGAAAGCATATCTCCTTATCCCAAATGCTTTTAGATTCCAACAACGTTGAGTCTGTTAGTTTTAGGGAAAAGAACTATGTTCAATACAGGGGGCATGAATTTCCACCATAATTAACCGTGGTCAAATTTGGAACCCCAAAGGTAGAAAATATATGCTCCATTGTTTTTTTTATCCCAAGCCTCCGGTCTGAGCAATGATCGAGTGATGCATGCGAGCTGAACCTCCTATATATATATTTATTTATATATTTTCCAACAGGTTGGCTTTTTAGATTTTAGAAACACAAAGACCACGAATTTCTTATCTAAAAATTATCTGGTCCTGCGTTGAAGCATCCCGGAATCTTAGCACCTCTTGGGGCATCTCCGCCCAAAAGAGCAAAAACCCTCCATGCAAAAAACGTATAAAGGAAAAAAAGAAAAAAGAGAATTGAAAAAAGGAGAGCCCCGAATTAATTCCGTGAGAGGGAAGCGCAATGTTGAAGAGACTGCGAAGTGGCCCCGCATGAGTTAGTAATTTCTAACCCCCCACGTTTCTTTCCTAAAAACGCCACCGCTAATTCTCCTCTCCTCCCTAAACCCCCCACCGGTTAACAGGGATCACTCCTCACGTTAGTGGTCACGAGGGACTCGAGGGCCACCGCGGGATCCGACGGCGTCCGTTCCCCCGGACCGACGGCCCGGATCAGCGGTACCTGGCGCGGGCGCGGAGACGCCTCCTCCCACTCGGAAGCCGGACAGGCGCGGGGCCACGTGGACACCAGGGAAGGGCGGAACCGGTCGTTGGAGCGGGGCCGCGTGGGGTTTAACCGGGAGCAGCCGGTGGCTTCCCGGTGGGCGTAAGCGAGGGGGGGTTGGGGGGTGGGGGTTTAAGAAGAGGGTTGGTTTTGAGGGGTTTTGGCCAACCCACACCACCGCACCACGCATCTCCACCACCCAGAAGAAAAAACCCAGGCGGAGGGCGGAGAGGAGAGCAACGGAGAGGGAGGAGACGGGGGAAAAGGGAAATAAAAATCAAAAGAGAGGAGCGAAGCAACTCAGCAAGGCGAGGAGGAGGAAGAACCCGGAGGCAGGGGAGGGGCGGAATCATTCAGCGCGGGGGCTGGGGGATCTCAGCGGTTCCGGCCGCGGAGGAGCCCGGCGATCCGAGGGCGATCGGAGGCGAGCGCGAGCCAAATCCGGCGGGGTGTGCCCGGCGTGCTGATTCCGGGGGATTCGGAGGCGGGGCGCGAGCCAACGCCGGAGAAGGTGAGCCCCATGTTCAAATTCAGGGGAATTCAGACGAATTATGCCCAAATTCTTGCGGAGATCCCCACGAACGTTTCCTTTCTCTTTTTTCTATTCCGCTGACTACCAGTTTTCCTTTGCTGATTGCTCAGATTTGTGTTGGGAGACAAGCCATGAGCAGCACAACCACCGGTTGTTAACCACGCAACCCCTGTTGTGAATTACAAGCAACCGAAGCGAGACGCAAGAAATGGTGTTCCAGAAGAGGTCGTCGTCGGAGATGGAGCCGTGCGGTGGAGGCCAAGTCGCGGAGATGCCGCGCGTTCCCAAATCCGCGAGGGTATGCAGCTTTCAGCGCAATCGATTTGGACCTCGCTTCGCTTGCCTTGGCTGACAACGGTGGCGTTTCTTGTTCGGTGAATTGTGCAGGGCAAGAGGTCGGTCCGGAAGAAGGAGGCCCAGAGCCCGGACCAGATGATGTGCGCGTTCGACCTTCTCGCGACGGTGGCCGGGAAGCTGCTTGATGAGGGCGAGGGCTCGCTCGGGAACATGAGCACCGGTGCCCCGGCCTTGGCTGCGTGCACCAAGGATGTCCGCGTGAAGCAGGAACAGTGCGACGAGGAAATGAAGCATTTCAAGCACGAGGTAACGGATCAGGATAGCTGCAACGAGAGCGCAATTCTTCCCCACAATGTGTTTCCGCGGTCGGCGAATCATGCTCGGAACGAGGATCCAAAGGCGAAGTCTGAAGCCCAGGACAAGGAATCCTCCTCGATCAGCTGTGCCAAGGCCGAATTGGGTTGTAATTTCAGGGCGATTGCAGATAGATGGTCGCCTGAATCCGTGGAATCAGGAGCCTTCACAGGAGATGCAGCAGCGAGCCTGATGCAGGTGGCCGCAGCAGGATTTCATAAGAATGCTCCTGACATGTATAATTTGCTCGATCCAATGGATGTGGACACGAAGCCTCCTCCTTTGGTCAGCTCTGACAGCACTGGTGAGATGCCATTTCATGGCGATAAAATTCGCCGCTCAATCTCCTTACCAAGGGGGCCAAAGGTTGTGGCGGGGTGTGATGATGACGACGATAAGTCCTCTGGGTGCACTCATCCAAGCACCACCACTAACAGGGATTTCAGGTCCAATTGTACAGCTGAGCATAGTAGGGTAAGGAAGCTGCTCACTTCTAAGTACAGGAAAGTTGCTCCAGCCAGGGTGCACAAATCAGATCTTTCCTACAGTGGTAAGCACTAAAAACTTTGCCTTCCTTTCATTTTCATATTCAAACCAGCTGCATCTCACTTTAATGAATTGATCCCGTCAGATGTCGAGCGGAAGCCTTCTTTCTGCAACAAGAAAATGCATTATACGCGGCAGAGAACACAGAGGAGTACATTTAAGCGGAGGAAGCTCTTTGATCGTCATGCAGTTCTAGCATCTGAATTTGGTAGAGCAAATGGAAAAGGAAACACAAAGGTTACTGGAAGAGACTCCCATGCTTCTTCTTTGGAAGGTTTGTTTTACTTCCACACAGGAATTTCCTCTTTATGCTATTTCCTTGCTTTCTTACTCAGGAGTAATAATATTTCTACTTCTGCAGCAAACAAGGGGACCAATTCAATGCCATTCCAGAAATCTTGTGCATCAAACGATTGCCATGGTAAAATTTTACTCCCTCAAGAAAAAAAAAACTCCTGTCTATATCTGGTCCTTAGATGTCTTTTATTCTTGCAGTGAAACTTAGAATTAAGTCTTTCAAGGTGCCTGAACTTCTTGTTGAAATCCCAGAAAGTGCAACGGTTGGGTCACTAAAGGTATGTAGAGGACATCCATTTAGTATCATGTGTAAATAGGTTGCAGGTTTCTTGTGCTCGATGGGTTTGTCTGTGGTTTAATCAGTATTTCCAATGCAGAAAACTGTTCTTGAGGCGGTGACTGCCATTCTTGGAGGCGGTCTACGCGTGGGTGTTCTTCACCATGGAAAGAAAGTCAGAGATGATAGCAAGACTTTAATGCAGGCTGGGATTGGTCAGGATGATATGCTTGACGACCTTGGTTTTTCACTCGAGCCCAACTGTACACATAACCTGTCGCAAGCCCAAGCTCATGAAGATACCAGTTTCCTGGAAACCATTGATACTACTGAACCCCTCGCAAGGTAAAAAAACTATGTTCTAAACAATTCACTGGCATGCTATAACTTTAGGTGCCTCCGCAGTTAAACCTGACCCAGATATCTGATACAGGATTGCGCCTGCTGACTCATCTTCCAAGCATGGTGAAGACGATGTCTCCCAGGATCTTGCACTAACTCCCTTAGAAATGAACTATCATGGCAGTGACCATGATTCAGTGCACTCCCCTGGGGGCTTCTCATCACCTGATAAAGTGTCCGCAAACTCGCGAGCTTTAGTTGCTGTTGCACCTGCAGATCCCAATGCAGGGGCTGTAGTTCCAGTGAACAAGTCAAAGAGGTCACCGGAGCAGGGGCAACGCAGGATCAGGCGTCCGTTCTCTGTTGCTGAAGTAGAAGCACTTGTGCTTGCAGTCGAAAAGCTTGGAACTGGAAGGTACAATTGCTTATTCCCCTCATTTGACCAGAGAAAGTTTACTTTCATGGGTTCTGTATTCTTACAGCATAGTTATGGATATGATGTAGGTGGCGAGATGTTAAACTCTGCGCTTTTGACAACGCCAAGCACCGGACATATGTTGATCTTAAGGTAATAACTGTCAAATGCTTGACTTTGACTTCAACTGAAGACTAAAACAAATATCTTAGCATTTGCATATACTTGTCAAAATTGGACCATTGATTTCCTTATTGTCCTTTCCTGTTTTATTGATCCATCCCCATGGTTTCCTGTTTATTGCCAAACATTTTAATTGCTGCGGAAAGAAGGTTTTGCACGGAATTGCACACTTCAGCTTTCTGCAAAACCCCTAGTGGGTTAGGTTACTTGGCCGATTGAAACAGTAGTATGGTGCTTGTGGGTTTTAGGCTCCTCACCCAACAGGACTCTTTTCCTTAAAAGCCTATATTGTCCTTGTGATTCAGTTAGTGCTGTCCCCACGCATCAGCTTTGTTGTTTGGATGGGTCGTGTGGGTTGTAGTACCAGAACGGTTCACCTAGAAACAAAGGAGACCCATTCTTGCACGTCAACTAACCCGATCCGGACTTTAGAAAAAGTCTCGCCGAGGGATCAGATAACCTTTCTTTTATTAGACTGGAAGCTTCTTGGCTGGTTTGCATTGCATTTTCTGCACCTGTTGGCTACTGTCTGCATTTTCTGGTCAAAATTTGACGATGGCTTGAGTTTGAACAGGCAGTGAATTAACCGTGTCGAAATTGTGATGTGAACAGGACAAGTGGAAGACGCTGGTGCACACGGCGAGCATCTCACCGCAGCAGCGGCGCGGCGAGCCTGTGCCGCAGGAGCTGCTCGACCGGGTCCTGGCGGCCCAGGCCTACTGGTCCCAGCAGCAAGCCAAGCTCCAGCCTAAGACGCCCCCGCTGGCCGAGGCTCGCTTGCTCACCTAATAATTCGTTGATCCCCACTGATGGCCTTCTCAGAGGCCGTTTCAGCCTTTGTATAAAGTCAGTAAGTCAGTCAGTTCCCTTCACAGGAGGTTTAAGGAAGATATTAGGAAAAGAAAAATACATATATAAGGTACAAGAAGCATTGACCGATTTGTTGTAATATCTACTCACCACTGGATATTCTTTAAGCCAGGATATTCTCTCCTTGTGAATTTAACCAAAGGAAAGGGTATATCTTTGGCAAATTGTACATGTTGATGACGGAAGAAGAAGATCCATGAACTGAGATCTGCAGTGTCTACTAATTATCTCACAATTTTTGCAATTGTGGTTAAGAAAATGAAGGTGCTGCTTGACCAAGCTCCTGCTCCGTCTCTGACTCCAGCTTCTGGGGTCTGTTAATTGTGAAGAAGTTACTGCCTCCTACAGAAGTTGTGAAGGCAAATGCAGTGTATGGTCTGAAGTGCACACAGAAGCCGTCAAAGGATGGTATAGCTTCTCCTTTGTTGATTTTAGGCTTGGGAGCTCAGCTCCAGCAAAAGAAGCCTAAGCTTGATGGTTGAGACTGGGCGAGAGCAAAGTGGCACCGAAAGCGAGCTTCAGATTCTTTTGTTCAATTGAATTCATTCTTTTGTTAGTGGGGGGTGATGGTAGGAGAGGAGGGATGGATCTTTGCTTCACTTTTCCCTTTCTTTTTATACTGTAGATGTACTATGTTCCTTCACCAATCTTGTAGCTATCCTCATATTTGTAATTGTTCGAAATTAACAATATGAAAAGAAAATGATTTTTTATACTGATGTGCTGTGTACAGTGCAGTTCCCTTCCCTTTAAACTATGGCTCTCATGCAGCATATGATCGTCTTCCTGTGATTAATTTTCTGCTGAGACTCAGCAGTTGATCCTGCCTGGGATCAGGCCCCGATCAGAGGCTTATTAATTCGTTGTCCTGTGTCAGAGTACTGACGCCGGAGTTTAGCTATAGGAGATTCTTATCCATTAGCCCCAATCATAATCCCATGTGCTAAAAGTTTTACTGACGCCACGCCACCTCCGCTTGATCTAATCACATCAACAGCCTAGCAGTAATTAATTCCTAAATTAGCGATGCTCCCTTAACTACTACTACAGCAGCGCTTGTACAGTTGTACCGCAACTAGCGCAACAAGAAGTTGACTTGCGGTCCTCTACGTTCATACTACAATAATACAAGCTGCTTAATACCTTGCGATTGACATGTTACATGAGGATGCAGAATTAATTTCTCGTTTGCTTGCAAAGATCTCAAAGGTTTAAACCATTGACCTCTGACCCAAGAGGGTGAAAAGAAAAGAACAAAAAGGGTCTACTACCGCCAGCTGCAGGCCGGTGGCGTAGTAGATCCCTTGAAGCATGCTTGCTCGCCCATCTGGCGATGGCGATGAGGCTCTCTCGCTAGGTAGCTAGCTGGAACGTATACTGAAAGAATACCGCGTGCGCCTTGCCGTGTGACGGTTGGGAGGGAGATGAGGCGCGCGGAGGGAGGCCGGAATATTCCCACGTGTATAAGATCGGTGGCGTCTAATCCAGGATTAGAAAAGATGCAAGCAAGCACAGGCACCCCACAGATACAGGGAGAGCGCGAGCGGCACACAGGCTGGACGCATTGCTAGCTGGAGGGGGGCATGGCGACACCGACACCTTTGCCCCTCTAGTGCCATTGGCCACAAAGGATCGTTAAAACAACACTGCTAGTGCTAGCTAGTATAGCTTGCTGAAACCTTTAAGTTGGGATCAGAGATGAGATCACGGCCGAGTGCTCGTGCCCCCCTCCCTAATGCGCGGCCGCACCACCAGCTGCTGTAGGCCGGCCGGCCTGCCTGTTGTAGCCGATGCGTGTGGGCGAGAGACGGACGGCTACATGTACCCGTCGACCGACCGGCCTCATTCATGACCCGTCGCCGCCGGTGCCCATGCCAACGTGCACCTGTCTTATCACCCCCGATGGGTGTATATGTACGCATCATATTCATGTATCCTGCGCGCGTGCGTGTATTTCTCGCGCATTATCCTGGGACGAGATCGAGATGGGGGTAAATCGACGTCGTTGGTTAAGCGTGAGCGCGAACGAACATGCGAGTGTTTTTGGGGGCTGATCCGATGGGCAAGCCGGCACGGCATGTTCCCTCCATGTGGCTCGCCCGATCCTAGCATCTGACCGGGCGATCTGGGCGGCCGCGGGAACCCGGCTCGTCTCCGGGGCAGGCGCGGGTCGGCCGGCGGGCGGGCGGGTTCGTTGCGCGCCGGCGTACGGCACCGTCCGGCATGTGAGGTTCGGCACCGTGCGTTCGATCCGCCGGCGCCGTCAGTGTTAGGCCGGCCGGTCTGGTGCGTGCGAGCTACTAGTCCGCCGACGTGGCTGCCATCATCTCCGGCACTGGCACGACGTCTCTGGCCACGCAACGCAGCTGGAATCACGTTCGAGATGATTGTGCTGCTCACCATTGGAGGAAAATGTAACGAAATCGCACTGTTTCGTCGCATCTTGATTTTGAGCCAGCCGACGGCCGGTCCGGTGCAGCAGGGTCGTTACCTAGCTTGCATCCGAAAAGCTCAGACATTTACGACACGATGATACTGAAACACTATCATGTACTAGTACTATTACTGTCGATCTGTTTTTCTCCATTGATCTTTTGTTCGATCAAAGTATTCAGGGCCTACCCTGCTAGTTGCCCGTAGGTCAATTTTAGCGGAGTAGGTGGCGGTGGTGGGTGACGACGGCTACAGTGGCGTATGCTTACCACATTAGGTCATTCTCAATAGAGGGGTCATCGCACAGTTACCAAGACTGGAACCGAACCGTGCCACTGGAGGGTCGCCCATGACATTCCCCATCCTCTCTCCTCATAAATTTGCTGATGTGACAGGAAATTTAATGCTCATGACCCTCTCATAACACTTACCACGGAGACTGTCCTTACCAACTGGTCCGCGGTGGCGCTTGATTGCTTTCTCTCTTTCTTTAATCATCCACCAGCCGCGCTGGTGCGGATTGACATTTTTTGAATCTGTCCCGACGCGAGCCAACAAACAAGAAAACCAACCCTCCTCTTCCTCTGTAACTAGCCGCCCATCAGTACTGGTGCTATTTTAATCTCTCCTGCCATGGGGACCTTGATATTTCAGCTAATCAGCAAGCTACATGCGGCCGCCATGTGCTTTGTCGACCTTGTTCCAGAGAAAACTTTTTTAGATTAATGTTCCAGAGAAAACTTATCGCACGATTAGTTTAACTCCAGAAACACTTGGAATTGAGATGAAGGTGGAATAGTCTGCCGTCCAGCAGCTGGCTGATTCTGCAAATTGAGATCAAGGTTGGTTACTGTTTCGTGCACACCTCGCCCTGCTGAGGACAGCACAGGATTTAAGCGTATTCTAGGCTGCCAAATTGGCCGGAATTTCTTCTATTCATTCTCTGAAAAACTCTGCTAGAAAGTACATTTGGACCAAGCACGATGCAACCCCTGCGGAATCGCTTTCGGGGGTGGTGAAGCGCGCACGTAAACTGGCGATAGATGCTCAATGCCGAGCCGGCAAAGCCGAAGCCGCTCCATGCGTGCCGCCATGAGCCAGTGCCGCATGGGTTTTGCCGGCTTCTGATCTGCAGGAAGAATATATAGATTATATAGATAGATGAATACAAGTTACACGCGCTTCTAATCTTCCAAAGTTTGAGTCCGAGTTGGGCAGGTAATAAGGCGAGAAGAGTGCTGGCACGGCGCGGTGGAACACGTGAAGAAGACGAACTCATCCGCGGTCTTTTACAGACGGAACACGGCGGCTGCAGGCTGCAGCTCGCAACTCCCAACCAACCAACCAACGAGCGAACGCCCAGGGTTACCTGCTCATCCGGTAACCAAAGCTAGCTTTGACGCGTTGCAAGAAGACGTCAAAGTGACACCACCAGTTACTTAAACCTAGTACTGGTTTAGCGATAAGCCTTTCCCTTTCCGAGAACACAAAGGTGACGGGACACTTCCGCTAGCTGATTAACCATGCCGGCTTGGGATGGTCGCTGTCAGCGGGCGGCGTTGCCTGCTGATCTAGATTAGCCTATAGCTATGCAGGCACGAGAAGAGCATGGCCATGGGATGGAAGCTTCTTCACCCCGTCCGTCGGTCACGCGTGCGGCACGCGGCGGCGGCGGGTGATGCGAGCGGGATGGCATTTTCCTTTGACCGGCCGGCCACTCGCGCTGTGGTCTGGTCGACGGCACGGCGCGGGTGAGCAGGACGATTTGGACTCGCCCAACGCGTTCTCATCTCACCTCACGTATGCGGAAGGAGTGCCATGGCGAGCTGGGTAACGCGGTGGATGCTTCATGCTGCGTGACGTGTGTGCCTGCTGCTTTCACAAACCCAAAAGCGCCCCGATTCCTCCGTCTCCGTGTGATGGGTTCTGGAATATGTTCTCTGTTCGTCCTGCTGTGTGTTGGACTTGGATCATTCGATGCATCCAGCGAGTTGGCAAAAGAAGCTTCTGCGTTGCGGGCTTGTGGCTCTGCCTCTTTCAGAAGCAGAGTTCAAATCAAGATGGACGATCTCGTACTTGCACCAAACTGGTACGGAAGAAAACGTGGACTGATCTCCCTGGAACGTATGGTCATATACTCATATGGACATATATTTATCATTGATGATCTGCCAAACTTCGAGAGCCTGTTAGGCAAACGATTTTTTTTATAGACTAGCAAACGATTTTTTTTTTGAGGATTTAGACTGGCAAACGAATTAGTGACTGCTTGCTGCAGCAAGCAAAAGCTTCAACAACGAAAGAGCCCTACCGTTGTGAATGCGGTCCAGAAAAATATTTATTAGCCCAAAAAGCAGGGTACAAATTGAAGCCCATACGCGACTGTAATGGGCCAACTGTCACTACCAACCAAAACAACCGACCGTGCGTGTTCGTGCTTTCAGGCCCATTTTTGAACCTGAGCAAATGTCTTCTCGCTACAAATTTGGGCTGGCACCTCTCAGCCCAGCCCACACCCCGTGACCTCCTCGCCGTCCCCCCTCCACCCCGGCGGCGCCAGCCGCACCCCTCCTCCCCAATAGACCACATCTCCCCGTCCTCGCCACCGCACCGCCAGGTCCCGGCAGCCGCCACGACCGTCCGAAGCCACGCCGGCGCCACCGCGCACACGACGCGAAGGTGAGCCTCCGCTTCGGTATCGTTTTTATTCCTCTCCCAACATATCCGGCGCAGTCGCCCAAATCGCCTTTGCGTGCGGTGACGCCTGTGCCGCTCTCCCCAGGGTTCCGTCTAGCTATTGTTAAGCCGGACCCTTCAGCCTCTTGTTGCCGCCGCCGCTCGATAGGTAGGCTGGTGCTCTTGCTATAGGCTCGAGGGCCCTGATGTTGTCGTCCTGTCCAAGCACTAGCGATTACTAGTAGCGATCTGTATGTTCTCCTGTTCGGCAACTTCTGTTGGTGAAACAATGTTAAAATCGCCGGGACTTGCGGGACTGGGAAGCCTGCGCCCGTGCCAAGTTGCTCTGTACAATGCCGATTTGTCGATATCCTGCTACCCTATGTTGGTGTTGAATTCTGCTATGGGATTTAGACATCAAGTGCAGTAGTGGGGAGTTCGGTGTTGGAACAAATCATGATATCCGTTGTTATGTTTAAGCTCTTGGAACATTTGTTCTGAATATCTGATGGTGTGTAGTATGTTTTGTTTTTGGTCTAGATTTACCAATTGGCTATTCCACGAATCATGATATCCTAAGCCTCAAATCATTTGCCAACCTGATTACTTTGGTGTTTCAGAGATGCAGGATAGAATGAGGCGACAGGGGCAATATGGTGAAGGAGACATCAATTCCATGGTTGTGGCCCAGTTGCATCACTACCAGGGACAGCAAAGGGTGCAGCAACACCCTGAGAATAGCTACGCTGGAAGAGATCCTGGCCAATCTTCTGGGGAGCACCAGTACACTCCACCGAAGGTGAGACAGAGTCAATGGGATCGAGGTGGACCAAACATGCCAAGCAAGGTTCCATCATATGGATATAATGAAGGCATGTACTGAGCAGCTTATTAGTTTAATATTTTGCTTGTTTTTTTTATCAAATAGCCATGCTTCATCTCTTGCAAAATATAATTAATTGCACTTGCACACCCTATATATTGCAAATTTTCAATGGAGGGATCAAGGGAGTGCTAGCATATATCAACTATTAAGTGTGTAATTGTGAATGTTCAATCAGATGTAAGTGATTCCTTATAGGTGTAGGTTTTGTAATATTATGCTGACTGTTAGTGATGCAGGCCAAGGTTCTGCAGGTGCACAATCCTTTTATGATGGACAGAGATCTGATGCAAAGGTTGGTCTCGAAAAGCAGACCACCAAGGAAACTAGGGAACATGCTCGTACAGATAGAACTGATACAAGATATGAGGAATATAATCTTCCTCGGACATTTGAAGGTCTTGAGCAAAGTTTTCATGAAGACATTATGATGCTATCCAAGGAACTACATGATGCAGAGGATGCTGAAAATTCTAGACACAGGGAGGTATGTCAAAGTATTTTTCTTTTCTTTATGATGATGACTGAAGTAATGCATGATTCTGCCCTACATCCCTTCCTAGCAAGATTTGCATTGCAGTGTGCAGTATTAACTGTTTGATTAGTTTTGCATTTATCATCGTGAATTTTATTTAGCTTAGCTCCACTTTGCTTGGGACTGAAAGGCTATGCTGTTGTTTACTCATTTTTATTGTTTTCCTTCCTACCATCGACATGATGTCATCATTTAAATTTAATATCATTATTTAACTCAGTTTCGGTACAACTAAGCTTTACAAATGCACATGTGGATGCTGGTAAACTGCTACTTTAATGCCGTCGGTTTTTCTCTTTTATCTTATAATAGGTTGGTCAGTATTATACGCATTTTAATCTGCATGCCAATATATCAGCTTAGACATGCAATGATTATATTTGTTATCTAGCATGACCAAACTGCGTGCAACAAATTAAGCAGATTTACAGTTAGGTTCTCACACGCATGACATGTATAAGAATATCCCACTCAGAGAAGTGTTATAGTACATCTTCAACTAGAGAGCTAGCATTGTTCCCTTACTAAACTGAAATGATAATCTCCCCCCTTCATATGGTTCAGTATATTCATTTGCTTACCCTATTATTGTGGTTAAAGGGGTCTTCATGCTTGAATTTGTTTCTATAACTGTGAGCAAATCTGCTAATTGAAGGTTTTGGTGCATCCGTGTATGAACTCAAATTCCATGCCCTCATCTTACAAACACTGTGTATGCTTCATAATAATCATATGCATGTCTAATATTCAACGAGTAAACTGTGGAGAATAGGAGTCGCTACAGGAATGTAGTATAATGCTGTCAGTTGTCATTCTCACAGCAGTCTGGATTCTGGAGTTGCTATATATGATTGACCTACATGTTCGTGCTCTTGGGTTCTATTTTTCATAAGTCCTATGCATTGATTAAAACTAGGACCAACAGTTGTTTCATGTTTCTATTGTGTCTGCAGAGATTGAAAGAGATAAATGCGCAATACCAGGAGAAACTATTAGCACTTCGGGCTCGGCAAGCAAACTATAGAGATGAATTCCTGCGTAAGGAATCTTTGGCACGCCAGCAGCAATACCAGCAGGCCAGCATGAGCCATTATGCCAATAATTCCGCAACTGGGGAGCAGCATGGTTATCACCCAACAGCCTTGCCTGGCGAGCAGCATGGTTATCATCCAACAGCAACAGCAACTCCTGCTGCTGGTGGAGCTGGAGGTACTTATGGAGAGGCTCATCGGGGTTATGCTTCTGGGCAGTACGAATCCTTCAGTGATCGCCCAGATTACCCGGAGTTCCATGGTGGTGGCAGAGGTCGAGGTCGTGGTTTTGAACGCCGTGGCCAATACCCAGGTGGCCGTGATTACAATTCTGGTGGCCGGCGATTCTAGATATGGTTTTTAGTGGGACAGACCAGTCATGTTGGTCTCATCTTGGCTTATCTCAGGTTGCTGTGATCTACTTGATGCAATTAGAAGCTGTGTTGCAATCTCCGGGTGGCCAATACCCAGGTGGTCGTGATTACAATTCTGGTGGCCGGCAATTCAAGATATGTTTTTTAGTGGGACAGACCAGTTATGTTGCCTCATCTCAGCTTATCTCAGGTTGCTGTGATGTACTTGATGCATTAGAAGCTTTGTTGCAATGTCCGGGAAACCTAAATGCTTGTAGAACGTGTTCAAGTTCTACAATCGATGTCACCAATATGCTAGCATCGAGCTACTTCTACGGTTTTGCCAGAGTTCCTTCTGGTTGTAAATTGTAGAAGAACCAGAGAATAGAAACGTTATTGTTTCTCTGCTACACATTCATGTCACATGTTTTCTGAAGCAACAAAGTGCATGCTTATTATAATTTCAAGGCAAATAATTATTATGTTTCTCCCTCTCTAAAAACTGCTTATATTGTTTTCTCCGCACGTAATCTGCAGTGACAATTATCCAGCAAAGAAGAAAATGCAGCTGGAACCCCCAAGAAATCTAATTTGGAACTCCTGATACAACACAAGTGGACTGCTAGGATATACATATGTCGAGAAAAAGTTGCACTAACGAAGCAGCTAGATATACACAAAGTAAGATATATTGCACACTCTTCTGAAGCTAGATCGGCCCCTCCAATCCATCCGTTCACCGTTTTTACTCCATTGGAGTATTACAAGACGATGCATCAGATAGGCAAGGATAACAGTAACCAGCAAACCTCCTACTTGCCAGATTTCACGGCACCCTTGGCATTCTGAAGACCTTCTAGCACGGTCACAACCTGATCCATGCCAGGCCTGCATCGGGAGTCCATCGACAAGCATTGCAGCGCTAGGGCCGCAGTCTTCTGCGCCGCAGGAAGGGAATACTGGGAACCCAGCCGCGAGTCCAGGACATGGATCACCCTCCTCTTGTTCGTGATGTAAGGCCTAGCCCATTCTACCAGGTTGTGCTGGCCAGGCGGGCGGTTCTTGTCCAGAGCACGCTGCCCAGACAGCAACTCTAGAAGAACGACACCGTAGCTGTACACATCGCTCTTCGCAGTCAAATGGCCTGTGTGATTAAACAAAAGCAGCCATCAATTATACATATGCAAGTCATTGTTGACTTAAACCATTAGAGCATGTGCGCAAATTTGTAGGTTAAACAACAAGACGCAGCTTGCAAGCAATCGAACAATCAGAATTCGTGTACTGACTTGACTTGTACCATAATTTCTGTTTTCATGGTAGTTCGTGCATGAAACCAGCTGGAGAATCAAGTTGTATTTTTTTTGGGGGGACTAACCAAAGGCATGGTAGTTGTCAAAAAAAAAAAAACAAAACAAAGGCATGGTACAGTGTAAAGTACCATTCAAGTAGCATAACGTGATGCTTCGATGTTTCCCCCTTTACAGGATGCCATACATCATACACTTAATTCTTTGAGTTTTAAATCAGGAGCAGCACATGAACAAGACAACAAATGCCAATCAAGAAGGGATTGTGTACATCAACATGTTGTGCTGCTTTGCTGACAGGAATTATTTTATATTGCCCAATTGCAATTGATAAATGAGTTGCTTTAAACAAAGGGCACATCTAAGCACAATTCAGGACCATGCCATATGAAATGGAATAAATGAATCTAACCGAAATTGCCTGCACACAATCAGTATCCTTGTCTTGCAAAATATTTATTTTTCTCAGCTACAGAGATATGAAGAAATAATGCAAAGGAATAAAACAAAAGAGAGATGATGAAATAAATAGCTAACTAATATAAGAAGGAAAGGTTTAGGATGAAACACCAAAGCTTCATTTACCCACTTTCTCAGCATAGTAATTCTAATGCATCAAAAGAATAGCAAAGCAATATGATGTATTACTGGCTGGTAAATCATGCAACAAAGATTACCTGTTGCAAGATATTCAGGGGCAGCATATCCTTGTGTCCCCATGACCCTAGTCGAGACATGACTTTTATCACCACTTGGACCATCTTTTGCTAACCCGAAATCAGATAATTTTGCATTGTATTCCTGTAAAAAAAAGTCAAATAAAGAATTGCACATCTTTAGATCCAAGTTCATTTGACTTGAACATATTGTATAGCGAATGATTTGCATACAGACCGAGTCGAGGAGAATATTGGAGGTCTTGAAATCACGGTAAATAACTTTAGCCTGGTCACCATGCAGGAAAGCAAGACCTCTTGCCGCCTCAAGCGCGACCTTCATCCGCAAGTTCCACGGGAGCGGTTGGAAGTGCGAACCCCCTGCAATATCATCGCATTCAGCCCTTTCCTAAAGCAAGAGCCCAGAATGAAGGATACCACAAAACAATATTTGAGAGCTTACTCCTGAAAAGATGATGCTCCAAGCTCCCTCTTGGCATGTACTCATACACAAGAAGCCGTTGTTCGTCCTCCAAGCAGTACCCAATAAGTTTCACAAGATTAGGGTGGGACAACTGCCCTAGGTAATTGACCTCAGCCTACAAAGTTATCGCAAACACAAATTAAAAATCACATATCAAAACAGATGCAATAGGAGTGGAGGGACACTGTCACCAACCAGCCATTCTCTGTGCCCTTGGAAACTGTCAAGCTTGAGCTTCTTCACTGCGACAATCATCCCAGTGCCCGGCTTCACAGGTGCAAGCGTGCGCTCATCCATCCATCCCTTGAACACCGAGCCAAAGCCTCCCTCCCCCAGCAGGCTGTCCGGTCTGAAGTTCCTTGTGGAGCCTTTCAGCTCACTGAAGGAGAACTTCCTGACATTTGATGACTCCAGAATCTCTGTCTCTGTACGAGGAGTAGGTGGCACCGACGACGAAGAGCCATATGTCTTGGAACCAAAGGTGCTATTCTTCGAACCGGTCCCTGGATCACAAGCGCCAACCAAATTAGCAAGAAAGAAAGTTTGTCCCTTGCGATGCCATGCCTCCAGAATTGAAGTGCTACAACTTCTTTGGCTAACAAATCTCACATTGTTATAAGGAAAGTTGCAATCGTTCAGGAAGCATCCTACTTCACCCAAAATTGTACGATTTCTTCGGCTAAAAAGGTACAATTCCGATCACCACTCTGACTCAGTAGTCAGTAAGCCCAAAATGGAGTATTAAATACGTCTATTCTCGGGGAAGCAAGAAAACACAGCAATTTATTCAAATCGAGGTCGACTATTCTTTGCACTTTCCAAGTGCAACAAAACGAATCAGTAAACGCTCATCCCCCCTATAGAAAGCAAACCGAAATATCGCGGCAAGAAACAGAGTGAGCAGGCGGATTACACGCTCTCTCTTTCTGAGAGTAACCAAGAAAGAAGCTTTCAGTACCTGACGAATTGGGGGCACTGAAGGAAGGATTGATCTCGGCGTTCCCCTCCACACCAGCGCAGTTCCCCATCAGGAACAAAGCTAGACAACCAAAACCCCTTGCCCGAGGCGGCCTGCTGGATCCCGCCGAGCTCTCCCGGCCGCGGCGCAGGGAGGGAGCTACAAGGAGTAGGACGCCTGGGTTTATTTGGCTTGTGGTGTCATCCTTCCGCTGCTGTGCTGGGTAGGAAGGAGATGTAGAATCATGGCAGCTGCTGGCTGGGCTGGCTGGCTGCCTGCCTGCGAGCGAAGGTGGTGGTGGTGGGTCGGTCAGCTCATTAATGGAGGGGCAAGGCGCCTTTCCGTCTCATACTTCTCTTTTCTACCCTCCATGCGCTTCACGCCTTCGGCCTTCCCCTCTGCTTCCGGTTTTGCAAGTTCCGTCCTTGGCAGTACCAAAATTGTGATAGTGTCTCTGTGCAAAAAACGTACTAGGGTGTAACAGAAAAAATGTCCATTCAGATCTTTATATGGATTATCCTACGATCGTGTCAAACTATGTTCTTCTTTTGTGTGTAAACCCACACGGGTCTTGTGTGTGGGGCCTACTATGTTAATTGCAGGTGTAGACTAACGATATTGATTTTTACCAACTTTGTGGTAACATATGGGCTATGGCTAGAGTTTTGGGTAGGTCAGCGAAATGGATTAAAAGAGCTCATTTGTGACAAAAACAATATCCTACAAACTGTATTGTGCCTCTCTGTCTTCCTTTCCACTTTTGAAAACATACATTTGTATAAGTACAAAGTTCGATACATTGTCGAACTTTATACTAAAACCCTAAAACACATCCTCGTCGCATTCCAATGACTCATTTGGAATATATACTCCCTCCGTTCTAAATTACTTGTCATTTTTTTAGATACATTTTTTATGTATCTAGACATAATATATATCTAGGTGTATAACAAAAAGAAATATATTTAGAAAAGTTAAAATGATAAGTAATTTGAAACGAATTAAGAGAGTTGCAAAATTCTTACGTGGCATGAACTTTTTTGCCGTCTATTTTCCTGTTCAAAACCGGTCAGCATGGTTGTCATGTTGTTTCAACAAAAGAGAAGTTTCGATATCTCCAACACAACATAAAAAAAAATGTACATTTCCACGTTGGGTGCCTTTATTATGCAGCCTTTAGCTTAGCAAAAAGCACCGAGGGGCATATTTGGATATTCATGCGTGTTTTAACTCAAATCCCACGATATCGTTTTTCTGGCGGTGGACAGCGAGAGTAGTACTAGTCTGCAGGTATGAAGTGTGTTTGTAAAGGAAGTTCTGTAGAAAATAGTCTAGTGATGCTCTGTTTTCCCCAAGAGTACCTTCTATTGTACAGCGCTCCGACTTACGTATTCGGCGTAGTATCAATTTTTAGCATTCGACAAAAGACACAACAATACGCGAGCTCTTTTGGCTTTAAATGATCTGTGTGTATACTTGCTCGCAACAGCCAACAAGACGCAATCATTTGTCCAGCAAATTCAACAGTACGGCTGTACACATATAGTGCTCCTGCCACGGATTTGTGCAAAACAGGCACACGATAGGGACGGACGGACGTAGTTTATATGGTAGGGGCCCCGGCCGGTACTGTGCACCTGTTTGACTAGTGAGGCCTCGGCTAGGTTGGAAGTGGCGGTGGTTGGCGGCTTGGCGCTGCCCTTGAAACTTTGGGAGCGCATGCCAATCCCGAGATGAAAAACCTCTTCGACTCGGCTTTGGTTGTTGCCACCCACGCACCAGCGACCTGCCCTGCTCTCCTCGCCGGTTGACAGGTAGTCGCGCGCGCGCGTACGTGGAAGTCGCCGGCCGGTCGAGGGCAAATGGCGATGCGGATTAGTGACCCGGCGCGCGAGCGTATACCGCGGCAATGCAAGTTGCTCGCCGTCGCTGATCGTCCTCATCCGAGAGGGGGAGAGGAGAATTGGTTGGGAGTTCGATCGATCGGGGATGGACGTCCCTGTCGACGGAGCTGGAGGTCGCGAGGGCGAGGAAGTCGTCCACTGCGGTTGTGGCTGGCGAGCGAGCGTCAGTCAGTCCAACTGCCTTGCACCGCAGGAGAGGACGATCGACGGACCCATGCATGCACACATGTCTCAATTTTTCTTTTTTGTGTTTCCGGTTATTGTACAGGAACGTGCTGGTCCTGGTATACATGCACGCGTGTACGGCGAACAGCCAGCAGGGGGCCGAGACGAACAGACGTTAGTTCAATTCGCGTGTGTAATTACTATTTCCACGAGGGTATGAGACCAAGACAGGAAATGAAAATTATTGTTACTGGAGCTATAGTATATTTGCCTCCGTCGTCTACCACATGTAGCGTGTAACAGGTATCCAGGTAGGTAGATTCAGTTGGCGACAGCTACTGTCTCGCTCTCGCACCAGTAGTGGCCTGTTCCTGTGCGGATTTTGTAGTCGGACACGCACACCCAGCCTGTGACGACGGATGATGCAGGCAAACCTTACCTGTAGTAGTAGGTCGCAAATCAGTCGCATGATTTAGGATCGGATTGTGACGAGGAGTCGAGGACGACCAAGAGAACAGCTCCGGTACAACTTGCAGCGTAGCATCAGACGTTCGGATCGGAAAATGACGGAAAGCGAGAGCAGTTATTTCGGGGGCGCCCCACACACGCCGCCCCGCCTATCGCCCGGAGCCGGGGCGCACGGGCTAACGACCACCGGTCAGCCCGGCCGGCACTGCTCCAGCTTCGGCCTCTGTCTGGTCAGAAGAATGCGTGCAGATGCATGCACCTGCCCGGCTGCCCGCTTCTGAGATTTGTTCGCGCCTCTGAGTGGTGAATGGAATGGATCCTGGCGCCGCTGGGGCGAGGCAAACCGGCCACCCGGGTCAAGACGGCCGCGCGCGCGCATCTGCGTCCGCCGGCCGACGACCCGGCCGCTCGCTGATCAGAGTTGCTTTCAGGGAGGGGAGGACAGGGACACACGAGGCTCGGGAGCCACAAGCCTACTCCCTCCGTCCGGGAATAAAAGCAACTATAGGATTCAAATTGTGTCCGTAAAGAACGCAACTGTCAGGGAACAGGAGGCTGCTGTGGGACCCACCAGTTATTAAAAAATCACATGGGGCAAAAGATAAATCGGGAGTAAAAAAAAAGCCACCGACGCTGGCCTTGTTTATCCGTCTCCGTCTTTCCGCAAGGCACGAAACTTCCACCTGCTTCTTTTCCCCATCCCCATATACTCACTCATCCATCGATCCAGTGCTGCCCCCATGGCTGCAGGAGTTGACGACAGGATCTCTGGACGCGGGATGGCGGGTGAACTTGGGACCCGCCGGTTGCACCAACACATTCGTGGAGACAGGAAGGTAGGAGGCGACAGTGGCGTTGGGGAGGTGGGCGGCGGCGTCCGTAGGAAGGTGGCCGGTGGGCGGGGACGCCGGATTGATGGGCACAGAGGTCGGATCGAAGGGGGCGGAGGTTCAAATGTTACGCGCGGCCGCCGAATCGGACACGGTGGCTTCCGCATCAACAGCCAAGGTGATCTTTTTGCCCCCGACTCTGAGGATGAAGATTCCATGGAGGATGTTGCGTTGGAGGGGGCTCCGGGCATGGAGGTGGCCACGGACAAGGTTCCAGGGATGGAGTATCCTCCGGGCATGGAGCTACCCCCGGAGGTGCAGGCGCGCTTGCAGATGGTGCTTGCTGGAATCGATCCAGTGTACCATGACGTCTTCATCAGCCTGTACAAGGTTATGGTGCCCGCCTTCTTCAAATGCAACTAGTTATTTTGGTTTTACGTGGGGTGATGTAGTGCTTTTGTACGATGATGCAGTGCATATGTGTCATGATGTAGTGCTTCTGTAGGATGTACTGCTATGTGGGATAATTAAGTGCATATGTAGTGCTTCTGTAGTGTATAGATGGATGGCATCACTTCTGCAGGATGTTGTACTGCTTATGTGGGATAATGAAGTGCATGAATAAGTCCAAGGGCGACATAGGCAGTGAGTAATCAAAATTAGTCTATATATTACATTGACCATCACAGTACCATTGTTGACGCAAAAATAGGATGTCACCCTTGCGCGCGACACATGTGACTCCCCGGTCTGTAGCGAGGTGTGCCAGCCAATCTGACCTGTTGATTGACAATGGAAAATATTAGGGATCGGCTAGAGAACCGATGGCCTTTCAGCGACACGTGTACCAGCCAATCGGCCGATACAAGATAAAGCAGGATCGGCCGGCTCGAGAGCGACCGAAGTGCGGGTGCGATCGGCTGAATCGGCCGATCGTGACGTCAGCGCTCGAGTAGGTCGGAATCGGCTGCGGTGTTAGAAGCCGATAGGATCTAGATCGAACGGATGATAATGATAATAGCTAAAACTACAAGAATTTGGTACGAAAACTTGTAGATCTAGCTAATATCGGTAAGGGGTGAATAAAGAACTAGACGAAACCTCAGCGATGCGCCCGGAGGTTAAAGCCTAGGATTATTCGGTAAAACGGTACTCACAAGCTTGCCGGAGATCAGTTGATGCAGCCCGACGAACCCGAAGCACAGCGTTGTAGAAAAGAGAAAAAACGCAATGGCGAAGTCACCGAAAAGTAGATGCTGTAAAGTAGATGCAGTAAAAGTAAAGGGTTTGCCCGGAGGCGGTTTATTTGATATTGGTGTGTACAGATTTTCCGACCACGCAGGGTCGCTATTTATATCCTGAGGACAAACCCGACTCCTAGCCGATTACGGCACCGTTTACTTGTATCTAAAGACAAAAAACTACTAAAAATGGAAAAGGACTCTCGCAGGAGTCTAAACTTCTTAAAAACTGATTCTTGACCCGTTGCCAATCGTGGATTGACCCGCCTCCACCGTGCTTTTCCTTCTGGCGCATCCCTTCGAATACCGCCTTCTTCACGCCCATCGGCCGATCTTCTGGTTAGTCATCGGCCGATCGCTCTGACTTGCTGGCCCATTGTCAGGGTTGAATCTCTCTGACCATCGGCGATCCGTGTTGACCGTCCTTCTCTTCCTTCAATCGGCCGAGTTCACTCTGTTTTTCATTGGCTGCTTCTCCTTACCCTTTTTGACCTGTTTTTTCCAAAAAACGGTGTCAACACATGCCCCCCAGTTTCGGAGTAAATGATCCTTTTGCTCTGAAATTCATCTGATATCTTTTTTGAATAATAGCCAAATCTCTTCACGTGATCGACCTGATCAATCTCCATTGATAATGTCATGTCCTTTCTATCTGACTTTCTTTGGGGTTGTTCACCATGTGACTCTCTGGCTCTTTCGTTCCTCTTCCCTATAAGACTCATCCTTTTACCCGGCATTTCTTCGTATCTCTTTTCGTCCTTGGGTTTTTCCTGATGTAGGTGTTAGCTCTTTCAGTCTTATGGGTATGAGAGGCATCTTCCCCTGGAAAACTCTATGAGCGTCGATGATCTTCTCTGGCCATTGACAGACGTTAACTCGAAATAGCATTCCTTCTGAGTACTGCTAGTGAGCTAGTAAACTATGTCTGTAATTTTGGGCAGAAGATTTCTGTGAGCTCTGCTCTGCAGTTTGTGGACGTGACAGAGGAGCTTCCCCTCGTTTAAGTGTGTATGAGTCATCCTTTATTTGGGGGTGATTCCTCTGAATCGGTCATCCTTTGGAAACTGAGTCATTCACGGGTTATCTGTTTCCCCTTTTACCGGATCTGGCATCTTCAGTTTCCGTCTTTTCTGGTTCTTCCATCTCTATCCCTTCTGGCGCTCTGGCTATAAATAAACATCTATATACCTTCACGGAGACCACATCCTTTCGACTATGGCTCGAGATATAGGTCCAGGGAGCTTTAGACTCTTGCTCTTTGATTCTTTCTCTCTCCCTTGACTCAAGATGGCTAGAAGAATTCTTGTGAAACAGTCCAGAACATACTCCTCTCTCTAGCCTTCTTTTGTGAAGCCAGGAGGTCCAACAGCTAGAAGAAGCCTTGTGATGCAGCTTGGGTGCTTCAGCTGGTGGAGAAGGGCAGGAGTTGTCCCTGGACGTTGTGGAAAGAAGAACAACCCTATGTCTTCTTTCCCGACAACCTTGACGGAAGGAATTACCCCATCTGGTGATTCATCTTCGTCAAATTTGCACTTTCTTTTTTGTTTTTCTCTTTCTTCGTCCCCATCACTTGTCTCGTCGATGACTGATGTAATAGATCTGTAATGAATCATCCAAAATATCTTCAGATGTATTCTTCAGATTTGTATTTGTGATGCCATTATAATGAGAGAAAACATATATATTTTTATTCTAAGGGCGATTTGTACATCGGCCATAACATGAAACCGAACATGCTTCGATGATTCGGCTTTTTGCTACTAGAGACGATTTCACCTGCAATCGGCTGTAACTTGAGTCTCAAATCGGCCGATTAGGCTCAGATTGGACTAAGCGTCTACCCATATGCTAGGATAGTATTTCTTTAAATATTTCCCATTTAATGCTCTAGCAAACTTTTCTCCTTCCAATGTCTCTAATATATATGCATTGCCTGGCACGTATTGACTGATCCGATATGGTCCTTCCCAATTAGGTGACCACTTCCCATATTTAGGATCCCTTGAGCCGATTGGCAATATGAGCTTCCAGACCAGATCTCCTTCAGCAAATTCTTTACCTTTGACTTTCTTGTCATACCATCTGGCTACCCTTCTTTTATTCTTTTCGATATTCTCTAAAGCTCTCAGCCGATTGCCAGCAAGATCTTCTAACTCCTCCTTCATCATAGCTGAATAGTTATCGGCCGATAACTGATCTTGTAAAGAGGTCCTTCTGGATCCGGTTCTCAGTTCCCAAGGTAGTACAGCATCATGACCATATACCAGTTGATATGGTGATACCTTGGTTGCTTCGTGGCATGCCATCCTGTATGCCCATAGTGCTTCATTAAGGACCGTATGCCATCGCTTAGGACTTTCATCAATCTTGCGTTTGATTAACTTGATGATGCCCTTGTTTGCTGCTTCTGCCTGTCCGTTTGCTTGAGCATAATAGGGAGATGAGTTTAACAGTTTGATTCCCAAAGAATTTGCATATTCTTCAAACTCCCCCAAAGTGAATTGACTCCCTTGGTCGGTTGTGATAGTTTGAGGTATACCAAACCGATAGACAATGTGCTTGTTGACAAAATCAATCATATTGCCTGATGTCACAGTCTTGATTGGAATGGCTTCAACCCACTTTGTAAAGTAATCTGTAGCTACCAGTACGAATTTATGACCTTTGCTCGATGGTGGATATATCTGTCCGATCAGATCAATTGCCCAACCTCTGAACGGCCATGGCTTGATTATTGGGTTCATTGCTGATGCCGGAACCCTTTGAATGCTTCCAAACTTCTGACACTCTTGGCATCCTTTGTAATACTTGAAGCAATCTTCCAATATCGTTGGCCAATAATAATTATTGTTCCTGATCATCCACTTCATTTTGAATGCTGATTGATGAGCTCCACAGACTCCCTCGTGAATCTCTCCCATTAAAATTTTAGCTTCCTCTTCACCGAGACATTTGAGCAGAACTCCATCGATGGTACGATAATACAGCTCATCTTCCAGCAGAACATACTTAATGGCCCTGTACCTCAGTTGTTTATCAACCTTCTTGGATGGATTTTTCAGATAATCTATTATTTCTTTCCTCCAATCTTCAGCTGACAACTCCACGGTTAGAATCGCCCGATATCCTGATGCCCCTTGGGCCAGCCGATTAGCTTCACTGTTGTGAATTTTAGGGATATGTTCAAGTCTCACTATTTTGAACTCTCGGAGTAACTGAAGGCATTCTTCATGATAAACCCTTAATATATCGTCTTTGCATTCATATTCTCCTGCCAATTGATTTATCACGAGTTGAGAATCTCCAAATATCTCAATGACCTCAGCATTGACTTCTCGTAGTAGCTTTATCCCCTTTAGTACTGCTTGGTACTCAGCCTGATTGTTTGTTGAAGTCTTTTCAATTGGGATGGAAAACTCGTAACTTGTTCCTTGAGGTGAGATAAGGACGATTCCGATCCCAGCTCCTACTCCACATGATGATCCATCAAAGAACATAGTCCATGGAATAGGTTCTATAACTGCAATTTCAGGTCCACAATGCTGAGTTACCAGGTCGGCCATTACTTGTCCTTTGATTGCTTTGGCCGATTGATAGGTCAAGTCAAATTCTGACAAAGCTAAGATCCATTTTCCAATCCTACCCTTCAAGATTGGTAATGATAGCATATATTTGACCACATCATCTTTGCACACCACGGTGCATTCAGCAGTTAATAGATAAGGCCTCAACTTTGTGCATGAGAAATATAAGCAAAAGCATAATCTTTCCACCACCGAATATCTTGTTTCTGCATCCAAGAGTCTTCTGCTTACGAAATACACAACTCGCTCTTTTCCTTCAAACTCTTGTACGAGGGCCGATCCAATAGCCTGTTCATTAGCCGATAAGTATAACTTGAACGGCTTCTTGTCTTGAGGAGGCATTAAGACAGGAGGAGATTTTAGGTAATGCTTGACATTATCTAAAGCCTTTTGTTGCTCTTCTCCCCATATGAATTTCTGATCGGCCTTGAGCTTCAGTAGAGGTGTAAATGGCTGAATCCTTTCCGATAGGTTAGATATAAACCTTCTGATGAAATTGATCTTGCCAATTAATGACTGGAGCTCCTTCTTGTTTGATGGCGCTTTTATATTGTCAATTGCGCTGATTGACTTCTGACCCACTTCGATTCCTCTCTCGTGTATTAAGAAACCCAAGAATTGGCCAGCTGAAACACCAAAAGCACATTTGTTGGGGTTCATTTTTAAACCATGCTTCCTTGTGCATTCCAGCGTTCTTCGTAGGTCTGCCAAGTGTTCCTTGTAGCTCTTTGACTTGACAACTACATCATCAATGTAGATTTCTACTATCTTGCCGATGAGTTCATGGAATATGTAATTCATGGCTCTTTGATATGTGGCGCCAGCATTCTTCAACCCAAAGGTCATGACAATCCACTCATACAATCCGACGTGGCCGGGGCACCTGAAAGCAGTCTTTGCAATATCTTCTATGGCCATGAATATTTGATTGTACCCGGCATTACCATCCATGAACCTGATGACCTTGTGTCCTGCAGCAGCATTAACTAGTGCATCGGCCACTGGCATCGGATACCCATCCATCGGCGTTGCTTTGTTCAAGTCCCTGAAATCAATGCATACACGTAGTTTGCCATTTTTCTTGTAGACAGGAACTATATTAGAAATCCATTCGGTGTATCGACATTGCCGAATGAAACCAGCTTCGAGTAACTTTGTTATCTCGGCTTTTATATCAGGATAAATCTTCGGATTACACTGCCTTGGGTGTTGCTGAAAAGGTCGAAATCCTGGTTTAATAGGTAACCGATGTTCAACAATGGATCGGTCTAAGCCAGGCATCTCATAATATTCCCAAGCAAAGCAATCCTTGAATTCTTTCAATAATGCGATCAATTCTTTTTTGTAATCTTCTTCTAGCTTGGCACTGATGTATGTCGGCCTTGGTTTGCTTCCATCTCCAAGATCTATCTTTTCTAATTCATCGGCCGATGTAAACCCATGCCCAAGCTTTCCTTCATCTTCAATGAATTGATCCATTAAATTTTGTCATCAGAGCCGACTGCTTGAACCGGCTTTAGTCCAAAATCGGACACTCTGAGATATTTGGTATCCCAGGCTTTTCCAGATATGCAGCTCACTTGATCATAAGTCCATCCTTGTGCTTCTGTAGCTGCTACTGTCAGGGAAGTTTCTCCTTGCACCACCTCCACCGAATCTCCGATCCATTGGATGATGCATTGATGCATTGTAGATGGTATGCAACAATTGGCATGTATCCAATCCCGACCCAGCAGTAGATTATAAGATCCCCTCCCTTTAATGACAAAGAACGCGGTCGGAAGGGTCTTACTGCCGATGGTGAGCTCCACGCAGATGGCTCCTTGAGCCGGAGAGACATTGCCTTCGAAGTCCACCAACATCATGTCGGTTTGGGTCAAATCTTCATCAGATTTTCCAATCTTGCGCAGCATGGTGTACGGCATCAGGTTAACTGCAGCTCCTCCATCCACGAGCATCCTGGTGACTGGTTTGCCATTGACAAAACCTTTGAGAAACAGAGCCTTCAAATGTTGCCTCTTCCCATCTTCTGGTTTCTCAAAGATAGCTTGTTTAGGTTCCAGTGTCAATTGAGCCATGCCAAGCTCTTCATCGGACACATCCGAATCAACCGGAGCCATGAACTCTTTCGGTAGGAAGACAACCATATTTATATCAGCTCGGGGTTTGTCATCTTCCTCACCATCGGCCTTAGGCTTTGGGCGCCAAACTTTAGACCGAACCTTCTTCTTGTCCAGCACAAGTCTCTCTGCTTCTTCATGCTGTTCTAGCTGACGTAGGCGCTGCACTCTTCTCTTCTGGGACTTAGTCAAGCCATCTGGACACCACTGTGGATTAGGCTTCTTACGTGTTTAGCTTGATCCTTCGTCATCCAGTTGTAATGTGCGTCGACGTTCAGGAGCTCGGCACATGATATCTTCATCAGGTACCAGTGAATCGGCCATCTCTTCCAGCCGATTGTTTGACTCTTCATTGACTCGGCTTCCCAGCCGATCATGAACGCTGGCCTTGCCCCCTAGCCGATCGTAGACGCTGGCTTTGCCCCCTAGCCGATTGTGAACCGAGACTCGTTGATTGTTGAATCCACGGTGATCCTTGGCTGTAGGTCTTCTGTCATCAAAGCAAACCCTTTTGGATGAGTTGCCATTATTGTAAGCCCCGTTGCACTCTGGACAGTTTTCTGCCGTCGGTAGTTTGATCCCTTCTTCCCAACAGTACTTGAAGAACGGACATCTCCAATGTCCTTCATTACGCCGTGCCCACTCTTCTCTTTCCTTTGCCTTCTCTTGTCGACGCTGGAACTTGTTGATCAGCATTTGTGATATGACGGGTCGGCGTGGCTTTGATTCTCCTTCTCCAAGTAGTAACCCTTTTCCTTTGACATCGGCAGCGGTTACTTGTACTTTGGGATCAACAGCTCCTTTATTTTGAGCCGAATCAGATGTCAGCAACTTAACTCGTGACGTGTCTTTGCTAGACACTTCAACTGTGTTAGTTGGGAAGGGGTGCCGATCAATCTTCATCGGCTTTTCAGCTTTGGTAGGAGTTTCAAATTTAAGCCTCCCTTGCTCAATAGCTGATTGGATCTGTTGTCTGAAGATCTTGCAATCATTGGTGTCATGCGATGTTGCATTGTGCCACTTGCAATACTTCATCCTCTTCAGCTCCTCTGCAGATGGTATGGTATGGAACTGGGAGAGTTTAATCTGCCCTTGCTGAAGCAACAGATCAAATATTTTATCGGCCTTAGTGATATCAAAGCCGAATTTCTCTGGCTCTTTCTTGCCAAAGGGGCAGGACACTGTCTTTTTGCCTTTGACCCACTCTGCGAGCCCTATCATATTGTCTTCATCATCTGAGTCAGAGTAGTCCACATATGACACCTTCTTCTGAAAGTTTCTTCTGGGCTCATAGGACTTTGCAGTTTCCTGACTCATCCGACTAACCAACTGGCTGAGGCTCTCAAAGTCATGTGATGCATATTTCTCCCTCAAGGTCGGCAAGAGACCTTGGAAAGCCAACTTAGCTAGTTGCTTGTCTCCCAAGTTCAGACTATAGCACTTATTCCTGACCTCTCTGAATCTTTGAACGAATCCAACTACTATTTCATCGTTCCTTTGTTTGAGCCTGGTCAGATCAGTGATCTTCATCTCGTTGATGCCAGAGAAGAAGTAGTTATGGAACTGCTGTTCTAAATCAGACCACTTGATTATGGAGTTTGTTGGCAATGAAGTGAACCATGAGAATGCCGGCCCTGACAGAGATGAAGAGAACAAACGTATCCTGAGTGCATCAACATTCCCTGCTTCTCCACATTGGATGATAAACCGAGTGATGTGCTCCATAGTGGATGCTTCATCTTGTCCAGAGAACTTGGTGAAGTCTGGCACTTTGAACCTTGGAGGGAACGGTATCTGATCGTAGCCAGAAGGATACGGTGTCCTGTACATGCAGGATTGCTGCTTGGGTTTTATCCCATATTGCTTCAGTAGCATCTCTGAAAAGTGGTCGATTAACTCCTACTTCATATGAGATTTCAACTTTGTAGCCACTTTCTCAATTGCTTGTATCTCAGCTGGAGTTTCTGGAGGTCGTTCTTCTAAGATTCTTGTCTTTGGATCTGGAGCTGTCCTTGCCTCAGTAGAACCTTGAGTGTTTGAATGACCTGTAACAGATGTAGCCTGTTCAATCGGCTGACTAGCCGATGGGGCTGGTTGCTGCATATTCAACTGGCTTGAAATAGCCAATTGACTTAGAAGTGTTTGCAGCAATTGCGCTGAATCCACCTGTGGAACCACTGGCTGCCCTGCTACTCCTTGGTTGATCGGCTGTTGAGGTGAAGATCTTGTATGAGCCACCGTATTAGCTGGGGTTAAGACAGCCTGCATTGTCGTTGACTGTTGAGGCGGGGCTGTCTGTATGGGCATCCCGAGCGTTGGTTGCTGTAGTGGAGCAGTTGGCATGGGCATCCCGAGTATCGGCTGCTGAGCCGATCTCTGAGGTGGAGTGGGATTTGGCCTCTGAGGTGGAATAGGAGGTCTTTTCTCTGTTGGTATGACCATGTGAGCATGAGCTGGACTAATCTTGACTCTTTCAAAGTTCTTGCTCCCATGATTGAAGTAAACGAACACCACTCCTTCCCCATTCATGTGCACAGTCCCTGGAGTACCTCCAAATGTAGCTTGGTAAGACTGTGGGTATTTTACTTCTGGGACTTCCTCAGGCACAGGCTCAAAGAAATTTGAGATGTTAGTCTCAAAGTGATCACGAGGTAAATCCCATCCTGCAAGCTTCCCATCTTGATCTCTCATCGCAGGATATTTTTGCTGATTCTGCACTGGAAGCACCTGGTCCTGGACGACAGATTGCACTAGTGTTGTGACGGCAGGATCTTTAGCTTTACCATCACCACTTTGGTTTTGAGTCGGCTGAGCGTCTGATGAAGAACTAGTAGCAGCTTGAGGAGATGGTGTAGCTTTTGCTGTCGAATCGTCAATCGGCGGGTTGGCCGATTGGTTTTGCTGGAACACTAGAGGATTTTGTTTAGGTTGATAATATGCAGGCCCCAGATATCCTCCTTCTGCTCCTTTCTTGAGTGCATCAATTATGGCATTCTGAATAGTATTTGCGAATACCTTAGATTGATCAATCATTGTTTGATGCATAGCTTTGGTCATCATGTCTTGAAGCCCTTCAGGATCGGCTGAAAAGGTGACTTGTTTAGGCGTTGGCAGCGGATTCTTCTTGAAGACTCCACTTTTAGTCTGACCGTATGAAGCCAGACAAAGCTCTTCATAATGCTTCATGTGAGCCTCTAACTCAGCTTTGTCTGAATCTTTCAGCTGATCCTTGGTGATTGGTTGAACGTTCTCTGGATCGACTTCATGAGGACCAGTCTTCGTAGGCTTCGTCATTGTTGACTTTTTCGGGTCCCACCGGGCGTGCCAAAAGTGTGTTGACGCAAAAATAGGACGTCACCGTTGCGCGCGACACACGTGACTCCCCGGTCTGTAGCAAGGCGTGCCAGCCAATTAGACCTGTTGATTGACAATGGAAAATATTAGGGATCGGCTAGAGAACCGATGGCCTTTCAGCGACACGTGTACCAGCCAATCGGCCGATACAAGATAAAGCATGATCGGCCGGCTCGAGAGCGACCGAAGTGCGGGTGCGATCAGCAGAATCGGCTGATCGTGACATCAGCGCTCGAGTAGGTCAGAATCGGCTGCGGTGTTAGAAGCCGATAGGATCTAGATCGAACGGATGATAATGATAATAGGTAAAACTACAAGAATTTGGTACGAAAACTTGTAGATCTAGCTAATATCGGTAAGGGGTGAATAAAGAACTAGACGAAACCTCAGCGATGCGCCCGGAGGTTAAAGCCTAGGATTATTCGGTAAAACGGTACTCACAAGCTTGCCGGAGATCAGTTGATGCAGCCCGACGAACCCGAAGCACAGCGTTGTAGAAAAGAGAAAAAACACAATGGCGAAGTCGCCGAAAAGTAGATGCTGTAAAGGTAGATGCTGTAAAGTAGATGCAGTAAAAGTAAAGGGTTTGCCCGGAGGTGGTTTATTTGATATTGGTGTGTACAGATTTTCCGACCACGCAGGGTCGCTATTTATATCCTGAGGACAAACCCGACTCCTAGCCGATTACGGCACCGTTTACTTGTATCTAAAGGCAAAAAACTACTAAAAATGGAAAAGGATTCTCGCAGGAGTCTAAACTTCTTAAAAACTGATTCTTGACCCGTTGCCAATCGTGGATTGACCCGCCTCCACCGTGCTTTTCCTTCTGGCGCATCCCTTCGAATACCGCCTTCTTCACGCCCATTGTCAGGGTTGAATCTCTCTGACCATCGGCGATCAATCCGCCTTCGAATACCGCCTTCGAATGCAAGAGCTAGAACCCGGTCAAAAGATCTTACTGCCACTCAAAGACAACAAATATACGAAGCACTACTAGAGAGAAGTAAATGTGGAAAACTAAGGAGAAACGCCACAAAAATAGTTGCTGAATTGTTCAATGTCAATCGTCATGCAGTATGGCGTATTTGGAGACGAGTGAAGCAATGCCGTGCAAATGGGTTACCAGTTGATGTTAGCTCCAGAAAGCCAAAGAATTGTGGTCGGAAAAAGGTTGAGGTGGACCTGTCACATGTACCATCAATTCCCTTGTGCAAAAGGAGTACCATAAGGTCTTTAGCCGCAGCTGTAGGTATAAAAAAACCACAATGCATCAGTTGTTCAAGGATGGGTTACAACGACGGCACTCAAATACATTAAAGCCTTATTTGAAGGAAGAAAATAAACAAGAAAGGTTGAGGTGGTGTCTTTCAATGTTAGATCAGCGTACATTACAAACTAAACCAATGTTTATTGACATGGAAAACATCATCCATATTGATGAGAAGTGGTTCTATGCCACAAAGAAGGATAAGACTTACTACCTACTCCCAGAAGAGGAGGATCCATATAGGACTGTCCACAACAAAAATTCCATTGTTAAGGTGATGTTTTTAACAGCAGTTGCCAAGCCAAGGTATGACAATGAAGGCAATTGCACATTTGATGGCAAGATAGGCATATGGCCTTTTATCAGAAAGGTAGCATATCCTACATGTTTAATTTGGTAGAATTAATTTCTATTATTCAGATTTTAAGCTAACATCTTTATCATTACTTGTAGGAACCAGCAAAAAGGAGAAGTGATAACAGAGCAAGGGGCACACTAGTCACCAAGACAATGAAGGTTGACAGAGACACAATACGGTCCTTTATGATCACTAAAGTACTGCCTGCTATTGTAGCACGTTGGCCTAAAGAAGATGCAGGGAAAACAATTTGGATTCAACAGGACAATGTGCTGACTCATGTCCTAGTTAACGATGAACAATTTGCATGGGCAGTAGCTGAAACCGGGCTTGACATACGGCTCGTGAACCAACCTGCTAATTCTCCTGATATGAATGTATTGGACCTTGGGTTCTTTGCTTCGCTACAATCGTTGACATATACGACAAGCTCTACAACTATGGATGAGTTAATTGCGAATGTTTAGAAAGCATATTGGGACTATGATGCATCCAATCTTAGAAATGTTTTCCTAACACTACAAGGTTGCTTGATTGAGATTATGAAGGCCGGTGGAGGGAACAAGTACAAAATTCCCCACATGAACAAAGATAGTTTGGAGGCCATGGGCATTCTTCCTAAGTGCCTAAATTGTGATCTTCAACTTATTGAGAGTGTCAAGGAGTCGATGAGTGTCTAATTGCACTGGGTTCTCCCGGTTCAGAACACCAACTCATTTTGCTAGCATGTCAGTGTATAGACTAATTTTGCTAATATGGGTGTGAGAGAGAAAGAGGTCTGGACATGTGTGAGTATTTTGCTCAATGTTATGGTACTGTGATGGTCAATGTAATATATAGACTAATTTTGATTACTCACTGTCTATGTCGCCCTTGGACTTATTCATGCACTTTATTATCCCACATAAGCAGTACAACATCCTACAGAAGTGATGCCATCCATCTATACACTACAGAAGCACTACATATGCACTTAATTATCCCACATAGCAGTACATCCTACAGAAGCACTACATCATGACACATATGCACTGCATCATCATACAAAAGCACTACATCACCCCACGTAAAACCAAAATAACTAGTTGCATTTGAAGAAGGCGGGCACCATAACCTTGTACAGGCTGATGAAGACGTCATGGTACACTGGATCGATTCCAGCAAGCACCATCTGCAAGCGCGCCTGCACCTCCGGGGGTAGCTCCATGCCCGGAGGATACTCCATCCCTGGAACCTTGTCCGCGGCCACCTCCATGCCCGGAGCCCCCTCCAACGCAACATCCTCCATGGAATCTTCATCCTCAGAGTCGGGGTCAAAAAGATCACCTTGGCTGTTGATGCGGAAGCCACCGCGTCCGATTCGGCGGCCGCGCGTAACATTTGAACCTCCGCCCCCTTCGATCCGACCTCCGTGCTCTTCAATCCGGCGTCCCCACCCACCGGCCAGCTTCCTACGGACGCCGCCGCCCACCTCCCCAATGCCACTGTCGCCTCCTACCTTCCTGTCTCCACGAATGTGTTGGTGCAACCGGCGGGTCCCAAGTTCACCCGCCATCCCGCGTCCAGAGATCCTGTCGTCAACCCCTGCAGCCATGGGGGCAGCACTGGATCGATGGATGAGTGAGTAGATGGGGATGGGGAAAAGAAGCAGGTGGAAGTTTCGTGCCTTGCGGAGAGACAGAGACGGATAAAACAAGGCCAGCGTCGGTGGCTTTTTTTTACTCCCGATTTATCTTTTGCCCCAGGTGTTTTTTTAATAACTGGTGGGTCCCACAGTAGCCTCCTGTTCCCAGACAGTTGCGTTCTTTTACGGACACAATTTGAATCCTATAGTTGCTTTTATTCCCGGACGGAGGGAGTACTAGGCCTTGTTTAGTTGGCTACAAAGTAGCAAAATTGACTGTTTCAACTCCTGTAGCACTCCTGTAGCACTTTCGTTTGTTTGTGGTAAATATTGTCCAATCATGGACTAACTAGGCTCAAAAGATTCGTCTCGTGATGTACAACAGAACTGTGTGATTAGTTAATTTTTTTACCTACATTTACTGCTCCGAACATATGTCTTTTGGTGTATTTAATGTGGTGTGATGGAGAGAGAGTTGAAAAAGTAGCAAATTTTTGGCAAAAAAGTAGCCAACTAAACCAGGCCCTAGCTGTGAGGATCTGGCAGCGCAAGGCGTGACAACCGGGCAGTTTTGACTCCAGGAGCGAGCGATTTTGGAGCGGGCGCCGACGGCAGCGACGACTGAGGGTGACAGGTGACGCTGACAGCTGCTTTTCCGGAGAGAGCAATCGCCAACTGTCGTTGACTTGTGTATACTCCGGCACGGCATACACATTCCTGGCCTGGACGAAAAGGAAAACTAGCAAGTCACCCGTCAGACGCATTTAGCCCGAAACAACAAGCTACTGGGCCTTCGAAGCTACTACACGCTTTATGTTGGTTGGCAGGCATGGACCAACCGGCCAATTTGGTACAAACCGTGGGCCGCAAGAACTCCTTGCTCACATCTCTCTCGTCCTCCCGTCGTCACTCTCGCCGTTACGGGTTCGATGTCTAGGGGTGAGGAGATTATGATCTTGGTACAAACCGGGCAGTTTGTGGGCGGGAGGGACCGGCGGTGACCTCGCCACCAGCCGTGAGTGTGGTGGTCGAGGTCGGCTGAGTTAGGTTATGGTTCGGGGTGTCTAAAGATCCTATGTTTGACAAACTCAGAAATGGAAGGAGGTTTAGGAGTGCCAGACGACCACCGAAGGTAGCACAGTAGCGTCACAGCTGGGCGAGAGAGCTTGGATTAGGAAGGGTGGAGCAGAGGGGGACGGTGGAGTGTGGGCGAGTGGACGGTGGCACAACAACCGCCGATCGGGGTGGCGAAGTGGGTGGCGTTGATAGGTAAGAAGATGAGAGGAGATGACATGTATATAGATGAGCTGGAAAGGTCAACTCTATATCCATCCATTTTTTGTTTAATGGATAAGAGACTCCTAGGTGACTGGGTTCTGGCTGCATGCGCGCCAGCACTGGCCTCAGCAACGTGCCAATGACAATGTGCGGCAATGTCAATTGGGACGTCAGCGGCCGCTGCCCGCAGTGTGTGTATGGGCGGAGCAGCCCCTCACTCTCTCGAGAGGGAAGCAAGGACGACCACGTGGCGCAAGACCCGACATTGTTAGCGTCATTGTAGCCGATGGCACTATCGTCATCATGTCTACTTCGGTATGTGGTTGCACGAACTCTAGCGCGTTATCAAGGTCTTGTTTGGTACTTGGCTTTCACCTCCATCCCCACCTGCTGGGCCCCTACATTTTCTCTGTAGTCTACCAATGCAAGGATCATATCTCTATCTCCATAGTCATAACAGACTGAGGATCACACTTCTATCTCTACGCAATCTCACCACACGTGTGTCGCGAGTGCAGTGTGTATTGGCGTCATGTGAGTAGTTGAAAGTGCATCTAGGCCCCTAAGTGGATTTTGGTGAATTGAATGACAAAGCGATTAAAAGACTAATGTATTTGTCTAAGATTGTGAGCAGGTTTTATTTATATATTCATGAGTAATTATTGGAGTATTTATTTGTGGATGAATATTATATGGCTCACATTGGAGAAGGCAAATATATGGATGATCCTAATGCATAAGTGACAAATATCAAGCAATAGAGGAAGATAAATATTGGGATAATTTGACAAGGTCAATTCATGGTCTCCCATACTAAGACATAGCTTGATTAAAATTACAAGGATCATAAAAGAGAAGATGGTAATTCTCTAAGTCAAGTGCAAGACTTCATGTGTTGATTGAAAGAGGACACAAGGATGAGTGTACATGTGGTGGTCCTTAATTGGAAGCTTGCATATTCGTTGTCAATCAAGATCAAGCATTTGAAGCGGGTTTTCAAATGAAGGTTAATTATGTATGAAGCAAAGTGGAACTCAAAAGTGGATTGGATAAGTGATGAAGAGATCAACCGAGATGTTTAGGGTGAGGGACTAAGCAATCTTTGGGGCCGTAGCTAAGCCGCCATTAGTGTTTTGCTAAGGTGAAGTTCTAGCATCCGTGGGGTCTCCAAGTATCATATCCAAACCTTAACCGAGGGAAGCAATGCAAGTCATCAACATGTTATGATTGGCAATATGGAGTGACTTATGGATCAAAGTGTGCATTCCTATGCTAGATGGAAAGATCCTAAGTCATTAGCTCAAGTATGGACGTGCTCAAGTCAAGGGCTATGTTGAAAGCCCTCAAGCGGATATTGCTCAAGTATGGCAAGATTGAAGACATTCAGGCTCAAGAGATCAACAAGGTGTTTTTATTTATTCTTGAGTATAGGTATGTCGTACTATCAAGAGGGATGCAACATTAGCGAGTTGACCAAGTCAAAGTGCTCATTAGTTGACCTAAGTGAGATCTAGCCTTGAGAGCCTTAGAGTGTGCTAATAAACCCTCCTAAGCTAACCTGAGTCACTTCATCTCTTTGGTGAGGTGTTAGAATCATAGAAAGGGTTTTGGGTCTGACCGGTCGGGGGCACCGGTCTGACCAGTGCCGCTAGCCCCAACGGCTAGTTTTTCAAACACCGGTCTGACCGGTGTGGGGCACCGGTCTGACCGGTGCCGCCCGAGGGCTAACGGCTAGTTTTCTCCTTTGAGGGGTATAAATACCCCAAGCCTTCTTTAGTTGAAGGTTGCTGTTTCTAGTGCTTGTGCTGAGGTCCTAAGCCATTTCTTGCAAGCCCTAAGCCTTAGTGGCTCTCCCCAACCCTCTCTTTGTGAGATTTGTGGATCAAGCCATACTCTTTGTGTTGGGTTGAGAGAGTGAGCTCAAGCGCGACTTTGTGAGCTAACAAGAGCATTCCCATAGCTTGAGCACTTCGGTTTCGCGTCTACGAGCTTTGAAGCATTTGTTACTCTTGGAGGTTTGCCTCCTAGACGGCTAGACGTCGCCGGCTAGCTCCCAAGGTTGTGGTGAGCAGCGGGAAGTTTGTGAGGGCTGTGATCTTGCCTCTTCGTGGAAAAGATCGCCTTAGTGGAAAGGAGGAAAGTGGTTGAAAGAGACCCGGCTTGTTGTGGGAATTGTCCCTTACAAGCTCCTCAACGGAGACGTAGCCGTTCCTTAGTGGGCGGTGAACTTCGGGAAACAAATCCTTGCTTCTTTGTGTGGTTTGCCTCTCTAAGTTGTTTTTCTAGCACATTTGATTTGCTTCCGCTTCGATCTACTTGGGTGTGCTACTTGTGTGTGCAGGGCTCATTACCCTGCTTGTGATCATCTACAAAGGCCACTCACCAAGTTTGGTTCGCGCTAGAAGTCAAGAGGAGCTTGAAGTTGTTTTTGCAGGTGCTCTGTGCTACACCGGTCTGACCGGTGATACGCACCGGTCTGACCGGTGCATCCTGTGAAGCCCAGTGAGCGACCGGTCTGACCGGTCACCACCACCGGTCTGACCGGTGGACACTGACAGCTCAAGTTTTCGGGGAAGAAAAGTTTAAATCGGTCGTCTCGCCTATTCACCCCCCTCTAGGCGACATCAAGGTCCTTTCAATTGGTATCAGAGCTTGGTGCTTCGATTCGAGCTTAACCACTTGGAGTTCTTCGATGTTGACAACGCGTGAGGTACCGTTTGAGCCTCTAGCTCTAGATGGCTCAAACTACTCTTCTTGGCGCTCCAATATTCTCATTGCACTTAAGGTTTTGGGTCCCACCGCTGAGGGCATTATGGTTGTGAGTATCCTTCCGGAGGATGAGACTTGTGTCTCTCCAAAGGAATTGGAGAATAAGCGACTCAATGCCGTTATTACTAACCTTTTGTGTAGTTGTGTATGTAGAGAACTAAAGCATCTCATCCTAAAGAGCAAAGAAATTAGTGAAGATGCTCATCTCATTTGGGAATTGCTATTTGAGATAGTTCACACCAAATGGGATGAAGTTGAGAGTGATGAGGAAGATGAACCAGTGGAGATATGTCCCACAACCTCTACAACATCCACCGATCATCAAGCATCAACTCTCAAGCAAGGAGAAGATCAAAGAAACGAAGACGTTGTCCCTCTACAGGGACCGGTCAGACTGGTGACACACACCGGTCAGACTGGTGCCGGAAGGGGCACAACAACTTGCTTGATGGCCAAGAAGGAAAAGAAGAGCAAGAAGAAGAGGCAGGCCAAGGGAGCGAAGAGCCAGAAGATTGAAGCCTCAAGCTCTCCGACAAGAGAACTTGAACTTCTCAAATCTGAGCTCGCATCCTTGGTTTGTAAGTATGAATCATTGGCTAACAAATATGATCATGATATCAAATCCTTTTCATATAGAGCTAAGGTAGAAGAAGAAGCCAATGATGCGCTAGAAGCTCAACTAGCGAAACTCACTAGTGAGCATATGGCTCTACAAGCCGATCACAAGGGACTTGAGTGTTCCTATGAGAAGCTTGTCGATTCTTATGCAACACTAGAGATAGCCCATGAGGTTGTGCTTTCATCGGTAAAATTTATGCAACCTCTATCTCACACATGCACATGTTCACAAGTTCAAATTGATTTATCTTGCGCTAATGATTGTTTGTCTCAAGCAAGTCAATCTAGCATTGAGCATGTACTTGTAGAATCTTGTGATGACCTCATTACTAAAGAAAATGATGTACTCAAGCAAGAGGTTGAAAAGCTTCAAAAAGACTTGTATGTGTTGAAGGAGAAGAGCAAAGTGCAACCTTCTCAAGATAACCGCGAAGACATGGTGAAGAAGCTTGAGAAGGGATCAACCATCGCTAGCTCAACCCCTCAACAACATACAAGTACCCACAAGCACAAGATTCAAGAAAAGAGCAAAGTTGGGCAAGTCAAGTCCCAATATCACCCAACCAAGCACAAGGCACAAGAATCGCTCTCCAAGAAGCCTAGAAGCTCAAACAAATGGAGAGTGTGCTACAAGTGCAGAGAGAAGGGTCACTTTGCCGACTCTTGCCCAAGTGTGACGATGGGCGGTGGCACTGACCGTGACCGGTCAGACCGGTGCATGCCACCGGTCGGACCAGTGCCGGCCAGGGCAGCCCTACCTCAAGCAAACAAGGCAAGGAAGACTCCTTTTCCAAGATCAAGGCTCAGAAGCAAGCATAGACAAGAAATTACAAGGAATGATGTGACCAACAAGAACAAAAGCCGTATTTGCTATGAATGTCGTCAAAAGGGTCACATGGGCAAAGATTGTCCAAATGGTAACGTTCCTAAATCAAACCTTGTCCATTATGATTTCCGTAAGCTTAGGAACGATAAGAATGGGACTTGTGCTATGAGGGAGATTAGTTCACCTCAATCTAGCATGAGAGCCATTTGGGTTCCTAAGCACCTTGTGGCTAACCTTGTAGGACCCAACAAGTGTTGGGTGCCAAGAAATGCTTGCTGAGCTTGCAGGTTGAAAGAGATGCATTGAACACATGGTTAGAAGACATAGAAATCACTTTTGATCAATTGGCCATGTGAAGGGCAAATTCATATAAATCTTGAAATCAATGACATCTCGGTAACTAGTGCTCTTTGATTGAGTCTAAGTCACTCTTAGTTCTTCGTGAACACTCATGTTACACTTATCTTATACGAGTGAAACATGAGGAAGTGACTTTGACATTTATATGAAAAATTTTCCTCTCATGCCATTCGATGCTTTTAATGGCTCTCTAGTAGAGCATTGTCTTGTCTCCATTGCAGATATCAAATTAGTGATGTATTCACACTAACAAGGGACAAGAATGGCAAAATCACCAAAGGAGTGACCACTGGGGGTCACCGGTCTGACCGGTGACAAGCAATGGTCTAACTGGTGCCGGCCCTGTGAGTCAAGTGGGCGGGTGACCCGGCCCCTATGCCCGGGTGACCCGGTACGTCTCTGTCTGCTATCGGGTGACCCGACCCCTATAGCCGGGTGACCCGGGGGTGAACCGTTTTTCATGAAAAATGGTGATTTGGCATCGTAGGTAATGAGACACTCGACACATTTCAATTGACAAATCATTTATGTGTCTTGACCAAGTTTGGAATGATCCTCACCAAGTTCTTAATTGAATAAAGTGCTTTGTTCGAGAAATTCAAATATCTCTAGCACTATTTAAGGGGGAGCTCATTGCAACACTTGTGTCACTTGTGGGACTAACAATTTCTTCGAGTGATCTTGTAGTCTTGATCATTTGTGCATCCTATGCAATCTCTAAATAAGTAGAACTCTCAAAAGAACAAGTAAGAGCTAGCACTTTTCAAAATTTAAATATATGCACAAATGAAATGGTCTTAAGGCAAAGGTATGTTCCCATGAACCTCATTGAATACCGTAATGCATCTAGGCCATAATACCATGCTAGTGTGCCATCCTTAGCATGTAATTACTTCAAGTGAATTTTTGTGTGCCTCTCTAGATATTTGGTTGATACCTTTGCATTCACTCGACTTTGTGTCTCGTGGTTGAGGCTATGAGCCAAATATACTTGAAAAGCTATTCATTTGAAGTGGATGCACGCACTTTGTGACATAGGATAGGCTTTTCGAAAAATCAACTAGCATGTGTAGGAAGTGTGCTCATTTTGAAAAATATTTGATTCTTGGTCTTTGTGACCCAATCAACTTAGTTGTGACTATAGTTCCCCTTGTTTGATTGATGGCTAGTCATAATTAAGAAGATTTTCTCAAGTCCACAAAATCCATCGTTATCTCTCTCTCTCTCTTGGAAGAATCAAGAATTATCAATTAAATTGGTTTATCCTCCACTCTTTCAAGACTTGATGAAATATGGATCAATATCAACTCTTTATCCTTTATCCAAAACATGTAAAGGAGTAAGGACCAAAGTCTCTCAAATTCAACTCAAGATATTTTCTCAGGGGAGCACCGGTCTGACCGGTGCCAGCCACCGGTCTGACCGGTGGTGCCCCTGAAGTCACATCTTCCTTCTTCTGAGGCCTAGGTGGAAGCAAAATGTTTTATAAAATACCAGAAGATGTTTTCAGAAGCAATATCTCAAAATGGGAAAGAAGGATCGGAACTTTCGAGGCTAGGTCGGTTCTACCGATATGGATTCTCTGTTGAAATTATCAAAATCTTCGGTACTACCGAGCACGGGTCGGTTCTACCGCTAAAGGCTCACTGGCCTGACCAAGAGCGGTCACCGGTCTGACCTGTGGCTCGCACCGGTCTGACCGGTGGCGCCCGGGGGCAACCCGTGAAAGAACAGTAAAAGTTTTTATCCTTTTACCCCCCTTCCTTTCTCTCTCCTCAATCATTCACCAGCATTCTTCCATATCCAACCCGTGGAGGCTCCTCTCTCTCCCTCCTTTCACCCCTCTCAAACCCCATGGAGAACTAAGGATTCAACCAAGAGAAAGCCTCAAGATTGCAAGCAAAAGAATCTCCCAAGGCTCCTCCTTTGATTCCCCTTCGAGTTCTTTGGATTCCATTCAAGTTCTTCTCTCCAAAGGTATTCAAATCTTCATTTTGCCCGATCTCTTTACTCCGTGCAAAGATTTGAATTTCCTTTGGTATATCATCTCCTGAGAACCCCTAGAAGACATACCTATAGATCCATAAAGTTTCGTTGGACACATTGTGAGAACCCAAGATTCGGGGTCGGACGGCGTTCACCGGTCTGACCGGTGGCGCATGTAAAACCCTAAATTTTGTTTTCTTCATGTTTTTCAACATATATCTGTATAGGGTTGTCTCAAGAACATCTAGATCAAATCTTAGATTCATAGCTGCTCAGATTGAAGGTTAGGGCCATTGGCTCTGTTCTGGGTGGCACCGGTCTGACCGGTGCCCCTCGCCGGTCTGACCGGTGTGGCCCAGAGCAGACCCAATTGCTCTGAATTTGCAAGTTTAAATTTCCATATCGATTCAATCTGGTTCCTAAAGTCTTATACACTTTTGTCACCCTTTTTTTGACTCAGGACAGCAGCTATGGTCAGGGAAAAGGAGGGCGCAAAGAAGAAAAGAGAAGAAGTGTATTCTCGTAGAGAGGCAGTCCCCGGTGACTTTGGGGAAGAGGGCAGCACTATCAGAGTGAGTGGGAAGAGGTTGAGACCTCATTCAGCTCGAGGGAGTGGAGATGCACCTGACCTTGGAGGTGACACCAGTACCAGCAGTGATGACGATGTTGAGGATGAGACCTATCAGGGTCAGTTTGAGCTGAGAAAGCACAAGGAGGCTGGTTCTAATGATGATGGGTCCGAGGAGGCAGAGGATGAGGATGAGGAGGAAGAAGAAGAAGAAGAGGATGTGGATGCCATGGATGAGGATGATGATGACCAGGGTAGATTGAAGATCATGCCACCTACCTATATCTATCCTAACAGGCCAGTTAAATACCATGGTTCGGGCTTGACTAAAGCCCTAAAGAAGTTGAGGGACAAGAACCCTTATGAGGAGGCAAGGACCGCATCCGATCCGAGGTTTTGGGCTAAGTTTCAGCAGGATTACTATGCTACGACGATCATCAAAAAGCCCAAAATCACTCACAAAGCACAGTATGTGGATTGGGGGCATATGGCTAGGAAGAATGACCCCATTTTTAATGAAGTCATAAGCAACTGTGAGAGGCAAAGGGTCAAGGAGCTTATGGGTTTCCGACAAGATTGGAACAAGGAGATAATAGCTCAGTTTTACGCCACAGTGCACTTTGGACATATTGGTGGTGAGATGGCTATGACTTGGATGACCAATGCCCAGAGGTACTCCATCACTTTCCCTAGGTTCTTAAGGTGCTTTGGAATCATGGCGGGAGGCAAGGACTTAAGGAAGCTCCATGATGAAGGGGAGCTCGACAAGGATGCCTTGCACCTTATGTATCCGAGAGGTGACCATGCTTACTATGGGAAGGTGAAAAATCTCTATACCTACTATGCTGCACTTAATAGACTCCTTAGGGTGTCTATCACACCTAGAGAAGGGAATCCCTCTGAGATCACAAAGTTTCAGAAAAATTTGATGGTTGCTTTGAGGCCGGGAGCTCCGGAGTTTAGTGTTGGGGATTTCATTTGGCAAGAAATCAAGCATCTATCCGAGGACCCTAAAAAGATTTGCAGCTACAGTCCCTATATCATGTATATGATTGAAAAGGTTGCAAAGGCGGAGTTTCCTAAAAATGTGACACACAAGCCATTGAAGCTCAATCCTAGCAAGAATCCAAGGTTTCCATCTCCTAGAGCAGAGCAAGCACCTGGCCATGAGGAAGAAATACTTGAGGAGGGCGCTACCCAGCTACCGCAGCAGCAGACAGGCCCTCAGGCCGTCACCGGTCTGACCGGTGCTGAGCACCGGTCTGACCGGTGGGGAGGCTGGGAGCAGCACAGGCCCCGCAGATCCACTTCTCCATTGAGGAAGTTCCTCAATTTCATCTTTGGCATGTGTAGGAGTCAGCATGACATCCAGGTGGAGCAACAAAGGTCTAGGAGGGCAAACAAGCAAATGAGGAACACGATGAAGTTGATGCACAATGCTCAAGGGTTTCAACCGCCTCGCTCTCCTCCCTCTCCTGAGTCTCCGCGGGTTGAGATACCTTCCTTTGAGGATAGGATGAGAGGATGAGCCAATTCTGACATGCTTAATCAATATGGGTCTATGTTCTTTGAGTCCGGGCAAGAGCAAGGATCTTCATCATCGGCTCCTCCTCCACCTCCACCTTTTGTACCCCCTCACCCGGATGTGCCTGGTTCTTCTTACTTCATGGAACAAGAACAAGAACAAGCTCCTCCACCTCCTCCACCTCCCGAGCAAGGACATGATTGGGGCGCTCGCTTCTCTGCGGAGATCTTTGGCCATAATCCATATTACTATGGTACAGACAGCGCTCCTATAGCTCATCCCTCTGAAATCACTATCTCTGATTCCATTTATCTAAACTCTCCTATGTATTGGATTTTTGGTATTTCTCAAATAGGAGGTAGCTCTCACCCAGGAGATGGATCTCAGGGACAGTGATAGGCTACTTCTTCTCCAGGCCCTTCTTGGATGCTTGATGACAAAGGGGGAGAAGATTTGGATTAAAGACTTCAATTCTGTGTTGCAGTCTGTGTTGCACCGGTCTGACCGGTGCCCTGCACCGGTCTGACCGGTGCTGGCTGGCTGATGAGAGCAGCCTTGTAATAAGCTAGAACTCTATCTTAGTGGACTTGAGAACATTTGTGTGAGTGCTGCTGAGTGTTTGAACCTTTATTGTAATAATTAAGCGACTTTATTGCTAGATTGTGATGCATGTATTGTATGATGTATTGTTTGTGTTGGCTAAATGGAGCAAACTAATCTAAGCCAGCTTGCAACCCTGGCCTGATCAGTTTGGACCAAATAGCACGCACACTTTTGCTTTGTGCTCTGGCTGAACCTGACCGGTCTAACCGGTCAGTGGCATCGGTCTGACCGGTGCCGCTGTGACAACCCCATCCGAGATAATTCCGTACTATTGCCTAAACCACTCCATTTGGTCATTAAGCGATAATAAAGAATCATCCCGTTGAGTGTTGTCGGGTCAAAGCCCGGTAAATCACTTGAAACACACACAGATGATCGAAACGTATACATTAAAACTCCCACGAAGGAGAGTCCAGAGTGCCTTACAAATTAAAGTAAATCTTCCCCGCAGGGTCCATTATTACAAACCATGGTTCTTGACATGAAAGTAAATGGTTCAGAGTTTATTAAAACAGCGGAAATAACTAAACGGCATGATAAGCATCATAGGAGGCCGTCCATGATGCAATCACTCGTCATCATCCACCCATTCCAGCTCCCAGCCGGGTGGAATTTCTCTAGGTCACACATCACATGCATTACCTGGAAACAACAATTATAGCAAGGCTGAGTATACTAATACTCAGCAAGACTTACCCGTCAAAAGTTACCTCTAGACATGTAAGGCTTTTGGCTGGTGGGTTTGTTTTGCCGAAAAGCAACTAGGATCATTGATCCTTACTTTCAATATTTTAGCTCAAATTCTAGTGAGTTTACCATTACTGTAATGAGCAACTAATGCAATCAAGAATTGTACAATACAATTAATCCACGCAGAAAAATTCACATAGTTCCATCATTAAGGGATATCATGGCCAGTAGATTAAGTAGTCTCAGATAACTGTGAGAGGCCGACAATCGATTGATTTAAACCTTGCAAGGTAGACCTAAACACACGGGAGGTGCCCTCACTAAGAGTTCACCAACCAGGCGGTTCCTGTCATTCCTCAGATTGGGATCAGATGTTAGTCTTAAGTACAAGGTTTACTGGGCTACGCCACCAAGGTCACCCAGTCTCACGCATGTACTCAGGTGGCGAGCCCGGGGCCGCAACCCTAAGATTAGTAGCACAAAGTTCCCGCACTGCATCATTTAGGTACTAGGCTTATCGTACCCATTTCCGACAAGTGCTTAGTACGTTCAAACACTTAACCCACGAAGCCACTGGACCGGAGCCCAATCCCATGCTCTTACCACATGAGCAATCCATTAATAAATATGGTGATTCCATAAATGAGATCCTATTCTCGCGAGTGACGAACATCACTCGACTTGTACCGGATCCTTAGAGCATAGCAACTAGCGACCTAGCATACTAGTAAAAGATCGTAGGTACTTAAGGATCATGCAACTAGGGTTTCAATTCAATTCCTGAACGTAAATGCACATAGATAAACAATGATAAATTCAGAAGCTTAAAAGAAACACATAGGTTAATGTTTAAACTGGGGCTTGCCTTCGTCAGCACAAGCAGTCAAACAAACTTCCGGACATTGGTCCGGGTCTTGATCTACAGACACGTAGTGCACGTCTCCTCCTGCTCCCTCATCCTCGTCAGCCGGTACAAGCGTGTAGCAACCGTCGGGAACTTCTACACGGAGGATGCATATGCTATAATTAGTGGTGAAATTAATTTAATTAAAAACAGCAACACGTGACATCAAGAAGCACATGGTTGACCATATTCACCTTGACAAAATATATTCATCATACTCTTCCTTTTAAAGAATATTATGAAGTGCTTTATTATTTATTCTTCTCTTTATAGTGATTGTGTACATATTTACATAAATAAATTTATTTATTTGCACAAAACAGAAAGGGGTGGTTTTCAGCTCATAAACCATTTCCAAAGCACACTCATAAGGTTCATAAGGATAGGAGGGATGTTTTTCCAATTAAACTTATTATTAAGTGCAAAATAGCTTCTCCATTTTTTTCATCAAAATAATTTATAAAAAGCCTTGGGTGGTGCTCACGGAGCTCACTAACTCTACTTCAAGCCACTGAACCAGCAAGCACAATTATTTGAGCTATTAAAATAAATATACCACAAACAACATTTCTAGCTACCAAAAATGAGATAAATGCATAAAAAAATAAGTATGCCACTTCTGGATCTAAACTTTCTCCTACACCATCTCTGATCTAAAACAAGGCTAGGAAACCAACAAACACATCAAGAGCTATTTTAGATCTTGAACTAAGCATTTATGTTTAAAAACAAGCATAAATCAGGAACAAATATTTGTAACAGTCCAAAAATCATGATTAATTCAGGAAATATGCATCTAGGCATTTTAAGACTATACGCAGAAGTTTAGCTCAAAAATCTATTTAATTTTTGCTACGAAAAATTATTAAGGCAGATATAGCATAAATATAAGATAAATCATAATAAAAGATTTACTCAGTAACTTTGTGCAAATTTTTGTGAAGATCCTACACATGGTATCTACAACAACATATCCAAAGCTCAGCTTGAGATCACAAATAGATTTTGAACTACAACAAAAGTAGCTTAAAATGATTTCTATTTTTCATGCAAAACCTATCACTCAAAAGCATGATCATGCTTTGCAAAAGATGCAGGTCTACTCACAAAGAAGCCAACAAAATAGGTTTTGCATTTTTACGATTTTTGTACACTTTTATATGAATTTTACAAGATTCAGCATCTTCACCCTAGATCTAGAAGAAACAGTTTTACGAACAGGTCCTCGGATTTCGCAGATAGGCCCTCAGGACGAAAACTTAGATTGCAATTAGGTCCCTGGCGCCATGGCCGGCGGAGGGAGCTCGATTCCGGCGAGGGGAAGGTCGGGATGGGCCGGGAAAGAGCGGGGGAGTGGTGTAGGATCACCTAGTGTTCCATTCCGGGGCTTGGGAGGGTCGGAGAAGTTGCCGGAGGCAGTCCATGGCGGCGCCGTGGTTCTGCGGCCGCAGGAACCCCATCTCCGGCGAACAGGATGTCGTGAAAGACAGACTGAAGGGCCGGGAAGGTGCGGTGGAGTCTTGGCGCGGCTATGGTTCCCTTCGAAGGCCAGGAGGTGGTTCGGGAGGGGGAGCTCGCCGTGGAGCTTGGGTGGACGACAATGGTGGTGCGACGGCGCTCTGTGCGTGCGCGCGCGTGGAAGGGAGGTCCTGCACCTTTTATAAGCGCTCGGATGACAATAGGCGGTTCGCGCGCACGTCAAGGTGACGACGTGGTCGCGGCATGGGCACGGCATGGCCGCAAGGGTTGGCGACGTGCAACGGGCGAGCGGCCAATGGCGCAAGGCGGCGCGGCCGTCCGGCGGGTGGGAGTGGGAGAGCGCCGCGTGGCACCAGCCAGGGGACCCACGAGCGTCACGCACAGGAGCCTAGGCGCGGTGCACGGACTGCTGGTCGCCGGCGTGCACGTACGGCGAGGTACGGCAGCGGGCCGACGTGGCGTGCCAGGCGACGTCGCGCGCGCGTTCGCGTTCCAGTGCCAAAACAATTTGGTTTAGCCCAGTTTGACCAAGTATATCTCCAAAATTTTGAACTAAAGCGCACTAACATGATTATACCAAAGTTGTAGATCTCTGAACCCTATACAACTTTTACAAAGGCTCATAGGGGTTTTTCTCGACGGATTTTGCATTAACTGCTCGCCAACTTGGGACTTTCCTCGGTGCTGGTGAAAAGTAGCTGAAGGCGTTGACCGACCTTTTTTACCACTTTCCACTTCAAATTTGAAATGCCACTCAACATGAAAGTTGTGTCCCATGAAAAACTGCACAACTTTTGTATTGGGAGAATTTGAAGTGTTCAGGTGAAATTTGGAGAACGCGGCAAAAGTTCCAGAGATGACTTATGTGCACTAGGGGTTAACTAGGGATTTTGACCATGCTTTGACCAAGGGTTGACCATAAGCGCTTAATGACTTGATTAGGATGATCATTAGTGATTGTTGGCTAGGTTTTTGAGGTGATGACCCAGGTTGACCAAGATTTGACCAAAGTCAACGTGTTTGACTTGGTTGACTAGGTCATTAGGGTTAATTAACCCCAATGAAAACCTGGGGCGTCACAGCCTACCCCCCTTAAAGAGAATCTCGTCCCGAGATTCGACAATAAGATTATAGCGATTCCTTCCAACAAGACAAGGGTTACAAAGGGAGGAAGACATATCCGCTTACACTTCTCGACAGCGAGAATTCAGATAGGACAAAAGATACATGGTGCTCTCCTCATTGCCTCAACGCCGCTCATGAGGAAGCGGGCGATGAATGTGTACATGAAAAACTAAGAGCAGACAGATTCCGCCTGTGATGCAGAGGTACATCCCTACCAGCGAAGCGACTCGAACACCTCCAAGAACTGAGCCATGGTTGGCAGCGCAAGCCTGAGTTCTCCTGATCTTCTTCCGAGCTTCTTCTAGAGGTTGTTGACGAAGACGGAGGGACAGCTTGTTCGACGAGGAACGGAGCAGACGGCAGAGATGGGCTAGTGGCGGGTTGGCCAAAAACTAGCTGGAGGGAGAACAAAGAGCGATGGTGTTGCCGAGCTCAAAAGGAAGTGAGACTTGGTAATGGTGACATCGCGGGAGGGCTTCCCTTTTATGCCGCCACGGGACCGCAACGGTCTTCCAAACCAACCGAGGTAGGGGCCGGCGGAGCGAGCCGGTGGTGGCAACACGGGGCTCGATAATGGTCAGCCCGTGAGGTCTCGGCGACGTGATCGTGGCCGCGGGAAAGAGATGGCAGAGCGATGCCATGGCCTCGTACAATCGTGGCACTGAAAAGGATGGGGTCCAATGGCCCGAAGAACTGACCGTGATGGTGGGAACAACGAGAAGAGCTTAGGGTATCCACCCACTAGGCTCGAGATCGTCACGAGGAGAATTTAGCAAAAGATTCTACCGATCCTTCGTTTGCTTGTTTCTTGATTCCTAGGATTTGGAGGGTATGATCAACGGATCATGGATTGATAAGTAATGGAGGACTCTCATGCCTTGACTTTTAGAGAACCTTGACTGCTCACGAAAACTCTGCTCCTACCTCTTCCACTTAGCCGGCTGATTTGATTTGATGCTAAGAGAACTTTGAGATTGAATGGAAAGAGACCAAGTTGAAAAGTTCCATAGAGATTTCTATGAAGAAAAGGAAGGCTAGTAAACAAATATTTGCTAAATTTGTTTACTAAGATTTCTGAATTTATTTTTGAAAGGCAATAAAGGTATAAGGAGGGATCAAGGGTTCCACCCTCAGAAGTCCAAGGTTAGTTGTCCATAAAAACAATAAAGGATGGCAAGGTCATAGGGAGCGGTTGCACGGAGTTGTTTTACGGATAGCAATGAGAATGATTTGAAAGGAAGGGTTGGTACAGCAATTTCAGAAGATGTTTGCTCACATATTATTTCATCAGTGAGTTTTGGTGACAACATTCCTTACGTTACCGGTGCAACAATTTTAAACTTGATGGGCGATGTACCAATGAGACATATGATTGAATGCCAATGCATAGGGGATACTTTGTGCACAAGGAGTGGTGCGCATGTTGATGCTCATGTTGTGGTGCATAGAGTGTGACGCACATGGAGATGAGCACATGATGCTTATGCATATGAACATATGGTGCACTTGCCATGATGCATAGTGAGGAATGTACATGTTTATGGGATATGGTGCTCGTGATGCTTGTTAGCATGACTTGTTTACCCATGCAGTTAGCTAGTGACAAAGGGGACAATATAGAGTGGAGAAAATGGAATTGCGGTGAGTCGCATGCTCCCAACCAAGATACCTAGCGCGCCCCTAGTGGTAATCACATGGCTGCAGCACACATGATGCACTAGGTTCCGTCGCCGCACCTTTGGTTATGGAACAACAACCTCACCATCCATAAGGAGGATAGAGAAGGAAGGTTGAAACCTTCAGTGCGTATGCATGTTAGTCCATCCAAGGTTCCCAAATGCACATGTTATGTAATGCATTTTCATGCCCATGAGTTATTAAATTAAGGGTGCAACCCATGCATGACCTGATGATGCTCAAAGCATACCAACAGAAATTAACTCCTATTCATGTTTTATGTGTTCATAATGTTGTGAGCAAGATCAAGATGAAGACGTTCAAGATTGCAAGGTCAGACACGATTGAGATAAAGATGTCACTAGTAAGGATAGCTTAGGGCATCAAGATGCATAAACACAAGGAGGTGGAAATGATAGATATCATTGGAGATCACAAGTTTGCATTGGCGGAAGAAGATTGCAACTTGAGATGGGACTCTAAGATAAAGACATTACCCAAATGATATGGTAAAACGGAAAAAGTTCTTTTCTCAAGTTGGGCAAAACTAGGGTAGTCATGTGTACAAAGGTATAATTGTATGTTAGAATTCGAAAAGAGCCTACATACAAAATGACGTAAAGTCCTGGCAGTTTTGAACAAAAATTCATAACTCAAAAACCAGGACCCCAAAAATTCCCAATTTTTACCAGCAACTCAGTGAGGTTATAAAGCACCTTTTTGGTATTCAAAGATTGATCTAGGAAGGTTAGGAAGATGCTCAATTTAATCAAAAGTTCAGAGTAGGTCCTCAGGAAAAACAGCATGACAGGGGTTCACTATTTTGGGCATAACTTGGGATCTATAGAAGCTATGACCACAAATTTTTGCGAGCGAAAACTAGATTAGATATGGAGCAACTTTGGTATAGATCATCTAGTCCAAATTTTTAGAACAAGGGGTAAAAATTCAAGTAAACAGCCACATTAGCATTTTGGACAGCAACACATCTATATATGAGAGGCTATAAGAAAACACACACTAGCAAAATTTCACCTAGAGAGCACACAAAACATGCATAGGGTTCAGTTTTAAGTTTTCATGATTTTTAACATGATGCAAGACGTCCTATTCGTCCTCACAAGGCAATCAAGCCAAAAATCGAAGTTAGTGCCGGTGGCATGGCTTATATACGCTTCTCCCTATAATAACTAGTCGAAAGCTACTCGATTGCCACTTAGCGACTTACGAAACGTTGTTAGTGTACCTGCAGAAAAGAACCTTCCGTGCCAGCACATCACGGGAGCGTCCACATACAGTACCGTTCACTATAGAAACGGTATCCATGCATCAAGCCGCTGCATGGACAGCGTCCAACCTCAGACACCCTCCATTTGAATGGAGTGTATCCTTGCCTCGCATAGTCGTAATGCGGAATGCACACGTATGGCAAAATGTGGTGACATCACAACCCATGACATGTTCATCTTGAATAGAGCACGTCATCCTTCGTATGACTCTCATACGGAAAGCACACGTATAAAACACGTGAGCATCCAACCGAGAAGATGGGATCCGTGGAATAGATCACTCCATCAACCCTCGCATTCTCGTGATGCGGCACAACACACGTATAATACACGTGGCTCCATCTAGTTTGGTTGTGCAAGAAAGTAAGTCTGACATAAAGTAAAGTGCTGGAAGTTAGCAAAATAAACCATAGATTCTTAAGCCACCTAAAAAGAACCCAAAATTCCCTTCTAGGGCTTGTCGATCTACATCATTCCTTAATGATCGAACGTATTTTCAAAATCCAATCAATCTTGGCAAGTTTTATTGTAAATCATATGATTAGTATTAATCTCTGGTGTATACGGATGCTCTGATACCAACTGTGACAACCCCATCCGAGATAATTTTGTACTATCGCCTAAACCACTCCATTTGGTCATTAAGCGATAATAAAGAATCATCCCGTTGAGTGTTGCCGGGTCAAAGCCCGGTAAATCACTTGAAACACACACAGAGGATCGAAACGTATACATTAAAACTCCCACGAAGGAGAGTCCAGAGTGCCTTACAAATTAAAGTAAATCTTCCCCGCAGGGTCCATTATTACAAACCATGGTTCTTGACATGAAAGTAAATGGTTCAGAGTTTATTAAAATAGCGGAAATAACTAAACGGCACGATAAGCATCATAGGAGGCCGTCCATGATGCAATCACTCGTCATCATCCACCCATTCTAGCTCCCAGCAGGGTGGAATTTCTCTAGGCCACACATCACATGCATTACCTGGAAACAACAATTATAGCAAGGCTGAGTATACTAATACTCAGCAAGACTTACCCGTCAAAAGTTACCTCTAGACATGTAAGGCTTTTGGCTGGTGGGTTTGTTTTGCCGAAAAGCAACTAGGATCATTGATCCTTACTTTCAATATTTTAGCTCAAATTCTAGTGAGTTTACCATTACTGTAATGAGCAACTAATGCAATCAAGAATTGTACAATACAATTAATCCACGCAGAAAAATTCACATAGTTCCATCATTAAGGGATATCATAGCCAGTAGATTAAGTAGTCTCAGATAACTGTGAGAGGCCGACAATCGATTGATTTAAACCTTGCAAAGTAGACCTAAACACACGGGAGGTGCCCTCACTAAGAGTTCACCAACCAGGCGGTTCCCGTCATTCCTCAGATTGGGATCAGATGTTACAGTCTTAAGTACAAGGTTTACTGGGCTATGCCACCAAGGTCACCCAGTCTCACGCATGTACTCAGGTGGCGAGCCCGGGGCCGCAACCCTAAGATTAGTAGCACAAAGTTCCCGCACTGCATCATTTAGGTACTAGGCTTATCGTACCCATTTCCGACAAGTGCTTAGTACGTTCAAACACTTAACCCACGAAGCCACTGGACCGGAGCCCAATCCCATGCTCTTACCACATGAGCAATCCATTAATAAATATGGTGATTCCATAAATGAGATCCTATTCTCGCGAGTGACGAACATCACTCGACTTGTACCGGATCCTTAGAGCATAGCAACTAGCAATCTAACATACTAGTAAAAGATCGTAGGTACTTAAGGATCATGCAACTAGGGTTTCAATTCAATTCCTGAACGTAAATGCACATAGATAAACAATGATAAATTCAGAAGCTTAAAAGAAACACATAGGTTAATGTTTAAACCGGGGCTTGCCTTCATCAGCACAAGCAGTCAAACAAATTTCTGGACATTGGTCCAGGTCTTGATCTACGGACACGTAGTGCACGTCTCCTCCTGCTCCCTCGTCCTCGTCAGCCGGTACAAGCGTGTAGCTACCGTCGGGAACTTCTACACGGAGGATGCATATGCAATAATTAGTGGTGAAATTAATTTAATTAAAAACAGTAACACGTGACATCAAGAAGCACATGGTTGACCATATTCACCTTGACAAAATATATTCATCATACTCTTCCTTTTAAAGAATATTATGAAGTGCTTTATTATTTATTCTTCTCTTTATAGTGATTGTGTACATATTTACATAAATAAATTTATTTATTTGCACAAAACAGCAAGGGGTGGTTTTCAGCTCATAAACTATTTCCAAAGCACACTCATAAGGTTCATAAGGATAGGAGGGATGTTTTTCCAATTAAACTTATTATTAAGTGCAAAATGGCTTCTCCATTTTTATTCATCAAAATAATTTATAAAAAGCCTTGGGTGGTGCTCACAGAGCTCACTAACTCTACTTCAAGCCACTGAACCAGCAAGCACAATTATTTGAGCTATGAAAATAAATATACCACAAACAACATTTCTAGCTACCAAAAATGAGATAAATGCATACAAAAATAAGTAAGCTACTTCTGGATCTAAACTTTCTCCTACACCATCTCTGATCTAAAAAAAGGCTAGGAAACCAACAAACACATCAAGAGCTATTTTAGATCTTGAACTAAGCATTTATGGTTAAAAACAAGCATAAATCAGGAACAAATATTTGTAACAGTCCAAAAATCATGATTAATTCAGGAAATATGAATCTAGGCATTTTAAGACTATACTCAGAAGTTTAGCTCAAAAATCTATTTAATTTTTGCTACCAAAAATTATTAAGGCAGATATAGCATAAATACAAGATAAATCATAATAAAAGATTTACTCAGTAACTTTGTGCAAATTTTTGTGAAGATTCTACACATGGTATCTACAACAACATATCCAAAGCTCACCTTGAGATCACAAATAGATTTTGAACTACAACAAAAGTAGCTTAAAATGATTTCTATTTTTCATGCAAAAACTATCACTCAAAAGCATGGTCATACTTTGCAAAAGATGCAGGTCTAATCACAAGGAAGCCAACAAAATTGGTTTTGCATTTTTACGATTTTCTACGATTTTATATGAATTTTACAAGATTCAGCACCTTCACCCTAGATCTAGAAGAAACAGTTTTACGAACAGGTCCTCGGATTTCGCAGATAGGCCCTCAGGACGAAAACTTAGATTGCAATTGGGTCCCTGGCGCCATGGCCGGTGGAGGGAGCTCGATTCCGGTGAGGGGAAGACCGGGATGGGCCGGGAAAGAGCGGGGGAGTGGTGTAGGATCACCTAGCGTTCCATTCCGGGGCTTGGGAGGGTCGGAGAAGTTGCCGGAGGTAGTCCATGGCGGCGCCGTGGTTCTACGGCCACAGGAACCCCGTCTCCGACGAACAGGACGTCGTGAAAGACAGGCTGAAGGGCCAGGAAGGTGCGGTGGAGTCTTGGCGCAGCTATGGTTCCCTTCGAAGGCCAGGAGGTGGTTCGGGAGGGGGAGCTCGCCGTGGAGCTTGGGTGGATGACAATGGTGGAGCGACAGCGCTCTGTGCGTGCGCGCGTGGAAGGGAGGTCCTGCACCTTTTATAAGCGCTTGGACGACAATAGGCGGTTCGCGTGCACGTCAAGGAGACGACGTGGTCGCGGCATGGGCACGGCATGGCCGCAAGGGTTGGTGACGTGCAGCGGGCGAGCGGCCAATGGCGCAAGGCGGCGCGGCCGTCCGGCGGGTGGGAGTGGGAGAGCGCCGCGTGGCACCAGCCAGGGGACCCATGAGCGTCACGCACAGGAGCCTAGGCGCGGCGCACGGACCGCTGGTCGCCGGTGTGCACGTACGGCGAGGTACGGCAGCGGGCCGACGTGGCGTGCCGGGTGACGTCGCGCGCGCGTTCGCGTTCCAGCGCCAAAACAATTTGGTTTAGCCCAGTTTGACCAAGTATATCTCCAAAATTTTGAACTAAAGTGAACTAACATGATTATACCAAAGTTGTAGATCTCTGAACCCTCTACAACTTTTACAAAGGCTCATAGGGGTTTTCTCGACGGATTTTGCATAAACTGCTCGCCAACTTGGGACTTTCCTCGGTGCCGGTGAAAATTAGCTGAAGGCGTTGACCGACCTTTTTCACCACTTTCCACTTCAAATTTGAAATGCCACTCAACATGAAAGTTGTGTCCCATGAAAAACTGCACAACTTTTGTATTGGGAGAATTTGAAGTGTTCAGGTGAAATTTGGAGAACGCGGCAAAAGTTCCAAAGATGACTTATGTGCACTAGGGGTTAACTAGGGATTTTGACCATGCTTTGACCAAGGGTTGACCATAAGCGCTTAATGACTTGATTAGGATGATCATTAGTGATTGTTGGCTAGGTTTTTGAGGTGATGACCCAGGTTGACCAAGATTTGACCAAAGTCAACGTGTTTGACTTGGTTGACTAGGTCATTAGGGTTAATTAACCCCAATGAAAACCTGGGGCGTCACAGCCGCCCAGTTGGGTGTGCTGGCTGGACCTGACCGGTCAGGGGCACCGGTCTGACCGGTGCTGCCTAGTCAGTACACTTGTTCTTTGCTTTGTGCATATCTTGTCATACGCATCACGGTTTTTTATTTGTCGCTTAGACATGTTGCACTCCACTGATTCTAAGATATAGGGGGAGCTTACACGCGCTTTCTCCCAAATTTGTGCTATTGGCATTTGAGGCTAAATGTTTGAAATTCAACTCAAAGCACAAATTAAGGGGGAGCTCTAGCTATATCTAAGATTCTAAATGTGCTTTAACGTTTTAATTTGTAAGCTTTAATCGAGTTGTCATCAATCACCAAAAAGGGGGAGATTGAAAGTGCATCTAGGTCCCTAAGTGGATTTTGGTGAATTGAATGACAAAGCGATTAAAGGACTAATGTATTTGTCTAAGATTGTGAGCATGTTTTATTTATATATTCATGAGTAATTATTGGAGTATTTATTTGTGGATTAATATTATATGGCTCACATTGGAGAAGGCAAATATATGGATGATCCTAATGCATAAGTGACAAATATCAAGCAATAGAGGAAGATAAATATTGGGATAATTTGAGAAGGTCAATTCATGGTCTCCCATACTAAGACATAGCTTGATTAAAATTACAAGGATCATAAAAGAGAAGATGGTAATTCTCTAAGTCAAGTGCAAGACTTCATGTGTTGATTGAAAGAGGACACAAGGATGAGTGTACATGTGGTGGTCCTTAATTGGAAGCTTGCATATTCGTTGTCAATCAAGATCAAGCATTTGAAGCGGGTTTTCAAATGAAGGTTAATTATGTATGAAGCAAAGTGGAACTCAAAAGTGGATTGGATAAGTGATGAAGAGATCAACCGAGATGTTTAGGGTGAGGGACTAAGCAATCTTTGGGGCCGTAGCTAAGCCGCCATTAGTGTTTTGCTAAGGTGAAGTTCTAGCATCCGTGGGGTCTCCAAGTATCATATCCAAACCTTAACCGAGGGAAGCAATGCAAGTCATCAACATGTTATGATTGGCAATATGGAGTGACTTATGGATCAAAGTGTGCATTCCTATGCTAGATGGAAAGATCGTAAGTCATTAGCTCAAGTATGGACGTGCTCAAGTCAAAGGCTATGTTGAAAGCCCTCAAGCGGATATTGCTCAAGTATGGCAAGATTGAAGACATTCAAGCTCAAGAGATCAACAAGGTGTTTTTATTTATTCTTGAGTATAGGTATGTCGTACTATCAAGAGTGATGCAACATTAGCGAGTTGACCAAGTCAAAGTGCTCATTAGTTGACCTAAGTGAGATCTAGCCTTGAGAGCCTTAGAGTGTGCTAACAAACCCTCCTAAGCTAACCTGAGTCACTTCATCTCTTTGGTGAGGTGTTAGAATCATAGAAAGGGTTTTGGGTCTGACCGGTCGGGGGCACCGGTCTGACCAGTGCCGCTAGCCCCAACGGCTAGTTTTTCAAACACCGGTCTGACCGGTGTGGGGCACCGGTCTGACCGGTGCCGCCCGAGGGCTAACGGCTAGTTTTCTCCTTTGAGGGGTATAAATACCCCAAGCCTTCTTTAGTTGAAGGTTGCTGTTTCTAGTGCTTGTGCTGAGGTCCTAAGCCATTTCTTGCAAGCCCTAAGCCTTAGTGGCTCTCCCCAACCCTCTCTTTGTGAGATTTGTGGATCAAGCCATACTCTTTGTGTTGGGTTGAGAGAGTGAGCTCAAGCGCGACTTTGTGAGCTAACAAGAGCATTCCCATAGCTTGAGCACTTCGGTTTCGCGTCTACGAGCTTTGAAGCATTTGTTACTCTTGGAGGTTTGCCTCCTAGACGGCTAGACGTCGCCGGCTAGCTCCCAAGGTTGTGGTGAGCAGCGGGAAGTTTGTGAGGGCTGTGATCTTGCCTCTTCGTGGAAAAGATCGCCTTAGTGGAAAGGAGGAAAGTGGTTGAAAGAGACCCGGCTTGTTGTGGGAATTGTCCCTTACAAGCTCCTCAACGGAGACGTAGCCGTTCCTTAGTGGGCGGTGAACTTCGGGAAACAAATCCTTGCTTCTTTGTGTGGTTTGCCTCTCTAAGTTGTTTTTCTAGCACATTTGATTTGCTTCCGCTTCGATCTACTTGGGTGTGCTACTTGTGTGTGCAGGGCTCATTACCCTGCTTGTGATCATCTACAAAGGCCACTCACCAAGTTTGGTTCGCGCTAGAAGTCAAGAGGAGCTTGAAGTTGTTTTTGCAGGTGCTCTGTGCTACACCGGTCTGACCGGTGATACGCACCGGTCTGACCGGTGCATCCTGTGAAGCCCAGTGAGCGACCGGTCTGACCGGTCACCACCACCGGTCTGACCGGTGGACACTGACAGCTCAAGTTTTCGGGGAAGAAAAGTTTAAATCGGTCGTCTCGCCTATTCACCCCCCTCTAGGCGACATCAAGGTCCTTTCAGTAGTACACTTCTACGTTGATTTCTGCTGAATGGATGGATCTTTGCAACGTTGGGGTCAAGCAAACCAACCACGTGGGTCAAGACAGCCGTGGGCATCTATGTTCGTCCGACGACAACCCCACTCATTGATCGTAGTTGCTTTTGGGGAGCGGAGGATAAGGACAGATGAGGCTCGACAACTACAAGCCTATGTGTCACGTGTTGAGGGTTCTTCTATGCTGCCGTACATCGAGTTGATTGACTCTTCCACATGCAAACTAATGCAGAGAGCCAGAGATCACCATAATGATGCCTTTAGCTTCCGCATCATGCATCTCCTCCGCATATCATGTGCTCGTGCCAAAATAAATGTGAAATCCAAATACGAATCATTTCTTACAGTTTGGGTAACTTTGGGTGAATTTATTTAGCTTACGTGGCATCCAAGTATCGTTCAGTCGAGCCGATGTTGTGATTCTTTATTTTTTTGATGATTATGTTGTATTTAGTGGTATTACATATTCAGTGTTTATAGTAAAGTTAGTACCACATCATTTCAAGCATGTGATCTGATGGCTATCTGAAACTTGTTGTGCGTTTACCTAGCCACCATGCTAGTTCAAATTCTGAAAGTGGATTTTGTTAGTTCGGCAATATTGTCATTGGCGCAAATCATCTATTGAAAGAACATGAAATGTCACTAGAGCAAACCATCTATTGAAACAACACATATATAGTTGGATTAGTACATGAGCATGTTATTCGATTGATACATCTTCTTTGGTGACAGAACCTCCAAGATATTTTATGAAGATAAAAATGTTCTTTTTATACCAAAGTTGTTAAGTATATTGGAGAAGGTGATGGTGTAAGATATAATGTCAATTTATGTTTATTAAAGGTGAAGGTGTCAATGATTATGAATATTTTGGTGCCTGAGATTTTATTATTATGTCATTAACATATAAGTTTGATCCAGATGCAAAATTGGTTTCAGCTAGATTTTATGCTGGTGAGTAATTTTTCATTGTTCAACTTCAATATGATTAGAACTCCTCTTTTTCTTGCTAATAATTTTTTTTCATGGTTCTAACTAAAAATTCAGCTTAAGAAGCACATTATTCCATTGCTAATTATGCTACAGTACTAAATAAGGTTTGTCCTCCAATGTTTCTCGCATCTTCTCTAACTAATCACAATATCTAACCATTTTCATGGTTAGATACTAAAATCCAACTTCTTCATCTTAAGAAGCACATTATATTAGTCTTAGAGGATGCTTATTTTGAAGAATCTCTAGTCACTTCCTGTGTGTCTGGCATCAAGGTTCTCAATTTGTCATTTTCATGGTTATATACTAAAATCCAACTTCTTCATCTTAAGAAGCACATTATATTAGTCTTAGAAGATGCTTATTTTAAAGAAGCTCTAGTCACTTCCTGTGTGTCTGTTGGTATTTCTTAACCTCGATGCTAAGTTATGGGTTCCTAGCAATGATGCCAGAAATAACCAGATGGTAATCCTAACGATTACAAGAGTCCGCAAGCGCACGGAAGTACCATTGTAGCATTTCCCCAAAGGAGTATTCCAAAGGGTATCGAATCCAAGGAAGGCTGGGCGGATTAACAAGTTCAACACTATTGCAAAGAGTATAAATCATAGACGGGAACAAACCAGGCACTCAAGTACAGGGGTAAGATATGATAGATAAGATAGTAGTGTGAACACACAAACACACTCTCTCTAAAGGTCCTAGGCTTAGGAGGCAACATACGAGTTAGTTCTAGGTTCTAAGGTACTAAACATACAAAGTTAGTCAGACAAGTTAGACACACACTAGCATTGCATGATCGCTGGCTCAAGCACCTAGGTACAAACGGGGAGCTAACCTCCCGCGTCGCTTACGCACGACTCCGGTTGTTAGACTTTAGACTCCTACAGCGTATCCGAACGTGGGGGATTCCAGAAGGGTCCAACGGCTGTCACCACCGCGGCCTACCCCAAGACAAACCGTGGGATACACTTATAAGCAACGTAGCTACGCAACCCAAGCACCACGCTTACGTTGTTAGCAGGACCCTGACCGGCCCGGGCTATTGTGACCCAGGTCAGAGCCGCCAGATAAACCGGCCAATTACACCGAGCACCGTAGCTTGAGCACGAACTTCATACAACGCGAACATGGGATCTAACCAGATCAAACTAGGCTAAGCACACAAACGGATTTGTGCTTTCCTATGTCTATTCAACAAGATCAAAGGGTCGTGTTCGTGATGAACACGAGCCTCTAACTTATGAACAAACACCGAAAACATGTATAAGTCACTCATCAACTGGATCGAAAGGCCTTGTTCATCAAGAATAGGAGCCTCTAAATGATGAACGAGCGAAGAACACATGAACAAATCACCCATGTATACAAGCACAACTTTATATGAAATAGCTGAATAACTGAAGTAGATCAAAGTCATACAATAAAATAAAGGTACAAGAGGACTCATACCTAGACCCCAAAGTAGACTTGGAACCTGAAGTAAAACTACTCTAGCCTACCTCCTAGCCTTAGAAACCAAAAGTGAGAGAGGAGGAGTAAGATGTGTTGGTAAGAAATGAACCCCCTCCCCTTCTATTTATAGGCCAGAGCACCGGCACAAGAAGGAGTGAAACACCCCGGGGATGGCCTCTAGGACCAATGGACAAGTGCCACGTGGACGCCCAGGATCAACCGACCCAAGGTCGGTTCGGCCGATCCTAGGGTCGGCCGATCCCAGGTGGGCCCCACTCGGGGTGTACTTCCTCGAGGTGGCTGTCCTGTGGGACCTTAAGTCGGTCCCCGGTGTACATGTGTTCTTGAGGCGGTTTAGGCGCTCTGGTGGGCCCATGGATCCATGTGAAGTCCATGTGTGACGCTCTGATTCGTCGGGGCTTGCCTCTCTTGGATTGGTGACATGGCGTGCATGTGTGGCACCTGAGGTGGCAGCCATTCCTCGAGGTGACGTGGCATGAATCATAGAAGGTGAGTTTGCCACTTCTTTTATGCTTATTTTCCTGCAATCACATAATCTCCAAGGACAAGTGGAACTACATTATTCTTAACTAAAATGCGTGTAAGAAATGCTTCTTGCTCCTTTATTCATGAGTAAATTGACGGCTAAAGTAAGCACTTAACAGCCGTCAACAGTGTCTGGCATCAAGGTTCTCAATTTGTGGTCTATCTATGATCAAGGAAATATATGAGTACATGGCTTTGGACAACATGATTGTATAGTAGTGTCTCTCTCACTACCACTCATCCTGTTGGTTCTACTATTTGTATCGATCACATGTCCCTCTATATTTTACCAAAAGACCGCATAAAAGATCTAGATAAACAGAGAAGAACATTCCTCTAGCATGCTCTATATGCTAGAAAAGAAAATATCATTTAATAAGATAGGATACTATGTGTAAAATAAAAGGCAAGAAAAAGGGGGCTGGAGATAAAGAATATTGAAAGAATGAACATTAATCTAATAGAATGAACATTAATATGATGTGTAAGTGGTGGTGGAGGCTGGATACTGAATTGAAAATCTATCAAGATTTAGTGAAGGCAAAATAGATTTAAAAACATGTAATTATAAATGTACAACATAGGTTGGGAGTTTCTCCTACTTGAACAAACCTATTTTAAATCAAGAAATATTATTTGTATGGCAGGGAGGTTATGATCAAGAATGGAAGGGATACTCTGTTATGGCCTGACCCTTGGGCAGAGGGGAAACCTCTCTGTGTACTATATCCAATTCTTTACGAGCTTTGTGATGATAAAAACATAATTATAATATATTTCTAGGATAGAAATGGAGTTATCAACTTTAGAACATAGCTTTCAATCTTTTCATGAGTAGTGGATTGGAATAAAAAAAACTTAAGTCTTGCTAGGTTCAAAGATAGAATAAAATGGAAATGCGCCAAAAAAGGAAACTATGGGTATTATACAAACATCTTTATAGGGGAGAGTTAGGGATGCTCCAATTAGAATATGAAAAGCTAAACTGCAATGCAAAATTAAAATCGTCATGTAGCTTGTAGAGAATGAATCCATTCGGACCAAAAATAATATGCTGACCTAACTTGTCAGTTCTATGGAGATAATGAAATATCTCACAAGTGTTCATACGCGTCGCGGTTGTTTGTTTGGAGGAGAAACGGCTCGGCCATGTTTTATGTGGCCCTCCCCACCCAACATATATAGAAAGTGACTCTAAATCCCGTAGCCACTATGGTATAAAGGTCTTTGTTTCTTTCTTTTTGGATGATATTGTTTCTTCATGGTGGGCTGGTGGCCATCTCTCTCTCCCCCTTTCTTTATTGGACTTTTTGTTCTTTGTGAACAAAACCTAATGGAAAAGGGCTTCTAGAGTGACCAACTGAAAAATGGTCAATCATAGAATATGTTTGCCCGGTAACCATCAGCCCAGAAATGGATCGATAAGAACAAACCGAAACCACACAGACAGAGAGATATTGACTTTTTCTTCACATTTGTAACTACATTCGATAAATCCATTTCCTTTTCTTATATTCCTTGCCAATCCTATAATTTTAGAGGTGACGGCTCGATGATCTCTTTCTTGCTGTAAAGGACGGACAATAAAGTGACTATTGTCGTCCACCAATTGTGAAAAGTGGGTTTTCATAGAAACTTTGGTCCGTTGTGAATCTCTCTCTTCTATAAGGCAGGCAACATTTTTTTTGGAAAAAGTCCTTTGTACCTCCCTAGACACTACTCCTAAAACCAGGTAAATCACCTCCCTCAACTTTAAAAAATGATCACTTTACCTCCCTAAACTGGTAATAAGAAGTTTCCAAAGGCGGTTTTGTCTTTTTCAATTAAAAATAAACCTTGTAAATACTTAATAAGGCTATTAAACCCTATTAAACCACGAAAAATATCCCTAGGCGTCTAAAAAATCTGAGAAAAATCCTAGAGATAGAGTGGGATGCAGGACTCCTTAATAAAATATTTAAAACCTGTGAAAATATTTATAACATTTTTAAAAAGTTAAATGAATGTAACATATATTGTTGTTGAATGCATTTACGATGAATGTATTCATGTCGGCTTCATTTCATCTTTTTATTACGGAAAGTATTCAAGATGCAATTAGATATAGATTAACATATTATAATATTTTTAGTTTTTATGGATATATTTTCCACTTTGTTAGAGCTAAATCTAAATTTTAGGAAATTGTATAGGTATTTTCAGTAGTTTTAAATATCTTTATTTAGATTTCTTGCACCCCAATCCATCTTTAGGATTTTTCTCAAAAAATTTAGAAGCTTGTCGATATTTTTCATAATTTAATAACCTCATTAAGTATTTACAAGATTTATTTTTAGTTGAAAAAGACAAAACCGCTTATAACTAGGGAAGGAAGGTAAAGTGTATAGTTTTGAAAGTTTTTTAATCTACAGTTTTGAAAGTTGAGGCAAGGTGTTTTACTCGGGTTTCAAGTCTAGAGAGGAATAGTGGACTCGACACAGTGTCCAGAAAAGTAAAAATAATTATCTTTTTAGTCGCCGGGGTCTTCGACTGGGCCGATTTACCAAAATAAAATGTGTCGTTCGATGTTGATCGCTCTTTGATCGCCGTACACTCCACCACTTCTGGGAACACACGACCAGTACCAATGAGGATTCATTATTCGAGCTAGTATGGGAGCCAAAACCAATAACTTGATAAACAAAGAGTGAAATCCTTGAGTGCTTGGGCTCGAATTATTCAAGACCGGATCTAGGAACCTAGAACCCACCTATCTTCAATAGTTTATATTAGACATCGATGTTGAAATCCACTAAATTACTAGACTCGTCATTAGGAGGTTATTTTGTACATTTGACTTGTGTTGTGGTAGTTCCCAAGTCGCTCCGACAGGAGGTGCTAGCGAAGATGCATTCACCGCTACCCCACGGTCCCCACCATCACGTCGACTGCCGATGCGGAGGAGGCTGATGGCATGGTGTGCACTGTTCAGGTTCTCGATGTGGTAGAGCACCATGGTTGGCTGCACAGATAAAAGGGCTTCTTTGAGTCCACAAGAAGCTCGCTGTTAATGCTTACAAGATGTATCTGAAGCAAGAATTAATTATCTGAAGTGGACAATATTTGAGCACTTCATATTGAATGCATAGGTCATTTTTAATTTGAATACATTCGCAAATATTGAAATCAAATGGGTAAATTGTGGTCCTACATTTCTTCTAAACATTTTCATCGATCCGATTCCAAGGCTTGGATGCCCTTCAACTTCAGGGACTGCAGCAGTGCAACATGGGTAACCTGGATCATTCATGGTTATTGTGTGACACCAAATTTGCTTCCTGGCTAGATAATTGCAATTGAAAAAATCGACAACAATAATAAGTTGTTGGTGTTGATTAGGGTGGCAGGGGTACTGAGCATTGGCCATACGAGCATGGTATGGGATGGCACCTGGCAATAGCACAAGTGAAGGATTAGCACTTAGTACTGTGCAGGATGAACGAACTGAGCTTTCATTATTATTGCTAGGTACTAATTCTTGTTGCAATATTAAATTTAAGTTTCTTAAAATAAACTTGAGTTAATAGCAAGTCATTGTTTTACTTATGAAATAATTGTAGCATTCATCTTTCTTTTTGTGCAATTTTGCACAAGTGTACATGGATGATCATGGATAGCACAAGTCCATCAGCAATATATTCGTCCGGAACAATCCTATTCCAGTTGAAACCCATGTGCAGAAACTAAAGGACATGGATTACCATAAAGATGATGAGTATTGGGTGTGAATTTATTTCTCTCATCTTGCAATTCACTGTTATTCTCTCCTTCTAAGATTAGGGAAAGTTTAGAGTGCTTGTAATTAATGTGAGCCAGCCATCTAATGAAATCTAATGGTGGTAGTACCTGGTACTACCCAGTACTACCCAATTAAATTAGCTAGTAAAAAATATCAGTACAAAGTACTACCTGCTACTATTCGAGCATCGAAATAAAGCTCCTAAGAGTATAGTATATATGAAAGCTACTTCCTACATATCTTTTTGGTACGAGCAAAATTAAGAACCACTTATTTGTCTCTAAGTTTGAGCCCGACATACTCTTCATTCTCTGGTTTATCTTAATTGTCATTTTCGGTACAGAAGATAGTTGTCAACTTATGATCCGAGTAGTGGACTATTTAGCCAATTATAGAGTGCAACACATACAACATGAAACCTATAAAGGTGCGTTTGGCAGGGATTCTGCTCCGGCTCCGCGAGCAGATTGTGGCGAATCCCAACCAAATGGCTGGGCAAAACAGCTCTCGCCTAGGAGCGGTTGGGATTCCCGCTCTCTGGAGCAAATTGCTGGTTCGGGAGCCAAACAAGTGGCTCCCCGCGGCTCCGTTCTGAGGCCAAATTCCCATGTTTGCATATGGAGGCAGCGGCGAGAGGCGAGGGCGGCGCGGTGCTCGCCGCCGGCTGGCAGACGGGCTGGAGATGATGGACACCGTGAGAGATGCGGTCGGTGGCCAACACAGCCATGTAGGGGAGGGCGTCGGCGAGGGAAGGTGTGACGTGGAGCTGGACAAATACGACGATGGAGGACGGTGGCACTGAACGATGGCAACGTGGGTGCGGGGAGCTGTTGGTAGCCAGTGCGGTGCGCGGGCGCGGGGGACTAACGAGTTGGCAGGAGGCGAGGGCCGCAAGAGGCTGTCCGACGGTAGTCGCGGTGGGAGCTGGCCGGCGGCGGGGCGCGGTGGGATGCGGAGGAGAGCACGGCGATGCGGAGGTGGTGGTGGCGGAGAAAATGGGAGGATGGTAGAATGGATAAGGTGGAGATAGTGATGACGCGAAAATAGGACGTCACCTCCGCGCGTAGCACACGTGACTCCCCGGTCTGTAGCGAGGCGTGCCAGCCAATCTGACCTGTTGATTGACAATGGAAAATATTAGGGATCGGCTAGAGAACCGATGGCCTTGTAGCGACACGTATACCAGCCAATCGGCCGATACGAGTAAAGCAGGATCGGCCGGCCCCAGAGCGACCGAAGTGCGGGTGCGTAAATAGACAGATCGGCTAGAATCGGCCGATCGTGACGTCAGCACTCGAATAGGTCGGAACCGGCTATAGTGTCAGAAGCCGATAGGATCTAGATCGAGTGGGGTAATTGATGATAATAGCTAAAACCACAAGAATTGGTACGAAAACTTGCAGATCTAGCTAATATCGGTAAGGGGTGAATAAAGAACTAGACGAAACCTCAGCGATGCGCCCGGAGGTTAAAGCCTAGGGTTATTCGGTAAAACGGTACTCACAAGTTTGCCGGAGGTCAGTTGATGCAGCCCGACGAACTCGAAGCACGGCGTTGAAGAAAAGAGGAAAATCGCAATGGCGAAGTCGCCGGAAAGTAGATGCTGTAAAAGTAGATGTTGTAAAGTAGATGCTGTAAAGTAAAGGGTTTGCCCGGAGGCGGTTTGTTTGATATTGGTGTGTACACTTTTTTCGACCACGCAGGGTCGCTATTTATGTCCTGAGGACAACCCGACTCCTAGCCGATCACGGCACTGTTTACTTGCTTCTAAAGACAAATACTACTAAAAAATAGAAAAGGACTCTCGTAGGAGTCAAATCTTCCTAAAAACTAACTCTTTGACCCTTTGCCAATCGTAGACTGACCCGCCTCCACCGTGCTTTCCTTCTGGCGCATTTTCTTGATTGCCGCCTTCTTCCTTTCCATCGGCCGATCCTCCAGTCGACCATCGGCCGATTGGTTTAACCCGCTGGTCCACCAACAGACTTGAGCCCCCTTGACCATCGGCGAGTTCTCTTTAATCGGCCGATTAAACTCTGTTCTCATCGGCTGTTTCTCCTTATCTCTTTTGACCCGTTTTTCCAAAAAACGGTGTCAACACATGCCCCCCAGTTTCGGAGTAAATAATCTTTTGCTCTGAAACTTTCTCGAATCCGTTATCTCCCTTGATTCGAAGTTGACCGAAGAATCCAAACAAATCTTAGGGGCCATAAATACAGCTACCTCGACTCTTCTTTTCTCCTTAAATCTCGTTGCTTCAAGCAGTTCAAGTTTTCAGGCGACGAACCCTAAGCTTCAAAGCTCCTGTTGATTCATGGCGTCCTCAAGCTCCGCTGGAGGTTCCTACTCTGCTTCCGCGCCTTCGAAGGCATCTCTTTCTTCAGTTCCCCTGGTATTTCCATGCTCTTCTGTTTTATTTGTCCCTGAATGCCGCCGTACCGCTTTACCTAGATTCATTTGATTTCTTCGGGAACTTAGATCCAATCTTACCATTCCCATTGATGATAAGCCTGGGCTCACTTTTCTTGGACCAATGGGTGATGTCGACCCTACTGAGATGATCAACCTTGAAACTGGTCGAATCCCTTTTAAACATGCTTCCTTGAATTTGGCCGATTGGGATGGTTGCTTTAGATCTTGGACGGGGTATGCTAAAGGATGGAGAAATTGGTACCGTAGGGTATCTGCTAAGAACAGGGGTTCCTGGGAGAAATATAAGATCAATCAATGCATCACCCTGTCTTTGTCTGATATGTCTCGGAATGAGTCTCTCTTAATAGTTGCCTCTTATTTTTGGTCTGATGCTATTAATGCCTTCTTATTTGTTCATGGGCCGATGTCCCCAACTTTGGTTGATGTCCTTCTGTTGACTGGTTTGGATATTTCCTCTTCGGATACCCTCTTCAGTTGTCGTGATCTCAAACTTTCCCACCGTTTAAAAACCAAAAATGTGGGTGGCTGGTCTGGATATATCTCTGAGCATATGAAGGAAGGCACCATAATTGACAGAGAACATGTGGCTTTTCTGAACATGTGGCTTGAAAATTTTGTCTTTTGTGGCAAATCCTTTGGCCCTACCTCCAATTATCAGATTGTAGCTGAACGGTTAGCCATTGGGTCCTCTATTCCTCTCGGCAAATATCTTTTGGGAGCGGTGTACAATCTCCTTCACCAAGTGGTAGTTAGCCTGTCAACCAACTCCCCAATAGGTACTCCAGGAGGTCCTTGGTGGTTTATCCGGCTGAATCTTTACCTCCGAGATAGACTGGAACAAAATGTTTTCGATATGTGTTTCCCAGGAGATCAGCCCGATGGTACTCCGATCGTTAAGCGCCGATGCATGAATTTTGGAGAAGTGGTTTCTGTATTCCCAGGACATAAGAAGACTCCATCTCGTATAGTAGAACATTTCAGGAGTTTTTACCTCGGCTTCAATCCAGGATCCATCATCTGGTTTGCATACACAGATGATGACAACAATTTTGAGGCCTTGTTCAGCTTCGACGATATTCATAGAGATGATGAAAACAGGATTGCCTTTGTGGAGATGATCAAACCAGGCATCCTTCCTTCTTGTGTTTTTGGAAAAGATCAATCGGCTACTTATGAATTTTACAATCCTTCAGTGAGTGCCCGCCAGCTGGGGTTTGGTCAATTGCCGATTGGTCTCTACTTTTCTGATTTGATTAAACCACGAGAGATTATTCCTAGTGGTATTCATTATCGGCGTCTCCTGGACCGTGTTCCTGATTCTGCCACCATCGATCTTGATTCCTGGAAGTTTTCCAGCTTTTCTTCTCCTCTCTTCAATATCTGGTGGGCGGAATGGTGTGATCATCTTTTCTGTGTCTCTCCAAGAATTTATTGTGAGAAGCTAGACTCCGTGTATCATGCATCGGCTGATGAGGTAAACTTCTTTTGACCAACTTATGTATTTGCTTGATTTCACCCAGATTGTCACATCCTTTTCCTTTTCAGCCTGAAACTACAGAGCCCCCCTGCTGTTAGTAAAAGTGGCAAGCCGATTCACTATTGGCCACCAAGACGGGTACCATATATCGGCTACAAGGCCCCTTCGATCTCCTCAGTTATGCAGGGTCCCGCTCCAGACAATCTACTTCTGTCGACCCTCAAAAGGAAAGATATGTCTCGTAAAGTTCTTGCCCACAGAAAAAAGAAGAAGATTGACTCTGTGGTTGTTGACATCCCTGACTTAGCTGGAAAACTGGCGGGTGCTTTTGAGGTATGACTCTTGCTCAATCCATCCCTTTTCTCTTTGTACCTTTCACCGATCATCTTTTGCACAGTCTTCGGGATTAACTGGTCGATCAGGACAGGCCACTACTCTTGGTCAAGACAAAATTCTGGAATCGATCCATGAGAACCCGACTGATGATGTTTTGATGTCAAATGATCAACCTGAGGTTCATCAAAGGGCTGATGTCTCAGATGCTTTTGTTGGTCAATCTCAGCACTCTCCTGAACGTGTCGATTTTCAATCTGAACAACTAATTGAGGTAAATCTTTCACTCAGCTAATTTCTCGTTCTTTCTGTCTTTAACCTCTCGCCTTTGTTCCAGGATGTTGTTCCAATTGAGATTCATGACAAGTCTTTGGATAACCTTCAGCAGGATATTTGTGATCAATCACAATTGCCAATTGTTGAGTTTCCTGAATCAGAATCGGCTGAAAATCCGATTATTGAAGTGCGGACAACTCTTGCTACAGAGGTAAATTTCTTGATCTTCTCATATTTCTGCTTCAACTCTTTTTGCTCATCCTGACCTTTTCTGCAGGTTCCACCGACTCTGCCTCTTGTTGCTCAGGGTGTATCAGCATCTGCTCTCCCTGATGATGTAAAAGCTAGGCTGATCGAGGTGCTTCCATTACTGAACCAAGACATCGGCCAACTCGTGCAAGATGCTGAGCCGATCAGGACTATATTTAAACAGATTCAAAGCCAGTTGCCTAGAGATCTCAAGGCAAAGATGCTCCAAGTTGCTTTTATTGAGAATCGGTAGCTCATAATTCAGGAAGCTCAAGATCGGCTGGATGAAAGGAGATGTCAAGAGCAACTTACCCAGGACAGGGAGAACCTGGATAGCAGCATGGCCGATCTAGACAACAGGATTGAATTCCTGACTTCTTCTCGTCCTGATATTGTCAATAGAATTGATCATTTGAAGAGGCGTCGTGCTGAGCTGATGAAAGAGCTTGGTCAGGTTGAGCAAGACTTGGCAGCTGAAGAGTAGAAGCTCGCAGATCTTCCAGGCACCATAACTACTATGCGAGAATGGAGGGACTCCATCGCACAGCAATCCCAAACTCTTCGTGAACAAGAGCAGCCGATTCCTGGTTCGGCCGATACCGATCGCCAGGAGATAGAGGCGGTCGATCAACTGCATCTGGACCTCATCAATGCCATCCATCTTTTAGGCATAGTTTAAACTTTATTTGTAATTTTCTAAACTATGATTGGCCTTTACTGGCCAACTTCCAACGCCCTGTGTTAATTGTTTTGACCGAACGTTCTACTCGGCCTTTTTAGTCCATTGAACTATTATCTTTCTTTTGCGATGGCTTCTTCTTCTTCCTCCCCCTCTGTGAATCAGGTTGGTTTTTCTTTCTTTTCCTCATTCTCATGATCTCTTTCCCTAATGCTTTCTTCTTTTCTCAGTCTCCAAATCGTGATGCCGTGGAAAAGATCGTGTCGAATATCAATGCCTTCGGCGTGAATCGGCCCACCCCACCGTCTAGACAAGACCGTGGCCTCCGTCTGGTAATTGCAAACGACGAGAAGAAGCTGGAAGTCCTTGAAGCCAGGAGGACAGCTCTCCTTCAGGAACTGGATCGTGTAGGTGAAGAGATAGCCCAAGTTAGAATAGAACTAGACAAGGCCAAGAGCCTCCTTTGAATTCTGATGTACTATCAGCCGATGCAATCGGCTTTTTATGAATAAAATCACCACCCCTTGATTGGCACTTGATGGATTTAATGCACCATTTTCTTGGCGATGAATTTCCACCCATACTTGTAGGTGCTCTTTATGATCTGGTTCGATTTCCCTGCTATAAAAATGTGGCTTGCGCCTCATGCAGTACCATAATCCTCCGACTATGAACCAGACTAGCTTCCATTAGGAATGAGAGGTAGGCCTCTTTTAGAGTGCTTCCAGGAAAATGCAACTATTCCCATTCCTTGACAAGTTTCTTTTTGAAGAGTTCTTGTATCCTAATGATGCATCAAAGCTTGTCGTTGTTGCTGGAAATGTTGAGAGAAAGGAATCCTGATAGTCTCTTCTTCTGGAGTACAGAGTGGGGCCACACATTGTTATTCAATCCTCCTTCAAAGCCAGCCCCTTATTTTTGGGAAACGCATCACTGCATGCCTGCCCATTGCCCAGTCTGAGACTTTCACGGGGAAACTGTTCTTGCTTTGACTGCCTTGGATACCTTTCATTTCCCTTTTTTCAATTCCCTCTTGTAGTTATCTCTTCTGCCATTCTGGGACTATAAATAGGCCTGAAGCTCGATGGGAAGAACCCACACTCATCGGCCATGGCGCAGCCAACTCAGATAGATTACAGTCTCTTGTTGTATGACTGTCCCTTTTTTCCTTTTCTCTCCATAGCTAGAAGAATTCTTGTGAAGTAGTGCAGAGATCCCTCTTCTTCTTTGTCTCCTTTTGAAAATCTAGGAGGCATTATAGCCAGAAGAATCCTTGTGAGGATCTGGCTTTAGGAGAAGGAAACAGGTAGGGTGTCTTGTTGCACATTTATCGGAGGAAGAGCGTGCCAAAGGAACGGCCATCTTGGTCATCAACTCGGGCTCCTTCTGGCGGAAGATTGCTGAATCAGGTGAAGATCTTAATCTTCCGTTTCCTCTTCGCTGTGTCCTTCTCTCATTCATCGATTCAATATCCTCATCATACTGGAGATTAGGACAATGCACCCCTTGTAACCTCTCGAGAATGTATGTAATCTGTAGATCTGAGTTGCAATCCAAAACAAAGGAAATGAAAATGCATTCACTTTGATCTAAAGGCGATATATGTATCGGCTACAATCGAATATATTGATCTTGTACATCGGTTTTTTCATTTTTTGCACTAAAGGCGATTTTTTACAGATATCGGCTATTCTACTAGGAACGATTACACTTGCAATCGGCTACAGCTCGAAAACTCAATCGGCCGATAGGCTCGATATGACAATCGGCTCATACAACTGCTGATATGCTTGGGCGACCAATCCATCGGTGGCTGTGATTCCGTGCCCAAGCTCTCTCTTATCTTCATTAAGTCAGGTCATCAGAGCCGACTGCTTGAACCGGCTTTAGTCCAAAATCGGACACTTTGAGATACTTGGTATCCCATGCTTTTCTAGATATGCAGCTTACTCGATCATAAGTCCATCCTTGTGCTTCTGTAGCTGCTACTGTCAAGGAGGTTTCTCCTTGGACCACTTCCACTAAATCTCCGATCCATTGGATGATGCATTGATGCATTATAGATGGTATGCAACAATTGGCATGTATCCAATCCCGACCCAGCAGTAGATTATAAGATCCCCTCCCTTTAATGACAAAGAAAGCGGTTGGAAGGGTCTTACTGCCGATGGTGAGCTCCACGCAGATTGCACCTTGAGTCGGAGAGACGTTGCCTTCAAAGTCTACCAACATCATGTCGGTTCGGCTCAAATCTTCATCAGATTTTCCAATCTTACGCAGCATGGTGTACGACATCAAGTTGACTGTTGCTCCTCCATCTACTAGCATCCTGGTGACTGGCTTGCCATTGATAAATCCTTTGAGAAACAGAGCCTTCAAATGTTGTCTCTTCTCGTCTTCTGGCTTCTCAAAGATAGCTTGTCTAGGTTCCAGTGTTAACTGCGTCATGCCAAGTTCTTCATCGGACACATCCGAATCAACTGGAGCCATGAACTCTTTTGGTAGGAAGACAACCATGTTTATGTCAGCTTGTGGTTTGTCATCTTTCCCGTCATCGGCCTTAGGCTTTGGGCGCCAAACTTTAGATCGAACCTTCTTCTTGTCCAGCACGTGTCTCTCCACTTCTTCTTGCTGTTCTAGTTGACGTAGGCGTTGGACCCTCCTTTTCTGGGACTTGGTCAAGCCATCTGGGCACCACTGTGGATTGGGCTTCTTGCGCACTTGGCTTGATCCTTCGTTATCCAGTTGTAGTGTGCGTCGATGTTCAGGAGCTCGGCACATGATGTCTTCATCAGGGACCAGAGAATCGGTCATCTCTTCCAGCCGATTGTTTGACTCCTCATTGACTCGGCCTCCCAGCAGATCGTGAACACTGGCCTTGCCCCCCAGCCGATCGTGGACGCTAGCCTTGCCCCCCAGCCGATCATGGACTGAGACCCGTTGATTGCTGAATTCACGATGATCTCTGGCTGCAGGTCTTCTGTCGTCAAAGCACACCCTTTTGGATGAGTTGCTATTATTGCAAGCCCCGTTGCATTCTGGACAATTTTCTGCCGTCGGCAGCTTGATCCCTTCTTCCCAGCAGTACTTGAAGAATGGACATCTCCAATGTCCCTCATTGTGCCGTGCCCACTCTTCTCTTCCCTTTGCTTTCTCCTGTCGATGTTGGAACTTGTTGATCAGCATCTGGGACGTGACAGACCGGCGTGGCTTCAAATCTCCTTCTTCAAGTAGCAACCCTTTTCCTTTGACATCGGTAGATGTTGCTTGTACTTTGGGATCGACAACTCCTTTATTTTGAGCCGAATCAGACGTCAACAACTTAACTCGTGATGTGTCCTTGCTAGACACTTCAACTGTGTTAGTTGGGAAGGGGTGTTGATCAATCTTCATCGGCTTTTCAGTTTTGGTAGGAGTTTCGAATTTAAGCCTCCCTTGCTCAATAGCTGATTGGATCTGCTGTCTGAAGATCTTGCAATCATTGGTGTCATGCGATGTTGCATTGTGCCACTTGCAATATTTCATCCTCTTGAGTTCCTCTGCAGATGGTATAGTATGGAACTGGGAAAGTTTGATCTGTCCTTGCTGAAGCAATAGATCAAATATTTTATCAGCTTTAGTAACATCAGAGCCGAATTTCTCTGGTTCTTTCTTGCCAAAGGGACAGGACACTGTCTTCTTGCCTTTGACCCACTCTGCAAGCCCTATCATATTGTCTTCATCTTCTGAATCAGAGTAATCCACATAAGATACCTTCTTCTAAAAGTTTCTTCTAGGCTCATAGGACTTTGCAGTTTCTTGGCTCATTCGACTGACTAATTGGCTGAGGCTCTCGAAGTCATGTGATGCATATTTCTCCCTCAAGGTTGGCAAGAGACCTTGAAAAGCCAACTCAGCCAGTTGTTTATCTCCCAAGTTCAGACTATAGCACTTGTTTCTGACCTCTCTGAATCTCTGAACGAATCCAGCAACTGTTTCATCGTTCCTTTGCTTGAGTCTGGTCAGATCAGTAATCTTCATCTCATGGATGCCAGAGAAGAAATAGTTATGGAACTGTTGTTCCAAATCGGACCACTTGATGATGGAGTTAGCTGGCAGTGATGTGAACCATGAGAATGCTGGTCCTGATAGAGATGAAGAGAACAAACGTATCCTGAGTGCATCAACGTTCCCTGCTTCTCCACATTGGATGATGAATCGAGTGATATGCTCCATAGTGGATGTTTCATCTTGCCCAGAGAACTTGGTGAAGTCTGGCACCTTGAATCTTGGAGGGAACGGTATCTGATCGTAGCCAGATGGATACGGTGTCCTGTACATGCAGGACTGCTACTTGGGTTTTATCCCATATTGCTTCTGCAGCATCTCCGAGAAGTGGTCAATCAGCTCCTGCTTCATGTGAGACTTCAATTCAGCAGATACTTGTTCAATTGCTTGCATCTCAACTGATGGAATTTCTGGAGGCTGTTCTTCTAAGGTTCTTGGCTGTGGATTTGGTGCCATTGATGCTCCTGCTCCCGAAGAACCTTGCGTGTTTGAATGACCTGTAACAGGTGGAGTTTGTCCGATCGGCTGACTAGCCGATGGGGTTGATTGCTGCAAATTCAACTGGCTTGAAATAGCCAATTGATTCAGAAGTGTTTGCAGTACTTGTGCAGAATCCACTTGTGGAATTATTGGCTGCCCTATCACCCCTTGGTTGATCGGCTGCTGAAACGATGATCTTGTATGAGTCACTGTGTTGGCTGGGGTTAAGACAGGCTGCATTGACGTTGACTGTTGAAGTGGGGCAGTCTGTACAGGCATCCCAAGTATCGGCTGCTGAGCCGATTTCTGAGGCTGAACAGGAGTTGGTTTCTGAGGTAGAACAAGAGCTTTTCTTTCTGTAGGTATGACCATATGAGCATGAGCTGGACTGATCTTGACTCTTTCAAAAGCTTTGCTCCCGTGATTGAAGTGGACGAACTCTACTCCATCCCCATTCATATGCACAGTCCCTGGAGTACCCCCAAACATAGCTTGATAAGACTGCGGGTACTTCACTTCTGGAATTTCTTCAGGCTGAGGTTCAAAAAAATTTGAGATATCAGTCTCAAAATGATCACAAGGTAAGCCCCATCCTGCAAGCCTTCCGTCTTGATCTGTCATCGCAGAATATTTTTGATGCTGATTCTGCATTGAGAAAGTCTGATCCTAGACATTAGATTGTGTTGGGTGAGTTTGAACAACTAGCATTGTGACGGCAGGGTCTTTATCTTTATCTCCAACACCTTGATTCTGAATCGGCTGGGAGTCCGATGAAGAATCAGGAGCAGTTGCATTAACCTGTGGAGACGGTGAAATCCCTTTTGTTGGATCATCAATCGGCGGGGGAGCCGATTGGTTATGCTGGAACACTGGAGGAGTTCGATTTGGTTGGAAGTATGCAGGTCCCAGATATCCTCCCTCTGCTCCTTTCTTGAGTGCTTCAATTATGGAATTCTGAATAGTATTGGCGAAAACCTTAGATTGATCAATCATTGTTTGATGCATCGCCTTGGTCATCATGTCTTGAAGCCCTTCAGGATCGGCTGAGAAGGTGACTTGCTTAGGTGTTGGTAAAGGATTCTTCTTGAAGACTCCACCTTTAGTCTGACCGTATGATGCCAGGCAAAGCTCTTCATAATGCCTCATGTGAGCTTCGAACTCAGCTTTGTCTGTATTTTTCAGCTAATCCTTGGTAATTGCTTGGACGTTTTCCGGATCAATCTCAGAAGCACCACTCTTCGTGTTCTTCATCATTGTTGACTTCTCCGTGTCCCACCGGGCATGCCAAAAGTGTGTTGACGCGAAAATAGGACGTCACCTCCGCGCGCAGCACACGTGACTCCCCGGTCTGTAGCGAGGCGTGACAGCCAATCTGACCTGTTGATTGACAATGGAAAATATTAGGGATTGACTAGAGAACCAATGGACTTGTAGCGACACGTATACCAGCCAATCGGCCGATACGAGTAAAGCAGGATCGGCCGGCCCGAGAGCGACCGAAGTGCGGGTGCGTAAATAGACAGATCGGCTGGAATCGGCCGATCGTGACGTCAGCACTCGAATAGGTCGGAACCGGCTATAGTGTCAGAAGCCGATAGGATCTAGATCGAGTGGGGTAATTGATGATAATAGCTAAAACCACAAGAATTGGTACGAAAACTTGCAGATCTAGCTAATATCGGTAAGGGGTGAATAAAGAACTAGACGAAACCTCAGCGATGCGCCCGGAGGTTAAAGCCTAGGGTTATTCGGTAAAACGGTACTCACAAGTTTGCCGGAGGTCAGTTGATGCAGCCCGACGAACTCGAAGCACGGCGTTGAAGAAAAGAGGAAAGTCGCAATGGCGAAGTCGCCGGAAAGTAGATGCTGTAAAGTAAAGGGTTTGCCCGGAGGCGGTTTGTTTGATATTGGTGTGTACACTTTTTTCGACCACGCAGGGTCGCTATTTATGTCCTGAGGACAATCCGACTCCTAGCCGATCACGGCACTGTTTACTTGCTTCTAAAGACAAATACTACTAAAAAATAGAAAAGGACTCTCGTAGGAGTCAAATCTTCCTAAAAACTAACTCTTTGACCCTTTGCCAATCGTAGACTGACCCGCCTCCACCGTGCTTTCCTTCTGGCGCATTTTCTTGATTGCCGCCTTCTTCCTTTCCATCGGCCGATCCTCTAGTCGACCATCGGCCGATTGGTTTAACCCGCTGGTCCACCAACAGACTTGAGCCCCCTTGACCATCGGCGAGTTCTCTTTAATCGGCCGATTACACTCTGTTCTCATCGGCTGTTTCTCCTTATCTCTTTTGACCCGTTTTCCCAAAAAACGGTGTCAACAGATAGGGAATAAAAAATAGAGAAAACAATATGAAGAAAAAAGGAAAAGAGGTACATAAAAGAAGTAAGAGAAAAAAAGGGCAGCATGGACATTTTATCTTTCTCTCCATGTTACACAGTCCGGAGAAGCTGTTTTGCCAAATATTTTTTAAATATTTCTGATTCATTAGGTAATCTGCTCCACTAGCACAACCACAATCGAAATTGTTTCACCCACAACCACAGCTCTGTCAAACACACCCTTACACACTGATTGAAGTTCTTCAGGTGTTCCTTGAATGACTGCAAGAGAGACAGAAATACATATATACTAAACATCGATATACCAAATTGTGTGGTTCGTGTCTGTTACAGCTATAACATAGGAGTATGTATAACTATTATTTTGATTCTCTAGATGTGACTTATAGGACACATAGAAAGGTCATTGTTTTTATTTCCTGGCGTGAAAAGCAGAAAAAACATGCAAGCAGTAAAGAGATCGGTAATTGGCTAATGCAACGAAGCTTAGTGGTAAACTGACGCCAATTTATGGCCTACCATGTCAATATTCTTTTGTCTGATATGTCCTATAAGTATATTTTTTTACACATATATTAGGTAGCAAACCATAAAACCTGGAAAATGGAACATCTACTATTCCAAAGCTATGTCTCCTTTGTTTGTTGCTTGCTTACTTATCTTGATGCATTTTTTTTCTTCCAGGTTCCATGGGACAACAGCCAACTGAACAAGGTTACACGCTTTGTTGAAGAGAAGATCCCCCTTTCTATGTGTTTTCTCAGTTTTCACCAACAAAGGTCATAAACTGCAATGGGATGTCAACAAGTGCTTGGATGGGTCAGTACAGCATGGTGGGTTATTTCTTTCTAGCAAATCTTTAAGATTGTGATTTGTTGCAGCACGGGCATATTTAATTACTTATACAAATATAAGATACAATAAGTGATCTTTATATAATTTTTCCGCCCGTGACACTAGTTCCAAATGAAATGAAAATTGAAAGTAGCAAAACACTTGTTGGCAAAGGCCGTCAGACGCATTTAGCCCGAAACAATAAATTGGACCTTCAAAACTCGCTTTATGTTAGCTGGAATGGGCCGGCTAACACTAAAAAGTCCCAGGCTGCGTCGTCAGCCGGAAAAGGAATTTGCGGCACGAGCAACTGGATAACAATGGCCCACGGGCTCATATGGAGCAATCGGCCGGCGGCGGGAATCCCATATGGTCTTACGGGAGTAGGAATCTCCAACAATTTGCCATTTTACTTTGTCAAATCTTGTGTTTTACAAACATCTAAAAAGATATGACAAGTAAAAAAGAGCTCATCTCCAACAGTTTGGCATAATTCACTTGCCTAGATCTAACTTACATCAGGAACCCTGAGAGAAATAAAATTATGTTTCTACCATTCCACCTATTGAAAACTTAAATCAGGAATCCTGAGAAAAAACAAAATTATTTTTACACCCTTCTACCTCTTCTGATACGGAAGGACCTGCGCGCATATATGCGCGCGCGGACTCTGTTTTTCCCAACTTGTGATAAATGATGCGCGTGTGGAGTCAACCTGAGGTAGAGAACTGTTGGAGAAGATTTTTTTTGTTTTTGCCAAAAAATAACAATGACAAGTTGGGATGGGGAACTGTTGGAGTTGCTCTTAGGAAGAGGTGCAACATTCACTGTTTGAGATTCGTGCAAACACTCTTGTCCATAGGATCATGAATCCTCCCACCAAAATCCTAACCTCACCCCTCACTCCCCTCCTGTGCTGCGCCGCCACCCCCGTGCGGGCTCGCGCGACCCCGCCGTGCCGTCGATGGCCGGCCCTCCGCGCCGCCCCTAACGGCCCTGCATCGCGGCACGGACAGCCACCGTCGCACGCCTCCCAGATGACGTGCCCTGTCCTGCGCCGCCACCCGCCGCGGCCGGCCCTGCGCCTCCTCCGCCGCCCGCCGCGGTAGGCCCCGCGTGGCGCCGCGGCCGGCCGGCACGTCGCCGTCGCTGCCGGTGCCGAAGGAGAAGAAGAGCCCCAAAAATGTTGATTAAAAAATGTTAGTCCCAAAAATGTTGCGAAAATTTGGAAAATGTTGACGAAAAAATATTGCAATATTCTGAAAAATGTTACAACATTTTTATTTAATAGTTATGAGGTGAGATCTTTGAAAAATAATAAATATCATATTTAGATGGGCTTTGGTGGGTTGGAAGTTGCAATGCTTACCCACCTTCTGGTACCGGTAGCCATATAGAAGCCCTTGGCTGGCGGCGGGTGGTGGCAAGAGAATAACTGATTGTACATCCAGTTGAAGGGATATTTAATTATTTGCCACTGTAAGAAAGGCCACTCCTTGAGATAGGACCTTTAGAATGGCTTCTACGTTTTTGCCATCGTTCAAAGTTTGAGCCAACAAATTTGCCACTTTGGCTGACGTGGCAATCCACATCCCCCTTCCAGCGTGGATCGGAGCCGTGAAAAGACAAAGATACCCTTACCTTATCCTACTCTCCTCTATTTCACCACTAACATGTGGGACCCACATGTAAGGTCATTTTCAACCTCTTACCTCCCTACCTCTTCCTCTCCTGCGAGTTATACATGGGACCAAGCAGCAGCGACATCCGTGGTGAACGCCTGCTAGCCCCCGACGAGCTCCGCCAGGGGGGGGCCAAGCGGTGGCGGGCGAGCGGCTGGCCCCCGGCGAGCTCCGCCCAGGGAGGCCAAGCGGCGGCGGGCCCCCGCCGAGCTGCCGCCGCGCCAGTGCGTTCCACGCCTTGAGCACCTGGTTCTCGAGCGCCGGGTCGAAGTAGAGCTCCGCCGTGTAGTAGTACCCGACCACCGCGGAGGAGGGCGGCGGCGGCGGTGGAGTGGAGGAGGCACGGGGCGTGCCCGGGGGAGTCGTCATGGAGACCGCAGGGGCAGAGGAGGGGTAGCCGCCGCCGCAACCGGCCGCAGCGCCATTGGGATTGGGATTGATTAGAGGCGACGGGGGCGGCGGAGGGGAAGGGGCCGGTTTTTCTGTCAGGAATCGAGTGGGGGGATCCCCATGACGACGGCGTCGGCGTCGGCGTCGGCGCTGAGGCCCACGCCGGCGATGAGCGCCTGGCTGCGCATGCAGTTGAGCTGGTTGAGCGCCGACTGGAGGATGTTGTAGTAGAGAACCCACCCGATGGCCGGCGCGACGACGATGAGCAGCAGCTGGCACGAGTAGTCGTCGGCGGGGGCGCCCGCGGCCACGTCGGCGACCCGCTGCGCTGCCAGCGCCGCATCCGACTACCGGCCCCTGCTCCAAAGCCTCCAAACCCATCCGGATTCAACGAACCAAGAACCAGCGGCCGGCGTCCGACGTTGACGAGGGACGGAGGGAGAGATGGCGGCGTGCGCGACGGAGGTGAGGTACGGGGTAGTCGGGGTCGGGATGATGGGGCGGGAGCACCTCTACAACCTCGCCGTCGAGGTCGGCCGGGGGCAGTCCGTCAAGGTGCGGGTCACCGACCTCGCCGACCCCCACCAGGAGTCCCTCCGCATCGGCCTCCAGCTCGCCGACGAGCTCGGCCTCCCCGCTCCATAGGTAAACCACTAGGCCGCTCTAGTGCTTGATGCTTATGAGTTATGACCTGCGAGGCTCTGTCCTGTTCTGACCTGTCTTCTTAAATTATTGTCCTTCGTTAATCTTATTAAAGATGACCCTTACACATGGGTCTCGCATGTCAGTGGTGAGAGGGAGAGGAGAGTAGTATAAGGTAGGGGCATTTTTTGTCTTTTCACGTCTCCGATCCACGCTGGAAGGGGGGTGTGGCTTGCCACGTCAACGAAAGTGGCAAATTTGTTGACTCAAACTCGAGACGATGGCAAAAACGTAGAAGCCATTCTAAAGGTCCTATCTCAAGGACTGGCCTTTCTTACTGTGGCAAATAATTAAATATCCCCCAGTTGAAGCCAATGTGCAGAAACTAAAGGACATGGATTACCATCAAGATGATGAGTATTGGGTGTGAATTTATTTCTCTCATCTTGCAATTCATTGTTATTCTCTCCTTCTAAGATTAGAGAGATGCCTATGCAGCTTGCTGCATCTCACCGCGCAAACCACGGAGATGCCTGCGCAGCGGCACGCTAGGTGGTAGGGCCCAGCCGGGCTACGTGCTCGCCTGCGAAGGCGGCCTCGGTAGCGTTCGTCGTCAACGGCTCAACACGAGGCAGTGTCGCTTGGGGCGCTGGCTGGCCATTTGGCAATGGCATGGGTGGCTGCCGCTGCCAGATGTGTGTGTGCGGTGCAGCACCTCTCTCTTGCTCAAGCGGGGACTGCACGGCCTGAGACCCAACATTATCGTTATCGTAGACGATGGTAGCGTCTTCGTCACGTTTTCTTCGGTTTGCGGTTGCACACACTCTTAACATGTCACCACTGCCTCATTTGGTACTTGGATTTGACATCCACCCCCACCCGTCAATGGCCGCCGCTGCCAAATGTGTGTGGGCGGCGCAGCCCCTCCCTTGCTCGAGCGGGAAGTAGAGGACTGCACGGCGCGAAATTCGACATCAATGTAGCTGATGATAGTGTTGTCGTCACGTCTCCTCCGGCCTGCAGTTGCACAGACTCTAGCACGTCACCACTGTCTCATTTGGTACTTGGGTTTGACTTCTGTCCCGGCCCGTTCGTCGGTGGCCGCCGCTGTCAGGTGTGTGCGGGGGACTGCACTACGCGAGATTTGACATCACTGTAGCCCATGGTAGTGTCATCGTCACGTCTCCTCCAGCCTGCGGTCGCACGAACTCTAACACGTCACTACTGCCTCATTTGGCACTTGGGTTTGACCCCATCCCTGTCCCACATGTGGCCGCTCCTGCCAGTTGTGTGTGGGCGGTGCAGCCCCGCCCTTGCTCGAGTGGGGAGCGGGGGACTGCAAGGCGCGAGACCCGACATCACTTTAACCGACGGTAGTGTTGTCGTCACGTCCCCTCCGGCCTGCGGTTGAATGGACTCTAGCACATCACCACCACCTCATTTGGTACTTGGGTTTGACTTCCACCCCACCCGCAGGTGGCCGCTGCCAGCTATTTGTGGGCGGTGCAGCCCCTCCCTCGCTCGAGCGGGGAGCGGGGGACTACATGGAACGAGACCCGACATCACTGTGGTCGATGGTAGTGTCGTCGCCACGTCTCCTCTAGATTGCGGTCGCACGAACTCTGACACGTCACCACTGTCTCATTTGGTATTTGAGTTTGACCTCCGTCTCCACCCGCGGTTACCCCAAATTTCCTTCGCGGTGCACCTGCCTGCGTCCCAGCAGTTTCCACCTCACCCGCTGCTTATCTATCCCGTGAAGGCCATGGCCGTAGCAGCCCAAGCAAGGATCACATCTCCAATGCCGCCATAGCCGTAGCAGCCGCGGGATCGCATCTCTATCTCCATAGCCGTAGCAGACCAAGGATCACATCTCTGTCTCTACACGATCTCACCACGCTTGCAACACGTGTCGGTGCGCATCGGCGTGCTTGGCATACACGCAAGCAGACGCTCGGATGCGCACCCATGAGACTGACAAAGTTTTGACGGATTTTTCTAGTCATCTTTCGGGCAACGCGTGCTTAATCCAAGAGGCACCACCAAAGATTTACTTTAATTCATCGTCTAATGTCTGTATGTTCCACGCTTAGGGATCACTCATCGCATATTTTCAGGTTAGCTGATGATGATGGACCTTATTGTTTTGAAATAGGGGAGTAGTTCTAGATAGTCCTCTGTTTTATGTAGCCGCAAGTTGGTTTGGTTGGTCATGCCACCAATGAAAATTCAAAACTCTGGCTATTAGCCATGTTAATTGCTACGGGTACAAAAGGACCACAAGGAACAATTAGCAAACATACCCGTCACATAGAGCGTACTGCTCTCTGTCTCTCCCTCCCTCCCCCTATGTACGCGACCCAATACGATAAGTTGCTAGCAAATTATCATTGTTCACCTCTCATATCAAAGACAATTTACCGAACTAAACAAGAGAGAAAAATGACACCTAAATTCATCAAGGTGGCCAGAAGAGATGATTCAAATCTCAAAGGTGCAATGGTAATTATAGATTAGGTTAGAAAGTTAAGGATACTAAAACATTGGGTGTCATCTCGCCTCTCGCAACGATATCACGCGCTAACAGATGTATATGAAAATCGTGAGACATGTTAAATCTTGCAGGCCAGATGGCTCACACTCGAACTTATGACTTGTCAATCTATCCTACCCAATCTGTCACGTACTAAGTCCCAAAGAGTTGAGTCGGTGTGCCTGCACCTACTCTATACATCATCACCATGCCTGCGACTAAATAAATATGTCTCTTGTTATCATATCTACAAGGTATATAAAATCTATATATCTCAATATCAAAAATATATTCCTTTAGATACTGGTAAATTAATTGTGTGGAATATATATTCATATGCCTATACATAAGTATATAGCTCTCATCATATCTCCGGGATATAGGAATTTACATATCTCAATATTAAACATATTTGTTCTTTAAATACTGCCATTCATCATCGTATCTTACAGATATGGTAACATTGGCATCCCTTAATAAAATTAAAATGTATTGTGATTTCTTTGGATACCACTATATTGATTTGTGAATTATTTGTTACTCACCATAAAATTTGTAGTTACTTGATAACTCCTCTGCTATAGCCATTTTAACAATAACTCATGGTAAATCATAATAAAACAATTAATTTTGTATTTTTAGTACGGGATCACGAGACAATGCTTTTGTTTGTTAACACCATAAGTTATACTTCACATGTCAAGAATGATGGGGCGATAAGCATTCTCGCAACTTACCACAAGGTTGTAAACATGCCAATAATGCATTGTGCGATATATATCAAAAATATGTTGCGTACTAACTAGACTATTGTGTGATATATTAAAATTATGTGGCAAGTGCCATACCAACAAGGTCATAGTGATGGCATATTTCATACTAACCATTCTGCGTAATTGGTCATCTCCTTATTAGTGACCTATATTTTTATCCTTTATTCTTGCACATTTCCTAATAGTTAGCTCTGGGTATAGGCAGCAGTGTATCACAATATATAATTTTCAATATATAAACATTTACATCTCCTAATAAAATTTAAATGTATGCATTACTCCAGGCACCACTACATCGCATGCCATTACATCCATGCAAGATGTAAAACATATTAAGTAGGTAGGCCTCAGTATATATAGATCTCTTCTAATAAAGTACTAAGAGCATCTCTAAGAGTTCCTTAAATCCTTTCCTAATCCTTGATTTTTAGGAAGATGGCAAAAAAATATTCCTTATCAACATCTATCTAGTAATCAGGATTATCAGTAGTGGGCTATCATATTATTTATTCTAAAAATCTAGTTACTTGATAACGCTGGAAGGAAAAATCCCTCTCTTGCATGATAGCAATTTTTAAAATGTGTCAGGTGATTTTTAAATAGCAACTATTTTTAATAACACAGCAGAAAATGGTGCCTTATTTGTTAACACAATTTGAGGCACTCCACAGATTAAGGATGGTGTGCCAATATTGGACGCAATACATTTTATCTCATTAGTACCATCGCAACCGACCGAGAGGTTCTTCAGAGCATCAAATTAAAGACTCTTTATATCTTTCCTAACATTCTGGAATATATATTTTGGTAAAAAAACACACCCTCCAACAACATCTTCAATTGGATATCCAATTATAGATATCCTCTATTCCAAATTTCTTGCTAGTCAAAGATGGAGAACAAGGTTGACTCTCTAGACTGCGCACGAGATATAGAAAAGTTGTTGGAGAGGATAAATATATAGAATACGATTTTTTACCCAGATAACTCTTCAAATAATATTTTTCGAATTATCTTCAAATAATAATTTAGAGAGTAGATTTTGAAAAAACTCTTGAAGACGCTCTCATAAGCAAATGCATCGTGGATTGTGTGTCATTACACCCATATAAGATGCAAAACATTTGTAGGCCTGATGGCATACCTCCTATTAAGTATTAACCATCCAAGGTAACTATGTGTCGTCTTCCAACATGTTTTTGTGGCATGCTAGGTTCCTAAGAGGTAAATCGGTGCGTCTGGAGGCCTGCGCCGAGACATAAGTACAATGTTCGTCATCAAATCTTAAAGATATAACAATATTTTGTATCTCCGAATAAATTTAATACATAGACTCTTCTAGAAATTGTATACCGATTGCGTAAACGACACGTTACCACCACCACCCCTCCCCCGGCCTCTCCCTTCCGAATCGGCTATATAAAGAGGGGGTCGAGGTCTCTTCGATCCATCCCAAAGCTAGCAACACCTTAGAAACACTTCCATGAGAATTGGAGAGCATCGTGAAACCGAAGCCTCTCCAACCGATTCTACATCTTCGATCATCTGAAAACCCTTATGTGGGAATCGAAAACAATCGCTAGAGAAAATCATGGGGTGATACCAATATGATGTGGATATTGTAGGGTACCCTTAGCAGGAGGGCCACCAGTCACTCAGGAGTGGTCCTGCCCCTTGTTGCATCACTCGACTCCAACTAGAGTCAACTCCCATAAACAAACCACCCTCTCCCCTACCCTCCCTTTCCCAAAAGGTCAACTCATCCATCCCCTCCACTCCGCCGATCCCCAAAATCCAAAGCCCAAGAACACAAAATGGGCAATGGCATCACCAAGAACCCATGCTTCTCCGGCGACCCCTACGCGGCCGCCGTGGCGTCGGACCCGCTCCCCGACGACAGCCAAGGCCACTCCTTCACCTACGTGCCGTCGGGCGCCGGCTTCGACCAGCCCGCGACGGCCGCCGCGATGTCGTCGGAGCCGTCCTTCTTCTCTCTGTCCGGCGCCGCCATCAGCGCCAATCTGGCGACGTCTGCGTCGATGCCGTCATTCCGCCTGTTCAACGAGCTGACGTGGCCGCCGTCAGCGGCGTGCACCTTCGAGAGCTCGCGATCCTTCGCCGCCGTGCCGCTCCAGGCCGCGCCGCCTAGGCTGTCCATGTCCGGCCCGGTCCAGTCCACATCCGGCCGTTTCTCCGAGACATCCGGATCGGTGTCCACGATCTCCGGCCCGCCGTCGGACCGTCCATTCATGTCAGGCCCGCTGGACCGCTCCCTGTCCATCTCGTCGTCCTTTGGGCATCAACCCGGCGCTTCTCGGCTCATCGCTGAGCGCCGCGCCGCGCGCTCCCGCCGCCGCGACGAGGGATCGCTGATGCGGTTCTTGGCCAAGACCGCCTCCAAGCTCCGGTTCGGGTCGCCGCGCTATGGGCGCCGGCCGCAGGAGCCTGCTGATTCGGAAAACGTCTCCTTCAGCGACGGGGACTACCGCTCGCCGCCGAACGGCAATGTGGAGTGGGCTCAGGGCATGGCGGGCGAGGATCGGTTCCACGTCGCGGTGTCCGAGGAGCACGGCTGGGTGTTCGTCGGGATTTACGACGGCTTCAACGGCCCCGACGCGACCGACTACCTCTTCGCCAACCTCTACGTCGCCGTTCACGGCGAGCTCAAAGGCGTGCTCTGGGAGGACATCAAGGCCGGCGACGACGCCAGGTGCGGTCACCAGGAACCCATTCCAGGCAATGCCGAACGCCCCTGTTTCCCGCAGGCGAACGGCGGGGGCGCGGAGGCCAAGCGCAGGCGGACGGAAGGGCCCTTGCCAGGCAGCAACGCCGCGGCGATGCACCGCGACGTCCTGAGGGCTCTGGCGCGGGCGCTGAAGAAGACGGAGGACGCCTTCTTTGCGGCGGCGGAGGAGCGCGCCGACGAGAGCCCGGAGCTGGGGCTTATGGGTTCGTGCGTGCTGGTGATGCTGATGAAGGGCACGGACGTGTACGTGATGAACGTCGGGGACAGCCGCGCCGTGCTGGCGCGGCGGCCGGAGCCCGACCTCAAGAACGTCCTCGGCATGGCGTCGCGGGACCTGCAGCAGTTCAAGGCCGAGATCATGCGCGAGCTGGAGGCGCGCGACAAGGACGGCCTGCAGGCCGTGCAGCTCACCCCGGAGCACAGCACGGCGGTCGAGGAGGTACGCGCCCCCCTTTCCCTCCTCTGCTTTCTTATTAATCAATCATCAGAGATCGAATTGTGGCTTAGAACAAGAATAGAACTTTTTGACTGCGAAATACAACTGCTCACGGACTGCGAGAAACTGTACTGAAAGAGGCGGGGCATGATAAGACAGCGACGACACCTGTGTGGCAATTGAATTCCGTGGGTTCACCAAGCCGTTCTTGTCGGAATTTTGGGTGATGCAGGAGGTGAGGAGGATCAGGGTCCAGCATCTGAATGATCGGAACGCCATCGTCAACGGCCGGGTGAAGGGCAAGATCAACGTCACCAGAGCATTTGGAGTCGGCTACCTGAAGCAGGTAACTTCGGCTCTGCTTCTTTTTCAGTCAGTCTTGTGCGGTTGGTGGAAATTCTTGTGCGCAGCGTTAAGGATGTGCAGTTCTTCTGAACATGCTCTGTGTGTCGTGCTATCACTTTCTAGGACTAGAACTGCGAGTACCCAATCATGTAGGGGTTTCCAAATGATTCTGTGCGTAGGCCCGCCCTCCAAATCATGGCTGAGTAGTGGCTGTCCAACAGTAGCGCCTCAGTGGAGTAGCTGCTTCTGATTCCACGCTTTTCGACGAAAATTACCAGAAAAACCTGCGTCCCTGATTGGGAATTCATGCCCACCGTACTGCAATTTCTCCTTAAATGCATACTATCAGATTTCGCCGAAATGTCAATCTGCAAACCTGACGATTCTAGTTTTTTTGGTTTCTGTGGTGATTTTTGTCTGGCAGCCCAAGTGGAACAGCAGGCTTCTGGAAGCCTTCAAGATCAATTACGTGGGCACGGACCCATACGTCAGCTGCACACCGGCGCTGTGCCACCACCGCATCAGCGCGCAGGACAAGTTCCTGGTGCTGTCCTCCGACGGGCTCTACCAGTACTTCACCAACAAGGAGGTGGTCGACCAGGTGGAGGCGTTCACCGCCGCGCAGCCCGACGGCGACCCCGCGCAGCACCTCGTCGGCGAGCTCGTGGTCCGCGCCGCGAGGAAGGCCGGTGAGCAACCCAACCACCAAACCAATGCCATGGGCAGCGCACGGGACCCCAGCCTCCCTGAATCTTCCCTGACATGGTTCCGTTCTGAATTTTGTGATCGCAGGCATGGCGTCGCACGAGCTGCTGGACATCCCGCGCGGCGCGAGGAGGCACTACCATGACGACGTGTCCATCATCGTGATCTCCTTCGAGGGGAGGATCTGGAGGTCGTCCGTCTAGGAGGCTTTCAGATCGAGGTCCGAGCCGTGTCAGGGTTCAGAGAAGAAGAGATGGGTGTGGTCATGGCCGACGGTGCTCTGCCATGGACTGCGCCCGTTCGGCTACCGTTTCACCTTACATATTACTATAGAAGAAAACATGTTCGCTCTTGCCGAAACTGTTGTACATAGTTAGGCAAGAGGGGACTCTATACTAGCTAGGCTTACATATCGGCTGATCGTCGCCAAAGAAAAAAATGAAAAAAAAATGCTAGCAGTACCGTAGTAATATGTAATTAGGTTTTTCGCATTATTGCGATAAAAAAAGAAAAAGGAAATAGTAGTATATTATAAATAAGAAATGATCTCTCTGTCTCTGAGGCTGGTTACAGTAGAAACACTGAATCGACATGTTCCGGCACACCTGGAGCAAAAACGTGCTACATTCAGATCGCTGACAATGAGCCATTCAAACAGATGGATCAACGTGCTGCATTCAGATCGCTGACAATGAGCCATTCAAACAAAGAAAAACAATGTGACTGAACATCGATGTCTGATGCAGCCAACTAACGTCACGGGCCTAACAGCACCCATCGAATGTTTCTTCAGAGCAAGAAACATATGATAAGTTCGAGGCTTTCGCAGATGATAGACTAGAATATCCCCCAATGATTCATCGTTGTTCAATTCAACTGTGTCAAATGCTATCACGATCATACTGTTTGGAGGAGAAATAATTACAATGCGTCATTGGGAAGAGATCACGTGTTCAAACACCTACGAGTGTGACTGCTGGCAGATAAATCGTAGTCCATCGAACTGGAAGAGGATAGCTTTTCGCCTAGCTTTGCTATCGTTATCAAAGCGAACTGCATTGTTTAAACTAGCACATTTTCCGTTGATCCTGTAGACTAACAAAGTCCGTCCCCCACCCCTACGATTTGAAATTGAGTATAGTTTGATTTATATGTCCAAACAAGCTTTTAATGTGTAATCTTTGTCATGGAAAGGGGAGGAACCTAACCTCTGGGGGAAGACTAATCCTAACCAACTCATCCCTGAGCAGCATGTCCACCTATTTAATGAGCATGTTCCAACTTTACGAGGAGGTGCACCACCAAATGGATACCATGAGATCCAAGTTTTTTTTGGGGAGTGACGGAGACAAGTTTAGATATCACATGGTGAGATGGGAGCACACTTGCCTACCAAAAGATTTGGGTGGGGGGGGGGGGGCGCTGGGATAATTAACACAAGGCTCATGAACGAAGCCTTGCTTTTAAAATGGGCGTGGAGGATGTATAACCATGACGAGGGAGGTATATGTTGCCAATTACTCAAGAATAAATACCTGAGCAGGAAACCTTTCGCAAGCTGCAAAGGCAGGGGGGCTCACAGTTTTGGCAGGGGGTAAATAACGTAAAACATAAGCTGGAAAGGGAGGTGAAATTTAAAGTGAACAATGGCAGGAACGTCTTGTTTTGGGAGGATGTGTGGCTAGATAGAGTCCCTCTGAAGCTATCCTTCCCTCGGCTGTATGAATATTGTAGAAACAAGGAATGTTTAGTAAGTGAATGTTTTGATGAGGGGGAGTGGAAGATAGACTTCAAGAGACCATTAACACAGGCAGAAGCGGTCCGGTGGGGCAATCTGTTGGAAAGTCTGAGGGGGGTAGAGCTGAATGACCGTCAAGATCAACCTATTTGGGAACTAGAGAAGACAGGGGTCTACTCAACTAAATCAATGTATAGATACTTGTCCCATAGGGGGGTGATAAATAGGAGGATGCAGCGGATTTGGAAAAGCAAACTGCCCATAAAGATCAAAGTATTCATGTGGCTAGTTTGCCAGGATAGAATACAGGCAGGGATGACCTTGAAAAAAATGCATTGGAAGGGAGATGCACACTGTGTGATGTGTGGGGAGCTAGAGGGGGCAGATCATATTCTTTTTGAATGCACAATAGCCAAATTCACCTGGACTTGTCTGAAACAAGCCATGGGTCGGAGGAGGACACCTAACAACCTCCAAGATTTCTTTGATAATTGGCTGCCCCTAAATGATAGCAAATATAACCTGAAACTCTATTCTCTTGCAATGGTGTTGTGGGTGTTATGGAATGTATGGAATAAAATTGTAATAGAGGGGGTGTTTCCGGCTGATCCGGCTGACGTTTTGTTCAAAATTCATGCTTATTTGCAGCGATGGAAGGGGAGACTGAAGCCTGAAGACGGCGATCAAATGAAAACAGAGGCGGCGAGAGTGCAGGGATGGGTGGAGGCTTTCCTGGAGGAAAGAAAGGGGCAGACTTCAGATTTCCAGCTTCTGTAATAGAATTGCCTAGGAGTCTGCTGTTTGGTGTCCCTCCTGTCTTCTGCTTCTTTACCCTCAGGCAGGAGGTGTGTCCTGTTAGATCCTTTTGTCCTGGATTAGCGTCTGTCGTTTCTCTTGCGGCACGAGTCGTTGCCTGTACTTTGTTCTCCTCTAGTTAAGTTGGCGTTCCCAGCTCTGGTCCTTTTGTATGTGTTGACACTCAAAATTAGCACCTAGCCGACCAGGCAGGACAGACCGGTCTGACCCGTCCCCCTCACCGGTCTGACCGGTCCTGGTTCCTGTAGCCGGTCTGGCACGCCACACCGGTCAGACCGGTGTGCCTAACCGGTCTGACCGGTGCCCCCCGTGTCCGAGATAAATCAAGGAGTCCTGATAGAATTAGACTTGTAAAAGGATTTCCTTGTAGGGCAAGTCCTCCCACCCCAATAAATATGAGGGGTTGCGGCCGATTGAGATTATCATCCAATCGATCAAATACATTTATCTTTTATTGTCTTGTATTTACTTTTATCTCCAAACCCTAGCCTTTTCCAATCCCATCTGCTGTTCTTCCTTCGTCTCCGCGACGTCTGAAGGTGTTCTAGGTGGCCTTGCCGACCCTAGAGCAACCCTACGTGCGTCTCCCTGACGGGATCCTGCCCGGGCGACGTTCGGAGGTCTACCGCCGGAATCTCGCCGGCGACCGGTCTGACCGGTCTACCCCACCGGTCTGACCGGTGTCGACGCAGAGGCGCTGCGACAGCTGTCTTTGCGTGCTGTTGGCTCCAAAAGGTGTCAACAAATTGGCGACTCCGCTGAGGAGCGAAGATCTGGCTATCTTAACCGATCTATCCAACTCCGGCGACATGTCTCGGTGTGAGCTAGACAAAAGCAACATCGTCGACTTCACGGATGAAGAGCTCTCACCTGAAGATCGTCAAGCCATGGAGGACTTCATGAAGCAAAGGGCCGAACGAGATCGCCAAGAAGTAGAAAAGCTCATGAAGCAGAAGGCTGAAGAGGATCGACTTCACTACTTGTCGCACTTCAAGAAGAATCGCGAAGGCAAGGTGAAGAAGATCAAGGACATCACCTTCGACACTCCACCGCCTGAGGTACCACCCAATGTGAGCACATCGTCATCTCCGTCCTCTTTTGTTACCGTCAATGATCTTACTACTGTGATGGATAGTTTTCGTTTATCAATGATTGAAAATATGCAAAACATGGTAGATAAGAGTCTTGGTAAACGGGTAGAGGGTGATGATAATGTTGCATCTGGTTCTAAAACTGTGGCACCTCAGACCCCATCTATTAATTCATCGGCTGCACAAACGATTAATCCTCAGTATGGCATGCTGTTGAATTATTTTGTGAGACAATCACCACCGCCGCCGTTTGGTCAGAACAGACCGGTGCTGGCGCTATGGTGCCTTTTCCCTCGTCTCCGGAACCTATAGTTACTATTCCTCCCGTTCAAGCCGCTTCTGGCCGATCCGGTGGGAATACTTCAGTAGCTCAAGGTATTCCAATTATGGTTCCGTTTGAAACAGGCATTGGGTATGGTTACGCGCCTAATCCCCAAATTAATAGCCGTTTGCAACACAACACTTCTGGCTCATACACACAGCCGAATGTGGGGCAATCGAATGCTTCTACTACGCCAATGCCAACCACCATCCAGGAAGTCATCGATAGGTTTAACGCTAATCTTGCTAAACAAATGAAAGATGACTATGGGATAGAAGTGAAAAATAAAAATCTTTCATATCGAAAACCGTATCCTTCTAGTTTTGATTCGGTTCCCTATCCTATTGGTTGGCGTTGTCCTGAATTTGTGAAGTTTAATGGGGATGATAGCAAAACTACGTGGGAGCATGTTAGTCAATATCTTGCTCAACTAGGAGAAGCTAGTGCCATAGAGGAAATAAGAGTGCGTTTATTTTCTTTATCTTTAACTGGCAATGATTTTTCATGATTTGCTTCATTACCTGTTAACTCTATTCGCACTTGGGAACAATTAGAACAAAAATTTCATGACCACTTTTATAGCGGAGATAATGAGTTAAGGTTGAGTCATTTAACATCGGTTAAGCAAAAGCATGATGAACCTGTTACTAGTTACATTAGGAGGTTTAGAGAAACCAAAAACCGTTGTTACAATCTTGTTATCTCCGAAAGGGATCTTGCTGAATTAGCTTTTAATGGTTTGCGATCCCACATTAAAGAAAAATTAGAGGGTCATGAATTTATTGATGTTGCCCAAGTCTTAGTGAGAGCTTTAGCTCATGAAAGCCGAAGCAAAGATATTCGGCTCAAATCTGATCGTCCTAATATGCATATGCTAGATTATAAATCATCGGACGATGAGAGTAAAGAAGTGTGTGCTGCTGAATTTACCTGGTTACCTAATGATAAAGCAAACACTTGTGCTTCTCTTAAGTCGGCTCATAAAAGTCGAGATGAGATTAAATTTACTTTTGATGTGGCTAAGTGTGATAAAATATTTGATGAATTATTTAAGTCGGGTAAAATTAAAATGTCTCACACTATACCACCTATTGATCAATTAAAAAGACGTGCATATTGTAAATTTCATAATTCTTTTTCTCATGCTACCGATGATTGCAATACTTTTCGTCGGCAAATACAATCGGCCATTAATGAAGGTCGTTTGAAATTCCATGAGATGCAAGTCGACGAAAATCCTTTCCCTAATAGTGCTTTTGTTAATACTCTTGAGTTGTCAAATCCTAAGGTGCTTATTCGGCCGGATCAAGCCGAAAATGCTAAAGGGAAGAATGTAATCATTGGAGAGCAAAGACGCAGCGAGAGGCAGCCTCTGGAGGTGATCCCTAAGGTTTTAGCGACTTCAACGCTTGGGGGGCAAGACAAAATCAAGAAGACCGGCACGGCGTCGACCGGTCTGACCGGTGCCCAGACCGGTCTGACCGGTGCCTCAGAAAGGTTCAAGAAGCTCCAAGCCCAAGAAAAAAGCAAGACCGAGTTTTAATGAACTCTTGGCCAAGTATAAGAGGAAAAGAGATACTAAGGATCGAAGTAATCAGCTAATCGTTGCTAAGGGCGTAAAAGCATCACCAAGACATAAAGGTATTCATCACCAACGAGGTAACTTTTCACAATATACTTTTGTTGGATCTGTTATGCCATCGTCTTGGTATTATCCTTGCTATTATTCACCTGCTGATTATAGTAGTATGTACATGAATTCATATATGATTCAATATCCTATTGCATACTCGAATTATAATGCGTTACAAAGGCCGATTGTTTGCAATAGCAATCTGGTCAAAAATAATGTATGTACTACTATTAAGCAAGGTGAGAATGGCAACAAGCAAAATGCTAAGGAGATGCAGCCGAGGTGGTGTCCCTCAGGCTTGTCCCATACTCAAAAAAGGAGGTTGCAAAGGTTACGCAAGCGAGGAACAAGAGCAGCAGATTGAAGAGAAGCCAGCCAAGTCAACACGGACCCGGAAGGAGTGGAGACCGAAGCAGGCGTCATCCTCGACTTGAGTAAAGTATGTATACGGCCGTTGTTTTGTTAAACATCGTCCTAAGTATTTTTTAGATTAGAAAAGTATTTTTTGGCACCTATCCATTACCAAAAAACAGGAGGGCATATGTTGACACTCAAAATTAGCACCTAGCCGACCAGGCAGGACAGACCGGTCTGACCGGTCCCCCACACCGGTCTGACCGGTCCTGGTTCCTGTAGCCGGTCTGGCACGCCACACCGGTCAGACCGGTGTGCCTAACCGGTCTGACCGGTGCCCCCCGTGTCCGAGATAAATCAAGGAGTCCTGATAGAATTAGACTTGTAAAAGGATTTCCTTGCAGGGCAAGTCCTCCCACCCCAATAAATATGAGGGGTTGCGGCCGATTGAGATTATCATCCAATCGATCAAATACATTTATCTTTTATTGTCTCGTATTTACTTTTATCTCCAAACCCTAGCCTTTTCCAATCCCATCTGCTGTTCTTCCTTCGTCTCCGCGACGTCTGAAGGCGTTCTAGGTGACCTTGCCGACCCTAGAGCAACCCTACGTGCGTCTCCCTGACGGGATCCTGCCCGGGCGACGTTCGGAGGTCTACCGCCGGAATCTCGCCGGCGACCGGTCTACCGGTGTCGACGCAGAGACGCTGCGACAGCTGACTTTGCGTGCTGTTGGCTCCAAAAGGTATCAACAGTATGATACTCATATGCTTTCTATAAAAGCAGGGTTAACCCTTTGTCAAAAAAAATCTTTGTCATGGAAAATACTACTAGTATAAGAGAGACATTAAAGACACAATCCTCCCTAACAATTTAAAATTTGAGGGGGTACTTATTTTCTACACTAAAGCTGTAGTATAAAGACCACCAAAGGAGAGCACACCCACCTCAGAGTATATTCCTCAGAGCTGCACTCAAGGGCCCCTCTTCAGTTCTGATGGCAGAAGCTGCTGCACTTGCTCTTGCAGCTGTGGTGTTGGAATCATTGCATATGTTTCCATCAACTATTTTATCAGACAGTCTGCAGTTGGTGAATTTTCTGAATGGAACTCAACTTGATCATCCCCCTGATTGGAGAATCAAGCCTTACACTCAAATCATCAGCTCCAAGATGGATGGCGCTTCTATGGCCATACACAGGATTAGTAGAAATCAGAACCATATGGCTGATCAACTAGCTAAACAGGCTTTTAGAGAGCTAAACCACAACCAGAACTCTTCCAGTTATTTTTGTTCTCATTCTGCTCATGAGCATGAGTGTCCATTACTTTTGGCACTCCAAAATGTAGCCATTAACTTTGTAATGGTTCTTGCAGCAAGTTGCTGTTAATCAATATAGTTCATTGTCAAAAAAAAAAAGGAGAGCACAAGTAACAAGGTGGTGATCCAGGGATATCAGATGGACAGATTCCCAACTACATGCCTGGAAAACCGACAATATAACATGTCAATGGAGATTGTATAAGAAATCAAAGAGATATGAAAAGAATCTGCAAGCGTTGATTTTATCCGGGTTTGAATTCGCTGGTCCAAGTTGAGAGCTCGATGTGCCTTCGGAAGCCCTCAACTTTCCGAGGTCTCTCCGCCGGTAGAGCATAGTTTATGCCTCGTTAGATATAGGTCAACCCTCGCGCACGCCTAGTTGAAAGCCTAGGACGTAATCGCTCGTATCATTTGGCGCAAGTGGGGCGATAAAAGAAGCTGCTGCCCCTGGCGCTGCATCGAGACGTGACCCATGTCTGTGTGTGTGTGTGTTGTGCTAACGGTATCATTGGCCTTTCAGCAATATAATTTCCCTCTCCCTTTCGCAGTCAAAGTCACTGGTTTATCTAAGTTGGTGGTGCACTTTCTTTACACGAGATGTGCAATATTTTTTATTTGGAACTCTTATGTTCCAAGTAAGGCTTTGTCTCTACAGGTCACCAAGCATATAGAGTGTGCTTGGGACACAAGGATTCAGTGTGCTCGATCGACTTCTCATGGTGTCCGGTTGGTGATTGCGCAACAAAAGCGCCACCACGTCCGGTGCATGATGCGAGACCTTTGCAAAAAGGACATCTTGCTCAGGGCTAAAATCTTGCATCCCACCCCATGGCCATAGACTATAGCACAACCATGCCCCCTACAAAAGCTGAAGTTTTAAGTTCAAAAAAAAAAGCTAAAGTTTTTGGCTGAATTGGAGTGCGCTTTACCTACAGGCTGATTGGGTCTTTTCTTGTTTTCACCTTTTGCCTTTGTAACGCAAAACATTGCCCGCTCGGGAGTATCATATATTTTTTTAAGAGACAAAAAAGTGTACTCATATCTTATTCATATCAAGAAAAATAATTGACAGTATAAAAGAAGGACAGTTTGACACATAACGACGAAGAAAATAAAATTACATTGAAGAGCACTCTGGTCGTCTTCTTCATTCCAAAATTCGACTGGAAAGGCAACAAGGAAAAAGAGCACCTACAAACACCATCGCCACACAAGGTTTTGATGACCGCAAAAACCACTCGCTGCTTACAACGAGACCTAGCAAACGCTAAAAGAACATCGGCTGGGGCAACACCCCGAGCAACACAGGATTGCAATTCTTCATCACCAAACCAACAGGTTGAAGAAACTGGAACTTGACGAAGAAAAGATCGAAAAAAGAGATCAAAACCGTCACAACCAAGGACATCCAAGTGCATCTCCTGACGAACATACCAACTGCAAAGATCTAAAGAGAATTTACATATCTGGCAGAACCAACTCTCACTGGCCCTTCACCGTCGCCGGAAAGAACGTCGTCGAGGTAGGGAGTATCATATATTGGAGTAAAGTTTTTTTTTTTTGCAAAATGAATTCACAGAAAAGAGAGTTATTTAAGATGTTAACCAATTCTGGAGTCCAGCATGCTGTCAATCTAAAATGGGCTAAGGAATTAGGCCTGAAACCGGCGTATCGGGCCCTCCCTCCTTCGGTCCAGTCCCTCCTTTGAGGACGTGCAAGGTGGGCTGACATTGCACCATGAAATTCAGCCCAAAGTCTCCCCACCGCATCCAGTGAGACGCCGTGCTGAGGCTTCACTCACTTCGACAGGCTACGACTACGACGAGACTGTGCGATCTACTATACAAATCAATTAGCAGTATTTTTCTTTTGAAATAAAAATCTACCATACAAATCACCACAAAATCACCGAACACAACTCCCCTACTACTCTACAGAGGCAACCAAAGCTTTTTCTTTCCGTAATGCTACGGGGGCACTGGAGCCCACAAGGACCAGACTGCCTTGCCCATGGCCTGCTGTTCCTTGACAATACCCCATGGGCTACGTACACTGGCCACAGCCACAGGACACGCACTTTTGCGAGTACCACTGCTAGTACACAACTCCTCTCGCCTGCTAGTGCTTGGACACAAACACAAGCCACGGGAAGATGCAGGCCGGCCGGCTCCAGCGGCGCGGTGACTCGGGTCACACTCACACCATCCGACACTCCGCGATTTTACTTGCGACGTCACACGTCTCCTCCTCCCCGTCACGTTACCAGCAGTGTCGTGGTACACGGCCGGCGGCCCTTCCTTCTGCAGGCTACGGTCATGCTGTCTGCATGTCCCCCCTTGTTCGTCCAGGATTTGGGCTTCCAACCCAAGTGACACGCCGATCTTTGTCGTCTGCTCCTGATTACCTTCTCTTTTCCGCTGCTAATCCTTGTTCCACGGAGCAGTTGCGGCCTTGCAGGATGCAACTTGCAGGTAACCACTGCGCGGCAGGGGAGCCATTGCCAATTTGCCATACCACGGCAGGTACGGTGCGCTGCGAATTATTGTGATGGTTGGTCTTATCACCCTTTTTATATAGTAGAACGTTGGATAATCTTTCCCAAGATTTCTAGCTTATCCTCCTGTGGCATGTTGTACTTGTACGACTATAAGTATGTTCGGCTGCTAGATTGAATAGTGTTGTGTGAAAAATAAATCGACATAAGCCGAGTTGAGATAAGTCGAACAAACTCTATGTACAATATGTCCCATGCTGACAGGGAGGGAGAAAGAAAAATAAATTGAGTAGCATGTTTTGGTGCATATCACAGCACACTGGCTTTCTCTGTGTCGATTGTATATAAAAGCCCGTTTGTCCGTTGCGTATCATGGACATGGAGTCGATCGTAGGCGGGGGTTGCCTGGGGCTCCGGTCCGTCGTTGGCTCGTTGCCTACTGTGCCCCTCCATCTCTTCTGCTCCGGGATTATCCGGGATGGGGGTGAGCAACAACTAGCAACCAGGTGTTCGTCGCCAATCGCCTAATATACTTTCGGCGGTTAAACTCCGTTTTTTTTTTGCCTGGTCAGACATAAAAATGTGGCCGTAGACGTGACGAAGTGCAAAACATTCAGCAACTGTTCGATCTACCGAGCTACAGCTCCCAGCACTGTGTTGGCATCCGTCCGTTCCCCTGCTTTTGGCGACAGCAGCTGTCTGTCTCAGTTCGGTCCTCCTGCTCCTGCACGCCAAACTAGTCTGGATCTTAACACGACCCGCCTTGTCCGCGCGCGATGCAGCATCCCACCAGTTCGCCATACGCCATGGTTGCAACTCTCGGCATGGTTTTTGGTTTTGGTTTTGATCAAACGATCGAGACGAAGACGAGGGCAGCAAGGAATCTGTCGTCTGCAGTGCCTTTTTTTTTCTTTCTACACCAGCCGCTGACATCTCGTCACATTTCCGGGGGGAAGCGAGTGATAGCGGCGTTCCTGGCCAAGTGATGTCACGTCCCCTCTCCTCGTTTTCTGTGAAAGGTCGTCTCGTTCACTGTCAGCGCATAGGTTTACCCACTGTGTTCCTTTCTTCCGGATGCTCTTGTTGAGCTGTGCAACACAGGTTCGTTTGCACTGCTGTGCAGACGCTCATACTCTCTCAGGTGCTGACTGCTGAGGATGTTCAGGGTGCTGTCTGCAATCTGGGGCTCACACTTCACAGTTTTCACTTCTTGAAGTGAAAATAATTTTTCTCTAGTAGGAGTAGTTCAAAGTATTTTGCCAAAATATTTTTTCCACGGGCTGGTCCAGGAACTGCACAGTTGGTCCAACAAGTCAACAGACGGTCAGCAGGCGCCAGTCATCAGGCATAATAAAGCGTGTATTAACAGCAGCTCACTGGGGACAGATAAGCCATGACGTCAATGAGTGGCAGCAGTTGCCTTGCCCCGCCCCCATCTCGTTTAGCAGCAGTTGGTCCAATCCAATCTTCTGTCTCTCGAAATCATTTCTCAAGAAGAACGAGATGGAGTTGGAGTTGGTGTTGGTCCGATCCAAGAGGAAACTTGCGGCGATCCTTGTCCCCAGTTCCATCCCCCATTGTTCAGGGGATCCAAAGCCCAATCTCCACCACTCGGCTATAGGCACACTCTTCAGATCAGAATTCAGGCAGGACCTGAGCCAAAGATCATGAGGAGAGATTGGGACAAATTCTGAGGGCAGCAACTGGGCGGCCCTGAGCGTCGCAGCCCCATTCGGGCAATCATATGAATCGGTCACATGGATTTGTACCGGGGTTCCAATTATCAGACCGGGCCAGATCTCTGCGAACCGGACACGCACGGCGGCGTTTCAAGAACTCCAACGAGGGTCGTCGAGGGGGGCATGGCCGCATGGGGGCTGCCACTGCCACTGCCACTGCCAGGCAAGGACGGACGGACTGGCTGCTAGTATTATTCGGATGATCGATCGGATCTGTTACATCACTGGATCGCTTGAATGAATCTACACAGGCGAATAACTCATTTGCCAAAAAATAATAATCTACAAAAACACGCGGCTTGTTCTTCGTTGCGGGATGGATGCCGGCGGCGAGGATCATATATGCACTGGTTTCATTTCATCTGAATGGATGGACTCCGGGGAAGGAGCAAAGATTGCTTTGCTACGGCTTGTCGTCGACCTGCTCGCTGCTATCCGTTCGCCGGCGGCCCATCTTGCCGATGGACGACGCGATGCTGCCCATGAGGCTGCTGGTGCTGCCCGCGTCGCCGCTGAGGTTCATGGCCCGGCGCGACGGCCGGTGACTGGGCGACTCCAGCTTGCTCCCCTCCTCGTCGTCGCCGCCGCCGGCCGGCGCCCGCGTCGCCACCACCAGCGCCGCGATGCCGCCGCGGCAGAAGGGGCAGGTCGGCAGCGTCTGGGACTGCGTCGCCGGGTTGGGCTTGGCGTGGCAGCACAGCGCCAGCGTGCACGCCGCGCACATCTGGTGCCCGCACTCCCGGACCTCGATGCTGCACGCCTGCTCGAAGCAGATGCTGCACACCTCCGCGTCGCTAGCCTGCACACCTGTGGGTGTTAGCCATCTACAGTAGCAGTACGTATGATCCATCAACTCCGAACAAGATCCGCGCCACGGGGGAACGCAGACCCAGATCATCAAATCATGCATGTGTGATCGTACATTGATTTGGATTTGAGGCGCTTTGAATAATGCCGAGATCATATGGATTGGCGCGGTTGCTCAGATGGGCAATGTGCCAATCGAGCAAGTGGATATGCGCATTGCTGCCCCCGCTGCTCGGCAAACATGTGCCGGGCTTTGCATTACCGATAAGCACAGTGTGTTAAAAAACTGCAAGAAATGGCAGTAGTGGTAGCCATCACGCTGACAACTAGTTTTAACACTCGTCAAGACGTCATTTGTCCCTCTCGGATCAAGACGGGTGCTTATTTATAGTGCGAGTACGTTTTGGAGCAAGTGACCCTGCGTTGAAAGTTGAAACTCTAAACCGTGTAGTGTGACACTTGGGATTTGACTAAGTTCGGTAATTCTGATCATACCGGCAGAGCTAGCGTAACGAAGCTACTCGAGTCATTCCAAGACAGATGCCATGAGGAATAGCACCAGAAGAGATATTTGTATGCAACTTGCAAATGGAATTTACCTCAGCTATGGCGGCGTCATCGGAACGCGACGGCGACGGCAATGCGTTCTTGGTCCCCTTGAGGATCCTCCTCTCCCTCTCCCTATTGGCCTCCATCAGCGCCGCTTCGAGCAGGGACTTGGCGTTGGGCTCGAGCTCGCTGATGAACTTGAGCGCGGACGGCCACACCAGGGGCTCCGCCGACGACGGGTTCAGAAGCGCCGCGCACGCGACGTGCCCTCGCTTCACGGCAACCTCATACGGAATTCTCCTACACGAAGCAAGGAAATCAACCAACCCACCGCATCAGCAAGTACGGCGCGGAATGGACTGACGAACGCAGTCGCTTCGGATTCACTACTGAACTCTCTGAAGGCAACATTGCATCGGCATTTCAGAAAGAAATGGTCGCTCACCCGACGGAGTCTCGCTGGAGGCGGTCGGCGCCCCAGGAGAGGAGCTGCCGGACGCAGTCGAGGTTGCCGCCGCGCGCGGCCAAATGCAGCGGCGTGCTCCCGGGGAATCTGCAGGAGCGCGCGCTCGAGTCAAATACATGACAAAAGTTTCCTCAAAAGGTGCGATTTTTGTTTTTCGCATAAAAATGCGGCGTTTGACATGAGAGGGGAGGAAGGAATCCCGACCCGAAGGCGCCACTGGACGCGGACACGATGGCGCCGTTCTCGAGCAGGACGTGGACGCAGCGCCGCCAGCCCTGCCTCGCCGCGAGGTGCAGCGGCGTCGCCCCGGTGTCGTCCCGCACGTTCACGAAGCGCGCAAACCCCCTGCATCCCCACAGCTGAGAGCAGATTAGCGAAGAGCACCAAAGGGAGGGAGCAAACGGACGGCGGTGTCTCCGGGGCGACGAAGGCCAACCAGGATTCCGACACCGGCGAGGACTTGGCCGCCGAGAGGATGGTCCGGAGGCAGTCGGCGTGGCCGTAGTACGCCGCGTAGTGCAGGCACGTCCGCCCGTGCGACGAATCGAACATCACGATCTGCACACACAGAAAGGGAACGGAAGCGCCATTTTAGTATTCCGACTCCATGACCAGCAACTGCAAGTTGCAAGTTTGCAACCAACAATACGGTGTCCTTGAGGCTCACATTGGCGCCGGCGTCGAGCAGCCGCCGAACGCAGTCCGTCTTCCCGTGCATCGCCGCGAGCATCAGCGCCGTCTGCGACAAATTGAAGGCCCGAGGTGTCAGGCGGGAACAACAGAGAGGGAGAACATGTGAAGCGGCGGCGGCGGCGGCGTGTGAACCTGCTTGTGGCGGTTAACGACGTCCGGATGCACGCAAAGATCCAATGCCAGCGAGACCACCTGGGGACGGAAAGGAATCGCAGTTGGTCGGCGGCGGCAAGAAACCGGAAGAGTAGTACTGTCGTAGTGGCCACAGTGGGTGACCGCGGCGAGACCGAGTGAAATCAAGAAACAAGCGAGGTGGCGCTTGGCGCGGTTCGTCGCCTCGTGGTAGTACCTGGAGGTGGCCGTGCGCGGCGGCGATGTGGAGCGCGGAGAGGCGGTCGAAGAGCGTGCTGCGGGCGAACAGCGACGGGCGGGAGCGGAGGGCGGCGGCGAGGCGGTCGAGGTCGCCGGACTGCGCGGCGCCGAAGAAGTCGACCTCCTCGCTGGGGCGGCCGCAGCTGGCTCCGTGCCCCATCGCCGCCGGCCGGGGCCTCCCTCCGGTGGGGGCGGCGGGCGGACTTGTGGCCTTCCTAGCTGACGGGACTGTCCTGGGGGCGAGCACGGGGGCGTGGGGAGCTCCTTAAAATACTGCGTGCACTTTCCTGTGGTTTAAAAAGGCTTTGCCCCTCCCTGATTGAGCAAATTTTCTTCTCCAAGAAAAACTTGAAGTAAAATACAAGGTTCCTAGCAAAAAAAATAACAAAATAAAACGAGAAAAACTTGTGGTGGGTAAACTTCTTTTCTTTCTCAAGCAAGATATATTTGTATATTTTGAAACTTAAGCAACTTTTTTCGAAATTTTTTTGTCACTGTCATGGATACGAAAATATCATCTCGTCGTATAGTATATGATAGTATATATACGGAGTATACTAGTAAACAATTGTCCACGGTCTTACCTGTGGTTGAGAAAGTTACAAGTTGGCGCTGTTGCTTTCGGGTACCAGCGGAACGGAATTGATCGTTCCTCCCCGCCCGTACCCCGTGCTCCACTACTCCTGTCCTGTTTCCACCACAAAACGTTCGCACTTACTACTTCGCATTCAGATAGCTAACAACAATTCTCTCTGTAAACTTCTATTCTTATAAGTGAGAGAAGGAGTTCCACTATCGAATGAATCGTCTGCTGGGAAGATATTAAATAGAGTGTGGTTTATCTCATTGAAGCCTTCCCTCGTCCACTTCCTCTGTCATGAGAAAGCCTTCTACTGCTACCGTGATTCCAATCCCTTCTCTTTATACAATACAGAAAAGAAAGAACTCATATCGTAAAACCATCAAGAAAAATAGCATTAGTAATAGGAGAACTGGAAACTGGGATGGCAAGAAAAGGAAAAGAAATGTCACAAGTGAGACTCAATATATAATTGTTGATGCAATGCCTTTATTTGATCAAGATAAGAGGAGATGTACATCTAATATTTACACCTACCAAGTAACTAAAGTTATACAGTAAATACCTATCTCCCATAATTTTTTTAATGTTGTTGACTGCCCCATTAATTCGTTAAGAAAGGGTTCACTTCAAATAAAACCTTTTTAGGGCCTCCGAATCACTGGTAACAGTATATAGATATCCCAATTGTAAAGCAGCTCTAGTTTAATCAACAACACAATCCAAGTATGGTAAAAGGATGGTGCCGGATATATATGTACTTACGCTTCGGATACGCTCATAGTTACCGATCCTCAATATATTCGTGCTCCATAAGCTTGCCTGTCCTTGTTCCGCAATCCATGGTGTAGATATGCTCGCTCCAAGGATCGATCCTTCCGAATCCCTATCGCTCGCGCCACCCCCTTTCCTTCGCTGATCCACCCAACCCGCGCGAGCCCTCATGGCCATCATCATCGTCACCGTCTCAGTTGCGTCATCGAACTGCCAGAAACCACGCCCGCGTGCGTTCCCCGGCCTCGCACGCGCAGTTACGTCGCGCCTGTGGCGGCTGGTCCACCCTGAACGAGAGTTGCCCGCTCGCGTTCCCTACGCCCCGCCGCCCTGTCGCGGCTGTCGATCCCCGTCCGCGAGGCCCTCGCGACGGTACGCCGGGTCACGGAGGGTAGGGGGATGTAGATGCAGCGAGCGCGCCGGTCGCGTCCCCGTGAATGGCATGGCCGAACTGACTAACCGCCCGCGGTTCTGCGTGCCCAGCGCCGCGCCGCGCCGCGCATCGAACACTCACTCTCACTCCCCCCGGTTCGCTGCGCGGGCGCTCTCAGTCAGATGCACCGTGGCGTCGCGCGTATGCAAACGTTCCACCCGGCGAGACAGCGATCCTCCACCGAGCGCTCGTGTGTTTTTTCCTTTCCGTTTTTTTGCCGTCCCCGCACGCCATTACTCGTCTGCGAACGAGCTTTTACATCGACCGATCGCCGTCGTCCGGCCTTTTTAATTTCCGCATCGAATGATGGGATGAGCGAGCGCAGGTCCGGTCCGGCACTCGACCCGTACGTCATCGGTGGGGTGGGGTGGCCGTGGTGATGAGCTGCTCCGTTCGGCAGAGGACAAGCTCGCACGACGCTCGGCACGGTCGGTATGGTCCGGGTTTTGATGCAGCGCGAAAAGATTTTTATCGAATCGTCACGTACCGACGACGTACGTGTGGTGTGGACACTGGACAGCGTGGTCCTCCTCGCCGAGAGAGAGCTTGGTTGTGCTATTCGTGCGCGCCGGGATAAGCATAAGCATCGTTGTTCCTCCTGTCTTTTGGGCCCCGCCGGCGCACCGCACGGTGGCGGTACTGTACCCATCAAAGCAAGATGCGCAGGGAAAAAGGGAGAGCGAGCGTCGGGGCAGACGGCGATGCTTGGGGTGTCATGTGGGGGTTTGGAATACCGGTTTTGGCCCAACAGGTGTGCGTGCCGCTTGTTGGGATGGTCTGTTGGCCGTTGCCAAGTAGTAGAGCGGAGCACAAGTCTCCATTTGTTGCGCCGCCTACGTCTTCTGCTTGTACAGTCCACGGATATATAGCAAGTACTGTAATTGACAGCTGAGCGGCTGGTGAGTGATGCGCCAACTCTTTTTTACTGGAGATGGAAAAAGTCCGGCCACCATTATCCCTTCTTCATTTGCTGGAGAAAACAATTTTCGCACTCAACACTTGTGCTGGGAGGTGGTTTCAGACTTTCAGTTTCAGGTCTCGTGGAGTCGCCGAGCAATGCTCAGATCCGGGTGCACAAATTCTGCATGAATGTAGCGATGAAATGTAGTAGTTCCCGTTAAGATCTCCTCTGGCTGTACGATTGCCGACACGATCACACAATTCTTCTGCTGCCCCCGCATGATCCGGCGGATCTTGAAACCCCAACAACCAGGCCGCCGTTTTCGTACCTGCAGGGGCGCCGCGGTTCACCAGACGCAAAAGAACCCCCGGCTGTGTGTCGGTGGGCGAGGGGACTGCCGACCTGCCGTGTGGGGGGCTTGGTGGCCACGCTTCGGTTCTCGGGGCACCCGCCTTTTCGCTGCCCAAGGAGGATTGGATTGCCCCGCGGCGGCCGGGGCGAGAGCACCGGGTCGATCACGGCGGCGTCATCGGCCATCGCGCGCTCACCACATGCCGAGAGCAGAGCAGCGTGTCTCTCGCTTGCCGGGGGGCCTGGCCGCCAGGAGCCAGACCGACCGCCCGCCCGCGAGCCGTCGGACGGGAGTGCGTGCCGGGTGCTGCACTGCTGCCTCGGTTCACCGTGCGGATCGTGTGGTCTCTCTCCTTGGTGGTCCCGTGGACGTGGTGTCCCCTCTGCCTGCTGGTCTCCTCGGCGACGGCGACCTCGGCGTTCGTGCGGCCGCCGCACGAATTGACGGCATGTTCGCTTGGCTGGTTGCTGGTGCTGGTTTGTTCTGAGAGAAAAGTACTGCTGACTGGTTGCTGGTGGCTGGTTTTTTCTGAGAGAAAAGTACCGTTGGCTGGTGGTTGATAAGCCAGACGAACAGCGCGGTCACGCAGGCTGCGCCGCCTAGGTGGGCACTTGGCCGGAGTTGAGATCTGGGCCTTGTTTAGTTGGTGGAAAAATTTGTCTTTTCAACCTTTCGAACTCCTGTAGCACACTGTAGCACGTTTCGTTTGTTTGTGGTAAATATTATCCTACCATGACCTAACTAGGCTCAAAAGATTCGTGTCGCGAAGTACATCAAAACTGTGTAATTAGTTATTTTTTTACCTATATTTAATACTCTGAACATATATCTTTTGACGTATTTAATGTGATGTGATGGAGAGAGAGCGGAGAAAACGTTAGAATTTTTAGCAAACTAAACAAGGCCCTGGATCGATTTGACGGCAGTCCGTCGATAATGAATGCATCCGATCGTCGCGCACTGTTCTCGCTATTGTTTCATGCATGGGCTTAACCTATTGTTCTCGCTATTAGAAAAGAAATGCTCCTGGTTTCATGCATTATTAATTCCACATTGTTTTTTTTCCAAAAAAACTCGATGCCATTTGTTTATTTCTTTCGCTTTTTTCAGACCAAAGCTTGTGCTAGTTTCAGAGCGCTAATGTTTAGAATGTACCTACGTTACACGAGTACGGGTACGTGTACCAGATACAATACGTATCGGATACGTGGATACGCACTTTGTCAAAAGAAAAACTTACTAAAATAGTGTATCTTCAGAGCGCTAATGTTTAGAATGTACCTACGTTACACGAGTACGGGTACGTGTACCGGATACAATACGTATCGGATACGTGGATACGTACTTTGTCAAAAGAAAAACTTACTAAAATAGTGTATTTGTATCCGCGTATCAAACGAGTATCGTATACGGATACGTCACCCCTTGGAGTATCCGTGTAAAGGAAAAGACAATACTAGTACTTGCATAAGGAGCCAACAGTGGCCATGAATGGACCCATGTGTTAGTGTTACTTTGGAGCAAACTAACAAAAAAATCCAAGCATGTGTGTTAGTTTGGTGTTAGTCCGACTAACACCCCAAAATACTAACACCCCAAGAGGTGGTAATTGTTATCAGTTCTGGTGGACCTCACCCTTTTTACTCATTTTTCTCTCTCTGTAGATCCTTAAAAAATGCAAACTAACACATGAATCCAAACATCCAAGGTGTTATTTTGTTACGTGTTAGTTGGAGAGCAAAAGGCTACCACTAACACTAACACCAACGATCCAAGCAGGGCCAGGATCTTTTATTTTTACATCAA